>CM028136.1:49505000-51905000 GCA_016271365.2 Neoceratodus forsteri | reverse complement strand
CCTAAGACCCGTGCCTAGAGTGAGACCTTTCTTTGTCTTTGTGCTGCTTGTGAGTGGGAGGGTGGTCGGATTCCCCCGAGGAAGAGGCCCATTCCATGGTGGCCAATTCTGATTCCGCTAGGTAGGCAGAAAGGGATGCCTGATCCTAGTGCGGGAGTTGAAGGCCTGACAATGGGGGCAGACGTCGTGGTCGGGCCCGAGACAGAAGAGGCACGCCGAATGGCAGTCTTTAGCGGGTATCTGTCACCCACAAGAGCACTTGTTAACATGCCCTTTTGAAACAGAGGACATAAATGTTGCGAAAACATTTGGTTGAACGGTGGAGAAGGATGCGATTGGTACTACGAATGGTAGCCAATGCGAACTATCCCTGACCATGCGGCAGGAAAGAACTGGAGCACATCACATGGGGCGCTCTCATCGCCGTACTGCTGGATGGAAAAAATGCCGAGAACCGCCGCCAGATGGCTTCAGTCCTAATTGTGGCAAGAGCTTCCTCTCGAAGTAAGAAGACATGAGACCTATAATGAAGAGTAGCTATTTGCCACTTCACATTTAAAGCTTGTAAGATCTCTTGGTACCACTCTCAGCGAGTTGGAGAGGGGTTATCTAATCAATGCCTTAAAATCACAAGTTTGGCTGTGATAGTCATCAATGCCATATAACCCCTCCCGAGGGCAAAGACTTGGTCACGGTATTATCCCAAACAGATCTCTGGAATAAAGGAGTCTTCAGGCCTCAGGAGGGGGTCCAAGAGGCTCTTGATAGTTTCCCAGAAAGGGATCACTTTTGATACAATCCCATAAAGTATGTTTAAGTATACCCTCAGGTAGTCCACACCTAGAACACAATTGGGGATGCTAATTTCCCCATTCTGTGAAGTCTCTGAGGTGTGAAATACAAACTGTGCAAAATCCCCATCTATCCTGCGTTACATATTTATATAGCGCAGTCCGTACAGACTTGCCATTCTTTAGGAGTCCAGTGAACGTTTAGGGGCCTCTTGCCAATAACAACATATCCCCTTAAGTCAACTGGGATCCAGAGTCTGAAAGGATTTATATAAACCTGAAATAGAGTGAGGCTGGCACAAATTAGAACTAAAGTCTCCAAATCCTCCCTGCTCTTCCTTGTTTTGAGATCTTGACCTGTATGGGCAGGAACTGCATGTGTCATGTGCATAAATTTGAAAATTGATGCCCTGGATAGATTCTGTCCTTATAGCACTGGAAAAGTAAAAAGCTTATCCTCTATGATAAGGGATCCTACTGTTGAAAGCTGGAACAGAGGCCAAAAATTAGTAGAAATGGGGCGCTGATTAATCCGACAATTAGGGTTTCCAAATATTGGTTGAGCAATGTCATGTATGAGGTTTAGACCTAGGTATGCAAGGCATAAAATAAGCGAGTTTGCATTGCGATTTGCGACCCAAGATCGGTAAAAACCAAGGCAAATCTGGCAATTATTAGCAGTCATTGTTAATCGTTGCCAGTTGGTCCTGGGTCCTGTAAAAGTGCCTTATTGGGCACTGTCACTTTAAATTTTTTTTTTTTTTTATCTGTCCTGGTATCCATTTTTTGCCCTCCTCCTCTGCACCCTGCCCCATGAACCCCGAGCTGTTCCCCGATTGGTCCAGTGAAGCTCCTGCTCCCCCCAACCTGGTCTCCGCGTGAGAGAAACGTGACTGAGTCCTTTTGCAGCGCACCCAAAAGAGGAAGCAGGCGTCAGGAGGTCGAGCAGGAGTCCAAAGGTGAGTTTATTTTATTTCATTTTTTTTTTTTTTTTTTTATTTTGTTGCGCTGTCATCTGGTTAACTAAATTGTGTCTTTTTTGTTTTGCAGGTGGTCGGAGACAACCCGGGAGGAGTGATGCCGCACCGAGGAGGAGCTGGAGGGAGAAGGCCTGACCAAGACTGCTAGAGGGCACAGGGGCCACCTAGATGGAGCAGAGAGCAGGTGGCTGCATCGCGGGGTGAAGCAGATGGACAGACAGATTCAGAGGAGAGCAGGAGCGCAGCAGAATCGGGGTGCTCAGCAGCAAAACAAGTAAAAACTTTTCATTTGGTCGGGGAGCTGGAGGAGGCAAGAGGGGCACACGGACTTCAGGGCACAGATGGGGGGGGGGCGGAGTAATAGCAACGAACAGGCAAGGCCTACAGCCGGACTGTGGGTGGTGGGAGAACAAGGGCATGAAAGGGTCGCCCTGCCTTGAACTTTAAGTTTGTGCCCTGTTTGCAGTGAATTTGGGAACAAACAATGAACGTAATTACAGTGAACATTGGGGACAGAATAAAGACTATGTGCCCTGCTTTGCAGAGATTATGGGGGAAGCAGAACTTAATGTGCCCTGCTAATATGTTGTGTGCCCTGCATCTTTGTAGTCAACATTTGGGAACATATAAAGACTAAGTAAGCAGTCCTGCCTGCTTTGAGATCTCGGTAACCAAGAAGTAATGTGCCTTGCTAGTTGTGCACCCTGCTCTTGACTCTGCAGTGAATCTGGGAACAGAAAGAGACAAAGTAAAATGTGCCCTGCTTTGCACAGATCTGTACTCTTGTCTCTGCCCAATATTTATTGTGCCCTGCATCTGCAGTGAACATTTGGGAAAAAGGCTTGCTTTGCAGAGATGAGGGGAACCAAGCATTTTATGTGCCGCCAGTGCTATGTTGTCAATGCCATGTGCCCTGCACTTGCAGTGAACAATTTGGGAACAGAAAAAGACCAAGTTATGCCCTGCAGCTTTGCAGAGAATCCAAGAGGACCAGAAAATGTGCCCTGCCAAGTACTGTGCCCCGCTTTTTGCAGTGAACTTACACAGAATAGACTATGTGTCTGCCCTTTGCAGAGATCTATGAGGGAACTAAAAAGACAATGTGACCGAGTCACAATGGGAGGGATTGCCCCAGTAGGAACAGAGTTTGGAGTGCCAGCGACCTGGGCCGGGGTTAAGACTGGGGGTAACATCTGCTCGCTGACATTTTCTTTTCAGGAAAAGCCTCATCATGTGTTAATTTAAGAGTTGCACATCAGGACACCTTGTTTTGCTAACTTCAAACTTTTTAATAATTACAGTCCGACATGGCTGGAGTTAAATTAGCAACTGCAGAGAGATGGCACCAAAAATATGATCTAGAAAACAACTGGCTACAGATTAGCAGTGAGGGAGACTGTGCAGTGCGTTTTAGTTATAAATTGTGCTACGATAACAGATTAGCTACGTGGGTTGAGAAACTTCAGTGAGGCATTAATTGCAGGGGTCGGGTTAAGGGTCTGCTCCGTGCTCACAGCACAGATTGCATTTTGAGGAGCACATTTTCAAAGCCTTTTCCACTTGTATCTGTGCTCCTACTGTAAACTAGGAGCACGGCGGGTGAAAGGCATCGCAACTGGTTCCTGGTTCATTTTTATTTTTTTTAGAATGGAGCGGAAAAGTTTTTTCTAAGTATGGAGTGCTAAAATAAGAGTCATTTGCATTTTTCTAATTAGTGCCAAATACAAAATGAAGAGGGACGTGTGCATTTTTGCAGTGGGAGTTTTACAGAAACAGATGGTCTTTCTTCCATGTCAATCAAGCTAGTTTGAGTTGGGCAAACTTCATTGGCTGTAAACTCCTAGTACTACTCAAGTGAACGCGGCAAGCATGAGGGAAAACAGAGCACAGAGAGAGAAGAGAAGGTGCAGTGAATGTTCAATGATCTAAACCAGCCAGCATTCTATATTTCGTTCCAGTTTCAACAATAAACAGTAGGTTGATTTTCCTGGTAAAGGCTTTACCTCATGTATGTGTAAAAAAAAAAAAAAAATCTTTTTTTCCCTAAAAAGTTGTGGAAGTCGCAATTTTGGTTTACGTTGCAACTGTGAGCATGTTTGTGTAATTTCAATAACTTTTTATGATGCTGCGTGCCGCTCCGTTATTGTGCTGAAATTGGGATTTGACCTGTACTCTGAAATATGAAGTTGGATCAGAAAGAAAGTGGTCTTGCTATATTTTATAATAATTTTGAAATTGCGCTGCAAAGGTACTGAAACCAAGGGTGTGTGTGTGTGTGTGTGTGTGTGTGTGTGGTGATTGATCGTTCTCCAGTCATTCTCATTGTCTCCGGTTCTGGTCTGCAGTTTAAAAAAAAAAAAGCAATTGATGGAGGCTTTTATTTATTTTGTGTTTATGTGGTGCCCTAGTAGCTAGATTGTTAATTTGAATATGCTCGCATCATGGCAGGCGCTGACGCTTCCTTACTTGATGTGACCTCCTCCACTGTGATATTTGGCGTGACAGTGACATCGGAATGAAATTAGGCTTGCTATAATGTTCCTTTTGCAATTGCGAACATACTGGAGCGGGGGGGAGGGGGGTTAGTCACCTGTTCTCCATTACTATCCTACTCCTCGTTCCCTGTTCTGAACAGCTGGAAAAAAAGCATTTTTTTTCACTTTTTTTTAACCCTTCTATTGTGTATGTAAAGCTTATGCTTGGTAATCTTGTGTTAAACTTGAGGCCTGTCTGGCAGTGGCGGTCTGGCTCGGGAGGATCGGTGCCTGGGACTGGGTGGGTCGCTAATTGCACCCTGGCCTGTCCTATGTAGTACTCTATTTTTATTATTTGTTTATGTGCCACACCTACCAATTGGGAGCTCTCTTTAAGACTCCTAACCGCTGCCATCTTGTTTCACTGCCTGCAAGTGGGCCTAGCAATGGATATTAGCACCCAATGTAACTTTCGGCAGTGCAGCATCGAGAACATGCAGCATGATCAAGTAGTAATTGTAACTTGAGTCGTTAGGTCATGAGCAGTTTGGTTGGTCAGTGTGGCGGTGCCAGAACAGGCAGCATGGAGTTGGTGGTGGCAAGCAGTCTGCGGACATGGCATGGGTCTGGGACACCATTTACTATGATTTCTTTCCACCACATGTGCAGCAAGGCAGCAAAGTACCAAGTGTAGATTGAGAAGAGGCTGGTGGCAGTCTGAACGGCCCATCAGGGGTCGGGGCAGCAGACTGCATAGCACGCAGGAGATGATGACCCCCCCATGCAAGTGTCATTACTGGCACTGGTCGTCTTATATTTGTATTTGGTAATGGGAGGGAGTCAGGATTTGTGATTATGCCCCATTTCAATTTCTGTTCTTGGCGCTGGTCAGAGAAGAGGGGGACCTCAGTACTTGCAGTGAGGGAGGGGGGATGTGGTGCTTTGCTCCATTCTATTTGATCGGACCCCTCATGGATATAAACTGATTGCACAGTACCTTACACAAATTTATTTTGTGAGCTGTTGACTGTCATTTTCTGCATCTGACTTGACTTGTATTAAGTTGATGTGGTGGTGGCATGACAAGCTGGTTGTTTTTAATCTGACTGCTGAAAGATGGAACAATCTGTCATGAGTTTGCTGGTGATGTGATTTGCTTCAGATCCAATCCCCCCCACCTACTCTGCACTGCACTGCAGCCACAATTGTGCCCTCAAAGTATTTTTATTTCTCTGTAAATCCTAAACGTTTAACCTTTGCCTTTCCCTTAACAGGTCGTTGGTCATGAACTAATAATGTGGCTGCATAGAAAGGTCGAGCAGACTGTTGTGAGACTGAGATTGAGAATGTGTCTGTCCATGGCTGACATTGCTGCTGTAGTACAGTATTCAATTGAGAAATTGCTAGTTTCTGTCAGTAAAAGGCTTTTACAAGGGGGAGTAGGGGAGGCTAGTTTTTTTTAAGTGTAGCTTCTCATTCCAAACAGGAAAGCTGTGTCATGAGCACTGTCCTTCTGTATTGCAGACAGAGTTTTTCCAGAGGTCAAAATTAAGTTTTGCAGTCACTAGCCAGCAGGGCTAGTGACAAGGAAAAATAACTAGCCCTCCCTACAATCTTCTCCTCTGGCCCAGCTGGGTGTACCAATACTTACTGAAATGTTACCTTCTCTAGTACAAGCCCATATGCCAGGGCTAGCAGAGGGAAATCTTACTAGCCCAATACCAAATCTACCAGCATTTGGCAAGTGGGACGATGCCAATTTCGATCCCTGCTTTTCTTGTCTGTACAGAAGAGAGGATTCTGTCTCAATCCCAATCTGTTCCTAAATGTAAAGTAAAAACTGGTCCTTTTTTTTTTTGGTGGCCTCACTGACCACTTCGCTGCCAGGCAGCCCCATCCCAAGCATGCAATACAGTTGGTACCAGGGTGCAAAAGTCCCTGACACAACAGTGGCAGTTCTCACTACACTAACTGCTTTTGTTTGAATATGGCTGGGGGTTCTGAGGGTGTAGCACAAACTTTACACTGTGCTGATACAGCCCCACCCATAAGACAGCCCACACAGGTCCCGAAAGGTGATATAAGTAGGACTCACTTGGCTCTAAATGGGACAGCATGACTGCACCAGTTCTCCTGTTGGGCCATTATTATTTATAGTCCCAGGTCTCATAGTTTGATATGAGATTGTGCCTTCGTGGGTAGGTGACAGGCATGGATGTCTGGCTGGATGTAGGGCACTCAAACACGGTAAAACAATTTTAATTCACTTACCTTAAAAAAAAAAAAAAAAAAAAATTCAAGTGAGTAGGAGAACAGATTCACCAGGCAGGAGCACATATTTTTGGCCCTTATTTTGCCAATGTGTGCTCCTAAATTTCGAAGGAGCACACCGTGACAAAACCTTAACGCCATCCCTGATTAATTGCAGGAATTATAGGCCCCCAGCTAAAAGTTGACACCATCCGGAAACATCTTCTGACAGAGCAGCACAAGAAAGCTGTTAACATTTTCAAATCTGGTAGAAAAATGTCACCACTTGATATACATATCGCCATACAACAATTGGCAAGTTTAAAATTAGAGGCGTTAGGGGTTTCAAGCGACAGTTAACCAGTAGGCCGCCTACAGAATTAGAATGTATAGGAATTCTGGACTAATCAGTCCACGGCACAGCAAGGGTTAAAACTTATTTAATTTATTTGCAGGAAGAGGTTTCAGTAATGCAGAGGAACAGCATAGAACGATTCTAGGCAGGCTAATGGAGATCCTGTATATAATGGCCAAAGAGGACATCCCTATTAAAAAGTCTGAAGTGATGGCAGAACAAGAAAAGCGCCATGGAGTTCATTTGGGCAATAAATAAATTAATGTGTTTAGTGGGAAAGAATTCACAATGTGTATTGGCAAGCACCTAGAAGGAAACCTGCTGGCAACTGTCAAAAAATGCTAATTATTTTTCGGTGCTTATGGACAGTAGTACCGACAGTAGTGTAACTGAAAAGGAACTGGTTTATGTAATTTATGTAAATTCTATCAATGGTCAAGTGGAAACCAAGTTTTTACGAATGAAAGCTGTATCAGATGACACAAGTGAGGGATTGAAAAATCTCCTTTTAGACATTTTTACAGAGTCTGGCCTTAATATTAAAAACATGGTTGGGTTTTGGGCTGATGGGGCGTCTGTCAACGTGGGTGTAAGACGGGGGCTTGCTGCTCTATTAAGGGAAGACACACAGTGGGTAGTTGGTGTTCATTGATTCTCACACAGATTAGAAATAGAGGATAATGTATGGGCATCGATGAACAACAACACTGTGTGAACTTAGAGTGGTTTCCTTAGCAACCCATGTAAACCTTGAGAGCGCAGCTCGAGAGGTTTACCAAGGTTCCCCAAGGGATCCACGAGAAGCTTACATAGTGTTGTTCAATCGATGTCCATACATTGTCTTTTATAGTGTATGGGCATCACAGGCAGCAGAGTCTGTAGATTAACAAAAATACAGTGGTGTTTTTCTTACCTTGCAGATGAAAGTGAGAGTACGTTGTTCATTCAGGGGAAAAAAAATTTATTCAAACTGCTATCAGCAGCTTACATTTAGTCAAAAAAAGGAGCTGATTTACTAAAAATTGAACGTCTATGTTAGATACACACTAAAATGCACTGAGCATGGAAAGAAAACGGAAACAGAGATCGGGGTCAAGTGTCATGTTACGTCCAGTCGGGCTTGCCGTAAAGTGGCTGAAAAAGGTAATGCTGTGACTAGCTGACGTTTGCGGGACTGACTGGTGCTTTGGCACTCAAACCTAAGAACTGGGAGATAAAACAAGAGAAAACATGGTTAGAATTTCTGATTTTTCTGAATTATGGGTGTGCTACAGGGGTTAC
The DNA here is from genome assembly GCA_016271365.2 of Neoceratodus forsteri. Taxonomy (NCBI): domain Eukaryota; kingdom Metazoa; phylum Chordata; order Ceratodontiformes; family Ceratodontidae; genus Neoceratodus; species Neoceratodus forsteri. The sequence continues at coordinate 51,896,869 of CM028136.1, read as the reverse complement.
TAGAGCGGACACGGGTTGGGGGGCGGGGGAGAGAATAATGTTAAACTAACAATTAGGATCGCAAACAGTGCTACCTTGGAAACAGATGTGCATGTCGGTTCTTTTTTGTTAACCCATAGATGTGACGCACCATCGATGGGTTAACAACTAAACCACGTCACATTGATGGCATAACAATGTAGGGAAAAGATGAATTTCACTACATAACGATGTTCTACCATACATTATATGGCCATAAAAGACGCTTTGGATAACACCTATTTCAATGATGTTTCAAACTTTCTGACCCAACTGTTTTATCTCTATCAGAAAAGTCCTAAGAGACTCAAGAGTTATGGTCCCTTGCCCAGGCCATGGAGATGTCAGTTGAAAAGCCCAAGAAGGCCCATGGCACACGGGTGCAGCATAAACTTCTTGCCACCCGTGCTGTTACCAATCATTCCCCGTAATTTGTGCCCATTTAGAATCTATGGCTGCAGACCCAACTCATGACCACGCCAAAGCCAAGGAAGTGTTGCAAATTATGACTAAATTCCAAATGGTGGCACATCTTTTGTATTTTGAACAGCTACTTCAGCCACTTGCCAGTTTCTCACTAGCACTTCAGAAAGAAGTAGTTGAAATGCCAGAGCTACTTAGCTCTGTTGAAACTTTGAGAAACACTCCTGACCATGCTAAGCAGAGTGGTCCCACAGGTGGCAGTGAACTTGACATTCTATTAAAAAATGGGTCGGATGTTCTTTCAGGGGCATGTGCTCAAGTCACATACAAGGGTGTGAAATTGACACATTTTAGTGGACAAGTTGTTAAAACTTTTAAACAACAAACTAAGAAATACATTACAAACACTGACAACTGTTCTGAACGAAGGTTCAGTTTGACTAATAAAAGTAATATCTATAACCATGCAAAAGTGTTAGATACCAGACTTTGGCCAGCAGACAGAAAGGAACTGGAACTGTATGGTAACAGTGACATTACTGCAGTAGCTGACCACTTTTCAGCACTGTTGCAGCCCGAGTGTGACAGCACTCTGCTACTTGCAGAATGGCAAGAGTTTAAGATTTTTGCTCAAACCAATTTCATCAGTCTTTCTGCCTCTGCTATCTGGTCAAAGCAGGCATGTGAATTCCAAAATTCTTATCCAAATCTGTTAAAGCTTGTCAATGTGTTGAGAGTATTTCCTGCATCTAATGCAACTGTAGAAAGGTGTTTTTCAACTATGAACAAGATAAAAACTGACTGGAGAGTAAGTCTGGCAGAGGATACTGTAGAAACATTGATTCGCATTAAAAAGCAGGGCCCCCCTCCAGCTGAATTCAACACAGACAGGGCTGTAGATCTATTTTTTAGTGCTAAACCAAGACATCCTGGTGATTTGGCAGCTGAGGATGGTGGACCACCCCCAGGTCCTTCCACCCCAAAACAGGCCAGAATTACTGGCTACATGCCTGGTGGAGAAGAGTAGCAAAATAGATTGCACCTAATCCTTGTTGGTAACTGTGTGGCTGATTACGGCCCCAGCCGTTTACTGTGCGGTCAATCACGTCCTGGTATGCTGGGGCAGGGGTTTTAATTTGTCATGGACTCACGATCACGAATTCACAGTCTGCTTTGTCAGACATCCTATCTTGGCTCTTAAAATGTATGTGCTGCTGCACAAGAAGAAAAAATACCACCTCAGTAATTGTTTCTCTTCTAATGGAGTCTTGCTGTATTCTGACTTACTGCAGTTAGTCCCATCACTTGAACTGCTCTGGAGAGGACATAGTTCAATTCTATGCAGGGCATAGAACGTTGAGCTCTAGCTTGGTACAAACCTCTGTCTGCTGCACTTTAAAGTATAACCGTCAGATTCTTACGAGTTAATACTAACTAACTAACCCCACTATGTGGAAATTGTAAAGTATTACCAGCCAAATGGCAACCAAATATTTTGGATCCCCCAAAAGAGTCAAGTCGAGAAATCCAAAATCAAAAACCAGGTAGTGAACAACTTATGACTATCAAAATAATAAAACATAACCCACTCCCCTTTTCTAAAAAGAGGGAGTGCCCAAATGCACCCCTGGGGTGCTACACTGCGCCTGCCAGCCCACTTCCCAAAAAACAGGTTCTGAGAGGGGAGGCAGGGAGGAGGTCAGAATACAGCAAGACTCCATTAGAAGAAACAATTACTAAGGTGAGTAATTTTTTCTTCAAACAACATTAAGTCTTGCTGTATTCTGACTTATTGCATACTACCAAGCAGTACCTCCATGGAGGAGGGATTCAAACCTATTTTGGGAATAGGCTGTGCAGTCCTGCTGTACCAAACCAAGCATCACTCCTAGCCTGGATATTCAGAGAGTAATGCTTGGTGAATGTATGGACTGTTTTCCAGGTGGCTGCTCTGCATCTCTCTAGTAAGGGAATATCCTTGGCAGCAGCTGTACCTCTAGTCGAATGAGCCCTCAGGCCTGAGGGTGGTATTTTGCCTAGCTTTTCATAGCAGAATTGTATACAAGAGAATCCACCTAGCAATAGTTCTCTTAGTGGCAGGTTTGCCCTTCCCCACTTCCCCATAAGTAAGGATCAACTGGAGGGAGTCAAACATGTGAGCCTTAGTACGCTCAATGTAGTAGCTAAGGGCCTTTTTAACATCCAAACTGTCTTATCTTCTCTCTCCTGAAGAATGATCAGTGAAGAACACAGGGAGAGACATGGATTGGTTCAAATGAAAATCTGAAACCACTTTAGGTAAGAACCTCCTATTGGTTCTAAGAACCACCTTATCTCTATGGAATGAGATAAAATCAGGCTCCACTGACAGAGCTTGCAATTCACCGATACATCTGGCAGAGGTAATAGCTACCAGGAACACAGTTTTCCAAGTCAAGTACTTAAGCTCTGATGAGGACAAAGGCTCAAAAGGAGATTGCATAAGCTGAGCAATGCAAATATTAAGGTTCCACGCAGGAGTAAGATTCCTAAAGGGGGGATTGGTATGAAGCATTATCATCTCTGATGACCTCAAGGCAGGGAAACAGTGTGACAAGGTAGCAGGTAAAGCAAATAGGATGCTGGGATGCATAGGCAGGGGCATCACCAGCAGGAAAAGAGAGGTCATAATTCCACTATACAAGACACTAGTGAGGCCGCACCTGGAGTACACTGTGCAGTTCTGGAGACCTTACCTACGTAAGGACATAGACAGGGTAGAGAAGGTTCAGAGGAGGGCAACAAAGATGGTGCATGGATTACATCACAAGTCCTATGAGGACAGGTTGAGGGCACTGAACATGTACTCCCTGGAGGAGAGGAGTGAGAGGGGAATATGATAGAGACATACAAGTATCTTACAGGGAGGAACAGGGTGCAGGAATGCACTATTTTTAAGCTGAAAAGATGTTCCAGGACTAGAGGGCATGGGATGAAGTTGGAGGAGGACGATTCAGAGGAAACGTGAGGAAGAATTTCTTCACAGAACGGGTGGTGGACAAGTGGAACACCCTGCCAGAGGAAGTGGTGGGGGCTGAAACAATCACTGGATTTAAGAATGCATGGGATAGACATAAAGGAATTCTGGAGGTCAGGGGTAAGGGGCAACAGACTTCCTGGAAAACATAAACTGAACTTACAAACTTAAATGGGCAGACTGGGTGGGCCATAGGCCCTTATCTGCTGACACTGTCTATGTATCTATGTATAATCTCTTGAAAAACTTACAAAAAACAAGGTGAGATGCCAGTGAGGAGGGCTTTCCCACTGAGAGAAAAACAGAAACAGCTGACAAGTGTACTTTGAGGGTAGCTGGTCCGAGGCCTAGGCCATTAAGATGAACCATGTAATCCAGAATGTAGACAAGTCAGCAGTGTCTAGGGATATATGCTTCTTGGAACACCAAATGCTGAATCTTTTCCATTTGGAGTTGTAAGTTTTTCTGGTGGCAGGTTTTCGAGAGACTCTGAGAATGTCCAGAACCCCATGAAACAGATGCAAATCTGCATACTCTAACTCTTCAAGAGCCATGCCTTGAAATAGAGAGACCGACGGTTGGGATACCAGATCCTCCCTTGAGAAGAGGATAACAGATTGTGATTCCTGGGACGAGACAGGGGAAGATGGACTGCTAAGGACAGCAATAGGGGATACCAAGGCTTCCTGGCCCAATCTGGAGCAATCAGGATCACTCTGCAAGATTGTGACCTTATCTAGACCAGGACCTTGAACATCAGAGGAAAAGGAGGGAAGGCATACAGAAATTTCCCTTCCCAATCCAGAATCAGAGCATTCAGAATGACTGAGCCCAAGACTGGGGGTCTGCAACAGAAGAGAGGAAGTTGGTGATTGTCTGGGGCTGCAAAGAGATCCATCTCTGGAGTGCCCCATCTTGAAAAAAATCACTTTTAGCACTAGGGGATCCAGGGACCATTCATGATGGCCCTGGGAAATCCTGCTCAATGCATCTGCTAGCACATTGCCGTTTCCTGGGAGGACTGCTACCAGAGAGGTCTGTAGAGAATAGGCCAGGGACCATAATTTCATGGCTTCCATGCACAAGGCCATAGACCGGGTGCCTCCCTGCTTGTTGATAAACCACATGGTGGTGGTGGTGGTGTCTGTCTTGACCTGAAGCACCTTGTTCTGTACTGATTATGAGAAGGCTTGCAGGGCCAGATAAACTGCCCTTAGCTCCAGAAGACTGATGTGGAGAAGAGACTCCTGAGTGGACCTCACTCCGTGGGCTGTGAGAGTCCCCAGGTGAGTTCCCCACCCCAGGAGAGAAGCGTCTGTGGTTAGAACCACCGAATGAGACTGAGTGATGAATGGGACTCCTTGCCTGAGATTGTCCTGATCCTGCCACCACTGAAGAGCCTGGATCAGGGCCTGAGTCACTGGAATAAGTTTGATTAGAAGATATTTTTTCTGAGACCAAAAGGCCCTCGATGAAACTGAATGTCCCTCATCTGAAATCTGGCCCCCTGGACCACTGCAGTGGAAGCTGCCATGTGGCCCAGAAGTTGAAGAAAGTGCCTTGCTGGTGGAGTAACCAGAAGGTGGAAGGAAAAAGCCAGCTCCATGATGGCCTTTTACTCTTACCAAGGGGAGAAATGCTCTTGCTTTGACAGTAAGTCCAGTTCTACCCGTATGAAAATCAACAGTTGCACTGGCTCGAGAACTGACTTGGGAAGATTAAGAAGAAACCCTAGAGAAGTGAGCACTTGCTGGGTCACTTTCAAATCTGACTTGACTTGGTCTGGAGACTGACCCACTAAGAGCCAGTCGTCCAGGTATGGGAATATGGAGATTTTTTTTCTCCTTAGGAATGCCACTACTACTGCTAGGCATTTCGTGAACACCCTTGGAGCTGATGTTAGGCCAAAGGGCATTGCTTTGAACTGGTAATGACCTGAAGGCAGTTCGAACTGGAGTTACTTTCTGTGGGAGAACCGGATGAGAAAGTGAAAGTAGGCATCCTTTAGGTCCAGGGAGGCTAGTTAGTTCCCTGGCCTTAGAGAGGGAAGAATTATTCCCAGAGTCACCATTTTGAACTTTGGCTTTAATAGACGTTTGTTCAGGTATCTTAAGTCTAGGATGGGCTGCCACTCCCCTGTTTTTTTGGGGGGTAAGGAAGTAGCTGGAGTACAGACCTTTGCCCCTGTGCATTGTAGGAACTCTCTCTCTATGGCCCTTAAGGCCAGAAGAGATGAAACCTCTGCCTCTAGGGCAATGGTTTCGGAGAGACTTGCCGGTGGAAAAGATCTGGCTCTCAGCTTTGGGAATTTTTTTGAAGCTGAAAACTAGTCCCTTGCTTACTACCTCCAGGACCCACTTGTCTAAAGTAACAGACTTTCAGTCCTGGAAGTTGTAAGCTAGCTTGCCTCGTACAAGAATGGGGGAGTCGACCTGGGCTGACACATCAGGATGTCTGCTTGGCAGAAGCCTTGGGCTGAGAGGTGGATGCAGCCCTGCTCATCCCCCTTCTGCCTCTCCCTCTGAAGAACCCCCTCTGGGAAAAATGAGAGGAGGCCTGTGCTTGGTAGAAAGGTCTATGAAAAGGCCTGCCCCTGCCCCTAGCTTGCTGCCTTTGAGGAGTTGACTGACTTTCCTTGGCCTGTGCACTCCTGTAGGTGGTCCTGTATTCATCCATCTTTTTCATATAATTGTCTGTCTGCTCCCCAAAGAGAGAATTATTAACCACAGGGAAATCCCTAGCCTTAGCCTGGGTATCCTGAGATAGGCTGGTACATCTGAGCCAAGCCAGTCTCCGAAGAGCAACAGATGTAGCCATGACTCTAGATGACATCATTGGAGTCCACAGTAGCATGAAACTGGATCTATGATGCCTCAATCCCATCAGCAGCCACCTCCTCCAACTCCTTGGCAAGCTGGGGGGAGGTCTGCTTAGCCAGTGCCAGTAGTGTCCCACCTGTTCTTCTGGTACCTGGCTATATAGGCCATGTAATTAGCCTGCCTGAATCCCAAGGAAAATGCCATGTACTGTTTCTTTGTCATGGCATCCAGCTTCCTGGAGTCTTTATCTTGGAGTGGGTGAAGCCAAGGGTATGTTAGCCTTATCACAGGCTGCAACCTGCACGACCCCAATATGGCTGCATTGTTGGTATAAGTACTCCGTACCAAAGCCTGACAGCATGTACCTCTTGTCCATTCTTCTGTCAACAGGAGGTAAAGAATTTGGAGTTTTTTACAGTTTGTGTGTCCATTTCCCAAAAGAGAAAACCTCTTGGACTGTGGGATGTCCATCATCTCCACATAAATAAGGCTCCTCTCGTTCCTCAACAGCTTCTTCCAAAGGGAGCTGGAGGGTTTCTGCCACTTTTCTGTAAACAAAGTGGAAGGGACTCAGAAAGCCTAGGAGGGAACACCAGAAGGCCTGTCTGGCGCAGATGTCCGTTCAGTGGGCCTCCTCCATCATTCCCCCACAAAATCCGGTCCATAAAATCTTCAGGGTATAATCCTGAACCGGAGGAACTGAACACCTGACTTAGAAGGCGCCGGATCAGTCGGAACCGGACAAAGCGATTCAACAATACTAATCGCCGGGCAATCTCCTCGGCCGTTGGAACATGCGGTTCTGGATCTGAACCGACGATTTTCTTTTCTCTTTCTTTTACGAAACCGATCCTCGAATCTGCTCTCCTTTGCCGCAAGGAGTATCGCCCTGGTCAGAGGGTATCCTCCTGGTTCGGTCGGAACCGAACCGGGCTGGCCATCCGGGTCAGTGGACTTCTCAGCCTCCTTCTCCCTAAGCCTGCCGAATCTTTTATCCAGGGTGGATTTAGGGAAATTCTTACAGATTTGTCAGTCTGAATCGAGGTGGTCAAACTCCCAGACAATAAACACAAGTGTTGTGGGGATCAGCCTTAGCAAAGACTTCCCCACACACGGCAGTGTTGAAACCCAGTGGGTCCTGTTTTTCTTTTGGGTTTCTCAGACGTAGCCATACTAATAATAAAACTTACCCTTTACTCGGCAAAAGCCAGGCAAGACTCCCTTATAGATTTCTAACCGTGTTATGGGTATTTGGAAAAAACCCCATAAAAACACGTTTTTCTTTTTTTTAAACCGATAAGGACCGGTACCACACAGTAAACCTAAAGGAAGAAAACAAAACGCAATACACACGAGATAATCGGTTCAGCTGAAATGGTTAAACGTTTTTAAATCACAATTTCCACACGTTTTTACAGCTAGTCCACTACCTAAGCACTTACTATACCACAGATAGGGATCTGAACCAAAAAAAACAATGAAAGGATCGGTAAAACAGACGACTTTAACCGACTGAGAACCGTGAGCAGAGAAGAAATCTCCGGAGCGACTGTTCAGTTAAGTGCAGTAAAGAATCTGACAGTTACACTTCAAAGTGCAGCAGACAGAGGTTTGAACAGAGCTCGAGCTCAACATTCTCTGCCCTGCATAGAATTTAACTCTATCCTCTCCGGAGCAGTTTAAGTGCTGGGGCTAACTGCAATAAGTCAGAATACAGCAAGACTTCATGTTTGAATTGCTGTATTCTGGAAATGGCTAAATAAAACGTAGTCTCAGAAACTTGTGCAAATGTGTATTTTATCAATTTAGAGCAAGATGAGTACATTTCATGGGGTTTTGAGCAAAAATATCAATTTTCTGTAATTGCTAATCAACTTCGGTCAATTGCTAATCATTTATTACTTTGATTAGCGATGGCCACTAATTAAGTCTCACGACACTAATTTATGCCTTAGTATGAGTTAATCTGCACAAGAGTTTCAAGGGACCAGAAAACTGGAGTTTAAGAGCGGCCAGTAACTGGGAAGGCTTAATAAAAAGACGAGACTCCTGAACTGTAGACCCCACTTCAGACATAAGTCTCTCTCAATATGGAACCAGGAGGGAACACAGACTATATCCGCTTATCTTCTGATTTCCCCATTGCAAATATTTACTTCCGCGTGGGGCTCCATAATTTAAGAAAAAAGATGGGTAGCTGTAATCCCCATCTGTTTAGGGACCGGAAGTTTAAAATAAGACCACCTCACCACCTTGCCAGATAAAATTATTAATTAGATGTTGTAGCCTTAAGAACCAATGTTCGAGTAAAAATACATTCAGTCACCTATGAGATAAAGTAACATTAGAGAAGAAGGTTCCTCTTAACAATGCTGATACGGCCCCATAAAGTTATGAGTGTCGACCACCTGTGCAGGCCCAGTGAGACAGTTCACAGGAGGTGGGAGTGGGTGGGTTGTAAGTGGTGTCTGATCAACTCCGAGGGATGCCATGAGATTTTAATACTAAGGTATGCAGTAAGCCCATTTTGATGATGTCTTTTGCAGATCATATGGTTCAATGCCAAGACTTTCATTTTCCCCATGTTCAGTTTGTAGGTCGAGATTTCAGTGAGTTTTCTAATTTCCTCTAATGGTGTGGGATCAAAGTCATGGGGTCCTCCACATGTAAGTCCTCAGCGTAAGCTGTAAGTTTATACCTGGTGCCCCCCAACAACAGTCCCATTAATATGGGGATTGTTTTGTAGATAACATGCCAATGGTTCTAGAGGCAGGTTAAAAAGCAAGGGTGACAGTGGACACCCCTGCTTAGTTCCCCACTCCAGAGAGATATTGTGTGATAGTACTCCATTGCACTATATACGAGCTGTAGGGCATTGGTAAAGAATTTTGACCCAAGTAACAAAATCTTCCGGGATCCCAAATGTTTTGAGAACCTCACACAAGTAGGGCCAGAGCAGGCCCAGTGGCACAGAGGGTCGAGGCGCTATATGCCTTACCTCTCGCCACGTCGGTGACCCGGGGTTGGCCAGGGATGGAAAAGGACAGAGCATCCAGGAGATAGTTCTCCTCTCCCGGGGGTGGGTGGAGGAATCCTTGCCATCTCTGCCCTTGACTGCCCCTGGGTTTAGGTCCGGAGGCAGAGTTGGCAGCTTCAGCGACACTAAGGGAGGTGCTGCAGTCGTGGCGTGTGTATGCCTCCAACTGCGTGCACTTATGCCACAGCAGGGGAAGAAACAAAAAAATGGCAGTCGCAGGTTCCGTGAAGTCATGCCTTTTCACCCTCGCTCCACACTGCCATGGGCTCACCGACCTGTGAATCTGGACAGTGGGTCTCCGGGTGTGGGAGATGGCTCTCCCTTCCCAGCCCCACCATGGGGGGCAATCCGTGAGGGATATGGGGCTTGGTGAGTCAGGGAATCTGTCGCTGGGCCGGTGAGACAGAGACAAGACTGAGCAGCTGCCTGCAACATGCCCCAGGCAGAAAAACCCTGATTAAACACAAACACAGTAGGGCCAGGATACCTGGCCGAACGCCTTTTCTGAGTCCAGGGAGAAGAACGCCACAGGGACCCTGTTCCCCATGGAGACCAAATGGTGAAGCATACGCAGATGGTCACTTGAGACCCTCCCACCCCTACAACCAACCTGTTCTGCCCCTATCAACCCACCCAAATTTTCAGAAGTTGATTGGTTAACTTTTGGAAGTCTGTATTTATGAGATTGGTCTATAACTCTCTGCCAGGAACTCGTTCTTGTCAGGCTTTAGGAGGAGAGTAATACAGGCCTAAGACACACATGTGCTTTAGAAAAATCCATCTGGCCCTGGAGCTTTGACCAGGGGAAGCCGTTTCACGGCTAGTGTGACCTCACCTGGGGAAATGGAGCCCTTAAAGAGCTCTTTTTGCTGTTCTGCCAAGGGAGGGAGTTCTATCTGTTGAAGATAATCAGAGGCCTTCTCTAAAACACAAGGGTCACGTTGCTCGTCTTTATAAAAGGCTTCACAGAAAGTCCTGAAGACCTCAGCTATTTCTTTAGATTTAGTAACAATGATAGAGTTTGTACCTACTCGCAGTCCCTGTATTACCCTAAAAGCCTCTTGCTGTCAGAGCCAAAGCGCCAACATTTTCCCAGCTTGTTCCAGATTCTATATAATGAACCGTGGCTCTAAAAATTGCAAGTTCTGCCCATCGCTTAACAGGGCCACATACTGTGCTCGGAGGGAGTTTAAGGTGAGCTAAATATACTCAGGAGTGTCAGACTTGAGCAGTTTCTCCATCTCATGGATCTTACTCAGTGGTTTTTCCTATGGCGCCTAGCAGCTAATCGAATACACCCCCCCCACCCCAATAGAGCATTTCACCGCACCCCACAAAACAGCCAAGGGATCAACTGTGCCCTCACTGTATTAAAAAAAATCTCTGAATATACTCCTTCAGCATTTTCAGTACATTAGTGTCTTTCAACATCTGCGTGTTGAGCCTCCATACTTTATCCCTTTTATCCCCCCTTTACATTATGTAACGTGCCCCACCCCCAAAAATGGGGGCTTACCTTATTGCCCATTTCTCCCGTTGCCTACAGGTTCCCCGTGAATGTCCCCGATTTCATCGCCACCTGGCCCAGGTCCAAAAGGGTGTCCCAAGGTTCCCAAGCAGCCCTTATTTCAATTCTGCCCTCCTTGAGCAATTGGAGCTTCTGCAGGACCACCATCGCTTCCCCAAGTTCTTCTTCACAGTGCGCAGGCGGCTCACGCACAGGAAAGTGCTCCTGATGTAAGCTGCAACTTGCAGTAAGTCCGGTTGCACACTTCGACAGGTGACCCTCAAGAGATGGAGTTGGAGAGGACATCAGTTGAGCAGAGCAAAGTTGTTCGAAAATTATTCGGAAGTTCAGTAGTCGTCATACACTAGAAAGGAGACCGAGAGGCTGATGCTGGCGAGTCGATGGCGGGAAAAGAACTGAGGATTATGGGGGGACCGCCTCCTTATGTACTACGCCCGACGTCGGGGACGGGACCAATGTCAGAGGTGGTCCCCGCTGAATACTGCTAGCTAGAAAATTTCCGTGGGGTCCTGGGCCTGCCGGCTTCAGTCCTAATGTGTAAACTGCTGCAAGAGCTGTTTCTCGAAGTAAAAGATGTCCGGTTGCCCCTTGCGTGGTCCCTAAATTTAAAAATGGCTACAGGGGGGATTGGAGACTTTTGGCAGCACAAGGGGAGCCAAAATAAATTGTAAATAAAGAGCGTTACTTGTGCTAAAACTGAAGGGGCTCATGAATATTAACGAGGCAGCACTGATATTCATGAGTGCTCATCCTAGCGCAATGGCTCAAATACTGGCGCTAGCGACGGCCTCTGGCCTGTACATAAATAAAGCACTGTAACAGGGCACAGAAGAGGCATATTAATAGTGGGGCTATGCAAATAAAAATAAATATACTGGCTGCTCCAGACTGTAGACATTGGGACACAGATAAAATTCCTCTCTGCTGCCTAGGGGCACTATATTTCGGCAGCAGCAACAGGCTAGAGACTGAATCAAAGTGTTGAAAATGGGCAGCGTTAAGAGGGCACAGTAATGGCTATTGAATAGAGGGGCAGAGAAGTAAATTAAATATTTTACCTGGCTGCACTAGAACTTTATCTTGGTGACTGTGTTAAACTGCAAGGGGACTGTGTGCATTAGCAGCCATGTTTCTGCAGTAAGCAGCTAATCGGAAAGCCAGGATTTTAGAGCAAGGATTGTTGGGACAGTTCCACAGGCTCTTGGAACATTACAAAAGACTTGTGAGGAAAATGCAGGGACCTAATTCAGGCGCCAAAACAGGGAGCCTAGTGAGCATTGAAGGAGGCTAATGAATATTCATTTTGGGGACTGACAAGTGATTCCAGCCAATGACGTTTGGACACACAAGTGGACTCAGCCAACTGAGAACCCCAGAAGGACTCCATAAAAACCCAAGGTTTTTCAGGCTGAGCTGGAGTTCGAGCAGGACCCCTTCTACAGGGAAGGGGGGCTCAGGCCCTCAGCTAACCGAATGCATCTAGTTCTAAGCCCCTCCACAGGGAAGGGGGGGGGGCTTTTACCTCTGCCAAAGAGAAAGAGTGGCTGTCAACAATAACAGTTATCCTGGGGATGGCCAAAAATTGTCCTTCAGGGCTAGCAGTTCCTTGCCACGTTAAGAAAACGTGGAAAAAGAAGCCAGCATCCCCCTCAAGTTGAGAGAGCTGCAAGAAATGAGTGCCTCAAACAGTGAAAATGCTGAAGAAACCCATCATTTCCAGCAAAGAAAGCATTTAAATCTGAGTAAATGTCTGCTTGCATTGTTATGACATTTTTGAAGTACACTATAGCATACATTTAAAAGACTTAAGATTCTACTTGGGGCCGAGAAGCCAGGAAAGCCCAGAAGTGCTTATTGTTTGTCTACACCTTGTGTTAACCAACACTCAAGAGAGGGTGGATCTCAGTTGAAAAGTGATCAAGAAAGGGTCCAGTATTCCTATGTGCTGAATGTGATTGTTACCAGTACCTACAGGACTGGAGGAAGGTTCTCTAGCCACGCAGAACTGGCCTAGAAGTGCCTGGGAGGCCAGTGAAAGTCTTGAATGTCCAAGTTGGAGCTGCTAACGCCAGCAAAGCTACTAGGGACTATGATGTTTGTGTCTCAAGCTTAAGAGAAGCTGCATGTGACCAGTGGTTTTGTCAATTAAAGCTATCAAGTGGTAGAGAGCCAAGCCTCAAGCTATCTGATGATGTTATGGATTCAAGTCACACTGCATGGATTGAGAGTCTGGGTCACCCTAGCCTTGGGGAAGAAGCACCATTTAGTGAAAACTTGTGTCTGCATGCTTGAGAGGATCATAGTGGCCATGCTGGCAGTCGATTGCGACTACTGTGACTAATGTATAAATGTGCTACTGATAAATGTGCTGAATTCAATGCAACAATTTCAGATCGGCCTGGGAGACAGCCTGGTAGTGTGCCGCCAAGGGCACTGCCATATGCGCTTCCCTTAAGGGGTATAGCCTAGACGTGGGGTTTGAAGCATGCCAGCCCTGGTCTGGTCTGACCCAGAAGGTGATCTCAGCCCAGAGAGGGGCACTTCAAAAGAAAATAAGAGACGCTTTACAACTGCAAAAGCTCCAAGATCCTGCAGTCAGTAAGAGGTACCTGGCTGTAAACCTTTGCCCAGCACCTCTGCCTCCAGAGTCAGCACCCACCTGCTGCAATCACCCGAATCTACATTGCACAGTCTGATTTTGACCTTGCCTATGATTACTAACAAACCATAAGTACACAGGGTCCATGCCCTGTTCAGTTCTGGAGAGACTTATAAATAAGTTCAATGTTGTTGCCAAACCAAGTTCAGCAGCTACAGTAAGGTCTTGTCGCATCAACCATAGAAACATAGAAATTGATGGCAGATGGAGACCAAAGATCCATATAGTCTGCCCTGAGCCCTACCCCACTTTAAGATCTCTGTGAGACAATCCCCTTGTGTCTGTTCCAAGCTGCTTTGAATTCCCTTACTGTGTTGGAGTCAATGACTCCAGCCGGTAGACCATTCCATGAGTCAACCACCCTCTCTGTGAAGAAAAACCTCTGAATGTTGCCCCTGAATCTTCCTCCCCTCACGTTCATATCATGTCCTCTTGTCCTACTGGTGCTATTGATCATAAAGACCTCCTGGGTGGAGACCGTTTATACCTTTCAGAAACTTGAATGTCTCAATCATGTCCCCTCTATCCCTACGTTATTCCAGGGAGTACATGTTGAGTTCCTGTAACCTGCTTTCGTATGGTAACTTGTGGAGACTGTGTATCGTTTTTGTTGCCCTCCTCTGTACTGTCTCTAATGTATCTATATATGTCCTTCCTGAGAAGGGCTCCAGAGCTGGACGCAGTACTCAAGGTGGGGTCTCACCAGGGACCTGTACAGCAGCAGGATCACTTCCTTTCTTCTACTGGTGATGCCCCTTCCTATGCATCCCAGCATCCTGCTGGCCTTCTTTGCTGCCTTTTCACATTGTACGCCTACCTTCAAATTGTCTGATATAATCCCTAGATCCCTCTCCTGATGGGTGGTTGCTAGTTTCTCCCCTCCCAGGTAGTAGTCTGTCTCTGGGTTGCTTCTGCCCAGATGCATAACTTTACACTTTTTCACGCTGAATTTTAACTGCCACAAGTTGAACCAATGTTCCAGCCTGAGAAGGTCACTTTTCATTTGCTCTACTACCTGTGCAGTGTCCACCCTGTTGCAGAGCTTTGTCTCATCTGCAAACAGGCACACCTTCCCGCTCAACTCCTCTGTGATAGCTCTGATGAAGATAGAGAAATGGTCCAAGGACGGACCCCTGTGGCACCCCGCTCGTCACCTCCCTATCCCCGATGCTGCCCTATTTGCTGTCACGGATTGATTTCTCTGTTCAAGACAGCTACTCACCCATGCTACCACTTCCTGCCCCACTCCTGTATGGTTGAGTTTAACAGCCTTCTGTGTGGTACAGAGCTGAAGGCCTTGCAAAAGTCAAGGTAGATAACATCAATGGCTCCCCCCTGGTCCACAGCCCTAGTAACAGAGTCAAAGAACTCGATCAGGTTAATTTAGCAGGACCTTCCCATTGTGAAACTGTGATGCTTGGCGTCCAGTATCCTCCAGGAATGCTAGTATCCTTTCTTTGAGCAGCAACTCCATCTTACCCACCAATGAGGTAAGGCTGACCAGGCGGTAGTTCCTTGTCTCCTCGCTGCTATCACTCATGTATATGGGGACCACTATTGCTCTTTTCCAGTCCTGGGGAACTGTCCCTTCTCTCAAGGATCTGCTATAAAAGATCCACTAGTGGTTCTGCCAATTCATCACAGAGTTCATTCAATATGCGTGGGTGGACTCCATCCAGCCCCATGGCTTTATCTACCTTTAGTTTTTTTTTTTTAATTCTGTCCTTATCCTCTCTATTGTGAATGGGCTTGAGTCCATTCCCCCTGGTGACTTCTGTCCCCTTTTGGGGGTGGGTCCGTTACCAGGTACCTCCTTAGTAAAGACTGAGCAGAAGTACTTATTTAAGACTTCTGCCTTTTCACGGTCTTCTTCTACCCCCTCCCATCCATGCTTATGAGCATGACAATGCCTCCTTTGTTTTTCCTTTTGTCGCTTATGTATCTAAAGAAGGTATTATTGCCTCCTTTAACCCCCCACGCTGTGTCTTCCTCAGTCTGTGCCTTTGCTTTTCTGATCACTCTTCCTGCCTCATTCAAGCTGCATTTGTATGCCTCCCTATCTATTTCGCTGTTTGAGCCCTTGTATCTTTGGAATGCTAGTCTTTTCCCTTACTGCAGCTGCCACCTCCATTGTGAACCATAGCAGATTTCTTTTTTCTTCACCTTACTGACTAGCTTGGAGTATTTTGCAGTAATCTCCGCTAGTGCTTCTCTTACGTTTATCCAACATTCCTCTACCCCTACTTTTGCCTTCCACTTGAGGATATCCCTAAAGCATATTCTCATCTGATTGAAGTCTGTTCTTCTGAAGTCTATGACCCGTGCCTTAGTGTGACTTGTTTCCTTGGCCTTTTTGACCTTGAACCAGATTTGTGGTCACTTGACCCCAAATGGCACCACCACCTCCTGGACCTTGCCGCTGTTTGTTAGCACCAGGTTTAGGACTGCGTTTTCTCTATTGGGGGCTGCAACAAGCTGATTAAGTTCAGCCCCTGCCAAGGTGTTTAGGAAATTTCTGCTCCTAGTTATGGATGCTGTGCAGGAGTTCCAGTCCACATCCAGGAGGTTGAAGTCTCCCATCAACACGACTTCTCCTTTTTCAGCCATCTTTAGTATGTTTTCAAGCACTGCTGTGTCTCCTTCTGCCCCTTGTGAGGGAGGCCTGCGCCTGTATATCACTCCTAGTCTGAGGGCTCAGCATGAGCCCGGTTCAAGAGTGACCCAGAGTACATCAGGTTTGTCTTGAGACCTTTGGACCATCCATAGATTTTATGGCCTCCCTTATATATAATGCAACTCCTCCACCCCTACATCCTTTTCTGTCTTTCCTGAATAATTTGTAACCTGGGATTGCAACATCCCATTCATGGCTCTCGTTTAGCCACGTTTCTGTGACTGCGACCCAGTTCAATCCTGCATCTGCTATTGAGGCTGAGAGTTCTGGGATTTTGCTAGCCAGACTCTGGGCATTGGTCATCATTGCCTTCCAGAGTCCGGCATCCTTGATCCTTTGTTTCCTTGTACTTTAACTTGTACAACCTTTGTGCGCTCCTGTTGTTTATGTCTACATGATTGATGACAAGCACTATTACATGGCTCTGGGAGGGTGGTGACTGGGGTTCTATATTCCTGCTCCCATCTTTTTTTTTTTTTTCCAGTTTTTGTTGACCAGGTAAGTGCACTAGACAAATCCTGCCTATTTTCAGGCAACACCCGGGGGAAGGGGATACAGATGAATGCCAACTGACCTTGAACCAGATTAAGCTGTTGGTGGTATTTTTAGTGCATCTGGTCACCACCATCCCGTCCTCTAGTTTAAACTTGCCATGAATATGTTGAGCTTTTGCCCTATTGCTCTTACCCCATCCAGGTTGAGGTGAAGGCTGTCAAATTTAAAGTCGGTCCTTTCCCAGAAATCTTTCACGTTGCCGATGAAGGTGTGGCCCTTTTCTGAGCACCAAGTGCAGAACCAAGAATTCAGTTCTGTGATTTCAGCTTCCCTAACCTTTTCTTGGCCTTCTCTCTTCTCCCATACTGGGAGTACCTCAGAGAAGGCCACTGTGGACAAAAAAAAAAAAAGAGGCAAGTCTATCCCCTAGATTTGAGATATGCATCTTGGCCTGTTCGATGGAATGAGTAGCAATATAATTTCCTATGTGGACGACGATGGCCTTGATGTCTCACTCCTTTCTGATGCAATTTCCTATGTAACTTGCATTTCTTTTTGTTGTGGCCCCAGGGAGACTGCCGACCACCATCTCCATTTGCTTGGTCCCATTTAACTGTGATTCGACTCCACGTATCATGGAGTCCCCCACAAGAAAAAATTACTTACCATAGTAATTCTTCTCAGTGATGCTCAGATATTCATAACTTTATGGAGTAAGCTTGTAGGGTTGGACTGCCCAGAGAGATGGAACACATGCAAATGAGTAGAATTCTTTGCACGTGAGCAACCTTCAAATACTGCCTCTACCAACTGTAGTGTTCTAACCTCTTCAGATTTTATAAAGGAGCCTGAAAATATGGCTCAGGATATACAGATTACTCACCTGTAACAGGAGTTCTAGGAATGGTATATGTTGTTCATCCACACTTACTGGCAGGTTCATTGCCGCTTTAAATCTTGCCGGAAGGTCTTTAAGCTGGCTCCTCCCACCCACCTGGGGGGTAAAACTCTCGGCTCTGCACCATGACGCCAGATCTAGCCCACTGGAAGCCAGGTTGTGTGTCGAGGCTGGGTGGGTTTTGTGGATGAACATATACTATTCCTAGAACTCCTGTTACAGGTGAGTAACCTGTATTTCTAGGGACATGGATATGTTGTTCAATCCACACTTACTGGTAGACTCCTAGCAGTTCTCCGGGAGGAGGGAGGCAAGGCACACACCCCCTACTTGAGAAATAAGGACTGGAGAACCGAGGTCCCAAAACCAGCATCCCAGCGTGACTCAAGGTCGATGTGGTAGTGGGTGATGAAGGCGTGTGCTGACTTCCAGGAAGCAGTCCTGCAGATTTCCTGGATAGGGACATCCCTGGAAGCAGCCACCGATGCAGCAGTATGGCGGGTAGAATGAGCTCTTATCCCTTTGGGAGGCTCCATGCCCGCCAACCTGTAGGCAGAGATTTATGCAAGAGGTGACCCACCTGCCTATCGTCCGCTTGGCTGCAGGTCTGCCAGGTGCAGCTTCAGCGTAGGTGACAGACAGCTGGCGAACCTCTCCCCGAACTTCAGCCGTCTGCTCCTTGTAATAAGAGAGCACTCTTCTAGGGTCCAAATTATGGAGCCTGCATTCGGCCTCCAAGGTGTGATTGGGATAGAACACCGGCAGAGTCGACACCTGGTTAAGGTGAAAGTCCGACACCACCTTCGGAAGGAATTTTGGGTGGGGGCGCAAGACAACCTTGTCCTTGTGGAAGACCAGATAAGGAGACTCGATGGAAAGCACCTGGAGCTCTCCCATCCTTCTGGCTGACGTGATAGCCACCAAGAAGGTGGCCTTCCATGATAGGTGAGAGATATCACACCTGTGCATAAGTTCGAATGGCTTGCCCATGAGCTTAGCAAGTACCAGCAGTAGATCCCACGGAGGAGGAGGTTCTCGCACCGGAGGGGATATGTGATCAAGGCCTTTGAAAAAGCACCCAACCACCTTCTTCTGTGCCACCGACTGCTTTCCGGCCAGCGCCCGGTAAGCAGAGATGGCTGCCAGGTGCACCTTAAGGGTCATCGACTGAAATCCTAGCTGAGAAAGGGACCACAGGTAGTCCAGAATGGTGGCCAAGGAACAGGAGGGAAGGGTCCAACCCCTTATCCTGACACCAAATGGAGAATCTCTTCCATTTGAAGGCGTAGCATTTTCTGGTCGACTCCTTACGGGAAGCCTCAACAACGCTGAGGACCTCATCGGAAAGAGCCAAGGCCTGGAACTATAGCCGCTCAGGAACCAGGCAGTCAGGTGCAGGGATTGAAGGTCCGGGTGGAGAACCTTCTCCTGGTTGACTGAGATCAGGTCCGGGTGGGTTGGAAGCCGCCTTGGGACCCTGGAGCTGAGGATGAGGAGATCTGGATACCAGAACTGGCGGGGCCAGTCCGGGGCTACCAGAATCACCTGCGCCTTGTCCCTCTTCGCCTTGAGAAGCACCTTGTGGATCAAGGGAAATGGGGGAAAGGCGTAGAAGAGGCCTGGGGTCCATGGCCTCGAGAAGGCATCCCCCTGCAGCGAGCCCTGCTGAGGGGGGCGGGCATGAAACAGCCTCAGCTTCGCATTCTCCCTGGAGGCATACAGGTCCACCTGAGGTGTGCCCCAGTGGGAGAACAGATCTTGTACCACCTCCGGCAGGAGAGACCACTCGTGAGATGCAGCACCTATCCGGCTTAGTGCATTGGCCAGAGAGTTGGAGGCTCCCACCACATGGATGGCTATGAGATCCGCCTCCAGTCTGCTCATGAGAGACCAAGTGCAGAGAGCTTCCTTGCACAGAGGCAAGGAGTGCGTCCCACCCTGGCGGTTCAGGTGGTACATGGTCGTGGTATTGTCCGTCTGGACCTGGACCACTTGACCCCGTACAAACGAAGCGAAGGCAGTGAGGGCTAGTCAGACCGCTGGAAGCTCCAGCAGGTTGATGTGGCATTGAGACTCCTGAGGGGACCAAAGGCCATGCTCTCTAACCTCCCCCAGATGGGCACCTCAACCCATCAGAGAGGCGGTCATTAGAGTGACCATCGGCTCTGGGCGGACAAACGGGATACCCACCTGCAGATGAGCTGGAACAATCCACACTGCAGAACGTTCCACATCTCCTGGGTCACTATCACTAGCTGGTCCAGAGGACCGGAGCACTGTGACCACTGGCAGGCCAGCCCCCATTGCAGGAGACGCATGTGCCAGCGGGCCCAACGGACCACGCTAGTGCAGGCCGCTATGAGACCCAGGAGGCGCAGGAAGTCCCGGGCAGGGCGCAATTGCCCAACCAGAAATGATTGGGCAAAGGGGGAAAGAACCTCTGCCCTGTCCGCCGGAGCCGTGTTTTGGCTCAAGAGAGCTTGAGCTCTGCTCCATGAATTGAATCACCCGCGTTGGCACGAGTCTGACATTTGGCCTCGCTTGATGAGTGAGCCAATCAGAGCAGACCTGAGGGGCTGCAGATCCCTGGACCGCTCCACCTCCAGCCTGGAGGAGGCTGCAATCAGTCAGTCGTCCAGGTAAGGGTATACCCGGACCCTTCAGCTCTGCAGGAATGCTGTCACCACTGCCATGCATTTGGTGAAGACCCTGGGAGCTAAATAGAGGCCGAAAGGCATGGCCCAGAACTCGTAAAGGGATCCTTCTGCCCTGAAGCAGAGGAAATCGCTGGTGGGACAGACGGATCGGGACGTGAAAGAACATGTCCTGGAGGTTCAGAGAACAGAACCACACACCTCGTCCCAAGGATGGAATGATCTGAGCCAGAATGACCATCCTGAAGGTTCGAGACCTTAGGAGCTTGTTCAGGTCGTGTAGGTCTAGAATGGGGCGCCAGCTCCCCGTCCGTTTTGGGACCAGGAAATACCTGGACACAAACCCTGGATTTGGTGGAGGGTCCCACCTCCCTGATCACCTCCTTCTGAAAGAGCAGTAATGGCCGATGAGCCGACAGAGACTAGGACCCCCAGCCTGCAAGGGCGACAGCTCCGATAGGGTGGGACTGCTCAAATTCCAGAGGCAGACCCTTTCCTACCACTTCCAGCACCCAGCGTCCATGGTGATATTGGACCAGGCAGAAAGGAAGGGTAGAGCTGCCTCCATGGGGGATCCCGGGGAGAAGTGACAAGGTTGGGGGCGACACTCCTCAACCCGTCACTGGGCAGGCTTGGAGGAAGGACCGGCCGAGGAGCCTCCTGGACCCTTCCCTCCCGGCTTCCTGCTGGAGGAAGCTGCAGGCTTGGCTTTGGGGTGCCAAGTGCGAGCCTGTTGACCTTGATGCTGGTGTTGCTGGGCCAGATGTGCCGCAGGGGCTGAAGGCGGAAAGGGCTTACGCTGCTGCTGGCGGCCTTTGTCCTTCTGGGCAGACGTGACAGTCCAAGGTGGCGTTGGGCCTCTCGATCCTTTTCAGATGACCCTCCATCCCGGAACCGAACAAGTCGGTACCCAGGAAGGGAACGTCTGCCAGCTTGTGCTGGGTATCCGCTGTAAAAGTGGAGATCCGCAGCCAAGCTCTGCGGCGCATGGCCACTGCAGCCGCTACTGACCGGGCACAAGAGTCTCCAATGTCCAAGGCAGTCTGGAGCTGTTGCTTGGCCACCGCCCTTCCCATATCCCACACCTGCTTGACCATTGTCTGGAGGCCAGCCGGGAGATGAGGAATCACCTCATCCAGGGAGCCCAAAAGGGCATGTGAAAAGTGTGCCGTCAGGACGGCCGAGCTGGCCTGACGAAGGCCTAGGGAGGATGCAGCAGAGACTTTCCGCCCAGAGTAGTCCAGTTTCTTGGGCTCCTTATCGGGTGGCTTGTCCACATCCCGAGCGCTTCTGAGCGCGAAACGCCTGTTCTGTCACCAGCCCTCCTGGCTGGGAGGGGTGTGCTCCGAGAACCCGGAGAGTGAACCAGTGGGAATGGCATACTTTAGAGCCATCCTGGCCGAAGGTACTGGACAAGAAGTTGGCCGCTGCCATAGCTCCAGGGCTGGGCCAAGAATGGCTTCAGCCACCGGGAAGGCCTCCGTGGGGGAATCCCCTCGGTCCAGTATCTCCGTGAAGGGATACTTCACCCGCTTTGAAACGGGTTAGAGATTCATCCCAGTAGACTCCGAGATGAGCCAAAGCATTTCCAGGAATGAGGATTGTCTCTCTCTCACTCTCTCTTCCACCGACTGACCCCCAGTGGACTCCAGATCAAGAGGCCTGGAGAACAGGGAAGAGTCATCGTCAGACTCCGAGGAGTCTGCAACCAGCTGCCGAGGGCCTGAGCCACCCTCCACCTGCCGAGGTCGTTCGGAAGTGAGGGTGACTGACAACCGATGGGGCAAACCCTGACCCGACCGAGAAGCCTTGGTCAGGGCCCTAGTTTTAGGTCGTGGAGGCGGGGTTTCCACCACTATGGGTGGCGCAGCCGGTGTTGGCCGAACAACCGGTGCCGGCTTCGGCTCCTCGATTACAACAAGGGGTTGTTTCGGCCGCTCTGGTGACAGCCACTTAATGGCTGGGGAAGGTGACGGAGTCAGCTTGTTCCCGGTCAAAAGGAGCTGCAGCCACATCAGATCCTTGTAGCGCCGACGCAATTTGCGCCGGAGCCTGTCCTCCGAAGAGGATGAAAACGAGGATGAGTGGTGCCGCCGCTTTCCACGGTGCCGAGACAGAGACTGCTGATGTCGGTGGGATCGGCTGGACTGAGAAGAGGTCCGAGACCGAGACCTTGATGGTTCTGAGGTGGGTCTGAGAGGGAGTGGGGAAACCCACCTCCTTCAGTTGGGGACCTTAACCGGGACTCCGCTGAAGAGCCAAGTCCTCCAGTTTCCACCCGGAAGCCGGTGAAGAAGGGGCTGTCGGCTTCCGATCGACAGCCCGTCGATGGGTCGAGAAAAATCTCGACTCTGTCAACGGGTGTCTCGGCCGGCTGACCTGACAGGGACACCGTGAAGCCAGCGGCCTTAGCCGCAACCTTGACCAAAGTAGAGTGTCGACTCTCCGGGGAAGGGGACCTCTCCCACTCCCATGAATGTCGATGGTGGGAATTACCCTTGGAGTCCTTCTTGGGCCAAGAGGAATGTCCCGAAGGCCCCTCTCCATTGGTGGAGAAGGAATGACAATGCTTCTTGAACGAAGCCGTGTAGGAGGAGCCCAAAGAGAGCGGGAGAAATGCCGCGACCAAAAAAGATGTTGATGCGGCCTGGGCTGCTTCCTCCTTGAGGGTGATCATTTGTTCGAGCTGTTCAGCCGAGCCCGCCGCCGGCCGGACACAGCCCAACAGGCCTCCTTCGACTTGACCAAAGGATAACCTTTCTCGGGGTGCCCAAGTTGCAATCTGGCAGCAAGATCCTCTAAGACCATGACAGAGATAGACTTGCACAAGTCGCAGGCCTGTGAATCGTGCTCAAGCCTAAGGCAGTAAACGCACGCGGAGTACAGATCGGTCAGGGACCTCTTCTGCCCACAGGGGCACCGCCAAAATCTGGGAGTTGATTTGTCCATCGCAGCCGCGAGGGAAGAAAAAGACTGAAGTCTTGTAAATTTTAAGATTAGTTTCGGGTTAACCGAAGAGTTTGGACCCAGGCCTAAAACGCAGAGCACAAAGGAGGAAACCTGAGCTTCCAAGCGGTAAGGAAGATCTGGAGTCATGGGGAGGGAGCAGAGAGTTTTACCACCCAGGGTGGGTGGAAGGAGCCAGCTTGAAGACCTTCCAGCAAGATTTAAAGCGGCAAGGAACCTGCCAGTAAGTGTGGATTTAACAACATATCCATGTCCCTAAAAAATGTATTACTAAAAATCATTAGAATTGGGGTTACCCAACAATATGGATTTACTAAAAATAGGCCTCCAACTGGAGGATCAAATAATTAAATAAGTTAGAACATGCCAGAAAAAATACCAAAAAATAAACACAATGAACTCTGTTCACCTAACTAGTACAGGTGTAGAGGAAAATGTTTCCCCAAGGGTGTATAATGATGTAGTGGCACCAGCATGCGGAGTGCAGAGGCTGAAGTTCTGGAAGGGGAGGTAGGGAGGGAAGTTATGAATATCTGAGCATCACTGGGAAGAAACACAATTACTATGGTAAGTAATTTTTTCTTTTAACCCCAGTAATGCTCAGTTTATTCATAACGTTGTGCAAACTACAAATCAGTACCCCTGGAGGTGGGCACAGAACTCTATTTTGGAAACAGACTCTGCAGGACTGCTGCGTCAAACCTAGCATCACTCCTGGATAAAATATCCAGGTTGTAGTGCTTTGTAAAGGTGTGTACTGTTTTCCAGGTAGTTGCTTTATATATATTCATTAATGGGACTTCTCTGGCAGCTGCTAGAGTAGCAGCTGTCCCTCTTATAGAATGAGCCCTCAATCCTGGTGGGGGCTCTCTGCCAGCATTAGTGTAGCAGAATTGGATACACTGGACTATCCAACAAGAAATGGATCTTTTTGAGGCTGGATTACCTTTTCTCACATCCCCATAGGCAGAAACAATTGCTTTCTATCCTGTCTAAGGTCCTTAGTGGCTGTCATGTAATAACTAAGGGCCCTCTTCACATCTAAACTGTGCAGTCTCCTTTCACCAGAAGTGGTGTGCTCAATGAAAGAACCAGAAGGGTGATAAGATTGATTTAAATCAAAATCAGAAACCACCTTGGGTAGAAATTTCCTGTTCGTTCTGAGGACTACTTTATCCCTATGAAAAGATATATAGTCCTGATCAATACAGAGAACTTGAAGCTCACTGATTCTTCTTGTAGAAGTCATTGCCACTAGGAAAACTGTTTTCCAAGTGACATATTTGAGGTGAACTATGGCCATGGGCTCGAAGGGAGCAGCCATCAGCTTAGCTACACACACATTCAGGTCCCAAACTGGCACTAGTGGCCTGTGAAGGGGATGCAAATGATCCAGGCCCTTAAAGAACCTTTTGAAAATAAGGTTAGAAGCCAATGTCACCTTTTTCCCAGCAGAGAGGTAAGCAGACACTGCTGCAAGGTGAACCCTTAAAGAACTGGGCTGTAGACCTAGAGAGTGTAAGTGGGTGGGATACTCCAATACCTCTGATAAGCCAGCTTGGGCTGGTACTAGAGTCTTGCCCAGACACCAGATAGAAAATCTCTTCCATTTAGAAGAATAATTCTTTGTAGTAGGTTTTCTGTAACCTCTTAGAACACTTAAGACAGGTTCAGAAAGTTTTAAGTCAGCATATTCTAAGTCTTCAAGAGTCAAGCTTTGAGATTGAGAGACTTGAGGTTCGGGTACAATAAGGTTCCCTGGTTGGAGGTCAATAGGTTGTGCCTCCGAAGGAGATGTATTGGATTTGCAACGGACATTGAGAGCAGAAGAGAGTACCATGGCTGCCTCGGCCAGTCTGGAGCCATCAAGATCAGTGATGCTGTATGGGATCTGAGCTTGACCAGTACTCTGTAGATGAGAGGGAAAGCATAGAGGAACCTCCCTGACCAGTCCAGACTGAGGGCATCCAGAGGGAAAGTTCCCTGATCTGGTGGTCTGCAACAATACTGTGGCAGGTGGTGGTTCTGGTGGGATGCGAACAAGTCCACCTCTGGAGTACCCCACCTTCTGAAAATAACTTGTACCACCTGCCTGTTTGGGGTCCATTCATGATGGGCCTGGTTTATTAGACTCAATGCATCTGCCAGGGTAGTGTCCTTCCCTGGCAAATGAACTGCTTGCAGAGACACTTTTAATGGATAGGACAGAGTCCAAATCCCTTATGGCCTCCGAGCAGAGGGGGCCTAACCTTGTGCCTCTCTGCTTGTTTATGTAATACATTGTGGTGGTATTGTCTGTTCTGACCTGCACCACCCTGCCTTGGACTAGGTGAGCAAAGGTTTTTAGAGCCAGCAGCACTGCTCAGAGTTCCAGAAGATTTATGTGCTGAAGGGACTCTGGCTGACCAAGTGCCCGAGTTCTGTGGTCCCATATATGGGCGCCCCAGCCCAAGAGAGATGCATTTGTTGTGAGAATCACTGAAGGATTCTCTTTTTTTGAAAAGGAACTCCTTGCCTTAAGTTGGATTCCTCCTTCCACCACAAGAGGGCCTATAGCAGTGACCCTGTTACTATGATGAGCTTTGAGAAGGAATCTTTTCTTTGACACCAGTGGGACCTGAGATGGAACTGAGTGTCCCTCATGTGAAACCATGCACCTAGTACTGCGCCTGTGGAGGCAGCCATGTGGCCTAGTAGCTGGAGAAACGGTCTTGCAGTTTTTGAATTGTGCAGTTTGAAAGAGTTTGCTATTAGCTGAATGTTTTTTACCCTTTCCAGAGGGAGATATGCCCTGGCCTGTAGGGTACTGATTTTTGCTCCTATGAACTGCAATACCTGTGTAGGAGTGAAAACTGACTTTTTGTGATTGATCAGGAATCCCAGGGACTCCAGGAGGTTCTGAGTGACCTTCAGATCTTGCTGCACCTGCAGGGGAGATTTTCCCATTACCAACCAGTCGACCAGGTAAGGGAAAACAGATATTCCCTGTCTGCGAAGATGTGCCACTACAGCCGTCAGGCACTTTATGAATACCCTTGGGGCCGAAGAAAGGCCAAAAGGCAGGGTTGAAAACTGGTAGTGACCCGAAGGGAGTCTGAATCACAGGTATTTTCTCTGAGACTCTTTTATGGGGATGTGAAAATAGGCGTCTTTCAAGTCCAGTGATGCCAACCAGTCTGCTTTCTGAAGTGTTGGCAGGATCAGAACCAAAGTTACCATCTTGAACTTTGTTTTTTTTTTTTGTTTTTGTTTTTTAAGACCTTGTTTAAAGCTCTTAAATCCAGTATAGGCTGCCACTCCCCACTTTTCTTTATGGTCAGGAAGTATCTGGAATACAAGCCCTTGCCCCTTTGAGATTTTAGAACTGGTTCCACCTCTTTTAACTGCAGTAGGTTCCGAATCTCTGCCTCCAAGAGCACCTTTTCTGCTAGGAAGGGATAGCTGAATACTCTGGATTTTTGATAGGGGAAGGACTTGAATCCTAGAGACAGACCCTGTCCCACCACCTCCAACACCCACTTGTCTATGGTGATTTTCAGCTAAGTTTGGAGAAAGTGAGAGAGTCTGCCTCCGACAGGTAGGGAGTAGGCGGCCTGTGGTTCAGGGGGTCTGTTTGGTTTGTGGCTGAGGCTGAGTATGGGACCCTCGCCTTGAGCTCCTTCTGCCCCTGGAGTAACCCTGCGAGCACTGCTGGTACTGGGGTAATGCCACCGGTTGGAAGAAGGGCCTGGTGTAAAAGGACCTGCCCGAGCCTCCCCTTCCATAAGGCCTGGTGGATGTAGAAGCTCTCTCTTTAGCAGAGCTGCTTCTGTAAGTGGCCTTATATATTAATCCACCTTCTTCATGTATGCTTCAGTTGACTCCCCAAAGAGAGAGTCTCCTTCTAGGGGAAAATTCAGGGCCTTTACTTGCGAATCCTGAGTAAGGTTTGTGGCCCTAATATAGAAACACAGACTTTGAAGGCACATAAGGACCGCTTGGCCCACCTAGTCTGCCCATTTCCCTACCTACAGGATAGGCCACAGATCCTAGTTAACCAACAGCCTATTTCTTCCTACCCCCCACAAGAACTGCCTTATGTCTGTCCCATGCATTCTTGAATTCTCCCACAGTTTTAGACCCGACAACCTCCTCAGGAAGGCTGTTCCATGCATCCACTACCCTCTCTGTGAAAAAATACTTCCTCACATTGCCCTGGAACCGCCCTCCTCTATCTTTAAATTGTGTCCCTTTGTTCTTGCCGTCTCTTTTTCTTTTTGGGTGTTATTTTTTTCCAGACTCGGCTACCCCACGTTCCCCGGTGCCATCCCTGGACATGAGACCCCCTCCCTTCCACACCCAGCGACTTACCTCGCGGCAGGGAGAGTGAGGGGCGGCTTCGACCCACACAGCGGATCCATGCAGGGGCGTCCTCCAGGAATGGCACCAGGGAGCGACGTTGCTGCCAGGCCCATTTTTCTTGTCCCCGGCGGGCTATGGCGTGCAATGGCGCCAGCGACTGAAGTCTTGGCGCCTGCCTCCTGCACAAGACTAGTCAAGCCGGCCGCGCCTCCCCTAGTCTTGCGGCACGTTGCCGGTCCCCCAGCCTCCGCTAGGGGTTAGACAAGCACCGCCGACCAAATCCCCCCACCCCGGAGATGGAGAGCAGTCCTCCGGACGCTCAATCAATCTCCGCCCCGCTGACCCCCGGCAACCCGTGCCCATTCCTGAACACGGGTCGCCGGCGTGGCGCGAGGTGTGGCGTCCAGCGCCTCAACCCTCAGCGCCACCGGGCCGGCCACGTCTCTTTTTCTGAAAGATGCTACCCTCTTGGACTTTGTTGATTCCACTGAGGTACTTAAAAGTTTCTATCATGTCCCCTCTCCTTCTTTCCTCAAGGGTATACATATTAAGCTCCTTTAGTCTCTCCTCGTATGGCTTCTCTTGCAGACCCTGCACCATTTTAGTTGCCCTCCTCTGGACTGTCTCTATCCTGTCTATGTCCTTGCAGAAATGGGGTCAAACCTCCTCTGTGCCACTGTGTTTGCCATCCATCTGGCTGCAGTATCATTAGTGTCAGCAGCCATTTGGAACTGGTACTTAGCTGCCTCCAACCCAAACCTGGCAGTTTCAGCCAGGTCGTCTGACAAGGCGTAGGGAGCTTTCTGAGACATGGCCAGGAATGACTGCCAGAGGGATTTTTGGTACTGGGCAGCATATGCCTGGAAGGTTGCCTGATGCATAGCCAAAGAGGCTGACAGGTACCCTTTCTTGGCCATACTTTCAATTTTCCTAGAGTCCTTGTCCACAGGATGTGAGGACAGAGGGACCCTAGCCTTGCCACAGGCAGCCTGCTGTATGACCCCCTGGTGGCCGGGGTGGGAGAAGAGGAAATCAGCTCCTTCCCTCCCTTTCCAGCTGGTACTTCTTGTCCATCCTCCTGTCTATAGGAGGGGTGGAATTTGGTGCCTGTAAAATCCTTAGTTCATCCTTTTTAAATAATTTATAGACAGGGAGGAGGAGAGCCTTTGTGGGTGTTAACCCCATTATTTTTAAGTACTCCACCTCCTCCTCATCTTCAATTTGCTCAGTGGTGGAGATGTCAAGGGCATCTGCCATCCTTCTGACAAAAATGAAATGGGATGAAAAATCCTCAGACACCCTTGGAAGAGAACCAAAGTCCTGTTCAGGGGACACTTCTGGTTCTATTTCCTCCTCCTCGGTTTCCCCATCTTCTATGGGAAGATGATGCACATTGCTGCCAACCTTGGGACCCTGGAGGTGGGCAGAAGACTGCTGAGGAGGGACTACTGCCTGTAAGGACTAAATGATTTTAAAGGACTGAGCAATCTCTTGGGCTGTAGGTACAGGCAGAGCAGTCACAGAAGTCCCCGGCTTAACAGGCAAGGGTTCTGTGCGTTTTAATTTCTTTCCAGGAACTGGGGAGTCAGTTCCATAGCTCTTTTAGTTCCCTTTGTGCTCACCTCAGGGGCAGGAACTGAAGAATGTGTGGGTTCAGCCACAATGTCTGGGGGTATTGGCAGGTCAGAGCCAGAGGGAACCCTTGGAATTTTCTTCCTTAGCCTTTCAAGGCGTTTCTCAATGGCCTTCTCAGGGAATGTTTTACACACTTCACATTCCTCTTTTAAATGGTCAAAGCCCAGACAAACTACACAAAGTGTGAGTTTGCCTTTGCAAAGACCTCTCCATATTGGGTACAGTTTTTGAAACTGGGCTCACCGGTTTTCTTTTTGGGTTTTTCAGATATATCCAAAAACTTAGCAACCACTAAAGAAAAAAAAACCTAAATTTTTTTTTGTTTTTATTATAAATTATCGGTTCAGGAACTGAAGAGGAACCGATGGAACCAGACCGTTTTCTTAAAACGAAACCGAGATAGCAGTTTAGTAACCGAGATTTATTGGTTATAAAAATAAAACAATTTAATAAATTTAAAGAGAAATAAAGGTGGTTCTTTAGTCAGAAAACCCTGATTTTAATATAAAACTATCCCAGTTCCCCCACGGTTACATAGATACACAGCCAGTGTTGGCAGATGAGGGTCTATGGCCCACCCAGTCTGCCCATTTGAGCTTGTAAGTTCAGTTTATGTTTTCCTAGAAGTCTGTTGCCCCTTACCCCTGACCTCCAGAATTCCTTTATGTCTTTCCCATGCATTCTTAAATCCCGTGATTTTTTCAGCCCCCGCCACTTCCTCTGGCAGGGTGTTCCACTTGTCCACCACCCATACTGTGAAGAAATTCTTCCTCATGTTTCCTCCGAATCGTCCTCCCTCCAACTTCATCCCATGCCCTCTAGTCCTGGAACATCTTTTTTGCTTAAAAACAGTGTATTCCTGCACCCTGTTCCTCCCTGTAAATTCCCTGTTATACCGAACCGAGAGGAACCGAGAACAACAATTTTTTTTTTTGTAACTCTTTTTATTGAAATTTTCTTAAAAAACAACCAATCACATAGATAACATCTTAACTCATGCAGCATTTGAATCAAATTGTTTCCTTAACCTACATACAACACTCTATATCAAAAGGAAAGGAAAAAAGGGATATAAAAATACATATATCTAAACTATATAATCTACCTAAACTACATACATGGGTCTTGTACACACTATATGTTAATTTATTTAGCAAATTCATCAGGATCACTGCAATCTATCTATGTTAAAAGATAAGACTTATCCCTGCTCCCACCCACTGCAAACAAGCCCACCTTTATCCTCATCAGCTCACCTGCAGAGAGTGAACCTATAAAAGGCGCCCACTGATAGATAAATCTATCTGCTCTATTCTGCAGCTGACGTGTTCTCTACTCCAAGGCAAGCGCTCTTATGGATAGGGTGCGCCATTGTGCCACCATGGGGCTCTCTCCAGATACCCAGGTGTTTAAAATCACCTGCCTAGCCTGCACCAGAAGTATTCTGAGCCACCTCTGATGTGGCATCCAATGTTCACCCTCTCCTTCTAAGATGCCAAAAAGCAGGCTAAGGCACCGAACCTAGCATGGCACTCAGGTGTTGTCCTATCATCCCCCAGTACCCACGAAGGCAAGGGCAGTCCCAGAAACAGTGGCTATAAGTGCCTCTATGTTTTTTTGCATCTTCCACACATCTGACACCTCCGGGTGGAATCTATGATTCACCACCGGTGGGCAATAAAGTCTGTGCATGAACTTGTAGGTGCTTTCTTTATATTTATTACAGGCCAAAAGACCTATGTGTGACTCCAGTACCAGTCCCCAGTTATCCTGGGATATACCTAGTCTCATATCCCTTTCCCAAAGCTTCCGTGTCTTATCAGACATGTCTTTCATACTCTGCTGTAGCAGGCACACTACCTTTCTCAATATCCCAGAAGAAAAAATTACTCACCTTAGTAATGTTGTTTCTTCTAATGGAGTCTTGCTATATTATGACATATGCAGTGAGTCCCAACCTTCGAACTGCTCCGGAGGTGAAAGAGTTAACTTTCCATGCCAGGCATGGAACGCTGAGCTCGAGCTCAGTTGAAACTCTGTCTGTTCTTCAAACTCAAACCATCAGATCTTTACGAGCTAAACTCACTGAGGTCCTGTGTGGAAGCTGTAAACCTACACTAGCCAACTGGCTACTAAACATAACACATTTTTTGGTCCCAAAACAAAGACTCAAGTCAGGAGACCCAAAAAATGAAAAACACAACACCAAGTCACCCCAAAAATAGGAGGGGTGAAAACAACAAGGTGGGCATCTACTAAGTGCCAACACTGCACTGCCCACCCACATCCCAAAAACAGAGGTTCTGAGAGGGGCAGGCGGGGGGAGGTCATAATATAGCAAGACTCCATTAGAAGAAACAACATTACTAAGGTGAGTAATTTTTTCTTCAAACAACATGAAGTCTTGCTATATTATGACATATGCAGACTACACAGCAGTACCTCCATGGAGGAGGGACAGAACCTACTTAGGAAATAGGCTCTGAAGCACAGCTGTGCCAAACCGAGCATCACTCCTAGCCTGGATGTCCAGGGAGTAATGCTTGGTAAAAGTGTGAACTGTTTTCCAGGTAGCTGCTTGACATATCTCTAGAATAGGGATGTCCCTGGCAGCAGCCAGGGAAGCAGCTGTACCTCTGGTAGAGTGAGCCCTCAGGCCTGAGGGAGGAACCTTACCCAGCTTTTCATAACAGAATTGGATACAAGAGACAATCCACCTGGCAATGGATCTTAGTGGCAGGTTTCCCTTTACCAACCTCATCATAAGTGAGGAACAGTTGGAGGGAGTCAAACCTGTGACCCTTGGTACGCTCTATGTAGTAACTAAGGGCTCTCTTCACATCTAAGCTGTGCAGCCTCCTCTCGCCAGAGAAGGAATGGTCAGTGAAATACACTGGAAGAGATATAGATTGATTAAGGTGGAAATCTGAAACCACCTTAGGCAAGAAAGGAAAATTACGTACCTACCGTAATTCTTGATCTTCTTGGACGAGTCTCCACCACTCATTCACACTAGTGGGATTAGGGCCGGAGGCACTAGGACCCATCGGGAGCAAACTTTTTTGCTGGAGGGTGGCAGAGATGGCGCCCTGAGCCTAGAAACTCGTGGTGCGTGTCTCGGCGCCGACCCTCCAACCGCCTCAGTACCTTTTTTCAAGGAGGTGCAGCGCAACTAACGTAAAGAGTAACTGTAACATTAAAAATACGGACATAAGATAGTCCGTACGACCCGTGTAAGAAGGGTCAGTAAAGAAGTCCTCACAGCCTAAAGATTTGAGGGAGTGAAGACCAACACAGCGGTGAGCTCGGGGGATGGGGTGGGCGTGTGAATGAGTGGTGGAGACTGTCCAAGAAGATCAAAATTACGGTGGGCACGTAATTTTCCTATCTTCCTGGACCCAAGTCTCCACCACTCATTCACACTGTGGAGAGTACTAGCTGATAATCCCTAAAAGGGCTGCAGGAGAGCCAGAGCTCACATGTTCAAGGTAGAAGCTTATTAAGGATGGTTCTGCCGACGGGAATGTCGCCTGGCATGAACATCCAGTGCATAGTGTGCTTAACGGAAGGTATGCACTGAGCTCCAGGTGGCGGGCGTTGCAGATATCTGCAATTGGAACGACACATTCTCGCCAGGGATGTCATGACCGCCCTAGTAGAGTGAGCGCACACCCTACCTTCTAATTTAACCTGAGCCATGGAGTAGCAATGTCGAAGGCATGCCACTAACCATGAGGAGATGCATCTGATAGAGACAGGTTGACCCAGCCGGGTGTCGCTGAAAGAAACAAAGAGTTGTTGAGTCTTACGAACATCCTTGGTTCTGTCCAAATAGAACCTGCAAGGCTCTTAACATCCAAGGAATGAAGAGTCGTTCCTTCATTTTGGAAATTAGCGAAGTAGCGGGAAGTACCAGAGGTTGGTTTAGATGGAATTCTGACACAACCTTGGGAAGAAATTTTGGATGAGTAATCGAGAACTACTTTGTCTTTATGGAAGACAGTATACGAGGGTCTGTAACCAGGGCATGTATCTCAGAGACTCATGGGCTGAGGTAATGGCCCCCAGGAAGGCAGTCTTCCAGGTAAGAAATTTAGCTCACAGGTAGCTAGGGGTTCGAAGGGCTTCCGAGTGAGCATGTCCAGCACCAGGTTAATGTCCCAGGCTGCAACTGGACGCTAACAGGGGTCTGGTATGAAGAATCCCCTTAAGAAATCTCTTCACCATAGGTAACTGAGCCAGAGTCAGGGATGAAACCAGCTCATGGAACGCTGAGATGGCACTAAGGTGAACTTTAACTGTGGAGTACTGAAGACCTGAGTTAGATAGGTCCAAAAGATACTCCAGAACCTTTTCAGGAGGACAGGAAAGGGTTCCAAGAGGACTTTGCACCAGAGAGAAAACGCTTCCATTTGGATGCGTATGTTTTCTGATGGCTGGCTCGAGCAGCCAGAGGATGCTCTGAGACTCACGGGGAGCGTTGAACGATTCACTTCTATCTCTTCAGGAGCCAAGCATGAAGGTGAAGTGATTTCAGGTTGGGATGGACCAACGAACCCTGGGTCAAGAGACTAACTTGCAAGGGAAGTGGACTTGTGCTCCAAGCACCACTCCCATACCCTCATTGCTTCCCTGCAAAGGGATAAGAGTGAGCACCTTGCTTGTTGATGTAATACATCACAGCTTTGCTGTCCGCTTGAAGGAGAATGTTCTTGTGACAAAGGACATCCTTCAGAGCTTGGATCGCATAGAGGACCGCTCTCACCTCAAGACATTTATGTGGAGATGAGATTCAACGCAGTCCATACACCTTGAGTGTGGAGGAGAGACAGTGAGCTCCCCATCCCATTAGCGTCGTCTGTGGTGATGGAGATCTGATGGTCCGGAAGAGCAAAGGGGAACCCTTTGAGAGATTGTTTCTTGAGACCACCAGTGAGAGACCTTCAAGGTTAAGCGCCACCTTGATGGGATAAGACTGGGGTGAGAGGTCGGAGACCACTGAGTGGAGAGAGCATCCATTGGGTGGTTCTCATGTGCAACCGGCCAGGGGTACAGTGAACACCGAGGACGCCATGAGACCCAACATGCTGCATCGAGAGAGCTGTAACCGATTGGTTCTCCTCATGTAACGGGCCATCCGAAGGATGTCGAGTCTTCTGTCCTCTGGAAGGAAAGCCTTCATGAAGAGGTGACTAGAAGCGTCCCCTAAGAAAAGGAGCCTCTGGGAGGGCTGCAGTTGGGATTTTTTCAGATTCAGCAGAGCTCCCATGGACGTGAGAAGACGAGAAG
Organism: Neoceratodus forsteri; assembly: GCA_016271365.2. Taxonomy (NCBI): domain Eukaryota; kingdom Metazoa; phylum Chordata; order Ceratodontiformes; family Ceratodontidae; genus Neoceratodus; species Neoceratodus forsteri. Next base: position 51,862,416 of record CM028136.1, on the reverse strand, counting down.
TCGTTTGCACGGCTTCCAGTCCTTTGGCTGGACGGGCTTGCTAGAAGCCAATCGTCCAGGAAGAGAAAGACCGAGTCCGCTTTTCCTGAGATGCGCCATGAGAACCTGCACAACACTTTGTAAAAACTTGCGGCCGAGGATAGCCCAAAAGGCAGGACTCTGAACTGATAATGCTGACCCAAAGCTACAAACCTGAGGAACTTGCGGTGGGTCGGGTGGACGGGATATGCGGTATGCATCCTGCATATCCAGAGAGGCCAGCCAGTCGTCCTGATGCAGCAAGGGTAACAGGGTACGAGGGAAATCATTTTGAATTTCTCCCGGGGAGGAATTTGTTCAGCTTTCTGAGGTCTAGAATGGGAGCATCCCCAGTTTTCTTTGGAACCAGAAAGAAATGGGGAGAACCCTGTGTTCCGCGAAATGCGGGCACCAGTTCTATTGCCCTGTTGTTCAGAGGGCCTCGATCTCGGCGGTGAGGTCTGACTGAGAGCGACAACCTGGGTTGTCGTCTGGGAGGACAATTTGGGGGAAATTGAGAGAGTAACCTCTCGCCAATTATCCGAAGGACCCATTGTCTGAAGTTATGGACTTCCACCTGTCTGTAGAAGTACATCAGACGACCTCCACGGAGGAGAAAGTTCCATCTCGGGCAGTGTGGATGGAACTTGGGCCAACAACTCACAGGTGGCGCTGGGGCTTTAGGCCCCCGCGCTTTCTGCTGCGCTTCTTCTGAGGTTGGGCAGGTTGGCTTTTATGGGCTTCCTGCTTCTGCCTCGAAAGGACTGCGACTAAGAAACTGACGCTCTGTTCGCATGCCCGCGAGAGAGGGGCAGGCGGAGGTTCTGGGCCAATTTAATGGCCGATCTAGTCTTTGGGAGGCTTCTAAGGCTTGCTCCACCTGAGGGCCGAAAAGATAGGTGCCATCAAAAGGCAGCGCCATTACCTGCTGCTGAGCATCCTTCGTGAAGCCCGAAGAACGCAGCCAGGAATGGCGTCGAGTACAAATCCCTGCAGCAGCTGAACGAGAAGCAGTGTCTAAAAGCGTCCATGGCGGCTTTGACTTGTTGGTTTGGATTCAATACCTCTAGTAACGGTCAATAGAAGCTCTGACTTGGAGTCCAATCTGGAAGAGTTCAACCATTCTTTTCATAGAGTGCCACAGGATATACTCATACTGAGAAAAATAGCCTTGATAACTGCAATCTCATACTTAGAGTGGAGGCAGCAAAGACTCTCTTACCTAATGTATCAATCTTACGAGACTCTTTGTTAATAGGTCGAGCTGAAGTAGTTTGAGGAAGAACGACCTTGTCATTCTCTGCCAGGACTACAATAGGATCCGCAAATGCTTGGGATGCCAAAAATAGGACGATCCTTGGGAGCTGAATACTTCTTATCAATGGATTTAGCCACTGAAGGATTAAGAGCAGGATTATTCCATACCATTTGAGACAGCGTCTCGAAGGAAGGCTGGATCGGAGGAGTCAAATCCGTGAGGATCTCAGCATGAAGGTACTGGAGTCTTAATATCTTCCCAGGATCGATGTCTGTAGTCTGGAGAGAAGAGTGGATCTCAGGTTCTTCAACAGAGACTTAAAGGACAGGTCCTCGACCACAGGCTCTGTAGCAAAGAAAGATCCTGTTTCTCCACTTCATCACCCAACCGAGGTCTGTGTCAGGCTCAACATCATCTCCTGATGGTCCAGAAAGGACTGTTTGGACAGGAAAGGAATGAAAATTAGAGAGGAGGAAATATCAGAAAAACAAGGAGAGTCCCCGAGGACCAGCGCCGAGACGGCAAGCGGGCAAGACGGCACCAAGGAGGCACACGGCGCAAGAGGCACGCTGCCCATCGCAAGCCGCACCAGCCTGTCGGCGCCGCCGAACGCGCCGCCGGCAGCCTGCGCGCGCTAAGCCGACGGCGCAGCACACGGCGCCGCCCGACCCAGCGGCGCTGCGGACGGCGCCGCCAGATCCAACGGCGCCGCGGACGGCTCCGCAAGACCCACCGGCACCAAAAACGGCACCGACAAGCCAACAGACCCCGCAGAAGGCGCCGGAAAAGCCCCAGGAACCTGGAAAGCAAGAGGAGGAAACAAAACCAGGAGATAAGGGCATCGGTGTGGCCCTGCGCGCGCAGCCATGTGAGGGCACCTCGCTGCAGGTCGCGGCTGAAGGCGCCCGGCGCGACTGGGAAGGTCCAGCTACCACAGTGGCCGGAGGGGCCGAGGGGCTCGAGCCAGCAGGCCAGGCAGAAGAACCAACCTCCGAGCCCATGGCCATAAGCGCGGCCCACTGATGAAACTGCTCATCTGGAGCCCTACCTATAGGCGGGAGGGCTCCGATGTCGAGGCGGCGGTGCAGAAGTTGGCGGCTCTCCGAAGAAGGAGACCGGCTAGCAATGATAACCGACCGTCGGCGGGCATACCAGAAGAGGCGACCTCGAGAGGAATACTTCTCTTTTTGACCTATGGGCGAAGAAGAACTCGAGCGAGCGGTGCAGCCGGCGACCGTTTATTTTATGCCTGGCAGAGGACCGCCCGCCCGGGGCATCCGGACTTGACCGTTAGCCGGAACCCGCTGAGTTTCTTGAGAAGGAGGTTGACGGACCCAGCTTGACTGACTGAACAGCTTTCCTCCCAGAAGTCTCCCTACCGTCTGACAGCCTGCTCATGGATTTGACTCCGTCCAATGTTGAGACTTCAAATCGTTACATTAGATATTAGAAAAATTTTAAAATAGAATAAAATTAGAGCGTACTACTATCATGATAATGTTACAAAACAAACTGAAAACTAAGCGCTAGTTTGAAGTTTGACTCCCGACAGACGGCGGCGTCGTATACTGAAGCGCACTCGTGGCGGGAAAAAAAGAACTGAAAGCGGTTGGAGGTCGGGCGCCGAGAGGTCGTTATCGAGCCGCCTTCCATGACGCCCGTGTCTCAGCAGCGCCATCTCTAGATGCCGACCCTCCAGCAAGGAGTTTGCTCGATGGGTCCTAGTGCCTCGACTAATCCCACTAGTGTGAATAGTGTGTGGAGACTTAGGGTCCAGGAAGATCTTCCTGTTAGTCTGAGGACCACCTTGTCTCTATAAAGGAGATAAAAATCAGGCTCACTGACAAAGCTTGTAATTCCGCATTGTCGTCTGTGGCAGAAGTGATGGTTTCAAAACAGTCTTCCAAGTCAAGGATTTAAGCTCTGCTGAAGACAAAGGGCTCAAAGGGAGGTTGCACAAGCTGAGCAATGCAAACACTAAGGTCCCAGGGAGGGCAGGGTCCCTGAATGGAGGGTTGGTGTGAAGCAATCCCTTAAAAACTTGGAGAATACAGGATGAGCTGAAGAAGAGGTTTACCTGCTGAAATAAAGCAGACAGCTGCCAAATGTACTTTTAGGGTAGCTGGTCTCAACCCGCAAAGGTATTTAAATGGACCATATAATCCAGGTTCACAGCGTTAAAATCAGCAGATTCTGGGAAATATGTAGCTGGAAGCACCATATGGAGAACCTCTTCCATTTGGAATTATAGGTAGCCCTGGTGGAAGGTTTCCTAAGCCTTCAATATATCCGTACACCTTGGGAGAGGTGTAGATCAAACTCTAACTCTTCAAGAGCCAGGCCTTGAGATTGAGAGATCTGAGGTTTGGGTACCAAACCCTCCCCTGAGCACAGGTCAACAGGTTGTGATTCCTGGGAAGATGGACTGCTAAGGACAGTAGGGAGTGGATACCAGGGTTGTCTGGCCCAATCTGGAGCAATCAGGATCATCTTGCAGGATTGAGATCTGATTTTGACTAACACTTTGAACAGGAGAGAGGAAGGGGAAATAGAAAACTTCCTTCCAATTGAGAACTAAGGCATCCAGAGGACTGGAGCCCAACACTGGGGCCTGCAGCGAAAAGGAAGTTGGTGATTTTCTGGGGCTGCAAAATATCTATCTGCAGGGTGCCCCCATCTGGCAAATATTACCTCAGGATAGGGATCTGGCGTGACCATTAAATGTTGATGGCCCTGGGAAATCCCTGCTTGAGAGCATCTGCCAGGACATTGTCCTTGCCTGGGAGGTGAACTGCCGTGAGGGAGGTGTTCAGGAAGTAAGCCAGAGACCACAACTTCATTGCTTGCTTGTGCACAAGGCGTGAACAGAGTGCCTCCTTGCTTGTTGATGTACCCACATTGTGGTGGTGTTGTCTGTTCTGACCTGTACAACTTTGTTCTGAACAGATTTGGAAAAACTTGAAGTGCTAGAAAAACTGCTCTGAGGTTCCAACAGATTAGCGATGGGCAGAGATTCCGAGGAACCACAATCCTTGGGTAGTGAGGATGACCACGTGAGCTCCCCGCAGAGGATGCATCTGTGTTAAGGATTGAGAGAGAGACTGAGTGACAAAGACCCCTTGTCTCAGATTGCTCCTGATCCTGCCGCACCACTGTAGGAGCTTGGATCGAGGGTTGATTACTAGGATCAATTTGGTTAGAGGGTCTTTCCTTTGAGGACTAAAAGACTTTCAAATGGAACTGGATATCCCTTGTTTGAAATCTTGCTCCCTGCACTACTGCTGTAGAAGCAGCCATGTGCCCCAGGGCTGTGGAAAATGCCTTGTTAGTTCGAGAGACCTGCTGGGTGAATAGGAGGCCAGAGAGACCAGGGTCCTTGCCCTGTCCAAAGGAAGGAAAGCTCTGGCTTTCTCTGTGTTCAGCTCTGCGCCTATGAAGGTGAGGAGCTGGTTGAGGCTCTAGAACTGACTTTGAAAGATTCAGAAGGAAACCTAGAGGTGAGCAGTTGCTGGAGTTATCTGCAGATGTAACTTGACTTGGTCTGGAGACTGGCCTACTATGGCTAGTCGTCAAGGTAAGGGAAGATGTGCTTTTTTGCCTTCTTAGGGAGAGGCAGCTGCTGCTGCCAGGCATTTTGTAGATACCCTTGGAGCCAGGAGTGAGGCAAAGGGCATTGCTCTGAACTGGTAATGGCCTGAGAGGGCAGCTCGAACCTGAGGTACTTTTCGATGGGAGCTTCTGATGAGGAATATGGAAGTAGGCATCCGAGGTCCAGGGACACTAGCCAGTCCCCTGGCCTTAGAGATAGAATAATTCCCAAGTCACCATTTGAATTTGGTTTTAAAAGGTGCTTGTTTAGGTATCGAGATCCAGGATGGGCATCCTCTGTCTTTTAGGGTAAGAGTACCTGGGTACAATCATTTGCCCTGGTGTAGGGGTGGAACCCTTTCCACAGCTCTGAGAGCCAGGAGGAGGAGAGACTTCTGCCTCTAGGGCAAGTGCCTCCGGTGGTTGCAGGTGGAAAGGATCTGGTTCTCATCTTTGGAAATTTTTTGAAGCGAGAACCAGTCCCTGGCTTACTACTTCAGGACCCACTTGTCTGATGTGAGAGACTTCCAGTCCTGGACAAAGTAAGCCAGCCTGCCCCCTACAGGTGGGTGAGAATCGGCCCTGGCAACCCCATCAGGGTGCATGCTTGGCAGGGAGCTTTAGGCTGAGGGGTGTAACGCAGGCCTGCTTGGCCACCCGATCTGCCTCTCCTCTAAGGAACCCCTCTGGGTGTAAGCAGAAGAGAGGCCTGGGCTTGGTAAAGGCCTATGAAAAGGCCTGCCCTGCAAGTATCTAATGCTTTGAGGTGGCCTGCCTCCTTGGCCTGTGCTGCATATAGGTGGTCCCTATACTCATCCATTTTCTTCATGTAATTCTCTGTCTGCTCCCCAAACAGAGAATTACCCTAACAGGAAAATCCATGGCCTTAGTCTGGGTATCCTGTGACGAGGCTAGTACATCTGAGGCTAAGCCATTCTGCACAGTGCCACAGATGTAGCCATGACTCTTGATGACACATAATTAGAGTCCACATCGCAGCATGGAATTGCACTTGGATGCCTCAATACCATCAGCAGCCACCTGCTCCAGCTCCTTGGCAAGCTGGCCAGGGACCTGTTTTGCTAGAGCCATAACAGTATCCCATCTTGTTCTGATATCTAGCAACATAAGCCATATAATTTGCCTGTCTGAGTCCCAAGGATGCTGCCATGTACTGTTTCTTTACCATGGCATCAATCCTCCTGGAGTCCTTGTCAGGGGGGTGTGAAGCCAAGGGAATATTTGCCTTGTCACAGGCTGCAGCCTGCACTACCCCGACATGGCTGCATTGTTGAGTAGGGAACTCTGTATCAGAGCCTGACAATGTGTACCTCTTGTCCATTCTCTTATCCAAAGGAGGTATAGTGTGAGGAGTTTTTAGAATTTTTACTGTCTGTTTCCCAAAAGATTTATGCAAAGGAATAGACAGTCTCCTAGACTCTGGGATATCCATCATTTCCACATAGTCAGGCTCCTCTTGATCATCCACAGCTTCCGCCATAGGGAGCTGGAGGGTTTCAGACACTTTTTTATAAAACATAAAATGAGAAGGGGACTCAAAGCCTAGGAGGAGACACTCCTGAAGGTCTGTCTGGGGAGATGTCCAGTTCTATGGGCACATCCAGACTTTCAAATCCACATTCACTCTCCTCATCCCCCTCCTCTGGTTCATAAAATTCCTCTAAATCGGTACTCTTGAATCGGTGGAGTGCCCACGGCGGAACAGGCGTAGCCTACCTGATGGTGCCGGTTCGGTGGGAACCGGGAAAGCGACTGAGACAATTTTAATTGCTTTGGCTATTTCATCCAAGCGGTTGGAGAGAAAAGTTTTGGCTCCACCAGCTGATTTCTAATCCTTTTGCTGGAGCGGACTCCTCAGAGTCTACTCTCCCTTTATTGAGGAAGTCTCGCCCTGGTCAGAGGAGCCTCCCTCCAGATTCGGTTCAGAACCGAACCGGACTGTCATCCGGTTCAGCTTCCGGACTATGGCCTCCTTTCACATGAGCCTACTAACTCTCTTTTCCAGGGTAGCTGCAGGAAATTTCTGCAAATCTGGCAGTCTGCATTGAGGTGATCAAACCCCAGACAATAAACACAGGTGGTGTGGGGGTCAGCCTTGGCAAAGACTTCCCCACAGACACTGCAGTGTTGAAACCCAGTGGGCCCAGTTTTTCTTTTGGGTTTCTCAGACATAATGCCAGCCTAACCAAACGTACCCGTTTATGGCAATCCACCAGGTAAGACCCTCTTATCGGTTCCCAACCGTGTCACTGGTCGTGGAAAGAACCGTAATAAAATCCGGTTTTTTTAGAACCGATAAGAACCGGTAACCACACACTAAACGACAGATTAATATATTTTAAACAACCTGATCGGTTCAAACCGAACCGATAAACCGTTTACAAGTTCCACACAGAATAGAAATTAATGTAAAACCTATCTAGTACTCACAATACCACAGACAGAGTCTGAACCGACCCGGTTGAGGTTTAAATTGATTGAAAACAGAAAAACAATACTTTAACCGACAAAATGAACCGAGCAGAAGGAGAAATCTCCGGCGACTGTTCAGTGGTGATAAAGAATCTGACGGTTTGAGGTTTGAAGAACAACAGAGTTTCAACCGAGCTCGAGCTCAGCGTTCATGCCTGGCATGGAAGAAGTTAACTCTTTTCACCTCCAGAGCAGTTCGAGTTTGGGACTCATCATGTGTCATAATAACAGCAAGACTTCATGTTGTTTGAAGAATCCTTTCTTCGCCATGCCATATTCTCCTCCAACTGTTTTCCAGCTTGGAGGGAGGATTTATCCAGAGGAAACATGAAAGAATTTCTTCACAGAACAGGTGGTGGACAAGTGGAACACCCTGCCAGAGGAAGTGGTGGGGCTGAGGAACAATCACGAGGATTTAAGAATGCATGGGATGGACATAAAGGATTTCTAGAGGTCAGGGTAAGGGGAAATAGACTTCTAGGAAAACAAACTGAACTTACAAGCTCAAATGGGCAGACTAGGTGGGCCATAGGCCCTTATCTGCCGACACTGTCTATGTATCTATGTGTAACCCCTAGATGGCGCTATCCCGAGGCTACTACCCTGCCTGATTTGCCACTAACAGGTTGAGGGCCTGGATCCAATGGCGGGTGCCTCCACCCAGAGGTCAGGGTTTGCAATAGTTAAACTAACTTGGTCACAGCCCTCTGGGACACTGCAACCCCCTCTTCCCACTAGTGGCCCACACAATATATCAGATTACCTTCACAGTATACACTTACCCCAGGTCTGGTTCGGCACTGGGACCTCCTGTGAAATGAGATACAGTGCAACAATCACAGTACAGGATTTTAACATAGACAATTACCTCCAGGCAGTATAACTTTGCTGAAACAAGCAGCTCTGATTTATTTAGGGGATATAACAAGGACAGGGAAATCAGGTTAATTAGCTTATCCTCTAATAATCTACCTATGGCTCTGTGCAGAGCCTATCCCTATCAGTTACTGTCCCTGGGTACCCAAGCCCTAGTGGCTAGTCAAACCGTGGCAGCTGGTGGGGGCCCTTTCACACAGAGAAAGGAGAATTAAACGTCAGCAGTACAGTAATTCCATTTGGTTTAATGTGGCAATTCAACAGGGAGCAACCTCAGATTAGTACTCCGACCTCCAAATAAGATAGGGTCCTTCAATGTCAGCAGGGCTCACTTGAGAATTGCACAAACCTCTTCACACATCCATATAAAAGAAAGTACTATACCAGGCAGGCTGCATCTGTATCCCGATCGCAATTACTGCACAATGCCGGAGGAGACACACAGCAGATTCAGTTCCTGACAGACCGGAATAGCAATTTTCAGCAATTCTCAGTCTTCTACAGGTGAGCCTGGTTTCTACTCTTCAGAGATCCTTTTGATTCTTTCACAGAATGATTCAGTCCTAACAAGCTGTTACACTGCTGCAGACCGAACTCTGGGCCTTACACACGTTTTTTGACTAAAACTGCACACTGAAAAAGCACAGGGCTCCTTCCTTCTTCTGCCAAAGCTCAACTGAACTCCAACCGACAAAACGGGCACTTCCTTTGAGTTCCTCCCAGTTCTTGACTGGATTGGCTGTCACTCACAATAGACTGCTGCTGTTGGTCCAAAAAGGCACTGAAGTCTAAACTTCACTCTCAGAGTCACTGCCCATACAATCCTCTTGTGGCTGGCTCAGATTATGAGTCAAGTTCTGATTAGTCAAGGCACCATTTTGAGCTAGCTTACCCACACTGATTGGTCCAGTTCAGCAGTTCAAAACTAGAATGGGGAACTAGCAGACACAGTTCTGACTGCAAAGAAAGCAGGTTAGACAAACTGTAATTTCATTATTACTCTAAATAATTTCTGGTAAACAGTTACATCTTTCAGATAGGTTCCCTTTGCACTCCTAGTGACTGCAAAAATTAAGTGAATTGGCAGCAGCTCGAGTGGTACTCAGAGAAGCACACAGTCCCCCCATACAAACTAATTATGTCTGCAAGCAGACAGCTCTTAAAGACAGTACCAGAGGTCTAAAACACTCACTGATAAATGGCTTAAATGCCAAACACCATTCAGGCTTGGAGCATTCAAGCAAGCTCCTGGAAGTCTTTGGGAACCCCCATTTGCAGGGGGTTACACCCTTCCTGGCCTGGGAAAGCTTAGCGTCCGCGTCAAGCAAGTACCCATAAGTTTCAACTGCAACCATATACATTTGCATTAGGCTACTTTTATGTAATCATCAGTCAATATATCATTTTACCAAGAACACATTTCTGAAACATTGCAATCGTCCTCTTTACACGGTATTACATACATTGTACCATAACTCAAGTTATTACCTCTTGTACATGAAACCTGAAGAGGGCCCTTCCTATCAGTTACCTTGGGGCTGGATGGGGCAAGGCACCATACTTAGAGAGGCAACACAAGTAACTTGGAGTTAGCACTGATGCTCAGTTTGGGCAGTGAGCTCGGGGACACATACACTCCTTTATGGACAACATTGAGAGGCAAATCCACAGGCCTCCCAAGGAATCATAACTGAGGTGCACCACAGGCTTTACAGCTCGACCAGTCTTTCTAGGGGAACTGTTACAGTCTCTGCCCTCTGAGCCTCATTTTCAGCATTGTCCACACTTGTCAGGGGGAGTCTCCATGGGGTGGGGGCTAGAACTTGGGGTGCTTTCAGCTCAGGGTTACAGTTCTGAGTCCACAACATTTGGCTCGCATGGAAGCTTCGGACACCTGGCAGTGGACTGTCAAGGCACTCAAAATACTCTTCTTGTTCGATGTGTATCACCTAGTCTGCCCCAATCTATCATTTCCTCCCTAAGCTCAAACAGTTCAACCATGCACAATGATTCCATTTCATCTGATCTGATGCTTTGCACTTCACTCTGGGAGCATTGGCTCAGGGATGAAGCTTGGGAACAAAACAGTCCAGAAGGCCCAGCTTTGTCTCCGGTAGTGACTAGGGATTGCCCCGAAACAATTGACTCAGTTCGTAGAAGGATAGTATTAAATCCACTCTCACTTTCTTCCGATATGGACTGACAGTCATGCTCAACTGGGACTTGTGGAGGGAACACTTTAACTTTGCTTCTGTAGGTGCAGACTTTCTTGATCTTTTCTTAGCAGCAGCTCTAGTCACTGGTCCAGAGGGGCATCTTCTAGGGGCTCAGACTCAATTAAGATTTGTCCATGGGCATTAAATGATTTCTATGCATTGTTTTACATCTTTTGAATTATTCTCAGGCCTTACTTTGTACACTGGCAGATCATCTAGTTTGCCCACTACAATGTGAGGGAGATGGTGCCATCTGTCAGCAATCTTGTGCTTGCCATGCAATCCCAGATTTCTTAGCAATACCCGATCTCCTCCTGGAGTTCCTGTGCTTTCACCTTTTATCATACCTTTCTTTGTTGGCCAGATTTCTTTTGGCAGCCATGGTTTGAGCCAGTTAGTACGCATGATTAGCTAGACCTTTAACTTTTGCATACTGTAAATAGTTGTGTCCAGCCTGAACCCCATCAGGAGAGACCCAAAACACACATCTACTGGTAGTGAGCTTCTCTTCCAAACAGCATCGGTAGTGGGAGAATCCAGTGGCATCACTTTGGTGCAGTTATAAGCATGTACCAAGGTGCTAATTTGTTTAGCTCCATCTAGGCTTGTCCTTTTGGGTGCAGAGGTGCCTAGCATATCTAGCAAAGAATGCGGTTGAAAGCGTTCAGGCTGTGGGTCCCCTGGGGGTGGTGGAGTGGTTCTGGACTTTTCGCACCCCACAGAGAAAGCATCTCTTTGATCAGGCGACTCTCAAAGTCTCTCCCTTGATCAGAATGGATTCTTTGTGGAGCCCCATAGTGAACAAAAGTTTTCTACAAGTACTTTGGCCACAGTGGATGCTTTCTGGTCTTTGGTGGGGAAAGCTTGGGCATATCTCGTGAAATGGTCAGTGACCACCAGCACATTACTGATATTTCTTTGATCTGACTCCAAACTTAGAAAATCAATACAGACCAGCTCCATGGGTGCACTGGTGGTGATGTTAACAAGGGGCAGCCCTCTGAAGGCAAAACTTTCCTCTATGCGCTAGCGACTACAAGGTTCGAATGTGTTGCTCCACATCAGCCCCATCTTAGGCCAATAGAATCTGGATCTCACCAAGTCAAGTGTTCTGTCTATACCAAAGGTGCCCCATGTGGTTGTGCAAGGACCTCAGTACTGAGTCTCGAAAGGCAGTGGGCAGCACTAGTTGTTGTTTGTCTACTTGTCCCCCTCTGTCTACTGTTTCTCTGTATAACAGTTTATTGATCAGTTTCAACTTAGGACCTTCTTTGTATAACAGTGCAGTTCTCAAATCAGGTGGGCGTAATTTGGACACATCTTTTCCTGCATAGAGGGCTTCTAAAGCTGCTTTGATCATGGGATCAGGGATTGAGCCCATGAATACTGTCATTGTCCAGCTGAGGCAGTGCACCAATGTCTATTGCAGAAAAGTGGCAATACAGCAGGTATGCAATTCTCAGAGCTCCCAAGCAATCCACCATGCAGTCCCTCGTCCGTGGACATTGTTCCTCCTGTCAAACTTCGCAGAGTGCCCGAATGTCAGGTTCTGCTAATCGGACCTAATCATTCTGGGAACAGGCCTCCGGAGAGAGCATCAGCATCTATGTGGTTCAGACCTGCTCGGTATTCGAGAGCATAGTCATATGTAGATAATGCAGAAAGCCACCTATGGCCAGTGGCATCCAACTTAGCTGAGGTCTGCACATAGGTCAAAGGATTATTGTCAGTTTTACTAGTATTTTAGCCCCATACAAGTACTCATGGAATTGGTCAACAATAGCCCACTTCAAAGCTAGAACTCTAACTTATGTACAGGATAGTTCTTTTCGGATGGGGTCCAGGCTTCTACTAGCGAAAGGCCACTGGTCTCAGGCCATTCTCGTGCTCTTGGTACAACCCCGCCCCAACCCTTGCAAGCTAGCATCAGTGTGCAGAGACGTAAGGTTTTCTTGGATCGGCATGAAGCCAGCACTGGAGCATGGGTAAGTTGATATATGATCTCATGAAAAGCAGTCTCACAATCAGGAGTCCAGTGGGCCCCAAATACTTCCTTTCGGGATGAAAATACACTCTTTCAGTCTTGAGGGACGTCTGACTTTTGAGTATTTTTGTGGGTTGGGGATACCCTTGAGTAATGGTTAAGTAAAGGGCGGATCACTCTTGAATAGTCCTTGATAAGCGCGATAATAACCACAGAATCCAGGAATCTTTGCAGTTCTTTTTAGATTTTTGGGCTGTGGCCAGGTGGTCAAGGCCTCAACTTTACTTGGGTGGGTCTCTATTCCCTCGGTGGATACTATGTGTCCCACATACTTTACTGATGTTTGAAAAATTGACACTTATCAATGGACAGTTTAAGGCAAAGTCCTCCAGTCGGTCCAATACCTTAAATAATCTGCTCATGTTCCTCCAGTGAGCTGCCAAACACAATAACATCATCTAGGTATACCAGGCACTCCTAGTAAGTTCATGTCCCCCACTGCCGCTCCATCAATCGTTGAAAAGTGGCTGGGGCACCTGAAATCTCTTGAGGCATCCTCGCTGAATTCATAGAAGCCAAGCGGACAGATAAAGGCTGTCTTTTCACGGTCCTCTGGGGCCATCGGGATCTGATAGTACCCACTCGGAGATCCAGCACAGAGAACCACTTGCTCCGTTTAGGGCAGTCCAAAGCATCCTGAATGCGGGGCATTGTGTACTGATCAGGATAGTCCCGGTTTAAGGTGCGATAATCCACACACATCCTTACTGTTCCATTCTTTTCCTCACTACCACAATGGGGAAGCATAAGGGCTTCTGGATTCTTGTATTACACCAGCAGCTAACATCTCTTGCAGATGCGTCTCACATCATCTATGTCAGCAGGTGCCAGGCGTCGAGACCTCTCACGAAATGGTCTTCCGCTATGCAGCCGGATATTGTGCTCAGCTCCTTGCACGCATCCTACATCCCATTCCTTTAAAGAAAACACCTGGTCTCTGGGCAAGCTTCTCACTGATCTTCACTTTCCATTCAGCTGGCAGCGGGGTAGTCGCGAAATCAAACAAGTCAGGCGTTACTCTGTCATTCTTCCTTGAACTCTTGCTGCTGGGTAGCACTGCAGTGTCTGCACAATGCACATTAGCCAGGATGCAACCTCTGTTTACTCGAATGTCTCTTTCAGACATTATGAACTTGGACCATTACCCTTCTGGCATAAGCATGGGCTCTAGCGGGCAAATACTGAGGCTTGACCAGCAGTCCCTCTGGCAATTTTCCATCGCTTGGTGCATCCAACATTAATATTTTATTCTTAACATCCTTTCTGATACGGACTCTCCTGTAAGGTACACTGGGCATTTGGCAGGATCAGAGACTCAGGATCCTTCTTCCATACAACTTCCGACTCGGTTCCTCTGGTTCTGTTTTCAGCATCTCTCTGTGCCTCATAGGCCTTCTTAATTAAAGCCGGAACTCTAAAGCTCTACTAGTCTTTGACCCCTGTTTTCATAACACAATGTGCCAGCCTTCCGAACATATGAGCATTTGTTCCAATCAACAAAGGACACCATCATACAGTCAGTGGGGGGACACACTAAGGCTAGGGTCTCTACTTGTTCGGCCACTCCAGCCACGGAGGTGGGGAAAGACAGCCAAATTCGGATATACCAGAATGGGGTAGGCCTTCTCACTTAACCCCCATACATGCAGTCCTTCTAATGGTTGTAAGGGTACGTCTGACAAATGCTTCTGATACCAATCTTGGAACATAATTGTCACTTGGGAGCCACTGTCTAATATAGCTCTTGTAGACACTGCGTTCACCTTTACAGTGGTCTCCATGGAGGGACCCACTATTCTGGACCAGTCTGGAGAGGCGGTAGTGGGGGCTGGGCAACTGACCTTGCCACAAAAGGACGTGGAATTAGCATTTTGGTGCCTCACTGGGATCTAAGTCGTGCACCTCTTAACCACTGATTTCTTCTCCGAAGCTCTCCTTGTAGCCTATATGCAACTTTGTCAGTGTCTTTTGGGGACTGGATTCCCTTTTCATGTGCCCATCTTTTCCTACAATTATAGCAAAACATACTTTGGAGTTTGAGCTGGCGGGCGCCACACTGGGAGCCAGGGCGGGGTATTACTAACTGGAAACCTGGTGCCATCTCTGTCTGCGGCGTGATAAGCATTTGGAGACATCTTGTCAGTTTCTCCACTTCCATGGTCAAGGAATCGAGTTCGGAGCTGTTATCAGCAGGAGATACATGGGTGGGTACCCCACCCCATAGCAGATGCAGTCGGATATAGGTCAGGGCCCGTACTTGCAGGCGTGGCCTTCATAAAGGACTGTTTTGAATTCCCGGATCTCTCTCAACAGTTCGCCCCATTGTGACATATCTTTTTCCTTGTCAGAGCACTCATTGACTGCCAACCTCTGCCCCTGAACTTCACTTGATGGGTCACCCTCAGTCACTTGGGTCGTAGCCGCAGCTATTGGTGCAGGTCCCTCCCGAGGTCGTCTTTTCTCAACTCCTCGAATTTCTCTCATTAACTCATCATAGGAGGGTGGGGATTCCAGTCGATTTGCCAGGCGTAACTGAAGCAACAGCAGTTCTGAGAAGGGGCAGACTTAAGGATCCTGTCCAGCCTGGTTCGGTCCAGTTCAATCGCTGGCAAACTACCTTTTCTGAGGCATTCTTGCAACAATTTTCCAGCCGAGATACATACACAGACAACAACTCCCTTGGTACTGTTGTGCTTCTCTTACTCTCCTATAGGTCCTCATCAGAATCTGGGCTCCCATACACATTCTCCAAGGCCTCAAGATAGGCCTGTGCAGTCGCTTCAGGGTTACTGGCCCGTTTAGCACGGATGGTGCAGCCAGGCAGGACCTGGGAGGCTCTCACTAACCCTCTTTAGCTTTTACCTTCCGAGCATTGCCATTCTAGCACTTGTGGGGCAACATGGTCTATCCAGGTCTCCCAGTCATCCTCCTTGGGGGTGGGGAGGTGCCAGAGAAGATCCTCAACCTTGGTGAGAGTCGTGACTAATGGCAGGTGCAGAAATAGGAGTCTGCATTGGTTCAGCCACCATTACGGGCACTGGAGCAGGAGAGGGTGTTGGGGGAGGAACACTCCCAGGTGGCAAGAATAGTTTCTTCAAGTCCTCCACAGTTTTCCCCTCTCCCAGCAACCATTCAGCAAATTTCTCCTCAAAAGTTTCAGATAGTGGTGGGGGCTGATTCCCCCCCGGGTCTTTACTGTCCTTAGTTATCACTCTCCAAGCAGTGAGGGCTCCCTCTGGGGTAATGGTCTGTGGCACTTTGGAGCTATCTATGGGATCCTTAAACTCTACTAGGGCCAGGAAAGTGTGGGTGAGCAGATTAGCATGCCGACCCACCACCACAGGGTTTGTAAACCTTCCACCTTGGAAAGTACTCCCTGCACAGTGTCCGTATTGATGCCAGGGGGATGTCCAGGATAAGCATATAGCATTTTGGATTCGTCCTTCTCCCCGGTACACCACTCCACCAGCGGTGCACAGCCACTTCTGTCGGGGTACCCATTTTTTTTCTTAACAGTGGTTCGTAAATATGGCCACTAGAGGACACACACAATCAGCGGTGAGCCTCCAAGATGTAACCCCTAGATGGCGCTATCCCAGGGCTACTACCCTGCCTGATTTGCCACTAACAGGTTGAGGGGCCTGGATCCAATAGCGGGTGCCTCCACCCAGAGGTCAGGGTTTGCAATAGTTAAACTAACTTGGTCACAGCCCTCTGGGACACTGCAACCCCCCTTTCTTCCCACTAGTGGCCCACACAATATATCAGAATTCCTTCACAGTATACACTTACCCCGGTCTGGTTCCGGCACTGGGACCTCCTGTAAATGAGATACAGTGCAACAATCACAGTACAGTACTTTAACATAGACAAATACCTCAGGCAGTATAACTTTGCTGAAACAAGCAGCTCTGATTTATTTAGGGGATAACAAGGACGGAAATCAGGTTAATTGACTTATCACTCTAATAATCTGCCTATGGCTCTGTGCACAGGCCTATCCCTATCAGTTACTGTGCCTGGGTACCCCAGCCCTAGTGGCTAGTCCAAACCGTGGCAGCTGGTGGGGCCCTTTCTACTGAGAAAGGAGAATTAAACAGTCAGCAGTACAGTAATTCCATTTGGATTTAATGTGGCAATTCAACAGGGAGCAACCTGAATTAGTACTCACGACCTCCAAATAAGATAGGGTCCTTCAATGTCAGCAGGGCTCACTTGAGGTACACAAACCTCTTCACACATCCATATAAAGAAAGTACTATACCAGGCAGGCTGCATCTGTATCCCGATCGCAATTACTGCACAATACCGGAGAACACACAGCAGATTCAGTTCCTGACAGACCGAGTGCAATTTTCAGCAATTCTTCCAGTCTTCTACAGGGTGAGCCTGGTTTCTACTCTTCAGAGATCCTTTGATTCTTTCACAGGGCCAGTTCAGTCTAACAAGCTGTTACACAAGCTGCAGACGGAACTCTGGGCCTTACACGTTTTTGACTAAAACTGCACACTGAAAAGCACAGGGCCCTTCCTTCTTCACTGCCAAAGCTCAACTGAACTCCAACCGACAAAACCGGGCACTTCCTTTGAGTTCCTCCCAGTTCTTGACTGGATTGGCTGTCACTCACAATAGACTGCTGCTGTTGGTCCAAAAGGCACTGAAGTCTAAACTACATCTCCCAGAGTCACTGCCCATACAATCCTCTTGTGGCTGGCTCAGATTATGAGTCCAAGTTCTGATCTGGTCCAAGGCACCATTTTTAGAGCTAGCTTACCCCACACCGATTGGTCCAGTTCAGCAGTTCAAAACTAGAATGGGAACTAGCAGACACAGTTCTGACTGCAAAGAAAGCAGGTTAGACAAACTGTAATTTCATTATTACTCTAAATAATTTCTGGTAAACAGTTACATCTTTCAGATAGGTTCCTTTGCACTCTAGTGACTGCAAAATTAAGTGAATTGGCAGCAGCTCGAGTGGTACTCAGAGAAGCACACAGTCCCCCCATACAAACTAATTATGTCTGCAAGCAGACAGCTCTTAAAGAGACAGTACCAGAGGCTCTAAAAACACTCACTGATAAATGGCTTAAATGCCAAACACCATTCAGGCTTGGAGCATTCAAGCAAGCTCCTGGAAGTCTTTTGGGAACCCCCATTTGCAGGGGGGTTACATATGTAACTTTGAGGATCCTTCCCATTGTCTCCTCACCTCCCTACATAGATTCCTGACCTGAAAGAATCTAAAAAGGTGAGTACCCAGTATTCCCACCTTCTTCTATATCTCCTGAAAGGAGGCCAAGGCCTCCCCCCTGCACAGGTCTCCTAGGCACTGCACCCCATTCCTCTCCCAGTCCTGAAAGCCAGTATCATCCATGCTGGGCCTAAAGAAGGGATTCCTGGCAATGGGTATTAATAAAGTCTCCTGCTCTCTACTCCCTAACGCTACTTTTATGTTTGCCCAACTATCCAACACCGAGAGCACCAGAGGGTTCGGATGACCCAGAGAGGCATACACTTTTCTACCAAAGCCAGTTAAATGTGCGGTCAACTGTCCCCTCGCTCCCTTCTCCTCTAGATCCAGCCAGCTAGCAGTGTCTGCCCCGGAGAGCCAGTCTTTAATAACCCTAGCCTGCGCTGCCAAAAAAATATTGTTTCAAATCAGGAAGTTCAAACCCCTCCTCGTTGTTCTTCAGTCTCCTTAAAGACATCCGCGCCCGTTTCCCCTGCCACAGAAACTCTCCAAACAAAAACAACAATTAACGTAAACAAGATTTATACAGACAAATAGTAGAGGCAGTAAATGAAAACAAAAAATATATACTTATACAGTACATGATGTTTTCTTCACGTAGGAGAAAGTGGATGAAAGAGACTCCAAGCGACCAGACTTTTCAGGTGGAGAGAAAAATCTGAAGAGGTTAGAACACAGGCAGTTAGTAGAGACAGTGTTTGAAAGATGCTCGGGTGCAAAGTGTTCCATCATTTGCATGTGTTCCACTGCTCTGGGCAGTCCAACCCTACAGGCTTACTGCATAAAGTTATGAATATACTGAGCATCACTGGGGTTAGAATGATCAGTTTCTTCATTCATTTGGTAGGAAGGTTTGCCCCTATTAGTTATGTCTTGACAAAGTGTTTGGTGCCGCTGCACCTCTTCTCCCTGGCCCAAATCAGACTGCTCATCCTTCCCTGGCTCAGTAACATGTGGGTCCCTACTTCGTGATCTATTTTTTTTTTTTTTAGGATGATGTCAGGTTGGTGCTGCTGAGCCCTAGCTCTCTGGCTTGAGCAGTCACCTGGTTTATTACACATCCTTGCCAGGGAGGCAAACCTGTTCTGCTGCTGCATAACTGCCTTGAGAGTTGTCCACTTGGTCAGCCTTGCTGCAGTATGTTTTTCCCCTTTGCACTACCTGCCAACCCCTTGGATGACCTGTTCTCTGCGGTAGAGAGGCAGTGCCAGGGCTGTTTCCAAGTCCTTGTGACCTGGCGTAGTTCCTGGTTTAGGTGGGATATTGTTGCCCATGCCTCCTGGAGTTGGGCTCGGAGGTAGTTTATGGATTAGCATGTGGGGCAATATCCTATGTCCTGGACCCAGGCCCAGTAAAAGAGTGCTCCGCAGTGGTTACAGGGCACGATATCCGTTCCTGTTGACTTGGTATTCTTTGTTATGGAAATAAGTGTTAGTCCGGCCTGTAGATAGTTGCTGGAGAGGCGCTAAATAAACTAAACACAGACAAAAACCATAGGACCAGACGAGATGCACCCCAGAATCCTTAAGGAACTGGAGCAGAATTAGCAGCCCCTCTGGCACTTCTATTCACAAAATCTTTAAAGAGCGGTGTGGTACGTGAAGACTGGAAAAAGGCAACAGTGGTTCCACTTCACAAATCAGGCAACTGCGAAGAGGCTAGTAATTACAAACCGGTAAGCCTCACATCTATAATAGGGAAACAAATGGAGACACTACTCAAACAGAGGATCATAGCATTCCTTGAAACTAACAGCCAAGAAGACCCTAAACAGCACGGTTTCACAGCAGGTAGGTCACGCCAGACAAATCTGATCAAATTTTTTTTGACTACGCTACAAAAATAGTGGATGACGGTGGGACAGTAGATGTGGTCTACCTAGACTTTAGTAAGGCCTTCAACTCTGTTCCACACAGAAGACTGGTAAAGAAGCTTGACAACACAAGGGTTGGTCCAGAAGTAGTCAGATGGGTACAAAACTGGTTACAAGGCAGAACCCAGAGGGTACTGGTTAATGGAATGCAACAGACAGATGGCAGGGTGACCAGCAGGGTGCCCCAGGGCTCAGTGCTGGGGCCTCTGCTCTTCAATGTTTTTATAGCAGACATCGCTGATGGACTGAAAAGGAAGGTGTGTCTGTTCACAGACGACACCGTGAGCAAGATGGAAGCTGACCTCAAGAAACTAGAATGGTTTAGAGTGTGGCAGCTGAGACTTAATGCCAAAAATGCAAGGTCATACACATTGGAAAGAAAAATCCAAGAAAGGAGTATTACCTAGGCGGCAAAAGACTGGAGGCCTCAAACCAGGAATGAGATCTGGGAATCATAATCTCAGATGACTTGAAAGTTAGTAAGCAGTGTGAGAAGGCAACAGTGAAGGCCAACAGAATGCTGGGCTGCATTGGGAGGGGAATCACCAGCAGGAGGAGAGAGGTGGTACTACCACTGCATAAATCGCTGGTCAGGCCTCACCTGGAATACAGAGTCCAATTCTGGAGGCCTCATCTCAGGAAGGACATTGACCAGGTGGAAACAGTACAGAGAAAGGCAACAAAAATGATTCAGGGTCTGCAGTACAAGTCCTACGATGAAGGACTTGGAGAACTGAATATGTACTCCTGGAGAAGAGAGAGAGGGAACATGATTGAAACATTCAAGTATATAAAAGGCATTAACAAGGTACAAGCACAGGTACTTTTTCACTTCAAAAAGGGCTCCAGGAGCCGGCCCGGTGGCACAGAGGGTTGAGGTACTGGCACCTTATCTCACACCACACTGGCGACCCAGGTTCGGGAACGGACTCTGGCACCAGAGGGCTGGCAGGGGAAGGAATAGGATTGAGCATCTGGAGGACTGCTCTCCTCTCCTGGGGTGGGTTGGGGATCAGCATCGCTCTGTAACGACCCCTGGTGGAGACCAGGGGAAGCTCAGATGCAGTGCAACTAGGGGAATCCAAGGAAAAACTGAAAATGGAGTCTCCTCCTGCCGGATGATGGCTGCCCAGACCAGTGCCTCCTCAAGCTCCGCGACAGCCGACCCAGCCGCAGCACCCAGGGCCAATGTCTAGGCCGACAGGCAGTTTCTCCTCAGAAGAGGAGGACCCATCTGATGCAAGGGTTACATCGGGTTATCCTGAGGTGACTGCAATGTGGGGTCAGGACTGGCAGCAGAGACGAGCAAGAGGTGAGTGTTCTTGTGGCAATTGGCCTGAAGGAGAGGTAGGGGAGGTCGCAGGAGAGATAAATAGATAACACACAAAAAAAAAAGGCTCCAGGACCAGGGGACGTGACCTCAGGCTGCAAGGAGGGATGTTCTCTACTAACACCAGGAAGTGTTTCTTCACAGAAAGAGTGGTGGATGCCTGGAATAGCCTGCCTCAAAAGGTTGTGGGGGTCAACACTATGGGGGAATTCAAGAATGCATGGGCAGGGCACAAGGGAGCCCCGACTACAAAGGGCAACTTGAGTGTCAAAATAGGTCTAATACAAATGGGCAGACTAGATGGACCTAGCGCTCTCCTTCTATGTTTATGTTTCAATGTTAATAGAAAGGTAGGGAAAAACTCTTTTTCTAAAGTTTTTTTTTTTTGGTTCGCCTTCTAGTCAGTTCAGTTAGGAAGTGGGCAGTGACACGCAGAACCTATATTTTATTTATTTAGTTTTTGTTGACCAGGTAAGTGCACTAGATAATGTCTGCCTATTTTCAGGCACGACCCGGGGGAGGGGGATACAGATGAATGCCAACTGACCTTGAACCAGTTTAAGCTGTTGGTGGTATTTTTGGTGAATGAGGGAAATTTGGCCAGGACACCGGGGAAATTCCCCTACTCTTTTCGACAAGTGCCATGGGATCTTTAACATCCACCTGAACTACCACCAATCCAGGCAGATGGGACCTCGGTTTAACGTCTCATCTGAAAGACGGCACCTCAGAAGTGCAGCACCCCTCTCATGCTGCACTACGGTGTCAGTACTGGGATATTAACCCAAGTGCCAGGTGTGGGAACTGAACCCACAGCCCTCTGATCTTCCGGCCTCAGAGGCGAGTGTGCTACCTACTGAGCCACTGACACTGCATATATAGGAAGAGGACTCGGGGGTTGGTGGGGCAGAACCTTTGTTTTTTTCCTTCCTTCTGAAAAAACAGTTTAAGGTCTGCCACTTAGCACAACTACAGACTGGAGAAGAGGAGGTCTCTCTCCCAGTCGGTGAAGATCAGTGAAGCTCAGCAGACAGTAAGGCTAGGGGGCTGGACAGCACTTGGCGTATGCCTCCAGTTTTAAGTTCTGTAATCTAGTCAGGAATGTGTCTCAGAATTAAAAGTAAAGTTAATCTGCTTATTTTCCTTCAATGGCCCCACCTCAGCCAGCCATCATAGCTGCACCGTACAACAGGCCTGCACCTTTAATAACTTTAGTATTGGGTACCGAGGTTAAATATATAGAATTGTGGAGTTCTATAATGGTTTGGAACTGGTACCAGTGCGGGCATGGGGCATGTTACCCGAACATTTAATGCACTAGCTAGCTAGATAGCCAGAAAGAAACTGAATACATCAGAGGTTGATGGGTGGCCACTATTTACTGCTCAAATCTTAAATGCAAAATAATTTTTCAAACCAAATCAAACCAATACTAAATCAAATGTAAAAAGTTTGACCTCTGCATTCAATTTCCCTTTCCTAACCCTCACGCCATGTAAATCAATTGTTGTTACTGCTTTTCCATACATCCGTTGAGAACATATTATTAGAGAGAGTCAATAACTGCCAAATGTCTAAATTTGTGGGGTTTTGAATTGTGGGTCATGTTTGGGGTGGCACTATTGTACTGTGGGTGGGTACAGTATCCCAGAGGGTGGTACCAGGTATTATTATAGCCCACTAAAAGTATACTCTGGGTGGAGGCACTGTGCATTTATGTTACCTTGGGAAAGAACCAGTTTTGAAGTATGAACCCAGGCCCCTGAACCTTGGCCTGGCCAGTCAAGACAGGGATAGTGTAGCCCTTGGATACCTGGTGCCAGGGTTACAATTATGTTTCATGCAGACCGCAGCATGTCAGAAATCACTAGTGGACTTATTTCACAAGACAGACATCCAGGGATACTTTCCTGATTAATCAGAAAATAATCTATTCTGGAAAATGTAGCATGAGGAATGGAAAGTATTCTGTCAGTCCATGGGTGAAGGAGGTGCCATGGGTCTGTCAGTCCAATACTATCCATAAACTCCCCAAGACCCCTCTGTCCTGGAGTGAGACCCCTTCTATTAAGACCAGATTTATCCAATATCAGGTTGGCATGTTAGATTCCAGTCGCCACCAATTAAAATGGGAAGGTGGGCAAATGGAGCCAGTAACTGTGCGATACTTGTAAAAAAACACTAGGGGTATCTACATTTGGACCATAGACAGTACCCAAGAACACCTCATAAAGGCCCAATCTACCATGCAAGAACAGGTATTGGCCCTCCTGATCCTAGTATTCTTTAATGAGTTAGAAACCCACCTTACGTGCAATTAAGATCACAACTCCTCCCCTTTTACTACTATTACCCGCCCCATAGACCTGGCCCACCCACTCCCATGGAGGTAGTGGATCAGGTCTCTCTTTAGATGCGTTTTCTGCAAGTAGGCCACCCCTAAATCTATTTTTTTTTTTTTTTAAATGTCTAAGAATTCCTTATCTTTTACGTTTTGGGGAACAGAGATTGGAGAACTGAGGCCCCAAAACCAGCATCCCGGCATGACTCTAGGTTGATGTGGAAGTGGGTAATGAAGGTGTTTGCTGTCTTCCAGGTAGCAGCCCCGCAGATTTCCTGGATAGGGACGTCCCTGGAAGCAGCCACCAATGCAGCAGTATGGCAGGTGGAGTGAGCGCTTATCCCTATGGGAGGCTCCCTGCCAGACAACCAGCAGCAGAGATCAATGCAGGATGTAATCCATCTGTCAATCGTCCGCTTTGCTGCAGGTCTACCAGGTGCGGCTACAGCGTAGGTGACCAACAGCTAGCGAACCTCTCACCGAACTGCCGCCATCCGCTCTTTATAATAAGAGGGCACTTGTCTCAGGTCCAGAGTGTGGAACCTATACTCGGTATCTGAGGTGTAGTTCGGATAGAACATAGGCAGAGTTAACACTTGGTTAAGGTGGAACTCCGACACCACCTTCGGGAGGAACTTCGGGTAGGGGTGCAAAACTACCTTGTCCCTGTGGAAAACCAGGTAATGAGACTCCACCGAGAGGACCTGGAGCTCCCCCGTCCTTCTGGCTGACATGGCAACCACCAGGAAGGCAGTTTTCCACAACAGATGTGACATCTCACACCTATGCATCAGTTCGAATGGCTTGCCCATGAGTTTTGCCAGTACGAACAATAGATCCCACGGAAGTGGAGGTTCACGCACCGGAAGAGATATTTGGTCAAGCCCTTTAAAGAAACGCCAGACCACCTTCTCCTGTGCCACTGTCTGCTGAACGGCCCACGCCTGGTAAGCAGAGATATCCGTCAGGTGCACCTTAAGGGTCATGGACCGAAGACCACTGTTGGACAAGAACCAAAGGTAGTCAAGGATACTAGCTTCTGGACAGGACAAAGGGTCCAAGCCCTTGCCCTGACACCAAATGTAAAACCTTTTCCATTTGAAGGTATAGCACCTCCTGGTTGACTCCTTCCTGGATGCTTCCACTACTGTGAGTACATTCTCAGAAAGACCCAGAGCTTGGAACTCTAGCTGCTCAGGAAACAGACTGTCAGGTGCAGGGATTGAAGGTCTGGATGGAATACCTTCCCCTGATTGATAACAGTTCCGGACATACCGGAAGATGCCTCGGAGGCCTAAAGCGGAGACTGAGGAGATCTGGATAAGAGAACTGGCAGAGCCAGTCTGGGGCTACCAGGATCACCTGTGCCTTGTCCCTCTTGACCTTGATGATCACCTTCTGAACCAAGAGAAGTGGAAGGAAGGTATAGAAGAGGCCTGGGATCCATGACTTCGAGAAGCTATCCCCCTGCAGCGAGCCCTGCTGAGGGGGGCAGGCATGAAACAGCCTCAGCTTCGCGTTCTCCCTGGAGGTGAACAGATCCACCTGAAGTTTGCCCCAGTGGGAGAACAGTGTGTACTACTTCTGGATGGAGAGACCACTCGTGGGACGTCTAGCCCACACGGCTGACTGTGTCCGCCAGTTAGTTTGAGGCTCCTGCCACATGGATGGCTAGATCAACTGCCTCTAGTCGGTTCACGAGGGTCCAGATGTGGAGCGCTTTCCTACACAGCAGCCGGGAGTGTGTGCCACCCTGTTTGTTGAAACAGTACATGGTCATGGTATTGTCCGTCTGGACTTGCACCACTTGACCGCGAAGGAGCAGAGGGAATGCTGACAGTGCCAGTCTGACTGCTCTGAGCTCCAGCAGGTTGATGTGATATCGGGATTCCTCAGGGGTCCAGAATCCATGGGCTCTGATTCCCCATGTGGGCAACCCAGCCTGTGAGAGAAGTATCGGTTGTGAGAACAACAGTCAGCTCGGGGATGGACAAACGGGATCCCTTCCTGCAGGTGTTCTAGGATGGTCCACCACTGGAGAGCATCCCACGTCTTGTGGGTCGAAGTGACCAGCTGGTCGAAGTGACCGTGATGCTGAGTCCACTAGCTGGCCAGCTCCCATTGGATGGGGCACATATGCCACCAGGCCCACTGGACCACAGTGGTGCAGGCCACCATGTACCCCAGAAGGCGCAGAAAGTCGCGGGCAGGGTGCAAGTGCCCAACCAGAAATTATTGGGCAAAGGGAGAGAACCTCCGCCCTGTCTGTCGGGAGCCGGCCTCTGGCTCGGCAAGAGTCGAGCTCTGTTCCAATGAAGCATATCACCTGCGAAGGTACAAGTTCCGACTTGGTCTCATTGACCAGGAGACCAAGGGAGGTACAGGTCTGGAGGGCCAGATCCCTGGACCTCTCCGCCTCTTGTTTGAAAGAACTCGCCAAGAGCCAGTCGTCAAGATCTGGGTAAACTCTGACCCTGATGCTGAAGATGGGCTGCCACCACTGCAATGCATTTGGTGAAGACCCGTGGGGAAAATGACGGCACGGCTCGGAACTCTAACAGGGCTCCTCCTGCCCCAAAGCAAAGGAACCTTTGGTGAGACGGACGGATCAGGACGTGGAAGAATGCATCCTGGAGATCCAGAGAGCAAAACCACATGTGCTGTTCGAGAGATGGTATGATCTGGGACAGAGTTACCATACTGAATGGGCCTTTATGTCACCGAAAAGGTCTAAAAATGGTCTCCTCGAGTGTAGCGAGCTCTTTTACAAATCTCGACAGTTATAGCTTCTGAGATGATGATGCAGGAGTCTGTTGGTGAGGCGCTCTGGTGGGAATGTTTATGTCCCTGTTTCCACTCCGGCAGAGGAGGCAGTGTGTGCTGCAGAGCCGCAGATTCCCCTTCTATTTCCATTTTCGCAGCAATAAGAGCTCAGTTGTTGTGGAAAGCTAATGGACCGTAACTGATGCTTTTTCAATACAGTAAACTGGAGTCAGAAAATAAAACATTAGGTTATACAGTATGTCTCGAGCTGGCATTAGCTGAAACGCACCACGTGACTCCCACAAATTTTTCACCAGTAAAACTGTTTCAGACCCGAGGAAAAAAAAAACAAAAAAAACACACACATCCACACCCCTCTCCTTTTTCGGTACTTATGGAACATTTCAGTAAAAACCTTAAGAGTATTTCTTAAGGGGCTGCCCTAGATGGCCATGGAGACAACCTAGGTTTGGGAGGGAACTTAGGTTGCTACGTCTGGAGGCAGGCAGGCAGTAGTCAGCTGCCAGAAGGCAGTACACCTTTGGTGGGGGAGGACTGGTGGATTCTGACGCGGCAAGCGGCTATGGAAGGCCAGGCGGTTAGTTTCTTCTGCAGGGGTATACAGCAGGTAGCTAACAAAGGCACTGTTCACAGCACAAGAGATGGGAGGATGCAGGAGATAACCCACGGCAAAATACCCGGTTGTGGTCTATAGGATGGTTTGGGCCCAAGCAGGTTATATCCCCGTCCACAGGGTATATCCCTTAACCAGCGACACGGGAGCCGCAGATACAAGTTTACATAATAAAAAATAACCAAAAGACTATTTCTTACAAAATGTGGAGTAAACTAGGCTAGTACTGAGGTTATGTGAAGTACTGCGCGCGTGCACGCAGACACACGCACCTACACCTCCTGCTCTATCCACTCCTACACTAATCAATCATACACCCACACACCCCTTCTACTCTGTCCAGCCCTATACGAAATCACGCACACACACCCCCATCCCACCACACTCCACCATCCCCCACCATCATATTTAGCATCTTCCATATTAATGCATCTCCAAGCTGTCCCAGCTGCACAGCAACATGAGACACTGCTACCTGGGTGACCGGAGTTAATGTATGATCCCTGCACTCCTGTATTGGTACAAACTGGGTCTTAGCAAGTCGTGGAGGCAACGACTTGGCTGTCAGGGAGCACCACGTACACTCATGCACCCTTCACTGGTTGAACAAGGAGCGTCACGGTGCCAGTTGTAAAGGCAGCTATTTGCCCACCTTCCTGGTGCTGTTGTACGGCCACTACACCATTAATCGGCCAGGGGTTGGGGACTGAAACAGAAAGTGAGACAATTAAATATATCTCCATCTGCTTCGTAAAAAAACAATACACAAAATACTCATAAGATGGCATTACAACACAGCAAATAACAGGCTGGTATCCAGCAATTAAAACAGATACTAGGGACGGCCCACCAGCGTAGCGATACCGCATGCAACGCCAACAACCCAGGTTTAGGAACGAACCTGGGCAGTTGGAGGGCCGGCCAAGGGCAGGAGGATCGAGCATCCTACGCTGCTCAGTGTCGCAACAGCAGTCTAACCTGTTACTATTTGTACATCATTTTGTTATAAATATACGTTTTCGAATTTCTGCTTGTGAAATAGGGCAGTCAGCAAAGCATCTCGGAACCCTGGATTTTCAAAATATACTGATCGATCTCTAAGAGAAAGGAAATAGCTAACTTTAAAAGAAACTGACACATGCCTAACAATACCTACGTGGAAATCATAAAAGTCATGTTCTCAGAGAGTTGGTGCTTTGAAGTGAAAATATTGCCTTTTTATGAGGTGACAGGAGGGAGAATGCTTCCTAGTCAGTCTGTCAAATCTCACAATGTTGAGAGGTGGTTCTCAGACTGTTTTCCTGAAAGATCAAAGGGATATTCTGTCCTGTCATAAAGCAAGCTCTGTGGCTCACTAATTAGGAAGTATATATATATATATATATATATTTTTTTTAAATTGGAATGTTCAGCAGTGTGCAGGGGCATGTGACTGATCAATTAATTACAGGACTAAGAGTGACTTCATGCCAACAACCAGAGCGGTGACATCATAAGGAGGGTGGGACTTTAACTCTGATACCGGTGAAGCCTGCTGAAAGGACTGACACTTGTGTTCTGGACTTCTAAGGGACACTTTTGTTCCTGGACTCAGAGAGGCACTTCTGCCAAAATACGTAATTTCAATCCATTTATTTACCAAGTGGAACTAGGGTAGGCTTAGTTATTCTGTGCAAGGCACTTTGTTTAGAACTGTACATTTATTTTCTGACTGTACCCTTAATGTATATATGTTCTGTGTTTTGTATTTTATTTACTATTTTTAATTTTAGTAAACATTTTCCCTTAAAACGCTGCCCGAGATATGCTCATTTTGTGTGTGAATGGTGGAACAGTCTTAATATTCTAACACAGCTGTTAAATGCTTATTGGAACACCTTATGCAGCCACGCTAACAAGGATCTGTGTAAAGACCCAGCAAGGTAAGAAAAATACCAGTGTCTCAAGTGAGTCGGTTGAGAGCCAGGCTGGTTGTATGCCGGCCGGGCCAAGTATATCGCACTGCTTTCACTGAAGAGAGTGTGATACTTGGACCAGTTACCTGGGTGTGCTAGCTAAAAAGGGTTCATAATTGACCCCAGGACTCAAGACTGGTAGTTGATCAGACCCAAAACAAGCAGGAAGGTGTCCCTGTTTGTCCCCTGTTCTTGAATCGCATTTAAAGGTTAAGCACTGTGGTAGCAGGAATGGGTTTGTGACACTCTCCTCCGGGGGGGGGGGGTTGCCAGTGTTCGGATGACCCCGCGTGGTGGCTAGAGGTCTGACAGCCAGGACTGCCTCAGTATGGGAGATGTGTCAGACGCTTGGCAGAGAAATGGAGGTTCCACCGCCACAGGATGACGTCCTCTCCCATGTAGCAGACCCCACGCCACCTACCGGGCTCCCGCTACCAATCAGTCTCTGTCGGGGAGAAATCCCCCCCCCCCAGCGGTGGCCCTGTCCCTGCCAGGGGTGTTCGGGAGTGGGGTAAGTTACGGGTGTGTGGTGGGGCTGAGCATGATCGGACCAGTAAGGGCCAGCCTTGTAGGGTGCATCGATTCCATCGGCCCAGTCCTTGCTGGGACAGTACGGTGTTCTCTAGCAAGAAGGGTCTTTCCAGAGCCCTTAAAGGAAGCAATAGTGACACCGCTCTTAAAGAAACAATCAGTAGACCCGGACTGCCCAGCCAACTGTAGATCTGTCTCCAACCTTCCCTTTGTGAGAAAGTTTATTGAGAAGGTCGTGACTCTTCAACTGGAGGTCCATTTGTCAACTCATGACATCTACAACCCTCTCCAGTCCAGTTTTAGAAAAAAACAGCATAGCACAGACACTGCCCTGGTTCGGGTGCTTAATTATCTCCTGGTGGCGAGAGACCGAGGAAAGTGTTCCATTCTTATATTCCTCAATCTCTCGGCAGCATCTGACACCGTGGACCATGGGGTGCTGTTGGAGCACCTGTGGGTTTATTGTTGTCTGATGGGTGCAGTCCTCAACTGGTTCCACTCTTTCCCCACTGGCATTACGTAAAGGGTGGTGCTTGGTACTTTTCCATCTGCACCACTGCCCCTGTTATGTGGGGTCCTGCAAGGCTCCATTTTACGCCCATGCTGTCTGTGGTGTATATGCTACCACTAGGGGACATCATAAGGTGGTATGGGCTGAGTTTTCACTGCTACGCAGATGATACTCAGCTATACGTGTCTTTTGCGTCCAAACAGCAAGATACTGTCATGAAATTCAATCAGAGCCTTACTGAAATCCAGGACTGGATGACAGTCAACTGACTGAGGCTGAATCCAGACAAGATAGTGGTACTAGTGATGGAATCTGGTCGTCTGAGGGTTGGTGTGCAATTTGGTCAGGTCTCCAGTCTTAGGATTGGGTACTCCCAATTGCCCACCTCGGTTAAGGTGAAGAATCTTGACGACGTGCTAGACTGTGACTTGATGCTTAAATCACAGGTGTCTACCATGCTCTAAAGTGCGTTTTACCATCTTCGCAGCATTGCCAGGACTAGACACTTGATCCCCGGGTGATCTTCCACCACTGGTCCATGCATTTGTGATGACCCAGCTCTACTACTGCAATGTCCTTTACCCTGGGGCCATGGGGGGGGGT
Source organism: Neoceratodus forsteri (assembly GCA_016271365.2). Taxonomy (NCBI): domain Eukaryota; kingdom Metazoa; phylum Chordata; order Ceratodontiformes; family Ceratodontidae; genus Neoceratodus; species Neoceratodus forsteri. The sequence continues at coordinate 51,832,131 of CM028136.1, read as the reverse complement.
GAGCTCCGCCGCCTGCAGCTAGTGCAGAATGCGGCATCCAGGTTGTTGACTGGCCTTTCGAGGTCCTGTCATATCACACCTGTGCTCCACTCTCTGCGCTGGCTGCCTGATAGGTGGCGGATCACCTTTAAGGTCAGCTTGCTGACCTACAAGGCCCTACATGGACTAGGACCCAGATACCTGCAAGACCTTTTACGGCCCTACTGCCCTTCCTATCCTCACCAGTCAACTGATGAGAGCCTCCTTGTGATTCCCAGGGTATGTTTGAAATCTTCTGGTGCCCAGGCATTTTCATTTGCATCATCAACCCTGTGCAATTCAGTTCCTCAATCCATTAGACAGGCCCCGTCAGTAAATGCCTTCAAGAGGGAGCGTAAGACATTTCTCTTCAGAAAAGTTTTTCCTTTAGCTAACTAACCCGAGTTGATTATTAGCGGTCTATATTGCTTAAACTGTTTTATGCATCTGTTCACTTGTGCAGCGCCTTGAATTACAATTGAGAAAGAGCACTATATAAATAAACTAAACAGTGGTAGCCGGCCCGGTGGCGCTGAAGGTTAAGGGGCTGAACGCCACATCGGTGACCCGGGTTTGGGAATGAGCTCGGGTCGTTGGGGGTTGGCAGGGGCAGGAGAAGACTCTGCTCTCCTCTCCTGGGGGTTGGTGCATACACTGCAGTACTAGCAGCTCCTGGAGGAGACAGAGGGCAGCAAAACTTGAAGTGCGCTCTTCAGGGGATGAGGGTGTCGACAGATGCCTTACGCACGGGTGGGGAGCTGCCATCACGTGCAGGAGTCACTGCACATCTCACTCGGACAGCCAAAATACATAAACACCATGGATCCTGAACAGGTGAAGGTGCCCCCATACCCACTGCTGGGTTGGTCAAAGTCCCTCTCCTCCACTCCCCAGCTGCCCTTCTAGATTGTAGATAGAGCTCCAGCGGAGTATGGGCTCAGAGCCAGGGAGGTCAGAGGAGCTGGAGGGGAGTTCCCGGGAAGCAGTAGACCAGACCCAGGAGGACCTTAGGCAGGGCGGGATAAAGCAGCTCCAAGTGACCTCACCGGAGAGTGGTGTAAGGGGCCAGTGAGAAGAAAGAAAGTAACCCACTAAACAGTGGAGTGGAAAAGGAAGCAAAAAACAAAACAACCAATGAACTAGATTAAGCAGTGCATGTGGAATTGGAGTGGGTGGATAATTTCATACTATACGTTGAATCGGAGTGGCAGCCAGTGGAGCAGTCTACTGATGCGAGTGATGCAGTTTTGTTTCATATGAGCAGGTAAACAGGTGGGCAGCAGTTCACTGCAAAGACTAAGTTCAGGAAGGGGAACTGAGAAGTCCACATAGAGAATACTGTCGAGACAAAGAAGTAAGGTATTGACAGATGTGGGAATGCTTACAAGAAGATAGACACATTATGGAATGTAGGGCGCGAAACAGAGTTCACGGCTGATGGAGAAACGGGCACTGCACTGAAATTTGCTTTTTCTGTCAACGGTTATCTTGTGACCGTGGCTGAAAGCAAAAAGCAAGAGCCTGACATCAGACTCCTGAAATGTGCACAGCATGAATTTTAGTACACAATTAGCAAAGTGCAAAATATATGCCCAAATTTGAAAGTGCTGTGGGCGGTGCTCCAGACAAGTCGATTAACAGCCTATTTTACTTCCCTCTTTTTAGGAAATACTGTTAAACAAACAAACAAAAAAAAAACACTATGTACCACCAATACTCATCTCTACAGAACCAAATTTTAGTTTACTCACCATATTTCAAAAACTTGAGTAAAATTACTCTTACCGGCCAACATTACCTGAAGCACTGCTTGTGGGTGTGGACATACCTCACAAAGTCCTCAACTCTTTCAAATTTGGGTACGTATTTGCACTAATAAATTCATACTGGACACACTTCAAGAGTATGGTGCCAGCCTTTTTTGTCTTTTCTGTTTGCTTCTTAGCTACAGCACAGACTCGCTAGTCTGCAGTGGCTTCTCTGTTTTGACTTACCACGGCTGACCTCTTTTCCCGGCAGGAGTCGCTAACGAGTGGCTGCCTTCACAGCCAGTGCCACTCCCTGGGGTGAATGGCTGAGGGTGCAGATTCCACCTTTCCCCCCCGAGCCAAACGCCTCACTTCCATGACATGATTTAGTCCACTGTAGGTGAATTCTGGAGACTGCATGTAACCCTCAAAGGTGGTCCTGCCACTACGCCAGAAGAAAAAAATTACTCACCCTAGTAATTGTGTTTCTTCTAATGGAGTCTTGCTGTATTCTGACTACATGCAGTTAGCCCCAGCACTTGAACTGCTCCGGAGAGGCAAGAGTTAACTCTATGCCAAGGCATAGAACGTTGAGCTCGAGCTCTGTTTTCAAATTTCTGTCCCAGGTACTCCTCAGTGTAACAGTCAGATTCTTAAGAACCCTATACTAACAACCCAGAAATTGTTTTTAAAACGTTTGTGCCAAAGGGCAAAAGACATCAATGTTAGGGTCCAAAGACTCAATTCGAGACCCCCAAAAGTAATCCAAGTAGGTAATAAAATAAAGGAACAAGGAACAATTTTCAATTAAGAAAAGGCACCTAGGTATACCCGTGGGGTGCAACACTGTGCCTACCCACCCACATCCCAAAACAACTAGGTTCTAGGAGGGGAGGCAGGGAGGGAAGTCAGAATACAGCAAGACTCCATTAGAAGAAACACAATTTCTAAGGTGAGTAATTTTTTCTTCAAACAACATGAAGTCTTGCTGTATTCTGACTATATGCAGACTACCCAGCAGTACCCCCAAGGAGGAGGGAACTACAGAACCTATTTTGGGAGCAGGCTCTGCAGTACCAAACCTAGCATCACTTCTAGCCTGAATGTCCAGGGAGTAATGCTTGGTGAATGGGTGAACAATCTTCCAAGTGGCTGCTTTACATTTCCACTAAGGGTATGTTTGTAGCTGCGACCGAAGCAGCTGTACCTCTGGTAGAGTGAGCCCTCAGAACTGAGGGTAGTTCTTTCCCCAATTTTGAGTAGCAGAACTGCATGCAAGAGATCTTTTGGTGGCAGGCTTGCCTTTACCCACCTCCCCATAGGCGAGAAACAGCTGGGAGCAGTCGTTTCTATGGGGCTTAGTGGATTCTAAATAGTAACTCAGAACCCACTTTACATTGAGGCTGTTTAATCTCCTCTCTCCAGAGGAGTGTTCAGTAAAAAATACAGGCAATGTCATAGATTGTGATTCAGATGGAAGTCTGATACCACTTTAGGGAGGAATTTCCTATTTGTACGAAGGATCACCTTATCCCTATAGAATGAGATGAAATCAGGTTTCACTGATAAGGCCTGTAACTCATTGATTCTCCTGGCAGAGGTAACAGCAACCAGGAATACAGTTTTCCAAGTCAGGTATTTGAGCTCAGCTGAGCAAAGGGGTTCAAAGGGAGGCTGCAGCAGCTGTGCAATACAGATATTCAGGTCCCATAGAGAAGTCGGATCCCTGAAGGGAGGACTGATGTGAACCAAACCTTTAAAGAATTTCTTGAAAACTGGGTGGGAAGCTAGAGAAGAGCCCTTCCCAGCTGAAAGAAAAGCAGAAATAGCTGCCAAATGTACCTTGAGAGTGGTAGGCCGAAGGCCTAAACTCTTAAGATATACCAGATAATCTAGGGCAGTGGCAATATCAGCTGAATGTGGCTGAATGCGCCTCTGGGAACACCAGAACCCAAACCTCTTCCATTTAGAATTATAAGTTTTCCTAGTAGAAGATTTCCTACTGGCCTTAAGAATATCCAGAGCTGATTGTGAGAGACGCAGGTCTGCATATTCTAGCTCCTCAAGAACCAAGCCATGAGCCTGAGTGTATGAAGGTTGGGGTACAATATCCTCCCCTGAGCAGAGGTGAGGAGGTTGAACTGTCTGGGAAGACACAGGGGGATTGTCACCGATAGTGACAATAGTAGAGGATATCAAGGCTGTCTGGCCCAATCCGGGGCTATCAGAATCACAGTGCAGGGTTGGGACCAGACCTTGACTAGAACCCTGAACATCAGAGGAAAAGCATAGAGAAACCTGTTGGTCCAATCCAACAGGAGGGCATCTAGGGGAAGACACACCCTGCAGAGGGGGCCTGCTGCAGAATAGAGGGAGCTGATGGTTGTCCGGGGCTGCAAAGAAATCCATCTCTGGAGTACCCCATCTCTTGAAAATGGTCTGAAGGACGAAAGGATTCAGGGCCCATTCGTGGGGACCTTGAGAAATCCTGCTGAGAGCATCTGCAAGTACATTGTCCTTCCCTTGAAGATGCACAGCAGTCAGGGAAGCCTGCAGGGAATAAGCTAATGACCATATTTTCATGGCCTCGGTGCACAAGGCCGAGGACCGAGTGCCCCCTTGCTTGTTGATGTACCACATGGTTGTGGTGTTGTCTGTCTTGATTTGCAACATTTTCCCCTGAATTAAAGTCGATAATGTCTGAAGGGCCAGGAAGACGGCCCTGAGTTCGAGGAGGTTTATGTGAAGGAGAGACTCCTGATGGGATCAAGTCCCCTGAGCAGTATGCTGATCCATGTGAGCTCCCCATCCCAGCAGAGAAGCATCTGTGGTGAAAGTCACTGTGGGAGCCTGACAGAGGAAAGGAATCCATTGCCTCAAATTGTCCTCTTCCAGCCACCACTGGAGGGCCTAAACCAAAGTTAGAGACACTGGAACCAACTTAGAGAGGGGATCTTTTTTCTGAGACCAAAAGGCTTAGGTGAAATTGGATGTCCCTCATCTGAAACCTTGTCCCTAGCACTACTGCAGTGCAGGCTGCCATGTGTCCTAGCAACTGCAAGAAATGCCTGGCTGGCCGAGACACAAGTGGACGAAAAGAGGAGGCCAGAGAGGTGAGGGATTGGACCCTTGACAGAGGAAGGAAGGCCCTGGCCTGAACAGTGTCCAACTCCACTCCTATAAATGTGAGAAGCTGAAGTGACTCCAGAACAGACTTTTCCAGATTTAGGATGAATCCTAGTGAGTGTAAAAGATTTTGACCGACCCCCTAGAGCTGATCTGATTTGGTCTGGGGACTGACCTACTATGAGTCAGTCATCCAGGTAAGGGAACAATAGGATGCCTGGTCTTCTGAGGAAGGCCACCACTACTGCTAGGCATTTGGTGAATACCCTTGGGGCAGATGTTAGGCTGAAAGGCATTGCTCTGAACTGGTAATGGCCTGAGGGCAGTTCGAACCAGAGGTACTTTCTGTGGGACTGCCTGAAAGGTATGTGGAAATAGGCATCCTTGAGACCCAGAGAGGCTAGCCAGTCTCCTGGTCTTAGAGAGGGAAGAATAATTCCCAGAGTCACCATCTTGAACTTTGGCTTTAGTATGCATTTGTTTAGGTACCGTAGATCCAGGATGGGTCGCCACTCCCCTGTCTTTTTTAGGGTAAGGAAGTACCTGGAGTACAATCCTTTTCCCCTGTGAATGAGAGGTACACTCTCCACTGCCTGCAGAAGCAGTAGAGAAGAAACCTGGTTCTAAGGCCTGTGTTTTCTCTTCCGAGGAAGGACAGAAAGCCTTTGCTCTCAACTTTGGGAACCTGCTGAAGCTGAGAGCAAGACTCTGGCTCACTACTTCCAGGACACACTTGTCTGAAATAACAGACTTCCAGGCCTGGAAAAAGTGAGCCAGTCTGACCTCTACAGAAACTGGGGAGGCAACCCTGGCTGACACATCAGGGTGTCTGTTTGGCATGGGACTTGGACAGAGGAGAATGCAGCCCTTGTCATCCCCCTTCTGCCTCTTCTCCTAAAGAAACCCCTCTGCCGTAAAGAGGAGGAGGCCTGGGCCTGGTAGAAAGGCCTGCCCCTGCCACCCCTGGATTACTGTCTCTGAGAAGTGGTCTGCTTTTCTTTGGCTGCAGCACTCCTGTATGTGGTCCTGTATTCCTCCATCTTCTTCATGTACATCTGTTTGTTCTCCAAACAGAGAGTTACCAGTGACAGGAAAATCCATGGCCTTGGTCTGGGTATCCCAAGATAAACTGGTACACCTGAGCCAGGCAAATCCCCTCATGGGAGCAGATGTAGCCATGACCCTAAAATGAACATCGTTTGAGTCCAAAGCAGCATGAAATTGGACCTTAGAAGCTTCGATGCCATCCACAGCCACCTGCTTCAGCTCCTTGGCAAGCTGGGGAGGGGCATTCTTAGCCAGCTCCAGAACCATATCCCACCTAGACTTCTGGTATCTGGCTGTATATGCCATATAATTGGATTGCCTGAGTCCCAAAAAGCATGCCAAGTACTGCTTCTCTGCCATGGCATCCACTTTCCTGGAATCCTTATCTATCTGAGGGGTGAGATGCCAGGGGAATATTAGCCTTGTCACAGGCTGCAGCTTGCAGTACCCCAACATGGCTGCAATGGTTAATAAGGAAATCCGTACCAGGGCCTGACAAAGCATACCTCATGTCCATTTTCTTATCCACAGGATGTATGGATGTTGGAAACTAATACTGTTTTGGGTCCGTTTCCCCAGGGACTTGTGCAGAGGGATAGATACCCTTTTTGACTCTGGGACATCCATCATCTCAACATAGTCAGGCTCCTCCTGATCCTGTTCAGCTTCTTCCACTGGAAGCTGGAGAGTTTCAGCCACCTTCTTGTAAAACAAGAAGTTGGAGGGGTACTCCGAAAGCCTGGGAGGAAACACAGTAGAAGGCCTGTCTGGGGAAGATGTCAGGCTCAACAGGGTGTTGGTGTTGGTGGTGGTTGGTTGTTGTTCTCCTCCTCCATCATCCATATCATCCTCATAGTCGTCGTCTCCTTCCCACTCACTCTCATAAAATGCTTCAGGGTCATACTCAGAAGCAGACAAGTCCGACTGAACCAACAGTCTCTGTGTCGGTTTGGTCGGAACCGGGCGAAGCGACTGCACAACAGCGATCGCTTTGGCTATCTCGTCAGCGGTCGGACCATGGAACTGGGATTCGAACCGGCTGACTTGCACATTCTTTTTGCAGGGGCCGATTCTGCAGAATCGGCTCTCCTTTTGCCCGAGGTACCGCCCAGGTCAGTGGGCACCCCCTCAGGTTCGGTTCCGGGTCAGCAGATTTGTCGGCCTCCCTTTCCTTCAGCCTACTTAAAAACGTTTATCAACAGTGGCCTTAGGAAAGTTCCTGCAGATTTGGCAGTCTTCTTTGAGCTGGTCAAACCCCAGACAATATACACAGATGAGGTGGGGGATCAGCCTTGGCAAAAGCCTCCCCACACTCAGTGCAGTATTGAAACCCAGTGGGCCCGGTTTTCTTTTTGGGGTCTCAGACATACCTTTAACACAAAAAGTCACCCTTACCAGCGTTCAAGCCAGGTGACTACCAAATCTATCGGTTCCAACCATATCACAGGTCGGATGAAAGAACCGGAGAAATCAATGTTTTTTTTCAGGAACCGATAGATACCGGAAAACCTCACTAAAACACCTGTGAAAAACAGAAGAGCAAATCGCTTCGGTTCCCAACCGGACCGACCGAGAAGAAACTGAAAACAAAAAAATTCTTTACAAACCACACTACTACCTACTAATACACTTACTGTACCGGGACAGAGATGTAAAGACCGAAAAAACAAAGATGCAGTTTACTAAACCAACCGATTTTACCACAACCGAACCGAAGTGAAGGAGAGAATCTCCGGAGCGACTTCAGAGTAAGGCGGAGTAAAGAATCTGACGGTTACAATGAAGAGTGCCTGGGACAGAGGTTTGAAAACCGAACTCGAGCATAACGTTCTATGCCTTGGCAAAGAGTTAACTCTTTCCTCTCCAGAGCAGTTCAACTGCTGGGGCTAACTGCATATAGTCAGAATACAGCAAGACTTCATGTTGTTTGAAATGGAGATTTCAGCTGTACATTTGTTTCTGTTTAACCAAAAAACCATCAGAACAAGAATCTATAAGAAGAAAGTACAGTTACGTAAGAACTTACCGTAACAGTAGATCTTCGAGAGAGGCTCTTGCAGTAGGTAATTACATACAGGACTGACGCCAGCCGGGGGAAGGACCCCATGGAAAAATTTCTAGCTAGCAGTCCCTGGCGGGGACCGCCCCCACATCAGCTGACCGGCGTCATACGACGTCGGTATAAAGGGGCGGTCCCAGACGCCCGCCTTCCAGTTCTTTCCGGCCACAGGCCCGACGAGAGAAGCAGATATTTCCTCAATGGAAAAGGAGCTGAAAAGCCTAGGGGGATGGAGGGCGGATAGATACTCATTGCAACAGCCTCTCTCAAGATCTACTGTTAGGGTAAGTTCTTACGTAACTGTACTATCTTACCGAGAGGGCTCTTGCAGGTAATTACATATAGACAGAATCCCAAGCAGTCTGGAACAAATGAAAAGGCACCGGGAGGAGGAACTACTCCAATAAGTAGGAAAGCTTGCAAACCTCAAGAAAGGAGGCCCTGCAAGACCACTAACCCGAAGCCTGCTCTACGGCGAGAGGCAATGTCCAAACTGTAATGTTTAGTAAATGTATGGACAGAAGTCCAAGTGGCGGCAGCACAGATGTCTGCCGCAGACATGTTCTTGAAACAAGCCGCAGAGGCAGCAACTCCACGAGTGGAGTGACCTCTGACTTGACCAGGAGGGTCTTTGTACTTGTCATAACAAAAGTGATGCAATGGGCCAACCATTTTGATAGGCATTGCTTAGAGACAGCATTGCCTTCTCTTTTGTGAGCGTAAAAGACGAACAACTGGTCAGTCTTTCTGAGATCCTTCGTCCTATCGGTGTAGTATCTCAGAATCCTGTGAACATCCATGGTATGGAGCAGGTATTCTCCTTGATTGGAGTACTGAGTGAAGAAGAAAAAATTACTCACCTTAGTAATGTTGTTTCTTCTACTGGAGTGTTGCTATATTATGACATATGCAGTATAACCCCAGGTTAGAACTGCTCCGGAGGTGAAAGAGTTAACTTCCATGCAGGGCATGGAATCTTGAGCGCGAGCTCGGTTGAACACTCTCTCTCTGTTGAAGCTCAAACTTAAACTGTCAGATCTTTACGAGCAAAAACTCACTAAGGTTCTGTGTGGAAGCCATAAACCTACACTAGCCGCTGGCTACTAACTACAAAAACACCTTTTTGATCTTGATCCCAAAACAAAGACTCACGCCGGGGATTCAAGAAGAAAACTTAAGCATAACACCTAAGCACCCTAGAAGGGTGAAATAAAGGGGCATCAAAGGAGTGTTAACATTGCCCTGCCCACCCACATCCCAAAAACAGAGGTTCTGAGAGGGGCAGGCTGGGGAGGTGATAATATAGCAAGACTCCATTAGAAGAAACAACATTACTAAGGTGAGTAATTTTTCTTCAAACAACATGAAGTCTTGCTATATTATGACATATGCAGACTACACAGCAGTACCTCCATGGAGGAGGGACAGAACCTCACTTAGGGAATAGGCTGTGAAGCACGGTTGTGTTAAACCGAAGCATCCTCCTGGCCTGGATATCCAGGAGTAATGTTGTGAAAGTGTGTACTATTTTCCAAGTAGCTGCTTGACATATCTCCAAGATAGGGATGTCTCTAGCAGCAGCTAGAGATGCAGCTGCACCTCTGGTAGAGTGAGCCCTCAGGCCTGAGGGGGGAACCTTACCCAGCTTTTGATAGCAAAACTGGATACAAGAGACGATCCACCTGGCAATGGATCTCTTAGTGGCAGGTCTCCCTTTCCCAACCTCACCATAAGTGAGAAATAGTTGGAGGGAGTCAAACCTGTGACCCTTGGTACGCCTATGTAGTAACTTAGGGCCCTCAACATCTGTTGTGCAGCCTCCTCTCACCAGAGGAGGAATGGTCAGTGAAGAATACTGAAGTGAAATAGATTGGTTAAGTGGAAACCAAACCACCTTAGGCAAAAGCTTCCTGTTAGTCTTGAGGACTATCTTATCCCTGTGAAAGGAAATAAAGTCAGTCTCCACTGATAAAGCCTGTAACTCACTTATGCGCCTGGCAGAAGTGATGGCTACTAGAAATACAGTTTTCCAAGACAAATACTTAAGCTCTGCCGAAGACAGAGGCTCAAAGGGGGGTTGCATCAGCTGAGCAATGCAAACATTAAGATCCCAAGCAGGGGCAGGGTCCCTGAATGGAGGATTGGTATGAAGCAATCCTTAAAAAACTTGGAAAATACAGGGTGAGCAGAAAGAGAAGAGGGCTTCCCTGCTGAAATGAAGGCAGAGACAGCTGCCAAGTGCACTTTCAGGGTAGCTGGTCTCAGTCCCAAAGAATTAAGATGGACCATATAATCCAATACAGTGGGTAAATCAGCAGATTCCGGGGAAATATGCTTCCCAGAACACCATATGGAAAACCTTTTCCAGTTGGAGTTATAGGTAGCCCTGGTGGAAGGCTTCCTAGCAGCTTTCAGGATTTCGAGAACACTTTGAGAAAGTTGTAGATCTGCAAACTAACTGCTCAAGAGCCAAGCCTTGAGGTGGAGGGATTTGAGATTCGGATACCAAACTCTCCCCTGAGCACAGGTTAACAGATTGTGGTTCCTGGGGGGAGACAGGGGAAGATGGGCTGCTAAGGACAGAAGGAGTGGGTACCAGGCTACCTGGCTCCAGTCTGGAGCAATCAGGATCATCTTGCAGGGCTGAGACCTGATTTTGACTAGTACTTTGAACAGGAGAGGGAAGGGGGGAAAGGCATAAAGGAACTTCCCTTCCCAATCGAGGAGAAAGGCATCCAGGGGGACTGAGCCCAACACTGGGGGCCTGCAACAAAAAAGTGGAAGTTGATGATTGTCTGGGGCTGCAAAAAGATCTATCTGAGGAGTGCCCCATCTGGCAAAAACTATCCCCAGTACTAGGGGATCCAGTGACCATTCGTGATGGCCCTGGGAAATCCTGCTGAGAGCATCTGCCAGGACATTGTCCCTTGTCCTTGCCTGGGAGGTGAACTGCTATGAGGGAAGTGTTCAGGAATAAGCCAGAGACCACAACTTCATCGCTCGTGCACAAGGCCAAGACAGAGTGCCCTTGTTTGTTGATGTACCACATTGTAGTGGTGTTGTCTGTTCTGACCTGTACCACCTTGTTCTGAACAGATGCAGAAAAAACTGAAGTGCTAGAAAAACAGCTCTGAGTTCCAACAGATTGATGTGGAGCAGAGATTCCTGAGGGGACCATAAACCCTGGGTGGAGAGGTCGCCCATGTGAGCTCCCCCATCTCAAGAGGGATGCATCTGTAGTAAGGGTCAAGGAGGGACAGAGGGATGAAAGGCACCTTTGTCTCAGATTGCTCTGATCCTGCCACCACTGAAGGGCCTGGATCAGGGTTCGAAGTTACTGGGATTAACTTGGATAGGGATCTCTTCTTTGAGACCAGAAAGCTCTCAAATGGAACTGAATGTCCTCATCTGAAATCTTGCTCCTTGCACTACAGCTGTGGAAGCAGCCATGTGTCCTAGGAGCTGCAGGAAATGCCTTGCTGGCTCGACAGACCTGCAGAGGAAGGACGAGGCCAGGGCCACCAAGGTCCTTACCTTTCTAGGGAAGGAAGGCTCTGGCCTTGCTTTGTGTCCAGTTCTGCGCCTATAAAGGTGAGTACCTGGACAGGTTCCAAAACTGACTTTGGAAGATTGAGAAGAAAGCCCAGAGAGGTAAGCAGCTGCTGGGTAACTAGCAGGTGTGATTTGACCTGGTCTGGAGACTGACCCACAATGAGCCAGTCGTCCAGGTAGGGAAAATGGCAATCTTTGCCTTCTTAGATGAGCAACTGCTACTGCCAGACATTTTGTGAACACTCTTGGGGCAGAGGTGAGGCCAAGGGCATTGCTCTGAACTGATAATGGCCTGAGGGCAGTTCAATCTGAGGTACTTTCGATGGGAGCTTCTGATAAGAACATGGAAGTAGGCATCCTTGAGGTCCAGGGAAGCTAGCCAGTCCCCTGGCCTTAGGGAGGGTAAAATCATTCCCAGAGTCACCAATTTGAATTTTGGTTTTAAAAGGTGCTTGTTTAGATATCTTAGATCCAGGATAGGCCGCCACTCTCCTGTCTTTTTTGGGGTAAGGAAGTACCTGGAGTACAGACCCTTGCCCTGGTGTGGGGGAGAAACCCTTTCTACAGCTCTGAGAGCCAGGAGGGTTGAGACTTCTGTTTCCAAAGCAAGGTTTGCAGGTGGAAAAGATCTGGCTCTCATCTTTGGAAATTTTTTGAAGCTGAAAACCAGACCCTGGCTCACTAGTTCCAGGACCCACCTGTCTGATGTTACAGACTCCCAGTCCTGGACGAAGTAAGCCAACCTGCCCCTGGGCATCCCATCAGGGTGCCCGTTTGGCAGGGACTTTAGGCTGAGGGGTGGAAGCAGGCCTGCTCGTACCCAGTCTGCCTCTCCCTCTGAAGAACCCCCTCTGAGCATAGGCTGAAGAAGAGGAGGCCTGGGTCTGGTAAAGGCCTGCCCCTACCCCTGGGGCTGCCGCTGAGGAGTGGCTTGCCGCTCCTTGGCTTGTGCACCCTATAAGTGGTTCTATATTCATCCATTTTTCATATAATTCTCTGTCTGCTCCCAAACAGAGAATTTCCCACCACAGGAAAATCCATAGCCTTAGAATGGGCATCCTGTGACAAAGTAGTACACCCAGCCAGGCCAATTCCACGAAAAGCTACAGATGTAGCCATGACTCTAGAGGATACATCATTAGAATCCACTGCAGCATGGAATTGCACCTTAGATGCCTCAATACCATCAAGAGCCACCTGCTCCAGCTCCTTTGCAAGCTGGCCAGGGACCTGTTTGGCTAAGGCCAGACAGTATCCCATCTAGATTTCTGTATCTCGCAACACAAGCCATATAGTTTGCTTGTCTGAGTCCCAAAGATGCTGCCATGTATTGGTTTTTGGCCATGGCATCAATCTTCCTGGAGTCCTTGTCAGAAGGATGTGAAGCCAGGGGAATATTAGCTTTATCACAGGCTGCAGCCTGAACTACCCCAACATGACTGCATTGCTGTGAAAGAAAATCTGTATCAGGACCTGACAAAGTGTACCTCCTGTCCATCTTTTTATCTACAGGAGGCACAGAATTAGGAGCTTTTAAAATTTTTATTGTTCGCTTCCTAAAAGATCTATGTAAAGGGATGGACAATCTCCTGACCTGGGATTCCATCATTTCTACATAGTCAGCTCCTCTTGCTCATCCAAAGCCTCCTCTAGGGAAGCTGGAGGGTCTCAGCAACTTTTTATAAAACCAAAAATGAGAAGGGGACTCAGAAAGCCTAGGGGGAGATTCACCTGAAGGTCTGTCTGGGGAGATGTCCGGTTCAATGGGCACATCCAGACTTTCAAAGTCACATTCGCACTGATCATAATCATCCTCCCCCTCCTCTGGTTCATAAAACTCTTCTATATCATATTCTTGAACCGGTGGAACCGACCTTTTGCCAGATAGTGGCGGTTCGGAGGGAACCGGGGACAGTGACTGGACAATCTGTATTGCCCTGGCTATCTCTTCAGCAGTTGGAGAAGGAATTTTGGACTCCACACCTGCTGACTTTCTAGTTCTCTTTGCTGGAACTGGCTCCTCAGAGTCAGCTTTACGTTTGCCCGAGGAAGTCTGGCCCTGGTCACAGGGCACTCCTTCCGGTTCGGCTGGCACCGAACTGGGCTGGCCATCCGGGTCAGCGGACTTTTTGGCCTCTCGCCCTGGAGCCTGCCAACTCTCTTATCTAGGGTGGCTGCAGGGAAATTCTGCAAACTGGCAGTCTGCATTGAGGTGGTCAAACCCTCAGACAATAAACACATGGTGTGTGGGTCAGCCTTTGGCAAAGGCTTCCCACAGACACTACAGTGTTGAAACCCAGTGGGCCGGTTTTTCTTTTGGGTTTCTCAGACATAATGCCAGCCTAACCAAAACTTGCCTTTGATGGCAGTGCCAGGCAAGACACCCTTATCGGTTCCCAACCGTGTGTACTGGTCGTGGAAAACCGTAATGAAACTGCTTTTTAGAACAGATAAGAATCGAAATCAAGACTCTAACAAGCCTTTAAAAGGCTTTAAAACCAAGTTTAAATATAATTCGATCGTTCAAACCGAACCGATAAACATTTACAAGTTCCACACAGAAAACCTATCTATTACTTACAATACCATAGACAGAGCTTGAACCGATCGGTTTATGTTAAATAAATAATATTGCGTTAAATTCAACCGAGAAAAGACGTTTTAAACCGAGGAAATGAACCGAGCAGCAGGAGAAATCTCCGGAGTGACTGTTCAGTGAGGCGGAGAAGACTCTGACGTTTCGGTTGAAACCACCCTAACAGAGCTTTTAACTGAGCTCACGCTTAAGTTCCATGCTCTGCATGGAAGTTAACTCTTTCACCTCCGGAGCAGTTCTAATGGTGGGACAAACTGCATCTGTCATAATATAGCAAGACTTCATGTTGTTTGAAAGCGACTCGCTCTGAAGCGAGTGAGCGAGCAAAAGATTGGAAGCTTTGCGTTTTGGGAGGAAGCGAACAGGTCTATCTGAGGAGTCTCCCAAATCTGGAAGATGCTTTTTAGAACTTTTTCGTCCAATTCCCACTCGTGTGGTAGAGCCGACAAGCGACTTAGTCTGCCTGCCAGGACATTGTCAACTCCCGGAACATGGATCGCCGTGAGGTGAAGGTTGTGAAGCGTTGCCCAATCCCAAACCCTCATCGCTTCCCTGCACAGCGGGTAGGACAGAATCCCACCCTGCTTGTTGATGTACCACACCACGCACATGTTGTCCGTTTGGACAGCTAGGTGACCGGGAAGGATGTATTGGGAAGGGCCTGAGAGCATACAGCACTGCTCAGGCTCGAGCATGTTGATGTGGAGAACTATCTCCAACTTTGACCAAAGGCCCTGGGTTCGGTGAGGACCCAGATGGGCTCCCCAACCTTCGCCTGAAGCGTCTGTGGTCAGAGTCTGATCAGGGGGAGGATGAAAAAAGGGGACCCCCGGAAAAGGTTCTCTCAAACCATCCACCACTGCAAGTCTCTTACCATCGGCGAGGAGATCAGAACCAGATGATCTAGGTCGTCTACGTGTTGATCCCACTGAGATCGAAGAGTCCACTGAGAGATTCTCATGTGGAGGCGCGCGCGCGGAACCGTCGGGATGGCCGTCGCCATAAGCCCCAGTAGACAGAGCACTGACCTCGCCGTGACCCTCATGTGCTCCGATAGGAAGGAAATCTGTGACTGAAGGGAGGCCCCCCTGTCTGGAGGCAGAAAGGCCTTGCACAATGTTGTGTCGAGAATAGCCCCGATGAACTGGAGCCTCTGTGAAGGATCCAGGTGAGACTTGGAATGGTTGATGGTAATACCCAGGCCAGTGAACACCTGCTGGGTGAGGGAGAGAAAATGCAGGAGTTCCTCCCTTGACAGGGCCACCAGGAGCCAGTCCTCCAGGTAGGGAAAAACCTGAGCTCCCAAAGAACGCAGGTGAGCCACTACCACCGCCAGGCATTTGGTCAAGACTCGGGGGGCCGAGGAAAGACCAAATGGGAGCGCCCAGAATTGGTAGTGGACCCCCTTGAACGCAAACCTGAGGTACTTTCGGTGCAAAGGGCGAATGGGGATGTGCAGGTACGCATCCTGCATATCTAGTGCACAAAGCCATTGGCCCGGCCAAAGCAGGGGCAAGAGGGATTGAAGGGAGAGCATCCTGAACCTCTTGTATTCCACATACAGGTTCAGAGAGCTGAGATTGAGAATAGGTCTGAGATCTCCAGTCTTCTTTGGTACAAGGAAGAAGTGGGAATAGTAACCCGTCCCGCAGAGGTGAGGGGGGACGGGATCTATAGCCTGTTTCGCAAGGAGTGCTGAAATTTCTTCCCTGACCAAAGGAAGATGGTCCCTTGAGTAAGCGGAGTTCAGGGGCGGGGGGGCGCGACGTGGAGGTTTCTGTAGAAACTCTATGGAGTGCCCCTCTGCTATAATCTGAAGCACCCATGAATCTGGTGTTATCCTCTCCCAACCCAGAAGGTGGAGGGAGAACCTCCCTCCTACCGGTTCCTCCGGGGCGTCCGGAGGCAGTGGGAGAGTGAAGGAGCCAGGTGGTGTGAGGCAGCGCCGCAGCTGGGGCACCCGTTGCTTTTTTGGGCGGCGGGGCCTGGCAGCTGTGGGGGCCCGACGTTTAGTGGCCCGCCTTCCCTGAGGTTTCGCTTGAGGCCAGCTGTGTCTGCGAAAGGGACGGTGCTGTGGGGGATGGGGACGGTACATTGAATCAACGGATTTAAGGGCCGTCCCCTTCTCCTGCAAATCAGTGATGATGTCCTTGACATCGCCACTGAAAAGCACAGAACCCCTGAAAGGTGCTTCTTGGATCGCTGACTGCACCTCCGGGACCAGACCTGACACACGGAGCCATGCGTGACGCCGAAGACTTACGGCGAACGCAGAGCTCCTTCCTGCAGTGTCCACTGTGTCGTAGGTCGTCCTCAGAATATGACGACTGGCCGAACGAGCAGAACGGACCAGGTCGACCAACTCCTGCTTGACTTGGGAGTCAGGCAAAGAGTCAATCTTGGATTCCGCCTGGGTAAGGATGGCCTTCTGATAATCCCCCATATGTGCTACATAGTTCAGGGCCCTAATCCCCAGTGTGGAAGAAGCGTAGATCTTCCTTCCATGTTGATCCAGAAGGCAAGATTCCTTATCCGGGGGAGATGAGCTCAAGTGTTTCGGATGTGCTGACCGGCCATGAGCGGCGCGGATCACAACCGAGTCTGCACGGGGGTGAGAGTCTAAAAAGTCTACACTCTCCGGAGCCTGGTATAGCCTGTTCGACTTCCTGGGAAGTGGGGCTAAAGCCGACGGTTGCTTCCAAATAGTGGAAACAAGGTGGGCGTGAGGCTCGATCCAGGGTGGCACTAAGGTAGGAGCCGTAAGGGGCAAGTCCAGATGTTCGGCGAGTTTTACCCGCTGAGGATCTGGTTCTAAGGAATGCCACTGATGGACTTCCTGGATCTTCCTGAGCAACTCCATGAAGGAAGGATCCTCCAGAAGAGACTTCGGAGGAGTCCTCGGCCGGGGCTTGGACAGAGAGCGTGGCTCGTCGTCTTTCTCGAAACCTCCATCGAAAGCCTCCGATGAGTCCGAGAGAGAAGGGGAGGAAGAGACTGAAGCAGAGTAAGACTCCCTAACTCGTCTAGGGGGAGGAACGGGTTCCTTGGGAGGGATCCCAGAACGCGTGTCCTGCCCCTCTCTGGATCCCGAGGGCAAAGCCCAGGAATCCGGAGGTGGAGAGGGAGTGTGCCGTCTGGGGCGTACAGGAGCCGGGGGTGGCACCGTCACCGTAAGACAGCTTTCAACTTCCTTGGTGAGCTGAGCCTTGGCCTCAGACCACCAGGAGGCAAGAGTCTCCTGAAGATCCACCGGCGGCCTAGGGGGCGGTGGAGGAGGAGGAGGGGGATAGTTGTACGGAGGAAATCCGTAGAGAGAGTATCTGTAGCCCGGCTGCGGATATACCCGAGCCGGGTATTGCGGCGTTAGGTACTGCGGCGAAGGAGTCGGCGCCGGGTACTGTGGTGCAGGATACTGCGGACCTGGGAAAACCGACGTCGGATAGGACGGCAGATACCCAGGCACTGGAGGAGCTGCCGGAGCAGACGGCCCAGCCGGGTACTCCACTGGCGGATCAGCCAGGATAGGCCCGTGGGGTGGAGGACTCGATGGAAGAGGAATATCCCCCGCTGGCGTCAGAGGGCCCGGTGTTGGAACCGGTGTCGGCGGGCCAGTGTCGGGCCAGCGCGGAGGAGCTGGCACCGCGTCCGGGAGCTAACGCCAAATCCGCTCTTCAGGAAGAGGATCGGATGGTAGCGGGTATCCAGAGTCTCGTCCGGGGACGGAGGGGGAAGTCCCGGGGTGGGCGGGGGAGACTGGGGCTCCCTGACTGCAGCGAAGGCTGCGGGGAGCCTAATGCGACAGGCGAAGCAGGGTCTGCTGTAGGCTCCGGGCCCGCGCACATTGGAGGAGCAAGCGTGTGGCTTAGGGGCAGAGTCCTGGCGGACGCCAAAGGAGCCAACGTCCGACTTCAGGGGTCTCTCGTCGGAGACAGGCCAAGGATGAGAGGAGGCCTGGTCCAAAGGGGACACTACCGTCTGCCGCCCCGAAGGGTCGAGAGTCTTAGCGGCCTTCTCCCGGCGTACGTTGGAGGAGCAGACGTCCGGCTTAAGGGAGGTGCCCGCACCAGTAGGCCGCAGGCCTGCGGCGGTACTGGGGGCTGGGGACTCCTTTTGGCCGGAGGCACCCGACGGGCTCGAACGCGAACCCGACGGGCGGGCCAATGCCTCCTCCAAAGCCTTGGAGGCTGCCGTCAGGCGATCCCCCGGAGGGGATGTTACCTTAGCCGCGACTCCGGCTGGAGTCGCGGAAGAGGAGGCCTTCTCCCGGTGCCTTTCCTTGTCCCGCTTTCTATGCCCTTCAGGGGAGGTCGACGCCTGATGAAGTTTCTTCAACTCCTTCTCCATCGTGGACATCATCTTTTTGAGGAGATGGGCTTCGAGGGACTGCTGGCGTCGTCTGCGGGTGGCCGCGTTAAAGCAAAGGCAGTGCGGACACTTGTCGACCGTGTGGTCGGGGCCTAAGCAGAAAAGGCAGAGGGAGTGACAGTCTTTGTGAGGCAGTTGGGCGCCGCACGAGTCGCATTTATTCTTTGAAGGGGACGACATATACAGACGTTCACCTGACGATGTAAGTATAAAATACAATACTGAAAACTTTTTCGGAAAAACCGACGAAGTAACAGGACTGAGCGATAAGAACTTAACGCGATGCTGCCGACAAGCCGACGGTGGGAAAGAACTGGAAGCGGGCGTCCGGGACGCCTTTATACCTACGCCGTATGATGACGCCGGTCACCTGACGGGAAGTGGCCCGCCAGGGACTGCTAGCTAGAAATTTTTCCGTCGGGTCCTGCCGCCGGCCAGCGTCAGTCCTATATGTAATTACCTACTGCAAGAGCCCTCTCGAAGTAAGATCTTCAGTTTATGAACAGAAACCATTCAAAACAGAGGAGCCAACTGCCAACTTTGAAGGTCACCTCAGCCATGGCCTAGGAAGTGTGGGTCTTGTTTTTTTCCAAAACCCAACCCCCCCATACAGGTAAAATAAATGGATGCCAGGCTGGCGCGGTGGCACAGAGGGTTGAGGCACTGGTGCTTACCTCAAACCACGCCGGCAACCTGGGTTCGGGAACGGACTCGGGATGCCGAGGGCTGGCAGGGGAAGGAGAGGATCGAGCATCCGTAAGACTGCTCTCCTCTCCTGGTGTGGGTAGTGGGCTGGTGTCATGCTGCAGTGGCCTCTGATGGAGACCAGGAGCTCTGCAGATGCATGCAAGAGGGAACAATGTAGAAAAGCGGAACATCCGCTTCACGATCGACCGAATGACTGTTGCCGGTCCGCCGATGCCCTGAAGGAGTCCCTTCACCTCAGCAGCACCCTGGGGCAAAGTATGTGCTAGTTGTCCCTCCTGGTGCCTTTCCCCTCGGAGGAGGAAAGGAACTCGCCTGGCAAAGGGTTACGTCTGGGTACGTCAGCTGCAATATGGGGCTGAGGGGCTCAGGAAGGGACAGGCGGAGCGGCTGGGACTTAGGCAGCCCGAAGGAGTGGTGGGTCGCGAGGGAAGAAAATACCAAAAAAAAAAAAATACATGGATGCGGCATACAGCGCTTGCTGGCAAAAAAGTAAGTAGGTTAATGTAACTGTCCTGGAGGGACCTGGAGAGAGACAGTATGACTCGCTTTCCCTATATATTGCCTTAATTAGTCCATCCATGGTACTCCTTTCCATCCCTCCACAAGGGAGAAGAGTAGGCCCTAAGTCCCTTGCTCTTATTTTACTATTAGCAGCCAAAAAAGCGGTCACCAGACTCTGGCTGCAAAAACAGCCCACCAACATCAGTAGGATGGCACCAGATTGTTGTGACTATGTATACATTGGAGAAATTCACCTACACTCTTCGCGGAAGGGCCCAACTTTTTTCCAGGAGATATGGGAACCTTGGCTGCTGTATTGTACAGTCATAGATTTGCACTTTGTTTAGTGATGCTACAACGCTTGTATACACCAGGATATTGCCTGCATAATAATAATAATAATAATGTGTATTAAGATAGATAAGCTAATTATATGCTGTAACACAACTTTCTTCTCATCTAATGGGTAATTTACTGGACTGTGGAATGGCTGCACTAGACATAATAAACTGCTACAATTCAAACTGGGGGAACAGAGCTTGACCCAGGTCCTCTCTCACATCAAAGACTCTTACAGGTACTGCAATAATAATTGTGATCTTGATGTAACTATGTTTACACTGGTGATAAAATAAAGCTGCTGCATCATTCAGCAATGTCTTATCCCATAATTGAGCTCTTTAAATTGTATGGTTACGAGAAAATGTTTTAATAAAAATAGATATATTTAAAAAAAAAAAAAAAAAAAAAAAATGGAGCTGAACCCCTCGTAGCTGTAATGTAGAGTTAGTGCTTCTGCTAGCTATGCTGGCGACACGTGTTCTGGACCGAACTCAGGGTGTCAGAGGTCCGCTAGGGAAAAGGATCGAGTATCCCAGGGACGGCTCTCCTCCCTTGGGAGTTGGGGGGACGAGATCATGTGTTTACGCGTCTGCCAGCTGACAGAGTCCAGACTGTAGCACAGCTAGACACACTCCGAAGAATGCCATCAGATGCCAAGTGCCACTGTGGGCCAGTGTCACTGTAGCCAGCAAATTCATGAGGAGACAGTGGAGGAAAACAATCACCCCTGCAGGCCCCACGCTGTTGACTGAGGCACCCACAAACTGGTCCAGGGCACGTCCTGGAGAAGGTAGGTGTCTGGGTGGAGAAGGGGCACACCAGGGTGACAGGAGCAGAAAAAAAAAAAAATAGGGATAGACAACAGTTGCAATAAAGTGAGACCAATGAAGTTGGGGAAGAGAATGAACTGTGGCCAAAGAGCTGCCAACTTGTTTTCTCCTTTCTCCCATCTATTTGTGCTCCTCACTCCCCCATCGACCCACTTCAGGCTGCGTCCTCCAGCCCTGTCACCTATCTTCTCCAGGTCTGACCGCACCACTTGCCAGTGACCACTGTGTGGTGGGCAGGTGCCTTGGTCAGAAGTGTGGGGGCTTCGAAGTCATGCCTCCATCCTGCCAGTCGGGGTGTTTCTCCTCGATCAGATTATACCCCAAGGCCGAGCCACATGCCCATGACTGTGTAAGTTACTAGTATCTGTGCCGTTTTAGGTACGGATCTCACTGCTGTACTACCTAGCCCCTGCTAGGCAGTAGTGATGCAATAAGCCGTGCTGCCCTACATCTCAGAAAGCAGTCTATGGATCGCTCTTCCTTCATTCCCCGGCCAGCCCCTGCATGTCCAGAGTCCGCACCCCAACAAGGGTCACCAGTGTACCATGCAGCAGTGCAAACACCACACTACCACAGGGTATTAAATAGCAGGTACAGCATAGTGAAACGCTAAGCAAAAAGGGGGTAATGCTAACCATTTTCAGAAATGCTTAGCAGTAGACTACTAACCATTTTTTGAGGGAGTCCATGACAGTACACAACATTAATATAACGATATTTTTAAAAATTTTGCTAATCAATCTGTGCCAAGTGCTATGCATTTTCACAACTGATTAACACTTTCACGCGTCATATGACTAATCAGTTTTGTTTCAGCTTATTTAAAACCCTGTGCTACTGGGCCAGCCTATCATATCTTTTTTAAACCCAAACATGCAAAGCCCACCACGTCGGAGGGAAATAATTTTCAGAGTAATTAGATAAAAATCTCTGTAGGACCCACTTGGTCAGTCCCACACGCTGCTGCTTTGCTCTCCAGACAGCATACTGATGATGCTTAGAAGTAGTGCTGGCGCATGTTCCCGATAACATACAACCAAATTGATGGATTGTGTGTGTGTGTGTGTGTGTGGGGGGGGTATCATGCAACTTTACTGGACTTAGAAAGCCACCCTTCATTCTGGGGAGTACCACTTTAAAAATGCTACACACCAAAAAAGGTGGCCTGCTAAGTTCAGTTAAGTTACTATAAACAGCCTCCTTCCCCTTTTTCTATACCCAAGCACAATTTATCCCCAGTTCCTCACTTTGCACTATCAACAGCTTGAGACTACAGATCAGCACAGGACCTCCAGAAAACAAGCAGGCCCCACAAAAGGTTTTTAACCCAATTCAATTTTTTTTTTGGAAAATGAACACGGCCTGTTTAGACCATGGGACAGGCAGCACCCTGGAGTGACTTGCCTGCTCTGATCAGGTCAGCTGTTCCTTCATATAATCACACTGTATCCCAAAGTACCTTACAAGGAATGAACAGTTATGCCTGTTAGGTGAGCACCTGGAGGCCAGGAGTGATAAAGGGAGTTGAAGGAAAGCTCATGAACTAGAGAGAAAGAGAAAGGGACTTAAGCACACATGTTAGGTTACTGTCACTCTATCAAAGTCAGAGTACGAGAAGAAAAAATTACTCACCTTAGTAATTATATTTCTTCTAATGGAGTCTTGCTGTATTCTGACTATTGCAGTTAGTCCCAGCCTTAAAACTGCCCCAGAGAACAAAGGGTTAACTTTCTATGCAGAGCACAGAATGCTGAGCTCGAGCTCGGTTGAGGTCTCTGTCTGGAGCCCTTTGAAATCCAACCATCAGATTCTTACGAGCAAAAACTCACTATTCTATGTGGAAATTGTAAAATTTTTACTAGCCAACTGGCAACAAAAAGTTTTGGATTCCCAAAGGAAGACTCAAGTCAGGAAACCCAAAACCCAAAACCAATCCAAATAATAATAATAATAATAATAATAATAATAAAACAAACACCCAAACAAAGAGAGGAGGGTGTAAAAGGAGCACCCCTGAGGTGCAACACTGCACCTGCCCACCCACTTCCCAAAAACAGGTTCTGAGAAGGGAGGCAGAGAGGGAGGTCAGAATACAGCAAGACTCCATTAGAAGAAACATAATTACTAAGGTGAGTAATTTTTTCTTCAAACAACATGAAGTCTTGCTGTATTTGGACTATTGCAGACTACCAAGCAGTACCTCTATGGAGGAGGGACATAACCTACTTTGGGAATAGGCTCTGAAGTACTGCTGTGCCAAACCGAGCATCATTCCCAACCTGGATATCCACAGAGTAATGCTTGGTAAAAGTATGGACTGTTTTCCAGGTGTCTGCTTGACAAATTTCTAAGAGAGGAATATCCCTGGCAGCAGCCAGGGAAGCAGCTGTACCTCTGGTGGAGTGAGCCCTCAGGCCTGAGGGTGGAATTTTTCCTAGTTTCTCATAGCAGAATTGTATACAAGACACAATCCACCTGGCAATCGTTCTCTTGGTGGCAGGTTTGCCCTTTCCCACTTCTCCATAAGTGAGGAACAACTGGAGGGGATCAAACCTGTGACCCTTGGTAGGCTCTATATTGTAGCTAAGGGCCCTTTTAACATCTAAACTGTGTAGCCTCCTCTCTACTGAAGAGGAATGATCAGTGAAGAAAACAGGAAGAGAGAGACTGATTCAGGTGGAAATCTGAAACCACTTTGGACAAGAACCTTCTATTGGTTCTAAGAACCACTTTATCCCTATGAAAGGAGATAAAATCAGGTTCCACTGACAGGGCTTGCAGTTCACCGATACGTCTGGCAGAGGTAATGGATACTAAGAACACAGTTTTCCAAGTCAAGTACTTAAGCTCTTCTGAGGACATAGGCTCAAAGGGAGGTTGCATCAACTTAGCAATGCAAACATTTAAATCCCAGGCAGGGGTAGGGTCTCTAAATGGGGGATTGGTATGAAGCAATCCCTTGAAAAATGTACAGAACACAGGATGAGATGATAGTGAGGAAGACTTCCCAACTGACAGAAAAGCAGAGACAGCTGACCAGTGTACCTTGAAAGTAGCTGGTCTGAGGCCTAGGCCATAAAGATGGACCATATAATCCAGAACTGTAGGCAATTCAGCAGTGTCTGGGGAAATATGCTGCTTGGAACACCAAATGCTGAATCTCTTCCATTTGGAGTTATAGGTCTTTCTAGTGGCAGGCTTTCGAGAGGCTTTGAGGATATCCAGAACCCCTTGAGGCAGATGCAAATCTGCAAACTCTAACTCTTCAAGAGCCATGCCTTGAGATTGAGAGACTGAAGATTGGGGTACCAAATCCTCCCCTGAGAGGAGGTTAACAGGTTGTAATTCCTGGGAAAAGACAGGGGAAGATGGACTGCTAGGGACAGCAACAGAGGGTACCAAGGCTGTCCGGCCCAATCTGGAGCAATCAGAATCACTTTGCAAGGTTGTGACCTTATCTTGACTAAAACTTTGAACAGTAGAGGAAAGGGAGGGAAAGCATACAGAAATTTCCCTTCCCAGTTCAGAATCAGAGCATCCAAAGGGACTGAGCCCAAGACTGGGGGTCTGCAACAAAAGGGGAAGTTGGTGATTGCATGGGGCTGCAAAGAGATCTATCCCAGCAGTGCCCCACCTTGAAAAAAAAATCACCTTCAAGACCAGAGGGTCCAGGGACCATTTGTGATGGCCCTGTGAGATCCTACTCAGTGCATCTGTTAGCACATTGTCCTTCCCTGGAAGGTGGACTGCTATCAAAGAGGTTTGCAGGGAATAAGCCAGGGACCACAACTTCATGGCTTCTGTTTACAAAGCCATAGACCATGTGCCTCCCTGCTTGTTGAAATACCACATGGTGGTGGTGTTGTCTGTTCTGACTTGAACCACCTTGTTCTGCACTGTCAGAGAAAGCTTGCAGGGCCAGAAAAACTGCCCCGAGTTCTAGAAGATTGATATGGAGAAGGGATTCCAGAGGGGACCACAGTCCTTGGGCAGTGAGGGCCCCCACATGGGCTCCCCAGCCCAGGAGGGAAGCATCCGTGGTAAGGACCACTGAATGAGACAGAGTGGCGAATGGGACCCCTTGCCTTAAATTGTCCTGATCCTGCCACCATTGAAGGGCTTGGATCAGGGTCCAAGTCACTGGGATCAAGTTTGGTATGGGAATCCTTCTTTTGGGACCAAAAGGCCCTCAGATGGAACTGAATGTCCCTCATCTGGAATCTTGCCCCTTGGACCACTGCTGTAGAAGCTGCCATGTGGCCCAACAGCTGGAGGAAATGCCTTGCTGGTCGATACGCCTGAAGGCTGAACCCAGTTCTGTAAGAACTCTTGCCCTTTCCAGGGGAAGAAAGGCTCTTGCTTTGACAGTATCCAGCTCTGCCCCTATAAAGGTAAGGAGCTGCACTGGCTCGAGAACTGACATGGAAGGTCGAGAAGAAATCCTAGAGAAGTGAACACTTGCAAGTCTGACTTGACTTGGTTTGGGTACTGGCCCACCATAAGCCAGTCGTCCAGATATGGAAAAATGGAAATCTTTTGCCTTCTTAGAAAGGCAACGACTACTGCCAGGCACTTTGTGAAAACCCTTGGGGAAGATATTAGACCAAAGGGCACTGCTTTGAACTGATAGTGGCCCTCAGGCCACTCGAACCTGAGGTACTTTCTGTGGGAGCACCTGATGGGAATGTGAAAATAGGCATCCTTTAGATCCAGGGCGGCTAGCCAGTCCCCTGGCCTAAGAGAGGGAAGAATTATTCCCAGAGTTACCATCTTGAACTTTGGTTTTAAAAGATGTTTGTTCAGGTATCTTAGCTCTAGGATGGGTCACCACTCCCCTGTCTTTTGGGGTAAGGAAGTACCTGGAGAACAGCCCTTTGCCCCTGTGTAGGGTAGGAACTCTATCTATGGCTTCTAATGCCAGAAGAGATGAAACCTCTACCTCTAGGGCAAGGGTTTCTGAGAGACCTGCAGGTGGAAAAGATCTGGCTCTCATCTTCGGAAATTATTTGAAGCCGAGAACCAGTCCCTGGCTTACTACTTCCAGGACCCACTTGTCTGAGGTAACAGACATCCAGTCCTGGACAAAGTAAGCCAGCCTGCCCCCTACTGGAATAGGACAGTCGACCCGGGCAGACCCATCAGGGTGTCTGCTTGGCAGGGGCTTTAGGCTAAGGGGTAGATGCAGCCCTGCTCATCCCCCTTCTGCCTCTCCCTCTTAAGAACCCCTCTGTGAAAAGGGAGAAGAGGCATGTGCTTGGTAAAAAGGCCTGCCCCTAGACTGCTGCCTTTGAGGAGTTGCCTGCCTCTCCTTGGCCTGAGCACTCCTATAAGTGGTCCTGTATTTGTCCATTTTCTTCATGTAATTCTCTGTCTGCTCCGCAAACAGAGAATTACCCACTACAGGAAAATCCATGGCCTTAGCCTGGGAGTCCTGTGAGAGGCTAATACATCTGAGCCAAGCCATTCTCCGAAGAGCCACAGATGTAGCCATGACACTTGATGACATCATTGGAGTCCACAGTAGCATGAAACTGTACTTTTGATGCCTCAATCCCATCTGCAGCCACCTCCTCCAGCTCCTTGGCTAGCTGGGGGGAGGCCTGTTTAGCCAGTGCCAGTACAGTCTCTCACCTGGAATTCTGGTACCTGGCTGTATAGGCCAGATAATTCGCCTGCCTGAGTCCCAAGGAAGATGCCATGTACCATTTTTTTGCCATGGCATCAATCTTCCTGGAATCTTTGTCTAGGGGTTATGAAGCCAAGGGAATGTTTGCCTTGTCACAGGCTGCAGCCTGCACTACCCCAACATGGCTGCATCGCTGGTAGAAAAACTCTGTATCTGAGCCTGATAGCGTGTACCTCTTGTCCATCCTTCTGTCAACAGGGGGTACAGAATTGGGAGAAGTCAGGATTTTTTGTGTCTGTTGCCCAAAGGATTTGTGAAGGGGAATAGACAGTCTCCGGGACTCTGGGATGTCCATTTCCACATAATCAGGCTCCTCCTGATCCTCCGTTGCCTCCTCCATAGGAAGCTGGAGAGGTTCAGCCACTTTTCTGTAAAACAGAAAATGGAAAGGGGACTCAGAAAGCCTAGGAGGGGATAAACCAGAAGGTCTGTCTGGGGAGATGTCCAGTTCCACAGGCACATCCAGACTTTCACCATCATCTTCAAACTACCCCTCCTCCTCCTCAAACTCTGGTTCATAAAAATCTTCAGGGGTATAATCGTGAACCGGGGAAACCAACCGAACCCCTGCGAAAAGATGTCGGATCGGTCGGAACCGAGCAAAGTGATTCCACAATTTGAATCGCTCTGGCTATTTCCTCGGCGGTCGGAACACGAACCTCTGGATCCAAACTGGTCGATTTTTCTTTGCGTTTCCTTTTTGTCGGAACTGATCCCTCAGGATCGGTTCTCCTCTTGCCCGAAGAAGTATCGCCCTGGTCAGAGGGCACTCCTTCTGGTTCGGTCAGAACCGAACCGGGCTGGCCACCCGGGTCAGTGGGCTTCTCAGTCTCCTTTTCCCTCAGTCTACCTAATCTCTTTTCAAGGGTAGATTTAGGAAAATGTTGTACCAATTCGGCAGTCTGAATCGAGGCGTTCAAACCCCAGACAATAAACACAGGTGGTGTGGGGGTCGGCCTTAGCAAAGACCTCCCCACACTCACTACAGTGTTGAAACCCAGTGACCCGTTTTTTTTTTTCTTGGGTTTCTCAGACATGGCCAATCTAACCAAACTTACCCTTTTTATGGCAACCGCCAGGCAAAAGACTCCCTTATCTGTTCCTAAATCGAGTCACGGATGTTGAAAACACCGTTAAAAACACTTTTTTTTTTTTTTTTTTTTTTTTTTTAGAACCGATAAGGACTGGTAACCACACTCTAAAGTAAAACACAAGGATTCAATACAAATGATCGGTTCAGCCGAACCGATCTACCACTTTACAATTTCCACACAGAAAATCAGAACAAAACCTATCTAGTACTCATGGTACTACACACAGACTGAACCGACTGTGCGGAAATAAATTCAGTAAAAACAAACAACTTAACAGAGACTTTAACCGACTTTTGAACTGAGATGAAGGAGAAATCTCCAGAGCGACTATTCAGTGAGGCGGAGTAAAGAATCTGACGGCTGGATTTCAAAGGGCTCCAGACAGAGACCTCAACTGAGCTCGAGCTCAGCATTCTGTGCTCTGCATAGAAAGTTAACCCTTTGTTCTCCGGGGCAGTTTAAAGGCTGGGGCTAACTGCAATAGTCAGAATACAGCAAGACTTCATGTTGTTTGAAGTGAATATACACCTAGGAATAAAGAAAAAAAATTCCAACAAGGATTAAGCTCTTTGCTGTTTCTGGTTCCACAATCCAAACAGACAATATACCTAATGAGGCAATGCAAAGGTCTTACCTGAATGAGGACTGCTTCAGGATCCTGGACTGTACCACGCAGTCCTGGCAGAGGGGAGAAGGCCACTGCAATGCCAAGGTCCACACCACCCACTGCCACTGCCAAGCCCTTCTGCTTTTCAGCTGCAATGTAAGCAGAGAGCTGCCTGGCATAGGCCTTCAGTGCTGCATGGGAGAACTTGTACAGTGGGGTCAGGCTGTAGAGAGTCCACTGTTTGCGAAGCAGCAGAGCAATTTTCTCAGGGTCAGCATTCTCCTGCAAGAAAAAGGAAGGACAGTAAGCGGGATGGGTCAGTGTGGGGCAGCAAAGGTGGTACGCCAAATAGGACCCCAAAGTCACGTACTGCATGTAAACAAATTCTCTCCGTCTCTCACACACACACATTTATAGTTTAACTAGTGTGTGTGTGTGTATATATTACACACACACACACACACACACACACACACACACACACACTACATTTTTTAATCTCACTCCTGATTTTGACCCCTTTATTCCCAGTCTTTCTCCCTGCCCAGAAAATCAGGGCAGAGCTTACGTTAATGGTATTCCACTCTGTTTTGGATACCAGTTTTCAAGACAGAACATCATTTTCATCATGCTGGTATTCATCTGGAACACCCATTCTCCATGCCGTCCATCTACAGTTTAATCTATATTACTGCTCATTTGGATAGGTGGAATACAAGACATGGAGACAGAATACCAAATTTGGGGTTTTGTATTCCACCTCCTACACCAGATTTTATTTATTTATCAACATCTCTAACTAAGACCTTTGAGCTAAGTTCCCTGCAGGGTCACATGGCAACCTTTCATTTGGGTGGAAGCACAGGCAAATGACCAGCACCAATTTGTGCTCTACAGCTGGCCAGCTGGGAGATTGAACCAATACTGGGTGGCCCATGCCCATCTGACCCCAAGTGCCCAGCAGCTCACTTTAGTGTTGCACTGACCCCCACCAGGCAGCCACAATGTGGGAATTCGGGGCCCAAATGTGGGCGCACACACACACACACACACACACACACACACACACTAGCTGACCAATGTGCCATTGTACTGTCAGCCCTTGGTCCTTTCATTTTAAAGCACGAGTGACAAAATAAATACTCATGGAATAGTTTGACTCGAATCTGAACTCCCCATCCCACCATCACCACCACCTTCCAAATCAGGCATGGTGCATACAGGGTCAACAAAGCCTCCCCCTTCACTGCATTACCGAGTCACTACTGGACTTGTGGGAGCCTCCTCTCTTGTGCAGGGTCTAAAATTGGCACCAGTCCACCAACTAAATGCTCCTAATGTTAATGTATAATGTTCTTTTTTTAAACTTCCCCTGCTGGCTAATACTGTGAACACCAATACTTGAGTAAATACTGCTTGGGCCAGTTGAATTGGGGATGCACCAGTGGGTTTTCTAATCAACTGGCACCGCTGGCTAGTGGCAGGACAACTTAGAAAGCAGCTCTGCACTGGAGTATGTACTTTTATAAACATATTGTTTCAGGTTTTACAATTTACTAGAGAACCTTTCATTCCCTTCATTTTCAGCTTCATCTTTCCAGGATTTAGGAAACATCGACAAAAGGTAGCCTACACAAAAAGTGTGTAGAAAAAGCAATGGACTGTCCCCAACCGACATCATCTGCCTCCGTTTACGACATCATACTGCTTGCCATGACACACTAATGTCATAAGCAGCAATTCTAGGGTCAGACATATGCTTTTGGAAAGACAGTGAAATAACTGCAGCTGCATTATCTGAAATATGTATAAGCCAAATTACAAGAAAGATAAAAGAAACTAGAAACCACTCACCTGCAACAGAACTGCAATCAATATGAAAAAAAACTACTCATCATAGTAATCTTTCTTCCGAGGGGTCCTTTAACATCAGTAACTATAGCAGTTAGCTGGCTAGGTGCAACTGCCCCGAAGATATGCCTTTAAGATAATTAGCATAATGAGCTTGGGCATCAGCCAATCAGAAAAAAGGAGAGGAGTGTGCCGAGAGAGAGCAGCCTGAAGGGCTTCAGAATTTTTTCAAAGATATTGGGCACGTGTCCCCAAAAGTGAACCAACGGGATTCAAACAACATGAAAATGTCCAAAACCAGATAAAAACTAATAAAAACCCAAATTTTGGTAATACAATTGTGAACAGAGCCTTCTCCTAAAAGGTGAACCAGGGAAGAAGGGTGGGAGCTTACTGATGCTAAAGGACCCCTTGGAAGAAAGAAGATTACTATGGTGAGTAATTTTTCCTTCTTACCCCAGGAGTCCTTTAGTATCAGTAACTATAGCACAATACCAAGTAGTATAAAGTGGGATGTGGGCAGAGAACCTACTTAGGAAAGAGGCTCTATAGAACCACGCTGCCAAATCTGTCATCAGATCAGTACCACGCATCTGAACTTCCGTGCTTAATGAAAGTGTGCACAGATTTCCAGGTAGCTGCTTTGCTGACATCCTGAAGCGGGTATGTTCCTTGCTGCTGCCACAGTGCCCCTGGTGGAGTGCCCCCCCCCCCCCGAGCCCCACAAGATGTGGATGACCACCTTTTTCATAGCAGAATACAATACAAGAGACCAACCAGAGGGAAATGGTTCTCTTGGTAACGGGTCTTCTTCTGCCTATATCCCCGCAGGGGAGGAACAACTGAGTGGAAGAGCCTCTGAAATGCCTAGTATGCTCTAGACAGTAAAAGAGAGGCTCTTTTGACATCCAGACGTGGAGCTTTTGCTCACCAGGAGAGTAGTTCTCAGTAAAGAAGACAGAGTCAGACTGGTTAAGGTGAAATTCTGAAACCACCTTAGGCAGAAACTTCCTATTCGTCCTGAGCTCAATTTTATCTTTGTGAGAAATGATGTAATTAGGCTCAGTACACAGGGCCTGTAACTCTGAAATCTTCCTAGCAGAGGTAATGGCCACCAGGAAGACAGTCTTCCAGGTGACAAACCTGAGATGTGCAGTGGCCATAGGTTCAAAGGGTGGTTGCATGAGCCTGGCTAAGCAGAGATTCAAGCTCCAAGGAGGAATCTGATCCCTGACTGGAGGCTGGAGGTGCAAGAGGCATTTGAAAAACTGTTTGAATATGGTGTGGGAAAAGTTGGCTTTTTCTTCCCCAACAAAAGATAGGCTGAAAATTGCAGCCAGGTGTAGCCTGAGGGCAGAGGGTTTCGAGCCTGACATCCGTAGATGTACCAGGTAATCCAGCAACGGAGGGTCTGAAGCTGTAAGAGGACTGACCTTTTTGCTCTCGCACCAGAGGGAGAACTATTTCCATTTGGCTGCATAAGTCTTTCTTGTGTTCGTTTTTTTTGCCATTCTAAGGATCTTAAGGACTTGCTCAGAGTACAGAGGGGATGGAAACTCAAGCTCCTCAAGAACCAGGCCTTGAGGTGAAGAGAGTGTATGTCTGGATGCTGCACTCCTGTATGGGGAAGGGTCAACAGAGAGCGGGTTGGTGGCAGGCGAATGGGCTTGCTGCAGGACAGTGAGAGCAAAAGGGGGTACCAGGCTTGCCTGAGCCAATCCGGAGCCACCAGGATCTTAGATGCGGGCTGCTGTCCAAGCTTCAGCAATACCCTGAGTATCGGGGGGAAGGAGGGAATGCACAGCATTTAGGAAGTACAAGGAAACACAAGGAGCAGGACAGAGAACTGTACCAGTTAAGGCAGAAGGAAGCGGGGAAGGTAGTCAGAATAGCAAAGGCACAAACTGAGGAAAAGATAGCCAACTCGGTTAAGAAGGGGGATAAAACCTTTCATAGGTACATTAGGGAGTGTAGAAAGACAAAGGGAGGGATAGTGAGGCTGAATAGAATGGACAATGGATGGGCAGAGAGGGACAGTGAGAAAGCAGGGATACTGAATGAATACTTCTGCTCAGTATTCACAAAAGAGGAGGCGGGGGAAGGGGAGGTGCCTAATCCAACTGACAGAAGCACTCTGGATGTGGGGAGGGTTTGATCCCAGTCCTTTCACAGAAGAAAGGGTTCTGAAAGAACTCCTAAAACTGAAGGTGGACAAATCAATGCGGCCTGATAGAATTCACCCCAGAATTCTAAAAGAATTAAGGAGAGAACTAGTGACACCACTGACTATCTTTTTTTTTTTTCTTCCATTTTCCACTCTTTATCCTGGTGCGACCTCTGTCTGGCTTCAGCCCTGGTCACGGCCCTGGGACTTCCACCCTCAATCTATTGCCGACATCTCCAAAGTTACCCCCGGCTTACCCCCCGGAGGGCGGGGCCGTGGCACTGGACCCCCATATCTGAGCTGCGGGACATGCATCTGGTCGGGGAGTGCGGCAATGGGCAGCTAATCGAAGCCCCCGGGAGGGCTTCAGAGACAGAGGGCACAACCCTCCTGTTCCTTTTTTCCATTTTTCTTGAAGGCGGGGACATGCAATGACGCCAGCATCTACCCTGTCTCCCTGTGTATCGAGTGCCGGTAATGTGAGTAACTTCTGGCCTCCGCCACGGATCCTCCGTGTGCCAAACACTACCCCCCCCCCCAAAGAAGGAGAGCCATCCATGAGATGCTCCATCCTTGTCCACCGGCCGGCCTTCCGATGACTCAGGTCCGATCCCAAACCCGGGTCACCAGCGTTGCAAGTGAAAATCCAACCGCTGCGCCAGCGGGCCGACCCTCACTGACTACACTTTTTAACTAATCATGGGAGGATGGTGTGGTACCCGAGAACTGGAGGAAGGCGGATGTGATACCCATTCACAAAAGTGGGAGCAAGACAGAGGCAGGAAACTACAGACCTGTCAGTCTGACCTCTGTAGTAGGGAAAGCAATGGAAGCACTTCTGAAGGAAAGAATTGTTGAGTGCCTAGAGGCCAGTGGAGCACAGGACCCAAGGCAGCATGGGTTCACAGTGGGAAGGTCACGTCAGACAAATCTGATTTCTTTGACTGGGTGACCAAAGTAGTAGACCAGGGAGAGGCTGTGGACATGGCCTACCTAGACTTTAGCAAAGCATCTGACACAGTCCCACACAAAAGATTAATAGTCAAATTAACCAGCCTGGGAGTGGGTCCCAGGGTGGTAGCCTGGGTAAAACACTGGCTGGACAACAGGACACAAAAGGTAATTGTAAATGGAATCCACTCTGAAGAAAGGTGTTACTAGTGGGGTACCACAGAGTTCAGTACTGGTCCAGTCCTTTTTAATTTCTTTATAAGTGACATTGCAGAGGGACTGGAAGAAAAAGTATGCCTCTTTGCAGATGACACAAAGATCTGCAATAGGGTTGATACACAAGGAGGCGTGGAAAGGATGGGAATGGACTTGGCAAGGTTGGAGGAATGGTCTGAAGTATGACAGCTTGGATTCAACGCAAAGAAGTGCAAAATAATGCACCTGGGTAACAAAAACCCAGGGGAAGAATACACAATTGGGGGGGTAGTAACAACAAAAATGGAAAGGGACCTGGGGGTAATCATATCAGATGACCTTAAGGTAAGCAAGCAATGTGAGAAGGCAGTAGGGAGGACTGGGGGATACTGGGATGTATAGGGAGAGGCATCACCAGTAGAAAACAGGAAGTTGTTATCCTTCTGTACAGACAGTTGGTGAGACCCCATCTGGAGTACTGCGTCCAGTTCTGGAGACCTCATCTCTGCAAGGACATAGACAAGATGGAGGCAGTCCAGAGGAGGGCAATTAAAATGGTGCAGGGTCTGCAAGAGACGCCATATGAGGAAAGACTAAAGGAGCTTAATATGTATACCCTTGGGGGAGACATGATAGAAACTTAAGTACCTCAGTGGAATCAATAAAGTCCAAGAGGGTAGCATCTTTCAGAAAAAGAGTTGTGCAAGAACAATGGGACACAATTTAAAGATGGGGGGATGGCTCAGGGGCAATGTGAGGAAGTATTTTTTTCACAGAGAGGGTGGTGAACACAAGGAACAGCCGTCCTGAGGAGGTTGTGGGGTCTAAAACTGTGGTAGAATTCAAGAATGCATGGGACAGATATAAGGCTATTTTTGTGGTGGGTAGGAAGAAACAGACTGTTGGTTAACTAGGATCTGCAGCTTATCCAGTAGATAAGGAAATGGGCAGACTGGGTGGCCAAGCGGTCCTTATCTGCCGTCAAAGTCTATGTTTCTTAGAGAGTAGGCCAGAGTCCAGATTTGCATGGCTTCTGTGCAGAGAGGATTGGACCTTGTACCCCCTTGCTTGTTTATGTACCACATAGTGGTGGTATTATCTTTTCCGACTCGTACCACCTTTTCCCGAATCAGTGGTGTGAATGCTTGAATTGCCAGGAGAACTGCCCTGAGCTCCAACAGACTGATATGTTGAAGTGACTCTGCACTTGACCAAGAGCCCTGGGTAGTGTGCTCTCCTAGATAGGCACCCCATCCTAACAGTGACACACCTGTTGTGAGAATCACAGAAGGAAGCTCTTTTTGGAATTGAACCCCTTCTCTGAGGTTGGCTTCCTCCTTCCACCACTGAAGGGCCAAGATTAATGTTTTTGTTACTGGTACCAACTTTGATAGAGAATCCTTTCTCTGGGACCAGTGAGCCCTTAGGTGAAATTGAATGTCTCATTTGAAATCTGGAACCCAGAACTGTGACTGTGGCAGCTGCCATGTGTCCCAGTAGTTGAAGAAACTGTCATGCAGTTCTTAGCACATTCAGCTTGAAAGAATTCTTAGCACATTCAGCTTGAAAGAACCTGCTAGTTGCAGAATACTTTTTACCCTGTCCTTTGGTAAGAAAGCTCTGCCCTCCCTGGTATTTACTTCTGCTCCTATGAACTGCAGAACTTGTGTGGAAAGAAGAACTGATTTCTTTAAATTTAACAGAAACCCCAGGGATTACAGAAAGTGTTGGTTGAGCTGTAAGTGTTCCTTTAGCTACTGTGGTGACTTTCCCACCACTAGCCAATCGTCCAGATAGGGAAACACCGACACCTTGCCTTCAGAAGTGTGCTACAACTACTGCCAGACACTTTGTGAACACCCTTGGAGCCGAGGCAAGACCAAATGGCAGGGCTGAGAACTGATAGTGACCTGATGGGAGTCTGAATCTGAAGTACTTTCTGTGAGATTCCCTTATGGGGATGTGGAAGTAAGCATCTTTTAGGTCCAGAGATGCCAGCCAGTCTCCTTTTTGGAGTGCTGGCAGAATCAGAGATAGTGTCACCATTTTGAATTTTGGTTTTGATAGGTGTCTGTTTAGCAACCTTAGGTCTAAGATAGGCCGCAACTCCACAATTTTCTTTGGTGTAAGAAAATATCTTGAGTACAGCCCTTTTTCCCTGTGTTGTGGGGGCATTGGTTCCACTGCCCTTAACAGTAGCAGGTTTTGAACCTCCTTTTCCAACAGCTTTTTCTCCATGATGGAAGCTGGTTTGAAGACTCTTTCTTAGGGAGGGGAAGGACTTGAAGTTTAGGGACAGTCCCTGACCCACTATCTCCAAGACCAACTTGTCCGTAGTGATATCTTTCCAGGCCTAGAAATAATGGGTCAACCTGCCCCCTACTGGAAGAAGGGAGGCGGCCTGACAAAACAAGTCAGGGATTCTGCTTAGCTTGAGGACGAGAGCGGGGTCCATGCCTGGTGCTCCTCCTGCCTCTAAAAATACCCTTGCTGGGGGTGCTGATGTACCTGGGGCAGAGCCACGGCCTGATAAAAAAGCCTGGAATTAAACTGTCTGCCCCTGCCTACCTTATTATAAGGCCTTAAGGAGGGAGAGGCCTTTTCTTTGGCTGAATTACTTCTGTAAGTGGCCTTATATTCATTGACCTTTTCACGTAGGTCTCTGAACAGGTCCCAAAAAGGGAGTTAACCTCCACCAGGAAATCCAAAGCCTTGTTTTGGGTGTCCCGTGTGAGGTTTGTGGCTCTTCATCAAGCAGACCTCCTTTGGGCGATAGTGTTGGCCATCCACCTGGCAGCAGTGTCATTTGAGTCTGCTGCCATTTGAAATTGATATTTGACAGCTTCCATGCCAAACCTAGCTGTCTCAGCTAAATCTGCTGACAGATTGGCTGGGGCTTTGTCAGCCATAGCCAACACAGACTGCCAAAGAGATTTCTGATATTGAGCAGAATAGGCTTGAAAGTTAGCCTGCCTAACTGCCAATGAAGCTGATAAATAGCCCTTTTTGGCCATGCTGTCTATTTTGCGCAAGTCCTTCTCTGGAGGGACTTTTGCCTTGTCACAGGCTGCAACTTGCACCCCCCCCCCCCCGGTGCTCAGGGTGTGAATACAAAAATTCAGACCCCTGTCTGTCAAGCTGATATTTTTTTAATCCAGTCTTGTCTAAAGGCAGGACAGACCCAGGTGTCTGGAGTGGCTTGAGAGCATCCCTTTAAAAAAAATTTATTTATAGGGAAGAACAGCTTTTTTGGTGGATGTTAAACCCATTTTAAGGTACTCAACTTAGTCCTCATCGTCTATCACTTCTGTGGTAGAGATGTCTAAAACATTCATAATTTTCCTGACAAAGGAAAAATGGGAAGAATAGTCTTCAGAAGAACTGGGGGAAGAGCCAAACTCCTGTTCAGGGGATCTCAGGCTCTACAGGCTCCCCTTCCTCCTCCTCACCACCATAATCTTCCTCCAGTGGGAAAGACTGGTTAGCATCAGTGGGGATCTGAACTGGGGACTGCAGGTCAGCAGACCTTGCAAGGCTTGTAAAATGTTTAAATGCCTATGCAATTTCAAGAGGAGAAGGCATGGCAGGCAGCACCACAGAAGTCCCCGTAGGCTGACCAACAGGGGGTTCAGGATCCAAACCTGATTTTAAGATTTCCAGCAGTTCGGTCTTTTGAGCCAAATCTGGTAAGGTGTTGGCTACTTCCAGTCTTTTTTGCTGGAACCGGAGAGCTAGTCCGTTCAACCATTCTTTTTGTACCCATACCAGGGGTAGAAGTAATGGGAACTGTGGTTTCACCCACAGCTCCAGAGGGTATTGGCTGGTCAGAGCCAGAGGAACCCTTAGGTGGAGGCACTTTTTTTCTTTAGCCTTTCCAGATGTTTTTCACGCATCTTTTCAGGAAAGGTTTTGCACACCTCACAATCTGCATTTAAATGGCCATAGCCAAGGCAGATGATGCAAAAATTGTGTGTATCTGCCTTGGCAAAGACCTCTCCACACACTGTGCAATTTTTGAAACCAGGTTCACTGGTCTTTTTCTTTGGTTTCTCTGACATATTCGAGAAAACAACAACTGCAATAAAACAAATAAATTTAGAATGTTTTTAAAACAAATTTAGTGATTGCGGTTGGTTCAGGAACTGATCTGAAAACAGAGTGGAACCGGTAACCGGTTCAGTAACCGATAAATTCAGTTACAGAAATAACAAAATTACGTTTTTAAAAAAAAACTATAATAAGGGAAAAGGCCCCCGCTAAAATAAAAAAAAAAAAAAAAAAAATTCTCGGTTTCTCACAGGTTATATTGAACCGTGACAAAAATCGAGAAAAACGACATAATTTAAACACTAACTGTTATAAGAAACAAAATATAAGGGCAGCAGTTGAAAATAAAATAAGTTTTATACTTCTAGGTTATTTTCCAAGTGTTTGAAAGAGATGTTGAGGAGAAAATCTCTGAGCGTCTTGTCTTGATAGGCGGAGAGAGAAATCTGAGGGTTAGAATGTAAGCAGTTGATAAGTGGCAACATTTGAAAAAGTGGCACGAGCCAATGATTCAATCAGTAGCACAATGTTCCAAGTCCGGGCAGATCTGGCTTAAAGGCACACTGCAGAAGAGTTAGGAATATTGGAGTATTCCTGGGGTGAGAAGATCCTTGATTCCGGACTGCAGATCCTGGGTGAATCCAGAGATCCTTAATAAGAAATGGCAACTAAGGCAAATGCCGGAAGCCACAGCGCCAGATGCAGTGTCTGCAGTGTTGTACAAGGCCCGTAATACATGCGTGCCTACATCCAAACCTGATTTTAAGATTTCCAGCAGTTCAGTCTTTTAAGCCAAATCTGGTAAGGCGTTGGCTACATCCTGGCCCTTCTCCCACAATGCGTTTTGGTACTGGACCATATGCATGAGGACGTTGAGCGATCTTGAGCTGCTGTGTTCGCTGGCTAGCTGCGGCAGGAGACTGGGCAGGAGATTTCGGGGCCACGTTGGCAGTGGGAGAGAGGGACCACATCGGCGGGCAGGGAATGGAGGGCTACCATCACTCAGGAGCAAGGAGCAGTGGGGCCAATCAGCGCAGAGTGCGCAAACTTTAACTGTACGACTGGGCTATAAAGACCATTAGCCCAGTCGCGAGAGGAAGAGCTGCTGTGTTTGCTGGCTAGCTGCGGTGGGAGATGGGGCAGGAGATTCTGGGGCCACATCAGCGGCGGGAGAGCGAGTGGGACCACATCGGTGGTCGGAGGAGGACCCGGGGAGGGGGCCGAAGGAAGCCGCATCGGAGAGGGAGTGAATGGAGGGCTGCCGCCGCTCAGGAACAAGGAGCGGTGGGGCCAATCAGCGCAGAGCGTGCAAACTTTAACTGTGCCACTGGGCTATAGAGGCCATTAGCCCAGTTGCGAGAGGAAGAACTGCTGTGTTCTTTGTCCCACACCACCCACCCCTGACCTCTATTAAATAGTCGGTGGGGGTGGAGCTTTGGAGGTGGGAAGGTTGTGAGTGGGTGTCCTGGACTACTGATTGGGAAAAGGGAGCAATACTCTGTGCCTGCGTGGGCAATTGAGATCATCTGCAAAGAGCAGGCTGAGAGGGTGACTTGGGCTATGGCTGCTAGAACGAAAGGGGGACAGTTATTATAAAATAAGGCAAAATCAAATTTGAAAATAATCTTGCTATAAATAAAAACCAAAAAGCTTTTTTTGCCTATATAAATGGTAACAAACGTGTTTAAAAAAAAATTAACTCAGTAATGGTAAATAGGGAAACTATTACCAATAACAAAGATATGGCTGATAACTTTAACAAAACATTTTATATCAATATACCAGGCACAAAATACCAAATTTGGTATTATTGAGAAAACAAATGAGTCTCCTATTAATATTAGTCAAGAAGTTGTCAAACAAGAACTATTAAAACTAAAAATATCCTCCTCTTCAGGACCCACAAATATTGATACAATTGTTTGGAAAAAACTTGCAGATGTATTAATCGATCCTCTTACTAAGTTATTTAATAAATCCTTAGAAACTGGTGAGGTCCTTTTGGATTGGAGAAGGGCTATAGTTGTGCCTATTCACAAAAGGGCAACAAATGTTGTGTAAAAATTATAGACCAATCAGTTTGACGTCAGTTTGTGGTAAATTGTTGGAAAGGTTAATTAAAAATAGTATTGACAAAGATATCCTAAGATTGGGACTGCAGGATACTACTCAGCATGGATTTAGATGTGGCCTCTCTTGTAACACTAACTTATTAGCTTTTTATAATCACATCAGCCATAAATTAGATAGCGGTAGACCGATGGACGTGATTCTACTGGTCCTGGGGAAGGCGTTTGACACAGTTCCTCATGATCAGTTGGTAAACAAATTGTTCGAACTTGGATTAAATACATATACTGTTAGATGGATTGGCAACTGGTTGACAAAACGTACCCAGTGGGTTCGTATTAATACTATTTTATCAGATGAGGGATGTGTCACTAGTGGTGTCCCCCAGGGTTCTGTATTGGGCCCCTTGTTGTTCATCCTTTATATTAGTGACATGAGTGTGGGTGTTAAATCCCTTATAACCAAATTTGCTGACAACACTAAATTGGGGGGGCGAGGTCACAACTTTTAGTGATTATATGGAACTAACAGTTTAAATTTAATAGAGGAATGGGGAAAATGTAACGGTATGAAATTCAATGAAGATAAATGTGCTGTAATTCATCTCGGGGAAAAATAATCCAAAATATTCATATTATCTAAATCTTAAAAAAATAAAACAAAGTAAAAGTGAAAAAGATTTGGGTGTTTGGATAAATTCCAGACTATCATCTAATACGCACATCTCTAAATTAATAGGGAAATGTAATAGCATAATGTATGCTATAAATAAGGCTTTCATAGCAAGGAATAGTGAGTCTATACTCAAATTGTTTAAGATCTATGTTCTCCCAAATCTTGACTATGGTTCCCCTTTATGGAGCCCTTATCTAAAGTAGGACATACTTAGAGTGGAAAAAATTCAAAAGCGTTTAAATCAATAAAAGGTTTGAAGAATGTGGAATATGCGGATAGACTTTCCAAACTTAATCTGTATCCCTTGGAATTAAGAAGCATAAGGGGGGACCTGTTATTGTTATATAATATTCTGGAGAATGATACTTTGATGTCCCAATGTAACATAATTTGGAATCCCAAAAATCTAAATTTAAGATCTCATGACAAACACATTTTTATAAATAGAGCAAGATCCAACAGACATCTAAAATTTTTATAACATACGAGTTCCTCTAATTTGGAATAATTTACCAAGGAATGTAGTAGAGCAAACAACTTTTAGTACACTCAAAATGGAATTAGATACATTTTTGCTTATGAATATTAAAAAATATATCCATAAATAAGCCCAGTATGAGTGGGAGACAATTAAATGGGCCCTGGCCTACTTTGTCTAAAATTACTAAGTTACCAAGTTAGCCATGCCTGCTTGGGCACCATTGACTACCTGCTATACGTAGCTGCGGGATATGATAAATGTGAACTGATAACTGGGCTGAATTGTTTGTTCAGTGCTACGATCCCTGAGGGGTGGGCAAGAATGGAATTGGGTCTGGTTTGTGGCAGATTGCAGGAAAGGGGGACTGTATGCTGTGCCTGTTTGGGCACCATTGACTACCTGCTATATATATGGCTGATAGCAATAAACAATTCAGCACAGTTATCACAGCTATTTGACCTTGTGGGGTGGGCAAAAAATTAAAATTGGTTCAGCCAGTGGTTGGCACTGCTCACGCTAAAATGAGGGTGGATTCAGGTGGGCCAGAGCAGACATCTTTGGCAGGGTGGTTGGGTGTACAGGGCAGCAACAATCTTAAATTGGGCATGGAGGTTTGGAGGGTGTCCAGTGTGTTTTCAGCTGGCAGGACTTAGGGAGGAGGTCAAGAGGATCAGAAGGGAGCTGGAAGGCATGGAATTGGTCACATGGAAGGAGGAGAGGCCACTACAGCATACCCCAGGAAGCAGGTAGGCATGGGCTCTATAGAAACTCCGTAGGGGTAGGGCGCATTACAAACAACGGATGGAAAACACCTCATAGGAGGGGGGCTAATAAAGAGGAGTAAAGAAGGGGGGGTAGGAGAAAATGAGCCAGGAGCAGGCATCACACTTAGCAACAGATAACCACCTCCTCACCTGGGTACAGCATGGTGTGAGGCTGACGGGAGGTGGGGAGCAGGTAGTCAGAGAGGGCTTGGTCAGCAAGCTGGGGGGTGGGTGGGGGCAGGAGAGGTGAGTGGAGCAGGCAGGCAGTGAGGTGGTGACTGGGACCGGGGTCAAGCAGGCACTCCG
This sequence comes from Neoceratodus forsteri, assembly GCA_016271365.2. Lineage (NCBI taxonomy): Eukaryota > Metazoa > Chordata > Ceratodontiformes > Ceratodontidae > Neoceratodus > Neoceratodus forsteri. The sequence goes on along the minus strand of CM028136.1, from coordinate 51,790,348 downwards.
GCTGGGGAAGTCAGCAAAGGAGAGGGGGATGAGGGGGTACTCTGGAAAGACCAGCGTCGAGCGAGAGAAATCTGATGAGGAAAGGGGATAGGGAGAAATATACAGATTTGGGGGAGAGACAATACCAGGGGAGAGGTTGAAGGCAGGGAGGGAAGCAGTAGAAGGATGTCTGGGCGGGGGACCTGTAGATTCTGACCCTAACAGGGAGTCCGGGGGCGCCTAGGAGTAGACTGGGGGCCGCAAGCAGAAGAGCGAGCCTGGTAGGACACGCACAGACTACTGATCCCCGGACTGAAGGGCGTGGGAAGAGTAAGGTGGGGATCGATGAAAGAAGGAAGAGCCTGGAAGGGATCAAAGGGGCCAGTAAGTTGGTGGGGAGGGTGAAGGTGATCCTGCTGGGGGACTCCATGACCAGGGGCATCCAGTGAGAAGGAGTAGGGGAGGGAAGAAGCAGCCAGGTCAAGTTTAAATGTATCCCGGGCCCATCCGTTCACAAGGCCAAATTCCAGCTATATTCATTAGCATTGGAATGCGGGGGGATCCCCAGATTTCCTAGTACATCCGGGCACAAACGATTTGGAGGGGAACAGCGATCTGGAAATCCAGACAAAGTTTCAGGAACTGGCTAGAGTCTACCATTCTATAGGAAGTTCAGTTTCCTTCTCGGAAATTCTGCCAGTACCCAGGGCATCCGGTGAGACCAAGCACAAATCCAGAGGTGTGAACCAGTGGGTAAGGGGCTGGTGCAGGGCAGAAGGGTATGGGCTGGTGGAGGGACCATGGGACAATAAGGGGTCGTATGCTAGAGATAGGATACATCTTAACCTAGAGGGGAAGGAGATCTTAAAACAAACTCACTGAATTCATAAACAAGAAGCGAGGTTTAAACTTGTAAAGGGGGGAAGGACTAGTGAAAAAAATGGAGTCAGGAGAGCAGCCCGAGGTCCCAGGTCCAGGGCGGAAAATGAGGACAGGTGACTACAATGTGAACAAAGCAAGGGCTGTGCAGGAAAGGGCAAATAGGGAGTGTGCTGGGCCGAGTCAATTGGGTAGGGGGGGATGGGGCGGAGGACAGTCCTGATCAATGCCAGCAGCACGGGCAACAAAATGCCCGAGCTCCAGACAATGCTGGCGGAGGGATCAGCGGATGTCGCAGCAATTATGGAAACATGAGCCACCCAGAAAAATTATTGGGACGTCAATTTGGAGGGCTACACAAGAGGGTAGAGGAGGGGGTTTTATCGCCAATAATCAAGAATGGCATAATGGTTAGTAGAGTGGAAGAGGCAGACGGGGAAGTGGAAGCGATTTGGGTAATCCTGCAATCGGGGGGAGGCAAAAAACTGAAAGTAGGGATGATATACAGACCCCCAGCAATGGATGAAGACCTGGAGGGAAAATTGGCTGACAATATCGGGGGGCACTGTGACTGTGGAAAGGGTAGGGTGGTGGTCATGGGAGACCTAAATATGCCAGGGGCAGAATGGGACGCCATGACATCAGCAATGGCCAGGAAGCAGAGAATGATGAATGTGTTTCAGGATGCATTTCTGGTCCAACAGGTGGGGGAACCTACTGGGGGAGAGAGAGAGAGAGGATACTGGACGTTGTCCTGGTAGACAGCGACCAGATAAGGGGTCTGGAGGCGTGTAGCCTGCTGGCAGGAAGAGAAGAGAACATGCCACAGTCTGGTTTCTACTGTGTCTGGGGGGGAAAGACAACCACTCAAACAAACACAGTAGTAGTGGACTTCAGGGGGGCAGACTTTGTGGGCATGGACAGGATTCTGAGGGGCAGCTTGAACAAGATTAGACCAGACATAGATGTTGGTAGCTTATGGGAGGCCATTAAAAATTGGGTGCAGGAGGCTACTTGCTCATGTACAAGGGCAAGGCGTAAAAATGGTAGGGCCAACAAGCCATGCTGGTGGACCAGGGAGGTGCAAGAGGCAGTGAGGGATTAAAAAAAAAAAAAGCTGCCTACGCATGTTTTAAGCGCTCCAGGGGGGTCAGGGAGAGAGGGGAGTACCAGTTGACAGCCAGAAGTGTCACAAGAGTGGTGAGGGGAGCCAAGGCGAGGATGGAGCAAAACCTGGCTAGGGATATCCAGAGAGGTGGAAAGGGATTTTATAGATACATAGGGAAAAAGAGGAAAGGGACAGCACAGATCTCCAGGATTAGAACTGGGGAGGGATGGGCTCAGGAAGCAGGGGAGCAGGCAGGGGTACTAAACAGGTACTTTGCCTCAGTATTTATGGGAAGTGACAGGGGATCCATTCAGCCGGGGGCAGCTGAGAGGAGAGGACCATAAGAGGCTGGGGCACCGGGTGGGCCATGCCTAGAAGGGATGGGTGTTTTGTTGAAGGGGGTTAGGCAGGGAAATCACGGAGGACAGCGTGAGGGAGGCCCTATGGGCACTAAAAACTGACAAGGCACCAGGACTGGATGGGCTGCATCAGAGAGTTCTGAAGGAACTGGCGGACGAACTAGCAGCTCTGCAGACAGGATAGAAACATAGAAACATAGAATTTGACGGCAGATAAGGACCGCTTGGCCCACCCAGTCTGCCCATTTCCCTACCTGATGGATAAGCTGCAGATCCTAGTTAACCAGCAGCCTACTTCTTCCTACCCCCACCCCCTAGAATTGCCTTATGACTGTCCCATGCATGCTTGAATTCCACCACTGTTTTTGACTCCACAACCTCCTCTGGAAGGCCGATCCATACATCCACAACCCTCTCTGTGAAAAAATACTTCCTTAAATTACCTCTGAGCCGCCCCCCTTCTATCTTCAAATTGTGCCCCCTTGTTCTTGCACACCTCTTTTTTTGAAAGATGCTACCCTCTTGGACTTTGTTGATTCCCTTGAGGTACTTGAAAGTTTCTATCATGTCCCCCCTCTTCCTCCTTTCCTCGAGGCTATACATATTAAGCTCCTTAAGTCTCTCTTAATGTGTCTTCCGGTGCAGACCCTGCACCATTTTAGTTGCCCTCCTCTGGACAGCTTCCATCCTGTCTATGTCTTTGCGGAGATTGGGTCTCCAGAACTGCACGCAGTACTCCAGATGTGGTCTCACCAGCTGTCTGTACAGAGGGATAACAACTTCTTGTTTTCTACTGGTGATGCCTCTCCTATGCATCCCAGTATTCCCCAACCCTCCTTGCTGCCCTCTCACATTGCTTGCCCACCTTTAGGTCATCTGATATGACTACCCCAGGTCCCTTTCCATTTTGTTGTTGTTAGTATCTCACCCCCCCATTGCGTACTCTTCCCCTGGGTTTTTGTTTCCCAGGTACATTACCTTGCACTGCTTAGCACTGAATCTAAGCTGCCATACATTTGACCATTCCTCTAACCTTGCCACATCCCTTCTCATCCTTTCCACCCCACCTTGTGCATCAACTCTGTTGCAGATCTTTGTGTCATCTGCAGAGAGACATACTTTTCCTTCCAGTCCCTCTGCAATGTCGCTTATAAAGACATTGAAGAGGACCGGTCCTAATACTGAACCCTGTGGTACCCCACTACTAACCCCCCTTTTTTCAGAGTGGACTCCATTTACTATTACTTCTGTGTCCTATTCTCCAGCCAATTCTTACCCAGGCTGTCATCTTGGGACCCACTCCCAGGCTGGCTAACTTGTATATTAATCTTTTGTGTGGGACTGTGTCAAATGCCTTGCTAAAGTCTAGGTAAGCCATGTCCACAGCCCTCCCTGATCAACTACTTTGGTCACCCAGTCAAAGAAATCTATCAGATTTGTCTGGCATGACCTTCCGCTGTGAATCCATGCTGCCTTGGGTCCTGTGCCCCTCTGGCCTCTAGATACTCAACAATTCTTTCCTTCAGAAGTGATTCCATCATTTTCCCTACCACTGAGGTTAAACTAACAGGTCTGTAGTTTCCTGCTTCTGCCTTGCTCCCACTTTTGTGAAGGGGAATCACATCTGCCCTCCTCCAGTCCTCAGGTACCACTTCATCCTCCCATGATTTGTTAAAGAGGGTAGTCAGTGGTGTCACTACTTCTACCCTTAGTTCTTTTAGAATTCTGGGATGAATCCCATCAGGCCCCATTGGTTTGTCCACCTTCAACTTTAAGAGCTCTTTCAGAACCCTTTCTTCTGTAAATGGGCTGGTATCAACTTCTGTATCCAGAGTGTTTCTACTGTTTATTTTACGTACCTCCCCCTCTTCCTTTGTAAATACTGAGCAAAAATATTTGTTTAGTATCTCTGCCTTTTCACAGTCACCCTCTGCCCACCCTCCCTCCCTTTATTAAGCCTCACTATCCTCCCTTGGTCTTCCTTGGCTCCCTGATGTACCTATAAAAGGTTTTATCCCCTTCTTAACCGAGTTGGCTATCTTTTCCTCGGTTTGGGCCTTTGCTGTTCTGACTGCCTTTCCAGCTTCCTTTGCTTTAACTGATACAGTTCTCTGTCCTGTTCCTTCTGTGATTCCTTGTACTTCCTGAATGCTTTCTTTTCTCTTGAACCTTCACTGCTACTTCCTTTGAGAACCATAGTGGTTTCTTACCTCGTTTCATTTTGTTTATTTGCTTTACACAAGGCTTATTACCTCTGTGATGGCAGTTGTTATTCCCATTGTTCTTCCACCCTCCTTCCTGCCCATTTGCTAGTGCATTCCTTGAAGCCGCACCCATTTTGGACAAGTCAGCCCTCCTAAAATCCAGTACCTTTGTCTTTGTATGGCTTGACTCTATTGCTGTGTTTATTGTAAACCATACTGTTCGATGGTCGCTAGTTCCCAGATGACTACCCACTTCTACATCTGTGATCCTCTCTTCATCTCCATTTGAGAGAACCAGATCTAAGATTGCTCCCTCTCGAGTGGGCTCCAATACTAGTTGTCTAAGGCATGCCCCCTGTAGGGCATCTAGAATAACCCCACTCTTAGAAGTGGCTACTGCAACTGCACTCCAGTTAACATCTGGCATATTCAGATCACCCATCAGCAATATCTCCCCTTTATCTGCCATTCTAAGTATACTTTCTATCATTTCCTTGTCCATTTCCTCTCCCTGAGAGGGGATGGGTGCCTCAGGATTGGAGGGTGGCTGACGTGATGCTTATCCAAAAAGGGGGTCTATGGAGGAGATGGGAAATTACAGGGAAATTACAGGCCTGTCAGCCTAACATCGGTGGTAGGCAAACTAATGGAGGGCTTCATCAAGGAGAAGCTCGGGAGGCAACTGGAAAGGCTGGGGCACATGGGTGACAAACAGTATGGTTTTGTCCTGGGGAGATCGTGCCAGACCATCCTCAGATTTTTACGATTGGGTGACGGGGACCCTATACATACAAAGTCCAGTGGACGTCCTATATCTGGATTTCATTAAGGCGTTTGACTCGGTACCCCACATCGGGTTGACGACAAAGTTGGGGGGATGGGGGTGGGAAGACAGTTGCTTAGATGGGTAGAAAACTGGCTCACGGATAGATCACAGAGGGTAGTGGTTGGTGGGATAGTCTCCTCCCCTAGAAAGGTCTTCAGTGAGGTTCCCCAAGGTTTGGTACTGGGGCCACTCCGGTTCAATGCCTATGTCTCCGATATAGGGAGTGGTGTTAGGAGTAGGATAAGCCTCTTTGCGGATGACTCAAAACTGGGAGCACTGGCTGATGGGGAGGAAGCGAGAAAGACAGCCCAGAGAGATCTGGATACCCTGGAGGGCTGGTCAAAGAGGTGGGGACTGAGGTTTAATCCAGGGAAGTGTAGAGTGCTGCATCTGGGGGTCAGAAACCCAGGTCATGTATACACTCTGGGAGGGGTCTCGTTGCAAGCCACAACGAGTGAAAGGGACCTGGGGGTGGTGGTAGTAGACACCAGAGTGAGCAACACTGAAAACTGTAGAAGATCCGCGGCAAAGGCAAACAGGATTCTGGGCTGCATAGCCAGGGAAATAACGTCCAGGAAGAGGGAGGTGATCCTTCCTCTGTATAATGCCTTGGTCAGGCCGCATCTTGAGTACTACGTGCAGTTCTGGAGATCTCACCTTAGGAAGGACATAGCATTGTTGGAGAGGGTTCAGAGGAGGGCAACCAGAATGATCCGGGGCATGAGCAATAGGACCTATGAGGAAAGGCTGGAAGTCCTTGGGCTGTACTCACTGGAGGAGAGGAGAGACAGGGGTGACATGATTGAGGTATTCAAATATGTGAAAGGGATTAACAGGGGCAGAGCCAAAGAAATGTTCAGGCTAAGGAAAGAGGGCACAACCAGGGGGCATGAGTGGAAGTCGGGGGGGGAGTAGCAGGCATTACTTCACTGAGAGGGTGGTGGAGCCATGGAATGCATTGCCCGGAAATCTAGTTGAACTGGGCCTCCTGGAGGGCTTTAAGAGGGGGTGGACAGATGCATGGGTTTACCGAAGCCGAAGCGGACACTCTTGGGGGCCGGAGGGGAGGAGCTAGTGCCCAATAGGGGCTGGCTAACGAGCAGACACGAAAGACCGTTTGGCCTATTCTGCTGGCTTTTAGTATATTAGTATCTTATGGAGCAAGTGGAGGTAGAGTAAACTTTCTTGCCAACCTGATCCAGGTATCTGGACTCTGCGTCGGGAGGCTGTGAACTTTGGGGCTTCAGCTGCTTAGACTTATGTGCTGTTGTAATGACTAGAGTCCACCTGAGAGTGTTCTGCCAGGAAAAGCTCCTCCCTCGGTGCTCTGTAAAGCCTATCAGACTTCTAGGGAAACCGCTGAGGTTAGTGGCTGTATGCTTCCAGGTAAGTAGAGAGTCAAATCCTGGAAATTATCCAAAGGAGGGACCATTAGAGGCTTGGGCTTCTTTTGCCTCGGGTATTTAGCCAACCTCCGACATTTCAGATCCAGGTCCTCAGTCTCCCATCCATTGGAGGCCTGGATGTGCCTCATGATGTCCATAAATGCAGGATCGTCCGGAGGTGAATGGGGGGGGTCTCTATTGTCCGAGGACACCCTCTCCTCTGAAAAGGACCAGTCAGAGCTAGAAGAGGAGGAAGACCTGACCCGGTCAGAACGGGACATGGCCGACCCTGACCTGGAGCGGCTTCTGTCCCTTGAATGTCGGCTGGTAACCGACCAGCACCGGTTATGGTGCCGACATCGGCTGGAAGACCACCCGCAGCAACTGCCATACCTACGGCGGCTGTGAGACCCTGCTCCCGTGAGTTGTCTGATAGCGGCTCTCCGACTGGGAACATCAGCGCCATCGACGTCCCTTCGACTTTGAATGAGAACGGACCGACAGGCAGTAGGACTTAGAAGGTTTAGACCGCTCGTCAAGAGGTGACTGGTCGGGGAGTGGTTGGCCAGGCACTGCCAAAGGACTGCCCTTAGGAGCCTGATCCTCCCTCACATCGGGAACGGGTCAGGTTTAGGTAGTATAACGTCCTGCTTGACTTGGCTCCACCAAAATTGAAACAGTTCAGTGAGTTATTTGCTGAACTGGGATGCCGCTCCCTCAGCGGGGGTATCGGGCATCGTGAGCTGGTCCTGGATAGGAAAAACTGGTAGATCTGGAAGATCTTTGGGCGAAATGCCCACAGACATCCTCTGGTGTAAAGGCCCTCCGCACCAGCGACTGGGCCTTGTCCAGTGTTTTGGCTGCTGAATGGCCGGCCACAGTACCCAAGGCAGGTTTCTGGGCCATTGGTTTGGGCGGCACCGGGTCCTGTTTGTCCAGGGTCTTAGAAGAGCAGAAGTCGATGGAGGCTTAGAAGGATCTCGATCCTTAGATGTCTGTCGTCAAAGCACAGGTCAGGAAGCATAGGGAAAACCAGGAGCAGTTGTAGAATTCACCAAAAATATTTACAGTAGCAGTAACAAAAAAATAAACTTGTTCAGAATAACCATGTACAGAGGAGAAATTAAATAGTTTTTTCTTTCAGTATCTGTGTCCCTTTTTCTTCTAATCTCTCTTCCAGTTGCAGCTTAGCTCAAGTCCTTTCAACCCCCATCCTTAGCAAACATCCTCTTTTTGTAAATATCAGGCAGGAGCTGCAAGAACACAGTACTTCTTGAGTTGAGGCTCCCTCTTGAACAGCTTTTGCAAAAGGCTTTAAAATTGAAATCTGGTAACCTCTAGCTTCCAACAGCTTTTTGCAGTCATCTCAAATTATAATTATATACATTTCAACAGTAATGCTATATATTTTCCAGACATAAGGGAATCCCAATATCAGTTACATTTCCATACAATGATTTGCACATATTTTTATATCAGCAGATCTAGATATGCAAGAGAGAAAAACAAACAGCAAGAGAAAACAGAGATAGTAAGATGCAAAGAATTGCGAGATTGTCAGGTTCATCAAGTCAGAGGTCTCACAGGAAAATATGGTTGCAGATAGAGAAGAGACAGAAAAGAAAAGAGCCTTGCATTTAAAACACTTTCTCCATAACAAATGGGACAGGGTCCTATTCCGCCCTGTCACAATGCCTTACCCGGAGCCCCGGGTAGGGCCGATGCTGAGGTTTTCTTTGGCGAGGCCAAGGCATGCGGTAAAGAGGAGGCCTTAGCAGAAGTGCCAAAGGCAGAAGGGGGCGCGCAAAGGTGTTACCTTTACCTTGATGGGCGGTGCCAGTTGAGCTACTGGGCCCTGTTTGTCTTCTACCAGTGCCAGGGTTTTTGCATGTCTGGAAGGCCTACCCCCATCCTGGGAGCAGTCGGAACCACCTGATCCTGAAGAGGAAGAAGCCTTCTCATGGGGTGAACGAGAGCAGGAGCGCGGACGGCACCGGCCATGGTCCTTGTCGCAGGACTTATGGTGGGACTTGTCCTGGTGTTTGCATTTCTCCCCTTGAGAGCTCTGCATCACTGTGACTTATTTCTCCAAAAGGTGGGCTTTCAATGCCTTCAGGCATCTGATCCTCGTCCTGCCGGTAAAGCCTTCACAGATTCTGCAGGCCTGAGTGTCATGGTCAAAGGCGGAAGACACAGGCCTCGTAGTAGGAGAAAGCTTCCTGGCCTATGGAGGTAGAACGACAAGGAATAGCTAGAGTGCGTGCACCAGTGGATCTCAGAGGGTGGGAGAAGGGAGGCGAAGCAGAGAGTAAGGAGGAGAGAGTCCCAAACCAGAATTTATAAGTTAACTTGGCGCAGTGAGAGATGCCAGCACTGAAGGGAGGGGAAAGCTAAAGAATGATACAAGGTACAGTGATGTGTGCGGGAGGGGGAGTCAAGAGCAAAGCAACAGAAAGCACTGAAGAGAGTATCCAACCTAGTAAGGGATGTCTTAGCAGCAGCACTGCAGACTGTCGCAACAGTCAAAAATAGTGAGTATCACTTTTTGAACAAGATCACACCTAACCCGTAGTGGTAAGGAACTACGGCTCCTGTAAAGGGCGCTGAACTTGGGGCGCAGTTTTTTCAGGATGGCATCAATATGTACAGAAAACTTAAGGTGTTGGTTCTCTAGAGTTTTCCCATCAAGGGTGTGGAAGGAAGGAAGGGAGGGCAGCCTAGAGAGTTTCTGCCTAGTGCCAAAGGTCTTGGAGACCATCTTCTTGGCGCTGAGGAAAAGTTGATGCGAACTTAGCCAGCACTGAACATTATTATAGTCTAGCTGTAGTCTGGAAGTCACATCGGAGGGAGACTGGCCAGAGGCGAACAAGACTGCGTTGTCAGTATACATATGGATGGAGGATGAGGAGCATACCGATGGTAGGTGGTTTAGAAAAATTGAGAATAAGAGAGGGCCAAGTACGGAGCCTTGAGGCACATCAGTAGAGATGGGTAGTGGAGGGGACAAAGAGTCAGCTATTTTAACAGATTGAGTTCTACCTACCAGGTAGGCTCTGAACCAGTTGCAGTCTGACAGAGACAAGCCAACCAACGAGAGTTACGAGGCGGAGGGAGTGGGAGACTGTGTCGAAAGCCTTGGCAAGGTCGACAAAGATAGCAGAAGTAATGTGACCTTTTATCCATGGCAGAATAGACAGAGTCAGCGAGTCTAAGTAATGAAGTTTTTCTTCAATTGTTTAACCAGGAGTGGCACACTAAGCTGAAAGATGGTTTACAGGTGCGACTTGGGACCACAGGGAAGTTAAGTAACTTGCTCAGAATCACAGTATGCAAGTGGGGGCTGTGGGATTCAAACCCAGGTGGAAGTGGTTGTGGACCAATTCTTCCGAGAACCAGACTGGAAGGGAGTGAAGGAGTCATCTTCGTCAAGAAAGGAGAAAAGTTGGGAGAGAACAAGGTGTTCCTGAAGTTTAGCCAGGGTGGGTAGAAGCGAGATGGGACAGTAATTCCCAGGAAATGAGAAATCACCTCCCTTTGGTGAGGGGACGTTTCTAGGCTTCAGGGATAGTCGCAGTGTGGAAAGGCAGGTTGAGGAGATCAGGGAAAGGGAGGGGAAATAGCAGGAGCAGAGAGGTACAGCACACCTTATGGTCAAGGCCATCTGGGGAGCTGCCCTTAGTTGGGTTGAATAGCTGAAAGGCTAATCCCCATTAACAAGTGAGAGGCCAAATTTTCAGAGCCTCTGAACAGAGTCCCTGATCTGGTCCACCCTACTTGTTTATGTAGAACACTGCAGTGGTGTTGTCTGTCCTTATCTGTACAGTCTGTCATTTTATGACAGGAGCGAAGGCTTTGAGTGCCAGGGAAATGGCTCTGTGTTCCAGGAGGTTTCTGTGCTCCAGGAGGTTTGTGTGTAACTGTGACTCCTGAGGAGTCCAGGTACCACTTACTGAGGCACTGTCCAGATGGGCCCACCAGCCTAGGAGGGAGGCATCTATGGTAGTCACTTTTGTGGGAAGAGGAGCCTGTAAGGGGATCCCTATTGCCAGATTTGCAGGGTCCTTTCACCAAAGCAGAGCCTGAAGGAACTCCTTTGACACAGGTATCAGCTTTGAAAAGTTGCTTCTTTGAGACCAGCGAGCTCTGAGATAGGCCTGCAGGTTTCACATCCTGTATCTGACCCCTGGGACCACTGCAGTCACGCAACCCATGTATCCCAAGAGCCTGAGGAAATGTCTGGCTGGTCTTGGCTGTCCCTGGACAAAATAATCTGCCACTGGAAGGAAACTATGATATTTTTCCTGTGGGAGGAAGGCGTATCCTTTCTGGGTGTCAAGCTGAGCTCCTATGAAAGTGAGTAGCTGAGTAGGTTCCAAGTGAGACTTATTTAGATTTGCCAGGAAGCCCAGAGATTCCAGAGTGTGCTCTGTAAGGGAAAGGGACTCCTACACCTGACAAGGAAACTTTGCCATTATGAGCCAGTCATCCAGCCAGGGGTAGATAGTGACACCCAGCTTCCTGAGGTGTGTTGCTGCCACTGCCAGGCACTTGGTAAAGACTCTTGGAGTCAAGGACAGGCCAAAACGCATTGCAGTGAACCAAAAGAGGCCCGAAGAGAGTGAACCGGAGAAACTTCCTGTGAGACCTCCTTATGGGTAACTGGAAGTAAGCGTTCTTTAGGTCCAGAGAGGCTAGCCAGTCTCCCTGCTGTAAGGACCGTATGACTAGCGACAGATTGACCATCCTGAATTTGGGTTTTAACAGACGTTTGTTTAAATATCTGAGATCCAAGATAGGTTGCCACTCCCCAGTTTTCTTGTGCGTCAGAAAGTACCTGGAGTAAAGGCGTTTGCCCTTTTCGTGGGCCAGGACCCTCTCCACTGCTCGTAGAGCTAGAAGGTTTTTTATCTCGAATTCCAACATAAGTACCTGCGTTGAGGTTAGAGGCTTTGACACCTGGGTACGCTTGAGATCTGGCATCTGCTTGAACTGTAGTGGTAGACCCTTTTCCACTATCTCCAGAACCCACTTGTCCGAGATAATGAGGGACCAGTTCTGAAGATAGTGGGAGAGTCTGCCTCCTACTGGCAAAGGGGAGGTGACCTGAACACTCACATCAGGGCTTAGCCTGCGAGGCTGCTGGCTGGGTAGAGCTGGTTCTTTGGCCCCTTCTGCCCCGCCCTCTGAAAGCACCCCTGTACTGATAGAAGTTAGACTGGGGATAAGGAATGTAAGGCCTGGGAAAATAACCTCTGCCCCTCTTGCCTGTCGGGTGGGATTTCTGTGGGGCAGGAGGCTTAGGTTTAGAGAAGTGACTGCCAAGAGGCCTTGTACTACCTGTCAACCTTTTTCATCTAGTCTGTCATCCAGGAATCAAGTACTATGTTTTGATCATAGTTTCTGCTAATAGCTTGGCAGAAGACACCAAGAGAAAGGACTGCTGTGTAACTGAACTTCTCTGCTGGGACTAAAGTAGAAGAACTTTTGTATTTGACTTTTAATTTAGGGTAAAAAACTAACATACAAAAAAAAAAAGTGTGTGTTTGGGTTAACTGAACTGAATGGGTATCTGAAGAGTTATCTAGGTGTAAATCTCAGGTGACTGAAAGGACTTAACTGCTGTGAGGTTTAAATTACTTGTAGAAAGATCTGGTAAGTAGGGGGAGTGGCTTAGCTAGAAGGAAGCTACATTTAAAGACTGCCTTAGAAAGTTTCTGCTAATAGCTTGGCAGAAGACACCAGGAGAAAGGACTGCTGCGTGACTGAACTTCTCTGCTGGGACTATATTGCCCTCCTTGCCTCCCCTCCACCCGCAACCCAACGCTAGTTCTATTTTTATAGGCACAGAATTTGACTGACAACAGGAACTTCCTGTTTAGTTGCAGGAAGTGAGTGATCACAGAACCACCAAGGACCCACCATCCTAGAAGGGCAAGAGTGGCTCTCCGGTCCCCTCTAGCTGCTGGAGGTCTGCCTCTGAACAAGTAAGTGGTCTACTGCGAAAAATAGGCTATTCTTGTCTCAGAACAGGACAATCAGGAGCTTAAAGGGCACACAGGCAGAAAGTAAGGAGAGAGAGAGAAAAAAAAAAACACAGAGGAAAGAGTAAGGATTGCAAACAGTTAAGGGGCCAGAAATAAGACATGATTGGAGTGGTGCAGTGCAGTGGCTGTGGAGCAGCAGTCTTCCGGGAGATGTTCTGGAGGATGCGGTGTTGTCCCATCTGCAGGCACCTCTCTGGGCTGAGGAGGAGGTTGCTCATCTCCAGGCTGAGTTGGCCAGGATTTGTGGGACCTCCTCTTCCATCCAGGGACCACCAGTGCCACTGCCGTTGCCTCAGAGGTTGCCAAGAAGAGGCGGTTGGACCACAGTGGGCTCAGGGAGGGTGAGGGTGGTGGAACAGAGGCGCATCCCTCCCATTGTCCTCTCACAATTCCTATGCCATTCTGGCAAGTGAGGTTCCTCTATGGAGGCACCCACAGTGGAGACCAAGGAGGATGCTGGGAACCTCCACAAAGGAGACCCACAGAAGGGTGGCAGGGGACCCTGCAGGGGAAGAACAACTCCTGGTGGGGGACTCCATTGTTAGGAAGGTAGAACTGGGGAGGAAGGGAGGGAGATAAGGTGCCTGCCTGGCGCCATGGCCACAGGGACAGGAGCGAATCCTCAGGATTGCGGAGCAGCTGCTGGGAAGGAGCTGGATGTCATTGTCCACCTAGGGACAAATGACCCAGCTGAAAAGGGATTAGAGAAGTGCAGAAAGAGTTTGTGGAATTGGGGAGGGCCTTAGTCAAGTAGCACGCATGGTAACCTTCTGGAGGTGCTACCATCTATGGCATAGGAGAGGCTAGGGTGTTCCGCACCATGGGATTCAATCAGTGGTTGAAAAACTGGTGTGGAGCTCAGGGATTTAGGCTTCATTGGGGACTGGGGGTCCACCTGGGTGATGCAAACCTATACTGGCATGATGGGCTGCATCTGTCGGAGGGAACCAGGATCCTAGGTGATAGGTTTAAATGCTTCATTGGCAAGCTTTTAAACTAGCCAAGGGAGGCACTGGAAAGAGCAGGAAAATCTCGCCCCAATAATCACGGTAGTAAGTGCGGCAAACACCAACACAGAGGTGTCGATAGGGAGAAGGGCAGGGGTAAATGAAGAAAGTGACAAAGGCAAGATGGATAGGGATGGGTCAAAAGGGAGTAAGGCCATCAGGAAATGGAGGGTAATGAGTACCAATGCCCGTAGTCTGGGCAACAAGCTCCCTGAGCTGATGGCCTTAATGGAAGAGGGATGCCTGGATATCGTAGCAGTCAGAGAAACATGGTACACAGAGAACCATGACTGGGATGTTAACATACCAGGTACATAACCTACAGGAGAGACAGGCAGGGGAGAAGAGGGAGGAGTAGCTCTCTATGTAAGGAAGGATAAAAGCAACTGAACAAGAGAGTAAACAGGGAGGAGAGGAGGCACTGTGGGTCACCTTGAGACTGGAAAGAGCACCACAATCCGCTTTGGGGTTGTGTACAGACCCCATGTCAGGGGAAGGAATGGACAAGGATATGATAGAAGGCATTCTTAGAATGGCAGAGAAAGGGAGATACTTTTGATGGGAGACCTGAATATGCAGATATTAACTGGAGCACATTGCTGCATGTCAAACAGGGGCCATTCTTGATGCCCTACAGGTGTGAGCATTAGACAGCTGGTTTGGAACCCACTCTGAGGGAGCAATCTTAGACCTCCTTACCTCAAACGGGGGCAGTGAGAGGATCTCAGATCTATAAGTGGGTTGCCATCTGGGGACAAGTGACCATCAAACAGTGTAGTTCCGTTAAACTTAGCTACAGAGTCAAGCCATACAAAAGTGAGGGTACTGGACTTTAGGAGGCTGACTTTGGCAAGATGGGAGAGTGCCTCAGAAAAGCACTAGCAAACAGGCTAGAAGGAGGTGTGGAGCAACAATGGGGAATTATCAAAACTGCCATCACAGAGGCAACAAGCTCTTGTGTGAAGCAAATGAACAAATCAAAAGAAAGAAAAGCCACTATGGTTCTCCAAAAGGGTGACTGTGAAAGTCAGGAAGAAAAAGATAGCATTCCGGAGTATAAGGAAACACAGAAGGAGCAGGACAGAGAGCTGTACCAGTTAAGGCAGAAGGAAGCAGGAGGAAGTCAGAATAGCAAAGGCCCAAACTGAGGAAAAGATAGCCAACTCAGTTAAGAAGGGGATAAAACCTTTATAAGTACATCAGCGAGCTGAGAAAGACAAAGGGAGGGATAGTGAGGCTGAATAGAATGAACAGTGGGTGGGCAGAGGGGACAGTGAAAAGCAAGAATACTGAGCGAATATTTCTGCTCAGTATTCACAAAGAGGAGGGGAAGTGCCTAATCCAATTAACAGAAGCACTCTTGATAGGGGTTGATCCCAGTCCCTTCACAGAAGAAAGGGTCTGCAAGAACTCCTAAAACTGAAGGTGGAAAAGCAATGGGTCCTGATGGAATTCACCCCAGAATTCTAAAAGAATTAAGGGAGGAACTAGTGAAACCAATGGCTACTCTTTTTAATAAATCATGGGAGGATGGTGTGGTACCCGAGGACTGGAGGAAGGCGGATGTAATTCCCCTTCACAAAAGTGGGTACAAGACAGAGGCAGGAAACTACAGACCTGTCAGTCTGACCTCTGTGGTAGGGAAAGTGATGGAGTCACTTCTGAAGGAAAGAATAGTTGAGTACCTAGAGGCCAGTGGAGCACAGGACCCAAAGCAGCATGGGTTCACAGCGGGAAGGTCATGTCAGACGAATCTAATAGATTTCTTTGACTGGGTGACCAAAGTAGTAGACCAGGGAGGGGCTGTGGACATGGTCTGCCTAGACTTTAGAAGGCATTTGACACAGTCCCACACAAAAGATGAATAGTCAAATTAACCAGCCTGGGAGTGGGACCCAGGGTGGTAGCCTGGAGTGAAACATTGGCTGGACAACAGGACACAGAAAGTAACTGTAAATGGAGTCCATTCTGAAGAAAGGGCGGTTACTAGTTGGGTACCGCAGGGTTCAGTATTGGGTCCAGTCCTTTTTAATGTCTTCATCAGTGACATTGCAGAGGGACTGGAAGGAAAAGTATGCCTTTTTGCAGATGACACAAAGATCTGCAACAGGGTTGATACACAAGGAGGCGTGGAAAGGATGAAAAGGGACTTGGCAAGGTTGGAGGAATGGTCAAGTATGCAGCTAGATTCAATGCAAAGAAGTGCAAAATAATGCACCTGGGAAACAAGAACCCAGGGAAGAATACACAATGGGTGGGGAGGTAGTAACAACAACAAAAAGGAAAGGGACCTGGGGGAATCATATCAGATGACCTTAAAGTTAGCAAGCAATGTGAGAAGGCAGTAGGGAGGTTGGGGGTATACTGGGATGTATAGGAGAGGCATCAGCAGCAGAAAACAGGAAGTTGTTATCCCTCTGTACAGACAGTTGGTGAGACCCCATCTGGAGTACTGTGTCCAGTTCTGGAGACCCCATCTCTGCAAGGACATAGACAGGATAGAGGCAGTCCAGAGGAGGGCAACTAAAATGGTGCAGGGTCTGCAAGAGAAGTCGATGAGGAGAGATTAAAGGAGCTTAATATGTATACCCTTGAGGAAAGAAGGAGAGGGGACATGATAGAAACTTTTAAGTGCCTCAGTGAATTAAAGTCCAAGAGGGTAGCATTTTTCAGAAAAAGAGACTTGCAAGAGCAAGGGACACAATTTAAAGATAGAAGGAGGGCGTTCAGGGCAATGTGAGGAAGTATTATTTCACAGAGAGGGTAGTGGATGCATGGAACAGCCTTCCTGAGGAGGTTGAGGTCTAAACTGTGGGAGAATTCAAGAATGCATGGGACAGACATAAGGTAATTCTTGTGGGGGGTAGGAAGAAATAGGCTGTTGGTTAACTAGGATCTGCGGCCGATCCTGTAGGTAGGGAAATGGGCAGACTAGATGGGCCTAGCGGTCCTTATCTGCCGTCAAAGTCTATGTTTTTATGTTTCTATATTAACAAGGTGAAAGAGTCTAACATGTTTAGATAAGAAAAATAGCAGGACAAGAGGACACAGCATGAGATTAGAGGGGGGGCCGATTAAAGGGGAATGTGAGGAAATTCTTTTTCACAGAAAGGGTGGTGGATGCATGGAATGGCTTACCACAAGAAGTGGTGGCTATGAATACAGTGCAGGGCTTCAAACAGGCATGGGATAGGCATAAGGGAGCAATACAAATGACTATGGATAGGCCACTGACAGAGCAAAGGCCGATGGCACATTTATAAGGTAGAAAAAAGAAATGGGCAGACTGGATGGGCCTTGAGGTCCTTATCTGCCGTCAACTTCTATGTTTCTATGATCACAGGGAAAGTCCATGGCCTTAAACTGGGTGTCTGGGGTTAGACTGGTAGTTCTAAGCCAGGCAAAGCGTCTTAAGAGAGATAGCATGGGCAATGGCGCTGGAGGTGGCATCACTGTCGTCATCTGCCATGTGGAATTGGTATTTCGTAGCTTCCAGGGCAGTTTTTGCCGTATCCACCAGCTCCTGTATCATTGTATCCAACCCACTGCAGGTAATGGCCTGGACAGAATCTCACAGTGCTTTGATATTTGGCAGTGAAAGCCATGTAGGAAGAAAGACTGACAAGCAGGAAAGCTGTGGAGGCTATTTTCTTTGCTACAAAATCTATTTTTCTGGAGTTCTTGTCTTGGGGTAAGGAAGACAAGGAAACCCCAGCTTTCTCACGAGCTGCCTGCTGTGCTACACTCTCATGGCTGGGATGTACAGACAGGAACTCAGTATCGTTTTTAAACAATTGGTATTTTCTCTCAGCCCGCTTGTCAACCCGTCACAGAAGTGGGGGGTTTGAAGCAGTTTCATGGTATTGTTCCTGAAAACATTATAGATGGGCATGACTAGTCTCTTAGGAGGTGAGAGACCTTTCATCTCCCTGTAATCTTTATCCTTGTCCTCATCCTGGATGAACTCCTGAGTAGGGAGGTCAAGGGTGTCTAAGCATATGTTGGATAAATGTAAGCATAGAGGCGGGATCTTCCTGGTCAGCAGAAGCAGCTCCAAAAGGAGGGTTAGGGGACACATCAGGTTCTAGGCCCTCCAAATGCATGTCGGGGCATCATCATCATCACCAACCCCCAAAATCATCTCCAGAAGAGAGAACTGTGGAAGAGTGCTCAACAGCCCCAGTAAACATAGACCCCATCTTCTGTAGGGTCTGAAAGAAGTGCCGTGCTTTTGTCATGTCTTACACAGATGGGAGTTCCTGAGCAGACTGTGGCTGTACATGCTTGTGTTTTCTTTATGTTTTAAGCTGCCTGTTGTCTCACTGTTGGGTTTACCAGGAGGAACAGGAATGTTTTGTCTTTACAGACCATCTTTTTAGCCACTTCATCAGCAGCTTGGTCATGCTTCCTTTTTTGTACAGACACTTCATCAGCGCCTTTATTATTTTTCAATTTGTGAGGAACTTCATCAGCTCCTTTGGAAGCTTTGTTTTTTGGGCTGGGACTTACTAACATACTAAAATGCCAGAAAAGTAGGCCTAACGGTCTTTCTTGTCTGCTCGTTTGATCAGTTCCCACCCTTGGAGCTGACCTTGCTGTCCCCCCCCCTTGGGATTCTCAATTTCCAGTCCAAGGTATTCCCCCTGCATTGGACTTTGCATGCACAGCCCTTCCCCTGCACCTGTCCCAACCCCTCTTGAACCCTTCCACAGTCTCTGCCTCCACAAGTCCCATGGGCAGTGCATTCCATGGTTCTACCACCCTCTCAGTGAAGTAGCACCTCCTCCCCCTCCCGCTTCCACCCATGCTGTCTAGTTACCCCCCCCCCCCTTCCTTCGGAGCACCCCGACTGAGCCTCCCTATTTACCCCCTTCATGTACTTGAAGACCTCTATCATGTCGCATCTTTTCAGCCAGACATTTACTGAGTATTAAGTTGATATCGTGTTTATTGTTTTAGTTAAATTTGATTATTTGTGGTTTTATTGTACAGGTGCCTTTGTTTTGGAAAGGTACCTATTATAAAGAAATTGATTGATGTCCCCCCCTGTCCCTTCTCTCTTCGAACGTGAACATATTTCGCTCCTCAAGCCTCTCACCATAGGTCCTTTCCCCCAAGCCCCAGAACATTTTGGTTGCCCTCCTCTGGACCCTTTCCAGGAGTGGAATGTCCCTTTTTAAGTGCAGCCGCCAAAGCTGCACACAGTACTCAAGGTGTGGCCTCACCAAGCAGTTATACAGAGGGAGTATCACTTCCCTTCTTCTGGAGGCAATCCCTCTAGTGATGCATCCCAGCATCCTGTTGGCCTTGGTCGCTGCCCTCCTACAAGTCTCAGAGTTGTTCATCTTGACATCCACCACCACCCCCAGGTCCCTCTCAGCCATCGAGACTTGTAGCATTTCCTCCCCCAGGGTATACACTTTGGCTTGGGTTTTTTTTACACCCAGGTGCACTACCCTGCATTTCCCTGCACTTAACTTCAGTCCCCACTTTCTTGACCACCTCTCGAGAGCATCTAGGTCCCCTGTAGGGCCATCCTCCCCTCCACCCCATCCACCACCACTCCCAGCTTTGAGTCATCTGCAAAGAGACTCATTTCCCTCCTGATACCCTTCCTTATGTCAGAGAAATAGGCTTTGACTTGGAGGCTTCATCAGCACAATCAGCACTCCTCTTTGAATTTTTATTGTTATTAATTTTAGATGGCCTCTCATCGGTAGCCTTTGATTTTTCCTCAGCCATCTATATATTTTTATTTATTTTTAAAGCCTCTTTGCTCTATTTCACACCTAATTTGTGCAAAGACAACAAGTAGGATATGGACCTAAACACCTGAGGCACAGGTTGTTGAAAATCCACTAAGCCAAAATCCTGTGACTGATGAAACACTTTTTAAAATCCTGCAGGTCCAGTTTTCTTTTTACATACTAACATACTGAAATGCCAGCAGAATAGGCCTAACGGTCTCTTGAGTCTGCTAGATTTTCAGCACCTGCACTGAGGGCAGATTTTGGTGTCCCCCAACTCCCCCTTGGGTTATACTGTCCCCAATCCCAGATGCGCCACCTGTATTGTGCCTGGTCAGATTTACCCTCCCCCTGTACCTGTCCCATCCCCCCCTAAACCCGTCCACAGTCTCCATCTCTACCAGCTCCCTAGGCAGTGCATTCCATGGCTCCACCACCCTTTCAGTGAAATAACATCATCTCCTCTCCCCTCTGAGCCTGCCCCCTTCCAGCTTACACCTGTGACCTCTTGTTGCCCCACCCTCCTTCGGAGCACCCTGACTGGGCCTCCTTTATTGATCCCTTTCATGTACTTAAAAACCTCTACCATGTGCCCCCTGTCTCTCCTCTCCTCCAGGGTGTACATCTCTAGCTCCTTGAGCCTCTCCTCATAGGTCCTCTCCCCCAGGCCCCAGATCATTTTGGTTACCCTCCTTTGGACCCTCCCTACGAGTGTAATGCCCCTCTTTAAATGTGGTCTCCAAAATTTTACACACTACTCGAGGTGTGGCCTAGCCAAGAAGTTGTACAGTGGAAGGATCACTTCCGCCTTTCTGGAGGTAATTCCCCTGACAATGCATCCTATTTACCCTTGCCGCTGCCCTCCTACAGGTCTCTGAGTTGTTCATTTTGACATCTACCACTACCCCCAGGTCCCTCTCACCCTCCGTGACTCGAATCATGTCTCCTCCCAGGGTATACCCCTGGCCTGGATTTCTGACTCCCAGGCGCAGAACCTTGCACTTCCCCGCATTGAATTTTAGTTTCCATTTTTCCGACCACCTTTCCAGAGCCTCCAGGTCCTCCTGCAAGGCCACCCTCCCATCCTCCCCATCCACCACTGCACCTAGCTTTGAGTCATCTGCAAAGAGACTCAGCTCACTCCTGATCCCCCTCCTGATGTCAGAGATATAGGCATTGAATGGGAGTGGCTCCAGCACTGACCCCTGGGGAACCCCACTAGTAACCCACCTTGGGGATGAGGCTAACCCTCCAACCACCACCTTCTGAGTACGCTCAGAGAGCCAATTTCCTATCCATCTTAGCAACCGTCTCCCTACCCCCATTTCCTTCAGCTTAGCCAGCAGGCCACTGTGAGGTACCGAATCAAACGCCTTGCTAAAATCCAGAAAGAGGACGTCCACTGGCCTACCCTGGTCCAGGGCCCTCGTCCCTCAGTCATAGAACTCAAGATTTGTCTAGAATGATCTTCCTGTGACAAAGCCATGCTGCCTATCGTCCAAGTACCCAGTTTGCTCCAGTAATCCCGCCCAGCCTTTCCTTGACAATACCCTCCATCACCTTGCCGACTACCGATGTCAGGCTAACAGGCCTGTAATTTCCTGTCTCCTCTCTTGATCCCCCCTTGTGGATCGGCACGACATGGGCCACCTTCCAGTCTTGGGGCACCCACCCAGTCCTCAGAGAGATGTTGAAAAGCTCCATGTAAGGGACTGCCAGGACATCTGCCAGTTCCTCAGCACCCTGGGATGCATCTCATCTGGCCCAGGTTCTTTCTCCATCCCAGGAGGACCCAAGGCTTCCCTTACTCTCTACTGGGATTCCAGCCTCCCCTTTTCACCATGCCTGGGCCCCACCTGTCTATGGTTGCTACTCCTTCCCCAGACCCATCAGGCCCTTGGTCTCACCGGTCTCACCCTTGCTCCGGTTTGCCCCGCCTCCCCGCAAGACATAGCCCCTCCATCCCCCCTTGTATAAACTGAGGCAAAGTACTCATTTAGGACTTCTGCCTGTTCTCCCGCCTCCTGTGCCCAACCACCCCCTACCCTTATCTTGCTGATCTGCCCCCTTGCCTTCCATTTTTCCCCTATGTATCTAAAGAACCCCTTGTCCCCAATGGCAAAGGACTGCTCCTTTTTTGCCTTAGCTGCTCTCACCACCCTGGTGACTCTCCTGGCTGTCAGCATATTCCTCCTGATCCCTTTCACTCCTTGACCACTTGAAGTGACTGTAGGCCGCCTTTTTTTCCCTTACCACCTCCTGTACCTCCCAGGTCCACCATCAGGGTTTTCTGGCCTTACCGAACTTATGCCTTTCCCTTACGCAGGATCTGGTAACCTCCTGTATTCCCCACCTAATGATCCCCCACCTGCCTTCAGCATCCATATCTGGCCTTATCCTGTCTAGATGATCTTAAAGGATCCTTCCCATCTCCCTGAAGGCTGCACCCCTAAAGTCTGTTACGACCATCCTTGTTCAGCTTTCCTTCACCCCAGGTCCAGGAAGAACCAGACTGTGGCGTGATCACTCCCAGCCAACAGGTCCCTCACCTCTAGGCCCCTAATCTGATCACTGTCCTCCAAGACCACGTCCAGTGTCCGGGCCTCCCTAGTTGGCTCACTCACCCTTTGTGTCAAACATCTTGGAAGACATCCAGCAGCCTCTGCTCTCTGGCCAGTGGTGATGTCATAGTCCCCCCAGTCTGTTCCTGGCATGTTGAGGTCCCCCATTACTATTACCCTTCCCTTTCCTAACTTACAGTGTCCCTTGAGATTTGCCACCAAACTTTCTTCAAGGACCTCCGCCAGTGCTGGTGGTCTACATACCACTCAGGCCTTTACTCTCTTACCCCCCTGCGTCAGCAAGGTGACCCAAATAGCCTCCACATTCCTCTCTGCCTCCTCTACACCTCCAATACCCATACCATTTCTGACTAACTGTGCTACACCACCACCCCTTTCCCTCCCCTCTCTCTTAACACAGTATAGCCCTCCAGATTTAGGTCCCATTCGTGCCCTCGAGTGGCCCAGGTCTCAGTGACTGCTGCCACATCTACCACCCCCTCAACTAGCATTGCCTGAAGCTCAGGCATTTTATTTCCTAAACTCCTGGCAATTATCAGGACCACTCTCCACCCCTTTTCCCTCCTCTCCTTTCTCCCCCTTGAGCTCCCATTTCTCAGCTCCTACACCCTGCCTGGTGACCCAGTTCCACATCTCCCTAGTCCCCAGAGGAGTGTAGACCGTCCCTCATTTATTGTACCTGTTGGCACTGCCCCTTTTTTTGATCCCTCCCCCTTCACAAGTTTAAACCCCACCTTTCGCTGATGAATCCAGCTAGTTTGAGCTTAGGGGTTTCCTTCCCCTCCAAATTAAGGTGAAGCCTGTCCCTAGCACACAGCCCCTTATCCTCCCAGGTCTACCCCCAGTCCCTACCCCAATTCCCCACACCACTCCCTGAGCCACTGATTTATCTCCCTAATCTTCATCTTGTTTTCTCCACTAGCCCTTGGCACCGGCAGGATTTCTGAAAAGGAGATTTTACAGCCTTTGGAAAGGCATACCCTAGACAACTCCCGGAACCTTGCCTGAATTTCTTGTTCACTA
Source organism: Neoceratodus forsteri (assembly GCA_016271365.2). Classification (NCBI taxonomy): domain Eukaryota; kingdom Metazoa; phylum Chordata; order Ceratodontiformes; family Ceratodontidae; genus Neoceratodus; species Neoceratodus forsteri. Next base: position 51,767,205 of record CM028136.1, on the reverse strand, counting down.
TTACCATTTATGTCGTTTGTCCCCAAGTGCACCCCAAGTGCACTAGAATGTCCGGGGTGCCCCAGCATTCCTTTGCCAGTGAATACAACTCATGCTTGGCCTTGTGCACTGTCAGGCCTGGGTGGCATTTGGTTCTGATCAGACAGTTTTTACCCTCCTCCTGCCCCACTCACTGTATGCCTCTGATCATGGAGTCCCCCAATAGCAGTACTCTAACTTCCCCTTGCCTTCCTGTTTACCCCTCGGGTTCCCCCTCCTTCCACGCCCCTCCTCATCAGTTTGTCCGGATTCTCCCCTCAGCAGACTCCTTGCACCTCCCAGAAGCATGGAGTTTTTAGTTCTGGGAATCTCTGAAATGCCAATCCACAGAGAACCCAGCAATAACTGTCAAAGTCTGAAATTCAGAACGGTTACCTTGTGGTAGTCAACCGAGATTACTGAAATTAAAAAAAAAAAAAACAGAAGAAAAATCCCTTAAAAAAAATCTACAGTTCCCTCAGGAAAAAAGGGGAATCACAGTAAAATAGTGATAGAAACCATGGAACACACTCAGTCGCAGTCATATTATATACATACATACACACACACACACACACACACACAGGAACCGTGGAAACCACGCGCAGAGAAAGAAAAATGGCAAAAAGCCTCAGTAAAATTACATTCAGTACACTAAAAATTAGGAAAACTTTACCAAGAGAAGCAGAAAAAGGCTGTCAAGGAAAGTCGAGACACACCTCTGGGATAATGTTGCTCAGTGAGCGGAGAGAAAAAAAATCTGAAGCCCTTCAGGCTGCTCCCCCTCAGCACACGCCCCTCCTTTTTTCTGATTGGCTGATGTGCAAGCTCATTATGCGAATTATCTTAAAGGCATACCTCTGGGGCAGTTGCACCTAGCTAGCTAACTGCTGTAGTTACTGATGCTACAGGACTCATGGGTAAGAAAGTACAGTTACACAATTACCGTAATAGTGGATCTTAAGAGAGAGACTTTTGCAGTAGGTAACCACTTGTAGGACTGCATCCCCTGGCGTCAGAACCACACGGAAACTTTTGCTAGGAGCATCTGATGGTGGACTGCCCATAAGACATCACGTGACTGACGTAAGCATAACACTATATAGTGGGCAGTCCCCACATTTGCCCTCCAGTTCTCCCAGAGACCACCAAGGGTCATGACAGGAGAACAGAAAGAGGCTCCTGAATCCAAAAAATGGCTTTCTGGAAAGAGAGCATGATAATAAGAAAACAAAGGCGGAAGGTGGGTGGGAAATGTTTACCTACTGCAAGAGTCTCTCTCGAAGATGGACTGTTACGGCAAGATCTTGCGTAATTATACTAGCTTACTTCGAGAGGGCTCTTGAAGTAGGTAATTACTTGTAGGACAGAGTCCCAAGCAATTTAAAAAAAAAAATAAAAAAAAAATTTAGCATCCAAGGGACAAGAAAACCACACAGGAGTCTGGAACATAATCCCAGTAAGAAAAAAAAAACTAGGAAATCAGGACAGGAGTCCCTGAAGGACTGCTAGTCCAAAACCGGCCATACACAGCGAGGCAATGTCCAAACTGTAGTGTTTCGTGAAAGTGTGGACTGAACTCCAAGTAGCCGCCGCACAAATGTCAGCGGCAGATACATTTCTGAAACAGGCTGTGGAAGCAGCCATTCCCCTGGTAGAATGTCCTTTAACCTGACCTGGAAGAACTTTACCATACTTCTGGTAACAAAAAGTAATGCAGTTTGCCAGCCATTTTGAAAGGAATTGTTTGAAACTGCTGCACCCTCCCTTTTCATGTGAAAGGAACAAAAGTTGATCAGTCTTATGGACATCCTTTGTCCTATTTGGCGCCCCAGATTAGAATGCTTGGGGTAGTATAGCTGCAATTCTAGAGACTGATAAAAGGTGGTCTCTGAAAGAACCTTAGGCAGAAACTTAGGATTTGTGAGCAGAGCCACCTGGTCTCCATGAAAAATCAAGTAAGGTACCTTATACATCAGGGCCTGGAGTTCAGAAATTCTACGAGTTGAGGTAACTGCAACTAAAGAGAGCACGTTCCAGGACAAAAAAAAAAAAAAATGTCACAAGAACTTGCCGGTTTGAAGAGAGGTAAGGTCAATTTTTCGAAAAGAAAATTAATGGTCCCACAGTGGAGAAGGATTATGCACCGGGGGTTTCAGATGCAAAATACCTTTTAAAAAAGGTTTTGGAGACCTCTAACTTAGCCATTGTCTTGCCTCCAACTGGATCATAGTAGGCAGAGACTGCTGCTAGGTGCACCTTCAGTGACGAATAGCTCAAACCCAGATCCGATAAAAAAAGAAGATGATATTCCATAACCTGGGGAGCGGAGCATGAGAAAGAAGCCAAATCTTTTGAGGTGGCTCAAATGGAAAAGCGTTTCCACTTCTTGGCGTACGTAGTTCTGGTAGATGGCTTTCTCACCTTTACCAAAATTTGAGCCACCCATGGGGAAACCCCGTACTTGGAAGCAAAAATGCCTTGAGGACCCACGCACGAAGATGAAGGGATTTTAGCCCCAGATGTACTGGCGTGCCCCCCTCCTGGGTCAGGAGATCGTAAGACAGATGTAGAGGGATCGGAGGTTCTCCCGATAACTGCTGGAGCAGCGGAAACCAGATTTGTCGAGGCCAAAGCAGAGCGAATAATATCATTTGTGCTCCTTCTGACTGAAGCTTAATCAACACACACTGTAATACTGGAAAGGGAGGAAATGCATACAGAAATCTCCCTGTCCAAGAAAGCGGCAGTTGTCTTGCCAGAAAGCACCATGCCCGGGATCGAGCAAGTAAAACTTGGGAAGTTTTGCGTTTGAAGGGGCCGCGAACAGATCCACTTCCAGACGACCCCAGAGGTCGAAGATATGATCTAGAACCTCTGGCTTTAGCTCCCATTCATGAGCTCTTACCCCGATGCGACGGGGACAGTCTACGAGAACGTTCTGCACGCCTGGGACGTGACCCGCCAGGAGACCGACTGTGCAGAACCGCCCAGTTCCAAACCCGCACTGCTTCTCTGCAGGTGCCCCCATTTGTTGATGTACCACACCACACCACACACGTCTGTTTGTAGGAGGATGTGCTGAAAGGCCTGAAGAGCATAAAGCACTGCTCTCATTTCTAGCACATTTATGTGCAGGAGCGCCTCTACAGGTGACCACAGTCCCTGGGTCCTGTGGCATCCCAGATGGGCATCCCACCCCTGTCCAGACGCATCTGTAGTCAGTATCTGAGAGTGAGGAGGGGTCTGGAAAGGGACTCCTAGAATCAGACTGCTGGAGTCCTGCCACCATAACAGGTTCTGTTGCACTGGGCTGGAGATGAGGACCAGACTGTCTAAGTCGTCCTCCCTCCGATCCCATTGAGATCGTAGAGTCCACTGTGAAATATGCATCTGGAGTATGGCCAATGGGACCGTTGGGATAGCCGCTGCCATGAAGCCAAGATGATGGAGAACAGCCTTAGCGGAGATGTGTCGGTTGGAGGATACCAGCTTGGCCGGTCTCTTCAGGGTGTCTACCCTGTCCAGGGGAAGAAACGCCATACCCTGTATTGTGTCCAACACCGCCCCAATAAACTGAAGGTGTTGGGAAGGAGTAAGCTAGGATTTGGGGTAATTGACCATGATATCCAGGCACTCAAAAAGATGCACAGTAGCCGATAAAGACTTCCAACCCCTCCCTTAACAGTGCTGCGGTAAAAACCCACAGGGCAGAGGACAGGCCAAAAGGGAGAGCTCTGAACTGGTAATGCTCCTCTTGGGTAGAAAACCTGAGGAATTTGAGATGTGGATGGAATATTGGGATGTGTAGATACGCATCCTTCATATCCAGGGCACAACGCCATTGTCCTTTGGAGAGGAGAGGCAGAAGGCTTTGTAGTGTCAGCATCCAAAGAGGTTGAGAGTACTGAGATCCAGAATTGAGCGTAAATCCCCTGTCTTTCTGGGAACGAGAAAGAAATGGGAGTAGAACCCTGTCCCAATCTGGTTTGCCGGCATTGACTCGATTGCTTCTTTTTGTGGACGAGCCGCGATTTCCTCCCCGAGATGGGGGATATGCGCCCTTGGGTAATGAGAAGACCTCAAAGGATTGTTGGGAGGTTTTTCCTCTGAATTCAAGAATGTGACCAAGCTTCATTAGTTGAAGCCCCCTGTCTGACGTGATGGACTCCCATTCTCCCAGATGCCTCGTGAATCTTCCACAAACCTGTTCCTCCAATCGAAGAGGAGATGGGAGGGCGGTCAGCAAGTAAGGCATTGTGGGGGTGGGGGAGTTAGGCAGGGCCACACCTGAAGTCCTTTGTGTTTTGGCTGGAGGTATAGCGGCAGTATTGGGAGCCCTGTGTTTAAATTGGCGCTTGTATCATTGTTGGTTTTATGTCCGATGTCTGTTATGCCAATGAAAAGGAAGTCGCTGTTTCAGTCTGTACATAATATGGACGGATCGAAGGGCTGTGCCTTTATCTTGCAGGCTTGTTATAATGTCCTGGGCATCCCCACTGAACTGGACAGAACCTCTGAAAGGTGCATTTTGGATAGCTGACTGAACATCAGAAGCTAGTCCTGATACTCTTAGCCAGGAGTACCAGCGAAGGCTCACAGTTGTGGCCATACCTCTAGCAAAGGAGTCCACCACATCGTAGGTGGCCCGCAAAAAAATGGCGTCCAACCACCTTGGCTATTTTTAGTGTGGATGCCAAGGAGGATTTTGTATCAGAGGCCGGTAGGGCCTCTACAACTGGCTCGAGCTGGTGTAACTGGATCTTCTGGTGCTCTAACATGTGCGAGATGTAGTTAAGAGCACGTATGGCCAGAGTAGAAGATGCATAGAACTTTCTCCAGTACTGGTTCATTTGTCTGGACTCCTTATCAGAAGAAGTGCTGAGGTGCTTAGGCTTAGCAGATCTATCATGGGCAGCTGTAATGACCACTGAGTCTGCCTTGGGATGTACACTAAGATGGTCCTTGTCCTCAGGGGTCCTGTAAACCCGGTCTGCTTTCTTTGCCATGGCCAGGATGGATGAAGGTCTCTGCCATATGGTCGGGGAAAGATCCTTGTGGGGTTCCAGCCATGGGCGACTGAGAACCGGACTTCTATCCAGGAAATCAAAATGCTCTGCCAACCTTTGTCTTTCGGGGTCGAGCTTCCAATCTCCATTCTTGGGCCTCTGCCGTGTGCTTGAGGAAGTCCACAAAGGAGGTATCTTCAGGTGGTGATTTTGGAGCTTCTCTAGGTACTGGTTACTCGGGGGAGGAGTTTCAAAATCGAAATTGGCAGATGAGGAATCAGTCAGCATTGAAATCATCAGAATCCTCCAGAGTCTTATTGGGAAGTGGAGGACCTGGCTCCCTTGTGATTCTATCCATCAGGGGATTTGGAGCCGACAGATGGACAGCCTGACATCAAAGGATGAGACGGTGCTGGAGTGGGTTCCCAAGGAGGGGGAGCTGGGCGGCATTTGTCCGGGACCACTGGATGCCTGCTGTCTAGTTCTAAAACTAACTGGGTTTTGGTTTCCAACCACCAAGATTTTAGGATTTCCCGAAAATCCACCCTGTTGAGGTGGCGTGGGAGGAGATGGAGGATGCAAGAATCCAGAACCAGGAGCATGTCCTCTAAAGCTAGGAGACTGGTAATGTGGGTAACCTGGCGTATGAAAATAGCCAGGGTAGCCTGAATAATAGTATTACGAAAAAGGATCCGGCGTTGGAGCTGACAGACGATAGGCAAAGCCTAATGTCAGACGTGAATGAGGGGGCCCTGACGGGTGATTTCCCGACAGAGGATAGGCTGGTGGACCCAGACAGTAGTCTAATGCTGGTGGGTTGCCCGAAGGCAGCACTGCTGGAGGGTAGCCTGCCAGGTGTGTGTGTGTGTGTGTGTGTGTGTGTGGGGGGGGGGGACCCGACAGCGGCCCAGATGGAAGGATGCCCGACAGTCCTGAAGGACAATCCGATCCAGAAGGGTGCGGCCCCAAGGGAGGTCCAGAGGGTGGATGACCCGATGGGAGCCCCGCCGGGGACGGGCACATAGGAACAGGTTCCGGTATCACTCTGGGCGTCAAAGCTACTGTGAGGCCCAGTGGTAGCCTTTTGTCAGGAAGACCTGAGGGAAGGGGTTTGTCCGTTGGACCCGGCAACAGTGGAGGTGGATCAGACAGAACTGGAAATGGAGGTTCTCTGAGAAGGGAGCCCTGGGGGGACCTCAGACATTCGGCTGGGATGGAGCCAACGTCCGGCAGCATAATGTCAGAGCCTGATGGACGCAAGAGGTTGTCAAAGGACCAACAATCAATCTAGGTCATGCAGGAGTTGGGGGCAGACTCCTGGCTTACCAATCTTGGCGGGCGCTCGTCCGGTACAGGCAGCAAAGCGGCACTATCAACATGCTGCCAACTTTAGAGCCCGTGGTGGAAATGGGCCCCTAAGAACGGTGACCGTCTGATGAATCCAAGGAGCCCACCGTCACCTTAACCAGTGGTGGCAGGGGGAGGTCGAAACCTGTTCTGAAGGGAGTGCAGGTTTGGCCATGGCACTTGCCTTCCCAGAGGAAGAGGGCCTAACCTCTGAAGAAGGGCCTGCGGGTGGCTTGAAGGAGGGAGTGCTCCATGTCTTGATGTTTTTCTTTATCCCTTTTCTTCTTAAGTTCCGATGGCGAGGAAGAAGCGCTTTGGAGGTTTTTTTTTTTTTTTTAGTTTTTTTTCCCCCGATTGTTGCCATTTTATTTTTAGGAGATGGGCCTCGAGTGATTACTGATGCCGTTTCTGCATGGCCTGGTCGAATCTGGCACAGGCCTCGCACTCCTCAACCTTGTGGTGAGGGCCCAAACAGAAGAGGCAAAGGGAATGCTGGTCCTTGGGCGGTAACTGGACGCCGCACTTGTTTTTATGCAATTCCGGTGGAGAAATGGATGACACACAAGAAAAAAATTACTTACCATAGTAATCTTGTTTCTTCCCAGTGATACTCAGGGATTCATAACTTTCTGCAGTAAGCCTTCTAGGTAGGACTGCCCAGAGAGAACAGAACCCATGCAAATGATGGAATTCTTTGCACATGACAACTTTTCAAATGCTGCCCTATACTAACTGCCAGTGTTCTAAACTCCTCAGATTTCCTAGAAGCTTGGAAAGGCAGGCCCATGGAACTGGAATAATGTAAGTATTAACGATCAATATAACTTTGGATTTGAAAAACCGTTAACCTCCTAATAAAAACCTCCAACTGGAGGGAGAACACAACACTGAAAGAAACCCCAAAATGTCAGAAACACTCGAAGAGGGGTAAAACACATGTCAACTCTATTTGACAAAAATTGTACTCAAATGTGGTGCATTCTCACACACTCACACCCACCTCTGGTAGCACAGCATGTTCTGGAAGGGGGGAGGCAGGGTGGGAAGTTATGAATACTCAAGTATCACTGGGAAGAAACAAGTTTACTATGGTAAGTAATTTTTTCTTCCAACCCCAGTAATACTCGGGTATTAATAACTTTCTGCAGACTAGAAAGCAGTACCGTTGGAGGTGGGCACAGAACTTTATTTAGGAAACATACTTTGCAGGACTGCTGTGCCAAACCTATCACCACCCCTGGATTGGATATCCAGGTTGTAGTGCTTCGAAAATTTGTGTACTGTTTTCCATGTAACTGCTTTACAGATATCAACCAGTGGAACATCTCTGGCAACTGCTAAGGTAGTAGCTGTCCCTCTTGTAGAGTGGGCCCTCAATCCTGCTGGGGGCTCCAGTTCCCTACCAGCTTTATCGTAACAAAATTGGATACACTGAACTATCCATTGAGAAATGGACCTTTTCGACGCTGGATTACCCTTTCCCACATCCCCATAAGTCAGGAACAGCTGTTCTCTGTCCTGCCTATGGTCCTTAGTGGCTGTCATGTAGTAGCTGAGAGCTCTCTTGACATCCAGACTGTGAAGTCTTCTTTCACCAGAAGTTAAGTGCTCAGTGAAAAAAGAGGTAGGATAATGGATTGGTTAAGGTAGAAATCAGAAACCACCTTGGGGAGGAATTTTCTGTTTGTCTTCAGGACTACCTTAGCCCTATGAAATGAAATGTAATCCTGTTCAATGCAGAGAGCTGGAGGCTCACCGATTCTTCTTCCAGAGGTCATTGCAACTAGGAAAACTGTTTTCCATATGACATATTTTAGGTGAGCTGAAGACATGGGCTCAAAAGGAGACCCCATGAGCTTAACTGTTGTACACGTTGAGGTCCCATGCTGGCACTGGTTCTCCGAGGGGGATGCAAATGGGCCAGACCCTTAAAGAACCTCCTAAAGATAGGTTCTGAGGCCATTGATACCTTTGCGCCAGCAGAAATGTAAGCAGATACTGAGGCCAGGTGAACCTTCAAGGTGCTGGGCTGCAGTCCCAGGGAATGTAAATGAAAGAGGTAGTTAAGAACAGCTGATACACCAGCATGTACTGGCACCAATTTTCTAGTTGAACACCAGACTGAAAACCTTTTCCGTTTTCAAGAGTAGGTTCCCTTAGTGAAGGATTTCCTGTACCCTCTCAGAATGTCTAATACTGCTTCAAAGGTATAAATTGGCATATTCTAGGTCCTCAAGAGCCAAGCTTTGAGACAGAGAGACCCGAGGTTCAGGTACAGCAGGGTTGCCTGGTTGAAGGAGAACAGGTTGTGCTTCCAAGTGAGGTGTATTGGTTTGGCTACAGACATGGAGAGGAGCAGAGAGTACCATGGCTGTCTGAGCCAGTCTGGAGCTATCAAGATTAGAGATGCTGAACGGGATCAGTGCTTAAGCAGTACACTGAATACCAGGGGGAAAAGAGGAAAGGCATACAGATGCTTCCCTGACCAATCCAGAGCCAGGGCATCCAGAGGCAGTGTACTCCGATCTGGTTGTCTGCAGCAATACTGTGGCAGGTGGTGGTTCTGGTGAGATGCAAACAAGTCTCTCTCTGGAGTGCCCCACCTCCTGAAGATCACTTGCACCACTTGCCTGCTCAGAGTCCATTTGTGATGGGCCTGGTTGATTTGACTCAAGGCATCTGCCAGGGTATTGTCTTTTCCCAGCAGATGGATTGCCTTCAGGGATACTCCCAAAGAATAAGCCAAGGTCCAGATTTTCATAGCTTCTGTGCAGAGAGGACCAGACCTAGTGCCTCCCTGTTTATGTAGTACATTGTGGTGGTGGTGTCTGTTCTGACTTGTAACACCTTCCCTTGCACCTATGCCAAAAAAGGTTTTAGTGCCAGAAACACAGCTCTGAGTTCTAGCAAGTTTATGTGCTGGAGGGACTCTGCAGCTGACCAGGTACCCTGGGTTGTGTGATCCCCTAAATGAGCACCCCAACCCAGGAGAAATGCATCTGTTCAGAGAACAACTGACGGAGACTCTCTTAGTTTGGGTTTCTCCTTCCACCACTGGAGTGCTTGTAACAAAGTCCTTGTAACTGGAACAGGCTTTGAAAGAGGGTCTTTTGACTCCAACGAGCCTTGAGGTGGAACTGGATGTCTCATTTGGAACTTGGAGCCCAAGACTGTGCCTGTGTTTGCAGCCATATGGCCCAGCAGCTACAGAAACTACCTTGCAGTTTTGTGTTTGTGCAAGCTGAATGAATTTGCATTCAGCTGGAGATTTCTGACTCTGTCCAGAGTCACGTAGGCCCTGCCCAGTAGGGTATTGATCTTTGCCTCTGTGAACTGCAGGACTTGTGCAGGAATGGGGACAGATTCTTTGTGACTGACCAGGAACCCCAACACACTCCAGAAGCACTTGGGTGGTCTGTAGATATTGTTTGACTTGGTCTGGTAATTTCCCTACCACCAACCAGTCGTCCAAGTATGGAAACACTGTGACCCCCTGTCTTCGAAGATGTGCCACAACTGCTGACAGGCACTTTGTGAACACCATTGGGGCCAAAGAAAGGCCAAAAGGCAGGGCTGAAAACTGGTAATGACCTGAAGGGAGTCTGAATTGGAGATATTTTCTGTAGGACTCCCTTATGGGTATGTGGATAGGTGTCTTAAGTGCAGTGATGCCAACCAATCACTTTTTTGGAGTGTTGGCAGAATCAATGCCAAAGTTACCATTTTCAACTTTGGTTTTTCCAGACGCTTGTTTAGAGCTCAGAGATCCAATACAGGCTGGCACTCCCCATTTTTATTTGTGGTGAGAAAGTACCTGGAATAAAAAACCCTTCCTCCGAGGGGGGTCTGGGACAGGTTCTACTGCCCTTAGCAGTAGCAGGTTTCGAACCTCTGCCCCCAGCAGTTTCTTTTTTGCCAAGTAGGGTGAACTGAAAACCCTGTTTTCTTTGAGGAGGAAGGGATTTGAAGTTCAGAGACAGATCCTGACTCACTACCTCCAGGACCCACGTATCTGTGTTGATGCTTAGCCAAGCCTGGAGGAAGTGAGACAGTCTGCCACAGACAGGGAAGGAGGAGGCGGCCTGTGCATCAGGGTGTTTGTTTTGCTTGGGGCTGAGGCTGGGCCTGTGATCCTAGCCTAGAGCCCCTTCTACCCCTGCCCCTGAAGTACCCTTGTTGTGGGTACTGCTGGTATTGGGATGTGGCCACTGGTTGGATAAAGGGCCTGGTGTGGAAGGACCTGCCCTAGCCCCCACTTCCATAAGGCTTGGTGGATGGTAAGGCCTTCTCTTTATTAGAGTTGCTTCTATAAGTGGCCTTGTACTTATCCACTTTTTTCATGTAGGCCACTGTTGACTCCTCAAATTGAGCATTTCCTTCGAGAGGGAAATCAAAAGCCTTTGACTGGGTGTCTTGAGCAAGATTTGTGGCCCTTAGCCAGGCAAATCTCCTCTGGGCTACAGTGTTTGCCATCCATCTGGCTGCAGTATCATTTCTATCAGCAGCCATTTGGAACTGGTATTTAGCCACCTCTAGCCCAAACCTAGCAGTTTCTGCTAGGTCATCAGACAGGGGTGAAGAGGCTTTCTGAGCCATGGCCAAAACTGACTGCCACAAGGACTTCAGGTACTGGGCAGCATAGGCCTGAAAATGTGCTTATCGTATGGCTAAAGAACTTGACAAATACCCTTTCTTTACCATACTGTCTATTTTCCTAGAGTCCTTGTCTAGTGGATGTGATGCCAGAGGGACCGCAGCTTTATCATAGGGAGCTGCCTGTACAACCCCTTGATGGTCTGGATGGGAAAAGAGAAACTCTGCCCCTTCCCCCGCCATCTGATATTTTTTTGTCCATCTTCTTATCAAGAGGGGGATTGAATTAGGGGTTTGAAGTAGTTTTAAAGCATCTTTTTTGAAAAATTTATTTACAGGAAGGAGGAGAGCTTTGGTGGGGGTTAGTCCCATCATTTCTAAATACTCCACCTCCTCTTCATCCTCAATCTCCTCCCTTGTGGTGATGTCCAGAGCATCAGCCATTTTTCTCACAAAAGTAAAATGTGAGGAGTACTCTTCGAAGGTTCTGGGAGAAGAGCCAAATTCTTGCTTGGGGGATACCTCAGGTTCAATGGGTTCCCCTTTCTCCTCCTCACATTCACTGTATTCTTCCTCTTCAGTGAAGGAAGATCTGCCTGTGCTGCCAAGCTGTCCCACAGGAGTCTGGACGGATGGCTGCTGATCAGTAGGCATTAGGCCTTGTAATGCTTGAATTACCCTGAAAGCCTGGGCAATTTCTTGGGAAGAAGGCATAGTGGAAGCAGGCATAGAAGTCTCCTTTTTTGGTAGGTGGGGGTTCTGTGTGAACGTTTTTGATCTCTTGGAGGGAGTCAGTCAGTTCAGAAGCCCTCTTGGTGCCTTTGTCACCCGTCTCAGGGTGAGAGGCAACAGCAGAAGTTGTTTCACCCACATCAACAAGGGGTATCAGCTGGTCAGAGACAGAGGGACCCCTGAGTGGAGGAAGTTTCTTTTTCAGCCGCTCCAGGTGTTTTTCAACAGTTTTTCAGGGAATTTTTTGCAAATGTTAAATTCCTCCTTAAGATGCTTATATCCAAAGCAGGCCACACACAAATTGTGTTTATCTGCTTTGGCAAACACTTCCCCACATTGTGAACAATCTGTAAAACTGGGTTCACCGCTCTTTTTTTCGGTTTTGCTGATATTATATATAATATATACACACATATATACATACACACACACACACACACACACACACACACACACGCATATATATATAAAAATCAGTACCGATAAAAGGTAAACCGTTAAGTCAGTTATGAATTTAAAAAGTTTTAAAACTAAGACACTAACAGGGTTTTTTAGTCACAAAACCCTAACTAAAAACTAACCCAGTTATACCGAACTGAGAGGACTGGCAAAAATTAGGTAAATAACGCTAAACTAAGTTTAAATAACAGTAAACAACAAGTATAAGGTAGCAAATGAAATAATATATATAAAAATACTATAAGTATGTTTCTTCACGTCAAAATGAAAAGTAGAAGAGTGACACTCCAAGCGACCAGACTTTTCAGGCGGAGAGTGAAATCTGAGACGTTTAGAACACTGGCAGTTAGTATAGGGCAGCATTTAAAAAGTTGTCACGTGCAAAGAATTCCATCATTTGCATGTGTTCTATTCTCTCCGGGCAGTCCTACCTAGAAGGCTTAATGCAGAAAGTTATGAATACCTGAGTATTACTGGGGTGAGAAACAATTTTAAGTTGTAAAAAATAAAGAAACAGTGGAACCGAAAAAAAGGAGGCATTCTAACTGCTGCGACAAGCTTCTGTCAGTCTGACGTGCATAGGTCGACGGCAGGAAAGAACTGGAGGGCAGACATGGGGACTGCCCACTATAAAGTGTCACACTGACATCAGTCACATGACGTCGGGTGGGTGGTCCCCAGTCAGACACTGCTAGCAAAAGTTTCCATGTGGTCCTGATGCCAGAGGGCACAGTCCTACAAGTAATTACCGACTGCAAGAGCCCTCTCAAAGTAAAATATAATAGTTATGAACATATGAAGTCGCCAGCATAAAAGGCCCAGAGGTCTATCAGGTCGGCAGCTCGTAGTGTACTTTTACTGCAACTGACCCCCCGTCCCTTCCCATAACCCCCAGATTCTCCCCATGTTCTTATTTGTACTTAACCTCCTCTGACTCTGTCCCATCCCCTTTAAAAAACTGTCCATTGTCTTCAATGCGATCAACTCTTCTGGCAGTTTGTTCCACACAGCTACCGCTCTGACCATAAAGTAGTGCCTCCTTATCTTCCTCATGAATTTATCCCTTCCAGCTTCAGACTATACCCCTCGTGACCCACCCTCCCTCCCTTTAAGCGGAACAGTCCTCCTGCTTTGACCCTGTTCATGTCCTTTAAGTATTTGAAGGTCTCCATCATGTCCTCCTCCTCCCTTCTATCCTCCAGGGAATACATGTTGAGCAGCATACATGGAGAACAGACCAAATTTGTAAATGGTACTGGAATATCATTTTTTGCGTAAAGTTACGTTGGTGTTAAGCATCACGCTATCATGTGTGCACTCTGCGCCACGGCACCAACTGTACACTGGAATAGATATACTAGGCAGAAATCTACACATTTAAAGCATGTATTAGTTACAAAGTTTCCTTGCAACAAATTTAAGACGATGATAGTTAGTAGTTCACATGAATTGGGGGGGTGCTGCCCCCCACACCCCGTGTTTTGTTTTATTATTGGAGAGGGGCTACAGCCCCCCAAATTATCAACTGTGCCACCTTCTCAAATTCGCCGTACCGTCTCTACCAAGATAGCGCTGGTTGGTTCAATGCAGCATGCATTGCAGTTACAAAATTTGCTTACAACTAATTTCAAGACACTATTAATAGTTCACTCGAATTGGGAGGCGCTGCCCCCACACCCGTGTTTTTTTTTTTAATCAATTGGGAGAGTGTGTGTGTGTGAGGCACAGCCCCCAATTCAAATGAACTATTAACGATCCTTCCATCAGAGTTTTGCCATAGCGCATCTATGGAAAAAAAACAGCAGTCTGTTCAGTGCTTCCTAGCACTCTCAAAGTGTAATGTCATTATGTAACGTTACACATTTGCTGTAGCAGCTTTCTACAGATATTGTGGTGGTCCAATCTTCACCACCAGTGCCTGTCGAGCTCCCTGGAGGAGAGCAGTCTTTCCTCATAGGATCTGTCCCCCAGACATAGGATCATCTTTGTCGCCCCACGCTGCACCCTTCCACTAATTTTATGTCCTTTTCTAGGTAAGGGCACCAGAATTTCACACAGTACTCCAAGTGCGGCTTCACCAGTGATCTGTACAATGGCAGGATAACAACCTCTCTTCTTGAGGAGACACCCCTGGCAATGCACCCCAGCATTTGATTGGCTCATGCTGCTGCCCTACGGCAGTGTGCAGATACCTACACGTCCCCTGTTACTAGTATGCCCAAGTCCTTCTTTCCCTCAGAAATAGATACCTGCACTCCCTCCAGTTAATAGCTGGTCTTGGGGTTTCTGGATCCAGGGTGCATGACCCTGCACTTCTTAGCGTTGAACCCCAACTGCCACACACACACAACCAGTGCTCAAGTTTTGCTAAATCATCTCCCGAGTTCCTGCCTCCTTCCTTACTGTTGCACATATCTGTCATCGGTGAACAGGCCGATCTTACTCTTGATCCCTTCTATAAATGTCCTCGATAAAGATGTTGAATAAAATTGGGCCCAGCACCAAGTCCTGTGGTACTCCATTAGTCATGGGTCTTGGCTTGGAGGTCTCCCCCTTACAACTACCCCCACTGTCTGTTCTTCAGCCAATACCTACCCCACCCCACTCGTTTTTCCCTGGCCCTCAGGTTCCTCAGCTTGCCCAATAAGCTTCCTTAAGTCCAGATAAAGGACATCCACAGCATATCCCCCCCCCCCCAAGTCAACCACTCTTGTGACCCAATTGAAGAAGTCAACTAAGCTACTCTGACATGATCTTCCAGAGACAAACCCATGCCATCTTTCGTCCTGGAGACCATTACTAGCCAGTCAGAACATCAATCGCTCCTTTAGAATGGTCTCCGTGAACTTCCCCATAATGGATGTCAAGCTTACTTGTGTACAATTGCCTGGTTCATTTATGGGACCACTCTAGTGGAGGGGCACCACGTGAGCCATCCTCCAGTCCATGGGCAAGTTCCCTGTCCCAGTGAAGTGTGAAACCAGTCTGCCAGTGGGCCTGCCAAGACCTCTGCCAACTCCTTCGGGACTCTTAGATGTACTCCATCAGGTCCTGGGGCAATTTCCACCCACAAGGCTTTAAGGCCTTTTAGAACCCCATCATCCTGGATGACCCCATCCGTTACCTCTGCCACTGCCAGCCTCCCTCTTCCTTTGAGGTATCGGCCCATTCTGTTCTTTGGCAAACACCTAGCAGAAGTACTCGTCAAGTACCTCTGCCTGGTTTTCCCCTTTTTCTGCCCAACTCGCCCCTTGATCCAGACAATCTTGTCCCTACAGCTCCGCTTCTCTCTTATGTACTTGAAGAAATCCTTCTCACCCCAGGAATTCTCCAATATTCCTAACTCTTGTAGTCAGCCTTAGAAGTAGAACTGCCCAGAGATAGAATGTATGCTAATGATGGAACCAACATTGGCCCGTGCCACTTTTCAAATGCTGCCCTTAACTGCCTACATTCTAACACTTCAGATTTCATTCTCCGCCTGTCAAGTTCAGACACCTCGGAGACCTCTCCTCGTCAGTTGTTTCTGACATTTTATTCAAAAATATAAGTATATTTTACTTAAGTTTTCATTTTGCTGCCTTTATCTTTTGTTTTTCTAGTACGCGCTAGTTAGAAAGAACAGGCTATTCACCTATAACAGTAGTTCTAGGAGTGGTATATGTTCATCCACATTTCTTGGCATGTCTCTTTCCCCTTTAAAATCTTGCCGGAAAGTCTTCAAGCTGGCTCCTCTCACCCACCCAGGTGATAAATACCTCGGCTCTGCCCCATGACACCAGAACTTAGCCCGCTGGAAGCAAGGTTGTGCGCCGAAGCCTGGGAGGTCGGGTGGGTGCGTGTGGATGAACATATACCACTCCTAGAACTACTGTTACAGGTGAGTAACCTGTTCTTCTAGGAGCGTGGATATGTTGTTCATCCACACTTCTTGGAAGACTCCAAGCAGTTCTCCGGGAGGGACGGAGGCAAGGTGCGCGCCTCCTACTTGGGAAATAAAGATTGGAGAACTGAGGCCCCAAAACCAGCATCCCGGCGTGACTCAAGGCCGATGAGATAGTGGGCAATCAAGGTGTTTGCTGACTTCCAGGTAGCAGCCTGAAAGATTTCCTGGATAGGGATGTCCCTAGAAGCAGCCACCGATGCAGCAGTATGGCAGGTAGAGTGAGCTGTTAGCCCTCTGGGAGGCTACTTACTCGCCAACTCATAGCACAGACCTATGCATGATGTAATCCATATTTGCTATGGTCCGTTTGGCTGCAGGTCTGCCAGAAGCGGCTTCAGCGTAGGTGACAAACAGCTGGCAAACCTCTCCACGAATTTCCACCGTCCTTTCCTTATAATAGGAGAATGCACATCTCGGGTCCAAAGTATGGAGCCGGTACTCGGCCTCCGAGGTGTAATTAGGGTAGTATACTGGCAGAGTCAACACCTGGTTAAGGTGAAACTGTCACCACCTTCGGAAGGAATTTCGTGTGGGGGCGCAAGACAACTTTGTCCCTGTGGAAGACGAGATAAGGGGAGTCCACCGAAAGCGTCTGGAGCTCTCCTGTCCTTCTGGCTGACGTGATAGCCACCAGGAAGGCAGTCTTCCACGACAAGTGAGAGCACTCACTTGTGCGTGGGTTTAAATGGCTTGCCCATGAGCTTTGCCAAAACCAGCAACAGATCCCACGGAGGTGGAGGTTCATGCACCAGAGGGGATATGTGATCTAGGCCTTGGAAAAAGTGCCCGACCACCATCTTCTGCGCCGTCAGCTGACTGGCCCGCGCCCAGTAAGCAGAGATGGCTGCCAGGTGCACCCTAAGGGTCGATGACCGTAGCCCCCTTTGGAGACAGACCAAAGATAGTAGAGAATGTTAGCCACAGAGCAGGATAAGGGGTCCAGACTCTTATCCTGGCACCAAATGGAAAACCTTTTCCATTTGAAGGCATAACATTTCCTGGTCGATTCCTTACAGGATGCCTCCACCACGGTGAAGACATCGTCAGAAAGACCCAAAGCCTGGAACTCTAGCCGCTCAGGTACCAGGCTGTAAGGTGCAGGGATTGAAGGTCTGGATGAAGGACCTTCCCCTGAGCTAGAGATATCAGGTCCAGGCGTGTACGAAGCCGCTCCTGGGGCCTGCAGCTGAGGCTGAGGAGATCTGGATACCAGAACTGGCGCGGCCAGTCTGGGGCTACCAGGATCACCTTCTCCTTGTTCCTCCTCACCTTGAGTAACACCTTGTGGATCAAGGGAAATGGAGGGAAGGCGTAGAAGAGGCCTGGGGTCCACAGCCACGAGAAGGCATCCCCCTGCAGAGAGCCCTGCTGATGGGGGCGGGCATGGTACAGCCTCAGCTTGGTGTTTTCCCTTGAGGCAAACAGGTCCACCAATGGCTTGCCTCAGCGGGAGAACAGATTGTAAGCTACCTCTGGATGGAGAGACCACTCGTGGGATGTCTGGCCTATGCGGCTGAGAGCATCCGCCAGCTGGTTCGAGGCTCCTGCCACATGGATGGCTAGGAGATCCACCTCCAACTGGCTTACGAGGGTCCAGATGCAGAGCGCCTCCTTGCACAGCAGACGGGAGTGCATGCCACCCTGTTTGTTGATGCAGTACATGGTCGTGGTATTGTCAGTTTGGACTTGAACCACTTGACCCCAGAGCCGAGGAACGAAAGCTGACAGCGCCAGTCTGACTGCTCTGAGCTCCAACAGGTTGATGTGGCAGCGGGACTCCTCAGGGGTCCAGAACCCGTGGGCCCTGCTGTCCCCATGTGGGCTCCCCAGCCCATGATAGAGACATTAGACGTGAGGATGACCGTCGGCTTGTGACGGACAAACGGGATCCCTTCCTGCAACTGGTCTGGGGCAGTCCACCATTGGAGAGCGTCCCACATCTTCTAGGTTATAGTGATCAGCTGGTCGAAATGACTGTGGCGCTGAGTCCACTGGGCGGCCAGCTCCCACTGGAGGGGGTGCATGTGCCACCTGGCCCAACGGACCACTGAGGTGCACGCCACCGTGAAACCCAGAAGGCGCAGAAAGTCCTGGGCAGGGCGCAAGTGCCCAACCAGAAATGATCGTGCAAAGGAGGAGAGAACCTTCGCCCTGTCCGCCGGGAGCCGAACTCTGGCTTGACAAGATGAAGCCCATCACCTGAGAAGGCACAAGTTCCAACTTGGGAGCAGGTTTGGAGGGCTAGATCCCTGGACCTCTCCACCTTCTGAAGGGAGGAACCTGCCAAGAGCCAGTCGTCGAGATAAGGGCAAATACGGACACGACGCCGATGGTGAGCCGCCACCACTGCTATGCATTTAGTGAAGACCCGAGGGGCCGATGACAGGCCGAATGGCATGGCTTGAAACTCGTACAGGGTCCCCTCGACCCTGAAGCGGAGAAACCGCTGGTGGGATGGACGGATAAGGACGTGAAAGAATGCGTCCTGTAGATCCAGAGAACAGAACCACATGTTGTGCTCCAGGGATGGTATGATCTGGTTCAGAGTTACCATCCGGAAGGTGCGGGACCTGAAATACTGATTCAGGCCGTGGAGATCTAAGATGGGGCGCCAACCACCTGTCTGCTTCGGCACTAGGAAGTACCTGGAAATGAAGCGTTGGTCTGTTGGAGGATCCGGCACTGAAGCTAGTGCCTCTTTCAAGAGGAGCTGAGCTATGTCGTCTCAAAGAGCCGACTGGGTGCAAGCTGAGACCTTTTCCTCCAGAGGGGCACAGGCTCAGCTGGGAGGGTACTGCTTGAACTCTAGAGGCAGTCCCTGACCGACCACTTCGAGAACCCACCTGTCCGATGTGGTATCGGACCAGGCGGAAAGAAGTGGTGGAGCCGGCCCCCCACAGGTGGACCCAGAGCTGGCGTGAGGGGAATGGAGGAGGCAACCCCCAACCTGTCACTGAACAGGCTTGGAAAAGGAGGAGGCGGCTCCTGCGCCTCGGCATCCCTTACAGGACTGTTGAGGGCCCTGCTTGGGCCGTGGTTGCCAAGCTTGAGCCTGCTGCTGACCTCCTTGATAGGAGATCTGCCTGACCACAGGGGAAGAATGCCAAAATGGCTTCTTTTTCTTCTGCTGGTTCTTGCCCAAAGAACCCTTAGCAGAAGTGGCATCGGACTGCTCTATATGCTGAAGGTGACCGGCCACTCCTGGACCGAACAAGTTGGTGCCTAGGAAGGGCACATCAGCAAGCTTGTGCAGAGTATCTGCCGGAAAGGAGGAAAGCCTCAACCAAGCCCTGCGGCGAGTGACCACTGCGGCTGCTAATGAGCAGGCACAAGAATCTCCAACATCCAAGGCCGTCTGGAGCTGCTGTTTCGTGACAGCACGGCCCTGGTCGCGGACTTGCTTGACCGTGGTTTGCATGTCCACTGGGAGATGAGGGAGGACCTCGTCTAATGACCCAAGAAGGGCATGGGAGAAGTGTGCCATAATAACAGCTGAGCTGGCCTGACGAAGGCCCAGAGAAGAGGCCGCATAGACCTCACGGGCAGAGTGGTCCGTGTACTTGGACTTCTTGTCCTGGGGTCGGTCAGTGTTGGATGAATTCCCAGTACGCCTGAACACAGAGGCGGTTACCAGGCTTTCGGCCGAAGGGTGCTCTGTGAACCCCGCAAGGGACCCCATGGGCACCGCGTACCTGCAGGCCATGTGGGCAGATGGTGCTGGGCAGGAAGCTGGACACTGCCAAAGTTAAACAACCGGGCCCATGATAGCCTCGGCTACTGGAAAGGCCTCCGTCGGGGTATCCCCTCTCGAGGACATCAGTGAGAGGGTACTCCGCCTTTTTCTGGATAGACTCCAGCGGCATAATGGTAGAGTTGGAGATGAGGCGGAAGATGCCCTTCCTCCAACCCTGCCACGGATTACTCATCATCCCCGGGATGTGAGTGCAGTCCTGTGACATCCGAGTTCGAAGAGTCGTGATAAGACAGTTTATTGCACAAGACACCCCTTGATACGCCAAGGTCGATCCAGGGTGACCGTAACAGACAGGCACCGGGGAAGCCCAGTGTCTGTCCGGTCCTCTTTCGAGGGTGCCCCTTCCTTATGCTGCTTAGGTGGTGGTTCCACAAAAAAAACGGTGGAGAAACCGGTTTTGGCCGAACCGGAACATGAGCCGGCCCCAAGGGCAGGGGAACCGTGAGTCTTATCAAGTGGCTCTGTCGCCTGGGAAGTGAAAGCCAAGTGATGGCTGGGTTAGACGGCAGAGCCGGCTTTTGCCCGGTCAAAATTAGCTGCTGCCACATGAGGTCCTCATAGCATCGGGGTTTTCGTCGAAGCCTCTCCTCGTCCGAGAAGGATGAGGACGATCTGTGGTGTCGTCTCTTTCTCAGTCATTCGGCCGAGGGGGTTCTAGACCTCCATCAAGATCAGGGAGACCGACTTGGTCGATCAGGAGACACCGGGATCAGTGATACCCGAGGGTCCGGAACCGGATCCTTGATGGGGACGCCCACCAGGCTGGGACTCCTTAACAGGAAAAACAAGGACAGGAGTCCTCTCCAAGGAGTCGTCTGGCGGAGCCGGCGACAAAGTGTCGATAGGATCGAGGACTATTTCAACCTCGACCACTTCCTCGGTCCCCTGGCCAGACAGGAGGTCCGTGAAGCCGGCGGCCAAGAATGCCATCTTGACCGAAGTCGAGAGTGCGGGTTCCTGGGACTCTGACCTTTCTCGGTCCCAAAAACATCTTCGTCCGGACAAAGACGATGGGTCCTTGTCTCTCTTTCGAGAGCGGGAGAAGTGCGAGCCCAAGGGAGCCCCACCCGGGTGGGGAGATCGCACAACTCTGAAGGAGCCCAAAGGTGGAGCCAAAGGTTCAGCGAACGAAAAAAGCTTCATTGGTCAAGCTTTAGCTGCTTCCTTGTCAAATGCTTCATTTGTTCCAGCTGCTCAGTGATCCCATGTCACCCACCGCCTCCTTCGATTTCACCAGCGGTTCCTTTTTCCAGTCTCCCCAGCTTCAAACGCACCATGCAGTCGGTCCAGGACATTGGGATGGAAGGCCAAGCAAAAGGTGCATGACGAGGTATCATGTCCGGCACCTAGGCAGTAAACGCACGTTAGATAGGGATCGGTGCGCGACATCTTCTGGCTGCAGGGGCACCGGCGACATCCGGGGGAAGATTTTTCCTCCATGTCCGATGCGGTAAAATTGCAATCGCTAACTCTAACGAGTTTTAAGACTAACTTCAGTGAATACTGACGCATTGAATCCAGGGCCTACAAATTGCTGCAAGAGCACGAGGGAACCTGCATCTCCCAGCGGAAAAGAAGATCTGGCGTCATGAGGCGGAGCTGAGATATTTACCACCCGGGTGGGAGGAGCCAGCTTGAAGACTTTCCGGCAAGATTTGAAGGGGAAAAGGGACATGCCAAGAAGTGTGGATGAACAAAATATCCAAGTTCCTAGAATGAAGTTTTTTTTTTGTTTGTTTTTTTTTTTTCGGTGTTTTCTCGGTTTCTCTCGCTTCAGGATAACCGGAGGAAAAACGAGCTTTAGAAACACAGAAACATAGAATGTGACGGCAGATAAGGACCGCTTGGCCCACCCAGTCTGCCCATTTCCCTACCTACTGGATAAGCTGCAGATCCTAGTTAACCAGCAGCCTACTACTTACCCCCACCCCCAGAATTGCCTTATGACTGTCCCATGAATGCTTGAATTCCACCACTGATTTTGACTCCACAACCTCCTCGGAAGGCCATTCCATGCATCCACAACCCTCTCTGTGAAAAAATACTCCTTAAATTACCTCTGAGCCGCCTCCCCATCTTCAAATTGTGCCCTCTTGTTCTTGCACACCTCTTTTTGAAAGATGCTACCCTCTTGGACTTTGTTGATTCCTTGAAAGTTTCTATCATGTCCCCCTCTCCCTCCTTTCCTCGAGGATATACATATTAAGCTCTTTAAGTCTCTCTTCATATGTCTTCTCCGGTGCAGACCCTGCACCATTTTAGTTGCCCTCCTCTGGACAGCTTCCATCCTGTCTATGTCTTTGCAGAGATTGGGTCTCCAGAACTGCACACAGTACTCCAGATGGGGTCTCACCAGCTGTCTGTACAGAGGGATAATAACTTCCTGTTTTCTACTGGTGATGCCTCTCCCAATGCATCCCAGTAACCCCTCAGCCCTCCTTGCTGCCCTCTCACATTGCTTGCCCACCTTTAGGTCATCTGATATGACTACCCCCAGGTCCCTTTCCATTTTTGTTGTTGCTAGTATCTCACCCCCCATTGTGTACTCTTCCCCTGGGTTTTTGTTTCCCAGGTGCATTACCTTGCACTTCTTAGCATTGAATCTAAGCTGCCATACATTTGACCATTCCTCTAACCTTGCCAAGTCCCTTCTCATCCTTTCCACCCCACCCTGTGCATCAACTCTGTTGCAGATCTTAGTGTCATCTGCAAAGAGACATACTTTCCTTCCAGTCCTTCCACAATGTCGCTATAAAAGACATTGAAGAGGACCGTCCTAATACTGAACCTCAGCGGTACCCACTAGTAACCTCCTTTCTTCTGAGTGGACTCCATTTACTATTACCTCTGTGTCCTATTCTCCAGCCAATTCTTTACCCAGGCTGTCATCTTGGGACCCACTCCCAGGCTGGCTAACTTGTATATTAATCTTTTGTGTGGGACTGTGTCAAATGCCTTGTAAAGTCTAGGTAGGCCATGTCCACAGCCCCTCCCTGATCTACTACTTTGGTCACCCAGTCAAAGAAATCTATCAGATTTGTCTGGCATGACCTTCCGGCCAGAATCCATGCTGCCTAGGGTCCTGTGCCCTCTGGCCTCTAGATACTCCACAATTCTTTCCTTCAGTGATTCCATCATTTTCCTTTCTCTGAGTTTAAACTAACAGGTCTCAGGTTTCCTGCTTCTGCCTTGCTCCCACTTTTGTGAAGGGGATCACATCTGCCCTCCGCCAGTCCTCGGGTACCACCCCATCATCCCATGATTTGTTAAAAAGGGTAGTCAGTGGTGTCACTAGTTCTACCCTTAGCTCTTTTAGAATTCTGGGATGAATCCCATCAGGCCCCATTGCTTTGTCCACCTTCAGTTTTAAGAGTTCTTTCAGAACCCTTTCTTCTGTAAATGGGCTGGTATCAACTTCTGTATCCAGAGTGTTACTACTGTTTGTTTTATGTACTTCCTCTTCATTTGTAAATACTGAGCAAAATATTTGTTTAGTATCTCTGCCTTTCAGTCTCCCTCTGCCCACCCTCCCTCCCTTTATTAAGCCTCACTATCCCTCCTTGGTCTTCCTTCTCCCTGATGTACCTATAAAGGTTTTATCCCCTTCTTAACTGAGTTGGCTATCTTTTCTCGGTTTGGGCCTTGCTCCTTCCTGCCCATTTGCTAGTGCATTTCTTAGGCACTCACCATTTTGGCAAAGTCAGCCTCCTAAAGTCCAGTACTTTTGTCTTTGTATGGCTTGACTCTATTGCTGTGTTTATTGTGAACCATACTGTTCGATGGTCGCTAGTTCCCAGATGGCTACCCACTTCTACATCTGTGATCCTCTCTCCATCTCCATTTGAGAGAATCAAGTCTAATATTGCTCCTCTTGAGTGGGCTCCAGTACTAGTTGTTCAAGGCATGCCCCCTGTAGGGCATCTAGAATATCTGCACTCTTCGAAGTGGCAGCTGCACTCCAGTTAACATCTGGCCTATTCAGATCACCCATCAGCAATATCTCCCCTTTTTCTGCCATTCTAAGTATACTTTCTATCATTTCCCTGTCCATTTCCTCCCCCGAGAAGGGAGTCTGTATACAACCCATGTGCGTATTGTGGTGCCATTGCCTGTCTCCAAATTTACCCACAGGGCTTCTCCTCCTCCTCCTCCTCCCTGTTTACCCTTTTGTTCTGTTGCTTTTATTCCTTCCCTTATGTAAAGAACTACTCCTCCTCCTCTTTTACCCTCCCTGCCCCTCCTGTAGACAGTGTATCCTGGTATGTTTATGTCCCAGTCATGGTTTTGCGTGTACCATGTTTCTGTGACTGCCACGATATCCAGATGTTCCTCCTCCATCAAGGCCACTAATTCAGGAAGCTTGTTACCCAGACTACGGGCATTAGTACTCATTGCACTCCATTTTTTGATGGCTTTACCTTCTGTTACAGCATCCCCCACTGACCGTTCTACCTCGGTCTTTTTCTCATTTAGTACCCTGTTTTGTAGGGAGAGGCTGAGATTTTCCTGCTGCTTGTCAGTGCCTCCCCCTTTGACTAGTTTAAAAGCTTGCCAATGAAGCACTTAAACCGATTGCTCAAAAGACTTGTTACCTTCCTGGACAGATGCAGACCATCCTGCCAGTATAGGCTGGTGTCCCTCCAGGTGGAACCCCAGTCCCCAATGAAGCCAGACCCCTGTGCTCCGCACCATTTTTTCAACCATTCATTAAACTGCATGGTGCCAATTACCCTCACCTCCCCCATGCTTTTGACAGGCAGCACCTCTGAGAAGGATATTGTGTGTGTGCTACTTGTCTTAGGTCCTTCCCCAACTCTGCAATGTCCTCCTGCACTGCTCTAATCTCATGATGAGCCAAGTCATTTGTCCCTAGGTGGACAATTACGTCCAGCTGGAATCCCTTGCAGCTGTTCTCATATCCTGAGGATGCGCTTCCTGTCCCTCCAAGCCATGGCACCAGGCAGGCACCTTACTTCAGTTTTCCCAGCTCCCCCCAGTTCTATACCCCTAATAATTGAGTCCCCCACCAGGAGCTGCTTCCTTTCCCTGTGGTGTCCTCTGCCTCCTTCCTGTGGGCCTCCCTTGTGACAGTTGTCATCAGTCTTCTCTGCGGGTGCATCCATAGGGGAGCTATGCTCCCCCAGAATGGTGTATGGATTGTGGAGTAGAACAATTGACTGGATGTGCCTCTATTCCACCCTCCTCATCCTCCCTGAGCCCACTGTGGTCCAACTGCTGTGCTTTCTTCGCAACCTCTGAGGTAGTGGTGGTGGCGCTAGTGCTCCCTGGATGGGGGAGGTTACCTTCCTACTGTCCAGTGTGGCCTGGGGGAAGGTTTCCTTACTACTGTCCAGTGCGGTCTGAAGACGGGCAACTTCCTCCCTCAGGGCAGATAGTTGTCTGCAAATAGGGCAGCATCTCAGCCTCCAGAAAGACTCCCGGAAGACTGCTGCCCCACAGCCATTACATTGCACTACTCCCCACATGTTTATCTAGTTTTTGGGGTTTTTTTGTATTTGTGTGTGCGCGTACACGTGCATGTGTGATTTGTTATATAGAAATATATATATATTATACAATGTGTATGCTTATATTGTCAGTGCAGTGTGCTAGAGAGGATATGACAGTGAAATGCACCTTGCACTCGAGGAAATGTTAGAACCTCAGGTATTAAAAGAACTATTTCCAGGGGTTGGGCCTAAACTGTGTCCTCACAAAACAATCAACTAAAAGCTCTCACCCACCGCTGCGATGAGTGCCTTCCTGTCAGCAAGATACCATACACAACAATTTGACAAAGAAAGTACCCTGCTAATCAAACAGAGAAAAATCCAGACATCCAAGTCAGACACAGGTAAACCTCTCCAGCCCCAAAACAGCCTGGTGGTTTGTTAGCCACAAAGGAAAATCAAATATGCAGTTATTTCAGCCCTTCTGAGGATGCTGACAAGATAAGCAGTTTTAAAAAAAACTCTTCCTGAATTAAAAACTCAAACAAACACAAAGCAATACCACTTTAAAAGTGAGGAAAACTTCTCTGAGATGTAAACCCACCAAAAGTTGCAAAATACATTGATGCAGATTCTCACAGAATTCTGGTAATCAGTCCAGTTAGCCACAAAGGAAAATCAAATATGCAGAAGATAAGCAGTTTTAAAAAAAACCTTCCTGAATTAAAAACTAAAACAAACACAAAGCAATACCACTTTAAAGTGAGGAAAACTTATCTCAGATGTAAGCAAGAGAGAGATTAGTTACAGATATTTAGTCCAAAACAGTATATCCCACACAGCTTCTCAGTTGTTTCCAAGCACTCCTGTACACAACTTGGAAGAAGATGGACTTTAGGTTAGTTTTTGTTTCGTTTTTAGAGTTTTTTTTGAATGCAAAACTCTGCTAGTTGCTTATTCCTTTTCCCCTCCTCTCTTATTCCCTCAGCCAATCTTAGCTCCCTTGCAGCTTTAGCTGCCCTGACTGCTCTACTCACTTCCTTGGAATTCTTTGAGTACTCCCTCCTTGTCCTCCCCTAGCCCAGTTTTCTTGTATCTGTTGAAGGCCACTCTCTTCTCCCTCACTTTCCCTGCCAAGCCAGTCAAGTTTTTTTTCTATATACATTTTGTGGGTTTCACAGAGTTTCTCCTAGCCCATTCCCACGCGTCCCCTGATACCGCGCGTGCATGCGATAGCATGCATGCACTTTTTCTGGGTGCCTCCTCTTCTTGTTGCACTGTTAATCAGCCTGTGCTGGCCATCGATCTCCATCCGTGGCAGTGGCATGACAGGCAGTCGACCCCCATCTTGGGAGAGGAGAGCCACTGCTCGAACCTGCTCCCACCCACTCCCCCGTGCCGGCACTCTGGTGACCCAAAGTTGCTTCCGAACCTGGATTGCCGGCATAGCACGAGGCAAGGCATCCAGTGCCTCAGCCCTCAGCGCCACCGGGCTAGCTTGTCCAGCTAAGTTTTTTTTAGACCTGGACTGCTTACTCTGCATCTTGGTGCACAATTTAGTGGCCTCTGACACAGCCCTCTTTATGATGGAACATTTCTGTTCTGCATCCATTCCTGGGCAAATTTCAGCAAGATACCCCCTTAGGATGCTGTCCATCCTGGCAAAATCTGCCTTACTGAAGACTACCACTCTCATCCTGGTCCTGGCTGTCTCCCTGCCCGAGTGAAGGAAGAATCACACTGTGGTGATTGCTGCTACCTAGAGAGTCCTGTACAACTACATCCTGGACTTGGTCCCCGTTGCCTCCCGGTCTCCCGACCGGGGACTCCACTTTTCAGTCCCCCTCTGCCCTTCCCTTCCTCAGTTTAAAATTATTTTAGTTGTAATGTATTCTTAGTTCTAGCCTCTGCTTTAGAGTCCTTGTGTCCTCCTTACTTATCTAGTGCATAGAGTTCCTTCTCCCATGTCCCGCCACACTACCCCGTACCCCATGGTTTCGTATCACCCACCCAGCCAGCCAATTATTAAACGCCTCGATTCTCTGTATCCTAGCAGAGCTTGCCTTTGGTACTGGGAGAACCTCAGGGAACACCACCGATCTACCCACCTCCATGCAGATTTTTCCAACCTCCTTGAACCTATCTTGTACCTCCTCCACCGTACGCCCCTCCAGGTCATTTGTACCTAGGTGTACCACAATGTGAAGTTTATCCCCTCCCTTCTGTACACACTTTTGAATGAACGTCTCACCCTCCCCATCATACCTGGCACACATTCCACCCAAGCACGGCTTTTCCTTGCCCTTATCCCACCCCCCTTCAGTACTGAATCACCCAGAATCACTACCCTTTCTCCCATTGCCTGCCCTGCCCCTGTGCTGTGCCCTACCTCAGGCCCCTGAACCAGAGTGTCCCCTTCCCCGTTCTCTTAATCTCCCCATTTCTCCCTAGCCGTTACTCCTCCTCTAATTGTACCCCGCCCACCCCTCTATGTTTCCTACCCAGCCCATCCCCTTCCCTCCACTGCATTCCCCTCTTCGCTGCTCCACTCAAGTCTGTCCTCTACCCCCACTGCCCTATTTCCTCTGCTCCTTCTTGTTAGTGGTCCCTGACAACACCCCGCCCCACTTCCCGCCTCCCATTTCCTCCCCTACTGCCTTCCCTTCACTTGTTCACTACCTTCCCCTCCTCCATGTTTCCTTCTTGTTCCCATGCCAACACCCCCATCCCTCCTGTTCCCCAAACCAGCCAGCACTGAACCTATTCTTAGTTCCCATCCCCTGCCTGAGCTTTCCCTGTTGCCTTGTCCTGCCTCTGCCTTTCCTGGTCCCGTCCCTCTCCCTCCTCCCTCTTTCTCCGTTCCTACCACATTCCCAGCACAGTGCACCCTGGTCCTTGAGGATTTGATGCTCCTGGCCCCTCCCCCACCCCATTCCGACAAGTGTCTGCCCTGTGTAGTATCTGGAGGAGCCCTCCTTGTCTCGTTAGCACCCCCATCGCCCATCCCAATCATTCCTACTTCCCATCCCCAGCTCCCATCTCAACCTTCCTAATTCCTGCCTAAGTTGGCCGATCTGTTTACAAACCGCTCACACCCCTTCCCTCCACAAGGTTCACAGGAATATGGCTGCCCCACACCCATTGCAGCTCACCACCCTCCCAGCCTCCCCATACCTACTACTCCAGGTCATCCCAACCCCTCCACTCCACCCCCCCATGCATCTGCCTGCCCTAGTTCCCTGGTATTCACATCCTCTCTATACCCTCTTTCTGCTTCAGCCTTTTTTGTTCCCAAAAGCTCCCCCTTACTTCAGGCTCTGCCCAGCGTGGCCTGCAGTCCTCCCTGCAGACACCACACTCCTGCTTCGTGGCACTCAGAAGCTGGAGTGTGGCATCTGACTAGCCTTTTCTTTTAGTAAATACCAGCTCCTTAAGCCCTGCTGAGTCACCGGAGCATTTATTCTCCAGCACCAGCCTGGGCCTAACCCCTGCTGGGTGACGGAAGCATTCTTTTTCCAGTGGCGGTATTAGCCTAACCCTCACTGGACGAGAGTAGCATTCATTCTCCAACACCAGTCTGAACCTTACCCTTGCTGTGTGATGGGAGCATTCTTCCTCCAGCACCAGTCTGGCCCTAACCCCTACTGGGTGACAGGAACATTCATTCTCCAGCACCAGTCTGGGCCCAACCCTTACTGGGTGACAGGAACATTCATTCTCCATCACTAAACTGGACCTAACCCCTCTGGGGCAAAGGGAGCATTTAATCTCCAGCACCAGTCTGGACTTATTATTAGGGTCAGGTATGCACTATAATGTCCTCAAGTAAATCATCTACACTGAACAACAAAGGAAGTATCTGTAAGAGTTTTTATAATTAGTCAGCTGATATTTTATTGCACTGCATGTTGCTGCTATGTAATTTGCGGGTTTTAGATATTAACTTCATCCTCCTTTTGTGGTTGCAATTTTTTGTCTTTTCCATACAAATCAAAGTTACTGACCTCCAGTGGGCTGTGGCATGGGACCTTCCTCCGAGCTGGGGTCTGGCGAAAGGGAGTGTGTCTGCGTGCCGATGCCATGCCCAAGTGCGGAGTGCATCCGCTTGTGAATCTGACCCCATATTTTGTAGCAGTGGCCCCTGCAGAGGTGAAAGACCCGTTTTCCGGGGTTTCCATCCTCACCCTGTTGAAAAGGGGAAAAATAGATCTTATTGGTTTACTTAAAATGTTTAGCCGTGTTACAACTTTTTTTTTGTGTTTGTTTCTTAAAAAGAATATTTTATCATTTTTTTGAAAAAAGCAAGCATCAATATACAGACCATGTCAAAACACAGTACAGTCACCAACTATTTGCAGTCTTTTACCACAAACTTGTGTACCCCTGAATTGTCCAGATGTTTTGTACTGGTGGTACAACCCACGTCCATGGGGCATAATCATAACCTATTGGCTGCCGGGCCAGCATTGAAAAGAGCCGAGGCGTTCTGTGCCTTACCTTTTCCCACTCCAGCGACTGGGAGTGTGGAGTGGAGGGGAATTAAGCATCTGGAGGACAGGTCTCCTTTCCTGGGAGGGGTAGTTTGCCATCTCGGCCCGTGGCTGCCTCCTGAAGGTAGCGCTGGAAGCTTCAAAATGACACGAAGGGGGGGGGCCATGGTATCACAGGTGTGTGCGCCTCCACATACGCACCTATGTGCCACTGCAGCTGGGGACTTCGGTGAGAAAAGCAGAAAATGGATGGCATGGGCTAAATGAAACCCTGCCCACCTTCCTCCAAATCCGCAACGTGGGCTGACTGCCGGCCTATCTGGATGTGTGTCACTGGGTTGGGGAGGAGGAGGGCCCTCCCCTTCCCTGTCTTTCACAAAGCTATAAGATATTTCTGAGCTGCTCATTATCCTTTGTGTTTGTAACTTTAAAAACTTTGGTTGGTGTATTTCAACATTGCAGCCTTTCACTATATTATTCATTAAACATTTCTAAATTGATCAGTATCCTGTGTGTTACAAACTAAACGTAACCTCAATATTGCTAACTTGTATAGAATGTATGGCAGAACGTTGTTATACATAGAAATCTACCTTTTTATAACGTTTTACCATCGATGTGACGTCACAATGTTGTTAACCCATCGATGGTACATCACATCGATGAGTTAACAACCGGGAACAGTCTGGGCATACGCTCAACTGGATCGGACGGCCTTGAAACGGCCATGGTGGTGAGGGCAGAGCAGCGGCGACATAGAAAAAAAAAAAAAACTACAGTAAGGAACTTTCTTTTCTAAAAAACCCAAATGGTACCATACACTATAAAATATAACGTATACTACATAGATGGTTAACTGTTTAACCCATCTCGAGGTTGCCATGGCAACATAAACCTCTCGAGCTTCACATGGTCGCCCTGGCAACCTCGATGGTTAACAAGCCAGTTAACCACTGACGACCATACATTATCCTCTATGTTATTCATCTTCTAGCACCTTTTCAGTGGTAATAATAATCAATTTTATTTTATTTGGTCACTTCAGGATTCTTTACGTACTTATTTATGTAACCCCCCTGCAAATGGGGGTTCCCAAAAGACTTCCAGGAGCTTGCTTGAATGCTCCAAGCCTGAATGGTGTTTGGCGTTTAAGCCATTTATCAGTGAGTGTTTTTAGAGCCTCTGGTACTGTCTCTTTAAGAGCTGTCTGCTTGCAGACATAATTAGTTTGTATGGGGGTACTGTGTGCTTCTCTGTTTGAGTACCACTCAAGCTGCTGCCAATTCACTCCATTTTTGCAGTCACTAGGAGTGCAAAGGGAACCTATCTGAAAGATGTAACTGTTTGCCGGAAACCATTTAGAGTAATAATGAAATTACAGTTTGTCTAACCTGCTTTCTTTGCAGTCAGAACTGTGTCTGCCTAGTTCCCCATTCTGGTTTTGAACTGCTGAACTGGACCAATCAGTGTGGGTAAGCTAGCTCTAAAATGGTGCCTTGGACGAATCAGAACTTGGACTCATAATCTGAGCCAGCCACAAGAGGATTGTATGGGCAGTGACTTGGAGATGTAGTTTAGACTTCGCGCCTTTTTGACCAACAGCAGCAGTCTATTGTGAGTGACAGCCAATCCAGTCAAGAACTGGGAGGAACTCAAAGGAAGTGCCAGTTTTGTCTGTTGGAGTTTCAGTTTAGATCTGGCAGTGAAGGGAAAGAAACCCTGTACTCCTTCAGTGCACAGTTTCAGTCAAAAGCGGTAAGGCCCAGAGTTCTGGTCTGCAGCTTGTGTAACTGCTTGTTAGGACTGAACTGTCCTGTGAAAAGAATCAAAGGATCTCTGAAGAGTAGAAACCAGGCTCACCCTGTGAAGACTGGAGAAATTGTTGAATTGCACTCGGTCTGTCAGGAACTGAATCTGCTGTGTGTTCTCCCGGTATTGTGCAGTAATTGCGATCGGGATAGAGAAGCAGCCTGCCTGGTATAGTACTTTCTTTTTACCATATAAATGTGTGAAGAGTCTCGTGGAGCTCAAGAGTAGCCCTGCTGACGTTGAAGGACCCTATCTTGTTTGGAGGTCATGAGTACTAATTCAGGGTCGCCTCCCTGTTGAATTGCCACATTAAATCCAAATGGAATCACTGTACTGTTGACTGTTTAAACTAATTTTTCTTTTCATCAGGTGAAAGGGCCCCTACCAGCTGCCACGGTTTGGACTAGCCACTAGGGCTTGGGTACCAGGACAGTAACTGGTGGATAGGCCTGTGCACAGAGCCATAGGTAGATAGTAAAGTGATAAGCTAATTAACCTGATTTCCTGTCCTTGTTATATCCCCAAAATAAATCAGAGCTGCTTGTTTCACAAGTTATACTTCCTGAGGTATTTGTCTATGTTAAAGTACTGTACTGTGATTGTTGCACTGTATCTTTATTTCACAGGAGGTCCCAGTGCCGGAACTAGTCCTGGGGGTAAGTGTATACTGTGAAGGTAATTCTGATATATTGTGTGGGCCACTAGTGGGAAGAAAGGGGTTGCAGTGTCCCAGAGGGCTGTGACCAAGTAAGTTTAACTATTGCAAACCCTGACCTCTGGGTGGAGGCACCCGCCATTGGATCCAGGCTCCTCAACCTGTTAGTGGCAAATCAGGCAGGGGTAGTAGCCCCTGGGATAGTGCCATCTAGGGGTTACATTTAATTTGTTAATTTTTGGACATATAATCAAGTTCATTTTAGCTTTTGGTTTCTTAGGCAAGATTACTTCAGTGGCATGCATCTCCATCGATTTATTTAGTCCTTCTAGCTTAGTGGTCATCTTCTGTATCTTCCTGTGACTCACACTATAGATGCCTCTTTTCCTTATATTTGTTCGAATTCTTGGAAGTCTTGGGTTGCCTCTTCATCATCCGTGATGGTGATGAGATCACCTATGGCTCCTTATTTCCTTTGATGCACCTTGTGGGCTTCACTGAGGTTATGAGCTAGTCACACGAAGCGCTGTGCCTCCATCATCTCACTAAACCATAAATAAATAAAAATGTTTACTGTACTTGTCTCCTGCAGCGCGACTGGCCTCAATCAGTTCAGCCGTCCCGCCCAGCACTGCCTCCTCTGGCCTTACCTCCACCTCGTAGTAACCCTTCTTGGGAAGGGCTGCTGAGGGGGCCAAGCAGTTATGCCCCACGACAGAGCAGCAGTATCCGGCAGCAAAGAGAGAACCCAGTCGGTGGTGTGGGGCCTGCAGTGAGTGGAGGACGCCATCCTGCTTTGATCACTGTGTTTTTTTCCATTTTCTATCCCACACGACATTGGGAAGGCCTTGCTGATGCGTCACGCTATGCCGCCGACATTTCCATCCCACAGTCCATGGTTTGAAGCTGCACCGCCACCTGTATCCCCAGGTATGTGTTGTAGAAGAGACCACATTCCCTCCCACAAGGAGGCAAGCATCCAAGGGACGCTCAGCCATCCTCCCCCCAGCTGTTGCATGCGGTAGCACTACTGCTGCACTGGTGGGCCGGCTCCTCACTCAACCATTCCTGTTTGTTGGTAGTTCTCTAGCCAGTGCTGGAAGAGAAGATTTTTGGCTATAGAAGAGATCACTGCAAATGCGTGATAGTTGCTAAATGCCACATTTGTTTGTTCCAGGTGTCCCATGATGCATCACTCTGGGAGAACAAGATCTTCCATGTTGAGTATTTTTTTTTTTGTCTTGCCAATACATTTGTGTCACTGGACAATGCCAGAACAAATGCATAAATGATCCTATACGAGCTCCACACTTGTAGCACTGAAGTGAAGGTATCTGCTTCATTCTATAGAGTTTTACCACAGTGAAATAAGAATTATGTAATATTTTAAATTGTTGGATTGAGAGTTTGGAAATGGAAGTTGATGTGTTCACAAAGGTCCATAGCTTTTTGCATTCCCACGCCATTGTGTCCTGTCCTAAGTGAATCAGACCGCCAGACCAGACTTTAATGTCCTCTGCCTTCCCATGTATCTATGTGACCAAGGCAGTGTATCAACCAGACATTCTAACCCCCCCCCCCCATTTATGACCCCTGCACACTGCTGGGCTCCACGGCAACCCCTTTCCTCGGGGTCCCTAATGCTCCCCACAGTTACCACCGGAGGGGACTGAAGCACTGGCTTCCTAATGAGCGCCTGCTTCCATTATATTTCAAGCCTCCGTTTGTTTCCCCAGTGGGGTGTAGTCACCCCTTCCCTCCATACTTCACGGAGAGCGTGCACCAGGAGCCACCTCAAACCCTCTGGCCGGGCGAGGGACCAGTCCATAGACGCCGCAGTGAGGATTTTCCATTTTCTGGTCCCACTCCCTGCAGATGTCGGCACACGAGGAAGGTCAATGAGACGAAGGCATGCTGAGACATGCCTTCACTCAAACCTTCGTCCGACATCTGTCCCTCCTTGTACTGCTCCCTCATCTGCACCACCACCTGCGGTCACCCAGGTGGCGGTATAGCAGCGAGGTCTACAGCCCTTTTGATCCTTCTCTCCCCGGCCGGCCCTCCAACAACCCAGGCTCGCTACCAAACCTAGGTCGCTAGCGTCTCAAGCAGTAGTGCCATCATTGTGCCGGCCATTCTAGGCCTTTCTGACAGCAGTTTAAGTACTGCGGTTTCCCATTCTGTGGATAGCTGCCTTCTTGGTCCCAATGGCCATGCTGATAATAATATGTACTGGATTTATAATCATTTGTAATGGCAGGGGTCAAAATTAGGTTTTGCAGCCAGCCCGCTGATGCAGCAGAAAGATTTATTGCTGAGATACGGGCGTCCCAGGTTTCAGAACAGACTCGGGATGCTAGAGGGCGGGGGTGGATTGAGCAGCCACAGCACGCTCTCCACTCCCGAGGGGGGGGTAAAGTGACTACGATCTCAGGACGCACCATCACCGGAGCGCCAAACTAGTGTCACACTGAGAAGGGAGAATCGGATGAATGACCTAGCAGTGTCCACTTGACTGCCCCCCCCCAAAAAAAAAAAAAAAAAAACCCACAACATACACACACACTCACAAAGGAGAAAGACCTTCGGTGTGCATGGAATGATGCCCCCACCCTGGCCCGGACCTGGATCCCCACCACAACCATGACTTGGCACCTCCGAAGTCAAGCCTGGGGGCTCCTGAGGCTTAGCCCTGGGGGCGATTCAGGGGCACTGCAGCAGGAGGATTCCGGGGTCCATCTGCAGGGACAGGGAGGCTGAATTATCGGGGGGGAGAGAGAAGATTGCCACCGGAAGATAAAAGCATAGTAAGTCAACCAAAAAAAAATGTTCTTTGTGTTTTATTTTGCAGCCACTAACTAGCGGGGCTAGTGACTGGGAAAATCCACTAGTCCCAGACTTTTGGCCCAGCAGGTGTACTTACTGAAATATTAGTTTCTAGAGTACAAGCTATTTTTTTTTTTTGGTTTTTAACTAGCCAGATACAAAATCTACCAGCATTTGGCTAGTGGGCCAGTGCTAATTTCAGCCCCTGTAATGGCCTATTGCTGGTAATCAAGGTACTCCTGTGGCTCCTGAAAAGTTCTTGGTCTCTTGCCCTGTTCTATCCTCAGTACCCCTCACTTTCTTC
The DNA here is from genome assembly GCA_016271365.2 of Neoceratodus forsteri. Lineage (NCBI taxonomy): Eukaryota > Metazoa > Chordata > Ceratodontiformes > Ceratodontidae > Neoceratodus > Neoceratodus forsteri. The sequence goes on along the minus strand of CM028136.1, from coordinate 51,731,813 downwards.
AAACACCAAAGTTCAGCTCCTTGTTATGAATGACCATCTGAGGCTGCATTCTGTAGTCTTTACTGTGCTCTGGGTTTTGCAGATTAGGAGCCCTAGCTGTGCGAGGTGGCCAGTGGCACATTCTTTAGCACGTTAAATAGTTGTACAACAGACATGGCTACTAGCGCCAATCCCTGCTCTTTGCAAATTTGTTCTTCCATGTGTAGCTAGGCTGGGGAGGTTCTGATGACATCTAGCAAAACTGAGCAGACCAGATAGTCAAGAAGGCTTTTATCTGCTGGCATGTTCATATTTTTCTCTTCTGTGGCCATATAGAAGATAACGTACGGGCAGCCACACACAATCCTCCGTCTACAGAGTTTTTTTTTTTTTTTTTTATGGCAATCTGGAACCTCGATAGCAAAGCTCGAGAGATTCCCTGGTTGTCAAAGGGCACTCTAGATGAAGACACAGACTTGTCTGTGTATTGATGTCCATACATTATATTTTCTAGTGTATGGGCCTGCATCCATGCCAGTCTTTTTTGTCAATTACATTTTAATTGAAATAACGTTATAACAATAAGAAACATCAGTTACATACATATTTTGGAGACAAAAGAAGAATCAGTTAAAGGGACATTGTCAACCCCCCTTAGGCCTCAAAGTGTCCCTAGTTTGAAAAAAAAAAAACAAAACAAAACAAAAAAAAACACACACACACGAAACAGACCTCCCACCATACTGGTGTTACCACTCACAGGTTTGTTTACATTCCTTGATCAGCTCCAACTGCATCTTTCCTGGACAACCACCTACAATACAGTCTAGCCGCTCAAGATGGGGGAGAAAGGAGCCTAATGAATCATGAGTGACTGCACTGTTTGGGAGTGTTTGTAATGCTCGCGAAGTATGCAGTAAGAACAGATCCAGGATTGTAAACAAAACAAGGTTTATACAGTAAATATACATTAACATGCATTTCAGTTCTAATAAACAAGGAAACAGAAAACAAACAGCAACATCAATGAATTTAAGGTAAGCAATCATAAAATGTAGGTTTTTAACTAGAAATAATATGATGAAAAACAGGTTGACAGTGTCCCTTTAAAGAATGTTCAACAAGTAACTTCTAAAAACAGGGAACACAAATAATCAACAACCGTTCATTATGCTGACTGATGCAATATTATGAATAAAATAACAGTGCATTTAAGTGAGATATTGCAAACTAACATAGCATGGTAATTGTAAATTATGCTGGCATACTGAACCAAAAATGAGATGCTCAAGGGTAAACAGATACCTTTTCCTCCCGATGCATGTAATACAACAAAACATAACAGATCAGTATAAGAAAGTAAAGTAACAAAGGAAACAGGAGATAAGGAAAAAAAAATACAGCATGATTAGAAGAATATTGAAAGTATGATAGGCAAAATAGAGAAGGTATTCTTAAAGAGAGACAGCACCTATTTCAGACACTCTGGTTCCTTTCAGTGAATTGGGGGATGGGGATAAGGCATTTATTTGAGGGTTGGAAGCTGGCTCAGATTACTGATTCAATGTGCTGCAGCTTTTTCTGTAAATTCAAGTTTTTGGATGGAGGAAAACAGTTATGCGGCAGCATTCGAAATGGTTGTGCTGCAGCAGTGACATCACTATTGCAGCACAACATAATGATGCCACTGCTGCAGCACAAGCATATTCCAGGCATTGAATTCCATGCATAACAGGGTTCCACTATAGCTGCATAATTAATGGTACTAGTTAACAGTGTTTAGAAGCTGTATCTCCATGTGTCATGATGTGTTCCACATTCTGAGTGCCAGTGTCCATCATTTTTCCGTATTTTTAGTGACAGTGTCCCATACTTCAGGGACACTATGTTGAGAGGTATGTGCCGGTGTTGGGAAGGTGCTGTTACAGACCGGTCCTGGTGTTTGGGAGGAGGACGGGAGGTTGCTGTCGCAGACTAATCCTGGTGTTTGGAAGGGCGAGGGCGGTTGTTGTGACAGCCCAGTCCTGACGTTTGGAAAGGGGTGATGGATGGTCACATCCCGGTCCTGGTGTTTGGTGATATAGTTGCTGTCACAGCCCGGTCCCGGCGTTTGGAGGTGGGGTTATTACAGCTCAGCCCTGGAACGCTCTCCTCCCACAGCCCTACTTACCACTCCCGGGGCTCCCGTTCCTCTTCTCACAGAATGCTGGGGCCTCAAGGAGCAGCAGCCGTCCTCGGGCTGAGCCCGGCCCTGAATCCAAAGTCCCCCGTTGCCGGTGCTGGTCTGTTCCCCGATTACATTCCCCGGGTCTGAGCCGCCACTCCGGGCCCCGGCTGACCGTTCCCCACCGGTGGATACCCACTCCGCCGTTCGCCCGACAGTAGGTATCCACTCTTTCCGCAACGCCAGCTCCCTTCAATAGCTGGCCAGTTCCCGGCAGCCCGGGGCTCTCCGCTACCCGGTGAATCTCCGCAGCAGCTACAGTAGCCGGTTCCCGGGGCGAACCCGGGCTCTACGGTAACTATAATCCACCTCTGCAGTCTTCTCTCCAGCACTGACGCCCCGCCAGCCGTTTGAATCCGCTTCTTCCCAGCAGGCACTGCGGCAGCCGCTAGACAAAAGAAATCGATGCAACAACAAAGCCCGCCAATGCTGCGGTTTTGCCTTTTAGTGCGGCGAGGACGGGAGTGACCACGTGACGTGGGCGGCTCGGGCATCGACATGCGCTGTCTGTCGTTAGGGTGAGAGGGGAAAGGTGATGACAACGGGGTTCAAGAAACTCCCGGTGCTAGGCAGGTGGTGTGAGGACAGTGAAGGGACTGGCAAGCAGTTTCAACATTAAATAAAGCCATTAATAGTGTATCTGTGCTGGGAAGGTGCAGCAGAGTGGTGCTGCCTCCGGAGACCAAGCAAAGACAGGGGAAGTAGCTGCATGGAACGTCCTTGTAGCTAGGAAGAGTTGAGATAGGGAACTTTCAGGTAGATTCTGAGGTGGTGGAACTCTCCTGTTTTATTCAATAGAGAAAGATAACAGAGGTGCAGGAACTTTCCTACAGGTGGTGGCGCTGTGTTCCTGTAGGCTTCTGTTCAATGTAACCTCTGCTCCTAGCCAGGAAATAGAAAAGAGCGAGTTTCTGTGTGGAGCAGAGGTCCGGGGAAGAACCCCTACAGAACTTTGGGGACACATACACTGGCGCGGCTCACCCATCTGTTGGAGTTGCTCTCTGTAACTCCTGAGGTTTTTCTGTAAATAATATTAATTCCTATGGAATCTGGAGTGGGGAGTCTTGGATGTGATTCAGCAGTGACCCAGGTGTATCCATCCAGAGTGACCACCTTTTAGTGCCTGAAACAAGTGACACCAAGTCGTATAGAGTATATAGAGCAGACAGTTTTAAAAGAAGAAGTGAATAGTTAACCATTCTCAGAACAGAGAGGTCGTCCTGTACCCTGATTAAGAGAAGTGGCACTTCATGTTTTTTACTAGTACAGATGGTTTTGATGGCCATGTGCTTTTATTAGGATTTAGAAATCCCCTTTAGTTATATTCTGACAGGTGTTTGTACATGTTTCCTTGAAATGGCTCACCGAGCAAGTTCTCTCCTCCTGAGGTTGGGTTTCAGGGGTGCTAGTAGAGCATCAGTATGCCTTTATCCTGTGTCATCATTCCAAGTCAGAACCTTAGGCCGAACTCCAAAAAGAGAGCTCTTTCCAGTACTTTGGGACTTTTTTCCCAGATGAATGCTACAGGTAAGCCCAATATTTTAATTACATAAAATAACAAAGAACAGAAGTTGTGAGCATGTGTAACCACCCTACAAATGGGGTTCCCGAAAAGTCTTCCTTGAGCTTGCCTAAATGCTCACTGCCAGGCTGGTGCCCTGCGTTTTAGCAGTTTAAATGTGATTGCCAGAGAGTGCCTGTATAGCCTCTGTACTGTCTCTTTAAGAGCTGCCTGGATTGCAGTCATAAGTAATCTGAGAGGGAGCTCTGTTGAAAGATGTATTTGCTGAAAATCATTTAGAGTGATAATGTAGATTGTCTAACCTGCCTTCTTTGCAGCAAAGACTGTTTTGTATATCTCCATGGTGATTGTGAAGAGAGTCGGACCAGCCGAGGAGCTATGCTTACTGCGTAACTCGCTTACTGCGTAACTGACACAGATCAAACGTCCTATTGCGTAGCCATGTGCTACATGACTTATTTGCATAGATATGGGAAAGAAAATGTTAAGACAACTGCAAGTCAGCTAGAAACTTTTTAATGAATCCATCCAGTTAAACGATTACATCAGAAAGGTAATAAAGACAGCCGAGGAATAAAAAGCAGCGAATATTTTTGTGATTTTCTGAAAAATAAGGAAGAGAATGGATCGGTTAAGTTATCTAAGAGCTTTTACACCCTAAAAATGTGCATTATTACAGGTCAGTTGCATCAGACTTACACATTTCTTGTTTTTGATACTGGGCAATATGGGCTAGCATGTTGTGGAAGCCTTCAGAGCTGTTTTTACAAAAATGTTCTCTCCACATAAAAGAGTCGCGATATGATGCTACCATTTCTGTTCTTGTGCCATTCATTTGTTTAAATTGCTTTTTTGCTCTTGACCAATACCCCCTACCAAATTAGTATGTACACCATTCAGTGGGTTTACAAAGTTTTCTGAATGGTTAGTAGTTTTGTGTGTATAGTTTTTGTTTGGAATGTCTTCTATTCTGTGGTACGCTGCCCATTGGTCACTGTATATAATTGAGCCTGCTCTGACATTTTTTCTCAATGATGGGCAATAGTGTAGCTGTATCCCTACGGTCATCAAATTGTAGTACTCCACATGATTTTTTGACATCGTACATTCCAAACTCCCATTTGTCAGGAGTATGTGCGTTTCTACTTCTATTGTACTTTGCTTTAACCATCACCGATTCGTTGATTTGCACTACTTTTCCTACTCCTCCCAGTTCTTCTTTTACATTTAGCATTTTCCAGATGTAGATATCACACAGGAATTGATACCGGTCTACTACTGTCTTGTTGTTTATCTGTAGATGTTCACTTGTGATTGTCATTGACATTTTTTGAGCACCAGTAAAGCGTTAGCATTACCAGCTTAGCTAGAGGTAATCTCAATTTGCCAAAATATGTTCCTGTCAGTAAACTTGTTTTTTTTTTGTTCACTGCCTGGTGGTACATTTCCACAGTAAACCTATGCTGCCAGCAGAAGAATCCTCTATTATCAACATCGGTGAGCCACATGTTGTGCAGTTTTTTTTCCCTAGGTATTATTTCCTTTTCTTGCAGAAATATCACCAGTCAATTAATCGTTGAACAAATACCTGATAGTGAGAAGATTGTCATTGGGTCCATTATATACTTGGATTTTGCGTTCTCTGACAGGAAGAACAGTTTGAATTTTTTTGTTTATTTTAGGACTGTTTGGCTCGAAGGGAAAGTTCTGAAGTTAGAGCGAGACACTCATGTTCAGGATGCTTGTTGTGTTTCTGCATCTTTTTTTGGATTATCATTTTTTTTTTATATACATAGATGATTTTTTTTTTGGGTGGGTGCAGGGGCACAGCCCCCATGAAAGATTACATTAATTTGTTGTGAAGGATGTAAGGATGGACCAAGCTCGAAGGGGGAGGGGGGTGCCCGAAAGGTTATGTTCATTTATTAAGTCTGCTATTGTGTATATTTGCTTTTTATTACACTTTTTCATGATGATTTATTATAGTTATTGTGTTTTGTGATGTTAAGGCGAGGTCACGTATTCCCGATGACTGGGGCACTTGGCACACATGTTTCCGTACGTAGGCATCACGCTGCGCCTACGTTTTCAGTGGAAGGCGGTGTGCGATTTCCATAGCCTTTTACGCTACGCAATCTGGCTGGTCCGACTCTCTACACAATCGCCATCTCCACTATCTTGGTCTTGGACTGCTGAATTAACCAGTTAGTTCTGGTGGGACCTAAAATGGAGCCGGACTACAGGAGCTGTCTGGAGTCAAAATCTGTAGGAATTGTAGTTTTGGGCTTTTGGCGCCTTTTTGCACCTGAAGGGGGAGCTGCTGTTGTGACTGACAGGAGGATCAGCCAACCGAACCTTTTGGATCTTGGGGAAATTCCCAAGCTACTTGCTGTTAGAGGTAGATCTAAGTTGTGAGCTGAAGAAGCAAAAGCTCAATACAGTCTCTGTGGAAAGGCCTGAGTTTTGGCTTGCATGCCTGCCTGCCTGCTGCCCCTGAGAGAGAGAGAAGAGAATCAGTTTGGACTGAATTCGAGTTTGCCAGAACGAAGTAAGCCACTGAGTTGTGACCAGCATCAACCTGAAGAAGACCGAAGAGTTTGCTGAATGCGATTGGCCTGTCAGGATTTCCAGCTGCTTTTGAATCCCCGGTTTGTGCAGAGACTTTGCGATCGTGACCAGAGAGCGGTTTGCCTGGTGCAGTAGAATTTCCTTACATGTAAATGCGCTGTGAGTTGTTAGTGGGCCATGATTTGCTTCCCCACTGTGTGAACTGTGTTCTGCTTGCTTGAAGCTGTATCCAGCCAAAAACGGACTGTATTTGAATTTGTCTCCATTTGGCCTGGGCCTTGCCACATTGGCGCAGCCAGACTACCCGCTGCACAGAGAAAGCCATCAACAAGAGACCTGCCTGGGGATCAGCCTCCTGCTCCACGTTTGAACAGGAATGATGCCTCGGCGAATCGTGTGGGCCCTGCTTCTCCTGGCACTCCAGATCAACCACCTGCAGTCTCACTTTCGTCTCAGCCTGTGTCCAGTCTTTGGTATCGTGAGTAATCATCAAGGTAGCTCCCTGCAACAGCAGCCTAATCTAAAAGTGTGTCATCTGATTGTTTTGTTGTTTTCTTTTCATGAACTGAGCTCTCCGGCTCCGGATTACAATTAGTGTGTGTGGTGCATGTTGTTTTCTTCCATCACAGGGCCCCAGCCTGCTGCAACATTCCTGACTAGCCCACCATTCTCCATCTGGGTACCCAGAGTGTGTGACTGTTTATGGATCCTGAAGTGCATGCATAACTGTTTGATTGATGCAGCCTTTAAGCAAATTAACCTGATTATGCCCCTTCCTTGTTTAAGTCCCTTAAATGAATCCAATCCAACTCTTTATTGCATTTACCCTGACTGTGGTTCCAGTTTGTGCAAGAGTACTGTACTGCTGTTATTTGCTGTGTATAACCTTGTATAACATTGGCATGCTGGCACCAGGGCTGATGCCAGAAACCCCGCAATTACGCCGGCATGCCAGCACTTGGTTCCAGCGTGTCTGTGTAAGGTCCTGGTTTTCATCATAACAATGGTTACACAAATTCTTAATAATGCAAGAGAAAACCCTTTGGTAATTATACACATTGAGGTTAATAATATTTTTTCATCAAAGTATTAAGCAAGAGTTTGACAACACATTTGTTAAACCAACAGAGATAAAATGTAAATTTGCATTTTCTGAAATTTTACCTGCACCAAGAGCAGATAATTATCCTTATCAAAAAATAAATGCGTACTTGGTGTATCAGACAGGATATTGATTGTATTACTCACTGGGAGGAATTTGAATATAGACAGGACCTTGTTAGTAAGGATGGACTTCACCCAAATAAATCGGGTAGATATAGGATAGTGCATGGGGAACAGTTGACAACAGGGCTATTCTTTCACCGAGTTGGCACTATGACGACGGATTAGCTCTTGAGGTAATCCGTCGTCATAGTGCCAATGAGAAGAAAGATTAACCCTGTTGTCAGCTGTTTCCCATGCACTTTTCTTTATAGTGTATGGTGGAACGTCGTTTTTTTCGGGGGGGGGTGGAAATCACTACAGTATGTTTCTGCTTCAAAACATTTTTACTGGGGTACTAGAAGGAAAATGAACTTTACATTTTGAACGTTTTCACGCTAAACATTGAAACTATTTAAAAACTCACATACAGCAGCACCCGGAACAGCAATTCACAATCTGCGGGGAGAGCAGAGAAAAGGGGTCGGTAGTGAGGATCACATTTCATCAGTCAGGAAACTATGTAATTGCCACATGTCATTTCTCATTTTTTTTGCCCTTTTTTTGTTTTCCTGATCGCGGATGAATCTATCCTGTTCCAATAGTGGCTTTGACAGTACTGCTGCCGACATTGCTGCTTTCGCTATGTGTACTGTCTATGGAGTGAGCCCTAACTGTCAAATGCTGCTCGAGAACACAGTGTGTGATGTGCACAATGCAGCAGAACAAAAAATCATTCTGCTGCACTGTAAATATCACTAGTGCAGGTGAACAACATTTTGACAGCGATGGATTTCGGTGGAGAACGACGTTCCACCATACACTATATTATTACTAGGAAACCAGTTCAGTGATTATATTGGACATGTCTTAAACTGATCCATAGGGGGAAGGGCATCAGCTAGGTAGAATTGTGTACTCGAAACCATATTGGATAATGCAGTTCCTAATATGAAAATACCTATAGTTAATATTTCTGATAATGGACATTCAGTATTAACTCATGACAAAAACCAATCTGTGATAAGTGCATCCAAACTTAAAATTCTCCTTCTGAATGACAGAAGCCGAAGAGACAAGATGGGTGAATTAAGTAACCTACTTATAGAAGAGCAAGTTGATGTATGTGGAGTTACTGAAACTTGGTTTCAAGACCATGACTGGGTACAGAATATACAGGGATACTACTCATTCTATAAAAATTATTCACACACTAAAGGAGCAGGTATTACTTTGTTCGTGAAGGAAAACTTAAGTTGTTATTAGATTAAAAATACAACTAACACAGAAGATAAAACCAAAATACTGTGGGCCAGAATTAAAACATTATCTGAATGGTTAACTGTGGGTTTATGTTATCGACTGCCAGACTTGGATAGCATGGTCAACGAATCCTTTCTGAGTACTTTAGAAAATCTTAAGACTAATGATAACTTAATTATAATGGGGGACTTCAATCTACCCAGGATTTGCTGGAAGTCTCTACAAGGTAAAAGTTCCATCGAAAATAGATTCATAAATGCTACTCTTCAACTAAATTTGGAACAGATTGTTATGGAACCAACAAGGTCAAATGCAGTTCTTGACCTCATCTTCACAAATATCAAAACTAATTATTTACCACCTAGAGTATTAATTCCTCTAGGGGATAGTGACCATAACATAATTTTGTGGTCGTCTACATGTCATTACAATATAACCAAGGGAGTGACTGTAAAGAAAAACTTCAATAAGGACAACTTTACTCAAATAAAAAAATCACTTGACTTTGTGGGATTGGGAAACTGAACTCAGGGATCTCAACACTGAGTGTGCTTGGAGCAAAATCAGAAAAAATTGATTTCTGTATCCAATGCTGGGTTCCATCGTATAAAAAATATAGTCAAAGTAAAAGAAGAACTCAACTATGGTTTAACACAAAAATCAAGAAGTTGATTAACTCAAAAAAAAGAACTTATAATAGATATAAGAAAAATCCAACATCAGAAACATGGTCTAAATTTAAAACTAAAGGAAACTTATCTAAAAAAGCAATAAGAAATGCAAAAAGAATATTCGAAGAAAATTTAGCTGCCAACACAAAAAATGATAAAAAAAACCTTTACAATTATATAGGCTCCATCAAGGGAAATTCATCTAGGATTGGTCAATTTCTAATAAACCAAGAGATAATCACTGATGAACAGAAAATGGCCGAGGTACTAAATTCCTATTTTGGTAGTGTACAGTATATAAAAGTAAAACAGAGTCACACCTAAATAATATTGATAGTGAGTATTTTAAAACACCATTTACTCCCCTAGAAATCATTACTGCAATAAAAAATATCAAAAATGATTTGTCCCCTGGACCAGACAATATACCACCTATATTCCTAAAAAATGTGTCTGCTGAGTTATCTAGTATATTAACTTGTTTATTTAATAAATCGATAAATGAAGGAGTAGTACTTTTTGAATGAAAAGTTGCAGCTGTGACTCCCATTCATAAAAAGGGTAGTAGGCAGTTGGCTCAGTGGCACTGAGGGTTGAGGCGCTGGACGCCACACCTCACGCCACGTCAGCGACCCAGGTTCGGGAACAGACTCTGGCCGCCGGGGGCTGGCAGGGGAGAGGGAGGATTGAGCATCTGTCGACTGCTCTCCTCTCTCTGGGGTGGATAATTGTGCTTGCATCGCCGTAGCAGCAACGGCGGAGGCCAGCCGCACTACAAGTGGCGTGCAATAGTAAGGGGGGAGAGCGCAGTGGGCATCGGCACTCACGCATGCGGGACGCCATTGCACATCCGGCTCTCCACTGGGGAGAAACGTGAAAAATGCGGAGGGCGATCTTTGCGGCTGATGGCCACGCCTTGTGCCCCCCCGGAGAGACCTGAGAGGGGCACGTGCCCGGTGGGTGCAAGAGCGATAATGGCCGGCCCACTGGGAGAGCGGGTTCATGTGGCCCGCACGCACAACTGGGTCCAGGGGTGCAGACCCGGTGGACAGAGATCATGTAGGGCCCCTCTGCCGAGGAGAATAAACAGTAGTATGATTAAAAAAAAAAAAAAGGGTAGTAGACAGAGTCCCAGTAATTATAGACCCATTAGTCTGGCCTCTTGTGTGGGAAAACTAATGGAGAAACTTTTACTAAATAAGATTAAGAATCACCTTCTTGAAACCGATAATAATGATGTAACACAACATGGGTTTGTATATGGTAGATCTTGCCAGACTAACTTAATAAATTTTTTCGAGCCAGTTAGTTTAGCTCTTAATAACGGCCTACCTGTGGATATAATTTATCTTGATTAGGAAAAGGCTTTCGACACTGTATCTCATTCTATTCTTTTGCAACAACTAATAAGAATAAAATTATATCCACATGTTGTCAAGTGGGTGGATTCATGGTTGGACGGTAGGAAACAGTGGGTATCAGTTAAAGGTTCCACCTCTGGTACCTTGGAGGTCACAAGTGGTGTGCCTCAGGGATCTGTCTTGGGGGCTGTATTATTTAATACATTACTATCAACTATGGAAACAACAGATGGGGTCTGGATAAATAAGTACGCTGACGACAGTAAGATTGATTGGCTGTATTAGCAACTATGCTAATTCAATAAGGGCACTACAAAATCATTTAGATCAATTGACTGTCTGGGCAATAACAATAACCAATGATCTAAAATTTTCTACACATACAAATAAAACAATAAAAAAGTGTGCTGGTATCACAGCTTGTATTTATAAAAATATTAAAAGTCGAAAAGCTGAAGTGATTATCCCATTGTATTCTACTTTGGTACTATCACATATTGATTACTGCTTAGCTTTTTGTGGACCAACTACGAAAGGTTTAAAAAGTGCAGTTGAAAATGTACAAAGGAGATTAACAAAAAACATGAAATTACATGATGTAACATACATAGAAAGATTGAAGTCTTTGGGTCTTTATTCATTGGATTATAGAACTGTGAGGGGTGATCTTTGTTTAGTGTACAAAGCTACAAGAAATCCAATTTTGTCTGAAACTTTGTGTTTACAATATGCGGAAAATAGTAGAAATACTAGATCACATAATCTAAAATTACAAACAAAGGTAAATCACACGACTAAAAGAAATAATTACGTAACTCAACGATCACCACGCTTTTGGAATTTTTTCCCACCTGCTGTTGTAAACAGCATAAATATTGACCAGTTTAAATGTAACTTAGACATGTATATGGGAGACAGAAAATTTCATTTTCTGCCTTCAGACTGATGGCAGCGAGTTCATAAATGGGTTTATGCCCTTGAACTTGTAACTATCCTATGAACCTAGGAAGGTCACAGAGTCCATTTAAGGTCTGCTGGGACAGAATAGGCTGGGAACAATAGGCAGACTGGGTGGGCCAAGCAGTCCTTATCTGCCAACAAATTCTGTGTTTCTTTGTGCTAAGGCATCTATCAGGGACTTGATCCAGGGAGCTGAGAGTCTGTGGTAACTGCAACACTGATTAAAGATGTCCGCTTCCTCAGGGCACAGTGGAGACTCTGGAGAATAGGTTACAGCAAAGGAATTTGCCCACCTCGGCTCGCAAGCCATGTGGAATTGATGTCAGCTTTAGATCGCCTCATATTTAATGACTTGGCCTGCCTCCCTAGATACTCGGAGATCAGACTGACTAAAGCATTTGTGATTCCTGTCCTCTCCTAGCCTAAAGAGGGTGCTACACAGCAGTTGCTCACAACGACTGTTGCTCTTATCTTCCCCAAAAGCATGAATTCCCTTATTGCAGGCTGCTCGGGTGTGGTGATATCATTTGGGAAGGGAGCAGGCTTGCCTTTTGTCCAGGTATCTCCTTACAGACACAGGTAGGGTTGCCAACTTTGGATGGGGCAAAAACCGGATCCTAAGCTCCGCCCCTAGCCCCACCCCTTTTTATGACTCATCATGCATTGTTTCTCCTAGAAGGCCATTTGTTATATCAATAAAAGACAAGATGTAGTGGAAAAATTTAGGTTAAGTAAGTGCTAATGGTGTTAATGGCCATACTTTACACCTCCCAGGCTGACTGCTTTCACAAACAAAGGGTTATATTGACAACAGAACTTGTTTGTAAGCTGGCCATGCAGCTGAAACAATGAATAATATGACATTTGTTTCAAAAGTATGTGAGCACTCAAAATGGCTCAAAAACCTGACCAGCACACAGCAAAACTGGATTACCCGATAGGGACCCAGAAAACCTGATCACCAGGTAAAAAACCTGACAGGTGGCAACCCTAGACACAGGAGAGAAACTGTCAACTTCAAATGGCAGTGAAAATCTTGTTGGAGAGAGTGATTGCGGCATAGTTGCCGATTTCGGCCCGGCTCCATAAAATGAGAATCTGTACAGATCCTGAACTGGCCATGAGTTTTGCGGAGCAACAGCACAGCCCGGACCCGCCTGGTGATCAGGCTCCAGCTGGTGATGTTGAAGAACAGTGACGTCGGCAGTTTAATTGGACAGATTTTCTTGTTTACTGTGCTTCTGTATTTTGCCGGCTTGATCTGTGTATCAGGTTTTTCTCATTCCTTTGGTCAGCTTCAGTTTCTAAAGGAGGATGCAGTATTGTGATGGGTGTGTGGTAATTTTACAGAGGCATAGTTTGTTTCAACCTATGCCACACTGCTCGATATGCCATACAATTAGTTATTACTGTGTGGGAGCACACAACTCAGTTTGTAAACTGTTTGATTTCCTGTAATTGTTTATTGTTCCTCACGCAGATCTGAAGTTCAGTATCTAGGTGTGTGAGGGGAAACTTTAACTTAGCTGAGCCCAACCTCTTGTTATGAAATCCTGCATTATTCTTTAAAGTTCGACCCCCCCCAACACACACACACACACACACACACACACTAGCAAAGCTGAGGGGAGCAGGGAGATCCCACAAAGTGATCTGTATTATATTAAAGGTGACAGTGTCATGTCCTACACACTCGCCTAGCTGGACTATTAACCCTTATGTTATGTAATGGGGCTGTGCGATTTTAGCTGGGTGATTTCCTTTTGTATACATTGTCTTTTTTTACTAATTCCGAACAGCTACAGCTTACAATCCAACCAAAATTCTGGAGTACTGTATATACACTTGCTTTGTGAACTGCATACAATTATAAATAAATGAATTGATTGGACTGCACTGACTCTGTGCTTAGCTGGTGCTTATTTCTAAAATGGACTTGTCCTCTTACCTGATTTTTCAACTGCCTGCCTTGAATTCTAGGATATTGCATCCAGAGTAGTTTGTTTTGGGATTTACTATTTTTTTGTAACAGTTTGTTATGGGCGTTCCTATTTTTTTTAACAATGTTTAATTGTACCCAGCTAGTTGATTCTGTAGTTAGCCAGTAATGTATTGTGCTGAGTTCTCATTGCTTTCTCTTCTGCCTGTTCTGTGACCCTGCTCCCCCCCCCCCACACACACACACACAAACACTCCCTCTCACACACCCCTCTCCTCCCTTCCTCCTCCATTGTTCTGACTTTATCTGAGTAGCTCTTTCTGGTGCCTCAGGTCAGGCACCCCACCTGATTTCTCCCTACTTTGCTCTCCGCCCCTTTAGCACCTGCTTCCCTGTGTAGTCCCACCTAATCTTTTTCCTGCTGTCATCCCACCCACTGTCTTTGCTTCAAATATTGGACTTGAACCCCAACCATTGCCTGTGGCATCTGTCATGTTCTCCTTTCGAACAGTCCTTCCTCCCTAGGCCATCATGTCCAGCTCTCTCCTATCTCATCTGACCTTCCCTCCCCACTCCCTATACCCCCCTTCCCTTCCCACTCCACTTGCCAGGACATGCCTACAGTACTTATCAAAGGACTCTTGCATCTCAGTCTTCTTCGCACTTTGACACTAGAGGAACTGCCACTCCTGCTCACTGTGACACCTCCAATGATGTTTACTGTATAAACTTTAGCTCATTACCTTACGTCCATATATTTATATGTCTATATATCAGTATGGCTCACATTGGATATGGGCAAGGAAGGAGTGGAATCTGGCACAAGAGTGCTGGAATTCAGGAGGGCCGACTTTGGGAGGATGGGGGAAGTAGTAAAAGGGTACCTGGCCAGAATTCAGTCTAGTATGGATACTAACCAGAGGTGGAAGCTCATAAAGCTGGGGATAGTGGAGGCAACCGAATTCTGCTGCAAAGCCCAGAGCAAGAAGGCTAGGGCTAAGAAATCGAGCTGGTTGAGCAAGGAGGTCATGGAAAAGGTAAGAAGGAAAGAGCTGCTTTTAGGAAGTACAAGAAAATGGGAGGGGAGGACAGAGAGGAGTACTTGACAGAATCTAAGGAGGTGACAAGGGCAGTAAGGGGAGCCAATGCATCTAATGGAACTCCAGGCTGGCACAAGCATTAAGAAGGGGAGAAGGACTTTTTAAGTACACTGGAGAAGAGGAGCTGTAAGGACCACATAGTAAGGATTAGCAAGGAGGGGGTTGGGTGGAAGCATGGTATGATAAGGCGGAAGCACTAAATGAGTACTCTGCTCAATATTTACTAAAGAGAAGAGGGGGGTGACACTTAAGGTGGGAGAAATGGCAGAAGCAGAAGGTGGAAGTGGTGACAGATGGGGAAATCATGGAGGGCAGAGTTCGAGAGGGTTTGAATTCACTGAGGGTGGACAAGGCACCAGGCCCAGATGCATCCACCCCAGGGTACTGAAGGAACTGGCAGAGGTCCTTGCAGGACCTTTGGCAGACCTATTTAATGCCTCACTACATTCGGGGTGTGTACCTCAGGACTGGAGGATGGCTCATGTGGTGCCCCTCCACAAGAGTGGCCCCAAGGATGAACTGGGTAACTACAGACCAGTGAGCCTCACATCCATCGTGGTAAGCTAATGGAGACTATCCTGAAGGAGAGGCTGGTGGCCTCCTAGAGGCCAAAGGACTACAGGACAGCAGACAGCATGGCTTTCATACGTGGCAGATCCTGCCAAACCAACCTGGTGGAGTTCTATGACTGGGTAACTAGGCAACTGGACAGGGACCATGCAGTGGATGTCCTGTATCTGACTCAGTAAGGCATTCAACTTGGTGCCACATGGAAGGCTGGGAAGAAAGTTAGTAGGCACAGGGGCGGGTGCAAAGCTGGTGAGATGGGTAGGAAACTGTCTGCAGGGAAGGCAACAGAGGGTGGTGGTGGTGGGTGGGGAGCTCTCACACCCAAGGGCAGTGATGAGCGGTGTCCCACAGGGCTCGGTGTTGGGACCAGTGTTGTTTGGGATATTCATTGCAGACATATCATGGGACATCAAGAGCAAGATCAGTCTGTTTGCTGATGATACTAAGGTTGGCATGGTGGTGGATGACCTAGGGGGATGGCAGGGATTGCAAGATGATCTGGCAAAGCTTGAAACCTGGTCAGACACCTGGCAACTGGGCTTTAATGCCAAAAAGTGCAAGGTGCTGCATTTTGGGATGAAGAACCCAAGGAGGAGTTACCAGCTAGGGGAGGCAGCTAGCCCAGACAGAGGAGGAGAAGTATCTGGGTGTGCTCATTACAGGGTCAATGAACAACTCGGCACAATGTAGGAAGGCAGCTGCAAAGGCCAACAAAATGCTGGGTTGTATTGCAAGGGGTATATCCTCGAGGAGGGAGGAGGTGATTCTTCCACTGTATAGGTCATTAGTTAGACCACACCTGGAGTACTGCGTGCAGTATTGGCGTCTCTGTATCTGAAGAGGGACATTAAGTTGCTGGAGGGGTGCAAGCGCGAGGCGACAAGGATGATCAAGGGGCTGGGGACTTATCATACGAGAGAAGGTTGAAGGAGTTGAACGTGTACTTACTGGAGAGAGGAGAGACAGGCGTGACATGATTGAAACCTTTAAATACATGAAAGGAATAAACAAGACTGGTACAGAGGGGCTGTTCTGAGTAAGGAGGGAGGGCTACCAGGGCCATGATATGAGACTGAGCGAGGAAGGTTCAGGAGGGAGATGAGGAGACACTTTTTTACAGAGAGGGTGGTGGCTGGGTGGAATGCGCTACCTGCAGAAGTGGCATGCAGTAGAACAGTGGACTGCTTCAAACGAGGATGGGACAGGACAAGGGGGAGGGTTAATGAAGGGGAAGAGTGGAAGAGAGGGGCAGCTGCAGAATAAGGGGTGCTAGCTGCACATTCGAGCAGACTTGATAGACCTCTAGGCCTTTATCTGCTGGCAAATTTCGTATGTTTGTATCTATATCCATGCAATTGTATTTAAATGGCACTACCTCCTGTTGAACCTACTGCTATGTTCTGGTGCAAGAATCTTGTCACATGTGATAGTTATATGTCGTTATTACTGTATAATTGTTATGTATTTTCACTCAACCTGTTATGTCTTAACCCTGTTGCCAATTGTTTTGCTCCAGGTCCATCTTGTAAATGAGCTTGTCTCAATGATGTTCTGCCTGGCAAAATAAAGATTTTGATTGATTGATTGTCTCAGCCCTGATTTCTACTATACCTAAATGTATCTGCAGTCTCTCTCTCCCCCCCCCTTCCAGATCCTGTGCCCTGAGCAGGCTGTCCATCTACAACTGTGGCTAAGGCTCTGTGCACAGCTGGTCACAGTCACCATTTCCAGCCCGTCTGCCTGAAGAGCTGAACAAGGTAGGCTCCTGCCCGACTGAACGGCTCCAAAGGCGCTGCTCCCATTGGCGTGCTTTGGCTGCTTTCGGATGCTAATTGGTAATTTTGGCACTGGGAGCAGCTCTTCATTGGACTGCACTGACTCTGTGCTTAGCTGGCGCTCATTTCTAAATTGGACTTGTCCTCTCACTTGATTTTTTTGGCCCACCCACCCACTCCCACCCTGACCTCTATTAAATACACTAAAACTCCGCCTGTCTACCTTCTTCCACCCATTGACTTCTTTGTGTTAGTAAACCCTCCAACCGCATAGGGTCCTCAGACCTTCCTCTGAGCCATGGCTATCATTAGCTCTTCAGATACCCATAACTTGCTAACTGTTGCTATTACCTCATTTTTATAATATGCTAAGTAACCTTGGTCCTCCTTTGCTTCTTGACATTGCCAGCCAGAAAGCCTAACGATCAGTATAACCCCTCTAGCATCAGATTTTCAAATCCGTTCTTTACCCAGAATCCCCACCCAATATGGCACAAGGCAACTTATACCCTATCACTTTCACTGGTCTCATGCCCACTAAATTCAAGGCTATTCTTCCTCTACCTGCGACACTGAACTATCATTCAGCCCTTCAGAGGAATTAGGCTCCCACTTTTAAGTTATAAATATGCTCCTACTCATTTAAAGCGCACTCTCTTTTCTAGATTCTGGGTTCTTCAAGTTCTCCTGTTGCTCCTCTTATGCTGTGGCAATGTGGAGCCAAATCCTGGTCCAGCACCACTGTCTGTAACCCCATGGATTTAGCTACAACAAAAGGACTTAAATTGCATGACCAACATATGCAGCATTAAGAAAAATTCACTGAGTTGCAAGTCTGGTCTCCCATACTATGCCAGATGTTAAACTTGGTTAAAAGGCCACGCTACAGATCAGGCTATTTTACTTCCATCATATTCTCTCTTCCATGCAGATAGGCTTACTAGATGTGGAGGGTGGCCTTCTATATCAGTGATAAATACTCTGTCTCTGTCATTAACTCCTGCTCCAAGCCTAACAATTTGGATGTTTAGCTGTTAAATTTAATATATCAGCCTCAGCATCACTAAACATTATTGGTTGCTGTAGACCTTCTTCTTCAGGCTTTGATATTTTATCACATTTTCATCAGTTTCTAGATGTCAGCACTAACGAGACACTGATTCTAGGTGACCTAAACATGGAGTGGTTTAATAACTCCGCACCGCCAGGAATGTCTGATGAATTTGGGGTCTCAGAAGTCACTAGGCCAGGCCACACAAATCACTCCCTTGGCTCCCTAATTGATGTCATTCTGACAAATAGACTCCATAAAATCACACATGCAGCAGTCTGGCACAACCCCCGAGTGACTATAATATTGCAGTATGTATCAGGAATCTTCCTAAATTGCTAAATCCAAGTAAGATGATAGCTGAAAGAACCTTCAGACACTATAACCCTGCAGACTTCCTAGCTGACCTGCGCAACATTAATTGGCAACAGTTCTACCTAGCCCCATCAGTTACTGAGGCATTGGCCTGCTTTAATGCAATACTTACAGGTATTATAGAATCCCATGCACCTGCCAGAACATATAGAGTAAAAAAAAGCTTCCTGCCCCTGGTTCAGTGCTGTTATTAAGTCTCTGCTAACAAAAAGAGATGAGCTTTGGTCAACTGCCAGATGCACAAAAACACCTGCAGACTGGACAGCATTCAGGATATGTTGAAATGCCTGCACTAAACTGATGAGGCATACTAAAGAAAATTATTACCTAATCACCCTAGAGTCAGCTAGTGGCAACCCATCCAAGATTTGGCACACCTTTAAACTAGTTGAGGGGAGCAAAGCTCCACCATCTCTCCCCACCACCATTACCTATCGGGGCTCCTCAATTACAGATAAATTTGTCAAGCTTGACAAACTAAATGAGTATTTTGCCACAGTGGGTCTTGCATTCGATTCTTCTCCATCAGCCAGCCTCAGAACCTCTCTCCTTCACCCACCTGCACTACCCAACATCCCAACACACTCACCCTTCTCTTTCTCACCTATCACCTTTAAACAGGTGAAAGACCAGCTGCCCAGGTTGGATGTTAAAAAAGTGGAGGTGCAGATAACATTGACCCTTTCTTTTTGAAACTAGGCTATTATTTCTTAACTGCCTCATCACTCATTTATTTAATATCTCATTGTCTGAAAGTATTGCGCCCCAAGATTAGAAAGTTGCACACCTCATACCCATTTTCAAATCTGGTGACCCCAGTGATGTTAACAACTACCGACCTATCTCTGTCTTAGCCTTCCCTCTCAAAAATTCTGGAGAAACTGGTTAGTATCCAACTCGGATCCTTCCTCAAAAATTCTCAGTTGCTAACTCCACAATAATAAGGTTTCAGACCCCGTCGTAGTACTGTCTCGGCCTTGTCCAAAGTTACTAATGACTGGTTGGTGGCCATGGACAGCAGATATGTCACTAGTGCAGTATTTTTGGACCTTAGTAAGGCCTTTGATACCGTGGATCACCCACTGCTGCTTGACAGCTTGGAAGTCCTGTGGCTTGTCGGATGCTGCAGTATCCTGGTTTGCCAGTTACCTAGGAAATAGTCATCAGCTTATAAATGGAACCTCCTTGTCACTTGCCAGTCACAAGAGGGGTCCTACAAGGATCCATGCTGGGTCCATTGTTGTTCTTAATCTATGTAAATAATCTGGACCCGGGTATCACAGACTCCAATATTCACTTATTTGCGGACGATACGGTCCTCTACATAGCTAAACCTACAGTTAGTCAAGTATGTTCTGTTCTCCAGTCTGAATTTGTCAAACTTCAGCATAACTTGGTAACAGCCAAACTGCTCCTAAATGCAAAAAACAAAAATGAAGGTTATGTTCTTCTATCCCCCTAATGTCCCCTCAGTGTGCCCTATGACAAACCACTATGCTACCATCGCCACCCTATCAGGAGACTTACTTGAAGTGGTGAATCGCTTTAAATACTTAGGCTTCATACTCGATTCACACCTATACTTTTCATCACATGTCAAGCTCTCACAAAAAAAAACAAAATTTAGTCTTGGCTTCTTTTTCAGGAACAAATCATTGTTCTCCTGAGACTCCAGAACTAGACTGGTACAGACCACCTTCATTCTTCTTCTTGATTAGGCTGACATTCTCTGCAACAATTGAGCCCCCATCTACCTGTATAAGATAGACATGCTGTATCACTGGGCCATCCATTTCATTACCAATGCCCCAGCCAGAACCCATCATTGTACCTTGTATGAGGCGATGAAGTGGACCTCCTTATCCACCAGGAGAATGGTGCACATTTATACTTGGACATATAAAGCACTCCTCAGTAAGCTACCCCCTTATATATCAGCCTTCTTCTCATGCTGAACTAGCACCTACGCCCTCAGAAAATGTGCATATATTACCCTGAATGTGCCAAATTATCGGATACGGTTTGGTACGGCAGCTAATCTTTTCTGTTCCTGCCTTTGAATAAGTTTCAAGCTACCCTAAAACTCCATGCCCTTATCCCAGTTAGGGCATTTGGTTGGTAGGGGACATAAGATCACTGCTGAGACTTGCAACTGCACTTAGCTCCCCTTGGGGGACTACTTTCTCTCTGTCCCTCTCCTATTGTCTTTGTAGATTCCTGTGTATACTGGCATGCATCTTCCTTCTTCCTCCCTTTTGTCCATTCTGCTTAAGTTGTTATCTCCCATATTTATTAGGTGTGGTAAACTTACTGTTAAGTGATGCTTCTAATTTACCTGTATGTTTTGTTATAACCAACCTACTCTATGTACCATGATATCGCTGCTGTTTTTCTATGATGTACTGCTTGTATCGTCTGTGATGATTTTTATTAGGTGGTGGTAAACATACTGTCATGTGGTGCTTTTGCCGTTACGTATTTGTTACAACCAATCTACTCTCTATGTTACCATGATATACCTACTGTGTTATTATGATATATCCTTGTACTGATTGTCTGTGATGTTTAGTACTTTGTATCAAGGACCTCCTTGTGAATGAGCTTGCTCAATTAACGCTGTCCCTACACAATAAACTGAACATCTGATCTGAAATAAAAAGAAAAAAAAAATTGCCTTACTAGTACATTCCTGTTTTCAAGCATGCGATCACCCAGCTTTAATTTTCAACTCTTTATGAAAAAAAAATGTTAAAGCACAGTCTACATGTGAATAACAAAGAATAAATATGAAGTGAATGTACATTATACAAGTATAGTAGAAAGGATTAACAATTATTTTTGGGGAGGACACTATAAATAAAATATCCCGAGGATACCCCAACCCAAAACAAGAAAACAAAATCCTACTAGAGACCCAATAGAGCTAATGTAAAGATGTCCCAAAACCACACAGTTTAAGTAGATGTATATCATTTGTGTAACCTGCTAAATAAAAGTGTGAGTCGAAACTATATCGGTAAATATACATAAGATAAATAAATCAAATTGAGTAAATCAAGGTGCTAGGTCTAGTTAACAGTTAGAATCATGTCATAAAGTTTACTCCATCCAGCTTTACATTTCTACGCTCTAAGTAGTGGGAAGCCACAGGTCTGAATTGGAATCTGCCGGGGGTAGAGGTTTGATAAATGAATGAATCTATGCATGTGTAAGAAACAAAAAAAGGCAACTACAGATTTTAACAATATCTGTGTGAATTCAATAAGCATCAATAGACAATTACTGTAGTCTATAAATCAAATACTGGACACATTTCTATTGCAGCTTCTTAGATGTGTTTAATTCAGAATGGGTTAAAGTGGTCAGTAAAGCAGTTTAAGGTCTAATCCCTCATCCAAGGGATGTATTGTGTAAAAAATCAACTGTACTTCTCCTGCAGGAGCATCTTCATCCTGTTCACACTCCTCCTTAATGGTGCTAGCCATTTAAGGCCAACAAATGTAATGCCTTTTGTACAACAATTATGCATCTTTTGAAAATGATGCCCAAATGGAAAGCCCAGCTTCTTGTTTATAATATCCCTTATGTGTTCCTGAATTCTCACTTTTAATTAGTGTACAGTTCTCTCTACGTAGATTTTATTACACGGACACTTGATGACATAAACTTACGAAGCTCAGAGTGCAATGTAGGAACTCCTGTATTTCCACTTAGTACAAACTCTTCTAATGGACAAACTCGTCTGCTTGTGTTGCACGCCTACGTCCACTGCCTTTGCCACAAAGAATCCCTTAGGTCAAGGAAGAAGTCAATTTAGGGGTCTCTCCTGTGGCCTCTCAAAATATCTATATGTAAGTCAGTCTTTGAGGCTAGTGCTTTTTCTAAATGCAATTGTTGGCACTGCCCCACATTTATTTTGCTAGTTCAGGGTCACTTTTAAAAACTGGGGAGTTTTTTCCAAATTACAGTTCCAGTTTGTCCTGCTAAGTGATTGTTCTCTGTGCTGATTGTTATAACTTTGTTAATCTCCTGTTCTGTTCTTTTTTTAGGAATTAGTACATTAGTCTAGATCAGGGGTTCTCAAATGTTGAGGCCAGCCTCCCTGGGGAGGCCCTAACCTGTTCCAGGGAGGCTCAAGCAAGTCTGAAAAGTACTGCATTTAAATGTTGAGTTTTATATATTTTGTGTGAAGAGATGAAGCAAACTGAAAGAGGATAATAACAATAGGCAAATTTTGTGTATTTATGTATTTATTTACTAATAGGTGACAAGGAAGGTGAATGAGCCAATGGTCATTTCAGGTGTACCCTAGGAAGGGTAGGAGGAATACATTTCAAAAGGTACAGTAACTGCAAAACAATCAAGAAATATACAGTGGGCAATAGTGCAAATAAATAACAATAAATTAATAATGAGTGGTGGTAATTCATCAATTTGTAAACTGATGGCAGAACAGCCCAAAGACAAGGGTTGAGCACAGAAGTGCTCAGAGCAATAGCAGGAAGGAGCAAAGTAATCCCTGAGAAGTTGCATAGGAACAGGGAAGGAGGGAGAGGCAAAGTATGTAGGAAGGTTATTTCATATAGACAGGAAACAGAGACAGTAGTCTGGCCCATGAAGGTACTGCAACAAGGGGTAACAATGGTTCAAGAATGAAAATAGCAGAGCAAGTAGGTTGGCCTGTGTGTGTGTGTGTGGGTGGGGGGGTTACAATAAGCTGAATAATAATATTTGTTTATTTTATTTATTTGTTATTCAGATAACACCTTTGAGCACAGGAGCTCTTTTTTAAAAGTTCCAAGTCAGTGTAAGACAAAGAACTGAATGTGAGCCAAGTACTCAAACGGGTTTCAATTTATTCATGGTGTACAGTGCAAAGTACAGTGTGTTATTTCTCTTTGGGGAGGCCCAAGATTATTTCAACTTTTGGGGAGGCTCAAAATCTTTTCCATGGATTTGGGGAGGCTCACTGTGACAAAGTCCGAGAACTATTGGTCTAGATAGATCAAATTCCTTGCATACAAAGTGGCACAGTCCAACAATAGGGGGTTATAGTCTCTCTCCAAAACACTGTGTCTTAACTTCCTGGACTGTTTATTGAAATCATGAACTCTGTGGCTTGTTTATTAAAATCTTGATGGTCAGAACAGTGTCTGCGAATATGCAGAAACTGGCTTTAGGTAACTGCTTAGGATGTGTGCTGTCAAAAGTAGCGTGTTTGTTGCCGTCTTTTTTCTGGACCCTTTAGTCCTGACTATTTTTAATTGGCCTTGCGAGTGAGATTCAAAAAATTAAATTTTTCCTTGTTCAGTGTATGGGTAATTTTGAAATTCAAATCATTATGATTCATTGACTCAACAAAGTCAACTGCTTGCTCCATAGGGCCACCCCACACACAGGTGATGTCATCAGTGTTCCTATCCCATTTGAAAATGCCATCCATGTATGTGTTGATCCCAGAATTAGACATTCCGTCCTTTTCCCACAGATCAAAGAACAAATTGGCAAACACTGGTGCCGTGCCGGCCCATATGGCTGTGCCACAAAGTTGTAGTCATTTTTATTTTTTTACGTTATTTACGAGGTAAGTACACTGAACCAAAGGCCCTTTTTTAGGAACGACCCGGACCCTTAATTACAAGGTAGCTACAGGATGAAACAATATGTTCCATACCAATGCAACCACATTCCAAGCAAGAAAACATCAGGCAATATGCAGAAATACAATTAAAACGAACACAATCCAGCTGTTTTGACAAGTGAAGCCTTAATTGATTTAAAAAAAATTTTTTGCTTTTATTTCTTTATGCTCCCATGCCCTCCAACGGTCACTCCTTGACCACCTAGGGACCACCCTCACCACCAAGCCGCCCCTCTCGGTCATCATCACCGCTCCATGTGCCTTTCCCTGGGCAGCCCTGTGATATCCCTTCAACCGGGGCTCAACCACGGCCCACAGGAGGAGAGACTTGGGCTTCACACTAGATCAAGGCACATGGTGGGAGATCATAGAAACATAGAATTTGATGGCAGATAACGACCACTTGGCCCACACAGTCTGCCCATTTCCACTTCAATGGATAAGCTGCAGATCCTAGTTAACCAGCAGCCTACTTCTTCCTACCCCACCCTAGAATTGCCTTACGACTGTCCCATGCGTGCTTGAATTCCACCACTGTTTTGACTACACAGCCCCTCCGAAGGCTGCTCCATGCATCCACAACCTCTCTGTGAAAATATAACTTCCTTTAAATTACCTCTGAGCTGCCCCCCCATCTTCAAATTGTGCCCCTTGTTCTTGCACACTTTTTTGAAAGATGCTACCCTCTTGGACTTTGTTGATCCCCTTGAGGTACTTGAAAGTTTCTATCATGTCCCCCTCCTCCTTTCCTCGAGGCTATACATTGACTTCTTAAGTCTCTCTTCATATGTCTTCCGTGCAGACCCTGCACCATTTTAGTTGCCCTCCTCTGGACAGCTTCCATCCTGTCTGTCTTTGCAGAGATTGGGTCTCCAGAACTGCACGCAGTACTCCAGATGGGGTCTCACCAGCTGTCTGTACAGAGGGATAATAACTTCCTGTTTTCTACTGGTGATGCCTCTCCCTATGCATCCCACTATCCCCAGCCCTCCTTGCTGCCCTCTCACATTGCTTGCCCACCTTTAGGTCATCTGATATGACTACCCCCAGGTCCCTTTCCATTTTTGTTGTTAGTATCTCACCCCCCATTGTGTACTCTTCCCCTGGGTTTTTGTTTCCCAGGTGCATTACCTTGCACTTCTTAGCATTGAATCTAAGCTGCCATACATTTGACTATTCCTCTAACCTTGCCAAGTCCTTTCTCATCCTTACCACCCCACCTTGTTCATCAACTCTGTTGCAGATCTTTGTGTCATCTGCAAAGAGACATACTTTTCCTTCCATCAGTTTAGAAAGCACTCACACAGCTGTGTGGCACGAGGCAACCTGCCAAATATCATCCGGTCAGCAGAGCAGGTGATTTTTCCCTTTTCTCCCTCAACCCGCTCACCTCCCATGTTGCAGCCTCACACACACGGCATCCTGGGAGGACACACTGTGGCGTGTGGTCACCCACGTCGAAAATGTGTCACCACTATGAGCCACCGGGAGCTGCTATTGAAGAGGTGTAGGCTCGTCCCACCCCCAGGGAGGAGGAGCATTTGAAGGATGCTCCTTGTCCTCCCCTCTGGCCTCCGCCTTGGCGTCCTGGAGCTCAGGCGAATCCAGGTCGCCAGCGTGTGGAGGATCTCTATCGCCCTCACCACAGAACCAGCCCTTAGCTGATTTGTAAAAACAGTATAACTTTCAGCATTGTGAAGAAAATGAGGCAAATTGTTCCAGCATTTAGAAGCATAAGCAGAAAATGCATTTTCACCCATCACAGTAGAAGAAATCTGAATAAATAACAAATATTTGCTAGTTGATCTTGGTTTCCTACCTTCTTTTCTAAAGTCTAGAAGAGTGTATAATGGGGAGTCAGATGCTGTCATTATCAAAGACAAAATTGTTATGAGTTACTATAAATTCCAGTGTCTGTAGAGAGAATGACATGGGAATAGACTCGCAGTGAGGGCTCTGTTTCAAGGAGAATTCACATGCTTTCATCCCATTCTTTGTGTTGTGTAGATGTATAGAGTGCCTCCACCTCAATCCGTGAAAGAGGAAATTATCCTCACAGAGAAAGTTCTCAAACTTGGATTGTGCATCCGTGGTGTCTCTGGGTAGGATCCCAAATCAAAGACTGATTCCTTCAAGAAATTATCTAGACATTTTTAAAGTTTTTCTGTTAGGGATTCCATCTCGGAGACAGTTGGATGGCCTGGGGCATTGGTAAGATGTTTGTGAACTTTAAGAAGATAGACAAAAGTGGGGACCACTGGCTTTCCATCCACAAATATTTAAATTCATTTTCTGTTATGGATCCCTCAAATTTAGCTGACTCGAGTAACTGTTGTTTTTTCTTGAATTGAGCTGTGGGATCCACATACATGGGATGATATTTTCTACCCTAGGGTTTTCCATGGACACCATCCCAGGGTTCACTAGGGGAATCCTCTGCCTACCGCCCTTCCCCAACCATTGCCTCAGGACCACTCCATAGGGAGCAGAAAGTAGACCCTGCACCGGCATGCCTTCCAGCCAATCAGAGGGCTGTGGAAGTGGGACTCTGAAGCTCTTGATTTTCCCAGGCTGATTTGCTCACAAAGATTCGTTGGTTTTCCACAGACTCCATCCCAGGGTCATGAGGGGGCCTCAGCCTACCACTTCCCTTCCCCGCCAATGATCGCCTGAGACCTTGATTGCTCTGCAGGGAGACAAATGCACCTTGCATGACATGCCTCCAGCCAATCGGAGAGCTGGGGAGGCGGACCGTGAAGCCCTTGATTTTCCCAGGCTGATTTGCCACAAAAATACTCAGTGGTTTTCCATGGACGCCATCCCAGGGGCTGAGGGAGCTTCAGCCTACCACCCCTCCCAAGCGATCGCCTCAGGAGCGCGGACAGTTCCATAGGGAGTAGAAGGTGGACCTGCACTAGCATACCTCCCAGCCAGTTGGAAGACTGTGGAGGTGGGACCCTGAAGCCCTTGATGTTCCCGGGCTGACTTGCCACACAAAGACTCAGCGATTTTCCAGGGAGGTGGATTGGGAAAGGTGGTGGATGTGGCCTTCTTAGATTTCAGCAAGGCCTTTGACACCATCCCACATAGAAGGCTGACAGACAAGTTAGGCAGTATGGGGCAGGCTCACAGTGGTAAACTGGGTGAGAAATTGGTTGAGAGGCAGGACACAGAGGGTGCTGGTGAATGGCGTTCAGTCTGAGGAGATGTAGGTGACCAGCGGGTGCCATAGGGATCAGTCCTGGAGCCAGTCCTCTTCAGTGTCTACATAAGTGATGCTGTGGAGGTGCTGGAGGGAAAATATGTCTTTGCAGATGACACAAAGATCTGCAATAGGGCTGACACTCCAGAGGGGGTAGAAAAAATGAGAAAAGACCAAGCATGTTGGAGGAGTGGTCAAAATGTGGCAGCTAAGATTCAGTGCAAAAAAGTGCGAAGTCATGCACTTGGGGAGCAGAAATCCAAGGGAAGAGTACAAGATGGGGGTGCTGGCAGCCACCAAGCAGAAACAAGACCTGGAGGTATTCATATCGGATGACCTAAAGGTGACAAAACAATATGAGAAGGCTGTGGGGAAAGCCAGTGGAATGCTGGGGTGCACAGGGAGCGGTATCGCCAGCAGAAAGAAGGAAGTGGTTATGCTATTGTACAGATCGCTGGTGAGACCTCAGCTAGACAACTGTGTCCAGTTCTGGAGACCGCAACTCCAGAAGGACATAGAGCAGAGGAAATCCAGAGGAGGGCTACAAAGATGGTGCAGGCTCTGCTTGAAAAGCCCTACGAGGAGAGGCTAGGGGAACTTGATATGTATTCCCGGAGGAGAGGAGAGAGGGGAGGGGACATTATAGAAACGCTCAAGTACCTCAGCTGTATAAACAAGCTACAAGAGGGTAGCATCTTTCAGAAAAGAAGATGTGCAAGATCAAGGGGGCACGAGGGTGGGAGATTCAGGGGCAACATGAGGAAGTACTTTTTCACTGAAAGAGTGGTGGATGCTTGGAACAGCCTCCCTAAGGAGGTGGTGGGGGCAAAAAGAGTTAGGGAATTCAAGAATGCATGTGATAGACATAAAGGTACCTTGGAGACAGGAAAGAAAGGGTGAGCTGCAGATCAACTAAGATCTGTGGGTTTGAAATAGGTAGGCAAAATTGGCAGACTGAGTGGACCACATGGTCCTTCAAACAACATGAAGTCTTGCTGTATTCTGACAATAGCAGTGAGTCCCAACCTTCGAACTGCCCCGGAGATGAAAGAGTTAACTTTCCATGCCAGGCATGGAACGCTGAGCTCGAGCTCGGTTGAGACTCTGTCTGTTGCTGTTTAAACTCAAACTGTCAGATTATTTACTCCGCCTCACTGAACAGTCGCTCCGGAGATTTCTCCTGCTGCTCTGTTCAATTTGTCGGTTAAAGTACCGCTTTTCTCAGTTTTCGACCGAATTTAAACCGTAACCTCTCGGTTCAGTCTCTGTCTGTGGTATTTGTGAGTACTAGATAAGTTATATTTATTTCATTTCTGTGTGGAACTTGTAAACGGTTCATCGGTTCGGTTTAAACCGATCAAGTTGTTAAAAAAATCTTTATTTGTATTTTTAGTGTGTGGTTACCGGTTTTTATCTGTTCTAAAAAAAACGGATTTTATTACGTTTTTTTCCACGACCCGTGACACGGTCAGGAACCGATAAGAGGGTCTTGCCTGGCGGATTGCCATTAAAAGGGTAAGTTTGGTTAGGACTGGCACAATGTCTGAGAAACCCAAAAGAAAAACCGGGCCCACTGGGTTTCAACACTGCAGTGTGTGTGGGGAAGTCTTTGCTAAGGCTGACTCCACACCACCTGTGTTTATTGTCTGGGGTTTGACCACCTCAATGCAGACTGCCAGATTTGTAAAATTTTCCTGCAGCTACCTTAGAAAAGAGAGTTGGTAGGCTCAGGGAAAGGGAGGCCAAAAGTCCGCTGAACCAGATGGCTAGCCGGTTCGTTCAGACCAACTAGAATGAGTGCCCTCTGACCAGGCAAGACTTCTTGGGCAAAGGAGAGCCGATCTTGAGGAGTCGGTTCCGGCTAAGAGAACTAGAAAGGAAAAATCATCTGGTGTGGAGCCAAAACTTTCTTCTCCAACCGCTGAAGAAATAGCCAAAGCGATAAAAATTGTGCAGTCGCTTTCCCCGGTTCCGACCGAACTGGCACCATCAGGGAGGCGCTCGGTTCGGCCGGTTCCACTGGTTCAAGATTATGATTTAGAGGAATATTATGAGGAGGAAGAGGAGTATAAGGAAAGTGAATGTGGTTTTGAAAGTCTGGATGTGCCCATTGACCCGGACATCTCCCCAGACAGAGTGTCTCCTCCTAGGCTTTCTGAGTCCCCCTCTCATTTTATGTTTTATAAAAAAGTGGCTGAAACCCTCCCGCTTCCTATGGAAGAAACTGTGGATGACCAGGAGGAGCCTGACTATGTGGAAATGATAGATATCCCAGAGTCTAGGAGGCTGTCCATTCCCTTACACAAATCTTTTGGGAAACAGACATTTAAGATTTTAAAGACTCCTAATACTATACCTCCTGTGGATAAGAGAATGGACAAGAGGTATACATTGTCAGGCTTGGATATGGAGTTCCTTACACAACAATGCAGCCATGTTAGTAATGCAGGCTGCAGCCTGTGATAAAGGCAAATATTCCTTGGCTTCACACCGCCCAGACAAGGACTCCAGGAGGATTGATGCCATGGCAAAGAAACAGTACATGGCAGCATCCTTGACTCAGACAGGCCAACTATATGGCCTATACTGCTAGGTATCAGAAATCCAGATGGGACACTGTCATGGCTTTAGAAACAGGTCCCTGGCCAGCTTGCCAAGGAGCTGGAGCAGGTGGCTGCTGATGGTATTGAGGCATCCAAGGTGCAATTCCAAGCTGCAGTGGACTCCAGTGATGTGTCATCTAGAGTCATGGTTACATCTGTGGCACTTCGTAGAATGGCTTGGCTCAGATGTACTAGCCTGTCACAGGATACCCAGACTAAGGCCATGGATTTTCCTGTTGTGGATAATTCTCCGTTTGGGGAGCAGACAGAGAATTACATGAAGAAAATGGACGAATATAGGACCACCTATAGGAGTGCACAGGCCAAGGAAAGGCAGGCCACTCCTCAGATGCAGCACCTGCTTACACCCTCAGCCAAAACCCCTGCCAAACAGGCACCTCATGGGTTGGCCAGCCTGCCCCCTACAGGAAGTGGAGAATTGGCCTAGCCAGCCCATGAGGTGCCTGTTTGGCAGGGGTTTTAACTGAGGGGTGAAGCAGGTCTGCTTGTACCCCTTCTGCCTCTCCCTCTAAAGAACCCCCTCTGAGCATAGGCAGAAGAGGAGGCCTGGGCTTGGTAGAAAGGCCTATGAAAAGGCCTGCCCCTGCCCCTGGGGTGCTGCATCTGGACGAAGTAAGCCAGCCTGCCCCCTACAGGTATAGGACAGTCGACCCGGGCAGGTCCATCAGGGTGTCTGCTTGGCAGGGACCTTAGGCTGAGGAGTGGATGCAGCCCTGCCCATCCCCCTTCTGCCTCTCCCTCTGAAGAACCCCCTCTGAGAAAAGGGAGAAGAGGCCTGTGCTTGGTAGAAAGGCCTATGAAAAGGCCTGCCCCTGCCCCTGCCCCTAGATTGCTGCCTTTGATGAGTTGCTTGCCTCTCCTTGGCCTGTGCACTCCTATAAGTGGTCCTATATTCCTCAGTCTTCTTCATGTAATTCTCTGTTTGCTTACTTTGTCCAGGACTGGGAGTCTCTAACATCAGACAAGTGGGTCCTGGAAGTAGTAAGCCAGGGACTGGTTCTCAGCTTCAAAAATTTCCAGAGCTGAGAACCAGATCCTTCCACCTGCAAATCCCTCAGAGGCACTTGCCCCTAGAGGCAGAGGTCTCTTCCTTCTGGCTCTCAGAGCTGTGGAAAGGGTTCCACCCCTACACCAGGGCAAAGGATTGTACTCCAGGTACTTCCTTACCCCAAAAAAGACAGGAGAATGGCGGTCCATCCTGGATCTCAGATACTTAAGCAATCACCTTTTAAAACCAAAATTCAAAATGGTGACTCTGGGAATTATTCTACCCTCTCTAAGGCCAGGGGACTGGCTAGTGTCCCTGGACCTCAAGGATGCCTACTTCAATATTCTCATCAGAAGCTCCCACGAAAGTACTGGGTCTGAGCTGCCCTCAGGCCATTACCAGTTCAGAGCAATGCCCTTCGGCCTAACCTCTGCTGCAAGGGTGTTCACAAAATGCCTCGCAGTAGTAGTTGCTTTCTCTAAGAAGGCAAAGGATTGCCATCTTCCCATACCTGTACGACTGGCTCATAGTAGGCCAGTCCCCAGACCAAGTCAGGTTACACCTACAGGTAACTCAGCAACTGCTCACCTCCTTGGGTTTCTTCTGAATCTTTCAAAGTCAGTTCTAGAGCCTGTTCAGCTCCTCACCTTCATAGGCGAGAGTTAGATACAGAAAAGGCAGAGCCTTCCTTCCCTGGACAGGGCAAGGACCTCATCTCACTGGCCTCCCTCATTCACCCTGCAGGTGTCTCGGCAGCAAGGCATTTCTACAGCCCTGGGGCACATGGCTGCTTCCACAGCAGTGGTGCAGGGAGCAAGATTTCAGATGAGAGACATTCAATTCCATTTGAGAGCCTTTGGTCTCAAAAGAAGGACTCTCTGACCAAATTGATCCCAGTGATCAACCCTGATCCAGGCCTTACAGTGGTGGCAGGATCAGAACAATATAAAGCAGGGAGTTCCTTTGTCACCAGTCCCACTCTTTAATCCTTACTACAGATGCCTCCCTCTTGGGTGGGGCTCACTTGGGTGACCTGACTACCCAGGGGTTGTGGTCCCCAGGAATCTCTGCTTCACATCAATCTATTGGAACTCAGAGCAATATTTCTAGCACTTCAAGCTTTTTCCAAATCTGTTCAGAACAAAGTTATCCAGGTCAGAACAGACAATACACCACAATGTGGTACATCAACAAGCAAGGATGCACTCGGTCTACGGCCATGTGCACAGAAGCAAATAAGTTGTGGTCTCTGGCTTATTCCCTGAACACCTCCCTCACAGCAGTACACATCCCAGGCAAGGACAATGTCTTGGCAGATGCTCTCAGCAGGATATCTCCGGGCCATCACGAGTGGTCACTGGATCCCCTGGTCTTGGGGGTGATATTCTCCAGATGGGGCACCCCACAGATAGATCTTTTTGCAGCCCCAATCACCAACGTCCCCTTTTTTGCTGCAGGCCCCCAGTGTTGGGCTCAGTCCCCCTGGTTGCCTTAGTTCTCAGTTTAGAAGGGAAGTTCCTGTATGCTTTCCCCCTTCCCTCTCCTATTCAAGTGTTAGTCAAATCAGGTCTCAACCCTGCAAGGTGATCCTGATTGCTCCAGACTGGCCAGACAGCCCTGGTATCCACTCCTGTTGTCCTTAGCGGTCCATCTTCCCCTGTCTCTTCCCAGGAATTACAACCTGTTAACCTGTGCTCAGGGAGGGTTTGGTACCTGAATCTCAAATCAATCTCAAGGCCTGGTTCTTGAAGAGTTAGAATTTGTGATTTACACCTCTCCCAAGGTGTAATGGATATTCTGAAGGCTTCTAGGAAACCTTCCACCAGGACTACTTATAATTCCAAGTGGAAAAGATTTTCCATATGGTGCTCTGGAAGGCATATTTCCCTAGAGTCTGCTGATCTGCCCACAGTCCTTGATTATATGGTCCATTTGAATAGCTTGGGGCTTAGACCAGCTGCACTAAAGGTGCATCTGGCAGCTGTTTCTGCTTTCATTTCTGCAGGTAAGCCCTCTTCTCTTTCTGCTCACCCTGTATTCTCCAAGTTTTTTAAGGGATTGCTTCATACCAACCCTCCATTCAGGGACCCTGCCCTGCTTGGGACCTTAATGTTTGCATTTCAGCTTATGCAACACCCTTTTGAGCCTTTGTCTTGGCAGAGCTTAAGTACTTGACTTGGAAAACTGTGTTTTGGTAGCCATCACTTCTGCCAGACGATAAGTGAGTTACAAGCCTTGTCAGTGGAGCCTGATTTTATCTCCTTCCATAGAGATAAGGTGGTCCTCAGGACTAACAGGAAGTTTTACCTAAGGTGGTTTCAGATTTCCACCTTAACCAATCTATATCTCTTCCAGCTGCTTCACTGACCATTCCTCCTCTGGTGAGAGGAGGCTGCACAGTTTAGATGTGAAAGAGCCCTTTAGGTACTCATATAAATGTACCAAGGGTCACAGGTTTGACTCCTCCAACTGTTCCTCACTTATGGTGAGGTTGGTAAAGGGAAACCTGCCACTAAAAGATCCATTGCAAGGTCGATTGTCTCTTGTATCCAATTTTGTTATGAAAAACTGGGTAAGGTTCCACCCTCAAGCCTGAGGACTCACTCTACCAGAGGTACAGCTGCTTCACTGGCTGCTGCCAGGGATATCCCTATTCTAGAGATATGTCAAGCAGCTACCTGGAAAACAGTTCACACTTTTACCAAGCATTACTCCCTGGATATCCAGGCTAGGAGTGATGCTCGGTTTGGCACAGCTGTGCTTCAGAGCCTATTTCCTAAGTAGGTTCTGTCCCTCCTCCATGGAGGTACTGCTTGGTAGTCTGCAATTGTCAGAATACAGCAAGACTTCATGTTGTTTGAAGAAAAAATTACTCACCTTAGTAATGTTGTTTCTTCTAATGGAGTCTTGCTGTATTCTGACCTCCCCTGCCTCCTCCTCTCAGAACCTCTGCTTTTGGGATGTGGGTGGCAGTGGCAGTGTTGGCACTCAGTTGGTGCCCCACCTTGTTGTTTTCACCCCTTTTTCTTAGGTGAGTGGGTGTTGTGTTTTCATATTTGGGGTCTCCTGACTTGAGTCTTTGTTTTGGGACCAAAATCTGTTTTATGTTTAGTAGCCAGTTGGCTAGTGTAGGTTTACAGCTTCCACACAGGACCTAGTGAGTTTAGCTCAAAGATCGGACGGTTTGAGTTTAAACAGCAACAGACAGAGTCTCAACCAAGCTCAAGCTCAGCGTTCCATGCCTGGCATGGAAAGTTAACTCTTTCATCTCCGGGGCAGTTCGAAGGTTGGGACTCACTGCTATTGTCAGAATACAGCAAGACTCCATTAGAAGAAACAACATTACTAAGGTGAGTAATTTTTTTCTTATCTGCCGACAACCTCTGTATTTCTGTGTTTCCACAGACGCCATCCCAGGTGTCGTGAGGGGGCTCCTTCCCCTACCACCTCCCTCCAACGATCACCTCGGGACCATTCCTTAGGGGGCAGAAAGTGGACATTATACTGGCATGCCTCCCAGCCAATCCAAGGGCAGAGGAGGTGGGACTCTGCAGCCCTTGATTTTCCCAGGTTGATTTTCCACTGCAGTTTTCCATGGATGCGGTCCCAGGGGTCGCAAGGGGACTCCTAAGCCTACCCCCCCTCCGCAGTCGCCTTAGGACCACTCCGTAGGGAGTAGAAAGTGGACTCTGCACCAGCACGCCTCCCAGCCAATCGAAGGACTGCTCACTGTACTTAACTGCTGCCCCTCCAAGCGGCCCAACATCGAGGAGTCTGCCTGGAGTCAGCCATGAGTCAGCCGGTCATGCTACCCAAAGCAGTCTCCTCTAGCAGTCGTTCACCTGAGCCTCTCCTACTTGCGTGCTCCACTGTACCTGTTGGAATTATGTTAGACTGGCTGCCTAACGTTCGATCCCCAGCTGGTCTAATTTGGATACTCACATGGCTTGTCCCCCCCGTCTACCTTTGTTTGCTTTGTCTGCTGCCAGTATTCGTATTTGTCTCAGCTGACCACCTATTATTGTCTCCACTCAGCTTGCTCTGCCTTATGCAGCTCGAATAGCTGTTTTCATAGAATCATAGAAATCTGACGGCAGAAAAGGACACTCTGGCCCATCAAGTCTGCCCTCCCCTTACTCATTACCTATGTCTCAGGACCTCCCCTCCCCGCCAACCCTTATGTCTGTCCCATGCCCTCTTGAATCCCTTCACTGTTACTGCCCTCACCACTTCCTCTGGTAGTGTATTTCAGGCCTCCACCACCTCTCTCCGTGAAGTAACTCCCCTCACATTGCCCTAAATGTTCCTTCATCTAATCTTAGACTATGCCTCTAGTTTTAACCCCACCTTCCTCTTAAATAAGCTCCTCCTTACCTTTTGATCCCTTTCACATACTTAAATGTCTCTATCATGTCTCTCCCCTCCTTCTAGTCTCCAGTGGATACAGATCCATTCCACTCTACCTCTTCTCATATGGCCTCCCTGCATATCGTATCTTGTTGCCTTCTCTGCATGCCCTCAGTCTCATCTATGTCCTTGTGTGGTGTGGTCTCCAGAACTGTACCCTGTACTCCAAGTGAGGCCTCACCATAGCTTTATAAAGAGGCATCAGTACCTCCTCCTCCTGCTTGTTATGCCTCCCATTGCATGGCAACACTGTATTTGCCCTGATGACCTGCCTTAAGGTTGCTTGATATGTGATCCCCAGATCTCTCTCCTGCTCAGTTGGCTTAATTACCCCCCCCCAAGAGTGTAAGCTGCTTGCGGGTTCTTACGGCCCATGTGCATCACTGCACACGTTTTGGCATTAAATTCCAGCTGCCAGGTTTCTGACCACCCTTCCAGAATCTGCAGGTCCTTCCTCATGGCCTCCACCCCTCCCGCAGAGGTGTCCAACCTTATTGCAGATCTTCGTATCATCTGCAAATAGCACACCCTCCTCCAGCCCATCTGCTATATCACTGATACAGATATATTAAATAGGAGGGTCCCAGTACCAACCCCTGGGGCATCCCACTGTCACCCCATCTTCCTGGAATGTACTCCATTAACCACCACCCACTGACTCCTGTCCTTCAACCAGTTTTCCACCCACCTAGTTATTTTCTGTCCCACCCTTCGCTTTCCAGCTTATTTACCAGTCTTCTGTGAGGGACCGAAGTCAAAGGCATTCCTGAATTCTAGATAGGCCCGGTCCATAGCCCCTCCCTGATCAACCACCTTTGTCACCCAATCAAAGATCCTGGTTCACACAAACAAACTACTACTAAACCATAAAAAAAAACACGAAAGTCTACTCTTCTCTACCTCCCAAAGCAAAAAGAAATACCAGCCTTTGCTCATCCACAGCCATAATGGTGAAACACTGGAACAAGTAAAAAGTTCAAATGCTTGGGCATCACCTTCGATGATACACTAACCTTCTTTGGCCATATAGACTCAGTCATCAAGTCAGCGAATACAAAACTTGGGGTCCTCTACCACCATAGGCATTCTATGATACCAGATGCTCTGAAACTTGCCATCAGTAGTTCAGTGATGTCCTCCATAGATTATGGCCTGTTGACTAGCCATGGGAGCTGCCCAGGACACCCACACCTGCACGCTCTACACCAAAACTGGGTGGCTCCCACTGTATCTTAAAGCACAATATCAAACCTGCCTACTTCTGAAAAAAGTGCTTCTTGGGCTTTCTCCCCCTGCACTGGGCTGCCTCTTTACGCCGGCAGTTCCCACCAAACCAACAAGAAGCACGGCTATAGACAGGTTGGTGATTCCCTTCAGAAGGACGAAACTCGCCCAGAACTGCATCCTGTACCAAGGACCAAAATGGTACAATGAGTTACCTGCTAACCTTACAGAATCACCCATGATTAGTACCTTCAAATCTGGGCTCACATCCCTTCTTGACACAAAAAAGAATTGTGCTTGCCTGCACTAATATGGCAGAATTTCAGCCACCCAACCCTCTTCCTTTCACCACCCCCTTTTTAATTCCATCAACCCCCTCCCCCATCCCCAAATGAGGCCCACTCGGCTGACAGACCACTTCCACTACAACGACGCCATCCCTGGCTGACCCCCTACCACCCTTAGGCTAGACTGATCAACTAAATAGTGAACTACAAGGCTGAACCCTATTTACCCTATCCTCTTCAACCTTTAGTTGGATGTGTAAGATTTCTTTGGTATTGTCTGTGTAACTGTTTTCTGTAAATACTGTTATATTTGTAATGTTTGTTCAACAATGACCTGGAACCTTTGAAAACGAGTCCTGGACTCAAAGGTATTAATCCTAAACTGAAATAAATAAAAGATCTCCTGTTAGGTTCGTCTGACATGACCTCCCAGTTGTGAAGCCATGATGCCTGTCATCTAGTAGTCCATTGTCTGTCAGGTAGTTCACCACTCTTTCCTTTAATAGCACCTGAGGAGGTAATAATCCCTCTTTACAAGACACTGGTTAGGTCCCATCTGGCGTACTGTGTGCAGTACTGGAGGCCACACCTTCACAAGGACATTAACCAAATTGAGGCAGTCCAGAGAAGGGCAAACAAAATGGTGCAGGGACTGCATCAGAAGACATATGAGGACAGATTAACAGAGCTCAATATGTATACCCTTGAGCAAAGGAGGGAGAGAGGTGATATGATCAGAACATTCAAACACCTTAAGGGCATTAACAAGATGAAAGAGTCTAACATGTTTAAATATAAGAAAAATAGCATGACAAGAGGACACAGCATGAGATTAGAGGGATGCTGATTAAGGGGGAATGTGAGGAAATTCTTTTTCACAGAAAGGGTGGTGGATGCATGGAACGTGCCCACCTCAGGAAGTGGTGGCTATGAATACAGTGCAGGCTTCAAACAGGTATGGGATAGGCATAAGGGAGCAATACAGATGAGTATGAATAGGTAGGCCACTGACAGGTATGTAGCAGATGGCACGTTTATAAGGTAGAGAAAGAAATGGGCAGACTGAATGGGCCTTGCGGTTCTTATCTGCCGTCAACTTCTATGTTTCTGTTTCACCTCCATTACCTTCCCCATCACCAAGGTGAGGCTGACCGGGTGATAGTTTCCCATCTCCTCCCTGCTGCCCCCCCTTATACAGTGGCACCATGTCCGCTCTCCAGTCACTTGGCACCCATCCTGTATCTTGGGACACGTTAAACAGTCTCGCCAGAGTTGCTGCCGTCTCCTTCCTCAGTTCCTGGAGTGCCCTAGGATGCAAGTTATCCGGCCCCATTGCCTTGTCTACATTCAGCCTACCTTGTTCTTCTTTTACCCTGTCCTCACAGAGTGGCCTGGGATCCACTCCTTTGCCATCCGCTCTCCTCTTCTTTAGCTCGGGTCCCTTCCCCTTCCTTTCCACCGTAAAGACCAAGCAAAAGTATCTATTCAACACCACTGCCTTCTCAAAGTCTCCCTCCACCA
This sequence comes from Neoceratodus forsteri, assembly GCA_016271365.2. Classification (NCBI taxonomy): domain Eukaryota; kingdom Metazoa; phylum Chordata; order Ceratodontiformes; family Ceratodontidae; genus Neoceratodus; species Neoceratodus forsteri. The sequence goes on along the minus strand of CM028136.1, from coordinate 51,693,358 downwards.
GTGCCCCCACCCTCACTATCCCCTGACTTGCCTTCCTCTTTTCCCCCACATACCTGAAAAAAAGTGTTCTCTCCCCCTTTGGCTTGCCTAGCAATTCTCTTTTCCATATCCGCTTTTGCTCTCCTAATTTTTTGCCCTGCCACCCTCAGCTTCTCTCTATAAATCTCCCTGTCCTCCCTCCTCTGGATCTTCTTACATGTTCTGAAAGCCATCCTTCTTTCCCTAATTGCCCCCACCACCTCCCTGGTAAACCAGAGTGGCCTCCTTTTTCTTTATTTCCTACCCGCTTGATGCAGAGCTCCATGGCTTTCAGTATCCCTCCCTTAATGCATTTCCATAATTTCTCCACGCTTCCTATTAGCTCCTTACCTTCCCATTTCCTTCCTAAAAATCTCCCTCGTGGCTTTCCGGTGACATCAGCGTCTTAGATGGCCATGTAGGTTTAGTGCTCTGAGCCACCCGGAAACAATCTAACTCCATTCTGGCATTTAAACGTTGATCTGTTAAGTCAAAGTGCGGAGGAGCAACGGTACACATGTCAACTAGACAAAAGTTAAAGATTTCACAGCAAATGGGTCTCAAAGGGCCACCAAACAACAAACCCTGGAGTGGCAACGACGCAGACGGGCCCACCAACACAAACTAAGTGCAGAGTACATCCATGGGGTCAGCTGCAAATGGCGATACTAATGGAGCTGATTTTACCATCACTTTGAAACAACTCCATACTCAGTTGTTCAGAATTGGAGAACTTAACCAAGGTGGAAATTTTGGTCGTAAACAACACCAAAGATCTCCAGACCATGGAGAAAGCGCACAGAAGCAGTGGAGGTGTCCTCTCGAGGAGCTGCTTAGCTCTCCAATCTACGTAATACAGCACTCCTCAATTTACATACCCAGGAGCAAGAGCGGGCTAATAAATGAGAGGAGCTGGAGAACCGACTCCGCAGAAATAATATTCGTATACATAGTCTACCGGAATAAATGGAATCTGGCAATATGATTGACTTTATGGAAAGCCTGACTAAAGAACTCTTTGTCTGGCCAGCAGACCTGTCTCTAAATGTGATCAGAGCACACTGAGCTCTAGTTGCTGTCCCTAAAGATCCTGCAGCATGACCAAGATCTATTATTTTGGCATTTGTGGACTTTCATACAAAATTAAAGGTCCTACAGACTGCCTGGTCTAAAAAAGAGGTCATCTTTGGGACAGACGCCTGTGTTTTGAATATGATTTCACACCAACCACAATGGCCAAAAGCAGAAACGTCTTGCTGATGATGAAACTTTTTTTTTTTTTATATGCTGATTTATCCTCCTGTGGTTGCCTCTCTACACCCCAGCTGTTCTTCTCTCATCTCGCTCAGCTGGGATCCGGTGACGTCCGTCTCACCCAGGACCGCTGACACCCCTATAGCCTCCCAGCATACCCCACAGCCGGGTGGCAAGAGCCCCCAACTCCCTACCCAGACAGATCCAGCTCAGGTGCCAGCATCCCACCGAACACTCTCGCGGACAGCCATCAAGCTGTAGGAGGCGACACATTTGCCTGTTCCAGGATTCCCAAGTTGGTGGGCATGCGGTGACGCCAACGGTCAGGAGCACGCACATGTCCACACGAGCCCACATCCTGGTGTCTGCCCTCTGACTCCTTCCCTCATAATGTATGCACTTCCACCTCCCAGCCTCCGCCAGGGAGCATCTGGGGCACCGACCATTGTGGACTCCTCCTCGAGATGGAGAGCAGTCCTTCGGATGCTCAATCCTCTCTCCCCTGCCAGCCCTGCAACCTGAGTCGCCCCCAAACCCGGTCGCCAGTGTGTGTGTGAGGTGCTGCAACCAGCACCACTGCCCTTTGCGCCACCGGGCCGGCGGTGATGAAACTTTTAAAGCAATCCAGATTGAGGGACTTTTTGGAGTATCCAGCACATTTAAGAGTGGTCACACCGGAGGGAACTAGGAGGTTTGAGGATCTTACTGCTGCCAGAGTCTTTCTGTTACAACACAGCATCAGGCTGGAAGAGACCCGCCCAAGGATTCCAGTCACGGAACTGCAACGGCAAACGTGGCAGGAACCACAGAGATCGCGTTTCACATTCAAGCACCCTGCAAGTCTTTGGTCTAAGATAGAGCACGTTAAGTCTGGCACACCTTCGGATGCTGTTGGAGAAAAACAAGGGTGAACAGAGGAGCAGCTGGGGTCATAAACACTGAGGAGTGAGTTGACTGTGGGACACTTAATGGGTGGAGATATATAATTTTACCCTGCTTTGTGCAGAGGTTGCTTCCTTGGGGCTTAGGGCCATATTACAGAGATTTACTAAGTTTGGGATGGTCACACCTCTTAGAAGTTAACTAGACATTCCTGAGTTTTTCTCACTATTTGTTTTACTTGCATCCTTGGTGAGAGAGGAAATAAAGATGTTCCAACAGTGTAACCCTGCTGAGGAGTCCCAGCCTACAGTGTACTGGGATGCTCTTAAAGGAGAAGTGCACCCAGAATGTGCAAAAACAATGTATGTTAAGTCCTAGTGTGTCCTTCCCTCTGTCTGCTATTAGGAGTTTTTCCTAAATTAGCCTGCTAGCTGTATGGTAGTTTTACGACCCTTGGGGATCTCCATCACAAATAGGTTTATTGGCTTTTCTCCTTAATGATGCACCCTGGCTCATGTGACAGTGATGTAGCTATGCCCCTAGATTTAGCAGGGTCTGTCACAGCTCAGCCACAAAGATAATACTTCATTCAGAGAAGAAGTCATATTGCTACATTTTGGGTGAGTGTAATCATTATCATTTTTGATATTAGTACCTTTGTCCCTGCTATGTTACAACCTATAGGAGATGTTCAATTTTTGCTACTTAGTACCAGTGCAAAACTGAAAGTGACTGAGAGGAATAGAGTAAACAGTGACATGATTGTCACACACACACACACACAGAGCATAGTATAGCATAGCAGGACAAGGTACTGATATCAAAAGAATAATGATTACACTCACCCAAAATCTAGCAGTTTGTCTTCTGGAAGAAGTATTTTCTCTTGGCTGAGCTGTGACAGGCCTGTAACAAGACACTGGCTTACTGCAGGGCAATTAGACATCACACCAAAGGGCACTCTGGGAAGACTAGAGGCCATAAAGAAACCAGAATGGCAGCCTCCAAGGGCAATAAAACAGTTGAGGAAAGTTAAAAAACATCTCTCACAGCTAGAGGAAAAGAAAATGCTGGGAACTGGTTGAACACAGAAAAAAGACTACTACATATCTTTTTCTGATTTTTACATGGAGTTTTCCTTTAAGGCTTACCTCGTGTAGATTGATTGCTTACGCAGTGGGGGTCAAGAGGGAAAGGGCCAAAAAATAAAACCGGACTTAGGGAGATTTTCAAGTTGGAGGGCCACCATAAAGCACACTTCTCAGATGAGCTCTTACAGAAGCTAATCACAGCCCGTAAAGTACTTAATCAGCTATTAAATCTAAAGGTGGAAAGTTCCCTATGGTATGCTAAGCATAGGTTATATGAACATGGGATTAGGGCTGGAAAATTGCTCGCTGCATAGCTTCAGAGGGAGGCACAAACCATACCATTCTGAAGTTGCATTCTAGTGCCGAGGGTGGGTTTGTTACCTCTCCAGCTGACATGGCTAACAGTTTTGCCACATACTACAAATCACTATATAATGCAGAAAGAGATCCCTCACAAAGTGAGGAGTTCCAGAAATATTTGGCAAACTTGGCCCTCCCTTCTTTGAGGGACGCACAGAGAGATGCCTTGGGAGCCCAGATAAGTCAGCAGGAACTTATTACTCAGATAAAGCACTTAAAATCTGCAAAGGCCCTGGGCCCGGATGGTTATCCTGCAGAATTTTATAAGTGCTTTCAACTAGAGACACTACCCATGTTACAGGAAGCCTTTAATCATATCTTGAGGGGTGATCACTCAGTGCCCCCATCTTGGAATTTAGCCCAGATCTCTATTCTGCCCAAACCAGGTAAAGACCCCTTACAGCATGGCTCCTACTGCCCCATCTCATTATTAAATACAGATTTGAAACTCTTCACTGGCATACTAGCTAACAGGTTAAAAACAGTGATACAGAAACTCATTCACCATAATCAAACTGGATTTATAAGGGGCGTCTTCTACAAGATAACATTAGGAAGTTTCTAAATATAATATCAACACAGAAAGGTAGGGATAGTTTCCAGCTGGCAATTTCTGTTGATGCTGACTGGCTATTTCTGGAAAAAGTATTATCCAAATTTAATCTAGGAAGCAAATTTATCAAGGCAGTAGCGGCCCTTTATTCAGTTCCAGAAGTTTCTGTAAGGGTAAACGGATGCACCTTGGCATGCTTTCCCCTTAAAAGGGGCACATGGCAGGGAGGCCCTCTGTCCCCTCTACTCTTTGCCATCTCCCTAGAACCTTTAGAGGTATACATTTGGGAACACCAGGCAATAAAGGGAGTGATGGGGGGAGCCCAAGAGCATAAGTTAGCTCTGTATGCCGATGACACTTTGTTATTTTTGGGAGACCCAGAGTCTTTGCTTCAACCGTTGTTGGATGCTCTGCATCAGTTTCATAATCTAGCTGGCTATAAAATAAATGTCACCAAATCGGAGGCAGTGATACTAAGTGGAACACCACCACCTGATTTCAAATCCCACTTTCCTTTTGCCTGGGCCCCTAGAAACACCTTTCGGTATCTGGGTATTTTGGTTTCTGCAGACACCACAAAATTATTTTCAAATAACTACTCCAAATTGTTACATTCTATAAAGCAAGATATTGCTAGGTGGCAGGTGCTCCCACTGTCTTTGTTAGGTAGAGTGCATTCCATAAGAATTAACATCCTTCCTCAGTTATTATTCCTTTTCAAAACTTTGCCCTTGTCAATCCTCTATTTATTTTGGAAATATTTACATAAACTCCTATCTAGGTTTATCTGGCAGGATAAAAAACCCAGACTTTCTCATAATTTATGTATGCCCAGATCAGAGGGCAGTCTGGCCATCCCAGATCTAAAGAAATACTATTTGGCAACGCAGGGTCCCTGGCTATATACTTGGGTCAAACAGAGGATAGATTCAGGGTGGTACTCTGTCGAGGTACAACAGGCAAAACCTGTGCGGTTATGGACTTTGCCCACTGCTAATATTTCCCCACAGGTGATCCGAGGTGTCCATAATCCCTGGACCAGGCACACGTTAAACACCCTTAGGCAGCTCCGCCATCAGCTGGGGGTCCTTAATTCTCTTGGCCCATTGACTCTGATAAGACACCACAAACAGTTTCTACCCCCTGAGTCAGGACCAGGGCTACGGTTTCTGGGAGAATCGAGGCCTTACTAGATTCACCCATTTTCTTGACTGGGAAGTATGTGTGTCATTCCTTCAACTCCAGCAAAATGTGGCCTCTGTAGGGAGGACCATTTCACTTTTGCAGGTCAGACATTTTATCCTGCAACAGCCACATCTGGATCAGTTACAGAGAACTATGTTGGACCTAGAGGATTTATCCTATGGGGATGGGTTCAGTTAAACAGTAAAGTGAAGACCATATCACAACTTTACCACCTACTCAACACTAAAAATGTTACCTATACAGACAATATCAGACTTTAATAGATTCAGGATTCCCATACTAACATTACAACTTCGGAATGGAAAAAATATCTGGCAGGTAGCTGGAGAATCGTTGCCTCACCTTCCTGGGGCAGATTTCACTGGAGGGTGCTGACGAGATTTTTCAGGACTCCAGTCGTTACACAGCACTTTGCTGTAGCGTACACTGCACTATGCTAGTGGGACTGTAACATGATTGGCTCACATTTCCACATTTTTTGGGAATGCCCCTTAATACAGTCATTTGGTATCGAGTCCCTGCACGCCTGCCAACATTACTAACAAACTGTCTCCCTTTCTCCTTCCTGGCACTAATATTTGGCCTTCTGGATAGATCCATATTCATGAGGGCAAAACATGGTAGGCAACTATATCATACTCTTAGAATAGCCGCTCTCAATTGTATCACTTTAAAATGGCTCAGATTGAACTGATGGAGTAACATCACTGTTTCATTTAGAATAAGCTTAGATAAACACTTAAAAATTTGGAGGCCATTGAGAGAGGCAGGGAGTGAGGGTTGGGAGGGGTGGGCTTGCAGAGGGATACTTGAAGATCACTCTGGGACTGCTCTAAAGAGCTCTTTATATTTATATTTATTTGTATAATAGAACCGAATAGTATTCTATAATACCTACAGACCTTCACTAAAGCACACTAGTGTGGAGACCCACTACCCCAGTGGTGATATTATGCTTCTTGTTAGGGGCAGAGTAACTAGGCTCTTGATAAATGTGATGACAATATCAAGACTAAGGCTATGTGCATTATAGTTTGCAGTTTATTGTTGATCGCTCTTCTTTCTACAACTACAGTATAAATCTAGAACTCGCTCCTTCAGTGTGTGGCCCAAGAGGGTCAATACGGGACTCTGTCTTTCTGGACTGCATTTAGGGCTTTGTGGCCTTTAAGGATGTGAGAGACTGTTTACCCTTGTACAGTACTTAGAAGGGTTGCTAATATTATTTTAGTCCAAGACAGAAAAGTGTGTACAGTATAGTTTCTGCTGTATGACTGTTACTAATGTTATGTAAAATGTCACGTGCCTTGTGCATAACTCTGTGTATTAATAAAGATTAAGTTACAAAAAAAAAAAAATACCCCTCATTCTTGCAAAGTCTGCTCACCAGAAGTCCAGAACCTTCGTGTTGGTTTGATTTGCTTCCTTACCCGTTTGTATCCTGAAACTCACTGTATTGTGGTCACTCGTACCAAGGCAGTCTCCCACCTCCCCTTCTTTCACATTATCCTCGTTGGTGAGGACCACGTCCAGTATGTTACCCCCCCAGTGGGCGCCCTAATGAGCTGTTGCAGGAAAGCTCCCTAGAGTGCTTCAGGTACCTCACTGCTCCTGGTAGATGTTGCCGTTGGTATTACCCAGTCCACGTCGAGGAGGTTCAGGTTCCCCAGTAGTTGGATCTCCCCCTTGAGTGCCATTCGTTGTGCCATCTGCCTGTCCCTTCCTCCCCTGTGTTGGAGGCCTGTAAATCACACACAGTCTTAATAGCGCCCCGATCTTTTTTCTAGTGTGACCCACAGGACTTCCGCCTCCCCGTACCTCCTACCCTTCCATCGCTCTAATGTCTTCCTGACGCACAGTGCCACCCACCCATCCACCCCCTCTGCCAGCCCTGTCCCTTCTGAAAAGCCTGTACCCTGGGACTTCTACTTCCCAGGATTGGTGCTCTAACCATCAGGTCTCTGTTATAGCCATAATGTCTAGACCCTCGCCCTCTTCCACCATAATGGCTTCCAGGTCCACCATTTTGTTCCCATAACTTCTGGCATTTGCTGACAGTCTTTTCCACCATAAACCCCCTTCGCCCTACTGCCCTACCTGCTCCATTTTGTGGGGGAGTACTAACTAGGTTATTCCCTGCTGCCCCCGCTCAGTTTAAATGTAAATTCTCCTGGTGTAGCTATCTAATTTATTTTTAGGACCCTGTGTCCCCTTCCATAAATGTAACCAGTCAGGAGCATAAAGTTCTCGTTATCCCATGTCCTACCCCATTCCCCCACTAGTCCGAACCCCATTTTATTTTATTTTATTTTGCTTCAGAACAGGCCTGCTTATTTGTTTCTCAAATCAACTAGCTATTGTTGTGTTTAAGGTTTTCCATTCATGACTGCTGTTTTTTTTTTTTTTTTGTTTTGTTTTGTTTTTTAACTTTTTATTTAGTATTTTAATACAAATGCATAAAACATTATGGTCCAGAGCATGTAGAAAACACCATAAGTGACCAATAACCATTACTAAAGGATTGAGAACACATGCTACAATTGGTACAGCAGTAGGAGGTAAGAGTCTAGTTAGTATAGTAATATTAAACCTCTTAGCCGTATATGCAATCAATGCCCAAAATTCAGTTCCTTTAAAAAGATAAGGTATCATATTATAACTGACCATTTGGCCCTTTGAAATCAGATCAGAATATTTTAACAGAAATTTTTCACATTCCAGAGCTCCTATAGCCCTCCTAATTTTAGTGCTCGAACAGCCCCAGGAGTATAAACGAAATGAAAGTGTTAAAAAGAAGACTCGGCAACATCAATCAGATTGTAAGGGGTATGCTAAATATTATTGTGATCTGAAGACCAGCTTCAAATCACAACCCGTAGATGTTACATGCTAAATATAGGTTGAGGTTCTTATCACCATCTGTCCTGGGGAACCACTTAATTAAACAATAAAAAAAAATTGTATCTTATTCACCCAATAAGAGAAAATACTTGAAACAGATAGCTATTTATAAAAAATTGGAGTACAATAATAAGAACAACCGTTTCATCTCTAATGCTTAAGCTGAGAATGTTCCTGTGTGGAGGTCTACAGATGTGAAAAATCTGCAAACGGACCAACGGGGCTGATGAAGCCTCTGAGAATTACATCCATCTGGTATATCTGCATAGTGTCCAACATTAAAGTAAAACAGAAGACTGAAAAGTCAAATAGTATTTGAGGGGGTCGCCAAGAAGGCAGAAACATTTTTTCCTTTTTTTTTTTGCTTTTAAACAGAGAATTCTCATAACACTCATTTTAGTGTATTTAAACTGCACTCCCCTTGGAGTAAAGACTACAGTACTTAATCTCAGCTTAAATTTATAGATAGTAAGAAAGGCAAACCAGGTTGAAAGACCATAGAACTGAACAGAAGCCATTCACTTCATTAAATCAGTCCTCCTCCGAATCTTCTTCTGAAGGTCCATCTTCATGCAGTCTTCATGCGGCTATTTTCTGACACAAACGCCAGCCTCTTTTGCGTTGGTGAAACTATATTGTCGCCGGCCATCTGCAAAGCAAAGTCGGGCTGGAAAAGCCAAGGAGTATGTTATGCCCAGTTCTCGCAGTTTGTGCTTAACACCATCGAAGGCCTTGTGGCGCATTCTTGTAGAGTAAGCAAGGTCTGGGAAAAAGAGGATACGGGTCTCTTCGTAGTAGATGGGGCTCTTGTTCCTAATAGTGCCCAAGACCACATCGCGCTCTGCAGCCGAGGATAAGATAATAAGTATAGTGCAAGGGTTCTCCAGGTTAGAAGTTGGCCTGCGGAAGGTAATTCTGTAAGCTCGTTGGATAGTCAGTGTTTCTAGGCCTGTGATTTCTACGAGCCAAGAACCCAGGAAATTGAGTAGATTTTTCCCCTCGGTTCCTTCAGGGAGGCTGAGTATGCGAATGTTAGCAGCTCACACCACATTCTCGAGTAGCTCCACCTGACTTCGTAGAGCGGCTTGTTCCTTGATGCAAGTAGCTGAGGCTGCAGAGGCCTTCCCCGCTGTGGCCTTGATGTTTTTTGTAGTCTACCCCCATAGCATCGAGCTGGGATTCTATGGCTTGAAAACGTTGAGTGAATGAGTCCAGCTTTTGGTCGATACCTTGTGCTGTCTTAGAGCATTCACTGCAATTTGTAGTGAGTTTAAGGATGCCGACGATTGCTCTGGGTTGGGTGTTCCCTCTGCTGGATCTAGCTGTTTCGATGGAGGAGCCCATGGCTGAAAGAAATCTTGTTTGGGAGGCTTAGTTTTCCCCATGTCGGTAAAAGTTGTACCTCCAAGGGTGTAAAAGCGATGTCTCAAAGTTCTGTATGAATTGTAAAGCTGATTTGTGGGTGAAATAAGGTTTTTGTTCCAAAAATGGAAGGCTTTTGATGGGAGCTCCAGACATTTGCTGCTTCTGGCTAGACTGCTGGCTCCGCCCCCCCCCCCCATGACTGCTGTTTAACCATTTTACATACAGACATGTAGAAAATACTGACAGAAGGCCCAGAGGTTCATCAAGTCTGCCCGAATGTGCAGCTCACAGTCCCCTCCGGTCGGCTTACCCCGACCTTCCTCAGGGGCTCGGCCCCACCCTCACCACCTCCCCATGCCCAGGCTTGCCCCCAAAGGTCATGGTAATCTTTGCCTTTACTGCAGCTGCCCCTCACCCCAGTTCCCTCTCTTTAGTCTTACCTGCCACCTGTGCCCACCCTAGCCTTTCTGTATTGACCGCTCCTTTGACCCTATCCCACCCTCTTGTAAAACGGATATATTATGAAAGACAAAACTCAGTTTTCTGTGTTTCACAATCCTGACGCCCGGATGCCCAAAACACGGTGCCTGACATCAGAATTTTTGCCAGCGGCAAAGTTTCTGTTATGTTTTGGGGATATTCCGCACTCTTTAATTTATAGAACAAACTGCACCACTGGCAAAATCCTAGTGTCGGCAAACTATGTTTCGGGCAGTTGGTGTCGGATTGTGCAGCCTAGGAAACAAGAGTTTCAGTCTTTTAAATGGATACCTCTAAAACTGCCCACAGTCTTCAGTAAGATCCCTTCTTCCGGTCGTTTGTCCCACCCTGCCATCACCCTTTCTATAAAGTTGTATCCCTCATTTCCTCTTGAATCTTCTTCCTCCAATTTCAGACTGTGTCTCCTTGTGACCCTCCCTCCTTTAAGCTGGACAAGGCCATCCGTATTAACCTTATTTATGCCTTTTTATTTGAAGGTTTCGCTCATGTCCCCCCTCTCCGTTCTATCTTCCAGGGAATACATGTTGAGCTCCCTCAGTCCTTCTTCACAGGGGTTTACCCCTGCCCCAGGATCATCTTTGTTGCCCTACGCTGCACCGGCCCCAGTAATCTTACATCGCTTTTTAAGTAGGGGCACCAGAACTGCACACAGTACTCCAAGGTGTGATCTCACCAGTGATCTGCACAGTGGCAGGATGACTTCTCCCTTCTAGAGGAGATTCCTTTGGCTATGCACGCCAGCATTTGGTTGGCTCTTCCTTCTGCTGTACAGCACTGCGCCCGAAAGCCTCAAGTTCCTTGTGACTAGCACCCCTAGGTCCTTTTCCTCCTCTGAAATAGATACCTGCATTCCTCAGCCAGTAGCTGGTCCTGGGATTTCTGGCTCTGAGGTGCAGGACCTTGCACTTCTTAGCGTTAAACCCCAGTTGCCCATATCTGACCAGTACTTAAGTTTTGCCAGGTCCTTCCTGAGGTCTTGCTTCCTTCTTCACTGTCCACTGTCACACATATCATTGTGTTGTCAGTGAACAGGCTGATCTTACTCTTGGTCCCTTCTGCTATGTCCCCGATTAAAGATGTTGCAAACACCAGACTGCGCACCGAGCCCTGCGGTACCCAACTGGTCACAGGTCTTGGCTTGGAGGCCCCCCTCCTCTTACAGTTACCCTCTGCTGTCTTTTCTGCAGCCAGCTCCTGACCCAACCCACTAGTTTCCCCACGGCCCCCAGACTCCTCAGCTTGCCCAGCAATCTTCCATGTGGCACTGAGTCGAAGGCTTTGCTGAAATCCAGATACAGGACATTGACCGCATGGCCCCTGTCGATTGCTCTTGTGACCCAATCAAGAAAGTCAATAGAAACATCGAAACATAGAAGTTGACGGCAGATAAGGACTGCAAGGCCTATCCAGTCTGCCCATTTTTTCTACCTTACAAATGTGTCATAGGCCTTTGCTCTGTCAATGGCCTATATATTCATACTCATCTGTATTGCTCCCTTATGCCTGTCCCATGACTGTTTGAAGCCCTGCACTGTATTTATATCTACCACTTTCTGAGGTAGGTCATTCCAAGCATCCACCACCCTTTCTGTGAAAAGAACTTCTCACATTTCCCTTAATCGGCCTCCCTCTAATTTCATGCTGTGTCCTTTTGTCCTGCTATTTTCTTATATTGAAACATGTTAGACTCTTTCACCTTGTTAATGCCCTTAAGATGTTTGAATGTTCGATCGTATCACCTCTCTCCTTCTTTTTGCTCTAGGGTATACATATTGAGCTCTGTAAAATCTGTCCTCATGTGTTTTCTGATGCAGTCCCTGCACCATTTTGGGTGCCTTTCTCTGGACTGCCTCCATTTTGTTAATGTCCTTGTGCAGTTGTGGCCTCCAGTACTGTACGCAGTACTCCAGATGGGGCCTAGCCAGTGTCTTGTAAAGCGGGATTATTACCTCTATCTTACGACTTGCGATACTTCCTACTAATACATCCCAACACCCCACTAGCCTTACCTATTGCTTTAGTGGTCTGCTTGGATGATTTCAGGTAATCTGTGATGATGATGCCCAAGCTCTTTCTTCGGTTGTGATTGCCAGCAACTCCCCTCCCAGCCTATAGGTAACTTCAGGGTTTCTCTTCCCTATGTGCATGATCTTGCACTTCTTTGCGTTAAACCGCAGTTGCCACTCTTCCGACCGTTTTGCCAGTTTTTCCAGATCTCTTCTCATTCTGCACACCCCATCCGGATCATCTACTCTGTTGCAGATCTTGGTGTCATCTGCAAACAGACAAACCTTACTTTCTTACTCCAGGAGTCCTTTAGCACAGTAACTTTAGCAGTTAGCTGGCTAGGTGCAACTGCCCTGGAGATGTGCCTTTAAGAAAATTTAAATGAGCTTAGGGCCATAGCCAGTCAGAAAATAGGAAGGGTAGTGAGCTGAGTGAGAGCTGCTGAAGGCTTCAGAATTTTTTCTCCGCTGGACTGAGCAACATTGCCCCTGAGATGTCTCTCAACTTTCCTTGTTGATAGCCTCCAAGTGCTTATCTGGGTAAAGTTTTCCTCATATTTCTTTTTAATAGTGTGATGAGTAAAAGTGCAACAAATTCGTTAGTGCATGGTAATTTTTATTTTTAGCGCTAATTGCGCTTATTTTGACTTTATTTGTACGTGACTGTTCATTTTAAATGTTAAATTATCACGGTGCTTAATTTCGATGGTTCCTCTCTTTTCTAACCAAATTCTTGTGGGAACCATCGAATTAAGGGCAGTTGTCTTGTTTTTTTGCCTCAGACCTCGTGGGTTTTTACCGCAAGACACCCCATTGGAATTCAGATCTTAACAGTGATATATATTCTATTTATGTTTTCTATTAAGATTGGCACTGGTGTAGATCCCATTTCTACAACCAAAAAAAAGGCACTGGCAACAGACAGAGCTAATTAACTGGGGCAGGACTGGTCAGTGGCATTTTCACAGAAACCTGCACTCAGTTCATAGGTCCAGAACTGGTTTGCTTTGCTTAAATTGGCGAACATAGGAGACAAACCTTTGATTATTATGTCTGAGGACATATCAAAGGCTTCCAACTAGGGGCCATCCAAAAGTAATAATGTAAGGAGGTGCTGAGGAACCCTCCAGATCCCAACCAAAAATAAAGCTTCCAAATATGACGTTCCTCATAAAAAATAATAGACGTGATGAAGGAAGGAGCTTTCCAAGCCACTGATGAAGCGGCTAAAAAGAAACACTGTCTAGACATAAATGTTCCCGTTGCTCCTTGGAAAGCCAGTAACGAGACAACAGGCAGCTTAAATCATTCTGAAAAAATAAAGTATTTGCAAAGTGTGTGCAGTTTCCATCTGTGCAAAATATAAAAAAAGCTTGACAACTGTTTCAGACCCTACAAAAGATGGGTCATTTCTTTACTGGGGCTGGCAATCACTCTTCCTCAGGTCTCTTTGCCGTAGACTGTGAAGGCGATACAGTTGATGATAAATAATTTTATGATGCCTTTGCCTACAAAGGCTGCTAACACTCTTCCACAGTTCTTGCCCCAGAGACTGTGAGGGTGATGCAGCTTGGGGAATTTTTATGATGTGGAGGGTCTAGAACCCTATGTATCCTAGGAGGTTCTCCCTCTATGCCTTCGTTTATCCAAAAATTATTGGATATATATATAAAACGAAACTACGCTAAACCCCCACTTCTGTGGCAGAGGTTTGCACATGGTCTGGAGTGTTAATAAATAAATCTGTAAATATATCAGTTGTTTAACAATACTGAGTGCCTGTCTGTACATCCCAGCCATATGAGTATAGTGCATCAGGCAGCTTGCGAGAAAGTGGGGGTCTCCTTGTCCTCCTTACCCCCTGGATAAGGACTCCAGAAAATAGATTTCTTAGCTATCTGCAGATGCTTGTCAACATTTTTACATACTTGGCTTTTCAGCCAAATATAAGAAAAAAAGGCACTGCAGAACTCTGTCCTAGTTCTTGTTGCAGGAGCCGGTGAGTATGGCTAATCTGATCCGGAAGCTATGTAGTACCAGTTCCACAGGACAACAACAAGGATGCCGCCTCCAGAGTCATGGTCTATGCCATCTCTCTGAGGAACTTTTGTCTGGCCTAGAACTGCTGGTCTCCCCTCAGACTCTAAGTTTAAAGCCATGGACTTTCCTTGTGATCAAAACATAATGTTCGATTCCAGAACATCTCACCGCAACAAGGCCCCCTGCACCACAGAAATTCCTCCCGAGGGCAGTGGGACAGAGGTTTTTTTCCAGCCTTCTCTCAGTACAGGGGTGTTTTCGCAGTCTAAAGCCTGACGTTAGTGAAGGCAGACCTCGTGTACCCAGGTGTCTAAGCCTCTGTACCCAGCACAGATGTTTCTGTTGGAGTGGGAGGCAAAAAAAAAACATTCTAGCTTTGTGAATGGTGGAGAGGGTCCCTGGCCATGAAAAGAAGAGAGCGTCTACTCCACTTAGTTCCTGACACCAAAGACAACTGGGGAGTGGCTTCCCATCCTGCTGTTCATTATGGTCACTCTGTTACTATTCATATAGCCCTTACAGTAGGGAGACTGCTAGTCTCCCTGGTCCAGAAAGAGCCCCTTTTTTCCATATACCTTTGAGTTTGACTGGGAGCTCCTGCCACTATTGAGGACTGACCTTTTCTTAAATCTGTTGCAACAGTTCTTCTATTCCTAAGCCTAATCTGTCCTTTACTATTTCTAGTCCATAAGGTTGGCCACCTATGGGCACCCTCTCTTCTTTCTTGACTATGCTATAGTGTCCTCTTTAATTTTCCTTTTCCTCTTGATCCTTGTACAGGAAGTTATTGTTGTGACCTCAAGGGTATGTAAAACAGGTTGTGTTTATCATTGTTGGATTTAGTATGTAATAGCACTATGTTATAAAATACCTTGATGTATATACCTTATGTTTATAAAACCTGTAAATGTTGAAAATACCATGGCACTAGGTGTTTTGATAATGATAAAAGTACTAGGTGACTATTACAGAAATTAAGTTAGTTATGCTGTTTGAAATGCGTAAATTGGTGTAAGCTGAACAAGTTTAACTGTCATGGTGATTTGCATATCCCATGATGCTTTGCATTATGGAAGTATGTATAATGTTGTATTTCTTTGAAACTTGATTTGTTGCCAGTGTTCTTTGGGGTAACCTTTCTTTCAGTGATTCTGCATTGAGGTTTAGTTTAGTTTAGTTTATTGTTCTAGGAATTACTACCTTTGAGCCAGAGGCTCTTTTACAAAGGTTCCACGTCAATTAGGTACAGTACAAAAAAGGTTACATAGATAACACAACAATTTGTGCTGTGTCAAGGCGAGAAAACATATACAAATACATATCAAATCATTTGTGCAAAAGGACATGAGATGTCAATACTAACATTATTACAAGAAAGAGGTCATGCCAGATTAGGAGAAACAAATAGGGAAAAAGTCCAGAACAGAGGGGATAAGTGAAAGGTGTGTTAGAGCAGACAATAGCAGGAGAAAAGGTTTCCCAAACATGTCTTTGTCAAATAACGGAACAGGGTGGGTGGTGAGAAAATAGGAGGTTTAATCAGGGCAGTCACGGGAGCTGGAGGTGGTAAGGTGAGAGAACAGCCTTGATTTGAAAATACCTAGAGAGGTAGTGAGGCAGTAATATGAGTGCTGAGGGCATTTAGCCAGCTGGGGGCATGATAGGCAAATGATCTTTGTCCCTGAGAAGTCCGGCATCGAGGGGACTTGGAAAGGCTGTGTTCTAATCTTCTGGTAAAGCGGTGCTAGCGCTTGGGCATAACAGGTCTTGGATACAAGATGGAGTGAGGCACAGAGTGGATTTTTTCGCCATCAGGCAGGTAAGGTACTTTATCCGGTTTGAGAGTTGCAACCAACCTGAGTCAGCATAGAGTTCACGTGTGTGGGTACGTCGATGTGCACCAGTGAGCAGCTGACAGGCCTTATTTAGGGATGTTGTAATGCGACTAAGTGCTGTAGTAGTGGCAGATCCATATATAACTAAGCCATAGTCAACGACTGAGATGATAGAGGATTGGATGGCAATCCTCAGTGCAGAATGGGTAAGGAGCTGTCAGTTCCGATACAGAATCCCAATTCGCTGATTAATAGTTTTTGCTGTACTATCAATGTGAGTTGCAAAGGTTAGGCCTTGATTAAAGTTGATTCCAAGATATTTGAAAATTGACACTTGTTCAAGGGTATTTCCAGGTGTGTATTAATGGTGAGTGGACTTGCCGCTTCTTGTTTTATGGGTTAGAGAAGAGCATGGATTTAATTTTTGGTGGTTTAGAACCAGCTTTTGTTCAAGGAACCACATCTCAACTTTGGAAAAGCATGCTGAAGGTTGAGGCGTAAGAGGTCGGATCTTTAGAGTGGAAGAATCACGGCAGCGTCGGCATAGAGGATTATTTGTCTGGGCAGGATTTGGAGAGGAGTTTAGGAAAAGGCTGAAAGGAGGGGCCCAGGATGGATCCCTGGGAACTCCTGAGCTAACCGGTTTTGAGTCTGAGAGAACTCCAGCTACTTTTACAGATTGAGAGCACTGAGCAAGGTAATTTTTTACCCAGTCACCAGGACCCTGCGAGAGCCCTAGGGATTTATTTATTTATTTGCTTTTGGTAACCAGGTAAGCACACTAGACAGCCAAGTGCCTATTTTCAGGTGTGACCCGGGAGAGTTACAAAGGTATACATGAAACAACTACAGAATCGTGGTTACAAAACCGGAGCAACATGCTCCAGCAGTGGGTAAAACAGCATGAGGTACATACAGGCTCAGAGAACATCGAGGGGAGGCAGACAATCATCAAGTCATTACATAAGAGTTTAGAACAGCAAGACAATAGCCTAGAGTTAGAATAAAAAAATAGCACTAACAGAGGGGCAGTAAGTGCCTTGTAGGGGTACCAGTGAATGCAATAGGGCTATGAGACTGGGCATTATGAGGCACACTGGCAGGTGGCACCAGCTTTTAGGAAGTTCCAGAGGCATGTTTTGAAGAGGAGGGGATGGGAGGGAGGCACAAACCAGAGAGCCGAAGAGTTCCACAATTTGCAGGCATTGACGTTGAATGTCCGGTCACCAGTGAGGGGTATGGGTCTTGGGACCAGGCGAGCCTGGGGCGCACATGACCTAGGTGTAGGGAGGGAGGTGTGTTTCAGGGGTAGGGCGAGCGAGGCGGGAGTGGCTGTATAACTATGTTGTCAATGAAATTTCCTAGAATGTAGGGGGCGGTGTTTTTTAGGGGAAGCCATTCAAGCGGAGTAGAGCATACAGCGATGTGTGGTCGAGGGGCGAGGCGAAGTGGCATATGTTGTATACGTGGTGTCCCACTTTGTGAGGCTTGAAGATGGGACAGAGCAAAGGCGACGAGTCCATAGAGAGTGTGGGAAGCAGTATCCCCCTGGCTATGGCGAGCCGGGCAGCAGGGGTAAGGCAGTCTTTAGCTCTGTAGGCTAGGCCGAGCTTGCCGTTAGTCGCATTGCAAATGTTCCTGATGTGACAGGAGAGATCCAATTACGGATTGAGGGTAACTCCTAGCTACCTGACAGAGTCAGTTGTCGGTAGGAGGGAGTAACAAGATCCAAAAATTTTGAGGGGTGTCGAGCAGGAGGAAGTTTTGGCCACAGAGCCGAATAGCATGGCCTAAGTTTTCTTCAAGTTGACGGTCAGTTTGTGGTCATCAAGCCATTTTCTGATAAGGGAGAAGTCTGAATTGAGTTGGGTATTGATGCTGGTGGCATCCTGCGAACTGGCTAAGATGACCAGGTCGTCCTGCATAAAGGGTAAGGCGCTTTTGTAGCGGCAGAGGTAACTGTTGATGAACAGGAGAACAGAATGGGTCCAAGGACAGACCCTTGGGTAACCCACTGTTCACGGTAAGAGGGCAGAGAGGGTTCGATTGAAACAGGTGAGTTGTTGCCTACCCGAGGTAGTTGGAAAACCACTTGAGGGCATGGAGGAGGAATCCATGATTCTTCAGGGTGGGAGGAGGAGAGGGGTTTCCACGATCAAGGCTTTAGAAAGATCAACAAATATAGCCCAGTCAGCTTGCCTGGTGGTAGCGGACCCAATCATGGAGGTGACCACGGCAGCGCTGTCCCAGTGCTGTGGCCTTTCTGAAACCGTACTGGGATGTGGAAAGGACATCGTATCCCTGGAGGTAGTGGGAAAGTTGATGTAGCTTGTCCTTTCTAATAGCTACAGGCGCGATAGTATGGCAGTAGGATGGTAGTTACCAGTATCTTTGGGGTCCCCATGCTTATGGACAGGCACAACCGTGGCAACCTTCCATATGTCAGGGATTATCCCTGAGATAAGCGAGGTGTTGAAGATGTGGGCAATGGGTCGGGCAAGGAGAGGTGCCCCCAGGCTGAGTAACTTGGGTCCCAGGCCATCCTGTCCCACTCCTGTGTGGTGAGAAAGAGACCCGCAAGGAGTGCCTGGGTCTCGCCAACAGTGATCCTTTTAAGGTAAAAAGGTGGACGATAGGGTGGAGGCCCGCTAACCGGTATTGGGGCTGAGGGCAGGGGAGGGGTGGAGGTCGACAGGTCGGTGAACATGCGGTTAAAAGATGTGGCAATGGTTAAGGGGTTATTGCAGTTGGCTCTCTCAATGAGCATGTCAGTGACTTGCTCATGGCCGCCAGCGAGGTTTTCATGTTTTCCAGAAACGCTGTGGGTCATTTGCCAGCAAGTAGGGCAGTGCTGCAGTACTCACTTTTCGAGTCCGTATGACCTGTTTACAGGAGTTTAGTTGGTTGTATTCGTGGAGGTCTTTTGTCATGTGATACCCTGTATTTTACCCAGGACTTGTCACACGCTTCATAAGGGAGAGAAGATCACTGTGGAGCTACTCATGACCGAGCCTCTGACTCTCCTCTTAGAGAAGGGTGCATGCCTATTTTGCAGTGGGACAAATGCTGCAAGGAAGTGGTCCAGGGCTTTGACGGGGTGATTCATGTCAATGACGCTAGACCAGTCGACTCCCTGTAGGTCCCCAAGGAAGTTATTAATTATAAGTTTAGAGTAGTCCCTCATAGAGATGACTCTACAGGGGACTTTGGAAGGGTTAGAGCCCCACACACAGTAGATAGGTGAGTGGTCAGAGATGGAGTCGGGGAGTATCCCTGAGTGGACAATTTTGTCAAGTCGGTTGCTCATTACCCAGTCAATGAGCGTGCCCTTGTCACCACGATGGGAGAGCCTAGTGGGTTCCATGATGACTTGACTGAGGGCAAGGACAGAGAGCATAGGCTCGAACTGCTTCGAGTTGGGCCCCAGCCAGTTTAGGTTTAAGTCACCTAGGATGAGAAGCTCGTTTGAGCCAACCTTGTCTCTTAGCTGCTCCAGTAGGGTAGAGAGCCCCAGTATGCCCCCCCTTAGGAGGGTTATAGGCGCACACTAGATGCACCTTTTTAGTATTCCCAAGTAGGAGAAGCGTGTGGAGAAACTCACAGGGTTGGGGTGCCAGGGGTAGATGCGTAACAATGGAAACATTTAGGTGCACCTTGTAGTATATGAGCACCCCTCCACTGCGTTTACTGCCAGTCCTGTCAAGTTGGACCAGGCTGTAGCCCAGGAGGGAGCAGGCAGAGTCTGGGGTGCATGGCTTAAGCCACGTTTTGGTGATGCCCAAAACGTCTGGCTTATGGAAGGCCGCCCAAGCAGTTAGATCTGAAAAGTTTTGGAGGAGGCTGCGGATGTCTAGGTGGGCTATTTTTAGGCCTTTTGCTGCCCCCCAGGCCGGCGAGGGCTTGTAAGAGACCGGGCGGGCAGAGAGACCCAGGCAGCTGACAGCGTGTCCCTCCTGAGCGAGAGGGGCCATGGCACTGGGTAGTGAGATGGCTGGACGCCATGTACTGCGGGGGAAAGCACACAAAAGAGGGGTAGAACCAGGGTACAGTGGCCGCAGCAAGTGAGGAGGAGTGAGGGAATTTGAGGTGAGGGTGAGCAAGAAAGAGAACCAGGAGGAGTTCCAGAGCGTGCAGCTAGGGGCCCTAGTTGGGCTGCGAGATGAAGGGAGCAGCAAGTGCATACATTGGTGAAGTCATACAGTGAGTGACAGTGCAAGTGTAAGTATACTAGGATGTTTATATGCTTAATGCCCCTAGTGGAGAGACTGTATAGCCTGCCAATGGAAAAGTGGGCTGATAGGTTTTCACCCGCACGTGACCAAACGCTATATATTTGAGTAACGACCATGGGTGGCGGTGGGGCAGCCGGCGGGGCCAGAACCTCGCCGAGCACAAGCCCAACAGACGCAGGTAGCAAGGCAGAGACGACCGGGCGGCGTGCTGGCCAAGCAGAGGATCCAAGAGCACAGTCCAGCAGAAAGGTGTATGAACCTCAGACTGCTTTTAAGTCCGATAATGGAAATCTGTAGTCGCAACACAGCGTGCCCTCAGGTCTTGTGGCACGGATTACCTGAACTAATTCGACGGTGGAAGTCGGGGGTGGGGTGGCGGGTGGCGGGAGGGCGGTCAGGCAGCCCTCTCGAACCTCAGCTCATTCGGCGGAACAGTACACCCTGCAGAGGATAGGAAAAGAGTGTGAGTGTTTATATACTGTGGGGTACGAGTGGGGCGGAGTAAGGGGAGAGCAGGTACAAGGCAAGAAATAGGCTAACAGCAAATGAATTAGGCTTTCATTAGCAAGTGTAACAAACTGAACAATCTGTCTGTACGGTACTGCATATAAACACATATGCACTCTCAGCCCTGTAAACTAGAAAAGTAACATACACAATCGTAATTTTAGCTGTAAAACAAGCTAAGGGGGTTAAGGCCACAACAGACTACTGAGCATTAGGTATGGGGACTTTACCCCACCGCACTGTCGTAGGGCACATACGCCAGCCGCTAGGCTACTGAGGTTTTGAAAAAAAATAGCCCTCAGATGGACGCACGTATTCTGTGCCAAAAATGCTCAATTGAACAGCGCTAGGGCGAAGGGCTTAAATCAGGAGTGTGCATTAGGCTAATCCACTATAATAGTGTGCACATAAGTTAAAAATTGCAGTAATGTCCTTTACACCCGGGTAGCTGCATGCACAAACATTTACAACGAGTGACTTGACCACAAAAGTTAACATCAGGCTAGCTCTACATACAAAATGACAGGTACAGGTTGTTTCAGACCTCAGGAAATTAACAAAATGGTGGTAACCTCCGCGGTTTGGGCAACCACCGAAAGTATAATGGCATGCAGCATGGAGCGGCACCAGCTCTGAGTAAGGTAACAAGTCATGTCCTCTAAAGGTAACAGCAGGTTAGCTCCTATTAAATGTGCTAGGGCTTGGGAAAAGAATAAAGGTAACGAGTCAGGTAGGCAGGTATCAAGCTGTGTACAGTAGACCTCCTTAAGGTAACAGCAGGCTTGCTCTTCTAACTGTGTTAGAGCTTTGAGAAAACTCATGACAAAAAAACTATCTCCACTCGTTCACCGACCACCTCACTGAGCACAAGCCCAACAGATGCAGGTAGCAGGGCAGAGACGACCGGGCAGCGTGCTGGCCAAGCGGAGGATCCAAGAGCACAGTCCAGCAGAAAAGGTATGGAACTCAGACTGCTTTTAAGTCCGATAATGGAAATCTGTAGTCGCAACACGCACGCCTCAGGTCTTGTGGCATGTTTTTAACAATGTTTAATTGTACCCAGCTAGTTGATTCTGTAGTTAGCCAGTAATGTATTGTGCTGAGTTCTCATTGCTTTCTTCTGCCTGTTCTGTGACCCTGCTCCCCCCCCACACACACACACACAAACACTCCCTCTCACACACACCCTCTCTCCCTCTCCCTTCCTCCTCCATTGTTCTGACTTTATCTGAGTAGCTCTTTCTGGTGCCTCAGGTCAGGCACCCCCCACCTGATTTCTCCCTACTTTGCTCTCCGCCCCTTTAGCACCTGCTTCCCTGTGTAGTCCCACCTAATCTTTTTCCTGCTGTCATCCCACCCACTGTCTTTGCTTCAAATATTGGACTTGAACCCCAACCATTGCCTGTGGCATCTGTCATGTTCTCCTTTCGAACAGTCCTTCCTCCCTAGGCCATCATGTCCAGCTCTCTCCTATCTCATCTGACCTTCCCTCCCCACTCCCTATACCCCCCTCCCCTTCCCACTCCACTTGCCAGGACATGCCTACAGTACTTATCAAAGGACTCTTGCATCTCAGTCTTCTTCGCACTTTGACACTAGGAGGAACTGCCACTCCTGCTCACTGTGACACCTCCAATGATGTTTACTGTATAAACTTTAGCTCATTACCTTACGTCCATATATTTATATGTCTATATATCAGTATGGCTCACATTGGATATGGGCAAGGAAGGAGGAATCTGGCACAAGAGTGCTGGAATTCAGGAGGGCCGACTTTGGGAGGATGGGGGAAGTAGTAAAAGGGTACCTGGCCAGAATTCAGTCTAGTATGGATACTAACCAGAGGTGGAAGCTCATAAAGCTGGGGATAGTGGAGGCAACCGAATTCTGCTGCAAAGCCCAGAGCAAGAAGGCTAGGGCTAAGAAATCGAGCTGGTTGAGCAAGGAGGTCATGGAAAAGGTAAGAAGGAAAAGAGCTGCTTTTAGGAAGTACAAGAAAATGGGAAGGGGGGAGGACAGAGAGGAGTACTTGACAGAATCTAAGGAGGTGACAAGGGCAGTAAGGGGAGCCAATGCATCTCATGAACTCCAGGCTGGCACAAGGCATTAAGAAGGGGGAGAAGGACTTCTTTAAGTACATCAGGGAGAAGAGGAGCTGTAAGGACCACATAGTAAGGATTAGCAAGGAGGGGGGTTGGGTGGAAGCATGGTATGATAAGGCGGAAGCACTAAATGAGTACTTCTGCTCAATATTTACTAAAGAGAAGAGGGGGGTGACACTTAAGGTGGGAGAAATGGCAGAAGCAGAAGGTGGAAGTGGTGACAGATGGGGAAATCATGGAGGGCAGAGTTCGAGAGGGTTTGAATTCACTGAGGGTGGACAAGGCACCAGGCCCAGATGCATCCACCCAGGGTACTGAAGGAACTGGCAGAGGTCCTTGCAGGACCTTTGGCAGACCTATTTAATGCCTCACTACATTGAGGTGTGTACCTCAGGACTGGAGGATGGCTCATGGTGCCCCTCCACAAGAGTGGCCCAAGGATGAACTGGTAACTACAGACCAGTGAGCCTCACATCCATCGTGGTAAGCTAATGGAGACTATCCTGAAGGAGAGGCTGGTGGCCTCCTAGAGGCCAAAGGACTACAGGACAGCAGACAGCATGGCTTCCACGTGGCAGATCCTGCCAAACCAACCTGGTGGAGTTCTATGACTGGGTAACTAGGCAACTGGACAGGGACCATGCAGTGGATGTCCTGTATCTGGACTTCAGTAAGGCATTCAACTTGGTGCCACATGGAAGGCTGGGAAGAAAGTTAGTAGGCACAGGGGCGGGTGCAAAGCTGGTGAGATGGGTAGGAAACTGTCTGCAGGGAAGGCAACAGAGGGTGGTGGTGGTGGGTGGGGAGCTCTCACACCCAAGGGCAGTGATGAGCGGTGTCCCACAGGGCTCGGTGTTGGGACCAGTGTTGTTTGGGATATTCATTGCAGACATATCATGGGACATCAAGAGCAAGATCAGTCTGTTTGCTGATGATACTAAGGTTGGCATGGTGGTGGATGACCTAGGGGGATGGCAGGGATTGCAAGATGATCTGGCAAAGCTTGAAACCTGGTCAGACACCTGGCAACTGGGCTTTAATGCCAAAAAGTGCAAGGTGCTGCATTTTGGGATGAAGAACCCAAGGAGGAGTTACCAGCTAGGGGGAGTGCAGCTAGCCCAGACAGAGGAGGAGAAGTATCTGGGTGTGCTCATTACAGGGTCAATGAACAACTCGGCACAATGTAGGAAGGCAGCTGCAAAGGCCAACAAAATGCTGGGTTGTATTGCAAGGGGTATATCCTCGAGGAGGGAGGAGGTGATTCTTCCACTGTATAGGTCATTAGTTAGACCACACCTGGAGTACTGCGTGCAGTATTGGCGTCTGTATCTGAAGAGGGACATTAAGTTGCTGGAGGGGGGGTGCAGCGCAGAGCGACAAGGATGATCAAGGGGCTGGGGGACTTATCATACGAGAGAAGGTTGAAGGAGTTGAACGTGTACTTACTGGAGGAGAGGAGAGACAGGCGTGACATGATTGAAACCTTTAAATACATGAAAGGAATAAACAAGACTGGTACAGAGGGGCTGTTCAAAGTAAGGGAGGGGAGGGCCACCAGGGGCCATGATATGAGACTGGAGCGAGGAAGATTCAGGAGGGAGATGAGGAGACACTTTTTTACAGAGAGGGTGGTGGCTGGGTGGAATGCGTTACCTGCAGAAGTGGCATGCAGTAGAACAGTGGACTGCTTCAAACGAGGATGGGACAGGACAAGGGGGAGGGTTAATGAAGGGGAAGAGTGGAAGAGAGGGGGCAGCTGCAGAATAAGGGGTGCTAGCTGCACATTCGAGCAGACTTGATAGACCTCTAGGCCTTTATCTGCTGGCAAATTTCGTATGTTTGTATCTATATCCATGCAATTGTATTTAAATGGCACTACCTCCTGTTGAACCTACTGCTATGTTCTGGTGCAAGAATCTTGTCACATGTGATAGTTATATGTCGTTATTACTGTATAATTGTTATGTATTTTCACTCAACCTGTTATGTCTTAACCCTGTTGCCAATTGTTTTGCTCCAGGTCCATCTTGTAAATGAGCTTGTCTCAATGATGTTCTGCCTGGCAAAATAAAGATTTTGATTGATTGATTGTCTCAGCCCTGATTTCTACTATACCTAAATGTATCTGCAGTCTCTCTCCCCCCTTCCAGATCCTGTGCCCTGAGCAGGCTGTCCATCTACAACTGTGGCTAAGGCTCTGTGCACAGCTGGTCACAGTCACCATTTCCAGCCCGTCTGCCTGAAGAGCTGAACAAGGTGAGGCTCCTGCCCGACTGAGCGGCTCCAAAGGCGCTGCTCCCATTGGCGTGCTTTGGCTGCTTTGGATGCTAATTGGTAATTTTGGCACTGGGAGCAGCTCTTCATTGGACTGCACTGACTCTGTGCTTAGCTGGCGCTCATTTCTAAATTGGACTTGTCCTCTCACTTGATTTTTGGCCCACCCACCCACTCCCACCCTGACCTCTATTAAATACACTAAAAACTCCTCTGTCTACCTTCTTCCACCCATTGACTTCTTTGTGTTAGTAAACCCTCCAACCGATAGGGTCCTCAGACCTTCCTCTGAGCCATGGCTATCATTAGCTCTTCAGATACCCATAACTTGCTAACTGTTGCTATTACCTCATTTTTATAATATGCTAAGTAACCTTGGTCCTCCTTTGCTTCTTGACATTGCCAGCCAGAAAGCCTAACGATCAGTATAACCCCTCTAGCATCAGATTTTCAAATCCGTTCTTTACCCAGAATCCCCACCCAATATGGCACAAGGCAACTTATACCCTATCACTTTCACTGGTCTCATGCCCACTAAATTCAAGGCTATTCTTCCTCTACCTGCGACACTGAACTATCATTCAGCCCTTCAGAGAATTAGGCTCCCACTTTTAAGTTATAAATATGCTCCTACTCATTTAGCGCACTCTCTTTTCTAGATTCTGGGTTCTTCAAGTTCTCCTGTTGCTCCTCTTATGCTGTGGCAATGTGGAGCCAAATCCTGGTCCAGCACCACTGTCTGTAACCCCCATGGATTTAGCTACAACAAAAGGACTTAAATTCGTGCTGACCAACATATGCAGCATTAAGAAAAAATTCACTGAGTTGCAAGTCTGGGTCTCCCATACTATGCCAGATGTTAAACTTGGTTAAAAGGCCACGTTACAGATCAGGCTATTTTACTTCCATCATATTCTCTCTTCCATGCAGATAGGCTTACTAGATGTGGAGGGGTGGCCTTCTATATCAGTGATAAATACTCTGTCTCTGTCATTAACTCCTGCTCCAAGCCTAAACAATTTGGATGTTTAGCTGTTAAATTTAATATATCAGCCTCAGCATCACTAAACATTATTGGTTGCTGTAGACCTTCTTCTTCAGGCTTTGATATTTTATCACATTTTCATCAGTTTCTAGATGTCAGCACTAACGAGACACTGATTCTAGGTGACCTAAACATGGAGTGGTTTAATAACTCCGCACCGCTCAGGAATGTCTGATGAATTTGGGGTCTCAGAAGTCACTAGGCCAGGCCACACAAATCACTCCCTTGGCTCCCTAATTGATGTCATTCTGACAAATAGACTCCATAAAATCACACATGCAGCAGTCTGGCACAACCCCCGAGTGACTATAATATTGCAGTATGTATCAGGAATCTTCCTAAATTGCTAAATCCAAGTAAGATGATAGCTGAAAGAACCTTCAGACACTATAACCCTGCAGACTTCCTAGCTGACCTGCGCAACATTAATTGGCAACAGTTCTACCTAGCCCCATCAGTTACTGAGGCATTGGCCTGCTTTAATGCAATACTTACAGGTATTATAGAATCCCATGCACCTGCCAGAACATATAGAGTAAAAAAGCTTCCTGCCCCTGGTTCAGTGCTGTTATTAAGTCTCTGCTAACAAAAAGAGATGAGCTTTGGTCAACTGCCAGATGCACAAAAACACCTGCAGACTGGACAGCATTCAGGATATGTTGAAATGCCTGCACTAAACTGATGAGGCATACTAAAGAAAATTATTACCTAATCACCCTAGAGTCAGCTAGTGGCAACCCATCCAAGATTTGGCACACCTTTAAACTAGTTGAGGGGAGCAAAGCTCCACCATCTCTCCCCACCACCATTACCTATCGGGGCTCCTCAATTACAGATAAATTTGTCAAGCTTGACAAACTAAATGAGTATTTTGCCACAGTGGGTCTTGCATTCGATTCTTCCATCCAGCCAGCCTCAGAACCTCTCTCCTTCACCCACCTGCACTACCCAACATCCCAACACACTCACCCTTCTCTTTCTCACCTATCACCTTTAAACAGGTGAAAGACCAGCTGCCCAGGTTGGATGTTAAAAAAGTGGAGGTGCAGATAACATTGACCCTTTCTTTTTGAAACTAGGCTATTATTTCTTAACTGCCTCATCACTCATTTATTTAATATCTCATTGTCTGAAAGTATTGCGCCCCAAGATTAGAAAGTTGCACACCTCATACCCATTTTCAAATCTGGTGACCCCAGTGATGTTAACAACTACCGACCTATCTCTGTCTTAGCCTTCCCTCTCAAAAATTCTGGAGAAACTGGTTAGTATCCAACTGGATCCTTCCTCAAAAATTCTCAGTTGCTAACTCCACAATAATAAGGTTTCAGACCCCGTAGTACTGTCTCGGCCTTGTCCAAAGTTACTAATGACTGGTTGGTGGCCATGGACAGCAGATATGTCACTAGTGCAGTATTTTTGGACCTTAGTAAGGCCTTTGATACCGTGGATCACCCACTGCTGCTTGACAGCTTGGAAGTCCTGTGGCTTGTCGGATGCTGCAGTATCCTGGTTTGCCAGTTACCTAGGAAATAGTCATCAGCTTATAAATGGAACCTCCTTGTCACTTGCCAGTCACAAGAGGGGTCCTACAAGGATCCATGCTGGGTCCATTGTTGTTCTTAATCTATGTAAATAATCTGGACCCGGGTATCACAGACTCCAATATTCACTTATTTGCGGACGATACGGTCCTCTACATAGCTAAACCTACAGTTAGTCAAGTATGTTCTGTTCTCCAGTCTGAATTGTCAAACTTCAGCATAACTTGGTAACAGCCAAACTGCTCCTAAATGCAAAAAACAAAAATGAAGGTTATGTTCTTCTATCCCCCTAATGTCCCCTCAGTGTGCCCTATGACAAACCACTATGCTACCATCGCCACCCTATCAGGAGACTTACTTGAAGTGGTGAATCGCTTTAAATACTTAGGCTTCATACTCGATTCACACCTATACTTTTCATCACATGTCGAAGCTCTCACAAAAAAAAAACAAAATTTAGTCTTGGCTTCTTTTTCAGGAACAAATCATTGTTCTCCTGAGACTCCAGAACTAGACTGGTACAGACCACCTTCATTCTTCTTCTTGATTAGGCTGACATTCTCTGCAACAATTGAGCCCCCATCTACCTGTATAAGATAGACATGCTGTATCACTGGGCCATCCATTTCATTACCAATGCCCCAGCCAGAACCCATCATTGTACCTTGTATGAGGCGATGAAGTGGACCTCCTTATCCACCAGGAGAATGGTGCACATTTATACTTGGACATATAAAGCACTCCTCAGTAAGCTACCCCCTTATATATCAGCCTTCTTCTCATGCTGAACTAGCACCTACGCCCTCAGAAAATGTGCATATATTACCCTGAATGTGCCAAATTATCGGATACGGTTTGGTACGGCAGCTATAAGCTTTTCTGTTCCCTGCCTTTGGAATAAGCTTCAAGCTACCCTAAAACTCCATGCCCTTATCCCAGTTAGGGCATTTGTTGGTAGGGTACATAAGATCACTGCTGAGACTTGCAACTGCACTTAGCTCCCCTTGGGGGACTACTTTCTCTCTGTCCCTCTCCTATTGTCTTTGTAGATTCCTGTGTATACTGGCATGCATCTTCCTTCTTCCTCCCTTTTGTCCATTCTGCTTAAGTTGTTATCTCCCATATTTATTAGGTGTGGTAAACTTACTGTTAAGTGATGCTTCTAATTTACCTGTATGTTTTGTTATAACCAACCTACTCTATGTACCATGATATGCTGCTGTTTTCTATGATGTACTGCTTGTATAGTCTGTGATGATTTTTATTAGGTGGTGGTAAACATACTGTCATGTGGTGCTTTTGCCGTTACGTATTTGTTACAACCAATCTACTCTCTATGTTACCATGATATACCTACTGTGTTATTATGATATATCCTTGTACTGATTGTCTGTGATGTTTAGTACTTTGTATCAAGGACCTCCTTGTGAATGAGCTTGCTCAATTAACGCTGTCCCTACACAATAAACTGAACATCTGATCTGAAATAAAAAGAAAAAAAAAATTGCCTTACTAGTACATTCCTGTTTTCAAGCATGCGATCACCCAGCTTTAATTTTCAACTCTTTATGAAAAAAAAATGTTAAAGCACAGTCTACATGTGAATAACAAAGAATAAATATGAAGTGAATGTACATTATACAAGTATAGTAGAAAGGATTAACAATTATTTTTGGGGAGGACACTATAAATAAAATATCCCGAGGATACCCCAACCCAAAACAAGAAAACAAAATCCTACTAGAGACCCAATAGAGCTAATGTAAAGATGTCCCAAAACCACACAGTTTAAGTAGATGTATATCAATTTTGTGTAACCTGCTAAATAAAAAGTGTGAGTCGGAAACTATATCGGTAAATATACATAAGATAAATAAATCAAATTGAGTAAATCAAGGTGCTAGGTCTAGTTAACAGTTAGAATCATGTCATAAAGTTTACTCCATCCAGCTTTACATTTCTACGCCTAAGTAGTGGGAAGCCACAGGTCTGAATTGGAATCTGCCGGGGGGGTAGAGGTTTGATAAATGAATGAATCTATGCATGTGTAAGAAACAAAAAAAGGCAACTACAGATTTTAACAATATCTGTGTGAATTCAATAAGCATCAATAGACAATTACTGTAGTCTATAAATCAAATACTGGACACATTTCTATTGCAGCTTCTTAGATGTGTTTAATTCAGAATGGGTTAAAGTGGTCAGTAAAGCAGTTTAAGGTCTAATCCTCTCATCCAAGGTGTGTTGTGTAAAAATCAACTGTACTTCTCCTGCAGGAGCATCTTCATCCTGTTCACACTCCTCCTTAATGGTGCTAGCCATTTAAGGCCAACAAATGTAATGCCTTTTGTACAACAATTATGCATCTTTTGAAAATGATGCCCAAATGGAAAGCCAAGCTTCTTGTTTATAATATCCCTATGTGTTCCTGAATTCTCACTTTTAATTAGTGTACAGTTCTCTCTCGTAGATTTTATTACAGGACACTTGATGACATAAACTTACTGAAGCTCAGAGTGCAATGTAGGAACTCCTGTATTTCCACTTAGTACAAACTCTTCTAATGGACAAACTCGTCTGCTTGTGTTGCACGCCTACGTCCACTGCCTTTGCCACAAAGAATCCCTTAGGTCAAGGAAGAAGTCAATTTAGGGGTCTCTCCTGTGGCCTCTCAAAATATCTATATGTAAGTCAGTCTTTGAGGCTAGTGCTTTTTCTAAATGCAATTGTTGGCACTGCCCCACATTTATTTTGCTAGTTCAGGGTCACTTTTAAAAACTGGGGAGTTTTTTCCAAATTACAGTTCCAGTTTGTCCTGCTAAGTGATTGTTCTCTGTGCTGATTGTTATAACTTTGTTAATCTCCTGTTCTGTTCTTTTTTTAGGAATTAGTACATTAGTCTAGATCAGGGGTTCTCAAATGTTGAGGCCAGCCTCCTTGGGGAGGCCCTAACCTGTTCCAGGGGAGGCTCAAGCAAGTCTGAAAAAGTACTGCATTTAAATGTTGAGTTTTATATATTTTGTGTGAAGAGATGAAGCAAACTGAAAGAGGATAATAACAATAGGCAAATTTTGTGTATTTATGTATTTATTTACTAATAGGTGACAAGGGAAGGTGAATGAGCCAATGGTCATTTCAGGTGTACCCAGGGAAGGGTAGGGAGTGAATACATTTCAAAAGGTACAGTAACTGCAAAACAATCAAGAAATATACAGTGGGCAATAGTGCAAATAAATAACAATAAATTAATAATGAGTGGTGGTAATTCATCAATTTGTAAACTGATGGCAGAACAGCCCAAAGACAAGGGTTGAGCACAGAAGTGCTCAGAGCAATAGCAGGAAGGAGCAAAGTAATCCCTGAAGTTGCATAGGAACAGGGAAGGAGGGAGAGGCAAAGTATGTAGGAAGGTTATTTCATATAGACAGGAAACAGAGACAGTAGTCTGGCCCATGAAGGTACTGCAACAAGGGGTAACAATGGTTCAAGAATGAAAATAGCAGAGCAAGTAGGTTGGCCTGTGTGTGTGTGTGTGTGTGTGGGGGTTACAATAAGCTGAATAATAATATTTGTTTATTTTATTTATTTGTTATTCAGATAACACCTTTGAGCACAGGAGCTCTTTTTTAAAAGTTCCAAGTCAGTGTAAGACAAAGAACTGAATGTGAGCCAAGTACTCAAACGGGTTTCAATTTATTCATGGTGTACAGTGCAAAGTACAGTGTGTTATTTCTCTTTGGGAGGCCCAAGATTATTTCAACTTTTGGGAGGCTCAAAATCTTTTCCATGGATTTGGGAGGCTCACTGTGACAAAGTCCGAGAACTATTGGTCTAGATAGATCAAATTCCTTGCATACAAAAGTGGCACAGTCCAACAATAGGGGGTTATAGTCTCTCTCCAAAACACTGTGTCTTAACTTCCTGGACTGTTTATTGAAATCATGAACTCTGTGGCTTGTTTATTAAAATCTTCGGTGTCAGAACAGTGTCTGCGAATATGCAGAAACTGGCTTTAGGTAACTGCTTAGGATGTGTGCTGTCAAAAGTAGCGTGTTTGTTGCCGTCTTTTTTCTGGACCCTTTAGTCCTGACTATTTTTAATTTGCCTTGCGAGTGAGATTCAAAAAATTAAATTTTTCCTTGTTCAGTGTATGGGTAATTTTGAAATTCAAATCATTATGATTCATTGACTCAACAAAGTCAACTGCTTGCTCCATAGGGCCACCCCACACACAGGTGATGTCATCAGTGTTCCTATCCCATTTGAAAATGCCATCCATGTATGTGTTGATCCCAGAATTAGACATTCCGTCCTTTTCCCACAGATCAAAGAACAAATTGGCAAACACTGGTGCCGTGCCGGCCCATATGGCTGTGCCACAAAGTTGTAGTCATTTTTATTTTTTTACGTTATTTTCGAGGTAAGTACACTGAACCAAAGGCCCTTTTTTAGGAACGACCCGGACCCTTAATTACAAGGTAGCTACAGGATGAAACAATATGTTCCATACCAATGCAACCACATTCCAAGCAAGAAAACATCAGGCAATATGCAGAAATACAATTAAAACGAACACAATCCAGCTGTTTTGACAAGTGAAGCCTTAATTGATTTAAAAAAAAAAAAATTTTTTTTGCTTTATTTCTTTATGCTCCCCATGCCCTCCAACCGGTCACTCCTTCGGCCACCTAGGGACCACCCTCACCCACCAAGCCGTCCCTCTCGGTCATCATCACCGTCCTCCATGTGCCTTTCCCTGGGCAGCCCTGTGATATCCCTTCAACCGGGGCTCAACCACGGCCCACAGGAGGAGAGACTTGGGCTTCACACTAGATCAAGGCACATGGTGGGAGATCATAGAAACATAGAATTTGATGGCAGATAACGACCACTTGGCCCACACAGTCTGCCCATTTCCCTACCTAATGGATAAGCTGCAGATCCTAGTTAACCAGCAGCCTACTTCTTCCTACCCCAACCCCTAGAATTGCCTTACGACTGTCCCATGCGTGCTTGAATTCCACCACTGTTTTTGACTACACAGCCTCCTCGGAAGGCAGCTCCATGCATCCACAACACCTCTCTGTGAAAATAACTTTAAATTACCTCTGAGCTGCCCCCCATCTTCAAATTGTGCCCCTTGTTCTTGCACACCTCTTTCTTTTTTTGAAAGATGCTACCCTCTTGGACTTTGTTGATCCCCTTGAGGTACTTGAAAGTTTCTATCATGTCCCCCCTCTCCCTCCTTTCCTCGAGGCTATACATATTAAGCTTCTTAAGTCTCTCTTCATATGTCTTCCGGTGCAGACCCTGCACCATTTTAGTTGCCCTCCTCTGGACAGCTTCCATCCTGTCTGTCTTTGCAGAGATTGGGTCTCCAGAACTGCACGCAGTACTCCAGATGGGGTCTCACCAGCTGTCTGTACAGAGGGATAATAACTTCCTGTTTTCTACTGGTGATGCCTCTCCCTATGCATCCCACTATCCCCAGCCCTCCTTGCTGCCCTCTCACATTGCTTGCCCACCTTTAGGTCATCTGATATGACTACCCCCAGGTCCCTTTCCATTTTTGTTGTTGTTAGTATCTCACCCCCCATTGTGTACTCTTCCCCTGGGTTTTTGTTTCCCAGGTGCATTACCTTGCACTTCTTAGCATTGAATCTAAGCTGCCATACATTTGACTATTCCTCTAACCTTGCCAAGTCCTTTCTCATCCTTACCACCCACCTTGTTCATCAACTCTGTTGCAGATCTTTGTGTCATCTGCAAAGAGACATACTTTTCCTTCCATCAGTTTAAAAGCACTCACACAGCTGTGTGGCACGAGGCAACCTGCCAAATATCATCCGGTCAGCAGAGCAGGTGATTTTTCCCTTTTCTCCCTCAACCCGCTCACCTCCCATGTTGCAGCCTCACACACACGGCATCCTGGGAGGACACACTGTGGCGTGTGGTCACCCACGTCGTAAATGTGTCACCACTATGAGCCACCGGGAGCTGCTATTGAAGAGGTGTAGGCTCGGTCCCACCCCCCAGGGAGGAGAGCATTTGAAGGATGCTCCTTGTCCTCCCCCTCTGGCCTCCGCCCTTGGCGTCCTGAGCTCAGGCGCGAATCCAGGTCGCCAGCGTGTGGAGTGATCTCCTATCGCTCCTCACCACAGAACCAGCCCTTAGCTGATTTGTAAAAACAGTATAACTTTCAGCATTGTGAAGAAAATGAGGCAAATTGTTCCAGCATTTAGAAGCATAAGCAGAAAATGCATTTTCACCCATCACAGTAGAAGAAATCTGAATAAATAACAAATATTTGCTAGTTGATCTTGGTTTCCTACCTTCTTTTCTAAAGTCTAGAAGAGTGTATAATGGGGAGTCAGATGCTGTCATTATCAAAGACAAAATTGTTATGAGTTACTATAAATTCCAGTGTCTGTAGAGAGAATGACATGGGAATAGACTCGCAGTGAGGGCTCTGTTTCAAGGAGAATTCACATGCTTTCATCCCATTCTTTGTGTTGTGTAGATGTATAGAGTGCCTCCACCTCAATCCGTGAAAGAGGAAATTATCCTCACAGAGAAAGTTCTCAAACTTGGATTGTGCATCCGTGGTGTCTCTGGGTAGGATCCCAAATCAAAGACTGATTCCTTCAAGAAATTATCTAGACATTTTTAAAGTTTTTCTGTTAGGGATTCCATCTCGGAGACAGTTGGATGGCCTGGGGCATTGGTAAGATGTTTGTGAACTTTAAGAAGATAGACAAAAGTGGGGACCACTGGCTTTCCATCCACAAATATTTAAATTCATTTTCTGTTATGGATCCCTCAAATTTAGCTGACTCGAGTAACTGTTGTTTTTCTTGAATTGAGCTGTGGATCCACATACATGGGATGATATTTTCTACCCTAGGGTTTTCCATGGACACCATCCCAGGGTTCACTAGGGGAATCCTCTGCCTACCGCCCTCCCCCAACCATTGCCTCAGGACCACTCCATAGGGAGCAGAAAGTAGACCCTGCACCGGCATGCCTTCCAGCCAATCAGAGGGCTGTGGAAGTGGGACTCTGAAGCTCTTGATTTTCCCAGGCTGATTTGCTCACAAAGATTCGTTGGTTTTCCACAGACTCCATCCCAGGGGTCATGAGGGGGCTCCTCAGCCTACCACTTCCCCTTCCCCTTCCCCCGCCAATGATCGCCTGAGGACCTTGGGATTGCTCTGCAGGGAGCACAAAATGCACCCTGCATGACATGCCTCCAGCCAATCGGAGAGCTGGGGAGGCGGGACCGTGAAGCCCTTGATTTTCCCAGGCTGATTTGCCACAAAAATACTCAGTGGTTTTTCCATGGACGTCATCCCAGGGGTTGTGAGGGAGCTTCTCAGCCTACCACTCCCCCCCCCAAGCGATCGTCTCAGGAGCGCGGGACAGTTCCATAGGGAGTAGAAGGTGGACCCTGCACTAGCATACCTCCCAGCCAGTTGGAAGACTGTGGAGGTGGGACCCTGAAGCCCTTGATGTTCCCGGGCTGACTTGCCACACAAAGACTCAGCGATTTTCCAGGGAGGTGGATTGGGAAAGGTGGTGGATGTGGCCTTCTTAGATTTCAGCAAGGCCTTTGACACCATCCCACATAGAAGGCTGACAGACAAGTTAGGCAGTATGGGGGCAGGCTCACAGTGGTAAACTGGGTGAGAAATTGGTTGAGAGGCAGGACACAGAGGGTGCTGGTGAATGGCGTTCAGTCTGAGGAGATGTAGGTGACCAGCGGGGTGCCATAGGGATCAGTCCTGGAGCCAGTCCTCTTCAGTGTCTACATAAGTGATGCTGTGGAGGTGCTGGAGGGGAAAATATGTCTTTTTGCAGATGACACAAAGATCTGCAATAGGGCTGACACTCCAGAGGGGGTAGAAAAAATGAGAAAAGACCTAAGCATGTTGGAGGAGTGGTCAAAAATGTGGCAGCTAAGATTCAGTGCAAAAAAGTGCGAAGTCATGCACTTGGGGAGCAGAAATCCAAGGGAAGAGTACAAGATGGGGGTGCTGGCAGCCACCAAGCAGAAACAAGACCTGGAGGTATTCATATCGGATGACCTAAAGGTGACAAAACAATATGAGAAGGCTGTGTGGGAAAGCCAGTGGAATGCTGGGGTGCACAGGGAGCGGTATCGCCAGCAGAAAGAAGGAAGTGGTTATGCTATTGTACAGATCGCTGGTGAGACCTCAGCTAGACAACTGTGTCCAGTTCTGGAGACCGCACCTCCAGAAGGACATAGAGCAGAGGAAATCCAGAGGAGGGCTACAAAGATGGTGCAGGCTCTGCTTGAAAAGCCCTACGAGGAGAGGCTAGGGGAACTTGATATGTATTCCCCGGAGGAGAGGAGAGAGAGGGGGAGGGGGGACATTATAGAAACGTTCAAGTACCTCAGCGGTATAAACAAGCTACAAGAGGGTAGCATCTTTCAGAAAAGAAGATGTGCAAGATCAAGGGGGCACGAGGGTGGGAGATTCAGGGGCAACATGAGGAAGTACTTTTTCACTGAAAGAGTGGTGGATGCTTGGAACAGCCTCCCTAAGGAGGTGGTGGGGGCAAAAAGAGTTAGGGAATTCAAGAATGCATGTGATAGACATAAAGGTACCTTGAGACAGGAAAGAAAGGGTGAGCTGCAGATCAACTAAGATCTGTGGGTTTGAAATAGGTAGGCAAATGGCAGACTGAGTGGACCACATGGTCCTTCAAACAACATGAAGTCTTGCTGTATTCTGACAATAGCAGTGAGTCCCAACCTTCGAACTGCCCGGAGATGAAAGAGTTAACTTTCCATGCCAGGCATGGAACAGCTGAAGCTCGAGCTCAGTTGAGACTCTGTCTGTTGCTGTTTAAACTCAAACTGTCAGATTATTTACTCCCTACACTGAACAGTCGCTCCGGAGATTTCTCCTGCTGCTCTGTTCAATTTAGTCGGTTAAAGTACCGCTTTTCTCAGTTTTCGACAATTTAAACCGTAACCTCTCGGTTCAGTCTCTGTCTGTGGTATTTGTGAGTACTAGATAAGTTATATTTATTTCATTTCTGTGTGGAACTTGTAAACGGTTCATCGGTTCGGTTTAAACCGATCAAGTTGTTAAAAAAATCTTTATTTGTATTTTTAGTGTGTGGTTACCGGTTCTTATCTGTTCTAAAAAACGGATTTTATTACAAGCCCATTTAATGTGACACGGTCAGGAACCGATAAGAGGGTCTTGCCTGGCGGATTGCCATTAAAAGGGTAAGTTTGGTTAGGACTGGTACAATGTCTGAGAAACCCAAAAGAAAACCGGCCCACTGGTTTCAACATCAGTGTGTGTGGGAAGTCTTTGCTAAGGCTGACTCCACACCACCTGTGTTTATTGTCTGGGTTTGACCACCTCAATGCAGACTGCCAGATTTGTAAAAATTTTCCTGCAGCTACCTTAGAAAAGAGAGTTGGTAGGCTCAGGGAAAGGGAGGCCAAAAAGTCCGCTGAACCAGATGGCCAGCCCGGTTCGGTTCAGACCGAACCAGAATGAGTGCCCTCTGACCAGGGCAAGACTTCTTTGGGCAAAAGGAGAGCCGATCTTGAGGAGTCGGTTCCGGCTAAGAGAACTAGAAAGGAAAAATCATCTGGTGTGGAGCCAAAACTTTCTTCTCCAACCGCTGAAGAAATAGCCAAAGCGATAAAATTGTGCAGCAGTCGCTTTCCCGTTCCGACAAACTGGCACCATCAGGGAGGCGCCTGGTTCGGCCGGTTCCACTGGTTCAAGATTATGAGTTTAGAGAATATTATGAGGAGGAAGAGGAGTATAAGGAAAGTGAATGGTTTTGAAAGTCTGGATGTGCCCATTGACCCGGACATCTCCCCAGACAGAGTGTCTCCTCCTAGGCTTTCTGAGTCCCCCTCTCATTTTATGTTTTATAAAAAAGTGGCTGAAACCCTCCCGCTTCCTATGGAAGAAACTGTGGATGACCAGGAGGAGCCTGACTATGTGGAAATGATAGATATCCCAGAGTCTAGGAGGCTGTCCATTCCCCTTACACAAATCTTTTGGGAAACAGACATTTAAGATTTTAAAGACTCCTAATACTATACCTCCTGTGGATAAGAGAATGGACAAGAGGTATACATTGTCAGGCTTGGATATGGAGTTCCTTACACAACAATGCAGCCATGTTGGGGTAATGCAGGCTGCAGCCTGTGATAAGGCAAATATTCCCTTGGCTTCACACCCCCCAGACAAGGACTCCAGGAGGATTGATGCCATGGCAAAGAAACAGTACATGGCAGCATCCTTGGGACTCAGACAGGCCAACTATATGGCCTATACTGCTAGGTATCAGAAATCCAGATGGGACACTGTCATGGCTTTAGCAAAACAGGTCCCTGGCCAGCTTGCCAAGGAGCTGGAGCAGGTGGCTGCTGATGGTATTGAGGCATCCAAGGTGCAATTCCAAGCTGCAGTGGACTCCAGTGATGTGTCATCTAGAGTCATGGTTACATCTGTGGCACTTCGTAGAATGGCTTGGCTCAGATGTACTAGCCTGTCACAGGATACCCAGACTAAGGCCATGGATTTTCCTGTTGTGGATAATTCTCCGTTTGGGGAGCAGACAGAGAATTACATGAAGAAAATGGACGAATATAGGACCACCTATAGGAGTGCACAGGCCAAGGAAAGGCAGGCCACTCCTCAGATGCAGCACCTGCTTACACCCCTCAGCCAAAACCCCCTGCCAAACAGGCACCCTCATGGGTTGGCCAGCCTGCCCCTACAGGAAGTGGAGAATTGGCCCTGGCCAACCCATGAGGTGCCTGTTTGGCAGGGGTTTAACTGAGGGTGAAGCAGGTCTGCTTGTACCCCTTCTGCCTCTCCCTCTAAAGAACCCCCTCTGAGCATAGGCAGAAGAGGAGGCCTGGGCTTGGTAGAAAGGCCTATGAAAAGGCCTGCCCCTGCCCCTGGGGTGCTGCATCTGGACGAAGTAAGCCAGCCTGCCCCCTACAGGTATAGGACAGTCGACCCGGGCAGGTCCATCAGGGTGTCTGCTTGGCAGGGACCTTAGGCTGAGGAGTGGATGCAGCCCTGCCCATCCCCCTTCTGCCTCTCCCTCTGAAGAACCCCCTCTGAGAAAAGGGAGAAGAGGCCTGTGCTTGGTAGAAAGGCCTATGAAAAGGCCTGCCCCTGCCCCTGCCCCTAGATTGCTGCCTTTGATGAGTTGCTTGCCTCTCCTTGGCCTGTGCACTCCTATAAGTGGTCCTATATTCCTCAGTCTTCTTCATGTAATTCTCTGTTTGCTTACTTTGTCCAGGACTGGGAGTCTCTAACATCAGACAAGTGGGTCCTGGAAGTAGTAAGCCAGGGACTGGTTCTCAGCTTCAAAAAATTTCCAGAGCTGAGAACCAGATCCTTTCCACCTGCAAATCCCTCAGAGGCACTTGCCCTAGAGGCAGAGGTCTCTTCCCTTCTGGCTCTCAGAGCTGTGGAAAGGGTTCCACCCCTACACCAGGGCAAAGGATTGTACTCCAGGTACTTCCTTACCCCAAAAGACAGGAGAATGGCGGTCCATCCTGGATCTCAGATATTAAGCAATCACCTTTAAAACCAAAATTCAAAATGGTGACTCTGGGAATTATTCTACCCTCTCTAAGGCCAGGGGACTGGCTAGTGTCCCTGGACCTCAAGGATGCCTACTTCAATATTCTCATCAGAAGCTCCCATCGAAAGTACCTCGGGTTTGAGCTGCCCTCAGGCCATTACCAGTTCAGAGCAATGCCCTTCGGCCTAACCTCTGCTGCAAGGGTGTTCACAAAATGCCTGGCAGTAGTAGTTGCTTCTCTAAGAAGGCAAAGGATTGCCATCTTCCCATACCTGTACGACTGGCTCATAGTAGGCCAGTCCCCAGACCAAGTCAAGTTACACCTACAGGTAACTCAGCAACTGCTCACCTCCTTGGGTTTCCTTCTGAATCTTTCAAAGTCAGTTCTAGAGCCTGTTCAGCTCCTCACCTTCATAGGCGAGAGTTAGATACAGAAAAGGCCAGAGCCTTCCTTCCCTGGACAGGCAAGGACCTCATCTCACTGCCTCCCTCATTCACCCTGCAGGTGTCTCGGACAGCAAGGCATTTCTACAGCCCTGGGGCACATGGCTGCTTCCACAGCAGTGGTGCAGGGAGCAAGATTTCAGATGAGAGACATTCAATTCCATTTGAGAGCCTTTTGGTCTCAAAAGAAGGACTCTCTGACCAAATTGATCCCAGTGACTCGAACCCTGATCCAGGCCTTACAGTGGTGGCAGGATCAGAACAATATAAAGCAGGGAGTTCCCTTTGTCACTCAGTCCCACTCTTTAATCCTTACTACAGATGCCTCCCTCTTGGGGTGGGGGCTCACTTGGGTGACCTGACTACCCAGGGGTTGTGGTCCCCTCAGGAATCTCTGCTTCACATCAATCTATTGGAACTCAGAGCAATATTTCTAGCACTTCAAGCTTTTTCCAAATCTGTTCAGAACAAAGTTATCCAGGTCAGAACAGACAATACACCACAATGTGGTACATCATCAAGCAAGGATACTCGGTTCACGCCATGTGCACAGAAGCAAATAAGTTGTGGTCTCTGGCTTATTCCCTGAACACCTCCCTCACAGCAGTACACATCCCAGGCAAGGACAATGTCTTGGCAGATGCTCTCAGCAGGATATCTCGGCCATCACAGTGGTCACTGGATCCCTGGTCTTGGGGTGATATTCTCCAGATGGGGCACCCCACAGATAGATCTTTTTGCAGCCCCAATCACCAACGTCCCCTTTTTTGCTGCAGGCCCCCAGTGTTGGGCTCAGTCCCCCTGGTTGCCTTAGTTCTCAGTTTAGAAGGGAAGTTCCTGTATGCTTTCCCCCTTCCCTCTCCTATTCAAAGTGCTAGTCAAAATCAGGTCTCAACCCTGCAAGGTGATCCTGATTGCTCCAGACTGGGCCAGACAGCCCTGGTATCCACTCCTGTTGTCCTTAGCGGTCCATCTTCCCCTGTCTCTTCCCAGGAATTACAACCTGTTAACCTGTGCTCAGGGGAGGGTTTGGTACCTGAATCTCAAATCTCTCAATCTCAAGGCCTGGTTCTTGAAGAGTTAGAATTTGCTGATTTACACCTCTCCCAAGGTGTAATGGATATTCTGAAGGCTTCTAGGAAACCTTCCACCAGGACTACTTATAATTCCAAGTGGAAAAGATTTTCCATATGGTGCTCTGGAAGGCATATTTCCCTAGAGTCTGCTGATCTGCCCACAGTCCTTGATTATATGGTCCATTTGAATAGCTTGGGGCTTAGACCAGCTGCACTAAAGGTGCATCTGGCAGCTGTTTCTGCTTTCATTTCTGCAGGTAAGCCCTCTTCTCTTTCTGCTCACCCTGTATTCTCCAAGTTTTTTAAGGGATTGCTTCATACCAACCCTCCATTCAGGGACCCTGCCCCTGCTTGGGACCTTAATGTTTGCATTGCTCAGCTTATGCAACACCCTTTTGAGCCTTTGTCTTGGCAGAGCTTAAGTACTTGACTTGGAAAACTGTGTTTCTGGTAGCCATCACTTCTGCCAGACGCATAAGTGAGTTACAAGCCTTGTCAGTGGAGCCTGATTTTATCTCCTTCCATAGAGATAAGGTGGTCCTCAGGACTAACAGGAAGTTTTTACCTAAGGTGGTTTCAGATTTCCACCTTAACCAATCTATATCTCTTCCAGCGTACTTCACTGACCATTCCTCCTCTGGTGAGAGGAGGCTGCACAGTTTAGATGTGAAAAGAGCCCTTAGGTACTACATAAAATGTACCAAGGGTCACAGGTTTGACTCCCTCCAACTGTTCCTCACTTATGGTGAGGTTGGTAAAGGGAAACCTGCCACTAAAAGATCCATTGCAAGGTCGATTGTCTCTTGTATCCAATTTTGTTATGAAAAACTGGGTAAGGTTCCACCCTCAAGCCTGAGGACTCACTCTACCAGAGGTACAGCTGCTTCACTGGCTGCTGCCAGGGATATCCCTATTCTAGAGATATGTCAAGCAGCTACCTGGAAAACAGTTCACACTTTTACCAAGCATTACTCCCTGGATATCCAGGCTAGGAGTGATGCTCGGTTTGGCACAGCTGTGCCTCAGAGCCTATTTCCTAAGTAGGTTCTGTCCCTCCTCCATGGAGGTACTGCTTGGTAGTCTGCTATTGTCAGAATACAGCAAGACTTCATGTTGTTTGAAGAAAAAATTACTCACCTTAGTAATGTTGTTTCTTCTAATGGAGTCTTGCTGTATTCTGACCTCCCCCCTTGCCTTCCCCTCTCAGAACCTCTGCTTTTGGGATGTGGGTGGG
This sequence comes from Neoceratodus forsteri, assembly GCA_016271365.2. Lineage (NCBI taxonomy): Eukaryota > Metazoa > Chordata > Ceratodontiformes > Ceratodontidae > Neoceratodus > Neoceratodus forsteri. The sequence goes on along the minus strand of CM028136.1, from coordinate 51,651,287 downwards.
CAGTGGCAGTGTTGGCACTCAGTTGGTGCCCCACCTTGTTGTTTTCACCCCCTTTTTCTTAGGTGAGTGGGTGTTGTGTTTTTCATATTTGGGGTCTCCTGACTTGAGTCTTTGTTTTGGGACCAAAAAATCTGTTTTTATGTTTAGTAGCCAGTTGGCTAGTGTAGGTTTACAGCTTCCACACAGGACCTTAGTGAGTTTAGCTCGTAAAGATCGGACGGTTTGAGTTTAAACAGCAACAGACAGAGTCTCAACCAAGCTCAAGCTCAGCGTTCCATGCCTGGCATGGAAAGTTAACTCTTTCATCTCCGGGGCAGTTCGAAGGTTGGGACTCACTGCTATTGTCAGAATACAGCAAGACTCCATTAGAAGAAACAACATTACTAAGGTGAGTAATTTTTTTCTTATCTGCAGTCAACCTCTGTATTTCTGTGTTTCCACAGACGCCATCCCAGGTGTCGTGAGGGGGCTCCTTCCCCTACCACTCCCCCTCCCCTCCAACGATCACCTCGGGACCATTCCTTAGGGGGCAGAAAGTGGACATTATACTGGCATGCCTCCCAGCCAATCCAAGGGCAGAGGAGGTGGGACTCTGCAGCCCTTGATTTTCCCAGGTTGATTTTCCACTGCAGTTTTCCATGGATGCGGTCCCAGGGGTCAAGGGACTCCTAAGCCTACCCCCCCTCCGCAGTCGCTTTAGGACCACTCCAGGGAGTAGAAAGTGACTCTGCACCAGCACGCCTCCCAGCCAATCAAGGACTGCTCACTGTACTTAACTGCTGCCCCTCCAAGCGGCCCAACATCGAGGAGTCTGCCTGGAGTCAGCCATGAGTCAGCCGGTCATGCTACCCAAAGCAGTCTCCTCTAGCAGTCGTTCACCTGAGCCTCTCCTACTTGCGTGCTCCACTGTACCTGTTGGAATTATGTTAGACTGGCTGCCTAACGTTCGATCCCCCCAGCTGGTCCTAATTTGGATACTCACATGGCTTGTCCCCCCCCCCCCCGTCTACCTTTGTTTGCTTTGTCTGCTGCCAGTATTCGTACTTGTCTCAGCTGACCACCTATTATTGTCTCCACTCAGCTTGCCTGCCTCTATGCAGCTCGAAATAGCTGTTTTCATAGAATCATAGAAATCTGACGGCAGAAAAGGACACTCTGGCCCATCAAGTCTGCCCTTCCCCCCTTACTCATTACCTATGTCTCAGGACCTCCCCTCCCCGCCAACCCCTTATGTCTGTCCCATGCCCTCTTGAATCCCTTCACTGTTACTGCCCCCACCACTTCCTCTGGTAGTGTATTTCAGAGCCTCCACCACCCTCTCCGTGAAGTAACTCCCTCACATTGCCCCTAAATGTTCCTTCATCTAATCTTAGACTATGCCCTCTAGTTTTAACCCCACCTTCCTCTTAAATAAGCTCCCCTCCCTTACCTTTTTGATCCCTTTCACATACTTAAATGTCTCTATCATGTCTCTCCCCCCCCCTCCCTTCTAGTCTCCAGTGGATACAGATCCAATTCACTCTACCTCTTCTCATATGGCCTCCCCTGCATATCGTATCTTGGTTGCCCTTCTCTGCATGCCCTCAGTCTCATCTATGTCCTTGTGTAGGTGTGGTCTCCAGAACTGTACCCTGTACTCCAAGTGAGGCCTCACCATAGCTTTATAAAGAGGCATCAGTACCTCCCTCCTCCTGCTTGTTATGCCCCTCCCATTGCATGGCAACACTGTATTTGCCCTGATGACCTGCCTTAAGGTTGCTTGATACTGTGATCCCCAGATCTCTCTCCTGCTCAGTTGGCTTAATTACCCCCCCCCAAGAGTGTAAGCTGCTTGCGGGTTCTTACGGCCCATGTGCATCACTGCACACGTTTTGGCATTAAATTCCAGCTGCCAGGTTTCTGACCACCCTTCCAGAATCTGCAGGTCCTTCCTCATGGCCTCCACCCCTCCCGCAGAGGTGTCCAACCTTATTGCAGATCTTCGTATCATCTGCAAATAGGCACACCCTCCCCTCCAGCCCATCTGCTATATCACTGATACAGATATTAAATAGGAGGGGTCCCAGTACCAACCCCTGGGGCATCCCACTCGTCACCCCCATCTTCCTGGAATGTACTCCATTAACCACCACCCACTGACTCCTGTCCTTCAACCAGTTTTCCACCCACCTAGTTATTTTCTGTCCCACCCCTTCGCTTTCCAGCTTATTTACCAGTCTTCTGTGAGGGACGAAGTCAAAGGCATTCCTGAATTCTAGATAGGCCCCGTCCATAGCCCCTCCCTGATCAACCACCTTTGTCACCCAATCAAAGATCCTGGTTCACACAAAACAAACTACTACTAAACCATAAAAAAAAAAACACGAAAAGTCTACTCTTCTCTACCTCCCAAAGCAAAAAGAAATACCAGCCTTTGCTCATCCACAGCCATAATGGTGAAACACTGGAACAAGTAAAAAGTTCAAATGCTTGGGCATCACCTTCGATGATACACTAACCTTCTTTGGCCATATAGACTCAGTCATCAAGTCAGCGAATACAAAACTTGGGGTCCTCTACCACCATAGGCATTCTATGATACCAGATGCTCTGAAACTTGCCATCAGTAGTTCAGTGATGTCCTCCATAGATTATGGCCTGTTGACTAGCCATGGGAGCTGCCCAGGACACCCACACCTGCACGCTCTACACCAAAACTGGGTGGCTCCCACTGTATCTTAAAGCACAATATCAAACCTGCCTACTTCTGAAAAAAGTGCTTCTTGGGCTTTCTCCCCCTGCACTGGGCTGCCTCTTTCGCCCGGCAGTTCCACCAAAACCAACAAAAACCTGGCTATAGAACGGTTGGTAGATTCCTTCAGAAGGACGAAACTCGCCCAGAACTGCATCCTGTACCAAGGACCAAAATGGTACAATGAGTTACCTGCTAACCTTACAGAATCACCCATGATTAGTACCTTCAAATCTGGGCTCACATCCCTTCTTGACACAAAAAAGAATTGTGCTTGCCTGCACTAATATGGCAGAATTTCAGCCACCCAACCCTCTTCCTTTCACCACCCCCTTTTTAATTCCATCAACCCCCTCCCCCATCCCCAAATGAGGCCCACTCGGCTGACAGACCACTTCCACTACAACGACGCCATCCCTGGCTGACCCCCTACCACCCTTAGGCTAGACTGATCAACTAAATAGTGAACTACAAGGCTGAACCCTATTTACCCTATCCTCTTCAACCTTTAGTTGGATGTGTAAGATTTCTTTGGTATTGTCTGTGTAACTGTTTTCTGTAAATACTGTTATATTTGTAATGTTTGTTCAACAATGACCTGGAACCTTTAGAACGAGTCCTGGACTCAAAGGTATTAATCTAAACTGAAATAAATAAAAGATCTCCTGTTAGGTTGGTCCTGACATGACCTCCCAGTTGTGAAGCCATGATGCCTGTCATCTAGTAGTCCATTGTCTGTCAGGTAGTTCACCACTCTTTCCTTTAATAGCACCTGAGGAGGTAATAATCCTCTTTACAAGACACTGGTTAGGTCCCATCTGGCTGCATTTTGCAGTACTGGAGGCCAACCTTCACAGGACATTAACCAATTGAGGCAGTCCAGAGAAGGGCAACAAAATGGTGCAGGGACTGCATCAGAAGACATATGAGGACAGATTAACAGAGCTCAATATGTATACCCTTGAGCAAAGGAGGAGAGAGGTATATGATCAGAACATTCAAACACCTTAAGGGCATTAACAAGATGAAAGAGTCTAACATGTTTAAATATAAGAAAAATAGCATGACAAGAGGACACAGCATGAGATTAGAGGATGCTGATTAAGGGGAATGTGAGGAAATTCTTTTCACAGAAAGGGTGGTGGATGCGTGGAACGTGCCCACCTCAGGAAGTGGTGGCTATGAATACAGTGCAGGGCTTCAAACAGGTATGGGATAGGCATAAGGGAGCAATACAGATGAGTATGAATAGGTAGGCCACTGACAGAGCAAAGGCCGATGGCACGTTTATAAGGTAGAGAAAGAAATGGGCAGACTGAATGGGCCTTGCGGTTCTTATCTGCCGTCAACTTCTATGTTTCTGTTTCACCTCCATTACCTTCCCCATCACCAAGGTGAGGCTGACCGGGTGATAGTTTCCCATCTCCTCCCTGCTGCCCCCCCTTATACAGTGGCACCATGTCCGCTCTCCAGTCACTTGGCACCCATCCTGTATCTTGGGACACGTTAAACAGTCTCGCCAGAGTTGCTGCCGTCTCCTTCCTCAGTTCCTGGAGTGCCCTAGGATGCAGTTATCCGCCCCATTGCCTTGTCTACATTCAGCCTACCTTGTTCTTCTTTACCCTGTCCTCACAGAGTGGCCTGGGATCCACTCTTTGCCATCCGCTCCCTCTTCTTTAGCTCGGGTCCTTCCTCCTTTCCACCGTGAAAGACCAAGCAAAAGTATCTATTCAACACCACTGCCTTCTCAAAGTCTCCCTCCACCAGTGCCCCCACCCTCACTATCCCCTGACTTGCCTTCCTCTTTTCCCCACATACCTAAAAAAAGTTTCATCTCCCCTTTTGGCTTGGCTAGCAATTCTCTCTTCCATATTCGCCTTTGCTCTCCTAATTTTTTGCCCTGCCACCCTCAGCTTCTCTCTATAAATCTCCCTGTCCTCCCTCCTCTGGATCTTCTTACATGTTCTGAAAGCCATCCTTCTTTCCTAATTGCCCCACCACCTCCCTGGTAAACCAGGTGGCCTCCTTTTCTTTATTTCCTACCCGCTTGATGCAGAGCTCCATGGCTTTCAGTATCCCTCCTTAATGCATTTCCATAATTTCTCCACGCTTCCTATTAGCTCCTTACCTTCCCATTTCCTTCCTAAAAATCTCCCTCGTGGCTTTCCGGTGACATCAGCGTCTTAGATGGCCATGTAGGTTTAGTGCTCTGAGCCACCCGAAAACAATCTAACTCCATTCTGGCATTTAAACGTTGATCTGTTAAGTCAAAGTGCGGAGGAGCAACGGTACACATGTCAACTAGACAAAAGTTAAAAGATTTCACAGCAAATGGGTCTCAAAGGGCCACCAAACAACAAACCCTGGAGTGGCAACGTACTGCAGACGGGCCCACCAACACAACCATGCAGAGTACATCCAAGGGGTCAGCTGCAAATGGCGATACTAATGGAGCTGATTTTACCATCACTTTGAAACAACTCCATACTCAGTTGTTCAGAATTGGAGAGAACTTAACCAAGGTGGAAATTTTGGTCGCAAACAACACCAAAGATCTCCAGACCATGGAGAAGCGCACAGAAGCAGTGGAGGTGTCCCTCTCGGAGTACGCTTAGCTCTCCAATCTACATAATACAGCACTCCTCAATTTACATACCCAGGAGCAAGAGCGGGCTAATAAATGAGAGGAGCTGGAGAACCGACTCCGCAGAAATAATATTCGATACATAGTCTACGGAATAAATGGAATCTGGCAATATGATTGACTTTATGGAAAGCCTGACTAAAGAACTCTTTGTCTGGCCAGCAGACCTGTCTCTAAATGTGATCAGAGCACACTGAGCTCTAGTTGCTGTCCCTAAAGATCCTGCAGCATGACCAAGATCTATTATTTTGGCATTTGTGGACTTTCATACAAAATTAAAGGTCCTACAGACTGCCTGGTCTAAAAAAGAGGTCATCTTTGGGGACAGACGCCTGTGTTTTGAATATGATTTCACACCAACCACAATGGCCAAAAGCAGAAACGTCTTGCTGATGATGAAACTTTTTTTTTTTTTATATGCTGATTTATCCTCCTGTGGTTGCCTCTCTACACCCCAGCTGTTCTTCTCTCATCTCGTCAGCTGGGATCCGGCTGACGTCCGTCTCACCCAGGACCGCTGGCACCCCTATAGCCCCTGCAGCATACCCCCCACAGCGGGGTGGCAAGGAGCCCCCTAACTCCCTACCCAGACAGATCCAGCTCAGGTGCCAGCATCCCAACGAACACTCGCGGACAGCCATCAAGCTGTAGGAGGCGACACATTTTGCCTGTTCCAGGATTCCCCAAGTTGGTGGGCATGCGGTGACGCCAACGGTCAGGAGCACGCACATGTCCACACGCGCCCACATCCTGGTGTCTGCCCTCTGACTCCTTCCCTAAGTACGGCGTGCACTTCCACCTCCCAGCCTCCGCCAGGGAGCATTCGGGGCACCGACCATTGTGGACTCTCCCCGGAGATGGAGAGCAGTCCTTCGGATGCTCAATCCCTCTCCTCCCCTGCCAGCCCCCGGCAACCTGAGCTCGCTCCCAAACCCGGGTCGCCAGTGTGGTGTGAGGTGCTGCAACCAGCACCACTGCCCTTTGCGCCACCGGGCCGGCGGTGATGAAACTTTTAAAGCAATCCAGATTGAGGGACTTTTTGGAGTATCCAGCACATTTAAGAGTGGTCACACCGGAGGGAACTAGGAGGTTTGAGGATCTTACTGCTGCCAGAGTCTTTCTGTTACAACACAGCATCAGGCTGGAAGAGACCCGCCCAAGGATTCCAGTCACGGAACTGCAACGGCAAACGTGGCAGGAACCACAGAGATCGCGTTTCACATTCAAGCACCCTGCAAGTCTTTGGTCTAAGATAGAGCACGTTAAGTCTGGCACACCTTCGGATGCTGTTGGAGAAAAACAAGGGTGAACAGAGGAGCAGCTTTCGGGCCATGTAGCCACTGAGGCAGTGAGTTGACTGTGGGGACACTTAATGGGTGGAGATATATAATTTTACCCTGCTTTGTGCAGAGGTTGCTTCCTTGGGGCTTAGGGCCATATTACAGAGATTTACTAAGTTTGGGATGGTCACACCTCTTAGAAGTTAACTAGACATTCCTGAGTTTTTCTCACTATTTGTTTTACTTGCATCCTTGGTGAGAGAGGAAATAAAGATGTTCCAACAGTGTAACCCTGCTGAGGAGTCCCAGCCTACAGTGTACTGGGATGCTCTTAAAGGAGAAGTGCACCCAGAATGTGCAAAAACAATGTATGTTAAGTCCTAGTGTGTCCTTCCCTCTGTCTGCTATTAGGAGTTTTTCCTAAATTAGCCTGCTAGCTGTATGGTAGTTTTACGACCCTTGGGGATCTCCATCACAAATAGGTTTATTGGCTTTCTTTCTCCTACGATGCACCCTGGCTCATGTGACAGTGATGTAGCTATGCCCCTAGATTTAGCAGGGTCTGTCACAGCTCAGCCACAAAGATAATACTTCATTCAGAGAAGAAGTCATATTGCTACATTTTGGGTGAGTGTAATCATTATCATTTTTTGATATTAGTACCTTGTCCTGCTATGTTACAACCTATAAGGTGATGTTCAATTTTTGCTACTTAGTACCAGTGCAAAAACTGAAAGTGACTGAGAGGAATAGAGTAAACAGTGACATGATTGTCACACACACACACACACACAGAGCATAGCATAGCATAGCAGGACAAGGTACTGATATCAAAAAAGAATAATGATTACACTCACCCAAAATCTAGCAGTTTGTCTTCTCTGGAAGAAGTATTTTCTCTGTGGCTGAGCTGTGACAGGCCCTGTAACAAGACACTGGCTTACTGCAGGGGCAATTAGACATCACACCAAAGGGCACTCTGGGAAGACTAGAGGCCATAAAGAAACCAGAATGGCAGCCTCCAAGGGCAATAAAACAGTTAGGGAAAGTTAGAAAAAACATCTCTCACAGCTAGAGGAAAAGAAAATGCTGGGAACTGGTTGGAACACAGAAAAAAAGACTACTACATATCTTTTTCTGATTTTTAACATGGAGTTTTCCTTTAAGGCTTACCTACGCGGTAGATTGATTGCTTACGCAGTGGGGGTCAAGAGGGAAAGGGCAAAAAAATAAAACCGGACTTAGGGAGATTTTCAAGTTGGAGGGCCACCATAAAGCACACTTCTCAGATGAGCTCTTACAGAAGCTAATCACAGCCCGTAAAGTACTTAATCAGCTATTAAATCTAAAGGTGGAAAGTTCCCTATGGTATGCTAAGCATAGGTTATATGAACATGGGATTAGGGCTGGAAAATTGCTCGCTGCATAGCTTCAGAGGGAGGCACAAACCATACCATTCTGAAGTTGCATTCTAGTGCCGAGGGTGGGTTTGTTACCTCTCCAGCTGACATGGCTAACAGTTTTGCCACATACTACAAATCACTATATAATGCAGAAAGAGATCCCTCACAAAGTGAGAGTTCCAGAAATATTTGGCAAATTGGCCCTCCTTCTTTGAGGGACTACAGAGATGCCTTGGGAGCCCAGATAAGTCAGCAGGAACTTATTATCTCAGATAAAGCACTTAAAATCTGCAAAGGTCCTGGGCCCAGATGGTTATCCTGCAGAATTTTACAAGTGCTTTCAACCAGAGATACTACCCATGTTACAAGAAGCCTTTAATCATATCTTGAGGGGTGATCACTCAGTGCCCCCATCTTGGAATTTAGCCCAGATCTCTATTCTGCCCAAACCAGGTAAAGACCCCTTACAGCATGGCTCCTACTGCCCCATCTCATTATTAAATACAGATTTGAAACTCTTCACTGGCATACTAGCTAACAGGTTAAAAACAGTGATACAGAAACTCATTCACCATAATCAAACTGGATTTATAAGGGGCCGTCTTCTACAAGATAACATTAGGAAGTTTCTAAATATAATATCAACACAGAAAGGTAGGGATAGTTTCCAGCTGGCAATTTCTGTTGATGCTGACTGGCTATTTCTGGAAAAAGTATTATCCAAATTTAATCTAGGAAGCAAATTTATCAAGGCAGTAGCGGCCCTTTATTCAGTTCCAGAAGTTTCTGTAAGGGTAAACGGATGCACCTTGGCATGCTTTCCCCTTAAAAGGGGCACATGGCAGGGAGGCCCTCTGTCCCCTCTACTCTTTGCCATCTCCCTAGAACCTTTAGAGGTATACATTTGGGAACACCAGGCAATAAAGGGAGTGATGGGGGGAGCCCAAGAGCATAAGTTAGCTCTGTATGCCGATGACACTTTGTTATTTTTGGGAGACCCAGAGTCTTTGCTTCAACCGTTGTTGGATGCTCTGCATCAGTTTCATAATCTAGCTGGCTATAAAATAAATGTCACCAAATCGGAGGCAGTGATACTAAGTGGAACACCACCACCTGATTTCAAATCCCACTTTCCTTTTGCCTGGGCCCTAGAAACACCTTTCGGTATCTGGGTATTTTGGTTTCTGCAGACACCACAAAATTATTTTCAAATAATTACTCCAAATTGTTACATTCTATAAAGCAAGATATTGCTAGGTGGCAGGTGCTCCACTGTCTTTGTTAGGTAGAGTGCATTCCATAAGAATTAACATCCTTCCTCAGTTATTATTCCTTTTCAAAACTTTGCCCTTGTCAATCCTCTATTTATTTTGGAAATATTTACATAAACTCCTATCTAGGTTTATCTGGCAGGATAAAAAACCCAGACTTTCTCATAATTTATGTATGCCCAGATCAGAGGGCAGTCTGGCCATCCCAGATCTAAAGAAATACTATTTGGCAACGCAGGGTCCCTGGCTATATACTTGGGTCAAACAGAGGATAGATTCAGGGTGGTACTCTGTCGAGGTACAACAGGCAAAACCTGTGCGGTTATGGACTTTGCCCACTGCTAATATTTCCCCACAGGTGATCCGAGGTGTCCATAATCCCTGGACCAGGCACACGTTAAACACCCTTAGGCAGCTCCGCCATCAGCTGGGGGTCCTTAATTCTCTTGGCCCATTGACTCTGATAAGACACCACAAACAGTTTCTACCCCCTGAGTCAGGACCAGGGCTACGGTTTCTGGGAGAATCGAGGCCTTACTAGATTCACCCATTTTCTTGACTGGGAAGTATGTGTGTCATTCCTTCAACTCCAGCAAAAATGTGGCCTCTGTAGGGAGGACCATTTCACTTTTTGCAGGTCAGACATTTTATCCTGCAACAGCCACATCTGGATCAGTTACAGAGAACTATGTTGGACCTAGAGGATTTATCCTATGGGGATGGGTTCAGTTAAACAGTAAAGTGAAGACCATATCACAACTTTACCACCTACTCAACACTAAAAATGTTACCTATACAGACAATATCAGACTTTAATAGATTCAGGATTCCCATACTAACATTACAACTTCGGAATGGAAAAAATATCTGGCAGGTAGCTGGAGAATCGTTGCCTCACCTTCCTGGGGCAGATTTCACTGGAGGGTGCTGACGAGATTTTCAGGACTCAGTCGTTACACAGCACTTTGCTTGTAGCGTACACTGCACTATGCTAGTGGGACTGTAACATGATTGGCTCACATTTCCACATTTTTTGGGAATGCCCCTAATACAGTCATTTGTACGGTGTCCCGCACTACCAACATTACTAACAAACTGTCTCCCTTTCTCCTTCCTGCACTAATATTTGGCCTTCTGGATAGATCCATATTCATGAGGGCAAAACATGTGACAACTATATCATACTCTTAGAATAGCAGCTCTCAATTGTATCACTTTAAAATGGCTCAGATTGAACTGATGGAGTACATCACTGTTTCATTTAGAATAAGCTTAGATAAACACTTAAAAATTTGGAGGCCATTGAGAGAGGCAGGGAGTGAGGGTTGGGAGGGGGGTGGGCTTGCAGAGGGATACTTTGAAGATCACCTGGGGACTGCTCTAAAGAGCTCTTTATATTTATATTTATTTGTATAATAGAACCGAATAGTATTCTATAATACCTACAGACCTTCACTAAAGCACACTAGTGTGGAGACCCACTACCCCAGTGGTGATATTATGCTTCTTGTTAGGGGCAGAGTAACTAGGCTCTTGATAAATGTGATGACAATATCAAGACTAAGGCTATGTGCATTATAGTTTGCAGTTTATTGTTGATCGCTCTTCTTTCTACAACTACAGTATAAATCTAGAACTCGCTCCTTCAGTGTGTGGCCAAGAGGGTCAATACGGGACTCTGTCTTTCTGGACTGCATTTAGGGCTTTGTGGCCTTTAAGGATGTGAGAGACTGTTTACCCTTGTACAGTACTTAGAAGGGTTGCTAATATTATTTTAGTCCAAGACAGAAAAGTGTGTACAGTATAGTTTCTGCTGTATGACTGTTACTAATGTTATGTAAAATGTCACGTGCCTTGTGCATAACTCTGTGTATTAATAAAGATTAAGTTACAAAAAAAATACCCTCATTCTTGCAAAGTCTGCTCACCAGAAGTCCAGAACCTTCGTGTTGGTTTGATTTGCTTCCTTACCCGCTTGTATCCTGAAACTCACTGTATTGTGGTACTACTGACAAGGCAGTCTCCCACCTCCTTCTTTCACATTATCCTCATGCAGGAGGACCACGTCCAGTATGTTACCCCCCAGTGGGCTCTAATGAGCTGTTGCAGGAAAGCTCCCTAGAGTGCTTCAGGTACCTCACTGCTCCTGGTAGATGTTGCCGTTGGTATTACCCAGTCCACGTCGAGGAGGTTCAGGTTCCCCAGTAGTTGGATCTCCCCCTTGAGTGCCATTCGTTGTGCCATCTGCCTGTCCCCTTCCTCCCCCTGTGTTGGAGGCCTGTAAATCACACACAGTCTTAATGACGCCCCCGATCTTTTTTTCTAGTGTGACCCACAGGACTTCCGCCTCCCCCGTACCTCCTACCCTTCCATCGCTCTAATGTCTTCCGTGACGTACAGTGCCACCCACCCATCCACCCCCTTCTGCCAGCCCTGTCCCTTCTGAAAAGCCTGTACCCTGGGACTTCTACTTCCCAGGATTGGTGCTCTAACCATCAGGTCTCTGTTATAGCCATAATGTCTAGACCCTCGCCCTCTTCCACCATAATGGCTTCCAGGTCCACCATTTTGTTCCCATAACTTCTGGCATTTGCTGACAGTCTTTTCCACCATAAACCCCTTCGTCATACTGCCCTACCTGCTCCATTTTGTGGGGAGTACTAACTAGGTTATTCCTGCTGCCCCCGCTCAGTTTAAATGTAAATTCTCCCTGGTGTAGCTATCTAATTTATTTTTTAGGACCCTTGTGCCCCCCTTCCATAAATGTAACCAGTCAGGAGCATAAAGTTCCTCGTTATCCCATGTCCTACCCCATTCCCCCACTAGTCCGAACCCCATTTTATTTTATTTTATTTTGCTTCAGAACAGGCCTGCTTATTTGTTTCTCAAATCAACTAGCTATTGTTGTGTTTAAGGTTTTCCATTCATGACTGCTGTTTTTTTTTTTTTTTTTTGTTTTGTTTTGTTTTTTAACTTTTTATTTAGTATTTTAATACAAATGCATAAAACATTATGGTCCAGAGCATGTAGAAAACACCATAAGTGACCAATAACCACTAAAGGATTGAGAACACATGCTACAATTGGTACAGCAGTAGGAGGTAAGAGTCTAGTTAGTATAGTAATATTAAACCTCTTAGTCAGATATGCAATCAATGCCCAAAATTCAGTTCCTTTAAAAAGATAAGGTATCATATTATAACTGACCATTTGGCCCTTTGAAATCAGATCAGAATATTTTAACAGAAATTTTCACATTCCAGAGCTCCTATAGCCCTCCCTAATTTTAGTGCTCAAACAGCCCCAGGAGTATAAACGAAATGAAAGTGTTAAAAGAACACTCAGCAACATCAATCAGATTGTAAGGGTATGCTAAATATTATTGTGATCTGAAGACCAGCTTCAAATCACAACCCGTAGATGTTACATGCTAAATATAGGTTGAGGTTCTTATCACCATCTGTCCTGGGGAACCACTTAATTAAACAATAAAAAAAAATTGTATCTTATTCACCCAATAAGAGAAAATACTTGAAACAGATAGCTATTTATAAAAAATTGGAGTACAATAATAAGAACAACCGTTTCATCTCTAATGCTTAAGCTGAGAATGTTCCTGTGTGGAGGTCTACAGATGTGAAAAATCTGCAAAGCGGACCAACGGGCTGATGAAGCCTCTGAGAATTACATCCATCTGGTATATCTGCATAGTGTCCAACATTAAAGTAAAACAGAAGACTGAAAAGTCAAATAGTATTTGAGGGGTCGCCAAGAAGGCAGAAACATTTTTCTTTTTTTTTTTGCTTTTAAACAGAGAATTCTCATAACACTCATTTTAGTGTATTTAAACTGCACTCCCTTGGAGTAAAGACTACAGTACTAAATCTCAGCTTAAATTTATAGATAGTAAGAAAGGCAAACCAGGTTGAAAGACCATAGAACTGAACAGAAGCCATTCACTTCATTAAATCAGTCCTCCTCGAATCTTCTTCTGAAGGTCCATCTTCATGCAGTCTTTGTGCGGCTACTTTCTTAGCACAAACACCAGCCTCTTTTGTGTCAGTGAAATGATATTATTGCCCGACCATCTGCAAAGCAAAGTCAGGCTGGAAAAGCCAAGGAGTATGTTATGCCCAGTTCTCGCAGTTTGTGCTTAACACCATCGAAGGCCTTATGGCGCATTCTTGTAGAGTAAGCAAGGTCTGCGAAAAAGAGGATATGGGTCTCTTCATAGTAGATGGGGCTCTTGTTCCTAATAGTGCCCAAGACCACATCGCGCTCTGCAGCCGAGGATAAGATAATAAGTATAGTGCAAGGGTTCTCCAGGTTAGAAGTTGGCCTGCGGAAGGTAATTCTGTAAGCTCGTTGGATAGTCAGTGTTTCTAGGCCTGTGATTTCTGCGAGCCAAGAACCCAGGAAATTGAGTAGATTTTTCCTCCGGTTCCTTCAGGAGGCTGAGTATGCGAATGTTAGCAGCTCACCCACATTCGAGTAGCTCCACCTGACTGTGAAGGCTTGTTCCTTGATGCAAGTAGCTGAGGCTGCAGAGGCCTTCCCGCTGTGGCCTTGATGTTTTTATAGTCTACCCCATAGCATCGAGCTGGGATTCTATGGCTGATAAATTGAATAGGTCCAACTTTTGGTCGATACTGTTGTGCTGTCTTGAGCATTCACTGCAATTTGTAGTGAGTTTAAGGATGCCGGCGATTGCTCTGGGTTGGGTGTTCCTCTAGCGGATCTAGCTGTTTGATGGAGGAGCCCATGGCTGAAAGAAATCTTGTTTGGGAGGCTTAGTTTTCCCCATGTCGGTAAAAGTTGTACCTCCAAGGGTGTAAAAGCGATGTCTCAAAGTTCTGTATGAATTGTAAAGCTGATTTGTGGGTGAAATAAGGTTTTTTATTCCAAAAATGGAAGGCTTTGATGGGGCTCAGACATTTGCTGCTTCTGGCTAGACTGCTGGCTCACGCCCCCATGACTGCTGTTTAACCATTTTACATACAGACATATAGAAATACTGACAGAAAAGGCCCAGAGGTCTCATCAAGTCTGCCCGAATGTGCAGCTCACAGTCCCCTGGTCGGCTTACCCGATCTTCCCTCAGGGGCTCGGCCCCACCCTCACCACCTCCCCATGCCCAGGCTTGCCCCCAAAGGTCATGGTAATCTCTTGCCTTTACTGCAGCTGCCCTCACCCCCCAGTTCCCCTCTTTAGTCTTACCTGCCACCTGTGCCCACCCTAGCCTTTCTGTATTGACCGTTCCTTTGACCCTATCCCACCCTCTTGTAAAACGGATATATTATGAAAGACAAAAACTCAGTTTTCTGTGTTTCACAATCCTGACGCCGGATGCCCAAAACACGGGTGCCTGACATCAGAATTTTTGCCAGCGGCAAAGTTTCTGTCATGTTTTGGGGGGATATTCCCCCGCACCCCTCTTAATTTATAGAACAAACTGCACCACTGGCAAAATCCCAGTGTCGGGCAACCATGTTTCGGGCAGTTGGTGTCGGGATTGTGCAGCTCAGGGAAACAAGAGTTTCAGTCTTTTAAATGGATACCTCTAAAACTGCCCACAGTCTTCAGTAAGATCCCTTCTTCCGGTCGTTTGTCCCACCCTGCCATCACCCTTTCTATAAAGTTGTATCCCCTCATTTCCCTCTTGAATCTTCTTCCCTCCAATTTCAGACTGTGTCTCCTTGTGACCCTCCCTCCCTTTAAGCTGAACAGGCCATCCGTATTAACCTTATTTATGCCTTTTTATTTGAAGGTTTCGCTCATGTCCCCCCCTCTCCGTTCTATCTTCCAGGGAATACATGTTGAGCTCCCTCAGTCCTTCTTCACAGGGTTTACCCCGTCCCAGGATCATCTTTGTTGCCCTACGCTGCACCCGCTCCAGTAATCTTACATCGTTTTTTAAGTAGGGGCACCAGAACTGCACACAGTACTCCAAGGTGTGATCTCACCAGTGATCTGCACAGTGGCAGGATGACTTCCTCCCTTCTAGAGGAGATTCCTTTGGCTATGCACGCCAGCATTTGGTTGGCTCTTCCTTCTGCTGTACAGCACTGCGCCGAAAGCCTCAAGTTCCTTGTGACTAGCACCCCTAGGTCCTTTTCCTCCTCTGAAATAGATACCTGCATTCCCTCAGCCAGTAGCTGGTCCTGGGATTTCTGGCTCTGAGGTGCAGGACCTTGCACTTCTTAGCGTTAAACCCCAGTTGCCCCATATCTGACCAGTACTTAAGTTTTGCCAGGTCCTTCCTGAGGTCTTGCTTCCCTTCTTCACTGTCCACTGTCACACATATCATTGTGTTGTCAGTGAACAGGCTGATCTTACTCTTGGTCCCTTCTGCTATGTCCCCGATTAAAGATGTTGCATAACACCAGACTGCGCACCGAGCCCTGCGGTACCCAACTGGTCACAGGTCTTGGCTTGGAGGCCCCCCTCCTCTTACAGTTACCCTCTGCTGTCTTTTCTGCAGCCAGCTCCTGACCCAACCCACTAGTTTCCCCCGGCCCCCAGACTCCTCAGCTTGCCCAGCAATCTTCCATGTGGCACTGAGTCGAAGGCTTTGCTGAAATCCAGATACAGGACATTGACCGATGGCCCTGTCGATTGCTCTTGTGACCCAATCAAGAAAAGTCAATAGAAACATGAAACATAGAAGTTGACGGCAGATAAGGACTGCAAGGCCTATCCAGTCTGCCCATTTTTTCTACCTTACAAATGTGTCATAGGCCTTTGCTCTGTCAATGGCCTATATATTCATACTCATCTGTATTGCTCCCTTATGCCTGTCCCATGACTGTTTGAAGCCCTGCACTGTATTTATATCTACCACTTTCTGAGGTAGGTCATTCCAAGCATCCACCACCCTTTCTGTGAAAAAGAACTTCCTCACATTTCCCCTTAATCGGCCTCCCTCTAATTTCATGCTGTGTCCTTTTGTCCTGCTATTTTTCTTATATTGAAACATGTTAGACTCTTTCACCTTGTTAATGCCCTTAAGATGTTTGAATGTTCGATCGTATCACCTCTCTCCCTTCTTTGCTCTAGGGTATACATATTGAGCTCTGTAAAATCTGTCCTCATGTGTTTTCTGATGCAGTCCCTGCACCATTTTGGGTGCCTTTCTCTGGACTGCCTCCATTTTGTTAATGTCCTTGTGCAGTTGTGGCCTCCAGTACTGTCGCAGTACTCAGATGGGCCTAGCCAGTGTCTTGTAAAGCGGGATTATTACCTCTATCTTACGACTTGCGATACTTCCTACTAATACATCCCAACACCCCACTAGCCTTACCTATTGCTTTAGTGGTCTGCTTGGATGATTTCAGGTAATCTGTGATGATGATGCCCAAGCTCTTTCTTGGTTGTGATTGCCAGCAACTCCCTCCCAGCCTATAGGTAACTTCAGGGTTTCTCTTCCCTATGTGCATGATCTTGCACTTCTTTGCGTTAAACCGCAGTTGCCACTCTTCCGACCGTTTTGCCAGTTTTTCCAGATCTCTTCTCATTCTGCACACCCCATCCGGATCATCTACTCTGTTGCAGATCTTGGTGTCATCTGCAAACAGACAAACCTTACTTTCTTACTCCAGGAGTCCTTTAGCACAGTAACTTTAGCAGTTAGCTGGCTAGGTGCAACTGCCCTGGAGATGTGCCTTTAAGAAAAATTTAAATGAGCTTAGGGCCATAGCCAGTCAGAAAATAGGAAGGGTAGTGAGCTGAGTGAGAGCTGCTGAAGGCTTCAGAATTTTTTCTCCGCTGGACTGAGCAACATTGCCCCTGAGATGTCTCTCAACTTTCCTTGTTGATAGCCTCCAAGTGCTTATCTGGGTAAAGTTTTCCTCATATTTCTTTTTTAATAGTGTGATGAGTAAAAGTGCAACAAATTCGTTAGTGCCGCGGTAATTTTTTATTTTTAGCGCAATTGCGCTATTTTGACTTTATTTGTACCGTGACTGTTCATTTTAAATGTTAAATTTATCACGGTGCTTAATTTCGATGGTTCCTCTCTTTTCTAACCAAATTCTTGTGGGAACCATCGAATTAAGGGCAGTTGTCTTGTTTTTTTGCCTCAGACCTCGTGGGTTTTACATAAGACACCCCATTGGAATTCAGATCTTAACAGTGATATATATTCTATTTATGTTTTCTATTAAGATTGGCACTGGTGTAGATCCCATTTCTACAACCAAAAAAAAGGCACTGGCAACAGACAGAGCTAATTAACTGGGGCAGGACTGGTCAGTGGCATTTTCACAGAAACCTGCACTCAGTTCATAGGTCCAGAACTGGTTTGCTTTGCTTAAATTGGCGAACATAGGAGACAAACCTTTGATTATTATGTCTGAGGACATATCAAAGGCTTCCAACTAGGGGCCATCCAAAAGTAATAATGTAAGGAGGTGCTGAGGAACCCTCCAGATCCCAACCAAAAATAAAGCTTCCAAATATGACGTTCCTCATAAAAAATAATAGACGTGATGAAGGAAGGAGCTTTCCAAGCCACTGATGAAGCGGCTAAAAAGAAACACTGTCTAGACATAAATGTTCCCGTTGCTCCTGGGAAAGCCAGTAACGAGACAACAGGCAGCTTAAATCATTCTGAAAAAAATAAAGTATTTGCAAAGTGTGTGCAGTTTCCATCTGTGCAAAATATAAAAAAAGCTTGACAACTGTTTCAGACCCTACAAAAGATGGGTCATTTCTTTACTGGGGCTGGCAATCACTCTTCCTCAGGTCTCTTTGCCGTGAGCTGTGGAAGCGATACAGTTGATGATAAATAATTTTATGATGCCTTTGCCTACAAAGGCTGCTAACACTCTTCCACAGTTCTTGCCCCAGAGACTGTGAGGGTGATGCAGCTGGGGAATTTTATGATGTGGAGGGTCTAGAACCCTATGTATCCTAGGAGGTTCTCCCTCTATGCCTTCGTTTATCCAAAAATTATTGGATATATATATAAAAGCGAAACTGCGCTAAACCCCCACTTCTGTGGCAGGTTTGCACATGGTCTGGAGTGTTAATAAATAAATCTGTAAATATATCAGTTGTTTAACAATACTGAGTGCCTGTCTGTACATCCCAGCCATATGAGTATAGTGCATCAGGCAGCTTGCGAGAAAGTGGGGTCTCCTTGTCCTCCTTACCCCCTGGATAAGGACTCCAGAAAATAGATTTCTTAGCTATCTGCAGATGCTTGTCAACATTTTTACATACTTGGCTTTTCAGCCAAATATAAGAAAAAAAGGCACTGCAGAACTCTGTCCTAGTTCTTGTTGCAGGAGCCGGTGAGTATGGCTAATCTGATCCGGAAGCTATGTAGTACCAGTTCCACAGGACAACAACAAGGATGCCGCCTCCAGAGTCATGGTCTATGCCATCTCTCTGAGGAACTTTTGTCTGGCCTAGAACTGCTGGTCTCCCCTCAGACTCTAAGTTTAAAGCCATGGACTTTCCTTGTGATCAAAACATAATGTTCGATTCCAGAACATCTCACCGCAACAAGGCCCCCTGCACCACAGAAATTCCTCCCGAGGGCAGTGGGACAGAGGTTTTTTTCCAGCCTTCTCTCAGTACAGGGGTGTTTTCGCAGTCTAAAGCCTGACGTTAGTGAAGGCAGACCTCGTGTACCCAGGTGTCTAAGCCTCTGTACCCAGCACAGATGTTTCTGTTGGAGTGGGAGGCAAAAAAAAAACATTCTAGCTTTGTGAATGGTGGAGAGGGTCCCTGGCCATGAAAAGAAGAGAGCGTCTACTCCACTTAGTTCCTGACACCAAAGACAACTGGGAGTGGCTTCCCATCCTGCTGTTCATTATGGTCACTCTGTTACTATTCATATAGCCCTTACAGTAGGAGACTGCTAGTCTCCTGGTCCAGAAAGAGCCCTTTTTTCCATATACCTTTGAGTTTGACTGGGAGCTCCTGCCACTATTGAGGACTGACCTTTTCTTAAATCTGTTGCAACAGTTCTTCTATTCCTAAGCCTAATCTGTCCTTTACTATTTCTAGTCCATAAGGTTGGCCACCTATGGGCACCCTCTCTTCTTTCTTGACTATGCTATAGTGTCCTCTTTAATTTTCCTTTTCCCTCTTGATCCTTGTACAGGGAAGTTATTGTTGTGACCTCCAAGGGTATGTAAAACAGGTTGTGTTTATCATTGTTGGATTTAGTATGTAATAGCACTATGTTATAAAATACCTTGATGTATATACCTTATGTTTATAAAACCTGTAAATGTTGAAAATACCATGGCACTAGGTGTTTTTGATAATGATAAAAAGTACTAGGTGACTATTACAGAAATTAAGTTAGTTATGCTGTTTGAAATGCACGTAAATTGGTGTAAGCTGAACAAGTTTAACTGTCATGGTGATTTGCATATACCCCATGATGCTTTGCATTATGGAAGTATGTATAATGTTGTATTTCTTTGAAACTTGATTTGTTGCCAGTGTTCTTTGGGGTAACCTTTCTTTCAGTGATTCTGCATTGAGGTTTAGTTTAGTTTAGTTTATTGTTCTAGGAATTACTACCTTTGAGCCAGAGGCTCTTTTACAAAGGTTCCACGTCAATTAGGTACAGTACAAAAAGGTTACATAGATAAACACAACAATTTGTGCTGTGTCAAGGCGAGAAAACATATACAAATACATATCAAATCATTTGTGCAAAAGGACATGAGATGTCAATACTAACATTATTACAAGAAAGAGGTCATGCCAGATTAGGAGAAACAAATAGGGAAAAAGTCCAGAACAGAGGGGATAAGTGAAAGGTGTGTTAGAGCAGACAATAGCAGGAGAAAAGGTTTCCCAAACATGTCTTTGTCAAATAACGGAACAGGGTGGGTGGTGAGAAAATAGGAGGTTTAATCAGGGCAGTCACGGGAGCTGGAGGTGGTAAGGTGAGAGAACAGCCTTGATTTGAAAATACCTAGAGAGGTAGTAGAGGCAGTAATATGAGTGCTGAGGGCATTTAGCCAGCTGGGGGCATGATAGGCAAATGATCTTTGTCCCTGAGAAGTCCGGCATCGGGGGACTTGGAAAGGCTGGTGTTCTAATCTTCTGGTAAAACGGGTGCTAGCGCTTGGGCATAACAGGTCTTGGATACAAGATGGAGTGAGGCACAGAGTGGATTTTTTCGCCATCAGGCAGGTAAGGTACTTTATCCGGTTTGAGAGTTGCAACCAACCTGAGTCAGCATAGAGTTCACGTGTGTGGGTACGTCCGATGTGCACCAGTGAGCAGCTGACAGGCCTTATTTAGGGATGTTGTAATCGCACTAAGTGCTGTAGTAGTGGCAGATCCATATATAACTAAGCCATAGTCAGCGACTGAGATGATAGAGGATTGGATGGCAATCCTCAGTGCAGAATGGGTAAGGAGCTGTCAGTTCCGATACAGAATCCCAATTCGCTGATTAATAGTTTTTGCTGTACTATCAATGTGAGTTGCAAAGGTTAGGCCTTGATTAAAGTTGATTCCAAGATATTTGAAAATTGACACTTGTTCAAGGGTATTTCCCAGGTGTGTATTAATGGTGAGTGGGACTTGCCGTTTCTTGTTTTGCGGGTTAGAGAAGAGCATGGATTTAATTTTTTGGTGGTTTAGAACCAGCTTTTGTTCAAGGAACCACATCTCAACTTTGGAAAAGCATGCTGAAGGTTGAGGCGTGAAGTTCGGATCTTTATAGTGGCAGAATCACGCAGCGTCGGCATAGAGGATTATTTGTCTGGCAGGATTTGAGGAGTTTAGGAAAAGGCTGAAAAGGAGGGGGCCCAGGATGGATCCCTGGGGAACTCCTGAGCGAACCGGTTTTGAGTCTGAGAGAACTCCAGCTACTTTTACAGATTGAGAGCACTGAGCAAGGTAATTTTTTACCCAGTCACCAGGACCCTGCGAGAGCCCTAGGGATTTATTTATTTATTTGCTTTTGGTAACCAGGTAAGCACACTAGACAGCCAAGTGCCTATTTTCAGGTGTGACCCGGGAGAGTTACAAAGGTATACATGAAACAACTACAGAATCGTGGTTACAAAACCGGAGCAACATGCTCCAGCAGTGGGTAAAACAGCATGAGGTACATAAGGCTCAGAGAACATCAAGGGAGGCAGACAATCATCAAGTCATTACATAAGAGTTTAGAACAGCAAGACAATAGCCTAGAGTTAGAATAAAAAAAATAGCACTAACAGAGGGGCAGTAAGTGCCTTGTAGGGGTACCAGTGAATGCAATAGGGCTATGAGACTGGGCATTATAGAGGCACACTGGCAGGTGGCACCAGCTTTTAGGAAGTTCCAGAGGCATGTTTTGAAGAGGAGGGGATGGGAGGGAGGCACAAACCAGAGAGCCGAAGAGTTCCACAATTTGCAGGCATTGACGTTGAATGTCCGGTCACCAGTGGGGGTGTGGGTCTTGGGGACCAGGCGAGCCTGGGACGCACATGACCTGATGTGGTAGACGGGGGAGGTGTGTTTCAGGGGTAGGGCGAGCGAGGCGGGAGTGGCCGTGCGAACTATGTTGTCAATGAAATTTCCTAGAATGTAGGGGCGGTGTTTTTCAGGGGGAAGCCATTCAAGGCGGGAGTAGAGCATACAGCGATGTGTGAGTCGAGGGGCCGAGAGAGCGAAGTGGCATATGTTATTGTACGTAGTGTCCCACTTTGTGAGGCTTGAAGATGGGACAGGAGCAAAGGCGACGAGCCCATAGAGAGTGTGGAAGCAGTATCCCCTGGCTAAGTGGCGAAAGTGGGCAGCAGGGGTGGTGTCTTTAGCTCTGTAGGCTAGGCCGAGCTTGCCGTTAGTCGCATTGCAAATGTTCCTGATGTGACAGGAGAGATCCAATTCGGATTGAGGGTAACTCCTAGCTACCTGACAGAGTCAGTTGTCGGTAGGAGGAGTAACAAGATCCAAAATTTTGAGGGGTGTCGAGCAGGAGGAAGTTTTGGCCACAGAGCCGAATAGCATGGCCTAAGTTTTCTTCAAGTTGACGGTCAGTTTGTGGTCATCAAGCCATTTTCTGATAAGGGAGAAGTCTGAATTGAGTTGGGTATTGATGCTGGTGGCATCCTGCGAACTGGCTAAGATGACCAGGTCGTCTGCATAAAGGGTAAGGCGCTCTTTTGTAGCGGCAGAGGGTAACTTGTTGATGAACAGGGAGAACAGAATGGGTCCAAGGACAGACCCTTGGGGTACCCCACTGTTCACGGGTAAGAGGGCAGAGAGGGTTCGATTGAAACAGGTGAGTTGTTGCCTACCCCCGAGGTAGTTGGAAAACCACTTGAGGGCATGGAGGAGAATCCATGATTCTTCAGGGTGGAGAGGGAGGAGGGTGGTCCACGATCGAAGGCTTTAGAAAGATCAACAAATATAGCCCAGTCAGCTTGCCTTGGTCGGTGCGCGGACCCAATCATGGAGGTGACCACGGCAGCGCTGTCCCAGTGCTGTGGCCTTTCTGAAACCGTACTGGGATGTGGAAAGGACGCCGTATCCCTGAGGTAGTGGGAAAGTTGAAGTAGCATTGTCCTTTCTAATAGCTTACAGGCGCGATAGTATGGCAGCAGTAGGATGGTAGTTACCAGTGCATCTTTGGGGTCCCCATGCTTATGGACAGGCACAACCGTGGCAACCTTCCATATGTCAGGGATTATCCTGAGATAAGCGAGGTGTTGAAGATGTGGGCAATGGGTCGGGCAAGGAGAGGTGCCCCAGGCTGAGTAACTTGGGTCCCAGGCCATCCTGTCCCACTCCTGTGTGGTGGAAAAGAGACCATAAGGAGTGCCTGGGTCTCCCTAACAGTGATCCTTTAAGGTAAAAGGTGGGCGATAGGGTGGAGCCCGCTAACAGTATTGGGGCTGAGGGCAGGGGAGGGTGGAGGTCGACAGGTGGGGTGAACATGCGGTTAAAAGATGTG
This sequence comes from Neoceratodus forsteri, assembly GCA_016271365.2. Classification (NCBI taxonomy): domain Eukaryota; kingdom Metazoa; phylum Chordata; order Ceratodontiformes; family Ceratodontidae; genus Neoceratodus; species Neoceratodus forsteri. The sequence continues at coordinate 51,628,040 of CM028136.1, read as the reverse complement.
GCAATGGTTAAGGGTTATTACAGTTGGTTCTCTCAATGAGCATGTCAGTGACTTGCTCATGGCCCGCCAGCGAGGTTTTCATGTTTTCCAGAGCGCTGTGGGTCATTGCCGTGCAAGTAGGGCAGTGCTGCAGTACTCACTTTTCAGATCCGTGTATGACCCGCTTACAGGAGGTCTTAGTTGGAGTATTAGTGGAGGTCTTTTGGTTGCGTGATACCCTGTATTTTACCCAGGACTTGTCACACGTTTCATAAGGGAGAGAAGATCACTGTGGAGCCACTTCATGACCGAGCCTCTGACTCTCCTCTTAGAGAAGGGTGCATGCCTATTTTGCAGTGGGACAAATGCTGCAAGGAAGTGGTCCAGGGCTTTGACGGGGTGATTCATGTCAATGACGCTAGACCAGTCGACTCCCTGTAGGTCCCCAAGGAAGTTATTAATTATAAGTTTAGAGTAGTCCCTCATAGAGATGACTCTACAGGGGACTTTGGAAGGGTTAGAGCCCCACACACAGTAGATAGGTGAGTGGTCAGAGATGGAGTCAGGGAGTATCCCTGAGTGGACAATTTTGTCAAGTCGGTTGCTCATTACCCAGTCAATGGCGTGCCCTTGTCACCACGATGGGAGAGCCTAGTGGGTTCCATGATGACTTGACTGAGGCAAGGACAGAGAGCATAGAGCTCGAACTGCTTGAGTTGGGCCCCAGCCAGTTTAGGGTTTAAGTCACCTAGGATGAGAAGCTCGTTTGAGCCAACCTTGTCTCTTAGCTGCTCCAGTAGGGTAGAGAGCCCAGTATGCCCCCTTAGGAGGGTTATAGGCGCACCTAGATGCACCTTTTAGTATTCCCAAGTAGGAGAAGCGTGGGAGAAACTCACAGGGTTGGGGTGCCAGGGGTAGATGTAACAATGGAAACATTTAGGTGCACCTTAGTATATGAGCACCCCTCCACTGCGTTACTGCCAGTCCTGTCAAGTTGGACCAGGCTGTAGCCCAGGAGGGAGCAGGCAGAGTCTGGGGTGCATGGCTTAAGCCACGTTTGGTGATGCCCAAAGCGTCTGGCTATAGAGCCGCCCAAGCAGTTAGATCTGAAAAGTTTTGGAGGAGGCTGCGGATGTCTAGGTGGGCTATTTTGGGCCTTTGCTGCCCCAGGCCGGCGAGGGCTTGTAAGAGACCGGGCGGGCAGAGACCCAGGCAGCTGACAGCGTGTCCCTCCTGAGCGAGAGGGCCATGGCACTGGGTAGTGAGATGGCTGGGCGCCATGTACTGCGGGGAAAGCACACAAAGAGGGTAGAACCAGGGTACAGTGGCGCAGCAAGTGAGGAGGAGTGAGGGAATTTGAGGTGAGGGTGAGCAAGAAAGAGAACCAGGAGGAGTTCCAGAGCGTGCAGCTAGGGCTAGTTGGCTGCGAGATGAAGGGGCAGCAAGTGCATACATTGGTGAAGTCATACAGTGAGTGACAGTGCAAGTGTAAGTATACTAGGATGTTTATATGCTTAATGCCCTAGTGGAGAGACTGTATAGCCTGCCAATGGAAAAGTGGGCTGATAGGTTTTCACCCGGACGTGACCAAACGCTATATATTTGAGTAACGACCATGGGTGGCGGTGGGGCAGCCGGCGGGGCCAGAACCTCGCCGAGCACAAGCCCAACAGACGCAGGTAGCAAGGCAGAGACGACCGGGCGGCGTGCTGGCCAAGCAGAGGATCCAAGAGCACAGTCCAGCAGAAAAGGTATGAACCTCAGACTGCTTTTAAGTCCGATAATGGAAATCTGTAGTCGCAACACAGCGTGCCCCTCAGGTCTTGTGGCACGGATTACCTGAACTAATTAATCGGTGGAAGTCGGGGGTGGGGTGGCGGGTGGCGGGGAGGGCGGTCCAGGCAGCCCTCTCGAACCTCAGCTCATTCAGTAGGAACAGTACACCCTGCAGAGGATAGGAAAAGAGTGGAGTGTTTATATACTGTGGGGCACGATAGTGGGAGTAAGGGAGAGCAGGTACAAGGCAAGAAATAGGCTAACAGCAAATGAATTAGGCTTTCATTAGCAAGTGTAACAAACTGAACAATCTGTCTGTACGGTACTGCATATAAACACATATGCACTCTCAGCCCTGTAAACTAGAAAAGTAACATACACAATCGTAATTTTAGCTGTAAAACAAGCTAAGGGGGTTAAGGCCACAACAGACTACTGAGCATTAGGTATGGGGACTTTACCCCACCGCACTGTCGTAGGGCACATACGCCAGCCGCTAGGCTACTGAGGTTTTGAAAAAAATAGCCCTCAGATGGACGCACGTATTCTGTGCCAAAAATGCTCAATTGAACAGCGCTAGGGCGAAGGGCTTAAATCAGGAGTGTGCATTAGGCTAATCCACTATAATAGTGTGCACATAAGTTAAAAATTGCAGTAATGTCCTTTACACCTGGGTAGCTGCATGCACAAACATTTACAACGAGTGACTTGACCACAAAAGTTAACATCAGGCTAGCTCTACATACAAAATGACAGGTACAGGTTGTTTCAGACCTCAGGAAATTAACAAAATGGTGGTAACCTCAGCGGTTTGGCAACCACCGAAGTATAATGGCATGCAGCATGGAGCTGCACCAGCTCTGAGTAAGGTAACAAGTCATGTCCTCTAAAGGTAACAGCAGGTTAGCTCCTATTAAATGTGCTAGGGCTTGGGAAAAGAATAAAGGTAACGAGTCAGGTAGGCAGGTATCAAGCTGTGTACAGTAGACCTCCTTAAGGTAACAGCAGGCTTGCTCTTCTAACTGTGTTAGAGCTTTGAGAAAACTCATGACAAAAAAACTATCTCCACTCGTTCACCGACCACCTCACTGAGCACAAGCCCAACAGATGCAGGTAGCAGGGCAGAGACGACCGGGCAGCGTGCTGGCCAAGCGGAGGATCCAAGAGCACAGTCCAGCAGAAAAGGTATGAACCTCAGACTGCTTTTAAGTCCGATAATGGAAATCTGTAGTCGCAACACGGCACGCCCCTCAGGTCTTGTGGCATGGATTACCTGAACGAATTCGTCGGTGAAAGTCGGTGAGTGGGGGTGGCGGGGAGGGCCAGTCCAGGCAGCCCTCTCGAACCTCAGCTCATTCGGTGGAACAGTGCACCTGAACAGATCGTCCAGTGGAAGTTGGGGGGGTGGGGGTGGCGGGAGGCCAGTCCAGGCAGCCCTCTCGAACCTCAGCTCATTCAGGTAACAGTGCACCCTGAGCGACTGCCGGTGGAAGTCGGGGGTGGGTGGCGGGAGGCCAGTCCAGGCAGCCCTCTCGATCCTCAGCTCATTCGGCGGAACAGTGCACCCTGCCCTGGATAGTAGTTGTTTGATAAGTAGGCCATGGTGTACTGTATCAAATGCTTTGGTTAAGTCAATGTAGACTGCTCCAGTTAGGTTTCCTTTGTCCATGGCATTGTGGATTGCTCCTGAGAATTCAAGTAGGGCAGTCGATGTGCTGTGCCCTTTCCTAAATCCATGCTGCTGAGTGCAGAGGATGTTGTGCTTTTCCAGGTAGTCTGAAAGGTTCTTTGTCTATAGCTTGTTTTGTTTTTGTTCTTTCTTTTTGGGCCCCCACTACCCAAGCAAATGGGGCCCGCATAGGGGTGGAGGTTGCATCTCAACTGGTAAGTTAGATCAGAGATCAGTCTCCGTAGGTAGTGGCTAAGTACAGTGAAAGGACATACATAGTCTGCTGCTGCAAACTGATGTACTGAAGAAGGAATATGGCGTTGCAGAAGCTTATTTCCTGTATTTTGAATAAACATCACACAGAGATTGTGTGTTGAACCTTAAGTTTGGTGTCTGGTCCATCTGTTATCTCACAACCCCTCCACAATGGGGACTCACACAAGGGCAGGCTCACTGCGGCCCTTTGGCCTTCCTCGGCCCCAAGAGTCTTCACAGTGTGCTGGGCAGTGATAGCAGCACACTTCAGGAATCTGGGCATCTCTGGCTACACTCAAGTTGCCGATTAGCCTGCCAAAGTCTCCTTGTCAGGTCAAGGAGGCCCTTTTTTTCCCCTTACAGAGCTCTATCTGTAGCTTCGGGTTCCTGGGTAAATCTAAACAAAGTCTCACCTGGAGCCATCCCAGCATCCAGGAAAGATATGCCTTCCTTCCACAGGCAAGAATTCAAGATGTCCCTCATTGGCAGTTTTCTTCATCCAGGGACAGCGAGACCAGCCAGCAAGCACTGGACTGGGTTTGAATCATTAACCCTCACTGGTTCAGTATATGATGTGATCCTGAGCAAATCACGTAACCTTGGCATTTTCTCAGGCTTTTGAGACACATGGCTTCAGTGCCTGCAGTGGTCCCAGGGTTCAGATACATGATGCGTCACCCGCAAGTCTCCTTGTAGCTTGCTGGTCTGAGAAAGCAACAATTTTCAATGCTGAAAACTCTGACAGAGCAGTTCCATGGACGCCTTCCCCCCTGTGGTGGGAAGCGCATCTGGACAGTGCCTCAGTAAGTGGCACCTAGACTCTGCAAGAATCACAGTTAATCATTTATCTTTTGGAACTCATAGAAATCTTTCTAGCTCAAAGTATTTGCTCCTGTCATAAAAGGACAGACTTACAGAGTCGAACAGACACTACTGCAATGGCCAGATCAGGAGTACTCTGTTCACAGGCGCTATAAAAATTGATCTCTCACATTCTACATGGGAGTCGGCCTTTCAGCGATTCACCTCCCAGGCAAACACAATACTCTGGCAGAGGCTCAAGTCACATCAGTCAAGGCCAGAGTTAATGGACTCTGAACAAACAAGTACTAGCCACAGTGTTCAGGTGGTGGGGCACCCAGAAGTGAATCTGTGTGTCTGTCCCCTCAGCTTCCAGTTTCCTCAGTTCTGTTGCAGGCTGCAGTCCTGTGATTGCCTCCTCTGGACACCTTGATCTGGTCTGGTCAGGGAGGTGCTTATATGCATTCCCTCCTTTTTCCTTGATTCTCAGGGTATTTCTGAAACTCTTACAACAGCCTGCATCTAGGATTCTGGTGGCTCCAGATTGGCACAAGCAAGCCCGGTACCCTTTCCTTCTCTCAGTGCCCTGGAGCAGTCCATTCGCCTGCTTCCAGCTCACTCCCTGCTGACCCTTCCTCAGACAGGGGTGCAGTATCCAGGCACACACTGCTGACACCTCACGGCCCGGTTCTGGAACAGGTAGAGTTTCCATCCTCACAGTGCTCTAACAGGTCCTTAGGATACTGAGGGTGGTTAAAAACCAAACACTAAGAAGACTTATGCAGCCAGATGTAAAGGTTTTCCCTCTAGTGCAACAGCAAAAAGGTCACATCCCATTCAGTTTCAGACCCTCAGCTGCTAGATTGCCTGGTACTCTTACAGGTATCAGGGTTACACCTAGCGGCAGTTTCGGCCTACCTTGCGGTGGGAAAGAAAAAAGTCATTTTTTTCCCATGCCATATTTAAACAGTTTTCCAAGGCCTCTTGCACCCCCAGCCTCCAATCAGGGAGCCTGTTCCTCCTCGGAGCCCTAACCTTTGCACAGACAGGCTCATGAAGCCACCCTTCGAGCCTATGTCCACGGCCCACATCAAGTTTGTAACTTGGAAGACAGGCTTCCTGGTAGCTACGTCCTCTGCCAGGAGGTTTTCAGAGTTACAGGCCCTGTGCACTGAGCCGCTTTACATCTTCCTTCACAATGGTAAAGTTGAGCTCAGGACAAATAGGAATTTCCGCAAAGGTGGTTTGAGTTCCACTTGGACCAGTCCATTACTCTGCCTGTCTTCTTTAATGAGAAATCCACTCCTTGCAAGCAAAAGCTCCACAGCTTGGACGTCAGAAGAGCCATCTTCTACTACCTAGAGCATTCTAGACAGTCCAGAGGCTCTTCCTCTCTGCTGTTCCCCACCTACGGGTATGTAGGCAGGGCAAGACCTTCTACCAAGAGAACTATTTCCTGTGGTAGGTTTCTTGTATTAGATTCTGCTACGAAAAAGCTGGTCATCAACCTCCAGTGCGGCTCGGGGCCCACTACTCCAAGGGCATGGCAGTCTTGCTTGCAGGAGCAAGGGACATTCCTCCGCTGATTTGTGAATCACTACAGTTTGGATGTACAGACCAGATCTGATGCCAAATTTGGCAGGGCGGTTCTGCAGAGCCTCTTTCCTAGTAGGTTCTTTGCTCACCTCTCACTTGGTACTGCTTGGTAGTCTGCTACAGTTACTGATGCTAAAGGACTCCTGGGGTAAGAAGAAATAAATTACTCACCGTAGTAATCTTCTTTCTTCCAAGGGGTCCTTTAGCATCAGTAAGCTCCTACCCTTCCTCCCTGGTTCACCTGTCAGAGAAGGGCTCTTTATCACATCTCTTACCAAATTTGGGGTTTCTTATTGTTGAGCTAACAACTCATATTGTTGTTTCTGTTTCCACTTTTGTGGATATTTGCATGTTTTTTGAATCCTGTCAATTCTTTTCGGGGCATGTGCCTGCTTTTTTCCATCGAACAAAATTCTGAAGCTTTCAGCAGCTCTCACTCAGCTCACTTCCCTTCCTGTTTTCTGATTGGCTATGGACCTAAGCTCATTTAAATTTCTCTTAAAAGCACACCTCCAGGGCAGTTGCACCTAGCTAGCTAACTACTAAAGTTACTGTTGCTAAATGACCCCTTGGAAGAAAGAAAATGACTGCGGTGAGTAATTTTTCTCTCCAGTCCATCTGTAAGGTCACTGATGAAGATATTGAAGAGGGCTGGTCCCAGGACTGATCCCCGAGGTACCCCACTTGTGACATGCATCTCTTCTGATTGTATACTGCTTACCACTACTCTCTGTTTTCTGCCTGCTAACCAGTTTGCCACCCAGTTGACCAACCTCTGACCCACCCTGAGCCTACCCAGCTTATTAATCTTCTGTGTGGAACAGTATCGAAAGTTTGCGAAAGTCAAGGTAGGTGACATCAGCTGCACCCCCTTGGTCCACCACTCTGGTTACCCAGTCAAAAAAATCTATGAGATTAGTTTGACAGGACCTTCCTGTTGTAAACCCATGCTGTCTTGGATCCTGTGCTCTTGTGGATTCCAGGTGTTGCACTATTCTTTCCTTAAGGAGTGCCTCCATAATCTTGCCCACTGCTAAGGTAAGACTGACTGGTCTGTAGTTCCCTGCCTTCTCCCTGCTGCTACTCTTGTGGAGTGAGATCACATGGGCCCTTCTCCAGTCTTCTGGGACCACTCCTGTGCTCAGAGACTCACTAAACAGTTCTGATAGTGGCTCTACTAGTTCCACCCTTAGCTCCTTTAGTACCCTGGGATGTATGCCATCAGGTCCTATTGCCTTGTCCACCCTGAGCTTAGCAAGCTCTTGTAGGACCCTTTCTTTAGCGAAGGGACGTGTGCACACCTCCCTCCCCCCCATGTCCATGGGGCTGAGCTGTGGGCCCTGCCCTACCTGCTCCCCAGTAAATACTGAGCAGAAGAATCTGTTTAGGATAGATGCTTTTCCTAGGTCCTCCTCCACACACTCCCCCTTCTTCCCTTTGATCTTAGCAATACCCCTCTGGACTTTCTCTTTTCACTAATGTATCTATAGAAAGTCTTGTCTCCTTCTTTTATTGTTTGTGCTAGTGTTTCCTCAGTTTTGGCTTTGCCTGCCTTACTGCCTTCCCTGCTTCCCTTAAAGAAGTTTGATATGCCTCCCTGTCTTCGTCCCGCTGCATTCCCTTATATTTCCTGAAGGTCAGCCTTTTGGCTCTGATCTTTTCTGCTACTGGTTTTAAGAGCCAAAGTGGTTTCCTCCTTCTTTTGCTCTTGCTTTTCTCCCTAACGCAATGGGATGTTGCTTCAAGTCTTGCATCCTTAATGCTTGCCCACTTTGCCTGTACCCCCTCACCTATATTTTGTCTTGCCAGGGCTAGTTTGACTCTGTTGGCCATCTTATCAGTCAGCTCTTTTGAAGTCCCATATTTTTGCCTTGGAATGGGATGACTTAGTTCTAGTGGCCAAATTGAACCATACCATGTGATGGTCACTGGCCCCAAGGTGACCTTCTACCTGGAGATCTAGATTAGTCTGACAAGATCGTCCTGAGACAAATGCATGTTGCCTTTCATCCTGGAGACCATTTTCCTCCAGAAAGGTTACCAGTCTCTCTTTTAAAATGGTCTCCATTAAGTTCCCCACAATGGAAGTAAGGCTAACCGTTCTGTAGTTACACGACTCTTCTTTAGGTCCATTCTTGTAGAGAGGCACCAAATGAGCCATCCTCCAGTCCGGGGGCATGCACCCCATCTCCAGTTAGGTGTCGAGCTGATTGAGTTTGTAAAGATCCAGTTTAGGGCGCCAGCCCCCTGTCCGTTTTTGTAACCAGGAAGTACCTGGACTCAAAACCTGTCCAGTCGTGGTGTCTGGGACATAGGCTATGGCTTCTTTCTCCAAGAGCTCAGCAGTGTCCTCCCTAAGGGCAGACAACATGCCCTGCAACACCACAGAGTCCCTTGGAGCGTGGAGTCAGTACGACTGGAGAGCCTCAAACTGTATACCACATCTAGCACTGAAATTGATCTTTTTTTTTGTGCCTGCCCCCGATCCTCCTTTCAGAGGTCAGCCCTGCTCCGTCTGCCATCACCCCATGCCCAGGCTTGCCCCCCAGGGAATTTTTCTGGAACCTTTAGTTAGTCTATTACCTCTCCAGTTCTAGGATTAGTGTATTCTCTGCACAGTATTCCCTGTTTTACAACAGACTGAGAGGCACCTTTTTCCACTCCCTTCCCCACCTGTGGTTAAAAAAAAAAAAAAAAAAAAAAGGTTAAGTGAAGGGTCTACTTTTTGCTCATGCTGTGTATCACATTTAAAAGTGTGTCCCAAGTCTGACTGTGCACTAGCATGAGTATCAGTCCAGTCCTTCTTTAGCTTCCTCTTCTCTGCCTTAGTTTTACAGTCCTTGCCATGATCCTCAAAAATATCATCATCAGATGGGGACACAGATGGTAAATGTCCCTGCTTCACTTGAGCTCTGGTGGTTACAGCAACTACAGCAGAGTCCTGGGTGGCATGACAATGTATAAATGAAGCAAAGTCTGTGTGGTTATGCCCAATAACAACTGGCACGGGTAGCCGAGGTACTAACCCCACTTCTACCTCATGTCTTTTCTTGAACAGTCACTTGTATGGTGGCCTTTGGGTAGCAACGGGTTTCTCCATGAACACAGATGACTGCTGTATCTGGCCCTTTATTATTCACAGTCACCAGATCTGATCGCACAAGAGTGTGGTGGCTCCCGGAAACAGTCAGCCCCATCATATGCTGTGATCCAATCTACACAGTAGCCAAAACGTGAGGGGGAGGGGCAGGGGGTGAGGTGGACGGGGGGGGGGTAACCAGGGGGCCTTGTCAAACTGCGAAACGGGGAGTAGCCTTAGAATTATAGAGGTAACAGCAGAGATGCATGGTTATCCAGTTGTGAGGAGACGATTGAATGCTAGTAGATGGGAGTCTCGGGTGAAGCAGCCACAGCTTTGGAAAGCACATCTCCAAGTACAGTTATTTCAGGTGTGAAATAGGTTTCCAGGCTAAGGATTGGATCTAGTTTATCTCTAATGTTCTCCCAGAATGACTTAATCAGTGGGTATGGCCACAGTACATGCAATAAGGAACCAATCCTCTGCCACACTTAGAGCAGTTTGCCTGAGGACATTTAATGCCAGCCAGTTTACAGGGAATGTACAGTAGTACAGATTGTACTGCACTTCATTCAAGTGTTCCCTATTCATTTTTTATCATGGTGGGCACCCACCCTATAGTTTCATACCACCACCATCACATATTTTTTTCCTAATTTGTTTTTATATGGTTATTTAAAATTGTTTATTATCATACGAACTTCCAAAATTTATCAGCAGATAAAGGCGTAGAGGTCTATCAAGTCTGCTTGAATGTGCAGCTAGCACCCCTTATTCTTCAGCTGCCCTTCCCTTCCACCCTTCCCCTTCATTGACCCTCCCCCTTGTCCTGTCCCATCCCCTTTTGAAGCAGTCCACTGTTTTACTACATACCACTTCTGCAGGTAACGCATTCCACCCAGCCACTACCCTCTCTGTAAAAAAAAGTGTCTTCTCATCTCCCTCCTGAACCTTCCTCCCTCCAGTCTCATATCATGGCCCCTGGTGTCCCTCCTCTCCCTTACTTTGAACATCCCCTCTGTACCGGTCTTGTTTATTCCTTTCATGTACTTAAAGGTTTCAATCATGTCCCCTCTGTCACTCCTCTCCTCCAGCGAGTACATGTTCAATTCCCTCAGCCTCCTCTCATATGATAAGTCCCCCAGCCCCTTGATCATCTTTGTCACCCTGCGCTGCACCCCCACCAGTAACTTAATGTCCCTCTTCAGATACAGGCGCCAGTACTGCATGCAGTACTCCAGGTGTGGTCTAACTAATGACCTATACAGTGGCAGAATCACCTCCCTCAAGGATATACCCCTGCAATACAACCCAGCATTTTGTTGGCCTTTGCAGCTGCCTTCCTACATTGTGCCGAGTTGTTCATTGACCCTGTAATGAGCACCCCCAGATCCTTCTCCTCCTCTGTCTGAGCTAGCTGCACTCCCCCCAGCTGGTAACTCCTCCTTGGGTTCTTCATCCCAAAATGCAGCACCTTGCACTTTTTGGCATTAAACTCCAGTTGCCAGGTGTCTGACCAGGTTTCAAGCTTTGCCAGATCATCCTGCAACCCCTGCCATCCCCATAGGTCATCCACCACCACTCCTACCTTGGTATCATCAGCAAACAGACTGATCTTGCTCTTGATGTCCAATGATATGTCTGCAATGAATATCCCAAACAACACTGGTCCCAACACCGAGCCCTGTGGAACATTGTTCATCACTACCCGTGGGTGTGAGAGCTCCCCACCCACCACCACCCTCTGTTGCCTTCCCTGCAGCCAGTTTCCTACCCATCTCACCAGCTTTGCACCCGCCCCTGTGCCTTCTAACTTACTTCCAGGCGGCACCAAGTCGAATGCCTTATTGAAGTCCAGATACAGGACATCCACTGCATGGCCCCTGTCCAGTTGCCTAGTTACCCAGTCCTAGAACTCGACCAGGTTGGTTTGGCAGGATCTGCCATGTATGAAGCCATGCTGTCTGCTGTCCTGTAGTCCTTGGCCTCTAGGAGGGCCACCAGCTCTCCTTCAGGATAGTCTCCATTAGCTTACCCACAATGGATGTGAGGCTCACTGGTCTGTAGTTTCCCGGTTCATCCTTGGGGCCACTCTTGTGGAGGGGCACCACATGAGCCATCCTCCAGTCCTGAGGTACACATCCAAAATGTAGTGAGGCATTAAATAGGCCTGCCAAAGGTCCCGCAAGGACCTCTGCCAGCTCCTTCAGTACCCTGGGGTGGATGCCATCTGGGCCTGGCGCCTTGTCCACCCTCAGTGCCTTCAAACCCTCCTGAACTCTTCCCTCCATGATTTCCCCATCTGTCACCCCCCCCCCGTTTCTGCCATTCTTCCCCCCTTGGATGTCACCCCCCTCTTCTCCTTAGTAAATACCGAACAGAAGTAATCATTTAGTGCTTCTGCCTTATCGCACCCGGCTTCCACCCAACCCCCCTGCATCCTAATTCTTACTATGTGGTCCTTACAGCTCCTTGTCTCCCTGATGTACCTAAAGAAGTCCTTCTCCCCCTTCTTAATGCCTTGTGCCAGCCTGAGTTCCGTAGATCATCGTACTGTTACATAGCTGCTTTCATGTCCGTAGTCCCCACATTTTGGAATGCCTTGCAAGAATCCCTTAAACTGAGTTAGTTCGTCAACCCCTTCTATTTTAAAGTTCTACTTGGGTCCATTTTGCGTTTATGAATGTGAATGCTGTTAAAATAGTATGTAAATTATTTTTTAATGCACAATCAATACTGCATTTGTAAGTAGCTATTTAAGCATCAGATCTGTTGCATACATATTTCTGTTGTTTCTAGTCTTTGTTATTAGATTTATATCTGTTAGCTTGTGTTCAAAATCTGATTTTCATTTCCCGTATTATGTGAACTGTCTTTTTACCTTCTGTTATGTATCCTAACCAGAACTTCCTTGTAAACGAGCATTGCTTAATGGAGCTTTTTGCCTGGTAATATAACTAAATACAAAATACATGTAAAGAATAACAGTGCTCTGTACCTTACCTAAAACACATTCATGCACGTGTATGGTGCATCAGCTGTAGGAGGCCAAAAGGATAATGTGTCCTTGGCCCCAATTACTGCAACCACTGCCTTGTATTTCTAGGCAACTGGGAACATGTGTAGTGCCCTGCGATCAGTAACTGAAGTTGCCTTCCTGGCAGAGCACTGTATATTGTCAGTTCCAAAGCAAGTCCTCGAAACTACAGAGTGGGGCCGGGGTAGGTAAAATGAGCGGCCAGCTCGACAGTACAGTGTACATGGCCCCAGTGTCTGTTAAATAGCAGCTCCATCTGCTCATGCACTGTATTATTTTCAATAAAGTATGTCATGTGATTTGATACAAAGTGCTGTGTACATTTTTCTGAGTGCAGGCACTTTCTGTTTTTTCCATGGTACATCCTGCAACACATTCCCATTTCTTGCTACCACCATCCCTGCACTTGCTAACCCCCCCTGCCTTCTCTTCTGTTTCTTCATTTTGTTTATTGTTAACCAGGTAACTACACTAGGCATACAGTGCCTATTATCAGGTAAGACCCAGGAGATTACACAGTAGATTCCATACAAGGTGAATTACATACATAAGAATACAGTTGTTTATTTGTTAATTATTAGGAATACACCTTTGAGCTAAGAGCTCATTTTCAAAGATTCCCCATCAATTACAATCACATAGTGTAGGGGAAGTACAAACAAAATTGAGAGGGGAACATATACAGCTGGAGAGCTTTGTCAGTATACACTCAAGTTCAGCATAAGCACAGTTATTCAATGAACATACTTGTCCAGGCAGAGAGGGTAGAGAAGGAGTGGAGGGACGGGTCCAGGTGAAGGGGCAGAGGAAGGGAGGGAGAGAAGGTGATGAATGTGAATGTGGCAGGGTGAGACAGCTTGAACCCCAAGGGAGTAGATATAGTAAGTGCAGTGGTAATTTAGGGGTGGCTGGTCAGGGAGGGTAATGCAGAGCGGGGTTGGGGGGACTTAGGTAGTCAGTGGGATAGTCAGAGGTCATATTGGGCATGTGCAGGATTCAGGTGGGGCAAGTGAGCCTAGGAGTGCTCTTTTAAATATGACGTAGTCGGGTAGTACTCGAGACGTCATCTGGCAGTTCATTTAGCCAGCTTGTAACCCTCACCATGAAGGAACATCTGGCCATGCTCATCTTCCGGAAAGGGACAGTTGGAGCCTGTTTTGTGACTCTGCTAGCGACATTTAGGGAAGGGACTGGTTTGAACATTACCTGCATTGAGGCAGGGGCCGGTCCGAGCAGAGCCTTCTTCCCTAGCATACAGGTCTGGAATTTGATTCTGTCAGGGAGTTGTACTATGATGGGCAGGATGGTAGCTACATGTACCATGCTGATACCTAGTCCATGTGTTTCCCACTTTCTGGTAATTGAGTATGTTTTATCCTCCTCGTATTCACACATGAGCCAGCTGTTGGGGTTATTTGCATATAGTGAAAACATCTTTTCCACCAAACCCATATTGTGCCCTGAGCTCTGGGAAGTCACTGGGGCCACTGCTAATATTAGTTGAAACACCCTGTTAATTCCTTGGTTTGCCCACCTGGGGATTCTAGCAACTTTATTATCCCGCCCATTCTAAGCTCAGGAGAAACCTGTCTGTGGCTTACATGCTTTTTTTTTGTTACATTTTGTTTACCCAAGATAGCCTGGCTAACATGCAGTATCTCACTTCCTGTGGAGCACAGATTAAGTGAATTACCCATAGTCACACAGTGAGTATTTGGCCCTAGCAGGGTTTGAAGCTATGATCTCCTGATTCCTAAGCCAGTGTTGTAACCACTAGACTGTAAAACAAGGCTCCCCCTACCCCTTCCCCACTCCAGAATGCTGCCCTTTGTGCAGGGAATCTAAACTCTTGCTCCCTGCACCAAACCTTTTTTGCCTGCATTTACCTGTCTGATCTGCTGCTGTTTCACTGGTCCTGGGAGTGGCACTGGTAATATCTCAGAGACTAGCACCTTGGAGGCCCAGTTTCTGAGATTTTACCAGCAGTTAAAGCAATCTAGCACCTTCATTGGAAGATGCATAGTATTACAGCATCCCCATCCTTACTTATTCACTGTAGCAGATGCGTTCCAGTTTTTAGTGTGCTATTACAAGTGCATTCTGGGTTCCCCACCTTCATCCAAGATCACACTAGTAGTCCATCCAGTTTGTCCCCTGCCATCATATCCGTTGCAACCAAGCTATTTCACAAACTGCCCGTCTTCATCCATTTTGTTGAGCAGCCGAGGCTGAGCATTGCCCCTTACCTTTTGCAGTGATCTTGGCCAGGATCTCTGTGCCCACAGTTGATACTGGATTGACTTGTCATTTATTAATACTTTGCTATTTTTTTTCGTAGATTTCAATAGCTTTGTCTGGCGGAGCCACACATGCGGGGAGTTGAGATCTGCTCACATTGGCCAGGAGGTCACACTCTGTGGATGGATTCAGTACCAAAGGTAGATGTCAGTGCATTGATTTTTGTAAATTTGTATGGTATAGAAAGTCAATGGTAGAGCTAACTTGGGGGGATGGTGTGAACTGTTATACTTATTTGGGGTCCCAGTAGCCACATTCTGCAGCCATGATGACCACCCCCTACCAGCCAGCCAAGGCGGGGTGTTGACTGTGACCAGGTGGACATACAAAAGAAAGGAAGCCTTTGGCCCGTCAAATTAATTTCCCCACCAACTGTGAGGACAGAGACATTTATTTCATTTTCCTCTAGGTACACTTACCTAGTGTCCAGGGAAAACATTTTGATTATAATGATGTAGAAACAATTCACCTTATATTTAATTAATTTTATTTCTTTTTCAACTTTAGTTTTATTATTTTCTTCATTATACAACTATTGAGATTGATACATACAGAAAACGGTCCATAGAGGTTTATAACCATTGTGATAAAAAAATTAAAAAAATCACTTAATCAAAGGAACAAATAAAATGCATTTTCCATATAATGGTACGACGTTGGGGTGGGTTACCTGACTAAAAAGACATCACTAAAAGTACTGAAATTTAAAAACGGATACAGTGCCCATAAGCAACATGACAAGGTCCTAAAGTTGAGTCCAATAAAGATATGTCGATAGAAATGTACGTGTTCCTACCAGACCTATGTAACGTCATGCATCCAACCTAAAGTGATATAACCTGAAACACAGAAATGACAAGCAGCATACTTAATCTGTTATGTACCACACAAGAAGGTGAACCTTAATCCCATCTCCTGGTGGGAAAACATTCTATAAAATTGAATGTAGTCCCTGTATTGAAATATTTCTAGGGAAACACCGTTTGTAAAGTGAAACGTACAGTAAATCAAATTGCCTCAACATAGAACACCTACAGCAGTTATGTAGTCCCACAGAATAAATTCCAGAGTAGTCATGGCTGTACTGTAGTTGATATACTGTAAGTCTCACAGTTCAAAGCAGAGTTAGATAAAATAGCCTTAAAAAGAAAAATGGGGGGCCTGACCAGCTGCCAAGCAGAAAACAGCAACTCTTTAGAGTTCAGCAGCCATCAAACCTGTAATTATTAAAAAAAAAAAGTTTTATTCAGTGACTTTATTAAAATAAAAAATAATACTGGTAAAAAGAGGATGTTGAGTAGAGTCAGAAAATACTAAATTTGCCTACTCTTCTAGAACTGATAACCAGCATGGGGCAAACAAATAAGAACGCTGGAGCGGAGGTTGAAGGAGCCAGGCCGAAAGAACAGCGGCCTGGCAGCAGCTTGGAAGCTCCGCTAACTGGAAACATGGGAGGTCCTTTACAGTCAACTAACGCAGCCCTGCTTAAAGTTATACAGCCCATAGATAAGAGGATGGAGGAATTCCAGCAGCAGATGAAATCCATGGACACTAAAATCGGTCTCTTAACAACCGAAGCTCAACAGGATGCAAGACAGCAGACAGAGCCCTAAACGTTTCAGCTGGGCTGATACAAGAAAATTAGCTTCTAAAGAAAAGGCTTGAGAACTTGGAAAGTTCTGAGAGAGAGACTCGTGTACGTGTTCTGGGGCTACAGGAAGGTGTGGAGGGTGAAAATCTTTCTGAATTTTTGAAATCATGGCTTTGTGAACATTATCAGCTCAATTCTGTACCTTCACTTGTAAAATGCCACAGAATTACTCCCCAGGGACATCGCAACCATTTACAGAATAATGCTCTACTAACTCGGACAGTGCTAATAATCCATGATTCTGTGTTGGAGCAAGATGGTCTACTGTGCAAAGCAAAACAGAAGGCTGGTAGTATAGCCTAGAGGTTAGAGTAGCGAGCTGTGAATGGGCTTGGTACATCCAGCAGACCAGGGTTTGATTTCCACAACCTCCACTTGCATACTGTGTGACTCTGAGCAAGTCACTTAACCCTGAAAACAGGCACTTATGCCTAGTGGACCTACCCGGTTACCAAAGACTAAAATAAAAAATATGGAAAAAAAAAGGGGATCGCTCCAAATGGCGGAATAGCAAAATACATATTTTCCCAGATCTTAGTTATGAGACACGGCAATAGAGAAAGGAGTCCAACAGAATCCATTCTAAACTGAGGTAATTGGGAGTTCATCACATATTGCTGATGCTAGCGAGCTTGATCATATCCTACGAGGACAAGTCCTACCAATTTTCTAACCCCGAAGATATGGCCAAACTAATGGATAAGATTGAAAAGGAGTTTTGGCAGAGAGAAACAAAGTCAGGGAGAAGAGGAAGTAAACTAAAGACTAGATTTTGATACTTGCCAATGTATATGGGACGTGAAGGTAGGAGAAGTGGATTGACTATTGATTCTCTCCTCATATTGGTTTTGGGGTCACGGGGCTCTCAGACGTTTAAACATATTGCATGAACTGACTTTATGCCATAAGTCAATCGCCGGTTGAGTGAGTCTCCCTTGACTTTGTTTTTTTTTTTTTGAAGTACAGACCCTCAGGCGACCCTATGAGATGTGTATGCCGACTGCACAGCAAAACCCACCCAATGAAATCCCCTACAGCAATAATCTCAACATGTTTTGAGATTGTCCCTGTGAGGGACCCAGGGGCAAAATTTCGCCCTTTCGCCTACTTTCAACCCCCCCCTTCATGACAACTCTGACTCAGAGTTAGCAGTCAATAGAAGGGGCACAGCCCTGCATGGGGGAGTTTGAGAGTGCAGCCCCCAATAGAAAACACACCAATGTCTGACAGGCGAAATTTCGCCTGTCGACATCGGGGATCTCGCTATGCTGAACATTGACAACAGTGTTGTCAATTCGGCATAGGTAAACCTGTGAGATATAACAAACTTCACAACTTTCTTGTGTATTTTACAAATAGTCTGAATGTTTGTTTTTTTCAACAGTTGCTATCTCAAAATTAAGAGAAAGCTTATTTGTGACTGGGGCTAGCACTGACTGATGATGGGCAATAAATGTAGTTCTTACAGGAAACGCATAATTGGCTCTATAATCAATAGTAGTAATACCTGCCTATGGGACATTAAGCTGTACTGTTTAAAGTCTTGAAAATAAAGTTAAAAAAAAAAAAAAAGAATTGATGGCAGTCTGCCAGGTCCCAGCTAAGTATGAGTTCACATATTAGACTTGAGTACCAAAATAGTATATAACTAAAGGTGTTTCAGTAACTGCTTCAGTCACGATGCTCTTTGAGTGAACATTGCAGTTTGTAGGAAAAGAAAAACAAGTCACAGATTTATGTATCAGCGTCCTTCTGCTCCCCCTGTATCTGTTTACCTGCGTTAAACTGTTGCTGTATCTGCCCATTTACTGGCCTCTACAGGATCGCTGAAAACCCAGACTTTGCCCTGGTGAACAGTAGAGTCTGACCAGGGGTATGATTGAGTATGAAGTGGCAGATGAAATCCATGGACACTGAAATTCGTAAACAGAGAATAGCCTGGTATGGCCATGTCCCAGTCATGCCTTTCAGTGCACCATGACTGGGTAATGGCCACAATATCCAGGTCGACCTCTGCCATGATTTTCTCTAGGTTCGGAATCTTATTTCCTAGATTTCTAGCATTTGCACACATGGCCTTCCAGATTTTGTTTCCACTCTCTTGTTGCCCCCCCCCCCATTTCTTTTGCCCTCCCTCCTTCCTTCCCCCCTCTCTTTTTAATGCTTTTGTTTCTTTCCTGCTTTATCTGTACCAACCTGCTTCCTTTATTAATTTGCACCCTGGGGGGTTCCTCTCCCCTCGGGTTCTCTTACTCTCTACTTTAGCCGGTAGTGGTGGTGGGGCAGTTACTGATTCCCCGATTCCTTCCTCCACCCCCCCCCCCGGGCTAGTTTAAATGTTCATCGAAGAAACATTTAAACTGTCCACTGAGGACTGCAGCTCCTGTCCTGGATGGATGGGTGCAGGCCATCGCCCTATATAGGCCTTTATCCACTCAGGTGGGTCCCCAGTATAGCTGAACCTTTCCTCTGCACCATTTCTTCAGCCATGACTTGAAGCTTCTGGTGTGGAGATCCCTCTCCTCTATCATAGACAGGCAGCAACTCGGTGAAAGCCATTGAGTGAGCTACTTGTCCAAGACCCCTCACCAGCCCCCTAAACTCCTCCTGCACTATCCCAGCCTCATCCCTAGCTAGGTCATTAGTCCCCTGGTGGACAATGACATGCAGCTTTTCCTCCTGTCCTGCTGCTATAACGATCCACAGGATGCGCCTCCCATCCCTCCTGGCCATGGGGCCAGCTAGGCATCTGACCTGCCCCCTTCCTTTACAGTTACGTGGAGCAGCTGGTCAGAGTGAAGCAAGCAGTAGAAGTGATGGTGACAGGGATGGAGAAATCAAAAAAACTATCAGGAAAAGTGCTTATAGTCACTGCTAACACTGTGAAGGATCAGAGCATGTTGAGGTTGCGGTTTGAAGAACTTAATTTCTTACCCAGGAATCCACTATATTCTTAACTTCTGCAGTATCCCTTTAAGGCAACACTATCCTGGAGAGAAATGGAACTATATGCAAAACAGACGAGGCATACTGATGAGTCCTGGTAGGACGAAACACGTGTCTATGTCTTCTGTTAGCACCCTTTGCAAACTGTGAGAGGCCTTTCGGCACCATGCAATTCTGCTTAAAGTTGGACCAGCATAATATTCTGTGGTGATTTGCATTTGCAGCCCATGATGCTTTGCATTGTGGGGGCATGTGTGATTTTGTATTTTCTTGAAACTTGGCTTCCCAGCCAAATGCCCTTTGGGGTAACCCTTGCCTCAGTGTTTGCACACAGAGGTTCTTTGTCTTTTAAATAGTTTTTTATTTTAATGGGTTCACCACAACATATCCAAGACACACTATCTTAAGGGTAGCTGGTCCATTGCACTGGGGTGTTAAACAGACGAGGCATACTGATGAGTCCTGGTAGGACAAAACACGTGTCTACGTCTTCTGTTAGCACCCTTTGCAAACTGTGTGAGAGGCCTTCCGGCACCATGCAATTCTGCTTAAAGTTTGACCAGCATAACATTCTGTGGTGATTTGCATATGCAGCCCATGATGTTTTGCATTGTGGGGGCATGTGTGATTTTGTATTTTCTTGAAACTTGGCTTCCCAGCCAAATGCCCTTTGGGGTAACCCTTGCCTCAGTGTTTGCACACAGAGGTTCTTTGTCTTTTATATGCAAATGATGGAACATTTGCCTCGTGCCATTTTGCAAAAACTGCCCAGTCAACTGCCAATGTTCTAACTTCACACCTTAAAAAGGACATTAACCTGCTGGAGAAGGTCCAGAGTAGGGTTACAAAGATGACAGTGGGTCAGCAGGGTAAGGCATACGAGGAGAGGTTGAGGGCACTGAGCATGTGCTCCCTGGAAGATGGAAGAAAGAGAAGGGACATGATTGAGACCTTCAAGTACTTGAAAGGGGTAAATAAGGTTGATAAGGAGAGTCTTTTTTAAGCTGAGTGGCAACCATAACACTAGGGGGCACAGTCTTAAGCTGGAGGGTGGGAGGTTTAGGAGGGAGGTCAGGAAGCACTTCTTCACAGAGAGCGTGGTGGACACTTAGAATGCACTGCAGGAAGAGGTCATCTTGTTGAAGACAGTGGGCAGCTTTAAGAGAGGCTGGGATAGACGTAGGGGGAAGGTAAGGATCATGGGTAGGGCGGATGGGAGGAGTGGGGAGGGAGGGCAGGGTCAGTAGCTCAAGCTGTGGACCCTGCAATATGAGCAGACTTGATAGACCAAATTGCCTTCTTCTGCTGGCTTCTTTGTATATTCATATGTTCGTATGTTCCTCAGATTTTTTTCTCTCCACCTGCAGGTCAAGACACCCTGGAGTTTCCTCTCTCACAGTCGTTCCTGACGTGTTATTTTCATCAAATACTTAAGTGTTTTTTGATTTCTTTCAGTCGCTGCGTAATTTGATGTTTTTAGTTTTAAATTACCTTATATTAGTGTGCTTTAGTTATTTTATCAGTTCTTCTCGGTTCACCTGAACCGGGGAGGAACCGAGGGTTATTTATTTTTAAACCAGAACCTTTATTACTGTTCCGTTTGCTTTTTGGTAACTTTTAGTTTAAAATGTTATATTTTTAACAGAGTTCATAGATTTCTTTTCCCCGGTTCCCGGTTTCAGAACTGACCACAACCAAGAGGTTTTAACTTTCTCGGTTCCCGAACCGACTGCAACCTACAACTTTACTGTTGAAATTAACGGTTTTGGTTCCTGTTTTCTTGAACTTTTAAAATTTCACAAAAGTCTAAGAGGAAAAACTGGACCCCCCCCCGGAGTTTAAGAATTGTATAAAATGTGCAGAGGTATTTGCCAAGGCAGATAAGCATGACCTATGTGTTGTCTGCCTTGGGCAACAAGAACTCAATATTGTTTGTGATATCTGAAAGTCTTTGCCCCAAAAGATACTTGAAAAACATCGGGAAAGCCTGCAAAAAAGACTTGAAAAGGATGTCATGGGCTCTGACCAGTCCATTCCCTTAAAAACTGCTGCTGAAACTGCCAAAGCCTCTCATACCACCCCTGATACAGGTGAAGGCTCTGGCAAAAGAGGCTTTAAACCAGTTGACTCCCTAGTGCCTGCCAAAAGATTGAAAAAGACAAAGTACACTGAGACCCCTGCTAGAAAGCAGCAAGGGACCCCTCAAGTGCCTGCTTCTATGCCTTTGCCTGCTGACTTTGCACATACTTTAAAAGTGCTTCAGGTTTTGCGGGGCTTGATATCCCCTCAGTCACCTGTTCAAGCCCTGGCAGGGCAAGCATCTGCCTCTGTTTCCCCCCTCCACTCCTGGAACAAATGGAGTATGAGGAACAAGAAGAGTTTGAGGCAGAAGAGGGAATTAAACCTGAAGTCTCTCCTGAGCAGGAGTTTGGTTCACCCCCAGACCTATTATTCCTCACATTTTTCATTTGTGAGGAAAATGGTTGGAACCTTGGATCTTGTCATTACTGAGGAGGTGCAGTATAAGGAGGAAGCTGAGTATATTGAGTTAATTGGAGATGACGCATACTAAAAAACGTATGCTTCCTATATATAAATCCTTTAAGAAGGACATTATGGTCATATTACAAGCACTCAATACTGTTCCTTCTATTGACAAAAAGTGTCAGCTTGACAGGATGGGTGCTGAGTTTCTTTTCACTCACCCTGACCACCCCCTGGGTATTGTCCGGTAGGCAGCATATGAACGGGCTAAGGTGACTCTGGTCGCACACCCACCTGAGAAGGATTCAAGAAAAAATTTATACCACGGCAAAAAAAGGGCTACCTGTCTGCTTCATTAACAATCAGACAAGCCAGTTACCAGGCCTATGCAGCCCAGTACAAGAAGACTCTGTGGCAGTCAGTACTGGACACTTTAGAAAGGAATCCTTCTAGCACAGCTCCAGGCCTGGTTGAAACTGCCAGAATGGTTATGAAAGCTTCCAAATACCAATTCCCAAGAGGCAACTGATATCAGTGACACTGCTGCTGCTAGATGAATAGCTGGTACAGTAGCCTGCAGGAGGTTTGCTTGGCTCAGGGCAACTAACCTGACGCAAGATACCCAGACTGAGGCCATGGATTTCCGTGTGGAAAACCACTCACTATTTGGTGAGCAAACCGAGGCCTACCTAAACGAAGTGGGTGAATATAGAACCACCTTCAGAAGCACAATTAAGGAGAAACCCTCCCCTTCTCCTAAGCCTGAGGGAAGGGGAGGTAAGGGTAGGACCTTGTACAGCAGGCCTTTTTTATCAGGCCCAGGTTGTGCCACAGCAGCTGCAGTACCATCCTTGCAGGGGTAGAGGCAGAAGGGGTTCCAGGTGTGGTCCCCAGCCCGGACAAGACCAGCCACAACCAGAGCACAACCCCTGACTTGATTTCCCAGGTCCTACCCATTACCTGTGAGGGGTAGTGGATACATAGATACATAGACAGTGTCGGCAGATAAGGGCCTATGGCCCACCCAGTCTGCTCATTTGAGCTTGTAAGTTCAGTTTGTTTTCCTAGAAGTCTGTTTCCCCTTACCCCTGTCCTCTAGAATTCCTTTATGTCTATCCCATGCATTCTTAAATCCCGTGATTGTTTCAGCCCCCACCACTTCCTCTGGCAGGGTGTTCCACTTGTCCACCACCTGTTCTGTGAAGAAATTCTTTCTCATGTTTCCTCTGAATCGTCCTCCTTCCAACTTCATCCCATGCCCTGTAGTCCTGGAACATCTTTTTCGCTTAAAAATAGTGTTTTCCTGAACCCTGTTCCTCCCTGTAAGATACTTGTATGTCTCTATCATATCCCCTCTCTCCCTCCTCTCCTCCAGGGAGTACATGTTCAGTTCCTTCAACCTGTCTTCATAGGACTTGTGATGCAATCCATGCACCATCTTTGTTGCCCTCCTCTGAACCTTCTCTACCCTGTCTATGTCCTTACATAGGTATGGTCTCCAGAACTGTATACTGTACTCCAGGTGGGGCCTCACTAGTGTCTTGTATAGCGGAATTATGACCTCCTTTTCCTGCTGGTGATGCCCCCCTATACATCCCAGCATCCTATTTGCTTTACCTGCTGCCTTGTGACACTGTTTCCCTACCTTGAGGTCATCAGAGATGACAACCCCAAGATCCTTTCCTGCTTGGTGCATGCTATATCCTCACCCCCCAACTGATATATTGTGTCAGGGTTTTTGTGCCCCATATGCATTATCTTGCACTTCTTTGCATTGAATTTCAACTGCCAAACCCCTGACCATTCTTCAGATTTCTGCAGGTCGCTTCTCATTCTGTCTACACCCTCTGGTGTGTCTACTCTGTTACAGAGCTTTGTGTCATCAGCGAACAGTGAAATTCTGCCTTCTAGATCCTGCGCAATGTCACTGATGAAGATGTTGAATAGGACCGGTCCCAGCACTGATCCCTGTGGTACTCCACTGGTCACTCTTCCCTCTGTGGAGTGACAGCCATTTACCACCACCCTCTGTGTCCTGCCACCCAGCCAGTTACCTACCCACCACACTACTGTCCTGCCCACACCCATATTCCCCAGTTTGTGTAATAATCTTCTATGTGGCACAGTGTCAAAGGCCTTACTGAGGTCCAGATAGGCCATGTCCACTGCCCTCCCTGATCCACCTCCCTAGTCACCCAGTCAAAAATTCAATGAGGTTGGTCTGACAGCCTCCCCTGGTGAAACCATGCTGCCTTGGGTCCTGTAGTCCATTGATAACCAGATGTTCCACCAATCTCTCCTTCAGTAGTGCTTCCATGATCTTCCCCACTACCGAGGTGAGGCTGACTGGTCTGTAGTTCCCTGCTTCCTCTTTGTTCCCACTTTTGTATAAGGGGACTATATCTGCTGTCCTCCATTCTTTGGGTACCTCCCCTGTTTCCAGTGATCGGCTAAACAGGATAGCCAGAGGTTCAGCCACCACCTCTCTTAGTTCTTTAAGGACCCTGGGGTGCACCGTCTGGCCCCATTGCTTTATCAACTCTTATTACTTCCAGTTCCTTCAGGACCCTTTCTTGTGTAAAGGACTTGTGTCCATTTCTGCACCATTCTCAACCCTTGTACTCCCTTCAGACCCATTACCCCCTCTTCCTCAGTAAAGACTGAGCAGAAATACCTGTTCAATATGTCAGCTTTACTGTTGTCATCCTCCACGCGGCTCCCATCCTCCCTTCAGTCTCACTGTCCTCCCTTGTCTTTCTTTTTCACTTATGTACCTGTAAAGGTTTTGTCCCATTTACCCACTGATTTTGCAATGTGTTCTTCTGTCTGAGCTTTGGCTTCCCTTACTGACTTCCCTGTCTCCCTTTGTTTCTCCTGGTACTTCTCCCTATCCCCTTCTGTCTGTGTCTTTTTGTATTGCCTGAATGCAATCTTTTTGGCTTTCACTTTCTTTGCTACCTCTTTGGAAAACCATAATGGTCTCCTCTTCCTTTTCCTCTTGCTGACCTGCTTAATGCATAATTCTGTTGTTCTTATAATCTCCATTTTAAATACTGCCCACTGTTCCTCAACCCCTGATTCCTGTCCCATTCCCCTTAATGCCTCTTTCAAGTATCTCCCCATTTTCCCAAAGTTTGCCCCCCTAAAATCCAGGATACGTGTTTTTGTGTGGTTTGGTTCTGCTCTTTCTGTGATTTCAAACCACAATGACTGGTGGTCACTGTTTCCAGGTGCTCCCCACCATTACCCCATCACACTGTCCCTGTTTGTGAGCACAAGGTCAGTATTGCCTTCTGCCGAGTTGGTTCCATGACCAGTTGCTTGAGGAAGGCACCCTGAAGGAGTCCAGGATAAATTTGCTCTAGTTGATGCTGCTGCTGGGATGCTCCATTCCACGTCTGGAATATTGAAGTCTCCAACCAGTACTACCTCACCCTTGTCTGCCATCCTTTGGATGGCTAGCATCAGCTCCCTATCTGTTTCTTCCTCCTGGGCTGGTGGTCTATAGGCCACACCTGTGCGGATGGCTGGCCCCATTTTCCTTTCCAGCTTAACCCACAGTATCTCTCCCCCATTTTGTTCCTCCTGGATCTCTGTGGCCCTTATGTCATTTTTCACATACAGTGCCACTCCTCCTCCCTTCCTGCCTGCTCTGTCTCTTCTGAATCTCACTACTCACTACTTTGACACCGGGTTAACTTGGGTTCAGAATGGTCACATTGCCGATAATTCTGCCAGCATTAAAACCATTTGCAGCTCTGCCATTTGGCTTAACCTTCGCTCCAAGGGCATTCACCAAGTCCCCAGTGGCATACAAGTTTTCCCCAGCAGGTGAGGGATCACTTGTAAGTGACACTGGACTTCTATAGTCCCTGGGGTTCCTGATAGATGTTTAAAAAAAAAAAAAAAAAAGAGAGTCGGTCCTGATCCCACTGTATTTCATAAACGAACTGAACACCATTGTGGGAAAAACTTACCTACCTCAGGAAAGACTAAGCATCGCTTTACAGTTGGCACCATAAACAGCAACACAGTTTCTACAACTCCTGTGAATGGCTACAATCCTGTGTCCCAGGTTTCATATGAGGGACATACAGTTCCTGGGCCACTAGTGCCAGAGAAGAGACCCACTGTCAAAGCTAATCCCAGTAACAAAAGAGTTACTGTGGACACTTCAATAGTGGATGGAAGGAAACAACCTCAGAAATAAGTTGTTCACTTCCAGCAGGGGTCTCCACCTGTGATTCTTACCATAGATGCATCTTTGTTGGGGTGGGTTGCCCATCTAGGAGAGCACATCACCAGTACTTAGGAGTAACTCCAGCTCATAATCCTGCTGGAGCTGAGAGCAGGGCTTCTAGCCCTATAGTCCTTTGCTCTCCTTACTTAGGGAAGGTGATACAAGTCAGAACAGTCGATGCAGCCACACTGTACTACATCAACAAATGGAGGGACAAGACCCACTCCTTGGTGCACAGGGTCAGTGAACATATGAAGTCTGACCTACTCCCCCAGTGTCTATCTACAAGCTATCCATCTGCCAGGAAGTCAGTACCTGGCAGATGCTCTGAACAGGATAAATTAGGCTCATCATAAATGGTTCCTGAACAAATAAGTGGGGGTTGTACTGTTCAGAAGGCAGGTCACCCCAGAGATGCATCTCCTTGCATCCCACGAGAATCACCACCTGCCTCAGTACTGCTGTAGACCACCAGATGGGGGCACAGTATCCCTGGATTCTCTGATTTGTGATGGGTTAGGGAGGCATTTGTATGCTTTCCCTCCTTTTCCTCTGTTATTCAGGGTGTTCATCGAACTTAGATCTCAGCCAGCAGCAGTGAGCCTACTAGTACCGGACTGGGTCAGACAGCCATGGCATTCTCTGCTGCTCTCCACGCCTGTGGCCAAGCTGATACACCTCCCTTGGAGGCACAACCTGCTGCCCTCCTACCAGGGGAGGATCATATACTCCAACCTCAGGCTCCAGGTTCAGGGTTTGACCCTTGAGGACTTAGAGTATGCAGGTCTGCAACTCTTAGAAAGTTTACTGGAGGTTTGAAGGGGGTACAGAAAATCTGCAACTAAGAAAACCTGTGCTGTAAAGGGGAATAGGTTGTCAGTTTGTTGTTTTTCCAGGGGTGTGGTACCAGCACAGGCAGGTATCCCAGCCTGTAGGATTACCTAACACAGCAACACTCACTGGGTTTACAGCATTTGCCCCTGTAGTACATTGGTTTCAGTGTCTGTTTACATCTCTGTTGGAAAGGAAGCCTCCTTGGCATCCAATCCAGTCTTCTCAGAGTCTTTTAAATGTTTGTCCCACCTGTGTTCCCCTCATAGGAAACCAATGCCAGCTTGGGACTCAAACAGCTGCATTGTTCACCTCATGTTTTTCCCCTTTTTCGAACTCATGGTCTCATCAGACTCCAAGTGTATTATTTGGGAAGCAGTTTTTCTGGTGGTCATCACTTCTGCCTGTAGGATCAGTTGGCTCCAGACCTTGTGCAGTTGAAAGCATTTTGTCATCTCCTGTCATTTAGACAAGGTATCACTGAGAACAAATGGGAAGTCCCTACCCAGGTTCGTATCAGGCTTCCACCTGAACCAGTTTATAAGTTTGCCAGCCTTTTCACTGAGCATTCCTGCTCAGAAGAACACAGACTGTACAGACTGGAGGAAAAAGAATCCTAAATTACCACATAATTCATATCAAGGATCACAGCCAGGACAGGCAGCTGCACATCCTGACCTAGGGTGATCTGGGCATATGAAATCTTGCTTCCAAAAGAACTAACTCTTCTTACCCCAGTAGTCCTTTAGCATCAGTAACTTTTGCACTTAGCTGGCTAGGTGCAGCTGCCCTGGAGGTGTGCCTTTAAGAGAATTTAAATGAGCTTAGGGACAAGCCAATCAGAAGACAGGAAAGGGAGTGCGCTGAGTGAGAGCTGTTGAAGGCTCCTGAATTTTTTCTCCACTGGAATGAGCAACATTGCCCCTGAGGTGTCTCTCAGCTTTCCTTGTTGACAGCCTCCTAGTGCTTATCTAGTAGTAATGATTTTATTCATCTAAAGTGAACAAGGTAAAACAATCCCATTGAGTACACAAGTGCACTCATTTTCAAGGGGCACCTTCTAAAGTACATTTCCTGGTTACAGTACGGGGAAAAGGTCTTCAGTACATACAAAATACAAATGTAAATATACTTAATAAATATATTTCCATATAACAGATCAAATCCCACAAACCACTGGGTAAAGTTTTCCTCATGTTTCATTTCTAACAGTGTGCCTAGTGAAAGTTCTACATTTTCGTTAGTGCCGCGTTAATATTTTATTTTTAGCGTGACTGCGCTATTTTGACTTTATTTTTACCGCAACTATTCATTTTAAACTCTTAATTTTATCACAGGTGCTTATTTTCGACGGTTCCCTTCATTTTAGGGCACATTCTTGTGGGAACTGTCGAATTAGGGACAGTTGCCTTGTTTTTTACCTCAGACCTCGCAGAATTTACCGCAGGGCAACCCACTGGAATTCAGATCCGAACAGTGCCTGGGGGGATCTCTCAGGATTGACTTTTTAAGAGAAACCCTTGTGTGTGTGTATATATATATATATATGTGTTGATACGTAAAGGAACTGGACCTAGGTTATCAGCTGTCGCAGGACTGTCCGTAAGGGTCCAGCAGCCACCTGAGGTAGTTGACAAGTATTGTTGGGTTTTCTGTTAAGATTGGCACTGGTATAGATCTCAGTTCTACAACCACAAAAAAAAAAGGCACTGGCAACAGCGCAAATTACCTGGGGCAGGACTGGCTGGTGGCATTTTCACAGAAACTTGCACTCAGTTCATAAGGTCTAGAACTGGTTTGTTTTGCTTAGATTGGCAAACCTAGCAGACAAGCCTTTGATTATTTTGGCTGAGGACATATAAGAGGCTTACAACTAGGGGCCATCCAAAAGTAATAAAAACATAAGGAGGTGCTGAGGAACCCTCCAGATCCCAGCCAAAAAATAACGCTTCCAAATATGAAGTTCTTCATAAAAATTAATAGAAGTGACAAAGGAAGGAAGCTTTTCAAGTCACTGATGAAACGGCTAAAAAGAAACTCTGTCTAGACATAGATGCTCCTGTTACTCCTGGATAAGCCAATAACAAGACAACAGGCAGCTTAAAGCATTCTGAAAAAACAAAGTACTTTCAGTGCTTCCATTGCTCCTGGGAAAGCCAGTAGCGAGACAACAGGCGGCTTAAAGCATTCTGAAAAAAATAAAGTACTTGCAAAGTGTGCGCAGTTTCCATCTGTGCAAAATATAAAAAAAGCTTGCCAACTGTTTCAGACCCCACAAAAGATGGGTCCTTTCTTTACTGGGGCTGGCAATCACTCTTCCTCAGTTCTCTTTCCCATAGACTGTGAGGGCGATACAGTTGATGATAAATAATTTTATGATGCCTCTGCCTACAGAAGCTGCTAACACTCTTCCACAGTTCTTGCCCCAGAGACTGTGAGGGTGATGCAGCTTGGGGAATTTTTATGATGTGGAGGGTCTAGAACCCTATGTATCCAATATCCAAGGAGGTTCTCCCTCTATGCCTTCATTTATCCAAAACATATTGGACATCCTGGACCTCCCTTCTCAGGAGTCCCTCCAAAGTGAAGATAAGGATAACAAAAAAAAAAAAAAGATTATAGGAAGATGAAAGGTTCCACCTCCTGAAAGCCTTGTCTATAATGAAGAATAAAAATACCACAAAACCACTTCAAACCCCCACTTCTGTGGCAAAGGTTTACAAGCGGTCTGGAAGCATTAATAAATAAATACATAAATATATCAGTTGTTTAACAGTACTGAGTGCCTGTCTGTACATTCCAGCCTTGTGAGTATAGTGCTTCAGGCAGCTTGCGAGAAAGCTGGGGTCCTTGTCCTCCTTACCCCCACGCCCGGAAAGGGACTCTAGAAAATAGATTCTTAGTTTCCCGCAGATGCTTGTCAGAATTTTTTACCTACTTGGCTTTTCAGCCAAATATCCCCAAAAAAAAAATACTGCTGAACTCTGTCCTGGCTCTTGGTGCAGGAGCCGGTGGTTATGGCTAACCTGCTCCTGAAGCTGTGTAGTACCAATTTTCCACAGGATGGTAACAAGGATGCCGCCTCCAGAGTCACGGCCTATGCCGTCTCTCTGAGGCACTTTGTCTGGCCTAGAACTACTAGTCTGCTCTCAAACTCCCGGTTTTAAAGCCATGTACTTTCCTTGTGATCAAAACATACTGTTTGATTTCAGAACATCTCGCTGTAGCAAGGCCCCCTGCCCCATGGTATTTCCTCCCAAGTGTATTGGGGCAGAGGTTGTTTCCCAGCCTTCTCTCAGTACAGGAGTGTTTTTACAGTCTAAAGCCTAACGTTAGTGTGAGCAGACCTCATGTGTACCCAGGTGTCTTAAGCCTCTATCCCCAACACAAATGTTTCTGTTGGAGTGGGAGGGAAAAAAACAAAACATTCTAGCTTTGCGACTGGTGGAGAGGGCCCCTGGCCATGAAAAGAAGAAAGGGCCTCTACTCCACGTAATTCCTGACACACAGACAACTGGGGAGTGGCTTCCCATCTTGCTGTTAAAACCCTAATTCAAGATGGTCACTCTGCTACTGTTCATGCAGCTCTTACAGTAGGGAGATAGGCTAGCCTCCTTTGTCCAAAAAGGCCCCCCTTTTTTTCCATATACCTTTAACGAAGTCTCACCCAAGTCGGGCTCACTCTGGCCCTTCAGCCTTCCTCAGATCCAAGAGTCTTACAAACTGTTGGGCAGTGGTAGCAGCACACCTCAGGAATCTGGGCATATCTAGCTACACCTAAGGTGCCAGTTAGCTGGCCAAAATCTCTTTGTCAGGTCAAGGAGTCCCTTTTTCCCCCTTACAGAGCTCTATCTGTAGTCCCGGGGTTCCCGGATAAATCTAAACAAAGCATCCAGGAAGGATATGTCTTCTTTCCACAGGAAAGAATTCAAGATGTCCCTCATGGGCAATTTTCTTCATCCAGGGACAGTGAGACCAGCCGGCAAGCACTTAACTGGGGTTGAATCATTAACCCTCACTGGTTCAGTATAGGATGCAGTCCTGAGCAAATCACATCACTTTTTTGACATTTCCTCATGCTATAGGGGCACATGGCTTTAGTGCCTGCAGTGGTCCCAGGGTTCAGATACAGGATGCATCACCCGCAAGTCTCCTTGTAGCTTGCTGGTCTCAGAAAGCAACAATTTTCAAAGCTGAAAATTCTGACAGAGCAGTTCCACAGATACCGTCCCCCCTGTGGTGGGAAGCTCATCTGGACGGTGCCTTAGGAAGCGGCACCTAGACTCTCCAAGAGTCACAGTTAATCATATTTCTTTTAGAACTCAGAGAAATCTTTCTAGCTTAAAGCATTTGCTTCTGTATAAAAGGACAGACTTAGAGTTGAACAGACATTACTGCACTGGCCAGATCACGAATACTTTGTTCACAGCTGCTGTAAAAATTGGTCTCTCGCTTAATACCCAGGAGTTATCTTTTCAGCTCCTTCCAGACAAACTCCATACTCTGGCAGATGCTGTAGTCTCATCAGTCAAAGCCGGAATTAATGGACTCTGAACAAAGAAGTACCAGCATGGTGTTCAGGCGGCTGGGCACCCAGAAGTGAATCTGTTTGCCTCTCCCCTCAGCTTCCAGTTTCCTCTATTCTGTTGCAGACTCCTCCTCTGGACACTTGGATCCTGGTCAGGTCAGGGAGGTTCTTATATGCATTCTCTCCTTTTCCCCTGATTCTCGGAGTATTTGTGAAACTCTTACAACAGTCTGCATCTATGATCCTGGTGGCTCCAGATTGGCCAAAGCAAGCCTGGTACATTATCCTTTTCTCAGTGTCCTACAGCAGTCCATTCACCTGCCTCCAACTCACTCCCTGCTGATCTTTCCTTGGGCAGGAGTGCAGTATCCAGGCATACATTCCTTTCACCTCAAGGTCTAGTTCTGGAACAGTTAGAGTTTGCATTCTCACAGTACTCTTAACAGATCCTTAGGATACTGAGGGTGGTTAAAGAAACAAACACTAGGAAGACTTATGCAACCAAATGTAAAAGGTTTTCCCTCTGGTGCAAGAGCAAAAGGGTCAAATCCCGTTCAGCTTCAGATCCTTAGTTGCTAGGTTGCCTGATACTCCTCTAACAGGTGTCAGGCTGGAAACCATCTACTTTCAAGCTACACCTGGTGGCAATTTCGGACTACCTTTTGGTGGGAAAGAAAAAAATCATTTTTCCCCCATGCCACATTTAAACAGTTTTTTCAAAGGCCTCTTGCACCTGCAGCCTTCAATCTGGGAGCCTTTTTGGAGCACAAATCTTTGCATAGGCAGGCTCATGAAGCCACCCTTTGAGCCTATGTCCACAGCCCTGATCAAGTTTGTAATTTGGAAGGCAGGCTTCCTGGTAGCCATTTCCCTTGCCAGGAGGATTTCAAAGCTACAGACCCTGTGCACTGAGCCAAAATTACATTATCCCTCACAACAACAAAGCTGAGCTCAGGACAAATAGGAAATTTCTGCCAAAGGTGGTTTCAGAGTTCTACTTAAACAAGTCCATTACTCTTCCTGTCTCCTTTACTGAGAAATCCACACCTGGTGAGCAAAAGCTCCACTGCTTGGATGTCAAAAGAGCCATCTTCTATTACTTAGAGTATACTAGGCAGTCGAGAAGCTCCTCCACTCAGTTGTTCCTCACCTACAGGGATGTAGGCAGGGGAAGACCAGCTACCAAAAGAACCATTTACCGCTGGTTGGTCTCTTGTATCAGTTTCTGCTATGAAAAAGCTGATCACCAGTCTCCAGTGGGGATCAGGGCCCACTTCACCAGGGGCACTGCAGCCTCACTCGCAGCAGCAAGGGACATTCCCCTACTGGATGTCTGCAAAGCAGCTACCTGGAGATCTGTGCACACCTTTGTGAAACACTACAGTTTAGATGTGCATACCAGATCGTATGCCAAATTTGGCAGAGCGGTTCTGCAGATCCTCTTTCCTAAGTAGGTTCTCTGCCCACCTCCCACTTGGTACTCTGCAAAAGTTACTGATACTAAAGGACTCTTGGAGTAAGAAGAAAAAAATTGCTCACCACAGTAATCTTTCTTCCAAGGGGTCCTTTAGCATCAGTAAGCTCCCACCCTTCCTCTCTGGTTCACCTGTCGGAGAAGGGCTCTTTATCTCACCTTTAACCAAATTTGGAGTTTCCTGTTGATGAGTTTTTTTTTTTTTTAACTCTAGTTGTTGTTTCCATTTTGTGAACATCTGCATGTTTTTTTTAATTCTGTTGATTCTTTTTCGGGGCATTTGCCCTCGTTTTTACTTTGAAAAAATTCTGGAGCTTTCAACAGCTCTCATTCGGACCACTCCCTTTCCTGTCTTCTGATTGGCTTGTCCCTAAGCTCATTTAAATTCTCTTAAAGGCACACCTCCGGGTCAGTTGCACCTAGCCAGCTAAGTGCAAAAGTTACTGATATTAAAGGACCCCTTGGAAGAAAGAAGATTACTGCAGTGAGTAATTTTTTTCTTGTGGGATAGTTCAGTGTACCCAGTTCTCGCAATTCCAAAGTGGGAAAGGAGCCCCATCAGGGCTCAGAGCCCATCACACAAGGGGTACAGCTGCCACTGTAGCAGCTGCCAGGGACGTGCCCCCGTTATAAATATGTAAAGCAGTTTTCTCTGAAGTTGGTATACACCTTTACAAGGCATTTCATCCTGGACACTTGTCCAGAAGTGATGCCATGTTTGGCACAGCAGTTCTTCAGTCTCTTTCCTAAATAGGTTCTGTGTCCACCTCCAAATGTACTACTTCGTAGTCTACAGAAGTTAAGAATATTAGTGGATTCCTGAGGTAAGAAGAAATAATTACTCACCATAGTAATCTTCTTTCTTCCAGGGCATCCACTAATATTCTTAACTTCCTCACCCTTACCTCCCCTTCTAGAACCAGAGAACTCTACATCACTGACTGATTAATCAGCTGTAGGGGTGCCAGTTACTGACATGTTTTATTTATTTATTTTAGCCCTGTTGGGCCTTGTTCCACCTTCTCAGGTGATTCTAACATTGAAGGGGGGTTGTTACTATTGTAGTAGTTGCCCCATTGAGGGGGTTTATTGGTGTTCATTAATTTGTTATAGTGGGGCCTCTTTGCAGGCTCCGTCCAAATCTGAGGAGTTAGAACTTTAGCAGTTAGCTGGGAAGCTTTTGAAAAATGGCATGAGGCAAATGTTCCACCATTTGCATATAGTTCCATTTCTCTCTGGGGCAGTGTTGTCTTAAAGGGACACTGCAGTAGTTAAGAATATTAGTGGAGCCGGCCCGCCATTGCAGCGGTTGGATTTCCACTGCGGCGCCAGCGATCCGGGTTCGGGGGTGAGCCCGGGTTGCTGGAGGGGCGGCCGGGGGAAGAAGGATTGAGTGTCCCATGGACAGCTCTCCTCCGGGGGAGAGGGTAGGGGACTGGTCTGGCTCCTAGTGGAGGCTGGGAGTAGCGCAGGATGCATGGCCCAAATGCTAACTGGGGGAGGAGCAGACGTCGGCATACGCTGTGACGTCACTACGCTGCCCCCAACAAGAACAAGGAAAAATGACTGGGAGTTCGCCGGATGACTGCCTCCGGATCCTTTGCATCTCTGCATCCCCAAGGGAGCCGTTCCTCGTGGCTGCCAAGCAGCATCCTGCAGCCTAACAAAGTAGGTGCTAGTGTTCCCCCTCCACTGGTGCATTCCTCCTCGGAGGAGGGGGACCCGCCTGGTGAATGGAAATGCCGGAATACTGTGGGAGGGCTGCTATGTGGGACCTGCGGGATGGTCAGGATTCGAGAGGGGATGGCAGAAGCAGGAAGGACCCTAGGAGAGCCCGAAGGAGTGGCGGGCAGCCGAGCAGGAGTGAGGGGATAAAACAGATTACACACAAAAAAAAAAAAGAATATTAGTGGATCCCCTGGAAGAAAGAAGATTACTACGGTGAGTCATTATTTCTTCAGGTTCAGGCCTTGACTGTCTGGGTCATGGGCTTACCAGAAGGCACAGAGGGAGAGGAGGTGGCAATTTTCCTAGAAAGATGGCTCTTGGAGGCTTTGGGACTGGGGTTTGCTCTGTTGGTGGTCTGGGCCTATTGTATTACTCCCAGGTGGACGTAGAACACGGAGGAGGGACCACACACACTCTCTTAATGGTCACAGAATCAGGTGGAGTGAGGGACAAGATTTTGTGATGAGCCAGGGAGTAAGAGAACATTCAGCTTGATGGACAGAGACTTCTTTTTTTCCCTGATTACTACTTTGTGACACACACCTGCTGCAAAACTTTTGAGAGTGTTGCAACTAAGCTTAAAGAAGTTGATATCCTTTTTTTGTCTCAGATTTCCAGCACATTTGCAGTTTACACTGTAGGAGAAAACGTACTTGTTTATAGATCCCACGGCAGTGACTAGCCATATAGAAAAATTGCTACAGACTGTGGAGAGTCAGCCTCAGGGGCCCTTTTTACTTGAATACTGGCTTCGTTTGTACTAAAAGTCTGATTAAAATGGTAAGAATAGCATTTTTTTTTTTTAAATCTGTTTACCTCCTTCTCTGACCCAGGTGTCCCCCACTCCTACGGACCTCCACAATGCTCTTCCGACTACTGGTCATCCTCTCACTTGGGTCCCTTCCTCGCTCCCTCACATCTCAGCCGACTCCTGAGGGGTATCCCGGTGTATCCCTTCACCGGGTGGGAAGGCATCAGCGGGGGGAATACCAGTGCACTAACTATTAGGTCCTCAGGAGTGCTGCTGAGGTGAGGAGGGCCCTTCCGGAGGTTCCGGTACTGTCGTGGAGTGGTGGAGTCGTCATTCGGCGAACACCTGCTATTTTCCGTTTTTTCTTGGTCCCCACGCTGTTGCGCCGCTCTTGCAGTACCCCCCTGGTCTCCACCGGGAGCTACTGCTGGCCAGGCATGCCAGTCCCCCAATCAAGAGGAGCGTAGTCCTGGACGCCAGTCCTCTTCGCCTCTGCTAAACCCCCACCCTGGCGCCCTGAGTCTGTTCCAGAACCTGGTCACTGTGTGGGTCAAGTAAGGTGCCAGTGCCTCAAACCTCTACACCACCGGGGTAAGAGTAGCTTTTAAAATGAGGCTCCATAGACTTACATGGAGCACATCCCTGCGCTATAGTGACATCACAAAACAAGGATGCGCAGAAACGGAGCGGCAAGTCAAGAAGTGGAAGGGATCAGGCAGGTAGCCCTCTCGGGCAAAATACAATCCCTTCCCTTCCTTAGGGGGCAGAGCATATCATTTTAAAAGTGGTATGGAGGAACTCCTATTGAATCGGGTAAGGGAGCCTCCTATTTGTGTTATAATGCACCAAGAAATGTGCTCTTCAAGAAGGTGTTCTACCCCTAGATTCCCATCTAAACCCAAGGTTGGCATGTTTTTCTAATGTTAGTCTTAATTTTGCCGTGATCTCTTCCATTCTTTGGATGTTGTTGACCCTTGTAACTGACGAGTCAAAAGAGGGGGGGATCACTGGTTTGAGACAATTGGATGTGGTTTCTTTTTGAGCTGCTGTACACAGCATCCAGAGTAAGCACTGTTCTGTGTTATTCCCAATTTCATCTCTCTTCATCCGTAGTACAAGGTATTTAAACTTGCATGGGATGTCGATGCAACAATCCTTGATGCACCCTGGACCAGAATGTGGCGTGCCCAGAAAATGTGGTAGTGTGTGCCGATTTGTCCACATCTCCTTCAACATAAGTTTGACAGGCCTGGTTGGAAATGATAAGTAATTGTTGGGGTGTGGAAGTAGCTGGTAGGGCACTTCCACATGAATTCCTTCCAGTTAGGTGATGCTGTGACTTTCCAGACCCTTTCCCACATATTTCCCATTCTTTTTCCTGAATACTGATTCCAGCTTCCATTTCCCATTTTTACTTTAAGGTTGTAAACTCTGTGTACACTTTTCCTAGCAGCATCTTGTATGCTCGTGATACTGTACCTGTTCTCCCCTTCAACGTGTGTGCCCAGTACAGAAAATCTTCCATGGGGGAAAAGTCCCTGTCTATTTTTGAGGTCCAGTCCTTGGACTGTATCTAGTGTTGCACTTGTAGGCATCTATGAAAATCACTAGGGGTAGACTATATTTTTCTTGTAATTCTTTAAAAGACGTTATATTATGGTTTCTAATCAGGGATTGGTATCTAGTCAATTTTAATCTGTTCCATCTTGTATATCCTGAATCCGTACGGGGGGGGGATGAAGTTAGGATCCCCCACTATAACTGATAGGGGTCCAACCTCATTAGGTGTCTCGGTAAGCTCCTTGGCCTACACCAGCATATGGAGTGTGTGTCTGGTCCATGGATTGGGTATTTCCTTCTAAACGCAGGACACTGACGGTTGTATTATAGGACATATGCATACGTTAAGTGCATGGCAGACACATCTGAGCACATCAGTGTCCTCCTTCCCTTAGTCACCAGTTCCGAGTGCTGTGGCTCCTGTGGTTACCTAGGTGACGGTAGTGCAGTGGGAACTGCAAACCCTTCCTCCCGAAGAAAGCATCTTGTGGGGCACTCAGTCCTCCTCCCCAGCCATCCTTCTCTGATACAGGCTCCTTTCTGAACCCAGGTCATTGGCATCACAAGTGGAAGCACTACCACTGTGCCAGTGGGCTGACTGTAGGTGCTGATTCCTAAACAGAGCTAGGGACAGACTGGAGACGGTGCAAAGGAAGGCAGCAGTGGTCTCAGCTCTTTTATTATACCGAGGTGTGTTTCGGCAGGAAGTTGCTGGATGAAGACAGTGATGGGGTTGATGTAGATCCAACAATAATTTTTTTCTGTTATGTTTTTATATATATATACATATATACACACTCCCTGGAGCCATGGCATGCGGATGTGGCCCTCCCTTGGAGGGACTCACTTCTCCAGTCCGCACATCCCCGCTCTTGCTGAGCCCCATATGTAAGCCGGGGGTGGCCCTCAGGAACACAATTGGCCATTATGGAGGTTGCCAGCTCCTTTTTCCACCGTTTTTCTCCCTCCCCGCCTCCCCTACTGACGTGAAGACATCAGTACGTGCCTCCTGATCCATACTGCCCCTCCAGCCATCGCCAGAGAGGGCAGTCAAATCTAAAGGACTCTGTGTCTTCTCCCTGAGAGAGGAGAGCAGTCCTCTGCACGCTCGATCCTCTCTCACCCCTGCCACTCCCCGGTGGTCTGGGCTCATTTCTGAACCCTGGTTTCTGGCATGGCATGAGGTGTAGCAACCAGCGCCTCAACCTCCAGCACCACTGGGCCTGCAGCCAACAAATTGTTTTTTTTGTGTAATATTTTTCTTAGGCTTTATGTAAGATCAACTCACAACAAGCCATACAAATAGGTGTGTTGAATACAAAATGTTACGCAATCATAGTGGAAACCCCACATACTATCAACCCCACCAATGAACAACAGACAGAGGGGAGTACTCATAAATGATCTAAATTCACAACATGAATTTAAGACGAAAGCCTACAGCACAGTGAGGCATAAGAGGGGGAGTAGCACCAACCGGCCCCTAACGAGCCTGTTAGTGTGTGGGTAACCATCCCATAACCCTATTCTAACTTGCGAAACAAAACTGAAATTACAGCTCCATACTATTTAGCATATCCTTATGTAATAGTACTCTTGTTTTAACCTTGTAGTCTACTGAACCTATAACATCAAAACAACCATTCCCACTTTCCCCGACAGTCCCACACATTTAAGGCAGTCTGGATAATAGACCAAAGTCTGAGATTACTATTCAGGCTCCCAAACATCAGTATGCCCCCTCTCTGATGGACATAAAATGTGATTTTGCATCGAATGTAAATACGTAGGGAGACAGAACGGGGGGGGGGGGGCCCTAATACATGCCATCCATACTATACCCTACATAGGGGCTTCAGTATAGAGTCACTCTCCTTCAGCACCCTTAAGTCGCAGTTCTTGGGATATTTCCTGCTCCAGCTGAGCTAGTATCTTTTCCACCTCTGATGGATCATTAAATAAATAGACTCTGTCCTTCCACACCATTTGCAATTGGGCAGGAGTTAGCAGTTGATGAGCTATTTTCAGCTGTCACAAGCGACTGCGGACACCATCAAATGCCCGACCGCATTGGCGTGTTTCACAGGACAAATTCGGATAGATAGATGGAGTGGCGTCACCATATTTGAAGGCCCTCCAACGTCTCACTGCAGCCAGTATATGGTCCCAGACACCCATACTGGAGCAAATCATGACAAACACCCAAGGGCCATCTTGATGCTGTGGTGGTCTGTGGGATGTAATTCGAAAGGCCCGATCCAGGGAAATCAATGAGTCCTCCTCCCCTAGGCCCAGAACGTCTGGAAGAAAGGTACGGGCGAATCCCAAAGGGATCCTCACCCTCCGCTGACTCAGTTAGGCCTATTACTGGGATGTTGCGCTCCTGCGCCTGATTCTCCAGTATTTCAGTATGATGGTACAGTGCGCCCATGTCCCTGATTAATTTAGCTGAGACATCCATTGTCTTGGATAAGATACTGTATGTTCCAGCTTGGTCACAGCTACTTTGGTACGCTCTGTGCTTGTCTCCAGGGCCACCACTCTCTGGGTGAGGGAACTGAACTTGCGGCCCGGCTCTTGGACCGACTGAACCAGCTGCTGAAGAGTTGAATTAATCAAAGTAAGGGATACCTCCTCCCTGTCTGCCGAATTATTTGGCCCCTGCTGCATTGCTCTGAGAAGGCTCTGCTTCTCTCCTGCTCCTCGGATGGAAAAAGTCTGGCGGAACAGGCGTGGAGCCTTTAGTTTTCCCCATTTCAGTCATTTGGGGTCACGCAGGACTCGGGAAATCACTTTGTTAAAAATAAAACTCCCGACGAGTACTTTAAACTATAACAACTTTGAAAAGTGTACAGAGCTACTGAAAGATGCTGCCTCCCTCATGGCTGCTCAGCAGCGCCCCCCAACAATAAAGTTATAACTATCCACAACTACCCCACTTCTTCAGCGCAAGCAGTCCATAAGCTCAAATAACCCTGAGCTCATCAGGCTTAAGTTTATGCTTTGGCTGACACGGAACTATTTCCACAGGGGGTTCATTAGCATGAGAGAACTGAAAGTAGAATGCATGATGATCCAGCCAAACTATCAGATCAACTTTGACATCTACTATGTCAAGCCCGATTGCAAAGACCAGGCCTAAGATGTGACCTGAGTCGTAGTAGCAGCAACCATTTGTATGAGGTTTAGCAACGACACTAGTTGGATGATTTGCTGCCGGTGAAACAAACATTGATCATTGACCCAGACACTGAAATCATTGAGGACAAGTAGCCTCAGTAATTCCAATGACATGCTAGTTATTAAATCCACAAACTGTTATAGGAACTCCCACTCACCCCAAGAGGATGCTAAACAAAGATTCTGCACCACAGTGAGTGGCCACGCATTCAAGTGACCTAGTCTGTGTAACTGGGGATGGGTGTATCTGAGGACAGATCTTTTTTTTTTTAGTTGTTTAACCAGGAGTAGCACACTAAGCTGAAAGCTTTTTTACAGGTGCAACCTGGGAGCACAGGGAAGTTAAATGACTTGCTCAGGGTCACACAGTATGCAAGTGGAAGCTGTGGGATTCAAACCCAGGTCTGGTCTGCTGGATGTCACCACATTTGCAGCTCAGAGCATTAAACCACTGCGCTATACTGCCTCCCAGATCTTATGTAGGTGGTCACCACTGACACACACAAACACAAACACACACACACACGTACTCCAGCCTTGGCAGTGCACTACAGAGAAACCTGCTGGGATAGCTGCCTCCAGCACTGGAGTATTGTAGGTTGGCACCCCCCCACCCCCCGGTGACAACACAGGGCTCCATACAGCAGTCCCAGCATAGTATCAAAACATGACAGACTTTGGGATCTCTCCAACTCTGCTAGCTACAGGTAAGCCTGATACTTCGAGCTTTTCATGGGCTTACAGACTATGAGGGACATGGTTCATAAATGTTCTCTTTTTGGCCTAATTTTCTTAATTGTCATTCGTCCCTTTCTCAAGCGCAGAAGTCGCCTACACCAAACAGAGGAGGTTCTCCTGACACTGTTTATTTCCTGTTTTGTCTAGGCAAGGACTCTTTGTGATCCTGCGGGATTTCCATGGATTGATACAGGTGATCTTACCACAGGAGGAGGTAGGGAGAATGCTGCAGAATATTAACTTTTTATACCAGACAAAACTAACATTAGCTATCCTGTGCTTGGCTCTCATTTTCTTTTTCTTTTTTTTTTTGTACAGGTTTTTATCTTTTATGTTTCGATCAGCCCCCATCGGTTCCAGTTCCCCTAGCTCCTTTACCCACCTTCTCTTTCCAGTGAGTCCCCATGAATTACACCCCATGGTAGGGCTGGCAAGCAGAAGCACAGTCCAGATTGCCTGGAGGAGCCTTGTCGGTGGTGGGTGGGGCCTGCAGGGGCACAGAGTGCCATCCTGCATGGCTACATGTTTTCCTCCTAACTTTTCATTCCCTAGAGTCACCAGTCGTGCTATGACTAGAGCGGTCCCTTTCTCATGAGTTACATGTTTGCTTTCCATTTTTATGAAAACTTGACATTTTATATGGCAACACCATTATCTTCACCTTAGTTTTTGCTGTTTGCAAATGACGGATCTGTAATTTTACGCCTCATCACTGCGGTGGGTTTTTTCAAAAGATCCTGGGACAGACGCACAGGGAAGTCATGGGGCCAAGGAAGGGGATGGGGAATGGTGTACAGGTAAAGCAATAACCCTGTATCATTTTGAGCAGACAAGATGGACCATGAGGTCTCCTTCTGCTGGCTACTTTCGTATGTTCCCCAGTCAACCCCAATGTGGCATTCTGAGGTTTGCACTCACCACTGCAATGCGCCTGGTCCCCAGTCCGTCCCAGTGGTGGATTTTGGGGCTAGCGTACGGGTCCTGGTCTCCGAGATGGCAGTACAGTGTGCTGCCTTCTGCTATTGGGCTAGCCTTCAATGACTTTTTTTTTTTTTATTTAACATACAACGAAGCCATGATTTTCATGACTTTTACTGAGATTTGCAGGATTTCCATCATTTCTATCATGGGATGTCAAAGCTGGGCTGCAACCATGGGAGAGTCAACAATCTGCAGTGCATGTTATATTTGTTATAAGCTCGGATCAGCTGTTTGCAGGTCTGTATGAGTAAATACAGTCACAGACGACTGTACTTCGCACTGGAGAACAGCAGGTCAGAACTTATATAAACTGTAACGTGCACGGTGGGCTGTTTAATCTCCCATGGCTGCAGTTCAGTGCTGACACCAGCTGCAGTGGATTCTGGAATTTCTGGTTACAGCAAATGTCAGCTTAGAAATCTGCAGAATCAGATTGCTACAGTCTGCTGTGCTGCAGTAAACAATAAGTAACACTTTTTTTTTTTGCACACAAAATGCGAATTGGAACCAGTCCCACACTTGAGGTCGGGGCTGTTAATGCTGACTGCTCTCCTTTTAGTCTTTTTCTTGGGGAAACACAAACTGACATGCTCTCACTATTAAAGCAAGTGCTGACTGAAAAGCTGGAGCAACAGAACGAGAGGGACACAATTAATGAAATAGTAAATGAAAGGCCAGGTACAGTCAAGTAAAAGCCACCAGTATTTTATTTGCACAGCAGACCAGTGACTTGTAAGTGTAGCACAAAGCCCTGGCTCTTTGGGTCAAATACATGATCCTTCATCAGGGGATGTGCTCCCAATGCTTCAGTTTATACAACGCAGTTAAACCGACAGAAATTCAGCAGCCATTTACAGAAAGTATTGACCAAAAGTATGTCAGGAAAAGACTCAAAGGTGCTGCTCTTTCCAAATAATGAAATCAAGAAAATAAAACACGATGCACACACACTCAAGCTGCGTACTGGTGGTCTCATAAGAGGATAAACGAGACTCACGAACAAATTACTGCCTTGAGTTTTTAACAGGTGAATTTGTGAGAAGTACAGCATATCTGCAAGAACATGAGGGTGCAGCCAGTTGCGCCTCAATGTTTGGCGCTTGCGCGCTTTGTCAAGGAGCTACCATGTTGCATCCTGTGCCTGCTTTTATAGGTGAGCTTCTTAAAGGGACACAAGCACAAATGGCCTTTAGATTAATTAAGCCTGATGGTTCTAATCACAGTAATGGTTCAAAAACAGTGCAAAGTATAACACAAGTACAAATGTTTAAAGTGCATGAGTGAAATTAAAACTACTGAAATTCATAGTCGATAAATACAAGATGTCACTGTTTCCCTTCTTCTAATATCAAGGAAAACAGGTGTGCATCATAAACTCATAAGATGCATTAAGTGACATGTAATGCCTAGGGTGGCATGAGCACAACCCTTCTGTGCATGTGCATACGATATGCGCACAGAGTATGATATTACTGAGACCTGTGGAAAAAAAATTGGAAAAATACAGAAAAATTGAAACACAGTATTAGATATTTAAACATACGAAAATGCCAACAGATACAGGCCTATTGGTATATTTAGTCTGCTCAAGTGTTCAGCTCTTCAGTATTTCAGACTGCAGCTGCCCCCTCCTTGTCTCCCGGCCATTAATGTTGCCAGTGTATCCTTCACCCCCCCCCAACATGGCTTGAACACTCCCTCTGAACCTGTCCCACCCCCTTTTGAAGCTGACCACTGTCCGCAGTGATATCACCTCCTCCAGCAGCACATTCCACCCTGCCACCACCCTTTCGGTGAAATAGTGCCTCCTCATTTCCCTCCTGAATCTTCCTCCTTCCAATTTCAGACTGTGTCCTCTGGTTTCCCTTCCACCTTTTAATGTGAAAATACTCCCGGTGCTTACTCTGTTCATACCCTTCAGGTACTTGAAGGTCTCAATCATGGTTGACAAAATTTGCTGACAGTTGCAGACTGGGAGCTATTATACATGATAAAGAAGATGTTAACTCTCTGCAAATAGCCTTATGCTATATTCAGGACTGGACCTCAAAATTCAAACTATATTTAAATTGGGATAAGTGCACTGTGATGCACATGGGGGAAAATAACCCATCACATTCCTATACTTTAAATAACAATAAACTTAAAAGAGCAACTGAGAAACGGGATCTTGGAATAGTCATATCACAGGGCTTTCAGTTCAAAACACACTGCAGAAATATTATCCAGCGGGGAAACAGAGTATTAAGCAGCATTTTCAGGCATATAGAGAGCAGGGAGAGGGAGGTGATGGTCCCTCTGCATACATCTCTGGTGAGGCCCATACTTGAGTACAGAGCTCAGGTTTGGTCACCATATAAGAAGGGTGAGATTGCAATGATTGAGCGGGTGCAAAAAAGAGCAACAAGAATGGTTAATCGGCTGAAGGGGAAAGAGTACGAAACCACATGGCGAGACTTGGCTCTATTTCCACTTCAGTACAGAAGGACTAGAGGGGATTTATGCTTGGCACACAGAGCACGGTCAGACAACAACTTATGGGATAGCCTAGGACTGGAAACTGTGGATCAGTCCTACAACACCAGAGCACATTCCCTTCAACTCAAAAGCAGAATGTGCAAATTAGTTAAAAGACTGATGTGGTTTAATCAAAGAGTGGTTCATGTGTGGAACAGGCTCCCCCTTGAGGTAGTGGCTAGTTCTTCTATGGTATAATCTGGATAAGTTCTTTAGAGAATCAGGGAAACTGTATTAACATATAGTGAGCGTCAAGGACGAAAGTCTGTTTAAGCTGTGAAATTACCTATGATAGTCAAGTGGCCGGGCTGGCCCCCCTCCCCAGGCCCGATCTCTGTACAAACAGAAGAATCTTGCAGCCCTGAGGGACCACCTCCTCAGCCCCAATCACCATAAATTATAATGACTCACACACCCCTGTTTCCATAGTGTAGGAACCCCCGTCACCAGCCCCAATCTTCTGTGCACCAATTTAAGTCTAATCTGGATCAGTTCTTCAGAGAATCAGGGAAACTGTGTTAACTTAGTGCGA
This sequence comes from Neoceratodus forsteri, assembly GCA_016271365.2. NCBI lineage: Eukaryota > Metazoa > Chordata > Ceratodontiformes > Ceratodontidae > Neoceratodus > Neoceratodus forsteri. The sequence continues at coordinate 51,583,409 of CM028136.1, read as the reverse complement.
ACATCATGGACGAAAGTCTATTTAAGCTCTGAAATTACCTGTGATACCTATGAATAATATCCCCTCTCTCCCTTCCATCCTCCAGGGAATGCATATTGAGCTCTCTGTCACTCCTCATAAGGTTTATCTCCCAATCCCAGGATCATTTTTGTTGCCCAGCGCTGTACCCCTTCCAGTAGCTTGATGTCCTTTTTCAAGTAGGGGCGCCAGTACTGCACACAGTACTCCCAGTGCGGTCTCACCAGGGGCCTGTACAGGGGCAGGATGACTTCCCCTCTCCTAGAGGTAATTCCCCTTGTGATACACCCCAGTATTGTGTTGGCCTGTGCTGCTGCCTTCCTACACTGAGCTGAGTGGTTCATTTCCCGTTACCAGTACATCTAGATCCTTTTCCTCCTTTGACTTGGATAACTGCACTCCCCCCAACCAGTAACTATTTCTGGGGTTCCTGGCTCCCAGGTGCATGATTTAGAACTTCTTGGCATTGAACCCAAGTTGCCATGTGTTAGACCCATTCCTCCAGTTTTGCCAGATCCACCTGGAGTACTGTACTGCCTACCCCTCCATCGACCTCCGTACAGATTTTGGTGTTGTCGGCGAAGAGACTGATCTTACTGTTTATCCCTACTGCAGTGTCGGCAATGAAAATGTAAAACCGCACTTGTCCCAGCACCAAGCCCTGTGAGACCCCACTTGTTACCGCCCTGGGCTTAGATACCTCACCCCCCCCGCTACTACCCTCTGCTGTCTATCCTGTAACCAGCTCCTGTGCCATCTAACCAGTTTCCTCCCAGGTTGCTCAGTTCACTGGTCAGCGTACCATGCAGCACCGAATCAAAGGGCTTGCTGAAGTCCAGGTATAGGACTTCCACTGCATGACCCTTGTCCAGTGCCTGCGTCACCCAATTGAAAAAGTCCACCAGGTTCATCTGGCAGAATCTGCCAGAGACAAATCCTGTGCTGTCTGCTGTCCTAGAGATCATTATCCTCCAGAAATTTTATAAGCCTTTCCTTGATGATAGTCTTCATTAGCTTTCCTACAATTGAGGTTAGGTTGCCTGGTCTGTAGTTCCCTGGTTCATCCTTGGGCCCGCTATTATTGAGGGGCACCACATGCTCCACCCTCCAATCCCTGAATGTGCATCCTGTTTCCAGAGAGGTGTTGAACAGGTCCGCCGAGGACCCTGCCAGGACTACTGCCAACTCTCTCAGTACTCTAGGATGAATTCTGTCCTGCCCAGGTGTCTTATCGACCCTTGGGGACTTGAGGCCGTCCAGCACCCTTCCTTCGGCGATTTCACCATCAGTGATCTCCTCCCCTCTACCCACACCCTGGCCTTCCCATTAGGTACAGGTCCATCCCTCTCTTTGATGAATACTGAACAGAAGTACTGTAGTACTTCTGCCTACTCTGCCCCCTTTTCCACCCATCCACTACCATTTTTGATCCTAACAATTTGATCCTTACTCTTTCTCTTCTCCCTTATATACCTGAAGAAATCCTTTTCACCTTCTTTGATCCTTTGGGCCAGCCTCAGTTCTCTCGATGCCTTGGCTGCCCTTACTGTTCTACTCATGTCCCTGGATTTCCTCATGTATTCCTCCCTGTCGGATCTTTTGTAGGTTCTAAATGCAGCTCTCTTTTCCCTCCCCCTCTCTCCTACTTCCTTGTTCATCCAGCTCAGCTTCTTTGTCCTGGATTTCTTGCTCTGGCTCTTGACACATGTGCTAGTGCCCTCAGCCGGGCCCCGCTTCATGATCGCCCATTTTTGCTTGGTGTCCGTGTTCAGGTGGATGCTAGCTATGTGCCTTTCTAGTATACTACCCATCCTGCCAAAGTCTGCCCTTTGGAAATCCAGGACCTAAGACTTTGTAATGGCTACCTCCTTACCTTGCTTGACTGAGAACCACACTGTGTGGTGGTTGCTTCCCGCCAGGGGTTCCTCCTCCCCAACATCCCTGACTTGCCCCATCCTCCAATACAAGGTCCAGGATGTTCCTCTCCCTAGTTGGCTTTGTTACCTTCTGTGTCAGGAGACTATCCTGGAAGGCTTCCAGGAGGATCTGCTACCTGGCACATGAGGTAGCCGGGATGCTCCAATCCACCCTGGTAGATTAAGTCCCGCCCCCCCACACCACCACAGTGCTCCCTTTGTCGCTAAGCCTCTTTAACTGCTTCTCCAGCTCCCTATCTGTCTCATCATTCTGTGTTGGAGGCCTATAAAATACCCGCAGTCTAACCTTGCTACGCCTCGGATTGTAAAGTTGCATCCATATGGCCTTCACCCTGCCGTCCTCCCCCTCCTCCCTGTTACACCTTATCTCTTCCCTAATGTAGATGTAGATGTAAAATCCTAAAGGATTTGCGTCGTGCTAGAGGGGCATCGATATCCCCACCACTTGCTCCTATGGTAGTACTTTTTTTTTTTTTTTTTTTTTTAATTCCGTGTTTATTGAGAAATATAATAATACATAGAAATCAGTGTCACCAGTGCCATACATAGTATTAACATGACATATGCATCAATAGTAACATAATGTAACAGCAGTTCAAACAGTGCAGGTTGTACATATTACTTCTTATGCATATGTAGCTCAAGTTGAAATTGATAGAAATGTTCAGTATTACCCTATGTTGTATAACTTTGAGCAATAAAAACATATGTGACATCTAATACCAGCTACAGTGGTGACATTTAAAGATGTATGTCTCACTGTTGTATAAAGTCAGAGTTAACATCAGCCTGGAAGATGACCCACTATCTGCAGAATTCTTCCCACCCCTTTTCCTGTTTTCCTTATCCCTCTGGTATAGCTTTACACCTGGGATGGCTAGGTTCCAGTCATGGTATTGAGTTGCCAATGTCTCGTGGATGGTGGCTGTGTCTACCTCCCCTTCTGCCATCAATGCCTGCAACTCTGTCTTCTTGTTCCCCAGGCTCCTAGCATTCAGTGATACCACACTCCATTTTGATCTGCTATGTTCTGCGTCTTTACTCTCCCCTCCGTTTCCCCTACTATTTGAATTTAGCTCCTGCCTTACTATGGGGAGAGGTCCAAAGGACCCCCTCTCCTGGTGAATGCCCATCCCTTTGCCCCCCCACCTAGTTTAAATTATAATTTTCTTTAATAAACTGCCCCAACTTATGCTTCAGTACCTCTGAGCCCTCCTTACTAAGGTGCAACCTATCCTCTGCATACAGGTCTGTGTTCTCCCACTTGCTGCCCTACCCCACTACCAATCCATATCCCAGGGACCCACTCCATTCGTTCAACCATCTATTGAATTCAGTGATTCGTTGCTTCCTGGATGTACTGACTCTTGGCACTGGTAGAATTTTTGAGAAAGCTACCAACCTTCCACCCATACTGCATAGTTTCCCCAGTTCCTTGAAACTGTCCTGCACCTCTTCTGTCCTTCTCCCTCCAGGTAATTTTTGCCAAGGTGTACCACAATGTGTGTGTGTTTTTTTTTTTGTTTTTTTTTCCCCTACCCTCCTCACACATCTGCTAATATGCTGTCCCACTCTATCCATTGTTATGCCTGGCATGCATTCCACTAAAATGCTGCTTTTCCTGGCACCCCTCCCCCCATCCTACACCCTTAAATATCGAGTCTCCAGAATGATGACCTTCCCTTCTTTATCCTTTTCCCTCTCCTGCTGCCTGCAATCTGCCCCTGACTTGTTCTCCCCTGCCACTGTACCCCTGTCCCTTCCCTGAGCCATGTATGACCCCTGTTCTTTGCCCCGTCCTTTCCCCTGTACCACTTGTGCCCAGACTATCTGATTCCACCCTCATACCCTTCCTCTTCTGCTATAACTCCCCCCTTCCTGTGCCTGCTTTCCAACCCCCCACCTCCTTGCCACTGGCTCCTCATGTCACCACTGACCTGTTCTGTTCCTCTTCCTGCTCTCCCCCTTCCCTCTATGTTATTCTTTCCGGGGCTGCCTGCTGCACCCCTGTCTGTTCTCTACCTGCCCTTCCTTCTGCCTCCCGTACCTGCTGCTTCGCCACCTTCCTTCTGCCCTCCATTGCATCTGCTGCCACCTGGGCTACCTCTTTTTGCCTTCCGCCTCACTGTTGTAACCCTTACCCTTTGTAGAGCCCTCCACCCTTCCCTGCACTTTCCCTCCCCGTCCCTTCCTGCTCCTCCAGGCTAGCCAAAACAGAGAATCTGTTCCTATTGTCATTCTCCCTTCTCTGAGCTACTCCAGCCACCCCTCTCTGTGACTTATACCCCTGCCCTGTCCCTGTTCTTGTCTTCCCCTGGTGCTTGACCACCATCCAGTCATCGGTGCCTGCCCCCAGCTGCTACTGATTGACTGCCCCTCTTGTTCCCTCACCTTGTATGTCCTTTCTTTTGCCTGCTGCAACCTCAGGAGGTGACTGCCTTCTCAGGTCCCCTTTTCCTTGGTGCTCCCCACCCCATCTAACCAGCTCCCTTCTCAGCCCTCCAAGCTCCTCCCTAGGTTGTATCAACTGCCTACACACCATACACCCCCTTGCCCTCCATGCAGTCCCCAAGAATATGGCTGCCCTGCATTCATTACAACTTACCACCTGTCCCTCTTGACTGCCCACAAACACCTTCCCTCCCAATACCTGTTTACTGGCCCACTCCCTGGGACCCCCCCATCCTCCTTGGGCACCCTGCCATATGGTATATTTCTGAGCTATTCCTAGTCAGCTCTCCCTTTAGAGACTCCTCCCTCTTGTGTCCTACTCTCCCCTCCCCAACGTGGCCTGCTGTTTGTTGTCCTCCTATGACCTGCAGATGCTACTCGAGACACTACACTCCTGCGTCGTGGCACTCACACATCAGGGTCACTCACATGAGGGGTCGCTTGGTCATCTAGGTAATAACTAGAAGCTGCAGCCTCCCGATTGGCTTAGCTGCGCCACGTGTGCCTCTGTGTCCTGCGGAATTCAGTCCCTCCCTCAACCACCCTCGGTGCTCTACCACCCACCTCCGAGGTCCCGTTCCATTACACAAACCCCACAATAAGCAAAGTCCCCCACATCAGCAGTTACAGCGAGCAAAATAAAGCACCCGACTTTCCTGCGCCTCCAGGCCACGCTCCCTCTGCTCGGCGGCAGCTCTCTCGGGGAACAAAATAAATGGTCTCTGTAAAAACTCATTTACTATGAGGTCCCATTGTGAAATCAGAGAAGATACTAATGCGTACAGTCTCAACCCTGTTGTTCAGACCTGGCAGGATGGTAACCTGTCATTTAAAAATCCTAAAGGATTTGCGTCGTGCTAGAGGGGCATCGATATCCCCACCACTTGCTCCTATGGTAGTACTTTTCCTTTTTTTTTTTTTTTAATTCCGTGTTTATTGAGAAATGTAATAATACATAGAAATCAGTGTCACCAGTGCCATACATAGTGTTAACATGATATATGCATCAATAGTAGCATAATGTAACAGCAGTTCAAACAGTGCAGGTTGTACATATTACTTCTTATGCATATGTAGCTCAAGTTGAAATTGATAGAAATGTTCAGTATTACCCTATGTTGTATAACTTTGAGCAATAAAAACATATGTGACACCTAATACCAGCTACAGTGGTGACATTTAAAGATGCATGTCTCACTGTTGTATAAAGTCAGAGTTAACATCAGCCTGGAAGATGACCCACTATCTGCAGAATTCTTCCCCCCTTGTCTTGGTGCACATGAAGTGTGTAAGTGAAAGAGTTCATTCTATAAATGGTATTAAGTGAGTGCCAGGCCTCCCTCGTTGGGGGGGTCCTTTAGAAAGAGACAGGCAGATAAAGGCCTTTTTAACAGCCAAAATTAAGATTGAGTAATTTCCAAGTTGAACCTTGGTCTCCCTCCCTGAGAATAGCCAACTGGACCAAAAATGGGAATAAAAGATCCTGCTGCAAACATATCTAGGTAAAATAATCTGCATTGCCTCCTAGTACATGATCAGGTGTGGGCACGGCCAGAAAATATGGGTATGGGTAGCTTGTGTTCCCCACATCGTCCCCAACAGCCACCTGTTTGGGGACCCACATATGATGCCTGGATAGCAAGAGTATGGAAATATCGAGATCTGCATTTCCATGCCAGGTCTTGCCGGGAGACTGAGGCCGTTACCCTTTAACTGGGAATGGAGTACTGTATTTTAGCCAGAGATCCATACCAAATGACACTTGTAATTCTATATTACATTTTTCTAAGATAGGAGCCGTACGCTCTGGACCCCTTTTCACAAGCCCGCTACGTATTTACCCTATTAAATGCGGCTAGTTTACACTCCTCTTAAAATCCTTCACTATAGTATGGAAAAGGAAATATTTCTCTTGAAAGTGAAATACTACCTAAATCCAATATGTAAGATTTAAGTTGAATATACTTAGAATGGACTGACCAAGGGGTGGCAACGTTTTGTTGAAGTTCAGAAAAGGGCGAACACCCTGAGTGGAAAACAGTTGGTAAATGTATTTCAGGCACGGCATCATGGGCATTACAGTAGGTGGGACTACAGCATCATGTGCCACTACCCTTAGCCAAATCCCTTCTTCTTTAGGGAGATACTGCTTGCAGCAGATTCTCCAGAATCTAACAGGAAGGGTGGTATAAGTGGCAAAATTAGATATTGGTATTTCCAATAAGTGATAATAAGGGATTGGAAAACAAATATTTAGCCATGTTCCCTAGGTGGTGAGGAAATCAAACTAACAGAACAGGAGAGGGATCTGGGGCTCATAGTCTCCTTGAACCTTAAGGTAGGATTCCAGTGTAGCAAGGCAGTGGGAAAGGCCAATGGAATGTTGGCATGTATAGGCAGGGCATTAGTAGCAGAAAGCGGAAGGTAATAATGCCCCTTTACAAAGCCATGGTGAGGCCACACCTGGAGGACGGGGTTCAGTTCTGGAAGCCACATCTCCACAAGGATATAGATGCTTTTGAAGAGGGTTTAGAAAAGGCAACCAAGATGGTGCCGGGAAAGACATATGAGCAGAGGTGTAAGGAGCTGTATCTGTACGCACTGGAGACAAATAGGGAAAGGGGAGACATGATTGAAACTTTTAAATATGTAAAAGGGCTCAATAAAGTGGGAGAAGCAGGTTTATTTAAGAGAAAGGAGGGTGTCAGAACTAGAGGGCGCAGCCTCAGACTGCAAGGAAAAAGATACAGGGGCAATGTGAGAGGACATTTCTTCACGGAGAGGGTGGTAGAGCCCAGGAACAGACTACCAGACGAAGTGATGAGGCCTAAGTCGGTGGAAGAATTCAAGAGGGCATGGGACAAGCATATGGGGCTGAGTATTGGGGAGGGTGGGGCTGGCAGGAGGGGAAGTGTAGGAGGGGGGAAAAGGGGTAGACCAGATGGGCCAGTATGGTCCTTTTCTGCTGTTAAGCTTCTATGATACTATGATTATCCAGGTCATTGAGTGTGAATTCTGTTGTTTTCCAGTGCTCCAAGTAATGAGGGTAAATCCAGCAGCAAACAATACACACTTGTGCTGCGAAAGCATAGTGATATAAATTGGGAAGATTAGGGCCTTCATGAGCTATCGGGAGTTGGAGCAATGAATATTTGATATGATGGTGTCTTCCACTCCCTAAAAATCCAGAGATAATAGTATTCCAATACAGTAAATATCTTTTTACAGGAGCAGTTGGTAGGGGTCGTCCCTGATGCCTACGGATACCTTTTCAATGTCCATAAACATCCATTTGTGGGTCCCAGGGTTGCCTGGGCGATGCATATCCTCAGACATGACATAATCAAGACTATGGATGGTAGTCGTTCTCATATGGTCATAAACTCTTTCTTTTAACTTATGTTTGGTTCTTCCCACATAGTAAGAACCGCAAGTCCACATCCCCAAATTCACTACACAGTTAGTCACAGTTGGTAAAAACGCCTAATGGAAAGAAGTGTCACCATTACTTGGGCTGATAAAAGTTCCAGTATTGTTAATGACATCACAGTATTTGCATCTGTGACATTTGTGGCAACCAGCTGATAAAGCCGGCAGCCATGTATTTTATCACTTGTTGCATGCTGTGTATAATTGTCTCCTACATTTCTAGGGCGATAAAATACCATGTGGGGAATTTCAGACACAAAATATTTCAGCTTAGGCTCAGTTTGTAAGATTGCCAGTTTTTTCAGCTTATACCTTCAGCTCAACAGCTTAAATGCTGAAGGTAGTAATGAAGTTTAGCCTGTTTGTGCTTTGCTGTCCCCTTGGTCTAGGTACCAGAAGTGACTCCCTTGAGGTGTTCACTGCCCTGTTGTAGGCCTTGTCTACATTAGTTGCTCTGTAACCACTTTCTTAAAATCTTCTGCCTAGCATAGCTACATTCTGTTCAAAAGCCATCTGGGTGCTGCAGTTCCACTCGACCCTTATATATGGACTTATCGGAATGTTGCTAATGGTATGGCGAGAGTAGCAGGACAAAGCTATCAAGACTGTCTTGCAGTTGAGTGGTTTTCGATAAAGATCTGTATCAATTCTGTGGGTGGAATTCTTGATGATACAGATGTCCAAGAAGGAGATGGTGGACAAACTGCAGTTTACAGGCTAGGAAGCAAGCGAGGGGCAAGAGGCCCTAGGTGAAAATAACGAATATCAACTTCTTGGACTATACATTAACAGGTGCTGAATGGTCTGTCCTCAACAATGGTCACAAGTTTGTTCTACACATAACTTGAACTGGTTGGACACATTTATTGACTCGCAGACGTTTGTGCACAATTTAAACCTGAAGTTTTTTTAATTTTTTTTTTCCTGCAGGTATGTGCCATCCGTCTTTGACAATTACTCCACATGGGGATGAGGCAGACAATGTGTCACAGTTCAGTAATGTTTCTGAACTGTATTCTAACAATGCACCTCCTTCCAATGTAAACACAGCTAAATTCAAACCTTGGTCTACTTTTATGTTGCCCTGTAATCCTACTGTAAATGTTTTTGCAAGGGCATGTTAGCAGGATCGACAAAAGCTCACAGAGCAACAAACACACACCTCCTATGTTGATTTAACTACAGAGGAGTGGAAGACTCTTAGAAATTTGGAACAAAACCACAAAAATCACCATTAAACAGGCTGATAAAGGTGGAAGTGGTTTTGAACACAGTGCCACTGGATTATGAAGCAGAGGTGAAATGCCAACACTGCACAGGGCTTTCTATTGGCCCATTCCTGGTGACCCTACCTTTACATTTAAACAAAAGATTGATGCTTACATTAATACTGCCCATAACAGTGGTACCATCGATACCGATACCAAAGACTTATTGATCATGGACCACCCAATACATCCAACTATATGCCTTCCACCAAAGGTTCACGGAAGTTTGACATCCCCCTCATGGCTGCTCCATTGCGTTGGACATCAATTCGATCACCAAGCCCGTGTCCCAGTATGTGGCCTCTTTAATCAACCTTTTTTGTCTGGACTTGGATCCTGTATGACGGACACAGTTGAGGCATTTTCCATCCTTAAAGTTATCCACATTGAAAAAAGCCACACTGCCTTGTCACATTAGATGTGGAGGCATTGTATATGAATATCTCCAACAAGGGGGGGGACTGTATGCTCTCTAACATTATCCCAACCTCGGATCAGATAGCAGTGCACCTCCCACTGAGTTTTTACTACAACTTTCACAATTTGTACTACAGTATAACACCTTTAGTTTCTTATAGGAGTTGTTCTTACAAGCTAGCGGTACAACAATGGGCAAGACTTTCATACCCAACTTTGCAAACTTGTACAGTATATGGTGCTCCGGGATGAATAGTATTTATACATGCCAACACTAATGTTTTTCTCGACAGAGTTGTACTGTGGAGGAAATATATTGAAGATGTGCTTATGGTATGGCACGGGTTTGAGGCTGAGCTCATGGAATTCATTAAGTATTTGGAATCCACAGACTCGCACCTTTGGTTTGATGTAAATTGTAGTCTGTTCTCCATCTCCTTCTTGGACATCTGTATCATCAAGAATTCCACTCACGGGGCCAACCTATTTAAAACAGGTTGGAATATTACATCTTCCCCCTCATGGGGTGAATTCTTGTGGAAAATACTGATGAGGTACTTTAGAACCCCAACTATAACAAAACATTTTAATATGACTCCCATCAACTTATGTTGGAGAGAGTGTGGATAAGTAGGCATGCACGCTCACATTTTCTAGGACTGGCCAAAACTAGCAGCCTTCTGGACACAGGTCCATGGGCAGATACAAACTATTTTAAAAACACGGCTTACAGTATCCATCCAGAATTTAGTGTTTGGCTTACTAGAAAAACACACTAGCTTCGGATCCAGACAGGGAAACAAGATCTTTCATGTGCTGAGATTAGACACATTGAAATCTATAACTCAAAAATTGCTGTCTCGGACCTCACCCCCACCCACTCTGCAGCAATGGTGGCAAAATAAAGAACTGCTAGAATGTATGGAGAGACTCACAGCAAGCCTCAGTCTGAGACTAGATAAATTCCTTGAGATTTGGGCCCCTTGGCATCAGCAACCACCATAATGGAATGCCGAGACCTACACCAGCTAAACAATCCTCGCTTCCCCCCTCCGCAGGGAAGGAGTTTAATGGGGAAGTAAATGGAGGTAGTGCACTGTTTGACATCTACGTAATAACACACACATGCCATAAAGTTATGAAATTCTTTATTCACATAAAAAACATCAGAGTCTCGGACACTGACGGGTCGAAGTTTTATGGTTCCTCTTTGTTAACATTTTGTATCGTTAAAGTTATGCATGATGGTGCTGAAATATTTGGTTAATTACGAATTATACACAGCTTTCATGGATGAAGATCATAAAGGTCTCCAAGAGCGTAACAATCAACAGTTATAGCTTGGTATAGCCTCTATAGGCAGTTCTAGTGTGAAGGACTGACAGTTGCAAGGACATTGCCTTTTAACGCTCGGACTGGTTCTCTCATGTGGCTCCTTCTATTGGTGTGTAAAGAAAATGAAAATAGTTAACTATTATGTATATAATCAACTATACCTTGTATACGAGCCAGTGTTGTACAACTGGCTAACTAAAGACTTTCAATAAAAAAATTTAAGTTAAAAAAAAGAAAGAATTCCACCCATAGAATCCATACAGATCTTTATCAAAAACCCATTGACCGTAATACGGTCTTGCTAGTCTCTTCCTCACCCTCGCCATACCTTTAACAATATTCCGACAAGTCAGTAGCCAAGGATCAGGTGGAACTACAGCACCCAGACACCTTCTGAACAGAATGCAGCTATACTAGGCAGGAGATTTCTAGAAAGAGGTTACAGAGCAACTGACGTAGATGAGGCCTACAACAGGGCAGTGAACACTTAGTCACGTTACTACCTTCAGTACTCAAGTCGTTGTGGTTGAAGGTATCATTTGGAAAAATTGCAGCCAGAAACCTCCGCACAAAGCTTGTCAGAAACACTAAGGCTAACTACTTCCAGTCAACTCTGGACTCCTCTACCAAGGACCCTGTCAAATTCTGGTAAATCCTTAGAGATGTTCAAGGACATGTTTAATCGGGTTCTCTCCCTACCAAGATCTCATATGAAGAATCCCTCATTACTGAGAAGGCAGAAATCCTTGACTGCTTTAATAATCATTTTATTACTGCAGGTATGGCCTTTGACATTTCACTTGCGAATAACCTACTTTCCCAGTTCTTATCACAAGGACCAGCAAGCCCTCTCCCTGCCCACAGTACTCCTGTCACGGGTTTCTCCTTCCAACCGGTAACTTACAAGGAAGTGGATGACCTGCTTCTTCAGCTGGATGCCAGAAAAAAACACAGGAGTGGACCTCATTGGCCCTTTTTTCCTAAAGCTCGGTCACCATGTGCTGGCAGCTCCATTAATGCACCTTTTTAATTTGTCCTTCAGCTTGGGTAAACTCCCTTCTATCTGGAAGACTGCCCAAGTTTACCAATCTTCAAATCGGGAGACCCCAGAGACCCAAATAACTACAGGCTACTCTCCTTACTCCCCACCCAATCTAAACTGCTGGAGAAATTAGTGAACGGCTAACTTAGAAACTACATTGATGCCTCAGATCTGTTAAACCCTGTGCAATCAGGCTTTAGACCATGTCATAGACTTTACATTTCATCTCAGGTGCGGCACATAATACCCATCACAGTGTACTCTATTCCACAGTAGGATGGACCTCACTTGCATTCAGGAGGCAAAGGAATGCTATACTATGGACCTATAGATCTATATCCAAGATGCTACCCTCCTACATTTCTGACTCTCTGCCCTCCTGCACCTTACGAAACTATGCCTTGAGAAGCCATTCGTACATCTCACTAGCTGTGCCTAAAGTCTTTTCCCATTTTGGCAGAGCCTCCTTCAGCTAAGTGCTGCCCCAGCTGTGGAACAACATCCAGAAATCCATAAAATTGGTCCAGCCTATTGGTTTTGCAGAATTCAAGTCACTCTATTCGAGATACTTCTCGGAGCCTTGCCAGTGCCCTCCCTGTTGCTAAACTGTAGCCATACATTGCTATTCTTACAGTCAACCCTCTACACTTTCTATCCTCTCGTTAGAATTACCCTAAGCCATGTTCCTGGAGTCATCCTTGCTTTCTACTTGCTGCTGAGCCCCCAGCTTGCACTGTCACTAGCATTAACTCTGCTCTACTAGAACTATCAGTGTCTAAAATCACTGGTTTGGCACATTGGTGCCGACTTGCTTCCACTTCCCTGCTGTACTGTTTACTGGGATGAGGCTTCACCTTATGACCGGGCCTCATTGATTATCCTTGTACCTTGTTTTTATTCCTATGTATTATATTACTGTGCCCATTTGTGTTATACATAGATACATTGACAGTGTCGGCAGATAAGGGCCTGTGGCCCACCCAGTCTGCCCATTTGAGCTTGTAAGTTCAGTTTATGTTTTCCTAGAAGTCTGTTGCCCCTTACCCCTGACCTCCAGAATTCCTTTATGCCTATCCCATGCATTCTTAAATCCCATGATTGTTTCAGCCCCCACCACTTCCTCTGGCAGGGTGTTCCACTTGTCCACCACCCGTTCTGTGAAGAAATTCTTCCTCATGATTCCTCTGAATCGTCCTCCCTCCAACTTCATCCCATGTCCTCTAGTCCTGGAATGTCTTTTTTGCTTAAAAATAGTATTCCCGTACCCTGTTCTTCCCTGTAAGATACTTGTATGTCTCTATCATATCCCCTGTCTCCCTCCTCTCCTCCAGGGAGTACATGTTCAGTTCCTTCAACCTGTCCTCATAGGACTTGTGATGCAATCCATGTACCATCTTTGTTGCCCTCCTCTAAACTTTCTCTACCCTGTCTATGTCCTTATGTTAGTAATGTCTCCAGAACTGTACACTGTACTCCAGGTGGGGCTTCACCAGTGTCATGGATAGTGGAATTATGACCTCTCTTTTCCTGCTGGTGATGCCCCTGCCTACACATCCCAGCATCGTATTTGCTTTACCTGCTGCCTTGTCACACTGTTTCCCTACCTTGAGGTCATCAGAGATGATAACCCCAAGATCTCTTTCCTGATTGGTGCATGCTATATCCTTCAAACAACATGAAGTCTTGCTATATTATGACAGATGCAGTTTGTCCCACCATTAGAACTGCTCCGGAGGTGAAAGAGTTAACTTCCATGCAGAGCATGGAACTTAGAGCGCGAGCTCGGTTAGAGAAGCTCTGTTAGGGTGGTTTCAAACCGAAACCGTCAGATTCTTTACTCCGCCTCACTGAACAGTCGCTCCGGAGATTCCTCCTGCTGCTCGGTTCATTTCCTCGGTTTAAATCATCTTTTCTCGGTTAAATTTAACCGCGATATTCTTTATTTTAACCGCAAACCGATCGGTTCAAGCTCTGTCTATGGTACTGTAAGTGATAGATAGGTTTTCTGTGTGGAACTTGTAAATGTTTATCGGTTCGGTTTGAAACGATCGAATTGTATTTAAACTTGGTTTTGAAGCCTTTTAAGGCTTGTTAGAGTGCGGTTCCCGGTTCTTATCGGTTCTAAAAAAAACGGATTTCATTACGGTTTTTTCCACGACCCGTGACACGGTTGGGAACCGATAAGGGTGTCTTGCCTGGCACTGCCATCAAAAGGGCAAGTTTTTGGTTAGGCTGGCATTATGTCTGAGAAACCCAAAAGAAAAACCGGGCCCACTGGGTTTCAACACTGTAGTGTTCAGGGAAGCTTCTTGCCAAGGCTGACCCACACACCACATGTGTTTATTGTCTGGGGTTTGACCACCTCAGTGCAGACTGCCAGATTTGCAAGAATTTCCCTGCAGCCACCCTAGATAAGAGAGTTGGCAGGCTCGGGAACGAGAGGCCAAAAAGTCCGCTGACCCGGATGGCCAGCCCAGTTCGGTGCCAGCCGAACTGGAGGGAGTGCCCTCTGACCAGGGCCAGACTTCCTCGGGCAAACGTAAAGCTGACTGTGAGGAGCCAGTTCCAGCAAAGAGAACTAGAAAGTCAGCAGGTGTGGAGTCCAAAATTCCTTCTCCAACTGCTGCAGAGATAGCCAGGCAATACAGATTGTCCAGTCACTGTCCCCGGTTCCCTCCGAACCGCCACTATCTGGCAAAAGGTCAGTTCGGTCAGTTCCACTGGTTCAAGAATATGATATAGAAGAGTTTTATGAACCAGAGGAGGGGGAGGATGATTATGATCAGTGTGAATGTGACTTTGAAAGTCTGGATGTGCCCATTGAACCGGACATCTCCCAGACAGACCTTTAGGTGAATCTCCCTAGGCTTGCTGAGTCCCTTCTCATTTTTTTTTTTTTTTTTATAAAAGTTGCTGAGACTCTCCAGCTTCCTTTAGAGGAGGCTTGGATGAGCAAGAGGAGCCTAACTATATAGAGATGATGGATATCCCAGAGTCCAGGAGATTGTCCATCCCTTTACATAAATCTTTTAGGAAACAAACAATAAAAATTTTAAAAGCTCCTAATTCTGTGCCTCCTGTAGATAAAAAGATGGACAGGAGGTACACTTTGTCAGGTCCTGATACAGATTTTCTTTCACAGCAATGCAGTCTTGTTGGGGTAGTTCAGGCTGCAGCCTGTGATAAAGCTAATATTCCCCTGGCTTCACATCCTCCTGACAAGGACTCCAGGAAGATTGATGCCATGGCCAAAACAATACATGGCAGCATCTTTGGGACTCAGACAAGCAAACTATATGGCTTATGTTACGAGATACCAGAAATCTAGATGGGATACTGTCATGGCCTTAGCTAAACAGGTCCCTGGCCAGCTTGCAAAGGAGCTGGAGCAGGTGGCTCTTGATGGTATTGAGGCATCTAAGGTGCAGTTCCATGCTGCAGTGGATTCTAATGATGTATCTCTAGAGTCATGGCTACATCTGTGGCTTTTCGTAGACTGGCCTGGCTCAGGTGTACTACTTTGTCACAGGATACCCAGTCTAAGGCTATGGATTTTCCTGTGGTGGGAAATTCTCTGTTTGGGGAGCAGACAGAGAATTAGAATTGTATGAAGAAAATGGATGAATATAGAACCACTTATAGGAGTGCACAAGCCAAGGAACGGCAAGCCACTCCTCAGAGGCAGCCCCCTAGGGGTAGGGGCAGGCCTTTTCACAGGCCTTTTTACCAGACCCAGGCCTCCTCTTCAGCCTATGCTCAGAGGGGGTTCTTCAGAGGGAGAGGCAGACGGGCTACGAGCAGGCCTGCTCCCACCCCTCAGCCTAAAGCCCCTGCCAAACAGGCACCCTGATGGGATGCCCGGGGTCGGCTCTCCATTACCTGTAGGGGGCAGGCTGGCTTACTTCATCCAGGACTGGGAGTCTTTAACATCAGACAAGTGGGTCCTGGAAGTAGTGAGCCATGGTCTGGTTTTCAGCTTCAAAAAATTTCCAAAGATGAGGGCCAGATCTTTTCCACCTGCAAACCCTTTAGAGACTCTTGCTTTGGAAACAGAAGTCTCAACCCTCCTGGCTCTCAGAGCTGTAGAAAGGGTTTCTCCCCCACACCAGGGCAAGGGGTCTGTACTCCAGGTACTTCCTTACCCAAAAAAAGACAGGAGAGTGGCGGCCCATCCTGGACCTAAGATATCTGAACAAGCACCTTTTAAAACCAAAATTCAAAATGGTGACTCTGGGAATGATTTTACCCTCCCTAAGGCCAGCGGACTGGCTAGCTTCCCTGGACCTCAAGGATGCCTACTTCCATGTTCTTATCAGAAGCTCCCATCGAAAGTACCTCAGATTCAAACTGCCCTCAGGCCATTATCAGTTCAGAACAATGCCCTTCGGCCTTACCTCTGCCCCAAGGGTGTTCACATAATGTCTGGCAGTAGCAGTTGCTCATCTAAGAAGGCAAAGGATTGCCATTTTTCCCTACCTGGATGACTGGCTCATTGTGGGTCAGTCTCCAGACCAGGTCAAATCACACCTGCTAGTTACCCAGCAGCTGCTTACCTCTCTGGGCTTTCTTCTCAATCTTCCAAAGTCAGTTTTGGAACCTGTCCAGGTACTCACCTTTATAGGCGCAGAACTGGACACAAAGCAGGCCAGAGCCTTCCTTCCCATGGAAAGGGTAAGGACCTTGGTGGCCCTGGCCTCGACCTTCACTCTGCAGGTCTCTCGACCAGCAAGGCATTTCCTGCAGCTCCTAGGACACATGGCTGCTTCCACAGCTGTAGTGCAAGGAGCAAGATTTCAGATGAGGGAAATTCAGTTCCATTTGAGAGCTTTCTGGTCTCAAAGAAGAGATCCCCTATCCAAGTTAATCCCAGTGACTCGAACCCTGATCCAGGCCCTTCAGTGGTGGCAGGATCAGAGCAATCTGAGACAAGGGGTGCCTTTCATCCCTCAGTCCCACTCCTTGACCCTTACTACAGATGCGTCCCTCTTGGGATGGGGAGCTCACATGGGCGACCTCTCCACCCAGGGGTTATGGTCCCCTCAGGAATCTCTGCTCCACATCAATCTGTTGGAACTCAGAGCTGTTTTTCTAGCACTTCAGTTTTTTCTGCATCTGTTCAGAACAAGGTGGTACAGGTCAGAACAGACAACACCACTACAATGTGGTACATCAACAAACAAGGGGGCACTCGGTCTTCGGCCTTGTGCACCGAGGTGATGAAGTTGTGTCTCGAGCTTATTCCTGAACACTTCCCTCATAGCAGTTCACCTCCCAGGCAAGGACACTGTCCTGGCAGATGCTCTCAGCAGGATTTCCCAGGGCCATCACAGTGGTCACTGGATCCCCTAGTACTGGGAATAGTTTTTGCCAGATGGGCACTCCTCAGATAGATCTTTTTGCAGCCCCAGACAATCATCAACTTCCACTTTTTTGTTGCAGGCCCCAGTGTTGCTCAGTCCCCTGGATGCCTTTCTCTCGATTGGGAAGGGAAGTTCCTCTATGCCTTTCCCCCCTTCCCTCTCCTGTTCAAGGTACTAGTCAAAATCAGGTCTCAGCCCTGCAAGATGATCCTGATTGCTCCAGACTGGGCCAGGCAGCCCTGGTACCCACTCCTTCTGTCCTTAGCAGTCCATCTTCCCCTATGTCTCCCCAGGAACCACAATCTGTTAACCTGTGCTCAGGGGAGAGTTTGGTATCCGAATCTCAAATTCCTAAACCTCAAGGCCTGGCTCTTGAGCAGTTAGAGTTTGCTGATCTGCAACTTTCTCAGAGTGTTCTCGAAATCTTGAAAGCTGCTAGGAAGCCTTCCACCAGGGTACCTATAACTCCAAATGGAAAAGGTTTTCCATATGGTGTTCTGGGAAGCATATTTCTCCGGAATCTGCTGATTTACCCACTGTATTGGATTATATGGTCCATCTTAATTCTCTAGGACTGAGACCAGCTACCCTGAAAGTGTACTTGGCAGCTGTTTCTGCTTTCATTTCAGCAGGGAAGCCCTCTTCTCTTTCTGCTAACCCTGTATTTTCCAAGTTTTTTAAGGGATTGCTTCATACCAATCCTCCATTCAGGGACCCTGCCCCTGCTTGGGATCTTAATGTTTGCATTGCTCAGCTGATGCAACCCCTTTGAGCCTCTGTCTTCGGCAGAGCTTAAGTATTTGACTTGGAAAACTGTATTTCTAGTAGCCATCACTTCTGCCAGGCGCATAAGTGAGTTACAGGCTTTATCAGTGGAGACTGACTTTATTTCCTTTCACAGGGATAAGGTAGTCCTCAGGACTAACAGGAAGTTTTGCCTAAGGTGGGTTTCGATTTCCACCTTAACCAATCTATTTCACTTCCAGTGTTCTTCACTGACCATTCCCTCCTCTGGTGAGAGGAGGCTGCACAGCTAGATGTTAAGAGGGCCTAAGTTACTACATAGGCGAGACCAAGGGTCACAGGTTTGACTCCCTCCAACTATTTCTCACTTATGGTGAGGTTGGGAAAGGGAGACCTGCCACTAAGAGATCCATTGCCAGGTGGATCGTCTCTTGTATCCAATTTTGCTATCAAAAACTGGGTACGGTTCCCCCCTCAGGCCTGAGGGCTCACTCTACCAGAGGTACAGCTGCATCTCTAGCTGCTGCTAGAGACATCCCTATCTTGGAGATATGTCAAGCAGCTACTTGGAAAACAGTAAACACTTTCACCAAGCATTACTCCCTGGATATCCAGGCCAGAGGGATGCTCGGTTTGCACAGTGTGCTCAGAGCCTATTCCTAAGTAGGTTCTGTCCCTTCTCCATGGAGGTACTGCTGTGTAGTCTGCATCTGTCATAATATAGCAAGACTTCATGTTGTTTGAAGAAAAAATTACTCACCTTAGTAATGTTGTTTCTTCTAATGGAGTCTTGCTATATTATGACCTCCCCCCCAGCCTGCCCCTCTCAGAACTTCTACTTCGGGTATGGGGTGGGCAGTCCACTGTTGGCACTTATTGATGCCCCCTTTTATGTTTGGGTGTTGTGTTTTATTTAGTTATTTTATCTTATTTTTCTGGTCCCCTGACTTGAGTCTTGGTGTTGGGGCCAGGAAAATGTGTGAATATTTTAGTAGCCAGTTGGCTAGTGTAGGTTACAGCTTCCACACAGAGCCTTAGTGAGTTTTGCTCGTAAAGATCTGACGGTTTCGGTTTGAAACCACCCTAACAGAGCTTCTCTAACCGAGCTCGTGCTCTAAGTTCCATGCTCTGCATGGAAGTTAACTCTTTCACCTCCGGAGCAGTTCTAATGGTGGGACAAACTGCATCTGTCATAATATAGCAAGACTCCATTAGAAGAAACAACATTACTAAGGTGAGTAATTTTTTCATACCCCCCAACTGACATATTGTGTCAGGGTTTTTGTGCCCCATATGCATTATCTTGCATTTCTTTGCATTGAATTTCAACTGCCAAACCCCTGACCATTCTTCAAGATTCTGCAGGCCCTTCTCATTCTGTCTACACCCTCTGGTGTGTCTACTCTGTTACAGAGCTTTGTGTCATCAGTGAACAGTGAAATTCTGCCTTCTAGGTCCTGCGCAATGTCACTGATGAAGATGTTGAATAGGACCGGTCCCAGCACTGATCCCTGTGGTACCCCACTGGTCACTCTTTCCTCTGTGGAGTGACAGCCATTTACCACCAGCCTCTGTGCCCTGCCGCCCAGCCAGTTAGCTACCCACCACACTACTGTCCTGCCCACACCCATATTCCCCAGTTTGTGTAATAGTTGTCTATGTGGCACAGTGTCAAAGGCCTTGCTGAAGTCCAGATAGGCCATGTCCACTGCTCTCCCCTGATCCACCTCCCTAGTCACCCAGTCAAAAAATTCAATGAGGTTGGTCTGAATGACCGCCCTCGGTGAAACCATGCTGCCTTGGGTCCTGTAGTCCATTGACAACCAGAGTTCCACCAGTCTCTCCTTCAGTAGTGCTTCCATGATCTTCCCACTACCGGGTGAGGCTGACTGGTCTGTAGTTCCCTGCTTCCTCTTTGTTCCTACTTTTGTATAAGGGACTATATCTGCTATCCTCCAGTCTTTGGGTACCTCCCTGTTTCAGTGATCGGCTAAACAGGATAGCCAGAGGTTCAGCCACCTCTCTTAGTTCTTTAAGGACCTGGGTGCACCCCATCTGGCCCCATTGCTTTATCAACTCTTATTACTTCCAGTTCCTTCAGGACCCTTTCTTGAGTAAAGGGCTTGTGTCCATTTCTTGCACCATTCTCACCCCTTGTACTCCCTTCAGACCCATTACCCTCCTCCTCTTCCTCAGTAAAGACTGAGCAGAAATACCTGTTCAATATGTCAGCTTTACTGTTGTCATCCTCCATGCGGCCTCCATCCTCCCCCTTCAGTCTCACTACCCCTCCCTTTGCCTTTTTTTTTCCACTTATGTACTTGTAAAAGGTTTTGTCCCCTCTACCCACTGATTTTGCAATGTGTTCTTCTGTCTGAGCTTTGGCTTCCCTTACTGACCTCCCTGCCTCCCTTTGCTTCTCCTGGTACTTCTCCCTATCCCCTTCTGCCTGTGTCTTTTTGTATTGCCTGAATGCAGCCTTTTTGGCTTTCACTTTCTTTGCTACCTCTTTGGAAAACCATAATGGTATCCTCTTCCTTTTCCTCTTGCTGACCTGCTTAATGCATAATTCTGTTGCTCTTGTAATCCCCATTTTAAATACTGCCCACTGTTTCTCAACCCCTGATTCCTGCCCCATTCCCTTTAATGTCTCTTTCAAGTATCTCCCCATTTTCCCAAAGTCTGCCCCCTCAAAATCCAGGATAGGTGTTTTTGTGTGGTTTGGTTCTGCTTTTTCTGTGATTTCAAACCACAGTGACTGGTGGTCACTGTTACCCCATCACACTGTCCCTGTTTGTGAGCACAAGGTCCAGTATTGCCTTCTGCCGAGTTGGTTCCATGACCAGTTGCTTAAGAAACGCACCCTGAAGGGAGTCAAGAATAAATCTGCTCCTAATTGATGCTGCTGCTGGGATGCTCCAGTCCACACCTGGAATATTGAAGTCTCCAACCAGTACTACCTCACCCTTGCCTGCCATCCTTTGGATGGCTATCATCAGCTCCCTACCTGTTTCTTCCTCCTGGACTGGTGGTCTATAGACCACACCTGTGCGGATGGCTGGCCCGATTTTCCTTTCCAACTTAACCCACAGTGCGTCTCCCCCATTTTGTTCCTCCTGGATCTCTATGGCCCTTATGTCATTTTTCACATACAGTGCCACTCCTCCCTTTCTACCTGCCCTGCCTGTTCTGAATATGTTGTAGCCAGGTACGGCCATCTCCCAGTCATGGTTATCATTACACCAGGTTTCAGTGATGGCCACAATGTCCAGGTCTGACTGCACCATGGCAGCCTCCAGATGTTCCATCTTGCTGCTAAGGCTCCTGTGCTACTGTATTATTTATTCTGTACCTGCCAGGCCCTCCTTGAAAATTAACTTGCTCAACGGAGTTTCACCTGGCTAAATAAAGATCGATTGGTTGATTGATTGATCTTACAGACTGAGCCTAAGCTGAAAGTCTTTATGGCTGAAACTCCCTGCATGGTATTTTATTGCCCTAGAAATGTAGGAGACGGTTACACACAGCATGCAACTGGTGATAAAACAAAATATGTGGCTTCCTGCTTTACCAGCTGGTTGCCACAAATGTCACAGATGCAGATACTGCGATGTCATTAACAATACTGGAACTTTTATCAACCCTAGGAATGGTGACACTCTTTCCATTAGACTTGTCATCGACTCATACTCTACAGTACCTGTGTTGTGTATTTGGGGATTTGCGGTTCTTACTATGTGGGAAGAACTAAACACAAGTTAAAAGAAAGAGTTGGTGACCGTATGATCGTGACTGTCAGCCATAGTCTTGACTGTGACTGAACATGTGCTTTACTCAGGCAAACCGTGGGAGTCCCAAATGGACATTTACATGAATTGAAAAGGTATAAGGGCAAAAGGTACAGATATTGATGCCACTCTAGCCCAGTGCAAATCCTTTTGGATTTTCAAATTAGGGGCTACAAGTCCACCAGGTCTGAATGACAGGGTTTATTTTCATTTAATTATTTATTTATTGAATTTTGGTAACCAGGTAGGCCCACTGAGACAATACAGTCCCTTTTTCAGGGGCGACCCTGGACAAGACAAAATATACATACATGATACGGAAGTAGAGATAGACATAAAACGGCAATAAGACAGTGCTAACACAGGTATAATTCAACAGGGATGCAAATTCAGTGTTACATCAGGATAAATACAGTGTTACAGCAGTGTAGGTAACATCAGGTCAGTTAAAGTGCAAGACATTGAATGTAAGAGTTCAGGCTGACTAGCAGTCATATAACGTGGAATTGAGGTTAATTCAAACAGTGGGAGTTTAGCCACACGGGCAGGAATGCGGTCGTCGGAAAGAGGTACAAGGAGAAGGGTCAAGGAGGTGATGTGAGATACAGTGTTTAAATTGTGGGAGAGAAGTGCTGGATAGAATCACTTGCAGGAGTGAATTCCAGGTGGATGTGGCCGAAGAGGCAAAGGATCTCCTGCCAACTGCCAGGTGTGACCAGTAAGGGGAGGGAGGCATGCCGTAGAGCACGCTGGTATTGCCTAAGTTTGATAAGGTCGCCCAGGCAGGGGGCGTATAAATGTGGACCAGCTTAAACATGAGGCACATAGTGGTGTATTGGAATTTAGACTCCAGAGGTGCCCAGCCCAGAGATGAGAGGACATTATAATGGTGATGCTGGGGGCCCACTCCTACTGCAAAACATCCAACCCTAATATAGAGTTGATGGAGATGAGATAGGATGGTGGCCCGGGCTGGGAGGAGCAACGGGGCACCATATGAGAGGAGAGGGAGGAGTGTGGACATTGCATTTTTTTTTACATGAGGCTGATGATAGGAGGGGACGGAGACGATATAACAGACCTAGCCTTTTGTTGATCACCTTAGTCAATAAATTGACATGGATTTTGAAGGTGAGCGACGGATCTAGGGTAACACCCAGCTATTTGAAGGAGTGGACAAGTTCAAGGGCATTACTGTCCAGAGATTGGATCATGAGGGGATGCTGAGGCAGGGGTGTGGAGGCGCAGTGATGGAATAGCATACTTTTTGTCTTTTTTTACATGGAGGACTAGATGATTTTCTAAGAACCAACCCTCGAGAGTATGAAAGCTGGATGTGAGACATTGGTTTATCCAACCAGTGTCTGTGAAGGAACAGTAGATGATGGCATTGTCTGCATATGTGAACTGAGGCTCTGCCACAGTTGTTTGGCAAGTCACTAATAAAGAGAGAGAATAACTGGGTCCCAGAATGGAACTCTGAGGCATGCCATCAATTATGGGTCTGAAGTCTGAAAAGGCCCCTAACCACTTGAGGCTTTGGGAGCGGTTGGAGAGGTGGCGGTGGCGCCAGGTGAGGGAACTGTGATCAAGGCCCAGGGAGTGAAGCTTTCGTATTAAGAGGTTGTGATTGATCAGGTTGAATGCCTTCATGAGATCCATGTAGACGGCACCAGTGACTAGGCCTTGGTCCATTGCACTAAGTATGTCAGTTGATACTTCTGTTAGAGCTGTGATTGTTCCTGAACCCATGCTGACAGGTTGAGAAAAGGCGATGGAATTCAAGGTACTCTTATAAGGGGTCGTGGAGAATGCACTCCTGAACCTTTGCCAGTGGGTAAAGGATGGAGATGGATCTATAGTTTTCAGCTACCTTGTTAGGACTACCTTTGTGGACTGGTACGACCATAGCGCCCTTTCATTTCACCAGCACAATGCCAGAGAGAAAGGATCTGTTAAGCACATTCCATATGGGTGTGGCAAGCCCTGTGGCACCTAGCTTGAGGAATTTAGGCTTGTGCGTGTCTTGTCCCGGGGAGCTCTCTTGTTTTAGGTTTGAGAGCAGCCCGTGCACCTCTTTCAGGGTTGCAAGTTTGAGATGAAAAGGTGGCCGGTGACCATTGTCTGCTGTTGGCGGGAGTGAGGCTAAAAAGTGGTGTATTTGTCAAGGTCTGTGAAGAATTCATTTAAATCCACAGCAATTGCCAGGGGATCTGATAGGATGTCACCTTGGGTATTGAATGAGCTTGAGATTTCAGTGGTTTTGCCTTTCATTAGGGAGTTTATTTGCTTCCAAAATTCCTTAGGGTTACTAAGGTGCTCGGTCTGTAATGACTTAAAATAGGTCTGCTTGGCTTTGCAGAGTGTTTTTTTACAGTCATTTTTGAGCTGCCTGTAGGCTAGCCAATCCATATGGAGGTCACTGCCTTTGAAGGTATGCCAAGCTTTGTCCCAAACATACATTAGTTTCCTTATTTCTTTGGACAGCCAGGGTGCTTTGAGGCCCTTAGATCTCTTTTTTTAGAGGGGCGTGATGATTTACTGTGGTGGTAAAAGTGGTTATGAAGTAGTCTAGGACATGACTGATATCTGGCAGGGAGTTTATAGGTCACCGATTGGTGCCTGAGATGGAGGCTAGAAAGGCTTGTTGGTTGAACTATGACATGTCCCTAGCTAGAACTATTTTCAGGGCAGGATTGGGGAAGTTGTTGCGCCACATGCAATACATCGGTGAGTGATCATTGATACTATCAGGAAGGACACCCACTATCTTGACATTAGGAGCACAGTTGGTGACTATCTAGTCAAGTGAGGGAGTGGATGCCTGATTTTGTATTTATCTGAATTGGTTCAGGGATTAGTTGAGTGAGGTTGGACTCCGCCAAGATAGCATGAATTTTATTCATACTGAGGTTTAGCCAGCCTAGGTTGAAGTCACCACAGATCACAAGGTCATGTGGGGGAGGTTTGCAAGGGATGCTTTGGGGGAGGGTAGGGGATTGGGGGCTTCTTTGGAGAGGAGGTATATGCAACCAATGTTACGTTTTTTTACATTCCCAAAGGTTATAGTGAGAAACAGGGACTCGACTGAGGGGAGGTCTGGAGCCGGGGCGAGGATTTCTGTCCATAATACCAGACTTGACATACAGAAGTACCCCATCCCCTTTTTTTCCCTTTCCAATAACCCCTTTTCTGTAAACATCTGTATCTTCTATGATTTGTCTTCCCTGAGTTCTCAGTGGGACCCCATAGTAAATGAGATTTTACAGAGACCATTTGTTTAACTGTCTAACACTGTGTTTGTACTGTTTTGTGTTTTTTCATTTATTTTTCCACAGGTCTCGGTAATATCATACCCCATGCACCTATAGTATGCACATGCACAGAAGGGCTGTGATCTTGTCACCTTAGGCATTACATGTCACATAATGCATCTTATGAGTTTATGGTGCAAACGTATTTTCCCTGATATTAGCAGAAGGAAAACAGTGACATCTTGTATTCATCTACTATGAATTTCAGCAGTTTTAAATTCATTCATGCACTTTAAAGATTTGCACTTGTGTTAATGTTTTGCACTGTTGTTGCACTATTATTGTGTTTAGAACTGTCAAGTTCAATTAATCTAAAGGCCACTGTGCTTCTGTCCCGATAAGAAACGTACCTATAAAGGCAGGAATGAGATTCAGCATGGCAGCTCCCTGACAAAGTGCGCAATGGCTAAGCGTTGGGGCACACCTGGCTGCACCCTGATGCTCCTGCAGACATTCTGTGCTTTTTTTTTTTTTTTAGCTTTTCTTGACCGGGTAAGTGCACTAGACAAATCCTGCCTATTTTCAGGCACGACCCGGGGGAGGGGGATACAGATGAATGCCAACTGACCTTGAACCAGATTAAGCTGTTGGTGGTATTTTTAGTGAATGAGGGAAATTTGGCCAGGACACCAGGAAATTCCCTACTCTTTTCGATAAGTGCCATGGGATCTTTAACATCCACCTGAACTACCACTAATCCAGGCAGATGGGACCTCGGTTTAACGTCTCATCCGAAAGACGGCACCTCAGAAATGCAACACTCCTCTCATGCTGCACTACAGTGTCAGTATTGGGATATTAACCCAAGTGCCAGATGTGGGAACTGAACCCACAGCCTTCTGATCTCCCGGCCTCAGAGGCGAGTGTGCTACCTACTGAGCCACTGACACTGCTTCTCTGCTTCTCACTTCTCACTGCTTCTCACAAACTCATCTGTTAAAAACTCAAGGTAGCAATTTGTTAGCGAGTCTGGTTTCTCTCATGAGACCACCGGTAGAGTGTGTGAATGCGCACAGTTTTTAATTTTTTTAGTCATAATCCTTCACCACCTACACCATGGTACCTGACTTAGCAGCCCTGTTGCTTGGATAAATAATGAAATTAAATTGAAACCCCAAACAAATTCAAAAATAATAATATAATGGTAATAAAACATTAATAAACACCAAAATAAAAGAGTAAAAGAAAATGGAGAGAGGGGAATCAGGATATTAGTGGTGAGATAGGAGTAAGGGCAGCTGCAAGTGTGACTGACCATAAAACTGAGCTAGCTGAGACGAGGCCTAGACACAGGAAAATGGGGGAAGAGGGGATATAAAGTGAGGAAGAGAGGAGGTAGTAACTGGTAAATTGGGGGACAGGGAAGGGGAGTTCAAAAAAGGAAAAAGCAGGAGACAGAAGGAGGAGAAGTAAGGGGAAAGGAAAAAGGTGGTGAGCAAGGCACTAAAATATATCTCTGTACTGGCAGGTGTAGTGCAAGGCACCAAACCCTACCCTAACAATACTGTGTATCTTGAACTCAGGTTGCTGTAGTAGAGCCTGCACTCCTGTAGGGTGAGATAGAAAAACCATGTCATGCATTTACTGCACACATACTGATGGCATTACTTGGCTCTAAATAGCCTTTCATTTATTACTTTTTCACTGAGTGCGACCTTCTTGTGTTCTGTTGTTTCTTAGGGACCTGGTATTGGACAGAATTGTCCAAAAGGGGTGTATGGCCAGCAGGTCCTTTGACTACCTGTTCTCTGCTCTCAGAGGACTCTCTTGGGACAGGGAAAAGGCAGGGAGGACCCCTATCCTTGGCCTGTTTAAACCTGAGGTGCCTACTCAGCTTATCACTCTGGATCTAGCTGACAGTGACCCCCCAATCATACCCTCAACTAATGCCTCATCTCCTCCGACTCCCCACCCTCCTGCACCTGTTGAAGACCACCACATGGATCGGAGGGGTTACAAAGCGAGGTAGCTTTTGTAGTAAATCCAGGGGGTAGGTGAGCACCAGAGTCTGTGTCCCACAACAGATTAGAGCTGACCACTAAAAATACCAAACTAAATACCTTTTACAAATTCCAGTCCACAAACCTACCCCAAAAATAATAAAAAACATATCAATAATTACACCACCGCTAACCACCCCTTCTCCCCAAGATCCCACCTTTAATAAACCTTATATCAAAACCCCAAACCTTCGCCCTCAATCATCTAACACCAAATACACTGTTACAATAAGCTGCCCAATCGTACGCACAAACTAGATCATCTCTGTTCAGTCTTACAAATCAGAATAAACTACCCATTGACACACCCCACACATACAAAACAGAGGATCTCTGTTCAGTCCCACAAAACAGAATAACATACCGAATAACACATCCCATGCACACAAATGAATCTTTGTTCGGTCCCACAAAGCAGGTGCCATAGAGAAAAAAACAAGGCTCAGTGTGTCCAAGGTGATCGTCACCGTTGACTTCTTCATGAAAATAAGTCTGACACCCCTTTTGTGGTCGTGTTGAAAGCCACAGAACCAGACTCTGCCAGCATCACTGGCTATTTCTGAGTTGCATTCTGGTAGCAAAGATCATCTTTAAGAATTGTATAATACAGTTTATGCATTTGCTAAGCTCTGTCATTGTTGCCGCAGTGCATTTGCGTGGAGCATGGCCATCCTTAACTCCTCGCAAGTGGCTTTTCTCAGGCAGTAAAGGAACCCACTAGGGATGGTGCTGTGCTGGACCTGGTGCTTATAAACAGGACCAGCGATGAAGACGTCACAGTGGGCAGTCCCCCTTGGTACCAGTGATCAACATATAACATGGTTTAACGTAAGGGTAAGGGAATTTTATTTATATGGTGCCCAATCCCAAGTGCTGTGGATGCCTCACAATAAGGACAGCAAAACAACAGTTTTAAGATCAATAAATAATAAATGTTAAAAATATTAAAACATTCAGCACAAAGCCGGGGCCAAAACTTAAGGAAAAAAAGGAGGTTTTCTGGATTTCTTAAATGTGGCCAGTGAAGGTGCACCTCTCACATGCCAAGGAAGGGTGTTCCATAGAATCAAGGCTGCCACACCAAATGCCCTATCACCCGAGGATTTCAGATGAGATCTCGGCACCGATAAGAGGTCTGCCTCCGCTGACTGGAGGGAATGGCCAGGAACGTGAGGTACCAGGAGATTTTTCAGGTAGCCCGGATCCAGACCATGCAGGGCTTTATATGTCAACAAAAACACCTTGAAGCTGATGCGCCACCGCACTGGCAGCCACTGAAGAGCACAGAGAACTGGTGTGATGTGCTTGAATTAAGAGGTCCCAGCCACGTTCTGGACTAGCTGCAGATGACGCAGCAGTGTTGCAGATAGCCCAAAGTAGGGAGTGTTACAGTAATCCAACCTTGAGGTGACTAAGGCATGCACCATTGTTGCCAGATCATCTGGTTCAAGATGTGGCTTGATCCAGGCAATGTTTCACAGATGATAGAAGCCACTGTAGACAACAAGTGATACCTGGTATTCTACGATCAGCTTGGAGTCCACAGTGACCCCTAGATTCCTCACCCTGTCTGCAGCTTGAAGTGCCATACTGTCCAACAAAGGTAGGATGGCACTACTGCTCTGTGCCGCTGAATCCAGCTGTCCCGGCTCTACCAATAATACCCCCGTCTTCAAAGGGTTTGGTGTAAGCCAGCTGGCTGCCGTTCAGTCCGGGATTTCCCTAAGGTACTCGGTCAGTTTATTTATTTATTTATTATGCATCAGCTTACAACCTTTGAGCCAGAGGCTCGTTTACAAAAGTACCTCGTCACAGAGAAGACAATACAGTGATGACAACTTCGTACAGAGAAACAGTGTACAGTTTTTTTTTTTTTGAGGATATAGGAGGACAAATGAGATCAACGGTTTACCACATACAGGGTTGGTGAAGTTAACATTGTTTAGGGAAATAACTAGAACATCAGAAAAACACAGGATATCAATACAGTGTGTTTTAGCGGAGTCAGCAGGGAGGTAACAGGAACCAAGGGTAGAGAAGGTAGAGGATTTGAGCAGCCAACAGGGGGCTTTGTCAGAGAGTGAGCAAGATAGCTTAGAAACAGCAACAGCTGCGAGTGGTGAAAAGGTGGTTCTGGAGGGTAGTTTTAAAGCAAGAGATTGTGGGGGTGTCTGAGATACTGGCAGGGAGGGAATTGTACCAAGAAGGGGCATGGTAGTGGAAAGCCTGTTGTCCATGAGAGGTCCTTGCTCTAGGTACCTTCAACTTGGTTTTATAGGAGGACCGTGTTGAAGCTAGTGAGTTAACACTGTGGATAACGGCAGTCAAACCAGGAGGAGAGAGCCCAAGGAGAGTTTTTTTTGTAAGGATGCAGGTTTGATACGTAAGACGTTCGTCAAGATTGAGCAGATTAGCCTGGGAGTAAAGATGGCAGGTATGTGTAAGTCTAGGAGCACCCAAGATTAGTCGACAGTTCCGAAACCAGTGCAGCATCATCAGGGCACAAGACACATAACAGCTGGGTATCATCAGCATAACAATGAAAACCCAATTCATAGCGTCTAATGATCTCCCCCAATGGCGGCATGTACACGGTGAACAACATGGAGGCAAAAATTGAACCCTGAGGCACACCATCATAAACCACCTTAAAGACAGGAGCACAGGCGAAGCACACGAAGACTAGGGTTATTGACTGTAGGAGGGCATTACCTTAGGAGCTGCCAAAAAGGGGTGAAGGAGTACCAGGAAGGGGTAGAGGCACAGTGGGGGGGGGGATAAGGAAGGGCATAACTAAATCAACCAACTATGCATGAAGGAAGTAAGCAGAAGGCAAGGAGACCATTATGGTTCTCCAAGGAAGTGGCAAGGATGGCAAAAGACAAAAGGGTTGCATTTAAGAGATATAGAGAGAGGAGGACTGGGAGGTATACCTAGAAAAGCAGAAGGAAGCAGGCAAGATGGTGAGGGGTATAATGGCGCAGACAGAGCAGAGGATTGCCAAAGGGGTCACTACAGGGGATAAGACTTTATTCAGGTACATAAGTGAGAAGAGGAAAACAAGGGTAGGGATAGTAAGAATTAGAAGGGCACAGGGAGACCAAGAAAACGCTGTCATTTTAAATAGGTACCCTTTTTTTAATGAAGTATGCTTCTATGCTCCCTTGAGCCGGCCCACATCATCCCAACCTCTGTCCCCAGCCTCATCACCCTTCCCCTGGGACTTGCCTTCACCGGTGTTCCTCCCTGGCTTACCCGCCAGGGCGAGGCCTTCAGGAGGCCCAGCCTTCCCCTCATCGGAAC
Organism: Neoceratodus forsteri; assembly: GCA_016271365.2. Taxonomy (NCBI): domain Eukaryota; kingdom Metazoa; phylum Chordata; order Ceratodontiformes; family Ceratodontidae; genus Neoceratodus; species Neoceratodus forsteri. The sequence goes on along the minus strand of CM028136.1, from coordinate 51,553,003 downwards.
CTGAGGCTCGGTGACTGGGGAGTACCACAGGGATCTTCCCCGATTTCTCCCCCCCACTTACTCCCGGGGGGGCCTTCATGGGTGGGGCAGCTTTCCCTCCAGCCAGAACCTGAGGCTTGGTGCCCGGGGAGCACCACGGGCGAAGTGGCGCATATCGCCCAATTTATTCCCTTTTTATGGTCAGAGGCATGGTGTCACGATGACTTAAATGGCAGCACGCCAATGTCTGCCCCTCCCCTCCAGCAGGCTCCTGTGGTCGGTTCCCCGCCACTGCTAGGGTTTGTCAAGCGCCCAGCAGCTAATGTCTCTCGGAGGAGAACAGTCCTGGATGACTTCCTCTTACCCTCTGCCTCTGACTCCTGGGTCCGTTCCTAAACCCGGGTCATCAGCATCGCAAGTGGAAGCACTACCGCCGTACCAGCGGTCTGGCTAAACAGATACTTCTGCTCAGTCTTCACAGTAGAGGGTGGAGGAGACGGACCACCAAGGAGTAGCAGTGATGAGGATGCATGGCCATTTTCAGAGCAAGCAGTGCTGAAAGGAGTTGCAGCCCTAAAGGTGGACAAGGCTGTGGAACTGGATGGGATACACCCTTGGGTACTAAAAGAACTTGGGGAGATTCTGGCTGCCCCACTGACAGCCCTGTTCAACAACTTGGTAGAAACAGGAATGGTTCCAGAGGACTGGAGAAGGGTTGATGTTGTCCCTGTACATAAGAGCAGCAGCAGGGAAGAGACTAGCAACTATACACCAACAGTCAGTCTCTCTTCAGTGGTGGGGAAATTAATGGAAACACTACTGAAAGAAAGGATGATAGAGTATCTTGATTCAAATGGGCTGCAAGAACACAGACAACACGGATTCATGAGGAGCAGGTCATGTCAAACAAATCTAATAGATTTCTTTGACTGGGAGACGATGGAAATTGATTAGAGAGAGCAGTGAACATGTCCAGTTTAGACTTTGGCAAGGCCTTTGACACTATGCTGCATAGAAGACTGATTAGGAAACTGACCAACTTGGGAGTGGGATCCGTAGTGGTAATTGGGTTAAAAACTTGGTTCGAGGACAGGAGACAAAGGGTGGTAGTTAATGGCACTTATTCTAAAGAGCGGAGTGTGACAAGAGGGGTACCACATGGCTCGGTCCTGGGACCAGTCCTGGTCAGTATCTTTGTAGGGGACATTGCAGAAGAGCTGGAAGAGAAGGTTTGCCTTTTTGCAGATGATTCTAAAATCTGCAATAGGGTAGACCCTCAGGAAGGAGTGAAAACATGTGCAGGGATCGTGGGGAAACTCGAGGAATGGTCAAAAACATGGCATTTGTGGTTCAATGCCAAAAAGTGCAAAAAGACATAGAAACTCTGTCACGCAGTACACAGTGGAGGGGAAGTACTAACGATCTCTAGGCAGGAGAGGGACCTTGGTGTTATCATCTCTGAGGGTATGCATCTCCCGCGGTGAAACCTCTAAAGCAACATATGTCGCTGCCGACAACAGCGACATGTCACTGTAGGAGTTATGCCTGGGACCCGGCAACACTTTCCCCATCCTGCCCCTCCCGAACCAACTCCAACTGGGAGTTGGTATCCTTAATGTGAGGGTGTGGGGCAGGACCCTCGCGTAGAGCATTCAGAGGCGGCCCCCGCGTGGGGGCCTGGGGTCAAAAGCCCCATCAAGAAAAAACAGACCCTGTTGGCAGGCGTCCTGCCAACTGCAAATCGCAGTCGACAGGGAGACTGGCGCTGTGATGCCAGTCAACAGGTTCGTTGTCGACTTGGCATCACAGAGCCATATCTGAGGACCTCAAGGTCGCAGGGAAATGTGACAAGGCGGTGAGTAAGGCAAATGGAATGTTGGGTTGCACAGGAACAGGTACCTCCAGTAGGAGGAGTAAGGTGGTGATGACCCCACCTCAGAAAGGACATAGATTAGTGGCAGTCCAGAGGAGGGCAATTAAAGTGCCACACAGTTTGCACAAGAAGCCCTATGAAGGGAGATTGTGGAATCTCAACATGAACACCTTTAGAAAAAAGAAAAATTTACTCACCTTAGTAATTGTGTTTCTTCTAATGGAGTCTTGCTGTATTCTGACAATCTGCAGTTAGCTCCAGCCTTTAAACTGCCCCGGAGAGTATAGGGTTATGTTTCTATGCAGTGCATAGAATGTTGAGCTCGAGCTCGGTTGAGGTCTCTGTCTGCAGCACTTTGAAACCCAACCGTCAGATTCTTACGAGCAAACACTCACTAACTATACTATGTGGAAATTGTAAAAATTTTAACTAGCGAACTGGCAACAAAAGTTTTGGATTCCCAAAGGAAGACTCAAGTCAGGAAACCCAAAACCAAAAACTTATTCAAATAAAGATTATAATATAAGCACCCAAGTAAAAAGGAGGGTGTGCTGAAGACACCCCGGGTGCAACACTGCACCTGCCCACCCACTTTCCAAAAACAGGTTCTGAGAGGGGAGGCTGGGAGGGAGGTCAGAATACAGCAAGACTCCATTCAAGAAACACAATTACTAAGGTGAGTAATTTTTTTCTTCAAACAACATGAAGTCTTGCTGTATTCTGACAGTCCTAGAGATCACCAAGCAGTACCTCCATGAAGAGGGACAGAACCTACTTTGGGAATAGGTTCTGAAGTACTGCTGTGTTAAACCGAGCATCACTCCTAGCCTGGATATCCAGAGAGTAATGCTTGGTAAAGGTATGGACTGTTTTCCAGGTGGCTGCTTGACAAATTTCTAACAGAGGGATATCCCTGGCAGCAGCCAGGGAAGCAGCTGTACCTCTTGTGGAATGAGCCCTCAGGCCTGAGGGTGGAATTTTTCCCAGTTTCTCGTAGCAGAATTGTATACAAGAAACAGTCCACCTGGCAATAGTTTTCTTGGTGGCAGGTTTGCCCTTTCCCACTTCCTCATAAGTGAGGAATAACTGGAGGGAATCAAACCTGTGACCCTTGGTATGCTCTATGTAGCAGCTAAGGGCTCTTTTAACATCTAAACTGTGTAGCCTCCTCTCCCCTGAGGAAGAATGATCAGTGAAGAAAACAGGGAGAGACATGGACTGATTCAAATGGAAGCCTGAAACAGAACCTCCATTGGTTCTAAGGACCACTTTATCTCTATGGAGTGAGATAAAATCAGGTTCCACTGACAGGGCTTGCAACTCACTGATACGTCTGGCAGAGGTAATGGCTACCAAAAACACAGTTTTCCAAGTCAAGTACTTAAGCTCTGCTGAGGACATAGGCTCAAAAGGAGGTTGCATAAGTTGAGCAATGCAAACATTTAAGTCCCAGGCAGGGGCAGGATCCCTAAAGGGGGGGATTGGTATGAAGCAATCCCTTGAAAAATTTACAGAACACAGGATGAGATGATAGTGAGGAAGGCTTCTCCACTGACAGAAAAGCAGAAACAGCTGACAAGTGTACCTTGAGAGTAGCTTGTCTGAGGCCTAGGCCATTAAGATGGACCATATAATCCAGAACTGTAGGCAATTCAGCAGTGTCTGGAGAGATATGCTTCTTGGAACACCAAATGCTGAATCTTTTCCATTTGGAGTCATAAGTCTTTCTGGTGGCAGGCTTTCGAGAGGCTTTGAGAATATCCAGAACCCCCGGGACAGGTGCAAATCTGCATACTCTGACTCTTCAAGAGCCATGCCTTGAGATTGAGAGACCGAAGATTGGGGTACCAAATCCTCCCCTGAGACGAGGTTAAAAGGTTGTAATTCCTGGGAAGAGACGAGAAGATGGACTGCTAGGGACAGCAACAGGGGGTACCAAGGCTATCTGGCCCAGTCTGGAGCAGTCAGAATCACTTTGCAAGGTTGTGACCTTATCTTGACTAGAACTTTGAACAGTAGAGGAAAGGGAGGGAAGGCATACAGAAATTTCCCTTCCCAGTTCAAAATCAGAGCATCCAGAGGGACTGAGCCCAAGACTGGGGGCCTGCAACAAAACAGAGGAAGTTGGTGATTGTCTGGGGCTGCAAAGAGATCCATCTCTGGAGCACCCCACCTTGAAAAAATCACTTTCAACACCAGGGGATCCAGGTACCATTCGTGATGGCCTTGGGAGATCCTGCTCAGTGCATCTGCTAGCACATTGTCCTTCCCTGGAAGGTGGACTGCTATCAGAGAGATCTGCAGGGAATAAGCCAGGGACCACAATTTCATGGCTTCCGTGCACAAGGCCGTAGACAGAGTGCCTCCCTGCTTGTTGATGTACCACATGGTGGTGGTGGTGGTGTCTGTTCTGACCTGAATCACCTTGTTCTGCACAGACTGAGAGAAAGCTTGCAGGGCCAGAAAAACTGCCCTGAGTTCCAGGAGATTGATATGAAGAAGGGACTCCTGAGGGGACCACAGTCCCTGGGCTGTGAGAGCCCCCAGATGAGTTCCCGACCCCAAAAGGGAAGCATCCGTGGTAAGGACCACTGAATGAGTCTTGAGTGACATATGGGACCCCTTGCCTTAAATTGTCCTGATCCTGCCACCATTAAAGAGGTTGGATCAGTGTCCGAGTCACTGGAATGAGTTTGGTAAGAGGATCCTTCCTTTGGTACCAAAAGGCCCTCAGATGGAACTGAATGTCCCTCATCTGGAATCTTGCCCCTTGGACCACTGCTGTAGAAGCTGCCATGTGGCCCAAGAGCTGAAGGAAGTGCCTTGCTGGTCGGGATACCTGAAGGCTGAGGCCAGTTCTATAAGAACTCTTGCCCGTTCCAGCGGAAGAAAGGCTCTTGCTTTGACAGTATCTAGCTCTGCCCGTATAAAGGTAAGAAGCTGCACTGGTTCAAGAACTAACTTGGGGAGGTTGAGAAGAAATCCCAGGGAAGTGAGCACTTGCTGGGTCATTTGCAGGCCTGACTTGACTTGGCCTGGAGACTGACCCACTATGAGCCAGTCGTCCAGATATGGAAAAATTGAAATCTTCTGCCTTCTTAAAAAGGCCACTACTACTGCCAGGCACTTTGTGAAAACCCTTGGAGCTGATGTTAGGCCAAAGGGCATTGCTTTGAACTGGTAATTGCCTGAGGGCAACATGAACCTGAGGTACTTTCTGTGGGAGCACCTGATGGGGATGTGAAAGTAGGCATCTTTGAGGTCCAGGGAGGCTAGCTAGTCTCCTGGCCTTAGAGAGAGAAGAATTATTCCCAGAGTCACCATCTTGAACCTTGGTTTTAAAAGATGTTTGTTCAGGTATCTTAAATCTAAGATGGGTCGCCACTCCCCTGTCTTTTTTGGGGTAAGGAAGTACCTGGAGTACAGACCTTTGCCCCAGTGTAGGGTAGGAACTCTTTCTATGGCTCTTAAGGCCAGAAGAGATGAAACCTCTGCCTCTAGGGCAAGGGTGTTGGAGAGACCTGCAGGTGGAAAAGATCTGGCTCTCATCTTCGGAAATTTTTTGAAGCTGAGAACCGGTCCCTGGCTTACTACTTCCAGGACCCACTTGTCTGAAGTAACAGACACCCAGTCCTGGACTAAGTAAGCCAGCCTGCCCCCTACAGGATAGGACAGTCGACCCGGGCAGGCCCATCAGGGTGTCTGCTTGGCAGGGGCCTTAGGCTGAGGAGTGGGTGCAGCCCTGCCCATCCCCCTTCTGCCTCTCCCTCTGAAGAACCCCCTCTGAGAAAAGGGAGAAGAGGCCTGTGCTTGGTAGAAAGGCCTATGAAAAGGCCTGCCCCTGCCCCTAGATTGCTGCCTTTGATGAGTTGCTTGCCTCTCCTTGGCCTGTGCACTCCTATAAGTGGTCCTATATTCCTCCGTCTTCTTCATGTAATTCTCTGTTTGCTCCCCAAACAGAGAATTACCTTCCACAGAGAAATCCATGGCCTTAGCCTGTGTGTCCTGTGAGAGGCTAGTACATCTGAGCCAAGCCATTCTCCGAAGAGCCACAGATGTAGCCATGACTCTTGATGACATATCATTGGAGTCCACAGCAGCATGAAACTGTACTTTAGATGCCTCAATCCCATCCGCAGCCACCTCCTCCAGCTCCTTGGCTAGCTGGGGAAAGGCCTGTTTAGCCAGTGCCAGTACAGTGTTCCATCTGGACTTCTGGTACCTGGCTGTATCGGCCATATAATTAGCCTGCCTGAGTCCCAAAGAGGATGCCATGTATTGCTTCTTTGCCAAGGCATCCATCCTCCTGGAGTCTTTGTCTGGGGGGTGTAAGGCCAAGGGAACATTAGCCCTGTCACAGGCTGCAGCCTGCACGACCCCAACATGGCTGCATTGCTGGTAGAAAAACTCTGTGTCTGAGCCTGCTAAAGTATACCTCTTGTCCATTCTTCTGTCAACAGGAGGTACAGAATTAGGAGACTTTAAAAATGTTTTTGTCTGTTTTCCAAATGATTTGTGCAGGGGAATAGACAGCCTTCTGGACTCTGGGATGTCCATCATTTCGACAAAATCAGGCTCCTCTTGATCCTCTGTGGCTTTCTCCATAGGGAACTGGGGAGTTTCTGCCACTTTCCTGTAGAACAGATAGTGGGGAGGGGACTCGGAGAACCTAGGAGGGGAAACACCAGAAGGTCTGTCTGGGGAGATGTCCGGTTCAGTGGGCACATCCAGACTTTCTGCTCCGTCATAGTCATCATCTTGTTCATAATCCCCCTCCTCCTCAAATTCCGGTTCATAAAAATCTTCAGGGGCATAATCCTGAACCGGTGGAACCAACCGAACCGAACCCCTAGCTAACGGAGCCGGATCAGACTGAACCGGGCGAAGCGATTCTGCAATCCAAATCGCTCGGGCAATCTCATCAGCGGTCGGAACATGAACCTCTGCATCCGAACTGGCTGACTTGTCTTTACGTTTCCTTTTTGTAGGAACCGATCCCTCAGGTGGCTCTCCTCTTGCCTGAAGAAGTATCGCCCTGGTCAGAGGGCACTCCTTCTGGTTCGATCGGAACTGAACTGGGCTGGCCATCCGGGTCAGCGGACTTCTCGGCCTCCTTTTCCCTAAGTCTACCTAATCTTTTCTCCAGGGTAGATTTAGGAAAGTTTTTACAGATTTGGCAGTCTGTATCGAGGTGTTCAAACCCCAGACAATAAACACAGGTGGTGTGGAAATTGGCCTTAGCAAAGACCTCCCCACACTCACTGCAGTGTTGAAACCCAGTGGGCCGGGTTTTTTTCTTGGGTTTCTCAGACATGGCAACCTAACCAAACTTACCCTTTTTTCGGCAACCGCCAGGCAGGACTCCCTTATCGGTTCCTAACCTTGTTACGGGTATTGGAAAAAAAAAAAACGTTTAAAACACATTTTTTTTGAAACCGATAAGGACCGGTAACCACACACTAAAGAAAAGTACAAGAAATTCAACTATTAGATTGGTTCAGCCGAACCGATCGAACAAGTTTCACAATTTCCACAAAGTGAAACAGAATACTATCTAAGTACTCACGGTACCGCAGACAGAGCCTGAACCGACAATGTGGAGGTAATTTCGGATTAAACCAACACTTTAACCGACTTTTGAACCGAGCTGAAGGAGAAATCTCCGGAGCAACTGTCCAGTGAGGCTTAGTAAAGAATCTGACGGTTGGGTGTCAAAGTGCTGCAGACAGAGACCTCAACCGAGCTCGAGCTCAACGTTCTATACACTGCATAGAAAATTAACCCTATACTTTCTGGGGCAGTTTAAAGGCTGGAGCTAACTGCAGATTGTCAGAATACAGCAAGACTTCATGTTGTTTGAAGGAGAGAGTAAGAGGATATGAAAGAGATCTACAGGTACCTCAAAGAAGTGAATAGGGTACAGATGGGAGGTCTCTTTCAAATGAAAACAAGCACCAGTACCAGGAGGCATGCAGTGAAGCTTGGGTGGAGTGTGGTAATACAAGAGTGACGTGAAGAAATATTTATTCGCTGAAAGGGTACTGGATGCCTGGAATAGATTGCCAGCTGAAGCGGTTGAGGCTAAAACAGTAGGGGACTTGAAGTGTGCATGGGATAGACATAGGGGTTTAATAGATAGGATTCAGGGAGGTGGGAAGATCGACGAAGACAAGATGGGGTCTGCGGAATCAGAATAGGTAGGTAACATCTCGGCAGGCTGAACAGTCCTTTCCTGCCATCACGTTCTATGTTTTTATCTGGGTTCTCCTAGAGAACTCTGTGATTAAGGAACGTTAAATAAACTTATGTTGTACACACTCAGAATAGTGTGCACCCCCACTGTGTAAATCTGAAAAAAACACTCCTGCTGAGTTTGCTAATCGACCAGGAAAGACTGAACTATAACTGAATTTGAATCTGTGTTTTAAAACACTTCCATAGTAAGAAATCACTTACAGGTTTCAAGACAGTTCAGTTTTGTCTTACACAGCCCTTTTTATACAAACTATATTCCGAAGAGCTTTACAGTCCAGGAGAGGGAGGGGGAGAATGTTTACTGTTTCAGTGCATGAGGAGATTTAAACAGCACAGAGAAAGATTAGAGGAAGGTTACAGAGAGGTTACGTGACTTGCTCAGATTCACACAGAGTAAATAGCAGAGGTGGGATTCAAACCCAGGTCTCTAGGTGTACAACTCTGAGCTCCTAACCACTTGGATGAACTGCCTCTTTAAAAAGGAGATTTTAAAAACAATATGGCGGACTGACGCATACGCCGTTTGTTTGCTGCGTGAGGTCGGGTGAAAGAACAAAGTTTTGCTCTCATCTTAGCAAGTTAGTGTTGCATCTAAGCATTTAGTGCCACTGCTATGAATGAGAAAAGGAAAGAAAGATTGAGCTCCTCTTCTGAGGAGTATGGCTCTCCCAGAATCCAACTGTTGGAAAAATAATTTTGGTCAGTGAATCGCATTGGAGGTTTGGAGTCGTCCGGATTGTTATCTGGCACCCAGATGAGACACGCTACTGCACCTGCTGCGTCGCAAAGAGCAAATTTAGCAACTGCGATAATGAACAAATAACCAGCCAAAGAAGGGAACTTACATGCTGATCGTGATGCCTTATTGCTGAACGAAAAGTCTAGTATTCAGGCATGTAAAGCGCAAGATCAAGCGGAGTTACCCACAGGACAGAGTGGGGCTGAGCAGCCTGAAGCACCTGATCTACCTGTAACGAGAGGTGAATATTCTTTGGATATGCTTGGAAGGTCTATTGACCAGATACTTATTTGTATCCAGAGAGTGGATAGGCGCGGTTCCAAGCCTTAAGCTCTAAGGTACAGTAGATTTTCTGCAAAAGGAAATTAAAACAACTCGAGAAGATTTAAAAGAGACTGCCCTTCAGGTGAAAAGTAACGCTGAATTAGTTAATGCTCATGAACAAAAAATGAATGGGGTGGAAGCTACCATGCAGGGGCTAGTTAAAACGAACTATGATAAAAGTAGAAATGCTGGAAAATCAATTATGGTATAAAAATTTGAGGATTGTTGGACTACCTTTAAAACTAGATTCAGAATTTGAGAGTACTAGAGACATGGTCAAGGATTTTTTTACACAGGTGTATGACTTACCTGCTGACAATCTCCCATTTTTGATAAAAGCATTTAGAGTGCCTAAGAAGGACAGGGCTAATGAACGGAAAAATATTGAGACTGATTCTGAGGCAAAAATCACTGTTCTAGGGACATGGATATGTTGTTCATCCACACTCATTGGCAGGTATCCTTGCCGCTTTAAATCTTGCCGGAAGGTCTTCAAGCTTGCTCCTCCCACCCACCCGGTGGTATAACTCTTAACAAGCCCCATGGCCAGATCTTCCTTACATGGAGCTCAGGTTCCCTCATAGCGCTCTGCGTTTGAGACTAGTTCCCTATTTCTCCGTTTGCAGATTTAAAAAAAAAAAAAAGAATAATTTTGCAAAAAGACTTCGATCTTCTATCCCTCATGACTGCGATGGACCGTCGACTCGGGTTTCGGAGATGCCCATGCGTGACAGAAGATGTCTCGGACGGATCCACACTCCACGTGTGTCTACTGCTTAGGCCTGAGCACGACCCGCGGGCTTAGGCCTGTGCTCATCTTTCTCGGCCCTCGTCCTCGAGAGACCGTGCTGCCCGATTGCAACTGGGCGTCGAGCGTTTCCCTCGGTGGTCAAGGAGGCCGGTTGGCAGTGTCGGCGGGCTGACTCGGCGGATCAGCTCGGCGGATGTGGCCCTCGAAGAGGGAGGCGCGCGGCGTATCTTCCTCGACGCGGCATTTATCCCGCTCTCTCTGGGCTCTTCTTACACGGCTTCTTTTAAGGAGCTTTGTCTGTCCCTCTCCACTAAAGGAGAAGGGCCTGCGTTGGCGGGACCTTATTCTCGGTCCAAAAGAGGGACAAGGGTAAGTCCCTCCGTCGGCTCTTGGGGCCGGAAAGGTCCCTCTCCCGGGCCGTCGACCGTCGGCTTGATCGACCGCTCGGCTCGGCCACTGGCCTCACGGTGTCCCGTCAGGTCAGTTGACCGATACTCCCACCCGATGAAGTCGAGATTTTCGACCCATTGTGACGGGCTGTCGCCTTTAGCAGCGAGATTCCCTCTCCCGGTTCCCCGGGAGGAGTTGAGGATCCGTGGCTCACCTGTGCCTCCGTTCCGGAGCCCTCGGATGCACCATCCGAGCGAAGGAGTGCGGTTCTGCCGACACCTCCCGCACCGACCTCGGAATTCGGGACTCTCGGTCTCGGACCTCTTGTGATCAGCCGATCCCACCGTCATAGGCGGTCTCGGCTCGGCACTGCGGTAAGCGCGTCGCCGCTCGTCCTCGTCCTCCTCCGATGAGGGAGGCTTCGGCGAATTACGCCGACGGCACGAGGACCTTATGTTGCAACAGCCTCCTGGCCGGGAACAAGCCGACCTCGCCGCCTTCCGGCCATTAAGTGGCTGTCACCGAACGGCCGACACAAACCCTCGACTTATCCGAGGAGCCTATACCCAGGCCGGTTAGTCCGGCCAAACCAGCTGCTCCACCGATTCCGTGGAACCTCCGCTCCACAGCCACCATTGGGGCCCGACCAAGACTTCTCGGTCGGCTAAGGTCTACCCATCGGTTGTCAGTTACCTCACTCCGATCGACCTCGCAGGTGAAGGGTGGCTCAGGCCAGAGGCAGTTTCAGGACTCTTCCGAGTCCGAAGATGATTCCTCCTTTTTCTCCAAGCGACTGGACTTGGAGTCTTCAGGAGGTCAGTCAATGGACGATAGCCCGTCGTCCTTCCTAGGACTACTTCGGCTCATCTCGGAGTCCACCGGGATGGAGCTCGAACCCGTTTCCAAACGGGCCAGGTATCCCCTCACGGAGATTCTGGACCGAGGGGATTCTCCGACGGAGGCCTTTCCGGTGGCCGAGGCCATAGTGGGTCCGGCACTGGAGCTTTGGCAGCGCCCTGCTTCCTGCCCTGCGCCTTCGGCCAGGATGGCCAGGAAGTATGCGGTCCCTACTGGTTCCTTGTCCGGTTTTTCGGAACACCCCTCTGCTGAGGGGTTGGTTACCGACAGCGTTTTCGGCAGCGCCGCAGCGCCAGGGATGTGGACAAACCTCCTGACAAAGGAGTCCAAGAAATTGGGCTACTCGGGCGAAACCTCCTCGTCCTCTCTCGGCCTTCGTCAGGCCAGTTCGGCCCGTCCTCATGGCACACATTTTCTCATGCCCTGTTGGGCTCCTGGATGAGGTCATCCTCATCTTCCGCCGATCTGCAGACTACGGTTAAGCAGGTGCGGGACCAGGGCAGGGCAGTGGCCAAACAGCAGCTCCAGACTGCTTTGGATATAGGGGACTCATGTGCCAGATCGGTGGCGGCCGAGTGGCTGTCGTCATGGCTTGGCTGAGGATATCCACCTTTACCGGATACCCAGCACAAGTTGGCGGATGTCCCTTTGGGGACTGACCTCTTCGCCCTGGGGTGGAAGGTCACCTGCAGAGGATCGAGAAGTCCAATGCTACCTTGGACTCGGGTCCCTTCCGTCAGAAGGACAAAGGCCGCAAACCACAGCCTAAGCCCTTTCGTCCTTCTGTGCCCCGCGCCCGCCCAGCAACGCCAGGGCCAGCAGGCTCGGCCTTGGCATCCCAAACCCAAGCCGCGGCTTCCTCTAACAGGAGGCAGGGAGGAAAGGCCCAGGAGGTCCCTCGGCCGGTCCCTCCTCCAAGCCTGCCCAGTGACGGGCTGAGGGTGTCGCCCCATCCCGTCACCTTATCCCTGGGTCCCCGTGGGGACGGCCCGGCACTTCCGCCCGCCTGGTCCGCTGTTTCCACGACAGGTGGGTCTTGAGGTGGTGGGAAGAGGCCTGCTCTGGAATTCGAGCAGGCACCACCCTTCAGAGCGTCGCCCCTCGGGGGCTTGGGATCCCAGCTCACTGGCGGCTCGTCGAGCCGATATCGCCTCCTCCTCCAGAAGGAGGTGATAAAGAGGTGGTGGACCCTCCTTCAGACCCAGGTTTGTGTCCAGGTACTTCCTGGTTCCGAAGCGGACGGGGGGCTGGCGCCCCATTCTCGACCTACACAACCTAAACAAGTTCCTAAGGTCTCGAACCTTCAGGATGGTCACTCTGGCTCAGATAATACCATCCTTGGAACGGGCGCTGTGGTTCTGCTCTCTGGATTTGCAGGACTGCTTTTTCAGCGTCCTATCCGTCCGTCTCACCAGAGATTCCTTCGCTTCGAGCGTGAAGGATCCCTCTTCGAGTTCCAAGCCATGCCCTTCGGCTTGTCTCCAGCTCCCAGGGTCTTCACCAAATGCATGGCAGTGGTGACAGCATTCCTGCGGCGCCGAGGGGTCCAGGTGTACCCTTACCTGGACGACTGGCTGATAGCAGCTCCTTCCAGGAAGGAGGCAGAGTGGTCCAGAGATCTGGCCCTCCAGGTCTGCTCTCAACTGGGCCTCCTTATCAACGAGGCCAAGACGGAACTCGAGCCGAAGCAGGTGATTCTATTTATCGGGGCGCAGCTCGACTCTCTTCGAGCCAGAGCGCGGCTCCCGGCGGACAGGGCCGAGGTTCTTTCCTCCTTTGCCCGATCATTTCTGGTTGGGCAATTGCGCCCTGCCCGGGACTTCCTGCGCCTCCTGGGTCTCATGGCGGCCTGCACCAGCGTGGTCCGTTGGGCCCACTGGAACATGCGTCCCCTTCAGTGGGGACTGGCCAGCCAGTGGTCACAACGCTGCGATCCTTTGGACCAGCTTGTGTCGGTGACACAGGGGATGTGGAACGCTCTCCAGTGGTGGACCGTTCCAGATCATTTGCAGGAGGGCATCCCGTGCTCGTCCGCCCGAGCCGGCGGTCTCTATCGACCGATGCCTCTCTGATGGGTTGGGGTGCCCATCTGGGGAACACGGCTCATGGCCTCTGGTCCCATGCGGTCGATGCCACATCAACCTGCTGGAGCCCGGTCGCGGCCGCCTAGCTCACCGCCGCTTTGCTCCTTTCCTCCGGGTCAAGTGGTCCGAGTCCAGACGGACAATACCACGACCATGTATTATCTAAACCGCTAGGCGGGACGCGCCCATGCTTCTATGCAAGGAAGCTCTCCGCATTTGGTCACTCGTCGCAGCCTGAGGCGGATCTCCTAGCCATTCACGTGGCAGGAGCCTCCAACACCCTGGCCGATGCCCTGAGCCGGATAGGGGCTGCATCTCACGAGTGGTCTCTCCTGCCGGAGGTAGTACAGCATCTGTTCTCCCATTTGGGCACACCTCAGGTGGACCTGTTTGCCTCAAGGGAGAACGCGAAGCTGAGTCTGTTCCATGCCCGCCCCCCTCAGCAGGGCTCGCTGCAGGGGGATGCCTTCTCGAGGCAGTGGACCCCGGGCCTCTTTTACGCCTTTCCCCATTTCCCTTGATCCACAGGTGCTTCTCAAGGCGAGGAGGGACAAGGCGCAGGTGATTCTGATAGCCCCAGACTGGCCTCCCAGTTCTGGTACCAGATCTCCTCAGTCTCAGCTCCAGGACTCCGGCAGCTTCCAGCTCACCGGACTTGCTCTCAGTCAATCAGGGAAGGTGTTCCATCCGGACCTTCAATCCCTGCACCTGGACGGCCTGGTTCCTGAGCTAGAGTTCCAGCCTTGGGTCTTTCCGACGCAGGTCCTCAATGTAGTTGAGGCGTCCCGTGAGGAGTCGACCAGAAAATGCTATGCCTTCAAATGGAAAGGTTTTCCATTTGGTGTCAGGACAAGGCTTGGACCCTTCCTCCTGTTCCTTGGCAAGCATCTTGGACTATTTATGGTCCCTTTCTAGTCAAGGGCTTAGGTCGGCGACCCTAAGGGTGCACCTGGCAGCCATCTCTGCTTACAGGCGCGGGCCGAAGCAGTCGTAAGAGGAGAAGGTGGTCTGGCGCTTTTTCAAAGGCCTTGATCACATTTCCTCCAGTGCGGGAACCCCCACTCGGTGGGATCTACTGCTGGTACTGGCAAAGCTCTGGGCAAGCCATTCGAACCTATGCACAGGTGTGCTCTCTCTCACCTGTCGTGGAAGACCGCCTTCTTGGTGGCTATCACGTCAGCCAGAAGGATGGGAGAGCTCGGCGCTTCCATCGAGTCTCCTTACCTGGTCTTCCACAGGGACAGAGTTGAACCGCGCCCCACCGAAATTCCTTCCAAGGTGGTGTCGGAGTTTCACTCAACCAGGTGTTGACTCTGCCGGTGTTCTACCCCAATCACACCTCGGAGGCCGAATATAGGCTCCATACTCCTGGACCTAAGGCTCGCTTATTATAAGGGAGCCGACGGCTGAAATTCGGGAGAGGTTCGCCAGCTGTTTGTCACCCACGCTGAAGCGCATCTGGCAGACCTGCAGCCAAGCGGACGATAAGCAGGTGGGTAACCTCCTGCATAGATCTCTGCTATAAGTTAGCGGGCATGGAGCCTCCCAGAGGGATAAGAGCTCATTCTACCCGCCATACTGCTGCAACGGTGGCTGCTTCCAGGGACGTCCCTATCCAGGAAATCTGCAGGGCTGCTACCTGGAAGTCAGCAAACACCTTTATTACCCATTACCACATCGACCTTGAGTCACGCCGGGATGCTGGTTTTGGGGCCTCGGTTCTCCAGTCTCTCTTTCCCAAGTAGTCATTGGGGTGTGCGTCTTGCCTCCCTCCTCCCGGAGAACTGCTAGGAGTCTGCCAATGAGTGTGGATGAACAACATATCCATGTCCCTAGAAATACAGGTTACTCACCTGTAACAGGAGTTCTAGGAATGGTATATGTTGTTCATCCATACGACCCTGACCTCCCGGCTTGACGCACTGACTGAGCTTCCAGCGGCCAGATCTGGCGCCATGGGGCAGGAGGAGTTATACCACCCGGTGGGTGGGAGGAGCAAGCTTGAAGACCTTCCGGCAAGATTTAAAGCGGCAAGGATACCTGCCAATGAGTGTGGATGAACAACATATACCATTCCTAGAACTCCTGTTACAGGTGAGTAACCTGTATTTTTTATATCATTTGTGTTGAATCGGACAGAGATTTGATTGTTAAACTCTCCAAGGTCAAAGACACTTTGATTTATAAGACGTTTCGTTTTCATGTTTATCCAGATTTCTCGTTTGCAATGCAGCAAAGGAGGAGGAAGCTGTTGGCCTTTAGGCAGGATACATTGGAGCTTGATGCAAAATTTCAGTTGTTACCTCCTGCAAAAGTTTGGGTTACGTTTAAGAACAAGGATCATATTTTTTTTGATCCTGATCAGATTTCTGATTTCTTACGGGCATCATTTAAGGACCAAAGTTCTGATGGGGATTCAATATCTGATAAAGAAATGTCCCAGGTGGCTGAAATAGAAACATA
Source organism: Neoceratodus forsteri (assembly GCA_016271365.2). Lineage (NCBI taxonomy): Eukaryota > Metazoa > Chordata > Ceratodontiformes > Ceratodontidae > Neoceratodus > Neoceratodus forsteri. The sequence continues at coordinate 51,537,287 of CM028136.1, read as the reverse complement.
GAATTTGACGGCAGATAAGGACCGCTTGGCCCACCTAGTCTGCCCATTTCCCTACCTAACGGATAACCTAGTTAACCAACAGCCTACTTCCTCCTACCCCCCACTAGAATTGCTTTATGTCTGTCCCATGCATTCTTGAATTCCCCCACTGTTTTTGACTTTACGAACTCCTCAGGAAGGCTGTACCATGTATCCACAACCCTCTCTGTGAAGAAATACTTCCTCACATTACCTCTGAGCCGTCCCCCCCTCTATCTTCAAATTGTGCCCCTTGTTTTGCACATCTCTTTTCTGAAAGATGCTACTGTCTTGGACTTTGTTGATTCCCTTGAGGTATTTGAAAGTTTCTATCATGTCCCCTCTCCTCCTTTCCTCGAGGCTATACATCTTTAGTTCCTTTAGTCTTTCTTCATATGTCTTCTGATGCAGACCCTGCATCATTTTGGTTGCCCTCCTCTGGACAGCCTCCACCCTGTCTATGTCTTTGCGGAGATGGGGTCTCCAGAACTGTACACAGTACTCCAGATGTGGTCTTACCAACTGTGTGTACAGAGGGCCAACAACTTCCTGTTTTCTGCTGGTGATGCCTCTCCCTATGCATCCCAGTATCCCCCCAGCCCTCCTTACTGCCTTCTCATGTTGCTGGCCCACCTTTAGGTCGTCTTATATAACTATCCCCAGGTCCCTTTCCATTTTTGTTGTTGTCAGTATCTCACCCCCCATTGTGTACTCTACTACTGGGTTTTTGTTTCCCAGGTGCATTACTTTGCACTTCTTTGCATTGAATCTAAACTGCCATACATTTGACCATTCCTCCAACCTTGCCAAGTCCCTTTTCACCCCACCTTGTGTAGCAACCCTGGTGCAGATCTTTGTGTCATCTGCAAAGAGACATACTTTCCCTTCCAGTCCCTCTGCAATGTCACTTATAAAGACATTAAAAAGGACCGGCCCCAGTACTGAACCCTGCGGTACCCCACTAGTAACCCTCCTTTCTTCACTGTGGACTCCATTTACTATTACCCGCTGTGTCCTGTTGTCCAATCAGTGTTTTACCCAGGCTACCACCCTAGGACCCACTCCCAGGCTGGCTAATTTGTTTATTAATCTTTTGTGCGGGACTGTGTCAGATGCCTTACAAGTCTAGGTAGGCCATGTCCACAGCCCTCCTGATCTATTACTTTGGTCACCCAGTCAAAGAAACCAATTAGATTTGTCTGACATGACCTTCCTGCTGTGAATCCATGCTGCCTTAGGTCCTGTGCCCCACTGGCCTCTAGGTACTCAATAATTCTTTCCTTCAGCAGTGATTCCATCATTTTCCCTACCACTGAGGTCAAACTGACAGGGCTGTAGTTTCCTGCCTCTGTCTTGCTCCCACTTTTGTGAAGGGGAATCACATCCGCCCTCCTCCAGTCCTCAGGTACCACACCATCCTCCAATGATTTATTAAAAAGGGTAATCAGATGGAGGCGTTAGAGGGATTTTAAGGGCTTTGGAGGTGTTCTGAGGTCTGGGGGTTCGTTTTCTTTATTTGACTGTGTAAGTGCTAATGGAATTATGGCTTCTATTTTATATGCGAGGTTAGGGTGAAGTAATATTTATGTTGTAAATTTTGAGACCTGAATGAATTAATAGTTGGCAGATTTTAGTCTAAGTAGGAAAAGTTAATAAGGAATGTATATATGATTTCTTGTTTCTCTGTCCAGATGAACTGGACTTGTTCATGTAGAATTGTGTTATTATACACTTTTGGAAATTAATATATTAAATAACTGCAATAAAAACAAATATGATAAAAAGGAGTTTGCAAAAACTGGTCACATGGCTATGCATTTATTTCACATTGCCACACAGTTCCAGTTTTTCTCTTATTTCTTTTTTTTTTTTCCCAAGACCATGTTATAAGTACAGTGACACTCTCCATGGAGCATTGCCTGTTATCCTGTTGTGTTTCGTTGCTTCCTTAGTACGCTGCTGAGTAATTTGTTGATTGTGTTTTTTTTTCTCTTGTCTCACAGTAGGAGGTAATGAGATTATGTCAGAGAATAAATAGAGAAAAAGCTGTAAAAGTGTTAGGATATTAACGGGATACAAGCCATGCTGTGCCTGCCTGTTACTGACTTGTCTTATCTGCTCGCAGGGGGCTACACATGTGAAGAAGATTCTGTTAGAGGCTCCTGTGGAGTCTGTTGTTCGTGTGACAGGGACCATCATCTCTCGACCTCCAGGACAAGAGAACCCAGTTAGTACAGCCGGTTATGATGCATCCATCCTTCCTTCCTTCCTTCCTTCCTTCCTCCCCTCCCTTTTATTTTGAAATTGCATTTTGAATTGAGGCCTTGCAGTGTGAAGTAAATTTGTTCTGTTTATAAAGCAGTAAGACTCAATATGGGAAGGGGTAGGTTGCCATTAGTTAATCACCCCTGTGGGATGATGACAGCCTCTTACTGTTGCCCCATGAGAGGGATTGGCCTAAACCTGCTGTGCTTTATTGGTGTTAGAAAACACAAGTGGGTCTGAGAATGGAGCTGTCCTAAAGATAGAGAGTCAGAAGCAGCACCAGACAGGGAAAGCAGAAGGAAGCAAAACAAGCCTTTACAAATCTGACATCCGGCAGCATACCTCGCAAGCGTTGTACATAAAACATTCACTTACCTGCTTTGCTTAATGCTATTTGTTCTCACTGTAGTTCAGCATTCATATTTCACTTACTCTGTGTTTGGTGATGTTCATTAATCATATTTACTCCCAGTTTGTCTTGCATCTACTGTTATATTCACTTAGCTGCTTTGCCTAAATGTCATTTGTTGTTCTTGTGATTCTGCATTCTTGTTTTCCTTGCATTGTAATGGTACTGTTCACTGTCTAATGCCTGCATTTGTTCTGTCCTGGGAGAGGGGAAAGTGTTGCTACGGGGGATAAACGTGGATTATCTGGCATGACAAGGTGAGCTGGGGGAGGTTGACAGCAGGGTTTGGAGTGATCCAAGAGTGGGAAGCATGCAGGAGACATGTGGACCAGAAATCCTGACAGAGGATAAGGTGAAAAAAAAAAAAAAAGTGTTTTCATTTGATCAGTTTCAGCGCTACACTGTATGTCCTTTCACTTGGATTTCTGCATGTATAGGTACCCTTATTATTTCTGTCAGTTTCATATCAACTTCTGGATCACTGTATATGAAATAATGGTGTAAAAAATGTGATATCTTACTTACCAAAGTATATATACATATATTATCGTGTGTAAAGAAAATCTGCTCTTGCTTTGTTGCCAGGAGATGCCATCAGGAGAAATTGAAGTCCTAGTAACAGACGCTGAGGTTCTTAACACCTGCCGGAAACTGCCATTTGAAATTAAAGAGTTTGTGAAGGTGAGCTGTTAACATAAGGGTTTGGAAGGTTGGGAGTCCTGCCTTGCAAATTATGAAGGGGTCTCACTAAAGTTTTCTGCAGTCCAATTCCAGAAACAGTACTTTATTTATGGGAAAAAGCTGCATGGAAATGTATTTGGGATGGTAGGTGTGGAAATTATACTGTATTTGTGGACCTCCTGCTTGTCTGTTTAGGAGTCTCCAGCAAAAATCAGTGGTCCAGGGACCCTTACAGGGTTAGCACCTGCAGCGGCAGAAAGAACTGCTTCCTGGCAAACAAGTTTTACTAACAACTAGTTTTACTAACAGCTGTTCAGTTCAACAGCAGCAAACAAAAGTAGTAAGCACATTATGCCTCTGGTTTTGAATATAGAATGCAAAAAAAGGATTTCAGAAAAGGTTCAGTATTTTTCAGGTATTTTTTCTGTTTACCTTGTATTTTGTTCACTTTCCATGGTAGTAAAATAAATGTTTGCTGTCATGTTTTATATGAATTCTGTACTGGAAAACAGAGAGCGTGCGGAGAACTACTTCTGTCTGATAGGGTTGGCAAGGTAGTTTTATTTTTCCAGTGCTTGGGCTCTGGGTGCCTTTCAAGTAAACTACAAAACGTTTAAACAGACAAGAGCATACCGTACCTCTCAACTGTCCCTGAATTTCAGGGATGTCCCTGACTTGGACTCAAAAAATGTCCCATGCCCATCCTTAATATGTCATTTTTGACACTGCAAAGTAGGGATTTGAAGCTTACAGTATTGCAGACATTAATGCTTCAGTCCAGTTCTCTTTCAGAAAATGTTTTCACACCAAACCCTACTATATTTCCTTTTTGTAAACTGTGTCCCTGGTTTTACTTCTTTGTCCCTGATTATTTTCAGTCCTGTCCCTGATTTGCAAGAAAGGAGGTTGAGAGGCGTGGACCAGTGAAATAAGTAACGTGAAATGAATATCATCAAAAAGAAGTTATTAAAGGTCCAATAAGCTAGTTCAAATAAATGGGATTTCAAAACATTTTTGAAACCATTTACTGAGGGACCACTGTGAGCACAAGATGATTAGGAATTCCAGGGTAGTGGGGCAGCCAGTGTGAAATTCCCAAGTGGTTTATTTTGTAGTTTTTTAAGAATTGTATAGTTTCACTTTCTTTATCGTCACCTTTGTTTTAGAACTAGGCACCCTTTCAGTGTTGAGTGCATAATATTGTGTGTGTGTGTGTGTGTGTGAATGTTGTTTTTTTTAAATCTGTGTGTGTGTGTGTGTGTGTGTGTGTGTGTGTATTAATGTCTTTTTTTTTTTTAAATTGACAGGCTACCTCTTCTCTATATGTTTTGAACCACATGACCAGCCATTGGTGGTTACAGCCAATTGTTGGTTGTGTTGTTGTCCTGTTACTTTGTATATTATAAACTGTCATGTATAGCTGCTGCAACCATTGCAGGACTCCTTTGAAAATGAGCTGCTGTGGCATCTTGGGTTCCATGTGATGAGGGCAAATAAAGAACGGCGACCGTCATTATGGCTAATCAGTTAAGGCGATTGCACTATCGGCGACAACAAATCACGGTGACAGTACTTTACAGTGACTTTTGGAGACAGACCCACTACAGCACAGATCACCTGTTTTAATGCAGAGGGGATACACCCTCACCCCCCCGCACCTTCCCCCCATTTCTAAATAACCTACTCCCTGTCACACATTGACAGTCACACTTGCCATTCCTGAGGTTTCACTGATCATTCAGGGTTGCCGTTATTTCTTGGTCACCATTTGTGTTTTCGCCATTACTGACTCACAGTAATTGAGTCACCGTTTTGCGTCATCGTTATTACTGTACATGCTGCCGGCATCTTGCAGGGCTTTCCACAATAAGTTGTGTTAATTAAACAGATTTCCTTTTATTGCTGCATTCTGTGCTATAGAAATCAGAGGCCCTACGCATGCAGTACCGCTATTTGGATTTACGCAGCTTTCAGATGCAGTACAACCTCCGGCTACGATCACAGATTGTAATGAAAATGAGAGAATACCTCTGTAATGGACACGGTAAGGAAAACTTTTCAGCCAAAAAACTTAACTGTATTATTTTCTTCCTTATCCATATCTTGTTGCATAATTGTTGTGTGTTCACTTTTATTCTGTGGTTTGTTATGTTCTCCATCTCTGTGATTATTGAGATATAATAACTGGTGACCCCCTATATCAACTCATTTCATTTAGTTTTCAAAAGCCGTAATAACCCGGTCCAATGTCACACCAAGTTATTACAGCTTTTGTAGGCTCACACTCCACTGTCTCGCTCACTCACTACAAGCAGGGGGAAAAAAAGCCATTCAAAAGCCAAATCCCAGTACCAGTTACTATAAAAAACATATTCAGGTGTTGGTAAGAGGAGTTTTTAATTTTTTTTTTATTTTTTTACACATCCTTGGTGTGTGATAATCTAATAAACCTCTCTCGCCTTGGTGTTGAGGTTTATGGATTATCACACACCTCGGATGGGTAAAAATAACCTCATAACACACACCTGCATATGCATTCTTCTCCATATAATTACTGGTGACTCCTTTTATCAACCTGTTTATAGGTGTCTCCAAAATGCCGTAATAACCTGAAAACGAGTTATTACGGCGTTCACTAAACTTTTTTTCACCTCGTGTCCTCCCCATGTCATTCAGTTACAGCGCGGCACTTCATTGGTTTGCGCTATGTGCGTGGGCGGGCTCAACAGTATTTCAAACATGACGGTTCCGTTTTTTGTGTACCGACAAGCCGAGAATGAATTTCTTTCCCACTCTGTCGTTAGTTGTTTTTTTATTTTGTTTATCTGGTTATCTGGTTGATCCTACCTTTTAAATATAATTGACATATCTGGTTGATCCTGCTTTGCGTCCAGATTGAGAGACAGTGAGTGCGATCCAGGACCTGGCCGTGGCTGACAGGTAAAAAAAATAGAGAGACGGTGTAGTTCTGTTGCTGACACTCAAAGTTGAAAAAGGTGTGTGTGTATGTGCGCGTGTGTGTGTGTGTGTGTTTGTGTATGTGTATGTGTGTGCGTGTGTATATAAGAGAGTGTCTGTCTGGAGGAGACAGACTGAGAACAGAGACCAAGAGGCAACAGGAATGACACTAACTGGAGGACTAACTCCTTGCATCAGTAGTTATAAAAAATAATAGATAATCAACTGTGTTTTATAGATTTTTTTTTTACACCTCGGTGTGTGATGACATCATAAACCTCTGGGGCTTAAACTCTTGAGGTTTTATGGAGTCATCACACACCTTAGATGTTAAAATAGAAAACTATTTTCCCTAGGGAATCAGTGACATCAAAAACTCGTAATACCATCGCTCTGACATCAGATCAATGGTATAATGAGATGGAATGTTTGGAGTGTTCTGTATATTACCAAAAAAAGCAGATTGGAAACCAGCAGTAACATAGAGGATAATGGATGGTCTTTGGTTAATAATCATGCTGTAATCTCTTCGAGAGGTTGCCAGGACAACATTGTAAACTGCAAGAGCGCAGCTCTAGAGGTTTACTGATGTCTTGGCAAACGTGAGAAGAGATTTCAGCGATGTTGTTAACCGAAGATCACCCATTATATTTTATAGTGTATGAGAACCAGTTAGAGGAACTGTGTCCCTACTTTCCAGTTTTTTTACTTTGCACTGCTCTCCTTTAGGTACAGCTCTCACCGCTGTGGCCGTTCGTGTCCAAGAGACGCGCATGCGTGAGATGTCCCGCAAACCTGACTCCTCTTGAACGGCCATGGCGGTGAAACATCTACCCAGACCCAGTATCTACTCAAGGTAAGGTACTGGACTAAAGCCCCTGTGATCGGAGTGGAGCTGCAGTTAGGATTTGTTCCTCCACCCCTGTTGCAGTTTCTCCCATCCTCGGGAACTCATTGAGACAGTTGCTGATGTTGTTATGGTATCGTTGTGACGCAGTCAAGAGGGTATTTTTTTTTTTTTATTATTATTAAAAGTATCGGAATTACATTCCTTTGAGTCATAGACTCCTTTACAAAGGCTCCACATCATGTTAGACAAGGTACAATAGACAGTGTGATACAAGGGTTACAGAGGCGTGCAGACTGAGGCAGTCATGATTCAGTGCAGTAAGTACAAACAGTGCACTAGGTGGATTAACAAGTGCAGTACATGTGTAGAGGAAGTACAACAAACAGTGTAGCTTATATACAGTGCAGCGTATATTCATTGAACACAGGAGTATAAAATAGCAGCAAGCATACGTCTAAGGTGTCAGTGTGGCTCAGTTGGTAGCACATACGCCTCTGGACCAGTAGGTCGTGGGTTCTCGTCCCACACCAGGATTGGACTTGCACCTAAAAATCGCGGGCATCCGAGTGCAGTATTGGGGGGTGCTGTACTGCTGGGGTGTGCTGTCCTTCGGATGAGATGTTAAACTGAGGTCCCTTCTACCCATCCTGGTGTTGTCCTGGTGGGTGTCCAGGAGGAAGTAAAAGAACCCAGGGCACTCTTCACAAAGAGTAGGGAACATTCCTGGTGTCCTGGCCAACATTCCCTTCCCATAAACTGTTCATGCAATTATCCAGGCTGTGTGTAGGTGATGATATGCGATATGGCCACCACCACACATTCAGTCACTTCACTACCAGTCTAGCATTGCTTGTAAAAGCGCTTTGGATGTATAAAGCTATATGAATGCTGATTCTTCTTCTTCTTCAAGAGGGGTTAGGCTAGACATAGGTCCGCTATCAAAAGGCCAAAGGGGGGGGGGGCAGGAGCTGAGAGTACTGAGTAGACTATGTGCAGTTACAGGTGTGTGTGGAGGGGAGGTGGTGTTGGAGTGAAGACTTGAAAGGACCAAGTCTGTTTTCATTGGGGATGGAGGCAGGCAGGAAGGGAGTTTATCCAGACTGGGGCTTTGTAGATGAAGGACCTTTGGGCCAGTGCAGTCCTAGCTCTGGGCATGTGTAGGATGGTCTGAGCAGAGCTGTGAGTTGGGGGTTATTAGGGCAGGTTGGAGTAATGAGGAGAGTCTAGGCAGGGCCAGACCAACCATATTTTTTTTGCCAAAGAGGCAAGCCTTGTGTTGGAGGCGCTTCTCGAAGTTGAGAAGATTGGCTAGATCGTATAGGGTGCAAGTGTGGGTGAGTTTGGGACAAGCCTGTAAGTAGGCGGCAGGCTTTGTTTAATGAGATTTTGATTCTATGGAGGGCAGAGTTTGCTGCCACCCCATAGACTGGGAGTCCATAGTCAACGAGAGAGAGAGAACTGAGGAGGTGATAGCAAGCCTTAGGGCTTTGGGGTGAGGCGGTCCCTGTGGCGGTAAAGTAGGCCAGTACAGGTATTTACATTGGTGCAAGGAGGTGGATGTGCACTTGGAAGTACAGTGCTGGGTCAAAGGTAATGCCGAGGTATTTAAAGCTGTGAACCGGTCATGTTGGGAGGAGTTTTCTAGTCATAAGGTTCCGGGGGAAGCCACGGTGCCTACTCTGGTTTTGGGAGAATAGCATGGACTTCATCTTTTTGTGGTTGAGAATGAGTCTGCAGTCAGTGAAATACGACTCAGCTTGGCAGAAAGATTTCTGGAGAGCGGCTTGTAGGGAGTGGGGGTCAGGGTGAGAATGAAAGAGTACTGCGTCATCAGCATAAAGAAGGACGCACTCAGTGGAGGCAGTGGGGAGTGAATTGAGATGCAGACTGAAACACAGGGGACCCAGAATGGATCCTTGGGGAACCTCCAAAAGAACTGGGCAGCGGCCAGAGATGGTGTCATGGGGAGTGGGAAGAGAGAGAGTTTGAAACCAGGAGGTGACCCCCTGGGAGAAACCAAGATCTGATTTCGAGGGTGGAGCTCTTGCAGCAGGTAATACTATTAGGACTGAAGCTGGCAGGCATCAGGACCCCATGGAAAACTTGTATATAGGGGCAGTCCCCTGGCACCATCTCAGTTCTTTTCTCGCCATCGACCCACGTAGTTCGGCAGCTCGGACGCCTTCCTTAGCAGTCGACAGCCAATGAAAGACAGAAGTATTTTCATTCTTCAGCACTTTCAACCATCGCCTCGTGTATGTCGTCGCCCTCCCCACCGCGGTGAAAAGCAAAGTGTGCGTGCGGGAAGCAGATTCCAGCCAAAGACTGCCGCGTGGCCTGCCTCCTTTGCCTAGGCCCGGAACACCGGCCTGACACCTGCACACATTGCCAGAAGTTTAACCAGAAGACGCGCCAGGAGGGCCAATGCACTCAAGACCTTTCTGCTCGAGAAGAAGCTTGCGGCCATGCAGTGGGGATCAGGAGCCAGCTCATCTTCTCCCGCCAGGGATTCCCCACCAAAAGATAAGTCATCAGGGGGGAAGCATCACCACAGGGATAAGGATCGGGCCAGGTCTAAATCCGCCCCTAAGTTGCCAGCCAAGTAGGCCTGGCCTTCCCCGACCTCTGGCTGGAGGTCTGGTTCGGTTCGCCCAGTCGTCCCGAACCTTCCTCACGTCCTAAGTCCGCCTCCCACCTCTTCTCAGGGCAAACATCGGGAGTCGGCCACATTGGGACACCACACTTCCCTGGCCCATCGACCCCTCAAACCTTCAGGGTCGGCCCAGAAAAGCCTGTCCAGGGCTCAGGACAGGCCCGGTTCTTCGGGCAAACGCAAGTGTTCTGAAGAACCCTCAGGTAAGCAGCAGGCCGCCTGGGCTCGGACGCCTCCCCCCTCCTTGGGCTGAGGTGCACCCTCCCCCAGATCAGCGCAAGCCTAGCTGGTCATATACTCCATCGACCCGCTCCCCAACGCCTGACACGGGGCGGTTGCCGGATGAAGACTGGACGCCTGACAGGGCCACACCAGACGCCGGACCACAAGACGAAGGTGCTACCAGTCGGCCCACTGACACCGGGATCCTGGACCCGACGCCTGCCCCCAAGGAACTTGAGCCTCAGACGCCAGCACCTATAGACCCGATGCCGGGCCCCTCAAACTCAGCGCTAGGTCCTGCAGTCATCCCAGTAGCAGACATTGGGAGTCTCTTTACTACCTGGTGGAATAGAGTAAAAGGGGATCTCCTGTATAGACCCCCAGTCACTGTTCCTACTCCGCCACCCTTGGGTCCCCCTCCCACCCCAGGGCCTCAGGAGGGTGAGGGTGAGCACCCATGTCCTGACCCTAAGGGGAAGAGAAGGAAACACCCTTCATCTCCATCTCCTTCTTCCCCTCCTGTCATGTCCTCCTCGGAAAAGGGCGATGTTGAATCAGAGTCTTACTCAGACGGGGAATTTTGTCCTCCCTCCCTAGGACCTAAAGATTCCGCGCGGTCCCCCCCCCCACCGGATGACCCCTCTTTTTTGGACATCATGAGGCACATCCAGGCTACGTACGAGTGGGACATGGAGGACGTGGCTCCAGAGCACAAGCGCCTGGCCAAGTTCCTCTGAGCGAAGGAACCCAGATCTTTGGTTATTCCGCCGTTCGTGGAACAGTTCCAGGATGTGACCCGCCTGACTTGGCATACCCCATCCTCCGTACCCACAGTCCCTCAAAAGGCGGACAGACTTTATAAGCCTCTGAGGTCCGAACCTTTTGTAGCTGAACAACCGAAGGCCAACTCTTTGGTTCTCATGGCTGCTCACGGCAGAGATTCCCAGCCAAAACATTTGAGTTCCCAACCTCCGGATCCCGTCTGTAAAAAGTTAGACGGTTGGGGCCAAAAAGTCTTCTCCTCAGCCACTGGAGACATCAGGTCCTTAAACTTCATGGCCCACATGATTACCTATCAGCAGTCGCTGTGGCAGAAGACAATGGACCTCGTCAACTCTATGCCAGACTCCGACTTGAAGCAGGAAGTATTGGCATGTGCCCAGTCAGGATTAGACGTCGACAAACATGCCCTGAGGTGTTCTTATGACGCCATAGATATGGCCTCTAGAGCAGCCGCCTCGGGGGTCTGCATGAGGCGGCAGTCATGACTTAGGCTCACAGGCTTCCAGCCAGACTTATAAGAGTCTATACTGGATTCCCCCTTTCAGGTTCCGTTTTGTTTGGCCTGGAAGTTGAAGAGATGATCAAGCAACTCCAGGAGTCAGGGAAAGCGGTGGCCGACGTGCACCATATGTATAAATCCCAGCCTCAGGAACCCCGCCGACACCCTTTTCATAAAGGACAAAGGCAGGGACGGGGGAACAAACAGTTCCACAGTAAGGGGTTCGGGGGGGGGTCACTCTGCCCCTCACGGTTCCCAGTGCCCCAAGCAGCCCAAAACTCCCAGGGCCCCACCACCCCCTCAGCCTAACTCCCTCTGCCCTCCTCCTCCTCCCTTCAGGGACAGGCAGAACAAGAAGGTAGGAGGGCAGTTTGTGCTTTACCCACTCGAATGGTCCAGTATCACGGCGGACCAATGGGTACTGGACACCATTTGAAAAGGGTACTCAATCGAGTTCATCTCTCTTCCGCCGGACAACCCCCTTCCTACTTTGGCCTGTTGTTCACCAGCACACAGTCTCCTTCTAGAAGCGGAGAGCCAACAGTTCCTAGAAAAAAGGGCCATCCAAAGGGTCCCACAGACCCAGAAGGGAAAGGGTTATTACTCCCGCGTCTTTCTTGTCCTGAAGAAAACGGGAGACCTTCATCCCATTCTGGATTTAAGCCAGCTCAATCTCTCGGTAAAATACCAGAGATTCTGGATGGTCACTCTGGCAGGGCTCTTCCCCTTGCTCCGTCAAGGGGACTGGCTGTGCTGTCTAGATATGCAAGATGCCTATATGAATATCAAAGTCCTGAAGTCTCACAGAAGGTTTCTGCACTTCAGCTTCCAGGACGAGCACTACCAATTCAGGGTAATCCCCTTTGGCCTTTCTTCTGCTCCCAGGGTCTTCACCAAGTGTCTAGTGGTGGTAGCGGTGGCCCTCCGAAGGAGAGGCCTCTTCGTCTACCCTTACCTGGACGACTAGCTCCTCTCCGCTCAGTCGGAGGAGAAGCTTCTAATTGCCTTACAAGAGACACAGTATCTATTTTCCTCCCTGGGGATCACAGTAAACTGCCCAAATCACATCCTTGGCTGACACAAAGGCTGCAGTTCATAGGGGCTATTCTGGACACCGAGTAGGGGAGAGCTTTCCTCCCCCAGACAGAGCAGACCGCCTTCGGGATCCGGCCAGCAGGCTCCAGAAGGCCTCCTCTTCCCCTGCCCGGGTTGTTCTCCAACTCCTAGACCATTTGGCAGCTGCCATAGCCACAGTACCCTTAGCCAGACTGCATATGCGGACCCTCCAATGGCATCTCAGGGTCCAGTGGGACCAATCGGTGGACGATCTGGATCTTTGAATCCGAATTTCTCATGCAGTACACCGTTCTCTCAAATGGTGGCTCCATTACGACAGTCTAGCGGGAGGGGTCCCATTCCAGAGCCCCACCCCTCTTCAGACTTTAACCACAAATGCCTCTCTGTCCAGTTGGGGGGCTCATTTAGGGGATCACAGGACCCGGGGGTCTTGGTCTGCCATTGAGAGGTCTCTGCATATAAATGTTCTGGAAATGAGAGCCATGCTGAATACGCTTATCGCTTTCAGAGACCAGTTCTGAATGGGTCCTCTCCTGGTGCAGACAGACAACACACTAGTGGTCTTCTACATCAACAAGCAAGGGGAGACTCATTTGTACCCCCTTTGCAGAGAGGCCATAGAGTGTGGGATTGGGCAGTTTATCACTGACTGGATTTCATCGCAGTTCATCTGCCAGGGATCCAGAAAGTTCTCGCCGACAGTCTCAGTTGCTCTGCCTCTCTGAATCACGAGTGGGAATTGCTCCAAGAAGTCACAGATGACCTGTTCGGACATTACAGCCTGGACATTGCATCCAGAAGGAGAGCAGGTTTCGGACTAGCAGTCCTGCTGGGCCTACTCTCTGACGTGCCTTTTATCAGCTTCAGCATCTCTCACTACCACCCTCTCAGACCTGGGTCTATCCTTGGGTACTGCTTGGGACTCAATCCTAATGGTATTACCTGCTGCAAGAGCTCCACCCTCGAAGTCAGATAGTACAGTTATGCAAGAACTTACCATAACAGTAGAGCTTTGAGAGGAGCTCTTGCAGCAGGTGGCTTTTCCACCTTCCATCCCCCAGGATTGTAATTTGATTTTTATGTCATCAGAACATGTTGGGGACTTTCTGCTCGGTTCTCCAGTTTGGTTTCTAGCCAGGTCTCCATCAGGAGAACTGAGATGGCACCAGGGGACCACCCCCTATATAACACGTCTGACGTTGGGCGTAGCGGACGTCAGGGGGCAGTCCCCTGCCTCAGACTGCTAGCTACAAGTTTTCCATAGGGTCCTGATGCCTGCCGGCTTTAGTCCTAATGGTATTACCTGCTGCAAGAGCTCCTCTTGAAGATCTACTGTTACAGTAAGTTCTTACATAACTGTACTTTGTGCAAGGGTGGATAGGAGGAGAAGGGTGGCTTACCGTGTCGAATGTCTTGGTCAGGTCTAAGAAGACTGCCCCGACCAGGTGCCCATTATCAAGGGCCGAGTGGAGGAAGTTGAGAATTCTAGCAGGGCTGTGGTAGTGCTATGGCCCGAGCGAAAACCATGTTGTTCCTCACAAAGGAGGTTGTGGGCGAGAGATTTTCTGAGAGCTGGTCCTGACGATTTTCTTCAGGGCCGGGGGATAGAGATCAGATGATAGTTCCTGAGGTGCGGTTGCCACTCTTGTGCACTGAGGTAATGACTGCCACTTTTCAAGTGGAAGGGAATTGGCTGAGACAAAGGGAGCGGTTTAGAAGGTTAGTAAGAGGGGTAAGCATTACGCCAAAACCTGACAGAGCAGATCCAGCAAGTCATTACTGTGACTGTGGCTGTTAAGGACTTTTAAAAGGTAGGGTATTGCTTCCTACTCCGTGAGGCCATGGAAACAGAAGGGGGTGTGGGAGAGGGGGGTTATTAGAGGAGTGGAGATAGGGTTGAAAATGTTTGGGGGAGAACCGAGCTAAGGTTGGAGAAGGTGAAATTTAGAGTATCCTCGATGTAATTTGGATCAAAGGGGAGGGTGCCATTGATGTTAATCTGGGAGGGTGGTGGGGATATGGACTTTCCATTGAGCTCTTTACTGTTATCCCAGAATTTCCAGGCAGAACCCCAGGAGGAGGCCAGGACTGATTTGTAGTGGTCAGCCTTTGCTTTACAGATGGCTCAGGTGCATTTGTTACGGGTCTCATGGTATAGTTGCCTATCAGAGTCCTTTCCGGAGTTGAGGGCTTTATGCCGAAGATTGTCCTAATGGCTCATACGGCTGAGTATGACCCATGGGGTGTTAGTTTTTGACAAGATGTTTCGTGAGGAGAGTGAATGGGTAGCAGGCTGAATTGAAGGAGCTGATGAAGTACGATAGGGCTGCATCAATGTCAGGTGCCTGGTTAATAGGGGACCAGTTCCAGCAAGATAGGTAGTCTTTTAGCTGTTCCAGTCTTCCTGGATTGAGGTGGCGCCGGAGGGTGGTTTTTGGGGATGGCTTTTGAGATTTGCCGGTCCAGGAAAAGAGTATAGGGGAGTGGTCGCTGAGGGCATTTGGAAGGACTGTGGTGCCAGCAGTTTTGTGTGGACAGTTGGTTAGGATGATGTCAAGGAGCGAGGAGGAGTTATTAGTAGGGTTGGCACGGGTAGGTTGGGTGACCAGTTACGTGAGGACTAGGGCAGCAATAACATCTTTGAACTGGTCTGCCATATTGGAGAGCCAGTTTATGTTTAGGTCCCCCACAGTGATTTGCTCAGCTTCGGGTGGGAGCTGGGAGCTGGGAGAGGTGGTCAAGTAGGGATTTGAGGGCAAGTTTCTGGTGGCATGGGAGAAAATAGGTGGAGGTGATAAATAATGGAGCCCTGGAGGGGTCAGGTAGAACTTTGATTGTGAGCGCTTGGGCACCATGGTCAAGCTGCAGGGTTGGGAGGGCTTGAGCGCGGAGGGAGTCATGAATGTAGAAGGCGCAGCCATCACCCCGTTTTCCTGCCCTGTCTTCCTGGAACAGGGTGTGCCCAGGGAAGGTGATGAAGGAGTCAGGGTGGTTTTTGAGAGCCAAGTCTCCACAATGGCCAGGACATTGGGTTGATGCTGTATGGTCCAGCCCTGGAGCCCTGCAGACTTTTTAAGGAGACTGCAGATGTTCGTGGTAGAAATGCAAAGAGTAGATGGGGGGTGCTGGAGGACGTGGGTGGGAGGGGGCTGGGTTAGGTTGGATATTGCCAGACATCAAGAGGAGGAGGGATATTGTTCTGAGAAGTGCCAGGTGGAGCCCGTGAAAGGGGCGGGCGGAGGCCAGGGGTCGGGGATGTCCAGGAGGGCAGACAGGGATGGGTAGAGTAAGCAGGGTAGGAAACACTAGGAAGAGAGGGGGAGCGGGGGTCAGGAGAACAAGTAAGAGGGGCAGAGGTATCTGAGGGAAGTTTGTAGGGGCGGGTGATAGTGGGGCTGGGAGTTGGGGTGAGGCAGGGTATGTAGGGTATGGTCACCGAGGTCCAAAGTAGTTGGATGTTTAGGTTTGTTTCAGGCTGGGGAGGACAGCGAAAAGGAGCAGAAATGCCAGGTGGGGAAGGGCAGTGAGATGCTGGGTCGGTGATGGAAGGACATGGTAGGGGGCTTGTAGGGCCCAGCAGGGGGTACTATAAGGGCGATTAAGAGACACCAAGTAATGAGGCAGCCCCAATGGCCCAGCAGTAGGGTCACGGACTTTGGTGGCAAGGGTACAAGGTTCGAAACCCGGGGGTAGAGAGGGGTCAGAATGGGAGAGAAAAAAGGGGGGGATGAGGGAGGAACAAGAGCTAGAAGAGGGGAGAAAGGGATATGAGTTGGCAGGAAAGTGATAGGAGCGCAGTGGTGGGGGAAGGGAGCAGCAGTGACTCCTAGTAGTCAGGGATGGATATAGCAGAAAGGGGAGAGGCCAAAAAGTGGGTGTGGGTGTATAGCCAGGGAGGAGAAGAGGAGAGCTGTAGTAGAGAGGAGGGAGAGGGTTAACAGATGTTGGGGGGAGGAGACCGAGAGCACAGTGTAACCACCTAGTGGTGGCAGGTGATAACCTGCAAAGGGGGAATTGAGCACTTAGAAAAAAGTCAGGTATGTCACGTGACCTGTGGGTGGTCCTTAAATTAAGGGACACCCATGTGTGGGAGAGTGGCTGGGGAAGATGGGGCAGTCAACATGAAGTGTCGACGGGCTAACACCCCACAGCAAACAGGCTGAGAGAGGGAGGCTGTTTCATTTACATCTTGGCGCCTCTTGGTCTGCGCTGTCCCCAGGATCTAGTGTGCTTGCAGGAGGCTCGTGTAGTGCTGGGGATGGGGGTCCTGAAAGGTCTAAAGTAGTAGGGAGACAAAAGGCTGATTAGTATGCAGTGGGATGGCAGGCTGTGGCAAGTTCAGCGTCTCGATCCTAGTGCGCATGTGCAAATGGAGGAAACCTGAGACCGCTGTGGAGAGCTGGTTTGGAGGAACAGTGGAGCCCTGAGAGATGCCAGAGAACGCCACCACCTTGCGGTGGGCCTCAGGCACAGTCTCTCTACAGATTACAGGTACTGAACTAAGCAGCTAGCACAGACTACAGTGTAGAATACAGTAAATCTTGGGTAAGAATAACAGTTAAATAATCTTAATGCAGGCAACTGTGGCAATAATATCACAGAGGAGTACAGTCCAAATGCAGGAATGAGAGACCCAGTGCTAAACTACAGAGACTAGCTGTAGAACACACTCAGTAAGCCCTGCTAGAGTCCTCTAAGCTATAGTCCCAGTTACACGATTGAGAACAGCAGCACAGCTGTATACCCTAAGAGTCCAGAGAAGGCAATGCTGGCGATTAAAGTAACCCCACAAAACTGCTAAAACTAGCAGAATGCAGCGTTGAAGAGTGGTGCAGAAACAATCAGGCAGTCGGCGGTCAGAAATTCAGGTAAAACACCAACCTCTTGATCTCATAACAACACCATGACAAGGATAGGAATTCATTGAATTCCATCCTTCGTCACCCTCTCCCATACAGTATAATGCTGTGATTCCATCTTGGGATTCTGGGGTCATCATAAACCACTCAAGCTTTGCCCTTGAAGTTTACGATGTCACCAGACTCCCTCAGAGGAATCACAGCCTTGTTCTTGTTGCTTTCCCATCTGTTGCTCTATTTGTTTACTCGCTGTGATACATTGTAATGCAGTTCTTTCCACCCCCCCCCCCACTGTAGAAGTGCATTGCAGTGACTGTAGCACGTGAAGACCCTCATACAGCCAAGAGGTCTTCATGCACTACACACAGAGTGGCCCCGTTGTATTCTGTATTCTTTTGTTTTATTTCAAACCTGAAATTGACGTCAAGCAGTAGTATCACCAGCAGTAAGAAATTAGCTGGCCTTCACTGTTAAGCCATATCATATGTGTTTATTTCACAATTTTTGAGGAAGGGGAGGGCTCAGGGTATAGGGTGTTAGTAAAGGGGGGGAGGCAGACTAGATGGGCCACGTGGGTCCTTTTCTGATGTCAGATTTCTATGATTCTATGATTTATAAGCCTCATGACAACAGTTTGTAAATCTGCATGGTTTTGAGCGGGTCCATGTGCACGATGGTATTCCCAGTCGTATACTGCTGTATCCAACACAGATTTACAAGTTTTCAGCTGGGGTTCATTTATTAAAAAAAATAATTTCAGAGGCCTTTCCACGTCTCTGTACACGGGTGTGTGTGTGTGTGTGTGTGTGTGTCAGGCAGAGGGCATGAAATAAAAGAAAAAAACTGCCTTCAGTAAACAGCACTGGAGGTCGGAGGCTGCACTGTGAAAGTGAGTATAGAAACAGAATGCCAAAATGATGTGTGGGAAAAAAAAAGCTGGC
The DNA here is from genome assembly GCA_016271365.2 of Neoceratodus forsteri. Lineage (NCBI taxonomy): Eukaryota > Metazoa > Chordata > Ceratodontiformes > Ceratodontidae > Neoceratodus > Neoceratodus forsteri. The sequence goes on along the minus strand of CM028136.1, from coordinate 51,519,072 downwards.
CTGCCGACACAGTAGTGGTGCCTCTACTTGCAGCGTTACCGCCCCAAATTCAGGGGTGGGTAAGGAGATGTGTCCTGCTCAGAGTAGCACCTGGAGGTAAACTGGGGCCATTGCTGATGTGATTGATCGGCGCCGGTGGGCCCTGCCCCCAGGGCACTGACATGGTGCTCATTCCAAGTGGGGAGGCAGAGCCTTGGGTGATGGCCTCCTTGTGCACTTCCGCCACACCACCCGACCCTCATTGGCAGCATTTCTGCTATCCAGCCCCTGGCACATGGACATTATCTTCGGTGGTTCACTTCTCACTCTCCTCCTGCACCCCATGGGAGAAGGGTTGCACCCAGAGAGGGATAGAACCAACCTGGGCACCAGAGGGACACACTGGGATCTGGCGGTAGATGACCAATGGAAGTGAGTGTAGTGGGCAGAGGAGTGGCACAGTGTTGAGCCTGAAAGAGTGAGGCTTTGGGGCGCAAAAAAAAATGTTCAGTCAGGGAATCGGCTCCAGAGAAGCATGGCTGATGTTGGTAGCTGACAGCCCTTCTTTTGCTCTTCTGATCAAAGGTAAAAGATTCCCTGGCAGGCACGACACAACTAGCATGAAAGTGGCAACCATTTAATATCCACAGGATGTGTGGACAGGTGACCCTTCCCCTACCCCCTTTTTCCCCCCTCTTACTGCTCAGCCTTCCTCCGGCCCTCTTTGGGCCATCTGAAGCCCAAACCCCATAACCCCAACTTCTTGCAGGGCTTATCTTGCTCCCTGCATTGCACCTGTGGTATACAGTCCCTGTGGTGGAGGTCCTCAGGCTGGCTCAGTTCCCTCAGAAAGGCTATTATTGTGTGCAGGAGTGAGCCTGGTCAGTGGGGTCTGCGAGCTTCTGCATGGTCATCATTCTGCATGTCTTGTGTGTTTTCACATTTTCTGGCCCTCCCCAAGGACGCGCACACCAGAGCCAGTGGGACACTAGACATCTGTTCGGCTCAGCAAATGGCATCCTTCCCTGCCCCTGCTCACACTCCAGTCTGCACTGCCTCCTTTGGTCATCTGGTGGTAGTCACATGGCAGTAGTAGGTCCCCCCTCCCACCTGGGGAGGAGAGCGTCCTATGGGACACACATACCTTCCCTCCTGGGCCGACCCTCTGAGGAGCCGGGCTTTTTCTGAATCTGGCTCATCTAAGTTGTGAGCGGTAGCCCTGCCGCTGCACTGATGGCCTGCCCTTTCTCTGATTTCTGTGCTGGCCATGATCTGTGTACCCCTTTGACTCTGCCCTAGACAGCAGGAAAGGGGGAACCTAATCTGAGTGACAAACCATTATTTTCTGTGGTGCTGATTTTATTACCTTATGTTCGTTAATAGTTTTGCTCTACTGGCACTGTTCATGTTTAAAATGAAGAAGCATATTTTTTTTTTCATTTATAGTTTATTGGGGTTTTTTTAAAAGCATATAAGTAGAAAAAAACATAACTTTGGGAAAAAAGATTTAAAGAGATTTTATCATTTTTTCTGTAAAAAGTATCTTTTACTACTGCTTTTTGCAGTGTATATATACACACACACATATATATACATATTCTGTATTTATGGTCCTGGCACTACTGCCATGGATTCCCTCAGGAACCCCTAGGTGCCTGGCTTAGATAGATCTTGTTTACCCTTTGTTTGCAGTGACCTACCTGCATGCTGCCTCAGATCAGACTCCCCTGGGTGGAGTAGCGGTGAGCTCCCCCTGCTTATGTAGCAGTCAGGTGGCCATGAGGGGGTCTAGGACCACTGAGGTCTATCGTCTTCCAGGCGGTAGAGCCATTTTCTTTGTTTCCTCCCATCCCCAGTGACACAGGCTCTCAGGGGAGGTCCTAGGCACCTATGCACGTAGAGCATGCTTACTATGTTGGATCCTCATTGTGCATCTGTCCCTCCCATGGCGGTCTATGCTGCACTGCCACCTGTGGTCACCATGTGGCAGTATCGCAGTGAGGAAGGAGACCCACCTTCCCTGGGGGAGGAGGAGAGCATCCTCTGGGATGTTCGACCTCCCACCCCTCCCCCAGCCATCCCTCAAAGACCCAGCCTTGTTCCCGAAGCCGGGTCATCAGCGTCGCAAGCTGTAACCCTACTACTACACCGATGGGCCAGCCCTTCCTCTAATTTTGTGCTGGCTATGATCTGTGTACCCATTTGCACCGTGGACAGCATGAAAGGAGTGACCTTACAGGAGGGCGAGGATGGCTAAGCAGGGTTTGTGCTAGGTGTGGTAGTCAGTGTTTGGACCTAGAAGGTGTCTGGCTTCAGTAGACAGAGTCCCAGGACAAGAATCCTGTAGAGACAGTAGCTAAAGGTAAGCACGATGGGGGAGGCAAATAAAATTGTGGGAGGGTTTTCCATAATCTTGGATTCACACTGGAATCCTTCAGTGAGATACCTTACAAATGGCATTAGTCCAGTGGAGTGTCTGCCCCAGAGATAGAACTTTATGCAGATTACGGAATTTGGAATACAAGTTTAAACTCTGCACTGTGATTACGCCCTTCCTGCTGTTCTAACATCAGCTTTGTTTCTCCGCTGAAAAGAGCGGTCACCCTAAAGTCAGCTCAAGTCTTCTGGTCACACTTTTTTATTACTTTGTTGTTTCGATTTATTAGTTTTTTAATACTCTGTATAGAGTGTTTATTTTATTAAATTCATTTTTTTACAGTTTCTTCAGTTTCCAGTTGATTCCCTGAAACCGGAGAAGGTAGCTTGACAACATGGTTCCCACCTGAGGGAACCAACTGCATTTTAGATATAGATTTAAAGCAGTTTTATCATTTTTTTCTGTTAAAAATATCTTTGACTCCCGCTTTTTGACTGGTAACCATTTATTTAAAGTTGATAGGTTCTATCAGTGTTTGTCACGACTGATGGACCTGAAAAAGAGAATAGGACCCACAGGTTTCATAAATTGTACAAGTGGCCCAATATTCCAAACTGCGCAGTCTGAGCGCAAACCCTCGCTGCTCAAAAGCCTCCACCCCGCTCACAAATCTGGACTGTCATGTACGGTATGGGCTGCACGCCCATTGGCTGTAGCTCTGCACCAATGGGCGTGCAGCCCTACCGACAGTCAGTCGGCGGGGCGGCGGGCGGCAGGGCGGGTGGATGCTGTCGCTCACTGCCGCGGGGGAGCGGGTGGAGGGGCTGTGGGTGGGGTGGGGGACACTAGACACCAGGGAGATGTTTGGGGGTTGTGTTGTGACATTCTGCTCACGATCGGGCTTTACGGTCCACTGGACCACCAGAGAGTTATTCGGGTTGGGGAGGGTTACATTCTGCCCGGCGATCGGGCACTGGGGGTTCATACAGGTTCTGCCCGCGATCGGGCACTGGGGGTTCATACAGGTTCTGCCCGCGATCGGGCTGTGGGAGATGTGTGTGTGGGGGGACATGTCACGTGTTCTGCCAGCGATCGGGCTGTGGGAGATGGTGGGGGGCACAGGGACCGAGTTGGGGCCAGCCAGGGTGGCAGCTGCTGTGTTGCTGCACACACAGTGCAGCAGCTCACCTGTGGGTGGCCCTCAACTTAAGCCTTTTTTTGGCTCAAGCAGCGTGCGGGCGCAGGTTGGGGTTGCGCATGCACAACTCTGCACAACCCGACTGAATATCGGGTTGCGCAGGTTATGCATGGATCCTCCCTCCTGTTGAGCATGCATTCATTTGCATTGCTCTTTGCAACCTGTTGCCAGTGGCGTAACTGCCTCCTGCTGAATATCTCGCAGAATGGGCGCATTTTGGACTTCTTGAGCACTTCTTCGCATGGGCGCCAGCCACTTTGAGAATATCTGGGCCAGTGTTTTCAGCTCCTGGCGAAAGCAGACTGCCGCGAGTTTGTCTAAAGTGCCTGGGTCCAGATCATGATTTTTATTAATTGTGAACATTGTAAAAAGTTTTGCCCTAAAACACAAAAGAAAAAGCTTTAAAAAGAGAAGCATTTATGGCTTTTCAGTGTGCCTCGGTGTCACCAAAGCATAGTAAAGGCTTAGAGAGAGAGAGAGTTCCTGAGGAGGGTAGAAATCGCACATCAGAGGGTTCTTCTTCTGACAAACAGCAGTTGCTGTCAGAGGGGACAAATAAAAAAATAAAGCTGCTCAGCCATCAGAAAGGCTTGGAAAGGGCTGGCCCGGTGGCGCTAAGGGTTGAGGCGCTGGGCGCCACACCTCGTGCTATGCTGACAACCCGGGTTCGGGAACAGACTCAGGTCAGTGGGGGAGGCAGGATTGAGCATCCCCACGGTTGCTCTCCTCTTCCGGGGGGGGGATGGGTTACAGGGCAGCAGTGCACACATGTGTTGCAGCTGGCATGGAAGCATAGGCGGTGAGGTGTGGCGGCTCCACACAGGGAGCTGGAGGAGGGAGGCCACTGTGGATTTGACAGACGGCTAAGCACGCCGCCTGTCTGACTTAAGTCCTCTGCATCGGCGCCTCAGGGTTGGGACCGGGACAAAACAAAAGGCAAAAATCTCCCGGTCTCACGCGCATGAGGCTGGATCCACGCTACGCTAGCCCGCTGAAAGTCCCAGAGGAGGTAAAATGGGATTCTTGGGGCAGAGACCTGGAGGAAGTAAAAAAAAAGAAAGAAAGGAAAAAAGGCTTGGAAAGGATGGAATAGTTATCAGAGTATCCGATTGGGGGAACCCTGATCCCAGTGATGGCAGGCATACAAGTAAAAGAGCCTCAGAACACGTCCTGGAAACAGTGACTGGTAAGAGAAAAGCAAAAGGAAAATGCCAGTCTTGCAAAGGAAAAGGAGTTGCCAGTGGATCAAAAACAAATGCCCTCAACAGAGGACATCACTAAGGTATGGCAGTTTTTCCAAGCATTCCAGGCTATGGGGAATGTGTTTAGTGTGCCTGCCCCCTCCCCAGACTGCGGTTCCAGACCAGTTGCCTATGGTTACAGCTGATTTAAAATGTGTCACACGGAAAACAGTTTTCCTGATAGCCGTGACATCTACCAGGAAGATAAGCACACTGCAAGCCCTTTATATAGATCCAGGCTACGTAATCTTCCATATGGATGAGGTAGTCCTTAGGACCAGTAGGAAGTTCCTACCTAAGGTTCTGTCAGAACTCCACTTTAACCATTCAGTTATCCTTCCTGTACCTTATCCTGAGCATTCCAGTACAGGTGAGTAAAAAGTGTCTTGATGTAAAAAAGGGCACTTGGTCATGACATGGACCAGACGAGGGATGTTAAGTCCCAGAGCACCCAGCTTTTTGTTACCTGTGGAGAGGTTGGTAAAGGTAAGCCAGCAACTAGGAAAACTATCTCACGCTGAATAGTCTCCTGCATACAGTTTTGTGAAAAAGCTCCTAGAGGCCTGCGAGCACCTTCTGTAAGGGGCATCTCTACCTCTGTGGCAGCCTCAAAGGGCTCCCCCCCTTCAGTAACTCTGTAAAGCATTACCTGGAATACAGTACACACCTTCATAAAGCATTGCTTCTTGGAGATACAGTCCAGAGGGAATGCCAATTCTGGAACTGCTGTCTTGCATCTTTTTCCTAAATAGGTTCTAGAGCCATCATCCCAAGGCACTGCTACTGAGTCTGCCATTCATAAGGCATCTCATTGATCGCTTCCTGTTATTTGAAGAAAAAAAAAATACCATAGACCCTGGCCCGCTGGCGCAGTGGTAGCGCTACCGCTCACGATGCCAGCGACCCGGGTTTGGGAATGAGCCCAGGGAGTCGGAGAGCCAGCCAGGGGAGGAGGCTGAGGTCCCAGGGACTACTCGCCTTCTCCGGGAAGGGAGGGGTAGAAGCTTGGCGCTCAACTGGTCCCATGCGGAGGCCTGGAGTACAGCAAGCACCTAGCCAGTGCAAGAGGGAGGGACGCAGTGGATGTCAGCAGTTATGCCTTGATGTCGAGGCACAGGTCGCGTCCACACAGAAACAGAAAAGATGGCTGTCCAGGCACTAGGAAGATGGAGTGCTTGGTGCAGACCTCATAGCTCATGCCTACCTGTCCTTGCTGGCCAGACGAAGACCAGAAGTTCAGGGTATACGGGCCCCACCTTGTCCCCACCTGGGGGGAAGAACCACGGCTCCATGGGGGTACTGGAGGGCTCCAGGTAGGAGGAAAAAAAGGGGGCAGACACCATAAGCGATTTCCGATGATGCGGTGCTTGGAGAGCTGGGGGAGGAATAAAGTATGATTTCAAAAAAAAAAAAAAAATACTCATTCATCAGTGGCCCTGACAAACCCTGACCCTGCCTCCCCTTCTAGCACCTGAAAATAGGTTCACACAGGAATCGGTTCTTGAGGTTTTGTGAGCATTACTTGTAGTGCAGTTCCTCAACAGTTGTTACAATGTGACCATTTCAATTTTTCATGTTGTCTACTGCAATTTGGTAGGATTTTTCAAAAATTGAAAACAACATTTTAGAAACATTTTTGTAGCCATTTAGCTTGTTTTAGTGGTCATTGCTTCCCTGTCTAGGGAAACAAATCTGATATTAGAACAGCAGTGAAGAGTTTGAACTTATACTCTAAAGTCTATAATTTTCAACAAGTTCTATGTCCAGGTCAGCACACTCCTGTGGACTGATGCCATTTTCTAAGGCATCTCATTGATGGACCCCTGAGAAGAAACAACATTACTATGGTGAGTAATTTGTTTATCCTTGCCCTGATTGTGATTGAGGAATCTAGTCCTATACAGGGATGTAAACTGAGATGATTTTATTTTCAGAACTGCCTTTTGGACCAGTAACGAACAACAGACTGGCCAACAACAAGGCTCAGTGTTAGTATATGTCCTACTTTTTTTTAAAGGACATTATTTGCACAGTGCAGGGATCAGAAAGGGGTGAATGGGGGGGGAAAAGAAGCTGCCTTCTTAACTTTTGTTTTGTTACCCAGGTTTTGTGGATGTTGAGACTCCAACACTGTTTAAGAGAACCCCAGGGGTAGGTGGTGGTCTGTATTTTTCTATAATAACTAGCATGATGCTAATCCTGTCTCAAAATATGTAAATTGTTCTTACACACACACAGTTATGACATCACAAATCCCATTACACACAGCTGTGATGTCATAACTGTGTATAATTGAGTTTTTGTAATGTTAAAACAGTGTTTGTTGCCATTAACTTTTCTTTCCATCCCCTCTTTCTTGTCCCGTCCTCCTACCTTTTCAACAGTGTTTGCACCCTACCCATCCCCCCACCCAACTGCGCCCAGACCAGTTGAAGCCTGTAAATCTGATTTTATAATTTTTTGTTTTATTTTGTTTTTAAACATTGATAAAACTGTTTTTATATAAAATGTGGGGTTCAGTGTAAACTTGTTTGGTTTTTACACCTATCCCCCTATGGGTAAGCTAGCGTGGTTTGTGAAGTCATCACAGACCTCAAGTACAGTAGAATCCCGATTATCCAAACCCCGGTTAACCGGAAATCCCTCTTATCCGACCTGCATTTATGTCGTCCGAATTTTACTGATTTTTGCATTGATTACGTTAGCGATCAACTCGCTGTCCCTTAGAACATCTTAGAACACCTCAGTGTATATTTTTATCCATAGAATTACCTCTCAAAAATGATTGGCATACCTTTGCTTACCTGTCCCTTTGCAATTGGTCCCTGTGCATCAGCTGTTCCCTTTAATTAAAGCAACAAGTACTCTCCCTCCCCCAGTTTATTTTCACTCTGTACAATACTGCTTGTCACTGAAATGAGTGCCAAGAAGAAACGCAGTGCTCACTTTGCAGCAGAAGCTACGGATCCTTGATAGGATTGAAAATAGTGAGCGTGCTGTGTCCCTGGCTGCTGAATGTGGAGTCGGAAAATCAACAGTAAGTGACATAAAAGACGCAAAGGAAAAACTGCGTCAATTTGCTATGTCTCTTGAGGGTTCTTGTGGTCTGGAGAATAGGAAGACAATGCGAGCATGCAAAGACGATGAAAGGGATGATGCAGTATACCTGTGGTTCTGTCAGGAGCAGGAGTGGGGGACTCAGATATCTGGGCCTCTTGTTAAAAAAAAAAAAAAAATGATTCAGTTGCATGCTAAGCTCGGTGGTGACGGGTAGTTTTCCAGCGAGTGACGGCAGGCTGGACCGCTTCAAAAAAACGCCACGGCATAAGACAACTTTGTTTGTGTGGCAAGAAGTTGAGTGCAACAGTGGATGGAGTGACTCCCTTTATTCAGCAGCTACAAGATCTTATTAAGGCTGAATCACTGCCAGAACATCAGATTTATAATGCCGATGAAACTGGGTTATTCTGGAGATGCTTGCCGGACAAAACTCTGGCTCATAGATCAGAGAATGATGCCCCTGGTCACAAAAAACAGAAGGACCAAGTCACTGTGCTTACGTGTGTAAATGCGAGTGGGTCACATAAGCTCCCCCTATTCTTAATAGGCAAATCTAGAGAGCCAAGGTGCTTCAGGCACTGCAACATGACAGCACTTCCAGTGTTGTATGGGCATAAAAAAAAAAGCGCATGGATGGATGGCACACTGTTTGTGAAATGGTACAAAGATAATTTTGTACCGAGCGTAAAGAGGCATCTGATATCATTAAATCTGCCCCTTAATGCCATTCTACTCCTTGATAACTCCTCAGCTCACCCTGAAATGCCTGCAATTCAGACTCTGGACGGCAGCATCCGTTGCCTATTTCTACCCCCAAACACAACATCTAAAATTCAGCCCTGTAATCGGGGAATTTTAGAAATCTTTAAAAGGTTATATAGAAAGTGGCTGCTTCAAGCTGTTCTGTCTGACAATAACAGTGAGATAAGCCAGCAAGAGATTATCAAGTCTGTCTCCCTAAAAGATGTTATGTACATGGGTAGGGAGGCACGGGACAAGGTAAAGCCTGAAACAATAGCAGCGTCCGGGCGCAAATCAAGAATCATGGTGCCAGATGAACTTGTTTGAGAGTCGGAGGTGGATCAGATGTGTTCGGACACAGACTTTGGAGAGCAAGATCTTGATGAGGATCCTAAAATTGCTGCACTGGCAGAAGACATGATCTCTAAACTAAACGTGTCCCTGACAAATGAGGATATGGAGAATTGGCTAATGTGCGATAAGGTCGAGGAAGGGCATGCACGTCTCTCTGATGATGCAGTTGTAGATGCCGTTCGACACCAACCAGACATACCAGAACAAGGAGAAGTGGATGTGGATGAGGATTCAGACGAGGAGACCAAGACAGTACCCATACCCACCAATGCAGAAGCTGTGCAAAGCTTTGACAGGTGCTTACTCTGGCTTGAAAACCAGCTGGACTGTGATCCAGTGCAGCTCACACTGCTACGAGGATTGCGCTCGAAAGCTGCGAATAAGCGAGTACAGAGCCTGCAGCAATCAGACATTAATCAGTACTCCTCCCCTTTGCCCAAGTAAAACTGCACTGTAAGCACGAATGAAGCACCCCCCACACTATGTATTCACGAGTACAAGCATAAAAAAAGAGAAACTGTGATATGAAGCAAAAGCACGACCACAAGCAAACCAAACCAATTTCTACACAAAAAAAAACATCAAAAACATTGACTGGATACAGCCTAGTGCTTTAGATTCATCCACTTAAAAGACACATTTACTGTATCTGTGAATCTATACTCTGATCAAGCAATCTCAATTATACGAACTCCCTTTTATCCGAACTGAAAACTTATCGCCTTTTCGGTTCGAATAAACGGGATTCTACTGTATGTGTAAAATACCTTGTTATATCAGGCCCCCCTCTCTTACACATGATCCTACTGTGCATGTATTGTATGGCATCACAGAAGGTGTAATTGTGTTCTAGATGTGCACATAATGGGGTGATAATGAATTTCCTGATCTGTGACAACACACATGCACACATTTCCAATTAGATTTAAAGGGGAACAGTCAGCACTAAGAGCCTCACTCCAGCTGTGGGTCTGGTCTCCATTTGCACCTTGTGTGCAAGAACATTTTTTTTTTACTTGGCGTTTACTGCAGTGTAGTAGGAAGTAGCAGGCTGATTTTGCTGACTCGCAGATATTTGCTATGACTAGAAATCCTAGAATCCCCTGCAGCTGACATCACAGCAGGGTTGCAGCAAAGGGAGATTCAGTAGTCTGCATTACATGTCACTGTTTTTATAAGCTCTGATCTTTTGTTTGCTGGTCCCGCTGTCCTCCCTGGTCTAAGTACAATCACAAAGGACTGTACTTAGCCCCAGGAGAACAGCAGGACCGGCAAACATCTGATCAGAGCTTGTAAAAACACTAATATGCACTGCAGGCTGTTGAATCTCCCACTGCTGCAGCCCTGCTCTGATGTCAGCTACAGGGGATTCTAGATTTTCTAGTTACAGCAAATATCAGCTTGGGAATCAGCAAAATCAGCCTTCTACTATACTGCAGTAAACACTAAGAAAAAAAAATGTTTTTATACACACAGTGCAAATTCGGACCTGCGCCACACTGGGGTGTTGGGTCTTAGTGCTGACTATCCCCCTTAATTTTATTTATTATACTTTTTGCCCCCTACTGCCAGCCGTCTGGCACCTCTGCCTGGCCATGGAACTCCGCTTCCACCCCCATGTTTGACCGCAGCCCTCTGATACACCATGGCTTACCCCCCAGGGTGGGGTTGCGGCACCAACTCCCCAACAGTGCCACAATGATGGGACTAGGCTGGAGGGCCGTCCTGGAGGCGAATCGAAGCCGAGGCAGGCTTCATCAAGGGCGGCCAGCAGGTAGTATTTTCTGAGTTTTTCTTGGGGCGGGACGTGCAATGACGTCCTGCATCCGCCCCACCCCCTGAAGTGCTCTGATGCCAGTTGCTGCGGTACCCCCGGCCTCCGCCAGGAATCCGTCAAGCACCAGACATTCTCCCCACCCTCTCCCTGGAGAAGGAGAGCAGTCCTGGGGACGCTCCATCCTTCTCCCCCTGGCTGGCCCTCCGACGACCTGGGTCCATTCCCAAACCCGGGTCGCCAGTATCGCAAGCAGAAATCCAACCGCTGCGGCGACAGGCTGGCTGACTTTCCCCCTTTAAACATTTAAAACAAGGTTTATGTTTTCTTTAGATCCAGGTCACAGGGTCCAAGAGCTGGGAACACATGGACTCACCACTTTTGCCCAGTCTTAAAGACCTGGCCCACAAAAAAACAACATCCAGTGCAACACTATACCCGGAATGCCAAGGGCCTCTAAAGAATCCATTACTTCTATGACATAGGTGGTGAAAGCAAGAACATCAGAAGAAGCAATGCTGTCTTTTCTGAGATGTTACCTGGGAAGTGGGGCAGAAGTTTCTTAAAGCAGAAAGTCACAGACTGAACTGAATGTACCAAATACCTGTTAAATGCTTCAAGAGAATGCTGAAGGCCAAAGGAGGGATGTTGGTGGGTTCTTTGGGGAACTTTTGCTCTGATGGGGAACTGTCCTTGAAATTCCATTATTTGAAGGCAGAGTTCCTGTCTGTGGTCATTGCCTGAGGGAAGAATAGACCAGCCCAGCTCTTCTGACTGTTGACAGGTTGTTACACCCAACTTGTCTACAGTCCAGAGGAGTGCTGACTGTCACAAACGCACTCTGCTTCCACAGTGCCACCCTCAGAGTGCAATAGTGTGAACAGGTAACAGACAGGGTAACCCTCCTGTCTGCTTTGGGTCCGAATCACCTTCTAGCCTCGAGTTCTGGAGGGATTCAAACTGTGAACCTTATGCTAGCATACCCAGTTAACAGACTCGGATACGTACCTTCTTCGAGGGGATGCGGTACAGTCTTTCACCCAGGGGCACCCAGCTGGGTTTTCCAAAATGTACCCTTAGAACTCTGTAAGAGACCTAGGTATTTCTTACCTTTTAAACAAGCTCAGTAACACAATCAAGCTTTTAACAGCTGTCAGACTTAAACCAGGGGTTCAGCATCACATGCAAAAGGAAGTCTGAGAAGACACACAGGCAGTATTTCAAAGAAAAGGTTGTTTACTAAAAAGTTTCAAACGGATGAAATAAAATACAGAACAATTATATCACAAATCTCACAGTCATATAACAAAAGAAAAGAAAGTTACAGAATACAGCCTCCTACCACAGACACCTAATTCTTCTGTATCTAAGTGCTTTTTAAGCCAGAGAACTGTCTTTTTCAGAGTCCAAGACTCATATGTCACACTTTTTCCCCAGATGGATGATCATTTGAATCTCCATCTCCCCTCCCCTTGTGAGATCACAGCCTAGACCCTGCCATAGGTCCAATTTCTAACATAGTTATCTACAAGGATGTATTTTAAATTATGTGAACATCAGCAAAAAGCCATTTCCCAAATATGACAATCTGGGATCAAACCTTTCTCTTTGAACTGGTTGTTGATTCCTGTTCCCAAGGAAGATCAAAGGGTTTACAAATTTAACACGCCGCTGTTATCCAACAGTCTGTCCTCTAGGAAATCATAAAAGTTTATAAGGCTTATACTCTGGCAGATGGCCAGAGCCTTAATTAAGAACAGAACAGGAAACTTTAGGTTTTCCCTTCACTAGTCAGTTTCACACATCCTCTGGCCAGTTTACAGCATCCTGTGTTATTACTACATTGGAACCTTGGGGGGTCACACACTGAAGCCCAGCCTGGCTGTATCGAAGCAGACATTCAGACACATTTGTTTATAATACAAATATCATACAATAATCATAAGCAGATGGCAGTGTCACAACCCTCCCCACCTAGACTGAATTTGGGGGCTCCATCCCCTGCATGGGATGAGCTCCCCAAGTCCATTCGTTCCTCATAGAGACGCGACAAGCCATCTGTATTTTTATTCGTTGCCCCTGACCTGTGTGAGACTATCATGTCATACCCTTGCAAGGCAAGACTCCATCTTAATAGCCTACCATTCGTTTTACCCATTTGAGCCAGCCAAACCAGGGGGGTTGTGGTCATTTTGTACCTCAAAACCCTGCTCGTGTAAGTATGGCTCTAACTTTTTTAGGGCCTACACCATAGCAAGACACTCTTTTTCCCAAGTAGAGTAAGCCTGCTCCCTGGGAAGTAACTTTTTACTCAGGTACACTATGGGGTGATCTTTCCCGTGGTTGGATGTCTGGCTCAGCACTGCCCCAGTACCCACATCTGAGGCGTCAGTCTGGACTATAAAGAGTCTGCTATAGTCTGGACTTGTCAATACTGGAGAACTGCACAGTGGCTCCTTCAGTCTGGTAAAGGCTTTTTCACAGGCTGGTTCCTAGGTAACTTTCTTAAGCATCCTTTTCTTTACCAGGTCAGATAGGGGAGTGGCCAGGGCAGTGCAATTGAGTACAAATTTCCTATAGTACCCTGCTGTCCCCAGAAAACTCCTGACCTGCTTCTGCATTTCTGGTCTGGGCCATGCCTCTATTTTAACTTGGTTAGGATGGAGCTGTCCCCAGCCTACAACATACCCGAGGTATGCCACTTCAGCCATAACCACCTGGCACTTCTCAGCTTTGACAGTGAGCCCGGCCCTCTGTATCCTGCACTTCCCTAAGGTGGGACAGGTGTGCCTCCCAGCTGGCACTGAAGATGGCAGTGTCATCCAGGTATGCCACAGTGTACTCCTCAGCACCATTTAACACCTGGTTCACCAACCTTTGGAAAGTGGCCGGGGCGTTCTTCATTCCGAAAGGCATTACTTTAAATTCAGACAACCCTATCGGAGTGATTCAGGCTGACATCTCCCTAGCTCTGGCAGTTAACTCTACCTGCCAATACCCCTTTGTCAGGTCAAAAGTTGTAAGGTATGTCATCCCTCCCAACTTGTCCAGGAGTTCGTCTGTCCATGGCATTGGGTGGGCGTCTGACTTCGTGACTGTATTCGGTCCACGATAGTCCACACAAAAATGAGTAGAGCCATCTGGCTTGGGAATGAGGACTACAGGTGAGGCCCAGGAGCTGTGGGATTACCCCTAAATCCAGCATTTCCTCCACCTCTCTTCTAATGTCCTTTTGGACAGCCTCTGACACCCAATTTGCTGTTAGCCGTATGGGCGCCTGCATCCCTGTCTCTACATCTTGCGTCACTAAGGGGGTTAGTCCAGGCTTGGCGCTAAACAGTGGGGCAAAGTCTGCTAAAACCTCCCTTACTTCCTGGATCTGGTCCGGAGCCAACTGGGGTGACAGTTTAATTGCCTCCACAGAGGACTTCCGCTTGCTTTCTTCCAGCAAGTCCAGAAGGGGGTCTTCTTCGTCTGTCCCCTCCCCAGGACTACACACTGCAAAAACCATGTCAGCCCTATTAGCATATGGCTTCATCAAGTCAAGTTGACATGGTACATTCTTTGTGTATGTCTTCGGTCAGGTAACTCTATAATGTAGTTTACATCATTTACCTTTCTGACAACTTTGGTCCTGTCCACTCAGCCTGCAGCTTGTTTTTCTGGACTGGGATTAGGACCATGACTTCCTGACCCTCCGTGTGTGAGCGAACTCTGGCTCTTCGGTTGTGCTACACTTTTGGTTTTTGTTGGGCAGCTGCCAGGTTGCTCTGGGCTGTCCCCATAAGCTTCTTCAGCTTTTCCCTAAACCTAAGGACATAATCTACTATGGGAGTTCCCTGGGTGGCATGCTTGCCTTCCCAGTCACGTACTCGGCGTCCATATAAGAGCTTGAAGGGGGAAAACCCTGTCAACTCTTGGGGCACCTCCCTGTATGCAAACAACAGGTGGGGAAGGTATTTCTCCCAGTCCCTCTCATGCTGTTCAGCAAATGCTTGGAACATTGACTTAAGGGTACCCTTAAATCTTTCCACAAGCCCATTGGCTTGTGGGTGATAAGGTGTTGTGCATCTCTGCACCACCCCACACTTCTCCCACAAACATTTCATCAGGTCCAACATGAAGGAACCACCTTGATCGATGATAACCCCCTGCAGAAACCCAACGCGAGAGAAAATCCCAAGTAAGGCATCTGCCACTTTTTCTGTCCTCAGTGAGGATAGGGTGACAGCCTCTGGATACCGGGGGGCGTAATCCACCACAGTCAAGATGAACCTCTTTCCAGAGGAGCTGGGGGTATTTAAAGGCCCCACAGTATCCAGTCTCACTCTCTGGAATAGCTCCTCCACTATGGGCGATGGAATCAGGGCAGCTTACGTTTTCTTACCTGCCTTCCCTATTTCTTGGTATCGGTGACAAGACCTGCAATATTCCTTCACCTGCTGGGTGAAGTTAGGCCAATAGAAATTTTGGGCCAACCGCTGCATAGTGCATGCGATTCCCAGATGATCAGACATGGGAATATCGTGTGCAGTCTTGAGCAGCTGCTCACGGTACCCCTGGGGAACGACAAGCTGCCTGCCTATCACCCCTCCCTCTGTCTTAGCATCCTGAGTATACATCAGTCTACTGTCCCCCTGTCCCCATAAACTTTGTGTTTCCTGTCACCTCCATGTGCTCCATCAGAGTCTGCCCAAGCACTCAGCTTCTCTAGACTAGGGTCACTTTTTTGAGCAGCTGCAGACTCCCTACACATTCCCAAGGCATGGGACAGGTCCTCTTCAGTGTCTAAACTAGGGTCTCTAGCTCTAGTATCAGGGCATTCAGGATCACTGCCATCCCTAACCCTCTGACAGTGGGTCACCCCTCCTTCTTCCGGAGTAACCCTTCGTAGCTGTTTGGTTAACTACTACTAGGGAAATTTCTACCCCCCTTTCATCAGTCTCCATATCAGGAGACCCAGGCTGGTGAACCATCCTCCCAGTGGTTTCCACAGTGCCTTCTACGGGGTCCAGAGAACCACAATTTTCCCACTTCGCTTGGCTAGAGGTAACTACGCACACCATCCCATTTGAGATTGTTGCCGAGAGTTACATCAGCCGCTTAAGTTTCAGCTACAGCAGCCTGTTGCACAGTTCCCCCCTGTCTCACCCCAGTCTAGGAGAACACTAGCAAGTGGCAATGTTTTCTCCTCCCCAGTGAACCTCTGTACAGTCACAAATTGATTGAGTGTAAGGTGACCAGGCTGTACCAGATCCCCTTTTACCAAAGTCAGGGATGCCTCCATGTCTCTTAACCCTTGTGTCTGTACACCATTCACAGTGACTGGGTGCATGTGTTCCCTCATGTTGACTGGTATGCTTTCAGGGACACACAAACTACCCACTTCTTTTCAAGCACCACTTTGGGTACTACCTGTCATTTTGGGGCACTGTCTGGCAATATGCCCAGTTTCTTTGCAAACCCAACATTCATTTCTTTTCTCAGGTAAATCTTTTCTTTGAAACCTGGGGCTACCTGGTTTCGGTGGAGGCAGGGAGGGTTTTAGTTGCCCTGTAGGCGCGCGTTTCCTTTTCTGCGCTGCTACGCCAGACCCATTCGCTCTCAGAGGAGGTCTGCTTCTGGCATAGCGGTCCGTGAGTTCAGCAACCTCTTGCACTGTTTTTGGATCTCGGTCCTCCAGCCAGGTTTCCAGCTCTGCTGGGCATGCCCCAAAAAAACTGCTCTAACAGTACGGTATTTTCAGTTTTATCTACAGAGTTTGTTTCAATTCCTTCCCACCAATGTTTTAAAAACTGAAGTTGTTTCATGGCTAGCTCCTCGTAGCTCATGTCAGGGCTTCCCCTGAGCTTACGGAATTTAGCTCTGTATGCTTCTGCAGTTAATTCATGCTTTTTTAAAAGTGCAGCTTTAAGTTTGCTGTAATCTTTACTGTCCTCGTTGTCCATTTGACCCAGTGCATCCCGAGCTTTCCCGGTAAGTAGCGGGAATAGCTGGAAGCACCAGGACCCTCTAGGAATATTTGCCTGAATGCATACTTTTTGAAAAGAATTTAAAAAGGCATCCATATTTTCCCCCTCTTTAAATTCAGCTATTAATTTAGAGTTTAATTTGTAACCTAGTCCTGTAGTTCCAGTTAAACCCAGGCCACTGACCTGCTCTGGTGCTGGTGTTTGGAGTCGTAGCTTCTCCAGTTCATGTTGCCTCTGGTGCTCACATTCTTCACGGTCAGCTTCTCACTGCTGTCATTCAGTCTCTCACTGTTGTCGCTCCACTTCTCACTGAAGCTGTCTCTCTCTTTCCTCTGTGACTCGCTGAAGTCGGCCCCTCTTCTCCTGTGCCTCTCGCTGCTCTCGCCTCTCTTCTCTCTGGAACTCCAACTCCATTCTCCACAGCTCCATCTGCAGCTTGATCACTTCTGGCTCCAAAATGCTGGTGACCTTCCCTTGCTGGTATGGCCCTTGGCTTCCACTATCCCTGCTGTCCTCCCCACTGGATCCAGACACTGCAGTGGACCCTGACCCCTCCATGCCCAAGATTTGGTCGTTTTCAGTCACAGACTGTGACTTGAGGCTCTGTACATCTGTGTCCACGAGGTTCTGCTTGTTGGCTTTCCCCTCGTGCTGGACTTCTCTGTCCTGGCACAACTGCCTCAGGTAGTCTACAGTGTACCTGCTGTAGTTGGAAGCCATCTTCTTCCCTAACTACAGCTGCTCTAACTTGCACTTTAGAAAAAAAATAAAACAGGTAGGAACTTTGACTGTAAGCAAAATGATATAGTTCTGTTTACTTAAAAGAAAATCACTGCCTTATTTTGCACGTGAGCTGTACAGTATTAATCTGACACACTGAGCTGGTAAAGCTTGTGTTACCAAATACTTTAAAATCACACCACTGCCAACCAAATCTGTCACAAATGCACTCTGCAGGTCAGGCCCTCTGCTCCCACAGTGCCAACCTCAGAATGCAGTAGTGTGAACAGGTAACAGACAGGGTAACCCTCCTGTCTGCTTTGGGTTCGAATCACCTTCTACCCTCGAGTTCTGGAGGGATTCAAACTGTGAACCTTATGCTAGCATACCGAATTAACAGACTCTGATACATACCCTCTTTGGGGGAATGCAGTACAATCCTTTGCCCAGGGGCACCCAACCAGGTTTTCCAAAATGCACCCTTAGAACTCTACAAGAGACCTAGGTATTTCTTAACTTTTAAGCAAGCTTAGTAACACAATTGGGCTTTTAACAGCTGTCAGACTTAAACCAGGGGTTCAGCATCACATGCAAAAAGGAAGTCTGAGAAGACACACAGGCAGTATTTCAAAGAAAAGGTTGTTTACTAAAAAGTTTAAACAGGTGAAATAAAATACAGAACAATTGTATCACAAATCTCACAGCCATATAACAAAAGAAAAGAAAGTTACAGAATACAACCTCCTACAACAGACACTTAATTCTTGTCTAAGTGCTCTTTAAGTCAGAGAACTATCTTTTTCAGAGTCCAAGACTCATATGTCACACTTTTTCCCCAGGATGATCATTTGAAACTCTATCTCCCTTCCCCTTGTGTGAGATCACAACCTAGACCCTCCCATAGGTCCCATTTTTAACATAGTCATCTACAAGGATGTATTTTAAATAATGTGAACATCAGCAAAAACCCATTTCCCAAATATGACAGTCTGGGATCAAACATTTCTCTTTGAACTGGTTGTTGAGCCCTGTTCCCAAGGAAGATCAAAGGGTTTACGACTTTAATACGGTGCTGTTATCCAACAGCCTGTTCCTCTAGGAAATCATAAAAGTTTATAAGGCTTATCCTCTGGCAGATGGCCAGAACCTTAATTAAGGACAGGGCAGGAAACTCTAGGTTTTCCTTTCACTAGTCAATTTCACACATCCTCTGGTCAGTTTACAACATCCTGTATTATTACTACACTGGAACCTGTAAGGGGGGGGGTCACCCACTGAAGCCCAGCTTGGCTGCATCGAAGCAGACATTCAGACACATTTGTTTATAATACAAATATCATACAATAATCATAAGCAGATGGCAGTGTCACACTGACCACAGAGAGATGCAAGGAATTTGGTTATGTCTTCACTGACAGGGTGTTCTCTATTGGAGCTCACATCTCACCAAGTGGGTTGTCATCATGATCCAGCAGTGTCCTGCCTCTGACGAGCATGGGCCCTCCGAGGCTGTGTGGGAGATTCAGTTGACTTGGGGTGGAGGAGGTTCTGCGGGTGATCTTGATGCTGCTGCTTACTGGATCCTGCTCCTGCCAGGCTTTTGGTGGACCACGGAATGAGCTTGGCCCACTGTTCGCCACGATTGTTAGGTGTTCCTTAGAAGAGGGGATCTTCTCTCTTACTTAAAGAGAGGGCGGGAAAATCTCTTCTGATAAAAACATCACTAGGCCCTGATGTTCTGGCAAATTACAGACCTGTCTTGAACGTTCCCCTTTTAGGGAAGATTTTGGAGACAGTAGTGGCACTACAGCTTGAGGCTCATCTGGAAAGCGTTAATGTCTGCGAACCACTGCAGTATGGTTTCAGCAATGACACCACAGAGACCACTCTTATTGGAGTGCTGAATGACTCCTCATGACAGATGCATTTAATACAGTATCCAGTGATATGGGCAAAGCAGATTGAGTGACTCAAAATGAGCTACTCAGTTTGCGCGCCCGCATAGAGAGCGACCATGAAAGGATAGCGAGCGGGACAGAATAGAAAATGTTGCAGGGGTTATGGGGATGTAGAGGTGACAGGTTAAGGAGTGCAATTGAGTGGGCTGCTGCTAAGCTGGCCTTCTGGCATAGAGGTTACAACCACTGCCTGTAGTGTGCATGGACCTGGATTCGAGGCTGCATATGGGTGAAAACTGTTGTTCATTTTTAGTACTTTAACATTTTTTATCGCCCCTTCCCCCTATTTCCATACCTTCCCCAGTGTCTGTCTCCCCCCAGAGTTGATAATTATATTAAGTTGGGGAGGGTGCGGGGGCTAAATTAAAGACCATATATTATATTCGGCATAGTGCTGATCGCTGTTTATGTTTTCACCACTTAGCAGTCACCGTTTTGCGAGTCGCGATTTCGTACTCGCTTATATCACATGGAACCATTTAATACCATTACCTATCAAGTACTGATTCACTGTCGGCATAGCGGTAACGCTACCACTCGCGATACCAGCAGCCCGAGTTCAAGAACGAGCCCTGGCCATCGAGGGCTAGCTAGGGGAGGAAGAGTGAACATTCCAGAGGATGTGCTGATCTTACTTCGAGACACAGCTCTTGCAGCAGGTTACACCATTAGGACTGAAGCTGGCAGGCATCAGGACCCCATGGAAAAATTCTAGCTAGCTATCTTCAGCGGGGACCGCCCCCTGACGTCGGTCCGGCCCCCGATGTGAAGACGTGGTACGCAAGGCCGGTCCCTTGAACTCCCAGTTCTTTCCACCGTCGACTTGCAAGTCTCGACCCTTCAGTTCACAGTTCTAGCGACGGCTGTGGTAAAGTTTTTTTCTTTGGAAAATTCATTCTTTCTTCAGTTTATTGTCTGATGTCCTCTCCAACCTTCGGTCATTCTTCGAAGTGCGCCTGTGTGAAGCAGATCCCCTTCAAGGATCCGCATTCGGCCTGTGTCCGGTGCTTAGGCCCAGACCACGACACCCGGTCCTGCTCCTTTTGCCAGGGTTTCAACAGCAGAACCCGGATCCGTTGCCAGAAAGCCCTACAGGCGTTCCTGCTCGAGGAACAACTCAAGACCATGGCCTCCAAGGAGGTGAGCAGAGGGAGGAGATGTTGCAGCTCCTCCGTACGGGTTCGGACGTGGCAACCCAAGGCGTTACGAGCCACGTACGACCACAGTGGACTCCTCGGCCCGAGTAGCAGCTTCAGGCGATTCTCCGGAGACACTCTTGGCTCCATGTCTCCGGTTTTACCCCGGACGTCCAGAAAAACATCATGGACGCTCCATTCGAGGGAGAGGTTTTGTTTGGTAAACCCTCAGAGAAGATAATTACCAAACTCCAAGAGGCCGGGAAGGCGGTGAGGTCGGTTCAGGCCATGTACCGACCCAAGCTTAGTTCCTTTCGTGAGGAACCAAAGCCGATTTCGTGGACGGACGCAGAGACAACAATCCCGCCCCGCTCCACAACAAAGGGGTCCGGTTTCGCAGAGCCTAGGAAACAGCCCGCAGGTCAAGCCAGCGCACTTAAGCCGGTCCAGCCAGCGGACCTCAGCCACCACAGTCTGGATTCTTCCCGCCCCCGCCCTCAGGATCAACGGACGGCCATGGTCGGGGTCGTGATTGCGAATTTCCTGCCAGGATGGCAGACTATAACCACCGACAGGTGGGTTTCTTCAGTTGGTCAGAAGAGGCCACTTTATAGAATTCAAGGAAAAGCCACCTCGAGGCCTTCCTCTGCTCTCCCGGTACCCGGGTCAGCACAAGTCATTGATCAGACAAGAGGTACTCACGCTCCTGCAAAAGGGAGCGATAGAGTACGTTCCAGAGAACCAGAGAGGACACGGATACTATTCCCATTTCTTCCTGGTTCCAAAGAAGACAGGGGACCTCCGTCCGATTCTGGACCTCAGCGACCTCAATTTGTCGGTCGCCTACAAAAGATTCTGCATGGTAACTCTTCCAGGTCTCATTCCCATGCTGAAGCAGGACGCCTTTTTAGCATGTCTAGATATGCAGGACGCTTACCTGCACATCCCTATAGCTCAAGCACACAAGAGGTTCCTGCGCTTCGAGTTTTTCGGCCATCACCTTCAGTTCCGAGCCCTTCCATTCGGGCTGTCATCGGCACCCAGGGTCTTTACCAAATGCATGGCAGTCGTGGCAGCGTCTCTAAGGAGACAGGGCCATTATGTGTTCCTGTACCTGGACGATTGGCTTTTCATGGCCTCCTCCAGAGAGGCGTTGTTACGGGCGATCCAGAGCACACAGGACCTGTTTCGATCTCTGGGTATCCTAATCAACCACTAGAAGTCTCTCCTGGTACCGTCGCAGAAACTGCAATCCAGAGGGCGCAGTACTGGACACCGCTCAGGGAAGAGCATTTCTTCCAGACGACAGAGCGGAGCGCATCAGATCCCTCATCAGGGAGCTTGTCAACAAGACCGCCCCAGCCAGGTTGGTCCTTCGCCTGCTTGGACGCATGGCTGCGGCCATTCCTACTGTCCCTTTCGCAAGGCTCCACATGCGGGTGACTCAGTGGATGCTCAAGGTGCAATGGGACCAAAGACAAGACCACATGCAGCATCCGGTCAGAATCACGAACACCGCGATTCGAGACTGGCAGTGATGGCTAGACCCAGGGACACTCTGTATGGGCGTCCCATTTATAGCGCCGTCCCCGGAGGTAATCCTCACCACAGACGCCTCAGGTCTAGGGTGGGGAGCGCACCTGGACGGGGTGAAGTCCCAGGGCACGTGGACCCCCCTGGAGGCCCACCTCCACATCAACATCCTAGAGATGAGGGCGGTCCTTTATGCTCTACAGGCATTTCAGTCAGAGATCCTTACTGAGTACTCTCCTGCTTCAGACAGACAACACGGCGGTGATGTATTACGTCAACAAACAAGGAGGCGCACATTCTTACCCCCTTTGCAGGGAGGCCATGAGGGTGTGGGATTGGGTAATCCGACACGGAGTGAATCTGATCACAGTACATGTTCCCGGGGTGGACAACACAATTGCAGACGGCCTGAGTCGCTCACAGGCCAGAGTCCACGAGTGGGAACTTCTTCAGGAAGTAGCAGAGGATCTGTTTCTTCGATGGGGAACTCCAGAATTGGACTTGTTCGCTTCCCCATCCAATGCAAAACTGCCCAATTTTTGCTCGCTAGATCCAGGGCCTGGTGTTTTCTGGCAAGACGCGTTGTCCCTCTCCTGGGCGAAGATTCCCTCACGCTTTCCCTCCCTTCCGTTGATCCAGAGAGTTCTTCTCAAACTGCGCAGGGAGCATGCATCTATGATCCTGGTGGCCCCTTTTTGGCCCAGACAGATCTGGTTCCCTTTGCTAATGCAGCTATCTCGGGAACCTCTGCTCCCGTTGCCATTCAGCTCCCATCTCTTGTCTCAGGAGGAGGGTTCACTGGTCCACCCGGACTTACGCTCACTGAACCTGCATGCATGGCTCCTAGAAACATAGCCATCTCGCGTCATGGGGTCTCGCAGGAGGTTGCGGAAGTTCTTTCTGCAGCCAGAAAGCCAGCAAGGCATACGACGTATCCATGAAATGGCGCCATTTTTGTCTATGGTCGCAAGCACGCGGCCTTTCCCCTTTAGGTTGTCCGGTGAAAGCGGTGCTGGAGTACCTGCTCTCCCTTTTTCATTCGGGTCTCGCCTACTCCTATATTAAAGTGCACCTCTGTGCTATTTCAGCTTACCACCTACCGGTGGGACAGCGCACAGTGGCACAATTAGATGCCTCTCGAGAATTCTTGAGAGGGGTGTTACACCTTAGGCCACCCATTAAGGACCCAGTGCCTCCATGGGACTTGCTCTTTGTCCTGGAACAACTCACGCTCCCCCCTTTTGAGCCTGCCGCAGATTGCGAGCTGCGTTTTCTGTAGTGGAAAACGCTGTTTTTGGTTGCTATTACGTCAGCACGAAGAGTTTCAGAGCTTCATGCTCATATGCAAAGAGCCTTATTTAATTTTTCACCGGGACAGAGTATCCCTGAGGACGAATCCTAAATTCTTACCTAAGGTGGTTTCCACTCTTACTCTCAATCAGGATATTGACCTGCCGGTCTATTTCCCCAATTTTTCTAATAGAGGAGAGGCGCTGCTTCACACCCTGGATGTTCACCGCAGCTTAAGGTACTACCTGAACAGAACTAAGCAGCTTCGTACTTCGGAGCAACTTTTTGTTTCCTTTACTGAAAGGATGAAGGGCCAACCAGTATCCAAACAGTCCCTGTCTCGCTTGCTTGTCCAGTCCATCTCATACTGTTATGATATCAAACGAAAGCCCCTCCCGGGATCCATCCGGGGCCATTCCACTAGGGGTGTGGCCACCTCCTTTGCAGCACTCCGTAACGTCTCCACCTCCGCCATTTGTGCTGCAGCCACTTGGAGCTCTGTGCATACCTTTATCAGGCATTATAGCCTGGACATCGCTTCACGGCGAAGAGCAGGCTTCGGCCTGGCGGTGCTACAGGGTCTCCTGTCCTAGATCCAGGACCTGGAATGTTCTTTCCAATTTCCTCCTCCCAGAGTGTTTACAAGCGCTACTGCTTGGGAATCAGTCCTAATGGTGTAACCTGCTGCAAGAGCTGTGTCTTGAAGTAAAATAGTACAGTTACGTAAGAACTTACCGTAACAGTAGATCTTCGAGAACAGCTCTTGCAGCAGGTACCTTCCCGCCTACCACCCCCCCTTGGAGGAGGCATGGCTCAGTTTTTCTGAGCAGGGATTTATACCTTTCTGTCTTCTGACGGCGAATCCTCGGTCTCCCATTTCTATGTCAGCTCGGCGGAAGCTCCGGCGGAGAACTGGGGAATCTGTCGGGACCGCCCCCTTATGTACTACGTCTGACGTCGGGGACGGGACCGACGTGGGGGGTGGTCCACGCTGAAGATAGCTAGCTAGAATTTTTCCATAGGGTCCTGATGCCTGCCAGCTTCAGTCCTAATGGTGTAACCTGCTGCAAGAGCTGTTCTCGAAGATGTACTGTTACGGTAAGTTCTTACGTAACTGTACTTTTCTTCAGGGAGAGAGAGAGAGAGAGAGACACATCTGCCGCTGTTTTACTGGCATCTGGGTGATCACAGTTGGTAGTGCAGTCACCAGCACCCGTGGAAGGGAGGACACCAACCAGAGTCTGTATGAGGCATGCTAGCATGTCTACAATTAAATCCTCGGTGTGTGCCAGTGTCCTAGTGGGTGGAATCAAAAAAGCAAGAAAAATGCCCACACCAGGCACAGTGATCCTGCTGCACTCGGGCTCCGATCACTGCTCTGGACACTCATGGGAACCCCGGGAACTTTAGCTCACAGGAGGGGGCTGGAGGCTGGACCCAGCACTGTTGGCCCCACCACAAGAGGGGGCAATGGGTGAGGGGTTGGAATCCCAGCGGTGAGCGATGGAAACGTGGTGGGATGGGGCTGGGTGAAAATGGGCTAAAGGTGGGTGTGTGCAGAAACAAAAAAAATGAAATTACTTATTGGTCCTCTGAGGCACTTTGATGATTCATCAGCTGTGTTTTGGCCTGGTTTGAGTTGTACCTAGTGGCATAGTGCAATGGGTAGGAGTATGACAGGTGAAATCCAGCTAGCTGCCCTTAGCTGTGGAGTGACACATGGTCCAATCTTTAGTACTGTTTTCAGCATCAAATGCTTATTTTTAGTGATGTCATTAAACAGCTCAGCTTGGAGTTCCACTGCTACGCAGATGACACTCCGCTGTACATGTTTATTTCCACTGACAATAGCCAGTCAGTAACTGTGCAATATGCAGTCAGTAACTGTACTGCAGAACTGCTTGAGTGACATTAACTCCTGGACGGCATCCAGCTGGCTGAGTTTAAACCCGGTAAAACAGAGGTGCTTCTTATAGAGCCAGGTCAGCAACGATGGGGGCTGAGCCCATGATGTTATTTATTCTGTTTCTCCGGTGCTGCCCCTTCCACTTACCTACCTACCTCTAGACCCATCTGACATTTACATCTACACTCGGGGTCCACAGCACGCAGCTGCATTACCGGTGGTGGAGTAAGCTGTGGAAAACAGAGATGAGGTTTCAGGAAGCTGGTTGATAGTGCTGGGGGGGCTGCTAGCTCAGAATGGGACAGGAGCATAAATTAACAACAAAAAATGAAGTTGCAGAATTCTTGAATGTGTTTCAGAGAGCTACTGTGTGAGCAGAAAAATGACATTTATGGTCTAGAAACGTATGCTGCTTTGACACTGGACAAACATTCAGAGAATCTCTTATTAAGAGTGACATGACAGACATTTCCAGGGGGCTGGACTACCGGTGACATCAGCGGCTCCATGGCAGCTTAACCCTCGAGCTCCACTCTGCCTCCAACAATATCTAAAGGTATCCACTGAAGATGATAATGCAATCCCCAGCTAAAGGGACCCGTTCAAAGGTGCTCCTTACCAGGAATCCACAGACCCCAGTACAGAAACTTTACAATATGCTCCAACAAAAAATAAAAGGGGGGGGGGTTCATGTCAGAGGTCGCGGGAGAAGAGATCGGAGTAGAAATGGCTCCCGCTGAGGAAGATGAGTGCTCTCAGCTAGTGACCTTCATCTTACAGATGGCAAAAACGGTGAAAAAGGTTGACAGTACCCTCTCAGAACTTTGGGAGGACATAAATAAAATTGAGCACCAGGCAGATCAGATCAAGATCGGCCTTACAAATGTCAGCAAAAAGGCCAACCGGCTCCTCCTCTTCTTACTAGCCAGGGAAAGAGAACTCACAAATAAACTAGACGACCTGGAATGTGGGAACCGTCATCAAAATATTAGAGTGTATGGAGTTCCGGAGGACTCCGAGGATGGAGCCGCCAACCCGATCACCTTCCTACAAAATGTGCTCTGAGAGGCTCTAAATCTCCCCCACAGACTTTAACCTGACGATGGACAGAGCTCATCGCTCACTAGTTTGGATGCCTACCAACCCCGGGGGCCGACTCAGATCCTTCGTTGCAAAACCTACATCTTACAGTGCAAAAGAAGAAATTCTGCGGCTCACCTGAGGAGAAAAGCAATTATGTTTGGGGAGCACCGAGTGCAGATTGATAACAACTACACCAACCTGGTTCAAGAAAGTAGAAAGGCCTTATGGCCCATCAGGAAGCAACTGCGTGCCAAAAACTTGAAGGCCCAGATACTTTACCCAGCGTGGTTGCGGATCGAGACAGAGGGAGGGTCCAAGACCTTCAAAGATCTGGTGACAGTGTCTGGAGAGCACCGGAATTTCAGTCCCGCATTTGATGAAGGAGAGGCTGAAGAAGGAATTAATCCACTCAGCGTGGGCTGTGGCACGAAAGGGTCCCCCCATCTCCCAACAGACCAACGAGATCTGCTCCTCGACTTTATGAGCAGACATCTGCACCACCCTTAAGCAGTACAGCTCCACAGTCCAAATTAACTCCATCATCGTGAAGGAGAGACGCAGTCACTGCAGGATGCCAGTAGCTGCGTCTGGGAGTACATCCAAACAGCCTACCTGAGCTAATTAAAATAAACTGGAAGCAGGAAATTCAAGCACCCCCTTCCCCCCGGAGTAACCCCAGTTTTCTTGAAGGTACTGTACAAAGAAAAAGGGACATGCTGCTGCAGAAGGGCGAGAGGGTGATTTGGGAGGAAGGGGGAGAGAAGGGAAACTGAGCATATGGGACAGACTCGGTCGGTGGCTTGTCTCCCTCCCCCACCCCCATATATTAAAGATGCTAAGGCAAATCTGTGGAATAATGCAACTAGAGTGGACAGAATTACAACAGACCTGAAATGGATTCTCTCTGTCAGGGGAGACCTTTGCCTAAGGGATGCCCTCAAGTACATACCATAAATGGTAGCTATAGGCTGTGCTGGAATCGCCGAGGCAACAGAGTGAAAGAGCAACAAACCCCTAAGCCAAACTTCACAATATGGAACGTTTGGGTTAAGATGGGTGGGTAAAGGTGGCTAGTAGCAACAAGTCATGATCTAGACACAAGCTGTATAAAAATAAGAAACAAGGTTAAGTAAACGAAAATGTTGTATGCTGGATACTACAAAATGGATGCACAAATGTTGGGGAGTCTTTTGAATAAACTAAAAGTGCTGAATTACGAAGTAGTTTACTCCTCCCCCCTTGCACTTAATTTTACAAAAAGGGCACTAAGGGAGAGGTTACACAACAAGGTACTGCAACATTATGTGGGTACTAATGCTGCCGCTGATGTTGGCTATCTGCCATGGGGGAGGGCTGAGACACAAGGAATTCCCTGCAAAATGGCTAGGCCCTAGATTTCAACCTGGGCTTAATGTCCTAGAGAGGACATGACCCAGCACGGACGTCACCATCCATGCTGACCAAGGAAGTTGGAATTTAACATGTTGGGATTTTTCCCAACGGCACCACACCGCGAGGTTTGTGGGGAGGACCCCTCAGTATGGCAATCTCGACCCACACAACAGTTTCTATTGCAGGGAAGGGTTCTTTCTAACCCCCTGTGGGGGGGGACAAGCCGAGGGGGTCCTACTCACCACAACACAGAATGGTTTTAAAAAGTATAAATCTCCAGCTGGAGTTATAGAAGCTGAGGATCAGGTTTTTAAGTTAATAAGGGTTACACTCCCACCTTGTGGAGAAAGTTGGTATTGTTTAATCAGTTTACAAGTAAGTTATTGCCAGTTTGAAAACTGGATAAAGTTTAATTTGTTACAGAAGCAGGAAAGGCATATTCACAATGTGAAAGAGAAAGGTATACTATTTTATGAAATAAGTAATAGGTTGCAGAGCTATACATTATGAAATCAACAGAGTAAAAGGTGCAGAGTTAAGAGAAGAAGAAAGTGTATTAAGTTGGGACCAGTGAAGACTGGGAGGCCCCCAAGAGCAATTCATTTCCCCCCAAAGAATAAAAATGGCCACAATTACAACTAAAGTATTATCTTACAATATTAATGGGATCACCCACCCCATTAAAAGAAGACAAATCCAAAAATTTATCAGGGACCAGAAATGTGAAATAAATTTTCTCCCAAGAAACACACGTGTCTCCTACTGAAGCCATAAAGCTCAAAACAGCGGGCTTCCCGGTCCTTTACCAGGCTTCCTCATACTACAAAACCCTCTATAAAGCAGAAGTAGGGATACCAATGGCACATACAGCTAAATTCCTGAGAGATCTGGGGTTACCCAGCCTAAATGAAACTCATACCCAGATACTAATGGCCCTAATCTCCATGACTGAGATTCAGGCTACAATAAAAGCATTAAAGCCTGGTAAATGCCCAGGACAAGATGGTTACTGCGGAGAGTTCTATAAAACTTTTGCCCCGGAAACAGCAACATTGCTCAGAAATGTTTTTAACCTGATTTGGTTAGAGGGAGAGCTCACCTCCCCCATCATGGAGCTATACCACCATAACAGTAATACCTAAGGAAGGGAAAGATCCAAAATAACGTAGTGTGTGTATAGGCCTATATCTCTACTGAATATAGAATATGAAATCTTCATGGCCATCTTGGCAGCAATTGCTAACTCAAATTATACAGCCAGACCAAATGAGTGTCATTGAGGGGAGAGAAGCCTAAGAAGGGGTCAGGAGGACATTAAACATAATCGACCTAATAAACAGACACCGTACCCCTGCTTGTCTTCTTGGATTAGATGCCGAGAAGACATTTGACAGGGTCAACTGGAATTTTCTGTTTGCAGTTCTGCAAAGGATGGGATTCCCAGATAATTTCTTGGCAGCAATCAAAGCTCTGTATGTTGCTCCACAGGAGTTTGTTAGAGTAAATGGAGGGATATCACAAAGGCTTACACTGGGAAGAGGAACTAGACAGGGTTTCCCCTTATCATCACTGCTATTCGCCATATACATTGAACCCCCGGCGCAGGCGATTAGGGAAGATCAGGGCATTAGGGGCTTTAGGGCAGGGGCGATGGAACAAAAGATCTCCTTGTACGTAGACGATGTGCTGCTTTACATAACTAGTCCAGAGGAGACCTTACCAAGGGTCTGGGATCTCCAGAACAAATTTGGACAACTATCAGGCTATGCCCAAAACAAAAATAAAACAGAAATATTATGGGTTTTTTTACACTCCTTCCGCCAGAATAAATGAACTGCTCCCCTTAAGATGGAACACCCCCAAAATAAAATATTTGGGGACATATATCCCCAAAAATTGCAATCACCTTTTCGCCAACAACTTTGACCCTCTTATTGGGCAAATTAAGCAGGACATAAAAAAATGGGAGCTCCTTAACTTCCCCCTCTATTCCAGAATAGAAACAATTTCGATGAATATACTACCCAGGTTTTTGTACCTTTTTCAGAGCCTGCCCATAAAAATACACCCTGAGCAATTCAAGATCTGGCAAAGAATGATTATGAGGTTTGTTTGGGCTAACAAAAAACCTAGAATAAAAAAACTGATACTGCAAACCAACAAAACATTTGGGGGAAGAGCAGTCCCAAATCTAGAAGACTACTATCGGGCAGCACAGCTAAGAAATGCCTTACTATGGGCAGTACCAGAATATCAGGTGATTTGGAAGGTACTGGAGAGGGAGGACAAGGAGGGAGCCTTCTGGCTAGAGTATTCACCCCCCAAAGTACTGAACAAAGGTAAGGGGAAGTGCACTGAACTCAGTTAAGATCACCTTAGAAGCAGTGCACAGGATATGGGCATAGCATAAGATCTTGGGGAACCTATGGACCCTAAGATAGTTTGCTTGGTATGGGGAGTTTGGGCCGGCCAGACAGGATCTCACCTTCAGGAGGTGGGATAGACTAGGCCTGAACACCTTGGGCCAGTTTCTGAGTGGGGACATGATTAGGGAATTTGCACTGGTTTAGTTGAGACAGACTGACCACTTCAGATACCTTCAAGTCAGGACTCGTATTCAAAAACTACAGAAACAGTATGGATATAGACCAGGACCACTAGGTATACAGGTTATCATGGGAGAAATATTAAACTCCCATAGAGGTAAGGGACATATCTCGGCCATTTATGGGGCCCTTAGAGATTTAGGAAAGGGACACACCACCCCCCTCAAGAACAGGTGGGAGAGAGAGTTAGTCGAACAAGTTATGGAAAAAGAGTGGGACAACATTTTTACACAAGCCCACAAAACTACTTACTCCCAGAGAAGGA
Source organism: Neoceratodus forsteri (assembly GCA_016271365.2). NCBI lineage: Eukaryota > Metazoa > Chordata > Ceratodontiformes > Ceratodontidae > Neoceratodus > Neoceratodus forsteri. Next base: position 51,488,487 of record CM028136.1, on the reverse strand, counting down.
AATAATTTGAATTGAAAGTTCGAGCAAGGTTTTTCATTACCCTGGCAATGAAAAATAAATGGGACAAGGGGCACAAACCAAACTGTTGGAGAGAGTGCGGGGAGGGGCAGGCCGGCCACTTACATATCTTTGGACAGTGTCCACAGCTAGCTCGCTTCTGGCAAGGCGTGACGAAGGCGATGGAAACCATCTTCTCCCCTAGGGAGGTACTAACCTTGAAACATTTGGTGCTAGGCTGGACCCCGGCGGGAGTGAAAAGCAGGGACCGGGTATACTTGTGGAATGTTCTGGTGGGAGCTGCCCATAAAGCTGTAACCAGGCGGTGGCTTTCACCAGATCCACCCACATCAGGGCAATGATATGAGATGGTTGGGGAGATGCAGGAAATGGAAGACCTGACACAAAAGATCAACTCCAGGACCTCATTATTTGTAAACAGATGGATCCGACGGCTAGTGTGGAAAGACGCCATGAGGGAGGGGAACAGAGAGAGGAGAATCTACTAGGGGAGACCCAAATGAGGGACCCTGGGCATGATCCTGATCACTAGAGAAAGGAACAATCCGTCTCATTATCCTATCTCCTATGGCCCAGTAACCGGGATTTTCTACTGGTCTTCCGATGAAATGTTTCTCTGATCTCAGATTTTTAGGAACTCTGTATTTGGGGAAAGAAAGGAACAACTGTTATTAACTGAATGTCAAAAGATCTGTAACCTACTGTAAGAAATGAGACTCTTAACTGAGAAGATGTATTTTGTAGCTATGCCTGAATCTTCAATAAACATGAATTAAAAAAAAAAGTGTGACATGACAATTAAGTGGCAAGCTGTCAAGAAGGAGCATTTGCCTGTGAGCATGACCCAGAGGTATGTACTGTTTCAGCGTACAACATAGATGGGGCACGCTTTCCGCTTCCCAATTGTAACTGCTGTGCAATAATTTGCATGTACCCTGTATTGCCACATCTCACCTGGGATCTGTTTTATAAAGTTGTATTGATGACTGATCAGCTTACAGGTGGAGTCTATCTAAATCTGGTATTTCAGTGTATGTTCTTAGTCAAGTACACAGGTTGTTGTAGTCACATTTCAGTGCAAAACCAGTAAACATTAATGCAGACCCTTGTATTTGAAATTACTGTGCAGGTTCTGGCCACTTGCATTAATTGAATTTCCCTTTTTGTACTGCAGGGTGCCAAGGAGTTTGTGGTCCCCTCAAGGGAGCCTGGGAAATTTTACTCTCTTCCTCAGAGCCCGCAGCAGTTTAAGCAGCTGTTGATGGTTGGCGGCATAGACAGGTAGGAGCTTGCTTGCAGGAGGAGTCCCAGCACAGTGCACCACTGGCTGAGCAGTGAGGGGCCCAGCATTGCAACTAGCTGCTGAGCACGCCCCAGTATTACAGAGTCCTTTCACAAGGCAGTTTATTAAGGGAGGTTGCAGTCCCCGTCCTTGCCCAACAAATGGCAGCTGGAGTGGAATCCTCTAGCTACTCTTTGCACAACTGTCAATTACAAGAACAGTGAACATACTACAGCAGCATGGTCGTACCACTCGGGTATTACACGAGGCATAGCACAACACTTTTTACACTTACATTTCATCTTGCTCCACAAAGATATACCGATATTCCACAATGTCTTGGAGCTATGTCTGAACATAAAAACTACTAATACAAATTAAATTGTTTCTTGAAATCTTTCTGTAACACTAAACAGCGTTTTTATGGGGTTTTTTTTGGTTTGCTTTATTTCTTTATGCTCCCTGTGCCCCTGACCAGCCACTCCTTCAGGTTTTGCCTAGGGACCCTCTTCGCCCACCAAGCCATCCCTCTCGGCCATCCATAACGGCCGCCTATGTGCTGTGCCCAGGCTGCCAACCTATCCCTTCGCCAAGGGGGCTCCCACCTGTGGCACATGGGAGGGGAGATTTGAGAGTCCGCTACACTGGGCACATGGTGGGGGATCAGCTTAGAGGTGCTTGCCCAGGCTTTATTGCATCCGTACACAGGCAGTAGCCTAGTGAGATGCAGTTACGATGCATGGTCACCCACGCCACAAAGTGTGCTGCTACTATGGGCCACCAGGAGCTGCTCATAAAGCAGTGCAGGCACGGTCCCGTCTCCCCATGGAGGAGAGCATCCAACGGACGCTCCTTACCCTCTCCACCAGTCTCTGCTCCTGTCGTCCTGAGTACGGGTGCAAACCCAGGTCTCCAGAGTGCTGAGCGATCCCTTATCACTTGGAGCCACAGAGCCAGCCAAACAGCATTTTTAATGGTGTTGTCTTTTAAGTTCAGACATTGGTGTCACATTCTGGTCATTTATTTTTTTGCATCTGAAAGTCTGGCACTTCTTGTTGTACTACTGACAGGCTGAGAAGTGTAAATACTCTACCAAATACTTCTCTCCAAATGGACAGACAGAAGAAACAAAACGGATCTCTTTTAGGGAAAATGTCCAAGCCACCTGCTCAACCCTGTTCCATCTGCATGAATGTTTTAGTCTCAGATGCTCAGAATGCTACTATAAATGTTCCCCAGGTGCCAAACACGGACAGAAAGTAATCTGCTTATAAATAGTGCTTGCAGCTTTTTTTTCCTTTCTTTTCTTTTTTTTTTTCGCATTATCTGTTTATACTCCAACCCCGGCCCCAGCCCGCCACTCCTTTGGGCTCGCGTAAGTCCTCTATACCCGCCAGTCTCAGTTCTGCTGCCTAGCTCCATCAGTCACAGCCTGCGCACCCTGCGTTGGGGTTGCAGCACTAACCCTATTGGAAGGGGCCCTCCCACAGGCAGGGGGACAGGAGGAGGAGGAGATTACTTGAACGGTGCTCCCAGAACAGATGCGTGGACAGAGGAGGTGTGCTCTGGGTACTGCGGCATGGAGGAATGAGTGGCCATCATCCAGCAGGGCTGGACAGCCCAGTTTCCCTTTTTCAGTCCTGCCCACCCATTGGTGCATGCTGTAGCGTGCGTCCTGGGTGGGGATGACCAGCAGTGCGTGCTCACTCACACTGCCTAGGCCACTATCTCAAGCAGCCACCAGGAGCCGCTATGGAAGCGGCACAGCGCCACCTTCCCCCCCCAGGAGGGAAGCTTCCAAGGGATGTTCTGAACACCCTCCCCGCCAGCATCCGCTCCTGACGTCCCAGACTTGGGGCGCAAACCCAGGTTGCTAGCGAGCCGAGCGAACTCCGATCGCTCGGCACTATGGAGACGGCTTAATTTTCTTAACTTTTTTTACATTTTGCTTGCTGCTGGGAGAGATAGGAGTGTATGTTTGAATCTGTCCAGGAGGCATTTTGTCTCTGAGATTTTTTTTTTAATCTCTGAGATTTTTAGTGAGTTTGAATCTTTCTTCAACTGTCCAGGAGGCGTTTTGTCTGGTGGAGGATTAGCTTGACTCTTTCTTTAACTCTTTAACTGTTGCTGGCTTGTCTGGAGAAGGATCAGCTTGAATCTTTCTTTAACTGCTTAACTGTTGCTGGCTGCTGGGGGAGGAGATTTCTTTGCCCAGAAATAGGGGAGCTAATCAAGTAGGAGATGCTAGCTTGACACTCTCCTTAACTGTTCAAGGAGGCATTTTGTCTGTTCATTCTGCTTGCTGCTGGGAGAGGTAGGCGTGTGAGTTTGAATTTGTCCAGGAGGCATTTTGTTCATTCTGCTTGCTACTGAGAGAGGTAGGAGTGTGAGTTTGAATCTATCCAGGAGGCATTTTGTTCATTCTGCTTGCTACTGAGAGAGGTAGGAGTGTGAATTTGAATCTATCCAGGAGGCATTTTGTCTGTGAGACTTTTTGCCCTCGCACCCACCACCACCACCTCCACATCCACACATTATTAAATGCTTAGTTAGTTGGGGGGAGCATACAGGCTCTGCCCAGGGGCGGGCTGATAGCTAAAGAGCAGATAAAATCAGAAGGAGGAGGAGGAGCTGCTGATTATGTCGCCTAAGTGGACATTTGTACATTTAAATTGCATGATCTTGTCAATTTCACTCTGTTAAGAATGGGATAAGTTTGACAGGGCCACAGAGCAGAAAGGGGCAAGGGCTGTGGAAACATATCAGGGTCATAAACAATTAATTTTTTTTTTGTATTATTTCTTTCTCACCCCAAGAATTCTTTAGCATCTATTGACAGATGCAGTATGCCAGCTGCCCTGGAGAGGAGGAGTCAATGCAAATGAGGAAGGCTTTGGCCAATCAGGATACAGTTAGAGTAGAGTGCTGCCTGCAGTCAGCCTGAGGGACCTCAGAACTTTTTCTCCGCTGGACTGGCGACACTGCCCTGGAGCTCTCCTCTTCAGAGATCTTCCTGTGCCATTTTCTTTCTGTTTGAGTGCTGCTTTTAAGGTATTTTGTATGTTTTCTTCATTTTATCTATTTTTACCGCATCTGCACTGGGTTCTGCGCAGTTGCGGGATTTTTTCGTGTTTTCCCCTCTTCGGTGTTTTTTTCTGAAGTAAAATTCACCTGCGTCTTGCTTGATAAATTGAGTCGTTTTATTTAATTGGTTAGTTTTTAGTATTTATCTGTGGTTTTAATGCTTTTGCTAAAATCGTTGATTTGTTTTGCGCATACGATTTTTTTTTTCCGCTGCACACCAGCCAATTTGGAACCCTTTTTTCTCTATTTAAATTTAAAATGATCGATATTTGAAGGGTAATCCCCTCTCTTTTTGGGTGAGACTCTCTTGTTTACTGTGCAGTGGGCTTTGTTGACAAGAGGTGTGGAGGAGGTGGTTCTGTTTTTTCCTCTTTGTGAAAAAAAAAATCTCAAAGTTGATTCTGATTTGTTTAAGCTTTGGCCTAACTATTATTATCTGGGCTTTCGGTCTACCTCCCCCTCCTCTAAAAGAGCTGAGGAGGGTACCTCAAGTTAACACATAAAAAATGACAAGTCCCCTTGGGACTTCTATTATTACAAGTCTGGTTCTGTAGTAGTTGTTTCTCTGTCCAGCCTTTAATTTGAAAATAGGCAGGGTGCCCTCTTCCCTGCACAAAGATAGAGATTAATCTCCTCTGACCCTCCCTCCTGAAGGACTTAGGGAGTCATCAGGGGTTGATAAAATGATGCCCTCTGCAACTGAATTTCTGAGAGCTTGGCAATTATTCCAGACTTTATATTTCTGGGCGTGTCCTCGGGTCCGAATATTCCTCTCCATGTTAATCCTTACGCCCAAGGATATTATTGTTGTTATTATTAGTAGTAGTAGTAATTTGGGAGAGGATTTTCCTTCATGAACTCCTCTTGGGGCCCACTAATTCCAGTCGGTCACCCTGAGGTTGATTCAGATTTTGGTATAATGAGGCATTTATATTCAACCGGTGGACTCCCTGGACTTTTCCCTCCAGGATGACACAGATAAAGAGGTGGAGGACGATGACTTCGTAGATCACGTGGTTGTTCTCCTCCAAAGAAGTTGACAACTCTCTGAAGACACCAACATGTAGGTTCTGGAAACCCCTCCTTCTCTTTTGGGGTTGACAGAAGCATTCAGAGGAAATACCAGCTCGGTAAGTGTTCTGCTGTTTTTATCTGTACACTTTCAGACTAAAGAGAGTTACTGCAAATGGCAGCCTGCTTCTCAGCCTTGGGCCACTGTCTGCTTTCCCTCCAGAGATAGACTCTAGATAATCATATACCATGTGTAAGAAATTTTTACGTAATGCCCCCTACCTTTGTAGCATAAGCTATCATAGATTGAGTTTTTTTATATATCCTATCCTTGCCATAGTGCAATAGCTCTGGAGCACTATTCACAAGGAGGTTTGCCGATATACCCAAGTGGCATATAGTAGCATTATGCTCTCATAGCCTTAAGTCATAATGTTACAGCTTCTAGAGTCCTGGCATAGGTCATTTCCTTCAGGCTTGCCTGTCTGAAAATTTCCATCCTTTTGGGTCATGCTTTGGTACAAATTTTGATTTGTGTTTATGGCAAACTGAAGCTGACAGGCACGTATGGATGAGTTTAACTCTCCTAATACTCGGTTAAAGATAAGCATTCCTTCCCAGAAGTTTCAGGATATGGGGGGCTTCGGGTAGGAATTATTCTCCCTTTAACCCTTTTTTCCCTATGCCAACACATTAGGAATTTTCCAAATGTAAAGTGTTCCAGGGGTTTAGGCAGGAATGCTCTTTTTATTCCTGGTAATCCCTTTTTTCTTCAGTTACTTTTCTTCTTGGTTCAAGTTTTTACCCCTTCTTTGGTTGGTGGGGGGAATAAAATAAATAAATAAAGGGAGATATTGACATACAAATGTGTATGTATGTGTGTGTGTGTGTGTATATATATATATATATATATATATATATTTCCAAGTACTGCATTCTCTGTTATCTTCAGTAGCATGTCAGCAGTGGGATCTAGAGCACTGAAAGGACAAAGTCATGAAAGGGTTCCCTTCTCCTTGGGAGTTGGACTTTTTTTGGGGCTATTACCTGAATTTTAAAGGAAAATAGGGAACAGCAAATCACTATCAACTTTTGTAACCTGAGGTCAGGATGCTTCCTTGACTCGGGTCTTTCTTTTGCAAACGCAAGGTGTCTCCTTTGATACATTCTGTGTTCTCAGTTCCTTAGCCCGGGTCAGGCGGCTACCAGTTTACTTCCATGCCATTTCGACTGCCTCCAGAGCGTTCTCAGATACGGAGTAAAAATCAGGCTGTTCTCCAGGTATCTGGGTAGGTTGACGTTTCTCTCCTGTGGACAGGGAATCTCTGGTTTCCCTTTTCAGAGGCTTGGCCAACCTTAGTCGATTCTCCTTGACTTTGGTTTTTCAAGCCCTAAGTCTGACACATTACTTCCTACAGTCTTGGGGTTTTTTTGTACCTACTAGAAAATGTTCCCTAACCATCTAAATCTCGGCAACTCTTAGGGGGCAATGCTCTTCTCTTGTCGGGAAGTTTGTTCCCTGTATATGGTGCATAATTTTGTCACTAGTGGACTAGTGTAAGGAAACAGTGAACTTCATACCTCTCCCCTTCAAATCTTCGGTACAGAGGCTTCCTTCTGGCGGGTACTTCCCTGGGGTTCCATCTTTGGGTCTTGGTTTCTGAGAGAGTTCTTCTTTCATCAGTCCCTGGAATCTCAGAGCATCTCTATCAGTCCTGCATTTTTTCAGTCCAGAGGTCATTTAGTACAGAGAGGACTGGATGATATTCCAGCCCTGTATCTCACCAACGAGCATTTGGGACACAAGGCTTTCAATCTCTCCGCAATAGCTATGAGTTTTGATCTCTAGCTGGCTTCTTTGGAGGTGTCTTAGTCACTCAACCATCTGTCGGGCAAGGACAACACTTTGGCATAGACAGGGCCACCTCAAGTGGGCCCTTTGGCAGATCCTCTAAGCCACATTAGCCAGGGCCACCGCCAATGAGCCCTCAGCACACAAGTCCTACCCACATTGTTCAGGAGGTAAGGTCAGGTCCAGATCTGAATTTTCACCTCCAGCCCGAACCACCAGTTTTTTCCTTTTTCCTGTTGCAGGCCCCAGCTCGGGATGCCTTCCAACAGACTTTCTTATCTCAAGACTGGTCGGAGAAGTTTTCTCTCTCCCATATATCCCTTGTTTCCTAAGTACCTTTCTAGTTAAGGAATCAGCCACCATGATCCCGGTGGCTCTGGACAGCCTTGGTCCTTTCTGATTGAGAAAAAAAAAAAAAAGTTTCAGTTAAACAGCCTCCGGCTGCTTTCGTTTCCACAAGCTACTTCCTTTCTCACACAGGAGTAGCATTTCTCAGCTCCCAGTCTTTTCTCCTCAAAATCTGGTTCTTGAGAGGCTAGGATCTCCTAGAGTCCCTGCATCTAAACAAGGCCTGGAACATCTATGGAAAAAAAAAAAGTTTTAGTACCGCGAAAACCTCAGTTTCCTAGTGGAAGCGGTTTTTCCCCTTGGTACAAGGACAAGAGCCTACTGTTTTTTCAGTCCTCTTTCCTCTCATGACTGGATTATGTAGTTCATATCCAGGCATTACTGTCTTTTACATGGAACTAGTTTGGTCTTTGTGACTTGTTTCCTGTAAAAACATAAAGGGTTTTATTTTCTTGCTGACAGTAGGCCTCTTTTTTTGGAGTACACCTAGCAGTTACTCAGATTTTTTTTCTGTCAGGCAAGAGAAATCTGTCATTTCTCAGACCATTTCAAAGAATTCCACAAGGGGCCGTTTCACTTCCAGACCCTTCTAGGGGCCGGATTTTTTTCCCATGGAACACAAATCTCTGTATATTCAAGTTCATGGGTGTCCCTTTGAACCTGTGGCAATTCTGTCCTGAAGCGAGTAACATCGAAGACGACCTTTTGGGTTTCAGAGTTTCAGGGTCTTCTTTTAGGCCTTATCCTCTCAGTGCCTTTAAGAACAATTTAGTCCTCTGGACGGACAGGAAATCCTTTTCCCAAGTGTCTACCATTTCCACCTTCATCAACCCTTTTTCTCTGCCTGTACTGCTCTCAGGCAAGTTCTGTCTAGGCAATCTCAAGCTGCTCGGATGGGGCATGAATTAGTCCTGCCGGTCTGTGTCAGCAGTCCTAGCAGTTCAGGTACTCTCATTATCATCTCTTCCTTTCCTGCATTTTCACAGAAAAGGAGAAACCAGTGACCAAGAGTATTTTCCCACGGGACTGTTTTCCCGTATTTCGGGTCTGGTACAGCAAGGCTGACATTCAGCCCTTCTCGTGCTTAGGACCTACTTCCTGGAGAACAGCTGCCTCCTCGGCAGTGTTGAAGGCTATATCCTTACTAGAAGTGTGCAGACCACTTATCTGAAATTTGCTTCTCACATTCAATAAGATTTTTTCTTGGATGTGTAGTCTGATAGGATGCCAAATTTGGCAGGACGGTACTTCAGAGCCTCTTCTTAAAATAGGTTTCTGTGCCCTCCTCCCAACTACACTGCTTCGAAGTCTGCATCTGTCAGTAGATGCTAAAGAATTCCTGGGGTGAGAAGAAACAATTACTCACTGAAGTAATATTACTTCTTCCAGGGTATTCTTTAGCATTATTGATACTCCTACCCTTCCTCCCCTGGAAACCTTGTCTAAAGGCTCTGTTAGGGGATTTAGCCAAATTTGACTGTCATCCTTTCCTGTGATTTAGAAAATAAATAAATATATAATTTTTTCTTTATAGTGGGTTAGAATATATGGTGGGTTGTTGCTAACAGTTTTTTTTCCCCAAGGCGGACACAGTTTTTGCTCTTTTTCAGCTCCGAAATGCGTTCTGAGGTCCTTCAGGCTGACTGCAGGCAGCACTCTACTCTAACTGTATCCTGATTGGCCAATGCCTTACTCACTTGCATTGACTCCTTCTCTCCGGGGCAGCTGAACCCAGCTGGCATACTGCATCTGTCAGTAATCCTAAAGAAGACCCTGGAAGAAGTAATATTACCGGGTGAGTAATTGTTTTTGGGCTTGCCAGCTTCCTCCGATCCATCTGCCCTCCAATCCTCCATTCTCAGATAGCAGCCATCCCCAGGGAACCTGCGTGACCTCGGGTGCATGGGTCCCCTCCTCCAGGGGAAGTGCCGCTACAAGGAGCAGCACAACACTTGGCCCCGGGTGCTGCTGAGGCAGAGGACCATAGAACATGGATGGCCTCAGAGAACTGGGCAGCTGTCATCCGGCTGAACTTGGAGAGGTATTTACGCTTTCTGGTGGTGTTCCCGCCTGCGTCTGTAGTGCTCCTGGTCTCCACCAGAGGCCGCTGCAGTGCAACGCCATCCCACTACCCACCCCAGGAGAGGAGAGGAGTCCTGCGGATGCTCAATCCTCTCCTGCCCCAGTCAGCCCACGGCATCCTGAGTCCTTTCCCGAACCTGGGTCACCAGCGTAGTTTGAGGTAAGGCGCCAGCGCCTCAACCTTCTGCGCCACTGGGCCCGGCCCCACAGTGAAACTCTTTATAAGGGAGAGAGACTGTAAAAAAGAAACACTAAAAGAGAGTAGAAGCATACTTAAAGAGTTCGTAGGATGTCACAAGGAGTGGTGCAGAGCAGCAGTATTCAGAAGAGCTTTCTGGGAACTGCAGTGCTGCCCCATTTGTAGGCACCTCTCTGGGCTGAGGGAGGAAGTTGCCAGGCTTCGAGCACAGTTGGTAGGAGTACTGGGACCTTTGCCCCCACCCAGGGACCACCATACCACCAGCCACTGCCACAGAGGGTGCTCAGTTGGAGGCTGGATGGACTACGGTGGGCTCAGGGAGGCTGAGGAAGGTGGAGCTCAAACACCCCCACCACCACCACCACCACCACCACCGGTACAACTAAATAATAAATATGATGTTCTCAAGGAGAGGGAGAGGGAGAGCCCTGAAAGGGAACCTGAGGTTGTGACCAGGGATGAAGGGCAAACGCACAAGGAGGGGGGGCACATGGGACGGGGTCAGAGAATCCCTGGGGAGAAGGAAGCTTCTTCTAGTGGGAGACTCAGTAGTTCGGGGTATGGAGATAGGATCAGGCATCAGGAGGGAGAGGGAGATTATGTGTCTCCCAGGAGTCACAGCTCTGAGGGGGGAGGAGGAGCAGATCCCGATTAAGGGGAAAAAAGGGTCCGGCTGTGGGGGTGGATGTGGAGGTTACAGCACAGGGGTGTTTCCGGGGGCGAAGGGTAGGGATGGCATTGAGGATGAGGGAGCTTCAGGTGGGAAGGGGGACAAGTCCGGTACAAAGAATGTTAGGGAAGGGGGGCAGGACTTGGGAGGCAGCTGGGGTGGAGTTGAGAGTACAGATAAGGATGCAAATGTGCAGGGGGGTGGACTCTTGGGGCAGGCACAAGGAAAGAGAGTTTGGGGGAGGGATGAGAAACGAGTGGGGGAACATGCTAGTGCTGGGTGATACCATACTAAAAGGGATCAGATGTGGGAGTAAAGGGGAAAGACATTGTTGCATATGAATAGATTCTGTACCTGGGTTGATGGCAGATAAAGCAGGACAGGCTATTCTCAAGTGTGCAAAGAGGAGAAGGCATAAACCACATGTTTATTTTATTTATTTATTTTATTTTTTATTTTAGTCTTTGGTAACCGGGTAAGGCCCACTAGGCACAAGTGCCTGTTTTTCAGGGGCGACCTGGGAGCACTGGGCAGTTAAGTGACTTGCTCAGAGTCACACAGTATGCAAATGGAGGTTGTGAGAATCAAACCCAGGCCTGATCTGCTGGATGTACCAAGCTCATTCACAATTTGTTACTCTAACTCTCCAGGGCTACTGACTCAGCCCGTAAAGCACGTGGTGGTACGAGGTACAAAACGACGGCAGTGGAAATGGTAGAAGTGGTTAGGGAGAGGTTCCTGGAACTGGGTAAGTTGAGTGAGGAAGTAGGGAGCTCAGTGGCCATCTCTGAGGTACTCTCAGTGCCCAGGGCAAGTACGGCAAGGAAGGGTAGGATAGATTAATTTAACAGTTGGCTGGGAAATTGGTGTCGATGCAGGGGGTATGGGTTAGAGGGAGATTGGGTCAGTGTCTGGGACAGTAGGGATCTGTACACAGGCACAGATTACATTTGAGCAGGAAGGGGACGGGGGTGCCGAAACAGAGGTTAGAAGAATACATAGAAACAGAGGTTAATTTAAACTAGGCAGTGGGTGCCGAATGGGTTGCTGAAGGGGAGGCTCTCCGGAGAGGGGAGACAAACAAGCCTGCCCCCTGTACAAACTGGGTTGGAAGCAGGAAGGGATCAAAGGACGGGTCTGAGAAGGGTGGGAAATTGGGTAAGGAGTGTAAGGGAACATCTTGGAAGGTTGTCTCCTTGAATGCAAGGAGTCTGGGGAACAAAAACGCAGAACTACAGGCTCTGTTGGCAGAGGGGATGGTGGACATAGCTGCCATCACAGAAACATGGGCCAACCAGTACCAGGACTGGGACCTGATTATCCCAGGGTATAGAATTTACAGGAAGGATAGGGGCAAAGGGAAAGGGGAGGGGTGGCGATGTATGTAAGGGAAGGGATAAAGTGTGCAAGGGAAGAGGGGGAGGAGGGTAGGACAGAGGCCTTGTGGATGCAATTCCAGGGCACGAGGAATATGATTCTCAGGATGGGGGTGGTATACAGGCCACCGACTCAAAAGGAAGACCTAGGTCTGCAAGAGAAGCCATACGAGGAGAGACTAATGGAGCTTAATATGTATATCCTTGAGGAAAGGAGGGAGTGGGGGACAAGATAGAAACTTTCAAGTACCTCAAGGGAATCAAAGTCCAAGAGGGTAGCATCTTTCAGAAAAAGAGATGTGCAAGAACAAGGGGACACAATTTGAAGATAGAGGGGAACGCTTAGGGGGCAATGTGAAGTATTTTTCACAGAGAGGGTGGTGGATGCATGGAACAGCCTTCCTGAGGAGGTTGTGGGGTCTAAAACTGGGGGAGAATTCAAGAATGCATGGGACAGACACAAGGCAATTCTTGTGGGGGGTAGGAAGAAATAGGCTGTTGGTTAACTAGGATCTGCAGCTTATCTTGTAGGTAGGGAAATGGGCAGACTAGGTGGGCCAAGTGGTCCTTATCTGCTGTCAAAGTCTATGTTTCTATGTTTCTAGACCGAGAGCTGGTGGAGCAAATTAGGAAGGTGTGTGGGAAAGGTAACCCAGTGATCGTGGGGGACTTCAGTCTACTAGGAGTGGATTGGGGCACCCAATCCACCTCAAGTGCTAGGGAGCAAATACTCCTGGATGCCTTCCAGGACTGCTTCCTAGCACAGATGTTCACTGAGCCAATTAGGTTGGGGAATACACTGTATCTAGTTCTGGCCAAGAGGGAGGCTGTAAGGCAGGTGGAGGACCTGTTGGCTGGGAGTGACCACCACCCGGTGTGGTTCATTCCTAATATGAGCAGAGAAGCAGCGGGTACAGGGGCCAGGGTGGTGGACTTCAGACAGGCTGACTTTGGTAGGATGGGTGAAATCTTAAGGGGGCATCTGGAAGGAATACAGCTACACTGGGATGTGAATCAGAAATGGGGGAAAAATCAAATTGGGGATATTGGAGGCTACTGAGACAGGTACCAGTTTGCAGAGCAAAAAGGGAAGGGCTAAAAAACTGAGCTGGTTAAGTAGAGGGGTCTTAGAAATGGTGAGGGCTAAAAAAGCAGCGTTCTAGAAATCTGGGAAGAGGAAGGATAGGGAGGAGTATGTGAGGAGGTCTAAGGATGTTACCGGGGGAGTCAGAGCAGCTAAGACCTCCAGGGAATTGAGGCTGGCGCAGGGCATCAGGGACAGGGTAAAGGACTTCTTCAGATCCATATGGGAGAGAAGTTGCTGCAAGGACCAGATAGTGAGGATCAGGAAGGATGGGAGGTGGGCAGAGAAAGGGGTGGATCAGGCAGAAGCACTGAATGAGTACTTCTGATCTTACTTCGAGAGGGCTCTTGCTGTAGGTAATTACATATAGGACTGATGCCACCCGGCGTCAGGACCCAACGGAAAAATTTCTAGCTAGCAGTCTCTGGCGGGGAACCGCCCTCATGTCAGGTGACTGACGTCATGCGGCATCAGTATAAAGGGGCAGTCCCCCACGCCTGCCTTCAATTCTTTCCGCCGTTAGCTCGTGTTACGCCTCGCGGTAGTTCAACGTCATTACCTCTCAATGGGTAGTTTTCACCGCCTTTTTTTTTTTTGATTCTTCGACTAAATCGTCAGGCATTCGCTGGGTGCATGTCGCCCCTCACACCTTCCGAGCACAAAATAGTGCAACCTGTATGGCGCCTAACTCCCTCAAGAACAAGTGACGGCACTTCCAGTGCCTCTTCTGTCTAGGCAAGGATCATCAGGTGGAGAAGTGCCAGCACTGCTTAAATTCAATGCCGCCACCTGCAGGCGGAGGCAGCAGTCCCTGAAGGCCCACATACTAAAGAAGAATGACCTCCATGGAGAAGGAGTAAAAGGTCCGCAGGCGCCCACTTCCTCGAAGGCCATCGTGAAGAAGAGACAAGGAGAAGCACGGGATAAGAGCCTCATCCACCGCGTCTTCTTCGTGAGTCACCGCTACAGGTAGCGTCCTCCGGGGATCAGCTTTATGGCCGCTTTGAGGCTTCCCCACAGCGCGCGTTCGCCTGTCAGGCTCGCGCTTGGGCCCTTCGGTGCCTCTTCTGGGCTATTGAGGCCTCCGCCCCAGTAAAGCTGCCACCGCAAGCGGCCTACTGGTTCAGGCGGTCTGGTAAGCCAGGCGTCAGCTCCTCTGACACCCGACGAAGGCGGTCGATAAGTCGCCCGACCCTTCGGGCGGCGCAGGACGCCCTCTTCTGCCGACCAGGCCGCCTCCTTCGCGATCTGCCTCGGGTGATGGGTCGGATGTTGGACGCCGGCCTCACAGCCCCGCCCGCCTCCACTGATAAGTCGGAACGTCGCCGCCCAACGCCCACACGGCAGCGTCGACGCCGGACCCTCTCACGCCCGCTGCCTTGGCCTCGCAGCTATCGCTGCCCTTCAGGGACCCTGGGTCTCCTCAGCCTGACCCCGAGATTTTTCCTCCATCCCCGGTGATGCCGAGGTTCCTGCTGCACCTCATTAGGCCATCCGCCCGCTGGCCGACTGAACTGATGTCGTGTTCCCTGACGCCAGCTCCATGTCGGTCTTGCCGATGCCGGGTGACATCCCGCCCCAGGTGCCACTCAACGCCAGGCCTTCCCCCACCGGCGCTTGCTCCAGGCCCGCCCGGAGCCTCCGGCCGAGCCATCTCCAGCAGACACCCTGGTTCTTGGGATCCGACCCGGCCGATTCGATGCTGTCTATTCCCGGTCCACAGTATCCGAAGCCTCAGTACCTGGACGCCGGCTCATCTGACGCCGCAGTACCCGTGCTCACAATACCCGACGCCGTTGCCTACCGCCTGGTTATGGATACCGCCCGGGTAGAATCACCACCGTGATCCCCCTCCTCCTCCTCCTCCATCGCCTCAGCCACCGGTGGACTTGAAGGAGACTCTGGCCTTCTGGAGGCTGAGGCCAAGGCTCAGCTCACCAGAGAGGTGGAGAGTCGCCTCACCGGTCGACGTGCCGATTCGGCTCCCCGTATGTCCGCTACGACAGACTCCCTCCCCACCTCCAGACACCAGGGCAAGCCCTCTGGTTTCAGGGCAGGCAGGGGATACTTCCCAGGGACCTTTCAGGGTCCGTTCTCCCCACGCGGGGGAGGGAGTCAGCCCTCTTCATCATCTTCCTCCTTGGACAGCTCTCGGACGATCTGACCGGTTGCTCCGAGCCGATGATGAGCCATGCTATCCGTCTAAGCCCTGGCCTAGGACTCCACCGAAGTCTCTTCTGGAGGATTCTTCCTTTACGGAATTGCTGCACAAAATCCAGGAGGTTCACAAGTGGCATTCCTTGGAGCCAGATCCACAGCATAAGAAACTCACTGAACATTTAGACCTGCCCGAGACAGCTCCTACCTTGGTGCCACCCTGGATTGAGCCTCATGCCGATCTTGTTTCCACTATTTGGAAGCAACTGTCGGCTTTAGCCCCACTTCCTCGGAAGTCAAAAAGGCTATATCAGGCTCCTGAGGAGTTGACTTTGTAGATTCTCACCCTCGAGCTGATTCGGTCGTGATTAGCGCCGCTCATGGCCGGACAGCTAACCCGAAAGATCTGAGCTCGTCCCCACCTGACAAAGAATCCCGTCTTGTGGACCAGTATGGGAAGAAGATCTTTGCTTCTTCCACTCTGGGAATTAGGGTCCTAAATTATGTCGGTCACATGGGGGATTACCAGAAGGCGATTCTTAGTGAGGTGGAATCCAAATTGGACCCCCTTCCTGACTCTCAAGTCAAACAGGAAGTGGCTGACCTCGTCTGCTCTGCACGTTTGGCCAGTCGGCATGTGCTTTGTGCTACATACGATGCAGTGGACACTGCTGGTAGGAGCTCTGCTTTCACCGGAAGTGCAGTCCGCTATTCAGGAAGCGCCCTTCCAGGGTTCGGTGCTGTTCAGTGGTGATGTCAAGGACATTATAACCAATCTGCAGGAGAAGGGGACTGCACTGAAGTCTGTGGACTCCATGTACCACCCTCATCAAACACAGCGCCGTCCCTTTCTCAGGCGGAATCAGCAAAAGGCGAAACCCAACGGAAAGCAGGCCAATAAACGACGGGTCTCTCCGGCTGCCAAGCTCCCTCCGCCCAAAAAAGCAACAGGTGCTTCTGCTGCGATGCTGCCCCACACCACCTGACTCCTTTCCTCTCCCACAGCCTCTGGGCCTTCTAGAGGAACCGGTAGGAGGGAGGTTTTCCCTCCACCTCCCGGGTTGGGAGAAGATAACTTCAGATTCCTGGGTGCTCCAGCTGATCGCAGAGGGACACTCAATAGAGTTTCTTCAGAAACCCCCTTAACACCCTCCCCCAAGGTCGTCGTACTCGCAGGAGCATCTTCTTCTGGTCCAGGAAGAAATGTCCTCCCTTCTATTGAAGGAGGCGATAGAACCCGTCCCCATTCCTCTTCAGAGAACGGGGTACTATTCCCATTTCTTCCTGGTCCCGAAGAAAACGGGACGTGAGGCCGATTCTCGACCTCAGCTCCCTGAACTTGTTCATGGAGTACAAGAGGTTCAGGTTGCTCTCGCTGCAGAGCCTCCTGCCCCTTCTCTGGCCGGGACAGTGGCTGTGCGCTTTGGATATGCAGGATGCCTACCTGCATATCCCTATCCGCCCTTCCCACCATGAATGCCTGCATTTTGCATTCCAGGGGGACCACTGCCAGTTCAAGGCCCTCCAATTTGGTCTTTTCTTGGCGCCCTGGGTGATCACCAAATGCCTTTTGGTGGTAGCAGCCTACCTGCGTACCCAGGGGGTGCAGGTTTTCCCGTGCCTGGACGCGATTGGTCTCCTGGGCGGCCCCATCCAGGGAGGAACTCCCATCGCTTCCTTTCTCTTACCAGCAGGTCTGCCTGCCTGGGTATTACTATCAACCAGGCCAAGTCCCATCTGATCCCGTCCCAGAGGCTCCAATTTTATTTATTATTTATTTATTTAGATTTTGTTAACCAGGTAAGTACACTAGACAAGACAAATTGCCTATTTTCAGGTACGACCTGGGCTAGTACAGGAAATTACATACTTAATATGCCTATTGACAACATGGTACATAATTAGAAAGATTAATGTCACAAGACAAAAGGTACATAGTTAGGAAAAACTTGTATGTCATGAGCGAACATCATAATTCAGAATACACAAAGTACAGGTCTTGTGAGGCAAATTTTAGTTAGAATAAGTACAACAGAGTAACGGTATGTGCCTGTTTGGAGCAGTACAAAGGCAAGGATTGATAGCAAGCAGGCACAAAACTATCAACATAAGGGCCACTGTTATGCATAAGGGCTGAGTGCAAACATTATGTCATGGGGGTTTTTGGCACCCACAGGCCAATGCGAGTTTGAGATGGTTCCATAGGGAGGAACGCAGGCAGCCCTGAGATGGGGCAACACGGACCTGGGCAGGGAAAGTGTTCCATAGTTTGGGGGCACACGCTGCAAAATCCCTTCTACCCATTTGAGTCTGAGTCACAGGTAACTTGAGTGTGGCAGACCCCTGAGACCTAAGGTGGTAGGAAGAGGGAACAGTTAGGGCAAGCAAACTCGCCACCTCTGGGGGGGTGCCAGTGCTAAGGACCTTTCTTGTGAAGCAACCAAGGACAAAGTCAATGTGCTTTGAGGGAGAGAGCCAGTTTAGCTTGCTATACAGATCGCAGTGGTGAGTGAGCTAGGGGTGGCTAGAGCGGCGTGGAACATTGTTGTTAGGCAGTCGACCACCTAGAGAGATGGACTTGGTGGTGCTTGCAAACAGCAGGAGCCTATAACATAGCTTAGGGAGAAGCACACCCTGGCAAGAGCAGCACGTGCAATGGAGTGGGAGGTTATTTTTTGCTCTATAGGCCAGAGCCAGTTTATGCTGACAGTTTTGCTTGTATTATGGATATGGTGGCCAAGGTCAAGCTGTGGGTCCAACATTACCCCAAGGTACTTGAAGTTGTCCTGTGATTGGGATTGGGATGCCCTCTTTCCTCGAGACACACAGAACGTGCACAGGGAGGCTCTAATCTTAGCTAGGGACCCAAAGAGCATGGCCTTTTTTTTTTTTTTTTTTAGATTAAGGACTAGCTTATGGTTCAGGATCCATGTCTGAATATTACTTAGGTCATCACCAGGTGGCTGTTAATGACCCCCATCTCTGGGGAGGAGAGAGGATGACCAGATCATCTGCAGAGGACTGGTTTACAATGAGCAGCTGTTGTGGGAGATTATTACGAAAATGGAGAAGAGCAGGAGTCCAAGGACGGAGCCTTGGGAGACCCCCATTGTTGCTGGGATGGGGCCCGAGAGCTCTTTGCTATATTTAACCCGTTGCATTCTACCATGTAGATAGTTGGAGAACCAACTGAGAACAGCAGTGGATAGGCCAATTGATCTTAGCTGAGTTGATAGCATGGCATGATCAGCCAGGTCGAAGGCCTTCGAGAGGTCTATAAAGATAGCCCCTGAGAATTTGCCTTGGTCCATGGCCTCCCTAATCCAAGATGAGACAGTAATGAGGGCTGAAGAAGTACCATGCCCCTTCCTGAATCCATGCTGTACAGGAGACAGTATATCATGTGAATGTAAGTACTCTGAGAGTTGCCCTGCCACAACTTTCTGCAGGAATTTGCTAACCGCGGATAGGATGGATATGGGGCGATAGTTCTCTGTCAGTTTAGGGTTCCCCTGTTTAAGGACTGGGACCACCTTGGCGACCTTCCATATGTTTGGGATAACACCAGTTGACAGGGACAAATTGAAGATGTGTGCCACCAGAGGGGCAAGCCAGGGGGCACCGAGACTGAGGAGCTTTGGTTCCAAGCCATCTTGGCCAGCACTTGAGAAGGAGGAGAGTCCAGCGAGCAGTCCGCCCTCTTGAACCACCACTGCCGTGAAAAGAAAGGGCGGACGGGGTGGTGATGGTGCTATGTGCTGGTAGCCGCCGACACCACCACCATTGGGGAATGCCAAGGTGTAATCGGACAGATTAGAGAAATAATGATTGAAGGAGTTGGCAATGGTTTCCGAGTTGTTGGAGCTGGAACCATCAATTGTCATGTCAGTGGTCTCCGCACTCTGTGTACCACTCACTATGTGTTTAATATTCCTCCAGAACCTCCTTGGTCCCTAGCGAGTTCAGTAATGCGATTTGCAGAACTCACTTTGCTACCCTTATGTTCTTTTGCACTGTTTCTGAGTTTCCTGTATTTGAAAGATAGCCTGGTCAGTCGTGGCTTTAAACTTAGCCCAGCACTTTCTCTAGTTTTCAGGAGGCTAGGAGGCTGCCATGAAGCCATTTTATAGCTGCTCCTGACCTCCATCTGATGAGGGGGCAAGCTCTTCCTGCAGGGCCCTTAGAGATGAGGAAGTGACTGACAGCAGATGTAGGAGTCCTGAGCATTCCAGACTGCCGACCAGTCAGTGTACTTAATATCATATGAAAGGAGGTCAGATCGAACTTAGAGTAGTCTCTGATCTGGATAATTTTATGTGGTATTTTCAGGAGTGGGATCCTCCAAACACAGTACACCGGGGAGTGATCAGAGATAGAATCAGGCAGGATACCGGACAAGCTGATCCTATCTGGTCTGTTAGTCAAGATCCAGTCCAGGAGGGAGCTCTTACCACCATTTGTAGAGCACCTGGTAGGATCCTTGACAAGCTGTGTCAGAGGGAGACTGGCAAGTAACGGCTCAAAGGCTTTGGTGTTACCACCCAGCCAATTAAGGTTAAGGTCACCCAGGATGATTCACTCATTCTGCCATGTTACAGCGCCAACTGTGTCAAGGAGGCCAGTCAGTCCCTCTGTGCCTCCCTTTGGAGGATTGTAGGTGTATACAATATGTATCTTTTTTGACATCCCTAGTAACAGCACCGTGTGCAGTGTCTCACAGGGGGGCTGCACTGTCTGTTGACTGGGTAGGGCAGATAGGTTAAGATGGCTCCTGTAGTAGACCAGGATACCACCACCCCTCTTTTTTCCCGGACTATCACATCTGATGAGGTCATAACCAGGGAGGGCACACACAGAATTTGGTGTAGCAGGTTTCAGCCAGGTTTCTGTAATGCCAAGGATGTTTGGACTATGTCGAGTTACCCAGACATGAAGTTCCGTCAGATTGGGCAGGAGACTTCTGATATTAAGATGGGCTATTTTCAGCCCTTTTACCGCCGACCAGCCTGCCAGTGTTGAGGAGGACTGGAGTGGAGATCCTGGGTTTAGATCTATGTCCTCTGCTAGCGCAAGGGTCACCAGAAGGAGCCAGAATAGATGTCTTAAGGGAGGAGATCTATCCTTGGTTTTTGACTTAATAACAATAATAAACTTTATTTATATTACGCCTTTCCAAAACCAAGGCACATTCCAAAAAGATTAAATACAAACAGACAATAATATAAAAACTGTTAAGAACAAGTACCAAACATTAATCAAGGCCATATGCCTTATTCCATAAGAGGGATTTAAGCGCCTGTTTAAAGCTGCCCACGGTCGAACACTCCCTTATCCGATGTGGTAGAGAATTCCAAAGGGTTGGTGCCGCAAACATAAAAGCCCAGGCACCAGCTGATTTCAGTGTGACCCTAGGGATCTCTAGCAACCCCTCGTCGGCTGAGCGGAGCGACCTCACCGGGAGATAAGGAGTCAGGAGCTCTTTCAGGTAGTCAGGGCCCAGATCATGTAGGGCTTTAAAAGTCAGTAATCCAACTTTGAAGGTGATCCACCACTGGACTGGTAGCCAGTGCAGATCCCACAGCACCTGAGTAATATGTGATGTTCTAGAAGTACCTGGAAGTACTCGAGCTGCGGAATTCTACACCAGCTGAAGGCGGCGGCTATCAACCCCCGGAAGCCCAAGGTAGAGGGAGTTGCAGTAGTCCAGGCGTGAGGTCACAAAAGCATGGATCAAAGTTGGCAGATCGCCGGACGGAATGAGGTGCTTGATTCTGCCGATGTTTCTTAGATGATAAAATGAAGATTTTACCACTGCTGACACTTGAGATCTTAAGGGCAGCCCATCATCTAAGATCACCCCCAGATCTCGCACCCATTCAGAGACCAGTAACTCGACATCCCCACAAAACACCCCAGAGGGGGAGCTGGCCACAGGACCCCCTATCTGGCGATCCGGATCCAAAACCAACACTTCAGTCTTCCCAGAATTCAACTTCAACCAGCTCGACCTCATCCAGTCCTGGATTTCCTCCAGACAGCTATTAAATACCAAGACAGCTCCTTCCTGGTCGGGTGCGAAGGACAGGTACAGTTGGGTATCATCTGCATAACAGTGAAAACCCAACCCGTACCGTCTCACAGTGTTCAGGAAGCATGCACACCACAAACAACATGGGGGACAATATAGAGCCCTGAGGGACCCCACAAGAAAGCGAGAAGGATCAGAGAAAAACCCTGACACCACCCTCTGAGATCTTCCGGTGAGGTATGATGTGAACCATCTGAGCACAACCCCAGAGAGTCCACAAATACATCTCAGGTGCTCCAAAAGAACCCCATGGTCGACGGTGTCAAATGCTGAAGATAGATCCAATAACACCAGGATAGACCGTTTTCTCTGGTCTCTCGCCATCAGGAGATCATTGAGCACCCGAACCAGTGCAGTCTCAGTACTATGCCTCTTACGGAAACCTGATTGGAGAGGTTCGTAGTTGCTATGGATGGTCAAGTGGTTCTCCAATTGGGCTGCTACCACCTTCTCGATCACTTTCCCTACAAAGGGGAGGTTCGAGATAGGTCTGTAGTTAGCCAGACATTCTGGGTCCAAAGATGGTTTCTTCAACAAGGGTGTCACCACTGCCTCTTTCAAGGACGGGATATACACCCGAGTCAAGAGAGGACCAGACTGTCTGTGCTAGAGCCAGTAGAATAGGATCTCCGCACCCTAAGAGTAAGGGTGTGGGACCTGTATCTAAGCTATAGGAGGTAGGACTTACGGTCATAGCGCCTGAGTTTATCGGGGCGATCCTGGACACGACCTCTGGCATGGCCTTCCTGCCACCGGACAGGGCGGCCATTCTCCAGGCTCAGATCAGCCTGTTGTCCAAACGCAAGCGGGTCAGTGCCAGGTAAGTCCTTTGCCTCCTCGGGCTAATGGCGGCTGCGATTCTGACAGTCCCTTGCGCTCGGCTCCACATGAGAATCTCTCAGTGGATGCTTCGGTCTCAATGAGATCAGCTGCTGGACGACCTAGATCAACTTGTCCTGGTCTCCACTCCCATGGCTCAGGACTTGCAGTGGTGGATGGTTCAGGAGAACCTCTGCCGGGGAGTTCCCTTCAGTCTCCCTCCCCCCTCGCAGACGTTGACTACGGACGCGTCTGGCAAGGGTTGGGGAGCCCATCTCGGTCCTCACAGGACCCAGGGCTCCTGGTCCAAGCTCAAGAAGTCTCTTCACATCAATGTGCTCTAACTAAGGGCAGTACTGTATGCTCTCCAGGCTCTGCATCTGTATCTGTCTCCCGGTCACCTAGCTGTACAGATGGACAATATGTGTGTGGTCTGGTACATCAACAGGGAGGAACTCGTTCGGACCCCCTTTGCAGAGAGGCGATGCGAGTCTGGGATTGGGCAGTGCAGCACAACCTTCACCTCACGGCATCTCATGTCCCGGGGATCAAGAACACGCTGGCAGACAGGCTAAGCCAGTCATCTGCTCTAGCTCACGAATGGGAACTGGATCAGGGAGTCGTAGACAACATCTTTCTGTGCTGGGGAACTCCACAGGTAGACCTGTTTGCTTCCCCTCAAAACACAAAACTTCCTGTCTTCTACTTGCTCGCTCCAGGGCGTGACATTTTTTGGAGAGACACTCTGTCTCTAAACTGGAAGGGCAGATTCGTCTATGCCTCCCCCCCCCCCCCGATTCCACTGATTATGAGGGTCTTGCAGAAACTCGGTTTGGAAGGAGCTCGAATGATTGTGATTGCTCCTTTCTGGCCCAGGCAAGTTTGGTTCTCTCTTCTGCAACAGTACTCAGAGGAACCTCCTCTTCCTCTTCCTCTGTCACTATTTTTGCTGACCCAGGATCGGGGCCCTGGTCCATCCAGGCCTCAAGTCCCTTCAGTTGCATACATGGCTCCTGCAGACGTAGCTCAAGCCTGATTCAGGGTTTCCCCCCTGAGTAGCTGAGATTCTGGTGGAGGCCAGGAAACCCTCAACCAGATCTACTTATGCCATGAAATCGAAGCGGTTCTCTGTTTGGGCTGCCTCCAGTGATGTCGAGCCCTTCTCGTGCTCTGTCGGCCGACTTCTGGATTACCTGCGACACCTCTTCGATCTGGGTCTCAGCCATTCATCCTTAAAGGTTCACATGGCAGCCATTTCGGCCTATCATGTCCCCTTTGCAGACAGAACGTTTGCTCAGCTGGATGTCTCTAAGACCTTTTTGAGAGGGGTCCTTCATTTACGACCCGTTATCCGGGTTCCTGCCTCTCATTGGGATCTGAATTTCATTTTAGAGAAGCTTACTCTGCCTCCTTTCGAGCCGGCAGCCTCAGTGGACCTGAAGTTCCTTTCTTGGAAGACTCCCTTCCTAGTGGCCATTACTTCTGATCGACGGATTTCCGAGCTTCAGGCCCTGATTTGTAAAATCCCGTATTTGATTTTTCACAAGGAACGTGTGGCTCTGCGTACCAACCCTAAGTTTCTCCCTAAGGTGGTAGCGGAATCGACGCTGAATCAATCCATAGAGTTGCCTGCCTTTACGCAGCACTCCAATCAAGGAGAGTACCTCCTGCATACTTTGGATGTTCACCGAATACTGAGATACTACACCAACAGGACGAAGGATCTCAGAAAGACTGATCAACTGTTTGTCTCCTTTGCTCATAAAAGAGAAGGCAATGCTGTTTCTAAGCAATGCCGATCGAAATGGTTGGCTCATTGTGTCACTTTCTGTTATGACAAGTACAACAAGACCCTGCCGGGTCAAGTTCGAGGCCACTCCACCAGAGGGGTCACTGCCTCTGCAGCTTGTTTCAAGAACGTGTCAGCAGCTGACATTTGTGCAGCCATCACTTGGACTTCTGTCCATACCTTTACGAAACACTATAGTTTGGACATTACCTCTCGCCGTAGAGCAGGCTTCGGGCTGGCTGTTTTGCAAGGCCTCCTTTCCTAAGGCCTTCACAACCAGAGTGTCTACTTCTGAGTAGTTTTCCTCCTCCCGTTTGCTTCTCCTTGTTCCAGACTGCTTGGGACTCAGTCCTACATGTAATTACCTACTGCAAGAGCCCTCTCGGAGTAAGACAGTACAGTTATGTAAGAACTTACCGTAACAGTAGGTCTTCAAGAGAGGCTCTTGCAGTAGGTAATACCTTCCCGCCCTCCATCCCCCTAAGCTTTTTCAGCTCCTTTTCCAGGAAGGGAAATATCCACTTCTCTCCCGTCTTGCCTTTTGGCCTTTGGCGGGACAGAACTAGAAGGTGGGTGTGGGGGACTGCCCCTTTATACTGACGCCACATGATGTCGGTCACCTGACGTGGGGGTGGTCCCCCACCAGATACTGCTAGCTAGAAATTTTTCCGTTGGGTCCTGACGCCGGCCTGCATCAGTCCTATATGTAATTACCTACTGCAAGAACCTCTCTCGAAGATCTACTGTTATGGTAAGTTCTTACGTAACTGTACTTTATGTATTCACAAGGGAGAAAGGAGGGCAGCTACCGCAAAGGGTGCGGGGGGAGGGCAACAGATGGGGTGATCACTGAGGGTAGGGTATTGGAGAGGTTAAGGGCTCTGAGGGTGGATAAGGCACCAAGACCGGACAGCATACACCCAAGGGTGTTGAAGGAAATGACAGAGATCCTGGCTGGACCGCTGGCGAAACTATTCAATATCTCCCTGGACACAGGGTGCGTACCGCATGTCTGGAGGATTGCCCACGTGATACCCATCCATAAAAGTGGACCAAAGATTGAGCTGGGTAATTACAGGTAGGTAAACTTAACTTCCATTGTGGGGAAGCTGATGGAGCCAATACTTAAGGAAAGGCTGTTAACCTTTATGGAAGACAGTGGGCTCCAGGACAGTCACCCACATGGGGTTGTCTCTGGAAAATCCTGCCAAACGAACCTCATTGAGTATTATGACTGGGTCATGAAGGAATTGGACAAGGGTCGTGCGGTGGATGTCATATACTTGGACTTCAGTAAGGCCTTTGATTCGGTGCCGCATGGGGGGTTGGGAGGGAAGTTGAGGTATGTGGGGGTGGGGACTAAGATGGTTAAATGGATTGAGAATTGGCTGCAGGGGAGACAGCAGAGGGTAGTGGTGGTGGGGAACTCTCATCTCCAAGGGCTTTGATGAGCGGGGTGCCGCAGGGATCGGTACTGGGGCCAGTGCTGTTTGGAATATTAATAGTGGACATCTCGTATGGCGTCAGGAATAAGATCAGTCTGTTCGCTGGCGATACCAAATTGGGGGTGGTGGTGGATGATATAGCAGGTGCTGCAGTATGACCTGGCCAAACTGGTGGAGTGGTAGGAAGCGTGGCAGTTGGGGTTCAGTGCGAAAAAGTGCAGAGTCCTGCACTTTGGAGCAAAGAATCCAGGGAGTGGTTACTAGCTGGGAGGGGTGCAGCTAGGTTCCACCGAGGAGGAGAAGGATCTAGGGGTGGATGTAACGGGGAAGATGAACAATACAGAGAAGTGCGGGAGGGCGGCAGTGAAAGCCAACAGGATGCTGGGTTGTATCACAAGAGGGATCTTCTCCAGGAGCAGGGAGGTGATCTTGCCTCTTTATAGGGCACTGGATAGGCCGCACCTGGAGTACTATGTGCAATTCTGGTGCCCATATGTGAAGAAGGATGTGAAATTACTGGAAGGAGTAAAATGCAGGGCAACAAGGATGATCCAGGGATTGGAGAACAGACCATACAAGGAGAGGCTGAGAGAGTTGAACATGTACACCTTGGAGGAGAGAACACCAGGGGGGATATGATTGAGACCTTTAAGTACATAAAGAGGGGTGGACGAACAATGGGGAATAATAAAAACTGCCATCACAGAGGTAATGAGCCTTTGTGTGAAGCAAATAAACAAAACAAAACGATGTAAGAAACCACTATGGTTCTCAAAGGAAGTGGCAGTGAAGGTTCAAGAGAAAAAGAAAGCATTCAGAAAGTACAAGGAATCGCAGAAGGAGCAGGACAGAGAACTGTATCAGTGAAAGCAAAAGGAGGCTGGGAAGGCAGTCAGAACAGCAAAGGCCCAAACCAAGGAAAAGATAGCCAACTCAGTTAAGAAGGGGGATGAAACCTTTTATAGGTACATCAGGGAGAGAAGGAAGACCAAGGGAGGGATAGTGAGGCTTAATAAAGGGAGGGAGGGTGGGCAGAGAGTGACTGTGAAAAGGCAGAGATACTAAACAAATATTTTTGCTCAGTATTTACAAATGAAGAGGGGGAGGTACCTAAAACAAACAGTAGAAACACTCTGGATACAGAAGTTGATACCAGCCCATTTACAGAAGAAAGGGTTCTGAAAGAACTCTTAAAACTGAAGGTGGACAAAGCAATGGGGCCTGATGGGATTCATCCCAGAATTCTAAAAGAACTAAGGGTAGAACTAGTGACACCACTGACTACCCTCTTTAACAAATCATGGGAGGATAGGGTGGTACCCGAGGACTGGAGGAGGGCAGATGTGATTCCCCTTCACAAAAGTGGGAGCAAGGCAGAAGCAGGAAACTACAGACCTGTTAGTTTAACCTCAGTGATAGGGAAAATGATGGAATCACTTCTGAAGGAAAGAATTGTCGAGTATCTAGAGGCCAGAGGGGCACAGGACCCCTAGGCAGCATGGATTCACAGCGGAAAGTCATGCCAGACAAATCTGATAGATTTCTTTGACTGGGTGACCAAAGTAGTAGATCAGGAGGGCTGTGACATGGCCTACCTAGACTTTAGCAAAGCATTTGACACAGTCCCACACAAAAGATTAATATAAGTTAACCAGCCTGGGAGTGGGTCCCAAGATGACAGCCTGGGTAAAGAATTGGCTGGAGAATAGGACACAGAGAGTAATAGTAAATGGAGTCCACTCAGAAGAAAGGGGGTTACTAGTGGAGTACCGCGAGGGTTCAGTATTAGGATCGGTCCTGTTCAATGTCTTTAAGCTTGCTATTGCAGAGGGACTGGAAGAAAGCATGTCTCTTTGCAGATGACACAAAGATCTGCAACAGAGTTGATGCACAAGGTGGTGAAAAGGATGAGATGGGACTTGGCAAGGTTAGAGGAATGGTCAAATGTACGGCAGCTTAGATTCAGTGTTAAGAAGTGCAAGGTAATGCACCTGGAAAACAAAAACCCAGGGGAAGAGTACGCAATGGGGGGTGAGATACTAACAACAAAAATGGAAAGGGACCTGGGGGTAGTCATATCAGATGACCTAAAGGTGGGCAAGCAATGTGAGAGGGCAGCAAGGAGGGCTGGGGGGATACTGGGATGCATAGGGAGAGGCATCACCAGTAGAAAACAGGAAGTTATTATCCCTCTGTACAGACAGCTGGTGAGACCCCATCTGGAGTACTGCGTGCAGTTCTGGAGACCCAATCTCCGCAAAGACATAGACAGGATGGAAGCTGTCCAGAGGAGGGCAACTAAAATGGTGCAGGGTCTGCACCGGAAGACATATGAAGAGAGACTAAAGGAGCTTAATATGTATAGCCTCGAGGAAAGGAGGGAGAGGGGGACATGATAGAAACGTTCAAGTACCTCAAGGGAATCAACAAAGTCCAAGAGGGTAGCATCTTTCAAAAAAAGAGGTGTGCAAGAACAAGGGGGCACAATTTGAAGATAGAGGGGGTGACTCAGAGGTAATTTAAGGAAGTATTTTTCACAGAGAGGGTTGTGGATGCATGGAATGGCTTCGAGGAGGTTGTGGAGTCAAAAACAGTGGTGGAATTCAAGCATGCATGGGACAGTCATAAGGCCATTCTATGGGGTGGGGGTAGGAAGAAGTAGGCTGCTGGTTAACTAGGATCTGCAGCTTATCCATTAGGTAGGAAAATGGGCAGACTGGGTGGGCCAAGTGGTCCTTATCTGCCGTCAAATTCTATGTTTCTATGTTTAAACAAGGCAGGCACTGAACGGAATACTCAGGCTGAGGAGGGAGAGGGACACGAGAGGGCATGGCCTTAGATTGGAGGGGGGAAGATTTAGGACGGAAATGTGGAGACACTTTTTCACGGAGAGGGTCGTGGCAGAATGGAATGCTCTACCAGAGGAGGTGGTAGCCTGTGAGACAGTGGGTAGTTTCAAAAGGGGATGGGACAAGGTGAGGGGGGGTAATTGGGAAGGGGGGTAGGGCAGCTGCAAGGTGAGGGCGTTAGCTTTACACTGGAGCAGACTTTATAGACCAGGTGGCCTATTTCTGCTGGCAAATTCCTTTGTTCTTGTCTTATCCCCTCCTGGTCACCAACCAACCCCAGGGCCCCACATTCAGGTTCATTTCTTCTATTTCAGCCCCATTACCCCACTTTCTCCCAGGGCTTTTAACCCGCCCAGCATTTGCCTGTGATATTCCCTCCCCATGGTGGAGGACAGTGCCCACTATAAGCTTCAGTCATGTTTGGGTGCTGGGAGGCTGCCTGGTTTGTCGGGTGCGGGATGTGCAGGCAGAGCAACCTTTATACTGCTGTGCTTGGAGTTTTTCATCATTTTTCATGTTGCCCCCCCACGAGAGACACCTGCTGAGTGGCACAGCACAGAGTGTCATCACCTCCCCAACCATTCTGCATCTCCCTGCACTCTGAGCTTGTTCTTCCGGCACTGCTACCATGCTCTTCTTGGTGGTAGACACATGGGGGAACAGATCCCACTCCCTTCTCAGAGGTGGAGAGTGTGTTGTTGGACACTTGATCCTCCTCTCCTTCGCTGACCCTCAACGATCCAGGCATGTTCCCAAACCTGGTTTGCCAGCGTGGCGGCAGGTAAGGCTCATAGCACCTCAACCCTCTGTACCACCGAGTCAGCCATGCGCCTTTCTAACAAACTGTGTTCTAAAGTGCTTTACAAATATAAACAGTTGGCAGCAGCTATCAGTCTCACACAGATAGGTTGAGGAAAAGTCGTGATGTCACAGTTGGTGAGGTCACAGTGCTGCTGAGGTACGAGGGGAACTAGAACTAGATATGTCAGCCTACATGTAGAGTACTGTTCTGCACATCACACCTAGTACTAGCAGGTAAGAAATCCTCATGAAGATGGTAAGACAAAAAATACTTTAGATACAAGAAATAACTTTTAATTGGTAATATTAATTGCAGGTAGTGTAGTAGCTCTTTGCGTGGAGGTTAAATGATGTACTTAGGGTCACACAGTGAGTAAGTGGGACACTCAAGGGATATAAACTTGGGTTTGTAGTTTCACAGCTCTGTGCTCTACCCACTGTGCTACACTGCCTCTGACTTCATGGGGAAGGAGCTGTCTGCACCTCTGAGTGGCATTAGAAGCAGCATTAGTACCATGGCTGACATATGATGCCCTTCTCGGTCGGAGTTTGGGTGTGGCATACGTGGATCAGCATTGGGGAGTAAGAAGCTGCTGGGATGCATAGGAAGACATATCGGCAGCTGGAGGAGGCAGGTGGTGTTGCTACTGTGTCGCTCGCTAGTGAAACCCCACCTGGAGTATTGTGTCCCCCATCATCTTGTGCCCAGCATGGGGAGTAAGAAGCTGGTGGGATGCTGGCATGCATAGGTAGACATATCGGCAGCTGGAGGAGGCAGGTGGTGTTGCTACTGTGTCGCTCGCTAGTGAAACCCCACCTGGAGTATTGTGTCCCCCATCATCTTGTGCCCAGCATGGGGAGTAAGAAGCTGCTGGGATGCTGGCATGCATGGGTAGACATATCGGCAGCTGGAGGAGGCAGGTGGTGCTGCTGTGGCTACTTAGTGAAACCCCACCTGGAGTATTGTGTCCCCCATCATCTTGTGCCCAGCATGGGGAGTAAGAAGCTGCTGGGATGCTGGCATGCATAGGTAGACATATCGGCAGCTGGAGGAGGCAGGTGGTGTTGCTACTGTGTCGCTCGCTAGTGAAACCCCACCTGGAGTGTTGTGTCCCCATCATCTTGTGCCCAGCATGGGAGTGAAGCTGCTGGGATGCTGGCATGCATAGGTAGACATATCGGCAGCTGGAGGAGGCAGGTGGTGTTGCTACTGTGTCGCTCGCTAGTGAAACCCCACCTGGAGTATTGTGTCCCCCATCATCTTGTGCCCAGCATGGGGAGTAAGAAGCTGGTGGGATGCATAGACAGACATATCGGCAGCTGGAGGAGGCAGGTGGTGTTGCTACTATGTCGCTCGCTAGTGAAACCCCACCTGGAGTATTGTGTCCCCCATCATCTTGTGCTCAACATAGCCAGTCTTTGTTCCTGTGTTATGCTTCCTGGAGTACTAGAGGAAAGCGGAGAGTGGCATGAGGATCCCTCCCCAGCCCAGAGGTGGATAGCATCCCTACTAATACTTGCTCTGCTGCTTTTACCCATTAATAAAGCTGAGTGAACCGAAGCACTGGGAGATTAGGTGACTTGCTCAGGGTCACAGTGTATGTAAGTGGCTGTAGTGGGATTTTGACCTAATCTCCTGTTTCCTAAAGAAGCAGGTAAGTTGCACTCAGAAATCATATTGCTGGAACCAAAAATAGATGGCAAATACTTTCATTGCAGGAAAAAAACAAACAAAAGAGACAGCCTGGAGGACTGCTTGACCCCAGTACTTCGTCCATACTTGGTCTTCGTCACACCCCCTGATGAGGATCAGGTGTGTTCTTTTTCCCTACAATAAAAGTATTTTTACGTCTGTTTCTATTTCTGGTTCCTGCGATTTGATTTCCGAATGCACCTTAAACTGCTTCTCTGTGATCATTTGAGCTGGCTGCCCTTAACTGCAAACTCCCGTGTCGCACTGCATCCTTGCTTGTTTTCAGGTTCCCAAGCCTATGCTTGAGCCAGCAGACATGCCATCTCATCTTTTTTTGTGTAATCTGGTGGGACTGAGCCAAATCATTTGCTCTTTATGCTATTTCGTACCTCTGCAGTGATGAGCATGGATAAGAACATACAGAAACATGTATTGAGGCATGAAGGTCAAAGTCTTGGCTCTTTATTAGCCACACAAGTGAGGTAGGCTTGGTGCTGTGAGAATCCATACCTCTCAAACTGTTAGCATTAAAAAGAATAGCATTAGCTGGCTGTGTCACGCTGGGCGATAGGGGATCGCCTAGCATGTTGGCAACCTGGGTTCACGCCCGAGCATGGCATGACAGGAGCGGAGGCCAGCAGGAAGGGCTTAGAACATCAAACAGACGCTCTTCTCCCTAGGGGGTTGGGGGCGTGTTGTGAGCCTGCATCGCATTGAAGCAGCTCCTGATGGCCAGTTGTGGAGTCACACTTTGCCACATGGGTAACCACGCGCTGCAAGTGCATCTAGCCAGGATGCCATGTTGGTTGCAGGAGAGAATGGAAAATGCCCACTCGGCCTGCTGGATGAAGGTGTCTGGTTCTCCCCTTCCCCCACCCTCACCTGCCATACAGCCCGGAGGTGTCTTTTTCGATCCCCTCGAGGACTGTGTGCACTCAGCGAATTTGGAATGCGTACGGGCAAACTCTACTCTCCCCAGTTCCACCTCCCCAAGGGAGGCCACAGCTCAAGGGATGGCAGGATGGCAACAGGGGTGATTGGCAGGCTGAGATGGTCCTAGGTGGCCTGAAGGAGTGGCCAACTGAGGGGCTGGGGAGCATAAACAGATAACCAAAAAAAATGAATAGCATTTGAGAGGTATCTGTGCATTGGAAAGGTAAAAATGAACAAGACACATTAAAGCATGTTTGAGTCTTCCCCAGGAGACATTTTGTTCTGAACGTGATACATGTGGATTCCTAACTTTGTTTTCACTCAGCAGACAGTGGCAGAGCTTTGCCAACATGGGAGATTTCATTTTTGGTTTTTTTTTTACCTTTCTGTGTCTCTTCCCCTAGCGGCCCACGTTCTGGTGGGCACTCCATCCCCGTCCCCCGACGACCATTGGCACCAGCTTTCTTCCTCCAGGGAATGCCCCCCCCTGGCGGGGTTGGTGGGGGGAGCACTCACCCCCACCACTCAACAGATCCGGTTCTGCTGGTCCAACTGGCCAGGGGCGGGGCCTTCGGGTGCCTGCTATCATCCAACTGCCGTCAGTTTCCCTACTTTTTCTCCCTGCAGAGGGGGGTGTGCAAGGACCCCAATGACGTTACCATGCACGCTCCCATACGCGGCATGCCAGGCATCTACCCCTCCTTCTGGCAGTGTCGGTGTGGGGGCCAGACTAACATTGACTGCTGTTTCCCCCCCCTTGAAGGAGGAGAGCTGTCCTGGGGATGTTCGATCCTCCTCCTCCTCCTCTTCCCTGTCCAGCCCCCAGCGACCCACTCACACTGCAAACACGAGTCCCCCCCCCATGTGGCAGGAAGTAAGGCATGGATGCCTCAACTCTCCACGCCACTGGGCCGGCTGCCCCATGTCTTTCACTCACTGGCAGAGCACAAACCCTTTGCAGAGCAGATGTGCTCGCTCAGCAGGGAGGCTAGATAACTGCATGTCACTCTTCAGCCTAGTGGGACATGGAGAGGAGTACAGTACATGGGCATGCTCTGAGCACCGGGAAGGGGGAGGATTTAGGGGCAGTTGGGGGATGCAGTACATCTGATGCCAACCAGAAAACCACTTGATGAGCTGAACCTTTTTTTTTTTTCGCTAAAAATCATTGAATAAGGTTTGGCTCCCTTCCCTCTTACCTCAGATCCCTCCTATCGCCTCCCTCTTCTTCCTCCAACCCTCTCCACAACACCACTTCCCTCTCTCTCTCTTTCGTCTAGAAAATCTACTGTTGATCAGTGAACTGGCCCTCCTGTGCATGAATGAA
The DNA here is from genome assembly GCA_016271365.2 of Neoceratodus forsteri. Classification (NCBI taxonomy): domain Eukaryota; kingdom Metazoa; phylum Chordata; order Ceratodontiformes; family Ceratodontidae; genus Neoceratodus; species Neoceratodus forsteri. The sequence continues at coordinate 51,455,580 of CM028136.1, read as the reverse complement.
CTCCTGGGCACCTCTTGGCCACCAGTTGTCTGGCTCAATTCAAAACTGACCTCAAACAGCACCTACTAACACTCTCTAAGTGCACCTGCCCCTAAGTCGAGCCACACCTGCTCTCCCTGCCCCCAGCAAGTACTAGGTAGGCCTCAGGTACCCCCTCCCTCTCTCTCTTCTCCTGACTTGCCTCAGCAATCAGTTTGCATCATGCTCCTTCAACACCTGGCACCCCAGCTCCCCCCCCCAACTCCCAGTCCCGTGAGTTTCCCCTAACAGTCGCTACTAATGCAGGCTGCCTGACCATGCTCCCTCACACCCCACCATTTACTCTAGCAGGTCTTCTCTGCTCAGCCTCCCCTCACCCCCCATTTCTCCCTATACCTTATCGCCCTTCTTCCCCCACCCTTCACCTCCACCGCAATACCTACCTCTCTCTCGTACCTCCTTTCTTCACCCCACTGCCAGCTATCCCCGTCCCTCTGAACTACTGACAAGGCACTTTGTGGCTGCTTATTCCCACCCACCCTCATAAAGTGTTTTTCTTGTTATTTAACTTGTACCTATGCTTTGAGTTATTCTGTAAGTTCTGAATCCAAGCTGTATCGTTCATTGTGATATACTTTTGCTTTCTGCTGTTGTACTTTGTTTTGCAGTCTATGACGTGGAACTTTTTTAAAAGAGCTTGTGTTCTAAGGTCCTTTCCGAATCACTAAATAAATAAAAATAAATAAATAAAACTTTTTCCTACTGTTTTCCTAAATTATGGTCCTCTCTTTCCCTTTGTATTCGTTCTGCCTTTTCTCGTTCCTTTCTAAAGTCTCTTCTTTATGTCTATTGTTGTCCTTCCTGCAACTGTATATGGCCCTTTCCTTTTTGTTCTCCCTCACTACTTGTTATTTGTTGTCCTCTTCTTCCCTCCACCCTCTAGTTTTGCTATGTTCATGCTGTTTCACTACTTTTCCCTTCTTCACATGTAAGTTGCTATATTTTTCTAAATGCATTCAGTCCTAAATTGCCTCTGATATTTATGATCCTGTGTGTCTTGTCTATATCATTGTATTTGACTTCTTTACTTTTAGTGTTATATTGATTACTTATCTCCTTCTCCCCACACCCCCAGGACACATCTGGAAAAGAACTGTTATACGCTCAGTATGTATTTCCTGGTTAAACTTTTAAATAAATAAATGTATGCTGCTGTTGCAGGTACTTCCAGGTGGCTCGCTGCTACAGAGACGAAGGGTCAAAGCCTGACAGACAGCCTGAATTCACGCAGGTAACATGCATGGCCACCTGATGAAGAGACCTACATGGTTTTATGTGGAGGTAGTATAACACAGTAGTTAAGAGCACTGAGCTGCAAACCTGGAGACCTGGGTTTGAATCCCATAGCCTCCACTTGCATACAGTGTGACCCTAAGCAAATCATTTAACTTCCTTGTGCTGGCCGGCCTGGTGGTGCTGAGGGTTGAGGTACTGGACGCCACACCTCGCGCCACACCGGCAACCCAGGTTCGGGAACAGACACAGGCCATTGGGCGTCGGCACGGGAGGGAAGGGATTGAGTGTCTGGAGGACTGCTCTCCCTTCCTTGAGGAGGGATCCTGCTCTCGTACCACTCCTTAGCAGCCCCTGATGGAGACTGGGGGCAGAGAACACGCGGCACCGTAACAAGGAGAGGAGTGGCGACAGACGTTGGCCTGTAGGTGCCATGACATCATTGCACGCTCGTGCTGCTGTGGGGAAACTAACAAATAGCTCCCTGGAGAATCATGGAGGTGACAGGGGCCCCAGGGAGCTAGCCCACATCCTCAATGCCGGACCACCCTTCCGTTGGTCCCAGGTGCTACCCACACAGGACAGACCCTCTAATATCAGAAAGAGTCAACAAGAAGATGAGGCAGGCTGTCCTCCATGCGGCTAGGAAGTCCTAGTGGGGGGGGGCAAATGAGGAGGGTCTCAGCAGGGAGTAGAGGTCCAGCTCAAGTGGGCATCTCTGAGAGATGCCCAGGCTGACGGAGCAAAAACAGAATCTACAAAATATATATATAAAAAAAACAAAAAACTTCCTTGTTCTTCTGGGTCACACTTAGAAACATGCTTCAGCTTAGTGTGCCTTTCCTAGTTAAACAATCCCCCCCTTATGTTTGTGCAGAACTCTTTTAGCTCACTTCGTAAAGATTTCTCATCCCTTAAAGTAAAGCAGTTTAATTGCAAATTACTCTTCTGCCCTCTGCAGAGATGTGCTTGGTGCCAGCATACCAGATGTACCACATAGGCAACTGCTCCACCCACTACAGTCCCTTGCTCTGCGCCATCACCTGTGATCATCTGGGTGGCAATACTGCAGGGTCTCAACTCCAGAAGAAGGGAATGTCCTGACAGATACTCAGTCCACCACCACCCCCACCACCCAGCTTGTAGTGATTCGGCAGGAGGCCAGAACACTGGCTCGGCAAGCGGCTTCCCTGCTACTGTGTTGTTGGGCCATCACCATGCATACTGTTGTTAACACAGGGAAAATCAGTGCCATCAGTGACATATGGGGCACTGAAATGAATGTTGAGCCTTTAGCGCCACTCCTTTTGATGACCTGTGGGGAGGAAGCTGGCCTGCTGATTGAATGAGGCTTACATTATTGCGGGGGGGGGGGAGGCGTTTTGTGTTAAGTGTTTAAGGAATCAAGGCAAACACAGAAAGGCTTCTTGTGTGGCACGGGAAAGTTCACACATGGTGGTGACGGGAGAAGCTTTGGTGCAGAGGTTGGCAGGGGTACGGGTGAAAACTGGACCCGAACCACATCAGAAAAAACCACACTGGACACAAGTGGTGTGAATTTTGCTGATCCAGCTTTTACAGATGTGATTCTGTCAGGTTCCAGTAGTCCAGTTTTCTCTCATGCCCAGGAATTAGTGAAAACCGGACTGCTGGAACCAAACCACTCTGTTTTTCACCAAGTCCTGGTTAGCAGCTTCACCAGAAAATTTTTGAAAAGCAAATGGAACAGTATACATTTTGTGCAACTTGCTGTTCTGTACATATTTATATAACCGATAAGTTTTTTTCTGAGAGACCCGGTTGTCTGAAACCCATCCAGAGCTGTATGTTTGTCAGAGTATAACATCTCGACACTGCTCAAACTGTATGTTTGTGCTGTATAACTGTACAGCTCAAGGCTAGTTTTACTTTCAGCAACCCACCAATTACTGCACCTGACTGTACAAACTACATGTTCACCACTCTGAATCATTAACTCAGACTAAGACCATGAAAGACTTTTCTCTGGGAGACACATCATTAGAAGTTGTCTAAAATATAGAACTTTTATTTTTTTTTTATATGTTTTTATTGAATTACAACAAAACATTACACAGTAGAAATAATGGCATTAACACAAACATGTACATAGATAAGTGTATACTGCAAATAAATAGCAGCCTTACATACAAGATAGCAATCTTAAAGGGACAGTAAACATTGCAGGGGTTACTCAAATTGTGAAAGCCCATGAAAAGATATTTTAAATGAGGCACTGGACTTCCTTGTAGGTGTCAGGAGTCCTGGGAAATGACTAATTAATCTGTAAATCAAAACAAGGCAGCAGCCATTTTAAAACAGGAAAAGATGTCACTGAGGGGTGAGCTGCATGTTGTTAATTACAGCTTGCCACTCAGTGACATCACTGTTGGTCTCATGATTCAATGAAATGACTGCTTCCTTGTTTTGATCTATAGATGATGTAGGTATTTATAACTCAGGACTCCTGACACCCACAGGTAAGCCAAATACCTCATTTGAAAGATATTTTTGTGGGCTTTCACAATTTGAGTGGCTCCTGCAGTATTTACTCTCCCTTTAAGAACCAATAATTAATAAGAGAGCCAGGTATTAATGTAAAGTATATACTAAACGCATTAGGATCCTTGATTAATTCATTATTATTCAGTTTGTAAATGAGCAATTACAAAAACTGCATGGTGCTCAGATACACAGGGGCTATACACTACAGCAGGATTCCCTTCTTATAGCCAGTCGTTAGACATTTTGGGAGGAGAGCAACACTTCAGATTTGGGCTTACAACCAATAAAACTGTAAATTGATACAAATGAGTTGTTGTAGCAGGGACCAAAAGATACAAGATGAAGTTCTGAGGCAGCCCAGTGGTGCAGAGGGTGGAGGTGCTGGATGCCACACCTCGACCCACGCCGGTGACCCGGGGTCAGGAACGATTGTCCGGTTGCCGGGGAGGAGAGGACTGAGCATCTGTAGGACAGCTCTCCTCTCCTGGGGAGAGTGTGGGTTTAGAGCCCCTGCAGCACTGGCTTCTGGTGGGAACTGGGTGGTGGTGCGTGATAGCTCAGAGAGCATGGGGATGGTGGGGCAGATGTTGGATGTACAGCATGTGGGTGCATGCGCTGTGACGTCCCAGACATCATTGCATGCCCGCAATGGAAGAAAAAGAAAAGAATCCTCTGGCGCGATGAAGCCTTGGCCTACTGGCACCACACCAGATTGACCAAGGAGTCTCCCTCCAGCCCAGCTCACCAGGAACTCTCCAGTGTGCGGGGTACGTACCCGCTGGGTCGAGACCTGGGTTGTGTGCAGGGGTAAGAGGTCGAGAACGGGAGCTGCAGCCGGTGTGGCGCCGGAGGTCACAGGGCTGAAAGAGGCATTATAGGCAACGCCTCCAGCTGAGGAGGTGAGAGCATAAAGTATAAATATTTAAAAAAAAAAAGATAACATCCTGAAAATATTGTCCGATGATTCCAGACCCTTCAGTGGGCCACATTAGTTCATTAGGAGATCAAAAAGTCGTGGAAATATTGTCCGATAACTCCAGATTTTTCAGTGTGTCACATTAGTCCATTAAAATGACACTGTCAACTCACTTACATACATACTAACATACTAAAAGCCAGCAGAATAGGCCTAATGGTCTGTTATGTCTGCTCGGTAGCCAGCCACCTAATGGGTGCTCGCTTTCCCAACCCCCCAGCCCACAAGAGGGCCTTCTTTGGCTTCAGTTTCCCCTTGTACCTGTCCCACCCCTTCTTGAAGCCCTCCACTGTGCCCTCCTCCACCAGGCTCCCGGGCAGCGCATTCCACGGCTCCATCACCGTCTCAGTGAAATAATGTCTCCTACATTCCACCCTTTAATGTCCCCCTCTCCAACTTCCACTCGTGCCCCTTGGTTGTCCCCCCCCCCTTCTTTAGCCTGAACAACTCCTTGGTTCCGCTCTTGGTTATTCCTTTTACATACTTGAAGACCCCTATCATGTCTCCCCTGTCCCTCCTCTCCTCCAGTGTGTACAGCCCAAGCTCTTCCAGTCTCTCCTTATAGGGCCTCCGCCCATACCCTAAATCATCCTGGTCACTCTCCTCTGAACCCCCTCCAGCAGTGCTACGTCCTTCTTCAGATGAGGTCTCCAGAACTGTACTTAGTACTTGAGTTGCGGCCTGACCAAGGCATTATACAGAGGGAGGATCACCTCCCTCCTCCTCCTGGACGTAATTCCCCTGGCTATGCAGCTCAGTATCCTGTTTGCTTTGGCTGCGGTTCTTCTACAATTTTCAGAGTTATTCATTTTGATGTCTACCACCACCCCTAGATCCCTCTCGCCCAATGTGGCTTGCAGTGTGACCCCCCCAAGGGTGTATACATGGCCTGGGTTTCTGACCCCCAAATGAAGTACCTTACATTTCCCAGCATTAAACTTCAATCCCCATCTCATTGACCACCCCTCCAGGGTATCCAGGTCCCCTTGGACTGTCTCTCTCACTTCTTTCCTATCCACCAGTGCTCCCAGTTTGGAGTCATCTGCAAAGAGACTCTGCCTACTCCTAACCCCCCCTCCCTATATCTGAGACATAGGCATTGAACAGGAGTGGCCCCAATACTGAACCTTGGGGGACCCCACAGATTACCTTCCTGGGGGAGGAGACTACCCCACTGACCATTACCCTCTGGTTCGCCCCATAAGCCAGTTTTCTACTCACTTGAGCAACTGTCCTCCCACCCCATCTTCACCAGCTTTGCTATCAGACCATTATGGGGTACCAATTCAAACGCCTTGCTGAAATTCAGGTAAAGGACATCCACCGGCCTATGTCTGTCCAGGGCCCCCATCACCCAGTCATTAAACTCCACGAGTTTGGCCTGATACAATCTCCCCGGGACGAAACCATACTGTTTATCGTCCTGGTGCCCTAACCTTTCCAGCGGCCTCCCAAGCCTCTCCTTGATAATGCCCTCCATTACTTGGCCTACCATAGACGTTAGGCTGACAGGCCTATAATTCCCCATCTTCTCTCTAGATCCCCCCTTGGGTCTAGTTAGTTAGTGTTTGTAGTTTAAAAAAAAAACTTGTGATTGCTCCCATTCTGTAAAGATTGCCGATGTAGCTGGTAATTTAATTTTCACTCCTTTTTTAAAATGAAAAGCAGACTGCCTACCATACCGGTGATACCATACAAAAATACGTTTGTTTATAGTCCTTGATCAACTCCCACTATGTCCTTGCTGGACTTGGGAGCACCCCCAACACAGCCTTGCCACTTGTAATGTGGTGGGAGGAGAGTAGAATATTGCATCATGAGTGTCTGCACTGTTTTGGGATGTTCCTAATATTCACAAAGTATGCAACAAGAGTAAATCAAGGATTTGAAACAAAACAAGGTTGGGTAGAACTACACTATTAGCATGCATTTCAGTTGTACTAAGAAAGGAAGCAAATAAAACATCCAGCAACATAAGGGGAATTTTAGAGAAGGTAAGCAATCATAAAATGTGGGTTTTCAACAAAAAATAATATGATGCAAAAAGAGTTGACAGTGTCACTTTAAGAGATTGAAAAGTGACTATCGCTGTGTCAGTTGTCACTATGGTGGCCGCTAGACACACACTTCCTAAATGAAAATATACCCTTTAAAAGGTATGGATTAAAGATTTAATATGAGCACATCTAAGATTAATCTGTACAGAGCTGTGCTGAGGTCTTGACTCTCACTGGGAATTTCAGCAGTTAACTGCACAGACAGGTAGGGCAAGCTCCAGATGGACACAGAACCTAAGAAGATGTTTGTGCTTAACTCCCTCAAACCTAAGAGCCCCTTTTGTAGCTCATTTTGCATTGAGTTTTATTTCATTCAGAGGCGAAGGGAATTTAGAAATTGAGTCTGAAGCTGCTAAGTTCTAAAATGCCAAGGAAGGAAAATATTGTCATTAACTGGAAGGTCTAGAGGGATGCAGCAGAACTCACAAACCGAAAAATGTGACGAGTATTGATTTAATTTTCTGATTCTGTTTTTCTTAACCCTGATGTGTTCATTTTTTCAGATTGATATAGAGATGTCATTTGTAGATCAGGCTGGCATCCAGGCATTGATAGAGGGCTTGATCCAGTACTCCTGGCCAGAGGAGAAAGGACCTCTCGTCACACCGTTTCCATCAATGACGTATGCCGAGGCCATGGCCACCTATGGCACAGACAAACCAGACACCCGCTTTGGAATGCAGGTACCCTCCAGGCCTCTCAGTTTTGGGGTGGGATGAGAGGGTAACAGTAGAGAGGTGACTAACCAGCCCCCAAACCCAATGTCATGCATGGAAATGGCTGTCCCTTCCTTGGACTGCCATAAGGCTGGGCACATCGTGGTATCCTGCGGTAGGAGGTTGTTCTCATGGATCACTATTGGATCTGTGTCAGCGACAATTTACTTGCAGGTGGCATCACTAACAGCAGGCAGTATCTTGGGTAACACTCATTGTCATGCCCTACACTTTGATTGCAGTGTCGTTAGTGCTGGGTAAACTGCAGGACACCACCGCCATACTGGTGTTGAGTCCCAGTGAAAAGAACGGAGTCACTGTCCAACTCTGTGAAAGTGAAGTCCTACCCTCAGCATGGCGCCAGACCCCTGAGTTGTACTTTGTTCTGTTATAATTTGTTTTTATGCCCATAATGGCTGTAAAGGGTTTCATCCCAGTCCACTTACTGATTAAAAAAACGTAAATGAGCGAAGGTAGATTGTACCTTTAAAAGATGGCAGAAAATAGACCCTGTTCACAATTACCAATATTATGAACAGGGTACCTTCCAAGCTTTTCAGACACTAAAATGTCAGCTTAGAAATCGGTACCATTTTAGACATCTACAAGTCGGGCGTTACTTTGCTGAGAGGTTTGGGCTGACTTGGAATTTGACAGAGACCCATCCACTAGTACAGATCATTATAGAGACATGGAGAGGACAACTCCGGAGCATATTACATCTCTCATATATAGATCCATACAGGCAGAGACAGACCAAGCTTTAGAAAAACTACAAAAAATATGGCGTGAGGACATGGCGGTAACCCTGACTGTCAAGGGCTGAACAAATATATACACAACACATCATAAAATCACTGCATCACACATCTGGAGGGAATATGGGTGGAAGTGTTACTAGATTCTTTAAAACACCACAAATAATAGGGACAAGCTGTTGGAGGGACTGTGGGGAGACATGTGGTACACCTACACATATCTTTTGGTGCTGCCAGAAACTCCAGCCATTCTGGCAGGTGATAGAAAGAGCCATTGTAGAGCTCTTTGTGGAGATAGGAGCACTTACCCCTTAAATTTCCAGATCAGATGAAGAACAGACGTATCAAGAAATTACTAGCAATTTTATTGACAGCTGCTAAAAAGTAATCTCCCAAAAATGATTACAAAAAGAAATTCCAACACAAAGGGACTGGGAGGATGTGGTACAACACATTTATCATAAAAATTACAGCAGGACTTAAGACTGAACCGTTTTACTGAGTTTTGGAATAAGTAGCTGCTCTGGGTAATGAATCCTAGACTGGAAATTGCACTATAAGACATGGGCCTGGATATTCAGACTGCGCCGGGCAGGGGCGCAGTGCAACTGGGTTGCGCCAGGGCAGGGACCAGGCGATATTCAACGGTGCTGCGCCATGGCTCAGCACCATTGAATATGGCACTGAGGGCGCATGCACTGCACCAGTGCAAGTGGCAGAAAGGAGCAGGGGGATGCGCCAGCGCAAGTGCAGTTGTGCTGGACGCATCAACTGTGATATTCAGCACTGGGCATGCAAATGAGGCCATTAGGCATGCAAGGCTCAAATGGGGCCATTTGCATGTGGAGCACCGATCCCCGGCGACTTGCGCCTGGCGCCCTGCCAGGCTGCAGCTGTTGGGGACTGACGCCTGCTGACCCTTGGTGGTGGTCTCCGCTCCCATTCGCCCGACCGCAGGCATAGGAAAGTAAAAGGTCCCTGATGGACCTGTGGATCCCCCCTTTGCCCGATCGCGGGCATATGCAGTAATAAGGCCCCTGGTGGACCTGTGGATCCCCCTTTTGCCCGATTGCGGGCACATGCAGTAATAAGGTCCCTGGTGGACCAGTGGAGTCCCCTCCCCCCCCCGATCGTGGGCATACGTTCAATGAATGTCCCTGGTGGTCCAGTGGAACCCCTGCCACGCCCAATTGTGGGTGGAAATAGTACAAGATACCATGGTGGTCTCCAGTGAACCCCCACTGAGGGTCTCTCAAAGCACTTCTCGGTCGGGTGGGCGGGTAGCTCCCCACCATTACGCCGTCGAATGACAGTGAGTTAGTACCGTTCAGGTCGCTTATTGGACCACTGCATGGGACCAGTGGGCTGCAGACCAGGCATTGCTTTACAGGCCCACATGTATATGAACAGGTTCATTCACACATCAGGCTTGTGTAGTACAGTATGGTCTGCACACCCAGTGGTCTACGAGGGATCAACAGGCGACAGACAGTACTGTACGCTGTCATTCGGTGGATGGCAAGTGGTGGGGAGCCCGCCCGCCGATGATGGGGGTGCTGGGTGGTGGGACCCCAGTGGACGGGTGAGGGGGTACCACTGGACCACCAGGGTATCTTGTGCTGTTTCCGCCCACAATGGGGAGGGGGTTCCACTGGACCACCAGGGATATTCATTGAACGTATGCCCACGATCGGGCGGGGGGGGACTCCACTGGTCCGCCAGGGACCTTATTGATATCTATGCCCGCGATTGGGTGAAGGGGGGGGATTCACAGGTCCGCCGGGATCTTATTGATTCTTATGCCCACGATCGGGTGACAGGGCTGGGGGGCACAACCCTCCCAGGGCAAGGGGTATGTTGGCAGTGTGCTGGGTGGGCGGGTGGCCACCCATGGCTGGCGGCTGCTGTGTTGCACCCTCCAATATGGCAGCTCACCTGTGGGTGGCTAGGACTTGTTCCTGGTTTTGCCAGGCACATCTTTGCATCCCCCTGAGCGGTGCAAGGCGGAGTTGGGCCGGCATATGCGCTGCACATCCCGGGCTGAATATCGGGATGTGTCGCATGTGCATGGGCACGTCCCCCGCATTTGCATCGCGCACATTACTGATGCACCCCGGTGCATCGGGGGTTGTGCATCGCAACTTGCCCCTCTGAATATCGCACCAGGGCGCATTGATGGGTTGCGCATGGTGCATCCATGTAGCACCATGCCTAACTCTTTTGAATATCCAGGCCCCTGTATAAAGATTATGGATAACCAAGTGTACTGGTTGTAACTTGGGATTAGACCATCTAGGTATGTATTGGATGCAGATCTAGAGACTGGTGAGATAAACAAATAGTACACAAATGTCAAAATGCTAACTGAGATATCTTGTGATTGTGTACAGCTGGCTAGTAAAAGTGTACAAATGTGATGCTCCAGAAAAAGTTGTTAAAGTTTTAATTAAAAACAAAGTAAATTAAATGAGATGCAGTTGAAGAATAGGTGCCAAGGCACTGGTCACAACATTAGCTCCAACACAGCTCAATGGACTCATAACATTTAACGGTGTAATGACATCTTTAATGAAAGTGGATCAATGTGAGTTTGGTGCGTACCCAATCAGAAATGGATGTAGTTTCATATGGTACCTTTCATACAAACTGTATCCCAGAGCACATCAGAATTCAGGAGAGTTAGAGAATGTTGCAGATTCCAGACAGGGTGATTCAGATAGCACAGAGATAGCTTAGAGAGGTTAGCTCAAGGAGGCATTGTGACTTGCCCAGTGTCACACAGTAAAGGGCAGTGGTGGAATTTAATTATACAATGAACATGAAAAAAATCCTGTCACCTGATTGGTTAGCTAAGATTTTCACTGATGGGCAAACCCTGAAATGCCTTTATAAGTGACATTGCAGAGGAGCTGGAAGGGAAGGTCTGCCTTTTTGCAGATGACGCTAAAATCTGCAGTAGGGTGGACATTCGTGGGGGGGAGCAGAGACTTGAGAAAACTAAAATTATGATGAAGGGTATGGCAGCTGGTTTCAGTGTGAAAAAGTGCACAACAATGCACTTAGGGCACAGAAACTCAGGGGCAGAGTACAGAATGGGTGGAGAGTGGTATTGACCACTGCCAAGCAAGAAAGGGACCTTGGGCAATCATATCTGATGACGTAAAGGTGGCCAGGCTGCGCAACAAGGCAGTCAGGAGAGCTAGTGGGATGCTGGGGTGCATGGAGGGGTATCACCAGCAGGAAGAGGAAGGTGGTGTTTGCCTCTATAGATTGCTGTTAAGACCCCACATAGAGTAGTGTGTTCCAGTTCTGGAGATCACATCTCCGGAAGGACATAGAGTGGAGGCAGTTCAGAGGAGGGCAACTGAAACAGTGCATGGTCTGCATCAAAAGCCCTATGAAGAGAGACTTAAGGCCCTCAGCATGTAGTAGTGGTCTTTTTTTTCTTGCCTCTTTGTACACTCTGGAAGAGAGGTGGGAGAGGGGCAATATGATAGACCTTTAAATACCTCACAGGGGTAAATAAGGTACAGGAAGGGAGTATTGTCAGAAAAACAGGTGTTCAGGAACAAGTGACATGCTGTGAAGCTGGGGGGGTAGATTAAGCAGACATGTGAGGAAGTACTTCTTAAAAAAAAAAAAAAAGGTGGTGGGTTCCTGGAGCAGTCTTCCAGCAGAGGTGGTGGGGGCAAAAACAGTGGCAGGATTCAGTACTACATGGGATTAGGCATAAGGGCATCGTAGTGGAATGGAAGGGGGAGGGACAAAGAGCTGTAGAAAAAGCAGAGTCTGCAGTGATAATGTAGGTAGGGTCAAAATGGGCTGACTGGTGGGCCAAACTGTCCTTATCCGCCATCAAATTGTATGCTTCTATGAAATAACTCATGGCTTAGGAAGTGCATTGCTAAAACACAGAATTTAGTGCATTTTGACTTCCGGTGGTGCCATGAAACAGTAAATAACGTGGATCAGAGCTCTCTCCCTAGCTTTTTTCTAAAAAAATGAAAAATACCCAAATTAGTAATAGCATTTATCCATTTCTACTGGTATAATATTGAATACAACCAAAGCAAATACCTTAATGCAGGAATATGTCAATCAACAGAACCGCTTTTGGGTATTTATAGAACAAAACGATTTGGGAGAAGACAAACAGCTTGAAGAGGGGAACGGTCCAAAAAATAGCATCAGAGGATTTAAAATGGACTTGCCAAGGAAAAAACCAACCCAACAAAACTCCCTCAGAATCTATACTAGCAGCAATACAAGAATTCCGTACCGAGGTAAAACAGACCTTGACAGATATTCGCTCGGACCTCCTGACTCTGCAAGGTCAAATCAATGAGGCGGACAAACAAATTTCTGCCAACATGGAGCTTTTAAACACACACCAAGAAATGCTCCTAGCTCTAGCAAAAACACAGCTCCAGATGGCCGAACGGCAAGAGGACGCCAAGAACAGATCTCGGAGGAAAAACTTGCGCATCTGTGGCATTCCTGAGGAGGAGGAAGGCTCAGATATTCAGTCCTTCTTAGACCATTTCTTTCATTCTATGCTGTCCATCCCACCCGAATTCCCCATAGACATAGAACACACGCGCCAAGCTTTGGGCCCCAAACCTCCTGCAGGCACTCGGCCGAGGTTGATCATAGCCCGATTCTTATATTTTACAATAAAAGAACAAATTCTTCAAAAAGCTTGGGCACAGAGAATCCTTACCTATGAAAGTAAGAGAGTATTCGTGGATAATGACTATGTGCCACTAACCCAAAGGCTAAGGCCGGACTGCGCTCCTCTTTTTCCATGTCTTAGAGCACATAAATTAACATTCAAAATGCCTTACCCTACTAAACTTGTGCTGCATTTTCCAACCAGGACCAAAACATATCTTACCGTAGAGGAGGCATCGTCAGACCTGAGATCAAGGGGCCTACTTCAGGGAAATGACCTTCAGACTGAGACCAGACCACGCAGGCCTATGGCGACGTGGCCTTGGTAGAGACATCAGCCCAGACGGAGCACCCCGGCGACAATACTTAAAGCCATCCAGCAGTATAGGAGAGGAACAGCTTCAGAGTGAAACCCTAATTCCAGGCGAATACATACTCTTTTAGCTACCTTGGCTATGGATCTGTACAGGGGCCTAGACCAGGGACAAGAAATATAGGCCACAGCCAGATGACGCAGATTCGTCGATCAAGCCCTTAAAGTGACAGGAACACCTATGGAGGAGCAATCTCTGACGTCCATCATAAAGACTATCGAACAATACCGGAGCACCAGTTGCAGCTACAGAATAAAAAGCAGCAAAAAGAGGACGATCATCTCTCCACTCACCCAGCTGACCAATAAGATTCTGGGGCAGGTAGAGGACTTTTACACTGGGGGGGGAATTCAGTTGTTGGAAATAGCTGATGGAGACTGGAAGCTAGGGGGGCTCGTGCCCAAGGGCCACCATTGGATCCTTATGGAAGAATACCAGTATAAGGGAGTAGAAGGATGCAGTTATTTAAACCCTAAAATCAGAGGCTGTACATAAAGTCCTTCTCTAAAAAGATTAGAGGTATCCCAATGGCGGGGTCACACCAGGCCAGGAACCTCCTTAATTAGGCCAATAATCTCCCCACCTTCCTAAAGTTGATCCGTGGTTTGGGCAACGTTTGCCCTCCCTCCTGCCCCTTGCTTTCCTTCTCTCCTGGTCACATCCCCCGCCTTAGCTGCTCAGAGTAGCTACACTGGGTGATTAGCAAACAACTGAAGAGCTGGACTTGACTTGATTTGCTTTAATTTAATTTCGCTGGCTCTTTAAAATCAAAATTAAATACCATTACCGATAGAACAGCATCAGAAATACCCTAAGGTGAAACTACGGTGTGAATCGCCACGGCATCCCACAGTTAAGCCGGAGCAGGTGCTCAGCAGGCACTCCGCTATTAAGATCCCTCTAGCCAGTCTAAAAGGACTGTGTATAAACATACAAACATATGTTGTTTCCAGGTTGTTAATATTACCTCTGACTGAGGAACAGCATGAAAACCACTGCAATCGTTCTCCCCTTTTTTTTTCTCTTTTTCCTCTTCCCTTCCCCTCCCCCCGAAGACTACAAACTACGTACAACAAATTGGAGCTACTGCCACGGGCATGTCCGTAATCATGCTGTTTACCTTCCTCTTCCCTTTCCCTTATACTATTATACCTGTACTTAAAAAAAAAAAAAAAAAAAAGCACTGCTTAACAGTATATGGCTGTATTTTAGGATTTATAGGAGGGAGTAAATCACTATTTAATGAAGGAGTTGGACCGCAATCTCACATTCCTAGTATATAAAACCTAGAATCTACGAAATGAGATTAATTTTGGAGATAAATACTCGAGGTATAGATTAAGATTAACTTTATTTGAGCAGTTGATTAACTATTAGTAGATTTTGGTCTCCCTTTATCCTTTCCCTCTCCACACCTTTCCTTCCCTCCCCCCTCCTCTTTCCTCTCTTTCTTTCTCCTCCCCTACCTTCCTTCCACCACCCCCCAACTATAATCCGGAATTATCCAGAAACTTGAACTCCTACTAAAATTTGACAGGGAGAAGCTCAGATCAATCTCTCCTCCATGGAAGCCCCAAGTCTACTTCTTCTCTTAGTGTGGGTAATATTCCCCCACTTGAGAAGCTCTCCATCCTTTTTTAGGGCACATAAAGCTCAGACTGTAACTTTAGCCCTTTCTTCCAGGGGACTTCTCCAAACGGTCCACAAACTTGGAACCAACCTGAGGTGGTTGAATGGTCCCACCTCTGCAATGGAAGTCACAATGTATAAAGTTAACTAGGTTGAAAGGTTTTTAATCCAGCCAGACTTAGGCTGCTTTAGACGTATTGTTTTACCCTCTTATAATTCCTCATTGTTACAAGGATTATTCAGGGAGAAGTTGATCCACCATGAATATACTGGTTTAAAGTTTTCTCAGATGTTAGTTATGCTATATTTAATTTTTGGGTTAAGTCAAAATAAAAAAAAAATTAAAAAATGACACACACACCAAGTTTTTCAAAGGTCTTTAATTCAACAGTATCCTCTGTCATGCTACTCACCTGTACTGAAGGATGATGGCGGTTAACCCAACCAAAATATTTTCAATGAATGAATGGGCTTCATAGCCCCATTAAGAGATCACGCCTCATGCAGTATCTCAATAAACAGGCGGCGGACCTCCTCTTTCTCCAGGAGACTCACTTATCAGATTCAGAACACCAGAAATGACAGTGGGGGCATCGATATAAAGTTTATGTCTCCTCTTATATAAGTGGCCATAGACGGGGCACAGCTATCCTGGTCCCTAATAGGACACCCCTAGAGGTGACAGAAGTAATCACAGATACCCAAGGACGTTATGTAATTCTCATTGGGTTGCTCTACTCCCAGATGGTTACTTTAGTAAACACCTGTCTTCCCCTCCCCAATCTACATGAGGGGTAATTCAGTCCTGCCTTCAAAAGGTCCTATCGGTACATCAGGGTACCCTAGTAATGGGAGGTGACTTTAATTTGTTACTATCTTCACAACGAGACGCCTCATCCCACTAGGCCTATCGATCCTCTACTGCCTTGAAGTGCTTTAAAGCAACACTTGATCATCTGGGTATTGAGGATGTCTGGAGGAGACTTTTTCCCTCAGATCCAGGGTATTCTTACTACTCAGCTCGTTTTCAAACCTATTCCCGCTTAGATTACTTTTTCATATCATGTGAGCATTTCTCTTCAGTCCACGACTTAACAATAGGCCCCCATATATTATCAGATCATCACCCTCTATTATTAAAAATAAATCTAGGTAAACCCCCTAAAATGAAACTATGGCGCCTTAATCCTTTCATCCTGAAAGACTCAGAATACTTGGAATACATAAAGACCAGAATCCCACAATTTCTTATCAATAACTCTAACGGTGATCAATCGGATCCTATCATATGGGATGCTCTAAAAGCCACCATACGTGGCAAAACAATAGCTTTCTTAACTAAAAAGAAACGAAGGACGGAGGCCCTATATAAGCATTATACTGAACAATTACAGACATACCAATTATTATATAGAGAGGAGGATAAAGTAATCCAATACAGAATAAGGGAACTTAAAAAAGAAATACAAAATATAATGGACTCCAAAATTTTACAAACAGTGATCTGCTTAAAGCAAGCAAATTATGAGGGAGGAACAAGGGCTACACGACACTACTAGCAAGGAGACTAAGAAACAGAAAACACACACTGCAACGATTTTAAAAACCAGACATCCTGTCACAAACCAAATTTCTCACTCTGATAACCATATCAGGGCATCATTCAAGACTTTTTACCAAACATTATATACTTCCTCCCCCCCTTGCTTCCTCCTCCCAGGAAAGAACAGAATTCCTATCCAATTTGCCTTTCCCAAAATTAACAGAATTACAACAAATCTCTTTGATGTCCCCTATACGTCCGGATGAGCTCCTAACCCGAATTAAAGCTTTAAAACTTAACAAATGTCCAGGTTCAGGCGGCTTTATAGCAGAATGGTACCAAAAATTTGCGGGTCGTCTTCTTCCCTCGCTTCTTTTTACATTTAGGGCGGTGGCAGAAGGCTAATCTCTCCCTCCCTCTTCGCAATATGCAATGATCACCCCTATACTCTAACCAAATAAAGATGCCATGGACCCTGCCTCATATTGCCCAATTTCAATTCAAATGTTGATTATAAAATCTATATGGGTATTTGGGCCTCAAGATTAGAAACTCTCCTCCCCACAATTATCCACCCAGACCAGACCGGATTTATTAAAAACAACGAAGCACATCTGATAATATACGACAAATTATGCTACTGATGGAATATATCCATACCAGGCAGATACCTACAGCTTTCTTAAGTTTAGACGTCGAAAAGGCTTTTGACAGAGTGTCACGGGAGTTTCTCTGGGACACTGTTAAATGCTTCTCCTTCCCTTATTCCTTCTTATCCTGGCTCAATACAATATACTCACAACTTAAAGCGTATATTCACCTAAATGGAGCGACAATGCCTCCCATACCTTTACAACAGGGCACAAGACAGGGTTGTCCACTTTCTCCCTATTTATTTGCCCTCTACATGGAACCCTTGGTCTTGGCCATAAGACAGGACCCTGGGATAGAGGGAATCCCCATAGGCCAGGAGATTTATACCATTTCCCTATTCGCAGATGACATCCTATTATCAGTCCTTTTTCCCGAATTGTCAATCCCCCAGAATCTGGGAAATATTAGAAAAATATGAACGAATAGCTAATTTTAAACTAAATACATCAAAAACGGAGGCCATGCTGTTGTATTTTATCCCAACACAAGCCCTCAAACGATCTTTACCCTTAAAATGGAGATCCATTAAGTTTAAGTATTTAGATATTAATATACCCTCCAAACTGGAACATCTCAAACTAGTAAATTACGAACCAACCTCTCTTCAAATTCAAGATTATCTAAAAAGATGGAGCAATCTAAAATTAACCTTCTTCCAAAGAGTAGAAACCATCCGGGTGAATATTTTACCTCGCCTATTATACTTATTTCAAAACGTTTCAATCTTCCCAGCTGCCTTTTATTTAAAATCCTGGAACAAATTAATTTCAACATTTATCTGGGAAGGTCAAAGACCAAGAATACATCAATCTTTATTATTTTTATCCCAGGCTCAAGGGGGAGCTAATTTCCCTGATTAAAAAATATATATATATATATATATATATATATGCAACTGCAGCCTTCCTAAAAAATGTTTTTCTGTGGCTTTCTCTGGGTTATTCTTCCAGGTGGAAGGAAATAGAATTTGTAATAAATGACCTACACGATATTGGAAAAATTGCTTTTGCCTCTCCTGCCTACTCCCCACCGTTGACTGATTTTTTTCAAAATTTACAGCACAGATTTTACAAATCTGGAGAAATCTTAAAAATAAGAAAGCCTTTAAACAATGTTTTTTCTTTTTCACCTTAATTTATAGAGATGAGGAGTTCTACCCGTCCCAGCTAGATACTACATTTAAGATCTGGCATAGATTAGGCCTAAGTTACTATTACCAAATGATCACTATTTCAGGAGTCTTCTCTTTCTTAGATTTACAAAGTAAATATTCTCTCCCTGACGCTGATCAATATCAATATATACAAGTGAGGAACTATATATTACGACAGAGGGACTTTCCCACTCGCTCCCCCAGTCCCCTGCCTGTCTTGTGGATTTTGCTTAGGGATACTCTAGCAGGTAATACTTGGGGGAATCTCATAGGTCACCTATACAGAATGCTACGAGATAATTTGGGAGACTCATCTATCTCGATATTAGAGGCCTGGAATATTTACAACTTGGAAGTCCCCCTTTCACAGTGGCAAGAATCAACCTTAAAAGCGATTAAAATTACATCATCAGGTATATGGAGGGAGTTTGCCTGGAAATTTCAGACCCGATATTTCCGTTCCCCGGCAAGACGAGTTGGCCGAAGGTTGGAGAGAGCCTGGCGGAAGTCCGGCCATGATGCTGACAGGCTTAGGTTGATGGCACTTTATGATGGCTATCAATCAGAAATCACCCTTAAGAAGGCAGAATTCCTGTCCAGGGAGATTTCTGCTGCACAGAATCGACCGGCTTAGCTTTTCTGGACTGTTGACTGATTGTGCAATTCAGTCTGTCTCCAGCCCAGAGAAGCTTTTTCTCAGCTGAGATGCGAGGAGTTCGCTTGTTTTTTTGCAGATAAGGTTGCCAGCATCCGGTCTGGCATCTGTCCGACCTCTCCTGTGAGGGATTGCAGTGGTCGACAGGAGGTGGCATGCACTCGGTCTGTCTTGTCAGATTTTCGCCGGCTGGAGTTCACTGACATTGTGAAGATCATCCAAACATTGCGACCAACCAGTTGTAGTTTGGATCCGGGTCCTACACCTCTTTTAGTGGGATGTGTAGAAGTTATCTGCCCGATCCTTGCTGAAATTGTCTGGAAGTCTTTGGGGGGGGTCTTTCCTGACCCCCTCAAGGAGGCGGTCGTTCGACCACTCCTTAAAAAACCCTCATTGGATCCAGATTGTCAAGCCAGCTACCGGCCTATCTCTAACCTGCCATTTGTTGGTAAGGTTATTGAAAAGGCGGTTGCGTTGCAATTGGATGATCATCTTACAACTCACAATGTCTATGATACTCTCCAGTCTGGTTTTAGGAAGAAGCATAGCATGGAGACTGCCCTTGTCCAGGTATTGAATGACCTCCTAATGGCTATAGATCGAAAGGCATGTACCATTCTGGTCCTTCTCGATCTCTCTGCTGCATTTGACACTGTAGGCCATGGTGTGCTGATGGAGCGCCTGCGGTTCTTTTGTGGGCTGTCTGGTACAGTCCTCAAATGGTTCCAGTCTTACCTCACGGACAGGTCTCAGAGAGTTGCCACTAGAATTTATTCCTCTGGCGCTCACTCCCTGCCTTGTGGGGTACCGCAGGGTTCCATTCTAGCCCCCATGTTGTTTGCAGTGTATATGCTGCCATTGGGAGATGTCATCAGGCGATACAATCTGGGTTTTCACTGCTATGCAGATGATACTCAGCTGTATTTGTCCTTTCTGCCCGGACAAGATGATGCACACTCCGTGCTAAATAACTGCCTTGCTGAGATCAGACTTTGGATGAGTTCCAGCTGGCTGAGACTGAATCCGGATAAGACTGAGGTGCTGGTAGTGGACCCAGGTCATCCGGGGGTGAGTTTGGGAGCTCGACAACCATCAGGCTTATTACTTGGTGGTATGTCACTCTCTACCTCCAATCAGGTGCGTAACCTGGGCATTATTTTTGATGATGGTTTGACCCTAAAATCTCAGGTGTCAGCTGTCGTCAAATCCTCTTTTTACCATCTGAGGAATATCGCCTGGGTGAAACACCTGGTTCCGCCGGGTGATCTCCCAACATTGGTCCATGCCTTTGTCACTACCCGTCTTGATTACTGCAATTCCCTCTACCTAGGGCTACCTGGGGTTGATATCCGCCGCCTGCAGCTGGTGCAGAACGCGGCGGCCAGGCTTTTGACTGGGACTTCTAGAACCAGTCATATTACACCTGTGTTCCGCGAACTGCCCTGGCTGCCTGTTTGGTGGCGGATCACCTTTAAGCTTGGTTTACTAACCTTTAAAGCCCTACATGATCAGGGACCCGGTTACCTGAAAGATCTCCTGATACCCTACTGCCCCGTCCGTCCTCTCCTTTCCACTAACGAGGGATTGCTGGAGATTCCCAGGGTTCGATTAAAGACATCAGGATCTCGTGCTTTCGCTTTTTCAGCGCCAGCCCTATGGAATTCTCTACCTCATTGGTTGAGAGAATGCCCAACTGTTGATAGATTTAAAATGGAGTTAAAGACAAATTTATTTAGTTTAGCTTTTCCTAGCTACGGATGATTTGTTTTAATGCTTGTTTTAAAATTTTATTTTTATGTATATGGTTTTTATGTACAGCACCTTGGTTTTGAAAGCTGCTATAAAAATAAAGATGATTTGATTCTGATTTGAAAATACCTTCCAGCCTCATATGGTAGATGCTGGAGAAATTATCATTGCCCGTTAGCTAACCTGGGTCATATTTTTTGGTACTGCCCAGCCTTAATACCTTTTTGGATCACACTTCAAGAAGAACTAGAGAAGTGTCTTGGGGAAACAATTGAATTGACACTTGAAATAGTAATGTTATCTATTTTCCCTCCCCACAGACCGAACTGGGCCAATACCCTGCTCCCTCTCTTCCTTTTGGCTGCAAAAAAAACATCACCCATAAATGGATGACCCCACATATACCCACAATTTTGGATTGGCATAATCTAATAAAATACATCTATAGATTAGAATATATGACAGCCAAAATTCACAATAAACAAGAGACCCTACTTAGGAAATGGCAGAGATGGTTATTATATTTTTCTCTCAAAGACCCAGCCTTTCTTCCTTGGACTCTAAGGGACAGATTGGGCTAAATTAGAATAGAAACAGAACATAGCCTCCCTCTGTAGTCTCAAGGATATTCTGCTTTCCTTTCAAGGGCTGGGGAGCTAAGGAAAGATTCCTTCCCCCTCAGACCCACCCACTTTAGGTGAACACTGGATGGAGGGAGTTCCACCGCTTGTCAACAATGAGGTTGGATAAAAAGGAAGCCTCTGAGTCCTGTCGAATGATCAGAGTGTGTGTATTAATAAGAACTTATCGTTACAGTAATGTATAGCTGTTAATAATAACATATATGTGTATCAATTGAATATAACAAACTAAGAATATACAATGACTAATGTTCAAGTGTACTCACCGAGTGTATAAATGCTGTCTCGACTAATAAAAAAGAAATTAAAAAAAAAAAAAAAAATTTAGTGCATTTTAAATTGATTTTACCAGGGGTTGACCTTAACTTTTTTTGTGCTAACAGCAAGACAAGTTGAGTGAAACTGCACTAGTCCGCAGATGGTCGCACTAGTCCACAATCATAAAGGAGAATTTTGTGCACTTATATAGTAAAAAATGCAAACAAAGAAATATTCCAATGTTGCACATTTATCCTGCTCTTACATTGCTACCTACACCAGAATAAAACAAGATTTGTCACTTAATGACAAAATCTGCCCCCCCTTTTTGTTTTGTACCATGACCCCCTCTCATCCTGTTTCTGCTCTCCCAAGGCAGGTAATCCCACAGCAGCGGGATATTCAGTCAAGCATAGAAACCTAGAACTTGACAGCAGATAAGGACCGCTTGGCCCACCCAGTCTGCCCATTTCCCTACCTAATGGATAAGCTATAGATCCTAGTTAACCAACAGCCTACTTCCTCCTACCCCCAACACCTAGAATTGCCTTATGTCTGTCCCATGCATTCTTGAATTCCCCCACTGTTTTTGACTCCACAACCTCCTCAGGAAGGCCGTTCCATGTGTCCACCACCCTCTCTGTGAAAAAAAAACTTCCTCACATTACCTCTGAACTGTCCTCCCTCTATCTTCAAATTGTGCCCCCTTGTTCTTGCACACCTCTTTTTCTGAAAGATGCTACCCTCTTGGACTTTGTTGATTCCCTTTAGAAAGTTTCTATCATGTCCCCCTTGTCCCTCCTTTCCTTGATGGTATGCATATTAGGCTCCTTAAGTTTCTCTTCATATGTCTTCTGGTGCAGACGCTGCACCATTTTAGTTGCCGTCCTCTGGACTGCCTCCATCCTGTCTATGTCCTTGCAGAGATTGGGTCTCCAGAACTGCACACAGTACTCCAGATGCGGTCTCATCAGCTGTCTGTACAGAGGGATAACAACTCCCTGTTTTCTACTGGTGATGCCTCTCTATACATCCCAGTATCCCCCGCCTCCTTACTGCCCTCTCACATTGCTTGCCCACCTTTAGGTCATCTGATATGATTACCCCCAGGTCCTTTTCCATTTTTGTTGTTGTTAGTATCTCACCCCCCATAGTGTACACTTCCCTTGGGTTTTTGTTTCCCAGGTGCATTACTTTGCACTTCCTAGCATTGAATCTAAGCTACCATACATTTGACCATTCCTCCAACCTTGCCAAGTCCCTTCTCATCCTTTCCACCCCACCTTGTGTATCAACCCTGTTGCAGATCTTTGTGTCGTCTGCAAAGAGACATACTTTTCCTTCCAGTCCCTCTGCAATGTCACTTATAAAGACATTGAAGAGGACCAGTCCTAGTACTGAACCCTGCAGTACCCCACTAGTAACCCCCCTTTCTTCAGAGTGGACTCCATTTACTATCACCCTCTGTGTCCTGTTCTCCAACCAATTTTTTAACCAGGCTGCCATCTTGGGACCCACTCCCAGGCTCGCTAACTTGTGTATTAATCTTTTGTGTGGGACTGTGTCAAATGCCTTGCTAAAGTCTAGGTAGGCCATGTCCACAGCCACTCCCTGATTTACTACTTTGGTCACCCAGTCAAATAAATTTATTAGTTCTAGGAGTGTGGATATGTTGTTCATCCACACTGTTTGGCATTGTCCCTTTCACTTTAAATCTGCCAGAAGTCTTCAAGCTGGCTCTTCCCACCCACCCAGGTGGTATATACCTCAGCTCTGCCCTATGACACCAGATCTTCCTTTCCGCTGGAAGATACAGGTTGCCTCCCCCGTGCTTTCGCATTTCGTAGGCCCTGGCTTTTGAATTACCTGTTTTACCGAAGCTCAAACTCGTTTGAGTTAGCGATCGTGCTTTTTGCAGCATCGATCATGGAGGAGAAATTCCCGAGATTTCGCTGTGTCCTGCGGCCAGAAGATGTCACGCACCGATCCCCACCTCACGTGCGTCTACTGCCTAGGTGTCGGCCATAACACCTCGTCGTGTAGCTTTTGATTGGCCTTCCATCCCAACATCCTGGACGACCGCAAGGCACACCTGAAGCTGGGGAGACCGGAAAAAAGGAACCCTCCGGTGAAGTCGAAGGAGGTTAGGTGGGCGGTTTCCACAGCAGTGTGCTCTGCCGATCAGCTGGAACAGATGAAGGCATTCTAGGATGAAGCCACTCGTGCTTCGGCCAGTCGAAGTTTCTTTGTCCCGCTGAACCTGGGCTCCACCTTTACGGGATCTTTCAAGGAGATGTGCCAGTCTCTCCCCACCCAAGGTGAGGCACCCTCGGGCTCGCACTCCTCCCGCTCTTGGAAGAGAGAAAAAGACCCGTTGTCTTTGTCCCGGCGAAGACGTTCTTGGGAACGAGAAAGGTCCGAGTCCCAGGAACACGCGGTCTTGACCTCGGTCGAGATTGCATCCTCGGCCACCGGCTTTACGGATCTTCCGTCTGGCCAGGGGACCGAGGACATGGCCGACGAGGTCGAAATTATCCTCAACTCGATCGACCCCTTGTCGCCGACCATGGCCGATGGCTCTTTAGAACAGACTCCGGTTCTGTTATTTCCTGTTGAGGAGACCCAGCCCGCTGGTGTCCCCATCAAGGACCCGGTTCCGGAGCCTAGGGTTTCACCGATCACACTGGTGTCTCCCGATCGACCGAGTCAGCCTCCCCGATCTCAGTCACGGTCCAGGACCCCCTCGGCCGAATGACCGAGGAAGAGCCATAAGCGCTGAAAGAAGAGGCGACGCCACAGGTCATCCTCATCCTCCCTCGGATGAGGAGGCTCAGCGGAAACTTTGGCACTATGAGGACCTTATATGGCAGCAGCTGATTTTGACGGGCAGAAGCCGGCCCACCACCTACCCCGCCATTACTTGGCTTTCGCCTCCCAGGCCGGGGTTTACCCTCCAGAACTGAAGCCTCTGGTTCCTCAACCCGTGGGGCTGGCCCGTCCCCCGGTTCGGCCTATTCCAGTCTCCCCGCCCCCATTCGGGTGGAACCACCGCCTAAGCAGCATGCGGGAGGGGCTCCCTCAAAAGAGGACTGACTGGACACCGGGCTTCCCCGACGTCTGTCGGTTACTGTCACCCCTGACCACCCTCGGCGGATCGAAGGTGATTTCGGCGGTAGACTGCTGTATCATGACTCCTCAGACTCAGATGTCAGCGGGCTCCACTCTCATCCCAGGGATGGTGAGTCGTCCGTTGGCACAGGGATGGAGGAAGGCCCTTCCTCCTTCCAAGGGATTCTCTGTCTCATTTCTGACTCCACCAGAATGCCCCTGGAACCTACCCAGAAAAAGGCGGAGCACCCTCTCACAGATATTCTAAAGAGAGGGGATACCCCGACGGAGGCCTTTCCAGTGGCCAAGGCCATTGTTGGCCCGGCCCTTGAACTTTGGCAGCGCCCTACCTCATGCCCAGCACCGTCTGCCTGCATGTACGTGGTGCCTATGGGGTCCCTCGCAGGGTTCACAGAGCACCCTTCAGCTGAGAGCCTGGTGACCGCCTCTGTGTTCAGGCGTACTGGCAGTTCGGCTGACACTGACCGACCTCCGGACAAGGAGTCCAAAAATATGGACCACTCTGCTCAAAACATCTATGCGGCCTCTCCCTTAGGCCTTCGTCAGGCCAGTTCGGCAGTCATCATGGCACACTTCTCTCATGCCCTTCTCGGGTCATTAGACGAAGTCCTCCCTCATCTCCCTGCGGACATGCACATCACGTCCAAACAGGTCCGTGACCAGGGCCGTGCTGTTGCCAAACAGCAGTTCCAGACAGCCCTGGACATTGGGGATTCCTGTGCTTGCTTGATGGTCACCACAGTGGCCTCTCGCCACAGGGCTTGGCTGAGGCTTTCCTCTTTCCCGGCAGATACCGAGCATAAGCTGGCTGATGTGCCTTTCCTGGGGCCTGACTTGTTCAGTCCAGGAGTGGCCGGTCACCTACAATGTATAGAGCAGTCCAATGCCACCTTGGACGCCACTTCTGCAAAAAGTTCTTCGGGCAAGAACCAGCAGAAGAAGAAGAAGAAGCATTTTTGGCACTCTTCCCCTGTGGTGTGGCAGCTCTCCTACTAAGGAGGACAGCAACAGCAACATCAGCAGCAGGCTCAAGCTTGGCGCCCTCGGCCCAAGCCTGGCCCCCAACAGGGCTGCAAAGGAGGCAGAGGCTCAGGTCCCGGAGCCTTCTCCTCCTCCTCCTCCTCCTTTGAGCCTGCCCAGTGACAGGGTATGGGTTGCCACCCCTAGCTCCGTCATGCCAGCTCTGGGCCCTCCTGTAGGGGGGTCGGCGCCGCCACTTTCTTTCCACCTGGTCCACTATCACTTCGGACAGGTGGGTTCTCGAAGTGGTCGGTCAGGGACTGCCTCTGGAATTCGAGCAGTACCCTCCAAGCTGAGCCCACGCCCCTCGGGAGGAATGTATTTCCGCATGCACCCAGTTGGATCTTTGAGACGACATGGCTCAGCTCCTCTGCAAGGAGGCAGTAGCCCCCGTGGCGGAACCTCCAGCAGACCCAGGCTTTGTCTCCAGGTACTTCCTGGTGCCCAAGCGGATGGGGGGTTGTCGCCCCATTCTAGATCTCCACGACCTGAATCAGTTTCTCAGGTCTCGCACCTTCCGGATGGTCATTGTGTCCCAGATCATGCCATCCTGGGCGCGAAACATGTGGTTTTGTTCACTGGATCTGCAGGACGCATTCTTTCACATCCCAATCCGTCCATCCCATCAGCATTTCCTCCACTTCGGGCTCGAGGGGACCCTGTACGAATTCCATACCATGCCGTTTGGCCTATGATCGGCCCCACGGGTCTTCACCAAATGCATTGCAGTGGTGGCAGCCCATCTTCGGCATCGAGGAGTCTGAATCTACCCTTATCTCGTTGATTGGCTCCTGGCAGGTCCCACCCAACAGGAGGTGGAGAGGTCCATGGATCTGGCCCTCCAGACCTGCTCCCAACTCGGCCTCCTGATCAACGAGGCCAAGATGGAACTCGTGCTTTCCCAGGCGATGGGCTTCATCGGGGCAGAGCTTGACTCTCATCAAGCCAGAGCTCAGCTCCCAGCGGACAGGGCGGAGTTTCTCTTCTCCTTTGCCTGATCATTTCTGGTTGGGTACTTGCACCCTGCCCAGGACTTTCTGCACGTTCTGGGTTACATGGCGGCGTGCACCTCAGTGGTCCGTTGGGCCCAATTGCACATGCGCCCCTTCAGTGGGAGCTGGCCACCCAGTGGACTCGGCGATATGGTCATTTCGGCCAGCTGATCACTGTAACCCAGAAGATGTGGGACGCTCTCCAATGGTTGACCGCCCCAGACCGATTGCAGGAAGGGATCCCATTTGTCGCCCCGAGCCGACGGTCGTCCTTACAACCGATGCCTCTCTCATGGGCTGGGGAGCCCACATGGGGGACAACAGGGCCCACAGGTTCTGGACCCCTGAGGAGTCCCGGTGCCACATCAACCTGTTGGAGCTCAGAGTAGTCAGACTGGCACATCAGCTTTTGCTCTTCAGCTCCGGGGTCGAGTGGTTCAAGTCCAGACGGACAATACCATGACCATGTACTACCTCAACAAACAGGGCAGCACGCTCTCCCATCCGCTGTGCAAGGAGACACCCCTCATCTGGACCCTCGTAAGCCGGTTGGAGGCAGATCTCCTAGCCATCCATGTGGCAGGAGCCTCGAACCAGCTGGCGGATGCTCTCAGTTGCCTAGGCCAGACATCCCGCGAATGGTCTCTCCATCCAGAGGTAGCTTACAGCCTGTTCTCCCACTGGGGCAAACTGATGGTGGACCTGTTTGCTTCCAGGGAAGACACCAAGCTGAGGCTGTCTCATCTCACCCCACCACCCCCACCGGGCTCGCTGCAGGGGGACACCTTCTCGAGGCCGTGGACCCCAGGCTTCCTCTATGCCTTCCCTCCATTTCCCTTGATCCACAAGGTGTTACTCAAGGTGAGGAGGAACAAGGCAAAGGTGATTCTGGTAGCCCCAGACTGGCCACGCCAGTTCTGTTACCCAGATCTCCTTAACCTCAGCTGCAGGCCCCCGGCGCGGCTTTGTGCATGCCTGGACCTGATATCTCTCAATCGGGGGAAGATCTTCCATCCGGACCTTCAATCCCTGCACCTCACAGCCTGGTACCTGAGCGGCTAGAGTTCCAGGCTTTGGGTCTTTCCGAAGATGCCTACACTGTGGTGGAAGCATCTAGAAAGGAATCGACCAGGAAATGTTATGCCTTCAAATGGAAAAGGTTTTCCATTTGGTGTCAGGGTATGGGTCTGGACCCCTTATCCTGTTCAGTGGCTAACATTCTCGACTACCTTTGGTCTCTCTCCAAAGGGGGTCTATGGTCATCAACCCTTAGGGTGAACCTGGCAGCCATTTCTGCTTACCGGGCGCTGGCCGGTCAGCTGACATTGGCACAGGAGACAGTGGTCGGGTGCTTTTTCAAAGGCCTGGATCACATATCCCCTCCGGTGCGTGAACCTCCACCTCCGTGGGATCTACTGCTGGTTCTGGCAAAACTCATGGGCAAGCCATTCGAACCCATGCACAAGTGTGAGCTATCACACTTGTGGATGAAGGCCTTCCTGGTGGCTATCACGTCAGCCAGAAGGACAGGGGAGCTCCAGGTGCTTTCGGTGGACTCCCCTTATCTGGTCTTTCACAGGGATAAAGTTGTCCTGCGCCCCCACTCAAAATTCCTTCCAAAGGTGGTGTGAGAGTTTCACCTTAACCAGGTGTTGACTCTGCTGGTATACTACCCTAATTACACCTCGGACGCCGAGTACAGGCTCCATACCTTGGATCTGAGATGTGCACTCTCCTGTTAGAAGGCGCGTACGGCGGAAATTCGTGGAGAGGTTCGCCAGCTGTTTGTCACCTACGCTGAAGCCGCTTCTGGCAGACCTGCAGCCAAATGGACCATAACAAGATGGATTACATCATGTATAGGTCTGTGCTATGAGTTGGCGGGCAAGGAGCCTCCCAGAGAGATAAGAGCTCATTCTGTCCGCCATACTGCTGCTTCCAGGGACATTCCTATCTAGGAAATCTGTTGGGCTGCTACGTGGAAGTCAGCAAACCCCTTCATTACCCACTACCACATTGACCTTTAGTCACGCCAGGATGCTGGTTTTGGGGCCTCGTTTCTCCAATCTCTGTTTCCTAAGTAGGGGGTGTGCGCCTTGCCTCCCTCCTCCCGGAGGACTGCTTGGAGTCTTCCAAACAGTGTGGATGAACAACATAGCCATGCTCCTAAAAGAACAGGTTACTCACCTGTAACAGTAGTTCTAGGAGTGGTATATGTTGTTCATCCACAAGGACTCCACCCGACCTCCCCGGCTGCGGACGAACACAACCTGACTTCCAGCAGGCTAAGATCTGGCATCATGGGGCGGAGCCGAGGTATATACCACTCGGGTAGGTGGGAAGAGCCAGCTTGAAGACTTCCAGCAGATTTAAAGTGGAAGGGGACAATGCCAAACAGGGTGGATGAACAACATATACCACTCTTAGAACTACTGTTACAGGTGAGTAACCTGTTCATTCGTCTGACATGACCTTCCCGCTGTGAATCCATGCTGCCTTGGGTCCTGTGCCCCTCTGACCTGTAGGTACTCAACAATTCTTCCTTCAGAAGTGATTCCATCATTTTCCCTATCACTGAGATCAAACTAACAGGTCTATAGTTTCCTGCCTCTGCCCTGCTCCCACTTTTGTGAAGTGGAATAACATCTTCCCTCCTCCAGTCCTCAGGTACCACCCCATCCTCCCATGATTTGTTAAAGAGGGTAGTCAGTGGTGTCACTAGTTCTACCCTTAGTTCTTTTAGAATTCTGGGATGAATCCCATAAGGGCCCCATTGCTTTGTCCACCTTCAGGTTTAAGAGTTCTTTCAGAACTCTGTCTTCTGTGAATGGGCTGGTGTTAACCCCCCTATCCAGAGTGTTTTTTTTTTGGTTTAGGTACCTCCCCTTCTTCACTTGTGAATACTGAGCAAAAATATTTGTTTAGTGTCTCTGACTTTTCACAGTCACCCTCTGCCCACCCACCCTCCCTTTATTAAGCCTCACTATCCCTCCCTTGGTCTTCCTTTGCTCCCTGATGTACCCATAAAAGGTTTTGTCCCCCTTCTTAACTGAGTTGGCTGTCTTTTCCTCGGTTTGGGCCTTTGATGTTCTGACTGCCTTCCCTGCTTCCTTCTGCTTTAACTGGTACAGTTCTCTGTCTTGCTCCTTCTGTGATTTCTTGTACTTCCTGAATGCTATCTTTTTCTCCCTAACCTTCTTTGCCACCTCCTTTGAGAACCATACTGTTTTTCTACATCATTTTGTTTTGTTTATTTGCTTCACACAAAGGCTTGTTGCCTCTGTGATGGCAGTTTTGATTATTCCCCATTGTTCTTCCATCCCTACTTCCTGCCCATTTGCTAATGCATTTCTTAGGCACTCACCCATTTTGGCAAAGTCAGCCCACCTAAAGTCCAGGACCTTTGCCTTTGTATGGCTTGACTCTACTGCTGTGTTTATCGAGACCCATACTGTTCGATGGTCGCTAGTTCCCAGATGGCTACCCTCTTCTACATCTGTGATCATTTCTCCATCTCCATTTGAGAGTACCAGGTCTAAAATTGCTACCTCCCGAGTGGGTTCCAATACTAGTTGTCTAAGGCATGCCCCCTGCAGGGCATCTAGAATGACCCCACTCTTTGATGTGGCTGCATCAAATGCACTCCAGTTAACATCTGGCATATTCACATTCCCCATCAACAATATCTTCCCTTTTTCTGCCATTCTAAGGATACCTTCTATCATTTCCTTGTCCATTTCCTCCCCCCTGAGATGGGGGTCTGTATACAACCCCTGTGCGGATTGTGGTGCCATTGCCTGTCTCCAAGTTGACCCACAGTGCTTCCTCTCCTCCGTTTACCCTTTTGTTCTGTTGCTTTGATTCCTTACCTTATGTAAAGAGCTACTCCTCCTCCTCCTCTTTTACCCTCCTGTCCCTGCTGTAGATAGTGTACCCTGGTATGTTTACATCCCAGTCATGGTTCTGTGTGTACCATGTTTCTGTGAGTGCCATGATGATCCAGATGTTCCTCTTCCATCAAGGCCACTAGTTCAGGAAGCTTGTTACCCAGACTATGGACATTGGTACTCACTACTCTCCATTTTTTTATGGCTTTACCTCTTGTAGCCCCATCCCTGCCCTTACTGACTTTGCTTTCTCCATTTACCCCAGTCCTGCTCCCTACTGACCTTTCTACCTTGATCTTTACCTCATTCAGTACCCTGTTCTGGAGGGGGAGGCTGAGAATTCCCTGCTGCTTATCAGTGCCTCCCCCCTTGGCTAGTTTAAAAGCTTGCCAATGAAGCATTTAAACCGATCACTGAGGAGACTGGTTACTTTCCCGGACAGATGCAGACCATCGTGCCAGTATAGGTGGGTATCCCTCCAGGTGGAACCCCAGTCCCCAGTGAAGCCAAAACCCTGTGCTCTACACCAGCAGATATGGTTCTGCTCACACGGTTGGCAACATCATCATGCACCTCACCTCACCCCAGTGGGGGCTCTGTAACCTCCACCCCACCCCCACAAGGCAGTGAACAGTAAGTCAGAAAAATAAACACTCTGCCTCCACGCTGTGACCAATCAGAGACTTGCAGTTCCTGAAGTGTTCAGGCTGCATCAGGTGAGACAGGGGCAGACCTAGGATTTCTTTGGGGGAGGGGTGTAAACAATCCTAGGGGGTTTTCTCAACATTTACATTTATATGTAAATGGTGAGCTATACATCTTAGGTGACTTTAACATGGACTGGTTCTCACCTATACATAGTATGGCAAAGCCTGCTCAGAGGTAACTTCCCTCAGCCTAACACAACTAATCTCCGAACCAACACGACTCGACCACAAAACCCACAACCACTCCCTCTTAGACTGGGCCCTCGCCACACATCCTCACCCCATAATTGACTCTGGCATCCTCTCAGACTCCCTGAGTGATCACCACATGATCTTACTTCGAGAGGGTTCCTTCAGTAGGTCATTACATATAGGTCTAGCGCCACCTGGCGTCTGGGCCGCACAGCAGACTTTTCTAGCAATACCTGACAGGGGACCACCCACCCAATATCATGTGACCGACGTCAGTGTGGTCGTATATAGTGGGCAGTCCCCACGCCCAACCTGCAATTCTTTCCCGCCGTCACCTCATGTCAGTCACATTGCAGACTTCCATTAGCGATCGTCATGAATAGTTCTTGCGTCGGATTTTTCCCTCGCTATTTTGTAGCCATAACCTTCGATTCTTGCTTATGTCTTTGCCCAAGAAGAAGTGCTTGTCCTGCAGCACACACATACCTCATAAGAACGGTCATCTTAAGTGCATGATCTGCTTGGGCCCAGACCATCCTGTCTCATCCTGATCAGAGTGCCAACCTTTCGACCAGGCCACCAGAAAGCGGAGACAGCAGGCTTTGGAGGCCCACCTTTTAAAAGTCTGTCTTGCTTTATTAGAAAAGCAAATGGACCAGATCCGCGAGTCCTCTTCAGAGAAATATTCTCCCTCAAAGAAAGAGCGCCACAAGAAGAAATCTTGGGAGCGGGAGCGCTCTGTGGAGGCCCAGCCAAAGGCCTCTCGGACCTCAATGAGCAAGGCTTCTTCTCAGCCGCTGCCTGAAGCGAAGACTTCTGACGGTAAGTCAGACAAAACTTCTTCGGGTAAGTCGTCCATCAGTTCCTCAGATGGATGCACTGCTACTGCTACTAAGTCGGCCCCCGGCTCCTCTGGGGACTGCCCAGCCACCGGTAAGTTGGCTTCCCAGACTTAGGGGACCCTCCCGGTTACAGCCGATAAGTCGGCTGGGGGCTTCTCCCCTGCCCGGCTCTGTCTGATAAAATGACCGTCTTCGATGGCCGCTCAGGCATGGTTCTCCCGTCGGGTCCTAATGACACCTCTCCCGACATCCGGACGAATCAGGGGAAGACTGCCCCTCTTCTCCCCTGCCAGTACCCTCCCCTTCTCCAGTGGGTACTTCAGGTGAGGATAGTGTGGAGCCCCTCGACGTCAAAGACCATTCCTCGGGGTCAGTTCCGCTCTTCACCGACGGAGTCACTGGGAAGGAGGCCATCTGGCCTAATGGTGGAGGCCCATCCTCTCCCATTAGATGGGATCCAGTGAATATCCCAGTCCCGATCCCACCGTCAGATCTGGCAAACCCTCAACCAACGCCGGAACCTCCGATGACAACTTCAAAGCCTGGGCCCAGTCGTCTGCCCCAGCCTTTGGCTCCAGTGATGGAAACGGTCCCTCCGTCAAGTCTCCTTTGTCCAGCTCCAACGCAGGCCCCTCCGACACCGGATCCCTTTCCAGCGTCAGATCAGGTGGTTCCGGTCCTGATGTTGGTACCTTAGACGTTGGCTATCCCGACGCCGGATCAGCCACTGATTTATATGATGGCAGGTCTGACATGGGTCCCCCCTCCATCAGACCCCCTGAAGTTGGGGATTTATTCTAGACCTCAGACTGTTCCTCATTAACCCCCAGGGTGTCCTGGGGACCACTACCCGGCTGGTCCTCCTCCTGATTGGAGTACTTCAGGACAGTGCTCCCCTGGGTACAGTCCCTACCAGGGCTACCATTTCCAGGGTTATCAGAGGTATCACTACCTACCTCCCCTGGTAATCCCCCCTCATCCCCCCCAGCCTCAACCTCCTCCCCCACCCTCTCCACCAGTTGCGGCTACGCCAGACTTCAAGACCTTAATTCAGTCTTGGTGACTGGGTACGCTCGGAGTTGGTTTCAGATCTGGAAAACAGGCTACCACACCCGGGCTCTCCCAGATCTCCATCCCTGAGGAGTTCTTCTCCTCCATCTACGGTCCACGTCTTGGGGACGGTCCGTAATACTGTTCTTCTCCTGGACCTTCGCGGCCATCCAGATGAGGGAGCAGATGATGACGATGATGAGGATGCTGACGAGTCAACAGAGGAGGAGCCCTCAGAAGAACCTGAGGTTCTGAAGGGCAAGGCCCCCCCGCCCGAGGACCCTGCCTTTTCGGACCTCTTGAGGTCCATGAAAGACTGTTTTGACTGGGAGTCAGAGGATTGGGACCCCATGCGACAGAGGCTCATCGAACACCTGGACTTAGAGTCTCTGTTCCTGGTACCGATACTGCCCTGGATTGGACCTCGCCAAGACCTCACCTCTGTGGTCTGGCAGATGCCTCATTCCTTCCCGGCTGTCCCCAAGAGGGCGGACAGAGTGTAACGGGCACCGAAGAAAGCTCCTTTTCTTAAAGCACATCTAAAGGCAGACTCAGTTGTTATTTTGGCGCTCATGATCGCTTGTCTGCACCCAAGCACATGAGCACCTCTCCTCTAGACAAGAATTCAAGGCAGATGGACCAGTTCAGTAGAAAGGTTTATGCTTTGGCCACGTGCGCGCTCCGATCCCTAAATTATGTGGCCCACATGGTGTCACACCAAAAAGCCACCCTGACCAGGCTGGAGACCCGAGTCCAGGCTATGGACCCTTGAACCTCAAGGAGGAGCTCACCAAGCACCTCTCATGCTTTTCCTGTAGGCATGCTCTGCAGGCTATATATGACTCCGTCAACTCTGTAGCCCGCTGTTCAGCGATGGCCGTTGCCTTAAGACAGCACACCTGGCTTCGCATTTCTGGCCTTGCCAATGAGGTACAGTCTGCGAGTCATGACACCCCTTTCAGAGACTCTGTGCTTTTTGGTGGTGATACCAAAGACATCATCACTGATCTCCAGGATAGAGGCCTCACCCTGAGATCAGTGCAGTCCATGTACTGATCGGGCACTCAACAGCAGCAGCAGCCTTTTCAGAAATGGACCTGGAGGTAGAGGAAGCAGGCCCCAGCTCGATGCCAGGGAAAACACAAGGCCACGGGTTCCGCCACTCTTCCTACCTCCAAAAACCAGAGACAATCAGGAGGCCCTCCATCTGAACTCCCTGCCACCTCCTGACTCCCTGTCCCTGTCACCTCCTCAGCCTCTCGGCGAGGTTCTCCCGCCATGCGCAGGACTGGCAGGATGTAACCTCCAATGCCTGGGTCCTGCAACTGGTGTCAGTTGGACACACCATAGAGTTTCTGGAGATCCCACCAAACACTCCACCAAAAAGGTCTTCCTATTCCAGGGATCAGGCTCTTCTCGTTTGAGAAGAAATTCAAAGCCTCTTGCTCAAGGAAGCAATAGAACGCATTCTCCTCCAGCAAAGGGGAAGCGGGTTTTACTCCCACTTTTTCCTGGTTCCAGAAAAGATGGGAGACTTGAGACCCATCCTTGACTTGAGCAGTCTCAATCTGTTCTTCAAATACAAGAAGTTCCAGATCCCACTTCTTTTGGAGAGTCATTGGCTGTGCGCTCTGGACATGCAGGATACTTACCTTTCACATCCCGATCTTCCCCAGCCACCGCCGATTCCTGCAGTTCTCATTCCAGGGGGAGCACTTTCAGTTTCGGGTCCTCCCTTTTGGTCTGTCCTCGGCACCTCGGGTGTTTACCAAGTGCCTGGCAGTGGTGGCGGCTTTTCGGCGCTGCCAGGGTATTGCAGTTTTCCCTTACCTGGATGATTGGCTGATCTCGGCCTCTTCTAGGGATTACTTACTGGAGGCTCTGTCCTTTACCCTGTACCTCTTTGGCAAACTGGGAATTACTGTCAGTATTCCCAAATCATCTATGATTCCATCCCAGAGACTTCAATTCATTGGGGTGGTTCTGGATACGGTCCAATGCAGAGCCTTCCTTCCTTCAGACAGGGTGGAGACACTGGTACATCAGGCTTCTTTAGTAGTTCCGTCCAGGACCATCCCAGCCCGGGAGGTCCTTTGACTTCTTGGCCTGATGGCAACCTCCATCACCACCATTCTCCTTGCGAGGTTACACATGAGAATCACTCAGTGGTCCTTGCAGGTGCAGTGGGATCAATTCATGGACAACCTGGACCATCTGGTCCTGGTGTCTTCAGCAGTCCAGAAAGAATTGCTGTGGTGGAGGAACCCCTGCAACCTCTCCTTGGGTCTTCGTTTCAGGAGCCCGGCTCCCTCTACATCCCTGACTATGGATGCATCAAACATGGGATGGGGAGCACATTTAGGGGAGCATCAAGCACAAGGACTTTGGTTCAGCTTGTAAGCATCGTTACACATCAGTGTTCTGGAGATGAGGGTGGTCCTGTACGCCTTGCAGGCCTTACAGACCCACCTTCCCAAGGGATCACTGCTTGTCCAGGTGAACAATATGTTGGTAGTCTGGTACCTCAACAAATGAGGAGGAATTCTCCCATACCCCCTTTGCAGGGAGGCAATGTGGGTGTGGAACTGGGCAATCCAGCACAATCTGGCCCTAGTGGCTGTGCACATTCCAGCCATTCAGAATGTCCTGGTGGATAGTCTCAGTAGGTCTCGGACCCTAAATCACAAATGGGAACTAAATCAGGAAATGGCAGAGTCTCTCTTCCTACAGTGGGGGCGTCTGGAACTCAACCTCTTCGCCTCCCACTCCAATGCAAAACTTCCCAGTTTTTGCTCTCTCATTCCAGGGCATGGTGCTTTCTGGCACAATGCACTGTCTCTCTCTTGGACAGGGGCATTTTTGTACACCTTCCCTCTATTTCCCATTCTCCAGAGGGTTCTCCTTAAGCTTCAGGCAGAGAAGGCGAGGATGATCCTCATCGCCCCTCTTTGGCCGAGACAAATTTGGTTCCCGCTGCTGCAACAGCTAACCAGAGAACCTTCGGTTCCACTTCCAGCGACTCACGACCTCCTGACCCAGGATCGAGGTCATCGTCTTCATCCAGTGCTCAGGACACTGCATCTTCATGTGTGGCTTCTGCAGACATAGTGGTTTCCCGCTTCGGGGTCTCCTCTTGAGTCGCTCAAGTACTAGTAGCGGCTCGAAAACTCTCTACTCGTTCCGCTTATGCCATGAAGTGTAAACTTTTTCCATTTGGGTGACCTCCAAGGATTGGAACCTGTTTTCTTGTTTGGCCCCACAAGTTATGGAATATCTCCTTCATCTTTCAAACTCAGGTCTGTCGTATTCTTCCTTGAAGGTCTATCTTTTGGCAGTTTCAATGTACCACGAGCTGGTGGATGGCAATCCTGTGGCTTAGTTGGAGGTCTGAAAAACCTTCTGAAAGGGATCCTCTATCTGAACCCCCAATCCACAGCCCTACATCCCCTTGGGATTTGAACTTTGTGTTGGAGAAACTTACTCTCCCCCCCATTCGAACCAGCGATGAGCTGCAATTTATGTGTCCTTTCTTGGAAGACATTATTTTTGGTTGCTATTACTTCAGCTCGAAGGATTTCGGAGCTTCAGGCTCTAGTTTGTAGAGAGCCTTATCTTATTTTCCACAGGGACCGGGCAGTCCTTAGGACAAATCTCAAGTTTTTGCCCAATGTGGTGTCAGAAGCCACACTGATCCAGTCAGTGGTGCTTCCAGTTTACTTTCGGTCCCCAACGAGCAGAGATGAGGCACTCCTGCACACCATGGACGTCCATCGGATCCTTCACTGTTACACACACAAAGATATCTGTAGCTGCGATCAGCTGTTTGTTTCCTTTGCCCCCAGATCAGTGGGCAAAGCTGTTTCTAAGCAGTGCCTTTCCAATTGGTTAAGTAACTGTATTCGCTACTGTTACCAAAAGTATGACAAACCACTGCTGGGGAGACTTCCGATGACGTCACGGCATCGATGCAAGCCTAGTCCATGACGCTCTGAGCTGGGCAGACCAAGAAACCCCCAAAAAACCCTTAAAATTCAGCCAAAATGTCTAAAAGTTCAGGGGGACAATTCCAGCAAATGAGCAGAGGTAAATCTCGGCAAGATTGCAAGACGAACAACAAGGATGCAGCCAGATCAAAATTGGATCCTCCCAGTAGGGTGGCTTCGCCGCAGGGCCGACGCTCCTCGGAATATGACACAGACGGAGAAGTTGAGCAGTTATCTCGGTCCAGATTTGAGAGGCTGCTCCACGAGATAACAGAATCAAGAAAAGAAAATTAGCAGGAGTTTTGTGCAGTGCAACAACTACTATCGGCCTTCGAGAACCGGGTTAATCAATTGGAGGAAAGGCTCTCTGAGACGGAAGACACTGCTATTCAAGTGACTAAGGTTATACACATCTTACTACAGCAGACGGAAACCC
The DNA here is from genome assembly GCA_016271365.2 of Neoceratodus forsteri. Classification (NCBI taxonomy): domain Eukaryota; kingdom Metazoa; phylum Chordata; order Ceratodontiformes; family Ceratodontidae; genus Neoceratodus; species Neoceratodus forsteri. Next base: position 51,417,713 of record CM028136.1, on the reverse strand, counting down.
TAAGGGCAAAATGTTTAGACCTAGAGGGTCGCTCTCGGAGAGAGAATCTTAGACTGTATGGTCTTCCAGAGGACTCCGAGATAGCCCCAATGTCCTCTTTTCTCAAGAATCTGCTGAAGGACGTACTAGATCTCCCCCCCTTCATGATGTTTCATATCGAAAGAGCTCACCGCGCGCTTCAGGCAAAACCATCTGATCCCTCAGCAAGACCCAGATCTATAGTCTTTAAACTGAACTCTTTTTCAGCTAAGGAAGATATCTTAAGGCGAGCCTGGGCTAAAAAGGAGATTAGATATCTAACCCATAGACTGTACATCGACCACGATTATCCAACCGAAATACAAGCAGAGAGGGTAAAATACTTGCCTATACTGAGAGCGCTTAAGGAGAAATCTGTACGTTTCCATACTCCATACCCTGCAAGGCTGAGGGTTTTTTGGGAGGAGGGGACAAAGACCTACATCTCTGCTGATGAAGCCTTGGAAGCCCTGGGAAAGCGTGGAATGGCGGTAAAGGAGAGAAGGAACCAGGTAGCAGAAAATCTGGAACCTTCCAACCAGCAAGCGTTCTACAGGAAGACCGGGGGAACCAGAAGAGCGATGCACACGGAGCTGATGGGTACAATACAGAAACTCCTTGCGAAGAAGGCGATGCATAGAGAATCTCCCCCGTGATGGAGCCTGGACCCCGTGGAGCCACTTGCTTTATCCAAGGGATTAATGCTCCAGCTCTCAAAGGAGCGACCCCTGATCTAAAAACTCTCTGAAAAATCAAGAGACGATTTCTAGACTTCTGCTAACGGGAACTCTGTGTCATGGAATTATGGACTGTGTTCAAAACCTAAAAACTTTGCACTGCCTAACATTATGGTGCCTTTTAAGCTGTGACCTGTGGGTGAATTTTCTCCCTCTTCCCCTGACATCCACCCTCAGACAGAAGCTGCCTTTCTGATTGATCCTCGGACCTTCTACCAAATAGCTTGTGCAGATGGGAGGCCTTGGGGATCATTGGTATAATGAGCAGCTGTACCCCCATGAGAATCAGAAGGGAGTTCACTGAGGAAACCTCCCATATAAAGAATGTTTTTCTCTTCTTTTTGTATTTTGGTTACAAATAGAGGCTTATTCTACCGCACCAAGTCTGATTGCAGATAGCGGAGGTTCCCCACTATAGTGCGCCACTTGAAACATGGTGTGCCCTCGTGCAAGAGGCTCAGAGGGACCACTGTGTTGCATTAGACCCCCCCCCTCACCCCCGCCACTCACCAAAGTGGCGGAAATACTCCCTGGAAAACAAAAAAGGTGGGGCATAAAGTCTCTGGTCCCTTTTAGAAGGGGAAGCAAATATGAAGTTGGGGTGCAAGGATAAGAGCTGAGATTCCTCCCAAGGATTAAATGAAGCCCTAGAGGTGTAAACAGGGCCTGCCCAGCCCAGAGAAGGTGATGACCTTACTTTAAGGCACACCCAAAAGGAGCCTAGCGCTAGTGAGGCTCTGGGGGGTCCCCCGGAAATGGTACGGTAAATATTCCCCCCGCCCCGTTCTCCCTTTTCAGGAGGACAAAGGGGCTAACAATTCTAGTATAGCCCCCAACCTTGGAAGCACATTGTTCGTGTTAGTTCAAACATTTGTTATGTTTTCAAAGTTTAAAGTTTGTTATATACTGTTGGTCAAACTTGGCAAGGCAGAGCAACTAGATAAGGCAGGGAGTAATGAAGCTGTACTAAGAGAAGGGAACCTGAGGAAAAATGGGGCAACTACCAGCGGGGAGAGTTATGTAACGGAAGGAGGCCAAATCTGAGAAATGTTCCTGAATTTATGAGATGACACAAAACTGGGTAGTATGCACATATGACGTGCACAGATTCACCAACCCTATCAAAAGGGCTAAGATACGCCAGTCGATGAGACGTCAGGGGGCGAGCGTTCTACTCCTACAGGAGACCCACCTCTCAAATTCTGAACATAAAAAATTTGAGAAGCTGGGTTTCTCCCAGGTGGTTGCCTCATCATATAAGGGGGGGAAGATGTAGGGGTACTGCGGTATTGATTAGAAAAGGCACCTCATTTGAAATGTCGGATAAAATGACTGATAAAGAGGGTAGGTTTGCACTTGTTAAGGGTCGGTTGGAGGGCCAACATATAACGTTTGCCTCTGTATATATTCCCCCAGCCTCTGAATTTTCAGTCTACTAGAAGTTCTTTATGAAACTAGTGGATTGGGCTGAGGGTAGCTTGATTTGTGGAGGAGACCTCAACCTAGATATAACAGGGGGATGGGGTGGCCTCACCCAGGGCAAAGTATCTGCGCTAGGTAGAAAAGTACAGAAACTGTTGCAGGAGCTTGGTTTTGAGGATGTTTGGAAGCAGTTACGGGGGTTGGATAACCGACGTACTTTCTACTCCCAGGCACATGATTCGTACTCCTGTTTGGACTACCTAATAGCCCAAAGAGAGCAAATGGGAAATATTGGGGAAATCTGGCAGGGAGATTTCTCTTTGTCAGACCATAGACCTATCTTTTGTAAAATTCGCTCCTTGGCCCCCAAGAAAAGGACATTCTGGAGACTTAACTTAACAATACTTAGGGATAAGGAGGCGCAAGAGGAGATCTCCAGGGCTATAGCTCAGGCAGTGCAGGATAATGATGTACAAGGGACATCAGTCTCAATACTATGGGATACAGTTAAAGCACTGGTGAGGGGGAAAATCATTGCAATCTCCTCACATAAGAAAAAACAGAGGGAGATTGGGAGACTTTTACTGGAAACCAAAATAGCAAAACTAGAAGAAGAACAAAGGATAAACCATTGTAAAATATGAACAAGGGAATTGAATACGCTTAAAAAACAGTTCAACAATATTCTAGACTACAAGTAGAACAAAGCTAGTGTACCCAGCCAGGTACTATGACGGGGCCCAAAGTTTACTAGAATGACTGCAGCCCAAATAAGAAACCGAAAGGCAAACGCTACGATAGTAAAAATCAAACACCCGCTTACTGGTGCCCTAAAAACCACCACTAGAACTATAACTGAAGCTCTGCGGGACTATTATTCTATCCTCTATACAGAGCGAACAGACCCACCCGAGGGAGAGATCCAGGGTTTCCTGTCTACCCTCCGACTACCCTCCTTAACCCAAGAACAAGGAGACAGTTTATTAGCTCCAGTTACATCCAGGGAGATATCAACTGTAATAGGAAATTTAAAAACAGGCAAGTGCCCAGGGACAGATGGGTCCCCGGGGGAGTTTTATAAGACTTTTGCTAAGGCGTTGCTACCTTTGCTTTCTAGGGTGTTTTTTTTTTATTACCTTACAGAACAGAGAGATCTCCCCGTCTTGGAACGAGGCTATTGTTTTTAATTTTTTATTTATTTTAGCTTTTGTTGACCGGGTAAGTGCACTAGACAAATCCTGCCTATTTTCAGGCACGACCCGGGGGAGGGGGATACAGATGAATGCCAACTGACCTTGAACCAGATTAAGCTGTTGGTGGTATTTTTAGTGAATGAGGGAAATTTGGCCAGGACACTGGGGAAATTCCCCTACTTCCTGTTTCCTGTGAGCAGGGGGGGACCCATTTTCTGGTGGGACCAAGATGGCGGAGGAGGAGGACAGTGGAGGAGGACATGCTGTGGCTGAGTTAGCAAGGCTCAGCGAGAGACATCATATATGCTTTCGGATGGCTGCAGAGAGCAGTGGAAGTAGGACGGATGTTGCTCAACTCCTAAATCATCCATGCGGGACAGTGGTACGGCTGGGATGCACCTTGATGGTGGCCAGCATAGTGATCGGAACTCTGCTGGCCTGAAGTATTAGTGCACGATGCGGAAGTCATTGGGAGGTGGAATTGGAGCAAAACTGTGAGTTTTGATGGAGCCTGGGATCTCAGGAGAAATGATGGGTGAAAATGCTGCAGTTTTGTGTGGAGCTCCAGCTCTTTGCAAGGGTCTGAGGAGCTTAATGTATTGTTGGAAAACGGCAGCTGATAAAAGAAGCTTTGGCTGAGTTCAATGAATTAAAACAACAAGCTGAGGAGGATCGAAAAGAAAAAGGCCCGTTTGGACTCTCCTTCGGGCCTACCAGGTACTGTACCTAAGGTTCTAAAGGCCCCAGTTTTTAGATCGATCGACGGATGAAACCCCACCTCAGGATGCTAATCTGGTGGTTAATGAATCCTGGTCCCCTCAGCAAGCTCTCCAGGAGGCAGGTTGGATACAATCAGATGAGGGAGGCTGATAGCCAACCCAATAATCTTCTGCCGAACAAGCTGTGAGCAGATGGGGAAAGGCCAAATCTGCATCAAGGGATGCTGTATCTAGCTATGGGCCAGACTGTTTTGAAACTTCCCTGTAATAACTGTACACTCTTCTTTATGTGTGTCTCCTCAAACCAGTATTTCTAATTTACTATCAAATGGTTCTTTTGCTATCAGAGCCCGTTAGGACAAACTGTCACTCCTGAAGCTTTAAGTTTATCGAATGTTTTGGGTTCTGAGTTAAATCCAGTACAGGATCAGTCTTGTTATCTCACAACCCCTGTTACATTTGATAGTTTATTTAAAAACCAGTTACTTTGGCAAAACGTAGGAATGCAGTGCGTTTAAGGTTCCTAGGTCCTATGGATGGTATGCCAGATCGCTTTTATGTAGGGAAGGTTTTGGTTAAGCAAATGCTGGGTTTTCTCCAGGGAGGTGTATGCCCTATACACACCCCAGGGATAACAATTATGACATTAGTTTTCGTACAACCAGATTTGCTAAATAAATTTTGGATGAGATATGCTCTTTAAAAACTAACCCAGCGGGTTACATTTTCAGGCTATACCTCTCACCAAACAATCCTTTAAAGTAATAAATGTACTTTTTGAATGAGGGAGTAAATGTAGAAGATATAACGTACTGGGTGGAAAAAATGTACTGTTCAGGGAATTCGAACCTATATTGATGATGAAGGTTTCTGGAATGGAGGGTGGAGATATAAGGTTAATCTATTTCAAAGCGATGAAGGTCTACAGCATTTACCTAGTTGTTTCTATTTGGGTCGGGATAAGGTTTTATTTTTATCCAGGCCAACCAAGATCATTGTTATAAGTGTGGCTCTCCTAGGCAACCTGAGTAGGATGTGTGAAGTGGTAAAATGTGCTCAATGTGGAGAACAAGGACATGTCCTTACTGACTGTCATCACCCCAGTAAGTGTTCACTGTGTGAAGATGCACATTCTTTTGTTGATTGCCCTCGCTAGTAAATAAATCTGGAGACTAGTATTCAAGATTTTTACATCAATACGGGCAGTTAAAGCTGCTCCTTAGGAATAAAACCCTACCACACCCTCTGGGAGACCTCAACACATATTTCTGGTAATCATGGTTGTGCATTGATTCAAAAGAACCTCAGTCGCAGATACACCCTGATGTTTCTGAGCCTCTGTCAGTGACACAAAATCCTGTCTCTCAAGTGGAGGTTTCTAAGCGGCAGTTTGATTTCAATGCCTCCACTGCTCCGCCCAAGAGGCCTTTACTCTGGTATCTTCCAGAAGGCGTAGTCTTCGATCTGGCAGTATTAGCATGGTGATTCCTGAACCCCTATGACGGCTCACATAATCCTTTATTGTATTACAAGATGACACAGGGACGAGTCTGACTCAGTTTCTGTAAATTCCTCACAACATGATGGTACGTCTGATATAGACCAAAATTTGGCAAAAACTGATTTAGGCAAAAAGAAAAAAAATAGATTGGGAATGAGGAAAGGGAACAAGAAAAAATAATATGCTAAAATGTGTTCAAAAATATGGCTGGTCGTTTCCCCTCTCTTGATGGTAGCAGTTTATAATCTTTCGGTAGCTTCTTTAAATGTGAATAGTATGTTATCCGAGAGGAAACGGGTGTTGATTTTATCACTTTTTGAGAAAAAGGATTATGATGTGTTTTTGCAGGATACTAGGTTACATACCAAACTCGATATTGAATTAGCAACCGCTGGCTGGAGATGGGGGGTTACCTATTGGTCTATGGGTGAAGACCCTGTAGTGGTGTAGGTATAGCCCTAAATAGTCCACTGCAAAGGTGATACAACTAGTTGATCTTGTCCCTGGTGGGTATTGTTGTTGGATGTAGTGATTAACGGTTTACAGTGTCGGTTAATCAATGTTTATGCACCTCAAACAAAATTTGCACGTATTGAAATATTTCGCTTATTTCAACCTTATTTATTTACTTCAAAGTATGTTTTTTTGGGTGGTGACTTCAATTGTAGTAGATACAATACAGATAGGGGATGCCGAACCACCAAAATGTTTTGTGATACTACTTGTCTTAATAATTTACTTGTTCAAACAGGCCTTAGTGATGTTATGGCCCTTTCAGGGAATCCGGCAAAAACATTTTTTCAAGGCAATAAGGCCACAAGGATAGATTTTTGGTTTCTTTCCGATTCCCTACAGGTGATTGATACTAGAACATTGGCTGTTACTTCCTCTGACCATGTAATTATAGTAGCTATGGTGGCAAGTCATATGCTATGCATCGGGGTCCAGGGTACTGGAGAATGAACTTGGCTCTATTACTTCTTCCTACAATTGAAGATGGCTTTCAGCTATTTTAAAGGCCAGGAAATCTGTGTTATGTCTCTATGATACTTATCGGAATGGTGGATGGATACAAAACTGAAATTAAACATTTTTTTCAATCAATAGGAGATTATATGGTAAATACAAACTGATACTTACTTAAATTATAGAAAGGAATTTTTGATTTACACTTTGAGGGCAATGGTGAGGTTTCAGTCCTCCCCAGTTATAGAAATAAGGAAAAGATGAATAATTTTCAATATGATCGGGCAAAATCTTTAGAAAATGAATGGTTTTGGTACCCAAGGCACAAAGGCCTTTCTGAATTCATTTCAATTTAGTGCTTCCCAAAGACATCAGAAACATATGACAGGTCTTAATGATCAGGCAGGGATTTGGTGCACACATACCAGAGAGGTTATGCGGATTGTTGATTTACATGTACAGAAACTTTTGGTATTACTGAAACATTGAGTCACACACATGAGAACTGGTTGGAGGATGTAATTTACCCCAAATTTCAGATTCAGGGTCAGTTAACTTAGTAGCACATATTACAACACAAGAGGTTGCTGCAGTGTTGGCACAAGTAAACTAGGTACAGCCCGGGGAATGATGGTATTCCGATGAAATTTATAAAATAATTTTCAACAATTGTTGGAAGAATTTACAGGTGTTTTGAATGAAATACTATCCGGGATATTACCAAAAAGTATGAACGAGGGGCTTGTAGTTTTATGTATAAAAGAGATAGAGGGATTTGTTAAACTGGAGACCTATAACCCTATTAAATACAGATTTTAAACTATTTACCAAAATATTAAACAATAGACTGTTACTTAATGCACATTCCTTTACATCCGGCACAAACATGTTCCATTCCAAATAGGAACATTACCGATAGTCTAATACTTTTACAGGAACTTTTCAAAAGGATCTACAGGGAACTTACAGGTTTGATTTTGAGTTTAGACCAGGCAAAAGCCTTTGATAATGTAAGACATGGTTATTTATGGGACTGTTTAGTTGGGTATGGTGTACCCGATACCTTTATAGAATGGATAAAACCTGTTATGCCAATGCTACTGCTCAAGCTTTTTGTAATGGGTGGGTAGGGACTATATATCCCATATTACGGGGTGTGCGTCAAGGATGTCCTCTTAGTGCCCTTTTGTATTTATTTACTATAGATCCCTTAATTAGGCGGGTGTATGGTCATGACAGCATACTCTCCTTTTCAAGTACTGATCCTGAAGTTAAATGTATTGCCTATGCAGATGATTTATGTTTTTCGATTGGGGATCTTCCCTCTGCAAGGGTTTTCAAAAAAGTTTTACAGGGTTTTTTGTTATATGCAGTGCACAAATTAACTATGAGAAATGTAATTGTATAACACTGGGGATAGAGTATTTTCATCTTACACAGGTTATAGGCATTCCAGTAATTAAGGATACTTGTAAAATTTTGGGTCTTTTATTCGAACAGGAGATTTAGCATATCTAAATTGGAAATTTAAACTAAAGGAAGCATAAACTAAAGTAGATGTCTGGAATACATGGAGACTGCCTAAACTGAAGCAGTTCAACTGGTTAAAACATTCTTATTACCCATATTTTTATATTTAAGTGCGGTTTTAGTCTTCCTTTAGCTTTGGAGACACAGTTATATGGATGCTTTTTGCTTGTATATGGGCAGTAGATTGAACCCCATAAAGAGAGCCTTGTTGTTTAGGGAGAAAAAACATGGGGGCCTAAAATGTTACATCCTGTAGTTTTTTCTTTACCATGTTTCTCTATACAAATTTAAAACCTCTGTTTATAGATAGAGACACACAATGGAAACCATGGCTTCAGGATACTCTGGGAGATTTATGTCTTTTCTGGCCTGAATATGAGGTATTCGAGACAACGTTCCATAAACCATCTCCACAATCTCTTAAAATATGTTTTGGGAAAATTAAATTATGGAGTATTTCAAGGCATACCTTTTGCATTTTACTAGAAAGGAATTATTGTGTATATTTTACAAAAGTATTTTCAAGATTAGGCTCCATTTGATTATTTTCCATCTCCTATAAAACTTGCAATTGGCAATATGTTAACCTCCCAGTTCCACCTCATATGTGGGATGTGTTATAGTTATCCCTATATGGTAAATTAAATGTCCGAGCAAATCTAAAACATAAGCAAATTACAGATCGGTATTGCCCTAGGAGTGCGTGTTTTGAATTAGTGGAGACAATGGAACACTTATTTTGGAATGTCCTTTTATAAAAGATTTTGGAGTCTTGTTTCTGAAAATGGCCTACCTTTCCTTTATACCCTATGACGTTAGATATGTTGTGTATAGGATTCTGCCAGTAACCACTGTGCAATATGATAAAAGTGACTTTATGTTTGATTTTGCTTTGTTTTAAATACTATATATGGCATGTGAGATGCCGTTTCACCATTCAACAACAATATTTTTCACAAGAAGCATTATTTGGTATGGTCGCTAATGCAATATTGAGATTGAAAAGGCAGGATTATGGAAATTTTCTTCATTTATATGTCACTCTAGATGGGATTCTGTAGATTGGCTATAACTTCATTAGGTTAATTTAGAATAATTATTTTGGATGTATTGAATTAATGTTTTCTATTTGCTTTTTCTTCTCTTCTTTTTTCCCTTTACGTTTCATGTATAATCTTTGTTTTCTATTATGATAACAATATGCTGTATCATTTTCTTTAATGTGACTTAACATTGATTGAATTTATTGTTTGGTTTGCTGTCTATGATAACAAAAGTTCCCTACTCATTTTGTAAGTGGGGTGGGGTGGGGACTGTTTTGCAGTTTTCCTTTTACATTGTTTGGATGATATATCTTTGTAATAGATTATCTTCTATATGATTTATATATTATTTTGTGTGATTTAACACTATGTTTTCAATTTTGGTTTACTGAAATAATAAAATTCCCTACTCTTTTATTAGGTGGGGGTTATTTTCAGTATGTCTAGTAAGTTTTGAGTCTATTGCAATGTTAGTTTTGTATTTTATGTATGATGGCATATGTATTTTGTTTCAAGTAATTTGCTTTTGCTTTTGTGTATTATTTGACTGTATTTTACTTTCCAACTTTAATAAAAATTCCCCTACTCTTTTCGATAAATGCCATGGGATCTTTAACATCCACCTGAACTACCACCAATCCAGGCAGATGGGACCTCGGTTTTAACGTCTCATCGGAAAGACGGCACCTCAGAAATGCAGCACCCCTCTCATGCTGCATTACAGTGTCAGTACTGGGATATTAACCCAAGTGCCAGATGTGGGAACTGAACCCACAGCCCTCTGATCTCCCGGCCTCAGAGGCGAGTGTGCTACCTACTGAGCCACTGACACTGACATAATTTCAGTCTTACCCAAGGAGGGTAAAGACCCGACCCTATTTCCCTCGTACCACCCCATTTCAGTCTTAAATACAGATTACAAAATATTGGCCACAATTCTATCCAAGCGTTTAGTTGAGCTTGCCCCATACTTAATAAACACGGACCAAAGCGGGTTCATTTCTGGACGTCAAGCCCAAGATAATGTGAGACGTACGGCCTATATTATAGAGCAGATTACTGAAAAGCGAATCCCTGCAATCCTGTTGGGACTTGATGCAGAAAAAGCCTTCGATAAAGTAACATGGAAATATTTAAAGGAAGTCCTCCTTGAATTAAAGTTCCCTACCCCCTTCGTGGAGACCATTTTTAGATTCTATAGAAGCCCAATAGGTTATATACGAGCCAATGGCCACATTTCAGAGAAATTTTCCCTGCAACGTGGAACCAGACCGGGCTGCCCCCTCTCCCCTCTCCTGTTCGCATATTATATCGAGCCTTTGGCACAGGCCCTAAGACAAGCCCAGGATTTACAAGGTGTGATGATGGGGGTGTGGAACAAAAGCTGGCCCTCTTTGCTGACGATATCTTGCTATATATAACTAACCCAGAAAAATCCCTACAGACACTTTTCACCTTTATTGATAGATTCTCCAGCCTCTCGGGGTTTACCCTCAATATGAGTAAATCAGAAGCCCTGATTTTTAATTACCACCCGACTCCATTGATCAAAAAACAGTTCCCAGTTAAGTGGGGAAAGGAAAATATCAGGTATCTAGGGATACAGATCCCCACAAGTCTGAATAGACTGTACACCCAAAACTACAAACCATTAGTACACAAAATAAAACAGGATCTAAGTAGATGGTCCCTGCTTCCCACAACATTCTGTGTAAGAAATTTAACCCTAAAAATCAACATTCTCCCAAGATTCCTTTACTTATTTCAATGTGTCCCTTGTTCCCTCACATCTAAAGAACTTCTGTCATGGCAAAAATTATTAAATAAATATTTATGGAATTACAAAAGGCCCAGGGTAAGTTATGCGAAGCTTATACTTCCTAAAAACAAAGGAGGCATAGCCCTCTCCTCGCTGAGGGAGTATTGGTCAGCTTCACAGACGAGGTTAGCTTTACTATGGGGAAACAAAACCTACCAATCCAGGTGGAAGCAGATAGATTTGGCAAGAGAAATGCAGATTCCCCTGCAGGTGAGCCTCTTCTCACCAAAGCACCTCAAAGAAACCCTTAGAATAGCTCCACTGGCAATTCAATACATCCTTAGGGGATGGCAGATGGGAATAAGGACTGAGAAATACCAGCAATACTGTTGGAGATATAAATGGCTCACCCTACACCCTGTATTTAACAACCGATGGTACAAATCCCAAATAAACAAAGGGCTGGAGGCTCCCTGGCAGTTAATGAGAGGGGACGAAACTCTGAGTTTCGAGGAAGCTGAAACTAAATTTGGGTGGACAGAAATGGACAGATTATTCTTCTATCAAATAAAAGATTACATATCTAAACATTTGAGGTCACAGGAAAGGAACACATGGGCAGTCGAGGGTGACCCCCCCATTCGAACAAATATGGTCCTCGGAATATGGGGAGAAAGCAATAGCAGTCCTATATAGATACAGAATAGCCAGAGCAGGGAATGCTACTGCTTCGGTGCAGACTAAATGGGAGAGGGAACTTACTCGCCCAATAACTTCCACAGAATGGCAAAGGATTTGGAGAGATACTTGAGCAACCACCTCTTCTCCGACGTGGGGGGAGTTTGTCTGGAAGGTGCATGTGAGATATTTTTTGGTCCCCTCCGCAACCTTCTTAGGGCAACAGAGGAGTTCCTCCTGGTGCTGGAGGGACTGTGGTGAGGAGAATGCTTCACAAACGCACGTCTTCCTGGAATACCCAGGTGTAAGCAGTTTCTGGTCCCAGGTCATTGAAAGAATAAAGGGGGTTTGGGGAATTCAGGAAGAGATAGAGCCCCACCACTTAATCTTGGGAATGCCACCGTCCGGGCTACGTGACAAAGCCCAGAAATATCTCTGGGCAATAATGTTAGGTTCAGCGTATAAGTCAATAACAAAGAAGTGGTGCCAAACAACTTCACCCAGCCTAAAAGAATGGAAAGCAATAATAATGCAGATTCAACAAAATGAGCAAATCTCATTGGGTCTTCAGAACCGAGCAGAAACTTTTATGTCGAGATGGACAAGGTGGGATCTCTACCAGGAAAATATGGTGTAACTTTTGGTTAATGGAACTGTATTGTACGGTGTAAAGTTGTTGGAACTGTATGGGCTAACGTAATCTTTTTTTATCCAATTATGGCCATTAATGGCCAAATATATTTCTTTAAAAAAAAAAAAAAAGTACAGCTAGTTTTATAGGAAAGACCCTGCCTGTTGCCTGCCAATATCTGCCAAAATCAATTTTCCTTTACATTTTTAAAACATGGTTGTAAAGTTGTGTTGTTGGCCATGAATAATTGAAAAAGCAATGATACACTAAAAAAGAAGTTAATGTATCTATGTGATTGTAAACCAATGAATATGTGTATTTCGAAGCAGTAAGATAATGCAAATAAAACAAGTATAAAAGAAAAACCTCTGCCGGGTCTCATCAGAGGTCATTCTATCAGGGGCATGGCTGCTTCCGCTGCTTTTTTGTGGAACGTTTCCGTGGCAGATATCTGCGCAGCAGCAGCTTGGAGCTCTGTCCACACCTTTACCAAACACTACAGTCTGGACATTGTTTCTAGGCAGAGGGCAGGTTTCAGCCTAGCTGTCTTGCAGGGCCTTTTGTCCTAGGCTTGGTCCATTCCTGTTCCCAGTTTTGTTGAAGTTTGTTTTTTCTCCTCCCTTGTTTCTCTCAGTCTTTCTTATGAAGGACTGCTTGGGATTCAGTCCTATATGTAATGACCTACTGAAGGAACCCTCTCGAAGTAAGGTAGTACAGTTACATAGGAGCTTACCGTAACAGAAGATCTTCCAAAGAGGTTCCTTCAGTAGATCATATTTTTCCCCTCCTTCTCCCTTTTATTTTTTCCACAGGGACTCCAAATCCTGTTTACTCCTGCTGTCAGGCCTTTTCCAGGCTCCGGCGGGAGAACTGGAGGGTGGATGTGGGGACAGCCCACTATATACGGCCACGCTGACGTCGGTCACGTGACGTCGGGTGGGTGGTCTCCCATCAGGTATTGCTAGAAAAGTCTGCCATGCAGCCCAGATGCCAGGTGGTGCTAGTCCTATATGTAATGACCTACTGAAGGAACCTCTCTCAAAGATCTACTGTTACGGTAAGTTCCTATGTAACTCTACTGTCTATTGTGTCTGCAAAGTACATCACAGTAAAGCATCCCACAGACTACTTCTTTTATGCTCGTTCCGGTCATTAACTTTAGCCCCCCTCCTCTCTGACTTTCAACTTACTGACTGGTCACCTATTTCCACTGCACCCTCCATTGATGTCACTCTGAATTACTTCAATTCAAAATTCATGGAAATTTGGAGCCAGCATGCCCCCTCAGGAACACTAGAGTAAGAGGGACACATCTCCCTTGGGGAAACGCTGAACTACTAGCCTGCATGCGGGCCTGTGACGAGGCCTGGAAAGCATATAAAGCTTCCAACTCGGCCACTGAGCTACTCCGTTATCGGCACCTTGGAAACACATGCACCAATGCCACTAGATACACCAAATCAGAGTATTTCTCCAGCTCCTTTAACAACAGTATAAGTCACCCATCCAGATTTTGGAAAACTGTCCAGTCCCTCTAATCACCCCCTACTCAACATCCCATACCACTCCTTAAGGAAGGTAATTCTGTCCTAAACTGACCCTCCCTTCATTGCAGCATCTTTCAACACCTTTTTTATTTCATGTATCTCATCCTGCTTGCCACTCTCCCCCACTCAACTACAACACCCAAGCCACCCACTCGCACATCATCCCATCATACCATTCCCACTACCACACCCAACCCTCAAAATACCCAACTCCCAAACCCCATTACTCCAACCCCTTTCTCCTTCTCATCCATCTCACCTAACGAAGCCTTTAAAGGAAAACTACACCCTCATGTCTTCTAAATGTTGTTTGTTTCCATGTCAGTAGACAACTCTTTTCATGTAGCTGTTAAGGATGTATGCAAATGCTTTGGTCTATTTTTATAGTTCATACTAGGCCCTGTGACTGCCCTTTGGAGTCTCCATTTCGTGGTTGTTGAAATCTCATTGTCTCTGAGAGCTGTATTAGCATATGATATGAGAACATGATGTCAGATCACCCATTTATACCATGTATCTATACGCTGAAAGAAAAAGTACCCTGCAAAAACTCTCTGGAAACTCATAAACTAAATGGAGTTGTTACACAAGGTCCCTGCACCCTTATTGGTACCCTCAGAGGTACACCGTAGACAGCAAGTGCTTAGGTATATGTTTTACTAACATATAGGGCTAAGGGCATCTACTGTATAAGAGTAAGAGTAGATGTCAGGATAATTTAGCCAATAGGGCTCATCTCTGTAACTAGAAATGTTTCTATCTTACAGTAACCATAGTAATTATCATAGGTATATAATGTGAGACACTAAGTCTTGTACCTCGGAACTCCCAAGAGACACACAAAGAAACCTCGAGGTATAGGAAACGCTTAGCACTGGCTCCCGGTTCATATTGGTAAAAACTGCTTAGGGCAACTGTGATTTTTATCCTTTTGGTAGTAATAAATAAGTTCATTACTCTAATGCAACGTGTCTGTAATTACTTGCATTCCCAATATTGCCAAGAACCTGAGAGTGAGGTTTAGACCTCCTGACAATTGGCGACCGCGTGCAGGCAATATTTGGTCTTTGTAAGCTTTCACTAGTTGCTACAACTTTTCCCTTCCCAATGGGAACAGTAGGTGTATATTTCCGTATCACCTTTCCCGTTCTCAAACCAGTTTGTAGTCACTCACAAAGTCTGGGGGGGAATGTTACACGAGGTCCCTGCACCCTTATTGGTACCCTCAGAGGTACACCGTAGACAGCTAGTGCTTAGGTATATGTTATACTAACATATAGGGCTAAGGGCATCTGCCGTATAAGAGTAGATGTCAGGATATGTATGCATGTTATTGTAATACATACACACACACATATATATATATATATATATATATATATATATATATTCATTCTTCTATGTATTTCTCACTTATAAGATGTTAGGACACCTGTGTCCTTGGAATAATTATGATATATAAGTAGGCATTGCCTCCTCTCGGTGATTTGTACTACTACTACTACACTGAGTTATGTAAGACTCTGTATAATGTACTCTTTTGTTTCACAAACTGATGACTACTGCAAAATTGTATAATGTTATCTTGGACTGTGGAGCCTCCTCTAATTTAGCCAGTAGGGCTCATCTCTGTAACTAGAAACGTTTCTGTCTTACAGTAACCATAGTAATTATCATAGGTATGTAATGTGAGACACTAAGTCTTGTACCTCGGAAATCCCAAGAGACACAATAAAACCTCGAGGTATAGGAAACGTTTAGCACTGGCTCCCAGTTCGTATTGGTAAAAACTGCTTAGGGCAACTGTGATTTTATCCTTTCGGTAGTAATAAGCAAGTTTATTACTCTAGTGCAATGTGTCTGTAATTACTTGCATTCCCAATATTGCCAAAAACCTGAGTGTGAGGTTTAGATCTCCTGACAGAGTTTAAAGAGAACAAACCTGCATTACAACTTGGGTAGTTTACAAAGCTCTCTGAAGGTAAATGTGGTATTTCACACCCTTTTGCAGCTTGTTTCTTTTAAGACTAATTAAGCAGGCAAGCATACTGGGGAGTTTAAAGGGTGATTACGCATCATGTTCTCATATGCTAATGCAGCTCTTAGGGACAATGAGAGTTCAACAACCACAAAATGGAGACTCCCAGGGCAGTCACAGGGCCTAGTATGAACTGTAAAAACGGACAAAAGCATTAGCATACATTCTTAACAGCTACATGAAAAGAGTTGTCTATTGACATGGAAACAAATAACATTTAGAAGATATGAGGGTGTAGTTTTCCTTTAAGGCCCTGCTAGCCCTAACCCTATCAAAGATAAGAGTCCTGACAGGCGTAAACTCAGTTATCTAATATTTCCTGCTGCTGTCTCCTCCGCCAGCAGCTATAGTAAACCTTTCATTCTCTCTTGCTTCTGTTCCTTCCATATAGAAACTATCAACTGTCATCCCACTCACTGAAGGTGGAGACCCATCCAGCCCTGGTAATTATTGCCCAGTCTCCCTACTCCCAATCCTAGCCAAACTTCAGGAGCACGTTGCCCTTGCCCAACTCACCCCCATCAAGACTCCTCTTGTTTTTTCACCCCCTTCCAGTTTGACTTCTGTAAGTCCCATTCTACCACCACTTCCCTCCTTCGGCTTACTGACTCTATACTCACAGGTATAGATCAGGGACAGATCACATCAGCAATATCTGTAGACCTGGCCAAAGTCTTTGACGCAGTATCACACACCCTCCTACTCCACAAACTCATAGCCGCTGGCCTATCCACATCAGCCACTGACTGGTTTTACAATACAGATGAGTATGAATAGATAGGCCATTGACAGAGCAAAGGCCGATGGCACATTTATAAGGTAGAAAAAGAAATGGGCAGACTGGATGGACCTTGCGATCCTTATCTTCTGTCAGCTTCTATGTTTCTATATTCTGTTCCTACCTAGCAGGTAGAATACAATCTGTTAAGATTAGCAGCTCACTCTCAAACCACCTCCCCATCAATACTGGAGTCCCACAGAGCTCATTTCTAGGCCCAATCCTATTTTCTGTCTTTCTAAATGACCTACCTGCTGCATGCTCTTCTACATATATACACATGTATGCAGACAACACTGTCCTTTGCACCTCCAGAGTGGCAACTAAACTACAGCAAGATTTCCATATAGTCCAGCATTGGTTCCAGTCCAGTCAACTGTTCCTAAACGCCAAAAAGACTGCCTCTGTGTCCTTTGGCATTAGGCAGAAACTCTCCAGAACCCCCCCCCCCCACACTACTGTCCATACGCTGAATGGCACACCCCTTGAGACTGTCACTTCCTTTAGGTGTCTTGGAGTCTGGCTAGACTAGCACCTGGACTTTTCAGTACACGTGAATGCTATTCAAAAGACACTGCACCCAAAACTAGGTGCTTTATATAGGAACCGTGGTTGCATTCCGTTACCAGCCTGCCATGCCATTGTGCAGAAAATGATTCTTCCATCAGAGGGTCGGCTGGGGGAGAAGGATTGAATGTCTGATGACTGCTGTCGTTCTCCAGGGGGGTGGGGGGGCAGAGTGCTCAGCGCAGTAGGGACACCTATCGGAGGCTGGGTGTACTAATCACACCAGCACTAAAATAGTTCAGGGAGGCGGGGCAGATGTTGGACATCATTGCACATCCCCGCCTTCACATACCTGGGAAAAAATGCTGCTGGCCACCCTTAATGAAGCCCGCCTCAGCTTCTGTCAGCTCCCAGGCCGGCCTCTCGACCTATCCCATCGTCTGCGGCACTATAGGGGTTCAGTGCTGCAACCCCGCCCGGGGGGGGGTAAGACAGGGGGTATGGAGGGACCGCGGCCAGTGTGGGAGTGGAAATTGGGGTCCGTGACCGGGTGGAGGTACTCGGCGACCAAAAAAAGTATAGTGAAAAAAAAAAGAAAATGATTCTCTCCCACATTTGACTATGCCAATATTGTCTATAGTGCAGTCCCCAAGACCACTCTCGTTAGACTGGACACCCTCTTTCACGCCTTCTATCGCTTCACTTTAGCCTACCCCCCTCTAACCCATCACTGTGATCTCCATAAAACCCTCTTCCTACCCTCCCTGGAATCCAGACATCTCATCCACTCTGCTAATTTTCTGGCCAAATTCTGGTTCGGGTCCCTACCCTCTTACCTCTATTCTCACAACCCCCTCATTTCCCCCCCTATTCTCTCCGTACCTCCAATCATAGACTCCTTGCCTTCCCCATAGGTCAGCCTCAGCAGGGCAGTCTGCCTTCTCAGATCACTGTCCTAAATTGTGGAATTCCATCCCCCTCACCATCCACAACACACCCTCCCCTGCCTTCCTTTCCTCTCCCCTGCCTGTACTTGTCCCTAATTATCCAGGCCAGCTTGCTGTACCATCACATTACTGAACCATCAAGTCCTTACTTCTCCCTCACATTACGTTGTTATTTCCCACTGCTTAGGCGCACCAACAATTCTGTTTGACACTTTCTCACTGCTATTATCACTACAATTTGAAGATAAATTCAGTTCAAGTTTCTTTTCTTCTCAAATATGCCATATGCATGCCCTTTTCTTTGTCAAAATCTGTATACTATAAAGACTGCATATTCTTGCTATCTATAAACATTGTGCCACATATGAGAAATTGTAAATTATGTCAGTTCTTACATTATTGTATTACTACCTATTGTGAAATGTACAATTTAAACCCCTTCACTGACGACCGTGATCGAAGGAGCGGCGTGGGTGCGCGAATCGCTGGGGAGGAGAAGGATAGGAGCCAATGGCTGCTCTCCTTCTCCAAGGATAGCGGTAGGCTCCCGCCAATGCCGCCACCAGGGGAGCTGTGGAAGGTGGCCAGGTGAGAAGCAGTGTAAGGGCATCGGCTGGGATGTCAGCAGGGGTGGAACAGAGGTACATTCAGCTGCCCCTAGCTCATTGCACACCGCCGTCGGGGAAGGAAAAAAATGGAAAAACACCTCGGTCCCTCCTAGGTGATGACACCTCTCTGTGGGGATCCCCAGGCTCGTCAGACAGACTCCGCTATGCCAGGTTCTACACACAGAAAAATATGTTGGTTTGAGGAGGTAAGCATTGGGGGTCCCTCCTCAGCCCCTACTCGAGGGGGGGGTATATCGGGGGGTTGCTGGTGTGTGTGTGTGGAACCAGGGAACTCTAGGGGCAGATCATGATGGGAATGGACCCTGTAGACAGAGGATGTCAGAGAGAGTGGAGGGAGGAGGCAGATGGGCGTATAAACATAAGGTTAAAAAAAAAAAAAAAAAACCTTCACCAGGATGCATCAAGAAACCAGCATTTTGCTCAGTATGCCTTCCTGGTGAAACTTTTCAGTATATAAATAAATATAACAAGCACAGAAGTATTGATTTTAACATGCTCTGCCCCATCAATAACAGCATTATAGTATATGGTTAGAGCTTATTGTATATGGAAAACGATTGTTTTCCAAATGTTGTTGGAGGGCAGTTCAAATGTCAAAAAAGCTGTTTGTACTATCGTTGTGACATCACATCGATAGTACAACAACTTTTTACCCTTGACCTGCCACCTGATTGGCTCAGCTGAGGCTCTCCTGTAAAAAATAAATAAATAAAAACATGGCGGCACGATTTAGCGAGCGCCAGGCAGCTTACGCCATCGACAGTTGAATTCGGAGCCGGGACATGGAGAGCCATACATGGCTCCATTTCGGAAAAAAATTTCTTTTTTTTTTCTTCTAATTTTAAAACTAAGCACTGCGGAGAAGTTAAAGTTAGAAGCCAGACCAGACAGAGCTGGAGTGGCAGCAGGGGGGCTCAAGAGCGAGCAGGAGCACCCGGAGGAATGGAGCAGCACCCACAGCAAGTAATTTCAATAAAATAATGAGAAATAAAACAAAAAAAAATATACTGTATAAAACAATGGATGGCTGAACATGAATGTGGACCGAGTGTGGCTTCTTCTTGTGATGTTGGGGGATGAGCAACAGCACAGTGCTCAGTAAGAGTGTGAGGTAATTACAGCCGCCATCAAGAAATGTTCAGCTGATGCCCATACACTATATAAGACAATGGAGGGGCATCAGTTAAACAACAACATTTCATTCACTTCTGGAGGTTCCATGACAACTGTAAACCCCTCACACTTAGTTCTCGAGGTTTACTAGGTTGTCATGGCAGCCTCTCGAAGTGAATACGACGTTGTTGTTAACTGATGCCCATCCATTATCCTCTGTTTTTTACAAGTCTCTCTTATCAGCCCAGAAAAAACAGTCCCAGGTCACAAAACTCTGCCTTCTCCATTTAGAATGATCTGTGCATGCCAGGAATGCATGTTTTAGCCTTTTAAATTATTTTATCAGGGAGTTCTTTTTGTACCATCACACTGTTTTTAGGATGACATTACATGCTGGGTGGGATAAAGGTGGGAGTGCATGGATAGCATTGGGAAAAGTTGGGACTCCTAAAACTGCCAGTAATGACCGCTACAGCCTTGTGGATGGTCAGCCCAGGGTCACCCTCTCATTGTCCTGCAGTGGTGGCCAGAGAATATACAGAGCTGGGAGACTGAGCAGGGAAAAGGAGCAGCTGTGAGGAGGCTGGAATAAAACCTACCACATGCAGGGCAAACCCTGTGTACCTCTTAACATTTTGCCACTGAAATGTCAAATACTCACATTCAGAATGTAGGTAAATTATGAACACTGGCCTTAGTAATGTGGGAGGCAGCATCACACATGGAGACAAACTCAGAACACTGGATCTAGCTACTTATCAACACTCCACCCTAATCACAGCCTGGACACTAACTGCAAGTTCTAACAGTGACGTGATAATACGAACATATGACAATGCCAGCAGAGTTAGGCCTGAAGGTCTGTCTCGTTTGCTCAGAAATGCAGCTGACAGTTCTTACCCACACTGAGTCTTCTGTGTGATCCCATCATATACTGGCAGTAGGCGTGCTGTTAAAGAGCTCTTACTCATACCAGGCTGTCTGGAACACTGCAGGAGATTAACATGAGAACTAGAGTTTGCTAAAAATGGGGCTTGTCAGACTTCATTCACAGCCACAGAGAACCTGCACTGGTCAAGATGGAGAAGTAGAGGGTTAGCTGTACTGGCCCTGATCAGCTTTAACGGTGTCCACCCTGGGCAAGTAAACCGTGTTAAAACTGATCCCTGATTTTACTCATGGATCCATTGTCTAATCGCAGTAAGGCTGCCCAGGACGTGGGTAATAAGGGTATTACCCACCTCGTGTGATGAAGTCACTTTGCACTTCTGACACCACACGAGATGTGGGTAACTTCCCAGCAACCTACACCTGTCTTGCCTTATTTCTAAACATACACTTTAACCACTAGGTCAGACATTCTCCCTAAGCGGTGACCTTGAAAGTTGGGGTGGGGAATAGGGGGATCCAAGCAAAAAATGGGGCATTAAGAATTTAAAAAATTCTCTTTATTTATTTGTTAGTTAATTAGTCAGTTAGTTAACCAGGTGGCTACACTGATCCAAGGGACCATTTTTAGGCATGACCCATACCATTTTTTTTAATACTTGTTTCTTTATTTGTTTCAATATGAGTTTACATATGCTGTTTTACCATCACAAGACATCAGAACATTTTCAAATATAAATCATTCACAATAGTAATTTCAGACTGGTCACATACTTCTGTAAATGAAGTACCTTTGAACAGTAGTAAATTTAGTAAAATTTTACCTCATTTACTTATTTTATAACTTCTACTTGCTCTGTTTTTATACACATCAATACTGTAAAATAAAAAAAAAGTTAAGTTTAAAACACAAAGTGAGAGGCAAGTGTATGAACATTACAATAAGTCCTGTCAGTTGATTGATCAAGGCAAGTGCTAAATAAATCCAGAGAGAGAGTAGTTCAAGGAGAGTTACTTAAAATTTCTTAATTACAGTTTCATTTACAAAGGGTTAGATATAAATCAGAAAAGGGTGAATGGGGGGAGGAGGAGGAAGGGGCAGAGAGAAAGCTTTACACTTTATCTCTATAAAGCTCCCATCTGGTCCTTCTGTTATTATAATGTTCCCTCTGATGGTTAATAGTGTATGTTATTCTCTACATCTGTTGCATTTAAGTAATTATTTCCATCCATTCCTGCACTGTTGGAGGAAACTGCTGGAGCCAATTTTTTGTAATGGTTTTTAAGGCAGCCACTGTGAGGATAGCCCACAGATATTGTGTTGCCTTTTCCTTAATTTCAGCCGGGTGCAGCCCTAGTACACAATGTTCAGGGCCTACATCCATTGTTAAACCAAACAATGCAAGTAAATGTTTCATTATTTGGGACCAGAAGCCCGAATACCTGGGCACCCCCAGAATATATGTGCCTGGTCTGCTGCAGTATTGCCACACCTCTGCCAGCAGTCTCCCTGTGTTTGTGTGCTGGCTTTGCATAATTTCATTGGTGTGTAGAAATATCTGACCCTTATTTTCCAGGCATACTCTCGCCAGCCTGGGGAGGAGGAGGATGTTCTCCAAACATTTCTGAATATTGTTGTCCACATCTGTGAGTTTAATACGATCCCAAGTTCTCTCTCCCATTTCCTTTGTATATATTCTACATTATGTGCTATATCTGCAATCTGGCTCCTGTATAACATAGTCATTGCCCCTTTTCCATGAGTTCCTTCCCATACTGACTCTATCACCTGGGGAAAGGGTCTCTCATCCTGCCAAGTCATGGTGTGTCTCATTTTTTAGATATATAGTCTCTTAATTGATAATAATAAAGACGGTCTGTTAATGACCAATTATTTCTAATTCTAAGAGTTTCAAATGGGATCATATCTGGACCACTAAGAACCTGCCATGCTGCTCGTAGTCCTCCTCTCATCTGTCTGTTATACCATATATGTAAAATGGCTGGGAAGAATTCAGGGTCATAACACCACCATCTGTATTTCCATAAATTTTTAGCTGTACATCCTCTCCTAGTACCTTGAATCCATCCCGTTAATGTGACTTGGACTGTATACATTTGGAAAGAGGATATATCTATCTGAGAGGGAGAATTAAACAGAACGGCCTGCAGAGGGGGGTTAGTTACCATAGATAATTCCATCTGTTGCCAGTGTGCTTTATACTGAGGGTGGGACCACAGAAGGGCACTTTTCATGTGAGCCGCAAGCCAATACTCCTGGAGGCTAGGGCATGCCCTCCCTCCTTCCTGTTTAGGTAAGATTAATGTTTTTTTTTAGAAATCCTTGGATGGGTTTGGGCCCAAAGAAAGGTCATTATCCTTCTCTGCTACTCTGCCATGACCTTTTGAGGAATTCAACAAGGCACAGCCTGAAATAGGTAGAGAAATCTAGGCAATATATTTGTTTTGAGGGTTTGCAACCGTGAGTAAGAAGGAAAGGGGAGCAAGGACCACCTATCTAGGTCTTCCCAAGCCAACCTCACTAAGGGAGGGAAGTTATCTTCAAAAAGGTTTTTAGGGGATATTCCAATACGGACTCCTAGATATTTAATAGTGAGGCAGCTCCATTTCATTGGGTAATTAAGTTTAAATTCCCAAGGAATCTGTGCATTTAGTACCAATACCTCTGTCTTTGCCCAGTTTAGCTTATAACCTGAAAGTCTGGAGTAAGCTTCTATTTGCTGAAATACCTTTGGCAGTGAGCCTTCTGGTTCTGCTAAATATAATATAATGTAATCCGCATATAATGCGATTTTATGCATGGAATTGCCCCACCTCACTCCCTCTATCTCCCTGTTCAGTCTTATGCTCTGAGCGAGCGGCTCTATGTAGAGAGCAAATAAGAGCGGTGAGAGTGGACAGCCCTGATGTGTGCCTCTGGATTGCTCAAATGGCGCTGATATAAATCCATTAGCTCTTACATATGCTACTGGGCCGGTGTACATCTTAGTTATTATATTAAGAAGTGCATTAGGAAAACCAAAGCTAGCCAGGGAGACCCACAGAAATTCCCAAGATGCTTGATTAAGCGCTTTTTCTGCGTCTAAACTCATGAAATAGGTTGATTGCTTTGTGGCCTGTATGTGCTCAATAATATTAATTGATCTGCGGACGTTATCTAAAGTCTGTCGACCTGGGACAAAGCCGGCCTGATCCAGGAGTATCAGTCCCAGTAAAATCTGCCTCACCCTTTTAGCTATAATTCCTGCCATTATTTTATAATCTACATTTAATATAGAAATAGGGCAGTATGACCCACAGTTGGTAGTGTCCCTGGCCGGCTTCGGTATCACAGATACTATTGCCTCTGTCCACGATGGGGGCATCTTACCTCATCTTGATGGAGGTGATTATATGCTTTACACAACAGGGGGGAGATTAACTCTCTAAATTATTTGAAAAATTCACTAGGAAGACATCCATACCGGGACATTTACCTGTTTTAATCCTCTTACTTTCTGCTGTGATCTCTAATTCCGAGAAGGGATGACTCAGTACCTCTCCCTGGGTATGGGTTAACCTGGGCAGCCCCAGTGGGTTCAAGAAGTTTTTAAACTCCTGTTCTGTTGGTTTCGGTCTTCCATTGTATACTTTTTTGTAATGTTTTTTAAAGGCACCTGCTATTTCTTCTGTTTTGTATTGCAGGGTATGTTTTATAGGATCTCTAATTTTACAAATGACTGCCTTACTCCTATACTGACGTAGCCTACTAGTCAGTAACTTCAGGACACGAGGTCCTCCCTCATAGAATCTCTGCCTCAGATAAATAAGTTTCTGTTCAACCTGATAGTCCAAGATTTTCAAATATTCTGCCTTTAATTTTGTTAAGCGTTTCCCTCTGTCTCTATTGATATTTTGTTGCTGCTACGTCTCCAGTTCTTGTATTTGCTCCTGCAACTCCTTTGGTTTTTTTCCCTTTTTTTCTTTAGTCGGGACGAGATCTCTATAAATTTCCCTCTAACAATTGCCTTTATTGTATCCCATAGAAAACCAGGAGATATCTCAGGGTGTTGGTTCATTTGAACTGCTTGTTCAATAGTCTGAGCTATTGCCCCTGTATCTTTTTTTTGCAGGAAAGATGTATTAAGTCTCCAAAATGTGGAACTTTTCGGGGGACCTATCCTTAATTTTAAGTAGATAGGTGAGTGATCTGACAATGGGCTGGATCCTATGTCCAGGACTTACAAATTCCCAGTGATTCCTCGGGGTTATAAAATAATCTAATCTTGAAAAGTTTGGTGAGGGATGAGAAGAGCGTGTATTGTCTAATTTTAGTATTCAGGAGACACCATACATCTATCAAGCCTATTTCCTCTAATAACTGAGCTACTTTACTAGCAATCCCTTTTCTCCTTTAGCTGGTTGTGTCGTAGAATCTAATTTAGGATTAAGTCTCAAATTTAAGTCACCCCCTATCACTAGATGCCCCTCTGTCCAATCCATAATTTTAAGAAAAAAGTCCCGGTAGAAGGAAAACTCCATACCTGGCGGAGCATATATTGAAACTAGGGTTATTTTTTTTCCATCAATATTGCCTTTGGCAGCTGCAAATCTTCCCTGTTTATCTATCAACGTGTCTACTAGTGTAAAATGGCTAGAGTGGGGAATGAATATAACAGCCTCTCTCCTACGACCTTTACCATATTCAGATGAGATCACTTTTTTATACCAAAATTTTAATAGTTTCCCATGTTCTGTTCTGTTCATGTGGGTCTCTTGGAGTAAAATAATGTCTGCTCCAGTTTTATTTATAAAGGACATGGTCCGAGATCTTTTAATAGGATGTGCTAACTCATTGACATTGTAAGCCAATATTAATACATCAGAGTTAGCCATTAATGTAGGATAATTTTTGGCCTCTGATGGTTAATAAAACTTTTAAATTGTACTTTTCTTTCCCAGATTCACTCTCCTCTACTTTAACCCATGTGACAGTCCAGAACTCTCCCTTAACAAACAAGAAACTATAAACATAATTTAAGAATATTTTTATTTATTTATTTATTTATTTTTATTTCTTTAGGGATTCGGATCATACCTCTCATGCTTCTCATAATACAATCTCTAATAAATCAAAAACATTATACATTGTGTGACTTCCAAAGTGGAGCTCTACCATATTTCTAGGACATCTCTGTTTGTTCAGTATTTCTTCCCACGAGTAGGAAGGGGTACTGAGCAAGTGAGTTGGAGTGTTACAACTCCTAGCCACGTATCTGAAGCTCTCCCGAGGAGCCTATGTTTGAAAAAAAACAAAACCGGCTCCTATCAGCTGTAAACAACAATCTTGTGGCCTTGAGTAGTTGTGCTGGACTAAATGATCCAACTTGCCCAAACTACCTATAACGACTAGTCATTACAGCCACTCTCTACAGTGAGTCTATTTGATTGTATAACATACTTATCCCCCCCCCATCCAGCCCAAGCTTGCTTCAATTATTATGTTTTAAGCACCAAAATTAATAAAGAAAACAGAAAAAGGCTACTCTTACTTCTCAGCTATTCAACTTAAACTCCCTTATTCAAGCCTCTTCAACAGATTAATATAGGCCACCTTTATAAATTTAAATTCTCATTCTCAAGGAAGACCTTTTATACATAAGCTTAATACAAAATATTATTAAGTCCCAAGTCTGTTCCAGTTAGTACACTCCTTGGAAGGGCACCGGATTAGATGATTAAAGGAGAGCACAGTTCTTATTGCTGGAGCCTGGTAACAGTGTAGGCCCCCAAGTCACTAATTCAGAAACTGGCTCACCAATGCTGCTTGGCAAAACAAATGTACCTGGGTGGGTTCATCAGCCTTGTGTATCTGTGACCCTCGCTTTCTTGACTTCTTGGGATTTCTGTAGGGCTGCTCTGATTGCTGCGATTGTTAATAGCGATGATGCTGCCTGGGGGCCTCGTCCTTGTCTTTTCTTGTTCAGCGCGATCAGCCAGTCAGTGGGGGCTCTCATGAGTGCGTGCGGCTGCTGCTCCTGCGCAACCTCTGGTGTTGTTTCCATCAGTCCTCTCTCCACTAAGGCCTTTCCTGCTTCCTCAGCTGAATCGTATGTTTTGGTTCCCTCTGGCCAGAAAATTAGAATCTGAGCTGGGTAAGGTGTGTTAAAACGAATGTTTTTAGCCCAAAGGATTTTCAAGATTGGGCCATATTGTAATCTCTGTTTCTGTACCTCTACTGGATAGTCGTGGTCAAAAAAGAGACGATTCGCTAGATATTTTACTTCTTTCTGCTGCCAAGCTCTCTGGAGAATATCCTCCTTTACTTTGTAACTATTAAATTTGAGGATAACTGATCTAGGTCTGGCTTCTGCTGGGGGTTTCGCCTATAAGGCCCTATGCGCTCTTTCGATACCTAATTGGTATCCTGCAGGCAGCTGGAGTACGTCTGCTATGAGGTCGGACATAAAATCAGACATACGGCCCGATTCCGAATCCTCAGGGAGACCGTGAATCCGTATGTTCTCTCGACGCGCTTTGGTTTTTTTCCCTTTTTTTCTTTAGTCGGGACGAGATCTCTATAAATTTCCCTCTAACAATTGCCTTTATTGTATCCCATAGAAAACCAGGAGATATCTCAGGGTGTTGGTTCATTTGAACTGCTTGTTCAATAGTCTGAGCTATTGCCCCTGTATCTTTTTTTTGCAGGAAAGATGTATTAAGTCTCCAAAATGTGGAACTTTTCGGGGGACCTATCCTTAATTTTAAGTAGATAGGTGAGTGATCTGACAATGGGCTGGATCCTATGTCCGAGGACTTACAAATTCCCAGTGATTCCTCGGGGGTTATAAAATAATCTAATCTTGAAAAAGTTTGGTGAGGGGATGAGAAGAACGTGTATTGTCTAATTTTAGTATTCAGGGAACACCATACATCTATCAAGCCTATTTCCTCTAATAACTGAGCTACTTTACTAGCAATCCCCTTTCTCCTTTAGCTGGTTGTGTCGTAGAATCTAATTTAGGATTAAGTCTCAAATTTAAGTCACCCCCTATCACTAGATGCCCCTCTGTCCAATCCATAATTTTAAGAAAAAAGTCCCGGTAGAAGGAAAACTCCATACCTGGCGGAGCATATATTGAAACTAGGGTTATTTTTTTTCCATCAATATTGCCTTTGGCAGCTGCAAATCTTCCCTGTTTATCTATCAACGTGTCTACTAGTGTAAAATGGCTAGAGTGGGGAATGAATATAACAGCCTCTCTCCTACGACCTTTACCATATTCAGATGAGATCACTTTTTTATACCAAAATTTTAATAGTTTCCCATGTTCTGTTCTGTTCATGTGGGTCTCTTGGAGTAAAATAATGTCCGCTCCAGTTTTATTTATAAAGGACATGGTCCGAGATCTTTTAATAGGATGTGCTAACTCATTGACATTGTAAGCCAATATTAATACATCAGAGTTAGCCATTAATGTAGGATAATTTTGGGCCTCTGATGGTTAATAAAACTTTTAAATTGTACTTTTCTTTCCCAGATTCACTCTCTCTACTTTAACCCGTGACAGTCCAGAACTCTCCTTAACAAACAAGAAACTATAAACGTAATTTAAGAATATTTTTATTTATTTATTTTTTATTTTTATTTCTTTAGGGATTCGGATCATACCTCTCATGCTTCTCATAATACAATCTCTAATAAATCAAAAACATTATACATTGTGTGACTTCCAAAGTGGAGCTCTACCATATTTCTAGGACATCTCTGTTTGTTCAGTATTTCTTCCCACGAGTAGGAAGGGGTACTGAGCAAGTGAGTTGGAGTGTTACAACTCCTAGCCACGTATCTGAAGCTCTCCCGAGGAGCCTATGTTTGAAAAAAAACAAAAACGGCTCCTATCAGCTGAAAACAGCAATCTTGTGATGCAGGTAGTTGTGCTGGACTAAATGATCCAACTTTGCCCAAACTACCTATAACGACTAGTCGTACAGCCACTCTCTACAGTGAGTCTATTTGATTGTATAACATACTTATCCCCCCCCCATCCAGCCCAAGCTTGCTTCAATTATTATGTTTTAAGCACCAAAATTAATAAAGAAAACAGAAAAAGGCTACTCTTACTTCTCAGCTATTCAACTTAAACTCCCTTATTCAAGCCTCTTCAACAGATTAATATAGGCCACCTTTATAAATTTAAATTCTCATTCTCAAGGAAGACCTTTTATACATAAGCAATACAAAATATTATTAAGTCCCAAGTCTGTTCCAGTTAAATACGCTCCTTGGAAGGGCACGGATTAGATGATTAAAGGAGAGCACAGTTCTTATTGCTGGAGCCTGGTAACAGTGTAGGCCCCCAAGTCACTAATTCAGAAACTGGCTCACCAATGCTGCTTGGCAAAACAAATGTACCTGGGTGGGTTCATCAGCCTTGTGTATCTGTGACCCTCGCTTTCTTGACTTCTTGGGATTTCTGTAGGGCTGCTCTGATTGCTGTGATTGTTAATAGCGATGATGCTGCCTGGGGGCCTCGTCCTTGTCTTTTCTTGTTCAGCGCGATCAGCCAGTCAGTGGGGGCTCTCATGAGTGCGTGCGGCCGCTGCTCCTGCGCAACCTCTGGTGTTGTTTCCATCAATCCTCTCTCCACTAAGGCCTTTCCTGCTTCCTCAGCTGAATCGTATGTTTTGGTTCCCTCTGGCCAGAAAATTAGAATCTGAGCTGGGTAAGGTGTGTTAAAACGAATGTTTTTAGCCCAAAGGATTTTCAAGATTGGGCCATATTGTAATCTCTGTTTCTGTACCTCTACTGGATAGTCGTGGTCAAAAAAGAGACGATTCGCTAGATATTTTACTTCTTTCTGCTGCCAAGCTCTCTGGAGAATATGCTCCTTTACTTTGTAACTATTAAATTTGAGGATAACTGATCTAGGTCTGGCTTCTGCTGGGGGTTTCGCCTATAAGGCCCTATGCACTCTTTCGATACCTAATTGGTATCCTGCAGGCAGCTGGAGTACGTCTGCTATGAGGTCGGACATAAAATCAGACATACGGCCCGATTCCGAATCCTCAGGGAGACCGTGAATCTGTATGTTCTCTCGCCGTGCTCGGCCTTCCAAATCAGTACATTTATTCTGTAGTTGCTCTGTGTGGCTTACTAAGGCTTGAATTATTAGGCCCATCTTAGTGGTGTCATCTTCAGTATTACTAATACGGTCCTCAGCTTCCCCAGTTCTCTTCTCTAGACCTGTTAGGTGTTGATTTAGTTGCTTGAATTCCACTCGATTTTCAGCTCTCATTTCTTTTATTTCACTGAAGAGCTTCTCGAAGTGGGATCGAGATAACTGATCATTTTCTGCAACAGTATCTGGGACACTTTCGGGAGAAGGACTTCGACTGTCTTCTCTATGCAGCAACTTAAATCCCGATGCATCGGAGTGCTTTGTTGTTTCTTTTATCTTAGATTTCCCTTGAGTATCCTTTGCAGTTTTAGTGCTTGCCATGTTGGTCATTTTGGTGCTATTTTTCTTTTTTTTTTTAAGGCCCCTGGAAGAGGAGCTCGTTCTAGTGTGCTGCTGCTCAATCCATGCTGTCACCGAAAATCTGACCCGTACCATTAAGACGGCACAACATAGGTAATGGGAAAAGTACATAAGTGGCAAGCTAGATCACATTGTTACAATACAGTTGATACAAACATCAGAGTCAGTACAGGTGAAATAAACAACAGGACGTGAGAGAGCATTCGGGCAATAATAACAGCAACATACATTATATCAGTCAGAGGGCATTCAGGTAATAAATAACAGCGTAAACAATTTACGAGTATACACAGCAACATAATGTCTGAGATATGAAAGGAGAACAGCTGGTTCGTCTGGAGACTAAATCAGTGTTATTAGGACCCTGTGTCGGGCGGGCAGTCGCAGGTGAGTGTGGCTGAGAGGCTGGCCCAGTATTGCTATTTGAATATGGAATATGATCTTAGAGTCTGGAGGGGAGTTGGTAAGCTGTTCCAGTGACTTGGGGTGACAGCAGAAAAGGCCATTTGGCCAGCAGGTGTGGCAGCTTGGGGGCACTCTAGGAGAAGATTGGAGAAAGACTGATGGCAATGGGGACAGAGCTTAGGTTCGAGTAGGGTGGATAGGAGGGACAGCTCTATTTCCTGGATGAATTATACATCTTGACGTCTAGATGTTTTGCACATTGCTCCTCTTTTCTGGCAAAACACTGGCTTGGATCTCTCCCGTCCTACCATCTCTCATCTCCTCCCCCCTCCTCCTACTCCTTATGCTCCTCTAAATTTCGCTCCCTCATCCTCCCGCCAAAGTCGACTTCGGCTGGATGAATGGCATTCTCCTACTGTTTCCCTAAACTTTGGAACTCCCTCCCCTTAGCCACCCACTCTGCCACCTCTCTCCACTCACACTCACATCATCTCTGTGAGTTCTACTCACACACCTGCAACTGCTCCTGATTTTTCCTGCCCTCTGCTCTTCCCCCCCCATTCCTCTCACCTACTGTCCCTTCCCATTTCTCTCACTGTTTCTGTACTGCCATACCTCTCTACCCTGCTCCACGAGTTTGTTATACCTTACCTATGTATTTCCATGAGATTTATTATTTTTATTTATTTAGCTTTTGTTGACCAGGTAGGTACTCTAGACAAGCTGTATGCCTATTTTCAGGTACAACCTGGGAGAGTACAGTGAAAAATACAGGTTCAAACAGGGTACATAACAACAAGAGGGCAATGTACATAGTTACAGGAGAACAAGATGAACATAGACAGTCTACAGTGAGCAGTAACAGGTAAAATATACATATACATACGGAATAAATAGACTAAGACATTCAATGGCAATTACATTGCATGAGTGACCCTTTTACCACGGCCACATAATTCATAAGCAGATAGCAAGCAATCACATACTTCCCAGAGTTAAAAGGACAGCGGGCAGTGGGTTGGATGAGACCAATTTGGAGTCCTGGTTAAGGTGGCTTAGGACACCCACACACAGAGGACAGTTTCAAGTGCCCCCACAGGGAATTCTGGAGACTCAGGTGGGAGGGGGAGGCATGAACATGGTCTGGAAGGGAGTTCCATAGCCTTGGATCACACGTAGCAAAGTCCATTTCACCCATTAGGGTTCGAGTCTAAGGAACTTTGAGCACCCCTTGAGACCTGAGGGAGTAGGATGTGGATTCAGCAGGCTTGAGGAGCTGTGCCAGCCCCGGAGGGGTTCTGGTTCTGGTTCTGAGTACCTTTCCTATGAAGCAGTCCAACCCATATTTTAAGTGATTGGCCGGGGAAAGCCAGTCCAGTTTGTCGTATAATTTACAATGATGGGTGAGACGTGGGGCTGCCAGGGCAAAGCGACAAATGTTGTTGTAGGTCATGTTCCATCGAGCAAGGTGGACCTTGGAGGTGTTAGCGAACAGGAGAAGGCCATAGCTAAGTGAAGGGAGCAGCACACCTCTGGCCAATGCCAAGCGAGCTGCAGACGTCAAATTTTTCTTTGCCTTGTAGGCAAGAGCCAATTTGCAATTTATGGCTCTGCAAACACTTAGGATGTGACACCCCATGTCAAGTTGGGGGTCAAGTGTCACTCCAAGGTATTTTATTGAAACCGTGGTTAAGAGGGGAGAGCCGTCAACACCACTGACACACAGAGGGATGGGGAGGCCTTGATCTTGGCTACTGACCCAAAAAGCATGGCCTGAGTTTTCTTTAGGTTGAGGACCAGCTTGTGAGTTGTTACCCAGGACTGAATATTCTTAAAGGCCTCACTCAGCTGAAGGTTGAGAACTCCAGTGTCCCGGGAGTGTGCAAGGATGACAAGATCATCAGCATAAAGGGTGGCACTACAGCTGGAAGCAGCAGCAGGGAGAACGTTACAATATGTCTGATCTGCTTGTCTTGCTGGATGACTGGTGCCACTGCAGTCACTTCCCTTATGAATTGCTATCACCAATTTGTGCACAGTTCAAAAATGTAATTTGTGAGTTTTGTGCGTATTGCTCTTCTGCTACTCTGTATAAGTTTTCCTATTTACTTATTCAGCTAATTTATTTTTGTTGCATCCATACCCCCTTGTACCCACCCCCTGGGAGCATCTGGAAACAAGCTGCTGGCCAGCTCAGTATGTTTTTCCTGGTAAAACTTTCAACATAAATAAATTACACAGTTGATCCTGAAAGGTCTGTTCACTGCATCTTTCTGTAGTTCTGGAGCCAAGCACCTCGGCAGCTACAGTCTGTTTTCGTTCATAGTGACTACTTCAATTCAGTCAGTGCTGTGCATTCTGGTTCCCCACAGATTGTCAATGTCAGTGAAGCGTTCCGAAGCACAAACATTCCTTTTGTGCAAGAGATACTGAGTAAGCCAGATGGAACCGTCAAGGCGGTCTGCGTGCCTGATGGGGCGGTAAGTGATGCCTTCTGAATATTTCAGCTGACAAAAACAGAATTTTATTAGCACTGACCAATGTTAGTAAAAAAAAGAGGAGTACCAGTGAAGCTATTGACATAGTTAGTGGATTATCAAACAGTTCAGAAATTAGTCTGCTTTTAGATTTTTAGTGGGTTCATGAAAGAATTATATGGATTTTATATTGACTGTTCTGTACTGTTTTTGAATGTTTGTATTGTTATTGTAAGGGCACCCTGAGCCTATGGGAAGGGTCGCCCAATACAAATAAACTCTACTACTATTACTGCGACATAAAGCCTGTGATGTGTGGGAGGAAAGACACAATTGGGTGTGGAGGAGTAGTGGGCACTGCATTCAGTTACATGTTTTGGCGTTTGTGGGCTGAGTTCTGTATTGTTTGCCTGGGGGGGATTTAATGTGGTGACTTTTATTTTTTTTTCTCTCTCCTCTCTCACTCTCTGCTCTGTGAGGGTTATGGGGTGGGCTGAGGGAGGGAGCTCAGCAGCCGGATTCCGGTGCCATTGTTGGTCCCAGTGGACCACATGACTATAGCCAGTCAATACGGTGGCTGCAGTGCCTATATAATACCCAGAGGTCCAAGCGACCCCGAAGCTTGAGTGCCACGAAGCAAGAGTGTGGTATATGACTCAGTGGCATCTGGGGGCGTCGGCCGAGCAGCAGCAGGAAGAAGCGGCGAAGTAGGGGGCTCTACCAGTAGACTTGAGGTAAGGCAGCTGTCCACTCCTATTGTTGCTCTCACTAATTGGGAACCGCAGTCCTCAGTGTATGGTTTAAATGTTACTTAGATGAACATTTAAACTAGCTGGGGGGGGTGGATGAAATCAGGGAGGCAGAAACTGCCCCCCCAGACTGATTTAGAAAGTAAGGAGATCCCGAGGGGAGAGGGACCCCCAAGGTGCAAATTGATCAAAGAAGCAGAGTGATAGTAAAGGGGAGGAGGGAGCTTTCAAAAGAGTAGAGGGAGCAAAAAAAAAAAAAAAGGCGGGGGCAACAAGCAAATTGCTAACAAAATCTTGAAGGCCATATATGCTAATGCTAGAAGTTTAGGAAATAAGATCCCAGAACTAGAGGCCATCATGGCAGAGGCCGACCTGGATATTGTGGCCATTACCAAGTCATGGTGCACAGACAGCCATGACTGGGACCTGGCCATACCAAGCTACACTGTTCAGAAAGGACAGATCGGAAGGAAAGGTGGAGGCGTGATGCTTTGTGTGAAGGAAAGCATAAAAGCGACAGAGATACAGGGAATATGGAGGGGGCAGAGGTATTTTGGGTCACCCTCGAGTCCAAGAATGGAGCCACTGTTTGCACAGGCATGATCTACAGACCTCCAGCACAGGGGGAGGAGTTAGATAAGGTTCTGTTGGTAGCAGATGGCAAAATGGCTGAAAAGGAGGAGGTGCTGCTGATGGGGACTTCTGTCTGCTGGATGTAGATTGGATCCTCCTAACTGCAGCATCAGCTAGAAGGAGAGACATCCTAGACTCCCTGCAGGGTGCGTTCCTCAGGCAGCTAGACAGTGAATCCACTTGGGACCGGGACAATGTTGCAGATGTCAAGGTGGGAGGCCACCTGGGGACCAGTGATCACCGTACAGTGTGGTTCAACATAAAGACGGCGGCGGAATTAAACTACACAAGAGTAAGGGTCCTGGAATTCAGAAGGACAGATTTTATAAAGATGAGTGAATACCTCAGGGATGACCTGGTGGAGGGGATGATGGGATGTAGGAAAAGTGGGGATACTAAAATAGAGCACAGTGAAGGCAGCAAACCTCTGTATCAAGCAAGTGGGCAAAGGCAAGAGGAAGAGGAGAACACTATGGTTCTTGAAAGAGGTAGAGGAAAAGGTAAAGGCTAAAATGGTTGCATTCAGAAGGTACAAGGAGACACAAAGGAAGGGGAATAGGGAGGTGTATCTGGGGAATCAGGGAAGCAAGGAAAGTACTAAGGAATGCAAAAGCTCAAACTGAGGAAAGATGACTCGGTCAGTATCAAAAAGGGACAAGACATTCTTTAGGTATGGAAGCAAAATGGAAGACAAAGGAGGGATTGTAAGGTTAAAATGGGGGGTGTACAGAGCATGACCAGGAAAAGGCAGACATATTGAACAAATATTTCTGGTCAGTATTCACAGGAGAAGAGGAGGGACCACAAAAAAGCAACAAGAGCTTTAATGGGAGAGACCAGACACTAGTCCTTTTTCTGAGGAGAGAGTCATGAAAGCGCTAGCTAACCTAAAAGTGGACAAAGCAATGGGGCCAGATGGGGTACATCCAAGGGTGTTGAGGGAGCTCAGGGAGGTACTGGCTGCACCTCTAACAGTCCTGTGTAACAGATCACTGGAGACCGGAAAGGTCCCGGGGGACTGGAGGAAGGCAGATGTAGTCCCACTTCACAAACGTGGTAGCAAGGAAGAGGCTGGCTATTATAGGCCGTCAGCCTGACATCTGTGGTGGGAAAAGTAGTGGAAGCACTGCTAAAGGAAAGGATTGTGGAATATCATGAATCCAGTGGGTTACATGATTTCAAGGCAGGATGGATTCACGGGGGAAGGTCATGCCAAACAAATTGGATAGATTTCTTTGACTGGGTGACCAAGGAATTAGATCAGGGAGGAGCAGTGGGCATCACCTATCTAGATTTCAGTAAGGCTTTTGACACCATTCCACATAGGAGTCTGGTAAGCAGGCTGGTATACTGGGGGTGGACAACAGGGTGGTAACCTGGGTAAGAAATTGGTTAGGGGATAGGAGACAGGGTAGTGGTAAATGGAGTTTGCTCCAAGGACGGGAGGGTGACCAGCAGGGTACCTCAGGGTTCAGTACTGGGATCGGTCTTCTTTAACACCATTATAAGTGACATAACAGAGGAGCTAGAAGGGAAGGTCTGCCTCTTTGCAGATGACACCAAAATCTGCAACAGGATGGACACTCCGGTGGGGTGGAACGGATAAGCAAGAGATCTGAGAAAAACGGAGGAGTGATCAAGGGTATGGCAGCTGGGTTTTAATGCAGAAAAGTGAAAAATAATGCACATAAGGCACAGAAACCCAGGGGTGGAGTCGGGATGCAACCATTGCTAAAAGGTTGGGGTGGGACCCATGGCTCTAGCCAGCCATTTGCGCCAACACCAATGCCACTGGCTATGGAGCACAGAGATAGACAGAAGACTGCATTATTTTTATAATTAATTTGTTGCAAGACAGAGGCTAGAAGGACATTTGTTATTGTCTATTTTACTAGAAAAAAACAAAACAGCTTTGCCAGTAGCAGCATGGTGGCCCTAATGTGTATGTGTTTGGGGGGGGTGTGTTGCCAGGCTCAGCTGGACAAAAGGCAGAGACAGAAAACTGAGAAAGGGCTGGAGTGGCACTTCTTCAGGTGAGTTTAGACAAGAGGTGGGCACCGAGCCTTAATTCTTATGAAATGTTGATGCTACCAAGGATAGCACTGTAGCATTTCTGTGGGGTAAAATTAAGGCTGGTAACCTGCTAGTTTGCTCAGTGCCTGGGCTCCAGTGTGTAGTAACTTCAGAAGATGTGTCGGCCCTTAACTTTTTTTTTTTTTTAACAGCTATTATTTTTCCCTTGCCGGCTTACATCCAGAGGGCGCCCCCAGCCCATCCCCTGACGTCCACCATCTGGCACTGACCCTGCCCCAGGGCTTGCCCCCCTGGCAGGGTCGTTGGGGTTCCCCAACCCCCACCGGAGATCGGATTCAAGGGGCCAGTGCAGTGGCTGGCCAGGAGCAGAGCCTGCACAGCGCCCTCTACCATACTGCTGCGGCAAGTCATTTTTCTGTTTCCTTCCCCTGGGGGTCGAGGCATGCAGTGACACCTATGGAGTAGAGCACGCAGACATCTGCACGCACTCCCTTCCAAGCATCTGCCTCGAATCCTCCCTTGTCTGCAGCGTGGCAGCTGTGTCCCCCAGCCTCCGCTAGGGGGCAACCAGGCGCTGACAGCTGAACCCCCCGAGAAGGAGAGCAGTCTGTTGGAAGCTCAGTTCTTCCCCGCCCCTGCTGACCCCCGGCGGTCCATGCCCGTTCCAGAACACAGGTTGTTGGTGTTAAGCGTGAGGCATGCACCAGCGCCTCAGCCCTCAGTGCCACTGGGCCGGCTAGCCCTTAACATTTTTAAAACAGGAATCTTCAACAATGATTTATAATATCTTTATATTTATTTATTTATTTACTAAGGTCTAGAAATTAACACCTATGAGAAGGAACTCATTTACATAGGTTCCACGTCAGGCAAGGATACATACAGAGGAGAAAAATGAACGGTGTACAGAGGTTATGAAGGAAATAATACAATAACTATACTGGCATTGTACAATGTATGCCAGGCCCAAAACTTACAATGCAAGAAAATCAGACACTGATATGAGACTGTAAATCATCCGAGAGGCCTTGTCAAGAGATAAACAGGAGAAGGAGGGAGGAAGGGATAGGGAAGGGGGAAGAGGGAAAGGGAGAGGCGCAGCCAGTGGCAGTTCTCCTAGGGCTGCAGGGAGAGGTGGTAGCAGCCAGTGGCAGGTGGCATAGGGTTGAAGGGAGCGATAGTAGGTGGGGTGAGGGGGGTGGAACAGTGAGGTGGGGGATGAGTGAGGAGTCGTGGGTAGAATGATCAGGAGGAGGGTGGATGAGCAGTGCAGGAGTGGCAGGGGAGTAGGAAGAGAGGATGGAGAATGAGGATGGAGGAAAGGAGTGGGGAATCGGTGGTTAGAAGAACTGGAGGGGTGGGAGGGCAGTGTATGGGGAGGTGGGGTGAGGGAAGGTGAGGGTGGAGAGAGCGGATGGAGGGAAGGCAGGGCAAGGCGGAGTAGACAGTTGTAATGAGGGTGGGTGGGAGGGGCTAGGTAGGGGGACATGCGCAAGAAGTACTTGGAAATTGTGTAGAGGAGGATAAGTGCAAGGCCTTATGAGATGGGGAGGTGGTAGCAGGGTTCTCACCAGCACAGTGGTAGCAGTCGAAGGAGTTGTGCTGGATGTGGTACTGTCGGAGTTTGTGTTTGAAGGGTCCTAGCGTGGGAATTGAGGAGATGTCAGCAGGAAGGGAGTTAAGCCAGAGAGGAGCATGGTATTCAAAGGATCTCTGTCCTTGGGTTGTCTGGCAGTGGGGTACCTGGAAGATTTGGTGAGCAGAGCCTCTGGTACGTCGGGGTTGGCAAGAGCGGATTAGGATGTTTTGCAGCCCTGGGGGAACGAGACCTAGACTGACCTTCTTAGCAAGTAGGCAGGTCTGGAATTTAATTCTGTCTTTTAATTGAAGCCAGTTGGTTTTAGCAAAGAGGTCGCAAGTGTGCGTGAGCCGATCATCCCCTGTGAGGAGCCTGCAGGCCTTGTTCAGGGCTGTGGTTATCTGTCGAGGAGATGATTCTGTGGCGGAGCCGTAGACAGCAAGGCCGTAATCAAGTAGAGATAAGATGGAGCTGTGCATTGCAAGTTTTAGTGCATCAGAAGTAAGACTCCGCTTATGTCTGTGAAGAAGCCCAAGTTTATATGTCTCATAGTTATAATACTTTCTTCAAAAGTCCTTTTGAACTGGCCCATCAGTGCCAGTGGTTGAATTTCTGCTAGCGCATGTGACAAGTTGAGGCAGAGCTCGAGGCGCTGGAGGGGCTGCTCCGAGGGGAGAGGAGGCAGCTTGAGCGTCCCATGACTGCTGGCTGTCTCCAGGAAGGAGAAAGTCGTGACCCAGTGCTGGAAGCAACCACTGGCGGAGGCGGTGGTAGAGCAGCACGTCAGGGTCATTAGGGGTGGTGTGTGATAGACGTCGGCTCTCGCCTTGACATCCAGACATCACGCACCTCAAGAAAGCCAGGAAAATTGCTCACTGGCCTCCAGATGACGGCTCTCTGTTCCTGAGGGCCTCCAGTGCCTTCCCAGTGCCTACTGTTCCCCAGCAGCATCCCCGGGCCCTAGAAGTGAGTGCTGGGGCTATCCTCCCCCACCCCCGGAGCCTTCCCCTGGGAGAGGGACCGGCCTGGTGAAGGATACACCAGGATATCCAGGGGGCCGGCTGCGATCTGGAGTCAGAGCAGGGCCAGGCAAGGACAGAAGAGGTCAGGGGAACTTGGCAGGAGCCCGAAGGAGTGGAGGACCGGCGAGCACGGGATGGAAAAATAGATCACACAAAAAAAAAGTCCTTTTTTGCCAGAACTGCTCAGCTTCACTTCACAGTTTTCTCACCCAAAGAACTCAAGACCGCAAGAGACACATAACTGTATATACATATTTTTTTTTATATTTTTATATATTAAATTTTTTTATTTTAAATTTTGGTAACTGGGTAGGCCCACTGAGACCATGACAGTCCCTTTTTCCGGAGTGACCCAGACTTAGTTACAAGTACCTAGATGGGAGTAAAAGAAGAAGTACCAAGAGATCCATTTACAAACCTTACACCTTTGACATTATACAATAATAGACACGTGTTAGGCACATACATTTACAGCAAATCTTGCATATCTAAGCACAAAGGAACTAATACATTGAACTGGCTGGTAGGTGCTAGAGCAGGGCTGCGACAAGATAGACATGGTAGGCCTGCACTAGATCAGGGGTGACTAGGCATCTCCTACAAAAGTTCCAGTGGGGGGTAGCGGTAGCAGGAGCAGTTAGACAGTCCACTCAGATAGGTCTTTAGCCCTTTATTGAACCCACCCAGTGACTCACAAACCTGGAGATCTCTCAGGAGATTGTTCCAGGGATTAGAGAGGGCAATCCTAGTGGATCTCTGACCGTGGGATGATCTTGCTCTGGGAACCTCCAGGAGCTTGCGATATGATGATCTGAGCTGTCGGCCATTCAGTTTTAGGGACACCAGGCTTGCCAGACTGGGGCGGGGGCATCCAGCTGCTGTAACCTGAAAGCCAGGCAGAGTGAGGGGCATGCCAGTCTCCCTTCCAGGGTTAGCCAGTTGATGGTACTCAGCACTTAGCAGTGGTGCTCCATGTGGTGTGCTCCAGCAGCACAGCGACTTACTTTGTGGTAAAGGATTCTCAATTGTTGCATTTCTGTAGGCCTTAATGCCTGGAGCAGAATCGAGCCATAGAGTAGTGTGGGAAGGATAGTCCCCTTGCTAATCACCAGTTTAGATTCCTTGGTTAGGAAGGGACTAAGTCTATATGGAAGGCCCAGTTTCTGGTTTACCATTTTGGTTAGGTGGACTGTGATTTCTGAATGACATATTCTGGTCTGTGTGCATTCCAAGGTACTTTACACATTCTACCAATTCTATCACAGACCCATTTGAGGGTGAGAGGGGCAAGAGGTGGGACCTGTTTGTGCCAAGGTTCTTCGGCCCAAAGAGCATAGCCTTGGTCTTTTTTACATTCAGAACTAGTTTGTTAGGCTGGCCCGGTGGCGTGAGGGTTGAGGCGCTGGACGCCACCTCACGCCATGCTGGCGACCGGGTTGAGGAGAGAGCCTGGATCGCCCGGAGGTCGGCTGGGGGTGAAGGATTGAGCGTCTGGAGGACAGCTCTCCTTCCTCGGGGGGCAGGGACTATGCCCGG
Source organism: Neoceratodus forsteri (assembly GCA_016271365.2). NCBI lineage: Eukaryota > Metazoa > Chordata > Ceratodontiformes > Ceratodontidae > Neoceratodus > Neoceratodus forsteri. Next base: position 51,377,092 of record CM028136.1, on the reverse strand, counting down.
CACCACGGCGACCTCTGGTGGAGACCGGAGGTACTGCAACACTTCAGGGCCAAAATAGAGGGTTGCGGAGTCACGGCAAGACGTGCCCTGGCGTCACTGCGATGGGGACTCCACCAGAGGGGAGGCGTAACGTGGGGGGCGTAAGAAAAAATACCCAGCGCTTGTGGATAGGCGTGGCACCTGCATCCACCAGAGAAACCACACTCCATGCCGGTGGCACTCCTTACCTGGCGGCCCAGCCCGGCCCAATTTACAGATAGGGTGCCCTGGGTGGATGAGGGCGCCCTACCTCGGGGGGCTTAGAGCTAGGGGGATAGCTGGGCTGGCGCCAGGATTCAGGAGGCCTCTCAGGCATGGAGGTAGAGACGGGTAATGCAGGATGCCCGAGAGAGTTCCACAGGCTGGAGACAAAAACAGAGTTCAGGAAAAAAAAAAAAAAAGAACTAGTTTGTTAGCCTGAAACCAGTCTTCAAGGGTAGTGAGATCTTGGCTCAGCAATTGGTTTAGGGACACTGTGTTGTTGGAGGTTCTATATAACACTGCATCGCCCGCGTATAAGGTGACCTTCGCCCCACCGCAATGAAGTGGTAGGGTGTTCACAAAGACTGAAAATAATAGGGGGCCCAAGATGGAGCCCTGAGGGACTCCATCCCTTACTGGGCTCTCGAAATTACTGGTTTGAGCAACTAGAGATGTTATGGTAGGCAGGAGAGCAGCTTTTGGGGCTGAGCATTACAACCATGTACAGTATTATGCAGTTTGACAGCAAATGGTTAAGGTGGATCTGAACCTTAACTAGTGGTTATTAAAAAGGAAAAAAAAAGAACAAGAAAGGTTGGTGATGCTATAAAACCAGATTTCTTTCCTTTGTAAATAAACTGGAGATAAGAATGGAGAGACCGAAAAAGATCAACAATCATTGCTCATACATGCGACAGAAGCTTATTAAGATGTTCAGCTGCTTTCTTTTACGTATTGAAACAACATAATTCTGATCAACAGATGGGCATGCATGTGCTGTTGGATCTATGTTTCTGAACTATATACAATAGTAGTCACCCTCCCTTGCGTAACTACAGATACGTGACAGCTTGGATGTGCAGCCCTACTTACAGGGAATAACATAGTTCAATAAAAGATATCAACATCTGGAGGGGACTGTTTCTGTTTTTCACTTGACAATCAGAGCTGCAGCCTGCAGAACTGTTTGCTGCTCTTGCCTATAGATGTCTCTAGTCTAAACTGAAGGCTTCCATGCAAGAAAGGTCAGATAAAGCCTCTGGACTAATACAATGCCTGCTCGTTGAGAATAAAGTATGCTGAACATATTGTAGGAGCCTAACTATGAAAACTATGTTAGCAATAACCCACGACAGGGTGTGGAGGTAACATGTTATGTACAGCTAGCGTCTACCTGCGTCTCCCACAGAACTTCCTTCATTATAAATAAGATAAGGTACTGAAAGCATGATCTCACACTGAGGCTGACATAACACATGATAGCTTGACATAGAACAGACAGCAGCTATCTAACAATTATGGTGCAGCTACAGACAGACCCAGTTGTACATCCGACACTATCCCCCCCACAATGAAGCAGCCAGTATTTATGCTATTGTAACAAGCACTTGTCAATGCCGAATGTTTGCTTGCTGGTATTAGCATTGGAAATGCAGGAGTTAGACAGATGCAGAGTAGGAGTGGCTGTGAAGTAGTGAACTTCACGTCAATTCCACCTCCACCCTGCAAAGACGGACAGGCATTGGGGTATGTGTTTGGGTTGTCGCCCATAACGTTCATGCCATGTCACCTTGCCCTATCCTGCAGACACCGACAAGTGTTGAAGTGTGCCTTAGGGTGTTCGGCTTTACAGTCACCCTACTCCATAAGGACATACGCTGAAATGGGTGCAACATAGGAGAATGGGGTGAACTCTGGAACCGAAGATTCCAAGGCACACCTCGATGCCTGTCACTGGCTGCAGGGTGGGGGTGGAATGGCATGAGCATTGCAGTCGGTAATCCAAAGGCACACCCCTGATGCCTGTCAGTCTGTACAGGGTGGGACATTATGGTTAGAAACCCTAATGCCCTGGGGGTTTGTTGATATTGCATTACAGATTTTCAACATGGCCTTTTGTAACACCCACCTCATAAAAGCATATGGGACCTCTTCTCATGAACAGTGGCACTGTGATTTTGTGAATGTGTCCTGAACTTTGAGTTCCCACAGCGACCGTACCACTGTGCGCCAGATGTACAAAAACACAGATGGGGCAGGATGTGATTAATGACAGCTGTACCATTCATAGGGAGGTGTGAAGAGATGCCAATGTTGAAAATCTGTAGTGAAAAAATATTAAAAATGCTTGAACTTCTGAGCCTACGTGGAAACTGCGCAACGCATGCACGTAACAAAGTCATTTAGTGGAATTATTTCACCAAATGTTCAACATAGGCATTTTGTGACCTCTGGTCATGAACACTGTCAGTATGATTTTCTTAATCTGTCCCGAACATTGATTTTCTGCAGCAACCGCGCTATTCTGCGCCAGATATGTAAACGCATATTTTGAGCAGGATGTGAAAAATGACAGCTATACTGTTCATAAGGAGGTCTGAAAAAAAATGCCAGTGTTGACAATCTGGAGTGAAAATACTACAAATTTGTGAAGTTACAAGGGTGTGTGGAAACTGCACAACGCATGCTTGTAACACAGTCATTTTATGGACATTTGTCACCAAATTTTCAACATAGGCATTTTAGGACCTCTGCTCATGAACATAGCCACTATGATTTTACATAAGAACATACATACGAACATATGAATCTGCCAGCAGAACAGACCAATCAGTCTAAGTCTGCCTGAGTGTACAACTAGCACCCTAGATTGCAGGTGCCCCAGCCTCCTCCCCCTCAGTTCCTCCCCCACTTGTCCCAGCCCCTGCCCCCCTAACTTTTCCTCTTGTTTTATCCCACTCCTTCTTAAAGCTATTGACTGTCCTGCATGTTACCACCCCCTCTGGCAGCGCATTCCAACTAGACACCACCCTCTCAGTGAAGTAGTGCTTCCTCATTTCAATCAGTCAATCAATCAGTCAGTCAATATCTTTATTTATCCAGACGGGCACCATTGAGCAAGCTCATTTACAAGGTGGACCCGCGGTCCTACAGTAATAATACAGAAAGACAAGTTACAATAGTACAAACAGTAAAAATAGCTCCTATTATAGTAAAAATGCACATTTACAGGTAATATACATTGGACATAGAACTACAAGGAGTTGTGGATAATGAACTTGTGCTGGATCCAAGCCCCAAAACTGTGCATTTTGTAGTGGGAAATGTTAGGGAGAGGGTAGGAATAGTAGATAGAAGATACCAAGCACATAATGTAGGGAGAGGTGGGGAATAGGGACGCAAGTGAAGAGGACCCAATTGTTAGAGCAGAGTGAGGAACTGGGAGGGCGGAGGACCATACGAAAGGCGACGAAGCGATTTTTTGTTCCCGCAAAACACGGCAACATATGGAGGAGAAAAGCTGCCGTTGTATTAAGTGCAAGAGGAGGAATATAGTAGCAGTGGCATAACTGGGAGTGTCCTGGAGGTTGGGGCAGAGGGAGGTGTTGGATGGACGAGGGACCAAATATTTTTTTGGGCAAAAGACGATAATTATTCCCAAGTGCGGTAGCATGTGCTAGAATCAGGCTGCAGCTGTTCAGAGCGTCAAAGAATAAGATATGGGAGTTCAGCAATAAATCATGTGGATCTGTTGGTGGGCACACTAGAGGCAGAGGCACACATTTCAGCTGGGGGGGGGCCGCCGTTTGAGGAAGGGAGGTTAGGTTAGTGTCTAGTAAAGCAGTTGCAAATTTCCGTAATGCCATCACGGTAAAGCCTTTTTGAACAAAAGGGTACTTACTGGGGTTTTCAGCGTATAAGTATTTTGGGGTTTTTATTCCATATTGATGGGAGGAGAATCAAGGCGGCTCCCGACTGCAGGAGTGCTATGGGTATGTTTAGCAGGAGTTGTGAGCAGCTTCTAAGGGAATAATTCCTGGGCACAATCGGAGACAGACAGTCAACGATGTATTGAGAGAGTTTGCCACTGAGGGCTCTAAGTGTCCAGAGTGCTGCATTAAAGTTGCGCCTATAGTGAAGTGAGGTCCAGCCCATGGTGGCATATAGTGCGCAATGATGGGTAGAAAAGGGGAGGTCAGTGATGAAACGTATAGCTCTGTGGTAGAGTGTATCCAATTTTCCAAGATAGGAAGCTGCACAGCTACTGTATATGAAGTCTCTTGAAACGTCCCCCTTCCAACCTTAGTTTGTGCCCCCTCATCTCTCTTCCATTTCTCAGTTTAAACACCCCCTCAGTGCTAGGTTTATTTACCCCCTCAGGTATTTAAATGATTCAGTCATATCCCCCCATCCCTCCTCTCCTCCAGTGTGTACATGTTTAGCTCCTTCAGCCTAACTTCATATGCCTTTCCTTCCATCCCCTTTAACATTTTTGTTTCCCTCCTTTGTACCCCCTCCAGTAACTTTATATCTCTTCTCAGGTATGGCCTCCAGTATTGCAAACAGTACTCCAGGTGCGGTCTGACCAATGATCTGTAGAGCGGTAGGATCACATCCCTGTGCCTGGATGAGGACTCCCTTGCAGTGCACCCCAGCATTCTGTTTGCCTTCGCTGCTGCTCTGCTGCATTGAGCAGAGTTGTTCATGCTCCCAGTTACCAACACCCCTAGGTCCTTCTCCTCCTCTGTGATCCCCATCACTACCCCCCCCCCAACCAATAGTCCCTCTTCTGGTTCTTAGCCCCGAAGTGCATCACCTTACACTTCTTTGCGTTGAATCCTAGCTGCCACTTCACTGACCATGTCTCTAGTTTGGCTAGGTCCCCCTGCAGTTTTTCCCATCTGTCCTCTTCATCCACCACCACCCCCAATTTGGTATCATCTGCGAACAGACTAACTCTGCTCCCCACTCCGTGTGCTATATCGCAGATAAAGAGCCCAAATAGCACTGGGCCCAGCACTGACCCCTGCAGCACCCCACTTGTCACTGCTCTGGATGCTGAGAGCTCCCTACCACCACCACCCTCTGCACCCTCCCCTGTAACCAGTTCTCTGTCCATTTAGTCAGCTTTTTTCCCCACCCCCACTGCCGTCAGCTTCCCCCCAGTCTCCCATGAGACACTGTATCAAAGGCCTTACTGAAGTCCAATTACAGGACATGTACCGCATGGCCCCTGTCCAACTCCCTTGTCACCCAGTCATAATACTCTATTAGGTTGGTTAGACAAGACTTCCCTGAGACGAACCTGTCTTGCTGCCCATCTTGGAAGCCATTATTCTCTAGGAATGCCACCAGCCTCTCCTTCAGTATCGCTTCCATAGGCTTACCCACTATGGACGTGAGATTGACCGGCCAATAATTTCCTGGCTCCTTCCTAGGCCCACTCTTGTGTATGGGCACCACATGGGCCACCCTCCAGTCCTGGGGCACACACCCTATTTCCAGGGAGGTGTTGAACAGATCTGCCAGTGGCTCAGCCAACAGCTCCACCACTTCCCTCAGCACCCTGGGGTGGATGCCATTGGGACCTGGTGCCTTGTCTACCCTTACTGCACTCAGCCTGTCTAGCACCCTACTCCCTGTGACCACTTTGTCCATCACCTCCTCCCCTCCTTTCCCCACCCCCTAGCCCATGCAAGTAGTGGACCATCCCTCTCCTTAGTGAAAATGGAGCAGAAGTACTCATTTAGAATTTCTGCTTGCTCCTCACCCTTTTCCACCCAATCTCCTCCCCGCTTTATCCTCACATTATGTTCCTTGCACTTTCTCTTTTCCCTGACATACCTAAAAAAGTTCTTTTCCCCTCCCTTTATGCCCTGTGCTAACCTTAAATCCGTGGAGACCTTAGCTTTTTTCACCCTCTTTGCCCTCACCCCTTGCAGCACTTCCTTGTTCAGCCAGCATGGTTTCTTGGCTCTGCTCTTCTTACTCCAGGCCCTGGTGCAGGCTACTGTGGCCTCTGTTAGCCCAGTCTTTATGACTCCCCACTTTTGTTCTGCATCCATCCCCGGCCTTAAATCCTGGAGTCTCCCTTGCAGTATCGTTCCCATCCTCCCAAAGTCCACCACCTTTTATTTATTTATTTATTTATTTATTTATTTCTAAGAATCAGTTTACAACCTTTGAGCCAGAGGCTCGTTTCCAAAGGTACTTCGTCACATAAAGACATGCATTGTGTTTTTGGTTACATAGCATAGATTTGCAAAACAATAGGCGTTCAACAGAGGCGCCACGTCACACTGTGGTCAGACAAATACAATTAGGTTACAGGGTACATGTAATTGATAACAGGTGTTACACAAGTTGGTATCAAGTGAGCAGTCTAGTTGGTAAACACCTAAACAGCTGGCACTGGCCAGGTTAGACATAGGCACGGTGTACAGGGAAGTGGTGGTGGGGATGGCTAGGTGGAGAGCTGCCCCGGGGGGCGTTGTCAAGAGAAGCAGAGGTGGAGGCCCATGCCTCCTATCTCCCTGACCAGTGCGAGAACGAGCCACACTGTTTGGTGGTCATTACCCGCTAGTGGGTCCTCCACCCTTACCTCCCTCACCGCCTCCCTATTTGCTAGTACTTGGTCCAGAGTGCTACCAAGACTTGTAGGCCCACTTACCAATTGTGTCAGAAGGCCGTCCTGGAATGCATCAAGGAGCACCTGCTCCCTGGTACTGCGAGTGGCCGGGGTGCTACAGTCAACCCCAGGTAGGTTAAAATCCCCCACTATCGCCACACTTTCCCTTCTACATACCCTCCTTATCTGCTCTTCGAACTCCCCATCCAGTTCCCCAGATTGGGCTGGCTGTCTGCACACCATTCCCAGCCTCAGCTTTCTGCCCTTGGAGTCCAGGAGCAGCGCCCAGTGTGCCTCTGTCCTCTCCTCTCCTCTCCTCTTCTCCCTCATCCCTTATGCATTTGATCCCTTCCCTCACATAGAGTGCAACCCCCCCAACCCCCAAGTCCCTCCTGTATATCCTGTATCCCGGGATTGCCAAGTCACAGTCATGGTACTCTGTGGTCCAAGTCTCTGTCACTTCAGCAATGTCCACCTTCTTCCCTCACAACGAGGCGCCTGAAGCTCTGCAGTTTTGTTCCCCAGGCTTCATGCCAGGAGACCATCTCCACCTGCATCTCCTCTCCTCACTCTTCTCCCTTGGCCTGTGTCCTCCTCCCGATAGTCCGCACCTTTCCTTCTTATACCTACTGGGAGGTGGTGCCTTCTGTACACTCAGACCACTCTGCCCACCCCCTCCTGGGGTTACTACGCCTCCGCCTTTACCTATATCTAGGGGGGTGAGCTCATTAGGCTCCCCTGTCCGGACCTTTCTACCAACCTCAGTCTTTTAGCCACTCACCCACACTAGTTTAAATCCACCTTAGTAGAGATATACCCCTCTAATCCCGCCTTTAATACTCCCCTCCCTGCTCAAGTGTAGTCTGTCCCACGCGTACAAGTCACTATTCCCCCAGAATCTACCCCAGTTAGTCACTAACCCATAATTTTTGATGTGACACCAATTCCTCAGCCACTCGTTGAACTCCTCCATCCTACCCTTCCTCCCTGTGCTTGCACATGGTACTGGGAGTACCTCCGAGAATGCCACCAACTCCCACCCCCCTCACACTGCCTGCCCAACCCCTCGAAACTCCCCCTCACTACTTCCACAGTCTCCCCCGTCAAGTCGTTTCTACCCACATGCAACACTAAATGAGGTTTCTTCCTCCCCCTGGCTGCACACTTGAGCAGTGCCTGTCCTGCCCCTCCTGCAGTCAACTTGGAGATAGCTTCAACCCAGATACAGCTGTGCCTTCCCCCCTTCCACCCCATTTCACTCCTTTCAGTATAGAATCCCCCAGGATGAGTACCACCCCTGTCCCTTACTCCTTTCCCTTCTAATGCCTCTTCCACCACCCCGGTATTCATTCTTCCCTGCCCCTTACTGCCGCCAGCTGCACCCTCTGTGACTTCTGTATCTGCACCCCCTATTTCCACCTCACCCCTTTTCTCTGCCTTATTCCTCCCATCCTCCTTGAACCCCTTCCCAGCCTAACTACTTCCTACTGGGCTTCCCATGTCTGCCTCCCTGCTGATTTCCAACCCCTCTCCTCTCCCTGTTGTTGTCGATTTAGAGCCCCCATTCCCTTCGACCCTGATAGAGATACCCCTCCCATCCTTCCCCCTTCCCATAGCCTTCTCTCCTCCAGTCACCCCTCCTTCCTTTCTCACTAGCCCCCTTCTACCCTTTCGCCCTTGCTGTCTCTTCCCCTACCTGTTGCCATCCCTCTCATGCCACGCTTGTCCTCCCCCCCTCAGTATGTTCCTGCTCCCCCTCTCTCTTCCATAGCAGAGGCTCGAATCTTTTCCTGGTCGATACCCCTCCTACATCTCTCCCCATCGGTTCCCCTCCTACTTGTTCCCCTCAGTGCCCCCCGGTCCCAGACCTGGTCCCTCCCTACCCTGCAGCCATCTGCTCTCTCCCTGGTACTCCTTATGGTCTCTTCCTCCCCTCACCTCAGGCACCCTCCCTCCTCCTTTCTTTTCTGCTAGTGCCTCTGATACTGGGGTCAGTTTGATTCCCTAGATGTTCTTCCCCATCCACCCTTGCCATCCCCTGTTCCCCCAGCCAAGATGTCTACCATACTCATCTGCCCTGCCACTTATACTCCTCCCTAGCCTCCACAGTTCCTCCCTCAAACTATCCAGTTGTATACAGACCAAACACCCCCCCATCCTCCAAGCCCAGTCCAGGATCGTGGCAGACCCACACCCTGTACACCCCACCACCCTTCCAAAGATGCCCACCCTATTGACATGTGGCACCTGTCCCATTTTGGCCCCCATCTTATGTTACGGGCTCTTACTCCCAGATTCTGTACCCTACTACAACTGTTAGGCCCCTGTTTACTCAAATTCCTGTTTCCCCCCACACTAGTCCCCCTACTGCCCCCTTGCCGACCGGGTTAATTCTGTCTTAAATCTCATCCGTTAGATACTGTATTACTGTAGCAATCCCACAGCCTCCGTGTCCATTTTTCACCCCTCAACTACCATACTTTTTGTTCTCAGCCCTCATATAGTTTCACTTAGCCCAGTTAGAACGCCTATTGCACTCCAAGTATTACTCAGCTCAGTTTGAGAAATAAACAGAACTAAATCTGTATTATTACAGCAATCCTAAAAGTATCTAGTCATTGCTTTGTCTCCATTCCAGAGACCCTGCTGTAATATAGGACCACAGAGGACACTGGATGGGAGGGTGGGCAACTCTAAAATTCCGACAGAGCTCCGTTGAGCTTGCTCGCTCCCCCTCTCTCACTCACTTGTTCTGTTTCTCCCAGCGCTGCAGGCTGACCTTTTGTACTGGGCTCTTGTCTGTGTTGGCACCTTTTTCTGCCCACAAAGAAATCTGCAGCAGTCACTACAGAGCTCCGTTGAGCTCGCTCACTCCCCCTCTCTCACTCGCTCATTCTGTTTCCCCGGTGCTGCAGGCTGCCCTCATGTACTGGGCTCCTGCCTGTGTTGGCGCCTTTTTCTGCCCACAAAGAATTCCGCAGCAGTCCCGACAGAGCTCCGTTGAGCTCGCTCACTTCCCCCCTCACTTGCTTGTTCAGTTTCTCCCATCGATGCAGGCTGCTCTTTTGTACTGGGCTCCTGCCTGCATTGGCTCATTTTTCTGCCCACAAAGAAATCCACAGCAGTCCCGACAGAGCTCCGTTAACCTCGCTCACTCCCCCTCTCTCACTCGCTCGTTCTGTTTCTCCTGGTGTTGCAGGCTGCCCTTTTGTACTGGGCTTCTGCTTGCGTTGGCGCCTTTTTCTGCCCACAAAGAAATCTGCAGCAGTCCCGACAGAGCTTCATTGAGCTCGCTCACTCCCCTTCTCTGTCACTCATTCTTAATCTGTCCCAAACACTGATTTCCCACAATGACCATGCTATTCTGCACCGGAAGTGCGCAAACGCATTTCAGCCAGGATGTGAAAAATTACAGCTGTACTGTTCATAAGGAGGTGAGAAAAAATGCTAGTTTTGAAAATCTGGCGTGAAAATATTACAGATTTGCGAAGTTACAAGGGTGTGTGGAAACTGCACAATGCATGCTTGTAACACAGTCATTTTATGGACTTTCGTCACTAAATTTTCAACATAGGCATTTTAGGACCTCTGCTCTTGAACAGTGTCACTGTCATTTTCTTAATCTGTTTCGAACACTGATTTCCCACAGCAACTGCACTATGCTGTGTTGGAAGTGCGAAAACGCATTTTGGCAAGGATGTGTAAAATGACAGCCGTACTGCCCATAAGGAGGTGTGGGGAAAATGCCAATGTTGAAAATCTGGAGTAAAGACATTACAGATTTGTGAAGTTACAAGCGTATGTGGAAACTGCTCAATGCACGCTCATAAAACAGTCATTTTATTTGGATTTTTTTCACCCAATTGGCAAGATAGGCGTTTTGAGAGCCCACCTCATGAACCGTGGCACTGTCATTTCATTAATCGGTCCCGAAAGGTGATTCCACACAGTGACCTCGAAATCACCTTTCAGTACCAAATAACACCATGACAGTGATTGAATTCATGAGGAGGGGCCCCAGTAATCCCATGTTAAAAATTTGGTGCCAAAATTCCCAAAAATGCCCGAGATATGCACCAAAGTTGAAAAAACACTATTCATGCCATTATACAGTTTACCAGCATTTCTTCAGGTCGCGGTCAGCTTTGAAGAGTGCAGACATGTTCGTGGTCCACCGAAGATCGTCACACTAGACTCGGAGGTAAGTATGGAGTGGGGGGGGGTGTACGGAGGTAGAGTACGCAGAGGGTGGGCGCAGGTTGGTGGAGGGGCACCGGAACACTTCGAGGGACCGTATTCTTGTTTTACAGGTAAAAAAACAAACGGACAATGCAGGTCAGTTTTCTGTTTTCGCAGGTGTGTTTGGTACAGTGGCGTGGGCTCCCAGTGTACCACCTGCATTTGTGGGGAGGGGGACCGAAGCCAGCGGGGATTGGGCCCCCCATCAGCACAGAAATGGGTGGGGGGGATGCATGATGCAGAGGGGAATTGTGTACTCCCTTGGCACAGGCATGCAAGCATTGGGGGGCCGTTATGCTGATGGGGAGTGGGCTCCCATTTCGGCAACTGGAACTGGGAAGGGGGGGACTGAAGCCAACAGGGATTGGGCCCCCCCATCAGCACAGAAATGTGTGGGGGGTGCATGATGCCAAGGGGGATTGGACACCCCTTCAGCTCACAACTGAAATGGGGGCATTATGTTAACGGGACGTGGGCTCCCCTGTCGGCAAATGAACTGGGTTGAGGGCACGCCGATGGGGAATTGGGCACCCCCATCAGCTTTCTATGCACCTCTGAGGTGGCGACATACAGCTGCCACATTCCTGATAATGTTGCACTAGGCAAGGTAACGCCCTGCAATGACGGGTCGCTCCCTCATTGCAGCAGAATGGCTGACACTGCAATGACGAGGTGGCCCCTGATTGCAGCGGCGAAATCGTTACAACTTGGTGGCACTCTGCAGAACCAGTGTCATCAGCACATTGGCCCTGCATTGGCCGAGCACTGCCAGGCCCAACAATGCAGTGCCAGCATTGGCTGCCACAGTGCCGCACCTCCACAACCTGCTTCTCTCCTAAGCTGCCACATAATGTTTCTTGTGCATGCGCGCAAGCAAACATAAAAATAGCAGGCAAATTGCACCCTAAAATTAAAAGTCAGATTTTGTCTATGCCACATGAAATCTAATGAAGCATGTGGTAATATCCGTGTTTCTCTATAAGCAATATTTTTTTTTTATTTCTGAGTCTGGGGAGGGGGAAGTGGTGCAGCTAAAGGACCTCTAAAGTATATACTGTATCACACTGGGTGTTGTAAAGTATGTATGACTAACCTGACTTCACCGGGTGCAACTGCAAATGCCGAAGTTCCAAACTGAACACTGAAATGAACACACACAAATCGGGAGCTGTGGGCATAGGCATTCCTGTCTGTCCTCACAAAAAGAAACCAAGCTAACTGACTTTTTCAGAAAGCAAAGCTCATAGATTTAATTCCATTATTTTTATTTATTTATCTATTTGTGAAATCAGTTTACAACCTTTGAGCTAGAGGCTCGTTTCCAAAGGTACCTCGTCACATTAAAGACATACATAGAGTTTTAGGTTACATAGCATAGGTTTGCAAAACAATAGGCGTTCAACAGAGGTGCCACGTCACACTGAGGTCAGGCAAAATACATTTAGGTTACAGGGTACATGTAATTGAGAACAGGTGTTACACAAGTTGGTATCAACAATTGAGCAATCTAATAGGTATACAATGAAACAGCTGGCACTGGCCAGGTTAGACATAGGTACGGTGTACCGAGAAACGGTGGTGGGGATGGCTAGATGGAGAGCCGCCCTATGGGCTTTGTCATGAGAAGTCGAGGTGGAGGCTACTTTCAGAGACAGGAGCAGCTACGAGTGTTGAGGAGTTGGTTTCGAAGGGTGTTTTTGAACTTGGAGATGGTGGTGGCATTGGTGATGGGGTCAGGGAGAGAGTTAAACCAGGATGGGGCTCTGTAGCAGAAGGACCTCTGGCCACGGCTGGTTCTTGATCTGGGGACCATTAGAGTGGTCTTGTTGGATGACCGTGTTGCAATAGTGGGTGGGATCTTGTGGATGGATGCCGTTACCCCAGGGGGGAGAGCCCGAGTAGGGATTTTTTTGTGAGGAGGCAGGTTTGATATCTGGGCCGATTATTACTCTTGGTCTCTGTCAAGCTGCTAGTGTTTTTTTTTTTTCTTTTTAGAAAAAATAAAAATCGGAACAAAACCCATGGGATAGAATAGCTTACAGTGCCAGCTTAGACTAGCTTCGCTGCAGACTGTGGCTGTGGTTTGTTTGTGGGCAGATATTTATATGAAAGGACGAGGAGCAGAACCGTACAGCCAGAAATGACAATCTGAGAGACTCAGACTGATTGAGAAACCTAATACAAACCAAACAAAACCCCTAAGCTGCAGGATATATTTTAAAGAAATAAAATGAGTAAGAGCTGCACCGTAGGAAAGCTACTCTATCTGCACTCACTAAAGGTAGGACTGAGCCACTTAATACCAAAAATAGTGTTTAAATTCTTTATCTGAATGCTCCACACCACTTGCACAGAGCGGCAGAGGATCATCGCAAAGGAACATGCAGCTGAGTCTTCTCTCCAACCAGAGGGAGGACGTCTTCTGTTTCAGCCTGGAATTGAGTCTGACAGACCGCCTTTCTGGACTGCAACACCAGAATTTTGGGCAAGTGTTCAGTGAGTAGGGGACTTGGGGGAGCCAGCTGCTGAACACATCCCTGTAAGGGGCGGGAGCTTAGCATTTACAAGCTCATGCCGCCTGGTTGTTCGCAATTTATTATCTGAATGCTCTGCACCACCTGCACTGAGCGGCGGAGGATCATCACAAAAGGAGCATCCTGCTGATTCTTCTCTCCAGCTAGAGGGAGGATGTCTCCAGTTTCAAATGACAAATCCGAAAAGGTGAGCTGCGACAGGCAAAGGTGGAACAGTGCTCACCGCAAACGGATAACCAGCCCGTGAAAGGCTCAAACAGCAGCCAGCTCCCCCGAGCCCCCTACTCACTAAACACTTGCCCAAAGTTCTGGTTTTGCAGTCCAGAAGGCCGGTCTGTCAGACTCAATTGCAGGCTGAAACTGGAGACAGCAAATCCAAAGAGCAGTGTCACTCGGATCCCTTGCAATGAAGGACACTGCTGTTTTTTCATTCAAAGTGAAATTTATTGTGGAAGCAGGAAAGATCAACAACTATAGAACTCCCTCCTCGGTAGTAGATATTATCATAAAACAGGAACAGGGTCAGTTTTGGACTGGATAGTGGTCATGCATCCTGATAGGATCATTGCATCATGCGTTTTAGCTGATGCATTAAGTGACCACCGCCCAGTCCAATGTAACTGGTCGACAAAAGTTATAAATAATCCCCCAGTATTTACTGAAACAAGGAACTTCAAACACCTAAACTCTGCTATGGTTAATACTGAATGCAGTAAAACTGATTAGACAATTCTTCACACTATTAAAGATATAGATGAATACATTGATACATTTTCTAAGTTGGTAAATTTGATAATGGATAGGATTGTAGCAAAAAAGTGCATGTGTATTCGGACCAATAAGAATATATGGGTTAGCCAAGAATTATTAAAAATTAATGAGGCTTAGAGATAAAACCTGGAAAATGTATAAAAAAGCTGTGATCCCTCATATGCAATTAAGGAACCAATGGAAAACTGAAGTTCATAAATCAAAAAGACAATATTTTCTTACAGAACTGATAGGAATTTCTAAGAATCCTAAAAAAACATGCCAGTTGATTGACGATTTGATGGGCAAAGGTCACAGAGAAATTGACATGGTTGTTCGAGATGGGGATCAGTTAATCAAGGAACCCTCATTGTTGGCAGAATTATTTAACAACTTTTTTGGTGATTTAGAAAAATTTCAGAACAAAGGAAATTCATTCACATTACATAGTGACTTAAACTTTGCCAACTGTGAGCCTAAGTTTTATTTAAAATAGGCATTCCACCCATAGTTAAAGACTATGTTATTAAACATGGCACTAGGCCCAAGCCTGATTATGATGACCTTGATTATAGGCTCTTCAAGCTAAGCGTAGATATATTGGCACAACCCATCTCAGATCTGTTTAATCTTCCCTTTCGCTCAGGGATATTTCCAAGATTGTGAAAAATGGCTATAATAAAACCAAGCTCTAAAAACGGTGGTAGACAGCCTTTCTAATTACAGACCAATTCTCTGCTATTACCTTTGTCCAGAATCTTGGAAAGAATCATACTCGATCAAGCTAATGAGTTTTGGGAAAAATATGGCCTAATTTCAAGATCACAACATGGATTTAAGTCAAAACATAGCACTGAGATGGCCTTGGTGGGATTCACCAGCTGTATACAGGGTTCCCTTGATAAAGGGGACTTTGTTGCAGCTGTTTTTGTGGACCTCACCAAGGCCTTCGATCTAGTTGCTTGTGACCTCCTATCTCATTTCCTTTTAGAGGTTAATTTCTCTACTGAAGTTTCCAGTTGGTTCTCAGGCTATCTTTATAACAGGGCCCATAAAACTATTATTAACGTTGTCTCGTCTCAGCCTGAGATCAAGTGTGGAGTACCGCAGGGCTCCATCCTTGGGCTTCTAATTTTTTCAGTTTACATGAATTCTGCCCCAGAAACCTGTTGTAATTCCCAAATGATTCAAATGACCTAAAGATGGCCAGGCAGTGCGGCAAGGCAGTCGGTAGGGCTAGTGGGATGCTGGGGTTCAAAGGAAGAGGTATCACAAGCAAAAAGAGGGAGATGGTTTTACTCCTGTATAGATCATTGGTAAGACCTCACCTGCAGCACTGTGTCCAGTTCTAGAGTCCTCATCTCCAGAAGGACATACATAGAGTGGAGGCAGTCCAGAGGAGAGCCTACTTGTCTAAATCCCAAATCCACTAAACACTCCCTTATTGATTGGGTGCTCACCTCACACCCTCACTGCATCTCTGCTGCCAGAGTACTCCCCGATACCCTTAGCAACCACGGTATCACTTTTTGTGTCCGTAAAGGTTCGGCACTCAAATATATCAGTTACCGCCCTTTCCGCCACCTGGACTATGACTCCCTACTACAGGGCTTATTTAATGCAGATTGGTCCCCTATGTACTCAGCACTAATGTGGGTACTGCTGTCCAACTGTTCTCAGACACCATTACCCATGCCTGGAACACTCATGCCCTCCTAAAAAAGGCAAGTGTAAAGCGTCACCACCTGCCTTGGTCCGGTCCATCTGCCACAGATGTCACAGCCCTCCTACAGTGTGACTTCAACAAAGTGCAGACCTGGTTTCATCAAAACCAACTAAAACTAAGGCCGGCCCACCAGCGCAGCGGTTGGATTTCCGCTTGTGACGCCGGCGACCCGGGTTCAGGAATGGATCCAGGTCATCGGTGGACCAGCTGGGGGGAGGATTGAGCATCTCTGTGACCACTCTACTTCTCCAGGGGGGAGGGTGTGTGTGTGCTCGGGACAGGAGCGACACCTGGCGGAGGCCGGGTTCATTGCCCTGCACCAACGCAGGTCGTAACTCTGGGGTGGGACAGACGCAGGACATCATTGCACATCTCCGCCCCAGCCTACCGGGGAAAAAATTCTGCGCCTGCCCATCTACATGAAGCCCTGCCCCCAGGTTTCTATTAGCCTCCTGGCCAAGCTCTCCCAGCCAGTTACCAGTTTTGCGGTACTGGTGCCCTCTACAGTGTCATGACCCTGCCCTCTGAGGAGTAAGTCGGGCTGATGTAGGAGGTGGAAGTCGAGGGGCACCATGACCAGGGCAGAGAGCTGATGGCAGGTGCAGGTAGAAAGCAAAATGCATATAAAAGAAAAACAACTACAACTAAACTCTAAAAATACAGTTTCCATGCTCTTTGGTTCAAGGCAAAAACTGTCCAAATCTCCAAACCCTCTACCTATACCACCCTTGACGGCTCACCCCTCCAGTCAGTCAGTTTGTTCAAATACGCAGGGGTCTGGCTGGACTGTAGCCTCGACTTCTGAACACACATAGACTCCATTTGTTCCAAGCTATGCTCCAAACTCGGTGCCCTTTATTGGCACAAAGATTCCCTCCCAATGTTCACTCGGTGTGACTTAGGCCCTGTCCACACTATGCCTCTGTAACGTTACAGAGGGCTCAAACCGTTAACGCAACGGTTTGCATTTACATCTGTAACGTTACAGAAGGCGTTTTCGTAACCGTTGTTGAAACCACTTATGAGGTGGTTTGAACAACGGTTACGCCCCTGTAACGTTACCAGCCATAGTGTGGACACGTGAGCATGTAGCTCCAGTATTCCCCCAGTGCAGCACAAACTGCATTGTGGGATAGGGTGCAGCTGTAATGTTACAGGGCACCCACATTGTGGACGGGCTGTAACAGTTCCAAACTGTTATCGAGACTGTTTGCCGGCAGTGTGGACACACTGTAACGGTTCCGGTCTGTAACGGTTTGGAACCGTTACAGACTGTAAGTGGTGTAGTGTGGACAGGGCCTTAGTTACTAAAACCATTCTCCCAGTTATAGACTACACAGATATTGTCTCCTGCTCTGCCCCTACTAATTCACTAGCTAGACTGGATACCCTACTAAATTCTTTCTGCCGTTTTGCCGCCTCTTCCCCTCCTCTCACTCACCACTGTACCCCTCTACTCCTCTCTTTCCCTTACGGCCCTCCCCACCAGGGGCCAATGCATTACCTCTCCTTCATTGGAAAATTCTGGTTTGAGACTCTCCCTTCATACCTTAACTCCTGTCTTTTTCCAGTAAGCTCCTCCAAGTATGCTCTTCACTCTAGGGATGCTCGAACGTTCTCACTTCCACACCCACGTACATGCTGAGGCCAATGCGGCTTTCTCTTACTGCCTTCCTCACCTATGGAATCGGCTCCCTCATGCCCCCACCTTTGCTGCTCTCAAATCTCTGCTTCGCGACATCCCACTGCTCCTTGCACTTCCCTCCCCCACCCCAACCTCTCCCCTCCACTTACAAAGATCCAGCATCTAACCTACATAAGGACCAAACTAAACCCCAGGGGTCTAGAAACATGAAACACCTAGTCTGCCCATTTCCTTACCTATTGGATAAGCTGCAGATCCTAGTTAACCAACAGCCTACTTCTTCCTACCCACCACCAGAATTGTCTTGTGTCTGTCCCATGCATTCTTGAATTCCCCCACTGTTTTTGACCCCACAACCTCCTCAGGAAGGCCGTTCCATGCGTCCACCACCCTCTCTGTGAAAAATACTTCCTCACATTACCTCTGAGCTGTCCTCCCTCTACCTTCAAATTGTGTCCCCTTGTTCTTGCACGTCTCTTTTTTTGAAAGCTGCTACCCTCTTGGACATTGTTGATTCCTTTGAGGTACTTGAAAGTTTCTATCATGTCCCCTCTCTCCCTCCTTTCCTCAAGGGTATACATATTAAGCTCCTTTAGTCTCTCTTCATATGTCTTCTGGTGCAGACCCTGCACCATTTTAGTTGCCCTCCTCTGGACTGCCTTCATCCTGTCTATGTCCTTGCAAAGACAGGATCTCCAGAATGCACACAGTACTCCAGATGGGGTCTCACCAACTGTCTGTACAGAGGATAACAACTTCCTGTTTTCTGCTGGTGATGCCTCTATCTATCATCCCAGTATCCCCAGCCATCATTACTGCCTTCTCACATTGCTTGCTTACCTTTAGGTCATCTGGTATATGACTACCCCAGGTCCCTTTCCATTTTTGTTGTTGTTAATACCCCTTCCCCAAAATTGTGTACTCTTCCCCTGGGTTTTTGTTTCCCAGGTGCATTACTTTGCACTTCTTTGCATTGAATCTAAGCTACCATACTTTTGACCATTCCTCCAACCTTGACAAGTCCCATCTCATCCTTTCCACCCCTTGTGTATCAGCCCTGTTGCAGATCTTTGTGTCTGCAAAGAAGCATACTTCTCCTTCCAGTCCCTCTGCAATGTCACTTATAAAGACATTAAAAAGGACTGGACCTAGTACTGAACCCTGCGGTACTCCGCTAGTAATCCCCCCCCCTTTATTTGGAGTGGACTCCGTTTACTATTACCCTCTGTGTCCTGTTGTCCAGCCGATTTTTTACCCAATCTACCACCTTGGGACCCACTCCCAGGCTGGCTAATTTGTTTATTAATCTTTTGTGTGGGACTGTTCTCTTACCATTGATGGCTCTGTCTCCACCAACCCTGCCTGCATAGCTAACTACCTTAACACATCTTTTACTGACCTTAGCTCAGTCCTCCCCAGTAACTTCTTTGACCCTCCCCCACCCTACCTGCCTCAGTCCTTCAGCACCCCGGTTTCCACCTACATAGGGTAACTGCCCAGGAAGCCAGACCTTACCTGACCAAAGCGTTAAAGAGCAATAGTCCCGGTGGCGACTCCGTGGACCCCAGCATTCTCTGGCTGGTGCTGGACCAAGTCCTTGCCCCGCTCACCAGCCTTCTTAACAAATCCCTCTGCCTGGGGCAATTCCCATCTGCATGGAAAACTGCCATAGTTACACCCATATACAAAGGAGGTGACAGGTCTTCTGCCGGGAACCACCGACCTATCTCCGTCCTCCCTTCCCTTTCCATAGCCCTAGAAAAACTGGTGTTCATTCAAATCACCGAATACCTGACCAAACACAACATCCTATGCCCAGAACAGCACGGTTTCCGTACAGGACACAGTTCCGGCACTGCATTAATTGAGTTTTCAAACTTCCTACACTCCTCCCTGGATTCTAGCTCATTAGCCGGTGCAGTGTTCGTTGACCTCTCAAAAGCCTTCGACACTGTCTCCCACTCTCTTCTGCTGGATGCCCTCTGCCACACTGGTTTCTCTGCTGGGCTTCTTGCCTGGTGCACAAGCTACCTTTCTGACCACTCCCAATGTGTCAAAATCAGTGGGACTCTTTCCAAAACCTGTCCCATCCACTCAGGGGTTTCTCAGGGCTCCATCCTGGGACCCCTACTCTTCTCGCTCTACCTTAACACCCTGCCCAGTGCATGCGCTGGTAAAATTCTGCTGTATGCAGATGATGCCGTCATCTTTGCCACCCACTGTAACCCCATCTCCCTCCAGGACACACTACAACAATCCTATAATGATGCCAAAACCTGGTTCAAAGAGCACAGGCTTATCATTAATATAAAAAAAAAAACTATGCTCTTTGCCCACCCCCAAAACAAAGCCAGCAACTTCCCACTACATATCCTCTCTAGTACCGAACAACCACTTGAGCAAGTCCGCTCGTACAAGTACCTTGGGGTCTCTTTCGACTCAGCCCTCACCTACCACACCTACATCGATGCACTTGCATCAGCTACTAATGTGCGGCTAGGTATCCTGTGCTGCCCTAAAAACTGTCTCCCCCTGATGCCCTCCGACTAGTGGTTACATCCTCAATACTGTCCCTGGCCTACCAGTATACGGTGCTGCTGACACCACCGCCCTCAATAAAATTCAGCTCACCCTAAATAAAGCATTCAGGCTAATTACTGGGGCCCCCAGACTCACTCATACGTGCCAGCTCTATGACAAGGCAATACTGCTTAATCTAGATGAACGACTACGATACTAAACCTGCGTCATCACGAAAAGAACTCTCCTCGGGCTATCCCCTCCTGGACTGACAGCCTCCATCCACCAAACCCAACCCTCAGTTACTACACGAACCTCCTGCAAGACCAGTCTACTGGTCCCAAGATCCAGGACTACCCATGGACAGAGGTCCTTCTGCTACAGAGCCCCATCCTGCTATAACTCACTCCCTGCCCCCATCTCTGATGCCTCCACGATCTCCAACTTCAAAACTGCACTTCGGAGCCAACTATTTAATACTCACAGCTGCTCCTGTCTCTAAATGAGGCACAGCTCACTTAGTAACTGACAAAGCTCACTGGGTGACACAACACCTCACCTCTGCAACCTTGCCCCATTGCCTACTGCCACTGTTATTATCCAGCTGTTTTGCTCTCCCATTCTTGTAAGAATGTACCATTGTAACTAAACTGTTTAACTGCGTAAATAAATGTAACCACCTGTGCTTGCTAAGCTATGCAGCTAGTAACTCGTATGCTGTAACAAAATGTCTGTTTCTGTATTGTCCTCAATGTGACAAGGTACCTTTGGAAATGAGCCTCTGGCTCAAAGGTTGTAAACTGATGTACAAATAAATAAAAATAAATAAAATGCCTTGCTAAAGTCTAGGCAGGCCATGTCCACAGCCCCTCCCTGGTCTACTACTTTGGTCACCCACTCAAAGAAATCTTATTAGATTCGTCTGACACGACCTTCCCGCTGTGAATCCATGTTGCCTTGGGTCCTGTGCCCTGCTGACCTCCAGGTACTCAACAGTTCTTTCCTTCAGAAGTGATTTCATTATTTTCCCTACCACTGAGGTCAATCTAACAGGTCTGTAGTTTCCTGCCTCTGCTTTGCTCCCACTTTTGTGAAGGGGAGTCACATCCACCCTCCTTCAGTCCTTAGGTACCACACCATCCTCCCATGATTTGTTTAAAAGGGTAGTCAGTGGTGTCACTAGTTCTTCCCTTAGTTATTTTCGAATTCTGGAGTGAATCCCATCAGGCCCCATTGCTTTATCCACCTTCTGTTTTAGGAGTTCTTTCAGAACCCTTTTTTCTGTGAAAGGACTAATATCAACCCCCCTATCCAGAGTGCTTCTATTGATTGGATTAGGTACCTCCTCCTCCTCTTCTTTTGTGGATATTGAGCAGAAGTATTCATTCAGTATCCCTGCTTTTTCACTGTCCTCCTGCCCACCACTGTTCCCTTTATTAAGCCTCACTATCCTTCCCTTGGTCTTTCTTTGCTCCCTAATGTACCTATAAAATGTTTTATCCCCCTTTTTAACTGAGTTGGCTGTCTTTTCCTCAGTTTGGGCCTTTGCTATTCTGACTTCCTTCTGCTTTAAATAGTATAGTTTTCTGTCCTGCTCCTTCTATTTCCTTATACTTCCTGAATGCTGTCGTTTTCTCCTTAACCTTCCCCGCCACCTCTTTTGAGAACCATAGTATTTTTTTCTTTCATTTTAATTTATTTGCTTCACACAAGGGCTTGTTGCCTCTGTGATAGCAGTTTTGATGTTTCTCCATTCTTCCTCCACCCCTCCTCCTTGCCTGTTTGCTAGTGCTTTTCCAAGGCACTCTTCCATTTTGACAAAGTCAGCCCTCCTAAAGTTCAGTACCCTCACTTTTGTATGGCATGACTCTGCGGCTGTGTTTATTGTGAACCACACTGTTTGGTGGTCACGTGTTACCAGATGGCTACCCACTTCTAGATCTAAGATCATCACTCCCTCCCTGTTTGAGAGTACCATGTCTAAGACTGCTCCCTCCTAAGTGGGTTCCAACACTAGCTGTCTGAGGCATGCCCCCTGTAGAGCATCGAGAATGGCCCTGCTCTTGGATATGGCTGCAGCAAAGGTGCTCCATTTAACATCTGGCATATTCAGGTCCCCCATCAACAATACATCCCCTGTTTTTGCCATCCTAAGGATGCCGTCTATCATTTCCTTGTCCATTTCCTCCCCTGAGACGGGGGGGGGGGGTCTGTATGCAATACCCCTGTGGATTGTGGTGCCATTTCCAGTCTACAGGGTGACCCATAGTGCCTCCTCTCCTCCCTGTTTACCCTTTATTTCCGTTACTTTGATCTCTTCCCTTACATAGAGAGCTATTCCTCCTCCTCTTCTTCCCTTCCTGTCCCTCCTGTAGATTGTGTACCCTGGTATGTTGACATCCCAGTCATGGTTCTCTGTGTACCATGTTTCTGTGACTGCCACGATATCCAAGCTGTCACCCCTTCTGTTGCTTGTCTGCTGTTTCTCTACTGAGCCCCCTCTGTCTCTGTTGAGGCAAGAGTTGCCAGCTATTATTGATTTTTATTGACTAGTATTGCTATCTACATTCAGTGTTGTTTTCTGTTCGGATTCATGCAAATTATTTGATTACTCTGTACTGTATTGTATTTGCCATGTAAATATTGTTTTGACTGTGTGCATATTTGTTGTCGATGTTTATTCCTGATATTTTATTTGCTGCAATTCTTTCACACATCTCTGAATCAATTTTACGTTAGTGTACCTTCATTGATATGTGCCCTTCTGTGTCTCCCTACATTTGTTGTGTGTTTTCCCCTGGGTCGCACCTGGAAACAAGCCTCGGTTCAGTGTGCCTTTCCCAGTTATAAACTTTTAAATAAATATTTCAGAAAAATGGTGGTCTAGAACAAGGGGACACGCTATGATGCTGGAGGGGGTAGATTCAAGAGAGAAAAATGGGCAGACTGGGTGTGCCTTGCGGTCCTTATCTACTGTCACTGTCTATGTTTCTAAGTACTGCTTCACAGAAAGAGTGGTGAATTCCTGGATCAGCCTTCCAGCGGAGGTTGTGGGGGGTGAAAACAGTGGTGGGATTCAAAAATGCCCTGGGTAGTCAAAAGGAATTATTGAGTGAAGGGGGGGGGGGGCAAGAGCTGTAGAAAGTAGGATCTGTAGCAAGAATGAAGGTAGAGGAAACTGGCCAGACACGGTGGGCCAAGCAGCCTTTCTGACTCCAGGAATCCACTAATATTATTATTCTTGCAGTGATCCCTTAAGCCAGCACTGCCCCAGAGAGAATAGAATGCTATGCTAATCATGGAATGTTTAGCTTGTGCATCTGTTTTCAAACTGACCAGTGTCAACTGCCTACATTCCACCTTTGATTTCTTCTCTCTGCTGCAAAGTTCAGATGCCCTGGAGATCTCTCTCAATCAAGACAGATTCCTATAGTGCATAGAACAAAAAAACTTAAGTATGTTTGTTTTATTTTTCATTATTGCTTAGTGTCATTGTTCTTTAGTGTTTTATACCTCATTAGTTTTAAATTTAAACTTGTTTATCGGTTCCTCGCAGTTCCTTTGAATCAATGGGCAACCAACCTTTTTTTATTTAATCTGAACCTTTTTAGAGGGTTCCAGTTACTTTATTCTTTAATTTTATTTAATTTTAACTGCTTTTGAACCGAGGTTTATCAGTTTTCCTCAGCGGTTTCTCGGTTCTGGATCTGATCGGAACCAATTGTTTTTTCACTTTATCGGTTCCTAAACCAACCGTTATTCTGTTGAAACCAACCGCAAATACTTTAATTTAGTCTGTTTTTTGGTCGGCTAGTGGTTCCAGTTTTCTATAATGTTAGACAAGCCTAAAAAGAAAACTGGGCCCCCTGGGTTCAAGAATTGCTTGAAGTGTGCAGAGGTGTTGGCCAAGGCAGACAAGCATGATCTTTGCTTGATCTGCCTTGGGCAACCGCACTTTAATGAAGACTGTGATATCTGTAAGTCTCTCCTATTAAGACAGTGGAAAAATGCAGGGAGAGGCCTAAAAGAAAACCAGATGAGGACTGTAACCAGTCCACCCCCTCTAAGACTGTGGTAGTTCCTTCCAGAGCCTCTAAATCCACCCCTGCTATGGGTGAGGGCTCTGGCAAGAAAGGCAATCAACTGGCTGACTCCTTGGTGCCTGCTAAACTATTAAAGAAACCCAAATACACTGACACCCTGGCTGAAATGCCTCAGGGGGTCCCTCAGGTGCCTATTAATGCTCCTTCTCCTGCTGATTGGATACAGGCTTTTGCCTTCCTCCAGGTGCTGCAGGGTTTATTACCCCCTCAGCAGCCTGTGATTACTACTGCTGAAAAAGCAACTGTTGTTACCAGTCTTTTGCCTACTGCTACAGTGGCATATGAGGATGACCAAGATGAAGAGGGAATTGAACCTGAGGTGTCACCAGAATAGGATTTTGGCTCCCCTCCCAGATCCTCAGAGGATTTCTCTTCCCATTTTTCTTTGTCAAAAAAATTGTAGAGACCCTGGATCTGCAAGCAGCTGAAGAGATCCAGGATGAAGAGGAGGCACGATACATGGAGCTTTTGGGGCTGACACCCTCAAAAAAAATGCTCCTTCTGCCTATCCACAAATTCTTTAAGAAGGATATTTTAGAAATCCTAAAGGCTCCCAATACAGTCACACCTACTGACAAAAAGTGTGACAAGAAGTATCACTTAGAAAGATCTGGTGCTGAGTTTCTTTTTAGTCACCCAGACCACCAAGGTATTGTACAGGAGGCTGCCTGTGAGAAAGCCAAAACTCCCTTATCCTCTCACCCCCCTGGGAAGGATTCAAGAAAGGTGGACAGTATGGCAAAAACGGGTACCTTTTGGCATCCTTGGCAATTCGTCAAGCCAGCTACCAGCCCTGTGCAGCCCTTTATTAAAAAGCTCTCTGCCAGTCAGTAGTGGACAATGCTGAGGCTAACCCCTCTTTAACGGTGTCAGAGCTGCTAAACACAGCAAAATTAGGCTTGGAGGCTTCCAAATACCAATTTCAGAAGGCAGCTGACACCAATGATGCATCTTCAAGGTGGATGGCTGGTACCATTGCTCAAACATTTGCCTGGCTGAGGACTACCAACCTCACCCAGGACACCCAAACTAAGACAATGGACTTTCCTGTCGAAGGCCACTCTCTTTTTGGTGCCCAGACTGAGGCAAATGTGAAAAAAAGTAGAAGAATATAAAGCTACTTTTAGGAGCAACTCGACCAGAGACAGGCCCTCTACTTCAAGGTCGTCTTATTCTAGGGGAGGCAGGGGCAGGTCCTCTTTTAGGAGGCCTTTCTTTCAGGTACAGGTTGTTTCCCAGCAGCAGTACCAACCACAGCCGACTGGATTTTACAGAGCTAGAGGCAGAAGGGGTTCTCAGAGAGGATCCCAGTCTGCACAGCCTCAGCAGCAAGCAAAACAGAACCCCTGACTTTTCCCTTCAGGCTGCCTCTCCACATCCTGTAGAGGTCAGACTCCATCACTTTTTTCAGGAATGGTTAAAAATAACCACAGACAAATGGGTCCTGGAAATAGTGAGTCAGGGTCTCTCCCTTTGCTTCAAGTCCCTTTCTCCTCCATGGTTAACGTATTTTGCACCAGCTCCCTTTTTTTATTTATTTATTTATTTATTTTTATTTAGTTGTTTAACCAGGTATAGCACACTAAGCTGAAAGCTTTTTTACAGGAGCGACCTGGGAGCACAAGGAGGTTAAGTGACTTGCTCAGAGTCACACAGTATGCAAGTGGAAGCTGTGGGATTCAAACCCAGGTCTGGTCTGCCGGATGTCACCAAATTTGCAGCTCAGAGTCTTAGACCACTGCATCTATACTGCTCCCTTCTCAGGAAGAAAACTACTGGAGCAGGAGGTACAGGCCCTACTGCTGTCAAAGCAATGGAGCCTGTCCCCCACAACCAAAGAAGGCAAGGGTTCTATTCCAGATATTTCCTAACACCAAAAAAGAATGGAGAGTGGCAGCCTATAATAGACGTCAGACTGCTAAATAGGTACCTGGTAAAGCCCAGGTTCAAAATGATCACAATGGCCATGATTTTGCCAACTCTGCAAAAAGGGGACTGGCTAGCCTCACTGGATCTAAAGGATGCATATTTCCATATCCCCATAAGAGAGTCACACAGAAAGTATCTCAGATTCAGACTCCCCTCAGGCCACTACCAGTTCTCAGCACTTCCCTTCGTCCTTACCTCTGCACCAAGGGTCTTTACCAAGTGCATAGCAGTAGTAGTGGCACACCTCAGAAGACTGGGTGTCACAATTTTTCCTTATCTGGACGATTAGCTAATCATAGGCAGATCCCACTAACAGGTGTCAGACCACCTTCAGGTAAGCCAAGATATGCTGCTTTCCCTGAGATTCTTTCTCAGTACCAAAAAGTCAAGTCCTGACCCGTGTGCAGGTTCTGCAGTTCATAGGTGCAGAACTGAATACAGTAGTAGGAAGAGCGTTTCTCCCTCAGGAGAGGGCAGAAAGCATTCAGCTTCTGGCAGGCTCATTTACCCTGGGCAGGCCAAAGCCAGCAAAACAGTTTCTTGAACTCTTGGGGCACATGGCTGCAGCAACAAGCACAGCCATAGGTGCCAGGTTTCAGATGAGGGATATTCAGTTCCACCTCAGAGCACACTGGTGCCAAAGGCAGGACCCCCTCTCAAAGCCAGTACTAGTCACATAAACGTTACTACAGGCCCTCCAATGGAGGAGGGAACTGGAAAATTTAAGGGAAGGGGTTCCATTTCTGCAGGAGCCTCCCTTCCTAGTTCTCACAACCGATGCTTCCCTACTTGGTTGGGGTGCTCACTTAGGGGATCACACCATCCACGGTACTTGGGAGAGTGCAGACTCACGCCTGCACATAAACTTGCTGGAGTTAAGAGCTGTTCATTTGGCCCTTCAGGGTTTCTCTCATCTCATACAGGGAAAGGTGGTACAAGTCAGAACAGACAGCACCACAACAATGTTATCACATCAACAAACAAGGAGGGACAAGGTCCAGTCCTCTGTGTACAGAGGCAGTGAAGATATGGAGCCTTGCTTACTCTCTAAATGCCACTCTACAGTCAGTTCATCTGCCAGGCAAGGACAACACCTTGGCAGATGCCTTGATCAGGATAAACCAGGCCCATCACTAGTGGGCATTGAACAAGCAAGTGGTGAATGCTCTATTCAGGAGGTGGGGGACCCCAGAAATAGACCTTTTTGCTTCCCACCAAAATCACCACTTACCTCTTTATTGCTGCAGGGCCCAAGTGAAGGGGACAGTTCTGGTGGATGCCCTGATTCTGGATTGGACAGGCAGGTACCTCTATGCTTTTCCTTTGATAGTCAGGGTGATCATCAAGCTTAGGTCACAACCAGCTTCGATGATTCTGGTAGCCCCGGATTGGGCAAGACGGCCTTGGTACTTCCTGCTGCTCTCATTGTCTGTGAGCAAACTGATTCACCTCCCTCAGAGGTACAGTCTACTGACTTCCTTTCAGGGGAGGGTAGTGTACCCCAGTCTCAGGTCTCTCAAGCTCTCAAGCTCAAGGCCTGGCTCTTGAGGACTTGGAATATGCAGATTGCCAATTCTCTGAAGTAGTTTTAGAAATCCTTAAGGGTTACAGGAAGCCTTCCACCAAGAAAATCTATGCCTCAAAATGGAAAAGATTTTCCATTTGGTGCAGTGATAAGGGTATAGTCCTAGCCCAGGCTGGGATCCCAACCCTTCTTAATTATTTGTCTCACCTGCACTCCCTGGGTTTGCAGCACTCAACTCTGAAGGTGTACCTGGCTTCAGTTTCAGCATACCTTTCAGCTAGAAAGGATACCTCCCTGGCATCAAACCCTGTATTCAAACGATTCTTTAAAGGGCTTTCTCATTTGTTTCCCCCTCACAGGGAACCAGTGCCAGCATTGAACCTTAACATCTGCATTGCCCAGCTTATGCTTCCGCCCTTTGAGCCCATGGCATCTGCAGAGCTTAAATTTCTTACCTGGAAGGTATTTTGTCTTGTAGCAATCACTTCTGCCAGAAGGATAAGCGAGCTACAGGGTCTCTGTGTGGAAAAGGACTCTGTTTCGTTCCACAGAGACAAGGTAGTGTTGAGAACTAATAGGAAGTTCCTCCCCAAGGTGGTTTCTGACTTCCATTTGAACCAGTCTATAACATTGCCAGTTTCCTTTACTGAACACTCTAGCTAAGGTGAGCGTAGATTGCACAGCTTGGATGTAAAAAGAGCACTGAGTTATTACATGACTCATACCAAAGATCATAGGCAAGACAGACAACAACTGTTCCTCACCTATGGGGAAGTAGGTAAAGGTACTCCTGCTTCAAAGAGGAATGTCTCTTGGTGGATAGTCCAGTGTATTCAGTTTTTCTACTCAAAGGCAGGCAAGGTTCCTCCCTCTGGTCTTAGGGCCCACTCTACAAAGAGCACAGCTGCCACTATTGCAGCTGCCCGAGAGGTACCTCTAATGGAAATATGTAAAGCAGCTACCTGGAGGTCAGTCCACACCTTCACTAAGCATTATAGCCTGGACACCCAGTCCAGGAGCAATGCCAGATTTGTCACAGCAGTCTTGCAGAGTCTTTTTCCTAAATAGATTCTGGCCCACCTCCTTGAGGTACTGCTGCATAGTCTGCAAGAGTAATAATGTTAGTGGATTCCTGGGGTTACAAGAAAAAAAATACTCACTTGTAGTAATCTTGTTTCTTCCAAAGGGATCCACTAATATTATTACTCCCTGCCTTTGCCTCCCCTTTCAGAATCAGTAGCAAGAAAAATTCTCTCCACAGATGATAAGATGTATAGTTGGAGTGGCATGCCACCTGCTGGCACCTTCTAGTAATGTCTTAACTTACAGGTCTTTTTTCTAAAGGCATATCTGACTTCAGAAAAAAAAGGGACATTTGTTTATACTAGTCCTTTGGTTAATGTTATTTGCCCAGTTGGGCATTATTTTTCTGTAATTATTTAAATAGTGATTCACATGTTGTTATGGCCTCTTTGCAGGCTTCTAATAAATCTGAGGGAGAATGTAGGCAGTTGACACTGGGCAGTTTGAAAATATATGCAGAAGCTAAACATTCCATGATTAGAAAGTTGTTTGTTATTATTTACTGTTTCTCCCACTCTTTCTCTCAAGCCAGCCCCATCAACCACTCAGCTACCTCCCGGCCTCAGCATCATCAATTCTCCCCCACTGAGCTGATATCCCTTGCTACTTAATGAGATTGCTCCAGTGGCATCAGTAATTAGGCTTGGAATCTTCCTGCAAGCTCCCCGCCTCCCCAGCAACTAGGGCTCAGTGTGTGTGCATGCTGAAAATCGCTGGTGTGCAGAACTAGTTGGTGTCCGTCTCTCATGAGATGTCTGCACTACCACCTGTAGAAAACCAGGTGGCAGTAGAATGGCAAAGTCAGATGCCCCCCCCCCCTCAGAAAACGAGAGTATTCTCTAGGTTACGTGATCGTTCCTACCATGTCCAGCTCTCCAGCGCCCCAAGCTCATTCCTCAGATCCAGGTCATTGGTGTCACAGCCAGCAGTGCTGCCACTGTGCTGACCAACCCAACTGGGTATTCATTTATTTTTTCAGTTAAGGCCTCAAATAGTTTTCAGATTGCTGCAGTGATGCTCACTCAGTGTTGAGATCTGCAAGAACTGTCTCTCTGGTACTCTGTGCCCCCTCATCACCTACCAGGCCCCCTTCCTGCCAACCTCCGCAGCCCCATCACCCGACTTTTCCTGCACTTACCCATCATTCCATTTATTCCCCATGGATTGTTCCTCATGCGCCGCAGAATTGATCCAGATTTCAGAGGAGGGGCTGAGGTCGCCATTGTGGGTCCTACAGGAGACTGTAATTCATCCTGCCTGGTCGGAGTTTTTCCCCAGTCTTCTGTCACACTCCCACAAGGTGTCATCAGTGAAGGGGTGCATGCAAGCGTGTGAGCATTACAACAGCCGACGTTCCCCTCCCACGAAGCCACTCCTGAATCCACTGCCACCTATGGTCACCCAGTACTGTTCATGTTTATCCACCTGTAGTCTGGAATCTGGGACCAGTAGTTTTCACTCATCTAACTGCAGTTCTGGCTCGGGGATCAGTATTATTCACTGTGCTCTCTAGTACAGTGCTGTCAGTTTCACCAGAAGCCCAGGTCAGCCCAAGCCTCCAACTTACAACCTCTTCTGTTATTTTTATGTTTGCTTGCACGCATGTGCAAGAAACATAGTGCCAACATACGAGAATTCGTAGGTGTGCCTCCCCCACTTCCAGTGCCCTGCTCCCTTTTGCAGGCACGGCTGCACCACGCCAATGAATGTCTGAGCTGTCTATGACAGCCGTTCAGATGCAGTGGGATACAGTTGAAAGGAAATTTGCATACTGCCGTCAGCAGTATTCAGATTGCCTACGTCGGCACTGCATCTGAACTATCTGTCATAGGCAGTTCTCTCCCCCGTCTCAAACATGTAGGTGCACGCTGGGAGCCCACCCCAGTGTGCTCTTGCGCTCCCACGTACGTATGGCCGACAAGGGTGCCGAATCCCCCGTCTGCTCAGGGCCCCCCAACACACTTCCAGGTTCCCCGCTAGGAGCCCACCCCAGCATGGCAAATGTCCGTCTGCTGCTCCCCCAAACACACTTCCAGGTGCCACGCTGGGAGCCCACTAGCGTGGCAAACCTCTGGATGGTGGACGGGTGCCCAATCCCCATTGGCTTCACTGCCGCCCCAAAAAACTAAATTTCCAGCTGCCCGCCTGAGGCCCACCCCAGCATGGCAAAAGTCCTCGTCGTCTTCCTAAAAGAAAAAAGACCTAAAAACAAAAACAGTCCCTCGTTGGTTGTCTTGCCCACCCTCCCCCACCCTCTGCGCACCCTGCCTCCTCACACCCCACCTCGTCCCATGCTTACTTCCGGAGTCCGGTGCGACAATCTTTGGTGGACCGGGAACACGTCTGCACTCTTCAAAGCCGACCGCGAACTGAGGAAATGCTGGTAAGTTGTATAATGGAATAAATAGGGTTTTTTCAACTTTGATGCATATCTCAGACATTTTGGGGAATTGTGTCACCAGATTTTCAACATGGGGTTATTAGGACTCCACCTCATGAATTCTGGCACTGTCATTTTGTTAATCGATCCCACGAGGTGATTTCGCGGTCACTGCGTGGAACCATCTTTCGGGACCGATTTAAGAAATGACAGTGTCACAGTTCATGAGGTAGACCCCCAAAAACCCTATGTTGAAAATTTGGTGAAAAAATTCCCAAAAATGACTGTTTTTTTACAAATGTGCATTGCGCAGTTCCTATGCACGCTCGTAAGTTCACAAATGTTGTATGTTTTCACTCCAGATTTTCAGCATTGCTATTTTACCACACCTCCTTATGAGCAGTACAGCTGTCATTTTTCACATCTCACCCAAAATATGTTTCCACGCTTGTAGAGCACAATGGCGCAGTCAGTGTGCGAAATCAATGTTCGGGACAAATTAAGAAAATCACAGTGACACTGTTCATGAGCAGAGGTCTTAAAATGGCTATGTTGAAAATTTGGTGACAAAAGTCCGTAATATGACTGTGTCACGAGGTGTATTGCACAGTTTTCACGCACCCCGTAAGTTCACGAATCTGTAATATTTTCAGTCCAGATTGTCAACACTGGCATTTTTAACACCTCCTTATGAACAGTACAGCTGTCATTTTTCACACCCTAGCCGAAATGTGTTTTCGCACATTCAGCGCAGAAATGCGTGGCCACTGTGGGAAATCAGTGTTCAGGACAGAGTAAGAAAATCATAGTGACACTGTTCATGAGCAGAGGTCCCAAAATGCCTTTGTTGACAATCTGCTTTAAAAAATCCCCAAACTAATTACATTACGGGTGTGTGTTGAGTAGTTTCTACGCACGCTCGTGACTTCACCAGTTTTTTTATATTTTCACTCCAGATTTTCAATCTATCCATGTTTTACACCTCCCCATGAACAGTACAGCTGTCATTTTTCACATTCTGTTTGAAATGTGTTTTCACACCAGTGGTGCCAAATGGCGTAGTCGCTGTGCAAAATCAGCTTTCCGCTAACGAACTGATATTGCCACTGTTCATGAGGTGGGGGTCACAAAAAACCCATGTTTAAAATTTGGAGTGAAAATACCAACGAACACCTGGGACGGTAGGGTTTCCAACCATAATGCCTCACCCTGTAGAGACTGACAGGCATGATGGGGTGTGACTTGGGATTGTCGCTTGTAATACTCCTGCCATTCCACCCCCACCCTGCGGCAAGTGACAGGCATCGAGGTGTGCCTTGGACTGTTTGGCCCCAGAGTTCACCCTATTCTCCTATACTGCACCCATCTCACTGTATTTCCTGATGGAATGGGGTGCACATAAGGGCCAAAGACCCCAGGGAACAACGTGACATTTGTCGGAGTCTGCAGGCTGAGGTGTGGTGAAATGGCGTGGCCGTTATGCCTGATGACCCAAAGGCACACCCCAATGCCTGTCACTCTCTGCAGGGTGTAGGTGGGGTTGGCTTCAGTTCAGTACTTCACAGCCATTCCTATTATGCATCTCTCTAACTCCTACACTACCAATGCTAATGCCAGCAAGCAAACATTCGACATTGACAAATCCTTATTCTTTTAGCTCTAATGAACTGAATATAAAAACTTGTTCAGGCAACTTGTTCTAAGGCCCCCTCCACCCATACCCATGGTGCTTTGCACAGGTCTTCATTGTTGAAAATGCGGTTCTGCATGTGTGTTCTGATTGTATCTGGCGTCATTGGAAGTACTTCTTAGCAAGCTTAACCCCAGGATCCTCTGACATTTCCCTCATTCCTCCCCTAAGCAGCATGGTGTGTAACTGTCTGAGGTTGTAGGAAAACCCTGCAGCCTTTCTTCTTTTGATAGTTTCTCTTTGCTTTTTAGAAACTCATTAAAAAGAAAGACTTGGATGGTTTAAAGGAAGCAGCAGAAGTTCAGTTTAATCAGGTAAGCCAACATGACATCCAATTAACAGACTGTATATAAAATGATCTTACTTCGAGAGGGCTCTTGCAGTAGGTAATTACATATAGGACTGAAGCCGGCAGGCGTCAGGACCCCACAGAAAAATTTCTAACTAGCAGTCTCTGGTGGGGGGCCGCCCCCACGTCAGGTGACCAACGTCATGAGACGTCAGTATAAAGGGGCGGTCCCTCACGCCCGCCTTCCAGTTCTTTCCCGCCGTTAGCTTGTGAAAGTGCCTCGCAGTTAAGTTCACCTGCTTGTCAGTCTGTCGTCGGTAGTTTTACTGTCGTTTTTTTCTTCAATTTACTTCAAATTTCTGCTAAATTCACGTCAGTCATTGTGGCGGTGTATGTCGTCCTCTACACCCTCCGAGCACAAGAATAAGTGTGACTCGTACGGGGCCCAACTCCCGCACAAGGACGGTCACTCCCAGTGCCTCTTCTGTCTGGGCCCAGATCACCCTGTGGAGAAGTGCCAGCATTGCCTGAAATTCAACGGCGCCACCCGCAGAAGGAGGCAGCAGTTCCTGGATGCCCATATCCTCAAAAAGAAAATGACCTCCATGGAAAAGAAGCTGAAGAAGCTTCGTCAGGTGTTCACTTCTCCCGAGGGACACGGAAAAAAGGAGGACAAGGAGAAACACCGGGACCAGGACTTCTCTTCCTCAGTCCCCGCGACTTCGGCTGGAGTCACCGTGCTCAAGGTAACAGGGCCCTTGGGTGCCTCTGAGTCAAAGGAGGCTCCCACTCCTGGCAAGGCCGCCGGCATGCGGCCTTCTAGTATGCGTGGCTCCGGTAAGCCAGACATTAGCTCCTTTGACGTCCACCTGGAGAAGGCCGCTAAGTCGCTCGACCCTTCGGGGCAGCACACAGTCACTCCTCCGCCCAATCAGGCCGTTCCTCCTTCATGGCCTGCCTCAGGCATTGGGTCCGCTAAGCCGGACGACGGCTTCTCCGACGTCCGCCCGGACCACGCTGGTAAGGCGACCATCGACCCTTCTGACGGCGCAGGAGCTGACACAGGACCCTGGCATCCTGTCCGCCATCCCTGGCTCCCCGCAGCCTTTGCTGCCCTCTGAGGATCCAGCGTCTCCCTGGTCTGACCCTGGGGATTTTCATCCACTCTTCCCGGGGATGCCAAGGATGTGGGCATGCTCCCGTCTGGTCTCCCTCCCGCTGGGCCGAACGATCTGACATCGGTTCCTTGGACATCGACGCTGGTTTTGCCAATGCCAGGCGACATCCCTCCTCTGGATGCCGTCCCTACGCCGGGCCTGCTGGGCCACCCATTCCGGGTCTGCCGCTGGGCCATTGCCGGACCTTCTGCCTTTGCAGACCCCTGGGTCCCGGGTATCTGGCCGCCGTCATACCGGGTCTGCTGTATCTGGCCGGCTTGACCCGGCGGCTGCAGTACATGATGCCTCAGTACGGCGGCGGGCTACCGGTCATCAGGAAGCGGATATGCGCCTAACGGATACCCCAGCATATCGATTCTCGCCCCCCCTCCTCCTCCACCGCCCCCTGAGCCGCTGGTGGATTTGAAGGAGAGACTGGCTTCCTGGTGGGCTGAGGCCAAGGCTCAACTCATCAGGGAGGTGGAGAACCGTCTTCCGACGCTGGTCCCGGTTATGGACCCACTATGTCTGAGATGAGACTCCTTCCCCTACTCCGGATACCAGAGGTGAGCCCTCCGGTTCCAGAGCAGGGCTGGATAGGCTTCTCCGAGGGCTTCCCAAGGGGTCTGTTCCTCCCCCGTGGCAGGAGGTGGAGTCTTCCTCTTCTTCATCCTCCTCAGAGCCTTCGGACGACTCCGATGGGCTCTCCGATTTGAACGACGAGCTGTGCTCTCCGGATAAGCCCAGGCCGAGGACCCCTCCGAAGTCTCCTCTGGAGGATCCTTCCTTTACGGAGTTGCTGCACAAAATCCAGGCCATCCATCAGTGGCAGTCTTTGGAGCCAGATCCACAGTGGCAGAAGCTAGCTACCCATTTGGATCTGCCCCTGGTCGCTCCTCCCTTGGTTCCACCCTGGATCGAGCCTCATGCGGACCTTGTTACCACTATCTGGAAACAACCCTCCACCATGACCCCCCCTTCTGAGGAAGGTGGACAGGCTATATCAGGCTCCGGAGGGTGTGGAGTTTCTTACCTCTCACCCCAAGGCTGACTCGGTCGTGATCAGTGCCGCCCACGGCTGGATGGCCAATCCAAAGCATGTGAGCTCATCACCCCCTGATAAGGAATCCCGCCTTCTGGACCAATATGGGAAGAAAGTCTGCGCGTCTTCCACTCTGGGTATTAGGGCCTTGAACTACGTTGCCCATGTGGGGGATTACCAGAAGGCCGTCCTTAGCGAGGTGGAAGCTAAACTGGACTCCCTTCCTGAGTCACAGACCAAACAGGAAGTGGCAGACCTGGTCCGATCTGCTCGTTCGGCTAGTAAGCACATGCTTCGTGTTTCATACGATGCAGTGGATGCTGCTGGTAGGAGCTCGGCATTCGCCATTGGTTTGCGATGACACACCCGGCTCAGAATGTCAGGTTTGATCCCTGAAGTGCAGTCTGCAATCCAGGATGCGCCCTTCAGGTGTTCAGTGGTGAAGTCAAGGATATCATCACCGGAATGCGAGAGAAGGGCACTGCTTTCAAAGAGGTCAACAACTTGTACAGAGCTCTCAACTGCAGCGCCGTCCCTTTCGCAAGCGGTGACGGGCCAAAGTGAAACCACAAGGAAGCAGGACAATAAATACCGGGCCTCAGGCTGTGAAGCCCCGCCCAAACAGAATAGCAGGAGCTCCAGCCACGGCACTGCCTCACACTGCCTAACTCCTTCCCTCTTCCACAGCCTCTGGCTCTTCCAGAGGAACCGGTAGGGGGGAGGTTCTCCCTGCATCTACCGGGTTAGGAGAGGATCACGTCAGATGTTTGGGTGCTCCAGCTGATAGCGGAAGGACACTCAATAGAGTTTCTTCAAAAACCTCCCAGAAAACCCCCTCCAAGGTCATCTTACTTCCTGGAACACCTTCTTCTGGTTCGGGAAGAGATCTCCGTCCTTCCTCGGAAGGCAGCGATAGAGCCCGTCCCCCTCCATCTCAGGGGCATGGGTTACTATTCTCATTTCTTCCTGGTTCCAAAGAAGTCAGGCGAAGTGAGGTCAGTCTGGTACCTCAGTTCCCTGAACCTGTTCATGGAGTACAAGAGGTTCTGAATGCTCTCTTTGCAGAGCTTCTGCTCCTCATTCGGCCGGGACAGTGGCTGTGCACCCTGGACATGCAGGATGCCTACCTGCATATCCTTATCTGCCCGTGCCACCACAAATACCTTTGGTTTTCTTTCCAGGGGGACCACTACCAGTTCAGGGCCCTCCCATTTGGTCTCTCCTTGGCCCCCCCGAGTATTTACCAAATGCCATTCTGTGGTGACGGCCCACCTGCGTACCCAGGGGGTTCAGGTTTTCCCTTACCTGGACAGTTGGCTCCTGGCGGCCCCATCCAGGAAGGATCTCCTGTGCTCCCTTTCTCTTACCCTGTAGGTTTTCACCAGCTTGGGTATTACCATCAAGCAGGCCAAGTCCCATTTGATCCCATCTCGAAGACTCCAGTTTATCAGGGCAGTCCTGGATACAACTTCCAGTATGGCTTTCCTGCCTCTGGACAGGGTGGCCACCCTTCAGGCTCAGGCCAGCCTTTTGTCCAGCTGCAGGTGGGTCATTGCCAGGTCAGTCCTTTGCCTCCTCGGGCTCATGGTGGCTGCCATTCTGACAGTGCCTCGCGTTTGGCTCCACATGAGAATCGCTCAGTGGACGCTTCGGTCTCAGTGGGATCAACTGGTGGATGACTTGGATTGCAAGATCCTGGTCTCCTCCCCAGTGGTTCGGGACTTGCAATGGTGGTTGGTTTAGGAGAACCTTTGCCAGGGAGTTCCCTTCTGTCTTTCTCCCTCTCCCAAATCCTGACAACAGACGCCTCAGGCGAGAGTTGGGGAGCCAGCCTGGGATCTCAGTGGACCCAGGGCTTTTGGTCCAGGCTCGAGCAGACTCTTCACATCAGTGTACTCGAGCTGAGGGCCATCCTGTATGCCTTACAAGCTCTGCATCTGTATCTGCTTCCCAGTCATTTGGCCGTTCAAACCGACAACATGTGCGTAGTGTGGTACATCAACAAACAGGGAGGAACCCGTTCCTACCCTCTTTGCAGGGAAGCGATACGGGTTTGGGATTGGGCGATACTTCACAACCTTCACCTCACGGTGGTTCGTGTTCCGGGGTCAAGAACATTTTGGCAGACCACCTCAGCCGGTCATCCGCCCAAGCGCACGAATGGGAACTGGATCAGGGGGTAGTAGAAGATATCTTCTTACACCGGGAAACCCCTCCAGTACACCTGTTTGCCTCTCCTTTCAACGCAAAACTTCCCATCTTCTGCTCGCTTGCTTCAGGGTGCGGAGTTTTTTGGAGAGACGCTGTGTCTCTAAACTGGAAGGGCAGATTAGTCTATGCTTTCCCCCCCCAATCCCATTGATCCTGAGGGTCCTACACAAACTCTGTTCAGAAGGAACTTGCATGATCCTCATCGCTCCGTTCTGGCCCAGACAAGTTTGGTTCTGTCTTCTGCAACAGTACTCAGTGGAGCCTCCTCTTTCTCTTCCTCTGCCGCAACTCTTGTTGACCCAGGATCAGGGGACCCTGGTCCATCCAGGACTCAGATCCCTTCAGCTGCATGCATGGCTCCTGCAGACGTGATTCAAACACTGTTCGGGGTTTTGTCGCAGGTAGCAGAGATTCTAATGGAGGCCAGAAAGCCCGCCGCTCGTTCCACTTACACCATGAAATGGAAAAGGTTCTCTATTTGGGCCTCTTCCAGAGCTTTTGAGCTATTCTCCTGCTCTGTTGGGAGGCTCCTGGATTATATGCGTCTCTTCTTCGATCTGGGTCTCAGTCACTCCTCCTTGAAGGTTCACATGGCAGCCATTTCCGCATACCATGTTCCTTTTGGGGACAAGTCTTTTTGCGCAGCTGGAAGTCGCTAAGACTTTCCTTAGAGGGGTTCTCCACTTGAGACCCCCCATTCACGCTCCTGCCCCTCCTTGGGACTTGAATTTCATTCTCGAGAAGCTTACCCTGCCTCCTTTTGAGCCTGCAGTATCAGCAGACCTTAAGTTCCTTTCGTGGAAGGCTCTCTTCCTGGTGGCCGTTACCTCTGCTCAACGAATTTCCAAGCTTCAGGCCTTAATGTGCAAAATCCTGTACTTGATTTTCCACAAGGAATGTGTGGCTCTGCGTACCAACCCTAAGTTTCTCCCTAAAGTGGTAGCAGAATCTACGCTGAATCAGTCCCTGGAACTGCCTGCGTTTTTTATGCAACATTCCAATCAAGGGGAGTACCTCTTACATACTCTGTATGTTCACCGAATTCTGAGATACTACACCAACAGGACAAAGGATCTCAGGAAAACTGATCAACTGTTTCTCTCTTTTGCTCGCAAAAGAGGGAGCAATGCTGTCTCCAAGCAGTGCCTTTCGAAATGGTTGGCTCATTGTATCACTTTCTGTTATGACAAGCATCACAAGACCTTGATAGGTCAAGTCAGAGGTCACTCCACTAGGGGTGTAGCTGCCTCTGCTGCTTGTTTCAAGAATGTGTCAGTGGCTGACATTTGTGCAGCCACAACTTGTACTTCTGTCCATACCTTTACAGTTTGGGCATTGCCTCTCGCCGTAGAGCTGGCTTGGGTTGGCTGTTCTGCACGGTCTTCTTTCCTAAGACCTTCACAGCCAGAGGATCTCAGTATGAGTAGTTTCTTCCTCCCGTAACGTAGAAACATAGATTTTGACGGCAGATAAGGACCGCTTGGCCCACCCAGTCTGCCCATTTCCCTACCTAATGGATAAGCTGCAGATCCTAGTTAACCAGCAGCATACTTCTTCCTACCCCACCCCCTAGATTTGCCTTATGACTGTCCCATGCATGCTTGAATTCCACCACTGTTTTTGACTCCACAACCTCCTCCGGAAGGCCGTTCCATGCATCCACAACCCTCTCTGTGAAAAAATACTTCCTTAAATTACCTCTGAGCCGCCCCCCTTCTATCTTCACATTGTGCCCCCTTGTTCTTGCACACCTCTTTTTGAAAGATGCTACCCTCTTGGACTTTGTTGATTCACTTGAGATACTTGAAAGTTTCTATCATGTCCCCTCTCTCCCTCCTTTCCTCGAGGCTGTACATATTCAGCTCCTTAAGTCTCTCTTCATATCTCTTCCGGTGCAGACCCTGCCCCATTTTAGTTGCCCTCCTCTGGACAGCCTCCATCCTGTCTATGTCCTTGCGGAGACTGGGTCTCCAGAACTGCACGCAGTACTCCAGATGGGGTCTCACCAACTGTCTGTACAGAGGGATAATAACTTCCTGTTTTCTACTGGTGATGCCTCTCCCTATGCATCCCAGTATCCCCCCAGCCCTCCTTGCTGCCCTCTCACATTGCTTGCCCACCTTTAGGTCTTCTGATATGACTACCCCCAGGTCCCTTTCCATTTTTGTTGTTGTTAGTATCTCACCCCCCATTGTGTACTCTTCCTGAGTTTTTGTTTCCCAGGTGCATTACCTTGCACTTCTTAGCATTGAATCTAGTTGCCATACATTTGACCATTCCTCTAACCTTGCCAAGTCCTTCTCATCCTTTCCACCCCACCTTGTGCATCAACTCTGTTGCAGATCTTTGTGTCATCTGCAAAGAGACATACTTTTCCTTCCAGTCCCTCTGCAATGTAGCATAAAGACATTGAAGAGACCGGTCCTAATACTGAACCTTGCGGTACCCCACTAGTAACCCCCCTTTCTTCAGAGTGGACTCCATTTACTGTTACTCTCTGTGTCCTATTCTCCAGCCAATTCTTTACCCAGGCTGTCATCTTGGGACCCACTCCGAGGCTGGCTAACTTGTATATTAATCTTTTGTGTGGGACTGTGTCAAATGCCTTGCTAAAGTCTAGGTAGGCCATGTCCACAGCCCCTCCCTGATCTACTACTTTGGTCACCCAGTCAAAGAAATCTATCAGATTTGTCTGGCATGACCTTCCCGCTGTGAATCCATGCTGCCTTGGGTCCTGTGCCCCTCTGGCCTCTAGATACGCAACAATTCTTTCCTTTAGAAGTGATTCCATCATTTTCCTACCACTGAGGTTAAACTAACAGGTCTGTAGTTTTCTGCTTCTGCCTTGCTCCCACTTTTGTGAAGGGGAATCACATCTGCCCTTCTCCAGTCCTCGGGTACCACCCTATCCTCCCATGATTTGTTAAAGAGGGTAGTCAGTGGTGTCACTAGTTCTACCCTTAGTTCTTTTAGAATTCTGGGATGAATCCCATCAGGCTCCATTGCTTTGTCCACCTTCAGTTTTAAGAGTTCTTTCAGAACCCTTTTTCAAACAACATGAAGTCTTGCTATATTATGACAGGTGCAGTTTGTCCCACCACTAGAACTGCTCCGGAGGTGAAAGAGTTAACTTCCATGCAGAGCATGGAGCTTAGAGCTCGAGCTCGGTTAAAGAAGCTCTGTTAGGGAGGTTTCAAACGAAACCGTCAGATTCTTTACTCCGCCTCACTGAACAGTCGCTCCGGAATTCCTCCTGCTGCTCGGTTCATTTCCTCGGTTTAAACGTCTTTCTCAGTTGAATTTAACTACGATATTATTTATTTTAACATCAAAACCGACCGTTCAAGCTCTGTCTATGGTATTGTAAGTAATAGATAGGTTTTCTGTGTGGAACTTGTAAATTTTTATCGGTTCGGTTTGAACCGATCGAATTGTATTTAAACTTGGTTTTAAAGCCTTTTAAGGCTTGTTAGAGTGAGGCTCCTGGTTCTTATCGGTTCTAAAAAAACCGGATTTCATTACGGTTTTTTCCACGACCCGTGACACGGTTGGGAACCGATAAGGGTGTCTTGCCTGGCACTGCCGTTAAAAGGGCAAGTTTGTTGGTTAGGCTGGCATCATGTCTGAGAAACCCAAAAGAAAAACCGGGCCCACTGGGTTTCAACACTGTAGTGTCTGTGGGGAAGCCTTTGCCAAGGCTGACCCACACACTACATGTGTCTATTGTCTGGGGTTTGACCACCTCAATTCAGACTGCCAGATTTGTAAAATTTCCTGCAGCCACCCTGGACAAGAGAGTGGGCAGGCTCCAAGAACGAGAGGCCAAAAGTCCGCTGACCGGATGGCCAGCCGGTTCGGTGCCAACCGAACCGGGAATCCCTCTGACCAGGGCGAGACTTCTCGGCAACGAAAGCTGGCT
The DNA here is from genome assembly GCA_016271365.2 of Neoceratodus forsteri. Taxonomy (NCBI): domain Eukaryota; kingdom Metazoa; phylum Chordata; order Ceratodontiformes; family Ceratodontidae; genus Neoceratodus; species Neoceratodus forsteri. The sequence goes on along the minus strand of CM028136.1, from coordinate 51,335,701 downwards.
CTGAGGAGCCAGTTCCAGCAAAGAAAATTCAAAAATCAGCAGGTTTGGAGTCAAAAATTCCTTCTCCAACTGCTGCAGAGATAGCCAGGGCAATACAGATTGTCCAGTCACTGTCCCCGGTTCCCTCCGAACCACCACTATCTGGCAAAAGGTCGGTTCGGTCGGTTCCACCGGTTCAGGAATATGATATAGAAGAGTTTTATGAACCAGAGGAGGGGGAGGATGATTATGATCAGTGTGAATGTGACTTTGACAGTCTGGATGTGCCCATTGAACCGGACATCTCCACAGACAGACCTTTAAGTGAATCTCCCCTAGGCTTTCTGAGTCCCCTTCTCATTTTTTGTTTTATAAAAAAGTTGCTGAGACCCTCCAGCTTCCCTTAGAGGAGGCTTTGGATGAGCAAGAGGAGCCTGACTATGTAGAGATGATGGATATCCCAGAGTCCAGGAGATTGTCCATCCCGTTGCATAAATCTTTTAGGAAACAAACAATACAATTTTAAAAGCTCCTAATTCTGTGCCTCCTGTAGATAAAAAGATGGACAGAAGGTACACTTTGTCAGGTCCTGATATGGATTTTCTTTCACAGCAATGCAGTCATGTTGGGGTAGTTCAGGCTGCAGACTGTGATAAAGCTAATATTCCCCTGGCTTCACATCCTCCTGACAAGGACTCCAGGAAGATTGATGCCATGGCCAAAAAACAATACATGGCAGCATCTTTGGGACTCAGACAAGCAAACTATATGGCTTATGTTACGAGATACCAGAAATCTAGATGGGATACTGTCATGGCCTTGGCCAAACAGGTCCCTGACCAGCTTGCAAAGGAGGCTGGAGCAGGTGGCTCTTGATGGTATTGAGGCATCTAAGGTGCAATTCCATGCTGCAGTCGATTCTAATGATGTATCCTCTAGAGTCATGGCTACATCTGTGGCTTTTCGTGAGATTGGCCTGGCTCAGGTGTACTACTTTGTCACAGGATACCCAGTCTAAGGCTATGGATTTTCCTGTGGGAAATTTCTGTTTGGGGAGCAGACAGAGAATTATATGAAAAATGGATGAATATAGAACCACTTATAGGAGTGCACAAGCCAAGGAGCAGCAAGCCACTCCTCAGAGGCAGCCCCAGGGGTAGGGGCAGGCCTTTCACAGGCCTTTTACCAGAACCAGGCCTCCTCCTCTTCAGCCTATGCTCAGGAGGTTCTTCAGAGGGAGGCAGGCAGAGTGCAGAGCAGGCCTGCTCCCACCCCTCAGCCTAAAGCCCTGCCAAACAGGCACCTGATGGGATGCCCAGGGTCGGCTCTCCATTACCTGTAGGGGGCAGGCTACTTACTCGTCCCAGGACTGGGAGTCTTTAACATCAGACAGGTGGGTCCTGGAAGTAGTGAGCCAGGGTCTGGTTCTCAGCTTCAAAAAAATTTCCAAAGATGAGAGCCAGATCTTTTCCACCTGCAAACCCTTTAGAGACTCTTGCTTTGGAAACAGAAGTCTCAACCCTCCTGGCTCTCAGAGCTGTAGAAAGGGTTTCTCCCCTACACCAGGGCAAGGGTCTGTACTCCAGGTACTTCCTTACCCAAAAAGACAGAGAGTGGCGGCTCTATCCTGGATCTAAGATATCTAAACAAGCACCTTTTAAAACCAAAGTTCAAAATGGTGACTCTGGGAATGATTTTACCCTCCCTAAGGCCAGGGGACTGGCTAGCTTCCCTGGACCTCAAGGATGCCTATTTCCATGTTCTTATCAGAAGCTCCCATTGAAAGTACCTCAGATTCCAATTGCCCTCAGGCCATTATCAGTTCAAAGCAATGCCCTTCGGTCTCACTTCTGCCCCAAGGGTGTTCACAAAATGTCTGGCAGTAGCAGTTGCTCATCTAAGAAGGCAAAAGATTGCCATTTTTCCCTACCTAGACGACTGACTCATTGTGGGTCAGTCTCCAGACCAGGTCAAATCACACCTGCTAGTTACCCAGCAGCTGCTTACCTCTCTGGGCTTTCTTCTCAATCTTCCAAAGTCAGTTTTGGAACCTGTCCAGGTACTCACCTTCATAGGCGCAGAACTGACACAAAGCAGGCCAGAGCCTTCCTTCCCCTGGAAAGGGTAAGGACCTTAGTGGCCCTGGCCTCGTCCTTCACTCTGCAGGTCTCTCGACCAGCAAGGCATTTCCTGCAGCTCCTAGACACATGGCTGCTTCCACAGCTGTAGTGCAAGGAGCAAGATTTCAGATGAGGGACATTCAGTCCATTTGAGAGCTTTCTGGTCTCAAAGAAGAGATCCCTATCCAAGTTAATCCCAGTGACTGAACCCTGATCCAGGCCCTTCAGTGGTGGCAGGATCAGAGCAATCTGAGACAAGGGGTGCCTTTCATCCCTCTGTCCCACTCCTTGACCCTTACTACAGATGCATCCTCTTGGGATGGGGAGCTCACGTGGCGACCTCTCCACCCAGGGTTATGGTCCCTCAGAATCTCTGCTCCACATCAATCTGTTGGAACTCAGAGCTGTTTTTCTAGCACTTCAGGTTTTTTCTGCATCTGTTCAGAACAAGGTTGTACAGGTCAGAACAGACAACACCACTACAATGTGGTACATCAACAAACAAGGGCACTCGGGTCTTGAGCCTTGTACACCGAGGCGATGAAGTTGTGGTCGCTGGCTTATTCCTGAACACTTCCCTCATAGCAGTTCACCTCCAGGCAAGGACAATGTCCTGGCAGATGCTCTCAGCAGGATTTCCCAGGCCATCACGAATGGTCACTGGATCCCTAGTACTGGGATAGTGTTTGCCAGATGGGGCACTCCTCAGATAGATCTTTTGCAGCCCCAGACAATCATCAACTTCCACTTTTTGTTGCAGGCCCCAGTGTTGGGCTCAGTCCCCCTGGATGCCTTTCTCCTCGATTGGGAAGGGAAGTTCCTTTATGCCTTTCCCCCCTTCCCTCTCCTGTTCAAAGTACTAGTCCAAATCAGGTCTCAGCCCTGCAAGATGATCCTGATTGCTCCAGACTGGGCCAGGCAGCCCTGGTACCCACTCCTTCTGTCCTTAGCAGTCCATCTTCCCCTGTGTCTCCCCAGGAACCACAATCTGCTAACCTGTGCTCAGGGGAAAGTTTGGTATCCGAATCTCAAATCCCTCAACCTCAAGGCTTGGCTCTTGAGCAGTTAGAGTTTGCTGATCTACAGCTTTCTCAAAGTGTTCTCAAATCCTGAAGGCTGCTAGGAAGCCTTCCACCAGGGCTACCTATAACTCCAAGTGGAAAAGGTTTTCCTATGGTGTTCTGGGAAGCATATTTCCCGGAATCTGCTGATCTACCCACTGTATTGGACTATATGGTCCATCTTAATTCTTTGGGACTGAGACCAGCTACCCTGAAGTGCACTTGGCAGCTGTCTCTGCCTTCATTTCAGCAGGGAAGCCCTCTTCTCTTTCTGCTCACCCTGTATTTTCCAAGTTTTTTAAGGGATTGCTTCATACCAATCCTCCATTCAGGGACCCTGCCCCTGCCTGGGATCTTAATGTTTGCATTGCTCAGCTGATGCAACCCCCCTTTGAGCCTCTGTCTTCGGCAGAGCTTAAGTATTTGACTTGGAAAACTGTATTTCTAGTAGCCATCACTTCTGCCAGGGGCATAAGTGAGTTACAGGCTTTATCAGTGGAGACTGACTTTATTTCCTTTCACAGGGATAAAGTAGTCCTCAGGACTAACAGGAAGTTTTTGCCTAAGGTGGTTTCGGATTTCCACCTTAACCAATCTATTTCACTTCCAGTATTCTTCACTGACCATTCCTCCTCTGGTGAGAGGAGGCTGCACAGCTTAGATGTTAAGAGGGCCCTAAGTTACTACATAGAGCATACCAAGGGTCACAGGTTTGACTCCCTCCAACTATTTCTCACTTATGGTGAGGTTGGGAAAGGGAGACCTGCCACTAAGAGATCCCTTGCCAGGTGGATCGTCTCTTGTATCCAATTTTGCTATCAAAAGCTGGGTAAGGTTTCCCCCTCAGGCCTGAGGGCTCACTCTACCAGAGGTACAGCTGCATCTCTGGCTGCTGCTAGAGACATCCCTATCTTGGAGATATGTCAAGCAGCTACTTGGAAAACAGTACACACTTTCACCAACATTACTCCCTGGATATCCAGGCCAGGAGGATGCTCGGTTTGCACAGCCGTGCTTCAGAGCCTATTCCCTAAGTAGGTTCTGTCCCTCCTCCATGGAGGTACTGCTGTGTAGTTTGCACCTGTCATAATATAGCAAGACTTCATGTTGTTTGAAGAAAAATTACTCACCTTAGTAATGTTGTTTCTTCTAATGGAGTCTTGCTATATTATGACCTCCCCAGCCTGCCCCTCTCAGAACTCTACTTTGGGTATGGGGTGGGCAGTCCACTGTTGAGCATTTATTGATGCCCTCTTTCATGTTTGGGTGTTGTGTTTTATTTAGTTATTTTATCTTATTTTTCTGGTCCACTGACTTGAGTCTTGGTGTTGGGACCAGGAAAATGTGTGAATATGTTAGTAGCCAGTTGGCTGAGTGTAGGTTACAGCTTCCACACAGAGCCTTAGTGAGTTTTGCTCGTAAATATCTGACGGTTTCAGTTTGAAACCACCCTAACAGAGCTTCTTTAACCGAGCTCGCGCTCTAAGCTCCATGCTCTGCATGGAAGTTAACTCTTTCACCTCCGGAGCAGTTCTAGTGGTGGGACAAACTGCACCTGTCATAATATAGCAAGACTCCATTAGAAGAAACAACATTACTAAGGTGAGTAATTTTTTCTTTCTGTAAATGGCTAGTATCAACTTCTGTATCCAGAGTGTTTCTACTGTTTGTTTTAGGTACCTCCCCACTTCCTTTGTAAATACTGAGCAAAAATATTTGTTTAGTATCTCTGCCTTTTCACAGTCACCTCTGCCACCCTCCCTCCTCTTTGTTAAGCCTCACTAGCCCTCCCTTGGTCTTCCTTCGCTCCCTGATGTACCTATAAAAGGTTTTATCCCCCTTCTTAACTGAGTTGGCTATCTTTTCCTCGGTTTGGGCCTTTGCTGTTCTGACTGCCTTCCCAGCTTCCTTTTGCTTTAACTGATACAGTTCCCTGTCCTGCCTCTTCTGTGATTCCTTGTACTTCCTGAATGCTTTCTTTTTCTCTTGAACCTTCACTGCCACTTTCTTTGAGAACCATAGTGGTTTCTTACATTGTTTCGTTTTGTTAATTTGCTTCACACAAAGGCTTGTTACCTCTGTGATGGCAGTTTTATTATTCCCATTGTTCTTCCACCCTCCTTCCCTGCTCATTGCTGGAGTGCATTCCTTAGGCACTCACCCATTTTAGCAAGTCAGCCCTCCTAAAGTCCAGTACTTTTGCCTTTATGACTTGACTCTATTGCTGTGTTTATTAGGAGCCATACTGTTCGATGGTCGCTAGTTCCCAGATGGCTACCCACTTTACATCTGTGATCCTCTTCATCTCCATTTGAGAGAACCAGGTCTAAGATTGCTCCTCTCGAGTGGGCTCCAATACTAGTTGTCTAAGGCATGCCCCTTGTAGGGCTTCTAGAATAACCCCACTCTTTGAAGTGGCTGCTGCAACTGCACTCCAGTTAACATCTGGCATATTCAGATCACCCATCAGCAATATCTCCCCTTTTTCTGCCATTCTAAGTATTCTTTCTATCATTTCCTTGTCCATTTCCTCCCCCTGAGAAGGGGGTCTGTATACAACCCCTGTGTGGATTGTGGTGCCATTGCCGGTCTCCAAATTTACTCACAGTGCTTCTTCTCCTCCCTGTTTTCCGTTTTGTTCTGTTGCTTTGATTCCTTCCCTTATGTAAAGAGCTACTCCTCCTCCTCTTTTACCCTCCCTGTCCCTCCTGTAGATAGTGTATCCTGGTATGTTTATGTCCCAGTCATGGTTTTGTGTGTACCATGTTTCTGTGACTGCTACGATATCCAGATGTTCCTCCTCCATCAAGGCCACTAATTCAGGAAGCTTGCTACTCAGACTACGGGCATCGGTACTCATTGCTCTCCATTTTTTGATGGCTTTACCTTCTTTTGCAGCATCCTCCACTGACCTGTCTACCTCGGTCTTTTTCTCATTTAGTACCCTGATTTGTAGGGAGAGGCTGGGATTTTCCTGCTGCTTTTCAGTGCCTCCCCCCATGACTAGTTTAAAAGCTTACCAATGAAGCATTTAAACCGTGAGCTTCTCTTTGTTCCAGACTGCTTGGGACTCAGTCCTATCGGTAATTACCTACTGCAAGAGCCCTCTCAAAGTAAGATAGTACAGTTACATAAGAACTTACTGTAATAGTAGATCTTCGAGAGAGGCTCTTGCAGTAGGTAATACCTTCCCGCCCTCCATCCCCCTTACCTTTTTCAGTTCCTTTTCCAGGATGGAAAATATCCACTTCTCTCTCGTCTCACCTTTTGACCTTTGGCGAGAAAGAACTGGAAAGCGGGCGTGGGAGACCGCCCCTTTATACTGACATCGGTCACCTGATGTGGGGGCGGTCCCCCGCCAGAGACTGCTAGCTAGGAATGTTTCCGTGGGGTCCTGATGCCTACTGGCTTCAGTCCTATGTGTAATTACCTACAGCAAGAGCCTCTCTCGAAGATCTACTGTTACAGTAAGTTCTTATGTAACTGTACTTTTTTAAAATGCTTTGACTCCTTTACACGTCTAGGAACATAGTGGCAGGGCTCCTTTGTGCTACCTGGGTGGGGCAGGTATGTGTCTGGGCACTCAGCTTCTCATCAGGGTCAGCATACACAGTGCACTGGGGGTGTATATGTGTGTGTGGGGTGGTAGGTGTTTTTTTTTTTTCTGTATATACATTTTATTTCCTGGTTGGCAGCCTGTTCTGTAGGGATATTCTTGGGGGATATACTCTGAATAGACCATGAGGTCCCAGACCTCATGTAGATGGCTGCCGGGTTTTAAGCCAAGGTTTTTCTCCCTATTGCCCCCCCCCCGTCCTCTGTTGGAGTATGTCATTTCTGTATTTCCACATGCATAGTTTCCCTCTGCAGCAGATGCAAGCTACCCGACTCGCTCACAGGCGTGGCTGTATTGGCAGAACATGCTGCCAGACCTTCTCGGCTGTCACATTGCTGGATGACAGCTGTCTTCATCTGGCCCACCTCGTAACATGGCGCACCAAGATGGCCCCCAAACCTAAGTGATCTCAGCAGAGCGATGCAGTGGCACAGAGCCACTGCGCGGGCCCCAAGGGGAGGGTAGGTGTTTTCTTCCTGTTGGGGGGTACTTCAGAGAAGTGAAACATGACCTTGATTGCATCTGAAGTTCATGCATGACAAATTGGGTGTTCTTAGTATTTCTTAGAGCCGTGTGGTGCACTGTGAACTAGGAGCTCCCGGGTTTGAATCCTTCCAGAGCCTCTGGTTAACTGTGCAACTTTGAGCAAATCACTTCACTGCCCAGCACTTTATTCAATCCCTTCAATCCCAGTCAAAATAAGATGTTGCTCCCAGCCTTTTGGCGTAGTGATGCTGGGGACAAGCTTGGACCACTGGAGAGCCAGCTAGGAATGGGAAGTTGAGCATCCCAGAGGATGCTGCTTTCCTTCGAGGAGGGCGGTTGCCAGTCCTCACTGCTACACCACCCCTGGGTGACCATGGGGAGGCACAGCTGTGGATGCTTGCTCATAGTGTGGGGGTGACCAATGTTGTCCTAATGATGGTATTCTCAGGAGGGGTGGAGGGCCGAAGGTAAATCTTCTGCCATTGCAGCATGAAGGTCCTCGCCCTCAGATTCCACACCTGCAGCATGAAGGTCCTCTCCCTCACCCACTGGTTCCACACCTGCAGTATGAAGGTTCTCTCCCTCACCCACTGGTTCCACACCTGCAGCATGAAAGTCCTCGCCCTCACCCACAGGTTCCACACCTGCAGCATAAAGGTCTTCACCCTCATTCACAGGTTCCACACCTGCAGCATGAAGGTTCTCGCCCTCATCCGCAGGTTCCACACCTGCAGCGTGAAGAATCTTATCTATGTCAGTCTTCACCATTCATCACTGATGGGCTCTAGCCAGAGATCAGGACCTCGCAGGAGTTTTTTTATTTATTTTTTTTGCAAGAGGGAGGAGCTTAAGTCGGTGCGGCACCACCCTCGAGGCCGACGTATTGCGTGGTGTTTGCGGGTTGGCCAGTAACCAACGCTGCCCCCCTTTCCCTAGCTCCAGTTCTCCTTCCTCGAGTGAGGACCTCATGTGTGAAGCAATTTTTCTAGTGTGTCAGCAGCCTAGTCCATCAGCTCCGTTCATCCTAGTTCTGCTCTGCTGCGTCCTCGGCATTGTCAAACCCAGGAAGACCTTTCCTTTTATTTTCAATGATGCCGAGTGCTTTTGTTTTGTTTATTGTGTTTTCCGTTGGTAGTGTCTCATTCAGGGGACAAAAAGAAGTTTTCCAAGGCAGGTCAGCCTCCTATGTGGCGGTGTTCCTGTGGCCAACTTTATTCCGTCATGGACCAGCATGACCGAGGCTTGACCTGCTTGGGTCCTAACCATGACATGGATCACTGCGATACTGTTTTTCCATGGACTGTCAAGTTCTGGAATCGTGTGCATTCAAAGTCGGACATGCACTGCCAACTTTCGGGGGACAGGCTTGTACTCGGGACGCCAAATGCAGAGTTCTTGGCCTTTCCTCTGGGTCCCCTCCCAGTCCTATACGGCCTGTGGAGGAGGGGATTTCTGTCCTTCCTAGCCTTGCCTCAGCGGAAACCCCTTCCACGGTGCAGGAGGCCCAGCCTGACTCCTCCGGGGTCAGGTGGGAGGCACCTTCCTGGCAGTCACCTCCTCGGAGGTGAGATCTCCCCTGGTGTCATGGCCTCAGGCCTCTGGACGTGGTCTGGTATCATCCTCTGTGCCGCCTGCCGGTACCACCTCAGATCCTGGCACCACTTCTGACAGTGGCTGCACCGTGGGTAGCGTGGGTCTGCCTCGCAGTGCCACTCACAGTGCCACAATTGGGAGGGATCGGGGAGTGGTTTGGATCTGGGCCTCCTCGGAGGAGGATGATTTGGAGGCCGACCCAGACTGGCTCCCGGATTCCTCGGAATCTTCCAATTCCTCCATGGCCAGCACTTCGGCTCCGGTTCAGCCCCCTTCCATGGAACTGGTAGCTACCACTGAATCCAGTGTCTGTGGTCCCGACCAGTCCTCGAGTGCTCTGGGGGGGCACCGGGGACAGACCGGAGATGGAGGTTCACCTTTTTCATTGGTAGGTGTACCCCGTCCTGGGGCTGCTCAGGTTGGCCCCACTTTTGGGCTGGCTGAGGCACCTCCAGCAGGGAAGGGTGCTCGACAAGTGGCTCTCTCTCGGGAGAGAGCCACAGGGTCAAGCTGAATAAGCTGATCCTGAGGAAGAGGGCCCTCTCTGAGTCCGAGGGGTTGAGGGGACAGGCTCAGGGGCAGCACCCTTCCCTGGGAGCCCTCAGTGGCTCGGGAAGGAGTCGCAGCGCTGGTCCTGTTTTCTCCCCTGAGGTCTCCCTGTGAGGGCCCTCATCTTTGGAGGCTAGGGGCCGCCGTTCTGGGTTTTCGCAGCCCCAGTCGCCTTGCAGGGTTTTTTTTTTCTCTTCAGGCTCAGTCCTGGATGTTCCAGGTCGGTTGAGCAGCCACTGACTGCTGAGACCAGCGGGTCTTCTCCTTCCTTGAGATCTCCCTTTACATTCTCCCAGCCCTGGCAGAGGCTGTGCTCTTCCTAGGAGGTGTCTGGCCCCCTTACCTCTGCCAACCTCTCTCTCACTTCCAGGCCACGCCGGTCCTGTGGGACCTCTCACCTGGGAGCAGTTCAGGTCTACGGCTGCACTTTTCCCCGCCTGCTACAGGCCCATGGAAGAGATGGCGTTCCACCATTCCCCGGTGCAGCCTGTGCCTGACTCTCCAGACTCGTCAGCTCCCTCGTCGTCCTCCTCTGAGGGAGAGGAGTCTTCTATCCACCTATGCCCCGCAGCTGATTTGTCTAGTTATCAGCACTTCCTTTCGGGATTGCTTGACGAGCTCCACATCTCCACTTTACGCTGTCGCAATCCTGACCAGGATGGCGCGTGCCTTTCTAGGCGAGTTCAGTACAGCCAACCTGTTGGTTCCTGCCTGGCCTTCTCCCTTCAGGGAGGCATTGTACCGCACCTGGCAAAGTCCCTCAACCTTCCCACCAGCCCCGAGGGACCTCCGCCAGAGGTATTGTTCACCCCTTGGATTTCCAGGAGCCTTGGCTCACCCCCGTTTAAGCGTGATTCTCCTGGACACACCCTCTGGGCATAGAAGCCCTAGGCATGACTGACCTCCCGATTCAGATTCTACTGAATTTGATTTTTGGGGGAGGAGGAATTTCCTTCCAGCACATCTCCTGTTATCTCTCTCAGCTCAACAGGCCCATCATGCTGCCTACAACAGGCACTTATGGTGTCTGCTAGGACAGATCCTAGTCTCTCTGCCTGATTCGGAGGAAACCAGACAAGCCATTGCCCTCACTGCAAGGGGCCTGGAGCTTGCGAGGCACCAAACAAGGGCATCTTATGACTCCCAGCGAGGTGGCTTCCAGGCTTGTGGGGATAACTATCTGCACTAGGTGGACGGCATGACTTCATCTCTCCCAGTTATCACCCATGGCCTGGCGTAGGGTGACTGCCTCCTCATACCGGGGAACCCATCTTTTCTCCAGCAGGGTGAGACGGGAACTGCAGGGGTGACTTCCCTCTCCTACTTGGAGAACCCCGCCTCACCCAGACCAGTCTCGGGCCTAACCAGGCCTGAAAGGGTTCCCTCCTCCGGTGTCTCCCCTAGTGAAGGCTGAGGGACTTTGTCCCTTAGAGAGGTACTGGGCCCCCTTCGGGGTGGCTTGGTTATCACCCACCAGTGATGAATGATGAAGATTGACACAGATAAGATATGAAAATTACGTACTTACTGTAATTCTTGATCTTCTTGTATATCTTCACCATTTATGACTGCTTCCCACCCACCTTCCCCTCTTAGGCCTCAGGCTCTGGGCGATCCGCCTCCCTGTTTGTTTTCTCAACTAGGGACTATATGGTCCTTCCCCACTCTACCCTGAGGGTGTTGAAGGTATCCTGGGAAGACAGGCAGGGAGGTAACCCTCTGTTGGGGATCACCAGGGCCTTGTCTCTATCCGATGGAACCTCTCTTCTAGACTTCTAGGACCTTCGCTCTGCTTCAGCCAAACCCGTGGTTTCTTGAGGCAGTGTTGGAGGGGACCCTGGTGACCCCTCTTAGTTAATTCCTCTTTCCTTCCAGCTGCTCCTTATGCAGTCCCCCAGTGAGATTCCTCTTGGGCATCTCTCCTCCACTTATTCAGGGAATACTGCAATCCTCCAATGTATAGCGCTTCTCCTTTGGAGGTGACACCTTTCTAAAAATTCTCCAAATTCTCAAACTTCTCCTCCAGTGGTGACGCTTCTCTAAAGAATCCCTAAATTTCTAAATTCTCGAAACCCTCCTGGGAGTGTGTGTATCTCCTCAGGAGGATACCTCTCTCGAAGTAGTCTTGTCCCCACTTCATGATACCCGTCGTCAAGAGTGTGAGACACTAACCCATTCCCTGCCCAGTAAAAGACTCCTCGGAATAGCCACTCTGCCTACCCTCCTGGGCTTGTGTCAGCCTCTTACTTATAGCCTTGGTTAAGGGTTCTTCTCTGTCTTGGGAGAAGAGTTATTGGCCTATAGTAGTGGTGTCTTCTACTCCTTGAGCAGTCCTCTGGGCCCCTGTCTTTTGGGTGCGGTGTCTCCCCTCTCTTCTCTCTCTCTGTTTTCTCTCCTACCTTCTTTCCCTCCCTTATTATCCCTAACCCTACTTGCCCAGAGGTTGGAGTCTCCCTGTCCCAAACCCTTAGGCTTTCTTCTCTTTCTGTCCTCTCCTAGGCTTTAGTCCTCCTTTGGTTTTTATATCCTTTCCTTTTTCCTGTCCCTCGGGCTCCCTTGCCCCGCCCTCTCGCTTCTTCCTATCACTCTCCAGCGTGCAGAACTGGGGCTGGGGAGTGGTCGGCATCGGTTACTGGCCAACCTGCAAGCACCATGCGATGCGTCAGCCTTGAGGGTGCTGCCGCCCCAACGTCAGCTCCTCCCCTTTACAAAAAAAGCTCCCGTGGGGTCCTGATCTCCAGCCAGAACCCACCATTGATGAATGGTGAAGATACACAGAAAGATCAAGAATTACAGTAGGTACATAATTTTCATTTCTAATCTCAGGAATCCACTAATATTATTTCTCTTGCAGTGCTCCTTTAAATCAGCACTGCCCCAGAGAGAACAGAATGCTATGCTAATCATGGAATGTTTAGCTGGTGCATCTATTTTCAAACTGCCTAATGTCAACTGCCTACATTCCACCTCAGATTTCTTCTCTCTGCAGTAAAGTTCAGATGCCCTGGAGCTCTCTCTCAATCAAGACAGATTCCTGTAGTGCACAGAGCAAAACAACTCAAGTATTTTTATTTTATTTTTCATTACTGCGTAGTGTTATTTTTCTTCAGTGGTTTATACCTCATAAATTTTAAATTTAAACTTGTTTATCGGTTCCTCACGGTTCCTTTGAACCAAGGGGTAGCCGACCTTTCTTTTTATTTAATCGGATCCTTTTTGGGGGGTTCCAGCTACTTTATTATTTAATTTTACCCGCTTTTGAACTGAGGTTTATCAGTTTTTGTCAGCGGTTTCTCAGTTCCGGATCCGATTGGAACCAATAGTTTTTTCACTTTATCGGTTCTTGAACCGACCGTTTCTCTATTGAAACTGACCGCAAATATCTAAATTTAGACTATGTTTTGGTCGGTTACTGGTTCCTATTTTCTATGATGTCAGACAAACCTAAAAAGAAAACAGGACTCCCTAGGCTCAAGAATTGCTTGAAGTGTGCAGAGGTGTTTGCCAAGGTAGACAAGCATAATCTTTGCTTGATCTTCCTTGGGCAACAGCACTTCAGTGAAGACTCTGATATTTGTAAGTCTTTCCTTGTTAAGACAGTAGAGAGACGCAGGGAAAGGCTTAAAAGAAAACTAGAGGAGGGGTCTATGGGCTCTAACCAGTCCATCCCCTCTAAGACTGTGGCAGTTCTTTCCAGAGCCTCTAAATCCACCCCTGATATGGGTGAGGGCCCCCGCAAGAGAGGCAATCAACCGGCTGACTCCCTAGTGCCTGCCAAGAAATTAAAGAAAATCAAACAGACTGACACCCTGGCTGAAACGCCTTAAGGGGTCCCTCGGGTGCCTATTAATGCTCCTTCTCCTGCTGATTTGACACAGGATTTAGCCTTACTCCAGGTGCTGCAGGGTTTACTACCCCCACAGTAGCCTGTGATTACTACTGCTGAAAAAGCAACTGTTGCTGCCCCTCTTTTACCATCTGCTACAGTAGCATATGAGGAGGATGACCTGGAAGAAGAGGGAATCGAACCTGAGGTGTCACCAGAACAGGATTTTGGCTCCCCTCCCAGACCCTCCCAGGATTTCTCTTCCCATTTTTCTTTTGTCAAGAAAATAATAGAAACCCTGGATCTGCAAACAGCTAAAGAGATCCAGGATGAAGAGGAGGCACAATACATGGAGCTGATGGGGCTGACACCCTCAAAAAAAATGCTCCTTTTGCCTATTTACAAATTCTTTAAGAAGGATGTTTTAGAAATCCTAAAGGCTCCCAATACAGTCACGCCCACTGACAAAAAGTGTGATGAGAAGTATCAGTTAGAAAGATCTGGTGCTGAGTTTCTTTTTAGTCACCCAGACCACCAGGGTATTGTACAGCAGGCTGCCTGTGAGAAAGCCAAAACTCCCTTATCCTCTCACTTCCATGGAGAAGGATCCAAGAAAGGTGGGCAGCATGGCAAGAAAAGGGGCTACCTTTCAGCATCCCTTGCAATTCATCAAGCCAGCTACCAGACCTATACAGCCCTTTATCATAAAGCTCTCTGGCAGTCAGTAGTGGACAATGCTGAGGCTAACCCCTCTTTAACAGTGTCCGAGCTGCTAGACACAGCAAAATTGGGCTTGGAGGCTTCCAAATACCAATTTCAGACAGCAGTTGACACCAATGATATATCTGCAAGGTGGATGGCTGGTACTGTTGCTCTAAGAAGATTTTCCTAGCTGAGGGCTACTAACCTTACCCAAGACACCCAAATGAAGGCAATGGACTTTCCTGTCAAAGGTCATTCTCTTTTGGTGCATAGACTGAGGCATATATGAAAAAAGTAGACTAATATAAAGCTATTTTTAGGAGCAACTCGACCAGAGACAAGCCCTCTACTTCAACTTCATTTTATTCTAGGGGAGGCAGGGGCAGGTCCTCTTTTAGGAGGCCTTTCTTTCAGGTACAGGCTGTTTCCCAGCAGCAGTACCAACCACAGCAGACTGGATTTTACAGAGCTAGAGATAGAAGGGGTTCTCGGAGAAGATCCCAATCTGTTCAGCCTCAGCAACAAGCAAAACAGAACCCCTGACTTTTCCCTTCAGGCTGCCTCTCCACATCCTGTAGGGGACAGATTCAACTACTATTTCCAGGAATGGTTAAAAATAACCACAGGCAAGTGGGTCCTGGACATAGTGAGTCAGGGTCCTTCCTTTTGCTTCAAGTCCCTTCCTCCTCCTCCAAGGTTAATACATTTTGCACCAGCTCCCTTCTCAGAAAGAAAACTACTGGAGCAAGAGGTACAGGCCCTACTACTGGCAAGGCAGTGGAGCCTGTCCCCCACAACCAAAGAGGGCAAGGGTTCTAAACAACAAAAATGGAGAGTGGCTGCCTGTACTAGACTTCAGACTGCTTAACCGGTACCTGGTAAAGCCCATATTCAAAATGGTCACCATGGCCATGAGTTTGCCAATTCTGCAAAAAGGGGACTGGCTAGCCTCCTTGGATCAAAAGGATGCATATTTCCATATTCCCACAAGGGAGTCACACAGGAAGTATCTCAGATTCAGACACCCCTCGGGCCACTACCAGTTCTCAACACTTCCCTTCAGCCTTACCTCTGCACCAATGGTCCTTACCAAGTGCATAGCAGTAGTAGTGGCACACCTCATAAGCCTGGGTGTCACAGTTTTTCCTTATCTGGACGATTAGCTAATCATAGGCAGATCCCACTAACAGGTGTCAGACCACCTTCAGGTAACCTAGGATATGCTGCTGCTGCTGTCCCTGGGATTCCTTCTCAGTACCAAAAAGTAAGTCCTGACCCCTGTGCAGGTTCTGCAGTTCATTGGTGCAGAACTGTATACAGTAGCAGGAAGAGCTTTTCTCCCTCAGGAGAAGGCAGAAAGCATTCAGCTTCTGGCAGGCTTATTTGCCCTAGGCAGGCCAAAGCCAGCAAAACAGTTTCTTCAACTGTTAGGGCACATGGCTGCAGCAACAAGCAAGTCATAGGTGCCAGATTTTAGATGAGAGATATTCATTTCCACCTCAGAGCACACTGGTGCCAAAGGCAGGACCCCCTCTCAAAGCCAGTACCAGTCACACAAACATTACTACAGGCCCTCCATTGGTGGAGGGAACCAGAAAATTTAAGGAAAGGGGTTCCATTTCTGCAGGAGCCTCCCTCCCTGGTTCTCACAACCGATGCTTCCCTGCTTGCTTGGGGTGCTGACTTATGAGATCACACCATCCATGGTACCTGGGAGAGTGCAGACTCACTCCTGCACATAAACCTGCTGGAATTAAGAGCTGTTTATCTGGCCCTTCAGGTTTTCTCTCATCTCATACAGGGAAAGGTGGTACAGGTCAAAACAGACAATATCACAAGAATGTATTACATCAACAAACAAGGAGAGACAAGCAATGAAGCTATGGAGCCTTGCTTACTCTCTAAATGCCTCTGTGCAGTCAGTTCATCTGCCAGGCAAGGAAAACACCTTGGCAGATGCTTTGATCAGAATAAACCAGGCCCATCATGATGGGCATTGAACAAGCAAGTGGTGAATGCTCTATTCAGGAGATGGGGAACCCCCGAAAAATACCTTTTTGCTTTCCACCAAAATCACCACTTACCTCTCTATTGCTACAGGTCCCCAGTGAAGGGGACAGTTCCAGTGGATGCCCTGATTCTGGATTGGACTGGGAGGTACCTCTATGCCTTTCCTCCTTTTCCTCTGATACTCAGGGTGTTCATCAAGCTTAGGTCACAACCAGCTTCGATGATTCTGGTAGCCCCGGATTGGGCAAGACAGCATTGGTACTCCCTGCTGCTCTCAATGTCTTTGAGCAAACCGATTCACCTCCCTCAGAGGTGCAATCTACTGACTTCCTTTCAGTGGAGGGTAGTGTACCCCAATCTCAGGTCTCTCAAGCTCATTGCCTGGCTCTTGAGGACTGGGAATATGCAGATTGCCAATTCTGTGAAGTAGTTTTAGAAGTCCTTAAGGATTACAGGAAGCCTTCCACCAAGAAAACCTATGCCTCAGAATGGAAAGATTTTCCATTTGGTGCAGTGACAAGGAGTCCCAGCCCAGGCCAGGATCCCAACCCTTCTTGATTATTTATCTTGCCTGCACTGCCTTAGGTTGGAGCACTCAACTCTGAAGGTGTACCTGGCTTAAGTTTCAGCATACCTTTCAGCTAGAAAGAATACTTCCCTGGCATCAAACCCTATATTCAAAAGATTCTTTAAAGGGCTTTCTCCTTTATTTCCCCCTCATAGGGAACCAGTACCAGCATGAGACCTTAATATTTGCATTGCCCAGCTTATGCTTCTGCCCTTTGAGCCTATGGCATCTGCGTAGCTTAAATTTCTTACCTGGAATGTAGTTTTTCTTGTAGCAATCACTTCTGCCAGAAGGTTAAGCGAGCTACAGGCCCTCTGTGTGGAAAAGGACTATGTTTCTTTCCACAGGGACATGATAGTGTTGAGAACTAATAGGAAGTTCCTCCCCAAGGTGGTTTCTGACTTCCATTTGAACCAGTCTGTAACATTGCAGTTTTCTTTACTGAACACTCGAGCTCAGGTGAGCATAGGTTGCACAGCTTGGATGTAAAAAGAGCACTGAGTTATTACATGACTCATACCAAAGATCATAGGGAGGACAGACAACTGTTCCTCACCTATGGGGAAGTAGGTAAAGGTACTCCTGCTTCAAAGAGGACTATCTCTCGATGGATGGTCCAATGTATTCAGTTTTGCTACACAAAGGCAGGCAAGGTTCCCCCCTCTGGTCTTAAGGCCCACTCTGAAAGGGGCACAGCTGCCACCATTGCAGCTGCCCGAGAGGTACCTCTAATGGAAATATGTAAAGCAGCTACCTGGAGGTCAGTCCACACCTTCACTAAGCATTATAGCCTGGACACCCAGTCCATAAATAGTGATTCACATATTGTTATGGCCTCTTTGCAGGCTTCTAAGAAATCTGAGGTAGAATGTAGGCAGTTGACACTAGGTAGTTTGAAAATCGATGCATGAGCTAAACATTCCATGATTAACACAGCATTCTATTCTCTCTGGGGCAGTGCTTGCTTAAAGGAGCACTGCAAGAGTAGTAATATTAGTGGATCCCTTTGGAAGAAACAGTATTACTGCAGGTGAGTAATTTTTTTCTTCTCACCCTCACGTTCCATACCTACAGCATGTAGGTTCTTGCCCTCACCCACAGGTTCCATACCTGCAGCATGAAGGTTCTTGCCCTCACCCACAGGTTCCACACCTGCAGCATGAAGGTTCTCGCCCTCGTGCACAGGTTCCACACCTGCCAGCTCAGGCTGCCTTACAGAGTAGAGTATAGTATGAAGTGTCCGGAGGGGTTTGGGTCTCTCCAAAGGCCTCATCATGGAGGGAAGCCACAGTCACCACATTGGAAATAGGTAAGCCCTGAGAGAAGGTGGAGTGTTGGAGGTGGGGTAAGACATCGTATTACACCTGGCTGTCCTACAACAGTTGATTGTAAAATCAAAGGGAGTCCAAACCAAGCATGCTGAAATGGACATTGAAAAATCCAAATAACGCTAATGCTAAAACTAATTAGAATAAAATTATCTGAACAGACCCACTTGATAGTGTAGCAGTCAGGGAACATGCTGCCAGACCCAGATTTGTGTTCCAAGCAAGAGACCAGAAGATGCAGGGAGAGCATCTGATTTGGGATGCCTCCTGCCTTGGGAAGGGTCAGTGGCTCCACTGGCTACATGACTGCATCCTGGTGATGCAGGGGAGGGAGTTGTGTGGTAAGAAATATGTGGCCCTTAAGTCCTGCCTACTTTTGGCGCAGGCCCACCTGCCTGAGGTATGACACAGTCCGAGGTAAGACGAAGGTTCATGGTGCTCCACCACAGACTGGCTGTTCTGAGGTGGTGCCATTAAGCACAGTTCAGAGAGAGAGAGTGAGGCAGGATCTGGAGAGAAACTGTAGAGAGGGTTGGTAGGATGAAATCTTCCCCACCTCCAATGATGACTCCTGAGGACCTCACCACTCCTAAGGTGACTCTACCATTGGCCCAACTAAGCCTTCCCAGATAGGAGACATCTCTGGGGATAATGTCTCCTCCCATTGGGTCCTAAAATAAGGGTAAGCTGTGGATGGTATGGAGGTGGTGGTTGGGATTGGGACCACTGGAGGTCATCAGTGTGAGTGGTGTCTAGGGGCTCCTTAAATGGGAAAATCTTGGGGAAGTTGGACAGAAGTACAGGATCTGTTTTAGGGAGGGGGGATGGAAGGAGGTACCAACTTTGGTCAGGCGGGTGGTGATAGAGAAGGTACTAACCTCAGTCCTTGGGGAATGGAAGAAGGTAAGTTTTTTAGGAGGGGTGGAAGTACTAATTTAAGTCTGTTGGGGATGGGGGAAGCAGTGGAAGGAGGTACCAGCCTTGGTGGGGGGGGTGAGAAGGAAGTACTAACTTCAGACCACGGGGGAAGGGTGGAAGGAGATACCACCCTCATACAGTTGGAGGGCGATGGAAAGAGATACCAACATTGGTTGGGAGGGTGTTCAAAGGAGGTGTGCTGGATACATCTGAAATTTCTTCATTTTAAATTGATATGCTGTGCTTTAATGAATGAGAAAAGCTGATGTTGATCAAAGGAGGTATCAATCTCTATCTGGGATGGGGCTGAAAGGAGGTACTATCCTTGGTCTGTGGAGTTCCAAAGCAGTACTAGCCTTTACCATGGGGGATAAAAGGAGGTGTCAAACTTAGACAGTTGTGTGTGGTGGTGGTGGTGGGGGGCTATAGGTGTTACTAAGGTCACACCATAAGGATATGAAAAGAGTTACCAAACTCAGGCCATGGGGCGTGGAAGGAGGTACCACCCTCAAACCAGTGTGAGTGGAAGGAGGTACCATTCTCAGACCATGAGGATATGGAAGGAGGTACCAATCTCAGACCAGGAGGAGTGGGAGGAAGTATCAACCTCAAATCATGGTAATGGAAAGAGATACCAGCCTTAGACTATGGGAGGATGGAAGGAGGATCCAACCTCAGAAAATTTTGGGAGGGGTGTGGAAGGAGGTATTAATCTTAGACCATTGATAGATGGAAGAAGGCACCAACCTCAGACCTGGAATGGATAGAGGATATAACTTCAGACCTTGATGGGGGTATGGAAGGAGGAACTAATCTTAGATTATTGGGTGGCTGAAAGGCGGTACCAATCTCAGACCATGGGGTAAGTGGAAGGAGGTACCAACCTTAGACCATGGGGGAAGTGGAAGGAGGTACCGAACTTAGACCATGGGGATGGAAGTGGAAGGAGGTACAAACCTCAAATCATGGAGTGGGGATGGGAGGAAGTTCCAATCTCAGACCACAGATGGATGGAAGCAGGTGCCAAACTCAGACCATGGGGGAATAGAAGGAGGTACCAGCCTTGGAGCACAGGAGGATGGAAGGAGGTAGCAGCATCAGGATATGGAGGGAGGATCCAGCCTCAGACCATGGAGGGTATGGAGGGAGGATCCAACCTCAGACTATAAAGGGTATGGAATGAGGATCCAACCTCAGACCATGGAGGATATGGAAGGAGGATCCATCCCCAGACCATAATGGGATGGAACGAGGATCTAACCTCAGACCATGGAATGAGGATCCAACTTCAGACCGTGAGAGGGGTGGAAGGAGGTACAAACCTCAGACCAAGGTGGGGGTGGAAGGAGGTACCAGCCTTAGACCGTGAGAGGGATGGAAGAAGGCACCAACCTCAGTCCATGATGGAAATAGAAGGAGGTACCAGCCTTAGAGCATGGGGGAATGGAAAGAGGTGCTAGCGTTAAAGTATGGGGGATGGAAGGAGGTACCACCATCAGACCATGGAGGGTATTTAAAGAGAATCCAACTTCAGACCATGATGAAATGGAAGGTTGATCAAACCTCAGACCTTGATGAGGTGAAAGGAGAATCCAACCTCAGACCATGATGGATGGATGGAGGATCCAGCCTCAGACCATGAGGGGGATGGAAGATATACCAGCCTCAGATTATGAAAGGGGTGGAAGGAGGTACCAGCATCAGACCATGATGGAATGGAAGGAGGATCCAGCCTCAAATAATGTGTGGGGGGGGGGGTAGAAACAAACTTCAGACCTGGGGGGAAATAGAAGGAAGTACAGTGGCACCAGCCAGGATGCAATGCAGTATTGCTGCAGTATCCTGCAGAAAAATGTTGTCATTCAGTGGCAGTTAAGCCCTTTTGTCATGCAGTATTTTGTGATGTCATTTACTGGAAGTTATTGCATTACAGCATTGCTGGCTTTGCTGTACCAACCACAGACCAAGTAGGGGAGGTGTGGAATGAGATCCTTAGACTATGGGGGTGGGGTGGAAGAAGGTATCATTCTTGGTCCAGGAGAGAAAGGCATCAAAAGAAGACAGTAAACAAAAAATTGCTGTAACAATGTGAAATAAAACTCCACATAATGCAGATTCAACCCTTCTATCCTAAACAGTAAATACAGATACAAACCAAGCACAAAGAGAGAGCTGCATCAGGCTTACCCTCAAAGACCAATCCAAAAGTCATTCCAGGATTTTTTAGTCTATGTATTTAAATGGAGTCAAGTGGTCTCCCTCAGCGCCACATCAAGGCTAACCCCAGCAGGTTTCACATGTCAGGCACTCGACCCCATGGAGAGAAGGAACAGATGGCCAGCATTCACTCACTCTCTGCCAATCAACCATGAATCAGCATTGGCTATAACAGCAGAAGCTCACCTGCCTTCCCTGTTGGAGGGTGGGAGCTGCCACAGCGACACTGATTATCGAAGTGTGGGTGGGACAGACAGAACCATAAGTGGGAGGTGGTATAGCCTACAGCACTAACCTATGAACCTGGATTTCCAGCAGAGGGTATGAAACCCACAACTGCCACGTAAATACTGTGTGATCCTGAGCAAAACACCCTCCATGTGCTCCCAGGTCATACTAGGAAACAAGCTTCAGCTTAGTGTGCCTTTCCTGGCCAACATTCTAAAAATTTTAAAATGAATGAGGAAAATGGGGGACTAGCAGCTATAAATGACAGCCTTGTTCATAACTGACCTGTTGTTGCGATAGAGTACCTTATTTTTAATCCATATATTCCAAACAGGAAATAACAGTTGTTGTCTTGAGACCTGATGACACGTGGAAGTCTTCCCTCAGCAAATCACTCAGTGAGGGAGCAAAGTCAGATCTGTGTGCTAAAACCAAAGCAGGTGCTGGAGATGTACTGCTGCTCGCCGCGGGGGAACACAAGAATGTGGTAAGAAAAGTACTTTATTTTATACACACATTCTTCAAAACGAGGGGTGGTGGCCCATTCATTTTGTACAGTATGTCATTTATACTGTACCACAAACTCCTACTTACCTTCTGCACCACATAATTCAGCTCCAAGGCCAGTATCACCAATTACAAATCCTTTTCCCGATGTCACTCCTACCCCTGATGATGGCCTTTATTCCCAACATCTAACGTGGAGGAGGCAGCTGGGATTTCCAGAGATTAGGACATTATCTTTGGTATCCAGACCCATTTTTGCCCTGACAGATCCTCCCTGCCACTGGAGCTGTGGTGGGTGGCATGTGCTCGCTCATGACGCTAGTAACACGGAGTTGGAGCTCTGTGAGTTAGGTAACCCAAATTCTCCCCTGGTGTCCAAACTCGTTTGTTTCGTTTTTTTATTGACCAGGTGAGCACGGTAGACAGACAAATGCCTATTTTCAGGTATGATCTGGGAGTTTACAAGGTTAGCAGGCATACATCTGCTGCACCACTCGGACTCTGCTGGTACAGGGATGAAAGCTGGGCACATGACGTGAATCTGGGGCTGCTGTGTGTAAATGCACTACACTACCCTCAGCACCGCTGCCCCAAGTCTGTAACTTTTTTGAATTTACTATACTTTTTTCTCCTGTAGATTCCAACCGGCCCCTCTTCAGCTCCCTGCCCAGCCCCATTATCTGCCATCCCTGGGACTTGCCTCTCTCCTTGTGCCTGCATGTGAAGGGCTGCCCGTGGGCCACCCTTTAGCCCCAGACAGAGTTTCGGTGTCAGTTAGGGAGCAACAGCCTCAGTCAACGGTGCGGGATCTGTGGCAGGGCAGTGGGGGACATCCTGCTCAGTCGGAGATTTTCTGTAAGTTTTCTACCCGGTCCCTGACAGTCATGAGATGGTGCATTTGATGCTGAGATGTCAGAGTGCCAACACTTCCTCCTCATGTTCTGGCTGTATGGCACTGCCATCTGTTTTCACCCAGGTGGCAGTATTGTGGCAGAGACCAGGATCCCTCCCTCCCTCCCCTGAGGAGGCGAGCGTCCATGGAACACTCGGCTGTCCTCCCCAGCCGATCCTACAGCAACCCTGGCCCATTCCTGAACCTGGGTCGCTGGCGCCGCAGGCGGTACTGTTACCGTTGTGCTGGCAGGCCAGTTAGCTATTTATATAAAGATTTAAATGTTTCTTGAGTTTAGCTGCTTTATTTTTGTGTGCTGCACTGGTCCCTTTGCAATATCATCGGAATTGTTAAAGCTGTTCTTTTATTGGTTAAATGCTCCCATATGATGGGACTACAGTAGATATAAATATGTTATAGTATATAATGATTAGCCTTTGTTCTCTATAAAAATCAGCCTTCTCAAAATCCTTGTGCACATTCTAAACCATTTTACGCATTCCAAACAGTTGTGTGCATTCTGAACAATTGTTCTACACAGTTCAAAGGTCATACAATTTTAAATTTCTCATTTATTCCACACCTAGCTACTTACTAACCACCCAGTGCCCAAAGTTGTACCTTTTAACTTTCAAAGGTCTGTAAATTTGATTTTGATCATTGAATGGAACAAAGAAATGGCAAGATTTTTTGTTTTCACTTTTGTGGTGGTCTGTCACTCTGGTGTAAAAAAAACTATATAAAATAAAATATGGGCAACCACACAACTCGACATGTGTTTCCATCTGAGGGTTGAGATGACAGCATGAACCTCTTGAGCTTTGCTCTCGAGGTTCATATGCTGTCATCTCAACCCCTCAATGGAAACACAGTCTTCTGTGTGGTTGCCTATACATTATTCTCTATATAGTGTATCGTAGAGCATTGTTCTATATAGAAATCCATCCTTTTCAAAATGCTGTCGTACCACAGTTCAGAGGTCATGAAATGTGATTGTACCCTTCTGTGGTAGAACAACAATCAAACAACATGAAGTCTTGCTGTATTCTGACTATATGCAGTTAGCCCCAGCACTTGAACTGCTCTGGAGAGGAAGGGGTTAACTCTATGCCAGAGCATAGACTGTTGAGCTCGTGCTTGGTTTTCAAACCTCTGTCTCTGGTACATCTCAAAGTAACCATCAGATTCTTTACTCTGCCTAACTGTGAAGATGCTCCAGAAAATTTCTCCTCGCTGCTTCGGTTCGGTACAGTTCCTCGATTGGTTTATTATAACCATTTATTTATTTTTTCGGTCTCAAATCTCTGTCTACAGTACAGGTAGTATAGTTTTGGTAGATAGTGATAGAAATTGTGTTTCTTCGGTTTCTTTCCGGTCGGTCCAGTTGGGAAGCGAAATAATTGTTTACATCTTTTCTGTTTCTTCAGTAAGTGTGGTTTGGGACTTTTCGGTCTCAAAAAAATGACGACTTGTTCCGTTTTTTTAAACAGCCCTTGAAAAGCTGGTGACCAAAAGGTTTTTGTATTACCTTGCTTAACGACTGTTAAGGATAATTTTGGTTGGTAAGGCAATGTCTGAGAAACCCAAGAAGAAAACCAGTCCCACTGGGTTTCAGTACTGTACTGAGTGTGGGGAGGCTTTTGCTGAAGTTGATCCCCACCTCGTTTGTGTTTATTGTTTGGGGTTTGACCACCGCAGAACAGACTGCCAAATTTGTGCAAATTTCCCTAAGGCCACTATAGAAAAGAGATTAGCTCGGCTTAGGGAAAGAGAGGCAGCGAAGTCTGCTGATCCGAATGGCCAGCCCAGTTCATTTCCGATCGAACCTGAGGAGGTGCCTGCTGACACGGGTGATACCTCCTCGGCCAAAAGGAAATCAGATTCTGAAGGATCGGTTCCTTCAAAAGGAAAAAAGAAATCGACCAGTTTGGATCCTGCCCCTCAGATCCCAACCATGGAAGAGATTGCTAGAGCTATTAATATAGTTCAGTCGCTCCCTCCGGTTCCGACTAAACCAACACTGCCTGGCAAGCGATCGGTTCATTCGGTTTCAGCCCCTTCAGAATATGAACCAGAGGAGTATTATGAGTTGGACTGGGAGGGGGATCCTGAGGGAGACTATGAAGATGATTTTGGAGGCCTAGATGAGCCAGTAGAGCCTGACATCTCCCCAGACAGGCCTTCCAGTGTTTCCCCTCCCAGACTTTCTGAGTCCCCTTCACACTTTTTGTTTTATAAAAAGGTGGCAGAAACCCTCTAGCTACCAGCAGTGGAAGCTGTTGAGGAGGCAGAAGAACCTGACTTGTGGAGATGATGGATGTCCCAGAGTCTAAAAGATTGTCTATTCCCCTGCATAAGTCTTTGGGGAAACAAACTCAAAAAATATTAAAGATGCCATCTTCTATACCTCCTGTGGATAAGAGAATGGACAAGAGGTATACTTTGTCAGGTCCTGGAATGGATTTTCTTTATTCTCATTGCAGCCATGTTGGGGTAGTGCAGGCTGCAGCCTTTGACAAGGCTAACATCCCCTTGGCTTCACACCCTACATATAAGGATTCCAGGAAAGTGGATTCCATGGCAAAGAAACAGTACTTGGCATCTTCCTTGGGACTCAGGCAGGCTTCTTATATGTCTTATGTTGCTAGGTACCAGAAATCCAGGTGGGATATGGTTCTGGAGCTAGCTAAGAGTGCCCTTCCCCAGCTGGCCAAAGAGCTGGAGCAGGTGGCTGAAGATGGTATAGAGGCATCCAAAGTACAATTCCATGCTGCTGTGGACTCCAGTGATGTGACATCAAGAGTCCTGGCTACATGTGTCTCCTTTTGCAGGATACCCAGGCTAAGGCCATAGATTTTCCTGTCACTGACAGTTCTCTGTTTGGGGAGCAAGCAGAGACATAAATGAAAAAGATGGACGAATACAGGACCACCTACAGGAGTGCAGTGGCCAAGGAAAGGCAAGCCACTCCACAAAAGCAGCAGTCTAGGTCTGGCAGGGGCAGGCCTTTTTACCAAGCCCAGGCTTTCTCTTCTTTCCAGCAGAGGGGGTTCTTCAGAGGGAGAGGCAGAAGGGGGATGAGCAGGGCTGCATCCTCTTCTCAGTCTAGGGCTTCTGTCTAACAGACACCCTGATGTGTCAAACTGAGTCACCTCCTCAATTCCAGTAGGGGGCAGGCTGGCTTACTTCTTCCAGGCCTGGAAGTCTATCACTTCAGACAAATGGGTCCTGGAATTAGTAAGCCAGGGACTTGTTCTCAGCTTCAAAAGATTCCTCAGAATGAGAGCCATGTCCTTTACACCTGTAACACCTCTGGAAACAATTGCTTTAGAGGCAGAGGTTTCTTCCCTGCTGTCTCTAAAAGCTGTGGAGAAGGTTCCTCTACAGCACAGAGGGAGAGGTCTGTATTAAAGATACTTCCTTACCCCAAAAAAGACAGGGGAGTGGCAATCCAACCTAGATGTGAGATATCTGCACAAACATATCACAAAGCCCAAATTCAAAATGGTGAGTCTGGGAATAATACTTCCCTCTCTAAGGCCAGGAGACTGGTTAGCTTCCCTGGACTTCAAGGTTGCCTATTTCCACATTCCTATCAGATGCTCCCACAGAAAGTACTTCAGGTTCGAGTTACCCTCAGGTCATTACCAGTTCAGAGCAATGCTGTTCGGTCTAACATCTGCTCCAAGGGTATTCGCAAAATGCCTAGCAGTAGTAGTAACCTACCTCAGAAGGCAGGGAATCTCAATGTTTTTTTTTTTTTTTTTACCAATTATTTTACCAGGTGAGACACACTAAGCTGAAAGCTTGTTTGCGGGTGCAACCTGGGAGCACAAGGAAGTTAAGTGACTTGCTCAGGGTCACACAGTATGCACCTAGGGGGCTGTGGGATTCAAACCCAGGTCTCCAGATTTGCAGCTCAGAGCCTTAGCCCACTGCGCCATACTGCCTCCTAATGTTTCCTTACCTAGACGATTGGCTCATTGTAGGCCAGTCCTCAGACCAAGTCAAGGCAGCTCTAGAGGTCACCCAGAGGCTTCTTGGTTTTCTAGAATTCCTTATCAATTTACCCAAGTCAGTTATAGAACTGGCGCAACTCCTTACTTTTATAGGAGTGGAGCTGGATACTAGTCAGGCAAAGGCCTTTCTCCCTTGCTCAGAGGTAAAGGCCGTTACAGATCTGGGTTCCTCTTTTCGACTACTAGTGTCTCGTCCAGCCAGATATTTTCTTCAGCTTCTAGGCCACATGGCAGCCTCCACTGCGGTGGTTCAGGGAGCCAGGTATCAGATGAGGGACATTCAGTTCCACTTAAGGTCCTTTTGGTCTCAGAGAAAGGATTCTCTCACAAAGCTGATTCCAGTGACTCAGACTCTTGTCCAGGCTCTCCAATGGTGGTTAGAGGAGGACAATCTCAGACAGGGTGTTCCATTTCTCAGTCAAACACCCTCAGTGGTACTTACCACAGATGCTTCCCTTCTGGGGTGGGGAGACCATCTGGAGGAGCTCACTGCACAGGGTACTTGGTAACAGCAGGAGTCTCTCCTTCACATCAGTCTTCTGGAGCTCAGATCTGTGTATCTGGCCCTTCATACTCTTTCAGAATCAGTCAAAGGGAAGGTGGTACAGATCAGGATGGACAATACTACCACTATGTGGTACATAAACAAGCAGGGGGGCACTCGGTCCATGGCCTTGTGCACAGAAGCCATGAAGGTATGGTCACTGGCTTACTCTCTTCAGACTTCTCTGACAGCAGTACATCTTCCAGGGAAGGACAATATGCTGTCAGATGCCTTAAGCAGGATATCCCAGGGTAACCACGACTGGTCCCTGAACTCTCATGTTTTTCAGGTAATTTTCAAGATATGGGGCATTCCACAAATAGACTTCTTTGTGGCCCCAGACAGTCATCAACTTCCACTGTTCTGCTGCAGACCCCCAATCCTGGGGACTTTTCCTCTAGATGCTCTCCTGTTAGATTGGATAAACAGGTTTCCCACCTTTTCCCTCTGATATTCAGAGTACTGACCAAGATCAGGTCTCAACCCTGCACAGTGATTCTGGTGGCTCCGGATTGGGCCAGGCAACCTCTATTGCTGTTTCTAGCAGTGTCAATCCCCCTTTTTCTACCCAGGAGGCACGACCTCCTGACTTCCTCTCTGGGGAGGATTTGGTACCCCAATCTCCAGTCCCTGACTCAAGGGTTGGCTCTTGAAGAGTTAGAGTATGCAGGTCTGCACCTCTCTCAAGGGGTAATGGATATCCTTAAGGTTTCTAGGAAACCTTCCACCAGAAAAACTTACAATTCTAAATAGAAAAGATTCAGTATTTATTGTTCTCAGAGAGACACACAGCCAGATTCTGCGGGCATCTCCACAGCCCTGGATTCTCTGGTTAATCTTAATGGTTTCAACCTTAGGCCTGCTACCCTTAAAGTTCATCTGGCAGCTGTCTCTGCCTTTCTTTCTGTGGGGAAGGGATCTTCCCTTGCATCTCATTCTGTTTTCAGTAAGTTTTTCAAAGGTCTGGTTCATATCAACCCTCCTTTCAGGGAGCCTACTCCTGCTTGGCACCTGAATATCTGTATTGCACAGCTTATGCAGCCCTCCCTTCGAACCCTTGTCCTCAGCTGATCTTAAGCACTTGACTTGGAAGACTGTGTTCCTGTTAACTATCACTTCTGCCAGGAGAATCTGAATTGCAGGCCATCAGTGGAACCTGACTTCATTTCCTTTCATAGGGATAAGGAGGTCCTTGGACAAATAGAAATTGCTTCCTAAAGTGGTTTCTGATTTCCAGCTAAACCAATCCATGTCTCTGCCTGTATTTTTCACTGACCATTCTTCTTCTGGGGAGAGAAGATTGCACAGTCTGGATGTGAAAAGGGCATTTAGTTATTATGTAGAGGATAATGACTAGGTTGCGGTTGTTAACCGCAGTGTAATCGCCTTAAGTGGTTGCCAGGACAGCCTCATAAACCTCAAGAGTGCAGCTCAAGAGGTTTATAGTTGGCATTGCAACCGCATGAGGAGATTACGGTTGTGGTTAACAACCACGACCTTGTCATTGTATTTAATAGTGTATGGGCAAAGTATTGTTTAACATTCAGCTGTACGGTTTAAAACCATTATTTTCCAATTTGGTCAGCTGTAGTGACATTTCTCCATACATCACAGCACAACATCAGCATCCGTTTGAAGGAGGATGTCATAGGCATGAACATCCGAGGAGCTGCCACAATGCAGATTAAAAACAAAGAACTTGCAAAAGGGACAGAAAGACATTGCGGTCGATGTTGTGGCAGGCATTTACTGTTGCTATGGAATGTGCGCGTGTTTGAACTGCAGTCACGAACAGCTGATCAAAATTCTGTTGATAGACTTACTTCAGCTGGTGACATTCTAACCTGTAATCTCATCGGAATGACATGAGCAGGCTAGGTTTACAGCATTCTGATGTCATACTAATGGGATTATCAAGTTGTAATCTAATTGATTTGTAACAACAACAGACAGTCTCCATACATTATATAGAGCATACTAAAGCCCATAGAAATGATTGTCTTCAGTTATTTCTCACTTATGGAAAAGTGGGAAAAGGTAGACCTGCTGCTAAAAGAACTGTTGCCAGCCGGCCCGGTGGTGCTGAGGGTTGAGGCACTGGATGCCACACCTCGTACCATGCCGGCGACCCGGGTTCAGGAGTGGACTCGGGGGTCGGCCGGGGGGAGAAAGGCTGAGCGTCTGACGACAGCTCACCTTCTCCAGGGAGAGTGAGGGGACCCATCCCGGTGAGCGGTGACCTCTGGTGGAGGTTGGGAGCATGACAGCTCGTCAGCACCTTGGGGGTTTGATTGGTCACGGGCGGAGGCCTGTGGACCAATCATTTCTAGGGGCTGCATCATCAAGGGGGGGATGATGTTGCGGATGTCTGCGCACATGCCTTGACGTCAAGGGCTAGCAACGTCCTCACAGAACAGGGAAAATCACCCTCCAGAGCCGGGTAGATGGAGCTCTGAACCCAGTCGTGATATGCCACCGACTGCCGCTGTCTCAGGGACCTGAGAAGACATTAAGGTATAGGGGTGTTTCGCCCCACCCCAAACCCGGCCTGGGGGGTAATCCTCGGCAGGATGAGGGACCCAAAAGCAGCAGGTAAATCGGTAGTAAGGATGGGTTTCATTGGCGACTCCTGATGGGGCGGCTCTGGTAGGGACATAGGAGGGGAGAAAAAGAAATAAAAAAAAAAAAAACTGTTGCCAGGTGGATTGTCTCCTGTATTCAGTTTTGCTATTCAAAGTTGAGGAAAGAGCCTCCCTCAGGCCTGAGGGCTCACTCGTCCACAGGTACAGCTGCCTCCCTGGCAGCTGCTAGGGATATTCCTTTAGTGGAAATTTGTAAAGCAGCCACCTGGAAAACAGTGCACACATTGACCAAGCATTACTCCTTGGACAATCAGACCAGAAGTGATGCTAGGTTTGGCACAGCAGTACTGCAGAGCCTATTCCCAAAGTAAGGCTCTGTTAACCCCTCCTCCAGGGGGAAACTGCTTGGTAGTCTGCATATAGTCAGAATACAGCAAGACTTCATGTTGTTTGAAGAAAAAATTACTTACCATAGTAATGTTGTTTCTTTTAATGGAGTCTTGCTGTATTCTGACTTCCTTCCCTGCCTCCCCTCTCAGAACCTAGTTTTTGGGATGTGGGTGGGCAGGTACAGTGTTTCTCCCCAGAGGCGTACCTTTTATACCCTGCCTGGCTAGGTTAGTATTTTTCTGGTTATTGTTATTATTATTAGTATTATCATTGTTTACCTAAGGGAGGCAGTATAGCGCAGTGGTTTAAGGCTCTGAGCTGCAAATCGGGTGACATCCAGCAGACCAGACCTGGGTTTCAATCCCTCAGCTTCCACTTGCATACTGTGTGACCTTGAACAAGTCACTTAACTTCCCTGTGCTCCGAGGTCGCACCTGTAAAAAAGCTTTCAGCTTAGTGTGCTATTCCTGGTTAAACAACTAAAAAAGAAAAGGTTCTTCTTGGGTTCTCGACTTGAGTCTTATGGACCCAAGTATTTGTTGCCTATGGCTTAAATTTTACACAATTTCTGTAGCTATTAGTTAGTCTAGTGCTCGTAAGAATCTGACGGTTACTTTGAGATGTACCAGAGACAAAGGTCTGAAAACCGAACTCGAGCTCAACGTTCTGTGCTCTGGCACAGAGTTAACCCTTTCCTCTCCGGAGCAGTTCAAGTGCTGGGGCTAACTGCAAATAGTCAGAATACAGCAAGACTCCATTAGAAGAAACAGCATTACTATGGTGAGTAATTTTTTCTTCTAGAACCTCTAGAGACTGCACAAGTCCGTTTCATTGTGAAAGAGGAAAAAAACACAGTGCACACATTTCACGTAATACTATGCACTATAGAAGATACAGGATGAGCAACCCTGTGCATAACCAGTGTGTTCTGCCACCTCAAGGTTCTGATTCCCATGGACCTCTTGAGCTTCTCTCTTGAGGTCAGAGAGAATCAGAACCCCTCTGTGGCAAAACACACTGGTTGTTCATAGTTGTCCATCCAGTATTCTCTATATACACACAGTAGACCTGTCATCAACCAAAATAACATGATCCAGTCTTGTTTTTCAAAATGTGTTCCCATTGATGCGGCATAAATTTAAAAATTATAGGGTCGAGTAGGGTGTTCAGTGTTAAACCCCTGACTGTGCATCTTAAAAGCTCTGGCAGCATTTGACTAAATTAGCTGACATTTTGCATGTGTTGTCTAGTAGGCAGGTCTAAATATATGGAAAGTTTTGCGATGGCAGCATGTGTGGTTTCTGAGATCCGCATAGGTCATTTTCCTACAGACGTCTAATTTTTTTCCTGTATTTAACATGGGATTTGGGTTTGCTGTCACGGACAGCCTACACAGAATGGATTTTTTTTTCTGAAACTGTCAGAGTAGAAGCGTGCTATGCCAAGGTAGTGTCTTTGGAAGGTTTTGTGAAAAAAATATTACATGGTTCCACAGTTATAAGGATTTAAAAGGTTTTTTTTCTGTTCGGAGCATGCTCAGTAGGGTTTTTGGATGGTGCTCTGATCCGACACCAAAAGTTCTGTGTTGCAGACCATTTTTGGTTTCTCACCGCTTGCTTCTCACAGCACAAACTTTTTTTGTGTGTGCGCTGTGAGAGCTGCCATCTTGTTTTTTTCCCCCTCAAACTAAAAAAAACATGGAAAATACATTGGGGCTGGCAGTATAGCTTAGAGGTTAGAGTAATGAGCTGTGAATGAGCTTGGTACATCCAGCAGATCTGGGGTTGATTCCTAAAACCTCCACTTTATTTATTTATTCATTCATTCATTCTCAGATTACAATACCTTTGGGCACATAACAGGTCTTTTACAAAGGTTCCACATCAGTGGGAAGGGTGACAGACATACAATGGGTGGTATTACATAAAATATTGACAAGAAAGTATTTAAAATGACAATATGACATTAATATCGCAACTAAAATTAAAACTATGAATTAGTAGGAAATCAAAAATAACCTAATAAAAGGAGGCAGCCCAGGGTTCTTTGTCAAGTAGGTGTAGTTAGATTTGGGTGAACAAAAGTTCAGGTAAGTGAAGATAAACAGTGGAAAGAAGGTGGGTGGAGGGTGAGAGGGGTGAGGTGAAAGAAGGATCAGGGAAGGAGGCAGGAAATAAGGCAGAGCCATTGGGGTGAAGGTGGTCATTCGCAGAGAAAAGAGGAGAAGTAGGTATAGTATGGTAGGTGCATACTGCGTGACCCTGAGCAAGTCACTTAACCTCCCCAGCGCTCCCAGGTCACCCCTGAAAAACAGGCACTTGTGCCTAGTGGGCCTTAACGGTTACCAAAGAATACAATTAAAAAAAGGGGTCATTTTAAAAACAAACACTGAACCTAGCCGAACAGGACCTGTTCAGCAAGATTCTGTTGTTTGTTTTTTACAGTACCAGCCAAAAATACCTGTTTTTGGCACCCCAAAATGCAGAGTGCCCAGCTTAGCGACAGGAGCCATTCACCTTCATTCTTTGTATGAGAACAGCAGTACTTCCTTGAATGCTGAATCCACAGCTGGAAGTTGTGTTGCCGGCTTTAGCCGAAGTACTGAGATGGCGATCCACTGTTCTGTCTCTGTCTTAAGTCTCTCTGTCTGTCTATCTATGTACCTATCTATCTTATTTAAAGTCATTGTTAAGTGGACCTCAGTGCCCACATTGACATTGCAGAGGGGCTAGATGGGAAGGTATACATTTTTGTAGATGACACAAAGATCTGCAGTAGGGTAGACACTCCGAGGGTGTGTGTGGAACAAATGAAAAGAGATCTAAGAAAGCTTGATGACTGGTCAGAAGTGTGGCAACTGAGATTCAGTGCGAAGGAGTGCAAGGTCATGCACATACGGGAACAGAGACGGGGGGGGTACAAGTTGGGGGAGTGGTACTGACGACCACCACAC
The DNA here is from genome assembly GCA_016271365.2 of Neoceratodus forsteri. NCBI lineage: Eukaryota > Metazoa > Chordata > Ceratodontiformes > Ceratodontidae > Neoceratodus > Neoceratodus forsteri. Next base: position 51,302,613 of record CM028136.1, on the reverse strand, counting down.
AAGAAAGGGACCTGGGGGTAGTCATTTCTAATAACCTAAAGGCGGCCAAACAGTGTGACAGAGAAGTGGGGAGAACTAGTGGGATGCTGGGGTGCATAGGGAGAGGTATCACTAGCAGAAAGAGGGAGGTAGTCATTCCACTCCCTGTGTTCACTTCTAGAGACCACATCACAGAAAGGACATAGAAAGAACAGAGGCGTCCAGAGGAGAGCAACTAAAATGTTGCTGGGCCTGCATCAAAAGTCCTATGAGGAGTGGCTAAAAGACCTCAGTATGTGTACCCTGGAGGAAAGAGGGGATATGATGGAGGCTTTCAAATACCTCATGGATCTAGAACTTGCCTACTAGACAACATATGCAAAATGTCAGCTAATTTCGTCAAAATGCTGCCAAAGCTATTAAGGTGCAAAGTTAGGGGTTTAACATTGAACCCCTACTCAACCCTAACTATAGGGGCACTACTGCATACCTATAAAATGAAGCAGTAGCACCACAATATAAGGGTTACATAGGTTAATTCAAGCTAATAGACAGACGTCCTTCGAGGTTGCCATATTCCCAAATTAAAATAGAGTTGTTAACTCGCTAAAGTGTCGATCTAAGTTGTTCTTAAAACTATTCATACTGGGACTTTCAACAATAACTAATGGGAGTTCGTTCCAGGGAACCACCACCGTTTGACTAAACCAGCTCTTATTTTGTCTGTTATGTCTCCTACTACTACACCAATCAGTTTTGGGCTGGATTCCTATCTCAGCTCAAAGCTTATCATCTCCCATAATTCTATATAGCAAACATAAGTGCCCCCTAAACCTCCTGTAGTGAAGGGAGTAACGGTTGAGGGATGATCATCTCTCTGCATATGGTTTGTTCTTAAAACCCTTTATAGATCTGATGAATCTTCTCTGTACTCCCTCTAATTTTTTTTTTTTTTAAACTTTAGTCTTTATTCAAGCTGTGCAGAATAAATGTTTACGACTTTGAGAATCAAAATACAGACTTAATACTTTGTACGGTAGTACATTCCATTTCATTGTTATACCAAAAAGACCAGAGATCTAAGGGTTTAGTCGTATTTAAATTCACAACTACGGATCGCCCTGGCCCAAGAGGGAAGAGGTGTGCTGTGTCTTAATTTCCTGACGTGGTTGCCCTGTCTGGCTGGAGCCAGACTACTTATCTCGACCATCTCTGAACATAAAGAGTGGTCTTGTGATTTATTTTAAAGGTGAATTCCTCCAGTTCAGCCAGTCCTTTAATGATTAGGATCCAATCTTGTTTTTGGGGTACAGTGGGACTAAGCCAGGTCCTGGTTATCGCCTTATGGGCCGCTGTCGTTAAGATTGCCCAAAGGTACAGCGAATCAGGTCCCCTAACCTCAGGGGGAGGAATCCCTAGGATCAGTTCTTCCCAATTCATCGGCTGAGTGATGGCCAAAATGCTCTTTATTGCTGATGTAATATCAGCCCAAAATCTGTTAAGTCTAGAACAAGCCCAAAAAATGTGTAGGTAGTCTGCCCTATCTTCTCCACACCCCCTCCAGCAGCCAGCCGAAAGATTTGGGTTCCTTTTATTTAGTACCTCAGGTGTAAGGAAAAAACAGATCCTTACCTTTCAGGCAAATTCTTGCCAGAGAGGTGATCTAGTTGCCAATTTAGCAGTGTGGAAGACGGAATTCCAGTTGATAGGGGCAAAGCCCAAACCGGCTTCCTCCTGCCATATATTTTTAATTTTGGTTAGAGGATCAGATCTTATGGTTCTTAGAGCCTTGTAAAGAATAGAGATCTGACCCTTTTGGACCGTTAATAATTTTATCTGTTGAATGGCTGCTAGTAGGGGGGGCCACCCCATCCAGACACACCACTGTCCTCTGAAGCGAAGTGATATATGTTCTGACCTGGAGGAACCTAAAGTGGTCTGCGTTCTTAAGCCCAAATCTATTCTTAAGTGAATTAAAATCTAAGATTAGATCACCCTGGGTAAACTGCCCGAGAAATGTCAGGCCCATCTTACTCCATAGCTTATATGTAGGGTCAAGTCGATTAGGGAGAAAGTCTTCAGTCCAGACTAGTCTCCTAAGGGTCCATAGTGAAGATAACAGTTTATATTTTTGCCAGTCTATGAACCGAGCGGAGGGTCTCACCTACCGAGCTAAGCCGGGGCATCGGTTGAAGTCGGGTTAAGAAAGGAGTTAATATTCGATCTTCGAAGGCCGGCCTGCACCCCCCTTCTCCATATCCCTCCAGCCAGAGGCGGAGCTGGGACCAGATCACTGAAGAGACTGTTTCAATTGTACCATTAGGAAATAATCCTCCAGATCTGGGAGTGACCTACCTCCTGCCTCACAATGGGCCTGTAATGTTTTTAACCTTATACTTGGTCTCTTATTGGCCCAAACAAATCTAGAGATCATTTTATGCCATGTCTGGAAGTTAGATTTATGGATATAGGGGTATACACTGAAACAGATACAAGAATTTTGGCAATACATTCATAATTATAGCTTGAATTCTGGCATGCATAGGGATATTAATTAGGGACTACCTTTCCAGGTCTTTCTTGAGAGAAGTCGTCAGGGGTGAATAGTTTGCTTTAAATAATTTAGATGGGTGTTTGGTAATGTGAACCCCCAAATATCTCATACCCCCAGCTGTCCAATTTAGTGGGAGGAGTTGGCGGATGCCCTCAGGTGGATTGAAAAAGAAGCTTAAGGCCTCTGTTTTGGTCTTATGTAAAGAGTAACCTGAGTGCCTCCCAAAAGTCTCCAGTATAGGCCACACTTGTTCTATCGATTTGTGAGGCTGAGAGAGAGACAGGAGAATGTCATCTGCGTATAGCAAGATCTTCTTCTGTATTCCCCCCACTTCGATCCCTGACACATCCTGTGCCCTTCTGATAGCCTCCGCTAGGGGTTTGATATAGAGTGCGAACAGCAGGGGGGAGAGAGGACACCCCTGCAGTGCCAAGGTGAAATCTGCTAGACAGACTCCCGTTTACCCTGACATATGCCTGAAGGCCCTATATAAGGATCTCATGGTGTCTATAAAAGCTGGAAACCCCTATGTTCAAGTACGAAAACAGGAACTCCCATGAGACCCTGTCAAAGGCCTTTTCCGCATCTAGGCTTAATAAACAAGCTGGGGTGCAGTGCGTTGGATCTTATTAATCATGTCTAAGGCAGAGCGTACTCCATCAGGTGCTTGTCGCCCAATACAAATCCAGATTGGTCTGACTGAATTAACTCGGTAGTATCGGGTTAAGTCTTGGCTATTATGGAGGTAAAATCTTGTAATCTTGATTTAGTAAGGATATGGGTCGGTAAGATTCACACCTCGAGGGATCTTTTCCCTCTTTATGCAAGGCTGTTATGGTGGCATATTGCCAGGAGGTGGGGGGGGGCCACCCCCAGACCAAATGTTTGAGAAAGCGTTATGGAGAAGGGGAACCACTTCAGGGGCTAAAGTTTTGTAAAATTCAGCTCCAAACCTGTCAGGGCCAGGACATTTGGCCGGCTTAAGTTTTTTAATTGTGGAGATAATTTCTTCTTGGGTAATGGGTTTGATCAGTGTTTGGGCAGCTTCTACGGAGAGAAGAGGGAGTGGTATAGAGCTCAAGTAGTTTCGCTTGTCTTGTAGAGAGGTATTTTCTACTGACTCATATAGTTTAGAGTAGTACTCCACAAATGAATCTGCTATCTGAGTTGCTTGTCTAGCCATTTGGCCTGTTCGGGGCAAAACTATTTTAGCTATTGTAGCTTTGGCTGCACGGTGGCATAATCTATAGGCTAAGAGTTTAGTGCCTCTAGACCCACCCACATAATATCTTTGTTTTAAATAAAACAAAGCTTTTTCTACCTCTAGTTTTTGGATATTATGTAGGAGTTCCCTGCACTTTAAGAGTTCCCTGCCCCAGGACTCCTCCCATTCAGTTTTTTGGGCGTCTTCTAGTTCCTTGATCTGGGAGATTAATTTCTGCTGGCATTGCACTGATTCTCGTCTTCTACGAGAAGCTATTGATAAAAGTTTGCTTCTAAGGACGGCTTTAATAGTGTCCCATAATATCTGAGGTGAAACCTCTTGCCTGATATTTTCCTCAAGGGTAACTTTCAGGTAATCCCTGAGTTCCTTCAGAACTCCTTTGTCCTGAAGGAGAGAGGTGTTCAGTCTCCAGTGTGTGGTCCGTTTAGGTAGCCCCAGCTCCACCTCAGGTAAGCGGGACTATGATCTGAGAGGATAGTTGTGCCCACCCATATAGAGGGAAATCTGTTCAAGTCACCCTTAAATGTGAAGAACATGTCTAGGCGAGAAAAAACCCTAAACCTGGGTGAAAAGCAGGTATACTCCCGTGCTCTCGGGTATTTTTCTCTCCAAATGTCACACAAGCTTATCTGTTCAAGCTGGATTTTAACAGAGCGAGCTTTGGCTACATCCACTTTTGGGATCTGGGAGGTTGAGTCAAGGGCCCTGTTTAAAACTATGTTCCAGTCTCCTCCCATTATTAACATACCTCTAGCCTTTTCGGCCACTAACTGTAAAATACTTGAAAACACTTTGGTAGGAGATCCAGGGGGGATGTAAATATTTGCCAGAGTTACTTGTGTGTCTTGGATGGTCCCAATTACGATGATGTACCTAGCCTCAGGGTCTTCTGTCACCTCCTGCTGTTGAAACTGTAGCTTCGACAAGAGTAGTATAGCTACCCCCCTCTTTCTGCCCACTGGAAGAGAGGAGTGATATATCACTGGGAAGGCCTTGAATTTAAGCTTTTGGGCTTCCTGAGGAGAGAGGTGCATCTCCTGCAGAAACACACCTCCGCATCCCTGGGACACAACAAATTGCTGGATCCTCTTTCTCTTCATTGGGCTGGACGATCCGTTCACATTCAGAGACATAAACTTGGTGGTACAACTAGCCATATTCCTTCCACCCAAGATTGACATTCCTTTTCTGAGACATAGATTCTCTAAGCGTTACCAATTTAAGTTTATGACAAATCTGCAGAGCTAAACAATTAATGTAATAAACCTTGAAACTTAGAAAAAACCTTTTTGCAACTATTCTACTAGAAAACAATTGCTCTGGCCTCATCCATTTTGAGGCCATGAGCTGACTTATGATATGCCTCGGCGGAAGCTCCTTTCAACCTGGTTGCCCAATAATCAGTGATAAGGCTTCCAAGGGAATGCTGACCGATATTTGGCAGCAAAGGGGGGGGTCTGAGAAAACAGACCAGGTCAGGGCACTCAGAAGTGCAATGAGTGTTCCTTGGGGGGCCCTGAAATACCCAGGAGTAAGGCCCCACCCCCTTCTGTCAGGAGTAGACTGCATAGGGAACAAGGAAAAGAAAACAATTCCCGACAGGTGCCCGGTACCCACCCACTCAAACATACCTGTAACTACGGATAATAAATCCCAAAGGGGGAGGGAGAGAAACCCCCCCCCCTCAGGGGCTGACTGAAGTTCGCCTTGGTTCCAATGGTTAAGGCATTCTGTAGTTAGCAGCCCCAGCCTTTATGGGCTAGATATTCGTCACGTCCCCTTTACCCATAGCCTGTTTCTTCCCCAAAGGGGGGGGACACCTCGATGTCACCTCGAGATGGCAAGGACCCTCACAAAGACAGTCTCCACCCTCCAGTGCCCGCTTTCAATTAGGTATATGTACCTGTACCCCCCAGAAAGTGAAGAGTGAGCTTCGTCTTGAACCAGTTGCACCTTACATGTATGAACGCCCCCTCTAAACCCTCGTGAAGCTTAAACCCCCATGCAGTGAGTGACTGGCTAAAACCAGTCCTCCCGCGAAGGCAAATCCAGGGTAGAGAGGCCGCCGAAGCGTCTCCCCAAGGCGCAACCTGTCAAGAGATTGATTGCTGGGTTGTAAGCCTTACAGAGAAGAGAGAGCTGAGGCAGTAGCAATGCCCTCCCTCCGGGAGGCCTCCCTGGCGGGAAGGTGCATCCAGCCCGGTCACGCGACACGCCGCCTCCAGCCGCCTCCCCACGTCCCCCGTCCCCACTGCTTCCCCGCCCACACGGGTGGCAGCAAGCCGGGCCATCCAGCAAGGGAAAGGAAGGACAGGCCAGCACCACACCGGACCCCCTCCGGCCCTGCCCCCAGCCAGCCAGGGCCGAACCGCAAAATCCCTGCCCCCAACAGGACCCCCAGCACCGAAGCAAGCCCACACACCACATACATGGAAGGGAAACACAGAAGGAGAACAACGCTGGAGCCAAGACGCCGCTGGGCAGGAGCCAACCTCCATCCCTATCCGTCCGACGGAGAGAACTGGCACTCCTGGTCCCCTCGCAGCTATCTGCAGTTTACGTGGCAGACAAGTGACCGATCACTGTAGCGAACTGTGGCCCTTTAAACTGAGTGACATAACCAGATTATGTTCGTGAAGGCCCCCCCACCGCGTAACAAACAACATCAAATATAAAAAAAAAAATGTAAAAAACGTCAGTGGAGAGGATAGTCGGGACGGCATCAGTGACACCAGGAGCACATAAAAGTCATCAGGTGGTTGATTGGCCCGGCCACTATGGACGCATGAAACTACCTCTAATTTGTTAATATCTTCCCTATTCTGTGGAGACCAAACTTGCGTGCAGTACTCCAAATGAGGCCTAACCAATGCTACATAAAATCATCCCTGCTGGATACATGCCTTAGGATGCAGTTGAGATTCTGATTTGCTTTTTAGACCCGTGTCTTACAATGGGAACCAAACTTCAGATCAGCAGTAATCGTAATTCCCAAGTCTCTTTCTTCATTAGTATCTATGAGTGCAATATTTGCAAGTTTATAAGAGACCAGTCCATTATGTTTGCCCAAATGCATGACCTTACATTTTGCAGTGTTCAGGACTAATTTGTTAGATTCTGTCCACTCAGAGATCTCATCAGTAGCACTCTATAGAGATACAACATCTTCTTGATTGTTCACTACTGTCCCCAATCTACAATCATCTGCAAATTTATAAAGCCAAATTTTTGGGTTGTTTAGTTTAAGGGAAGATATGTATATATTAAAGATTCTTGGTCCCAGGACTGAGCCCTGGGGAACTCCACTAGTGATTGGTGCCCAATCAGAAAGTAACCCATTAATGGTTACCCTTTGTTTTCTCCCCTGCAGCCATGCCGATACCCAGTTACAAATATTACCATTCAGATTGATCCTCTAATAGGTTTAATAGTTCCGTGTGGGGCAGTTCGTCAAAAGCCTTTGCGAAGTCCATATAAACCACATCGACTGAATTCTCAAAATCCAACTCTTTATCGACATTCTCATAGAATGCCAAAAGATTTGTTTGGCAGGACCTGGATTTTGTAAACCAATGTTGTACGGATTCGACCAGGCCATGAGTCTTTAAAAAGTCTAAAATTAAATCTTTAACTAACCCTTCCATAACCTTCTCTATTAAGGAGGTTAAACTCACAGGCCTAAAGTTGTCAGGTTTTGATTTGGGCTCTTTTTTCAAAATGGGGATTGTTATGGCAGTTTCCAATCTAGGGGTACTGTTCCTGTATCAAGAGAGGCCTGAAAGGTACAGGTGATTGGTTAGGTCAGTACATCTACTAGTTCATGTAGGACTCTTGGGTGTAAGTCCTCAGGGTCAGGTGATTTGTTGATATCTAACTTTCAAACAACATGAAGTCTTGCTATATTATGACAATTGTAGTTTGTCCCACCATTAGAACTGCTGCGGAGGTGAAAGAGTTAACTACCATGCCAGGCATGGAGTTTAGAGCTCGAGCTCGGTTAGAGAAACTCTGTCTGGTTATTTTCAAACCGAAACTGTCAGATTCTTTACTCCGCCTCACTGAACAGTCGCTCGGGAGATTTCTCCTACTGCTCGGTTCATTTCTCGGTTTAAACAGTATTTTCTCTGATAAATTCAACCGCGAGTATTATTATTTTAACCGCAAACCGATCGGTTCAAGCTCTGTCTGTGGTATTGTAAGTAATAGATAGGTTTATTTCTGTGTGGAACTTTAAATTTTTATCGGTTGGTTGAACCGATCAGAATATTAAAACTTTTAAAAGAAAACATTTTAAGGCTTTTAGAGTGCGGTTCGGTTCTTATCGGTTCTAAAAAAGCAGTTTCATTACAGTTTTTCCCGACCCGTGACACGGTTGGGAACCGATAAGGGTGTCTTGCCTGGCACTGGCCGTTAAAAGGCAAGTTTCTTGGTTAGGCTGGCATCATGTCTGAGAAACCCAAAAGAAAAACTGGGCCCACTGGGTTTAACACTGTAGTGTCTGTGGGAAGCCTTTGCCAAGGCGACCCACACACTATGTGTCTGTGTCTGGGTTTGACCACCTCAGTTCAGACTGCCAGATTTGTAAAATTTCCTGCAGCCACCCTGGACAAGAGAGTGGGCAGGCTCAGGGAACAAGAGGCCAAAAGTCTGCTGACCCGGATGGCCAGCCTGGTTCGGTGCCAACCCGAACCGGAGGAAGTGCCCTCTGACCAGGGCCAGACTTCTCGGGCAAGCAAGCTGGCTCTGAGGAGCCAGTTCCAGCAAGAAAACTAAAAATCAGCAGGTTTGGAGTCCAAAATTCCTTCTCCAACTGCTGCAGAAATAAAAAAGCTATACAGATTGTACAGTCACTTTCTCCGGTTCCGTCAAACCGCCACTGTCTGGTAAAAGGTCGGTTCGGCCGGTTCAACCGGTTCAAGAATATGATATTGAAGAGTTTTATGAACCAGAGGAGGGGAGGAGGTTTATGATCAGTGTGAATGTGACTTTGAGAGTCTGGATGTGTCCATTGAACCGGACATCTCCCCAGACAGACCTTTGGAATCTCCCCCTATGCTTTCTGAGTCCCCTTCTCACTTTTTGTTTTATAAAAAGGTTGCTGAAACCCTCCAGCTCCCATTAGAGGAAGCTGTGGATGAGCAAGAGGAACCTGATTTTGTGGAAATGATGGATATCCCAGAGTCTAGGAGATTATCTATTCCCTTACATAAATCATTTAGGAAACAAACAATAAAAATACTAAAAGCTCCTAATTCTGTGCCTCCTGTTGACAAGAAGATGGACAGTAGGTACACTTTATCAGGTCCTGATACAGACTTTCTTTCACAGCAATGCAGTCATGTTGGGGTAGATCAGGCTGCAGCCTGTGATAAGGCTAACATTCCCTTGGCTTCACATCCTCCTGACAAGGACTCCAGGAAGATTGATGCCATGGCTAAAAAAACAATACATGGCAGCGTCCTTGGGGACTCAGACAAGCAAATTACATGGCTTATGTGGCAAGATACCAAAAATCTAGATGGGACACTGTCATGGCTTTGGCCAAACAGGCCCCTGGCCAGCTTGCCAAGGAGCTGGAGCAGGTGGCTGCTGATGGTATTGAGGCATCCAAGGTGCAATTCCATGCTGCTGTGGATTCTAATGATGTATCCTCTAGAGTCATGGCTACATCTGTGGCCTTCGTAGGTTAGCTTGGCTCAGGTGTACTAGTTTGTCACAGGATACCCAGACTAAGGCCATGGATTTTCCTGTGGTAGGGAATTCTCTGTTTGGGGAGCAGACAGAGAATTACATGAAGAAAATGGATGAATATAGAACAACTTATAGGAGTGCACAAGCCAAGGAACGGCAAGTCACTCCTCAGAAGCAGACCCCCAGGGGTAGAGGTAGGTCTTTTCACAGGCCTTTTTACCAAACCCAGGCTTCAAACAACATGAAGTCTTGCTATATTATGACAATTGCAGTTTGTCCCACCATTAGAACTGCTCCGGAGGTGAAATAGTTAACTTCATTCCATAAATGGAACTTTGAGCACGATCTCTAAAATAGAAGCTCTGTCTGTGGAGATTCAAACCTGAACTGTCAGATTCTTTACTCCGCCTCACTGAACAGTCGCTCCGGAGATTTCTCCTACTGCTTTGTTCATTTCTCGGTTTAAACAGTATTTTCTCGGTTAAATTAAACCACGAGTATAATTATTTTAACCACAAACCGATCGGTTCAAGCTCTGTCTGTGGTATTGTAAGTAATAGACAGGTTTTATTCTGTGTGGAACTTGTAAATGTTTATCGGTTCGGTTCGAACCGATCAGGTTGGTTAAAACCTTAAAGAGTAAGCATTTTAAAGCTTTTAGAGTGCGGTTCCCGGTTCTTATCGGTTCTAAAAACGGATTTCATTACGGTTTTTTCCATGACCCGTGACACGGTTGGGAACCGATAAGGGTGTCTTGCCTGGCACTGCCGTTAAAAGGGCAAGTTTCTTGGTTAGGCTGGCATCATGTCTGAGAAACCCAAAAGAAAAAACCGGGCCCACTGGGTTTCAACACTGTAGTGTCTGTGGGGAAGCCTTTGCCAAGGCTGACCCACACACTACATGTGTTTATTGTCTGGGGTTGACCACCTCATTTCAGACTGCCAGATTTGTAAAAATTCCCTGCAGCCACCCTGGATAAGAGAGTAGGTAGGCTCAGGGAACGAGAGGCCAAAAAGTCCGCTGACCCGGATGGCCAGCCCGGTTCGGTGCCTACCGAACCGGAGGGAGACCTCTGACCAGGGCGAGACTTCCTCGGGCAAAAGTAAACTAAAAAAAAAAAAAAAAAGAAAAGAGAAAATCAGCAGGTATGGACTCCAAAATTCCTTCTCCAACTGCTGCAGAACTAGCAAAAGCTATACAAATTGTACAGTCACTTTCTCCGGTTCCGTCCAAACCGCCACTGTCTGGTAAAAGGTTGGTTCGGCCGGTTCCACAGGTTCAGGAATATGATATTGAGATTTTATGAACCAAGAGCAGGGGGGCATGATGATGATCAGTGTGAATGTGACTGAGAGAGTCTGGGTGTGCCCACTGAACGGACATCTCCCAGACTGACCCTTACAATCTCCCCTATGCTTTCTGAGTCCCTTCTCATTTTCTGTTTTATAAAAAGGTTGCTGAATCCCTCCAGCTCCCATTGGAGGAAGCTGTGGATGAGCAAGAGGAACCTGATTTTGTAGAAATGATGGATATTCCAGAGTCTAGGAGATTGTCTATTCCTTTGCATAAGTCTTTTAGGAAACAAACAATAAAAATTTTAAAAACTCCTAATTCTGTGCCTCCTGTAGATAAAAAGATGGACAAAGGTACACACTGTCAGATCCTGATACAGAATTCCTTTCGCAGCAATGCAGTCATGTTGGGGTAGTTCAGGCTGCAGCCTGTGATAAAGCTAATATTCCCCTGGTTTCACATCCTCCTGACAAGGATTCCAGGAGGATTGATGCCATGCCAAAAAAAAAAAAAAACAGTATATGGCAGCCTCCTTGGGACTCAGGCAAGCAAATTATATGGCTTATGTAGCAAGGTATCAGAAATCTAGATGGGATACTGTTATGGAATTAGCCAACAAGCCATGGCCAGCTGGCTAGCTGAACTAGAACAGGTGGCTGCCGATGGCATTGAGGTTTCTAAGGTGCAGTTTCATGCTGCTGGATGTTAATGATGTTTCCTCTAGAGTCATGGCCACATCTGTAGCAGAGGTTGGCCTGGCTCAGGTTTACTAGCCTGTCACAGGATACCCAGACTAAGGCTATGGATTTTCCTGTGGTGGGAAATTCTCTGTTTGGGAGCAGACAGAGAATTACATGAAAAAGATGGATGAATATAGGACTACTTACAAAAGTGCCCAAGCTAAGGAGCGGCAAGCCACTCCCCAGAGGCATACCTCCAGGGGTAGGGGTAGGCCTTTTCACAGGCCTTTTTATCAGACTCAGGCCTCCTCTGCTTATGCTCAGAGGGGCTTCTTCAGAGACAGAGGCAGACGGGGTGTGGGCAAGCCTGCTCCCACCCCTCAGCCTAAAGCACCTGCTAAGCAGGCACCCTGATGGGGTGCCCAGGGCTGATTCTCCTTTACCAGTAGGGGGCAGGTTGGCTTACTTCAGTCAGAACTGGGCGTCTTTAACCTCAGACAAGTGGGTTCTGGAAGTAGTAAGCCAGGGTCTGGTTCTCAGCTTCAAAAAGTTTCCCAAGATGAGAACCAGGTTTTTTCTACCTGCAAGTTCTTCAGAGACCCTTGCTCTAGAAGCAGAGGTCTCAACTCTGTTGGCTCTCAGAGCAGTAGAAAGGGTTCCTCCTCTGCACCAAGGCAGGGGTCTGTATTCCAGATACTTCCTTACCCCAAAAAAGACAGGAGAATGGCGGCCCATCTTAGACCTCAGATATCTGAACAAGCATCTTTTGAAACCAAAGTTCAAAATGATAACTCTGGCAATGATTTTACCCTTTCTAAGGCCAGGGGACTGGTTAGCTTCCCTGGACCTCAAGGATGCCTATTTTCACGTCCTATCAGAAGCTCCCATCGAAAGTACCTCAGATTGAACTGCCTCAGGTCACTACCAGTTCAGAGCAATGCCCTTGGCCTTACCTCTGCCCCAAGGGTATTCACAAAATGTCTGGCAGTGGCTCACTTAAGGAGGCAAAGATTGCTGTTTTTCCCTATCTAGACGACTGGCTCATTGTAGGCCAGTCCCCAGAACAGGTAAAATCTCACCTGCAAGTCACCCAGCAGCTTCTCACCTCCCTAGGCTTTCTGCTAAATCTGCCAAAGTCAGTTCTGGAACCGGTCCAGTACTCACCTTTATAGGGGCAGAATTGGACACAAACCTAGCCAGACCTTTTCTTCCCTTAGATGGGGTGAGAATTTGATAGCTCTGGCCTCCTCCTCCCTTCACTCTGCAGGTCTCTGAACCAGCAAGACACTTTCTGCAGCTCCTGGGGCACAACAAATATTACAGCTTGTGCGAGGGCAAGATTTCAGGCGAAGACATTCAGTTTCACTTGAGCCTATTGGTCTCAGAGAAGGAACCCCCTTCCAAGCTTCGGTCCCCATTGACTAGAACCTTGATCCAGGCCCTCAGTGGTGGCAGGATCAGAGCAATTGGGATTGGGGGTCCCCTTCATTCCCCACTGCTCACACTTTGACTCTCACCAAGATGCCTCCCTCCTGGGGTGGGAGCCCACGTAGACCTCTCCACTCAGAGTGTGATCCCCCAGGAATCTCTGCTCCACATCAGTTTGCTGGGCCCAGGCACATCTTTTTAGCTCTTCAAGCGTTTTCTGCATCTTTTCAGAACAAAGTGGTACAAGTCAGAAATGAACCCAACACCACAACAATGTGGTACATCAACAACAAAGGGGGCACCGGTCTTAAGTAGCACACCGAGGCAATGAGATTATGGTCTCTGGCCTATTCCCGAACACTTCCTCATAGCAGTTCACCGTCCAGAAAGGACAATGTCCTAGCAGATGCTCTCAGTAAGTTTCCCAGGGCCATCACACAATGGTCCCTGGATCCTCAAATATTGAGGATAGTTTTTGCCAGATAGGGGCACCCCTCAGATAGATCTTTTGCAGCCCAGACAATCACCAACTTCCTCTGTTCCTGTTGCAGGCCTCAGTGTTGGGTTCAATCCCCCGGAGCCCTTCTCCTGGATTGAGAAGGAGTTTTCTTATCCTTTCCCCCTTCCCTCTCTATTCAAAGTGTTAGTCCAAATCAGATCTCAGCCCTGCAGGGTGATTCAGCAGCTACGGATGAGCCAGGCAGCCCTGGTACCCCTCCTTCTGTTCACCGAGTCCATCTTCCCCTTTCCCTCCCAGGTCACAACCTGATAACCTGTGCCCAGGGAAGTTTGGTATCCGAACCTCAAATCCCTCAACCTCAAGGCCCTGGCTCTTGAGGGTTAAATTGCTTGACTTACACACTCTCTCAGGGTGTCCTTTAAATCCTAAAACTACAGGAAGCCTTCACTGAACTACTTATAATTCTAAATGAAGGTTTTCCATTTGGTGTACAAGGACTCATATTTCCCAAGAATCTGCTAGATTGCCCATTGTATTGTTAGATTACATGGTCCATCTCTTAATTCCTTGGGCCTCAGACCAGCTACCCTAGAGTTCAATTTGGCAGCTGTTTCTGCTTTTGTTTCAACAGGGAAAGATCATCTCTTTCCGCTCACCCTGTGTTCCAAGTTTTTTTAGGGATTACTCCATACTAATCCACTTTTTGGGATCGGGCCCCTGCCTGGGTGCTGTGTTGCATTGCCCAGTTAATGCAACCTCCTTTTGAACCTCTGTTTTCTGCAGAGCTGAAGTATCTAACGGGGAAAACTGTTTTCCTAGTGGCTATCACTTCTGCTAGGCAGCATAGGTGAGTTACATGCCTTGTCAGAGAACGGCTTTATTTCTTTCCACAGGGATAGTGGTCCTCAGGACTAACAGGAAGTTTGCCTAAATGGTTTCAGATTCCATCTTAGCAATCTATCTCCCTTCAAGTAATTTTCTCTGAACACTCCTCTTCTGCTGAGAGGAGTTGCACATCCTGGATGTTAAGAGGGCTCTTAGTTATATCATAGAACTTACCAGGTCGCAGGTTGAATCCTACCAACTTTTCCTCTCTTTTGGTGAGGTTGGGAAGGAAAACTGCCACTGAGATCAATTGCCAGGTGGATTGTCTCTTGTATCAATTTTGTTATCAGAAACTGGGCAGAGACCCCTCTGGCTTGAGGGCTCTTTCTACAGAGGTACAGCCATCCTCTAGCTGCTGCCAGACATCCCTATATTGAAGATATGCCAGGCACTACTTGGAAAGCGGTACACTTTCATAAGCATTGCTCCCTGGATGTCAGGCTCCGGAGAGATGCCTCGGTTTGGCACAGCTGTTCTTCAGAGCCTATTCCTAAGTAGGTTCTGCCCTTCCTCCATGGAGGCCCACTGCTGTGTGATCTGCAATTCTCATGTGTAAGACTTCCATGTTGTTTGAAGAAAAATTACCATGCTTAGTAATTTTGTTTCTTCTAATGAGTCTTGCTATATTATGACCTCCCAACCTGCCCTCTCAGAACCTCTACTTGGGTGAGGTGTGGGCAACTAGTGTAGGCATATTTATATGCCCTTTTTAAGCGTTTCACCCTTTTTGGGGTTGGAGTGTGGTGTTTATTATCCTCTGTTATTCTCATTTTGTTAAAATTACTTAATAATTCTGGTCCCCTAGCTTGAGTATTGGGTTGGGACCAGCAATGGTGTGTATTGTGTAGGTAGCCAGTTGGCAGTGTGAGTTACAGCTTCAAACATGAGAATCTTGCTATATTATAGACATTAGCAGTTTGTTCAGCTCTAGAACTGCCCCGGTGAAATAGGTTAAAACCATTCCAAAATAGAATTTTGCTACCGAGGCAACTCTATCATGTCATTCAAACTTGAACTGTCAAAATTCTTTACTCCGCCTCAGTGAACAGTCGCTCCGGAGATTTCTCCCTTCTGCCGGTTCATTTCTCGGTTTAAAAGTGTTTTCTCGGTTGGATTTAACGAGAATGAACTATTGACCGCCACAAAACCGTTCGGTTCAAGCTCTATCTGTGGTAACCGTAAGTAAATAGAAGGTTTTGTCTGTGTGGAACTTATAAAGTTGTCAGTTCGGTTTTGAACCGATCAGTGGAATTTAAAAACTCATTTAAACTAAAAGTTACTATTTTGAGTGCGGTTCCCGGTTCTTATCGGTTCTAAAAAGCAGTTTATTACGGTTTTCCAATACCATGACACGGTTAGGAACGATAAGGGTGTCTTACCTAGCACTACCGTTAAAGGGCAAGTTTTGGTTAGGCTGGCATTATGTCTGAGGAAACCCAAAAACCGGGCCCACTGGGACAGCACTGTGATGTTTGTGGGGAAGTCTTTGCCAAGGCTGGCCACACACCTATGTGTTTACAATGTCTGAGGTTTGACACCTCCAGTCAGACTGCAGGTATGTAAAATTTCCCTGCAGCCACCCTGGAAAAAGATTGGGCTGGCTCAGGGGCAGAAGCCAAAAGTCGCTGACCCGGATGGCCAGCCGGTTGGTCTTAACTAGACAGAGGGTGCCCTCTGACCGGGCCCAGACTTCCTCGGGCAAAGAAAAGCTGGTTCTGAGGACCAATTCCAGTAAAGAAAACAAGAAAATCAACAGGTCTGGGTCAAAATTCCTTCTCCAACTGCTGCAGGATAACAAAAGCCATACAAATTGTCAGTCACTGTCTCAGGAGTCCGTCCGAGACCACTACTGTCTGGTAAAAGTTAAATTTAGGTCCGGTCCCAGTGGTTCCGGATTATGATATTGAGGGTGCACATAGACCAGAGGAGGGAGGAGAGGATTATGAACAGTATGAATGTGGCTGGGAAGGTCTGGGTGTGCCCATAGACGAACACATCTCCCAAACCGACCTTTAGAATCTCCCCCATGCTGTCTGAGTCCCATCTCATTTTATGTTTTATAAAAAGTTGCTGAAACCCTCCAGCTTCCTTTAGAAGGGCTGTGGATGAGCAAGAGGAGCCTGATTTTGTAGAAATGATGGATATTCAGAGTCTAGGAGACTGTCTATTCCTTTACATAAGTCTTTTGAAACAAACAATTAAAATTTTAAAGCTCCTAATTCTGTGTCTCCTGTAGATAAAGAAGCGGACCCAGAAGGTATACATTGTCAGGCCCTGATACAAATTCCTTTCTCAACAATGCAGTCATGTGGGGGTAGTTCAGGCTGCTGTATTGATAAAGCTAATATTCCCATGGCTTCATCCTCCTGACAAAGAAGGACACAGGAAGATTGATGCATGGCAAAAAAAACAATATATAGCAGCCCTCTGGGACTCAGGCAAGCAAATTACATGGCTTATGTAGCTAGGTATCAGAAATCTAGATGGGATACTGTTATGCAGTGGCCAAGCAGGCCCATCGGCCAGCTGGCTGGTGAACCTAGAACAGGTGGCTGCTGATGGCATTGAAGCCTCTGGGTTCAATTTCATGCTGCTGTGGATGTTAATGATGTTTCCTCTAGGCTCATAGCCACATCTGTAGCTTTTTCGTAGGTTGGCCTGGCCAAGGTGTACTAGTTTGTCACAGGATGCAGACTAAAGGCTATGGTTTTCCTGTGGTGGAAATGTCTCTGTTTGGAGAAGAAAGAAAATTACATGAAGATGGATGAATATAGGACTACTTACAAGGTGCCCAGAGGCTAGGGAGGCGGCAAGCCACTCCTCAAAGGCATGCCCCCAAGGGTAGACAGGAGGCCTTTTCAAAACCTTCTACCAGACTCAGGCCTCCTCTGCCTTTGCTCAGAGAGGGCTTCTTCAGAGAGCAGGGGCAGGCGAGGGGTGGGCAGACCTGCTCCCACCCCAGCCCTAAAACTCCTGCAAAGGCACCCTGATGGGGTGCCCAGGCCACATTCTCCTGTACCAGTGGAGGCAGGCTGTTACTTCAGTAAATTGAGACTTCTTTAACCTCAAACAAGTGGGTTCTGGAAGTAGTAAGCCAGGGTCTGGTTCTCAGCATCAAAAAGTTTCCCAAGTTGAGAAGCAGACTTTCCTACAAGTGCTCAGAGACCCTCGCTCTGGAAACAGAGGTCTCATCCCTATTAGCTCTCAGAGCAGTAGAAGGGTTCCTCCCTGCACTCAGGGCAGGGGTCTGTATTCAGATGCTTCCTTACCCCAAAAAGACAGAAAATGGCGACCCATTTTAGATCTCCGATATCTGAACAAGCATCTTTTGAAACAAAGTTCAAAATGGTAACTCTGGCAATGATTTTACCTTCCCTAAGGCCAGGGGACTGGCTAGCCTCCCTGGACCTCAAGGATGCCTATTTCCATGTCCTAATCAAGAAGCTCCCATCGAAAGTACCTCAGATTGAACTGCCCTCAGGTCATTACCAGTTCAAACCAATGCCCATCGGCCTTACCTCTGCTCCAAGGGTATTCACAAAGTGTGTCTAGCAGTGGCAGTGGCCCACTTAAGGAGGCAGAGGATTGCTGTTTTCCCTATCTAGGCGATTACTAGCTCATTGTAGCCCAGTCCCCAGAACAGGTAAAATCTCACCTGCAGGTCACCCAGCAGCTTCTCACCTCCCTGGGTTTCTGCTAAACCTACAAGTCGGTTCTGGAACCAGTCCAGGTACTCACCTTTAAAGGGCAGAACTGGACACAAAGCTAGCCAAACCTTTCTTCCCCCAGAAGGGTAGGAATTTAGTGGCTCTGGCCTCTTCTTTTTCACTCTGCAGGTCTCGACCAGCAAGACACTTTCTGCAGCTCCTGGGGCACATGCCTGCATCCACAGCTGTTGTGCGAGGAAGCAGATTTAGTTGAAGACATTCAGTTTCACTTGAGAACCTTTGGTCTCAGAGAGAACCCCCTTTCAAGTTGGTCCCAGTGATTCGAACCTTGATCCCTAGCTCTCTCCAGTGGTGGCAGGATCAGAGCAATTTAGGCGGGGGTCCCTTCATTTCCCCTTCTCCACGACGACTCTCACTAGATCTTCCCTTCTGGGTTAGGGAGCCCACATGGTAGCCCTTTCCACTCAGGGAGTTTGGTCCCCCAGAATCTCTGCTCCCATCATATTTGCTGGAACTCAGAGCTGTCTTTTTAGCTCTTCAAGCTTTTCTGCATCTGTCCCACGACAAGGTGATACAAGTCAGAACAGACAACACCACAACAATGTGGTACACATCAACAAGCGGGGCACTCGGTCTTCGGCCTTGTGCACGCGAGCAATAATCATTGTGGTCTCTGGCCTATTAAGCTGAACACTTCCCTCATAGCAGTTCATCTTCCAGGGAAGGACAATGTCCTAGCGGATGCCCTCAGCAGGATTTCCCAGGGCCATCACGAATGGTCCCTGGATCCTCAAGTGCTGGGGATAGTTTTTGCCAGGTGGGGCATCCCTCAAATATATCTTTTTGCAGCCCCAGACAATCACAGACTTCCTCCGTTCTGTTGCAGGCCTCCAGTGCTGGGCTCAGTTCCCCTGGATGCCCTTCTTCTGGATTGGGAGGGGAAGTTCCTCTATGCTTTCCCCCCCTTTCCTCTCCTATTCAAAGTACTAGTCAAAATCAGATCTCAGCCTTGCAGGGTGATTCTGATTACGGATGAGCCAGGCAGCCCTGGTACCCCTCCTTCCGTCTCTGACAGTACATCTTCCCTATAGCCTCCCAGGAATCACAATCTGTTGACTTGTGCCCAGGGAAGGGTTTGGTATCGGACATAAATCCCTCAACCTCAAGGCCTGGCTCTTGAGGGTTAGAGACACTGATAATTACCTCTCAGGTGTTCTTGAGATCTAAAAGCTTCCAGAAAGCCTTCCACTAGGAACTAATATAGTTCTAAATGGAAAAGGTTTTCCATTTGGTGTGCTGGGAAAAATATTTCCCAGAATCTGCTGAATTGCCCATTTTGTTAGATTACATGGTACATCTTAATTCCTTGGGTCTCAGACCAGCTACCCTGAGAGTTCATTTGGCAGCTGTGTCTGCTTTTGTTTCAACAGAAAGTCATCCCTCTTTCTCTCTTCCTGTGTTTCCAAGTTTTTTAAGGATTACTCATACTAATCCTCCCTTTAGGAACCGGCCCCTGCTTGGGACCTTAATTTGCATTGCCCAGTTAATGCAACCCCTTTGAACCTCTGTCTTCTACCAGGCTTAAGTACCCTAACTTGGAAAACTGTTTTCCTAGTGTGCTCATCACTTCACCACCAGGCGCTTTTAAGTGAATTGCAAACCTTGTCAGTGAGACTGACTTTATTTATTTCCACAGGGATAAGGTAGTCCTTAGGACTAATAGGAAGTTTTGCCTAAGGTGGTTTCAGATTTCCATCTTAATCAATCTATCTCCCTTCAGTATTTTCACTGATCACTCCTCTTGAGAGAGAGGTTGCACAACCTGGATGTTAAAGAGCTCTTGGTTATTATATAGAGCGTACCAAGGTCCTGAGTTGAATCCTCAAGCTTTTCCTTACCTATGGTGAAGTTGGGAAGGCAAACCTGCCACTAAGAGATCAATAGCCAGGTGGATTGTCTCTTGTATCCAATTTTGTTATCAAGAAAGTGGGCAGAGCCCCCAGGTTTGAGGCTCATTCTACAGGATGCAGCTGCGTCTCTAGCTGCTGCCAGAGATATCCTTTATTAGAGATTTGCCAGGCTGCTACTTGGAAAGCGGTACACTTTACCAAACATTACTCCTGGTGTCCGGGCCAGGAGACATACTCGTTTAGGCACAGCTGTTCTTCAGAGCCTATTCCTAGTAGGTTCTGCCCCTCCTCCATGGAGGTACTGCTGTGTATTCTGCTAATGTCTATAATATAGCAAGACTTCATGTTGTTTGAAGAAAAATTACTCACCTTAGTAATGTTGTTTCTTCTAATGAGTCTTACTATATTATCGAACCTCTATCCCCTCTCAGAACCTCTACTTGGTGGGGTGCGGGCAACAGGTGTGGGCACTACTTATGTCCTGTTAGCATTTTGTCCCCTTTGGGACTTTGGGGGAGTGTGTATAATTGCAGCGTGTGTGTGTTTTAATACTTATATTTCCATTTTCATATTATTAGAATGGTGTTAGTATTTCTGGTCCCCTGACTTGAGTCTTGGGTGTTGGGACCATCAATGGTTGTTATTATTTAGGTAGCCTTTGGCTAGTGTAGTTACAACTTCCACACAGACCTTAGTGAGTTTGGCTCCGAAAGATCTGACAGTTCAAGTTTGAAATGACACAGATAGAGCTGCTCGTGCCAAAATTCTATTTTGGAATGGTTTTAAGCATTTCACTCCGGGGCAGTTCTAGAGCTGGAACAAACTGCTAATGTCTATAATATAGCAAGACTCCATTAGAAGAAACAACATTACTAAGGTGAGTAATTTTTTTTTCCACACAGACCTTAGCGAGTTTTTGCTCGTAAAGATCTGACAGTTCAGGTTTGAATCTCCCAGACAGAGCTTCTATTTTAGAGCTCGTGCTCAAAGTTCAGTCATGGAATGGAGTTAACTATTTCCGTCCGAGCAGTTCTAATGGTGGGACAAACTGCAATTTCATAATATAGCAAGACTCCATTAGAAGAAACAACATTACAAGGTGGTAATTTTTCTTCTTCTCCTTGATCTCAGGGGGTTCTTCAGAGGCAGAGGCAGGCGGGGTGCAAGCAGGCCTGCTTCCACCCCTCAGCCTAACCCCTGCCAAACAGGCACCCTGATGGGGTGCCCAGGGCAGATCTCCATTACCTGCAGGGGCAGGCTGGCTTACTTCGTTCAGGACTGGGGTCTCTAACATGGGACAAGTGGGTCCTGGAAGTAGTAAACAGGGTCTCAATTCTCAGCTAATTTCCAAATATGAGAGCCAGATCTTTTCCACCTGCAAACCCTCTACAGACCATGGCCTTAGAAACAGAAGTCTCAAGCCTTCTGGCTCTCAGAGCTGTGAAGGTCCCCCCCCACTCCAGGGCAAGTCTGTACTCAGGTACTTCCTTACCCCAAAAAGACAGGAGAATGGCGGCCCATTTTTTGGACCTAGATATCTGAACAAGCACCTTTTGACCAAAATTCAAAATGGTGACTCTGGCAATAATTTTACCTTCTCTAAGCCCAGGGGACTGGCTAGCTTCTCTGGACCTCAGGGATGCCTATTTTCATGTTATAATCAGAAGCTCCCACAGGTACCTCAGATTGAACTGCCTCAGGCCATTACCAGTTCAAACAATGCCCTTTGGCCTCACCTCTGCCCCAAAAAATTATTCACAAAATACCTAACAGTAGCAGTTGCTCATTTTAAGAAGGCAAAAGGTTGCAGTACCCTACCTGGGCGACTGGCTTATTGTAGGCCAGTCTCCAAGAACAGATCAAATCACACTGCAGTTACCAGCTACTCGCACTCCTGGGTTTTCTGCTCAATCTCCCAAA
This sequence comes from Neoceratodus forsteri, assembly GCA_016271365.2. Classification (NCBI taxonomy): domain Eukaryota; kingdom Metazoa; phylum Chordata; order Ceratodontiformes; family Ceratodontidae; genus Neoceratodus; species Neoceratodus forsteri. Next base: position 51,280,920 of record CM028136.1, on the reverse strand, counting down.
GTCAGTGCTGGAACCTGTTCAGGTACTCACCTTCCTTGGGTGCAGAATACTAGATACAAAAGCAGGCCAGAGCCTTCCTGCCTTAGAGAGAGGTAAGGAACCAGGTGGCCCTGGCCTCTTCCTTCACTGCAGGTCTCTCGACCAGCAAGGCACTTCTTACAGCTGCTAGGACACATGGCTGCTTCCACAGCTGTAGTGCAGGAGCAAGATTTCAGATGAGGGACATTCAGTTTCACCTGAGAGCCTTTTGGTCTCAGAGAAAAGATCCTTTCAAGTTGATCCCAGTGCTCGAACCCTAGTCCAGGCCCTTCAGTGGTGGCAGGATCAGAGCAATTTAAGACTAGGGTCCCCTTCATCCCCTATCTCACTCCTTGACCCTTACACAGATCGTCCCTTCTGGGATGGGGGAGCTCTGAGGCGACCTCTCCACCCAGGGGTGTGGTCCCCTCAAGGTCTCTGCTCACACATCAATCTGTTGGAACTCAGAGCTGTCTTTCTAGCACTTCAGGTGTTTTCTGCATCTGTTCAGAACAAAGTGGTACAAGTCAGAACAGACAACACCACCACAATGTGGTACATCAACAAACAAAAAGTGTACTCGGTCTTGACCTTGTGCACGAAGCAATCAGATTGTGGTCTCCAAGCATTCCTAGACACTTCCCTCATGCCGTTCACCTCCCAGGAAAGGACAATGTCCTGGCAGATGCTCTCAACAAGTTTCCCAGGGCCATACAAGCGGTCACTGGATCCCCAAGTACTGAGGATAGTTTTTGCCAGATGGGGCACTCCTCAGATAGATCTTTTCGCAGCCCCAGACAATCACCAACTTCCACTGTTTTGTTGCAGGCCCCCAGTGATGGGCTCAGTCCCCCTGGATGCCTTTCTCCTAGATTGGGAAGGGAAGTTTTTATATGCCTTTCCCCCTTTCCCTCTCCTTTTCAAGGTGCTAGTGAAAATCAGATCCCAGCCTTGCAGGATGATTCTGATTGCTCCGGATTGGGCCAGGCAGCCCTGGTACCCACTCCTTCTGTCCTTAGCAGTCCATCTTCCCTGTGCCTCCCAGGAAACACAACCTGTTATCTTGTGCCCAGGGGAGAGTTTGATATCAGAATCTCAAATCCCTCAACCTCAAGGCCTGGCTCTTGAGGTTAGGATTGCTGACCTACACCTTTCTCAAGGTGTTCTTGACATTCTGAAGGCTTCTAGGAAGCCTTCCACTAAGATTACTATAATTCTAAATGAAAAAGTTTTCCATCTGGTGCTCTAGGAAGCATATTCCCCGGAATCTGCTGATTTACCCATTGTTTTGGACTATATGGTCTATCTTAACTCTTTGGGTCTGAGACCAGCTACCCTGAAAGTACATTTGGCAGCTGTCTCTGCTTTTATTTCTGCAGGAAAGCCCTCTTCTCTTTCCACTCACCTGTATTTTTCCAAGTTTTTCAAGGGATTACTTCATACTAATCCACCTTTCAGGGACCCGGCCCTCCCTGGATCTTAATGTTTGCATTGCTCAGTTGATACAACCCTTGAACCTCTGTCTTCTGCAGAGCTTAAGTATTTGACTTGGAATACATGTTTTCTAGTAGCCATCACTTCTGCCAGCGCATAAGTGAGTTACAAACCTTGTCAGTGGAGACTGACTTATTTCCTTTCACAGGGATAAAGTAGTCCTTAGGACTAACAGGAAGTTTTTGCCTTAGGTGGTTTCAGATTTCCATCTTAACCAATCTATCTCCCTTCCAGTGTTTTTCACTGACCATTCCTCCTCTGGTGAGATGGGCTGCACAGCTTAGATGTTAAGAGGGCCCTTAGTTACTATATAGAGCGTACCAAGGGTCATAGGTTCGAATCCTTCCAACTCTTTCTCACTTATGGTGAGGGTTGGGAAAGATAAACCTGCCACTAAAAGTCCATTGCCAGGTGGATTGTCTCTTGTATCAATTCTGCTATGAAAAACTGGGTGGGTTCCTCCTCAGGCTCAGGGGCTCACTCTACCAGAGGTACAGCTGCGTCTCTAGCTGCTTGCCGAGACATCCTATCTTGGAGATATGTCAAGCAGCTACCTGGAAAATGGTACACTTTCACAAGCATTACTCCTTGGATATCCAGGCCAGGAGGGATGCTAGATTTAACATACAACCGTGCTTCCAGAACCTATTCCTAAAGTAGGTTCTGTCCCTCCACCATGGAGGTACTGCTGTGTATTCTGCAATTGTCATAAATAGCAAGACTTCATGTTGTTTGAAGAAAAAATTACTCACCTTAGTAATGTGTTTCTTCTATGGAGTCTTGCTATATTATGACCTCCCCAACCTGCCCCTCTCAGAACTTCTACTTGGGTATGGGGTGGGCAGTCCAGTCATTAGCACTTGTTATGCCCATTTATGTTTTTCCACCTTTTGGGGTTTTGGGTGTTGTGTTTTATTTTATCTTATGTTATTATTTTTCTGGTCCCTGACTTGAGTCTTGGTGTTGGGACCAGGAATAGGTGTAATATTTAGGTAGCCAGTTGGCTGAGTGTAGGTTAGCTTCCACACAGAACCTTAGTGAGTTTTTGCTCGTAACGATCTGACAGTTTCGGTTTGAAAATAACCAGACAGAGTTTCTCTAACCGAGCTCGCGCTCTAAACTCCATGTCTGGCATGGTAGTTAACTCTTTCACCTCCGGAGCAGTTCTAATGGTGGGACAAACTGCAATTGTCATAATATAGCAAGACTCCTTTAGAAGAAACAACATTACTAAGGTGAGTAATTTTTTCTTATGAGCCGATCAAATACACCTTTGGGATTAATGATTAATTTCCTGGGACTAGATGCATCCTCGCCAATGTGTAATACTGGATTACTATTATTATAGACCGAATAAAAATATCTATTCTGAATATCAGCCATCTCCGTGATGGTAGCTGTCTGACCCAAATCATTCGTAAATGGGCCTATCATACTATGGCATGTTTTCATGCTGTCGATGTAAGAAAAGAATGATTCTAGGGACGTGGATATGTTGTTCAATCCACACTGTCTGGCAGGTTCCTTGTCACTTTAAATCTTGCCAGAAGGTCTTCAAGCTGGTTCCTTCCACCCACCCAGGTGGTAATACCCTCAGCTCCACCCCATGATGCCAGATCTTCCTTACCACTTGGAAGCTCAGGTTCCCTCCTCAGTGCTCTGCATTTTAGGCCTGGATCCACACTCTTCGGAATTTCGGAAACGTATTTTAAAATTTACAAGACTTCGGTCTTCGTCTTTCCTCGTGGATGCGATGGACAAATCGACTCCCAGCTTCCATCGGTGCCTGTGTGGGCAGAAGATGTCCCAGACCGATCTGCACTCCACGTGTGTCTACTGCCTGGGTCTTGGTCATGACTCGCAGGCTTGTGAATTGGCAAGTCCTTACTCCGGCTTCGGTCTTGGAGGACCGTGCTGCCAGACTTCTTCTCGGGCGACCCAAAAGACGGTATCCGCCAGTCAAGTCTAAGGAGGCCCATTGGGCGGTGTCCGTGTCGGCGGGCTCTGTGGAGCAGTTGTAGCAGATGATCATCCTTGAAGAGGAGGCGGCCCAGGCCGCTTCTTCTTCCTCCTCGGTCGTGGCATTTATCCCGCTCTCCTAGGGCTCCTCCTACACAGCTTCGTTTAAGGAGCTTTGCCAGTCCTTCTCCACCAAGGGAGAAGGGCCATCGGGACATTCCAGTCGGTCCAAGAAGAAGGACTCTAAGGGTAAGTCTCACCGTCGACGTTCTTGGGAACGGGAGAGATCCCCTTCACCGAACCGTCGACTCTTGACTTTGGTCGAGGTTGTGGCTGCAGCTGCTGGCTTCATGGTGCCCCCATCAGGTCAGCCGGCCGAGACATCCGTCGACGCGGTCAAGATTTTTCTCGACCCGTCGGGTGGTTTGTTGACTGGAGAAGCCGACAACCCTACTTCACCGGTTTCCCCGGTTGAAACCGAGTTTTTGCCTGTGCCTCCTATGCCGGAGTCCCCGGTTAGGTCCCTGTACTGAAGAGGGCGAGTTTCCCCGTCCTCTCTGAACCACCCTCGGAACCCCGAAGGTCTCAGTCTCGGTCCTCTTCCAGGTCAGCCCGGTCCCGCAAGCGTCAGTCTCGGCACCATAGGCAGCGTCGCACCGCCATCTCGTCGTCCTCTTGAGATGAGCTCCGGCATAGTTACGTTGGTGCTATGAGGAGTTAATGTGGCAGCTCTTATTGTCCGAAATAAGACTCGTCGCCTTCTCTAGCCATTAAGTGGCTATCACGGAGCGGCCAAAGCAACCCCTCGTAGTGGTCGAGGAGCCGACCCCGGCACCGGTTGTTCGGCCGAAGACAGCTGCTCCACCCATTGTGGTGGAACCTCCGCCTCCACAAAACGGAGACTGGGGCCCCGACCAAGGATATTCAGTCGGATCAGGGCTTGCCCCGCAGGTTGTCGGTCACCCTCACTCCTGATCAACCTCGGCAGGTGGAGGGCGGCTCAGGTGCCCGGCAGCTGTTTGCAGACTCCTCGGAGTCTGACAACGACTCCTTCCTGTTCTCCAGGCCGCTTGACCTGGAGTCTGCAGGGGGCCAGTCGGTGGACGAGAGCCCATCCTCGTTTTTAGGTTTGCTCCAGCTCATCTAGAAGTCCACCGGGATGCAGCTCGAACCCTTTTCAAAACAAGCCAAGTATCCCCTCACGGAGATACTGGACCGAGGGGATTCCCCTACGGAGGCCTTTCCTGGGGGCGAATCCATTGTTGGCCCAGCCCTGGAGTTGTGGCAGCGGCCAGCATCTTGTCCTGCGCCTTCGGGCAGGATGGCTTGAAAGTATGCAGTCCCCACTGGCTCACTCTCCGGTTTCTCGGAGCAGCCCTCTGCGGAGGGGTTAGTGACCAATAGCATTTTCTGGTGCTCCGGGAATGCTCGGGCGTGGACAAACAGCCCGATAAGGAGTCGAAAAAGCTGGATTACGCAGGGTGGAAGGTTTATGCTGCTTCCTCCCTAGGCCTTCGTCAGGCTAGCTCGGCCATTCTGATGGCACATTTCTCACATGCCCTTATGGGTTCCCTGGATGAGGTGATTCCGCATCTCCCTGCTGACCTTCAGACGACGGTCAAGCAGGTCTGGGATCAGGGAAGGGCGGTGGCAAAACAGCAGCTCCAAACTTTGTTGGACATAGGTGATTCTTGTGCCCGATCAGTAGCGGACGCAGTGGCCATGCGCTGCAGAGCTTGGCTGCGGATCTCCACCTTCACGGCGGACACCCAGCACAAGCTGGCAGATGTTCCCTTCCTGGGCACCGACTTGTTCGGGCTAGGGGTGGAAGGCCATCTCCAGAGGATTGAGAAGTCCAATGCCACCTTGGATTCGGTCACGTCTGCCCAGAAGGACAAAGGCCACCAGCAGCAGCATAAGCCCTTTAGCCCTTCTGCCCTTGCAGCACGTCCGGCCCAGCAGCACCAGCGCCAGGGCCAGCAGGCACACACTTGGTGCCCTAAGCCCAAGCCTGCCACTTCCTCCAGTAGGAAGCTTGGAGGCAAGGGTCCAGGAGGTCCCTCAGCGGGCCATTCCTCCAAGCCTGCCCAGTGACGGGTTGAGGGGTGTGGCCCCCAACCTCGTCACTCCTCCCTAGGTTCCCCTGTGGAAGGCGGCTCCGCCACTTCTTTTCACCTGGTCTCGCTATCACCACGGACTGCTGGGTGCTAAGTGGTAGGCGGAGTCCTGCCTCTGGAATTCGAGCAGTTCCTCCCTATCGAGCCGTCTCCCACGGGGTGTCAGGTTCCACAGCCTCTCTGTCAGCTTGTCGAGCCGACATTGCTCTGCTCCTCCAGAAGGAGGTGATCAGCGAGATGGCGGACCCTCCTCCAGACCCAGGGTTTGTGTCCAGGTACTTCCTGGTCCCAAAACGGACGGGGGGGGGGCTGGCGCCCCATTCTCGACCTGAACAAGTTCCTAAGGTAGCACACCTTCAGGATGGTCACTTTGGCTCAGATCATTCTATCCTTGGAACTAGGCGTGTGGTTTTGTTCTCTGGACCTTCAGGACGCGTTCTTTCACGTCCCAATCCATCCGTCTCATCAGCGATTCCTCCGCTTCTGAGCAGAGGGATCTCTTTTCGAGCTCCAGGCCATGCCCTTTAGCCTCTCTCCAGCTACCAGGGTCTTCACCAAATGCATGGCAGTGTTGACAGCATTCCTGCGGCACCGAGGGGTCCGGGTGTACCCTTACCTGGACGACTGGCTGATTGCAGCCCCCTCCAGGTTGGAGGTGGAGCGGTCCAGGGATCTGGCCCTCCAGGTCTGCTCTCAGATTGGCCTCCTCATCAATGAGGCCAAGTTAAAACTCATGCCATCGCAGGTGATTGAGTTCATCAGGGCAGAGCTGGACTCCCTTCGAGCCAGAGCCCGGCTTCCGTGGGACAGAGCCGAGGTTCTTTCCTCCTTTGCCTAGTCATTTCTGGTTGTACAATTGCGCTCTGCCCGGGACTTCCTGCGCCTTCTGGGCCTCATGGCGGCCTGCACCAGCATGGTCCGTTGAGCCCACTGGCATATGTGTCCCCTGCAATGGGGGCTGGCCCGCCAATGGTCACAGCGCTCTGGTCCTCTGGATCAGCCGATGACAGTGACCCAGGAGATGTGGGACAGCCTACAGTGGTGGCTCGTTCCAGCTCATCTGCAGGAGGGTATCTCGTTTGTCCTCCCCGAGCCCACGGTCATTCTGACAACCAACACCTCTCTGATGGGTTGGGGTGCCCATCTGGGGGAGCTCAGGGCCCACGGCCTCTGGTCCCCTCAGGAGTCTCGATGCCACATCAACCTGGTGGAGCTCCAAGCGGTGCGTCTAGCCCTCACCGCCTTCACTCCGTTTGTACGGGGTCAAGTGGTTCAGGTTCAGACGGACAACACCACGACCATGTACTACCTCAACCGACAGGGTGGGACGCACTCCTTGCCTCTGTGCAAGGAGGCTCTCCACCCTTGATCCCTCGTGATCAGCCTGGAGGTGAATCTCCTAGCTATCCATATGGCAGGAGCCTCCAGCAGTCTGGCCGATGCCCTCAGCCTGATAGGCGCTGCATCTCACGAGTGGTCTCTCCTGCCGGAGGTAGTACAAGATCTGTTCTCCCATTGGGGCACCCCTCAGGTGGACCTGTTCGCCTCCAGGGAGAATGCGAATCTGAGGCTGTTTCATGCCCGTCCCCCTCAGCAGGGCTTGCTGCAGGGGAATGCCTCCTCGAGGCCATGGACCCCGGGCCTCTTCTATGCCTTCCCTCCATTTCCCTTGCTCCACAAAGTGCTTCTCAAGGCAAAGAGGGACAAGGCACAGGTGATTCTGGTAGCCCCAGACTGGCCCCGCCAGTTCTGGTACCCAAATCTCCTCAGCCTCGGCTCCAGGCTCCCAAGGCAGCTTCCAGCCCGCCCGGACCTGATCTCAGTCAACAAGGGGAAGGTTCTCCATCCGGACCTTCAATCCCTGCACCTGATGGCCTGGTTCTTGAGCGGCTAGAATTCCAGGCCTTGGGTCTTTCCAACAAGGTCCTCAACATCGTTGAAGCATCCCATAAGGAGTCAACCAGAAAATGCTACGCCTTCAAATGGAAGAGATTCTCCATTTGGTGTCAGGACAATGGGTTGGACCCTTCTTCCTGTTCCTTGGCTAGCATCCTGGACTACCTGTGGTACCTTTCTCAGCTAGGGCTTCAGTCGGCAACCCTTAAGGTGCACCTGGCAGCCATCTCTGCTTACCAGGCACGGGCCGGCAAGCAGTCGGTGGCGCAGGAGAAGGTGGTCGGGCGCTTTTTCAAAGGCCTTGATCACATATCCCCTCCGGTGCGAGAACCTCCACCTCCGTGGGATCTACTGCTGGTACTGGCTAAGCTCATGGGCAAGCCATTCAAACCGATGCACTGGTGCGATATCTCCCACCTGTCGTGGAAGACCGCCTTCTTGGTGACTATTACATCAGCCAGAAGGATGGGAGAACTCCAGGTGCTTTCCATTGAGTCTCCTTATCTGGTCTTCCACAGGGACAAGGTTGTCCTGTGCCCCTACCCGAAATTCCTTCCGAAGGTGGTGTCGGAGTTTCACCTTAACCAGGTGTTGACTGTGCCGGTGTTCTACCCCAATCACACCTCGGAGGCTGAATATAGGCTCCATACTCTGGATCCTAGAAGAGCGCTTGCTTATTATAAGGAGCGGACGGCTGAAGTTCGGGGAGAGGTTCGCCAGCTGTTTGTCACAGCTGCACCTGGCAGAACTGCAGCCAAGAAGACGATAAGTAGGTGGGTCACCTCCTGCATAGATCTCTGCTATAGGTTGGCGGGCATTGAGCCTCCCAAAGGGATAAAAGCTAATTCTACCCACCATACCGCTGCTTCGGTGGCTGCTTCTAGGGACGTCCCTATCCAGGAAATCTGCAGGGCTGCAACCTGGAAGTCTGCACACACCTTTATTTCCCATTACCATATTGACCTTGAGTTATGCCTGGATGCTGGTTTTGGGGCCTCGGTTCTCCAGTCCTTATTCCCTAAGTAGGGGGTGCGCGCCTTGCCGCCCTCCTCCCGGAGAACTGCTAGGAGTCTGCCAGACTGTGTGGATTGAACAACATATCCATGTCCCTAGAAATACAGGTTACTCACCTGTAACAGGAGTTCTAGGAGTGGTATATGTTGTTCATCCACACACTCCTGACCTCCTCGGCCCGATGTGCAACCTGGCTTCCAGCGGGCTAGATCTGGCGTCATGGGGCGGAGCCGAGGGTTTTACCACCTGGGTGGGTGGGAGGAGCCAGCTTGAAGTCCTTCCGGCAAGATTTAAAGCGGCAAGGAACCTGCCAGACAGTGTGGATGAACAACATATATCGCTCCTAGAACTCCTGTTACAGGTGAGTAACCTGTATTTTTTTGCTATCCTTCACCTTATTAGCTAGCATCACTTCAAACTGTGCTTTTGCTTTCTTAATTTGTACTTTAACTTCCTTGGCACATTCTCTATAAGCCTGATGAATCATAGGTGTATTATTTTGTTTTAGTTTTTTATACATTCTGTTTTTCCTATTTATCGGTCTCTTGAAGGAAACATTCAGCCAAGCAGGATTGTTTTCCTGTTGGTGTTATATTTTGGAACACTAGGTATATAGTTTTTAATAAGACGTGTTACTTTAGTTAGCAGCAGAGTCCACATGCCCTGTACAGATGAACCTTTGAAATCTTTTTCCCAGTCCCAAAGTGCAAGTTGATTTCTGATACTTGAGAAATCAGCTCCACTAAAATTTAACTTGGATGTATTATCTGATGTTTTGGTAGTTAGTGATTCCCTAATACTAAAATGAACCGAACAGTGGTCAGTGTTACGTAAGGGACTATTAACCTGGACTTTATTAACTGAATTTCCAATATTAGTGAGTACTAAATCAAGGATTCTAGTTCCTCTGGTACTACTTTGGACAAATTATTCCAGGCCCATCTGATCAAACATATACTATGTATTGTATAATCTGATCTCATTTTATGTATGTATTCTCTCGGGTCATGCCTGAAAATGATCAACTTTGGCTAGCGCATCTAACCCGGTTAAAAAAACTAAATAAATAAATATCCAGATACTTCTTATCCATGTTACTTCCTCCTTGCCACTTCATCCAGTCTATACTGGGTAGATTAAAGTCTCCCACCAACAGTGTTCTGTCTGCTGGGTTCAGATAACCTGTTAGATTAAGTGATGCTGTATCGTCATCTGTTGACGTGGAAAGTGGCCTATAAAGTAAACCTAAAAAGGGTAAGTAGGACGTTTTTTTTAATTTACTGTACTTTTTCCTCCTGCGCCCAGCCTGCCCCTTCAGCCTTTCCACTCCCCCAGCCCTGACACCCCACCATCTCTGGGACTTACCTGCCAGTCTGCAGTGTCCCACGGTTTATCACCCATGGCAGAGCCCCCTGGGATCCCCAGATAATCCTGGGAAGAGTTTAGTGTGGTTGCAGCCAGAGAGTCCAGAAGGCGGGTGCATGGCCTGCGAGGATGGAAGGCTCCATCCTGCAGACTAGGGTTTCTGTAGCTCTCCATATTGTCAATGAGTAGTACTAGGATGCACAATACCCATCTGTAATTACTACCCATTGACAATGTGGGAGCTAACAGAAAAGGAAATTACAGTAAGTATGAAAGCATTTCTTCTTTTTCCTATTTTCTCTCTTCCCCAGGACAGTACGTATGTACATGCAGAGACGTGCACATGCGCTGGAGAAACCTAGTATCCTACCTACCCTTAAGCCGACTGCATCTGCTGCACTGCCACCCGTGGTCACCCAGGTGGCAGTATTGCACGTATGTCCATCCCCCCCACCCCCCATGGAGGTGGAGAGTGTCCAATTGGATGCTTCTATCACCTCTCCCTAGCTGGCCCTCTGACAACCCAGGTCTGTTCCTGAACCCAGATTGACAGTGTCAGGGGTGGTAGCTGTGCTGCTGCACCATCGGACCGGCTTGAGTAGGCAAACCTCGATCTTTGCACTTTAATAACAGTGCAGTCCCTGGACAGAATAGCCTGACATTTGCCACGTGCTGACCTGGTGCCAGGATCTCTGGACCCTGTAAATGTAGTACTGGTTGGTTCTGCGGTTTAAAGGTTCTAAAAGGTTGAAAACACAAAGCAAAGTGGGAATTAAGACCTGTTTTGTTCACCAGTGCCATAAAAATGGCTCAGAGTTGAAATCTGAAACATGTCTGGCCCACAGATGATTCTTTGATAAGTGGTTTTACTGGAAAATTTGTAGTTTTTAAAGTATTGGAAAAAATAAAATGCCATTTTCTTGCATGCGCAGAATGATTTTTCAATGTTCTAAGGATAACCATACTTTTGCAAAACTGGCATATGTCAGTTATGTGAGGGGAGGCCTAATTTTGTGACTCGAAACTGCCAGTTTTGCACAGTTTCGTGTCACAAAAAACTACTTTAACATTTATTTATGTTGCCGGCACTTGGGAGTCCATCCCACCCACCAGCACTGGACCTGTTCCCTAAGTTTCTCTATCAGGCGACATCTCATCTCTGCTGCTGAAACTGTCCCTTCTCCCAAGTTTCTGCATCAGTTGGAAGCCATTCCCCACCTTTGGCAACCCATGCCCACCATAATTTTCAACCAGCAGTAAGTGGCCATCCCCACCATCTGTACTGCCCCTCCTGTCAATCCAGTATAAAGTAATACAAGAGGGACAGATGTCCAACTCCACTGCTAGTACCTTCCCCCCTTCTGCTCAATTCACAGTAAAACTACCAGTGGTGGGTGCCCAACTCTGCCGCCAGTACCCCTCCTGCTCACCCAAAATACAGTAAATTTACTGGTGGCGGGTGCCCAACCCTGCTGCCAGTACCCCTCCTGCTTGCTCGATGTACCACAAAACTACCAGCGGTGGGTGCCCAACCCAGCCACCAGTACTACTCCTGCTCACCCGATTCACAGCAAAACTACCAGCAGTGGGTGCCTAACCACACTGCCAGTAACCCTCCTGTTCGCCCGATTTACAGCACATCTGCTGGTGGCGAGTGTCCAACCCCTTCACAGTACACCTCGTACTCGCCTGATCTACAGTAAAATTAATGACCACCCTCCTCCTCCCCTGCCAGTGCCCACGTTGAGGTTCCATGTCACAATTTTCCTCAACATGCTCCTCTACCTACAGGTAAGAATAAAAAAAAAAAGAATTGATGCTAAACCCCTGAGTTCCAAAACCAGAACCGTTTTATTTCTATATAGATATTTTGGGGTTTTTCTCCTGTTTTGTGCCTCAGTCCCAGGACCCCGACAGACATGTATGTGCACATGTGTGGAGGCGCACGTGCATGCTGGGCACCAGCTCAGCCCCCTCTGACCCACCTCTGCCACTATTGCCGCCATTCCCCCTCTCCTACGCTTCCCACCAGACTTCCACCCAGTGGGAGTGGAACTAAGGGGGGAGCTGACAACTACCCGGAGGGAGCTGCCTACCGCAGCTCAATCCCGCCTCAACCCCCCCCACACCAGCTCCCCAGTGACCCGTCGCCGTTTCAAACCCAGGTCACTGGGCGTAGCACAAGGCAAGAGCATCCACGCCCAGCCCTCAGCGCCACCGGGCCAGCAACCAGAACTGGTTTTTAAAGGGAAATAAAAAGGGTAATGTTCTAAACTGGAATTGGGGACAATTTAGAAAACAAAATTCCAATTGTATTTGTCATGTTCCAAGACAATAAATAGATATATTACTCACTGATTGCTTTATTTCCTTTCTATAGTGTCCTGTTTTAGGTAAGCTGCGACTGGACTGCGCCAGCATTCTGGAGGAAAGAGGAGTTGCTCTCCGAGACCCTACTGCGTACCATTTCCTCTGGGTTGTCGACTTCCCGCTGTTTCTTCCCAAGGAGGAGAACCCTGATGACCTGGAGTCTGCCCACCACCCTTTCACGGCCCCCAGATCCGAAGATGCTGAGCTTCTCTACACCCAGCCCAGAAAAGTAAGTACCTGCTTCAGTAAATGCTAACGAAAAACCGTTCCTGGGCCACTCGGGGTTGGGGGGAGGGGAAGCACTACCCAAGAGGAAGAGAGGGAGAAAAGTTTAATGTGTTTCATTTGTGATTGGGGTCTGTGACATATCCCTGTACAAAAGTTGCCTGGATAAGCTGGTGCGCCTGGCTCAAAATAGTTTCATAAATGAGGCAGGGAACAGCTTATCTGTAGCATTGGAAGGAGGTCCCTGCTGATAACCAAGATCTCACATCTCATATGGGATATCCTGTTAAATAAACTGCCAAAAGAAAACAATAATGGAATGCCTTTCAAACAACATGAAGTCTTGCTATATTATGACTATTGCAGTTTGTCCCACCATTAGAACTGCTCCGGAGGTGAAAGAGTTAACTTCCATGCCAGGCATGGAACTTGGAGCGCAAGCTCGGTTAGAGAAGCTCTGTCTGGAAGATTTCAAACTGAAACTGTTAGATTCTTTACTCCGCCTCACTGAACAGTCACTCCGAGATTCCTCCTACTGCTCAGTTCATTTCTCGGTTTAAACAGTATTTTCTGGTTAAATTCAACGCGATTATTATTATTTTAACCGTAAACCGACGTTCAAGCTCTGTCTGTGATATTGTAGTAATAGACAGGTTTATTTCTGTGTGGAACTTAGAATGTTTATCGGTTCGGTTCGAACCGATCAGGTTGTTTAAAACTTTATTCTCAAGCATTTGAAAGCTTTTAGAGTGCGGTTCTCGGTTCTTATCGGTTCTAAAAACGGATTTCTTCTTACGGTTTTTTCCAAGACCTGCGGATAACGGTTGGAACCGATAAGGGTGTCTTTGCCTGGCACTGCTGCTAAAAGGGCAAGTTTTTGGTTAGGCTGGCATTATGTCTGAGAAACCCAAAAGAAAAACCGAGCCCACTGGGTTTCAGCACTGTAGTGTCTGTGGAGAGGCCTTTGCCAAGGCTGACCCACACACCACATGTGTATATTGTCTGGGGTTTGACCACCTCAATTCAGACTGCCAGATTTGTAAGAACTTCCCCTGCAGCTACCCTAGATAAGAGAGTTGGTAGGCTCAGGGAACGAGAGGACAAAAAGTCCGCTGACCCAGATGGCCAGCCCAGTTCAGTGCCAACCGAACCGGAGGGAGTGCCCTCTGACCAGGGCGAGACTTCCTCGGGCAAACGTAAAGCTGACTCTGAGGAGCCAGTTCCAGCAAAGAAAACTAGAAAATCAGCAGGTGTGGAGTCAAAAATTCCTTCTCCAACTGCTGCAGAGATAGCTAAAGCAATACAAATTGTCCAGTCACTTTCTCCAGTTCCGTCCGAACCGCCACTGTCTGGCAAAAGGTCGGTTCGGCCGGTTCCACCGGTTCAAGAATATGATATAGAAGAGTTTTATGAACCAGAGGAGGGGGAGGATGATTATGAACAGTGTGAATGTGACTTTGAGAGTCTGGATGTGCCCATTGAACCGGACATCTCCCCAGACAGACCTTTAGAATCTCCCCCTACGCTTTCTGAGTCCCCTTCTCATTTTCTGTTTTATAAAAAAGGTTGCTGAAACCCTCCAGCTCCCATTGGAGGAAGCTGTGGATGAGCAAGAGGAACCTGACTTTGTGGAAATGATGGATATCCCAGAGTCCAGGAGATTGTCTATTCCCACCCCTCAGCCTAAAGCCCCTGCCAAACAGGCACCCTGATGGGGTGCCCAGGGCCGGTTCTCCATTACCTGTAGGGGGCAGGCTGGCTTACTTCGTTCAGGACTGGGAGTCTTTAACATCAGACAAGTGGGTCCTGGAAGTAGTAAGCCAAGGTCTGGTTCTCAGCTTCAAAAAATTTCCAAAGATGAGAATCAGATCTTTTCCACCTGCAAATCCTCTAGAGACTTTTGCTTTGGAAACAGAAGTCTCAACCCTCCTGGCTCTCAGAGCTGTAGAAAGGGTTTCTCCCCTACACCAGGGCAAGAGTACTCCAGGTACTTCCTTACCCCAAAAAAGACAGGAGAATGGCGGCCCATTCTGGACCTAAGATATCTGAACAAGCACCTTTTAAAACCAAAATTCAAAATGGAGACTCTGGCAATGATTTTACCTTCTCTAAGGCCAGGGGACTGGCTAGCTTCCCTGGACCTCAAGGATGCCTACTTCCATGTTCTTATCAGACTCCACGAAAGTACCTCAGATCGAACTACCCTCAGGCCATTACCAGTTCAGAGCAATGCCCTTGCCTTACCTCTGCCCAAAGGGTATTCACAAAATGCCTGGCAGTAGCAGTTGCTCATTTAAGAAGGCAAAAGATTGCCATCTTTCCCTACCTAGACGACTGGCTCATTGTAGGTCAGTCTCCAGACTAGGTCAAATCACACCTGCAAGTTACCCAGCAGCTGCTCACCTCTCTGGGCTTTCTTCTCAATCTCCCAAAGTCAGTTCTGGAACCTGTCCAGGTACTCACCTTTATAGGTGCATAATTGGACATAAAGCAGGCCAGAGCCTTCCTTCCCCTAGAAAGGGTATGGAACCTAGTGGCCCTGGCCTCCTCCTTCACTCTGCAGGTCTCTCGACCAGCAAGGCACTTCCTACAGCTCCTAGGACACATGGCTGCTTCCACAGCTGTAGTGCAAGGAGCAAGATTTCAGATGAGGGACATTCAGTTCCACTTGAGAGCCTTTTGGTCTCAAAGAAAGATCCTATCCAAGTTGATCCCAGTGACTCGAACCCTGATCCAGGCCCTTCAGTGGTGGCAGGATCAGAGCAATTTGAGACAAGGGGTCCCTTCATCCCCTATCTCACTCCTTGACCCTTACTACAGCCGTCCCTTCTGGGATGGGAGGCTCACATGGGCGACCTCTCCACCCAGGGAGTGTGGTCCCCTCAGGAATCTCTGCTCCACATCAATCTGTTGGAACTCAGAGCTGTTTTCTAGCACTTCAGATTTTTCTGCATCTGTTCAGAACAAAGTGGTACAGGTCAGAACAGACAACACCACTACAATGTGGTACATCAACAAACAAGGGGCACTCGGTCTTGACCTTGTGCAGGCCAATGAAGTTGTGGTCTCTGGCTTATTCCTGAGCAGCTTCCCTCATAGCAGTTCACCTCCCAGGCAAGGACAATGTCCTGGCAGATGCTCTCAGCAGGATTTCCCAGGGCCATCACGAATGGTCACTGGATCCCCGAGTACTGGGGATAGTTTTTGCCAGATGGGGCACCCATCAGATAGATCTTTTTGCAGCCCCAGACAATCATCAACTTCCACTGTTTTTGTTGCAGGCCCTCAGTGATGGACTCAGTCCCCCTGGATGCCTTTCTCCTCGATTGGGAAGGGAAGTTTCTATATGCCTTTCCCCCCTTCCCTCTCCTGTTCAAGGTGCTAGTCAAAATCAGATCTCAGCCCTGCAAGATGATTCTGATTGGTCCAGATTGGGCCAGGCAGCCCTGGTACCCACTCCTTCTGTCCTTAGCAGTCCATCTTCCCCTGTGTCTACCCAGGAACCACAACCTGTTAACTTGTGCCCAGGGGAGAGTTTGGTATCCGAATCTCAAATCCCTCAACCTCAAGGCCTGGCTCTTGAGAAGTTAGAATTTGCTGACCTTCACCTTTCTCAAGGTGTTCTCGAAATCCTGAAAGCTTCTAGGAAGCCTTCCACTAGGGCTACTTATAACTCTAAATGGAAAAGGTTTTCCATATGGTGTCCTGGGAAGCATATTTCCCCAGAATCTGCTGATTTGCCCATTGTTTTGGACTATATGGTCCATCTTAATTCTTTGGGACTGAGACCAGCTACCCTGAAAGTGCATTTGGCAGCTGTTTCTGCTTTTATTTCAGCAGGAAAGCCCTCTTCTCTTCCACTCACCCTGTATTTCCAAGTTTTCAAAGGATTACTTCATACTAATCCACCTTTCAGGGACCCTGCTCCTGCCTGGGATCTTAATGTTTGCATTGCTCAGCTGATGCAACCCCTTTGAACCTCTGTCTTGACAGAGGCTTAAGTACTTGACTTGGAAAACTGTTTTTCTAGTAGCCATCACTTCTGCCAGGCGACAAGGAGTTACAAGCTTCTTCAGTGGAGACTGACTTTACTTCTTCACAGGGATAAGGTAGTCCTTAGGACTAACAGGAAGTTTTGCCTAAGGTGGTTTCAGATTTCCACCTTAATTAATCTATCTCCTTCCAGTGTTCTTCACTGATCATTCCTCCTCCTCTGGTGAGAGGAGGCTGCACAACCAGATGTTAGAGGGCCTAGGGTTACTACATAGGCGTACCAAGGTCTACGGTTCGAATCCCTCCAACTATTTCTCATTTATGGTGAGGTTGGAAAGAAACCTGCCACTGAGAGATCCATTGCCAGGTGGATTGTCTCTTGTATCCAATTTGCTGTCAAAACTGGGAAAGGTTCCCCTTCCGGCCTGAGGGCTCACTCTACCAGAGGTACAGCTGCGTCTCTAGCTGCTGCCAGAGACATCCCTATCTTAGAGATATGTCAAGCAGCTACTTGGAAAATGGTACACACTTTCACCAAGCATTACTCCCTGGATATCCAGGCCAGCAGGGATGCTCGGTTTGGCACAGCCGTGCTTCAGAGCCTATTCCCTAAGTAGGTTCTGTCCCTCCTCCATGGAGGTACTGCTGTGTATTCTGCAATAGTCATAATATAGCAAGACTTCATGTTGTTTGAAGAAAAAATTACTCACCTTAGTAATGTTGTTTCTTCTAATGGAGTCTTGCTATATTATGACTTCCCCCCCCAGCCTGCCCCTCTCAGAACTTCTACTTGGGGTATGGGGTGGGCATTCCAATGTTGGCACTTTTTTGATGCACATTTTTTGTTTTCCACCCCTTCTTTTTGGGGTGTTTGGGTGTTGTGTTTTATATTATCTTATCTCATCTTATTTTATTTTTCTGGTCCCCTGACTTGAGTCTTAGTGTTGGGACCAGGAAAATGTGTTAATATTTAAGTAGCCAGTTGGCTAGTGTAGGTTACAGCTTCCACACAGAACCTTAGTGAGTTTTGCTCGTAAAGATCTGACAGTTTCAGTTTGAAATCTTCCAGACAGAGCTTCTCTAACCGAGCTCGCGCTCCAAGTTCCATGCCTGGCATGGAAGTTAACTCTTTCACCTCCGGAGCAGTTCTAATGGTGGGACAAACTGCAATAGTCATAATATAGCAAGACTCCATTAGAAGAAACAACATTACTAAGGTGAGTAATTTTTTCTTTCTTGCTGCCCAGGGATGTATCTGAGTTTTGGAAAAGCAGCACATCTGTGTCTGTCTGCACCTCTCTATGTCATGTAATGTTTGCAGCTTTGAAGGTGCACTTGCTCTTAAAGGATGCCTAAACCCTTAAAAAGCTCTATTTGCAGCACAAGATTCTGTAATCATAGGGTGTTTGTGCAGAGCATTAAGAAATCACCGCTGGCTCTATTTATTTGAACGCTGCATTTTTTTACATGGTTTCCTCCGCTGTTAAAAATGAACAAACCAGCTTGCTCTTTAAAATTCACACTGCTGACTGAACCTAAAATGGCTGCGACATCAGCAAGTGATGACATCATTGGAGTAAGAGTTCTCCAGCTGTATTGCTGTACCTCTAGGATACAGTGCTAGTTATTTATGACACAGTGCCTATCTTTTTTTTTTTTAATCCATAATTTTATTAAAGATGTTTTAAAATACATACATCAAGATATCCAAAAAAAAACAATACTTCTAGGATCATGGATATGTTGTTCATCCACACTTATTGGCATGTCCCCTTTCCCTTTAAGGATCGCCAGAAGTCTTCAAGCTGGCTCCTCCCACCCACCCGGGTGATATAACCTTCGTCTCTGCCCCATGATGCCAGATCTTCCTTTGCACTGGAAGATTCAGGTTGCCTTCTTCGTGCTCCTGCATTTTGTAGGCCCTGGCTTCTAAACCTTCGATTATTCTGAAACTTCGTCTAGTTCGTATTAGCGACCGCAACTCCTCTGCTTCGATTATGGAAGACAGGTCTTCCCCTGGATTTCGCCGGTGTTCGCTCGGCCAGAAAATGTCGCGCACCGATCCCCACACCGCATGCATATACTGCTTGGGTGTCGGCCATGACACCTCGAAGTGTGACTTCTGTCTTCCATTTCACCCTAACGTCCTCGGTGACCGTCTCACATGCCTGATGTTTGGGAGGCCAGGAAAAACTGAACCCTCCAGTGAAATCAAAGGAGGCTCGGTGGGTGGTTTCCGTGGCCGTGGGATCCACCGAGCAATTGGAACGCATGCAAGCCTTCGAGGAGGAAGCGGCTCAGGCTGCAGAATCTTCCTCTCTGAGCTTCTTCATTACACTCAACCTGGGCTCCACCTTCTCGGGTTCTTTCTGAGAGTTGTGCCAGTCTCTCCTGACTAAGGGAGAGGGTACTGCGGGCATGCACTCCTCTTGGTCCTGTAAGTGGGAAAAGGACCTGGGATCATCTTTGTCTCGGCAAAGACGTTCTTGTGATCAGGAGAGATCTCGGTCCCAGGAACCGGCAGTCTCGACTTCGGTCGAAATTGCCTTTTCAGCCGCTGGTTTCTCGGCTTTGCTGTCTGGCCAGTCGACCGAAGTGTCGATTGACGAGGTCGAAATAGTCATCGACCTGATCGAACAGTTGTCGTGGACTCTGGTCAACGATTCTCTCATTCGGACTCTGGTCCTTTCTTTCTCCGATGGGGAGACCCAGCCTGCTGGGAATCCCATCGAGGAAGTGAATCGCCGACCGAAATCTCGGTCCGCCCGGTGTCTGGCGGCTAGAATCAGCCCGTCCGATCTCGAGTGAGGTCTAGGACCCCCTCAACTGACAGGCTGAGGAAGAGCCAGAAGCGCTCGAAAAAGAGGCGATGCCATCGATCGTCCTCGTCCTCCTCGGATGAGGAGAGGCTCTGGCGGAAAATCCGTCGGCACTATGAGGACCTCATGTGGCAACAGCTGATTTTGTCTGGGCACAAGCCGACCCCGGCCATTACTTGACTTTTGCCTCCCAGGCGGAAGCCGACTCATTCTGAGCCGATTAAGTCAGTTGCCCCACCCGCAGAGCTGGCAAAACCTCTGGTTCGGCCTATACTGGTCTCTCCACCGATTGTGGTGGAACCACGCCGCCCAAGCAGCCTGTGGAGGAGCTCCCTCTAAAGGAGATAGACCAGACACCGGGATTCCGTGGTGTCTTTCAGTCACTGTCACCCTGGTCCTCCCTGGGCGGGTCGAAGGTAACATAGGCAGTAAACCGTTGTATCCAGATTCCTCGGATTCAGATGAGCCTGACATTCTCATCCTGGGGATGACAAATTGGCTGGTGGGATAGAGACGGAGGAAGGTCCTTCGTCTTTTCAGGGCATTCTTCACCTCATCTCTGAGTCTACAGGGATGCCCCTGGAACCTATCCAGTAAAAGGCGGAATACCCTCTCACAGACGTCCTCAAGAGAAGGGATACCCCGCCGGAGGCCTTTCTAGTGGTCAAGGCCTTAGTAGGCCCGGCTCTAGAACTTTGGCAGTGCCCAGCCTCTTGTCCAGCTCCATCTGCCCACCTGGCCTGCAAGTATGCGGTGCCCATGGGGTCCCTTGCGAGGTTCACAGAGCACTCAGCCGAGAGTCTGGTAACCGCCTCTGTGTTCAGACATACTGGCAGTTCTGCGGACACTGACCGACCTCCCTAGAAGGAATCCAAAAACTTGGATCATTCGGCTCAAAAGGTCTGTGCGGCCTCATCTTTAGGCCTCCATCAGGCAAGTTCGGATGTCACATGGCGCATTTCTCCCATGCCTTTTTGGGGTCTTTGAATGAAGTTCTCCCACACCTCCCCGCAGACATGCAGACCACGGTCAAGCAACTATGGGATCAGGGCCAGGCTGTTACCAAACAGCAGCTTCAGACAGACCTGGACAGTGGGGATTCTTGTGCCCGCTCGATGGCAGTCACGGTTGCCTCTCACCGCAGGGCTTGGCTGAGACTCTCCTCTTTCCCAGCAAATACTCAGCACAAACTAGCTGATGTGCCTTTCCTGGGCACTGACCTGTTCGGCCCAGGTGTGGCTGGTCACCTTCAGCATATTGAGCAGTCCATTGCCATCTTGGACGCTACTTCTGCTAAAGGTTCTTTGAGTGAGAAGCAGCAGAAGAAGAAGAAGAAAAAGCCTTTTCGGCACTCTTTTCCTGCAGCCCAGCAACCCTCCTTTCAAGGAGGGCAGCAGCAGCAGGCTCAAGCCCGGGCCCTCCCAGGTCCATAAAGGAGGCCAATGTTCAGGTCCTGGGTCCTTCTTCTCCAAGCCTGCTCAGTGACAGGGTGGGGGCTGCCACCCACTCTCCTGTCACACCAGCTCTGGGTCCTCCCATGGGTGGCCGGCTCCACCACTTCCTTTCTGCCTGGTCCGCTATCACCATGGACAGGTGGGTTTTGGAGGTGATCAATCAGAGACTGCCTCTGGAATTCGAGCAGTACCCTCCAAGCCGAGCCCGCGCCCCTCGGGAAGAAAGAGTTTCCATCCATACTCCGTCGGCTGTCCGAGACGACATCGCTGAGCTCCTGCTGAAGGAGGCAGTAGCTCCAGTGGTGTATTCTCCAGCAGACCCAGGCTTTGTCTCCAGGTACTTCCTGGTGCCCCAGCAGACAGGGGGCTGGTGCCCCATTCTAGATCTGCACGACCTGAATCAGTATCTCAGGTCACGCACCTTTCGGATGGTCACTCCATCCCAGATCATACCATCCTTGGACCGAAACATGGTTCTGTTCAGTGGTTCTGCAGGACATGTTCTTTCATGCCCCAATCTGTCCATCTCATTGGCAGTTCCTCCGCTTCAGAGCTGAAGGGACCCTATACAAGTTCCGAGCCATGCTGTTCGGCTTGTCATCGGCCCAACGGGTCTTCACTAAATGCATGGTGGCAGCCCATCTCAGGCATGGGGGGGGGGCAGAATTTAACCCTACCTCGAAGATTGGCTCTTAGCAGGTCCCACCCAGCAGGAGGTGGAGAGGTCCAGGGACGTGGCCTTCCAGACCTGCTCCCAACTCAGCCTCTTGATCAGCGAGGCCGAGTCGGAACTCGTGCCTTCTCAGGTGATGTGCTTCATCGGGGCAGAGCTCAGCTCCCGGTGGAAAGGGCGGAGGTTCTCTCCTCCTTTGCCCAATCATTTCTGGGTGGGCAATTGCGCCCTGCC
Source organism: Neoceratodus forsteri (assembly GCA_016271365.2). Lineage (NCBI taxonomy): Eukaryota > Metazoa > Chordata > Ceratodontiformes > Ceratodontidae > Neoceratodus > Neoceratodus forsteri. The sequence continues at coordinate 51,259,289 of CM028136.1, read as the reverse complement.
TGGGACTTTCTGCGCCTTCTGGGTTACATGGTGGCATATACCTCCGTGGTCCCATGCACCCTCTCCAGTGGGAGCTGGCCACGTTGTGGACTCAACGCCATGGTCATTTCAACCAGCTGATCACTGTAACCCAGAAAATGTGGGAGGCTCTCCAGTGGTGGACCGCTCCAGACCGGTTGCAGGAAGGGATCCTGTTTGTCCACCCAAGCCGATGGCTGTCCTCATGACCAGTGCCTCTCTCAGGAGCTGGGGAGCCCATGTGGGGGACAAAAGGGCCCATGGGTTCTGGACCCCCGAGGTGTCCCGATACCACATCAACCTGTTGGAGCTCAGAGCAGTCAGACTGGCACTGTCAGCTTTCGCTTCTCAGCTCCGGGGTCAAGTGGTTCAAGTCAAGATGGACAATACCACAACCATGTACTACCTCAACAAACAGGGCGGCATGCACTCCCGTCTGCTGTGCAGGGAGGCACTCCACATCTGGACCCTCATCAGCCATCTGGAGGCAGATCCCCTAGCCATTCATGAGGCAGGAGCCTCAAACCTTCTGGTGGATGCTGTCAGCCACTTAGGCGAGATATCCCACAAGTGGTCTCTTCATCCAGAGGTAGCTTACAGCCTGTTCTCCCACTGGGGCATGGGGAAAACCGATAGTGGACCGGTTTGCCTCCAGGGAAAACAACAAGCTGAGACAATTTCATGCTCACCCCCTTCAGCAGGGCTTGCTGCAGGGGAATGCCTTCTCGAGACCGTGGACCCCATGCCTCTTCTTCACCTTCCTTCCATTTCCCTTGATCCACAAGGTGTTACTCAGGGTGAGGCGGGACAAGGCAAAGGTGATTCTGGTAGCCCCAGACTGGCCGCGCCAGTTCTGGTATCCAGATCTCGTCAGCCTCAGCTGCAGGCCCCCGAAGCAGCTTTATACACGCCCGGACCTGATATCTCTAGCTCAGGGGAAGGTCCTTCATCCGGACCGTCAATCCCTGCACCTCACAGCCTGGTACCTGAGCGGCTAGAGTTCCAGGCTTTGGGTCTTTCCGACAATGTCTACACCGTGGTGGAGGCATCCCATAAGGAATCGACCAGGAAATGTTATGCCTTCAAATGGAAAAGATTTTCCATTTGGTGCCAGGATAAGTGTCTGGACCCCTTGTCTTGCTCTTTGGCTAACATTCTCGACTACTTTTGGTCTCTCTCTCCAAAGGGGGTCTAAGGTCATCGATCTTTAGGGTGCACCCGGCAGCCATCTCTGCTTACCGGGCGTGGGCCAGTCAGCCAACATTGGTGCAGGAGACAGTGGTTATGCTCTTTTTCAAAGGCCTAGATCACATATCCCCTCTGGTACATGAACCTCCACGTCCGTGGGATCTGTTGCTGGTTTTGGCAAAGCTCATGGGCAAGCCATTCAAACCTATGCACAAGTGTGAGCTCTCACACTTGTCATGGAAGATGACCTTCCTGGTGGCTGTCACGTCAGCCAGAAGGACAGGAGAGCTCCAGGCGCTTCTGGTGGACTCCCCTTATCTGGTATTTCACAGGACAAAGTTGTCCTGCGCCCCCACCCAAAATTCCTTCCGAAGGTGGTGTCAGAGTTTCAGCTTAACCAGATGTTGACTCTGCCAGTATACTACCCTAATTACACCTCGGACGCCGAGTACAGGCTCCATACTTTGGAGATGAGATGTGCTGTCTCCTGTTATAAGGAGAGGCTGACGGAAATTTGTAGAGAGGTTCGCCAGCTGTTTGTCACCTACGCTGAAGCCGCTTCTGGCAGACCTGCAGCCAAGCGGACCATAGCAAGATGGATTACATCATGCATAGGTCTGTGATATGAGTTGGCGGGCATGGAGCCTCCCAGAGGGATAAAAGCTCACTCCACTCGCCATACTGCTGCATCGGTGGCTGCTTCCAGGGACATTCCTATCCAGGAAATCTGTCTGGCTGCTACCTGGAAGTCAACAAACACCTTCATTACCCACTACCACATCGACCTTGAGTCACGCCGGGATGCTGGTTTTCGGGCATTGGTTCCCCAGTCTTTATTTCCCAAATAGGGGGTGTGCGTCTTGCCTCTTTCCTCCCGGAAAACTGCTTGGAGTCTGCCAAGAAGTGTGGATGAACAACATATCCATGCTCCTAGAAGAACAGGTTACTCACCTGTAACAGTAGTTCTAGGAGTGGTATATGTTGTTCATCCACAACTCTCCACCCGACCTCCCAGCTCGGCGACAACCTTGCTTCCAGCGGGCTAAGATCTAGCGTCATGGGGTGGAGCCGAGGTATTTACCACCCAGGTGGATGGGAGGAGCCAGCTTGAAGATTTTTCAGCAAGATTTAAAGTAGAAAGGGACATGCCAAGAAGTGTGGATGAACAACATATACCACTCCTAGAAGTACTGTTACAGGTGAGTAACCTGTTTTTTTTGCTGCATTGTTGCTTTAAGTACGTGGATGAGAAGAGAAAAAATTCAAAGACATGTTGACCCACGGATCGGGACACAAGTGACATAATTATAAATGATAGACAGATGGCAGAATGTCTGAATGCACATTCTGTCTCAGTATTCACAAAGGAAAATTATGGCATGGTATCATACAGTTGAATGGTAGTCTAGAGGAACAAAAGGATTCCTCAAGATATATGTAATGCCTATAAAATCTGAGAAAATGCTAAAGATGATAAATTAAAATAGGACCGTGGATCCTGATGAAATGCATCCCCAAATCCTGAAGGAGCCAGCTGGGAGCCATTCATAGCACTGATGCTTCGGTGGGTTTGTCAGAACTGGTACTGGTCTGAAGTCGGCTGGCAGTACTGCTGTCACCTGCAGTTGACCCAAGTTCATGCACTGGATTTGGGATGTCTGGTGCTGACTGGTGAGGCAGGGTTCTAGGGCCAAAAAATAACTTGGTGGTGGTGTGATGAAATTTGCTGTTCCACTCGCATCACCTGAACATGTCAGCAGCTCTGCCCTCCCGGGCCGTTGGTGCAGTGATCTGCAGAGGCTCAGGAGTAATCTATCGAAGAAGGGAGCTTTAGCTGGAAAGTGGGCACCTATCTTGGGAGTTAAGCGGGGGTCATGGCCTCATGCTCGGACGGAGTATCAGAACTGTGTAAGCGGAGTCTTAACATAGAAATATAGACGTTGACGGCAGATAAGGACAGCAAGGCTCATCCAGTCTGCCCATTTTTTCTACCTTATAAATGTGCCATAGGCCTTTACTCTGTCAATGGCCTATCTATTCATACTCAGCAGTATTGCTCCCTTATGCCTATCCCTTGCTTGTTTGAAACCCTGCACTGTATTCATATCCACCACTTCCTGAGGTAGGCCATTCCATGCATCCACTACCCTTTCTGTGAAAAAGAAGTTTCTCACATTTCCCCTTAATCGGCCTCCTTCTAATCTCATGCTGTGTCCTCTTGTCCTGCTGTTTTTCTTATATTGAAACATATCAGACTCTTTCACCTTGTTAACGCCCTTAAGATGTTTGAATATTTCGATCATATCACCTCTCTCCCTCCTTTGCTCTAGGATATACATATTATTGAGCTGCGGTAATCTGTCCTCATATGTTTTCTGATGCAATCCCTGCACCATTTTGATTGCCCTTCTCTGGACTTCCTCCATTTTGTTAATGTCCTTGTGCAGGTGTGGCCTCCAGTACTGCATGCAGTACTCCTGATGGGGCCTAACCAGTGTCTTGTAAAGTGGGATTATTACCTCCCTCTTACGACTTGCTACCCTATTAATGCACCCCAACATCCCTCTAGCCTTACCTACTGCTTTAGTGGTCTGCTTGGATGATTTCAGGTCATCTGTGATGATGATGCTCAAGTCTCTTTCTTCCTTGTGATTGCCAGCATCTCCTCCCAGCCTATAGGTGGCTTCAGGGTTTCTTTTCCTGTGTGCATGATCTTGCACTTCTTTGCGTTAAACCCCAGTTGCCACTCTTCCGACCATTTTGCCAGTTTATCCAGATCTCTTCTCATTCTGCCCACCCCATCTGGATCATCTACTCTTACAGAGCTAGGTGTCATCTGCAAATAGACAAACATTACCCTCCAGTCCATCTGCAATGTCACTGATGAAGATATTGAAGAGGACTGGCCCCAGGACTGATCCCTGAGGTACCCCACTTGTGACTTGCATCTCTGCTTACTGTATACTGTTTTTTTTTTTTTAAACTTTATGTCTAATGTTTTGATAAACATACAGTTTAATCTCAACCATTGATTTATAGTAGTAATATATATAAACCACAGGGACACCACCTCTCTCAGTACACTCAATTAATCATCATCAAATGCTTTAAGATACATCATTAGGAGAAACCTTTAGTATAATACTTAAGAAAAATAATTCTAACACATTAAGCTACGTATTGAGCCCAGGAGCTGCGTGGTATCATTTCCCATTGTTATATAATAAAGTAATTCACCAGACTCTCAGTCTCTACCTGGGAGTAAGATTTCCACCATGCATATCATCAGAGTAAAGGCACTAAGTGTGCTTTAGTATAAACGGAGAATTGCTTCCCTTTGAATGCCATCTTTTCTATGTCTACAAACAGACAAGTATTGCTGTCACGTGGCATATAAAATACACTACAAACAGGAGTAACTGTATTTAAACTGCAAAAGCATTATATAACTTTAGTAAGGGGTACAAACGAAATGTATTCAAACTTGTTATTCTCTACCAAAGCCCCTATAATTAAAATACAGATCTTTATTTAGCTACCTCTTGTCACCTTGACTTATGAGCATAATAATGGCATAAATTCCATTCCAGGGCAAAAAAAATTATTATAGAATGTACTTCAGTTATAAGTCTCTAGTCTAAATGTGCCTCAAAATGACTATCGCCCCCAACTAACCTCAGCAGAAGAAAGTCCAACCGTATTTAAATTATTTCAAGGAATGTCTTCTTCCTCTGATAAGGAGACCTCTCATTCTGCCATTCTGGATCTAGGAGCCGCATTCTTCTGCACCCATTTCAAGGCCTCAGAGGGTTCAGTGTATAGATAAATTTTCCCCTGGTGAGCGATGTGGAGTTGGGCAGGGAAGATGAGGCCATGTGAGATCCCTGCCTCCCGCAAAACTTCCCAAACCCCGTCAGACTTCTTCTCTGTCGGGTAGCATACTCAATATCGAGATACAACCGGACATGCTCCCCATGTTGCAAAAGGACCCTCTTTCTTTTTGCCAATGCCAAGAGGTAGTCCCTTGAACCAACTCCGTCTGTGATGGCCACCACAGCTCTCAGCGCTTCGAGATTGTCCTATCTGTGGCGAGGCATTATCCGATAAGCTTTCTGAAGGCGAGTTGCCTGCTCTGAGGCCTTCTCTCCAAGTTGTTGGATTATCCAGTCCTGGACAAAGAGGAGGAGGAGATGGTCTCCTTCACATCCCTCCGGGAGACCAAGGATCCGAATATTGGCTGCTCTCGCTTGGTTCTCCAGGGTTTCCAGGAGAGTTTTCAGGTGCGTGTTCTCTTTAATCACTGATGTTACAGCTCCCATCGCTGCATCGCCCCATTTAGAAGCCTCGGCTGATGCACTTTGCATTGATTCCATCATCGCCTCAACTCCAGTCACTCTACTGTTTAGAGCGTCAAATTTAGCTGATAGTCCAGAGACCAAGGCCATAATTTTATTTAGTTTAGACCCGATTGTTTGGAGAGTTTCTTCTGATGAGATGTCTGTCTGATATGTGTTTAGGCCTTGTTGGGACCGCGTGGTTGGAGGGCCAGTTGAAGTTTTTGGTCTAGTTCCATCACCAGAGGTCTTATCTTTGTGAGGATTTCCCATTGTAGTCAGAAGATCCAACTCAAAGTTCACAGTTATGCTTTTGCAGTTTATTAGCGCAAAACTAGCAAACTTACTGCTTAAGTTGTGGAGATCTGGCCAGCATGGTGGTGCTGAGGGTTGAGGCGCTGGACGCCACACCTCGCGCCACGCCAGCGACCTGGGTTCGGGAATGAGCCTGGGTCATTGAGGGTCGGCAGGGGAGGGAAGAGATCGAGCATCCAACGGACTGCTCTCTCTTCCCGGGGAGAGGCTTCGGGAAGCATCTGCTCACTGCGCCACCTCTTAGCAGGGCTGGAGGGCACCAACGTAGCAACGCAGATTATGCCTGGGGGCGGAGCTACAGCACTACGCTGCCTCGCTGGCCGAGCTCTGCAGGGGACAAATAAGTGAAAGAATCCCTGCCACACACTGTGGAGATGATGGGGGTGCGGGGGACACGGCCCATATCCCAACTGTCGGCCCTGCAACCGGAGGACTCCATGCCCATCCGACCACCCAAAGTAGGACCTCTCTAATTTCATAAAGGCCGTCAAGTGAGGACGGGCCTGCCCCTGGGGGGGGGTGACCCGGGGGGCTAAGTCTGCCCCTGGGTGGTTGGGGGAGTCAGTAGCAGGGTTCAGGCAAGGGAGTAGAGGCCGACATCGAGGGTACACCCCGGAAGGATGCCCAGGTGTGGGAGAGCATAAAAAGAGTTAACAAAAAAAAAAGTTGTGGAGAACTACAGGTAAGCAGCCATCTTGCTCGGGCTCCACAGCGCCCCCCCCACCCGACTGTATACCGTTTACCACCACTCTCTGTTCTCTGCCCGCCAACCAGTTTGCTACCCAGTTGACCAACTTCTGACCCACCCCACGCCTACCCAGCTTATTAATTAATCTTCTATGTGGAACAGTATCAAAAGCTTTGTTGAAGTCAAGGTAGGTGACATCAACTGCACCCCCTTGGTCCACCACTCTGGTTACCCAGTCAAAGAAATCTATGAGATTAGTTTGACAGGACCTTCCTGCTGTAAACCCATGCTGTCTTGGATCCTGTGCTCCTATGGATTCCAGGTGTTGCACTATCCTTTCCTTAAGGAGTGCCTCCATAATCTTGCCCACTACTGAGGTAAGACTGACTGGTCTGTAGTTCCTTGCCTCCTCCCTGCTACCACTCTTGTGGAGCGGGATCACATGAACCCTTCTCCAGTCTTCTGGGACCTCTCCTATGCTCAGAGACGCACTAAACAGTTGTGATAATGGCTCTACTAGTTCCACCCTTAGTTCCTTAAGTACCCTGGGATGTATGCCATCAGGTCCTATTGCCTTGTCTACCCTGAACTTAACAAGCTCTTGTAGGACCCTTTCTTTTGTGAAGGGACTTGTGCACACCTCCCTCCACCCTGTGTCCATGGTACTGAGCTGTGGGCCCTGTCCTACCTTCTCCTCAGTAAATACTGAGCAGAAATATCTATTTAGGATAGATGCCTTTCCTTGGTCCTCCTCCACACACTCCCCCTTATCCCCTTTGATCTTAGCAATACCCCTTCTGGACTTTCTCCTTTCACTAATTGGACAGGAGTTGGGAGGGAGCCTGTTGGAACAAAAAGGAAATCAATTTAAAAAAAAAAGAAAGAAAACCTTTCATTTATTGAAACCTTTCGCTGCAGCATGGAATGCTAAGTGAGAGAGGCTATTTCTGTTGTATAATAAAGGGAATGATGTTTCATTCAACACAATACTTCAAACTCTCTTGAATACAGGACACCGTTTTCAAGTATTAGTTCATTTTGCTAGTGCTGTAGCAAAGGAATGATGGTGCTGAAACATACGTAAATGGGTGTACTGACCACACAGCAAACCCGCTAGAGCAAAGACCATCACAGTGACAGAATTCGACAGAAAGCATTGGGTCGCTGTGATGGGCTCCAATGGCACCGGCACTGCATCGCCCGTTGTTTTGCCCCCTGCCCGAGACAACTCCGACTCAGAGTTGTATATTTAGAAACTGGGGAGGGGTGGTGGGACAGACACTCTCAAAACACACATCCCCGACAGTACAGTGCCGACCGCAGCACTGTTTGTCACTGTCGGCGATGCGGATGTCGCCTCGCTATAGGTAAACCATGTAAAAGGTTTGAGGAAAACTTACTCACCACATGGTGGGAGGAGTCATCCTGCATCCAGGGAGCTAAATCCTTGAACCCTCCTGATTGTGCTCTGGGCAGCATTGGAAAGAGATGCAGTGCTTCAAAATACTAAGCAAAACAGCCCTCTGACATAGAATGACTGCAGTGTCCACATATTTCCTGACCTCAGTTATATGACCAGGGTGAGAAGAAAAAGTTTTGATGGAGATCAGGCATGCCTGAGAGTATTGGGGATAACACTACCTTCTAATACCGGCAAGTCTAAAGATACTGTATGGGGAAAGATTTAGCAGTCTGCCAGGAACACCGAGGCAGCTGTACTGTTCGAGAAGATAAAACGGCAGTTCAAACCATAGGTGAGGAGTCAGGTTCCGCGGACAACGCCTGAAGTACTATCCTTAGAAAATGGAACTGAAAGGGTGAGAGGGGGCTATTGCTGTCTTTAGTTTGCAAGAATTTTATTTTCAGTAAGAGTTAAAAAAGCATAGTTTTATGATCAGAAATCTTATCTTTACTATCAGAAACTTCTAGTTACGTTAATGTCTGGTACTGTAATTTTTTTTATTATTTTATATTTATTGTTATATAGCAAACATACAGTTTGGATACAAGCATAGATACTACAACTTACTCTAAGAGAAGGCTATGAGGACGCCACTCCTCTTAATACACGCAGTTAAAATTTGTCTTATGCTTTGAGATACATCATCCGGGGGGAAGAAAAAATAAAATTACAACAATAGAATCCCAATATTATCTGCAATATGGGTCCAAGAGCTGCGTGGTATATAAATCATAGTTAAATTTAGAAATGAAATCCCCAAAATCCTCCTCCTCTTCTACCAGGCAGGAGGAATCCACCACACTTCAACCCTTAATTAATGCACTTATTGTGCAACTTCCATATAAGAACGATGCTTCTAAATAAGCTTCTCAGCAACATTTTAGTACTAAGAAAAAGAAAGTACTTTGAATCATACAGTATATCTTTAAGTATATGGCACAAACAAAAATACGCCTCTGAGTAATACTCTACATTCTCAAATTCCCTTAATCCAGAATAGGAATCCCCTGCTTACTGTTATGAATAATAACTCCCCCCATAATAGCTGTCTGTTATGAATAGTAACAACTCCCATAATAGCTGTCTTAAACTGTAAAACAATTCAGTATTAATAGCTGTAGCAAAAGTCTCAATGGGGTAAATGCAGTAACTGCAGAGCCAAAGTTATATGAATTGTAAAGAAAGAGAAAAAAAAAAAACATTTCTCGCTGTAAGCTAAATGTCCATTGAGCCCTGAAGTAGCAATCACCCTGGCAGACAGTTTCTTCAAAATGCTCCCTTTCGAACAGCTTTCACTGAGTTTCTTCATCTTCAGACAATGAATCCTGTCATTCGCTCTCTCTCCCTCTCTCTGGGTCAAGACGACAAGTGTCTCTGAGCCCACTTTAAGGCCTCCACCGGGTTGGAGAACAAGAAGACCTTCCCCTGGTGGACGATGCGGAGATGGGCCGAGAAAACCAGGCCATGGGAAATTTAGGCCTCCTTTAAGATAGCTCTCGCTCGCTCAGATTGTTTTTCTTCTCTGACGGGTAGCATACCCAGTATCTGGGAACAGCCGTACCTGTTCCCCATCCTGAAAGAGTGTACGTTTTTTTTTTTGCCATCTCTAAGATGTAATCATGGGAACCAATCCCGTCTGTCACCATTACTACTGCCCTCGGCGCTTCAGGATTGTCTGGTCTGCCCCTGGGTGTCACTCGATACACTTTCTGGATGTGGTGGGCTCAATCAGAGACACCTTGTATGAGCTGTTGCACCAGCCACTCTTGAATAAATAGGAGGAGGTGATCCCCCTCGCAACCCTCCGGCAGGCCCAGAGCACGACTATTGGTGGCCTTCGCCTGGTTCTCCAGGCTCTCCAGTCTGGATCTCAAGTGGGAATTTTCTTTCACCACAGCTGTCACCACTCGCATTGCAGCACTGGCATGCTTTGATGCCTCTACCAATGCAGTCTGGACCGACTCTACAGTGACTTCGATCCTGGCCGCTCAGTTCGTTAAGGCATCAAATTTGTCGGCCAAGCAAGATACTAAGGCGCTCACTTTGTTCATCCTGAGACCCAGAGTCTGAAGGGTGTCCTCAGGTTGCAGGTCGTCTGACTCGGCATTTTTGGCCTTGCAGTGAGCGCGTGATTTGCACTTTGGCAGGAATTTTAGATTTAGCTCCCACATCCGAAGTTTTCTCCCTGCGAGAATGCTTCATAGTGCTTAGTGACAAATTATCTCCTTATATTATGGGGGGAGTTATTATTCATAACAGTAAGCGGGGGATTCCTATTCTGGATTAAGGGAATTTGAGAATGTAGAGTATTACTCAGGCGTATTTTTGTTTGTGCCTGGGTGGGCCAAGCGGTCCTTATCTGCCGTCAAATTCTATGTTTCTGTTTCTGTATATCACCATTCAAAATGCAATTCTGATGAATAAATTTAGTACTTTAATGGAGTTGTCTCTACTAGAGTTGCAGAGCTCTAACACCAAGTGTCCATCTTGCTCGGGCTCCACAGCGCCCCCTTTACTGCACTGTAATTTGAGCAACATCGTAAAAGCATTCGTTGCAGTTCATTTGTCCTTTACTGCAAAGAATGATATTCATATAAGTTCATGTGGAGAGTTTTTCTTTTTTTTTTTTTTGGTAGAGCTAAGTCTCTGGCATAGGAAGGAACACTGCAGAGTTGCAGTACCTTTAGCAGGTCAGCTTCCTGTGCCTGCATCCACCCTAGCCCCCCATTCCAAGCCAGAAATAGCTTACTGGTATGTTGGTATGCTGACTTCTTCCTCCTCATCCTCATCATCTGTTCCATGTTGCTCATTGTTTGTGGTAGTACTGACAGTCTCACTGTCAGTGAGCTGCTTGTGTGTTGGAGTTGCGTCATCACAGCCCAGCCAATCATTAGTTGCATTTGGTGATTCTTCGGGTGCAGTCAGATACAGGTGTTCTGTGAGATTCTCAATCTTGTGAGAGTCATCAGGGTTATCGTCTGGATCCTCATCTGCTGTAGAAGGTCACCAAATGCAGTACCTAGAGCAGCACTCCAGAAGTTATTTATTTATTTGAAAAGCTTCACCAGGAAACATACATTGAGCAAATGCAATTGCTCATCTCCCGGTGTGTCCTGGCTGTGTGACGTGTATTCATGCTTCACCAGACAAAACTGAGACGTCCTTCAAGTAAGTAAGTTGATTTAGAAACTCTGTCACCTGTGCACCATCAGCTGACACCAAGTTGCTGAGTAAGGACTCTTTTTTTTTAGTTTTTCTTGAAGGTCGCTATAATGCTACCATCAAGTGACTGGATTCTTGAGGTTGTGCTCTTTGGCAGGAAGAAAGGTTTTATAATGTACCATCGCAACACTGTAACTGATTAGGACATTGGTCTAGTAGAAGAAGTGCTTCCACTGCTAACTTTTGCTTTCTGAGCTGTATTTTAGAGACAAATGAATAAATTAAAAAAACAGTTTTGGAAAATTTCCGAAGTCATCCAGGCATTGCGACTGTGGCCATGGGTGATAGGGAGGGATGACATGTTTATGTGGTGGAAACAACGGATTTTTTTCATATTTTCCTATAACAAGTAGTGTGATTTTGTGGGTTCCAGTGGCATTTGTGTAAAACAGAAAGGTAACACAGTCTTTGCTTATTTTAAACCCCTTGGATGAGTTCACCTCATTATGGCAGCGAGAGTTGCGTCGGGGAGGCACTGCCAGAACAGATCTGTTTCATCAGCATTGTAAATCTGTTCTGGTAGGCTCACAGTGATCTCCTGATACAGTGTCTGTGCTGGAACCTCCATGACTACCTAGAGGATGATTTGACTTTGGTGTCCAGGCCATGGATTTCTTGAGTGAAGTGCTTGGCTTTTCCTTTTTCAATTGGACCCAACACCGGCACTCCATTTTCACCCTCGTCTGGGTGTCTCAGTTTTTTCCGTAACAGATCACTCGTCTCATTACACTCATTTGCATACTTCCTTAACAAGCCTTCAAGCGCTTCAGCGACATTTACAAATGTGACCATGCTTTCGGATCAGCATGCGGACAATAGGTTTAGACCGCCTGGGTTTCGCATCAGAGTAAAATTAGAAAAAGTGATAATTTTTGTGGAGCCTACATTTCTACTGTCTGTAGTATGGCACAAGACAGACTGCTACAGGCAGTGAAGCCACGTTTCTGAGTGCTGCCCAAAAACATAAGTAAAAACTGGGCAGTCTCCCTTTAATTTGGACCTCTGTGAGCAGAATGCTATGTCTCGCCACAGGAGCATATGCTGTGGGAGGGTTGAGGAGTGGAGTTATGGGACAGAAGAATGAAGGGTGAGTGGCTGAAATGGAGTCTCTACATTATGCAGTGCTAAAAACAGAGTTTGTTCCTGGAAGTTGGATTTCAGGAATGAATGGGGGGTTTCTGAGTGGGGACGTTGCCTCTTTGTAGGGACAATGATTTTCTGTTTTCAATTGAAAACACAGATAAAATGGAATTTGCCACTTTTTTGCACTACTTTATCATGCAAAAAAATTAAAAAAGCACTGGGCAAACCCGGCCATTTTGAAACATTTTGGCAAACCCCTCCATTTAGAGACACATTTTCATTAAAAAATATGCTGGTTTGCCCTCAATTTTGGGGAAAAAAACTGAAAAAAAAAACCAGTTTTAAGATTTTGCCAAACGAAATTGGCCATTTTTTGGAAAAGGAAAATCATTGCCTCTACTATTTGTTTCTTGTATTTTTGGAGGACCACACTCCATATTAGTTCTTTATTTTCGATGTCGCCCCCTGGGCTTCAGTATCTGACCAACCCCCCCCACCTCCCACCCCCTTGGGTCTGGGGCTGACAGCAGGAGGTTGGACAAATACTGCCTGAATGAAGTACCGGGATCCCGTTACCATCACATCTTACCTATAGAACTGAAGGATGGTGTCAGCATTAGATATTATGATAACTGTAGTAGCTGGATATAGCACTGTATTCTTTGTACTTGTTGCTGTCCCAGGAATGGCCTGGCTGTTGTATTCTGCAAAATGTTAATAAAAATGAAAGTACAAAGAAAAGAAAAATGAAGGGTGGACCTGGGACAGGGGAAGTCTCCTCATCCCACCACACCCAACTGGGCTGTCTAGGTCACCTTCTCATTGGTTCCTCCCTGCAGTCTCTTGTCCATTCAAAAGGTAGCACGTCCCTGGAGAACATGTTTTACCTGTGGAGATCAGCTGCAGGATACTGGTTCCTGGAGCAGAACTAGGAGTGAGCAGAAGGTAGGAAACAAGTGTTGGTTGCCAAGGGTTTCAAGGGCAGGAGGAAGGACAAAAAGAAATTAATGAATTGAATGATTGATTGATTACAGCAGCATTAATAATGTCATTGTTGCTTCCAGGTCCGCAGCCAGCACTATGACCTTGTACTGAATGGCAGTGAGATAGGTGGCGGCTCCATCCGAATTCATAACTCCGAGCTCCAGCGCTATGTGATTGAGAAAATACTGAAGGTACCAGCTTGTAACAGCTTCTGTCTGTCTGTCTCAGAGGACAAGACAGAAGTTTATATAATGCATTCAAGCAAACATTTCAAAGGGCAGCAAACAACTGATCATTTCTCTACCTGTTCGCACAGTATTTTTTTAACTTAACATTTTATTGTGTTTTGCATGGATAGTAAAATACAGTCATATCTCTTAGAAAGTTTGGTTAATGTTCCCATACAGATAAACAGTATAGGCATCCTAACAAAGTTGATAAACATTGGGCCAGATTCCAGAAGGTGGGCGCAGGGCTTGCACCAAGCCCTACATCCGCCGCAAAGTTTGACGCAGCTGCACCAAAGCCCTCGGACACAACTTGGTGCTGTTCCAGAAGGGCTGTCACAGTTGCTACAGTTTTCTCATTTGACGGCAGCACGCAATCCCCGTACTAGGGATACCCCCCCATGGACGCAAAGTTAGACCAGCAGGAAGATGGTCTAACGTTGCGGTGTCGGGGACTTGCAGCAGTGGCTTCTGGAATAGCGATTGCGACACAGGTCGGCACCTGCATCAACCACCCGATGCAAGTCCCCTGCGGCAATCACAGCCACTTCTGGAATTGGGCCCATTCTGTTCACTTTCTAATCCTGTAAGTGAGGAGCTGGGGGAATGGAAAAAAAAAAAAAAAACAGCATTTTATTTCAGTTACATTCAGAACTGCCAGCAGCATCATTAGCTATGGTGAAATAACAAAACGGGGATTATGGGGGGAGGGCACTGTGGAGCATGAGAAAGATGCCTGCTTGGGATAGAGCTTGGAATAAAGCATTGAGAACCACCAATTTATTCCTTCAGTACCAACGTCCAGTGACTACCTTTTGCTTGGGAAAATGGCATCGACATTGTGGTGAAGTCGCAGGTAAAAAACACATATTGGACAGAATAAAGAGCAAAACTACTTTGGCAGCTCCCTCCACGTGGTTGGCACAAGGCAGCACACCACTGGCAGAGTTGAGGACTCCCCAGAGGAAATGCTGTAATGACTCGGTGAAAATATCGTACCTCATATCAACTTTAGCAGGCTTAGCAGATAAATTTTATAATATGTTCAGCAGGGTTGCTGATCTGGAGACATCCGAGGACAGTGTTAAATCAGAAACAACTGATGCTAAGAAACGATCAGATGCAGCAATGGGGCTATGGTCATGGTCATACAAACATATGAATATTGCCAGCAGAAGAAGACCCAGTGGTCTATCGAGTCAGCTCGTGTTGCGGAGTCCTCAGTGGTTACTAAAGGCTGCACCTCCCATCCTCAGCTGCTACTTCCCCCTTCTTGCCTATCCCCCTGGACCACGACCTTCCCCTTTAACCTATTCCACTCTCTTTTGAAGCCATTCACCATCTCCAGAGAGACCACCTCCTCTTGGATTTTGTTCCACCCTGCACGCACCCTCTCCGTGAAGAAATGCCTCCTGAAATCTTTCCTGAACTTTTCCTCTGCCAGTTTAAGGCAGTGCCCCCTTATGACATTGCCACTACTGAAACTGAAGAGGCTCTCATTTTTCACCATGTTCATGCCCTTCAGGTACTTAAAGGTCTCCATCATGTCCCCTGTCTCCCTCCTCTCCTCCAGGGAGTACACGTTGAGGTCCTCCAGCCACTCCTCGCATGTCCTGCCCAGCAGACCCCACACCATGTTTTGTCACCTGCCTTTAACAGGTTAATGTCCTTTGTCAGATAGGGCCACCAATACTGTACGCTATACTCCAGGTGCGGCCACACCAGTGATCTGTATAGTGGTACTATGACCTCCTCCCTCCTGCTAGTGATTCTCTTCGCTATGCAGCCCAGCTTTTTTTATTATTTATTTTTATTTGGTTTTCAGTGTAGTAAATACATTGAAAAAATATAGTAATACAGTGCATGTAATCATGAACTCGGTATAAACATACACTCATTCCTTTGTTACCTATTTGAAACATGGTTTTACACAATTTATTATTTATACCATAATGCACCTTGCAGCATTGAACATCGACAGCAAGCAGATATTTTGCCGCGTTGAACAAGGAGAGCAAATTGATATCAAGTGTCTGAAAATTTAGTCCTTGTACTACACACAAAAGAAACACGGTAATTACAGTTTTCTAGTCCATGCAACCCTTACTTATAAAAATCTTGACCGGTAACCTGCAGGCACACATAAAAGCGCTCCCATCCACAACTGGCAATATTAAGTTTGTTTAAACTAGGAAATGCATGCCATCTGCAAAGCTGTACCTCAAGCCAATACGTTCAGTGAAAAAGGTATCGAAAAGCATAGTAGCAAACTTGATATAACTGACTGTTTTAAAACAGTTATCTTTTATCCCAACAGCTGTTTAAGTAAGCAGTAACCCATGACAGGGTGTGCGGTTATTGGGGATTAATTAACCCCCTGGGACAGAGGTCCAGGTCATGGTTTGCTAAAGCCCAAGTTTCTATGACTGCCGAAGTGTCCACCTTTGTCTCTAACATCAGGTGCATTGTGAAGCACGAGGCCACAGGCCGGGATGTAGAAGAGCACCTTAAATGTGTGACAGACACTGACACGTGGGATGTTCACTCTTGACACACGGCTTTGGAGTGCTGCAGGGTACTGGGCTGCAGACAGACAGCCCCGCATACACAGTGATACAGTGGTTTGGCACCGTTTAAGTCATAGCGTGGGTGCCGGTATCTCACTGTCTCTCTCTCTCTCTCCCATAGCATAGACAATGAAGAAAGGAGGGAGGCTTACGAATAGAGGACCGGTGCGCTATCACAGCACTTGCGAGTGCCTGCTACTCTGCTGCAGGCTGCAGCATGTCTCTCTCTCTTTTTTGCTGCACACGGTGAAGCAAGCAAGTCTGTGTTGATCGTGCTGTGTCTTGCACCCCTGCGTGACATGCTGCCGGGAGGAGAAACATGATGCCCATTATAATGCTCCGGGACAGGAACCGCAAACGGGAACAGTGGGGACACATTTCTGCGGGAAGGTTTTGCTTTGTTCCCTGTCAGGCACCTGCTCTGTTCTCACCTCTCTGTCTCTAGCATCAACGAGGAATGTAAAATAGCACAGAGGTTGTTGGCAGCACCTTTAGAATGGGATAGTGCATAGCAGGGCAACACTGCAGGGCATGGGGCAAAACACTCATTCTGCCTGGCTTCACTCCGTCACTCGGTATCTGGAGGTCCGCGGTGTGGGTGGATGGGGTGTTTCACTCTGTCAGACGGTACTGGTGACTGCTGCACACTGCTGCTCCTTCACTACACACTGCATCTCGGGAATTTCTCACTGAGAAGAGGGACATTTGGAAGGCAGAATTAACACATTACATGATAGTGGACCGGAGACAGGGAAAAGTGTGATTGTATGCCTGAACACAGAGGTCCCAGTGTGTGTGTCTCAGTCTCACTCGCTCCACACATTTGCTACAAATTACTGTAGAGAGAGAGAGACACACACACACACTCACACGGGACTTTGAGCAACGTTCACAACATGGGAGGGGAAACGACAGTGCAGGATTGCGATACACAGCATGCCCCAACAACTGCTACAGTTCAGTCCCTACTTCTCACTCTGCTCAGTTTATACATGGCTGCCCTACAGTTCAGTTTCATCAAGGACATAACGAGTGCCATTCTGCCCACTGATCCTGTATTGTCCCCCTCACAGCAACTGTGTGTATATTGGGGATTAATCTGCGGTCACCTAATGGCTCTGTACCAATCAGGTACTTGTCTTCCCCTACCCCATGTTATAATAGGACTTTATTCAAGTTGCTAACAGCCACCATATACTAGGCTTAGACGGCAGAGCTAGAGCTTCGCAGGCAGTAGTCATCGTGCAAGCATTTAGCTTGCCTACCTTGTGACTCTGGCTGTTTTGAGGTCGTTGACTGCTCTTTGACCTCAGCCTAACCGTCTCAGAGACATTTCAATTGCAGATTTATTAAGTGTGTTGACAAAATCTGTCCCATAAATATATATAAAATATGTTGATTTAATGTAGCCCAGCATTAGGTATAGCATTATAACGCTAAGCATATGGATTACGTGTAATACATCATTTTATTTTCATTTGAGCAAACATGAACAAAACTACATTATCGTGCACTCAGTCCCCTTTGTTCAATTCATGATCCAGTTGTTGCCAGGCAAAATCAGCCTTCACGGAGTCCAGTTACTTACTGGCCTCAGCCAAACTGGAATAAAGGAAAGTGTTGTCCACATAAGAGATTCACAACCTGGCAGGGAATTGGAGTGCATGGGTGACCCCCAGGGAGCGAAGGCCTGACCAAACCATGTCGAAAGCCTTGTGCCTCTGGCAGGTCACAAAACTAACATTAGAGAAAAAATTAATGGGGATTCCATTATCCACTGAAATCTGCCCTTTAGTTTTTGCTGTGGATAAAACCATGTCCCTGATGTGAAATCTGCTGGTCACTGCTGGGATGGTTCAAGGCCGGTCTGTTGAAGTGGGCCATCTTCTAGGGATGATCCGGTATGCCTTCAATAAATGTCCCAAGATATCATTCCCCACCACATTTTTGGTCAGTTTTTCCATATGTGCTGCTAGGCCTGACCCCTCTTGTGCTTCCAGTATTCCCAGAAAGCAGATGTTTGCCATCCTTATGTTGTTTTAGAGGTGCTTCATTCAGAGACGGGGCAACTTATTTTCTGCCAGCACTCAAATTACAACTGTTGTAGTATTGTTTGTTGTCTCAGCTGCAGCGTGTGCTGTTGCTGTCATCTTTTCTATTTTAGCCTCCATTGCTGCTAGTCTGGCAGCAAGGGAATCCACTTTTTTACTAGGTCCCTAGCAAAGTGCCATTTGAATGCTGTCCACTCCCTTCTGCCACATGGCTAGATCCAGCCAATTCCCTCTGCTTGAGTGGCTTGCCCAACCTCGTCTTAACGCTGTCTGGAGGAGCCATCTTCCTCGGGTTTCCCATGCTGTCAGGTATCCACATTTAATGTGCCTCTCTGTTTTTAGAGTTCAAATCTGACTCAAGAAACAACTTTGCAACAAATGGAAGTTGTTTTATAAAGTTTGCACATTCACTGTAGAGAGTCCACCGAAGAACATCTGTTCCCTTCATTTGTAGGGTCCACTGCCCTGCAGCCCAGCATTTTAAGTCACTAGTGATCGTCAACTCCAAGTCTTTTTTCCTCAGCTTTTGTTACCAGTCTCCCCCGGTCTGTACTCTGTCCTCAGGTTCCTAGCACCTGTGTGCATGACCTTGAACTTCTATGCATTGAACTGAGTTGCTGTATTCCTGACCACATCTCTAACTTAGCCAGATCTTCCTTTGTCCCTTCTGCTGTATCCATCCTCCCAAAGAACTTGATGTCACCTGCAAACAGGCAAATTCTTGCCATTTATGCTGTCTCCAGTGTCGTTAATGAATACATTAAGCAACACCGGGCCAAGCACCAAGCCCTTTGGGACCCCACTAGTAACTTTCATTGAATCTGAGAGCTGCACCACCCACTGGGTCCTGTCCTTCAGCCAGTTCGCCACCCATCCATTGAGTTTCTCCCCTACCCCCAGATCTTCCTGTTTTTTGTTGAACCTCCTGTGGGGCACTGAGTCAAAGGCCTTGCTGAAGTCCAAGTAAAGGATGACAGCCACTTGGCCCTTGTCCACTGTTCTTGTTACTGAGTCAAAGAAATCGATCAAGGTTTGTTTGGCAGGATTTTCCAGCCTTGAACCCATGCCATCAGCCATCCTGGAGACTGTTTTCCTCTAGAAGACCTACCAGCCTTTCCTTAAGGAATGCCTCCATGAGCCTGCCCACTATTGAGGTCAGGCAGACCAGTCTATAGTTGCCCAGATCATCTCTGGTTCCACTTTTGAGGAGTGTCACAATGTGCACTGTTCTCCATTCCAGTAGCACTACCCCTCAGACTCCAGCAAACTATTGAACAGGTCTGCCAGAGAACCTGCGAGCTCTGCCCATAGTTCCTTGAGCATCCTAGGATGGATGGATGCCATCCAGGCCTGGGGATTTATCAACCTTAAGGGTCAATAGTCCTTTTCCTTTCCCTGTGCTCACTGATCTTTTCATCTGTACGGCCCCCTCCCCCCTGCACATTCCTTGCGGTACTGGGCAATCCCTCTCCTTTGTAAAGACAGAGCAGAAGTATTCAATACCTGTGTCTTGTCCTCACTATCTTTCACCCACCCCTCCCCTCTCTTGAGCCTTACAGTACCATCCTTCTTGTTCCTTTTCTTCCTGATGTATTGAGACAGGCTTTTTCCCCTTTTTTGAGCCCTTCTGCTGACTGCAGTTCCATCCTGGCCTTGGTCAGCCAGTCTGCTTTCCCCACCTGTTTAACTTTACTATGGTATTCCTCCCTGTCCATCTCCTTCTAGCTCCTCCTGAACTTTCTGTAATTGGTCATCTTATCCCTGGCTGCCTGGACTACCTCTCTGCTAAACCAACTGGGTGCTTTTGTTCTGGAGTTTTCCCCTGCTGCTGCTATCCCTTCTTTGATGATGGACACCCTTCTTATCCACCCCATCCCCTCACTGAGGCTAGCCAGGCCACCCCTTAGTAGATCAGTCTTCTTGAAATCTTCCCTTTTGTAGTCCAGGACCTTGGTCTTGGTGTTTGCCTTCTCCCTTACCATGTCCAATCTGAGCCACACTGTATGGTGGTACCTCCCTTCCAAAGGCTTCTCAGCCTTGATGTTCTGAACATGGTCCTCATTTGTTTGCATCAGATCTAAAATGGCTCTCGCCCTGGTGGGCTTCATGACATCCTGGGTCAGGAACCCACTCTGCACCACATCCAGGACTAACTGACACCTGGTGCAGGTTGTAGCGGGAATCTGCTAGTCTACCTTAGGTAGACTGAAGTCACCCACTCTCACCATCTCACCCTTGTCAGCAGCAGCCCTGATTATGGAACTCAACTCCCTGTCCCTTTCTTCCTCCTAGTTAGGTGGTCTGAATACCACCCCCAACCTTATCTTTTTTCCACTAGTGGATTGCGACTGCAAACATAGCACCTTTGCCTTTTCCTCCTCTGCCGTCATAGAGGTTATTCCCTCCCTTACATATAACGCTACCCCCCCTTCTCTTCACCCCAGCCCTTCTGTGCAACTTGTATCCAGGGATAGAGGTCCAGGTCATGGTTGGGTAAAGCCTAAGTTTCTATGACTGCCGCAGTGTCCACCTTTGTCTCTTAACATTTTTTTTTTTTTATTATTAGTTATTTAACCAGGACTAGCACACTAAGCTGAAAGCTTTTTTACAGGTGCGACCTGGGAGCGCAGGGAAGTTAAGTGACTTGCTCAGGGTCACCCAGTATGCAAGTGGAAGCTGTGGGGTTCAAACCCAGGTCTGGTCTGCTGGATGTCACCAGATTTGCAGCTCAGAGCCTTAAACCACTGCGCTATACTGCCTCAACATCAACATCATCGCCTGCAGGTCATCTGTTTTGTTTCCAAGGCTTCTTGCATTTAGGGACGCTACCCTGCATCATGACTATGTGTTTCTTCCCCCTTAGCATGATTGTCCTCCCCCTTGTCTCCTGCTGTCCTGCACCCCACCCCCACCCCTTGTCCCTCCTGATTCCTTTCCCTCTGTATGCCCTTGTTCTGGTCCTTAAGGGCACATTCACCTTTCTGCCAGACTTGAAACACTGGAATGCCAGGCCAGGGTTGCCAGCCTTCAGCTAATTGGAATGCCGAAGGAGAATGAGAGCATCCATCTGCCCCTTTTTTTTCAGGACTGGTTGTCACAACAGTTTGAGGACTCTTTCGGTAATAGGCCAGTAAATATTGAAAAGGCCTACAGGGTGATGCCACAAGGGAAGCCTGACTACCCGGAGGCTCCCCATACCATCTTAGTGGTTACCGATGGCATAGGGACCAGAGATTTTCTATTAGCCCTCTTTAGAGAAAAGGAACGCTGCTACAGGATGGCCAGATGATTCAGATGTACCCAGATATAAACTTCACAACTCATCAAAAGAAATTTGATGGTATCTGGGCCATGGCCCGTGCAGCAGACATACCTCATGGGACCGTGTTTCTGGCTCGACTTTATGTAGTTCATCAAGGCAAAATATACCTCTTTTCAGACCCAGCTGATACTTCTAAGTGGTCTCAGAAGCATGCTGTGCTTGGAGGAAGGACAAAGAAGATGAATCTGCTTCAGAGGAAGAAGAGACCTGATCATGCTGTGGTTTCTTGCAGCAAGAGGATTAATGTAGGGCAGCATAATGGCACGGTCCCAGGTAAGACTGCAAAATGAGTCGTGGGTCTTAAATAGAAATTGCCATAGCAGACCCTCTCCTGGGATGTGTCCGACCCTACGGATGCCCTCATTTTACAAAGGTTAGACTTTTCTCCACAAAATCAAGGTTTCTCCCTGTTGTTTGTTGGGGGGGGGGGGCGCTGTTCTTGGTCAGCTTCGCATTCAACTATATAAAGTTACTATGCTCAAAACTTTCATAGTGCCACATACTGCTGGGGAATGGTGGTCATCATTTTTGTATTAATTTAATGTCTTGTAACACCTTAGTATGAAACATTAATTGCTATTTGTACATTGTTGTCTTCCTGTTTTTGGTCTTGTCACACTAGTAATGCGCAATAAGAGAGACAACATGGACAGTTTCCTTTCCTCCTTCGTAGGAGGCAGAGACTGATATGGACTCTATAGCGCAGTGGTTTAAGGCTCTGACCTGCAAGTCTGGTGACATCCAGCAAGCCAGACCTGGGTTTGAATCCCACAGCTTCCACTTGCATACTGTGTGACCCTGAGCAAGTCACTTAACTCCCCTGTGCTCCCAGGTCGCCCCTGTAAAAAAGCTTTCAGCTTAGTGTGCCACCCCTGGTTAAACAAATAAAATAAAAAAATAAAACATTTTACTTGGCCTATCGAAATTACAAACCACGCAGCTCAAGGGTTCGTTAACACAGCTTTATTTTTGGCCAGACTCCGATGTAAAATTAATATAACTACAGGTACCCCTCAAAGATATATTAATAACATAAACCAAAATGGAACCTAAATATTAACAGGCATTGCACCCTCCATGTTCTCTGTTGGAAATTTCAAGATGTATTTCATTTTATGAAAAAATAAACATAGTGTTTAAAAAAAAAAATAAACAACAGGGATGATAACATTAGGCAGTAACATAAACAGCTCTGTTAGGTGCTATTAAACCATTCTCTAAATATTTATAGGGAGGTTGTTAAGCCACTGTAAACACTGTGCCAGATTCCTTTAAGTATTCTCCTACCCATCACCAAACAAGGGGTCTGGGCCAGAGGTAAAACATTTTCTTCTGACCATTTTTTTTTTTTTAATTTATTTATTCCCTCCTCGGCTGGGGGGGGGGTTGCCTATGGTTCCCCCCATCTGTCTGGACCCTCGGCACCGCGCCACTCCCGGTGCCTGTGCTCGACCCCCTCCTCCATTCTTCTCACTGGCTGCTTCACAGTGGGTACTCACTCCACCACCATGGAAGCCGGGGGTCAGGATCCGGGAGGAGCATCTGGAGTCAGAGTGGTGCAGTGCAGACAGGACCGGACTTACTCTAGCGCGCCAGAGGATTTATCCGCATACCGGTTCCTCACCCCAGGCATTAATGATGCTGCCGTGCACTCTTCTGCGCACTGTACATCCAACGCCATCCCATATCGACCCCACAGCGAACTGCTGCATGCACCGACCCACAGCCACCGCCAGGAGCCAGTGCAGCCACGGTCATCCCTCCCTGGAGGATAGCATTCCCTAGGATGCTCAATCCTCCTCCCCCCGGCTGTCCTGCCAACACCTGAGGTCGCTCCCAACCTGGGGTCGTCGGCATGATGCAAGGTGTAGCGTCCAGCGCCTCAACGCTCAGTGCCACCAGGCGGTTCTCCTTACCTTTAAGCTAATGGTGATTAACTAGTAAATAAACAGCTTAGCTTGCTGTACTACATTTGGGTAAGGGAATCGCACTCCGATTTCTGCCTTACCTTTCCCACAGCCCACATCAGTCCCGAGCTTCTCCTGCAGGCTACAGTGCACCTCGCCATGTCGGTTTCGCATGTTCTTTACTCACCAAAATAGTGTCCGCATCAGAGCCAAGTGGTGTACACTATTGAAATTAAATGCATTCAGTGAGTTAACCAAGCATATGGAACCCACAGCCCTGGAAGTGCTTTTAATTATATGAAACCCCAAGAAGCACATAACGCTCTTACAAAAGTAGTGTCAACCAATAATAATGAGAAATAGAATTTGTCTCTCAAAAAACACTAAACCTTTTGCAGCCATAATCCATTTTCAAAAAATCTGGTACTTACACCAAGTCACCAAAGTACTCATTCCCTGTCATCATTCTCTCTCCTAAGTGCAGATCTTACTTTAAATTCCTCTTCGGTTTTCTCCATCCATCTGCCAGTGTCTTGCAGTTTGGAATACCAAAGGGGTTTCCAACCATAAATTTTCCATAGTTGGGCAGGCATAAGGAATGAGTGAACTATACCTAGTACTCACAGTCTTTGATGGACCACATCAAATTGTTTGTGCCGTGTCCACGCTTGGAAGGAGAAATCAAGGAATATTTTAACATCCCTTCCCTCTGAGGTAAGTGGGTATGCAGAGCACACATTTTTAAAGAAAGTCTCTCACCTCTGAACTGGTGATTTGCAGTAATACAGTGCATAGCTGTTTTGATGCCGCTTGGGCAGAGCGTGGGTTTACTTGGTTTGGGCTTTTCTTTTTTTTTTTCTTTTATATATTTCTTTTTCTCCCATTGGGATGCTGGCAGGTGCGGCTTCGGCTCTCCCTCACTTGAGAGAGCTCTGTTCAGCCCCTCTTGGCGTCATGAACCCTGCCAGCATCCCTTTTCTGTTTTCTCCTGTTCCCCATTGCTGGTACGCACACATCAGCGTGCATACATGGAGGCATGCACATGATGCAGAGTCCTGCAGCACCCTCCCGTCTGTTGTCCCAGACCCACACTACCACCAGGCCTCCACCTGGTGGCAGTCATTCGGCGGGAACGACAGTCCACTCTCCCTGGGAGAGGAGAGCAGTCCTATGGACGCTCGATCCTCTCCCTTCCCTGCCAACCTCTGATGACCCTAATCTGCTTCCAAGCCTGGGTCGCCAACGTGGTAAGAGGTAAGGCACGCAGCGCCTCAGCCCTCAATGCCACTGAGTCAGCCTCAGTATGTGTTTTAAAATTCTTGTATGAAGATATACTCCGACAGGGTAAACTCTCTGTAACCCATCTTTTTACACATGCCAGTATATTAGTCCTGTCTACTCCTTCTGGGAGTTCTAATGCTTCAAGCCTAACACTTATCTGGCCGTTTTCTTGTGCCAACATTGCTACTGTGGCCAAAGTGGCTGTCGATTGTTTTTCAGCCTCTGAGACTGTGACCTGCATGGTTTTGAACTGTGCATCTTGTGACTCAAGCCTCAGCAGTGTCCTCTGTATTTTGGTTCCATTATGCTGCTGATTTTTTTTATTTAGATTTTTATGGTATTTTTGTAGGTTTTCTCCTACTTCCCCACCCGAGGCCCTGGCACTTGGCCGTGCGTGCGTGTCACGCACACCGTGGCACCAGCTCAGCCCCTTCTGCCCATCGGTAATGGTGCTGCCCCCTCCCACCTACGCTACCCACTGGACCTCCATCCGGTGGGAGCAGAACTAAAGGGGGTTGACAACCCACCCCCAGAAGAGAAGAGCAGCCTGCCAGCTTGCTCAATCCTAGTTCTCCCTCTCCCCCCCACGCGCCGGCACACTGACAACCTGGGTCACTGGCATAGCACGCGGTAAGGTGTCCAGCGCCTCAGCCCTCAGCGCCACTGGGCCGCCTGCTGCTGATTTTATTTTGTCTGCTTTGATCTAGAGCCTAGATTTTGCTTTCTTCAGACTTTATTAAAATTAATATCTCTGTGTTCCACTTGACCTCCACAAAACATTGATCAAATAGATAACAGATGGCTCTCTTATCTTTTGTGAAGCTGCAACTCCATCAAGGGATTCCAATGACATCAGAAACTTTGAGAATGAAGCTCGAGAGGTTTATGATATCACTGGAATCCCTCGACGGAGTTACCTGCTCCATAACAAATAGAAAGCCATCTGTTGTTTTTTATAATACATTGCTCCCGGTCTGTTAAACTGCCAGGTTTTCAGAGTCATGGCTGAACACCCCCCCCCCCAACGTACACACACACCCACACCCACACCTCAGCAACCTCCCAACTGTAGAAGTGTTGCAGCGATCACTTTTTGTTGGAGCCGTGGCCACCCTCCCACCCCCAGCACCAAGCAAGGGGGTGTAAAAAACACTGGCCACCTGTGAAAATAAGTGAGTTCATTTTTATTTTGTTGAGCATAGAATCACATCTGTGAAGTGCGGGCCCTCCCTGAAATTCCAAGCAGGGTAAGTCAAATAGTCCCACCGCAGGGTCATGGGAAAGGGAGAGATCCCATTCCTCTCGTTCCTGCGCTTCTGCAGGCTTGATGACTGTTGAGCTTTCAGCTTTGGCTGATACATCTGATGTCCAGACCACTGGTCCCATGGTAACCCCTTCAAGCTTGTCAGCAGAGACACGGTTCGACCAGACAGTCGAGTTTTATCTCGATGCAGTTGAGCCATTGTCTCAGGATGAAGGAGATGGCTTCATATCCAGGACTCCGGTTCTGACTACTCTCATTCAAGAGAAGCCAGTTCATTCCTCTAAGCTGGTAGTCTCCTCCCGGGAGCCTGATCCCTCTGGGGCTCCACAGCATCCTGCACCTGCCCCTGCCTCACCTCTACATCAGCAATCGAGATCCAGGTCCTGATCTTTTTACAGATCGAGATCTCAGGAATCCTGATGCTCTCGGTGGCCCCGCTCTCAGCATTCAGCCAAGAGATGCCTCAGATACTCCTCATCTTCCTCCTCCTCTTTGGGCGAGGAATGGCTCTGCCATAAAATCCGGCGTCGATACAAGGAGTTCATGCGGCAGCAGTGAATCATCTGCCAGAGCCACGCTACACAGTACATCCCGGCGCTTCTCTGGTCACCGACACCTCAGCTGGTGCCGGTTCCCCCAACACCGCCAGCACTGACGTCTCCACCCATTCAGGTGGAGCCACCACCTCCACAGCCCAGGGAGGGGGCCCTGAAAAAGTTGGCATGCACAGCCATGGGCCATCCAGGAGGACTCTCGATGCAGATTTCACTCAAAGATAAGCCTCCTCTTGTAGTATGGGGGATGGGGTTAGCAGTGTTCGAGGAACATTCTGACTTGGAAGAATTCTCCATGCACTTCTCCCATACCCTTGGGTTCGACAGGGAGTCTAGAGGGGAAGTTGCATCAGAGTTTGGTCCCTCTTTTTGTGGGGCTTTGCTTCAGCTAGTCTCTTTTTTTTTTTTTTTTTTTTTAACTTTTTATTTTATTGAGATATTTTGTGGACAACAGGAGGTGATTGTGATACGATTGGTCATTACAAGAGGTGGATTGTAAACATAAAGTGCATAAACTGTTGTATTTTCGAAAATTACAGATGTCTGCTGACAGCTTAAGATTCCGCTAACCATTGACACAGATTCTGTGATATAATAATCAAATTATCAGTATCAAACAGTGTTAAGCCGGGAGAGGGCTTCATCGGTTAGAGGAGTCATGGGATATCTTGGGAATAGGACTCCAGGTTTCAGGAGTCTTGGCTTTTTAGAACAGTAAAGTCCTCTAAGGAATATAAGGTAAGCCCACCGGGGAAGGGAGGATCCAATAGATGTATATTATTTTAGGTTTCAGCCTTTCCCTATTACCATGTGGCCTCTGCTCTTCAAAGTCTCCCCTACCTCCCGCCACGGTATAAAATCTGGTCGTGAAGAAGAAATATGAAGAACCATTTAGTCCATTTATTAGTTAGAGCTGGAGTTGTGTTTTGAAGTCTGGCTGTCATGTTCTCCATTTTATATATATCTTAAATGAGGTCCTCCCAGCTAGATACAAGAGGTGGATCTGGTCTTAACCATAATATGGCTATTACTTTTTTAGCTGCGCTGAAAAAGATATTTAAGAGCTAGATTGATTGTTTATCTTGGAAATGGGATGGGTAATGAAGCAGCACCACAAGTTTTGGGGTCAGTTCACCGAGAGAGGGAAACATCTCTTGAATCTGCCGTCCGACCAAGTCCCAGAATCCGGAGAGGACCCTGCATGACCAAAATACATGGGTTTGAGTGGCTACTTCTGCCCCACATTTCCTCCAGCAGGAGGGATCACCCCCTGCTAGGAAATTAGCTGTGACCTGGGGAGTGTGAAAGTATCGAGCCACCACCTTCCATGAGAATTCACGCCATGCATATGAGCAAGTAGTTTTGTGTTGGAGCCTCCAAATCCTCAGCCAATCTCCTGCATTTAGGGTTATCATCAATTCAGCTTCCCAGTTAATTTGGACTGCTACATACAGTTGATTAAAGGGCTGTATAAGCATCTTATAGAAATGTGAGATCACATGTTGCTGGGACTCGGGGGGTTCAGTTGTGTTAGGAGAGCTATTATGGGGTGTGTTTGGTATTCTAAATCAGCTGGTCTAATTTCAGACATTAAGTAATGCCTAATTTGTAAATATCTTAAAAAATCCCTACGAGGTAAGAAATACTCTTCCTGTAGTTGACAAAAAGTTTTAAAGATCCCATTTTGGTGAAATTGGAAAGAATGGGAAAGACCTGTATCTCACCAACATTAGAAGGTGTGGTCTAGGTTATTCAGAATGAAACCGGGATCTTTGTCTGGAATTTTCATCCACTTAGCGATAGAGAGGAGATCCTTGGAGTTAAGGAGTCTGCGCCAGTAGTGGAGAAGGACCTTTGTGAATGTGGAGGCCCGTTCCTCCAGCTCCGGAGGCTCTGAATGGAAAACTTGGTCTCCATTTAGGGGGAAATCCGATAGGTTTCTTTCTGTTGTTATCCAGGCCGGGGATTGATTGGCAGAAAGCAGCCATTTAGACATATGAGTTAGTACAGTTGCCATTAGATATTTAGATAGGTTAGGGAGTGCCAGTCCGCCTCTCTCCTTCGGTAATTGAAGGCGACTCAGCGCTATGCAGGGATTAGTGTTCCTCCATATGAATTTGGAGATCGCCCCAGACCACATTTTTAGGTCTCTGGGATGGGGAGGAAGTGGAATGTTTTGCATGATATAAAGCAGTCTAGGGAGTATAGAAACATAGAAACATAGAAGTTGACGGCAGATAAGGACCTCAAGGCCCATCCAGTCTGCCCATTTCTTTTTCTACCTTATAAATGTGCCATTGGCCTTTGCTCTGTCAGTGGCCTATCTATTCATAGTCATTTGTATTGCTCCCTTATGCCTATCCCATGCCTGTTTGAAGCCCTGCACTGTATTCATAGGCACCACTTCTTGTGGTAAGCCATTCCATGCATCCACCACCCTTTCTGTGAAAAAGAATTTCCTCACATTCCCCCTTAATCAGCCTCCCTCTAATCTCATGCTGTGTCCTCTTGTCCTGCTATTTTTCTTATATTTAAACATGTTAGACTCTTTCACCTTGTTTATGCCCTTAAGGTGTTTGAATGCCTCGATCATATCACCTCTCTCCCTCCTTTGCTCAAGAGTATACATATTGAGCTCCGTTAATCTGTCCTCATATGTCTTCTGATGCAGTCCCTGCACCATTTTGGTTGCCCTTCTCTGGACTGCCTCAATTTGGTTAATGTCCTTGTGAAGGTGTGGCCTCCAATACTGCACGCAGTACTCCAGATGGGGCCTAACCAGTGTCTTGTACAGAGGATTATTACCTCCTCTTACGACTTCAGATACCCCTACTACACCCTAACACCCCCTAGCCTTACCTACTGCTTTAGGGGGTCTGCTTGGATGATTTTAGGTCATCAGTGATGATGATGCCCAAGTCTCTTTCTTCCTTTGTGACTGCTAGCAACTCCTCCCAGCCTATAGGTGGCTTCGAGGGTTTCTCTTCCCTATGTGCATGATTTTGCACTTCTTTGCATTAAATCCCAGTTGCCACTCTTCTGACCATTCTGCTAGTTTATCCAGATCTCTTCTCATTCTGCCCACCCCATCTGGATCATCTACTCTGTTGCAGATCTTGGTGTCATCTGCAAACAGACAAGCCTTACCCTCTAGTCCATCTGCAAGGTCACTAATGAAGATGTTGAAGAGGACTGGCCCCAAGACTGATCCCTGAGGTACCCCACTTGTGACTTGCATCTCTTCTGACTGTATACCATTTTACCACCACTCTCTGTTTTCTGCCCGTCAACCAGTTTGCCACCCAGTTGACCAACTTCTGACCCACCGAGCCTACCCAGCTTATTTATCAATCTTCTATGTGGAACAGTGTCAAAAGCTTTGCTGAAGTCAAGGTAGGCGACATCAACTGCTCCCCTTGGTCCACCACTCTGGTTACCCAGTCAAAGAAATCTATGAGATTAGTTTGACAGGACCTTCCTTTGTAAACCCATGCTGTCTTGGATCCTGTGCCCTATGGATTCCAGATGTTGCACTATCCTTTCCTTAAGGTGCCTCCATAATCTTGCCCACTACTGAGGTAAGACTGCCGGTCTGTAGTTCCCCGCCTCCTCCTGCTACCACTCTTGTGGGCGGGATCACATGAACCCTTCTCCAGTCTTCTGGGACCTCTCCTGTGCTCAGAGACTCACTAAACAATTCTGCTAATGGCTCTGCTAGTTCCTCCTTTAGCTCCTTAAGTACCCTGGGATGTATGCCATCAGGTCCCATTGCCTTATCCACCCTGAGCTTAGCAAGCTCTTGTAGGACCCTTTCTTTGTGAAGGGAGT
Source organism: Neoceratodus forsteri (assembly GCA_016271365.2). Classification (NCBI taxonomy): domain Eukaryota; kingdom Metazoa; phylum Chordata; order Ceratodontiformes; family Ceratodontidae; genus Neoceratodus; species Neoceratodus forsteri. The sequence continues at coordinate 51,228,994 of CM028136.1, read as the reverse complement.
AGTGCTCACCTCCCTCCCCTGTGTCCATGATGCTGAGCTGTGGGCCCTGCCCTACCTTCTCTTCAGTAAATACTGAGCAAAAGTATCTATTTAGGATAGATGCCTTTACAGGTCCTCCTCCTCACATGCTCCCTTTTCTCCATTAAGCTTAGCAATACCCCTCTGGACTTTCTCCTTTCACTAATGTATCTATAGAAAGTCTTGTCACCTTCTTTTACTGTTAGTGCTAGTGTTTCCTCAGTTTGGGACTTTGCCTGCCTTACTGCCTTACCTGCTTCCCTTAGGGCAGTTTGGTATGCCTCCTATCTTCATCCGCTGTGTTCCTTATATTTCCTGAAGGCCAGCCTTTTGGCTCTGACCTTTTCTGCTACTGTATTTGAGAACCAAAGTGGTTTCCTTCTTCTTTGCACTTCCTTTTCTGTCTAACACAATGGGATGTTGCTTCAAGTATTGCATCCTTAATGCTTGCCCACTTTGCCTGTACCCCTCACCTGTGTTTCTTTTTGCCAGGGCTAGCTTAACTCTGTTGGCCATCTTATCAAGTCAGCTCCTCTGAAGTCCCATATTTTTGCCTTGGAATGGGATGATTTAGATGTAGTAGCCAAATTGAACCATACCATGTGATGGTCACTGGCCCCAGGTGACCTTCTACCTGGAGATCTGTGATCCCTTCTTTGTTAGTCAGTACTAGATCTAGGATAGCCCTGTCTCTTGTGGGTTGCTGTACCAGTTGTTTGAGGCCCTCCCCCTGCAGGGAATCCACTATGAGTCTAGTTCTGGCAGATGTTCCTGCTGGTATTGACCAATCTGTATCCGGCATGTTGAAGTCTCCCATTATCAGAACCTCTCCTTTAGCTGTCATGTTTTGTATATCTTCTAACAGTAATGTGTCTATGTCCTCCCTCTGGTCTGGGGGCCTGTAGACAACCCCAGTTGTTATGGCTGTTCCATTTCCTGTTGATTGTATTGTTCATTTGTATTGATTGCACTCTTAGCATTACGGAGACTGGGAGCTGAGACCATCTGAGTAAGTCTGATTGTATTTCTAGAAAGATGGGGGTAAAATTTAACTTTAGTAAAGTTTGAGAATTAGAAGAAATTTTAATCCCAAGGTATGTTAAGTACGGCCTGTTCCATTTTAGGGGAAATTTTTGTCTGACAGCCGATGAGGGGAGAAAATGTGTGGCCAATGCTTCCGACTTGTCTTGGTTTATTCTATAGCCTGAGACGTGTTCTATGGTAGGAAGTATTCTAGTAAGGGAATTCAGTGAAGTCTCAGGGTTGGTGAGGTATAGTTAAGTCAAGTCAATTTTATTTGTATAGCACCTTTCCAAGCCAAGGCGCTGTACATGCAACCAAATACAGCAGATATAAATAAGATTAAAACAGGAACAATAAAACAAGTTATCCATATTTCGGGAAGGCTAAATCAAATAAATACGTTTTTAACTCAGTGTTAAACCTATAAGAGCAAGTCATCTGCATAGTATGCCAATTTGTGAGGCATCCCCATGATGGTGTATCCTGTCAAAGCCTTCTGCTGTCTAAGAAATTGAGCAATGGGTTCAACATAGATAGCAAACAAATAGGGGGATGGGGATATCCTTGTCTGGTTCCTCTCTGTAGAGGGAATCTAGTTGAGTGGGAACCATTGATTTTTACCGTGACTCGGGATCAGTGTATATATATATATATATATATATATATCCTTGATCATGTCTAAAAACCTTGCGGGAAGTCAAATTTGTTTAGGGTGGAGTGTAAAAACTCCCACGAAACCCAATCAGATGTTTTCTGGGCATCAAGACTTAATAAAAGAAGGGGGGTTTTCATACGCTGGGAATGATCAATGAGAAATAATGTGCATTTAATATTATCCGTAGCCTGTCTGGATTTGGTAAATCCAGATTGGTCAGGGTGTATGATTCCCAGAAGAATGGTATCTAAACGATGAGCAAGGATGCTAGTATAGATTTTGTAGTCCTGGTTTAAATCCAAAATTAAACAATATAAATCGCACAGATGGGGGGGGGTTTATGCCGTTTCAGGATAGCAGAAATTGTTGCCTGTCCAAGAAATCGAGAATGTCGTGGTGTTATGACTAGCCTGCATGACCTCTAATAATTTGTTTTGTATAGATTCCCAGGAGTTTTTATAAAATTTGGCGCCAAAGCCGTCGGAGCCTGGGCTTTTCCCGTTTTTCAGATGTTTGATAGAATAGAGTAATTCAGCCTCTGTTTTCGGAGATGTTAGAGAGTCCTTCTATGTAAGTGTCAGGGTGGGAAGCTTAAGATTCGCCAAGAACTGTGACACTTGCGACGGGTCCAGGGGGGTGGGGTTGGAATAGAAGGTTTGGTAGTATTCCTTAAAGACATTTAATATGTGTTAGGAACTATAACTATATTGATTTGTCTGAAGGTCTTTAATTTTATTAATCAGTATCTGGTGAATTTGCCTCCATAGTCTATATGCAAGTACTCTGGAAATTCGTGCCCCTCCCCCCCCAGTAGTATTTTTGACGTAGTCATACGAGAGCTTGTTCTGTTCTGGCTGTTAATAATTTCTGAATTTCTGCTTGGTTGTGATTAATTTGTTCTTGGACACTCTCATCTCGAGCTATATGTAACTCCTGTAGGGTTTGTAATTTCCGTTGGAGCTCATTAAGTCTAAGTTCCCTTTACTTTTTTTTGTGGGCAATAAATATAGCAATAATATGGCCCCTAAGCATGACTTTAATAGTATCCCACATTAGCTGGGGAGAGGTTTGTGGAGAAGCATTATCTGCTCAATCTCTGGGACTTTATTCTTTATAAGGTCTCTGAATTCCAAATATTTTAGGAGAGCAGGATTAAATCTCCAGTGTGTATTTTTCTTCTCTTGTATGATTCCCAATTCAAACTCAATTGGAGCATGATCAGGTAGGAAAATGTTCTTTATGTCCACCCTATGTATTAAGTTCTTATGTTCCTGACTAATACATAAATAATCTAATCGGGAGTAGTGTTTGTGGGCTGCTGAATAATATGTAAATTTCCTCTGTGTTGGATTTAGTTGGCGTCAAGTGTCCACCAGCCCCACATCTTTCAACAGATGTCGTAGATGTCTTTGACCTGTGGATTGTCTAGCCGGCCTGGAGGCTGAAGAGTCCAACGAGGGGCTCCGCAGACAATTAAAGTCCCCTCCCAAAATTTAGATTCCCTTATGTCTTGTTATAATGTGGTCTATTAATCTTTGAATTGCTGAGGTGTCACTCTGTGGGGAGATGTATATACTACAAATAGTGAGGGGATGACCTTGGACTGTGCATATAGCCAATGCTAATCTCCCCTCCGGGTCGGCATATTGTTCTAATAACGTACATCTAGTCTCTCGAATCTATAGGGATCCCACTAGAACCTGTTCAAAAACAAGCCAGGTATCCTCTCACAGAGATTCTGGAATGGGACGACTCTCCTGGGGTCGCCTTCCTCGTGGTGGGTGCTGTCCTGGGTATGGCATTGGAGCTGTGGCAGCACCTGGCCTTTTGCCTTCGACTTGCATGGCTCGCAATTACATGCTCCCTGTGATGCTTGGCCAGCTGGTTATGATTGTTCTATGATATTTGTAATATGAAAATGTAGTGTGTGATTGTTTCCATAAGACCAGCTGGGCTATGGGTGCTCCCCCCCCTCAACAGGTTTTAGTGTAAATAACAGGATATATTAACCTGAAACCAGGAGGTAATTAAAAGACTAGAGAGACTTAATTAAGGGTCTCCTGTTTCTGACTTAAGTAGAACTGAGCCAGCTACCAGGATATGGGGCTTGTAAACGTTTGTGACACCTCAGAGGAAAAACATGTTCCTACCATGGTGCTAAAGTTATAAAAATCCTTTCATGTGCCTTGGGAACAGTAGCTGCTCAAGATCAGAGAAAATGTTAATTTAGGAATCACATTTGGGAAATGAGGTTTTGCTGATGTCACTTTATTCAATATACCTCCTGATAGGACATCCTGTTTGTATATTTTTTTATTCTAAAAGGAGGAGCAAGATGACATCGTGGAAGGGGTGTGTGAGAGAGACAGTTTAAACTGAATACTGAGGCTGAACTTAGTGACTTATCTTTTTGGGCTCTTAAAAAACAAAATCTCTAACTTAGGCACTTAGAGGTAATACATTGGATAGAAAAAGTCTAACTGTATGTTGGTAGGAGTGTGTCTGTAGTTTTCTTTTAAGTGATTGTATGCTTTGTGATATATTGTTCTGTATTTACATTTTACATATTTTTATCCATTTTTTTTAAGTAAACCTTTTATTCCAAAGACTGCCTGAGTGTGTCTTCGAAGTTCTTTTTGCATGTGACTTATAGAGGGTTAAGATTGACAGAAACTGTTCATAGCTCTATGGTGTTATCAAACTGGGAAAAGATAAGAATATACCTAACGTCTTTTATAGAGTTTTAAGGGTTCATTTTGGATACCTGGTCAGGTGCCCTTAGGTGAAAGATATCTGGCGTCCCCTCGAAGAGCAGATTGTCTGAGATTGTACATTTGGGTATGTTAGCATAAGGTTCACAGTTTGAATCCCCCCAGAACTTGAGACTAAAGGTGATACGGACCCACAAGCAGACAGGAGGGTTACCCTGTTCTGTTACCTGTTCACAGTACTGCGCTTGAAGGTTGGCACTGTAGGAGCAGAGGACCTGACCTGCTGAGTGCGTTTGTGATCCTCCCTAACGAGTCACCATCCATTTTTTCCAGCCATCCTTCGTCCGAAGGCTTGGTCTCAAATTCCTTCTTTAAGTGCTCAGACAGCGTCGGTGATGTTGATAAACTGCCCCCCCCCGATAAGGAGTACAAGGAGGTCGACCATGGGGCGAAGAAAGTTTATGCTGCCTCCTGGTCAGCTCGGCCAAGTCGGAACTCACCCCATCTTGGGTGATCTACTACATCAGGGTGGAGCTTGACTCTATATTTGGGCAAAGGTCCGTCTTTTGGCTGACAGAGCAGAAGACCGTACCTCCTTTGCCTGCTCATTTTGGGTTGAGCTCTTATGTCCTGCCCAGGAATTTCTGTGTCTCTTGGAGTACATGGCAGCTTGAACCAGCGTGGTCTGCTGGGCCCACTGGTAAATATGCACCCTGAAGTGGGAACTGGCGCGCCCGTGGTCTCAGTGCCTCGGTATCTTGGACCGCCAGGTCAGGGTGACTCAGCTAATGTGGGATGCCATCCAGTGGTTGCTGGTCCCAGCCCATCTGCAGGAAGGGATCCCATTTGTCTGCCCAGAACCAATGGTCACCCTCACCACCCACACCTCTCTTTCGGGGTGGGAAGCCCACCTGGGGGACCACAGGGGCCACGGGCTTTGGACCCCCCAAGGAGTCCCACTGTCACATCAACCTGCTGGAGCTCCGGGCAGTGAGTTTAGCTCCGACGGTCTTTGCTCCTGTAGTTCGGGGTCAGGTGGTCCAGGTCCAGATGGACAACAGGACCACCATGTATTATCTCAACAAACAGGGTGGGACACACTTCTTGCCATTGTGGTGGGAAGCCCTGAGCACTTGGACCCTCATCCACAGCCTGGAGGCCAGCCTTCTGGCAACCTGTGTTGCCAGCGTATCCAGCCAGCTGGCAGATGCACTTAGCTGAGTGGGTGAGGCATCCCATGAGTGTCCTTCACCAGGAGATGGGCGATCATCTGTTCTCCTTCTGGGATTCTCCTTTGATTGACCTTTTTGCCTCCAAGGAGAATGCGAAACTGAGCCTGTTACGCACCCATCCCCCTCAGTGTATAACACTAATGGGGGATGCTTTTGCAAGACCCTGGTTGAAAGGTCTCCTGTATGCCTTCCTTCCCTTTCCCCTGATCCACAAGGTGTTACTCAAGGCAAGGAGGGACAACGCACAGATGATCCTGGTGGCACCAGACTGGCCTCGCCAGTTCTGGTACCCTGATCTCCTCAGCCTCGGTAATAGGCCCCCTTGGAGGTTGCCTCTCCACACAGACCGTCTCTCTTGTACTCTCAGGAGAGGGTCCTTCAATCCCTGCACCGGACAGCCTGGTTCCTAAGCGGCTAGAATTCCAGGCTTTGCATCTTTTCGATGAGGTCCTGTGTGTGGTCGAGGCCTCTTGAAAGGAGTTGACTCAAAGATGCTGTGCCTTTAAGTGGAAAAGGTTTTCCATTTGGTGCTAGGGTAAGGAGCTTGACCCCTTGTTGTGTCCGATGGCTAACATCCTAAATTACGTGTGGTCCCTCTCTCAGTTGGGCCTTCGGTTGACGACTCTCAAGGTGCACCTAGCAGCCATCTCTGCATACCGGGCGTGAGCTGGTATGACAACAGGGGCACAGGAAAAGGTGGTTGGGTGCTTGTTCAAGGGCCTTGACCACATTTCCCCACCGGTGCATGAACCACCACAACCTTGGGACTTGTTGCTGGTGTTGGTGACGCTCATGGGCAAGCCATTCGAACCCATGCACAGGTGTGAGATGTCACGCCTGTTCTGGAAGACCGCCATCCTGGTGGCTGTCGGAAGGATCGGTGAGCTCCAGGTGCTTTCGTTGGAATCTCCCTATCTTGTCTTCCACATTCGCAAGGTTGTTCTCTGTCCCAACCCAAAGTTCCTCCGAAGGTTGTTTCGGAGTTTCACCTTAATAAGATGATGTACCTCCTGGTGTACTTCATCACTCCAACCTCGAAGACCTAGCACAGGCTCCATATGTTGGACCTGAGGCAAACGCTCACTTATTATAAGGAGCGTGCAGCTGGAGTTCAGGGTGAGGTTCACCAAGATCTTTCTCACCTATACTGAAGCCACACCTGGCAGACCAGCAGCTAAGAAAAAATCACTCACCACAGTAATGTTGTTTCTTCTAATGGAGTCTTGCTGTATTCTGACTATATGCAGCCCCAGCACTTGAACTGCTCTGGAGAGGAAAGGGTTAACTCTGTGCCAGGGCATAGAACGTTGAGCTCAAGCTCAGTTTTCAAACCTCTGTCTCTGGTACTTCTCAGTGTAACCGTCAGATTCTTCCGAGCACTATACTAACTAGCTGTTAAAAATAGAAATTGTTGTTTGTTTTTTTTTATTTTAAGCCAAAGGGCAATAAACACATTTTTGGGTCCAAATGACTCAAGTCAAGAACCCTAAAAAGAATCCAAGCTGATTGTGAGTAACAATAATATATTTAAAATGAGAACAAAAAACCCTCCTAATAGGGAGAGGTGACACAGGTACACCTCTGGGGTGCAGCACTGAACCTGCCAACCCACATCCCAAAACAACTAGGTTCCAAGAGGGAAGGCAGGGAGGGAGGTCAGAATACAGCAAGACTCAATTAGAAGAAACAACATTACTATGGTGAGTAATTTTTTCTTCAAACAACATGAAGTCTTGCTGTATTCTGACTGTATGCAGACTACCAAGCAGTAACCCCTTGGAGGAGAGAGTTACAGAACCTATTTTGGGAACAAGCTCTGCAGCACTGCTGTGCCAAACCTAGCATCACTTATTGACTGGACGTAGAGAGAATAATGCTTGGTGAATGTATGAACAATTTTCAGGTGAATGCTTTATAGATTTCTACTAAGGGTATGTCTCTAGCTGCTACAAGCGAAGCAGCTGTACCTCTGGTGGAGTGAGCCCTCAGGCCTGAGGGTGCCTTTTTCCACAACTTTGAATAACAGAATTGGATACAGGAGACAATCCACCTGGCAATAGTTCTTTTAGTGGCAGGTTTACCTTTTCCCACTTCTCCATAAGTGTGAAACAGCTGTGAGCAGTCATTTCTATGGGCCTTAGTGTGCTGTGTGTAATAACTGAGGGCCCTCTTCACATCAAGACTGTGTAGTCTTCTCTCCCCAGAGGAAGAAAGGACAGTAAAAAATACAGGCAATAACACAGATTGATTCAAATGAAAGTCTGATACCACCTTGGGAAGGAACTTTGTTTGTCCGAAGGACCACCTTGTCCCTATGAAATTAAAAGAAATCAGGTTCCACTGATAAGGCCTGTAATTCACCGATTCTCCTGGCAGAAGTAATGGCTACCATGAACACAGTTTTGCAGATCAAGTATTTAAGCTCAGCTGAAGATAATGGTTCAAAGGGGGGCTGCATAAGCTGTGCAATACAGATATTCAGGTCCCAAACAGGAGTAGGCTCCCTAAAAGGAGGAGTGATATGAACCAGACCTTTGAAAATTTTCTTGAAAACTGGATGGGAGGCTAGAGAAGAGCCCTTTCCAGCAGAAAGGAAGTCAGAGATAGCTGCCAGATAAACTTTGAGAGTGGTAGGCCTGAGGCCTAAACTGTTAAGATGCACCAAATAATCTAAAGCAGTGGCAATGTCAGCTGAATCTGGCTGAATATGCCTCTGAGAATACCAGAAACCAAATCTCTTCCATTTGGAATTGTAAGTTTTCCTAGTAGAAGGTTTTCTACTAACCTTAAGAATGTCCAAGACTGACTGGGAAAGATGCAGGCTTGCATATTCTAGCTCCTCAAGAGCCAAGCTTTGAGTTTGAGAGTCTGACGGTTGGGATTCAGTATCCTCCCCTGAGAGGATGTTAGGACGTTGTACTGTCTGGGAAGACAAATGGGAATTGCCACTGACAGTGACAACAGCAGGGGGTACCAAGGCTGCCTGGCCCAGTCTGGAGCAACTAGAATCACTGTGTAAGGCTGAGATCTGATCTTGATCAGTACTCTGAACATCAGAGGAAAGGGAGAAAAAGCATACAGAAACCTGTTTGTCCAATCCAATAGGAGAGCATCTTGAGGAACAGACCCCAAGAGAGGGGGTCTGCAGCAAAACAGAGGAAGCTGGTGATTGTCTGGGACTGCAAAGAGGTCTGTCTCTGGGGTTCCCCATCTCCTGAAAATGGCCTGAAGGATTAGAGAATTCAGGGACCACTCGTGGTGACCCTAAGAAATTCTGCTGAGTGCATCTGCCAATACATTGTCCTTGCCTGAGAGATGCACAGCTATCAGGGAAGCTTGAAGGGAGTAAGCCAATTACCATATTTTCATGGCTTTGGTGCACAAGGCTGAGGACCGAGTGCCCCCCTGCTTGTTTATGTACCACATGGTTGTGGTGTTGTCTGTCCTGATCTGCACCACTTTCCCTTGAATTGTGTTCAAGAATGTCTGAAGAGCTAGAAAGACAGCCCTGAGTTCCAGAAGATCTATGTGTAGGAGAGACTCCTGATGAGACCACGTTCCCTGAGCTGAGCAGTGAGCTGTTCCAGATGGGCTCCCCATCCCAGCAAGGAAGCATCTGTAGTGAGAATCACTGTAGGGGTCTGACTAAGGAAAGGGACATCTTGCCTCAGGTTGTCCTCCTCCAGCCACCACTGAAGAGCCTGAACCAGAATCAGACACTGGAATTAACTTGGAAAGGGGGTCTTTTTTTCTGAGACCAAAAGGACCTTAGATGGAACTGAATGTCCCTCATCTGAAATCTTGCCCCTTGCACCACTGCAGTGGGAGCTGCCATGTGGCCTAGTAACTGTAAGAAGTGCCTGGCTGGTCGAGATACTAGTGGACGGAAGGAGGAAGCCAGGGTTGTGAGGGACTTTACTCTTGAGAGAGGAAGAAAGGCCTTTGCCTGAATAGTGTCCAGCTCCACCCCTACAAATGTGAGAAGCTGGACTGGTTCCAGAACAGATTTTTCTAGGTTTAGGATGAACCCTAAGGAACCCAGAAGCTTTTGAGTGACCTCTAGAGTTGACTTGACTTGGTCTGAGGACTGACCCACTGTGAGCCAATTGTCCAGGTAAGGAAACCTCAAGATGCCTTGTCGCCTGAGAAAGGCCACCACTACTGCCAGACACTTGATGAACACCCTTGAGGCAGATGTTAGGCGGAAAGGCATTGCTCTGAACTGGTAGTGACCTGAGGGTAACTCGAACCCGGGGTACTTTCTGTGGGAATGTCTGATAGGTATGTGAAAGTAGGCGTCCTTGAGATCCAGGGAGGCTAACCAGTCTCCTGGTCTCAGAGAGGGAAGAATCATTCCCAGAGTCACCATTTTGAACTTCGGCTTTAGTATATGTTTGTCCAGGTATCTTAGGTCTAGGATGGGTCACCACTCCCCTGTCTTTTTTGGGGTAAGGAAGTATCTGGATTACAGTCCTTTTCCCCTGTGCTGATGGGGTACCCTCTCCACTGCTCGCAGAAGCAGTAAAGAGGAGACTTCTGCCTCTAGGGCATCTGTTTCCAAAGAAGTGAGAGGACTGAAAGACTTTGCTCCCATTTGGGGGAACCTTTTGAAACTGAGAGCAAGCCCCTGGCTTGCTACTTCCAGGACCCATTTGTCTGAAGTAATAGAGTTCCAGACCTGGAAATAGTGAGCCAGCCTGCCCCCTGGAACTGAGGAGGCGACCTTGACTGACACCTCAGGGTGTCTGTTTGGCAGGGGGCTTAGACTGAGTAGAGGATGGAGTTCCGGTCATCCCCCTTCTGCCTCTTCCCCTAAAGACCCACCTCTGTTGAAAGGAAGAGGAAGCCTGAGCTTGGTAGAAAGGCCTGTGAAAAGGCTTGACCCTGCCAGCCCTAGATTGCTGCCTTTGAGGAGTGACCTGCTTCTCTTTGGCTGCAGCACTCCTGTAGGTGGTCCTGTACTCGTCCATCTTTTTCATGTAAGCCTCTGTTTGTTCCCCAAACAGAAATATCTATGGCCTTAGTCTGGGTATCCTGTGACAGATTGGTATATCTGAGCCAAGCAATCCTCCTCATGGAGACAGATGTAGCCATAACTCTGGAATGCACATAATTCGAGTCCACAGCAGCATGAAATTGGACTTTGGATGCCTCAGTGCCATCTGCAGCCACCTGCTCCAGCTCCTCGGCTAGCTGGGAAGGGGCATTCCTAGCCAGCTCCAAAACCACATCCCACATAGATTTCTGGTACTTGGCTGTATATGCCATATAGGTAGCCTGCCTGAGTCCCAAAGAGGATGCAGAGTATTGTTTTTTAGCCATGGCATCTACTTTCTTGGAATCCTTATCTGGGGGTGAGATGCCAAAGGAGTATTAGCCTTGTCACAGGCTGCAGCTTGCACTACCCCAACATGGCTGCAATGACTGGTAAGGAATTCCGTACCAGGACCTGACAATGTATATCTCCTGTCCATTTTCTTATCCACAGGAGGTATAGATGTGGGAAATTGTAAAATGTGTTGTGGCCATTTCTCCAGGGATTTACGCAGAGGGATAGACACCCTTTTGGACTCTGGGACATCCATCATTTCCACATAGTCAGATTCCTCCTGATCCTGCTCAGCTTCTTCCACTGGAAGCTGGAGAGTGTCAGCCACTTTCTTGTAAAACAAGAAATGGGAAGGGGACTCAGAAAGTCTATGAGGAGAAACATTAGAAGGCCTGTCTGGGGAGATGTCAGGCTCTACTGGCTCATCTAGGCCTTCATAATCATCGTCATCATAATCTTCCTCTTCTTCCCAGTCACCCTCATAAAAAGCTTCAGGGTCATAATCTGAAGCAGAAGCTTCCAACCAAACTGGTCGTCTTTGTGCCGGTGTCGGTTCAGTTGGAACCGGGCAAGGTGATTGAACAATTGTGATCGCCTTAGCAATCTCTTCAGCGGTTGGAACATGGGAACCAGGATCTGAACTGGCTGATTTTCGCTTTCTCTCTGCAGGAACCAATTCCGCAGAATCAGCTCTCCTTTGGCCCGAGGAGGTATCGCCCAGGCAGTAGGCACCCCCTCAGGTTCAGTCGGAATCGAACCAGGCTGGCCGTCTGGGGCAGCGGACTTGTTAGCTTCTCTCTCCCCTTCAACCTACTTAAACATTTTTTCAAAGTGGCTTTGGGAAAGTTTTTACAGATTTGGCAGTCGTCTTTGAGGTGGTTAAACCCCAGACAATAAACACAAACTAGGTGGGGATCAGCCTTGGCAAATGCATCCCCACATTCGGTACAGTGCCGAAACCCAGTGGGACCGGTTTTCTTTATGGGTTTCTCAGACATGCCTCGTTCAAACAAAGTTACCCTTATCAGCCTTCAAGCCAGGTAACAAAAAACCTATCGGTTCCAACTGTGTCACGGGTCGGTTAAAAAAAATGGAAAAAATCTCGTTTTTTGAGGATCCGATAGGTACCAGAACACCACAGAATATGGGCAGTAAATAACAGAGAAACAGGTATTAGAGAATTGCTTCGGTTCCCAGCCGGACTGACCGGAAAGAAACTGAACAAAAAACAGTTTCTACCCAAAAACTCTACACTATCTACTTATTACACTACCTGTACTGTAAACAGAAATCTGAAACAGAAAAAATAAAGAAATAGCTGTTGAAACCGACCGATTTTACAAATACCGAAGTGAAGGAGAAAATCTTCTGAGCAACTTCACAGTTAGGCGAAGTAAAGAATCTGACGATTACACTGAGAAGTACCAGAGACCGAGGTTTGAAAACAGAGCTCAAGCTCAACACTCTATGCCCTGGCAGAGAGTTAACCCTTTCCTCTCCTGAGCAGTTCAAGTGCTGGGGCTAACTGCAAATAGTCAGAATACAGCAAGACTTCATGTTGTTTGAAGTGGACAATTTGCAGGTAGTCTTCTGCATCAATCTCTGCTATAGGTTAGCGAGTAGGGAGCCTTCTGCTGGGCTTAGGGTTCATTCTACCAGACATACCATTGCCTCAGTGGCTGCTTCCAGGAACATCCCTATCCAGGAAATCTACAGGCAGCTACTGTGAAGTCATCACACACCTTCATCTCCCATTACCACATCGACCTTGTTTCACACTGGGATGCATGGTTTGCGGGCTCAGTTCTCCAGTCTTTATTTCCTAAGTAGGGAGTGTGCGCCTTGCCTCCTACTCCTGGAGAGCTGCTTGGAGTCTGCTAAAAGTATGGTTAGTACAACATATCCACATCCCCGCAAATGAAGGTTACTCACCTATAACCAGAGTTACAGGAGTGTTATATGGTGTACATCCACACAACCCACCCAGCCTCCCGTGGCAAGTGGCACACCTTCTTGCTTCCAGCATGCAAGATCTGAAGTCTCAGGGTGGTGCCGAGGAGGATACCACCTGGGTGGGCGGGAGGAGCCAGGTTGAAGACATTCCAGCCAGCTCTTAAAGGGAAAGGATCCTGCCAAAAGTGTGGATGTACACCATATACCACTCCTACATCTATGGTTACAGGTGAGTAACCGTCATACTTAAACATTGTGTGTGTGTGTATATAAAAGAAAAGCCATGTCTGAGAAAGTCTGATGGCTTGTTGACAGCACTTTATGCTATACTGCAGGAGATCAAAGTCTCTAACTTCGAGTCCTCGAGCCACAAGGCAGAGATGATGCATCCACTCTGTGGAGGAGGGTGTACTGAGTGTGAGAAAAGGGCACCACTTATCCAGACCTCTCGTATCACAGGTGTGCCTAGGTTGCTGTGACACAAACAGAACACATTTAATTCACCATGATATCCAAATGGGAGACACTTAGGTCACCATTACATCCTAACGGGGGGTGTTTAGGTTATCATGATACCACAACAGGAGATACTGTTTAGATCACTCTAACATTCCAAAAATTGACATTGAGAGACCCAGCACCCTTCAGAATTCCAGTAGTGGATGTTTCAGTCATGGTGATAACACATCTCACTGTATTTGGCACATTATTTCTATTGTTATTTTATACTGTCATCCACAGAGCTGGACGCTCCTTCAGCTTATCCTATATACATGCTCAGATCCCAACAACTCTGGAGCTCGTAACTTGCATCCAGGTGCCCCTCCATCAGTACCTCCATGTGCTTGCCCCTATAGATGGGCAGGGCAGCAAAGGAGAAGACTGACTAGAATACTTGGATGGGGGGAACCAGGGGTCTATAAGTTACAACTGGGTGAAAGATGGCATTCTAGGGACGTGGATATGATGGTCTGTTCACACTTTCTGGTAGTGTCCTTTCCCTTTATGATGTGCCGGAATGTCTTCAAGTTGGCTCCTCCCACCAACCTGGGTGGTAACTACCCTAGTTCTGCCCCATGATGCCAGATCTTCCTTTTCGCTGGAAGAAGAAGGTTCCTTCCTTACAGCACTCGTGCTGCAGAGGCACTTTGCGATTTATTTCCTTTGAACTTTGTCTTCAGACTTTACTTCTCTCCGCCGACATGGATGATGCGAAGTCCACTCTGGGATTCCAGAAATGTGGCTGTGGGCAGAAGATGTCCCGAATGGATCCATACACCTTATGCGTATACTGCCTGGGCCACAAGCACGATAACCAGGCTTGTGGCCTTTACCGCACTTTCCATCTCTCCACTTTGGTGGATCATTTAGCCCGCCTTCTCTTTGGGCGTCCGGACGATTGGGATCCTCCCATGAACTCAAAGGATGCCCGTCAGGTGGTCTCAGTGGCTGCAGGGTCTGCCGAACAACTCCCGGCATTCGAGGAGGCTGCAGCCCAGGCCACAGTGCAGGTCTCCTCGGCTTCAACCTTTTTAACACTCTCCTTGGGCGCTTCCTTTACTAGGGTGTTTAAGGAACTGTGCCAGGCCCTTCCCGCCCATGAGCAGGGTCCATCAGGTACAAAATCTAAACAAGCATTTGTCAGTGCCAAATGCTTGCTTGCTGGGATTGGCATTGGTACTGCATGAGTTAGAGAGATGCACAATAGGAATGGCAGTGAAGTATTGAACTAATGCCAACCACTACCCTGCAGAGACTGACAGGCATTGGGGTGTGCCTTTGGGTGGTCGGCCATAACGCTCATGGCAGTCCACCTCGCCCTACCCTGCAGACACTAACAGGTGTCACGGTGTGCCTTGGGGTCTTCGTCCCTTACGCTCACCCCATTCCATAAGGAAATAAGATGAGATGGATGCAGTATAGGAGAATGGGGTGGACGTTAGGGCCGAAGACCCCAGGGCACACTGCCAGTGCCTGTCAGTGGCTACAGAATTGAGAGATGAATATTTATGAGCATTATGGCCAATGACTCCCAAGCCACACCCCCGATGCCTGTCAGTCTGTACAGGGTGGGGCATTACGGTTGAAAACCCTAACTCCCCGTGTGTTTGGTGGTATTTTCGCTCCAAATTTTCAACATGGGCTTTTTGGGACCCCACCTCATGAACAGTGGCTCTATCATTTCGTTACTCCCGAAAGGTGATTTTGCCCAGTGAATGCACCATTTGGCTCAACAGCTGCGAAAAGACATTTTGGGCAAGATGTGAAAAATGACATCTGTACTGTTCATGAAGAGGTGTAAAAAAATGGCAATGGTGAAAATATGAAAAAATGGCAAAGTTACAAGCATGCGTAGAAACTACGTAACGTACGCTTGTAACACAGTCATTTTTTTGAATTTTTCACCAAATTTTCAACATGGCCTTTTGGGACCTCCACTCATGAACAGTGGCACTGTGATTTCATTAATCTGTCCCAAAGTTGATTTCGCTGCGACTGCGCCATTCTGCCACAGGTGCGAAAACACATTCAGGCAGGATGCAAAAATTACAGCTGTACTGTTTGTAAGGAGGTATGAAAAATGGCAGTGTTAAAAGCAGCGTGGAGTGTAAAATTAAAATTGGTGAAATTCACAGGCGTGCATACAAACTGCACAACGCACACATCAGAAGTACTTCATTTTTTTGAGATTTTGTCACCAAACTTGTAACATAGGCTTTTTTGGGAACCCACCTCATGAACAGTGGTATTGTTGTTTTGTTAATCGGTCCCAAAAGGTGATTCCGCACAGCGACCACAAAATCACCTTTTGGGACCAAGAAATGAAATGAACTTGTCAGTGGTCATGTGGGGTCCCAAGATCCCCATGTTGAAGATTTAGGGCCAAAACTCAAAAAAATGGCAGCAATATCAACCTAAGTTGAACCCCTTCCCCCCGTTGATTGCCATTATAGGGCTTACCGTGATTTTCTTCAGTCTGCGGTCGGCTTTTGAAGAGTGCAGACGTGTCCCCAGTCCAGAGAAGAGATCACAGCGCAGGACCTCCGGAGGTAAGTATGGGGTGAGGTGAGGTGCGGGGAGGTGGAATGCGCAGAGTGAGGATCAGGGTGGGGGGAGGGGGCTGATGGGATGATGAGGGACCATTTTCTTTTTTACAGGGAAAAAAAACACATCGGGGGACGGTTTTCTTCTTTTACAGGTGTAATTTTATGAAAATAGATTTTGGCACATTGGGGTGGGCTCCCAGTGTGCCACAATATGTGGGAGGTATGCTGACAGGGGTTGGGCACCCATTGTCAGCAAAAGATAGCTTTGTGGGGGAAATTCCGACACAGGGTTGGGCGTCCCAATGTCGGCTTTGGGGGGGAGTGTGTGGCAGGCAGCAGGAGCTGCCAATTATGCAAAGTCATGCGGCTCATTTTTTATTTCACTGGGAAAGGCACACTGAGCAAACGAGTTGCTCGTAAGTCCAGCCATGCACATTACTGTGCACAGTAATGTGCATGGCTGGAATGTTTCTGGTTGCCGGGAAGGGGAGGGAAGAGATCTGCTGCTGTAATGACGAAACTGTCCATGATTGGAGCAGCAGATTTCAAGTCCGGCGCTCGCTCTAAAACTGCCGTCATCGGCAGCTTCCCTGTTGATTGGTGGCCGAGGGACACACTCCTGAAAGCATTCGCTGGATTGGCCAAACACTGCCACACCTCTGCAATACTCTACTCTCCTCAAAATGTTTCTTGTTCACTGTGAGCGCAAGCAAACATAAAAAGGAGAAAAAAAAGACCAAAATGTCTCGTCTTCGGTCGTGGGATCAGGAGCACTCTTGGGCCTCCGAGTCCTGTGCTTCGCCGAAGTTACCAACTATGGTCGGTGCTCTGGCTTTGGCCACTGACCCCGTGGTTTCTCCATTGGGCCAGTTGGTCAAGACTTAGGTCAATGCTCCCGAGATATTTCTTGAACCTCTTGACCCGGTTTCTGCCAAGGAGGTCAATACCTCCCTTTCTAGGACTCCGGTCTTCCACTTTCACAGGGAGGGACAGACCAGGGCACTATTCCACCCAGACGAGGAGAGGCCTTGGCTTTCGCCGGCTCCTTCTGAGACCCATCTGCAGTCCTCCCGGCGGTCGAGGACCCAGTCTTGGAGCCCTGACTCAGGCAGCCCGCATCAGTCTTAACACTCATGCTCTCGGTGCTCAGGCAAGTGGCGCCACAGCTATTCCTCATCGGGCGAGGAGAGGCACCGGTGCAAGTTGCATCGGTGCTATGAAGAGCTTATGTGGCAGCAGCTCTGACTGACCCAGGTGAAGCCAATCCTGGCCATCCCGGCCCTTCCTTGGGTGCCACTACCGGAACCACAGCAGACCCCGCCTCGGCAGGGGCCGGTTCATACGGTCGCAGTGTGGTCCCTGTGACAGGGTGGAATGCAGCCCTGCCCCATTTGTTATGCAGAGAGAGTTTAAATTCAAGGATCTGTTCTGTTCTTTCCTTTTCTGTCTCTTCTCTGACTGGTTGTGCAACCAGATTTTCTCGTGAGACCTATAACTTGATCACCCCGATGGTCTTGCAATTCTCTGCCTTTTGCTATCTCTCTACCCTCACTTGCTGTTCTGTCTTTTCTTCCCTCTTGCATATTTGCTGGTATAAAAATATATGTGAATCATTATGTAGAAATGTAATTGATTCTGGGATCCCTTTGTTATGAAATGTATATAGTTATAGTGTGGAAATGATTGCAAAAAGCTGTTTGGAACTCAATGGGTTAACCTGTTTGCAACCTCTTTGAGAAGCTGTAAGCAAGAGGTCAGTTCTGGGTCACAGTGTTCTTTTTGCTGCACTTGTTGAAATTTACAAGAACACTGTGTGAGAAGCATGCTGGTTTCTTAACGAACGGAGGGGGGTTGCAAAGACTTATAAAAACAGCTGCATTTTCTTGCAAGAGAGCGAGACACAGAGACTGAGATTGGAAATTGAGAAGAAACCCAGATGGATGTCCTCTGTTTATACTGCCTTTGTCAGCATAAGTGGGATTTGCACCGTGCATACTCTAAGCCAGGAGTTTTGTGCATGGGTACTAGATCTGGTACCAGGGAAGCATAGAAGAAACATAGAAACATAGAAGTTGACGGCAGATAAGGACCGCAAGGCACATCCAGTCTGCCCATTTCTTTTTCTACCTTATAAATGTGCCATCGGCCTTTGCTGTCAGTGGCCTATCTATTCATACTCATCTGTATTGCTCCCTTATGCCTATCCCATGCCTGTTTGAAGCCCTGCACTGTAGAAGACTTGGTTTGCTGGCCAAGGCACCTAGCTTCACCTGAGCTCTTTCCTTCTAAGACGGCTTGAAAGGCAGAGTAGAGAAACTTACCAGAGCAAGGAAAAAGGATTAAGACTTCTTTTGGCTAAGCAGATTTACTGTGTGGTGTTGTTTTTATTTTTCACTCACAGGGATTGCTACTGTTTGTTGCTAACATTTCATTGTTTTATTTTTCTCTGTAGCAAAGTGTTTCTTACAGCGTATATCTTATCTGAAATTATTACAGGTGGTGTTTTACAGGTTTTACAGTTTTATCTCAAATTAGGATAAGCTTTCAGGGTTACTGCATTTGTTGTTGACTGATTGTTTCTGCTCTTACCTCCTTGTTCTTTCATCCGTGGTTGTTCTTTTTCGGCAGGGGAAGGGCCCAGCCACCCACCCCCATCTCCAACCACCCCACACTACACTCCTTTTATAGGGTACCACAGTTGTGACATTTCCTGTGGCAGAAAAGGAAGGGGCGGATCAGTGGGGCATCCACAAGGTGAGCTCATTTACAGGGGCACTAGTAATTTAACTTGTTATAACAAGTTAAACAAAAACAAAACACAATCAAACCATTACTTGCATTTTCTTCCTTCTAATTACTCTGACTAGGTTATAAACCAGCAACTTATCTGGAATGGATATAATTAACTGCAGGTACTGTGGAACAATTTTCAGAAGGACAGTCTTACAGGATTTAGAACACTGTCCCACATGCTGGGCCATTGGAGATCTTAGGGCTCAGCTCCGGGCAGCATGGGCAGAGATTGCACACCTCAAATTTCATATTCAAGAGGAAATACATTATAAGAACCACCCGCCATTTCCCCAGCATCCAACAGAAAACCTCCACCGCAGAGGGTAGTTGGTCCAGGAGGTTGGCAGGTGGTTAGGAGGGGCAAATCAGGTGCGCCATCACTCTCTGCTCTCCAACATATTACCTCCAAAAACCATATAAACACTACAAACAGGTATCTGCCTCTATCTCTGAAATCAAACAAAGAGGCAGAAGACACTGCAGAGCAGGACACTGCGCACAGGAGCTAGCACAACAAAACTCACCCAAATCAGGAACCAAAGCAAAAAAAGCAAAAAGGAAATCCAAAAAACTTCTGATCATAGGAGACTCCATGATTCGGGAGTTGATACCCATCTCCAGCCAGGGGTAATGGTCAGATGTCTCCCAGGTACATCAGCATGGAGAGACACTGACCGCATTGCTAAAATTGTTCACAAAGCAGGAGAAAACATTGATGTCCTAGTACACATAGGGACTGATGATCTCGCCAGCCGTCAGTTGTGGAGACCAAGGAACACCTGACCAGGCTAGGTGACAAACTATCATCCATTTCATCCGGCATCTCCTTCTCTGAGATCCTGCCAGCCTGGGAGAGGGGGCAGATGGACGGAAGGTCAGAGAAGGGAGATAGGGGAGCTAAACACGTGGCTCAAGGGCTGGTGCCAGGAAAAGGACACAGATTTGTGGGGAACTGGCAACAGGTTCTGGGGCAAAGTTCTTTAAATTTGATGGACTGCATCTGACTAAGGAGGGAGTCAGTGCATTGGGGCAGAAGTTTGACGTCTTTGCAGAATATTTAAACTAGCAAATGGGGAGAGGGGTGCAGCACCCCATACGTCGAATGGGAAGAACACCCCTTCCCCCTCAGCTAGTGGTCAAACAGGGATTCAGCAAGTTTGCAGTTCATTTGCATCACCAGGTAAGAAAAAAGGTTTGTCTCCCCATACGACGCACAGGGGTAATGCCAAACCTCACCCAACAACTAACACACTGAAATCTGGCCAATGGAAAATCATGTACACAAATGCTCACAGCCTGGGAAATAAGATCTAAGACCTGCAGGCAATAATGTCAGAGGCTAAACTGGACATAGTAGCAATTAGTGAGACGTGGTTTACCAGTAACCACACTTGGGAGACTTCAGTACCTGGCTATGTATTGTTCAGAAGAGACCGAGGTGCAAAAAGGGGGGGGAGGAGTGGCCTATATGTCAATGAAAATATCAAAGCTACAGAAATTCAGAATATACATAAGGAGCCAGAAGAACTGTGGGTCACCCTGGAAACAGGAAATGGGACAGCCATAAGAACTGGGGTTGTCTACAGGCCCCAGACCAGGGGGAGGACATAGACACATTACTGTTAGAAGATATACAAAACATGACAGCTAAAGGGGAGGTTCTGATAATGGAGACTTCAACATGCCAGATACAGATTGGTCAATACCAGCAGGAACATCTGCCAGAACTAGACACATAGTGGATTACCTGCAGGGGAAGGGCCTCAAACAACTGGTACAACAACCCACAAGAGACAGGGCTATCCTAGATCTAATACTGACTAACAGGGAAGGGATCACAGATCTCCAGGTAGAAGGTCACCTGGGGGCCAGTGACCATTACATGGTATGGTTCAATTTGGCTACTACATCTAAATCATCCCATTCCAAGGCAAAAATATGGGACTTCAGAGGAGCTGACTTTGATAAGATGGCCAACAGAGTTAAGCTAGCCCTGGCAAAACAAACACATGTGGGGGTACAGGCAAAGTGGGCAAGCATTAAGGATGCAATACTTGAAGCAACATCCCATTGTGTTAGACAGAAAAGGAAGTGCAAAAGAAGAAGGAATCCACTTTGGTTCTCAAATACAGTAGCAGAAAAGGTTAGAGCCAAAAGGCTGGCCTTCAAGAAATATAAGGGAACACAGCGGGATGTTGATAGGGAGGCATACCAAACTGCCCTAAGGGAGGCAGTAAGGTAGGCAAAGTCCCAAACTGAGGAAACACTAGCACGAACAGTAAAAGAAGGTGACAAGACTTTCTATAGATACATTAGTGAAAGGAGAAAGTCCAGAGGGGGTATTGCTAAGCTTAATGGAGAAAAGGGAGCATGTGAGGAGGAGGAGGACCATGTAAAAGCATCTATCCTAAATAGATACTTTTGCTCAGTATTCACTGAAGAGAAGGTAGGGCAGGGCCCACAGCTCAGCACCATGGACACAGGGGGGAGGGAGGTGAGCACTACTCCTTCACAAAAGAAAGGATCCTACAAGAGCTTGCTAAGCTCAGGGTGGATAAGGCAATGGGACCTGATGACATACATCCCAGGGTACTTAAGGAGCTAAAGGTGGAACTAGCAGAGCCATTAGCAGAACTGTTTAGTGAGTCTCTGAGCACAGGAGAGGTCCCAGAAGACTGGAGAAGGCTCATGTGATCCCACTCCACAAGAGTGGTAGCAGGGAGGAGGCAGGGAACTACAGACGGTCAGTCTTCACCTCAGTAGTGGGCAAGATTATGGAGGCACTCCTTAAGGAAAGGATAGTGCAACACCTGGAACCATAGGGCACAGGATCCAAGACAGCATGGGTTTACAAAGGAAGGTCCTGTCAAACTAATCTCATAGATTTCTTTGACTGGGTAACCAGAGTGGTGGACAAGGGGAGCAGTTGATGTCGTCTACCTTGACTTCAGCAAAGCTTTGACACTGTTCCACATAGAAGATTGATAAATAAGCTGGGTAGGCTCGGGTGGGTCAGAAGTTGGTCAACTGGGTGGCAAACTGGTTGCAGGGCAGAAAACAGAGAGTGGTGGTAAATGGTATACAGTCAGAAGAGATGCAAGTCACAAGTGGGGTACCTCAGGGATCAGTCCTGGGGCCAGTCCTCTTCAACATCTTCATTAGTGACCTTGCAGATGGACTAGAGGGTAAGGCTTGTCTGTTTGCAGATGACACCAAGATCTGCAACAGAGTAGATGATCCAGATGGGGTGAGCAGAATGAGAAGAGATCTGGATAAACTAGCAAAATGGTCAGAAGAGTGGCAACTGGGATTTAATGCAAAGAAGTGTAAGATCATGCACAAAGAGAAAACCCTGAAGCCACCTGTAGGCTGGGAGGGTTGCTAGCAGTCACAAAGGAAGAAAGAGACTTGGGCATCATCATCACTGATGACCTGAAATCATCCAAGCAGACCTCTAAAGCAGTAGGTAAGGCTAGGGGGTGTTAGGGTGTGATTAGTAGGGTATCTACAAGTCGTAAGAGGAGGTAATCCCTCTTTACAGACACTGGTTAGCCCCATCTGGAGTACTGTGCAGTATTGGAGGCCACACCTTCACAAGGACATTAACAAATTGAGGCAGTCCAGAAGGGCAACCAAAATGGTGCAGGGACTGCATCCAGAAGACATATGAGGACAGATTAACAGAGCTCAATATGTATACCCTTGAGCAAAGGAGGAGAGAGGTGATATGATCGAGCATTCAAACACCTTAGGGCATTAACAAGGTGAAAGAGTCTAACATGTTTAAATATAAGAAAAATAGCAGGACAAGAGGACACAGCATGAGATTAGAGAGGGCCGATTAAGGGGAATGTGAGGAAATTATTTTTTCACAGAAAGGTGGTGGATGCATGGAATGGCCTACCTCAAGAGTGGTGGCTATGAATACAGTGCAGGGCTTCAGACAGGCATGGGATAGGCATAAGGGAGCAATACAAATGACTATGAATAGATAGGCCACTGACAGAGCAAAGGCCGATGGCACATTTATAAGGTAGAAAAAGAAATGGGCAGACTGGATGGGCCTTGCGGTCCTTATCTGCCGTCAACTTCTATGTTTCTATGTAGTCATAGCCACCACTTCCTGAGGTAGGCCATTCCATGCATCCACCACCCTTTCTGTGAAAAAGAACTTCCTCACATTGCCACTTAATCGGCCTCCCTCTAATCTCATGCTGTGTCCTCTTGTCCTGCTGTTTTGCTTATATCGAAACGTTAGACTCTTTCACCTTGTTAATGCCCTTAAGGTGTTTGAATGTTTCGATCATATCACCTCTCTTTTTCCTTTGCTCTAGGGTATACATATTGAGCTCCCTTAATCTGTTCTCATATGTCTTCTGATGCAGTCCCTGCACCATTTTGGTTGTCCTTCTCTGGACTGCCTCAATTTGGTTAATGTCCTTGTGAAGGTGTGGCCTCCAGTACTGCACGCAGTACTCCAGATGGGGCCTAACCAGTGTCTTGTAAAGAGGGATTATTACCTCCTTCTTACGACTTGTGATACCCCAAACATCCCCCTAGCCTTACCTACTGCTTTAGAGTTCTGCTTGGATGATTTCAGGTTATCGGTGATGATGATGCCAGAGTCTCTTTTTTTCCTTTGTAACTGCCAGCAACTCCCCTCCCAGCCTATAGGTAGCTTCAGGGTTTCTCTTTCCTATGTGCATGATCTCGCACTTTTTTGCATTAATTCCCAGTTGCCACTTTTCCGACCATTTTGCTAGTTTATCCAGATCTTGGTGTCATCTGCAAACAGATGAGTCTTACCCTCTAGTCCAGCTGCAATGTCACTGATGTAGATATTGAAGAGGGCTGACCCCAGAACTGATCCCTGAGGTACCCCACTTGTGACTTGCATCTCTTCTGACTGCATACCATTTACCACCACTCTCTGTTTTCTGCCCGTCAACCAGTTTGCCACCCAGTTGACCAACTTCTGACCCACCCCAAGCCTACCCAGCTTGTTTATCAATCTTCTGTGTGGAACAGTGTCGAAAGCTTTGCCGAAGTCAAGGTAGGCGGCATCAACTGCTCCCCCTTGGTCCACCACTCTGGTTACCCAGTCAAAGAAATCTATGAGATTAGTTTGA
Organism: Neoceratodus forsteri; assembly: GCA_016271365.2. NCBI lineage: Eukaryota > Metazoa > Chordata > Ceratodontiformes > Ceratodontidae > Neoceratodus > Neoceratodus forsteri. The sequence goes on along the minus strand of CM028136.1, from coordinate 51,205,104 downwards.
CAGGACCGTCCTTTTGTAAACCCATGCTGTCTTGGATCCTGAGTTCCTGTGGATTCCAGGTATTGCGCTATCCTTTCCTTAAGGAGTGCCTCCATAATCTTGCCCACTACTGAGGTAAGACTGACTGGTCTGTAGTTTCCCGCCTCCTCCCTGTTACCACTCTTATGGAGCGGGAGGTATGGATTCTGCAGCAGCAAGCCCAGAAGTGGTTACCAGCAGTGGTGTCATGCCCAAAGGGCCCAAGGGGGCATATGCCCCCCCAATATAATTGATCAAACAGGAAGTTTTTTTTTTTTTATTTTATTTTCCACAATCACAATGTACAAAACAATGTATGCTTTTTTTTTTTTTTTTTTTTAAGTCAGTGGGGGTGGGGAATAGGGTCCGTTCTGCTTACTCATCTATGAGTCTGACTTCAAAAAAAGCATGCCATGTATGCTAGCTGGCTTGGATGTAAGTGATTGGTAGTCTGTGCTTACATTCTACATAGTTTCTTCTACCAATCACTTCTCCGATTTGTGCTGTCAGTCTGTCAAGGAACTCATCAGCTCAGTAGCCAGTCGCACAGTGACACAGGGAGGACGACATGTCATGCAGCAAATTGTGCATTTTCCAGTGCCATCTCCACTGTGCACATGAGGAGGACAGAGTCAGACAAACCGAGGAACAAGTCGTCCGTTGGTTACATACTCATAGAAAAAAAAGTTAATATTTTTTAGGTGGCTGCTGAGAAAGACAGAGAGAGACTGAGGGAGAGTCTCCCTCTCAGAGATAGAGGCAGAGCGAACAAGCTTTAAACCTGTGCTCCTGTGAGTTGGAGTTTTAAGGGGGTGTTGCTGGCTGCCTGGCTGAGGGAGGTTGGGGGCTGGGTCTGAAAGTGCGCCACTGCCACTGAAAAAGTCTGAAAACCACAGGCCCAGACATCGCAACAAAGGAGCAACGGGATCATGGATCAGCAGTGGGACCTGCAGTCCTATGGGGAGACAAGGTAGGAGGTTGAATGAATTTATGAAATTAAATAACTGATAATTTCTTGTGCCTAGACCTCGCGCCGGTACTGTAATATTGGTACACATAAGCAAAACCCTTGCCACAATGGGTTTGCTGCTCACCATCTAGCTTCCTGCTGTGAGCTCCTAGGCTAGAAGCCATGCTTTTCTTGAGAGTCAGGCCCTGAAATCTGAGCACTGGGCTTTCAGCGACAAACAAACTGAAATTCTCCAAGCTTTATTTTCCCTGGGCCACATCATGTGCTTAAGGTAAGTGTCATTCAGGGCTGAAGTGTGTTCACCGACTTGACTAGCTGGCATCGACCCACAGCAGAGGAGTACTGTGCTTGGTGAGCTGAGGAAAGGTGGTGGCTCCAGCCTGTGTGCTTTTCCACTGGTGAAGCGGCGGGTGCTGGCGCTGGAACTTGCAGCAGCTGTGGTTGCTCTTTTGCAGGAGGTCGGGTGTGTACTGGAGTCAACTTAGAGGGTCATCGCAACACCCCACTCGGGCAGCTTTCACTTTGGTTCAAGTGAGAAGTGACTCCTGCTGGTTTGTATAGATAAGGCCCCCACCCTGAAAAAAAAAGAAAGGTTTGCCCTGGTTCAGAGGTTAGGGGGTGGTTATTCACTGTCTGGGGTAGGATATGTTCTCCAGCCCCCACCTGTGTGTTGTCAGTCAGTGATATTTATTGGCATTCGTCTGTCTTTGTAGGGTTTGCAAGAGGAGGTCACTCACCTGGGTTTGGGGTTACCGCCACAGTTATTTGTCAGTGATGACTGTTGTTAGTAATGGTATTAATTTATTTTTTATTAGGATTGCTCTGTTTTGACAGCCAGCATGATATTGTGTGCTCTTAAATGGAGTGTAAGTTTTTTGACTTGGAGTAGGTTATCCCCAAAGGCAATAGGAGTTTTACTAGTATTCTTCATTAGTATATTTTTTTATTATGCTTGCTCTGTTTGGAGAGCCTGCAGGAAGTGGTGTGCTCTTGAATGAAGTGTTATTAACTTGGACTGGAGTGGATTACAACCCCCCCCCCAACCCGGCAATTGGAGTATTATGATTAATATTTAGTATGGTCTGTTATTGGGCTTGATCTGTTTGGAGAGCCTGTGGGAGTGTGGGTGTCACTAAATGGGTCATTGAATGACTGTGTGTGCTCCCCGCCTGACTAGTTTTAGTTTTGTTGGCAAGACTGTATTGCAATCTTGTTTGCTCTGTTTGCAGTAGTTTGGAGGGCCTGTTGGTGGGGATGTGGTACTGATGTAATTATTCCCACCCCTTATTTTTCTGTCTTGGTTTGCCCATCATGGTATCTGCCGTGCCTGATCACAGTTTTTCTGGGTTGTTTGTAATTTAATAATAAAAATTTAACTTTTATTGAAAACAAATGCATCATTGCTCTATCATTATGATGGCATTTAGCATGTTGGGGAACAGCTTTCTGGTCTGCTAAAAGTCATCAAAATACACCATTTGACTTCAATTTTTAAAAATTTTCCTGGGGAAGCATGCCCCCAGCCCTCCTAGAAAGGTTTGGATTTTGTGCCCCTCCAAAATTTTTGGTTGCATGACGCCCCTGGTTACCAGGAGAATGGTAGCCAAACCAGCAGAGACAGAAGTCCAAGCTAAGACTGTACAGCTGCACCAGTTATAGAAAAAGAACAGGCAGTGACAGAACCTGAAAGCCTGACTGCCTTTTTCAAATGGTGGTCAATACAACAAAAAGAGATGGAGAAGCAGAGGGAACAAGAAATTCAACTTTTAGAAGCACAGAGAAAAGAAGAAAATTTGGTTGCATAACCAGAGAAGAGACAGAAAAGGAAAGAATAGAACAGATCCTTGCATTTAAACTCTGTCTGTATAACAAATGGTACAGGGCCGTATTCAACCCTGTCACAGTCCCTTCCGGCCTCTCCACCGATTCTGGTGGAGTTGCCACCTAAACAGCCGACAACCAGCACTCCAACCAAGGATGCTCTGCTGGGTAAGGGTTTACACCATTGGCTGTCAGTCACCATCACCCCGGACCGCCCTCGCAGGGTTAGTGGGAACTCGGGTGGTCGACCACTCTTTCATGATTCCTCAGAATTGGAAGGGTCCTCCTTACCCTCCCGACCGCTGGATGTGAAGTCGACGGGGGACCTCTCGACGGATCAGGGGCCCGCATCCTTCATGGGCCTTCTCCATCTCATTTCAGAATCCACAGGTCTCCACTGTAGTCTGTTCAGAAGCAGAAATGGTACCATCTGACCGAGATCCTTGACTGGGGTGACTCTCCAGTGGAAGACTTCCCGGGCCAGGATGCTATTCTTTGTCTTGCCCTGGAACTGTGGCAGCACCTGGCCTCCTGCCCTGTGCCATTGGCCCAGATAGTCTGCAAGTATGCGGTCCCTACCAGCTCCCTGTTGGGATTCACCGAACACCCCCTCAGCCAAGGGTCTTGTGGCTGTCTCCATGTTTCAGCACAGGGGTAACATGGGGAATGTTGACAGACCCCCAACAAGGAGTCCAAGAAACTGCTCCATATAGCCAAAAAGGTGCATGCTGGCTCCTCTCTTGGCCTACGGCAAGCAAGCTCAGCCCTTGTCATGGCCCTGGGTTCCCTGGATGAGATGCTTCCTCACCTGCCCACAGATCTGCAGACCACGATCAAGCAGGTCAGGGACCAAGGCCAAACTGTTGCGAAACAGCAGTTCCAAAAGGCCATGGACACTGGTGATTTGTGCACCCGGTCTGTGGCCTCAGCAGTTGCCATGCACTGCAGGGCTTGGCTGAGCATCTCCACCTTTATGGCTGACATTTTATTTAGTTATTTATTTATTGTTGACCGGGTAAGTGCACTAGACAATTCCTGCCTATTTTCAGGCACGACCCGGGGGAGGGGGATACAGATGAATGCCAACTGACCTTGAACCAGATTAAGCTGTTTGTGGTATTTTTAGTGAATGAGGGAAATTTGGCCAGGACACCGGGGAAATTCCCCTACTCTTTTCGATAAGTGCCATGGGATCTTTAACATCCACCTGAACTACCACCAATCCAGGCAGATGGGACCTCGGTTTAACGTCTCATCCGAAAGACGGCACCTTAGAAGTGCAGCACCCCTCTCATGCTGCACTACAGTGTCAGTGCTGGGATATTAACCCAAGTGCCAGATGTGGGAACTGAACCCACAGCCCTCTGGTCTCCTGGCCTCAGAGGCAAGTGTGCTACCTACTGAGCCACTGACACTGTACAATGCAGCACAAGTTGGCAGACTTTCCCTTCTTGGGTACTAACCTGTTGGGGCCCTGTGTGGAAGGGCACCTCACCCAGACTGAGAAGTCCAATGCCACCTTGGACTCTGTGACTTCTGCCCAGAAGGACCCGAAAGGTTCTGAATCTCAAAAGAAGAAGCCTTTCTGGCCCACCTCTGCCCCAGCGGCTAAACCTGCCCAGTCCCTGGCTGGACAGCCAGAGACTTGGCGTCCCCGGCCCAAATCCATGGTCTCGGTCATCAGGAGGCCAGGAACCTTCCTCCGCTTCCAAGCCTGCCCAGTGATGGGATGGGGGTGTGCCTCCCCCATTCCCATCCTGAGCCCCCTGGGTCTTCCCATGGAGGGTCAGCTCTGCCACTTCCTTTCCGCCTGGTCCGCTGTTACCATGGACAGATGGGTCCTCAAGGTGGTCATTCAGTGACTGACTCTGGAGTTCGAGGCTTACCCGCCCTGCTGAGCCCACGGGAGGGCGTAGTGTGTGTTGACATCCTGTCGGGCCTTTGGAACAACATTGCCCAGCTCCTCTGCTAGGAGGTTGTGGCTCATTTCATGGACCCTCTGTAACACCCAGGGTTTCTCTCCAGGTACTTCTTGGTGCCAAAATGGACGGGCTGGTGCCCCATCTTAGATCTGCATGACCTGAACAAGTTCATCAGGCCATGCACCTTCAGGATGGTCACTCTGTCTCAGATCATACCATCTCTCAAGTAAAACATATGGTTTTGCTCACTAAATCTACAGGATGCTTTCTTCCATGTCCCGATCCGTCCATCACACTGGCGGTTCCTCCACTTCAGAGCAGAGGGAACCCTCTACAAGTTCCAGGACATGCCCGTCAGCCTGTCCTCAGCCCCCAGGGTCTTCATCAAGTGCATCACAGTGGTGGCAGCCCACCTGAGGTGCCAGGGAGTCCAGGTATACCCCTGCCTGTACGATTAGCTTATCACGGGTCCCTCCAGGCAGGAGGCAGCAGCGGCTCTAGCCACAAATGGTTACCAGGGCACAGCTGGGGCACAGCAAATTGCAACCAGGGCACTGATATATTGTTACAATGGGGGAAGCTCTGCAGCATATGGGGCACCAACTGGGGCAGAGCATTTTTTTACCAGGCACGTGCCCTGGCGGGCCCTGGTGTAGAGCCGCCACTGGCAGGAGCTGGAGCGGTCCAGAGATCTGGACCTCCAGACCTGCGCCTCTCTTGGCCTTCTAGTCAGTCAGGCCAAGTCGGAACTCGTGCCCTCGCAGGTGATCTCTTTCATTAGGGCAGAGCTTGACTCTTGCAGAGCCAGGGCTCGGCTCACGGTGGATAGGGCAGAGGTTCTGTCCTCCCTTGCACGATCATTTCAGGTTGGACAATAGCACCCTGCTCAGGACTTCCTGTGTCTATTGGGATACATGGCGGTCTGCACCAGCGTGGTCCATTGGGCCAGCTGGAGAATGCACTGTGCGCAGTCGGAGCTGGCCAGCCAGTGGTCTCAGTGCAGGGGTCACTTTGACCAGCTGGTCACTGTGACACAGCAGATGTAGAACACCCTCCAGTGGTGGTTGTTCCCAGAACATCTGCAGGAAGGTATCCTGTTTATCCACCTAGAACTGATGGTCATGGACAACACCATGACCATGTACTACCTCAACAAGTAGGGCTGGATGCACTCCCTTCCTCTGTGCAGGGAAGCTCTTCGTGTGTGGATCCTTGTGCGCAACATGGAGGCCGATCTCCCGGCCATCCATGAGGCCAGTGTCTCTAATCAGCTGGCGGATGTTCTCAGCCGTGTGGGCGAAGCGTCTCACGAGTGGTCTCTCCACCCAGAGGTAGTACACAGCCTGTTCTCCCAGTGGGGCACCCCTTTCGTGAACCCGTTGCCTCCAGGGAGAAAACAAAGCTGAGGCTGTTTTGTGCCCAACCCCCTCAGCAGGGAATGCTGCAGGGGGATGTCTTCTGGAGGCTCTGGATCCCGGGCCTCCTCTATGTCTTCTCTTCACTTCCCTTGATCCACAAGTTGCTTCTCAAGGTCAGGAGGGACAAGGCACAGGTGATAAAGGCGGCTCCTGATTGGCCATGCCAGTTTTGGTACCCCAGTCTTCTCAACCTCAGCAGCAGTCTCCCAAGGCGTCTTCCCCTACACCCAGACTTGCTCTCAGTCAATCAGGAGAAGATTCTCCACCCGGACCTTTATTCCCTGCACTTGACAGCCTGGTTCCTGAGCAGCTAGAGTTCCAGGCTTTGATTCTCTCCGAAGATGTCCTAAGTGTTGTTGAGGCTTTTCGGAAGGAGTCAACCTGAAAATACTGTGCCTTCAAATGGAAGAAGTTCTACATTTGGTGCCACGGCAAGGGGTTGTACCCCTTATCTTGTCTGGTGGCTAGCATTCTCGACTACCTTTGGTCCCTCTCCCAGTCTGGCCTCTGGTCAGTGCCCCTTAAGGTGCACCTGGCAGCCATCTCTGCTCACCGGGCATGGGCTGGTCAGCAGTCAGTGGCGCAGTAGAAGGTGGCCTGGTGCTTTTTTGGGGGGTATTATTTATTTACTGATTTTGCAAGCAAAACTTACAAAACAATAAACACAAGGGAGGATAGCAATACTTCTCCAAAACATACTCTTACAAAGGATCCATGAAAAACACCTCCCCTCGAGTTACAGCATAGGGGAGGAATACCCACTAAATGCATTGTCGATAATGAAAACAGTCTCATTGCATGCAGCTGAGGAAGGACAAAGGGAAATCAAATATAAAATTGGTAATAAAAAAAAAAAAACCTCACATAACATCGTGGTCAGATAGAGTCCCCCAACGCAATCATATACATCATGTTCAGCAGAATTTCCCCACTCTCCCAGCGGAAGTCCTCAGGCAAAATGTCCCAAAATTAAGATTTAAAGGGAAGACAAGCATACCCCAGAAGCCAAATAGGCAGCAGGTCACAGACAAGGACAGACCAACATCTGATGAGCAGCTCAAACCATAGCTCAATTCCTGCACTTTTTGTACAGTCCACAGCAAAGCATCGGGCCTCATCCAACGAATTTCCAACATCTCCTGCATCTGCCATCTCTTGTTTGATGCAGCGGATAATTTTGTCAGCCTCTTTGAGCTCATTAAACGGATATTGACACCCCTGCCATGTTAAATGGAGTTTTGCGGGTAACAGTAACTGATGCTGGACCTTGAGCTGCCAGAGATGATTCCTGATCCCATCAAATGCCTTGCGCCGTTGTCTGGTGCTATAGGAGAGGTACAGGAACAGCATCACAGTGTCCTCACCATATTGAAGAGTCCGCCATCTCCTGACCAAGGCCAATGCTCGATCTCGGTCACCAGCACCAGTGAAGACCACCATTGTGGTTCTAGATGCCCCGGGACTCACCGCCATGCACCGTGGAGTAATGTAGCAAGCTTTTTCTGTTGAAAGGGAGGGATCATTTTCAGAAAGCCCCAAAATAGTAGGAAGAAAAGTCCGAACAAAGGTGAGACAATCTTCTCCCTCTGCCACCTCCATTAACCCCCACCACACTCCTCTCTCTGGCCTGATTTTCGACAGTCTCCAAGTGCTGTCGCAACAGTGAATTTTCCTTAATCAGTTTTGTCATGGTGTTGCAGGCCTTAAGAACTAAGACTTCAGAGCGCCGGATTGTTTGCTCACAATTGTCCATTGCATTTCCAGAGCCGATACATTAGGGGTCAAATTGTCAAGCTTTTTATCCAAATCTTGGACTGACTTGACCAGTTGATTTAAGGTGGCCTGAATCAAAGTTAAGGTCGCTCCCTCGGGTGGCAGATCAGCAGGGAAGGGACCGTGGTTCCTCCAGAAGATGTGGGCTGCTCCTCCCATGGAGGTATTATTTGCACGAGCTTTGCCCATACTGCCAGACTAAGACACATTAAATGTCCACTCTTACACTTTTTACCAATAAAATTCGTTTTTACAACAAATATAGAAAATTCTGGGAGCGCAGGTGTTTTGCTGCTTCCTCGAAAGCTGCTCAGCAGCACCCCCTGGCACTTTTTTAAAGGCCTTTACCACATTTCCCCTTCGGTGCATGAACCACCACCACCTTGGGACTTGTTGCTGGTTTTGGCAAAGTTCATGGGCAAGCCATTTGAACCAGTGCACTGGTGTGAGATGTCACACCTGCTGTGGAAGACCGCCTTCCTGGTGGCTATCACGTCATCCAGAAGAATTAGTGAGCTCCAGGCGCTTTCAGTGGAGTCTTCTTACCTGGTCTTCCACAGGGACAAGGTTGTCCTATGCCGCAGCACAAAGTTCTTCCTGAAGGTTGTGTCTGATTTTTACCACCACACATTGGAGGCCGAGCACAGGCTCCATACTCTGGACCTGCGGCAAGCACTAGCCTATTATAAGGAGTACACGGCTGGAGTTCCAGGAAAAGGTTTGCCAGCTATTTGTCACCTACGCTGAAGCTGTACCTGGCAGACCAGCCAAGCAGACAGTTGGCAGGTGGACTGTATCCTGCATCGACCACTGCTATAGGTTGGCAGGTAGGGGGCATCCATTAGGGCTAAGGGCTCATTCCACTCATCATACCACTACCTCGGTGGCTGCTTCCAGGGATGTCGCTATCCAGAAAATCTGTCAGGCTTCTACCTGGAAGTCAGCACACACTTTCATTTCCCATTGCCACATTGACCTTGAGTCATACTGGGATGCTGGTTTTGGGGTCTCAGTTCTCCAATCTCTTTTCCCTAAATAGGGTGTGTGTGCCTTTCCCCCCTCCTCCCAGGAGAACTGCTAGGATTCTGCCAGAAAGTGTGGATAGAACATTATATCCATGTCCATAGAAAAAATTGTTACTCACCTATAACAATAGTTCTAGGAGTGTTATATGATGTTAATCCACACTGACCCACCTGACCTTCCCTGGCAAGTGGCACACTGTCTTTGCTTCCAGCGGACAAGATCTGGTTTCACTGGGCAGAGCTGGGGGGGGGGTTACCCACCTGCGTGGGTGATAGGAGCCAGCTTGAAGACATTCCGGCAGGTCTTAAAGAGAAAGGACACTGACAAAACATTGTGGATGAACATCATATACCACTCTTAGAACTACTGATCTTACTTCGAGACACAGCTCTTGCAGTAGATTACACCATTAGGACTGAAGCCGGCAGGCGTCAGAACCCCACGGAAAAATTCTAGCTAGCTATCTTCAGCGGGGACCGCCCCCGACGTCGGTCCCGCCTCCGACGTCAGATGTAGTACATAAGGGGGCGGTCCCGCCCGATTCCCCAGTTCTTTCACGCCATCGACTTGCATGTCTCGACCCTTCGGTTCAGTCTCTAGCGCGCGACGCGTGGTTAAGTTCTTTCCTACAGGAAATTCGATTCTCTACAATCAAGTTTTTCTCTGATGTCCTCTCCGACCTCCGGTCACTCCTCGAAGTGTGCTTGTGGGAAGCAGATCCCCTTCGAGGACCCTCACTCGGCCTGCGTCCGGTGCCTAGGCCCAGACCACGACACCCGGGCCTGCTCCTTTTGCCAGGGGTTTAATAGAAGAACCCGGATCCGTCGCCAGAAGGCCCTTCAGGCATTTTTGCTGGAAGAAAAGCTTAAGACCATGCCTTCCAAAGGGGACTCTTCGAAGAAGGCCCACAAGCACGCTGAGAAACGTAGGGAGAAGGCCCCTTCCAGGTCCCCGTCTAGGGCTTCAGACTCGTGCAGCTCTGGTTCCAGGTCTGACCGCTCCTCTTCCCGGGCCAGCTCTCAGCCTCCCCCCTGCTGCAGTCAAGAAGTCTTCATCCTCTTCTCAGGCCAAGACTGCCAGACCTTCCTCGTCCTCCAGGGCCCTGGTCAAGTCTGGGGATCGCCACCATCACCATAAGTCGAGTTCCCGCCTTTCTGAACCCGACGTCAGGTCGGCTTCCTTGCCTCCTCGCAAGACTATGGAGCTTACCTCTCTGAAGAGGCCGCAGGACCCGATGCCGGTGCACCCGTCGTCGTCCTCTCGCCACAGATCCCCGGAGCCGCTGTCGGCCAGACGACCGTCGCCGGCCAGGCCAATGCATCATTGGACGCCGGTAGGGAGACCAGCGCCCGCTCCTATTGAGAAGAGAACCCCGACTCCTCCGACCGACGTTGGTCAGGAGACCATCACCAAGGAGGATTGACTCAGCCCGAGGACCAGACGGGCGACCCCGGTCCTGTCGAGACGCCGAGAGAACCCTCGCCATTACCCGAGCCCCCTGTGGAGCCGACGCCAGGACCCGACGACCGTCCACTGGCGCCCGGACCGTCGTCGGGCCTTTCCATGGTAGAAGTGAAGGAGCTGTTTACTTACTGGTGGGACACCATAAAGAAGGACATGGTTCCCACTCCACCTCCTCTTCCTCCTACACCGATTACTCCTCCGGTTCCTGCGCCCCCCCCCTCCATCGGGGTCAGCAGGCCGACTACCTCCTCCCCGGGAGCACAGAACACCTCCAAGGGGGAGACCAGACAAACGGAGACCTCCGTCCAAATCCTCTTCCAGGTCACCCAGCCCTAAGAGACCCAGAAGACGCCAACGATCGCCTTCGACGGAGGACACGGGATCAGAGTTCTCAACATCCAGATCCCCATCTCCCCTCTCCATCCCTTCTCCGGATCCACGCGAGATGCCAAGTCTCCTCGGATGACCCTTCGTTCTCGGATATTAGAGACACATCCAAGAGAACATGGGATGGGATGGAAGAGCTAGACCCGAAAGGCTCGCCTTGCAAAGTATCTTCGACAGAAGGACCCCAAGCCTGTGGTGGTGCCACCCTTGGTAGACACTTTCGTGGGCGTCACCAGGCAGCGTGGAGGCGTCCCAGCTCGGCGATGCGAAGAAAGCTGATCGTTGCACAAGGCTCCCAGGAAGACCAGTACTTGACTCAGCATCCTCAGGCCGACTCTCTGGTCATAACAGCATCACATGACCGGTCCCAGAGACCGCAACATCTGAGCACCCTGCCACCGGACCCAGAGTCCAAACAGTTGGACGCTATGGGTTGGCGCACGTATGCTTCCGCTACCTGCGTCATCAGATCCCTGAATTACTTGACCCACATGGTGCAGTTCCAAAATGCCTTGTGGGAACAGGGTATGGATGCGGCTGAGAAACTGCCGAAAGGTGAGCAGAAGGAGGAGATGCTTCAGCTCCTTCGTACGGGTTCGGACGTGCTACAAGCCGCGTATGACTCCTCGGCCCGAGCAGCAGCTTCAGGCATATGCATCCGGAGACACTCTTGGTTACGCGTCTCAGGCTTTACCCCGGACGTCCAGAAGAATATCATGGACGCCCCATTCGAGGGAGAAGTCTTGTTTGGTAAGCCCTCAGAGAAGATTATTACCAAACTCCAAGAGGCCGGGAAGGCGGTGAGGTCGGTTCAGGCCATGTACCGACCCAAGCTTAGTTCCTTTCGTAGGAACCAAAGCCGATTTTCGTGGACGGACGCAGAGGCAACAGTCCTGCCCCGCTCCACAACAGAGGGGCTCCAGCTTTCACAGAGCCCAGAGGAAACAACCCGCAGGCCGCAGCCAGCGTACTTCCAAGCCGGTCCAGCCAGCGGGACCCTCAGCCGCCACAGCCTGACTCCTTTCCGGCCCCGGCCCCTCAGAATCAACAGGAAATCATGGTCGGGGGTCGCATTGCGAACTTCCTGCTGGGATGGCAGGCTGTAACCACCGACAGGTGGGTTCTTCAGTTGGTCGGAAGAGGCCAGTTTATAGAATTCGCAGAAAAGCCACCCTCGAGGCCTCCTTTGCTCTCCGGTACCCGGGTCAGCACAAGTCACTGATCTGGCAAGAAATACTCGTGCTCTTGCAAAAGGGAGCGATAGAGTATGTCCCGGAGAACCAGAGAGGACAAGGATACTATTCCCACTTCTTCCTGGTTCCAAAGAAAACAGGGGACCTCCGTCCGATTCTGGACCTCAGCGACCTCAACGTGTCGGTCACCTACAAGAGATTCCGCATGGTGACTGTTCCGGGTCTCATTCCCATGCTGAAGCAAGACTCCTTCTTAGCATCTCTAGACATGCAGGACGCATACCTGCACATCCCTATAGCTCAGGCGCACAAGAGGTTCCTGCGCTTCGAGTTTCTCGACCACCACCTTCAGTTCCGAGCCCTTCGATTCGGACTGTCATCCGCACCCAGGGTCTTTACCAAATGCATGGCAGTCGTGGCAGCATCTCTAAGGAGACAGGGCCATTATGTGTTCCCGTACCTGGACGATTGGCTTCTCATGGCCGCCTCCAGAGAGGCGTTGTTACAAGCGATCCAGAGCACCCAGGACCTGTTCTGATCTCTGGGCATCCTAATCAACCACGAGAATCTCTCCTGGTACCGTCGCAGAAGCTGCAATTTATAGGCGCAGGACTGGACACTGTTCAGGGAAGAGCATTTCTTCCATACGACAGAGCGGAGTGCATCAGATCCCTCATCAGGGAGTTTTCGTCGAACAAGACCGTCCCTGCCAGGTCGGTCCTTCACTTGCTCGGACACATGGCTGCGGCCATTCCTACCATCCCTTTCACAAGGCTCCACATGCGGGTAACTCAGTGGATGCTCAAGGTGCAATGGGATCAAAGGCAAGACCACATGCAGCATCCGGTCAGAATCACGAACACCGTGATTCGAGACTGGCAGTGGTGGCTAGACCCAGGGTCACTCTCCACGGGCGTCCCATTTATAGCGCCGTCCCCGGAGGTAATCCTCACCACAGACGCCTCAGGTCTAGGGTGGGGCGCACACCTGGACAGGGTGAAGTCCCAGGGTACGTGGACCCCTCTGGAGGCTCATCTCCATATCAATGTCCTAAAGAGGAGGGCGGTCCTTTATGCCCTGCAGGCCTTTCAATCAGAAATCCCGCCGAGTACTCTCCTGCTTCAGACAGACAACACGGCGGTGATGTATTACCTCAACAAATAGGAGGCGCACACTCTTACCCCTTTGCAGGAGAGCCATGAGGGTGGGATTGGGTAATCCGACACGGGCGCGAATCTGATCACTGTACATGTTCCTGGGGTGGACAACACGATTGCAGATGGCCTGGGTCGCTCCAGGCCAGAGTCCCGCAGTGGGAACTTCTTCAAGAGGTAGCAGAGGATCTGTTTCTTCGATGGGGAACTCCAGAGTTGGACTGTTGCATCCCATCCAGCATAAAACTGCCCATTTTTGCTCGCTAGATCCAGGCCTGGTGTTTTCTGGCGAGATCGTTATCCTCTCCTCGGCGGACAGATTCCTCTCGCTTTCCCTCCTTCCGTTGATCCAGAGTTCTTCTCAAACTGTGCAGGAGCAAAGCAACCATGATCCTTGTGGCCCCCTTTTGGTTCAGACAGATATGGTTCCCTTTACTGATTCAACTATTCCAGGAACCTCCGCTCCGTTGCCGTTCAGCTCCCATCTCTTGTCTCAGGAGGAAGGTTCACTGGTCCACCCGGACTTAAGCTCACTGAACCTGCATGCATGGCTCCTAGAGACATAGCACTCTTCATCGCGGGGTCTTCGCAGAGGTTGCGGAAGTTCTTTCTGCAGCCAGAAAGCGACAGGCATGCGGCGTCGCCATGAAAGGCGCCGTTTTTGTTTTTATGGTCGTGACACGCGATTTTTCCCTTTAGGTTGCCGGTGAGAGTGGTGTTGGACTACCTGCTCTCCTTTTCCGTTCGGCCTAGCCTACTCCTCTATCAAGGTGCACCTTTGTGCCATCTCTGCCTACCACCTTCCGGTGGGACGTCGCACAGTGGCACAATTAGACGCCTCTCGGGAATTTTTGAGAGGGGTGTTACATCTTAGGCCACCCATTAAGGACCCAGTGCCTCCATGGGATTTGCTCTTTATCCTGGAACAACTCACGCTTCCCCTTTTGAACCTGCTGCAGATTGCGAGCTGCATTTTCTGTCGTGGAAAACGCTGTTTTTGGTTGCTGTTACTTCAGCGAGAAGAGTTTCTGAGCTTCACGCTCTCATGTGCAAAGAGCCTTATTTAGTTTTCCACCGGGACAGAGTATCCCTGAGGATGAATCCTAAATTTTTGCCTAAGGTGGTTTCTGCACTCACTCTCAATCAGGATATTGACCTGCCGGTCTACTTCCCAAATTACTCTAATAGAGGAGAGGCACTGCTCCACACCCTGGATGTTCACCGCAGCTTGAGGTATTACCTCAACAGAGCGAAACAACCGTGAGTTCAGAGCAACTTTAGGTTCCTTTTCTGAAAGGATGATGATGGCCAACCAGTATCCAAACAGTCCCTGTCTCGCTGGCTTGTCCAGTGTATTTCATACTGTTATGATATCAAACAAAAGCCCCTCCCGGGAACAGTCCGGGGTCATTCCACTAGGGGTGTGGCCACCTCCTTTGCAGCACTCCGAAACGTCTCCACCTCTGCCATATGTGCTGCAGCCACTTGGAGCTCTGTGCATACATTTATCAGGCATTATAGCCTGGACATCGCCTCTCGGCGAAGAGCCGGCTTCGGCCTGGCGGTGCTACAGGGTCTCCTGTCCTAGATTCAGGACCTGGAATGTAATTCCTAGTTTCCTCCTCCCAGAATGTTGGCAGCGTTACTGCTTGGGAATCAGTCCTAATGGTGTAACCTGCTGCAAGAGCTGTGTCTCGAAGTAAGATAGTACAGTTACGTAAGAACTTACCGTAACAGTAGATCTTCGAGAACAGCTCTTGCAGCAGGTACCTTCCCGCCCACCTTCCCCCTTGGAGGAGGCATGGCTTAGGCCTTTACTATCAGGGATTTTCCTTTTGACTTCTGACGGTGGATCCTCGGTCTCCCATTTCGATGTCAGCCTGCGGCCGGAAGTCTCCGGCGGGAGAACTGGGGAATCGGGCGGGACCGCCCCCTTATGTACTACGTCTGACGTCGGAGGCAGGACCGACGTCGGGGGCGGTCCCTGCTGAAGATAGCTAGCTAGAATTTTTCCGTGGGGTCCTGACGCCTGCCGGCTTCAGTCCTAATGGTGTAACCTGCTGCAAGAGCTGTTCTCGAAGATCTACTGTTACGATAAGTTCTTACGTAACTGTACTTTACAGGTGAGTAACCTGTTTATTTTTCCCCTCCTCCTACCGTTCCCTCCCCTGTTGAGGTGCGGTCTGTCACTTTCCTTCTGTCTCTTGATAGCTGACTTCACCTGAGAAATATGGAAGAAACAGCAAGTGCTTCACTCTCAACCACCCTCTAGTGATAGCTTCAAAGGTTGCGACCACAAAGAAGCAATAGAGATAATTATCCTGGATAGTGCTTACATTCTCTGGAAGGAGGCCAAGAAAAAAAAATTCAAAAATCAATGGAATTGTAACATCAAAAATAATTAGCTAAAGTTACTGAATTCCAGAAGGACTGTATCTTAGGACATGACCAAAATATATGAAAGTGATTGCCCTTGGCCCCACATTGCCACCAACTTAAGCTCGACCCACCCTTTAAGACAGAAAGCAGCTTTCTCCCATCACTTTCCAACCATTTGGAACTCCCTTCCCTAGATATCCGCTCTGCTCCATCCACTCATTCTTTATCTCATCTACTTCAGCACTACATTTCCCCCTCCTGCAAGTGCACCTGACTTATCTCCCCTTCTTTATTCCTCTCTGCCCTTTCCTCAGTTCATTTTTCCACAGCTCAACTCCCTTCTAGCCCTCCCTTGGCATGCCAATTACCTTTAACACTATCTGGCTTTGCATTGAGTAGTGTTTCATTCCCCTGGGGTTCTGCTCCTATGGGTAAGGCTTGCACTTCTTCTCTTAAATTCTTCCCTTTTGCAATTTCTTATCCCCACCCTCCCCTCTCTTGATCACATACACCAACTACCGTTTTCCACTGTTTTAGCCATTTCCACCTATTTTTTTGTTGTTGTTATTATTTTGTCCCCCAATCCTTCCCTATTTGCTCCCCCTCCCCCGCCATTCCCCTTGTGGAGTTTATATCCCAGAGAGATGCAGGCCCAAAGCCATCCCTTGTTTGTTCCTCTCTGCCAGTTCCCCTTGCGGAGTTTATGTTCCGGAGGGGTGCAGGCCTAATCCACCCTTTATTTTGCTCTTCTCTACCATCTTCCCTTGCAGGATCTATATCCTGGAGGGGTACAGGTAAATCTGCTATCCAACCTTCTGCCCATCCCCCTATTATGACACAGTCTTCACTTTCTTCCCCTAAGTGTTCAGAGCAAATATTTATGTTGAAGTGTTTGTGGGTAGGTATATGTTTAGGTATATTAGTACTGAAAAAATATTAACATGATTGTTTTTTGCTTTAATGTTTTTGTACATAGACTTGCTCAATGTACATTTTTTACTTGAGTCTGTATAATACTGTACCCACTTCCCCTTTCCCCCAGAAGGTATCTGGAAACGAGCTATTGTAGCTCAGTATGTCTTTCCTGGTGAAACTTTTCAAAATAAATAAATAAATTTAAATAATGGGAAGTTACAGATGGAGTCCTGAAAAAATTGACCTCAACTTTCCATCTAAATTCCCTCCAGTAAAAAGAAGCTGTTGTTTTATGGACTATTTTCCATAGTTTCTCCTTGTGCTGGGGACCAAGGGTTCGAGACAGGGCTGACTCCCACCGGTCCCAAATAGAGTGAGGAGGAAGTATGAGCCTTTGAAAAAAAAAAAAAAAAAAAGCATATAAAGGAAAAATAGAATGAGTCTTGGCAGTAGTTTTTCATTCCTGCCGGATATATTTCTCAGAAATAAATGAGCGGTCAGGGATGGAGGAACATTCAGAAAGGGTCGAAACAAAATGTTGAATCTGAAAATAGTGGAAGACTTCAGTACTAGGGAGCCCGAATTTATGTTGTAATTGCTCAAAACCCATTAAATTACCTTGTTCCATCAGATCATCTATTGTGTAAAGCCCACATTGAATCCAGAAGCAAAAACTGGGATCTGTCACTCCAGGTAGAAAATCTTGGTTACACAAAATAGGAGAGAGGTAACCCAGACTATCAGCGCCCCCAACCAAGGAACAAATTTTACCTGTTCCGCAAAGGTGTGTCACGTCCATGGATGCACAACTTTAAGCGACTGGGGTTGGTACAGGGGAAGAAGAGGGCCAAACCTCAAAGATATCATTGAGAGTTGTTCCTCCTCAAAGTCTAGCCAGTCTGTATTAGGATTAAATTTAAGTAAGTTAAAATTGAAACAACTAGAGCCGCTAAATAATTCTTTTAAGTTCAGGAGGGCCAGACCCACTCCGGATTTGCTTCTGTACAAAATTGTTACAAAATTGGACATTGTATATGGGGATGTTTCCTGTTTCATATGAATCTAAATAGTAAATGGTCAAGTTGCTGCCAAAATAACTCTGGGGTCGAATAGGAAGTATACAACAAATATATAAAAGGCAAGGTAAAACATTCATACGAATTGCCTCAATTCTCACCCCTACTGACAGAGTGCGAGAACGACATCTCTCCAAATCTTTCTTAACTTCCGCCAAAATATGCTTATGGTTTTTATCTTATAAATGATGTAAGGAAGTAGTGATGGTGAGACCCAAATAACGAAATCCATTCCGAACCCAACGACAAGGGAAAAGGGCTTTCTGTCACTGTTCAAAGGAACCACTTAATAAAATCGCAACCGTCTTGTCTCTGATTTTAAGGTTAATCTAGATAGCACCAAAATCAGATAGTACTTGTAGAAGGTTCGGGAGGGATGTGACTGGGTCCTCTAGAAAAAAGAAAGTAATACCAGCATAGAGGGCAATTTAATGGTAGGGTGCTGCTGAACACTGGCGGCTAGGGACTCCATTGCTAAGGCAACAAGTAAAACGGACATGGGACAGATTTGACAAGTTCCACGTCTCAAAGAAAAAACGGGAGGAAAAACACCATTAACCCATTAACTCCCACTTTAGCCATGAATCCTGCTATAAAGCCATTACATTCAAAATAAAACCACCACTGAATCCAAAAACATTCAAAACTTTCGATAGGTATTGCCAATTTAACCTAACAGAGGCCTTCTCAGCATCTACTGAGAGGGCCAAAGTAGTTAACTTGGTACATTTAACTTGAATAATATTTCAGTAAACAACAGATGTTATTATAAGAGTTACGGAAGGGAATAAAGCGCATTTAATCAGGGTGACTCAATCGGGGGTGATGGATTGAAGTAGAGTGACGATCATTTTCTCATAGATTTTAACGTTAGTATTAACAAAAAATGGGTCAATAAGAGGAACAGGGACTCGGGGCCATGTTCTTCCAGTTTCTGAATCACTGTTATTAGGGCAGACTTCAACACAGGTGGGAAACGTGACTGGAGAGGGTCAACAAGGGACTCCACAAACATTTATAAAACTCAGCAAGGAATCCATCCTCCCCAGCCGCCTTCCTAGTTTGGAGCCCTTTTATAATCAAAAGAATCTCCTCTCGGGAGATTGGTCGATCTGATGCATTCCTTTCTTCTTGGGTCAGTGTCGGGAGGTGTAGCAAATGGGAAAAGGCTCCAATTTTGGCTCTAGCCTTAGAGTTATGTTTGGGAGTATAAAGTCAAGTGTAAAAATAACCAAATTCCTGGGAGATATCCTGTGGTTTAATCAAAATCTTGGGGATCAAGGTGCCAGAACAAAGGCGGCATGACTCTAGACACTTGTTCCTTACGAAGCTGAAGTGCCAACAGGCATGCTGCCCTGTGGCCTTGAGAATAATATGTAAATTTGGTACAACAAAGTAAATTATCCACCTCTTCCATGGAAAGTCTTGACAATTGAGTGCGAATATCCTGAATTTGCCTAACAAGGTCTGACCCACCTTCATTTTTTTGCCAGTGCTCCAAGGCCGCAAGTCGCATCTCTAAATCAAGACGCCTTTGAACTTTTTCCCCTCTTAAAGTGAGTTAAGTAAGTTATAATTTTACCATGAAGGACAGATTTCAGAGCATTCCATGGAGTAGGCAGAGAAACTGAAGACTCACTATTTAATTGAAAATATTCAGTGAGGGCCTCCTGAAGCATATCATGAAAGTGAGGAGAAGTTAGTCCTTACATTCTGATGCCCAGGAGATTAAATGGACTACATTGTCTGCTCATCTAAATGCTGATTCTGTGCTCTGGTGATGTCCGTCCAAACCTTGGCACTACTGGAACTATACCTAACCACACAAACAGAAGTAATGGTACTATCTCCATAGCATCATTAAACATCTGCAGCCAAGCCGGCTCATTGGTGCAGCGGTTGGATTTCCGCTTGCAACGCCGGCGACCTGGGTTCAGGAATGGACTCGGATCGCTGGAGAGCCAGCCGGGGAGAAGGCTTGAGCGCCCTGCGCGGCCCGCCTTCTCCGGGGAAGGGAGGGGACGAGCTCGCTGTCCGCTGCCTCCGGGCGGAGGTCGGAGAGCAACAACTCAAGCGAGCCCCACTGTACAAGGGGCGTGGTGAATGTCGGCTTTGGCCTAGACGTCCGTGGCAGTGATGCTTTGATTCAAAAACTATCTGGAGGATTGATATCAGTGTATAAAAATTTCCAGCATCTTATCTGACTGACAAAATGTCCGCTCTGGCATGCCACGAGGTTCCATCCTTGTCCCACTACTCTATAGTATTTTTTAAAACAACCTTCCCCTCCATTGCCGCCAGCGTATGCCATTACACGCCGACGATGCCGTCATTTTCTCAAGCCAGCCTAACCCCGCTCTACTCAAGGAATATCTTCAAAGTAGCTTTGATGAAGTTGGAATTTGGTTCTCGAACCAAAAGCTTCTTATGAATTACAAAAAAACTAAAGTTATGTTGTTCAGCTCCACAGCAAATAAATTTAAAGCGCATGCACTCAATATAAAAAATCAACAAGGTGTCCCCCTTGACGTAATTGGACCAATTCAAATATTTAAGGGTCACACTGGACAATCATCTCTCTTTCTCACATCATATTGAAGCAGTAGCAAAGGCAGTAAATACAAAAATTGGTCTGCTATATCACATCTGGCGTAATCTAACCCCTGAAGCCCTCAAACTGGCAGTGTATAGCTTCATTTTCTCAGCCATTGACTATGGCCTCATAATCCACAAATCAGCTACCGACACCTTGCTTTGCAGGATAACTGTTGCACTAAATAAGGCCTGTAGGTTAATTACAGGTTCTGATCGCCTTACTCATACCTGTGATCTAAGTGAACAGACGGGTTGACTGCAGCTAAAAAATCAGATTGAATATCAAACCTGCTTTCTAGTCAAAAAGGTACTCCTTAGCCGGCCCGGTGGCTCTGAGGCCTGACACGCTGGATGCCTTACCTCGTGCTACACCGGCGACCCGTGTTTAGGAGGGAGCACAGGCCACCAGGGGTTGGCAGGGGAGAAGGATTGAGTGCCCGACGACTGCTCTCCTTCTCCGGGTGGGAAGGATTGCAGGCCTCGCTGCAGTACCGCCACCTGGGGGAACTAGAGAGGAAGGTACAGTCAGAGGCAGCAAAAACGTGTTGGGAGGGGCGGTCGTTAGCCAAGGGCCAAAGCAAAGGCATGTCTCACCATGCCTTTGTCTCACTGGCCCTCCCAGTGCACTGATGCATGCAGGGGGGTGGGAGAAAACCAGGGAAAAACACCCATGGTGGCACCAGTAGACTGGTCCCAGCATCAGCGATTGGAGGAACCAAGGAGAACAGCGTATGGTGCATGCTCAAGCTTCAGGTCTGGGGGAGATAGAGGTGGCTCCTCCACCCCAGCTGGGGGGTTATCCGGCATCTCAGGGTTCAGGAGCGGGGCATCCATGTGGGCTGACGATCCTCAGAGGAGCTCCGACACAGGATGCATTGGGTCCCCGAAGAGAGGGGCTACTACGGGAGTCAGGAGCATAAAAGACGAGGTAAAAAAAAAAGGAGGGGAGCTTCTTGGCTTAATGCCACCTGGGACTGCGGCATTACTTACCCCCTCCTGATGACCTACTAAGATCACCAGATCATCTGCTCACCAGTCTCTCTCCTAGTTCCTAGATGCTGGACATCGTAAGGCCAGCGGTCCTTCACCTACAGAGCTTCTCAGTGGTTCAGTTCTCTGGGCTATGAAGACTCAACCCAGCAAAAACTGAGCGCCTTCAAGGCCAAGCTAAAACAGACCCTTGCAAACAGCTCTTGTGACTGCTTCATTTACTATCTGCCCCTTGCACCCCCTACTAGGATCATCCTGTTACTTTCAGTAATCTTGCCACCATCCTGACCTTGGTCTTCCCTCACGCCTCCCTCCCACCCCACCCTTAAAGAATATACACTTGACAATGCCCTGGCTGCACCTCTCCTTTAACTATCTCTCTCTCTCTGATACACTATCCACCTTACTTTCCCCTCTCTAGCCTCTCTCACCCTCTAACATTATATACTTTTTGTTACTTGAGAATCTAACACTATCAATTACGGCTACTATTGTTAATTTTATTTCTGCTACTGTTCCCATTAACAAAAATGTATACGTTACTTCGAGTGGGAGCTCTTGCAGCAGGCTTCCACAATAAGGACTATGCCGCAGGCACTATGACCCTCCGAGCTCAGCCAGCACTACCCAGCAGGGACCACCCCTGACGTTGGCTCCATCCCGACGTCAGCCCTGGTATAAAAGGGGGCAGACCCAGCTCCACCCCAGTTCTTTTCCTGCCGCGTCCCATGCACATGAAGAGTTCCAGTTCTTGGCTTGCCAAGCTCAGCTAAAAAAACTAATTTTTTTCACCTTTTCTAGCATTTTTCTCCTGAGTTCCAATGTTTTTTTTTCAGTTTACCGACATATGTCTTCCCCGTACTCGGTCTCCTCGTCAGGACCCCATGTTAACAAGTGCGGTTGCAGCCGCCAGATACTGTCTAAAGACAGCCACAGGCAGTGCGTTTTTTGCCTGGGGCCTGAGCACGTCACCGCGGCCTGTTCATCCTGCCAGAAGTTAACCAGCCAGACTCGGATCTGCCACTTGAAGACCCTGAAGGTGTTCCTGCTTGAAAAGAAAATGGACCCGGCACACTTCAGGGGAGAAGCCAAAAAAGAAGGACAAAACCAAGCGGTCCCATGAAAAAGACCGTAGTCAGTCCTGGCACTGGTCCAGGTCCCAGTCTCGCTTCTGCTCACGGCCTTCTCCCAAGAAAGCCCGTGGTTCCATGGACTCAGGTGAGCATCCAAAATCAAAAGATCAGGCTAAGGCTGGCCTTCGGGGGAGAGGCCAGTGAAGCCTAAGGTGACCCCGCTAAGGGTCACTGTTAAGTCATCGGAGGCGCAAGCTTCGGCCCTGCCTTCCAAGGCTTCGGCACTGCCCGTCAAGAGCCACCGGGTCGAAGGACACTCTCCGGCGCGGTCGGTACCTGGTTGTCGGTCCCTTACCAACACACGAGATGATGGGCGATGGATCGAGCGCAGCTGGCGAAGGGGCTGTGTCCCCAGGCCCTAAGTCCCTCCTCCCCCCAGGGCTCAGAAGGGATCTCTCCTTCCAAGGTCGACGTTGCGGATATTCCATTTCTGGGGAAAGCGGCCTCCATTTTTTCGAAGGAAGAGCTCCAGGATCTTTTTTCCTTTTGGTAGGGGCAGGTCCAGAAGTGCCCCCCCCCCCCGAAGCCAGCCCCGTCACTGGTCCTGGACCCTTCGGGTGAACCACAGCCAGGAGGTGCTTCTTCGCCAAGGAAGACCCCCGAGAGGCCGCCTACACCTCCTCCCAGGGCTCGTTCCCGTTCAGGGTCTGTAGACCGACACCGGCGCTCTACTAGATCGGGTAGCTGACACTGGGTCAGGCCTCACACCAGGAGCCATTCCCACTCTGTTAGATGGGACCGCTTCCGACGTTGGTCCTCTGACCAACGTCGGTCTTCTCACTGCCGTCGGTCCCATGATCGATGTCTGCCTTTGGACCGTCGTCGGTCGGTAAGTCACTGACATTCGAGTGGGGCTAGCCACAGGGATAGGTCCGGCTACTCGTCACCCAGTAGTCCTTCCTCCTCCTCTTCCTCTTCTACCTCTTCTTTTTCAGGAATCTGTGGTTCCCCAGAAGAGAAGGACCAGCCCCACTCGCCTCCCGACGATCCTACTTTCATGGACATCATGAGGCACATCCAGGCCTCCAGTGAGTGGGATACGGAGGACCTGTATCCGGAATGCCGGAGATTGGCTAAGTACCTGAGGCAGAAAGAGCCTAAACCTATGGTAGAAACATAGAATTTGACGGCAGATAAGGACCGCTTGGCCCACCTAGTCTGCTCATTTACCTACCTAACGGATAAGCTGCAGATACTAGTTAACCAGCAGCCTGCTTCCTCCTACACCCCACTAGAATTGCCTTATGTCTGTCCCATGGTGGTGCCTCCTTTGGTGGACACATTCCAGGACCTCACCAGATTACCTGGAAGCGTCCGGCTTTGGTCCCGGCAGTTCCAAAGAAATCGGACAGGCTATATTGAGCCCCGAGGGATGAACCATTTTTGGCCGAGCACCCTCAGGCGGACTCTTCAGTTATTACGGCTGCTTATGACAAATCTATGCAGCCCAAACACCTCAGCTCGCAGCCTTCCAATCCGGAGTCTCGTTATTTGGACCATGTGGGCAAGAAGGTGTATTCTGCCTCCACCTGTTCAGTTAGGTCCCTGAATTTCATTACGCATATGGTCCAGTACCAGAATGTGCTATGGAAGCAGGGACAAGAGCTGGTAAATGCCTTGCCAGACTCCGAGAAGAAAATGGAGATTCTGGAGTCCTAAAATCAGGCTCAGACGTAGGCACACATGTTTTGCGTGCCTCGTACGACACTGCGGATACAGCAGCCAGAGCAGCAGCATCAGGTGTCTGCCTCAGACGCTGTTCCTAGTTGAGAGTCTGAGGCTTTCACCAGGATCTGCAGTCCGGCATCCGGGACTTACCATTTCAGGGTAACATTTTGTTTGGGCAGGAGACGGAGTCTCTTATCTCTCGCCTCCAAGAGTCAGGCAAATCCATCTGGTTGGTCCGCTAAATGTACCGGGGAGACCAGCGGAGACAATGAAAGCAGCCATTTCGGAAGCCCTCAGGTGGTCAAGCCTGTGGCAATCAACAGGGCCAGAGAGGAGGCTTTCGGAGGACAGCCAGCAACCAGCAGCCTGGAGGTGCTCCTCTCCGTGGGCCCAAGTCCTCCCAGGCCTCTCTGCCCACCCCTGGCTCTGCCCAGTGACTCTCTTCTGGCCCCCCTCTTCCGGCAAAGGTTCCAGGGGAGGTGGTAGGAGGTCGCTTCTCCCTGTACTTTCAGGGATGGAGCTCAATCACTGCGGACAAATGAGTCCTAGACGTCATAAGGAGAGGACACACTTTAGAGTTCACGGAGATTCCTCCAGGCAGTCCACCAAGGTTCTCCAGATATCCTCCTCCTCATATCCCTCTCATAGAAGGAGAGATACAGGCCCTCTTGCAAAAAAGGATGATAGAACCAGTCCCCTTGCGGCAGCGGGAAAAAGGGTATTATTCCTACTTCTTCCTGGTCCCAGAAAAGACTCAGGACCTTCGTCCCATTCTGGACCTAAGCTCTCTCAATCTTTATATAGAGTACGAAGGGTTCCGGATGGTGACCCTTCCAGGTCTTCTTCCTCTGCTGCACCAAGGGGACTGGCTCTGCTCCCTAGACATGCAAGATGCGTACATGCATATCGGGGTCTTTTCCCCCCTCACAGGACATTCCTGAGGTTCCACTTCCAGGGGGAACATTATCAGTTTCAAGTTCTTCCGTTCGGCCTCTCCTCCACTCCTCGAGTCTTCACGAAGTGCTTGGCAGTAGTGGCTGTGGCTGTAAGGCATCAGGGGCATTATGTCTTCCCTTACCTGGATGATTGGCTGCTAGCAGCCCCGTCAAGGTCACGCCTGCTTCAAGCTCTCGGAGACACCTATACTCTCTTCCGAGACCTGGGGATCACCCTGAACCTTCCAAAGTCTTCCCCAGAACCCAGCCAAAGACTCGTCTTTATCAGAGCAGTCCTGGATTCGGTCCAGGGCATTGCTTTTCTACCCCCAGAAAGGGGCGATCACTTGCAGGAGATAGCCCGGATCGGTTCTAGTAACTCCTCAGGTCCCAGCAAGGACCTTCCTCAGACTTCTGGGGCACATGGCTGTGGCCATTCCATTCACTCCTCTGGCCCACCTCCACATGAGAATCCCACAATGGATGCTCAGGGTGCAGTGAGATCAGTTCTCCCGACAACCTAGACCACATGGTCAGAGTCACAGAGCCAGTAAAGAGAACACTTCTTTGGTGGATGAATCCACTCAGTTTGGAAAGAGGGGGGTCCCCCTTCCATCTGGAGCCCCCGAATCAGACCCTTACGATGGATGCCTCGGATTTGGGGTGGGGGCACACCTGGGGGCCCACCAAACACAAGGCATTTGGACCCCCAAGGAGCACGAACTCCACATCAATGTCCTTTAGATGCGAGCGGTCCTCAATGCGCTACACGCCTTTCAGGAGGACCTCATACTAGGCTCTCTTCTGGTTCAGACGAACAATATGGCGGTCATCTTCTGTATCAACAAGCGGGGGGGGGGGTGCTCATTCTTTTATCCCCTGTGCAGGGAGGCGATGACAGTCTGGTATTGGGCACTAGAACAGCACATCACTCTCTCCGTGGTGCATGTTCCAGGTGTCCTCAACAACTTGGCCGACAGTCTCAGCAGATGTCAGTCCAAGGCGCACGAGTCGGAGCTACTGCAATCAGTAGCGGACCAGCTGTTCGATACATGGGGGTCGTCCAGAGCTGGACCTGTTTGTGTCACCACGCAGCTCCAAACTGCCAATTTTCTGCTCGCAAGAGCCCGCGCCTGGTGTTTTCTGGCCAGACGCATTGTCCCATTGTTGGGCAGGGAGGTTTCTTTACGCCTTCCCTCCCTTTCCTCTCGTCCAGAGGGTTCCATTGAATTTACAGGCCAAGGGGGTGCGAATGATTCTGATCACCCCACTATGGCCTCGGCAGATTTGGTTCCCACTACTTCAGCGGCTATCCATGGAACCTCCAATCCCGCTGCCAGTATGCTCGCAGTTGCTGTCCCAGGATCAGGGCTCGCTGGTCCATCCCAATCTCCGATCCTTACACCTTCATGCTTGGCTCCTTCAGACATAGCAAAATACAGGTACGGGGTATCACCAGAGGTGGCGGATGTTCTTGTGTCGGCGAGAAAGTCCTCCAAGCGCTCCACTTATGCGATGAAGTGGAAGCGGTTCTGCTTTTGGGCCTCGTCTCACCGTCTGGATCCCATTATCTGTCCCGTGAACTCAGCTCTACAGTATCTCCTCTCCTTGTACCAGCAAGGCTTGAGCTACTCCTCCATAAAGGTGCACATGTGGGCCATCTCGGCTTATCACACCCTTTCGGGAGACAGGGTCTTAGCCCACTTGGATGTGGCCCGCACCTTTTTACGAGGAATTCTTCACATGAGACCTCCCATTCAGGATCCTATCCCACCCTGGGACCTCCGTTTGTGTTGGAGAAGCTCACTCTTCCCCCATTTCAACCTGCGGCAGATTGTGAGCTGCATTATCTTTCCTGGAAGGTTTGCTTTTTAGTTGCCATTATGTCAGCTCGAAGAGTTTCCGAGCTTCAGGCTCTGATGTGTAAAGAGCCGTATTTAATTTTCCACAGAGAAAGGGTTTCCCTGAGGACGAACCCTAAGTTTCTTCCAAAAGTGATCTCGGAGTTGACCCTCAACCAGTCGGTTGACCTTCTAGTTTATTTCCCTTCTCCCTCTAACAGGGGGAAGCTCTCCTTCACACTTTGGATATCCACAGGATGCTGAGGTATTACCTTACACGAATGGCTAATCACCGTAAATTGGAGCAACTGTTTGTGCCATTTGCACCACAACACTTGGGTAGACCGGTGTCCAAGCAGACCATTTCTAAATGGATTGTCCACTGTGTTTCTTTCTGCTATGAGAAGCACAACAAGCCCCTTCCAGGCCCAGTTAGGGGTTACTCCACCAGGGGAGTGTCTGCTTCCTTCACCACGTTGCGGAACATCTCGATTAGGGACATTTGCACAGCCGCTACCTGGAATTCAGTGCATACTTTCATAAAGCACTACAGCTTGGACATTGCCACCAGACACTATGCAGGCTTCGGCTTGGCAGTCCTTCAGGGATTACTGTCTTGAGCTTCTCTGTTCAGCTTCATCTCTTCCACCTCCTGGGGTCGATTATCTTCTTGGTGAGTGACTGCTTGGGATTCAGTCCTTATTGCGATAGCCTGCTGCAAGAGCTCCCACTTGAAGTAAGATAGTACAGTTACGTAAGAACTTACCGTGACAGTAGATCTTTGAGAGGAGCTCTTGCAGCAGGTGTTACTTTACTGCCCTCCATCCCCCCTTTGAGGTGTGCAGAGTTTCATTTTCGAGCTTCGCCTCATTGTCCTGTCAGGACTTGTTCACAGACCTTGGTGGGTGAACTGGGATGGAGCTGGGTCCGCCCCCTTTTGTATGAGGGCTGACGGGGTGGAGCCGACATCGGGGGGCAGTCCCTGGTGGGTATTGCTGGCTGAGAAGTTTTCTGGAGGGTCCTAGTGCCTGCGGCATAGTCCTTATTGTGATAGCCTGCTGCAAGAGCTCCTCTCGAAGATCTACTGTTACGGTAAGTTCTTACGTAACTGTACTTTATTCTCTTATGTATTTATCAATGTATAATCATAGATATAGAGAACAGCAAGAGGAAGGAGCTGCTGTTAGAACTTTACTACTCTACTGGACTAAAGAACTAGAACTCTACTACTGGGAACTTCAGTTTAGGGTAAAAACAAAAAAAAAGTGTGTTTGTCTGAGTTGGGTGAAGGGATTGTTATCTGTGCAGTTAGCTAGGTGAAAAAGAAACTGTGAATTACGGGGAGTGGCTTAGAGAGAAGGAAGCCAGATGTTTGCATTTAAAAACTGACCTAGATAGCTTGTGACAGAGAACTGCAAGAGGTGGGAGCTGCTGTTAGAACCTTACTGGGACTATATTGCCCTCCATCTGTCTCCTCCAACCCCACCCCCCAACCCTTAGCCGGTTCTACTTTTATAGGCACAGGATTTGACTGACAACAGGAACTTTCTGTTTGAGAGCAGGAAGGGAGTGATCACAGAGCCACCAAAGACTCACCATCCTAGAAGGAAAAGAGTAGCTCTCCGTCCCCCCCCAGCTGCTGGAGGTCTGACTTGGAGCAAGTAAGAAGGAGACTACTGAGGAATATAGGAACTTACTGTCCCAGAACAGGAAGATCAGGAGCTTTAAGGGCACAGAGGCAGTAGGAAAGTGAGGAGGAAAAAAATATAAAAAAAAAAAAGAGAGAGAGAGAGGATAGTGTAAGTATACAAAACAACAGTTAAGGGGCCACACATAGGACATGATAGGAGTGGTGCAGTGCAGTGGCTGTGGAGCAGCAGTCTTCCTGGAGACGTTCTGGAGGATGCGGTGTTGTCCCATCCGCAGGCACCTCTCTGGGCTGAGGGAGGAGGTTGCTCATCCCTAGGCTGAGTTGTCCAGGATTCAGGGGACCTCCTTTCCCACCCATGGACCACCAGGGCCACTGCTGCTGCCTCAGAGGTTGCCAAGAAAGAGGAGCGGTTGGACCACAGTGGACTCACGGAGGTTGAGGGTGGTGGAACAGAGGCACATCCCTCCAGTTGTACTGCTCCACAATTCATGTGCTGCTGTTCTGGTAGAGTGTGGTTCCTCTATGGAGGCACCTGCAGTGGAGACCAAGGAGGATGCTGGAAACCTCCCCAAAGGAGACCCACAGGAGGTGGCATTGGACCCCACAGGGGAAGGAAATAACTCCTGGTGGGGGACTCCATTGTTAGGAGGGTAGAACTGGGGGAGGGAGGGGAGAGGGAGGTAAGGTGCCTGCCTGGCGCCATGGCTTGGAGAGATAGGGAGTGAATCCTCATGATCGCGGGAGCAGCTGCACGAGGGAGGGAGCCGGATGTTATTCAAACAACATGAAGTCTTGCTGTATTCTGACATAATGCAGTTAGCCCCAGCACTTGAACTGCCCCGGAGAGGAAAGAGTTAACTCTATGCAGAAGCATAGAACGTTGAGCTCGAGCTCTGTTTTCAAACCTCTGTCTGTGGTACTTCCCAGTGTAACCATCGGATTCCTTACTCTACCTAACAGTGAAGCCGCTCCGGAGATTCCACTGCTCGGTTCGGTAAAGTTTAAAAGTGTTCGGTTTAAACCATTCTATTTATTTTTTCAGATTACCAGCCTCTGTCTACGGTACAGGTAGTGTAGTAGATAGGTAGTGACTGTGTTTTGTTGTGGTAAAAGTGTGGAAATTATTCTTTTCTTTGGTTTCTTATTGGTCAGTCCGGTTAGGAACTGACCTTATTTCAACTTTGTTTGAATTTTTCTGGGATTAGAGTGGTGTTCCAGTATCGATCAGTTTCAGAAGAACCGGGCCTTTTTCTGGTTCTTTTTCAAAACCTGTGACACGGTTTGTAACCAATCGGTTATTTATTACCTGGCTTGAAAGCTGCTATAGGGTAATTTAGTAGGTTGGCTGTGAGAGAGAGGTACACCCCCCCCCCCTTTTAGTACTTTTTGTTTTGTTGGTAGTTATTATTATTGGTTTCTGCAGGCGTCCTAAAAGAGTCCGGACTGTACATTCCGCCTTGTCTGCTGGTGTTCGCTCTTGTTCGTTGGCTGGCCACCTATATTTGTGTGTTTGTTATTGTTGTTTACCCCCTCCCCATTACACCTGGATCTCTTTTTATTTTGGAAGTCCTGTAAGATTCTAATTCAGAAGGCAACTGCTAAGGAAATAAAAATAAAAAGAACTAGGTTAAAAATAAGTTGGTGAAAGCTTGTGATAAATACTAACACCCAGATAAAGAAACGGAATTAATTTTGGTTAAAATTCACCCCCCCATATCCTTATCGTCCAGGCATATTCAAGTAGTTAAAGAAGTGAAGACTTTGCGATAGTACGGAGCTACAGTAAAGTACAGCTCGAACGCTCGCACTATCGCAAAGTAAAAACAACGTAATTTTATTCTCCTGTACGCTAAAGAAATGCCCCTTCGGAGAAATAAAGAATATAGAAACACATCCTTCCCAGCAGGGTATACCTGTAATAACCCTGGGCAGTTGGGGAGCTAAAGAAATAAACCCCCTTCCGTACGGTAGTCCCAGGTAAAGAAATGCCCGTTCTGTGCTGTTTGCTGTCAGAATGGAATAGCAGCCAGTGAATTAGGGTTAGTTTGTGTTGCCCGAATCCGTATATTAAATCTGGCAGTCATAGGAGGCTAGTCTTTGCCCTTGGAATATTTTAAAAGCAATTGTATTCGTTTAATAATAAAGTTGGTTGCTGAGCCCTGTGCGTTAGTGCGAATACAGTACAGTAATTAACTGCCGCTCAAACACTCGCACTATCCCATGGGAATAACTTATCCTAATATAGGAGCGTTTTAATTTAAACGGCGTAAAATGATTCAAGTGAGGTTGGCTTACCTCCTCTCCCCTTGGAAAGGAACATTTGAGCAAGAGTTTACGCTCTCCTATTACGGGGATAATTTTAGTTTTTGTTGGCAGAACTCGCGTACAGAGTTCTCTCCTTCCTTTGCAGCATTTCTTATGAGCGGCCCGCCACAGTTTCCTCTTTTATTTCCTACTAAGAGGGACAGCCCTCCTAAGACCTACTGGGAATATTAAAATGGTAAAAAGTAGATAATAATGTTAAAAACAATTGATAAGATTTGGGTATACTGTGAACATATTAATTAGTGTGTGTAAAATAAATTAAAAGCCTTTTTTTGAGATTATTTAATCAAATGGTAATATTAAAGACGGAGTTATTAGGTCACATGTTATGGAATGCTATTTAAGATGACTACCTAGTGAAATCAAACAGAGTGGAGGAGGGTGTGAAGCTAACAACACCCTGTCCTGAGTTAGTGAGTTCTAGCTCTGAATTTTGATTCTTGATTTCTATATCTTGTTTTGTTGTTTTGTCGTTACTAGTCCGCTATATAAAATAAATATACATTTTTGGTTACTGCTAATCTTGTCCGAGTGTCTTACTATCCCACACCAGCTCACATTGGCCATGTCTGAGAAACCCCAGAAGAAAACCGGTCCCACTGGGTTTCAACACTGTACTGAGTGTGGGGAGGCCTTTGCCAAGGCTGACCCCCACCTCATCTGTGTTTATTGTCTGGGGTTTGACCACCTCAAGTCAGAATGCCAAATTTGCAAAAAACTTTCCCAAAGCCACTCTAGAAAAAAGATCGAGTAGGCTGAAGGAAAGGGAGGTCGAGAAGTCCATAGATCCAGATGGTCAGCCCGGTTCAGTTGTGGCCGAACCCGAGGGGGTGCCTACTGACCTAGGCGATACCTTCTCGGGCAAAAGGAGAGCCGACTCTGAGGGGCCAGTTCCATCAAAAAAGAAACGAAAATCTTCCGGTTCAGATCCAATACCGCATACTCCAACCGCTGGACTAGATAGCCAAAGTGATTAGTATTGTTCAGTCGTCACTCAAGTCTCTATTCTAAAACCGGTACCACCGGTTAGGTCAGATCCATCTCCTTTGGATTATGATCCAGATGTTTTTTTTATGAGGAATGGGAGGGAAACAAAGACTATCCCGATGGTGAAGATGAAGATGACGACCTGGGGGCTCTGGATGTGCCCATTGAACTGGACATCTCCCCAGACAGGCCCTCTAATGTCTCCCCTCTCAGGCTTTCTGAGACCCCTTCACACTTCTTGTTCTATAAGAAGGTGGCCGAAACCCTCCAGCTCCCTATGGTTGAAGCTGCTGAGGAGGAAGAAGAGCTTGATTTTGTGGAAATGATAGACATCCCAGAGTCCAAAAGATTGTCCCTCTTCATAAGTCCTTGGGGAAACAGACACAGAAGATTTTACAAACTTCTAACTCATTACCTCCTGTGGATAAAAGAATGGACAGGAGGTATATGTTATCAGGCTCAGGTATGGAGTTCCTTTATGCTTATAGCAGCCATATTGGGGT
Organism: Neoceratodus forsteri; assembly: GCA_016271365.2. NCBI lineage: Eukaryota > Metazoa > Chordata > Ceratodontiformes > Ceratodontidae > Neoceratodus > Neoceratodus forsteri. Next base: position 51,172,960 of record CM028136.1, on the reverse strand, counting down.
AGTGCAGGCTGCAGCCTGTGACAGGGCTAACATTCCTTTGGCTTCACCCCCCCACCCCAGACAAGGACTCCAGGAAAGTTGATGCCATGGCCAAAAAACAATATTTGGCATCCTCTTTGGGACTCAGGCAGGCAAACTATATGGCCTACACAGCCAGGTACCAGAAGTCCAGATGGGATACTGTTCTGGAACTGGCTAAACGGGCATCCCCCCCAGCTAGCCAAGGAGCTGGAGGAGGTGGATGCGGATGGAATAGAGGCATCTAAGGTACAATTTCACGCTGCTGTGGACTCCAGTGATGTGGCATCAAGAGTCATGGCTACATCTGTGTCTCTCAGAAGACATGCTTGGCTCAGATGTACTAGCCTATCACAGGATACCCAGACTAAGGCTATGGATTTTCCTGTAGTTGGTAACTCTCTGTTTGGGGAGCAGACAGAGGCTTACATGAAGAAAATGGATGAGTACAGGATCACTTACAGGAGTGCACAGGCCAAGGAAAGGCAAGACACTCCACAAAAGCAGCAGTCCAGGGACAGCGGCAGGCCCTTTCACAGGCCTTTTTAACCAAGCCCAGGCCTCCTCTCCCTTCCCACAGAGGTTTTTTTTCCCAAGGGAGGGGCAGGAGGGGGATGAGCAGGGCTGCTTCCTCCTCCCAGTCTAAGGCTCCTGCCAAGCAGACACCCTGAGGTGTCAGCCCAGATCGATGCCCCAATTCCAGTGGGAGGCAGGCTCAGGCCTCGAAGTCTGTGACCTCAGACAAGTGGGTCCTGGAAGTAGTAAGCCAGGGACTGGCCCTCAGCTTCAGAAGGTTCCCAAAAAGGAGGGCCAGGTCTTTTCCACCTGCATCAATCTCAGAAACCCTTACCCTAGAAGCAGAGGTTTGCTCTCTCCTGGCTCTCAGAGTTGTAGAGAAGGTTCCTACTCAACACAGGGAGAAAGGCCTGTACTCCAGGTACTTCCTTACTCCCAAAGAAAACGGGAGTGGCAACCCATCCTGGACCTAAGGTATCTGAACAAATACATTTCAAAACCCAAATTCAAAATGGTAACTCTAGGAATAATCCTTCCCTCTTTAAGGTCAGGGGATTGGCTAGGATCCCTGGACCTCAAGGATGCCTACTTCCATATCTATATCAGGTGCTACCACAGAAAATACCTTGCCTTCAGGCCATTATCAGTTCAGGGCCATGCCTTTTGGCCTAACATCAGCTCCAAGGGTGTTCACAAAGTGCCTTGCAGTAGTGGTGGCTTACCTCAGAAGACAGGATATCACCATTTTTCCATATCTAGACAACTGGCTAATCGTAGGTCAGTCATCAGACCAGGTCAGGTCAGCTCTGCAAACCACCCAGGACTTGCTCAGTTCTCTGGGGTTTCTTCTCAATCTTCCAAAATCTGTCCTCGAACCAGTACAACTTCTCACCTTCATAGGGATAGAATTGGATACTATCCAAGCAAAAGCTTTCCTTCCTCTGGCAAGGGTGAAGGCCCTAGTAGAGCTTACTTCCTATTTTCGACCTCAGGTTTCTTGTCCAGCAAGACAGTTCCTCCGACTCCTGGGCCACATGGCAGCCTCCACTGCAGTGCTACAGGGAGCCAGATTTCAGATGAGGGATATTCAGTTCCACCTAAGGTCCTTTTGGTCACAGAGAAAGGACTCTCTCACCAAACTGATTCCAGTGACTCAGACTCTGGTCCAAGCCCTCCAGTGGTGGCTGGACCAGGACAACCTCAGATAAGGGGTTCCATTTCTCCCTCAAGTCACATTAGTAGTTCTAACTACGGATGCTTTTCTCCTATTTCTCCTAGGTTGGGGAGCCCACCTGGGAGCCCTGACAGCTCAATGGGTCTGGTCTCCACAGGAGTCTCACCTTCATATCAGTCTCCTGGAACTCAAGGCAGTTTTCCTAGCCCTTCAGAGCTTCTTAGATTCAGTCAAGGGCAAGATGGTCCAAGTCAGAACAGACAACACCACCACAATGTGGTACATCAACAAGCAGGGAGGCACTCTGTCCACGGCCTTGTGCACAGAAGCCATGAAGCTGTGGTCTCTGGCCTATTCTCTTCAGACTTCCCTGGTAGCACTTCACCTTCCAGGAAAGGACAGTGTACTAGCAGATGCCCTGAGCAAAATTTCACAGGGACATCAGAAATGGTCCCTGGATCCTCACCTCCTGAAGGTCATCTTCTCCAGGTGGGACATTGCAGAGATAGATCTCTCTGCAGCACCGGACAATCATCAACTTCTTCTGTTTCGTTGCAGACCTCCAGTCCTGGGGACGGTACCCCTGGATGCTCTCATTTTGGACTGGAAAGGCAGGTTTCTCTATGCCTTCCCTCCTTTCCCTCTGCTGTTCAGAGTTCTGATCAAGATCAGAACTCAGCCCTGCACAGTGATACTAGTGGCTCCAGACTGGGCCAGACAGCCTTGATATCCTCTACTGCTGTCCTTGACAGTGTCACGTCCCCTATCTCTTCCAAAAAAATACAATCTCCTGTCCTCCTCCCAGGGGTGGATCTGGTACCCCAATCTCCAGTCTCTCAACCTCAAGGCCTGGCTCTTGAAGAGTTAAAATATGCAGCACTACATATCTCTCAGGGAGTTCTGGATATTTCGAAGGTCTCCAGGAAACCTTCCACTAGAAAAACTTACAGTTCCAAATGGAAGAGGTTCAGTATTTGGTGTTCTCAGAAAGGCATTGTGCTTGATTCTGCAGACAGTTCCACAGCCTTAGATTATCTAGTTCATCTGAATAGTCTAGGCTTTAGGCCTGCCACTCTGAAGGTTCCTCTGGCAGCTGTCTCTGCATTCCTTTCAGCAGGAAAGGGCTCTTCCCTGGCATCTCATCCTGTTTTCAGGAAGTTTTTCAAAGGTCTGGTTCACATCAACCCTCCCTTTAGAGAGCCTACTCCGCCTTGGGATCTTAATGTCTGCATTGCTCAGCTTATGCAGCCACCCTTTGAACCTCTGGCTTTGGCTGAGTTGAAGTACTTGACCTGGAAGACTGCTTTCCTGATAGCTATTACTTCTGCCAGGCAGTTAAGTGAATTACAGGCCCTGTCAGGTGAACCTGACTTCATATCCTTCCATAGGGATAAAGTGGTCCTAAGAACCAGTAGGAGGTTCTTGCCGAAAGTGGTATCAGATTTTCATCTGAACCAATCTATATCTCTCCCTGTGTTTTTTCACTGACCATTCTTCTTCAGGTGAAAGAAGGTTACACAGTCTGGATGCTAAGAGGGCCCTTAGCTACTACATGGAGCATACTAAGGCACACAGAAATGACTGTCTTCAATTGTTTCTCACTTATGGTGAAGTGGGGAAAGGTAAGCCTGCCATTAAAAGAACTGTTGCTAGGTGGATTGTTTCTTGTATACAATTCTGCTATGACAAATTGGATAGAATACCCCCTTCAGGCCTGAGGGCTCACTTGACTAGGGGTACAGCTGCTACTCTAGCTGCGGCCAGAGATATACCCTTGTTAGAGATCTGTAAAGCAGCCACCTGGAAAACAGAACATACATTCACCAAGCATTACTCCCTGGACATCCAGGCTAGGAGTGATGCTAGGTTTGGCACAACTTTACTGCAGAGCCTGTTTCCAAAGTAGGTTCTGCATTCCCTCCTCCATAGGGAACTGCTTGGTAGTCTGCATTATGTCAAAATACAGCAGTACTTCATGTTGCTTGAAGAAAAAATTACTCACCATAGTGATGTTGTTTCTTCTAATGGAGTCTTGCTGTATTCTGACCTCCCCCTGCCTCCCCTCTCAGAACCTAGTTTTTGGGAAGTGGGCTGGCAGGTACAGTGTTGCACCTCAGGGGTGTACCTTGTGCCCTTCCTCTAGGGTAGGATAGCAGTTATTGTTATTTTTCTTGTGTTTTTATAGTTAAATATTGCCACTACTTTTCTTTCTTGGGTTCTCGACTTGAGTCTTTTTGGACCCAAAACTATTTTGCCCTTTGGCTATATGTTTTGAACAATTTCCATACTATAGTACTTAGTTAGTTTGCTCGTAAGAATCTGATGGTTACACTGGGAAGTATCACAGACAGAGGTTTGAAAACTGAGCTTGAGCTCAACTTTCTATGCTTCTGCATAGAGTTAACTCTTTCCTCTCCGGGGCAGTTCAAGTGCTGGGGCTAACTGCATTATGTCAGAATACAGCAAGTCTCCATTAGAAGAAACAACATTACTATGGTGAGTAATTTTTTCGTGTACACCTAGGGACAAATGATCTGGCTGGGAAAGGGATCAGAGCAGTGCAGAAGGAGCTTGTGGAGTTGGGGAGAGGCCTTAGACAAGTAGCACGCACGGTAACCTTCTTGGAGGTGCTGCTTATCTATAGTATGGGTGAGGCTAGGGTGCTCCGCACCATGAGATTCAGTCAGTGGTTGAAAAACTGGTACAGAGCTCAGGGTTTTGGCTTCATTGCGGACTGGGAGTCCACCTGGAGGGATACAGGCCTATACTGGCGCGATGGTCTGCTTCTGTCCAGGAGGGGAACCAGGATCTTAGTTGATATGTTTAAATGCTTCATTGGCAAGCATTTAAACTAGCCAAGGGGAGGAGGCACTGAAAAGGAGAAGGGAAATCCTAGCCCACCCCCCAAAAAATCAGGGTAGTTAGTGAGGTAAACACCAAGATAGAGAAATCGATAGGGAGAAGGGCAGGGGTAAATGGAGAAAAAGACGAAGGCAGTAAGGACTGGGATGGGGCTAAAAGGGGTAAGGCCATCAAAAAAATGGAGAGTAATGAGTACCAATGCCCATAGTCTAGGTAACAAGCTCCCTGAACTGGTGGCCTTGATGAAAGAGGGATGCCTGGATATTGTGGCAGTCACAGAAACGTGGTACACAGAGAACTATGAATGGGATGTCAGCATACCAGGATGCACAATCTGCAGGAGGGACAGAGAGGGTAGAAGAGGAGGAAGAGTAGCTCTCTATGTAAGGGAAGGGATCAAAGCAATGGAACTAAAAGGTAAACAGGGAGGAGAGGAGGCACTTTGGGTCACCCTGGAGACTGGAAATGGCACCACAATCCGTACAGGGGTTGTATACAGACCCCCGTCTCAGGGGGAGGTAATGGACAAGGAAATGATAGAAGGCATCCTTAGGATGGCAGAGAAAGGGGAGATACTATTGATGGGAGACCTGAATATGTCAGATGTTAACTGGAGCACCTTTGCTGTAGCCACATCCAAGAGCAGGGCCATTCTCAATGCCCTATAGGGGGCATGCTTCAGACAGCTAGTGTTGGAACCCACTCAGGAGGGAGCAATCTTAGACCTGGTACTCTCAAATGGGGACGGAGAGAGGATCTCAGATCTAGAAATGGGTAGCCATCTGGGAACAAGTGACCACCAAACAGTGTAGTTCACGATAAACTCAGCTGTAGAGTCAAGCCATACAAAAGTGAAGGTACTGGACTTCAGGAGGGCTGATTTTGTCAAAATGGGGAAGTGCCTCAGAAAAGCACTAGCAAACAGGCAAGAAGAAGGGGTGGAGCAACAATGGGGAAACATCAGAACTACTGTTACAGAGGCAACAAGCCTTTGTGCGAAGCAAATAAACAAATCAAAACAAAAGAAAAAAACATTATGGTTCTCAAAAGAGGTGGCAGGGAAGGTTAGGGAGAAAAAGATAGCTTTCAGGAAGTATAAGGAAACACAGAAGGAGCAGGACAGAGAACTATACCAGTTAAAGCAGAAGGAAGCGGGGAAGGAAGTCAGAATAGCAAAGGCCCAAACCAAGGAAAAGGTAGCCAACTCGGTTAAGAAGGGGGATAAAACCTTTTATAGGTACTGTACATTAGGGAGTGAAGAAATACAAAAGGAGGGATACTGAAGCTGAATAAAGAGGAGGGTGGGTGGGCAGAGAGGGACAGTGAAAAAGCAGGGATACTGAATGAATACTTCTGCGCAGTATTCACAAAAGAAGAGGAGGGAGCGGTACCTAATCCAGTCAACAGAAGCACTCTGGATGGGGGGGTCAATATCAGTCCTTTCATAGAAGAAAGGGCTCTGAAAGAACTCCTAAAATTGAAGGTGGACAAAGCAATGGGTCCTGATGGGATTCACCCCATAATTCTAAAAGAACTAAGGAGAGAACTAGTAACACCATTGACTGCCCTTTTTAACAAATCATGGGAGGATGGTGTGGTACCTGAGGACTAGAGGAAGGCAGATGTGATTCCCCTTCAGAAAAGTGGGAGCAAGACAGAGGCAGGAAACTACAGACCTGTCTGTTTGACCTCAGTGGTAGGGAAAATTATGGAATCATTTCTGAAGGAAAGAATTGTTGAGTACCCAAAGGCCAGTGGGGCACAGGACCCAAGGCAGCATGGATTCACAGCGGGAAAGTCATGTCAGATGAATCGAATTGATTTCTTTGGCGGGGTGACCAAAGTAGTAGACCAGGAAGGGGCTGTGGACATGGCCTACCTAGACTTCAGCAAGGCATTTGACTTAGTCCTGCACAAAAGATTAATAAACAAATTTGGGTCCCAGGGTGGTAGCCTGGGTAAAACATTGTCTGGACAGCAGGACGCAGAGGGTAATAGTAAACAGTGTCCACAGTGAAGAAAGGGGAGTTACTAGTGGGGTACTGCAGGGTTCAGTACTGGGGCCAGTCCTTTTTATTGTCTTTATAAGTGACATTGCAGAGGGACTGGAAGGAAAAGTATGCCTCTTTGTAGATGACACAAAGATCCGCAACAGGGTTGATATATAGGGTGGGGTGAAAAGGATGAGAAGGGACTTGGCAAGGTTGGAGGAATGGTCAGATATATGGCAGCTTATATTCAACGCCAAGTAGTGCAAAATAATGCACCTGGGAAACAAAAACCCAGGGGAAGAGTACACAATGGGGGGTGAGATACTGACAACAACAAAAATGGAAAGAGACCTGGGGGTAGTTATATCAGATGACCTAAAGGTGGGCAAGCAGTGTGAGAAGGCAGTAAGGAGGGCTGACAGGATACTTGGATGCATAGGGAGAGGCATAACCAGTAGAAAACAGGAAGTTGTTATCCCTCTCTACAGACAGTTGGTGAGACCCCATCTGGAGTACTGTGTGCAGTTCTGGAGACCCCATCTCCACAAAGACATAGACAGGGTGGAGGCTGTCCAGAGGAAGGCAACCAAAATGGTGCAGGGTCTGCACCAGAAGACATACGAAGAGAGACTAACGGAGCTTAATATGTATACCCTCGAGGAAAGGGGGGGGGGACATGATAGAAACTTTCAAGTACCTCAAGGGAATCAATAAAGGGTAGCATCTTTCAGAAAAAGAGATGTGCAAGAACAAGGGGGCACAATTTGAAGATAGAGGGGGGACAGCTCAGAGGTAACGTGAGGCAGTATTTTTTCACGGAGACGGTTGTGGATGCGTGGAACAGCTTTCCTGAGGAGGTCGTGGAGTCAAAAACAGTCTGGGAATTCAAGAATGTATGGGACAGACATAAGGCAATTCTAGTGGGGGGTAGGAGGAAGTAGGCTGTTGGTTAACTAGGATCTGCAGCTTATCCATTAGGTAGGGAAATGGGCAGACTAGGTGGGCCAAGTGGTCCTTATCTCCCATTAAATTCTGTTTCTATGTTTATATACTGTTGTTAATGTTGTTTTAGTTTGTAGTTATATTCTTGTGTCTGTATGTTACCCTCCCCCCTCTGACATGGAACCTTTGTAAACAAGCACCTGCGCTCAAAGGTGTTAATCTGAAATCAAATAAATAAAACATTCAAGCCCCAAAGGCCTTTGCAATATGTAGGAACCAAGTCTAAATCCAGAGTAACTGGTGCATGATCAGATAACTCAATGGAGTGCATTGTGACACGTAACCTGATGCAAATAAGAAACAAGAATATACCATTGATCAATATGGGAATAGGTTTTATGGGTATGAGAATAAAATGTAGAATCATGGTTGCCAGGATGCAGCCATCTCCAAGCATCCTGGAGACCGGACAGCGAAACAAAAGACTCTAACACTTTAGCCACATGGTACTTTCTCAAGGCAGTGGTAAGTGACTTGGAAGAGTCAAAATTGGGATCTAGAATGCAAATAAAATCTCTACCCAAAATACGCAATCCATGGGTGTGGACCGCCATTACCTGAAATATCGCTTGAAAAAAGGTATAGGAAAGTGAATTAGGAGCATATAAATTTTAAATAGATAAGGGGATAGCTAAGTAAGTGCCATTAACTAATACCCACCGTCCCTGAGAATCCACCCAGTGACGGTCCGGTATAAAGAGTTTTCCTAACTAATACGGCAACCCCGTTCTTTTTCCCAGTAGAATGAGATGATGCAAAAACTGACCCAAACCATTGCCTGTGAAGCTTAGAGTGCTCTGGGGAGGGGGGTGAGGTGCGACTTTTGTAACAAGGCAATCTGTAAATCTAACTTTTTAAGATGGGAGAGGATTCAAGCTCTTTTAATGGGGTTGTTCGGCCCCTTGACATTAAAAGTGGTATGCTTAAATGGTGCCATAGTTCAGCCCACCAGCACAACAGCAAGGCATCCATGTGCAACACTGACATCCTGGATTTGAGAATAGACCCAGAAAGTCAGAGGACCGGCTGGGTGGTGAAGGATTGAGCTTCCGATGTACGGCTCTTCTTCTCTGCGAGGGGGGGGCATGTCTGGTGCAACAGAGGCTACTGGCAGAGGTTGGGAGACCCACAGCGTCCAGCGCCTAGAGATGTGGGAGACAGGACAGACATAGGGCTCGTTCCTTTGACGTCATTGCACGTCCCGCTCCCAGGGGAGAACAACAGCATCCCCAAAAATCTGGTCCCCCATGCGTGGTGCCCCGCTCCACTTCCACTCCTGTTGCCTATTATTGTCCATGGGGGGGGGCTGCTCCCATTGCCCTACACTGGGGGGTTAGCCAGGGCTTGCCAGTTATCGTCGGTTGGGGGAGGGTGCTCGCTCAGCAGCCCCGCCCCCGGGGAGGGTGGGGGTAAGCCCTGAGCATGGCAAGGGCAGAGCAGAGTATGGGCTGAGTCCTCCGCGAGGAGGCTGAGGGGGAATTGGGGAAAAAACAATTGTGCCATAGAGAGAAACTAATCCAGGTAGAAAAAAGAACAAACAATGCCAAAAAATCCAAGACCCCCAACTCCAAGCAAAATCACCAAACATATCAATTACAAGTGGGAAAGGGAAAATGGCAGGAAAATAGAAATATGGTCAATGAGGACTCCAAAGTTTAAAAAGAATAAAAAAAAAAAAAAAGGGATATTGATACAAACCCAAAACAGCTAATAGTTGGCATTAACATCCAACAAAATAAAAACAGATAGATGAAACAAACTTAGAATATATCTCCCCACTGTACCAGGAACCAAGAACAATATACAGTAACAAGTAATATTGCAAAAGGCTCAAATATAACTAAAAAAAATTAGTAAAAAAAAAGCGAAGGTGTAAGCCAACATTTCTCCAACTATATCCCCCAAAAACAGTATTCAAACCCCCATCATAATTACAAATCCCATGAAAAGGCAAGAACTCCATAACTACCACCCCCCCATAGCCTCTTACGGGCTAGTACCACCCAGGTACAAAAGTAGTTCATATACAGAAGAAGTCCTACGAGAACCTCACAGGCCCCCCACCAAGTGCCACAGTGAACCGAAGGGGCACGCAAGCCTGTGTAACCACCAACAAACGCACTGCCCGCTGCGCACAGAACTTCCAGCGTCTGTACTTATGCTATTGGCCCAGCACCCAGATGAAACCATCCATCTAGCAAGCAAAAAGTCAGTGGCTCAGCAGGTAGCACTCTCGCCTCTGAGGCCGAGAGATCAGAAGACTGTGGGTTCTATCCCCACACCAGGTACTTGGGTTAATATCCCAATACTGACACTGTAGTGCAGCATGAGAGGGGTGCTGTCTTTCGAATGAGACGTTAAACCGAGGTCCCGTCTGTCTGTTCTGGTGGTAGTTCAGGTGGATGTTAAAGATCCCATGGTACTTCTTGAAAAAGAGTTGGGGAATATTTTATTGAATAAACACACAAAATACATAACATGCATTTCTTTACGTAACATCCTCTGCTTAAATACAGTTCTGAATCTTTTCTCTTATTGTTCAGTTGTCTTCTGTAATTTTATATTTTACAAAAATTCTTGTTCTTTTTCCATTCATTATACTGTAGTATTTTTTTTTCAAAATTACACTGTTTGTTCAATTTTGAACATTGTTCTCTCTGGGTCCTTATCTATTTGTTGCAGAACATATTTACACCTAGTCTGCCATAATACATATTTGATACAAGTGAAAATGAAATGGATCATATCTGAATTAAATCCTCGAATCTTCCTGGTAAACCCACCTACTACTTCTTCATATGTCACTTGTTTCCATCTATCCTCTTCCCATCGGATAGATAATCTGTCCCAAAATTCTTTTACAAATGGACATTGAATCAAAAAGTGTTCCATTGTCTCTTCTGTTGCAATACATGTCTGTCGTGGGCAAAACCTCTCCTTTTGAGCTTTATGTTTCGCAATTTGTTTCACATTTAAACACCCGTGTCCACATTAACCATACAGTATCCCACATTTTCGGAGGTGTGAATTTATCCTGCAAGGTTTTTAACATTTCATCTTTGTTTCTTTCTGTAATCCCACTAAAGGAAATGTTTATCATAAATCCTTGTTCTTGTATGTATTGATAGATGTATTTTCTAGGTTTATTTACTATCTGGCCTGCTTCTAGTTTCCATCTCCTTATTTTAGATATAATAGGTCTGAAATATACTGGTCTATTGTGAATGTAAGAGACCAGACTTTTCCTTTCTTTCCAGGCTTTCACACATGGTGATAGCCATTTGTTTGCAAACAGGGTCCATATTTTTTGGTTTGGTTTTTCAGGGTCTATTATATTCTTCTCAAAATACATACTAAAAAAAGGCTATAGGGTTTATTAGGTTCACTCCACCTTTACTAATAGGTTGATAAAGTGCCTCCCTTTTTATTGGGTTCAGCCTACTCCCCCATATGGTTTGAAACACTAAGCTATGGAGAGATGGTTACAAAACTGCCTGAATCGGGTACACAACACTTAAATATGTAAATATAGGTAATAATAATAGTGTCTTTACTATTTGCAGTTTTTTTTTTTAATTGTTGCCACCCTTTCCAAAACTGCACCTTCTTTCTGGCTTCTCCTAGCTTCCCTTCCCAATTTAATTTACCATTATCTCCCCTTCCAGAAGTTATTCCTAGGACTGTAAATGGGTCCTCTGATACTTTTACCCCTCCTATCTCCTGAATTAGATCTGTTTTCATACTTAATGGGTACACTGTATTTTTACTCAGATTCACTTTTGCTCCAGTAATTTGTGAGAAACTCTGTTTTCCATTGCTTTTTGGCCTGATTGTATATCTGATACACATACACATAAATCACCTGCATAGGCTGACATCTTCACTTGCGCTCCCTGTTTTTCTGTTTGTATGCCTCTAACTTGGTCATCTTGCTGAATTATTTTTTAGCAACGGGTCTATACAAAAAACATATAGTAAGGGGCTTAGTGGCCAGCCCTGCCTTAACCCCCTTTCTATTTTTATATAAGAGCCCAGATGTCCATTTACCAGAAGTAATGAGGTTGCTGCTGCAGAAATATTCATGATCCATGTATAGAATTGTTTTGGGACCCCATATTTTTCCAGGTCTACCTCTATAAACTTACGTGACACCTTGTCGAATGCCTTCTCCTGATCCAATGACACAATATACCCTGTGATTTCCTCCTCTTTTCCTTGTTCCACCATTTCCCTTATTAAAAACAGATTATCAGTAATGGATCTACCTATAATTGAACATGTTTGAGATGTTGATATTGTAACCGGGGCTACTGCCATCAATCTTTTACCTAAAATGTTCATCAGAATTTTTAAGTCTGAATTTAGCAGGCTCAATGGCCTCCAGTTCCTAAGATCCTCTCTGTCATTCTTTTTATGTATAAAAACTTGTACTGCTATCCCCATATGAAAATCCATTTTGTTATACAACAATATCCAATTAAATACTTCTACTAATATGTCAATTAGAATATTATCAAACTTTTTATAAAATGCTGACGGTAACCCATCTATCCCTGGTGCAGTGTCATTTTTTTAAAGTTTTAATAGCCTGTTTCACCTCTGTCTTAGTAATGGGCTCTATTAACCCACTCTTCTCATGATCTGGTATTTTTGGTATATCCAAATCTCTAATCAGTGCTTTCATTTTAGTCTCATCTCTGTGACTAGGGGCATACACTTGTTTTAAAAAAGTGTGTACTTCTTGTCTTATTTCTGGCATAGTATTTACTGTCTTCCCAGTAGCTGTTTTTAATGTATTCATTGTTCTATTTTCTACTCTTTTACTACTACTATCAAAAACACCTCCTAAACCCATCTTACCAGTTGAGCAGATTTTATGCTCCATTAACATTGATGTGGCTCTAGTATACTGTAATACTTCCATTTCATTCTTGACCTTCTTAATTTTTTCAGTCAAATTGACCCGCTCTGTATTTATTCTACTATATAATTTAGCTAACTGGGTTCTAAGGGAAAGGTACTTTTTATACTGTGTCATCTTTCTTTCTGAAGCTAATTTTATACATTCTTCTTTTATAATATTTTTGTTTCCACCAACCAATAACTTAAGTCTTCTACTAAATCTACCACTGACATACGTGCTAAAAATATTTCTTTTATTTGTATATATAACTGTTGATCTTCCAGTAAAAGACATTTAATTTCCAGTAATTCTTCCCTTGTGTTTTATTTGGTTGGACTTCTATTGTGCTTACTACCATCACATGATCTGTTGTTTTTACTGGTATGGTCAAAGAGTTCTGCACATGTAACAATTCTGATACAAAAATAAAGTCTATTCTTGTTGACAGCTTTCCTTTAAAGTATGTACGCCTTCCCTTTGAATGAATGCTTCTATAAGTATCCCTCAAATTACTTAAATACTAACATACTATTTGCCAGCAGATTAGGCCTTACGGTCTGTCGAGTCTGCTCAAACCTCAGATCCCTAGTTGGGTGCCGAGGCCCTCCCCCCTCCTTGTGTTCCAGAAACCCCTATCATCCATCCCCACCCCCCTGGGACAGGTCATCCTCTGATACATCCACTTTCTGTGTCTGTCCCACCCTCTCTTGAAGCCCTCCACTGTGGATCTCTGAACCAGCTCGTCAGGCAGTGCATTCCAAGGGTCCACCACCCTCTCAGTGAAAAACCTCCTCCTCTTTTCCCCGCGCACCCTTCCAACTTCAAACCATGCCCTCTGGTGATACCTCCCTGCTTTAGTCTAAAGATCCCCTCCATGTTTACCCTGTTTATTCTCTTGAGGTACTTGAAGACCTCAATCATGTCCCCCCTGTCTCTCCTCTCCTCCAATGAAAACAGGCAGAGCTCCTCAAGTCTGTCCTCATACGTCAAATCCCCTAGCCCTCGTATCATCTTAGTTGCCCTCCTCTGTACCCTCTCCTGGAACTGTATGTTCCTCTTCAAGTGTGGTCTCCAGTACTGTACACAGTACTCAAGGTGTGGTCTAACCAGTCCATTGTACAGCGGCAGAATCACTTCCTTGCTCCTAGAGGTGATCCCCCTTACGATGCTTCTCAACATCCTGTTTGCCTTGCTAGCCGCTCTCCTGCACTGCCCAGAGTTATTCATATATGCATCCACCATGACCCCTAGGTCTTTTTCCCCTATTGAGGCCTCCAGCACCTCCCCTCCCAGGGTGTACCTGTGTTTAGGGTTTCCCCGCCCAAGATGCAACACCTTGCATTTTGTAACACTATTTTGTTTAAACAGTTTGAATCACAAAAATTAGTATCTGTACAGGCCCCTCTGTCCTGATTTGATAGTACACAGTTAAAATCACCACCCCATGTGATGTATTTTGTTGTGAAAAGGTACGGTTTGATTAGGTTAAATAATTCCACCCTTTCTTTTTTTTTCTAGATGGGGCATACATGTTAATCGCCCTCCATGCACAATTTCCATACATAAAGTCTATTAATAAAGCCCCTCCTGCACATATATCTATCAACTTGATCACTTTATACTTATCTCCTGAGAACAAGATTCCTACCCCATCACATTGTTCAGTTCCAAAAGAAAAAAAGGAGGGCCCTCCACACCGCTGTTTTTTCATTATTCGCTCCAGGTACACCGTGTTTAATCTGGTATCCTGAAGGAAACAAATATCCACTTTACTATCTTTTAATACAGATAATGTGACTAGTCTTCTCCTGCATTTCTAATGCTGTTGACATTCAAGGTTACAATTTTGAGTGTAGGTGTGGAGGACGTTATTTAAAAGAGAAAAGAAAAGAAATTCTCCTACTTTTACAGTTTCTTTCTTTCACTTCTTGTCCTGACCCCTAGTCTCTTTGGCCTTACCACCTCCTTGTTTTTCAAACAACATGAAGTCTTGCTATATTATAGACATTAGCAGTTTGTTCCAGCTCTAGAACTGCCCCGGAGTGAAATGGTTAAAACCATTCCAAAATAGAATTTTGGCACGAGAGCAGCTCTATCTGTGTCATTTCAAACTTGAACTGTCAGATTCTTTACTCCGCCTCAGTGAACAGTCGCTCCGGAGATTTCTCCTTCTGCTCGGTTCATTTCTGGTTTAAAAGTGTTTTCTCGGTTGGATTTAACCGAGAATAGTTTTATTTTAACCGCAAAACCGTTCGGTTCAAGCTCTATCTGTGGTAACCGTAAGTAAATGAAGGTTTTGTCTGTGTGGAACTTATGAGATTATCGGTTCGGTTTTAGAACGATCAGTGGTTTAAAACTCATTTAAAACTAAAAGTTACTATTTTAGTGCGGTTCCCGGTTCTTATCGGTTCTAAAAAACGGATTATTACGCTTTTTTCCCTAATACCGTGACACGTTAGGAACCGATAAGGGTGTCTTTGCCTGGTACTGCTGCTAAAGGGCAAGTTTTGGTTAGGCTGGCATTATGTCTGAGAAACCCAAAAGAAAAACCGGGCCACTGGTTTCAACACTGTGATGTTTGTGGGGAAGTCTTTGCCAAGGCTGA
The DNA here is from genome assembly GCA_016271365.2 of Neoceratodus forsteri. Lineage (NCBI taxonomy): Eukaryota > Metazoa > Chordata > Ceratodontiformes > Ceratodontidae > Neoceratodus > Neoceratodus forsteri. The sequence goes on along the minus strand of CM028136.1, from coordinate 51,157,889 downwards.
CCCACACACCACGTGTGTTTATTGTCTGGGGTTTGACCACCTCCAGTCAGACTGCCAGGTATGTAAGAATTTCCCTGCAGCCACCCTGGAAAAGATTGGGCAGGCTCAGGGCGAGAGGCCAAAAGTCCGCTGACCGGATGGCCAGCCGGTTCGGTGCCAACTGAACCAGAGGGCATGCCCTCTGACCAGGGCCAGACTTCTCGGCAAAGAAAAGCTGGTTCTGAGGAACCAATTCCAGTAAAGAAACAAGAAAATCAGCAGGTCTGGAGTCCAAAATTCCTTCTCCAACTGCTGCAGAGATAGCAAAAGCCATACAAATTGTCCAGTCACTGTCTCAGGGTCCGTCCGAACCACCACTATCTGGTAAAAGGTCGGTTCATCCGGTCCCAGTGGTTCAGGATTATGATATTGAGGAATTTTATGAACCAGAGGAGGGGAGAGGATTATGAACAGTATGAATGTGGCTGGAAGGTCTGGTGTGCCCATTGAACGGACATCTCCCCAGACAGACCTTTAGAATCTCCCCATGCTGTCTGAGTCCCCATCTCATTTTATGTTTTATAAAAAGTTGCTGAAACCCTCCAGCTTCCTTTAGAAGAGGCTGTGGATGAGCAAGAGGAGCCTGATTTTGTAGAAATGATGGATATTCCAGAGTCTAGGAGATTGTCTATTCCTTTACATAAGTCTTTTAGGAAACAAACAATTAAAATTTTAAAGCTCCTAATTCTGTGCCTCCTGTAGATAAAGATGGACAGAAGGTATACATTGTCAGGCCCTGATACAAAATTCCTTTCTCAGCAATGCAGTCATGTTGGGGTAGTTCAGGCTGCTGCCTGTGATAAAGCTAATATTCCCTTGGCTTCACATCCTCCTGACAAGGATTCCAGGAAGATTGATGCCATGGCAAAAAAAAAAAAGTATATGGCAGCCTCTCTGGGACTCAGGCAAGCAAATTATATGGTTTATGTAGCTAGGTATCAGAAATCTAGATGGGATACTGTTATGCAATTGGCCAAGCAGGCCCATGGCCAGCTGGCTAGTGAACTAGAACAGGTGGCTGCTGATGGCATTGAAGCCTCTAAGGTTCAGTTTCATGCTGCTGTGGATGTTAATGATGTTTCCTCTAGGGTCATGGCCACATCTGTAGCTTTTAAGTAGGTTGGCCTGGCTCAGGTGTACTAGTTTGTCACAGGATACCCAGACTGACTATGGATTTTCCTGTGGTGGGAAATTCTTTGTTTGGAGAGCAGACAGAGAATTACATGAAGAAGATGGATGAATATAGGACTACTTACAAGAGTGCCCAGGCTAGGGCGGCAAGCCACTCCTCAAAGGCATGCCCCCAGGGGTAGGGGTGAGGCCTTTCAGAACCTTTCTACCAGACTCAGGCCTCCTCTGCCTATGCTCAGAGGGGCTTCTTCAGAGGCAGGGGCAGGCGAGGGGTGGGCAGACCTGCTCCCACCCCCAGCCTAAAGCTCCTGAAACAGGCACCTGATGGGGTGCCCAGGGCCATTCTCCTCTGTATCAGTGGGGGCAGGCTGGCTTACTTCAGTCAGAATTGGGCTTCTTTAACCTCAGACAAGTGGGTTCTGGAAGTAGTAAGCCAGGGTCTGGTTCTCAGCTTCAAAAGTTTCCCAAGTTGAGAAGCAGACTTTTCTACCTGCAAGTGCTTCAGAGACCCTCGCCTGGAAACAGAGGTCTCATCCTGTTAGCTCTCAGAGCAGTAGAAGGTTCCTCCCCTGCACCAGGGCAGGGGTCTGTATTCCAGATACTTCCTTACCCCAAAAAAGACAGGAGAATGGCGGCCCATTTTAGATCTCAGATATCTGAACAAGCATCTTTTGAAACCAAAGTTCAAAATGGTAACTCTGGCAACGATTTTACCTTCCCTAAGGCCAGGGGACTGGCTAGCCTCCCTGGGCCTCAAGGATGCCTATTTCCATGTCCTAATCAGAAGATCCCATCAAAAGTACCTCAGATTCGAACTGCCCTCAGGTCATTACCAGTTCAGAGCAATGCCCTTCGGCCTTACCTCTGCTCCAAGGGTATTCACAAAGTGTCTAGCAGTGGCCCACTTAAGGAGGCAGAGGATTGCTGTTTTTCCCTATCTAGACGACTGGCTCATTGTAGGCCAGTCCCCAGAACAGGTAAAATCTCACCTGCAGGTCACCCAGCAGCTTCTCACCTCCCTGGGTTTTCTGCTAAACCTACCAAAGTCGGTTCTGGAACCAGTCCAGGTACTCACCTTTATAGGGGCAGAATTGGACACAAAGCTAGCCAGAGCCTTTCTTCCCCCAGAAAGGGTAAGGAATTTAGTGGCTCTGGCCTCCTCCTTAACTCTGCAGGTCTCTCGACCAGCAAGACACTTTCTGCAGCTCCTGGGGCACATGGCTGCATCCACAGCTGTTGTGCAGGGAGCCAGATTTCAGATGAGAGACATTCAGTTTCACTTGAGAACCTTTTGGTCTCAGAGAAGAGACCCCTTTCAAGTTGGTCCCAGTGACTCGAACCTTGATCCTAGCTCTCCAGTGGTGGCAGGATCAGAGCAATTTAAAGCGAGGGGTCCCTTCATTTCCCCTTCTCACGACTTGACTCTCACTACAGATGCTTCCCTTCTGGGTTGGGGAGCCCACATGGCGACCTTTCCACTCAGGAGTCTGGCCCCAGGAATCCTGCTCCACATCAATTTGCTGGAACTCAGAGCTGCTCTTTTTAGCTCTTCAAGCTTTTTCTGCATCTGTCCACGACAAGGTGATACAAGTCAGAACAGACAACACCACAACAATGTGGTACATCAACAAACAGGGGGGCACTCGGTCTTCGGCCTTGTGCACCGAGGCAATGAAGTTGTGGTCTCTGGCCTATTCCCTGAACACTTCCCTCATAGCAGTTCATTTTCCAGGGAAGGACAATGTCCTAGCGGATGCCCTCAGCAGGATTTCCCAGGGCCATCACGAATGGTCCCTGGATCCTCAAGTGCTGGGGATAGTTTTGCCAGGTGGGGCATCCCTCAGATAGATCTTTTTGCAACCCCAGACAATCACAAACTTCCTCTGTTCTGTTGCAGGCCTCCAGTGCTGGGCTCAGTTCCCCTGGATGCCCTTCTTCTGGATTGGGAGGGGAAGTTCCTCTATGCTTTCCCCCCCTTTCCTCTCCTATTCAAAGTACTAGTCAAAATCAGATCTCAGCCTTGCAGGGTGATTCTGATTGCCCCGGATTGGGCCAGGCAGCCCTGGTACCCACTCCTTCTGTCTCTGACAGTCCATCTTCCCCTGTGCCTCCCAGGAATCACAATCTGTTGACTTGTGCCCAGGGAAGGGTTTGGTATCCGGACCTCAAATCCCTCAACCTCAAGGCCTGGCTCTTGAGGAATTAGAGTTGCTGATTTACACCTCTCTCAGGGTGTTCTTGAGATACTAAAGGCTTCCAGAAAGCCTTCCACTAGGGCTACTTATAGTTCTAAATGGAAAAGGTTTTCCATTTGGTGTGCTGGGAAAAATATTTCCCCAGAATCTGCTGAATTGCCCATTTTGTTAGATTACATGGTACATCTTAATTCCTTGGGTCTCAGACCAGCTACCTTGAGAGTTCATTTGGCAGCTGTGTCTGCTTTTGTGTCAACAGGAAAGTCATCCCCTCTTTCCTCTCATCCTGTGTTTTCCAAGTTTTTTAAGGGATTACTCCATACTAATCCTCCCTTTGGGAACCGGCCCCTGCTTGGGACCGTAATGTTTGCATTGCCCAGTTAATGCAACCCCCTTTTGAACCTCTGTCTTCTGCAGAGCTTAAGTTCCTAACTTGGAAAACTGTTTTTCTAGTGGCTATCACTTCTGCCAGACGCATAAGTGAATTGCAAGCCTTGTCAGTGGAGACTGACTTTATTTCTTTCCACAGGGATAAGGTAGTCCTTAGGACTAATAGGAAGTTTTTGCCTAAGGTGGTTTCAGATTTCCATCTTAATCAATCTATCTCCCTTCCAGTATTTTTCACTGATCACTCCTCTTCGGGGAGGAGGAGGTTGCACAGCCTGGATGTTAAGAGGCTCTTAGTTATTATATAGGCGTACCAAAGGTCCAGGTTGAATCCTCCAACTTTTCCTTACCTATGGTGAAGTTGGGAAAGCAAACCTGCCACTAAGAGATCAATAGCCAGGTGGATTGTCTCTTGTATCCAATTTGTTATCAGAAAGTGGGCAGAGCCCCAGGTTTGAGGGCTCATTCTACCAGGGATACAGCTCGTCTCTAGCTGCTGCCAGAGATATCCCTTTATTAGAGATTTGCCAGGCTGCTACTTGGAAAGCGGTACACACCTTTACCAAGCATTACTCCCTGGATGTCCAGGCCAGGAGAGATGCTCGGTTTAGCACAACTGTTCTTCAGAGCCTATTCCTAAGTAGGTTCTGTCCCTCCTCCATGGAGGTACTGCTGTGTATTCTGCTAATGTCTATAATATAGCAAGACTTCATGTTGTTTGAAGAAAAAATTACTCACCTTAGTAATGTTGTTTCTTCTATGAGTCTTGCTATATTAAACCTCCCAACCTGCCCCTCTCCGGAACCTCTACTTGGTGGGGTTGCGGGCAACTTAGTGTGGGCACTACTTATGCCCTGTTAGCATTTTGTCCCCTTTGGGACTTTGGGGGTGTGTATGTGTATGCGTGTGTGTGTTTTATTATACTTATGTTCCATTTTCATATTATTAGAATGGTGTTAGTATTTCTGGTCCCCTGACTTGAGTCTTGGGTGTTGGGACCATCAATGGTTGTTATTATTTAGGTAGCCATTTGGCTAGTGTAGGTTACAGCTTCCACACAGACCTTAGTGAGTTTGGCTCGTAAAGATCTGACAGTTCAAGTTTGAAATGACACAGATAGAGCTGCTCTCGTGCCAAAATTCTATTTTGGAATGGTTTTAACCATTTCACTCCGGGGCAGTTCTAGAGCTGGAACAAACTGCTAAGGTCTATAATATAGCAAGACTCCATTAGAAGAAACAACATTACTAAGGTGAGTAATTTTTTCTTATTTCCCCCTCTGATTCTGAGGTGACTCTGATTCTCCTCCAGGTTCCGATTCCAAAATATCCTCCTTCAAACATTCCTATTTATTGGATAAGTTAATGACCGGCACTGGTGAGGAGGGCTTTGCTAACTTTGATTTGGGCCTAGTTTGTCTTAACCCTCTTTTCTTTGATACTTTTTTCATTTCAGGTGGGGGCATTACATTCCCCTCCATTTGCCTCACTTTTTCCTGCTCTGCCCCTTGTTCCTTGTGTTCTGCACTATCTTCTCTTGTTTCTTGCACTATCTCCTTTTCAGGTACTGTAGTATGGGCCTCTGATGTCTCTATAGCTTGTATGTCATTTTCTTCATTGTTATTGTTTGTCTGTCTTTCTCTTCTTTCCTGTTCCTCTTCTCTTGTTTGTATACTTGTTTCTTTATTTCTCTCTATGTCTTTTTTCTGGGCTTCCATGACTAAAGTGTCCTGACAAGGTTGGTCCGACCTGTTATGAGTAGCCCAGGGACATGTGCGAAACGCATGTCCCGTCTCCTCACATAGGTTACATTTTAAAACCCCTTGACAGTCTGAACTTGAATGCCCAAATTCTAAACACAAATTGCATTTCAGTCTGTCACATCCTACTCTTAAATGTCTATATGAACCACATTTGAAGCACATCCTAAGCTGACCAGGGTAAAAACAATGCCCTCGCTCCCTTCCAATAAACAAACTGCTAGGAAGGTGCGAAGGGCCCTGATTATTATGTCTTAGCCTCACCCTGTATTTCCATCCCCCCATCAAGAAGTGTTCAGAGTCAAAAATGGGTTGTGGAGAATTCAATATTTCACAATCATCCTGGACATAAGTCTCCACCACTCATTCACACTATTGGGATCTGCGCCGGAGGCACTAGGACCCATCGGGAGCAAACTTTTTGCTGGAGGATCGGTGCCAGAGATGGCGCCGCGAGGAACGGCGCCACGAGCCCTAGCTCATGCGGTAACGACTATCTCGGTGTCGACCCTCCAACCGCCTCAGTTCCTTTTTTCCCACCGTCGAGTGCACTTCAGTGACAACGTCGCTCGCCTGTCGGGAGTCAAACTTCAAACTAGCAGCATAGTTTTCAGTTTTTATTATTTTGTAGTATTATCTCGATACAGTATCGCTTAAATTTATTCTTATATTTGAAATAAATACAATAAAGAAGTCTCAGCCTACCTTGACGGAGTCGACCATGAGCAGGTCAGGTGACGGTAGGGAGACTTCGTATGAAAGCTGTTCAGTCTGTTAGGCTGGGTCCGGTCCGCCGCCTTCTCCGGAGGGAGGGTCTGACAACGGTCAGTCCAATGCCCGGGGGGATGGGTGGTCCCCCCGGAAGCATAAAAATAAACAGTTGCACTCTCGGCACCGTTCGGCCTCGAGCTCTTCTTGACCCACAGGTTTTAAAGAAGGCGGCATCACTCGGTCGCCCTCTGATATGTCTGCGTAGGCGGCTCGGTTATCGGGGCTAGTTGCGGTCTCCTCCTTCGGAGTCGCCAACCTCTGCTTCTGGTAGCCGACGGCTTCGACATCGAAGCCCTACCCCGCCCGCAGGTTGGTCTTCAGATGAGCAGTTTCATCAGTGGGCCGCTCTTATGGAGCAATGAGCTCGGAGGTTGGTTCGGCTACCTGGCTCGGTTGCTCATGGGTCTTCAGGCTCTCTGGGCAACCAGGTAGGGCGGTTGGATCTTCCTGGTCGCGCAGCACCTTCTTCGGTGCCGTCGACTCCACGCTTAGGTGTTTCCCCCTCACATGGCTGCGGCCCAGGGGGCCACACCGATGCCCTTATCTCCTGCTCTTCTTCCTTCAAAACCTGTTTTTCGGAGTCTGGGAGTGTTTTAGGCACCCTCGGCGTCGTGTGGCCTCTCGGCGCCGTCCTCGGTGTCGATACTGCGCTTGGCACCGTCCTCGGCGCCGTGCAGCTTCTCGGCGCCATCCTCTGCGCCGTGCGGCTTCTCAGCGCCGTTTTCGGCACCGCGTGGCCTCACGGCGTCGTTCTCGGTGCCGTGCGCCTCCTTGGTGCCGGCGGCTCTCAGGGACTCCTCTTTTCACTTGTTTCCTTCTTCCTTCTCTTCTGAATTTCATTCCTTTCCTGTCCATACAGTCCCTCCTGGACTGTCAGGAGATGACGTTGAGCCTGACCCAGACCTTCAGTTGGGTGATGAAGTGGACGAAGCAGGATCTATTACTGCTGCAGAGCCTGTGGTCGAGGACCTATCCTTTAAGTCTCTGCTGAAAAATCTGAGTTCCACACTTTCTCTCCAGACTACAGACATCGATCCTGGGAAATTGTTGAGACTTCGATATCTTCATGCCTCGGAGATCCCTACGGATTTGACTCCTCCGATTCAGCCTTCCTTCGAGACGCTGTTTCAATGGTATGGAATAATCCTGCTCTTACCCCTTCGGTGGCTAAATCCATTGATAGGAAATATTCAGCCCCCAAGGATCGTCCCATTTTGGCATCTCAAGCCTTTGCGGATCCTATTGTAGTCCTGGTAGAGAATGATAAGGTCATTCTTCCTCAAGCTACTACAGCTCGACCTATTAACAAAGCATCTCGTAAGATAGACACCTTAGGTAAGAGAGTCTTTGCTGCTTCTACTCTAAGTATGCGTATTGCCAGTTACCAAGGCTGTTTTTCTCAGTATGAGTATATCCTGTGGCATTCTATTAAACAGATGGTTGAAGCCCTTCCGGAGTCGGATTCAGAGCCAGAGCTTCTTCAAACCATTACCAGAGGTATTGAATCTAATAACCAGCAGGTTAAAGCAGCCATGGATGCTTTTGACACTGCCTCCCGTTAAGCGGCTGCTGGTATTTGCACCCGGCGTCATTCCTGGCTGCGCACTTCGGGCTTTACGAACGACGCGCAGCAGCAGGTGATGGCATTGCCCTTTGATGGTACGTATCTTTTTGGTCCTCAGGTAGAGCAAGCTCTAGAAGCTACACAAAAGACTAGGTCAGCCATTAAGTTGGCTCGGCCCCCTCCTGCCCCCTCTCGAGGGCATGCCAGTAAACGACAGTTTCATAATCGCCAGTCCTTTCGAGGCAGAGGCAGAGGAAATTTTCATAAGAACCAATCTGCCCAACCTCAAAAGAAGGCGCAACAGAAAGCGCAAGGACCCAAAGCGCCCAGCGCTACCTTATGAATTGCCGGCCCAAGTTCCATCTCAGCTGCCCGAGGTGGACTTTTCCTCTCCAGTGGGAGGTCGTCTGATGCACTTCTACAACCAGTGGAAGTCCATAACCTCAGACAAATGGGTCCTTCAGATAATTTGCGAGGGGTATTCACTCAATCTTGTGGAGACCCCTCCGGATAGTCCCCCCAAATGGCAGCCCAGGCTGTCAACCCTTCAGTCAGACCTTCTCGCCACCGAGATTCAGGGCCTTCTGAACAACAGGGCAGTAGAAGTGGTGCCACTGCACCAACGAAACACGGGGTTCTACTCCCATTACTTTCTGGTTCCAAAGAAGTCTGGCGGTATGCATCCCATTCTAGATCTCAGAAAGCTAAACAAATTTCTCCCCAAGGAGAAATTCAGAATGATTTCTCTGGGAACCCTGTTACCTCTGCTCCACCAACACGACTGGTTAGCCTCCCTAGATATGCAGAACGCTTACCAGCACATTCCTGTTCACCCGAGGCATCACAAATTCCTGAGGTTTGTGGCTCTGGGACAGCACTATCAGTTCAGAGTCCTGCCCTTTGGGCTATCCTCGGCGCCGCAAGTTTTTACAAAATGTTTTGCAGTTCTCGCAATGCACCTCAGAAAGGTAGGAATTCAGGTGCTTCCTTATCTGGACGATTGGCTTCTAGCAAGCCCTTCCAGGCAAGGGACTCTGGCCGCCGTGGAGACGGCCTCGCACTTCCTTACGTCCATGGGAGTTCTGCTCAACCTCAAGAAATCACAACTGCAGCCCTCCCAGAGGCTCCTTTTTATAGGGACTCTTCTGGACACCTCCTGTGCGAAGGCTTTTCTTCCAGAAGACAGGAGGAACGATATTCTTCAGATGGCCCATCACATCGGGGAAAACAGCTCAGTCACAGCTGTCTCGATGCAACGGATGCTAGGCCTCATGACATCCTCAGTGTTCACTGTACCCCTAGCACGTCTGCACATGAGAACCACCCAGTGGATGCTCAGTACTCAGTGGTCCCCAACCACTCATCCGCAGTCCTATCTCATCAAGGTGACAGAACCTTTAAGGAGGTCACTCACCTGGTGGTCTCAAGAGAGCAATCTCCGGAGGGTATCCCTTTGCTCCAGTCTAGACCATCAGATCTCCATTACCACGGATGCATCCCTAATGGGGTGGGAGCTCACTGTCAGGCTCTCCACACTCAAGGTGCGTGGACTCAAGTCGAGTCCCAGCTCCACATAAACGTCCTAGAAATGAGAGCTGTCCTTTATGCGGTCCGAGCTTTGAAGGACATTCTGTGTCACAAGAACATTCTCCTTCAAACGGACAACAAAGCAGTGATGTATTACATCAACAAGCAGGGCGGTGCTCACTCTTACCCCTTATGCAGAGAAGCAATGAGGGTATGGGAATGGTGCTTGGAGCACGAGGCTCTAATTCAAGTGGTCTGCATGCCAGGTGTTCAGAATGAACTGGCAGACCGTCTCAGCAGAACAGAGACAGACCCTCACGAGTGGTCTCTTGACTCAACCATAGTTCAGTCACTATTCGAAGAGTGGGGAACTCCAGACCTGGACCTTTTTGCATCCCCACTCAACGCAAAACTGCCTCTCTTCTGCTCCAGAAATCCAGGGCCTGGCATTTTCTGTCAGGATGCGTTCAGGCTACGGTGGACAAAACGCTTTCTTTACGCCTTACGCCTCTTCCTCTAATTCAGAGGTACTCCTCAAGTTTGAATCCCAGGAGACAAAATGATTCTCATTGCTCCCTTTTGGCCTCGGCAGCTGTGGTTTCCACTACTCAACAATATGTTGGCAGTTCCTCCGAGACCACTTCCCCTGCAGATGAACCTTTTGACTCAGGGACCGGTGGTCCATCCCAACCTGAGATCACTTCACCTTCATGCTTGGCTCCTGAAGAGGTTGAAGTAAACCGGTTCAATGTCTCTTGAAGAGTTTCAGATATTCTTCTGGCTGCACGGAAGCCAGCCACTCGGAAAACTTACACAGCCAAGTGGAAGCGTTTTTCGCTCTGGTGTGCAAAGTCCTCTTTGAATCCCTTTTCCTGTCCACCAGATAAGGTTTTGGAGTACCTTTTGGACCTCTCAAATTCGGGTCTGCAGTACTCTACAGTCAAAGTTCATCTTAGTGCCATTTCAGCATATCATGAGCCCGTTATTTCCTTGACTCTGGCTCAGTTACCTATGGTTAAGAGATTTCTTAAGGGGATTCTGCATACCAGACCTCCTACAAGACGTCCAGTCGCAGCCTGGGACATTAATCTTGTGCTAGACATGTTCACTCGGAAACCTTTCGAACCTCTGGCTACCTGTGAGCTAAAATTTCTCACCTGGAAGACTGCCTTCCTAGTGGCCATTACCTCAGCCCGCAGGGTCTCTGAGATACATGCCCTGGTGACAGACCCTCTGTATACTGTGTTCCATAAGGACAAAGTAGTTCTTCGTACTCATCCTAAATTTCTTCCTAAGGTTGTGTCAGAATTTCATCTAAACCAACCTTTGGTCCTTCCCTCTTATTTTGCAGACTTCCAAAATGAAGGGGAACGTTCTCTTCATTCTTTGGATGTTAAGAGGGCCTTGCGTTTCTATCTAGATATCAAGGATTTTCGCAAAGCTCAGCAACTGTTCGTTTCCTTCAGTGAGACCCGGCTGGGTCAACCTGTCGCTATCAGATGTATCTCATCATGGCTAGTGGCGTGCCTTCGTCACTGCTATTCCATGGCGCAGGTTAAGTTGGAGGGTAGAGTTTACGCTCACTCTACCAGAGCGGTCGCGGCATCCCTAGCGGAAATCTGCAATGTGCCCATTGCAGAAATCTGCAATGCGGCCACCTGGAGCTCAGTGCATACTTTCGTTAAACATTATGCACTAGATGTCCATGCCAGACGGCATTCTTCCTTTGGCAGAGCCATCCTCAATGGACTTCTGTCCTAGAAATGTGAGCTCTTGGTCTATGCTGCCGCCTCTCGGAGGTTATTAGCTCGGTACTCTCCCAATGAGTGAATGGTGGTGGAGACTTATGTCCAGGAAGATATGAAAGTCATTACCTACGTAATTCTTGATCTTCTTGGTGAGTCTCCACCACTCATTCTACACCCCACCCTCCATCCCCGAGCTCACCTTTCTTGTTGGTCTTCACTCCCTCAAATCTTTAGGCCATGAAGACTTCTTTGTTGACCCTTCTTGCACGGTTGCCGGATGATCTTATGTCCGGTTTTAGGTTAGGCTACCCTTCTAGGTTAGTTACGCTGCACCTCCTTGGTAAAAAAGGTACTGAGGCGGTTGGAGGGTCGACGCCGAGATAGTCGTTACCGCATGAGCTAGGGCTCGCGGCGCCGTTCCTCGCGGCGCCATCTCTGGCACCGACCCTCCAGCAAAAAGTTTGCTTCCGATGGGTCCTAGTGCCTCCGGCGCAGATCCCAATAGTGTGAATGAGTGGTGGAGACTTGTCCAAGAAGATCAAGAATTACGGTAGGTACGTAATTTTAATTTTCTGCTGTAGCCAATAAGTGATATCATGTAGTGCCACTGCTTCATTTTTAAACAGTATCGTCACATGTTTTACCTCTGGTTTAGTTAGTGGAATAACTCTAAAAGGGATCCACAACTCGGAATACCTTAATTTGTCATACTTTGTCCAAAATCGCTCTAATCCCTGAGGCGTTTTAAAACTTGTATCATACATACTTTCCCGTCCCCCCACATGTATCAAGGCATATACCTCATTTGAAAAAAAAAAACCCAGAGACTCTTTAATCAAATTTTTCCCAATATACACCCTATCTGGTGTCTCTTCAAGTCCTTCTATATATTGTATTCTGACTGCATTTCGCCTTTGGGTGGGTGGGGGTTGAGGAAAAAAAGCGGTCTCTCTTTCTGAGTCTCTCCCAGTTATTTTTTTGCTGTTTCTTGAGGTGTGGGCCCACTTTCTTCCTGTCGCTCTTCTGTGTCCATTTGCTCCCCCCAAGTGGGGTTCCTATTACTAGTTCCTTCATCTCCAGTATCAGAAGGTGAGATTCTTTGTGCCTGTAGAAATGCTCCAGTATCCCCCCTCTGAAAATTGTACATCTTCAGCATTCAGTTCTACATCTGATTCTGTTATAAAAGCTTGTTCAGGTATAGAATGTGCTACTGTTCTATTTTTTTCCAGTCCTGGAATGGAGCTATGTTTAGGGTCAGGAACCCACTGGCCCATTTCAGATCTTTTCCACCCTGCATCTTTTAGTGAGGATTCGAGTGCTGCTGGCGTTTTTGTACTTGGCACAACATTTTGCACACTTAAGTCTTCCCTCCCTTTCCTTAGCCCCAACTTTTGTCCAGCATTTATACTGTCTTTTGTTCCTGACACAGGTTCTTTAGAGAGACTTACTGTTTTTTTTGTTTGTCCTGTTGCCAAGTGTTCTCCAGTTGTTCTGCAGGGCGTTTTTTGTGTTGTGTCAGGTTCCTTTCTGCCAGCTACTCGCACACTCTTTGATGTTAGTGCATCATCCTTTGAACGCTCAGTTAGGCTCACCGGTCCTGTCAAAGCTTTCTGCAGTTTCTCCTGAGGCTTATCGCTGTTTGTTTCTTGTACCTGCTCACTCTCCATAGCCACCTCTCGTATTATTTCTCCATCCATCTCTGTTTCAGACATTTGTAACACTGATTCAACCATACCCCATTTTTTTTTCACCAGTTCCTTCAGCTATTGTCTCTCTTTCTTCTCCTTTGCATTGTCTGATAAAACATCACTTGTCCAGACCATGAAGCGTTTTTGATCTCCTCTGCTGGACCTGTTGGGAAGGAGATCTGCTTCCCTACAGGTACACCAGCCAAATGATTCTGTGAAGATTCCTCATCCATGGGTGCTCAAACGTCCACACCACTGCCACATCAGCACTTCCTCCTCAGTTGCTGTCTGGCTCCAAACTGAGCTCCTCCACTCCACAGGAAGTCAAGCCCCCTGCTGGCAGAGTAGGGGAATTTCCCCGTGCCCTGGCCAAATTTCTCCCCATTCACTAAAAATACCACCAACAGCTTAATTGTGTTCAAGATCAGTTGGCATTCATCTGTGTTCCTCTCCCCTGGGTCGTACCTGTAAATAGGCAGAATTTGTCTAGTGCACTTACCTGGTCAACAAAAACTAAAAGAAATTTAAAAATTAAAAAAAAAAAACAACAAAAGAATACTCAGTCAAACCAGAGTGAGTAAAGGACCCATATATCCCCAATCCTGAAACAATCTCCCCTGTATATAAAAATTAAAAGCACAAAAATATTTAATAAATACATAAGACTATCCCTCCGTGTCCTACTACATTAATATGAGGTTCAACTGTTAAATATAACAATTCAAAAAATAAGCAGATTCTGCCATAGGCACACAAAAAAAAAAAAACGAATATACAGAAGACTTGATGGCAAACACTGCCATCTTGTGGAAAGTCAAAATTATAACAACAAAAACTCAAGAAGAACAAAAAGTATTCGTTCTATAAAATAGACATGTTCCAAACGAGCCCCAGATGAAGGGATAGTCCTGATTCTCATTAATACTTATTCAAAGAAAACTGCTAAGGAGCTCTCCATAGCATCCAAACTGGTAAACAAACAGTCTAAATCACAGTTCCACTGATGGGAGCCATCCAGGTAACATGGGGGGAGAGAGCAGTAGCATAAACTGAAATTAATGTATAGACGGGAGTCCTTGCTTTGATCACAGGGTATGACCATAATCTCTATAAGGAGCAGGACTTTTCAGATCAGCCTGTACTTGAGACAGGGAGAGAGAGAGACAGAGAGACAGACAGAGAGAATCTATACTCATGCAGGATCCTTTCTCCTGAAGGATTGAAGTAGTGGTTTCACCTCATCAGGTGCTTGCTCTGACTGCCGTTTTTTGCCAGAAGGCGAAACTTTAGACCAGGCATCTATCTGCAGTTTGCATTTCTCTCTGGACTTGGAGCACTCCAAACTATCATCCATTTCCAGAAGATTCCCGAGTTTTCAATTCTTGCCAAGCTAGGGGACTTCAGCGTCAACTGGCTATCCCGTGAGGCGGCACAGTATACAGGTGTCAACTGGCTATCCCGTGAGGTGGCATAATATATAGGTGCCATCACATGCTTGGGGATGTCTCTGCTTGTTAAATCCCCACCCGGACAAACTACCGCACCGGAACCAGCACTCTTAATCGACTGGTTAATCACCAACCATCCGGAACGGATAACAAGGACCACAGTACTCCTTGACAGCATAAGCGACCACTCAGTCATCCTCTGTAAGTGGTCTGACAAGGCTCTTAAAAAAAACCCAGAACAATTTGAGGCAGAGTTCTCAGGAAGGGACAACTTGACTCCCTAAAAACCCACCTTAGTCAACACGACTGGTCAGCCACTTGCAATACAAGAGATGTTGACATAGCATTGGAGCACTTTGTGTGTTACTTCAGTGAATCCTGCAAGATCTATGCCCCCCTTAAAAAAAATGGAAAGTTAAGAGAACCTGCAAATCCTGGATCCCTCCATCCCTTATTGAACAAATGAAGGTTAGGGACAACTTCTGGAGTATATCCCAAAATACTGGATCCTCTAATGATGTGCAGACCTGTAAATCTGCCCACACGCCTTGCAAAGAGACAATACTTCAAACAAGAATTGAACAACTCCTATGGGGATAGCCGGAACGTTTGGGAGAATATTTTTTTTTGTTGCTACTAATTTTTGGTATTTTTCTGGCCGCCTCAGTCTGCTCCCTTCTTGTCCCCGCAACTGGTCAGGGGATTCTGGCCGCCGTCCGCTCTGCCCGGTTGGTCCCAGGCACCCATATACCCCTGCAGTTGTACCCTCCGCAGTAGTGCCTCAGGGAGCCCCCCAGACTCCCTACGGAACACGGATCCAGCCTGGGTGCCCGGCCACCGGGCGAAGCTCATGGACAGCCGTCAAGCTGCTCAGCTGGGTGCCCTGTTTTCACCCCTCGGAGCCAAGGGCGTGCAATGATGTCGCCAGAGGGGGGCACGCACGCGTCCACACGCACTCCCTCCATACGTCTGCCCTCAGCTCCACCCCTATGTGCAACGGAGTGTGTAGTCTCCTAGCCTCTGCCAGGAGGCAACGACGCACCAACTGCCTTGGACCCCCCCACCTTGGAGAAGGAGAGCAGTCCTTCTCCTCCCCAGCCGACCCCCGGCGACCCGTGCTTGTTCCTGAACACCGGTCACCGGCATGGAGCGGCGACCAGCACCTCAGCCCTCAGCGCCACTGGGCCGGCTTACTTTTGGGAGAATATAAAAACCTTAACTGTGAAACCCAGCAAATCACTCCCCAGTATGCTCAATATCAATTGGAGTTTAATCCAGGACTCTGAAGAGATCTCCAACATCTTCAACAAGGCCTTCACAGACCTTAGTAGAGTGCTCCCTCCCGACTTTCTTAATCCATCAGCCGGCCCTGGCCCCAACAACAGTGTCCCACCCACAACCCCTCCACCCCCTTTCTACCTCAAAATTGTCTCTTCATGACCCCAAAAAGTACCTCTCAAAGGCCATCGGGGAAATCCAGAGCCATTGGAGACTCGCTCAGTCTAAACCTTTTAGCCCTCACCCTTGACGTGGTAATTCACCCTTGACGTGGTAATCCATCCTGTAACCCACACCCTAAACCTGTCACTGACTACAGCCAAATTCTCCAAGCTTTGGAAAAAGGCTCTGGTCACTCCCATATTTAAAAGTGGTGAGAGAACAAACGTCTCTAACTACTGGCCTATTTCTATACTCCCACCCCCCCAAAAGCACTTGAAAGGATTGTTGGTGATCAGCTGGTGGACTACTTGATAAGTACCAGCTCCAATGCAAGGAACAACACGGTTTCAGAAAGAAACATAGCACCACCACTGCTGTGGTAGAATTCACCAGTTGCATCCACGATGCCTTTGATCTCGGGCATTTGGTTTGGGCAACCTATATCAGCTTAACAAAAGCGTTCAATACAGCAAACCATGGGCTACTTCTGCTCCAACTGTCATCAGTTGGTCTCTCCTCTGAATCTGTTGGGTGGTTCGAGAGCTACCTAACGGGTCATAGTCAACAGGTAAAAATCCATCACTCCCTCTCGGAACACTGTAACATCACAACAGGGGTACTCCAAGGCTTAATTTTGGGCCCTCTACTTTTCAGTTCATTCCTTAATAATCTCCTGGAGGTCTGTAGAGACCGCATTCTCTTGTATGCTGATGACGCAGTGCTGTTTTCAAGTTAGGCCAACCCAACTGCACTTGAAAAACAAATGCAGTCCTGCTTCACAGTCATAGAGTCATGGTTCCAAAACCACAAGCTCTTTCTTAATTATAAGATGACAAAGACCATGCTCTTTGCCACTCCACAGAATAGACACAGATCCCACCTACTGCAAATCTGCAGTAACCGTAATGAAGTGCTGGACATGGTCCACACTTTCAAATACCTTGGGATTACCTTGTATTGCTCCCTCTCCTATTCGCAACACATTGACATGGTTGCAAAAGTTACAAACACCAGGTTAGGACTGCTGAACAAGGACAAGTTGCCTAACTGATGAGGCCCTTAAACTTGTAGTGACCAGCTCAGTCCTATCAGTCATTGATTATGGACTAGTTGTCTATGGGACAGCTTCTGTTACAGCACTACAAAGGTTAGGGTAGCCGTCAATAATTCCTGCAGTCTGGTCCTAGGTGCCCACAGACTAACGTACACATGCGAGCTCTGCTCCCACACTGGGTGTCTCAATTTGGAAAATAGAATTCAGTGCCAAGTTTGCCTACTAGCCAAGAAGGCCATACTAGGCTTTTCTATCCCCTAGGGTGCTTGGCCTCCTTCACCCCAACAACAGAGTCAGGAATACAAGAAACGTAGGCAGCCAAATGGTAAAAATACTTTTCGGAAGGACCTCCCAAGGGCAACGAGCCTTCTCCTTTAGGGCACTGAAATGGATGAACTCCAACGGCACTGACCTCATGTCCTTTACCAAAATTGGTCAGTTTAAAACCGAACTGAGAGCTTACCTAGTAGCCAAAAACTCTAAGTGTGACTGTCGGCTCTAACCCATCTCCCCCATCATATGGCATTTGCTGACCGGCCTCTGAAGCAGTTGGTTCTCCGTCATCCTAATGACTAGCACTTAACCCACCCCCTTGCTCCATAATTCTGTTTCAGCTCCCCACACTCACCCACTAACTTCACCTCTGACAAGGCTTGTTAGGCTGCATTTCACTCGCACCCTCTTCCTCCTCTTTATAGTACCCTTTCCATCTTACACTCCATGTCTAGGTACTCGAGATGTTACCAGTGTCCAATTTTACTTACTACTTATTTGTTCTAGTCGACTTTTCTTGGATTAGTATACCTCATGAACACCAAGGGCCAGATATTCAGACTGCTCTGGGCAGTGGCGCAAGCCTGGGTGCAGCGCAACTGGGCTGCGAGGGCCAGGACCAGGCGAAATTGAACGGTGATGCACCATGGCTAAGCACCGTTGAATATGGCAGGGAGTGTGCACACACTGCACATGGCGCAGTGGCATTGTGCCAGCGCAAGATGCAGAAAGGGAGCACAGGGATGCGCCAGCGCAAGTGCAGTTGCGCTAGGTGCATCACCCATGATATTCAGCCAGAGGCATGCAAATGAGGCCATAAGTTATGCAAGGCACAAATGGGGCCATTTGCATGTCGTTATGGCTCCATTTGCATGCGATGTGCTGGCTCCTCGTGAATTGCACCTGGCGCCATGCCAGGCTGCCTCTGTGGGCTAATGCAGCCCCCCACTCTGGTACACCTGATCATGGGCTGTGGTATAAAGGTAATATCCCGGTGAACTAGCGGTAACCCCGCTCCCGGTATATACGATTGCGGGCTGTAGAACTGGTTCAGTATCCTTGGTAGTCTAGCGGTAACCCCCAGCCCGTATGCCCGATGGCGGGCTGTGAAATGTTTCCAACATCACAATTGGTCCAGCGGTAACCCCCCCCCCATCGCCCAATTGCAGGCGTTCTGGAAATTAGTATTACCTGCTGGCCCAGTGGTGGCTCTTCCCACCACTCCACAGAGTTCCCTGGCCACCCGGGCACCCCCGTCATCGGGGTGGCAGCACCCACCGCGTGTTCATTCACATTTGGGTCCTGTAGTACAGTGTGGTCTGCATGCCCATTGGTCCAAACTGTGGACCAATAGGCATACAGATCATACTGTACGCTGTTATTCGCCGGGTGGAATGCGGGTGGTGGCCGCCCGCCAATGATAGGCGGGGTGCTGGGTGGCCGGGGACCCTGTGGGTGGTGGGGAGAGGGGAACCACTGGGCCACCAGGCAATACTTCATTTCCAGAATGGCCCCCGATCGGACGTATGGGGAGGGGGGGTTACTGCTAGTCCACCAGGGATGTTTAAACATTTCCACAGTCCACGATTGGGCGTCTCGGGGGGAGTTACCACTAGACCACCAGGGATGATAAAACATTTCTACAGCCCGCGATCGGGCATACAGGGTGGGTGGGGGGTCCACTGGACCACCAGAAGGGTATGTGTGCCTGGCAGCGGTGTTCTGGGTGGCCACCCACAGCAGGCGGCTGCTATGTTGCGCTTTGCAATGCAGCAGCCCGCATGTGGGTGGCCGGGACTTGCTCCTGCTTTTCCTGGGCTCAACTTTGAGCCCCCCTGTGTGGCGCAATGCAGGGTTGTGCCAGCATATGCGCCGCACATCCCAGGCTGAATATCAGGATGTGCCACATATGCATGGGCACGCCCCCTGCATCTGCACTGCATAGGGTTGCATTGCACCCCTGTGCAACGGGACTTGCGCTGCGCCTGGCAGACTTTTAAATATCCCACCGGGGCACAATGCGGGATTGCGCCAGCTCAACTCAGTTGGGTCAGGCGCAGCCCCTTTGAATATTCCAGCCCATGTATATAGATGCTCAGTGTTTATACTTTTCTATGTAACTGTACCTTGTCTGTTGTTGTCGGTGACACAGAACCTATGTAAATAAGCTTCTAGCTCATAGGCTTTCAATTCCATTGTTTACCTACTACTAAATGTTTTAGTCCACTTTTCTTGGATTTGTATATCCTTGAAAAATGCCATTTATTAAGATGCTTAATGCTTTGTTGTTCACTGTAACTGTAACCTGTCTATTGTTGTCAGTGATGTGGAACCCATGTAAATGAGCTTCTAGCTGATAGGTATTTCCATTCCTAGTATCAGTAAATAAATAAATAAGCCACCTCAGAATCTTCAAACAGCTTAACTCCATCCTGGAAGTACAAATGGAGCCGAACAGGGTATGGGGTAAAAAATTTGATCTGGTGCCGCTTTAAGACACAGAGGATCTGAGAGTAAGCTCTCCTCTTGGCTGCCAACTCCGGAGAATAATTGCTGTCTAATCAGATTTTATGCCTCTTATACAATATCTGGCCCTTCCACCAGGCTCTGGATAAGAGCGATCGCTTCACAGCATACTTGTAAAACCTACATACCACTGAATGGGGCCATTGCATTGGACTAGTTGGGGCAAGAGTAAGAGCCCGATGAGCCCTCTCAGTAGGCAGAGGGCACAAATCATCAATCTTTAGTAGGTCAGTAAGCCAGCTCTGCAGAAAAAGCACAAAGTCCACATTGCTGCCTTCGCTGTCTGGGAGACCACATATCCAGATATTATTTCGGCGTGAGCAGTTTGCTAGATCTGCACATTTCTCCACTAGCCAATTGGTCTGTTGTAAAGCTTTAATCAAAACTCATTCATCTCTGTCCACTCAAGAATCAGTGGATGATTAATGCAGTTCCAGTTCCTAAATTTGATATCTAAGGCTGTCAAATTAACTTTTAAGTCCTCCAGCATCTCCCTGGTCTCCGATCGGAAGGCCTGAATCTCGTCAAGAAGAGTGGCACTGGAGGAAGCTGCCACCGCTGCTGAGGGAGATATTTCAGGTGCAGACGCCAGTAGGCTGGCGCTTTGAAGGAGAGCCACTAGTCAGATTTCCAGGTAAATTCCCACCTTTAGACTTTCTCGGCTTGCCCATATAATCAACTTTCCTCCCACATGCTGAAAACGATTACTCAAGCATTAAAAGGCAACTGCAGAGAGGGGAAAAAAACTGGGTCGGAAGGTGGAGCAAAGTATCTAGACCACCATCTTGAACGGTGACCTCACCAGAAGTCGAAGTTGAATTCCTTTATCACTTTCGCAATTTCTTGCCAGTTCCTCCATCTCTACTTCCATGGAGCATCATGATTCTCGAGCCAGTCCCAGCTTTAAACGGTGCGTGACCTGTAATAAAAAGATGTCACGCACCGACCTCCATGCCTCGTGCTTTTATTGCCTGGGCACAGAGCACAATCCTTAGGCCTGCAGTCTGTGTAAGACCTTGCTTCCCTCCTCTTTGGAGGATAGGTATGCCTGCCTTGTGCGAGATCCTCATGTCCAGTCTAAAGATGCTTGCAAGGCCATTTTGGTGGTGGTAGGCTCCACCTCGCAGTTTTCCACCCTCGGGGGGTAGCTCAGGCCATGGCGGTCTCTTCCTCCACCCCGGTGCTGCTTCCGGTGGGCATCTCTGTGGGGCCTCCTTCATCTGGTACTTCAGGAATATGTGTAAGTCCCTTAAAACCCTCGGGAAGGGCCTTTCTGGAGGGGATCGCACTTCTAGGGTGCAACCTAAGAAGTCGCGCCGTAGTTCTTGGGACCGTGAGCAGGCCCGTTCTTCCTGAGCTCAGAACTCTTCCGTCCACTTGGCTTTGGCCGAACCCACCAGAGCTTAAGGGCAGGCACTGGCTCTTCGATGTCCCAGTCAGCCTTGCTGGCTGAGAGGTGGGTCAACCAGCCAGCTGAGATTTTTCTCCACTTGGTCAACCCGTTGTCAGATGAGTTGGAGGATAACTCTCTCTCCCAAACTCCAGTCATCTCAGCCCACTCCTAGGAGGGACAGGAGAGGTCGGCTGACCCTGCTGTTTCCTCCCAGGAGACTTCCCTCTCGGGGGTCTAATGGCCAGACCTGGTCCATGTGTTTTACACAGGCCCTCCTCCCATTTCCCCTGGACGGCGGCCTTCCTGTCACCGATCGGTATCTAAGTCAAGGACTCCATCTTGTTCCTAATCTCAGGACTCGGACCGTTCCAGTTCTCGACCCTCTTGGAAGTGCCATCGATCCTCTTGCTCCATCTCCTGGTCTGGCGAGGAAAGGCTTTGCCGCAAGCTTCATAGGTGGTACGAAGAGCTCCTCTGGCAACAGTGGGTCCTCGGTCACGGCCAGTTACTACAGCAGGCTCCAGCGCTTCTGTGGTCTGCCAGGGTGGGGACAGTTTTAGCTCATCCTAGGCCAGCCGAACCTTCTCCAGCTTCTTCACCTGTATTAGTGGAGCTTTCACCATGGAGCTGCTTGGCCAGCCTCCGGTCTCCCTTGCTGATGTTTGGTTCAGATTACCCACTCTGGTGACTCCAGAGTGGTTCATGGGGACCGGGGACTGAGAGCGATGTTTGAGAAGTCGTCTGATATCAATGGCTTCTCTGTGCTCTCTTCGAGGACCCCCAGCTTTGATCAGGGGTCCTCCGAGGATCTTACCTCTGATCAAGGTCCCGTATCTTTTGGGGCCTTGCTCCAGCTTATATCTCAGTCTGTGTGATCCCTCTGGAGCCAGTCCAGAAGAGGGCCAAGTATCTCCTGACTGAGATCCTGGACAGGGATGACTCACTGGTGGTGGCCTTCCCGGTGGTGGACGCCATCCTGGGTCTGGCCCTGGAGTTGTGGCAGCATCCGGCTTTTTGCGCTGTGCCTTCTGTCCCAACCGAGTCCCTTCCTGGGTTCTCTGATCACCCCACGGCCGAGGGGTTAGTGGTGGACTCTGTTTTTCACTACACGAGCAGTGTCGGGGATGTCGACAAACCCCCTGACAAGGAATCAAAGAAGCTGGACCACACCACCAAAAAGGCATACGCTGCGTCCTCCATAGGCCTCAGTCAAGCAAGCTCTGCTATTATGATGGCCAATTTCGGCCATGCGCTCTTAGGGGGCCTTGACCACATCATCCCTCACCTTTCCGCAGACTTGCAGTCAGCAGTAAAGGTGGTCTATGACCAGGGCTGTGCTCTAGCTAAGCATCTGCTCCAGACAGCCTTGGATGCTCGGTCAGTGGCGGCAGCAGTAGGCATGTGCCGCAGAGCCTGGCTTCTGATTTTCACCTTAACAGTAGATACCCAGCATAAGTTGGCGGATGTCCCATTCTTGGGCACCATGTGGAGGGGTTGTGGGATGACAGATGGACCAGACACCGTACTTTAGGTTCAACACACAATCTATGTGTGATGTTTATTCAAAATACAGGAAATAAGCTTCTGCAATGCCATATTCCTTCTTCAGTACATCAGTTTGCAGCAATAGACTATGCATGTTCCTTCTCTGTACTTAGCCAGCACCTACTGACACTGATCTCTGATCTAACAGCTTTTCAGTGAAAACTCTTCATCCCTATGTTGGCCTGATTTGCTTGGGTAGTGGGGGCTCAAAAGAAAAAAAAAAAAAAAACACAAGCTAAAAACAAAGAACATCAGTGCAGAATCACTGAAAAAAGGGTTACCCCAAAGGGCATTGGCAACAAATCAAGTTTCAAAGAAATACAACATCTTACATACTTCCATAATGCAAAGCGTCATGGGATACATGCAAATCACCATGCCATTTCAGACTTGTTAAGTTTACAGCAATTTACATGCATTTTAAATAGCACAACTAACTTCATTTCTATAATAGTCACCTAGTACATTTTACCTTTATCGAAAACACCAAGTGCCATAGTATTTTCAACATTTACAGGTTTCATAAATATAAGGTATATACATCAAGGTATTTTATGACATAGTGCTATGACATACTAAATCCAACAACGATAAACACAACCTGTTTTACATACGTTTGGAGGTCACCACAATAACCTCCCTGTATGAGGGCCTGAGAGGGAAAAGGAAAATTAGAGAGGACACTATAGCATAGTCAAGAAAGGGAAGGGGAGTGCCCATTGGTGACCAACCGTATAGACTAGAATTTGTAAAGGATAGAATGACTAAGAAATAGAAGAATTGTTGCAACAGATTAAAGAAAAGGTCAGTCCTCAAGAGTGGCAGGAGCTCCGTGTCACACACCAACCTCTTTGGGCTTGGGTGCAGAGGGACACCTTATGAGGACTGAGAAATCCAGTGCCACTGTGGACTCAGTCACATCCTCACAAAAGGACCCTCTTAGGAAGACTCTGGTTGAGAGTCGAAGCCCTGGGTCTGTACCTCTCCATGTACTATTGTCGTTGAGCTGCATTATTTGTCTCATTCTAAACTTGCAATCAGTGGTAGTAAAATTATATCTACCGTCACGTTTATTGTACTGTCTGTGGCGCTTATTTACATCTATAAAAGCATTTGAAAATTTGCAGCTTGTGTGCCTTTACTTTCTTTGGTTCTTGTTCATTATGGGAGTAGCCGTCCCTTTGTGAAGAACACTGGCTTGATTTGCCTGGACGCCAGCACTACACCTTTTTGAACTGGACAAAGACAAAGGCCTTTCCGTTTTAGCCCTTTCAACCCTAGCAGCCTAAGCCACTGCAGCCCAGTCGGGACAGTCTCAGGTCTGCCGGCCCAAGCCCAGGTCAGCCAACCAGGGCTCCAAAAAGTCTGGAGGTCGGAGCACCAGTGCTCCTCCAGCGACTGGGGATGGATCCTCCTCCAAGGCTGTTCAGTGACAGGTTGGGGGACGTTTGCCTCACATCCGCTGCACCTTTGCCTCAGTTTCCTGTCGTGTGTTGGCTTTGTCATTTCTGGCCCTGGTCCGCTATTACTGTAAACAAATGGGTGCTGGATTTGGTGGGTCGAGGTCTGCCTCTCAATTTCAAGACTCTCCCACCCTATCAGACCCATGCCCCATGGGAGATCATGACCTCCCCGGACATGTTGTCTGCCCTCCAGGAGGACATTGCCCAGCTCCTAGAGAAAGGTGATGTGGCTCATGTCCCGAATGCCGCAGCTGACCGGGGCTTTATGTCCAGGTACTTTCTGGTCCCCACTCGGACAGGGATTAGCACCTCATGCTGGATCTGCATGACCTGATCGAGTTCTTGAGGAGGTGCAAGTTGAAAATGGTGACTCTGAACCAGATTATCCCATCTCTGGAGCAGAGCATGTGGTTCTTCTCTCTGGACTTCCAGAACACCTTTTTTCACATCCCAGTCCATCCGTCCCACTGGCAGTACCTTCAGTTCCCCAAAGAGGGAGTTCTTTACGCATTCCAGGATCATGCCTTTCGGCCTCTCCTCAGCCCCCAGGGTCTTCACCAAGAGAATTGCAATGATGGCAGTACTCCTAATACATCACAGGGTCCAGGTTTACCCTTACCTGGATGACTGGCTGATTGCTGGTCCATCCCGGGAGGTGGTAGAGCAGTCCAGGGATCTGGACTTGCTCAGCCTTAGATCTTCTTATCAACCTGACCAAGCTGGAACCCAACCCCTCTCAAACTATACACTTCATTGGGACAGATTTCGACTCCCTTGGGACCAAGGCCAGACTCCCAGCAGAACGGGTGGCAGACTTTACTTTCTTTGCCTGATCATTTCAGGTTGGGCATCATTGGGACAGAGCTCAACTCCCTTGGGACAAAGGCCTGACTCCCAGCAGACCGGCTGGCGGACTTTACTTCCTTTGCCCGATCATTTCAGGTTGGGCTTTTCTGCCCTGCCCAGGACCTCCTGCAGCTGCTGGAGTACATGGTGTCCTGCACCAGCATGGTCCAATGGGCCCACTAGCAGATGTGCCCCCTGCAGTGGGAGCTGGCCCTTCAGTCATCTCAGCGTTTCAGTCACCTGGACCAATTGATCATGATGTCGCAGCCGATGTGGGACACCATCCAGTGGTTGGTGGCTGGACCTGGAACACCTGTACGAAAGCTTCTCATTTGTCCGCCCAGAACCGATGGTCTTTCTAATGATCGACGCATCTCTGGTGGAATGGGGAACCCACTTGGAGGACCAGAGAGCCCACGGGCTCTGGACCCCCAAGGAGTCCCTATACCACATCAACCTGTTGGAGCTCCGTGTAGTGTGTCTAGCCCTGACTGTGTTTGCTCCTTCAGTTCAGGGTCAGGTCATGTAGGTCCAGATGGACAACACCACGACCACGTACTACCTCAACAAGCAGGGCAGAATGCATTCCCTCCGGCTGTGCCAGTAAGCCCTCCACACCTGGACCCTCGTGCACAGTCTGGATGCCTATATCCTGGTGATCCACATGGCTGCAGCCTCCAGCCAGCTGGCGGATGCCCTCAACCGAGTGGGCAAGGCGTCACAGGAGTGGTCTCTTCATCAGGAGGTTGTGAGCCATCTGTTCTCCCAATGGGGCATTCCCCTAGTCAACCTGTTCACCTCCTAGGAGAATGCAAAGCTGAAGCTGTTCTGTGCCCACCCCCCACAGTGTGGAACACTAATGGAGGATGTCTTTGTGAGGCCCTGGACCCCGGACCTCTTCTACGCCTTCTCTCTCTTTTCCTTGATCCACTGGGTGCTGGTCAAGGTGTGGAGGAACAAGGCGCAGGTGATCTTGGTAGCCCCAGACTGGCCATACCAGTTCTAGTACCCAGATCTCCTCAGCCTCAGCAGCAGGCCTCCATGATGCTTGTCTCTATGCCCAGACCTGCTCTCCTGCCATGAGGGGAAGGTCTTACACCTGGACCTTCAGTCCCTGCACCTGACAGCCTGGTTCCTGAGTGGCTAGAGTTCCAAACTTTGAGTCTGTCCGATGAGGTTCTCCAGGTTGCGGAAGCCTCCCAGAAGGGGTTGACCCGCCAGTGCTATGTCTTCAAATGGAAGTGCTTTTCCATTTGGTGCCAGGGCATGGAGCTGGAGCCCTTATCCTGCCCCGTGGCTAGCATCCTGGACTACCTGTGGTCCCTCTCTGTCGGGCCTTGGGCTAGTATGCTGATAGTGGCACAGGAAAAATCTTTAAGGGCCTTGACCACCTGTCCCTACCGGTGCGTGAACCACCACCACCTTGAGACTTATTGCTGGTACTGACAAGGCTCATGGGCAAGCCATTCGAACCAATGCACAGGTGTCGCATCTCCCACCTGTCGTGGAAGAACACCTTCTTGGTGGTTATCACCTCCACCAGAAGGAAGAGTGAGCTCCAGACGCTCTCAGTGGAGTCTCTTTACTTGGTGTTCCACAGGGACAAGGTTGTCCTTCATCCCAACCCGAAGTTCCTCCCAAAGGTTGTTTCGGAGTTTCACATTAACTAGGTGATCTATCTGCTGGTATACTTCACCAATCCAACCTCAGACTCCAAGTATAGACTCCATACGTTGCACCTGAGGCAAGCGCTTGCTTACTATACAGAACGCATGGCTGGAGTTCAGGGAGAGGTTTGCCAGCTCTTTGTCAGTTACGCTGAAGCCACACCTGTCAGACCGGCATCCAGTTGGATTATTGGCAGATGGATTGTAGCCTGCATCGACTTCTGCTATAGGTTGGCTGGTAGGGAGCGTCCCGTAGGGCTTAGAGCTCATTCCACCAGACATATCGCTGCCTCAGTGGCTGCCTCCAGAGATGTCTTTATCCAGGAGAGCTGCAGGGCTGCTATCTGGAAGTCAGCACACACTTTCATTTCCCATTACCACATCGACCTTGAGTCATGCTGGGATGCTGATTTTGGGGCCTCAGTTCTCCAATCACTGTTTCCAAAGTATGTGTGTGTGCCGCCTTGCCCCCTCCTCCTGGAGAACTGTTAGGAGTCTGCCAAAAGTGTGGATAGTGCACCATATCCACATCCCTAGAAGCGAGCGTTACTCACCTGTAACCATAGTTCTAGGAGTGATATATGGTGCACATCCACCCAACCTCACCTGGCAAGTGGCACATAGATCCCTGCTTCCAGCATGAAAGATCTGACGTCACAGGGCAGAGCCGGGGAGAATAACACCCAGGTGGGTGGGAGGAGCTTAGCTTGAAGACATTCCGGCTGGATTTGAAGGGAAAGGAAGACTGTCTGAAGTGTGGATGTGCACCATATACCACCCCTAGAACTACGATTATAGATGAGTAACCCTCATTTGCTGTCCTCCAGTCCCTGGGTTCTGTCCTTGCTTCAAGAGAGCTGTTGAATAGCTCAGTCAAAATTTTAGCGAGGACGTGCTCTATCTCCTTAAGCACATGAGGATGTAGCCCATCAAGCCCATGAACTTAGAAACATAGAAAAGTGATGGCAGAAGGAGACCTTAGGTCCATCAAGTCTGCCATAGGGCTTATCCACTTTCAGTGCATTGTAGCCATCTAGGACCTTTTTTCTTTTCTTCCTTTTTTTTTTTAAACATATTTTCTAGGATCGTGGATATGTTGTTCATCCACACTTATTGGCATGCCCCTTTCCCCTCTAAATCTTGCCGGAAGTCTTCAAGCTGGCTTCTCCCACCCACCCACCTGGTTGGTATATACCTCGGCTCCACCCCATGAAGCCAGATCTTCCTTTCCGCTGGAAGATACAGATTGCCTCCCTCGTGCTCTCACATTTCAGAGGTCCTGGCTTTCAAATCTTCGGTTTTACCGAAATTAAAACTCATTCGAGTTAGCAACCACACTTTTGCATCCTTGATCATGGAAGAGAAATCTTCTCCAGGATTTCGCCGGTGTCCTTGCGGCCAGAAGATGTCACACACCGATCCTCATCTCACTTGCGTCTACTGCCTAGGTGTTGGCCATGACACCTTGTCCTGCAGCTATTGCTTGGCCTTCCATCCCAACATCCTGGATGACTGCCTAGCGCGTTTGAAGTTGGGGAGACCGGAGAAAAGGGATCCTCCAGTGAAGTCCAAGGAGGCTAGGTGGGCGATTTCTGCGGCTGTGGATTCTGCCAAGCAGCTGGAACACATGAAGGCATTCGAAGAAGAAGCCGCCCGTGCTTCGGCTAATCAAAGCTTTTTCATTCTGTTCAACCTGAGCTCCACCTTCACAGGTTCCTTCAAGGAAGCTGGCTCCGCTGCCTACCCCGGCCATTACTTGGCTCTCACCTCCTAGGCTAAAGCCGACTCCCTCAGAACCAAAGCCTTTGGTTCCCCCACACACATGCGCCCCCTCCAGTGGGAGCTGGTCGCCCTGTGGACTCAGCGCCATGGTCAATTCGACCAGCTGATCACTGTAACCCAGAACAAATGGGACGCTCTCCAATGGTGGACCACCCCAGAACGGTTGCAGGAAGGGATCCTGTTTGTCCGCCCCAAGCCAACAGTCGTCCTTATGACCGATGCCTCTCTCATGGGCTGGGGAGCCCACATGGGGGACAACAGGGCCCAGGGGCTCTGGACCTCCGAGGAGTCCCAATGCTACAACAACCTGTTGGAGCTCAGAGCAATCAGACTGGCACTGTCAGCTTTCACTCCTCAGCTCCGGGGTCAAGTGGTTCAAGTCCAGACGGACAATAACACGACCATGTACTACCTCAACAAACAGGGCGGCACGCACTCCCGTCTGCTGTACAAGGAGGTGCTCCGCATCTGGACCCTTGTAAGCCGGTTGGAGGAGGATCTCCTAGCTATCCATGTGGCAGGAGCCTCGAACCAGCTGGCAGATGCTCTCAGCCGCATAGGCCAGACATCCCATGAGTGATCTCTCCATCCAGAGGTAGCTTACAGACTGTTCTCCCATTGGGACAAACCGATGGTGGACCTGTTTGCCTCCAGGGAAAATCACCAAGTTGAGGCTGTATCATGCCCGCCCTCAGCAGGGCTCGCTGAAGGGTGATGCCTTCTCGTGGCCGTGGACCCCAGGCCTCCTCTACACCTTCCCTCCATTTCCCTTGATCCACAAGGTGTTACTCAAGGTGAGGAGGGACAAGGGGAAGGTGATTCTGGTAGCCCCAGACTAGCTGCGCCAGTTCTGTTATCCAGATCTCCTCAGCCTCAGCTCCAGGCCCCTGGCGCAGCTTCCAGAAAATCCAGACCTGATCTCTGTCAATCAGGGGAAGATATACCATCCAGACCTTCAATCCCTGTACCTCACAGACTGGTTCCTGAGCAGCTAGAGTTCCAGGCTTTGTGTCTTTCCGAGGATGTCCTCACCATGGTGGCGGCATCCAGAAAGGAATCGACCAGGAAATGTTATGCCTTCAAATGGAAAAGATTTTCCATTTGTTGTCAGTGCACTAGCAAACAGGGAAGAAAATGGGGTGGAGCAACAATGGAGAAACATCAAAACCTCCATCACAGAGGCAACAAGCCTTTGTGTGACGCAAATAAACAAATCAAAATGAAAGAAAAAAACTCTATGGTTCTCAAAAGAAGTGGCGGGGAAGGTTAGGGAGAAAAAGATAGCATTCAGGAAATATAAGGAAACACAGAAGGAGCAAGACAGAGAACTGTACCAGATCTCTTCAGCCTCAGCTACAGACCCCCGGAGTGGCTTTGTACATGCCCGGACCTGATATCTCTGAACCAGGGGAAGGTCTTCCATCTGGACCTTCAATCCCTGCACCTCACAGCCTGGTACCAGAGCGGCTAGAGTTCCAGGCTTTGGGTCTTTCCGAAGATGTCTACACCGTGGTGGAGGCAACTAGAAAGGAATCGACCAGGAAATGTTATGCCTTCAAATGGAAAAGCGTTTCCATTTGGTGTCAGGGTGAGGATCTGGACCCCTTATCCTGTTCTGTGGCTAACATTCTCGACTACCTTTGGTCTCTCTCCAAAGGGGGCTGTGGTCATCGACCCTTAGGGTGCACCTGGCAGCCATTTCTGTTTACCGGGCATGGGCCGGTCAGCCGACATTGACACAGGAGACAGTGGTCGGGCGCTTTTTCAAAGGCCTGGATCACTTATTCCCTCTGGTGCGTGAACCTCCACCTCCATGGGATCTATTGCTGGTATTGGCAAAGCTCATGGGCAAGCCATTCAAACCAATGCACAAGTGTGAGCTGTCACACTTGTCATGGAAGATGCCTTCCTGGTCGCTATCACATCTGCCAGAAGGACAGGGGCGCCAGGCGCTTTCAGTGGACTCCCCTTATCTGGTCTTCCATAGGGACAAAGTTGTCCTGCGCCCTCACCCAAAATTCCTTCCGAAGATGGTGTCAGAGTTTCGCCTTAATCAGGTGTTAACTCTGCCGGTATACTACCCTAATTACACCTCGGACACCGAGTACAGGCTCCATACTTTGGACCTGAGACATGCTCTCTCCTTTTACAAGGAGAAGATGGCGGAAATTCGTGGAGAGGTTCGCCAGCTGTTTGTCACCTACGCTGAAGCCACTTCTGGCAGACCTGCAGCCAAACAGGCCATAGCAAGATGGATTACATTATGCATAGGTTTATGCTATGAGTTGGCGGGCATGGAGCCTCCCAGAGGGATAACAGCTCATTCTACCTGCCATACTGCTGCATCGGTGGCTGCTTCCAGGGACATCCCCATACAGGAAATCTGTCAGGCTGCTACCTGGAAGTCAGCAAACACCTTCATTACCCACTACCACATTGACCTTGAGTCACGCCGGGATGCTGGTTTTGGGACCTTAGTTCTTCAGTCTCTGTTCCTAAGTAGGGGGTGTGCCCCTTGCCTCCCTCCTCCCAGAGAACTGCTAGGAGTCTGCCAATAAGTGTGGATGAACAACATATCCACGATCCTAGAAAAATAGGTTTCTCACCTGTAACAGTAGTTCTAGGAGCGGTATATGTTGTTCATCCACATGGACCCACTCGCTCTCCCAGCTGTGGACGCACACAACCTGGCTTCCAGCGGCTAAAATCTGGCGTCATGGGGCGGAGCTGAGGTATATACCACCTGGATGGGTGGGAGGAGCTAGCTTGAAGACTTCTGGCAAGATTTAAAGGGGAAAGGGACAATGCCAAGAAGTGTGGATGAACATCATATACCACTCCTAGAACTACTGTTACAGGTGAGTAACCTGATCTTCCCTTGTCAATCTTTACCATTCATTACTGCTTGGGTTAGTGCTGGAGGCGCGCACCCGCTGCGGGAGGTTTTTTTTTTTCCTTTGAGTCGGCTAGCGGTGCCACCCTCGGTATGACGTACTGCGTCATCTTGTGGCGGCCGTTAGGTGCCCAGACCTCCTCTATCTCAGTTCTGTTTCTCCTGCCATCGAGGCTGCACCTGCTGTGCGGTAGTTGAAGCTTTTCTGCATCACAAGACCTCGTTTTCTCCAGTGGTATAAGCTCATTGCCCGTCTCGGTAAGACCGTTCCTTTATTTCTGTCAATGACTGCACTGGGTGCTTTGTTGCTGTTTTTGTCTTATTTAGTTCGCATCATGTCAGGTTTGGGGGCAAAATGTAAATCGAAGGCGGGCCGTGCCCCTATGCGTCGGTGCTCCTGTGGCCGGCATTTCTCCGTCACGGATCGGCATGATGTCTGTCTCCGTTGCCTGGGACCCAACCACGATATGGACGCATGCAATGCCTGTTTCTCCATGGACCGTCGTGTCCTCGAAGTCCATGCGTTCAAGATCGGCAAGGCCCTGCCGAACCTCGGGGGACGGCGTCACTCCAGGGATTCCCAGGTAAGGTCTCTAGGCCCTTCCTCCGGGTCCCCTCTCAGGCCTATACGGTCGGTGGAGGAGGAGGAGGAGGCTTCCTCCTTTTCTCTTGCCGAAGAGGAAGCTTCTTTTGCGGTGTCAGAGGAACATCGTGGTCCCTCCCGGGGCCGCGGCAGGGACACCGCCTCGGCTGTCACCTCTTCGGAGGTGCAGGCTCCGCCAGTGTCGAGGCCCACGCCTGTTGGGCCCGGCACCGGTGGACCCTCGATGCTGCCCTCCGGCGCCATTCCGGATCCTGGCGCGACTTGCGGCGTCAGTGATCGAGATGGCGCCGTTGGCGGCTTCTGCAACTCTGCCTTGGCGCGCTTGCGGCACCGCGGCCCTATTCGCTCTCCTGGCGGCACGGGTTGGGTTCCGGCGCGAGGCAGCCCGTGGGCCTAGCAAGCGCCCGATGGGAGCGGGGCGGGTCTAGCGGAGTGCGGGTGGGCGAGGTCATCCGGCACCGCCTCTGGCACGGTGCCGTTGCGGCAGCCATTTCACCGGGACCCCGGGTTGCTAGTATTGTGGTCCAGCTGGTTCTCCTCTTCGTGGAGGTCGGCTGACTCAGACCTGACCGCCCTGGCAACCTGACTCTTCGGAGTCGGGTCCCCGGTGGCACGTGGAAAGAAGCTGCCCAGCGGGCCTCTTCTGCTGTCCCGCTGCTGTCCTCCCCTGAGGGCCCTCGGGCTAGGGGTGGTCCTGGGTCCCTGAGGGGCGATGGAGTAGGGGCGGAGTGAGGGGCTCTCCCTCCTGGGGGGCTCGTGACAACTACCCTCCCTGGTGCTGTTGCATCCACTCGGGGTGGGAGAATGCTGGGGTCGAGGAGGAGGGCACTCTCGGAGTCCGAGGGGTCGAGGGGCGGGGTGCAGTCGTCACGGTCTCTGACAGCCACCCCTCAGGGGGTGGCTAGGAGCCGTAGCACTGGGCCCCGCCTTTCCCTCTTGGACCCCGGGATCCCCTCCAGTGGCGTTGCTGCGGGCTGCCCTTCTGGATCCATGCAGTCCCAGGTTCGTCACAGGGGAGGATCCCCTTCTGGGCTCTTCCAGGTTTTGCTTCCCCAGGGTTCCGTTTTGCGACCTGGTCTGTTGTCCAGAATCCCGCCAGCTCGGGCTCCGTTCTCCGGTTTCAGAGCCCTAGCAGAGGACAGTTGCCTCTTCGTGAGGTGCCCATCTCCGCCACCCCCCCCCGCTCTCCAGGCCATGTCGGTCCACGGGCCCGTTATCCTGGGAGCAGTTCAGAGGTTCTGCAGCGGCCTTCCCTCATATGTCAGGTGTATGAATGGTGGGTCTTTCGCTATCCCCACGCTGCAAGAATCTTCTGGACACTCGGCTCCATCATCCTCGTCTCCCTCCTCTGAGGGAGAGGAACCCTCTGCTCATATCTCCTCCGATGCTGATTTCACTGAATATCAGCGATTCCTTTCGAGGATGGTGAGGGATCTTCGAATCTCCTACATTAGGCAAGACAATACCGAACGGGAGACGCGTGAATTCCTTGGAGAATTCAGTGCCCAGCACCTGGTGGTACCTTCCTGGCCTGTCCCCTTCCAGGAGGCGTCTATCCGTTCCTGTCAGTCGCCAGCCGCCCCTTGTCCAGCCCCGGCAGACTGTCGACATAGTATTGTGCGCTTTCGGAATCCCTGGGTACTCTCCTCAACCCGCCCTCGGGCTTGGTATACCTGGAGACTCCCTCCGGGCGCTGCCGTCTGGCGCACGACTGTCCACCGGATTCGGATTCCCTACAATTCAACCGGTGGGGGCGAAGAGTGTTCTCTTCCTCTCATGCGATGGCTTGCATTGCATCTCATCAGGCTCATCACGCTGCCTACAGTAGGCATTTGTGGTCGATGCTCTCTCAGATCTTAGCATCAATGCCTGATATGGAGCAAACCAGACAAGCTATTGCCCTTTCTGCTATAGGCCTGGAGCTGGCAAGACACCAAGCAAGGGCATCTTACGACACCAGTGAGGTGGCTTCCAGGCTTCCGGGGACAGCGATGTGCATTAGGCGGATGGCATGGCTTCATCTATCAAGGTTGTCACCCCTGGCCTGGCGTAGGGTGATTCGCTCCGCTTTCCGGGGACCGTCTCTTTTCCTCCAGAGCTAGGAGATTACTGCAGGGATTCCTCCGTCTCCCCCATCCTCGGGGGGGCATCTCCTTGCTCTTCTCCCCATAGGCTTCTCTCGAGCCAGGGTCTTCCTTCTGTTTCTCACCAGCAGGAGGCTGGGGGTCTTGTTCCCTCAGGGTTCTACCCCCCTTTTTCTAAGGGGGGGGCTTTGTACTCACCCAAGCAGTAATGAATGGTGAAGATTGACAAGGGAAGATATGAAAATTACGTACCTACCATAATTCTTGATCTTCTCTTGTATCTTCACCATTCATTACTGATACTCCGCCCACCTTCCCTCAGTGGCCTCCTTCTGTATGCCTCTCCCCCCCGCTGTTCCTCTTCCTTCCTTTGGCCTTTATGAAAAGAAAAAAAAAAAAATTTTCTGTTCCCATTCTTTTTGAATGGTTCCTTTTTTCCTCAAGGTAAAGAGGAACGAGCATGGTTGTGCTTTCTCTAATTCTGAGGGAACTCTTTCTGACCGCCCTTAGGGTGCTATTCCTAAATACCTTCTTCAGGTTATGCAGTTTCACAGCTTAAGAGGTCATGCTCTGACTCGGCCTCGGCAAAATTTAGAATCCCCCTGGCAGGTATTATTTTTGAGCTCTTCTAGCTGCTGGTTGAACTTATCAGCTCTGAGCGTCTGCTTGCCTTGCCTTAGGGAGTCTGATTGAGTTCCACTCTTATCTTTCATACAAAACTGCCTTCGAGAAGGCATAGTCTTTCCCATACACTCCTGTGTTAGCACTTAACAAGGTGCTAAGGGCTTAGCCCCCTTCCTGGGTGGGCACTCTTCCCGGAACAGGTTCTGCCCGGGCAATCTAGGAGCCCTCAGCTAGGATGTAGGGACTTGGCATGTTGAGAGTTCAGAGATGTTGCCCTCATTCGAATCTGTTCAGGTGGTTCGGTTGAACCTCCCCTCAGTCCTAGTAACTGGGATTCTTGCTCCCTTGTTAGTCTTGAGCCTATAAGCCTCTCAACCAATGCTCGATGGGCACTGTTCTCCCTCTCAACATGCCTCTTTTTCTTCGTCTTCTTCTTCTACTTTCTCTTTCCTTCTCTCTGTTCCTCCCCTAGAGCCGCCCCGGAAAGGAGGCCCTGCGGTCCCTTAGGGTAGGAATTCTCTCTCCTGTCTATTCTCTACCGGCTTATTCCTTTTCAGTTTATATCCTTTCCTTTTCTGTCCCTCGGCTCTCTTGCCTCGCTTTCCTTTTCTTACCCTTTATTTTGCCTCTCTGGCTACCAGAACTGAGATAGAGGAGGAGTCTGTGGCACCTAACGGCCGCCCTCACGCGATGACTTTAGGCATGTCAAAGGCCGAGGTGGCTTTACTGGAGCCGACCTCCCCAGAAGGGTGCGCGCCTCTGGCACTCAACCCAAGTAGTAATGAATGGTGAAGATACAAGAGAAGATCAAAAATTACGGTAGAGTCGTAATTTTCTTTTATCCCCTGGGCTCTCTGCGGGCCTCTTCTGCTAACTTTCAACCCTAATGCCCTTGCCTGAAACCATGCCACATACCCTGCCAGGTTTCCGAGGTCCACCTGCATCCCACTGCTGAGCGCCCGGCTTACCCCCAGGGCCATGTCACACTACAGCCACATTAGCATTACTTTCCCTCAGTCCATGTGGCCACCTGCAGCAGAGGTGAAGATCCTGGAGGTTTCCCGTGGCAGGCTGTGGCGGTGGTCTGGCATGGATTGTGGTGAGCAGGCAGCGGCTTCATCTACCCAATCCATTCCCTGTTTTCCCTTTTAGTCCTGCCCTCCACCCAGGAGCATGCCGCATCACTGGGCATTGGCATGTTGACGTACCCATGCGATTGCTGTATTTGCTTCAACTTCCCCTGTCTGCTGCTATCCCCTGCACCACCACCTGTGGTCACCCTGGTGGTGGTGGTAGAGCAGTGGCCCCCCCTCCCCAGAGGAGGGGAGCGTCATTTGAAACGTTCAGTCCTCTTCCATCTGGCTGGCCCTCTGATGGTGCGGTCTCATTCCCAAACCTGAGTCGTTGGCATTGCGAGTGGTAATGCTGTTGCTACTGCTGCATTGCAGGCTGTCTCCTCCAGTACCCATTTAATTAGACCACACAAAGGCCACTTCCTTCCCCCCTCTGCCCTGTTGGCATAGTCAGGCATCTGCCCCACGTCCTTCACTGTGAACACTAAGAAATATGTTCAGAATGTCCATCTTTTGCTTCAGCCTGACCATTCCTTCCTCATCCTACCCTCTCTTCTCCCTTATGTAGCAAAAGAAGGTCTTATCTCCCTTCTGTGTACTGTTCACAGTTCTCACTTCCAGGTCAGCCTTGGCCCTCCTCACTGTTATGTTGGCCTCTTTTTTTCTCCTGCTGTGAAACTCCACCTTGTCCCCCTCTAATATGGCTGTCGCACCAAACATGGTGGACTCCTGCCTTTCTTTTGTGACAGTGCCTTTTCTTCATTCTACCACTCCTTGCACAGAGAGACTTTGGTGCCATTTATGTTTATATGTTGCCCTGGTTCAAATTGTTGGACGTATACACAGCACTGTAGGACGTGTGTGGTTCTATGCTGAATGATCTGTGTGCATATCATCTAAGTGTATTTTTTTGTCCTGTTTCAGTGTGACTGCTTATCCTGTGCGAGATTATCACATTTTCTTTACTGAATCTTAATGGTTCGCTGTTAATTATACAACCAGTAGAAAAGTTGAGTGGAGACTCTGTACTTATATGGGTTGAGTAAACGCTGTAGTGAATGTTAATGAAACACATATAGTTGTAGCGATTTGTCTGTAGAATAATTAATCACTATTAATTGGGGTTTACTGTGATACCACCAACTGGAAAACCTTGCAAACACGGTACCTATTACAGTCAAATAAGACTCACAGAGACAAAACAGTTTTATTACTTAGAATACCATATCATGCTGATGTGCTGGGCATACTGCCACAAAGGTACTCACATTTCCCACAAACTAGCCAGAAGTACTTGTGCTAGCTTATGGTAATGTGAGCACCTTTTGGCAAGATGCCCAGCACTTCAGCATGATATTTATTCATTTATTTATTTATTTGAAAATTGGTGACCAGGAAAGGCACATTGAGCCATGGCTCGATTCCAGGTGTGACCTGGGGGAAGGGAACAGGGGATACTTAATATATAGCACAGACACTGTTTTGCAGTAAAAATAAAGTGCACTTAGAGACGTGGTAAATACAGGAGTAAGTGCAAAAAATGAGTGCAGGGTAAGTGAACAAGGCATGAGCAGCAAATGAGCGTTACAGCAACACTTCCACCAAGATGAGAGGTAAATGCAAGGGTAGCAGTCAGGGAGAGGGATCTGGAGCAAGTTGGGGAGAGAAGGAATCTCAGCTGGTGCTTGAGGGAGCCGGGGAGGCAACAAAACAGAGGGAAGAGGGGAGTTGGTCCCAGAGTGATGGGCAGTGATAGGAGAAGGCTGATTGCCCAACAGAGGAGTGGGATGAGAAATAGTGAAGGCACAAGGATCCCTGGAGCGGAGGGATCAGGAAGCAGAGGGCGTGTGGGAGAGAAGGGAAGAGAGGTAAGAGGGAAGGGACCCAAACCAGTATTTGGACAGGAATGACATCCAGTGGATCTGGTGATGTGATGGTAGAGGGAGAATGGATAAGGAGGAGTATAGTGAGCAATAAGGAGTATGAGGAGGGGGGTTGGTAACAAAGCGACAGAAGGAGTCATAGAGGGTACCCATTCTGGCCAGGGAAGTGGAGGGGGCTGTGCCATAGACCATGTCTGCATAGTCAAAGACAAGGAACACCATTTTGGTAACAAGCTCACAGTGGACCTGCGGAGTCAGACAACCTTTATTGCAGTATAAGGCACCAAATTTAGAGCAGAGCTTTGCATGGATGGTATCAGTGCAGGCAGAAAAGTCAAGCTTGTTGTCTAGCCATGCACTGAGGTACTTAAAGGATTGGACCCCTTCTAGAGGGCTGCCATCCAAGGTGGTGAAGATTGGCAGAGTAGGGAGGCTGGCCAATTTGTGACTGTGACCAAAGGTCATGGACATAGTTTTTTTTTGGTTTTCTTCTCTGTTGATATGGTTTGGTTAGATTGGAACAAGTGCAAAACATTATGGAAGTCTTGCTGGGGCAGACTTTTCACAGCTGAGGAGGGCCCAGAGGTGTAGGTGACTGTGTCATCTGCACACATGTAGATATGTGAGTTGGCATAGGCCTGTGTGAGGTCATTGAGGAAGACAGAGAAGATAATGGGACCCCAGATGGAGCCCTGTGGGACCCCCACCTGGATGGGAAGAGGAGGAAGCAGGGTGCTACCAACCTGAACTGAATGTGGAGTGGAAGAACTTTGGCCAGCTTCCAGGACTGAGGGAGAAGGAGAGGTTGAGTAGGTGAGTCAGAGGAGAAGGTCTAGCAGGTGCAGAGATATAGAGTAGTTTAGGATCCAACACATCAGGACTAGATTTGCATAGTTTGAGGGAGTAAAGGGCAGTCAGGGTTTCCAGAGCAGTAACGGTGGAGTTGGGGGGAGGGGCACCCTGTGAGGGGAGAGAAGAGAGAAAGGGAACATGAGGAGAAGGAGAAGGAGGAGGAGGAGTGGAGGTGGGTGGAAGGTGAGCAGGAGGGAGAGCACAGACCATGAAAAATGTGTTAAAGTGAGCAGCAACAGAGGAGGGGGTCAGACACTCATGAATTGTTAACCTGAAGAAACGGAGGAGTGGACTGGGTGGAAGGGTCAAAAAGAGAAAAAATTGCCTTCCAGAACTTTGAGAGGGAATTAATGTTGTTCTGGAGGTTGGCCTTGAAATATTGTGATTTCACAGCCTGGACAGCCTCGGTACAGGAGTTTCTGATAGCTCTGTAATGCAGGAGGTCCGGAAGGGAGTGAGTGAAATGATTTGTAACGTGCCCAGGCAAGATCCCTGGATTTGCACTGATCAGTGACATCAGGGGTAATTTAGGGGTGGTGGTGATTTTTGACCCTGGACTTTCTGAGTAGAGCGTTCTTGTCCCAAAGGGAGGAGAACTTAGAGTGCAATGGAGAGAGGGCAACATCAATATCAGTAGCAGAGGGTATGTGGTATCGTGAGTAATAACACTTTTTAAACTTACTGTTTGTCTCTGGGAATCTCATCTGACTGTAGTAGGTACAGTATGGTGTGTGTGTATGAGGTTTTCCAGTTGGTGGTTTTGGCTATTTCCCCCCAGTGCACCATTGTACACGAGTGACCCCTTACCTGCACTCCATTTACTATGATGCTCAGTCTTTTTTCTCTTTGGGTGTGTTTGCATGTGTTTACTGTATTTGCTGTGATTGTATCTCTGTTGTTTGAGGTGTATTGCTGTATTTGCTTGAGTTGCATTGCTGTAGTTGCTATTATTGTGCCTCTGGTGCTTGTCTTGTATTGCTGTGTTTTGCTATGATTGTATCTCTGTTGCTGGACATGTATTACTGTATTTGATGTGATTGCATCTCTGTTGCTTGATGTGTATTGCTGTATTTGCTGTGATTGTATCTCTGATGCTTGACTTGTATTGCTGTATTCGCTATGATTGTACCTGTGTTGCTTGACTCTCTGATGCTTGACTTGTACTGACATATTAGCTATGATTGTATCTCTTGCTTGATGTGCATTGCTGTATTTGCTACGATTGTATCTCTGGTACTGGACATGTATTGCTGTATTTGCTATGATTCTGTCTCTGGCGCTGGACATGTATTGCTGTATTTGCTATGGTTGATCTCTTGTGCAGGATGTGTAGTTACTGTATTTGCTATGATTGAGTCTCTGATGCTTGACATGTATTTCTGTATTTGCTATGATGTATCTCTGTTGCTTGATGTGTATTGCTGTATTTGCCATGACAGTATCTCTGGTGCTGGACGTGTATTGCTGTATTTGCTGTGATTGATTTCTGATGCATGTCTTGTATTGCTGTATTTGCTGTGGTTGTATATCTGTTGCTTGATCTATATTGCTGTATTTGCATCTCTGATGCTTGACCTGTGTTCTTTTTTTTTTTTTTTTGCCCCCACAGCCGACCGCCGTACATCAGCCTGGTCATGGTGCCCCCGTGCTTCTACCTCCTGGCCACTTTTGCTCTTGCCCCAGTACCCCTGGCTTGCCCCCCATGGTGCCGCATGACTAGTGACTGCTTGGGGAGAGCGGGACCCAGAGGCTAATCAGAGCCGGGGGCAGGCTTCACTAGCATGGCCAGCTGCGAGGAGTTTTTCCTTGCTTTAGCAGGGGTAGGGACATGCAATGACGTCCAGCGTCCGCCCCGCCCCTCAGATGCCGGCGCCGGTCAAGGCCGAGAGCAACCACACCCTCCCCTAGAGTAGGAGAGCAGTCCATTGAACGCGCAATCCTACTCCCCCCGGGACCTGTGTTGCTTTATTTGCTGTGATTTTACCTTTGTTGCTTGACTCTGATGCTTGACTTGTATTGCTGTATTTGTTATGATTCTAGCTCTGATGCTTGACTTGTATTGCTTTATTTGCTGTGATTGTGTCACTTGCTGTATTTGCTATGATTGAATCTCTGGTACTTGACTTGTATTGTTTTATTTGCTGTGATTGTATCGCTATTGCTGTATTTGCTATGATTGTGTCTGTGGTGCTTGACTTGTATTGCTTTATTTGCTGTGATTGTATCGCTATTGCTGTATTTGCTCTGGTTGTACTGTATCTCTGGTGCTTGACTTGTATTGTTTTATTTGCTGTGATTGTACCTCTGTTGCTTGAAGTATATTGCTGTATTAGCTATTATTATATCTCTGATGCTTTACTTGTAGTACTGTATTTGCTGTGATTATCTCCGATGCTTGCTTTGTATTCCAGGTGATAGAAATCAATAAAATCTAAAAGAAAGCAGCTCTGTTTTTCATTCGAAAGTACAAATGTCAGTATGGAAGACTGCTAGTTGCCCATCAAAACCATCCCCCACTTCTCAGTGGCAGTATCTGTCTGCTTTTGACTCTCGTAAATAATCTTATTTTTTCTTATCTTTCCTTACTTTCTTCTTCTTTTTCACATACAATTTCTCCTTCTGGGTTCTGCCCCCTCAACCCAGCAGTGCCCCCCCAGCACCATCACCAACCTGTCTCTGGGACTTACAGGTTAACCATGTAGGTGGCTTGCCCCTTAGGATCGTGCAGTACGTGCAGGGGATGCCAGGTGAGCTGGGGGGAGGTATTTTTCATCCAGTTTGTCCTAGAGTGTCATGTGTGCCTTGACTAATGCACAAGCTCGCATGCAAAACGTGCTGACTAGCTGTGTCTGCCAATGCCCTCCTCACTCCACTGTAACTACCGTTGCTACTATCCAGCCTCCGCTAGATGGCAGTCATGCCACAGAACCCAGGAACCCATCAGCTGCTTAATCCTACCCTCTCCTGGCTGGCCCCTGAGCATCCCTGGTTTGTTTCTGAAGCCCAGTTGCTGGCATGGCTGGTGGTGTGGCGTCGAGCACCTTGACCAACCACACCACTGGGCTAGCATTTTTCTTACATTCTGAGTTAACTGTGCTAGTTGGTAGTGCATTCCACATGCGCACCACCCCCTGTGACAAACAGTACTTCCATCTTCCCCCCTGAAAATGGTCCCTTGCAGTTGTGTGTTATAGCCACTTGTGTTTCAATATATATGTTGTATATCAGAGACCAAGGTACCTTTAACCCAACAGGTCAGCAGGACATTAGTTCTGCCTTTGATGTGGCGAAGGTGTTTAGTCAGGAGTCTGCATGTTACCTGGGCTGCTGAGCTCATTGTTAGGGTTTTGGTACTTTTCTGTTTATTGAATTTTAGTAAAACATACAGCAGTAATTATATTACATGTGCAAAAGGTCCTACAGCTCACTGAAAGAGGTCGACACAAAATAGCCTCTAAATGGTCTTAAGGAATGTGGTGAAGTAGCAACAGCATCCCATCCACTGTATCACTTGCTAGGGAGCTACAAAACTTTGCTTTTGTGGTTTGGTGCTTTGTTTCAATTCCTGTAAGATGCATGATATGCAGTGAATGTTTGGGGGTGTGAAAATTTTTTTGAGGATCCATTAATATTCCTCCCTACCCCCCAGCGAGATGGCTCATGGCACAGCAGCACTAAGCAGAATTCTGTTTTAGTTTTATTCTTTTGTGAATATAATTTTTATTAAACATTTTTCCGTGTCTGCATTATCCATTGTTGTATGTATGAAAGACATTTTACTGATACAATTTGTGTGGTCTTAATTCATCTTTACAGTTACTTCCGGGGAGAAATGAATGGTGATAGTTAGTGTTCTTTCCACCTCCTAAGTTACAGCATGGGGAGGGGGGGACCTAAGCAAATGGTTGTACTGATACCATGTTCAACCCAGAACAGTGTGGAGTTCTAAAGCTATTCAGTGCGACTCTTTATTGAGGTGGAGTGGAGACAAGGAAGGACCTAAGTTTCCCCATCTTGGGGGAGGGGGGAGATATGGGGAGGGCCTACCAGATCTGTATGGTCAGGTGTTTGGATAGTTTGAGTCACTGCCAAGGTGGGGACAAGCATTAGACTCAATCATATTGGGGAGGGCAGAGAGCAGAGTTGTGAGACCTTACGGAACAAATTCCTAGTCTTTACTTAGCATGTGCAGAAGCCACCCACTCCAACGTGAAGAGCAGAGCTCAGCCTTATCATTCAGTGAATATGTGATTTTCTACATTCTGTAAACCTGGTTGGCTGTTGAGTGCCAGAAATGTTTTATTTGTTTTTTAATGTTGCAGGAAGATATTGGGTTGCTTTCCCATCTGCTGGATGCTTTGGACTCTGGAGCACCCCCTCATGGAGGAATTGCTATAGGTAAATTGTGTGTGTGTGTGTGTGTGGCAGGGGGGTAAATATATGTCTCAGAGGTGGGTGATACCATCCCACGTCTAACACCAGCTGTGCACTCTACAGCACTGTAGTTTTCTCCCATGTTCTGCAGGTTGGAAAATGTATCATATCACCTTGTTGTATACAGTTAATGGTTATAATTGTGAAAGTGGGGTTTCGGGGGGCGTGGCTAGCAGCCAACTTTGCAGGAGCAGAATAGTGGAGCTCTGTCGGAGTAAGCCTAAATACTTAAATAATAAGCTAAAAAGTTTAATTTAAATAACAGCTCTACTTTGGTCTGACTAGGGAACATTTGGTGACCATGTTAATATAACTCTAGAAGCGCTACTTGGTTGGAAACTGCAGATATGGGGCGCATTAACAAAGTGGGTGCTGGTGGAGACAGGTACCGGCAGAAATTTATTTATTTATTTTATTTAGCTTTTGTTTACCGGGGAAGTACACTAGACAAGTATTATGCCTATTTTCAGGAATGACCCGGGAGAGTACAACATGAGGAACAACAGTCAAGGAGACATGGCAAAGAGAGTACAGTTTTTTGTCACAGTAAACAAACATGTGGGAAATACATCATTTGACACTAGGGGAAACATACAGTAGTAAGCACATTTCAGATTATACACTCTAGACTAGCTAGTTAAACTGACAGATATATACAGGAAAGATCCAAAGCCAACTGCTAGCAAGGAACCGAGTACGGGGCCAGCAGAAGACACAATACTGCAGCCTTCCAATGCTGCTCTTTTAAAAGCTATCCAGAGAATAGATAAAAAAATGGAAGACTTTACTTCCCAGTTTAAAATTATGGACACAAAAGCTGGCTTGCTTGAAGAACAAATGAAGGAGGCAGTTAAATCGGACACAACTGCACTTACAGTCACCATGGGTCTGACTAAAGAAAACGAGGTGCTTAGACGACGTCTCGAAAATTTAGAAAATGCCCCACGAGCCTCGCATGTCCGAATCTTGGGGTTACCTGAGGGAGTGGAGGGAGAAGACCGGTTACCCTTGCTGGACACATTCTTCGAGGAGACCCTTCAGATACAAGAAACAGTTAATATCCTAAAATGGTACAGAATCACTCCTCGAGGTGGTGGAAAGTGGATAGTGACCACTCAAACCTTACCTAGAACTCTTCTTGTAGTCCTGGGATCAGTTAGAGATCGTGATCTAATAATCTCTCAAGCAAAAAAAAAAGAGGCACATTGAATTGGGAAGGAGAAAAGGTACATATTTTTCTGAGTCTAAGCTACTCAACCAGGCAACGTCAGAAGGGCTTCGATGGCATTAGGGCCCATTTGCGACGTCTAGGGGTGCATCACTTCCTTTTAATGCCAGCTAGCCTGCGAGTAGTCTATGGAGAAAAAGCCTATCAGTTCTCGGACCCTGGAGCAGCATCTAAATTGACAGATCGATAGAACGGGAGTTCAGAACAAAGGAAGACGCATCTGATAATGATGTTGTGGACAGTGAGTAAACACTTTCGGGACAGTTCTATTTCGTTCGATTGTGCAAGAAAGAAGAATTTCTTTCTTTTTTCCCTCACGAATCTGGAC
Organism: Neoceratodus forsteri; assembly: GCA_016271365.2. Lineage (NCBI taxonomy): Eukaryota > Metazoa > Chordata > Ceratodontiformes > Ceratodontidae > Neoceratodus > Neoceratodus forsteri. The sequence continues at coordinate 51,113,640 of CM028136.1, read as the reverse complement.
AAAGTTTATCTTCCTGCCAAGCTATGGTACACTGTTGTTGAACATAATCATAGTTGCCAGCTATGTTTAAGCTCTTTTACAGTTGATCTGGAAGGTAGATGGGCTAAATCAGTAATTAAAATGGCGACTCTGGTGCTGTATCGTTGTACCTATTGAAAGCCCTTTTTTTCTTCAGATTAAGATGGAGTTTTAGTGCCTTAGACTCGACGGACATGCACATCACAAAATTTCTAAAGTTTCAGTAGTTTTGTGGTAGTTAGAAGACTGAATGCAGTTTGCAAGAGTTTTATTTTCCTTTATAGTTAACACTTAGTAAAAGCAGAAATGTATTGGGCTATAACCAACTGGGAACACTGTTATATATGTTTTTCTTTGCCTATGTATATGGTATTGGGGATATTTCTACCCAACAAAATGGGTGTTGGGTAACATACAAACATTGTCTTTCTACCTAAAAATCCCTGCTCATGGCAGTAATTAGCCTTTAGTAAAATTGTTAATGGGAACTATACATTTTATTTTAGTAATTTCCCCTTTTGAGTGGTACCTTTGTGTAGGAGCGTGGCAAATCATACTAACATACTATTTGCCAGCAGATTAGGCCTTACGGTCTATCGAGTCTGCTCGAACCTAGATCCTTAGTTGGATGCCGAGACCCTCCCATCCCTTGTTCTCCAGAAACCCCTATCATCCATCCCAACCCCCACCCGGGACAGGCCATCATCTGATACATCCACTTTCTGTGTCTGTCCCACCCTCTCTTGAAGCCCTCCACTGTGGATCTCTGAACCAGCTCACCAGGCAGTGCATTCCAAGGTCCACCACCCTCTGGGTGAAAAACCTCCTCCCTCTTTTCCCCCTCACCACCCACCTTCCAACTTCAAACCATGCCCTCTGGTGATACCTCTCTGCTTTAGTCTAAAGATCCCTCCATGTTTACCTTATTTATTCCCCTTGAGGTACTTTGAAGACCTCAATCATGTCCCCCTGTCTCTCCTCTCCTCCAATGAAACAGGCAGAGCTCCTCAAGTCTGTCCTCATAAGTCAAATCCCTAGCCTCGTATCATCTTTGTTGCCCTCCTCTGTACCCTCTCCAGGAGCTGTATGTCCCTCTTCAAGTGTGGTCTCCAGTACTGTACACAGTACTCAAGGTGTGGTCTAACCAGTCCATTGTACAGCGGCAGAATCACTTCCTTGTCTCTAGAGGTGATCCCCTCACGATGCATCCCAACATCCTGTTTGCCTTGCTAGCTGCTCTCCTGCACTGCTCAGAGTTATTCATACATGTATCCACCATGACCCTAGGTCTTTTTCCCTATTGAGGCCTCCAGCGCCTCCCCTCCTAGGGTGTACCTGTGTTTAGGGTTTCCCCGACCAAGATGCAACACCTTGCACTTGGTGATATTGAAATTTAATTTCCATGTGTGAGCCCAGCTTTCCAGGGTGTCCAGGTCCCCTTGCAGGGCCACCCTCCCCTCTTCTCCCTCAACTACTGCTCCCATCTTGGAGTCATCCTCGAAGAAATCCTTACTGTAAAACTGATGTATTCACTCTACATGAGTGTATAACATTGCCTCAAGCTTTCCTATGAAGGTTGAGTACTTTGTATTGTATACAGTTAAAATAATGAAAATAAATTAAAAAAAAAAAAGCGGGGTTTCTCCTCAGTTTGCTTATTAATAAACTTGACTTTCCAACCTGTGGCTTGAACGTGCAACCTTGTGGTTCCCTATCAGTGACTCTGCCACTGAGCTAAAGAATAGCCCCCCCCGGTGAGGTGGTAGCAGATCTTCTTGGAGGATATTTCTTCCCTTAGGCCACACCTTTGGAACTATACCCACATCTGAAACCAGGACCACACGGAAACTTTTGCTAGCCAGGGGCCACCCATGACAGCGTCACACACACATCAGCGTCTACATAAACATGGGCGACCCCATCTCTCCTCGATTCTTTTCTTGCTGTCAAATGTACTTGTCAGACTTGCTGTGCAAACGAATACACCTAGCCATTGTCATTTGTTATTTTACGTAAAGTCAACACTAATAATTCAGTGATACAGTCGACTATTGTATGCCACCAAAACTAACGATGTTGTTCCGGTACTGTGACTGCGGTGAAAAAATATACAAGGACAACACCCACAATGTGTGTGTCTAGGCTTCTCACAACGTCAGGACTTGAGATTTTCCACGGCTTCTATCAAGCAACAGGGTAAAGTAGAAAAAGAATGCTCGAGAAGTTTTAATTAGGAAATTAATCAAGTGACCATGCAAAACGCCCAGGTTCAGAAGGAAACGTCGAAAGCCCCATTGACCAAGTCATGGTCGTCGAAGTCCAAAGACCACGAAAAAGAGCGGTCATCATGGGGACATAGCCTCCCAACCATCAACCGGACACCAAGGTTGGGGCTTGGCTTAGGCACTACCATACCTACTACAGACAGTACATCACTATCATTGATAGTGGCAGGCCGTCGACACACAGGCAGCCCCAGCAACTATTGTCCCAGGCACGCACACACATATACACACACACTAGCAACTAGGGCCCAGACACACTCTTGCACACTGCAGCAGCTAGGGCTCTAGGCGCACACTCACATACTGAAGCAACTAGGGCCCCAGACTCACACACACAGCTTTAGCTAGGGCCCCAGGCACACGCACGCTGCAGCAATTATTGCCCCAGGCGCACACAGCGCACATTGCAGCAACTGTTATCCAAGCACACATATGCACAGTGCAGCAAATATTGCCCCAGGTACTCGCGTGCAAACACACACACGCACTGCAGCAACTATTGCCAAAGGCATATACACACACACACTGCAGCAACTAGGGCCCCAGGCACACACAAGCACACTGCAGCAACTAGTGCCCCAGTTACACACACGCATACTACAGCAACCAGGGCCCCAGGCACACACACTGCAGCAACTAGTGCCCCAGGAATTGTACAGTACGCGTTCCATGAGGGTTCAGTCTGTGACAGACCATGGTGGTCTGTGGAGGGCTGTGACAGTCTCTGGCTCTCGGGGTTGGGACGGGGGGGGTAGCAGGGTGGAGGGACAGTACCTGCCGGGAAGGGGAGCTGGGGAGTCTACTAGACCACCAGGGGCCACTAGATGTATGATACGGGCAGGTTTGGGTTGTCTGTTTTTGTACATGTGAGGGGATTTGGGCTAGGGAGGGACCGCTGGACCACCAGTGATGTCTGTTTTTGTACATGTGAGGGGATCTGGGCTAGGGAGAGACTGCTGGACCACCAGGGATGTCTGTTTTTGTGCAGGAGAGGACCGGGGCTAGGGAGGGACTGCTGGACTACCAAGGACCCCAGCCCTTGACAATGTTTGGCCAGAGTGCAGGGCACCCACCACCTCTGCGCACTGTTAAGGGCTGGGTTTCAGGGAAACGTTAAACTGCACCGCACTGGCAGCTGTTTAGCGTTTCTGAAAACTCAGTATTGTGCTGTGCCACATATGCATGCGAGCCCCTCATTTTGTACATGCACAACGATATTGTCGTGATGGCGCTGTTGGGGTGCACCGCACATGGGGACCTTTAATATGAGCACACCCTGACAGCTGGCGTATTCTGAGTCACCACAGCACAAACTCCTGTTTGAGCTGGCGCTTAACCTTTTTTTTTTTAATATTTTATTGCTTTAATAATTAAAACAATGACATAATTATCTCATGCAAGAGATCACCACTTTCAACAGTCAATACATTCAATGTAATAAGAATATTTAGTCTATGCAATCTACAAAACTATGGGTGGTCGTTCCAAGTAAAAATATTATGCAAACAGGTAAACTCCTGTGTTGATATGACCCCTCTCAAAAAATGGCATACCAATTATATTATGTGCTGTGGGAGAGAAAACAAATAGTGATAAAGAATCCACTTGCAAAGATTTAAAGCCTTAACTCCAGGGCTGAGATCAGTGGCTTGAGGGGCTAGGGAAAATCATGCAGCAGCTACTGTGCAGTAATTATCCCTGCACCAGATATATATAATTAGTTTAGATCTGCCCTTTATCCCCATTCAAGCTCTAATTCTGGTATTTATTTGAAAGCTTGTTGTGTTATCGATGTAACACCAGCCCCCCCAAAAACTTGCAACAATAACTCGATTTCCCAAGGGAACCAGATTCGTAGAAGTGTTGGGCCTTGCACACTTGGCATCAACCAAGCCCTCATCAGATAAGATCAACTTCAACTGCTACAGAACTTCCACAAGTTACTTGCATTAAAAGTCCCCAAAATGTTTCGTTTAAGTGTCCTGCTCAGAGTCCAAATCATCTGTTCCAGCTCAGGCAAACTCCTTACTGATGATCTCAGCTCTTTTCCCCACATCCTCTGGATCCGTGAATTGGTAAGTTTGCCCACTGTAAAAGACTCTCGGGCAGGCCGGCATCAGCAGCAAGTGGGCTATGCTCAGACTCCAAAGCTTTGCCCTGACTCCATCGAAGCACTTTCTCCAGGCTTGAGTGGCGAAGGAAAGGTCCGGGAGTAGGTGCACAGTCTTGCCTCAGAAAGTCAAGGACCCTGATCCCCTGGCAGCCTGCAAGATAAGGACCTTCATTGCCATTCTGACCATGACCAACAGGATTGTTCTGGATGCATCTCCCTGATTTACAGTGACCCTCGGAGAGATGCGGTATGCCTTCAAAAAGCTGGTTGGTGGGAGATCTGCTTCAAGTTGTAAGGTAGTCGACAACCAGGAGCGTAAAAATTCCAGCAAACTTTCTCACAGTTCTCTGGCAACCCAACTATACGAACATTTTGGGCCTGTTGCGCATTCTCCAAAGCCACAACTCCTGCTGTCTTTATAGCAGTTTCAATTTTGGCATCCTGTTCGGCCATTCGAGTTAATGCAAGTCCTGTTTTGTTAGTGATGGTCTGCATAGATTTCTGCAGGGCCTTCCATGGTTGAAGTTGTGGCAGATTTTTTGACCCGGCTCCCATTGCTTTTTTTTTTTTGTTTTGTTTATTTCTTTAAGGTGCCTTACTTCCTCGGCTGGGGTGGTCCTATGGTTCCCCTTCAGGCCTGTCTCTGGCAGCTCCTGCACTGGGCACCATGCCAGACTTCAACCTCTCGCCCTTCCACCCTCTCTTGGCCCTTCGCACCCCCAGAGCATGGAAGACTGAGAGTCAGGAGCAGAGAGCACTGAGGGCGTCGATTGCAGGCGCCGCAGGGCAGACCTTCTAGCGCCCGGAGGATTGGGCTGTCCCCAGGTCCCACATGGCATTGGCGTCCAAGGACATCAGCAGTAATGCTACGGTACACATTTCCACACGCCTGTCGTATGTCTGCCTGCGCCAACCTCTTCATTGCACTGCAGGTGGCTGTACTAACCCCTAGCCACCGCCAGGAGCCAGCACATTCGCGGGTGTCCACTTCCCATCCTCCCCAGAGGAAGAGAGAAGTCCCTGGGACGTTCAATCCTTCCTCCCCCCAACCGACCCTCCCGACACCCAAGGTCGCCCCTGATCCCGGGTCGTCATCGTGACGCGAGGTGTGGCATCCAGCACCCCAATCCTCAGCGCCACCGTGCCAGTGCTCCTGTTGCTTTGTTGGTGCAACCCATCCTTTAAATTTTATATGGATCGATTCAGTTTTTCAAGTAGAATCTATTTCTGGGTAGCAAATTCCAACTTGAGCTCGAAAAAAGAAAGTTTTCTGGCTTTTAAACTTCAATTGTAAGGCGCTCTCCCTTAACACATCTTGTTGGTAGGTGTGCTCCACAGCACCCCTCAGCTGCACTAACCTTTTAAAAATGGGGTCCATAGGCCCTTGGAAAGTATTCCTTGCCTCCCCATCTGTAGGACCTGTAGGATGTAGAGGCCGTTTCTCTGTTACTTTTGAAAATGGTTTTGTATTCATCCACTTTTTTCATATAGCCTCTGTTTTGTTGACAAATAATGAATTTTCCGCAAAGGAGAAATCTGTGGCCTTGTTTAGAGTATCCTGAGAAAGGATGAGATAGGAAAACCTTCTTAAGGACACTGCACGAGCCAAAACTCTAGCAGCAGTCATTAGTGTCCACCGCAGTGTGGAAATGGTATTTTGTGGCATTAGGGCTGATCTTGCGGTGGCAGTCAGGTCCTATGCCAGTTCATCATCTGCCCTTTCTGCCAGTGCCAGAATTGTCTTCCAAAGCACTTTCTGGTACTGGGCTGAATAAGCTGCCTGCCTGATCAGCAGGGGAGCCGTATCATAAACTTTTCTGGCCATAATATCCAACTTTTTAAAGTCCTTTTCAGGGGGCTGCGCAGATAGCGATTTTTTTCTGTCTCACAAGCAGCAGCCTGCACTACTCCATGGTGTCAGGATGGGCAACAGGTATTCCACTCCCTGCTTGTCCGTGTGATATTTTCTGTCAATTTTCTTATCGATGGCTGCGGCTGAGTTGGGTGCAGACATGATTTTGATATGGCCTTCTTAAGTGGTTTATGTATAAGGAAAGTAGCATTCTTCTTGGTGGAGTTACTCCCAACAGGTCCATAAAATCGGCATCTTCTTCATCCTCCTCTGTTTCTAGTTGGGGAATGTTGTGGGTATTGACCATTCTAGGATCGTGGATATGTTGTTCATCCACACTTATTGGCATGTTCCTTTCCCCTTTAAGAATCACCAGAAGTCTTCAAGCTGGCTCCTCCCACCCACCAGGGTGGTATATCCCTTGGCTCCGCCCCATGACGCCAGATCTTCCTTTCCACTAGAAGATTCAGGTTACCTCCTTCGTGCTCCTGCATTTTGTAGGCCCTGGCTTCAAAACCTTCAGTTATTCAGAAAATTCGTGTAGTTCGCATTAGCAATCACGACTGCTTAGCTTCGATTGTGGAAGACATGTTTTCCCCCGGATTTCGCCAGTGTTCGTGCGGCCAGAAAATGTTGTGCACCAATACCCACACCACGTGCGTCTGTTACCTGGGTGTCGACCATGACACCTTGAAGTGCAGTGTTTGTCTTGCATTTCACCCCAACGTCCTTGACGACTGTCTTGCTTGCCTGAAGTTATGGAGGCTAGAAAAACGGAACCCTCCAGTAAAATCAAAGGAGGCTCAGTGGGCGGCTTCCTTGGCTGCGGGATCCACCGAGCAATTGGAACGCATGCAAGCCTTCGAGGATGAAGCAGCTCATGCTGGGGAATCTTCCTCTTGGAGCTTCTTCGTTCTGCTCAACCTGGGTTCCACCTTCTCGGGTTCCTTCTGAGATTTGTGCCAGCCTCTCCCAACTAAGGGAGAGGGTCCTGCGGGCACACACTCCTCTTGGTCCTGTAAGCAGGAAAAAGACTTGGGATCATCTTCGACTCGGCGAAGACGTTCTTGGGATCAGGAAAGGTCTTGGTACCAGGAACCGGCAGTCTCGACTTCGGTCGAAATTGCCTCTTCAGCCGTTGGCTTCTCAGCTTTGCCGTCTGACCAGTCGACCGAAGTGTCGATCGACAAGGTTGAAATAATCATCGACCTGATCAACCCACTGTCACCGACTCTGGTTGATGATTCTCTCAGTCGGACTCCGGTCCATTCTTTCCCCAACGAGGAGACCCAGCCCGCTGGGAATCCTGTCGAGGAAGTGGTCTCTGACCCTGGGAAATCACCGGTCCGGCCGGTGTCTCCCAAGCAACTGAATCGGCTCGTCCAACCTCGATCGAGGTCTAGGACCCCCTCGACCAACAGGCTGAGGAAGAGCCACAAGTCCTCAAAAAAGAGGCGACACCATCGGTCGTCTTCATTCTCCTTGGATGAGGAGAGGCTCCAGCAAAAATTACGGCACTACAAGGACCTCATGTGGGAACAGCTGATTTTTTCTGGGCACAAGCCGACGCCAGCTTCCACGCCGGCCATTACTTGGCTTTTGCCTCATAGGCCGAAGCCAACTCTTTCGGAGCTGATTAAGTCGTCTCCCCCGCCCGCGGAGCCGGCAAAACCTCCAGTTCAGCCTAAACTGGTCTCTCCACCGATCGTGGGGGAACCACCGCCCAAGCAGCCTGTGGGAGTGGCTCCTTCTAAGGAAGATAGACCAGACACCAGGTTTCCCTGGTGTCTTTCGGTCACTGTCACCCCAGACCGCCCTTGGCGGGTCAAAGGTGACCTGGGCAGTCAACCATTGTATCCGGATTCCTCGGATTCGAATGTGACCGGCCTACATTCTTATCCCGGGGATGACAAATTGTTCGGTGGGTTAGGGACCGAGGAAGGTCCTTCGTCCTTTCAGGACATTCTTTGCCTCATCTCTGATTCTACAGGGGTGCCCCTGGAACCCATCCAGAAAAAGGCGGAGTACCCGCCATGGACATCCTCAAGAGAAGGAATACCCCGATGGAGGCCTTTCCTGATGTCAAGGCCATAATTGGTCCGGCCTTAGAACTTTGGCAGCATCCTGCCTCCTGTCCAGCTCCATCTGCACGCATGGCCCGCAAGTATGCGGTGCCCATGGGGTCCCTTGTGGAGTTCACAGAGCACCCTTCAGCCGAGAGCCTGGTGACCGCCTCTGTGTTCAGGCATACTGGCAGTTCTGCTGACACTGACCAACCTCGTGAAAAAGAATCCAAACTCTTGGATCATTCGTCTTGAAAGGTCTGTGCGGCCTCATCTTTAGGCCTTCATCAGGCAAGTTCGGCCATCATCATGGCACACTTCTCCCATGCCCTCTTGGGGTCTTTGGATGAAGTCCTCCCACACCTCCCCACGGACATGCAGACCATGGTCAAGTAGGTCTTGGATCAGTGCTGGGCTGTTGCCTAACAGCAGCTTCAGACAGCCCTGGACATTGGGGATTCTTGTGCCCGCTCGATGGCTGCCGCAGTTGCCTCTCATCACAGGGCTTGGCTGAGGCGCTCCTCTTTTCTGGCAGATACTCAGCACAAACTGGCTGATGTACCTTTCCTGGGCACCAACCTTTTCGGCCCATGTGTGGCTGGTCACCTTCTGCATATTGAGCAGTCCAGTGCCACCTTGGACGTTACTTCTGCTAAAGGTTCTTCAGGCAAGAAACAGCAGAAGAAGAAGAAGCTTTTTTGTCGGTCTTCCCCTGTGGCACAGCAACCCTCCTTTCAAGGAGGGCAGCAGCAACAGCAGCAGCAGGCTCAAGCTTGGTGCCCCCGATCCAAGCCCAGGCCCGTAAAGGAGGCAGAGGTTTGAGTCCTGGATCTTCCTCCCCCAAGCCTGCTCGGTCACAGGGCGGGGGCTGCCACCCCCTCTCCTGTCACGCCAGCTCTAGGTCCTCCTGTGGGGGTCCAGCTCTTCCACTTTCTTTCCACCCAGTCCATTATTACCACGGACAGGTGGATTTTGGAAGTGGTCAGTCAGGGACTGCCTCTGGAATTCGAGCAGCACCCTCCAAGCCGAGCCTGTGCCCTTCAGGAGAAAAGAGTATCTATCCATTCTCAGTCGGCTCTCTGAGACAACATCACTTAGCTCCTCCTCAAGGAGGCAGTAGCTTCAGTGGCAGATTCTCCAGCAGACCCAGGCTTTGTCTCCAGGTACTTCCTGGTGCCCAGGAAGATGGGGGGCTGGCGCCCCATTCTAGATCTGCACAACCTGAATCAGTATCTCAGGTCATGCACCTTTCGGATGGTCACTCTGTCCCAGATCATACCATCCTTGGAGTGAAACATGTGGTTCTGTTCACTGGATCTGCAGGACGCGTTCCTTCACGTCCCAATCCGTCCGTCTCTTTGGTGGTTCCTCCGCTTCAGAGCCGAAGGGACCCTATACGAGTTCCGAGCCATGCCATTTGCCTTGTCATCGGCCCCTCGGGTCTTCACCAAATGCATCGCAGTGGTGGCAGCCCATCTCAGGCATCGGGGGGGGGGTAGAATTTACCCCTACTTCAACGATTGGCTCTTAGCAGGTCCCACCCAGCAGGAGGTGGAGAGATCCAGGGACCTGGCACTCCAGACTTGCTCCCAACTTGGCCTCTTGATCAACAAGACCAAATCAGAACTCGTGCCTTCTCAGGTGATGTGCTTCATCGGGGCAGAGCTCGACTCTCATCAAGCCAGATCTCGGCACTCCTTTTCCCAATAATTTCTGGTTGGGCAATTGCGCCCTGCCCGGGACTTTCTCCGCCTTCTGGGTTACATGGCAGCGTGCACCTCTGTGGTTCGTTGGGCCCGGTGGCACATGTGCCCCTCCAATGGGAGCTGACCGCCCAGTGGACTCAGCGCCACGGTCATTTCAACCAGCTGATCACTGTAACTCAGAAGATGTGGGACGCTCTCTAATGGTGGACCGCTCCAGACCGGTTGCAGGAAGGGATCCCGTTTGTCCGCCCCGGGCTGACAGCCGTCCTCATGACCGATGCCTCTCTCATGGGCTGGGGAGCCCACATGGGGGACAAAAGGGCCCATGGGTTCTGGACCCCTAAGGAGTCCCGATACAACATCAACCTGTTGGAGCTCAGAGCAGTCAGACTGGCACTGTCAGCTTTCGCTCCTCAGCTCTGGGGTCAAGTGGTTCAAGTCCAGACTGACAATACCATGATCGGTGTACTACCTCAACAAACAGGGCAACACGCACTCCTGTCTGCTTTGCAGGGAGGCACTCTGTTGCTGGACCCCCGTCAGCTGTCTGGAGGCGGATCTCCTAGCCATTCATGTGGCAGGAGTCTCAAACCATCTGGCGGATGCCCTCAGCCGCTTAGGCGGAACATCCCACGAGTGGTCTCTCCCATCCAGAGGTAGTTTACAGCCTGTGCTCCTACTGGGGCAAACTGATTGGTGGACCTGTTTGCCTCCAAGGAAAACACCAAGCTGAGGCTGTTACATGCCCGCCCCCCTCAGCAGGACTCACTGCAGGGGGATGCCTTCTCGAGGCCATGGACCTCAGGCCTCTTCCACGCCTTCCCTCCATTTCCTTTGATCTACAGGGTGCTCCTCAAGATGAGGAGGGACAAGGCGAAGGTGATTCTGGTAGCCACAGACTGGCTGTGCCAGTTCTGATATCCAGATCTCCTCAGCCTCAGCTGCAGGCCCCCAGAGCGGCTTCCAGCATGCCCGGACCTGATCTCTCTCAATCAGGGGAAGGTATACCATCTGGACCTTCAATCCCTGCACCTCACAGCCTGATTCCTGAGTGGCTAGAGTCCCAGGCTTTGTGTCTTTCCAAGGATGTCCTTACCGTGGTGGAGGCATCCAGAAAGGAGTTGACCAGGAAATATTATGCCTTCAAATGGAAAAGGTTTTCCATTTGGTGTCAGGGCAAGGACCTGGACTCTCTGTCCTGTCCAGTGGCTAACATTCCTGACTACCTTTGGTCTCTGTCTAAAGGGGGTCTTTGGTCATTGACCCTTAGGGAGCACCTGTCAGCCATCTCTGCTTACCAGGCGCGGGACAGTCAGCTGACGTTGGCGCAGGAGACAGTGGTTGGGTGCTTTTTCAAAGGCCTGGATCACATATCCCCTCCGGTGCATGAACCTCCACCTCCATGGGATCTACTGCTGGTTCTGGCAAAGCTTATGGACAAGCCATTTGAACCAATGCACAAGTCTGCCTTGTCACACTTGTCGTGGAAGACGGCCTTCCTGGTGGCTATCACATCTGCCAGAAGGACGGGGGAGCTCCAGGCACTTTCAGTGGACTCCCCTTATCTAGTCTTCCACAGGGACAAGGTTGTCCTACGCCCCAACCCGAAATGCCTTCCGAAGGTGGTGTCAGAGTTTCACGTTAACTAGATGTTATCTCTGCCAGTATACTACCCTGATTACACCTCGGAGGCCGAATACAGGCTCCATACTTTGGACCTGAGTCGAGCTCTCTCCTATTATAAGGAGAAGACAGCGGAAATTCGGGGAGAGGTTCGCCAGCTGTTTGTCACCTACGCTGAAGCCACTTCTGGCAAACCTGCAGCAAAACGGACTACTGCAAGGTGGATTACATCTCGCATAAGTCTGTGCTATGAGTTGGTGGGCATGGAGCCTCCCAGAGGGATAAGAGCTCATTCTACCCGCCATACTGCTGCATCAGTGACTGCTTCCAGGGACATCCCTATCCAGGAAATCTGCAGGGCTGCTACCTGGAAGTCAGCAAACACCTTCATTACCCATTACCACATTGACCTTGAGTCACGCCAGGATGCTGGTTTTGGGGCCTCAATTCTCCAGTCTCTGTTTCCCAAGTGAGTATCAATGGGGGTGTGCACCTTGCCTCCCTCCTCCCAGAGAACTGCTAGGAGTCTGCCAATAAGTGTGGATGAACAGCATATCCACGATCCTAGAAAAACAGGTTATTCACCTGTAACAGTAGTTCTAGGAGTGTTATATGTTGTTCATCCACTCGGACCCACCCGACCTCCCCAGCTGCAGACGCACAAACCTGGCTTCCAGGGGGCTAAGATCTGGCGTCATGGGGCAGAGCCGAGGGTTATACCACCCGGGTGGGTGGGAGGAGCCAGCTTGAAGACTTCCAGTGATTCTTAAAGGAGAAAGGGACACGCCAATAAGTGTGGATGAAAAACATATATACCACTCCTAGAACTACTGTTACAGGTGAGTAACCTGTTTTTTCAGACCCCAGGAATCCTTCAGTATGCTTAACTGTTGCAGTCAGCCTTCTGTGCTGAACTGCCCTGGAGAGCTTGGAATGTATGTAAATGATGGAATCATTGGCACGTGCCAGTAATTCAGGCTGCTGCCCCTAGGCACTGCTGTGTTCTAAACAGTTCAGATTAATTTTCTACGCATGTCTAGTAAGATGCGTGGGAGAGTTCCCTTTGGCACTTCGCTGTACTTTATCATTATTTTCCGTGTGAAAATCTCTAGTTCACATTTCTTTTATTTTCACTGCCCCTAGTGTTGAACTACAGATTAGTTAGGTTTTTCTTCTTTTTTTCCTATTTTCGAGTGGTTTTCCCTGGTTCCACAGCAGTTCCAGAGAACCAGAGAAACCTCTTTTATCAGGCTGTGTGTGGGTGATGATGTGCGATATGGCCGCCACCACACTTTCAGTCACTTCACTACTAGTCTAGCATTGCTTGTAAAGCGCTTTGGATGTATGAAAAACGCTATATAAATGCTGATTCTTCTTCTTCTTCTTCTGCCACAGTTTTCACCCATTTTGGTGGCTTATTGTCAAATTTGTTCCAGTTACTTTTTAGGGAACTAGACTGCTAAATATTTTTCTGTATTTTGTGGGGCTAAATTTGTGATTCCTTTTTAGTAAAGGAAACCAAGCACGAATTCCATTTTTAACTTCTGGGACCGTTATTTCTCTACTTCCTGACTATTGGGCATGTCAGTGAGGTCGAAAAAGAGAACTGGACTGACTGGTTTCAAAAATTGTATGTGCTTTCAGATACTGACTAAAGCCGACGGGCACAATCTTTGTTTAAAATGTCTAGGCCCTAGCCACATTTTTGCCAGCTGTGATTTATGCTCTAAGTTCAGCCACAAAACAGTTAAAAAGAGGGCCAAAAAGTTGTAGGAGATGGTTCCCCTTTTTTTTTTTTGTCAGCAAAGCCTTCCAAGGAGGCCGCCTCCTCACACTCTAAGTCTCAGGACAAACCTAAGGAGCCTTCTGAGTCTCGATCTCTACGATAAAGGGGACTCCTCTAAGTCTAAAAGAGTCACAGAGCAGGTTATCGACCCTGTTCCTGTGAAGAAAAAACACAAGAAAAAACATGTCGCTGCACCACCTGCTGCAAAAGCAAAGGAGCTCTCATCTGGCAAACCGGATATGCCCTCTGTGGAGGATATAGCTAAGGCCTTGCAGGTCCTCCAGGCTTTCCTGACCTGCAGTTCCCTTAGGGGTGCCCCGGTTCCTCCACAGGTTCCAACCCAGGCTTCTGTTTCCCCTAGCCAGGTGTCAGAGTATCTTTTTGAGGAAGAAGCAGAGGAGGAGGAGGAGGAGAAGGAAGGGGAGCCTATTAAGCCAGAGGTTTTGCCAGAGCAAACATAGAAACATAGACTATGATGGCAGATAAGGACCGCTTGGTCCACCCAGTCTACCCAATTCCCTACCTGTTGGATAAGCTGCAGATCCTAGTTAACCAACAGCCTACTTCTTCCTACCCCCCCCACCAGAATTGCCTTATGTCTGTCCCATGCATTCTTGAATTCCCCCACTGTTTTTGACCCCATGACCTCCTCAGGAAGGCCATTCCATGCATCCACCACCCTCTCTGTGGAAACAAAAGCAAGATTTTGGTTCCCCTCCTCATGACCAGGAGGACTGTTTGTCCCACTTTGCGTTCGTTAGGAACATGGTGGATGGGACTTCTGGTGACATCATCCAACTAATGGCAGCTTAGTCGCGGAGCTCCTTCCCAACCAGCACCAAAATCTTCCTCCACACAGTAGAACTAGAGTAAAGAATCTGAAAAATGGCAACGAAGAACAGTGGAGGAGGCTCTGCGAAGAGATCCCGGTCCAAACAGAGCAGAAACAAGCAGGATGAGTGAGGATTGAGCCCCTCGAACTCCATAACCAGCAGAGCAGAGTCTCTGGTAAGCGCAGCAGACGGAGACACAGAAATAGAGATGGAGTCTCTGTCCCAATTGCGCTTTGAAATGCTTCTCACAGAAATAAAGCAATTTAGATCCGAAACAAAACAAGAATTCAGCAGGCTGCATACTGACCTCACAGTACTAGAGAAGAGGGTCAGTAACACCAAGGGAAGAATTTCAACCGTTTAAGATGATTTGCAGCACTTGTCTCACGTGATTGACTTCCTAGTACTGCAGCAGGAATACACAGCAGCAAAATGTCTTGATCTAGAGGCCCGCTCTGGCCGGGAAAATTTAAGAATTTATGGGCTCCCAGAGAACGTGGCAACCAGAAATATGTCGGAATTCCTGTCTGACCTCCTCAGACACGTTTTAGATCTTCCGCAGGCCTTCACTTTCAAAATTGAGAGGGCAAATCGTGCCCTAGTGCCTGTGACAAACTTTTCAAGCTTTAAGGATAAGGAGCAGATTCTGAGAACTGCTTGGCAACAGAGGAAAGTGGAATACAATGGAATGAGGCTCCTCTTCAACCAGGATTACCCGCCAGCTATACAGCAGCAACACATGGCTTATGCCTCTCTTCTTCGTGTTCTGCGTGAGCTGGGGGGTGAAATTCCAGACCGCTTAGCCTTCACATCTCAGAGTTTTCTGGAGTTCATGAGTGACATAACCTACAGGCCCTTAAAACACGCTTTCAGTGGCAACCAGCAGAGCAACACAATCCCAGATTTGTGGGGGAGCGCTTAGCCTCATCAGCATTACAGGACATCAAAAATATCCTGAAAAAGCTTGCACACTCAATGGAGACTGATGATCAGGATGTGTCTGCAGCAGTGAACACTTGAAACCAAGACTAGTTAGTGAGTAACACTCTATATAATTTTCTTCTTCTGATGGGGCCTGCCATATTCCTCAGATGGTAATCTTATGGGACCTCGGACTTGCTTACAAACACACCAAGCCCCTCGATTATGAGGTAGGCACCTAAAGAAAAACACCTTTGATTAGCAACTCTCTCCTGGGTTTAACTTTCTCTTCTACAGAGAGACTATCTACAGATGAAAACTGACTGGTAATTGGATGAGATTATAGTGAATAATACTGAGGCTGATGTTCTTCCCCAGGGGTCTGAATCTTCAACGGTTTAAGTACAGAACACAGTCACGAGATGGCAAAGATGAAGATCTACTTGACTAAACTAAAACTACCAAAACTCACCCAGGAGGCTCAACAGATTTTAGATGCCCCAATTTCCCCAGGTAAATTAGACCTAGCCATTGTAAACCTCAGATTTAACAAAAGTCCAGGGCCAGATGGTTATACATCAGATTTTTTTTAATCCTTCAAGAAAGAGATGTGTGGTCCCCTATTGGAGGGGTACATGGAAACGCAGGGAGGGAGTGTGGTCTCTGATACCTGGAACTTTGCTGTCATCTCTAATATTCCAAAACCAGGTAAAGGTACTACTCAGTGTACAGTATACTGTCTTATTTTGGTGAATAACATTGACTACAAGATCTATATTACAATCCTGGCTAGACGGCTGGAGGTCACTCTACCCAGTTTAACTGATTTTGATCAGACAGGTTTTGTCCCAGGCTGACAAACCCAGGACAATATCAAACGGACACTGCACCTCCTACACCGTGCCGACCGGTCGGGGTCTCCCTTCCTGCTTTTGAGTCTGGATGCAGAGAAGGCCTTCAGCTGGGTGGCATGGCTCTTTTTAAGCCTAGTATTAGGGACATTTGGCTTTTTGGAGACCTTTATCAAAATAATAACTAATATCTACACCAAACCTAAGGCTTAAGTTAAAATAAATGGCAGGGTCTCTTATCCGATAACTTTACAACAGGGTACGAGACAGGGGTGCCCCCATCCCCTCTCCTCTTTGCCCTTTACCTGGAGCCATTGGCCCAGACCCTCCATCAGGAAACAGAGGTGGGGGGGGCTTAACCCTAGGTGGAGAAACCCACAAGCTGGCGCTTTATGCCGACGATCTCCTCATCTATCTGAAAGACCCGGAGCAGTCCCTGGGCCCTCTGTGGAGATGCCTTTTGGAGTTTGGCTCTCTCGCGGGATATGAAATAAATATGGCAAAAACTGAGGTACTGAGAGTACATTATGACCCTTCAGAAAGAATAAAGAAAGACTTTCCTTTTAAATGGAATTTAAACCATCGAAAATACCTAGGGATCCATATGAGATCGGATAGTAATCAAATGTATTCTAACTTTTTACCAATCTTAGAAAAATTAAAAATGGACCTCATGAGATGGCCTGTGATATCTCTTCCTCTCTTACAGCAAGTGGAGGTGGTTAGAATGGTATTACTCCCTAAATTCCTATGCCTAGCCCAAACTATACCCATCCCAGTCCCTGAGCATTATTTTATTGGTTTAAACAGAAGAATAAGTAGGTTTCTGTGGGGGTCTCAGAGGCAGCGAGTGAGGCTGTCTGTTCTTCAGATGACTAAACAAGAGGGAGGACTGGCGCTCCCCAATTTAAAGCTATACCACCAGATGGCACATCGGAGGACTGCCTTTTATTGGCTGAGTAAGGACTACATAGCGAAATGGAAAACCCTAGAGCTCAGGGAGGACGCTCTCATCCATAAAAATAAATAAAAGTCTCCTAACAAAGAAAGACACTCATCACCTAATGGGAGTAGAAAACCCATACACGGACTCCACACTAAAAGCCTGGTATGAGATACTAGATAATAAGGGACTTGGAAGCTGGCATCCCCGCCTCTCCTCGATCCCCTGTTTTGATTGGTCCCCCCCGGCAGGCATGGATGTAGGGTTCAGGAGGTGGGAGGGGAGGGACTACACCTGGTATGGTACTTTTTTAATAATAGTGACTTACTTTCTTTCCCAGACCTGGTAAACAATTTTGGAATCTCCTGGCAGGATAGGTTCAGATATTTTCAGGTGCAGGACTACATTAAGTCCCTCCCTCTGCAATTACGCAATTACGCAAAGAAAAGTCCCCACCCCAGATAGCTCATCTTATGAGAGTGGCTATAGAGGGTAGAACACCCATAACACATATAATTTCTTATCTCTAGAAAGAGTTACTCACCTGGAAAGGGGATACCCCCCTAACAATCAGACTGGCATGGTCTCGCGACCTTGGGGAGCAGATACCGGATGAAACCTGGATGAGAGCCCTAGGCAGGATACAATGGGGACTGTCAGTAATAGGCTGGAAGGAATACTCCTGGAAATTTTTTATGCGCTATTTTAGAACTCCAGTCATACAGGCAAAATTCCAGAGTGGAAGAACTCTGGCCTGCTGGAGGGGATGTGGCCACTCCCCAGCGGCCTTGGTACATATTATGTGGGAATGTCCAGTCTTGGCTCAATACTTACAGGAGCGCCAGTAAGCTCTCGTAGCGTAGAACAAAAGCACCCATCACACGGAATATAAAGGAGACACAAAGGTAGTGTCAAATTTTTATTTGCACAATTGTGGCACACCAGCCAGAGCTGGAGACACTAGGCTGGGGCTGAGCGGAATAAAAACCTTGCGTTTCACCCAGCTAACTGCTGGACATCCTCAGAGTGATTTGTGCACCCTTGTCTGTCTTTATTTATACAGCAGAAACATGCTAAATGATCAGTTAAACAATTTAGTATTTAAATAATTGAGTACATGGATCCAATGTGTGTCTAATTAAAACAAATACATCACAGTGATGATTTGACTGGTTACTAAAAAAGACACAACAACATATACTGCAATCAGTGTATCAAAAATACCTGTAGTGAAAAAGCAGTTCCATCAAAAACTACGTAACATGTAAATACCTAACTGTTTAAACACTAATGGCCAGTTTGACCACAAGAAAAAAATAATACAAAAAACAGACAGACCTGGACCAAGCCATAATGAAACATGAACACAAATACTTAAACAGACATTATGGATAAATGCTGATTAACCAAAAAAGTGCAACAACTTCAGACTCCAAAGGGGAATGTACCAAAAACAATCCTGGTCATATTTGAAATTATTAATGTATTCCAAAGGATGTTATTTAAAAGCATAATATATTTGCCCTGAAAAAAGGGATGACAAAGCAAGTATGCCTGAAGCATCTGTCATGTTAGAAACCCAAATTAGCATCTGAATTTGTTCAAAAAAGCTGCCAAATCTATGTCGTCATTTAAACCTTTACATGTTCTGGCTCCTAATTCAAAGATTCAAAAACTCTCCCTTTGTCCAATCAACTTCTTTAAATCCCTTCCCCTAGGCCCTAACTTCACCAGTTCTAATCCAAAAAAATGGAAAGAATGTCCCTTTTGGGGGTAAAGGGAAAGATATTTCACATTGGCATAGCTGCTATCCATCCTTTGTACAGCTCGCACATGCTCCCCTACTCTAATCTTTAATTGTCTGGCTGTCCTACCCACATAGTAGGCACCACAATTACATACATTATACCACTACTACTGCATGTGATTAAATCTTTAATTTCCACCTCCCTACCTGTAATGGGATGCTTGAAGGACTTGCATGTCTTTATATATTTACAATAAAGAAATTTGCCACATTTATGTGTACCAGTGGGGGGGCAAGTACAGTTTGTCTCAAGGGTTCAGAACCAGGAGTGACGTTTTTTACAACCAAATCTTTAATATTTTTGGCACGTCTAAACACCAACCTGGGACCCAAGTTAACAATTTGAGCTAACTTTGGCTCCAGTTTCAAAATGGACCAATTGCTCATAATAATCTCCTTTACTTGGTCTGCTCTATAGGAGAAAATGGTGACAAAAGGACAATCACTTCCTTCATTACCATCCACTCTTGCACTTTCCAAGAGGCTGATAGACCTGTCCATATTCTCCACCTTCTGAACTGCTGTTGCTATACTGTGTAAAGTATAACCTCTTTCAAAAAATCATTTTATTTGTCCTGCTCTTTTCTAAATAAACTGCTCAGGTTCTGTGCAATTTCTTAAAGTTCTAACTAACTGACTCTTCAGAATGTTAAATTTAGTATGGGGTGGATGGCAACTCTTATACCTCAGGATGCTGTTCCTATCCGTCTCTTTCTGAAAAAGAATGGTGCATACATCACCATGTTCATTCTGAGAAATATGGAGATCCAAATAATTCATGCTAGTGTTACTCAGCTCGTATCTGAACCTCAAACATGTACTTGTGCTTTCCAACCATTTAATGAAATCTGAAAATTCAGACCCCGTGCCCTTCCAAATAACAATAATGTCATCTATAAAGCGCCGTCACAAATCCACCCTGGAAAAGAATGAATTTGTGGCAGCACTGTATAAATTGACACAATTCAACCATGTGAACAAGTTAGGCGTAACTTCAGACCATGGTGACCCCATAGTTGTTCCCCGGACCTGTAAATATAGCTGATTCTGAAAAAGAAAAACATTTTTAGTCAGTACTGCTTGTGCTAGTTCCAACAAAAAAGAAGTGGGGGTGGACACTAATTCCCCCTCATTATGAGTGTTCAAAAAATATTCAAGCCTGTCCAGACCCTCCTGATGCGGAATTACAGGGAAGTTACATTGATGGTAGCAAAAAAACATTCTGAATTCATGTCCAAATTCTCGACAAGGTTAATAGCTTCTGTGGAATCTCTAATGTATGACCTTGATTTACTCACCAAAGATTGTAAAAAACTATCTAAATACATAGACAGAGGTTCAGTGAGCTACCCTCGACCAGATATAATGGGTCGACCAGGGGTATTATCTAATCCCTTGTGTATCTTGGGTAAAGTATAAATGGTCGGTATGACTGGATGGTTAACTGTCATGGTTCTGTACATGGAATCTGTGATGTAACCCTTAATACATGCTTTATTCAAAATGTTATCTACTTCATTCTTAAAACACTGTGTAATACCCCTGTGTGTTTTTTTAATAAAAAAGTTTTATCACTGACCTGTCTTTCTATTTCCCCTACATAATCCTTTTTATTCTGAACAACTGTTGCCCCACCTTTGTCGGCAGATCTAATAACTATGTTGTCATTTGCTTTTAAGTTTCTCAGAGCTTGTTGTTCATCAGTGCTGCAATTTAAACCTTTTTTGTTGTTAAAACTTTGTGGATTCTCTCTTAATTTGTCCAAATCTAGTTCACATTTTTTGACAAACATGTTAACAACAGGGTTCAGTGGTGGACAGTATTCAGATCTTAGGTTTAAACCCCTAAAATTATTGCTGCTGTTATGTTCAATAGAATCATCTTGATAGAAACATTTAAATGTCAGCTGTCGAGCAAATTTATGTAAATCTACACACGTTGTAAACCAATTAATATCAGTGGTAGGGCAAAAGCCCAAATCCTTGCTTAGCACAGACTGTTCATATAGCGTTAAACTGTGATCAGATAAATTCACCAGAGGTGTGGAGGAAAAAACAGGTTTAACTACACATTCAGGTTGCATGTTGCTATCGGAGTCTTGTATGGGGGTAGGGGTAGGGGTGGACACAATGGTAGAGGAACAGTCTTTAAAATGTTGTAAACAATTTGCAATTAATATTTTTCCTGTTTCTTCCTCCACTCCTCATCTCTCCCCTTGTTGCTGGTAAATAGGCTGCAAACAAGTTTTTTCAACGTGACTGCATCTTGTTCCCTGGGCTTGTAAAGGAACTGTCCTGACTCGGATTCCTCCAAGTCACCTTCCGCTGTAAGTTCTGATTCATCTGTGTCAGAAGGATCTGTAGTATAGTCCAGCACTGTATGTCCACTTGTAGAGCCCGTACTCAGCCCCTCACCTTTTTTCAAAATGGACTGCAAAGCCCTTGTGTTGTTCACCTTGTCTCCTTTTTTATCTGCCCAGTCAAACACCCTGTCATTTAAATAATCACGCTTGTCTCTTAAGAATTTATTTTAATTTTTGTTGTTTTAGTTTGATGTCATACCGAGATACTTTGTCAAACAGCATTTTATTTAGATGATCATACTCAATGGTGTCAGTCAGGGATTCAAGTAAAAATTCTGTAGTACTGATGTCAGTTGTTAATTGTTCATGAATAGGCTTGGCAAACTCAATTATGAGGTTGATATTGTTAATAGAGGCATCTTGCATATTTTTTCTCCATCTGGTCATAAAAGTTAAATTATCTGTGCCGTAGGACGGCTTCTGCACAATCCTTAACCCACGTGGAACTTGATTTACTGCAAGATACGCTTCCAAAGTGGTTTTATGCCAATGCATCCTACGGCCCTTCAACACTAATTTTTCAAGTTTCCAAAAGGTAGATTTAACATTAAACTCACCAGCCGCCACTGCAGATCCTTGGAAACTATTGAGCAAAGGGTTGGTATCCCCAGTCTGTGTGAAAATCAAATCCGCAAAACCACCAGCAGGTGAACTTTGAGCAAAAGTGGTGATCTCGGGCGTCTTTTCTTGTCCTGACATAGTGACATGGAAACCCGGAACTATACGTCCTGTTATAAGAACCAAAGTAAAATTCCACACAAAAGGATTCTTCCCTGTAGAAAATGGGGAAATGCTCACGTCGAAGCACCAGAAAGCCAGTGTCTCAAACATTTTAAACTGGAGGTGTGCTGCCACTTCTAAACCATCCATCAGGTCTTCGCGACCTCTTCAGGGAATTAAATGCAGTAAGTCCGTGTTTTTTAAATCCTCCAGGGAAAACCCATGCTCCAACAAAAGAAACCAGAACAATTAAAAAAGGCAAGGAGCACCGGGCAGTGCGATGGTGCTATATAAAAAGACAAATCATGTAGCGTTGAACAAAAGCACCCATCACATGGACTATAAAGGAGATACAAAAGTAGTGTCAACATTTTATTTGCACAACTGTGGCACACCAGCCAGAGTTGGAGACACTAGGCTGGGACTGAGCGCAATAAAAGCCTTACGTTTCACCCAGCTAACTGCTGGGCATCCTCAGAATGATTTTTGCACCCTTGTCTGTCTTTATTTGTACAGCAAAAACATGCTAAATGATCAATTAAACAATTTAGTATTTAAATAATTGAGTACATGGATCCAGTGTGTGTCTAATTAAAACAAAGTCTATATGATACAGTCGATGCTGTAACATTATAAAAGTAATAAATGAAAAGTTTAAAAAAAAAAAAAAAAATCAGCCCTCCAAGCAGTTTTTGTACCCTCTCTGCAGTTGACCCCAGACTCTATTTTTTTCTAGATCTCCCCGGGAAGTGCAGGGACCCTCTCTCAAGCAAACTGCTTACAGTTTCAATACTAGCAGGCCAGAAAGCCATCACGAAAAAAATGGCTCTCCAAACAAGAAATTAAGCTAGACCAATGGCATGAAATTATGATTGCACTATATAGAATGGACAGTCTGACTGCAATCCTTAACAAGAGGCAGCCACAGTTCGAATTACTATGGAGATGATGGGTCTTATACATAGCTGTGCAGAGACCTGATTTTGTTCCATAAATCTTTGTCCGAGCAGGACAGTATTGGTCCTTGTACACCTCCACTCCCCAAATACGAATTTTGTTTTTGAATACAACTTTTGAAATATATAACAATACTTTCCTGAGACACGCATAATTCACAACTGACTTAGTCCTTACCAATTTTCCCTGAGCGTGTCCCCCTTCTGGCTTTTTTTCTCCTCCTTGTTGTTTCCAGGTATCCCACTTCTACCCCCATCCTCCGTGTCATTCAGTGATGCTGTGATCTATGTATAAATGAACTGACCTAGCCAGTTAAACATGTGTGTAATTGAATCAGCCATACGCTGTTTGGGATTTGTTACTTTACTTTGATGCGGTGTCTTAGCTGTAACAGTGGCATGTTATATATTTTTGTTGTTTATCTGTCTTATTGTACTGTGTGAACTGGGAAAAATTTCTTAAATGAAGAAAGTTTAAAAAAAAAAAAAAAAAAAAGGAACATGGTGGATACCCTCAACCTCTCCACACAAGAAGCCGTGGAGGATGAGAATGAGGCCAAGTTCCTCAACGTGATGGGGCTGGTGCCCACCAAGAGGTTACTGCTGCTAGGCCATAAGTCCCTCAAGAAAGCATCTCTTAATTAACAGGGGTTGACAGGAAGACAAACAAAAAGTACCAAATGGACAGGTCTAGTGCTGACTACCTTTTTAACCACCCAGACCATGAGGGTGTGGTTCAACCTGCAGCTTGTGACAAGGCTAGAGTCTTTCTTTCCCTACATCCCCTGATAAGGATTCCTGGAAACTCAACAGCATGGGGGGAAAAGGATACCTGGCAGCATTTCTCCTTCTTAGACAGGCTGCCTATATGGCTTATAGAGCCCAGTACCAAAAGGCTCTCTGGTCATCAGTGCTGGCCATGAGTGACAGGGCCATCGATCTGGCAGAAACTGCCATGACTGCCCTGGACGCGACCAAGTACCAGTTTCGCATGGCAGTTGATGCCAGTGATACTGCTTCCAGGATTATGACACTAGTTGTCTCCATGAGGAGGTTTGCTTGGCTCATAAGCATCAGTCTTTCTCAGGACATCTAGGCCAAGGCCATGGATTTCCCTTATGAGAACAGTTTGCTCTTTGGTGGCAAAACAGAGGCTTATATGAAGAAGGTGGAGAAGTATAAAGCCACCTTTAGAAGCAATGCTTCTAGGGACAAGCCCTCCACTTCCTACAGAGTGCAGGGAAGTGGAGGTAGGTGTAGGAGTCTCTACCCCAGACCATTTATTCAGGCCCAGGCAGCCCTTAACTACCAGCAGCCCAGGGGGTATTTTTAGAGGCAGGGCCAAAAGGCCTCCAAGCAGTCTGACCCGGCTGCAGCTGCCAGGGCCCAGCCCAAGCAAACCCCCTGACGTGTTTATCCAGGTCACCACCCCGCCCCCAATTGGAGGCAGGCTGGCTCAATTCTTCTGACAATGGGAAACCATTACCACAGACTAGTGGGTCCTGTAGGTAGTGAGCCAATGCCAGTCACTAAACTTCATATCCTTTCCCAGGTTGCAGGGTCACAAAATATTCAAACCTGCAGCCACAGCAGAGAATACCCCCCTAGAGCTGGAGGTCAAAAAGCTACTCCAGTTAAGAGCAGTAGAAACATGGAAACAGAGAATTTGACAGCAGATAAGGACCGCTTCTCCCACCCAGTCTGCTCATTTCCCTACCTATTGGATAAGCTGCAGATTCTAGTTAACCAACAGCCTTCTTCCTCCAACCCCCACTATATTTGCCTTATTTCAAACAACATGAAGTCTTGCTGTATTCAGACATAATGCAGTTAGCCCCAGCACTTGAACTGCCCCGGAGAGGAAAGAGTTAACTCTATGCAGAAGCATAGAACGTTCAGCTCGAGCTCGGTTTTCAAACCTCTGTCTGTGGTACTTCCCAGTGTAACCGTCAGATTCTTTACTCCACCTAACAGTGAAGTCGCGATGGAGATTTCCGCTGCTTGGTTCGGTAAAAGTAAAGTGTTCGGTTTAAACTGCATCATTTTTTGTTATTTTCAGATTTCCAGTCCCTGTCTACGGTACAGATAGTGAGTAGATAGGTAGTGACTGTGTTTTATTTTGGTGAAAAAGTGGAAATTGTCTTTTTCTTCGGTTTCTTCCCAGTCAGTCCGGTTTGGAACCAACTTTAAGTTTAATTTCTTTTTTTCTGGGATTAGTGTGGTGTTCCGGTACTGATCGGTTTCAAAAGAACCAGACTTCTTGCTGGTTCTTTTAAAAAGCCCGTGACACAATTTGTGACCAATCGGTTGTTATATTACCTGGCTTGAAAGCTGCAATAGGGTAATTTGTTAGGTTGGCCGTGTCTGAGAAACCCAAGAAGAAAACCGGTCCCACTGGGTTTCAACACTGTACTGAGTGTGGGG
This sequence comes from Neoceratodus forsteri, assembly GCA_016271365.2. Lineage (NCBI taxonomy): Eukaryota > Metazoa > Chordata > Ceratodontiformes > Ceratodontidae > Neoceratodus > Neoceratodus forsteri. The sequence goes on along the minus strand of CM028136.1, from coordinate 51,088,377 downwards.
AGGCCTTTGCTAAGGCCGACCCCCACCTCATCTGTGTTTATTGTCTGGGGTTTGATCACCTCAAGTCAGACTGCCAAATCTGTAAAAACTTTCCTAAATCCACTCTAGATAAAAGACTGAGTAGGTTGAAGGAAAGGGAGGCCGAGAAGTCCGGATGTCCAGCCTGATGCGGTTGCGGCCGAACCTGAGGAGGTGTCTACTGACCTAGGCGATACCTCCTCAGGCAAAAGGAGAGCCGACCCTGAGGGGTGGGTTCCGTCAAAGAAAAAGCACAAGTCTGCCGGTTCGGATCCTACATCCCACTCTCCAACTGTGGACGAAATAGCCAAAGCGATTAGTATTGTCCAAACGCTTAGACCGGTTCCGTCCAAACCGGTACTGCCGGTTCGGCAGTCAGTTCGGTCGGATCTGTCTCCTCCGGATTATGACCCAGATGCTTATTGAGGAGTGGGAGAGAGCCGAAGACTATCCCGGTGATGATGGCGATGATGCTGACGATGAGGGGGGTCTGGATGTGCCCATTGAACCGGACATCTCCCCAGACAGGCCTCAGGTGTCTCTCCTTCCAGGCTCTCTGAGTCCCCTTCACACTTTTTGTTCTACAAAAAGGTGGCACAAACCCTGCAGCTTCCCTTTGTTGAAGCCGCAGAGGAGGATGAAGAGCCTGATTTTGTGGAAATGATGGACATCCCAGAGTCCAAAAAGCTGTCTATCCCTCTTCATAAATCCTTGGGGAAACAGACACACAAAATTTTACAAACTCCTAATTCAGTGCCTCCTGTGGATAAGAGAATGGACAGGAGGTATTTGTTATCAGGCTCAGCTGCGGAGTTCCTTTATAGTCATTGCAGCCATGTTGGGGTAGTGCAGGCTGCAGCCTGTGACAGGACTAACATTCCTTTGGCTTCCCCGGATAAGGACTCCAGGAAAGTGGATGCCATGGCCAAAAAACAGTATTTGGCATCCTCTTTGGGACTCAGGCAGGCTACTTATATGGCCTCACAGCCAGGTACCAGAAATCCAGATGGGACACTGTTCTGAACAGGCTAAACAGGCCTCCCAGCTAGCCAAGGAACTGGAGGTGGTGGCTGCTGATGGAATTGAGGCATCCAAAATGCAGTTTCATGCTGCTGTAGACTCCAGTGATGTGGCATCTAGAGTCACGGCTACATCTGTGTCTCTCAGAAGACATGCTTGGCTCAGATGTACTAGCCTTTCACAGGATACCCAGACTAAGGCTATGGATTTTCCTGTAGTAGGTAACACTCTGTTTGGGGAGCAGACAGAGGCTTACATGAAGAAAATGGATGAATTACAGGACCATGTACAGAAGTGCACAGGCCAAGGAAAGGCAGGCCACTCCGCACAAGCATCAGTCTAGGGGCAGGGGCAGGCCCTTTCAAAGGCCTTTTTACCAAGCCCAGGCCTCCTCTCCCTTCCCACAGAGGGGGTTCTTCAGAGGGAGGGGCAGGAGGGGGATGAGCAGAGCTGCTCCGTACTCCTCTCAGTCTAAGGCTTCTGCCAAGCAGACACCCTGATGTGTCAGCCCGGGTTGACTCCCCATTTCCAGTAGGAGGCAGGCTGGCTTACTACTTCCAGGCCTGGAAGTCTGTGACCTAGGACAAGTGGATCCTGGAAATAGTAAGCCAGGGACTGGCCCTCAGCTTCAAAAAATTTCCAAAAAAGAGGGCCAAGTCTTTTCCACCTGCATCAGTCTCAGAAACCCTTGCCCTAGAGGCAGAGGTTTCCTCTCTTCTAGCTCTCAGAGCTATAGAGAAAGTTCCTACTCAGCACAGGGGGAAAAGGACTGTATTCCAGGTACTTCGTTACCCCAAAGAAAACAGGAGTGGTGACCCATCCTAGACCTAAGGTATCTGAACAAACACATTTCAAAGCCCAAATTCAAAATTTTAACTCTGGGAATAATCCTTCCCCCTCTAAGGCCAGGGGATGGGCTAGCATCTCTGGACCTCAAGGATGCCTACTTCCATATTCCTATCAGGTGCTCCCACAGAAAATAACTCAGGTTCGAGTTGCCTTCAGGCCATTACCAATTCAGAGCCATGCCATTCGGCCTACCATCAGCTCCAAGGGTGTTCACAGAGTGCCTTGCAGTAGTGGTGGCTTACTTCAGAAGACAGGGTATCACCATCTTCCCGTATCTCGACGACTGGCTTTTAGTGGGTCAGTCACCTTTACAGGTTAAGTCAGCTAATCAAACTACCCAGGACCTACTCATCTCCCTGGGGTTTCTTCTCAGTCTTTCAGTGTCTGTACTTGAACCAGTTCAACTTCTCACCTTTATAGGCATAGAGCTGGACACTGTACAAGTAAAAGCCTTCCTTCCCCTGGCAAGGGTAAAGGCCCTAGTGGATCTCACTTCCTCCTTTCGACCTCAAGTCTCCCGCCCAGCAAGACAGTTCCTCCAGCTCCTTGGCCACAAGGCTGGACCTTCAGGGGAGAGGCCAGTGAAGCCTAAGGTGACTCCACTAAGGGTCACTGTGAAGTCCTCAGAGGCGCAAGCTTCGGCCCCACCTTCCAAGGCCAGGCCACGGCGCCACCAGTCAAACACGCCTCGGGTCCAGAACACTCCACTGCCCCGGTCAAGACCCGTCATCAGTCCCCTTACACCAGGTAGACGGGAGAAAAGGAACCCACGGTGAAATCGATATAAGCTGGGTGGGCGTTTCCACGGCTGCGGGATCTGCTGAACAGCTAGAGAAGATGAAGGCTTTTGAAGAAGAAGCTGCTCAAGCTTCAGCCAGCTGAAGTTTCTTTGTGCCTGTCAACCTTGGTTCCTCCTTCACAGGTTACTTCAGGGAGCTGTGCCAGTCTCTCCCCACCAGGGGTGAGGCGCCCTTGGGCTCGCACTCCTCCCACCCTCGGAAGAGGGACAAGGATCCAAAGTCTTCAAAAAGGAGATGTTCCTGGGACCGAGAGAGGTCCGAGTCCCAGGACACTGCGACCTTGACTTCGGTCGAGATCGCTTCCTCGGCCGTCGGCTTCACAGATCTTCCGTCTGGCCAGGCAGAGACTGAGGAATCAGCTGAACTGGCCGAGATTGTTCTCGAGCCAATTTCGCCGACTCCGGTTGACGATCCTTTAGAAGGGACCCCGGTCCTTTCTTTCCCCGATGACGAGACACTTCCTTCAGGTGTCCCCATCAAGGGAATTGATCCGGAGCCTCGATTTTCCTCGAGCCCAGTTTCTCCCGATTCTGGCCGACGCCATCGGTCTCGATCAAGGACTCGGCCTTCTTCTTCGGTGGGAAAACCGAAGAAAGGCCACCGGCATTCAAAAAAGAGGCGCCGCCACAGATCCTCATCCTTCTCGGAGAAGGAGAAGCTTCGAAGGAAACTTTGTCGACGCTATGAGGAGCTTATGTGACAACAGCTGATTTTGGCTGGGCAGAAGACAGCTACGTCGTCCACCCCGGCCATTACTTGGCTGGTTCCTCAAGGGACGCCGCCAACCCCTTTGGACCCGAAATCTTCGGTTCTAGGAGCATAGATATGTTGTTCATCCACACTGTCTGGCATTGTCCCTTTCCCCTTTAAATCTTGCTGGAAGTCTTCAATCTGGCTCCTCCCACCCACCCAGGTGATAAATACCTCAGCTCCGCCCCATGACGCCAGATCTTCCTTTCCGCTGGAAGATACAGGTTCCCTCGTGCTTTTTTGCAGCGATTGAGGCCCTGGAGTCTAATCGACGGTTTTCACCGCATCTTGTCGCTTTGAAACTCGTAAGAGTATACGACTCGGATCCGAACGTTTCGGACATGGATGACAAGTCGTCCCCCGGGTTTCGCCGGTGTCCTTGTGGACAAAAAATTTTGCGCACCGATCCCCACCTCTCGTGCGTTTATTGCCTCGGTACCGTGCATGATACCTCGCAATGCACTATTTGCTCTGCCTTCCATCCCACCGTTCTGGAGGACCATCAGGCGAGCCTTAAGCTGGGGAGACCGGAGCTTCGCAATCCACCGGTGAAATCGGAGGAGGCCAGGTGGGCGGTTTCTGCGGCTGCGGGATCCGCCGAGCAGCTCGAGCAGATGGCGGCCTTCGAGGAAGAAGCTGCCAAAGCTTCGGCCAACTGAAGCTTCTTCATGCCACTCAACTTGGGCTCCACCTTCACAGGATCCTTTCGGGAGTTGTGCCAGTCTCTCCCTACTAAGGGTGAGGCGCCCTTGGGCTCGCACTCCTCCCTATCCAAAAAGAAGGATCCAAAACCGTCTTCTTCTAGCCGAAGAAGACGCTCCTGGGACCGAGAGCGGTCCGACTTCCAGGAGCAAGGGGTCACGACTACAGTCGAGATCGCCTCCTCGGCTGCCGGTTTTTCAGACCTTCCGTCTGGCCAAGGCACTGAAGTCGAGGACACGGCTGAACCGGCCGAGATTTCTCTCGACCCGATCGAGCCGTTGTCACCGACGCCTGTCAACTACTCTCTGGAGAGAACGCCTATTCTCTCCTTCCCCAATGAGGAAACCCGTCCCGCAGGTATCCCGATCGAGGGCCAGGAGCCAGAACCTCGGTTTTCACCGAGTCCAGCTTCCCCTGACTGACAGAGCCGACGCCGTCAGTCTCGATCGAGGAGTAAGTCCTCTTCGGTCGGTAGACCCAAGAAGGGACACAAACACTCCCGGAAGAGGAGCCGCCACCGTTCCTCATCCTCCTCTGATGAGGAGAGGCTCCGACGGAAACTCTGTTGACGCTATGAGGATCTTACGTGGCAGCAACTTCTGCTAACAGGCCAGAAGCCGGCTACCCCGGCAGTTCCGGCTATCACTTGGCCTCAGCCTCTTATGCCGACACCGACTTCTTCGGCTTCTAGGGCTCCGGTCCCTTTGGCCCCGTGCGCCTTTTGGCTCAGCCGGCTATAGGCTCCCCACCAATTTTGGTGGAACCTCCACCAAAACAGCCCCTGGGAGGGGTTCCCTCTAAGGAGGACCGACAGTCTTTGGGTCTTCCTCACAGACTGTCGACATGTCACCCCTGATCGCCCTAGGCGTATCAAGGGAGATTTAGGTGGGAAGCCTTTGTATCTGGACTCCTCCGATTCGGATAATACCAGCCTTCATTTTCATGATGAGCTGTCGGTGTCAGGCTTTGAAGAAGGGCCGTCCTCCTTCCAGGGCATCCTTTGACTCATTTCAGAGTCCACAGGAATGCCTTTGCAGCCTATTCAGAAGAAGGCAGAATATCCCCTCACGGATATTCTTAAGAGGGGGGATACCCCGACGGAGGCCTTTCCAGTGGCCGAAGCCATATTTGGCCCGGCTCTGGAACTCTGGCAGCGTCCAGCCTCCTGCCCGGCTCCATCTGCCCGCATGGCCTGCAAGTACGCGGTGCCCACAGGGTCCTTGGTGGGGTTTACTGAGCACCCCTCGGCGGAAAGCCTTGTGACTGCCTCAGTATTCAGGTGAATGGGCAGCTCTGCGGATACTGACCGCCCTCCGAACAAGGAGTCCAAACTTATGGACCACTTGGCCCGGAAGGTCTACGCAGCATCATCCTTGGGCCTTCCTCAGGCAAGCTCAGCAGTGATCATGGCACACTTCTCTCATGCCCTTTTGGGGTCACTTGATGAAGTTCTTCCTCACCTCCCATCAGACATGCAGACCACGGTCAAGCAGGTCCAGGACCAGGGCCGGGCTGTTGCCAAACAACAGCTCCAGACAGCTCTGGACATTGGTGATTCCTGTACCCGTTCACTAGCAGCAGCGGTAGCCTCTCACCGCAGGGCTTGGCTGAGGTTATCCTCCTTTCCCGTGGATACTCAGCACAAGCTAGCTGACGTGCCCTTCCTTGGCACCGACCTCTTCGGTCCGGGAGTGGCAGGTCATCTTCAGCGCATTGAGCAGTCTAATGCCACCTTAGATGCCACCTCTGCTAAGGGTTCTTCAGGCAAGAACCAGCAGAAGTGCAAGAAGAAGCCTTTTCGGCATTCTTCCCCTGCAGTCAGACAGCCCTCTTTCCAGGGGAGGTCAGCAACAGCAGCAGGCTCAAGCTTGGTGCCCTAGGCCCAAGCAAGGTCCCCAGCAGCCCCGCAAAGGAGGCCGAGGTGCTGGTCCAGGTGCCTCCTCCTCCTCTAAGCCTGCACAGTGACAAGTCGGGGGTGGCCTCCCCCACACCCGTCATGCCAGCTCTGGGTCCTCCTGTGGGGGGCCGACTCCGCCACTTCCTTTCCGCCTGGTCCGGTATCACTTCGGACAGGTGGGTTCTGGAAGTGGTCGGGCAGGGTCTGCCCCTAGAGTTTGAGCAGTACCCCCCCCAGCCGAGCCCGTGCCCCATGGGAGGAAAGGATCTCAGTTGGCACCCAGTCTGCCCTTCAGGACGACATTGCGCAACTCCTCCTCAAAGAGGCGGTTGCCCCGGTGCCGGATCCTCCTTCAGACCCAGTCTTCATCTCCAGGTATTTCCTGGTGCCCAAGCGGACGGGGGGTTGGCGCCCCCCATTCTAGATCTCCACGACCTGAATCGGTATCTCAGGTCTCGCACCTTCCGGATGGTAACTCTGAACCAGATCATACCATCCCTGGAGCGAAACTTGTGGTTCTGTACACTGGATCTTCAGGATGCTTTTTACCACGTCCCAATCTGTCCGTCCCATCAGCAGTTCCTCCGCTTTAGGGTCGAAGGGACCCTGTACGAGTTCAGAGCCATGCCGTTCGGCCTGTCATTGGCCCCAAGGGTCTTCACCAAATGCATTGCAGTGGTGGCAGCCCATCTACGGCGTCAAGGGGTTCGTATTTACCCCTATCTAGATGACTGGCTCCTAGCGGGTTCCTCCCTTCAGGTGGTGGAGAGGTCCAGGGACCTGACCCTCCGAACCTGCTCTCACTTGGGCCTTCTGATCAACGAGGCCAAATCAGAACTCGTACCTTCTCAGGTGATGGGCTTCATCGGGGCAGAGCTCAACTCTTGTCAAGCCAGAGCTCGGCTCCCGGCAGACAGGGCGAAGATTCTCTCCTCCTTTGCTCGATCATTTCTGGTTGGGCACTTGCGCCCTGCCTGGGACTTCCTGCGCCTCCTGGGTTACATGGCGGCGTGCACCTCAGTGGTCCGCTGGGCCAGACTGCACATGCGCCCCCTTCAGTGGGAGCTGGCTGCCTAGTGGTCTCGGCGTCAGGGTCTCTTCGACCAGCTGATCACAGTCACCCAGAGGATGTGGGATGCTCTCCAATGGTGGACCATCCCGAGTCATTTGCAGGAAGGAGTCCCGTTTGTCCGCCCGAGCCGATGGTCGTCCTTACGACCGACGCCTCTCTCATGGGCTGGGGAGCCCACATGGGGGACAACAGAGCCCACGGGTTCTGGACCCCTGAGGAGTCCCGATGCCACATCAACCTGCTGGAGCTCAGAGCAGTCAGACTGGCACTGTCAGCTTCTGCTCCTCAGCTCTGGGGTCAAGTGATTCAAGTCCAGACGGACAATACCACGACCATGTACTACCTCAACAAACAGGGCGGCACGCACTCCCATCTGCTGTGCAAGGAGGCGCTCCGGATCTGGACCTTCTTCAGCCGGCTGGAGGCAGATCTTCTAGCCATCCATGTGGCAGGAGTCGCGGACCAACTGGCGGATGCTCTCAGCCACATAGGCCAGACATCCCACGAGTGATCTCTCCATCCAGAGGTAGCTTGTGACCTGTTCTCCCGTTGGGGCAAACCGTTGGTGGACCTGTTTGCCTCCAGGGAGAACACCAAGCTGAGGCTGTACCATGCCCGCCCCCTCAGCGGGGTTGCGCTGCACCGGATGCCTTCGAGGCCGTGGACCCCAGGCCTCTTCACGCCTTCCTCCATTTCCCTTGATTCACAAGGTGTTACTCAAGGTGAGGAGGGACAAGGCGAAGGTGATTCTGGTAGCCCCAGATTGGCCACGCCAGTTCTGGTATCCAGATCTCCTCAGCCACAGCTGCAGGTCCCTGGAGCGGCTGTGTACATGCCCGGACCTGATATCGCTGAACCAGGGGAAGGTCTTCCACTCGGACCTTCAATCCCTGCACCTCACAGCCTGGTTCCTGAGCAGCTAGAGTTCCAGGGGTTGGGTCTTTCTGAGGATGTCTACACCGTGGTGGAAGCATCTCGAAAAGAATCGACCAGGAAATGTTATGCCTTCAAATGGAAAAGATTTTCCATTTGGTGTCAAGGAAAAAGCCTGGACCCCTTATCCTGCTCTGTGGCTAACATTCTAGACTACCTTTGGTCCCTCTCCAAAGGGGGTCTTCGGTCATCAACCCTTAGGGTGCACCTAGCAGCCATCTCTGCTTACCGGGCACAGGCCGGTCAGCCGACGTTGGCTCAGGAGACGGTGATCGGGTGCTTTTTCAAAGGCCTGGATCACATATCCCCTCCAGTGCGTGAACCTCCACCTCCGTGGGATCTTTTGCTGGTTTTGGCAAAGCTCATGGGCAAGCCATTCGAACCCATGCACAAGTGTGAGTTCTCGCACTTGTCGTGGAAGACTGCCTTCCTGGTGGCTATCACGTCAGCCAGAAGGACAGGGGAGCTCCAGGCGCTTTCGGTGGACTCCCCTTATCTGGTCTTTCACAGGGACAAAGTTGTCCTGCGCCCCCACCCAAAATTCCTTCCGAAGGTGGTGTCAGAGTTTCACCTCAACCAGGTGTTGACTCTGCCGGTATACTACCCTAACTACACCTCGGATGCCGAGTACAGGTTCCATACTCTGGACCTCAGGCATGCTCTCTCCTGCTATAAGGAGAGGACGGCGGAAATTCAGGGAGAGGTTCGCCAGCTGTTTGTCACCTATGCTGAAGCCGCTTCTGGCAGACCTGCAGCTAAACGGACTATTGCAAGATGGATTACATCATGCATAAGTCTGTGTTATGAATTGTCGGGCAAGGAGCCTCCCAAAGGGATAAGGGCTCATTCTACCCGCCATACTGCTGCTTCGGTGGCTGCTTTCAGGGACATCCCTATCCAGGAAATCTGTCGGGCTGCTACCTGGAAGTCAGCAAACACCTTTATTACCCATTACCACATCGACCTAGAGTCACAACGTGATGCTGGTTTTGGGGCCTCGGTTCTCCAATCTCTGTTTCCTAAGTAGGGTGTGTGTGTCTTGCCTCCCTCCTCCCGGAGAACTGCTAGGAGTCTGCCAGACAGTGTGGATGAACAACATATCCACGTTCCTAGAAGAACAGGTTACTCACCTGTAACAGTAGATCTTACTTCGAGAGGGCTCTTGCAGTAGGTAATTACATATAGGACTGATGCCGGCCGGCGGCAGGACCCCACGGAAAAATTTCTAGCTAGCAGTCCCTGGTGAGGGACCGTCCCCACGTCAGGTGACCGGCGTCAGACGACGTCGGTATAAAGGGGCGGTCTCGGACGCCCGCCTTCCAGTTCTTTCCCCCCGTCAGCTCGTGCAGCGCCTCGCAGTGAAGTTCCTATCACCAGTCCTGTTACTGTCGTCGGGTTTTCCGAAAAGTTTCAGTATTTTGTATTTTCTATCATCAGGTGAACGTCGGTATATGTCGTCCCCTTCAAAAAATAAGTGCGACTTGTGCGGCGCCCAACTGCCTCACAAAGACAGTCACTCCCTCTGCCTTTTCTGTTTAGGCCCCGACCACGCGGTCGACAAGTGTCCGCACTGCCTTCATTTCAACGCGGCCACCCGCAGACAACGCCAGCAGTCTCTCGAAGCCCATCTCCTCAAGAAGAAGATGTCCGTGATGGAGAAGGAGTTGAAGAAACTTCGGCAGGCGTCGACCTCCCCTGAAGAGTATAAGAAGCGGGACAAGGAAAGGCACCAGGAGAAGGCCTCCTCCTCCTCCGTGACTCCGGCCGGAGTCACGGGCAAGGTGACGTCCCCTCCGGGGGATCACCCGACGGCAGCCTCCAAGGCTTTGGAGGAGGCATCGGCCCACCCGTTGGGTTCGCGTTCCTCCTTCCCGGCAGGTACTCAGCATAAGCTTGCTGATGTGCCCTTCCTGGGGACCGACTTGTTCGGTCCAGGAGTGGCAGGTCACCTTCAACGTATAGAGCAGTCCAGTGCCACCTTGGATGCTACTTCTGCCAAGGGTTCTTCGGGCAAGAACCAGCAGAAGAGAAAGAAGAAGCCATTTCAGCACTCATCCCCTACGGTCAGGCGGCCCTCCTATCAAGGAGGTCAGCAGCAACAGCAGCAGCAGGCTCAAGCTTGGTGCCCGCAGCCCAAGCAGGGTCCTCAACAGCCCCGTAAGGGAGGCCGAGGCGCAGGTCCTGGAGTCTCCTCCTCCTCTAAGCCTGCTCAGTGACGGGTTGGGGGTCGCCACCCCTACACCCATCACGCCAGTTCTGGGTCCTCCCTTGGGGGGGTCGGCTCCGCCACTTCCTTTCCGCCTGGTCCGCTATAACTTCGGACAGGTGGGTTCTCGAAGTGGTCGGTCAGGGGCTGCCTCTGGAATTCGAGCAGTACCCTCCCAGCCGAGCCCGCGCCCCTCGGGAGGAACAGATCTCTGCATGCACCCATTTGGCTCTTCGAGACAACATGGCTCAGCTCCTCCACAAGGAGGCAGTAGCCCCAGTGCTGGATCCCCTGACAGACCGAGGCTTTGTTTCCAGGTACTTTCTGGTGCCCAAGCGGACGGGGGATTGGCGCCCTATCCTAGATCTCCACGACCTGAATCAATAAGTCAGGTCCCACAACTTTCGGATGGTCACGCTGAACCAGATCATTCCATCCCTGGAGCGAAACGTGGTTCTGTTCACTGGATCTACAGAATGCATTTTTCACGTTCCAATCCATCCGTCCCACCATCTGTTCCTCCACTTCAGGGTTGAAGGGACCCTGTACGAGTTCCAAGTCATGCCGTTCGGCCTGTCATCGGCCCCTCGGGTCTTCACCAAATGCATTGCAGTGGTGGCGGCCCACCTTCGGCGTCGAGGAGTCAGAATCTACCCTTATCTCAATAACTGGCTCTTGGCAGGTTCCTCCCTTCAGGAGATGGAGAGGTCCAGGGATCTGGCCCTCCAAACCTGCTCCCAACTCGGCCTCCTGTTCAACGAGGCCAAGTCGGAACTCGTGCCCTCTCAGATGATGGGCTTCATCGGGGCAGAGCTCAACTCTTGTCAAGCCAGAGCTCGGCTCCCGGCGGACAGGGCAGAGGTTCTCTCCTCCTTTGCTCAATCATTTCTGGTTGAGCACTTGCGCCCTGCCCGGGACTTTCTGCACCTTATGGGTTACATGGCAGCGTGCACCTCAGTGGTCCATTGGGCCCGGTGGCATATGCGCCCCCTCCAGTGGGAGCTGGCCGCCCAGTGGTCTCAGCGATATGGTCACTTCGACCAGCTGATCACGGTAACCCAGAAGATGTGGGACGCTCTCCAATGGTAGACCGCCCCAGACCGGTTGCAGGAAGAGATCCTGTTTGTCCACCCCAAGCCGACAGTCGTCCTTACGACCAGTGCCTCTCTCATGGGCTGGGGAGCCCACATGGGGGACAACACAGCCCATGGGTTCTGGACCCCCGAGGAGTCCCGATGCCACATCAACCTGTTGGTGCTCAGAGCAGTCAGACTGGCGTTGTCAGCTTTTGCTCCTCAGCTCCAGGGTCAAGTGGTTCAAGTCCAGACGGACAATACCATGACCATGTACTACCTCAACAAACAGGCAGCACGCACTCCCGTCTGCTGTGCAAGGAGGCGCTCTGCATCTGGAACCTCATAAGCCGGTTGGAGGAGGATCTCCTAGCCATCCATGTGGCAGGAGCCTCGAACCAGCTAGCGGATGCTCTCAGCCGCATAGGCCAGACATCCCACGAGTGGTCTCTCCATCCAGAGGTAGCTTACAGCCTGTTCTCCCATTGGGCAAACCGATGGTGGACCTGTTTGCCTCCAGGGAAAACACCAAGCTGAGGCTGTATCATGCCCGCTCCCCTCAGTAGGGTTTGCTGCAGGGGGATGCCTTCTCGAGGCCGTGGACCCCAGACTTTCTCTACGCCTTCCCTCCAGTCCTCTTGATCCACAAGGTGTTACTCAAGGTGAGGGGGGACAAGGCGAAGGTGATTCTGGTAGCCCCAGACTGGCTGCGCCAGTTCTGGTACCCAGATCTCCTCAGCCTCAGCTGCAGGCCCCTGGAGCAGCTTTGTACACACCCGGACCTGATATCTGTCAACCAGGGGAAGGTCTTCCATCCGGATCTTCAATCCCTGCACCTCACAGCCTGGTACCTGAGCGGCTAGAGTTCCAGGCTTTGGGTCTTTCCGAAGATGTCTACACCATGGTGGAGGCATCCAGAAAGGAATTGACCAGGAAATGTTATGCCTTCAAATGGAAACGTTTTTCCATTTGGTGTCAGAGTAAGGGTCTGGAGCCCTTATCCTGTTCTGTGGCTAACATTCTCGACTACCTTTGGTCTCTCTCCAAAGGGGGGTCTACGGTCATCGACCCTTAGGGTGCACCTAGCAGCCATTTCTGCTTACCGGGTGCGGGCCGGTCAGCCAACATTGGTGCAGAAGACAGTGGTTGGGCACTTTTCCAAAGGCCTGGATCACATATCCCCTCCGGTGCGTAAACCTTCACCTCTGTGGGATCTGTTGCTGGTACTGGCAAAGCTCATGGGCAAGCCATTCGAACCCATGCACAAATGAGAGCTTTCACACTTGTCATGGAAGACTGCCTTCCTGATGGCCATCACGTCTGCCAGAAGGACAAGGGAGCTGCAGGTGCTTTCGGTGGACTCCCCTTATCTGGTCTTTCACAGGGATAAAGTTGTCCTGCACCCCAACCCGAAATTCCTTCCGAAGGTGGTGTCAGAGGTTCACCTTAACCAGGTGTTGACTCTTACGGTTTACTACCCTAATTACACCTCGGACACCAAGTACAGGCTCCATACTCTGGACCTGAGACGTGCTCTCTCCTACTACAAGAAGAGGACAGTGGAAATTCTTGGAGAGGTTCGCCAGCTGTTTGTCACCTACACTGAAGTTGCTTCTGGCAGACCTGCAGCCAAATGGACTATAGCAAGATGGATTACATCATGCATAGGTCTGTGCTATGAGTTGGCAGGAAAGGAGCCTCCCAGAGGGATAAGAGCTCATTCTACCCGCCATACTGCTGCATCAGTGGCTGCTTCCAGGGACATCCCTATCCAGGAAATCTGTCGGGCTGCTACCTGGAAGTCAGCAAACACCTTCATTACCCACTACCACATCGACCTTGAGTCACGCTGGGATGCTGGTTTTGGAGCCTCAGTTCTCCAGTCTTTATTTCCTAAGTAGGGGCGGCGCCTTGCCTCCTCCTCCTCCCAGAGAACTGCTTGAGTCTGTCAAAAGTGTGGATGAACAACATATTCGCTCCTAGAAGAACAGGTTACTCACCTGTAACAGTAGTTCTAGGAATGGTATATGTTGTTCATCCACACACACACCCGACCTCCCCGGCTTCGGGCACACAACCTTGCTTCCAGCGGGCTGAAGTCTGGCGTCATGGAGCGGAGCCGAGGTATATACCACCCGGGTGGGTGGGAGGAGCCAGCTTGAAGACTTCCAGCAAGATTTAAAGAGGAAGGGGACATGCCAAGAAGTGTGAATGAATAACATATACCACTCCTAGAATTACTGTTACAAGTGAGTAACCTGTTCTTCCCGGCCTGGCTGTTGTTACTGTGCCTTATATTGTTTTAAGGTGACACAGAGGCAGACTTAGAAGGCATGTTTCTGTTTAATTTTTTTTTTGTTTGCCCCTTTAAATGAGGTTTTTAGGCAAAAAATATGACAGAACTTACAATTTTAAAGTTGTGCTGTGGACCTGAACAATTTAAACAAAGCTCATGACAGTCTGCCCTTGTCAGGAGCTGGAAACAGTTTTTCCAGTTTTTTGAAACTGAAGGTCCATAAGGACTCTCTGATATACCAATTTGCGAGAACCTTAAATTTACAGAAAACTATTCCCAAAAACGATGCAGTACAAGAGCCCAAACGTAAAAAGCGACTCTTGTACTGAGGAAATGGAGTACAGTTCTTACGTTGAAGAGACTACGCCTTTCAATTTGAACAGTCCCTGTTAATTGGACAGAAAGACAAAGACAGACAGAAACGGAAGGTGAAAGCCTTCCGCTTTCAGTAATTTGTAAGGTCCAGAAATACCAAACTACTGATGATTTAAATAAAATGTGGTTTAATAGCTGAAAATAGACAAAAAGAAAACATGAGCCATCTGGGATATTCTCCGGTTGCTAGGAATCACTCGGGACCTGGAAAAGCAATAAATAACTGAAAAAACCCTAGTTAGCACAGAGTAATCGAAAAAAGTAACTGAAGTTGCACTCTAAATAGAGTACAAAATAAATACCCTGACTGGGGCACCACTTGAGCTCAGCCCTGCTACAGCCATTTTCTAGGGCTGGGGGGGCACATGAGGATGGTGTAACCTGCTCCTAAAGCTTGTTACTGTAAACACTGTGGTGCACGGTTGAATGGACAACTCTGGAAAATTAGTTTTAGCCTTTTTAACCCCAGGAATCACTTAGTGTTTACACTTTATACAGTTCCCTCAGCAAAGAGTGGCGCCTCAGAGATAGAATCTATGCAGATTATTAGAATCTGGAATGTAGATTCAAACTCTGCATCCAGTCTCCACTCTAGGCATTGCGCAGATGTGTTTCTCTGCTCGAAAAGAACAGTCGCCCTGCAGTGAACTCTGGTAACGGTCTTTCTCGGATATTACCTGTAAGCTGAGCAAGGGATTCTGTCTTTGCAGCTTGGAAATTCAGATCACCCTTCCACATTTCATAGCTCCCAACACTGGATATGCATAAAAAAAAAAGACTCCTTGGCATGCAAATATATAATGGCAGGCAGAGCTTTCAGTATCAAATCTAGTAGTCTTTATTGTCTCATATAAAAGGATGCTGTCAGCCCCTTTAGGCCTCAAAGTATCTCTAGTTTAAAAAACACAGTGCCGGCCCACTGGTGTAGCAGAAAGATTTACTTCTGCAACGTGGGCGACCTGGGTTCAGGAACGGACTTGGGACGCTCGAGGGATGGCCGGGGCAGAGGTCGATTGAGTTGCTGTTGCTTACTCTCCACCTCCAAGGGGGGAGATGAGGGAGGAGTGCCTCCAGTCCTAGGGCTAAGAAAATCCTCCCTGGTGAACCCAGTGACGCCTTCCCCCCTGCCGACCTGTTGCCAGCCTGGGGTGCTCATCGCAACCCAGACACAGATCTGCTGGGGTTAACAGGGAAGGTCTCCGGTGGCTCTGCCCTGGGGGGTAATCCAGGGGGCACTGTGGCAGGAGGTCCTGGGTCTGTCTGCAGAAGCGGGGGCCGAGGGGACATCCACCGGTGTAAAAGCACAGTTAGTAAAAAAAAAAAAAAACACAGTTATGATTGGTTACATTCTGTAGAAATTGCTGATGTAGCTGGTAGTTTCATTCTGATTCATTTTTTCTTTTTAAATGTGAAAAACAGACTGCCCCCAATACTAGTGTTACCACACAAAAACATGTTTGTTTACATTCCTTGATCAACTCTCACTGCATCCTTCCTGGACTTGGGAATGCCTCCAACACAGTCAGTCTAGCCACTCATTCTGCAGTGCGAGGAGAAGAGACTGTTGCATCAACAGTGTCTGTACTGTTTGGGGGCGTTCCTAATGTTCAAGAAGTATGCATTAGAGTTGATCAAGGATTTTAAACAAAACAAGGTTGGGTATAACTACACCATTTCAGTTCTAGTTGGAGAGGAAGCACATAACCCACCCAGCAACATTAATGCATTTTTGAGAAGCTAAGCAATAAAAAAAAAGTATATTTTCAACTAGAAATAGTATGATGAAAAAAGGATTGACAGTGCTGACCCATCGGCACAGTGGTAGCGCTACTGCCCCTGACACCGGCAACCCAGGTTCGGGAACAAGCCTTACTCATCGGGGGACAGCCAGGGGGGGGGGGGTATCTGAGCATCCCATAGGTTGCTGGCCTCCTCTTTGAGGGGGAGGGGCTGTCACATCGCCCCGTTACCACCACCTGTGGATGCACGGGTGTTGGGATGGTATTCATGGTGTGGGGAGGGGAGGATGCCGTTAGGTGCTTGGCTGAGACTTGCAGCAGCACATCTACAGCCTGGACTTACATCCTTCGTGCCAGCATCCTCAGGGGCAGGGTTTCAGGGAAACAAGCAAGCTGAAAAATCAGTGTAAAAGTCCCCATTGCCACACAGCATGATCCCCGACAGCTGGAGGGGGGCATGGAGCATGGATGGTCATTATAACCACCAGCGAGCACCGCTGGCACTGGGAGAAAGAAAAATTTGTTATAAACAACAAAAAAAGAAAGGGTTGACAGTGTCCCTTTAAGGTGTATTGTGACAGGTTAAAATATACAGCTGTATCAGCAGGCCCGGTGGCGTTGAGGTTTGAGGCGCTGGTAGCCACACCCTGCACCATGCCGCCGATTTGAGTTGGGATGTGGACTTGGGTTCTCATGGTTCGGCCGGCAAGGGAGAGGATATAGCATCTGAAGGACTACTCTCCTCTCTCAGGGAGGGAGGGTTTCAGTGCCCGGCATTTGCCTGTCTCCAGCATTAGCTGGGGGCAAGGCAGTGGGGTCTGTCAGTGTAAGGTGGAAGGAGTGGCAGATGCCAATGCTGCACACACGGAAGCATGTGTGGAGACGTCTGGGTGGCCTTGTACACTGCCCCTCAGAAGAAAACAGGAAGAATGGTTTCCCGAGCTGCCACTGACCCCGACCACTCAGTAGCCCTGCTCCCAGACGAGTACCCTGGCCACACAGCATTGGCTTGAAGGTAAGTCCTGAAGAAAGGTCAGGGGAGCGGGGCTGGGGTGTCTGGCGTCTGGAGGGAGGCTTTGAGCCAAGGGAGAAAAATCACTAACTACAAAAAAAAGAAAGAAATATGGTGTGGTGTGGTATGGTACGGTACAGTGTTGCATTGCATT
Source organism: Neoceratodus forsteri (assembly GCA_016271365.2). Taxonomy (NCBI): domain Eukaryota; kingdom Metazoa; phylum Chordata; order Ceratodontiformes; family Ceratodontidae; genus Neoceratodus; species Neoceratodus forsteri. Next base: position 51,071,481 of record CM028136.1, on the reverse strand, counting down.
AGCGCCTCTTGCCTGGGTTTGTGCACACACTATATGGTGGGATAGTTACTCAAAGCAAGACCCACACACACATGCGTACCAATGGTTTGGGGACATGATAGGTGCACTGTAGGCCTATTTTGTGATTTTTTTTATTTATTTATTTTTTTTTAATATATTTTTTCTCTTCATGTCTATTGACTGAAACTCAGCCCACTGTACCTTTTCCCAGGCTGCTCTTAACCCTGACACAAGCCAGTGCTCTGTGGCTTGGTGAAGGGTTCACTCACCTTTCAGCAGCTGGGATATATAATAGATAGTCTGCATAGAGTCTGAGGACCCGTATGGAACCACATTTCTAGTTTTCCCCTCCCCAACATGCTAGCACCCAGTCAGTGGCACAAACATGCGTCTGTGAGTCTCCTCACTAAGCCTGCTGCATTTTCTGCTGACAGCCTCTTGTGATCAATGATGGTGACTTTTAATGTGCCTCGGCACTTCCGGACCCTACCACAAGGATTGCTACTGTGGCAGGAAATCCATCAGTTGTCCCCTCCATCCAGGACACAAGCCATGGCTAAAAGCACGACCTCCACCCTTGCACACCCAGGTGCAGAGATCTATGCTTATGATATGCTTCCTCTGGGATACTGAGCCTCCAAGTTTGCAGTGTTTTATTTCTCTCTCGCCTCCCAAGTAAGGCGCTGCTTCAGCAGTCGAACCCTCGCACATGTATCACTATGTGATGGTCCCTGGTACAGGGTATTGCTGGAGCTCTGTCTGGATATGTGGACCCTCTCCCCAGAGGCTGAGGGCCCTGACGCATAACACCTAGCCCTTTCCACCATAGTGAAAATTTCAGGCCCAGAATATAAACAACGGGCCTCCTGTGCAACATCACCTGCTAGCCAGGAAGATTTAGTTAAAACAACAAACACACAGTATTTTATAACCATTACATGCCTAGAATAAAAATAAAACTGATTTTTTTTTTTATGTTACCACACAATATTGTGGTGGGTTCAGCGATTCCAGTTATAAGCAGTGTTGATTGTGTGACAAGAGAGTGATCACCTATTCTAAACATCTGTTCTTTAAACCATTTTAGGACTGGACAGATATGTCTCTTTGTTGGTGGGGGCTCAGAGTATCCGAGATGTCATAGCCTTCCCCAAGTCCTTCCGGGGTCGCGACCTGATGAGCAGCTCTCCAGACTGGGTGTCCAATGAGGACTTGAAGCCATACCACATCCAGGTCAGCTGGCCTGCTGACTCTGAGAAAGATGAAAGAAATGCATGAACGGACAAAACTGCATAATGTTGAGGAGGGTACAGTGTTGTGGGAACTGCCACGCCCAGATTGCAGAGAGAGAGAGAGAGAGAGAGACACCTGTATGGGGGCTGCTGGCCCTGCGTCTGCTTCTTAAAAACAGCAGTGCAGTTCGGAGGCACACTACCCAGTTTCTGTTGCTGAAATTGGAACAGGTTGTTTTTATTGGTGCCAGAATCGGCTGTCTATAAGCCATACGTTATCACGGACTTGCAAGGGACCGGTGCTCCACGTGGTTTGGAGATGCAGAATTCGCTACACGCTCCTGACAGATTGTAGAATCAAGATCCAATATTGGCCATTTAATATCCATATCATGCAAGCATTTGTTTCAATAAATGTTATTTTTGAATACTTTTATATTGATTTTGAGTTGACGCATACTATATGTTTAAGTGTGGGGTAGGCTGTCTCATTGTCATATGGCAATCCTTTTGTGCAAACTCAGGCTGCGAGAACCCCGCAGCCAACAAGAATAAATCTGGGTCCTCTGAAGATATTGGAAGGATGGGTTGATACTAATGAACATTTTCAATCATGTATTTTGTTTTCCAAAAATAAAGAGATCCTTTTGTTTTGCTGGCGCTTCATTGAGATAAATTCAGCATAAGCAATACAAGCTTAGAAACCTACCATACAAATGATAGTAAATCAACACTCCATACAGAGATTGGACGACTCTCTACATGTTCATAGGAAAGTTTCAAGTCAGTGAGCATTAGCCCTTTTAGACTTGCCGTTTTTCATTGGGTGAATCCCAATCTTCCCTTTTGTGTAAGGTGTTTGTCCAGAGGCAGTTCAAAACTATTCATAGTTTAACATGCGCCCACATTTTCTTGGGACATGGATATGGTTCACATATCAGCTCTTCTAGCAGTTCTTCCTTAAGAGCTGATTTGTCAGAATGTCTTTAAGTAAAGCTCCTCTTACCACCTAGATGGTATATACTTCTGGCTCTGCCCTGTGACGTCAGATCATGCTTTCTGCTAGAAGAGTTCAGTCCCCTCCTTCACAGCTCTTCGAGTATTTTAGGGTCTTGATCAGTGCGCCATAGGCAAACTTCATCTTTATATTCAAAGCGTGACTACTTTTGGTATATTCCTCGGACCGCTTTTGTCTTAGATCATCGCTATGAAACATGAGGATTCTAAGCCCATGCTGGGATTCAAACAGTGTGTCGTGCAGACAGAAGATGTCACAGATGGACCCACACATGTCTTGCCTTTAATGTCTGGGTTCAACACACGATTTTGCTGGTTGCAGCCTTTGGCAGATGATGCTCCCTTCCTCCATGGAAGATAGGAAGCCTCGCCTTCTTCTCGGCCAGACGGCTGACAGAGACTTGAAATTGCTGGTCGGGGGGGGGGGTAGTCATAAGACAGCCTTTACTGGGGCAGGGTCTGTGGCATAACTTGCAGCCATGGAAGAGGCAGCAGCTCAGGCTGCTCCCTGCTGGGGTCAGCATTGGAACTTCCTACATGGGCTCCTTCCATGACTTGTGTTGGGCATTCGAGGTCTTCAGGGAGAGCTCTGCCCACCACAGCAAAAAAAACACATAAGTAAAAAGCACTTCCGCTGTTCGTGGGAACAGCAGATATTGTACTCCTCTCACTTTCTCAACTCCCCCCCCCAACTGTCAAGCACGCAGCTCCGGCCAGGCCCCTGTTGCCTGAGAGTAGGGTTGCTAGCTGCAGCGTACCCATGTTGGGCTTGCAAATGTCAACTCCAGTCGATCAGGCAGTCAACATTTTCTGAACACCATCAAACTGCTGTTGGAAGGGGTCGACGACAAGTCAATCTCGAAGACCCCAGTTCTCCTGCTTCTCTCTCAGGAGGACATTAAGTGATTGGTATCCCTGGCCGTCCCCACTCAGGACTAGCTTCCACCTAGGGTCATGCATTTGGCACTGGTGGAGGTAGTCTACACCACACCACCACCTGCATCTCCTTGATGTCAACCTCCAGGTCGATGGTCAAGGTTGCAGCCGAGGCATCAGTCGAGGGGCTCCTCAAATTCTCGATCTTGCTTGACCAGGAGGCATCGTCATCGGCACTCCTTGTCCTCCTGTTCCTCAGAAGGAGGGAGAGGCTCCACCACCAAATGTGGAGGTGTTAGGAGGAGTTCCTCTGGCACCAGTGGACCTTATCAGGGCAGGGTAGAGCTTTACCCTCAACGATGAGGAACAGGTGAGTTCGGTTGCTCTCCTATTAATTTGGAGGTGCTGTCTGGGGTCTGCCAACCAAAAGTATTCAGAAAAAACATAGGGTTTAGCCGCACTTCTAACAGAGCGAGAATTCAAAAGTTCAACAACACTGTATAAATTCACTGAGACCAGTAAGTTCAAATTAAATTGCATTTAATTTGCAAGTTTGGAGCAAAAGTTCAAAAAGATACAGAAAGTAAATAGCAAGCTGAGCTAGCTGCAATGAATGTGACCCCAGCGCATCGATCTCTCGATCTTCCTCAGGGGGCTCTACCCTTGACCACTGTGGTTGACTGGCCTGTGCCAGTGAAGCCCACGTTGGTCTATCCAAGATAGCTCTCTCCAGGGTGTGTCTCTCCACCCTTGCTGGTGGAGCCATCTCCACCGCAGCCCATGTGAGGTGCTCCCAGCAAGGACTCCCATCTGCGGATTGGCTTGCCAGGCCGGTTATTAGTGGAAACTTTCCACTCTGACGTCTCCAGAGTGGTTCATGGAGGGAATCGGTCAAGGGCTGTCTTTGACGAGTCCTCCATGCAATTCTCAAGGAAAAATGCATTCGATTGCGAGTTGGTTGAGGAACTGACTGTCACAATCTCGCTCAGCCGGTCAGCCCTCTACTCCCAAAGTGCCAACCTCTGAGCGTATGATTTGTGTACAGTGAACAGACAAGGTAACCCTCTTGTCTGTTTTGTGGGTTCAAATCACCTTAGTCTCAAGCTCTGGAAGGATTCAAACTGATAACCTCTTGTTAGCGTACCCAATTATCAGGCTCAGATAATTCTGTCTTCGGGGGGCGAGATATCTTTGCCTACGGGCATCCAACCAGGTCTTTCAAATGAACCCTTAGAACTCTAGCCATTTCCCAGTTTGGTATACAATAAGCCCATACACAGTGTACTTATAACGTTTAAAAGTGCCACTTAAAATAAAAAGAAATGTCAAGGCACTTCAGCAGTTTCGTTTGTAAGCAAATATCTTTACTTTAAAAATATCAAAACAGAACAATAATTACAGAACAAATATATGTCCCAACACATACAGCCTTAAAACAAACAGGTAAAAAAGTCCAGTTCCTACAATTTATAACTTCAGACTAATCTTGTCTAATGCTTACTTTCTTTCAGTGCTTCTCTTCTCTCAGTCAGAAAATTGTCTTGTGTGTCTATCAGGTTCACTTCAGCAATTAAACACACTTCTGAGCCGGCCTTCTCATGAGGTCACTAACTCCGACTTGATGTATCAAACTCTGTATTTTACAATACAGTGTCTCCAAATAAAATATTTAAAAAAACATATGAGATGACCTCACTGACTTTCCTCTCCACAGGTTAACTGGTCAGAACTGGTTTGTGCTCTGCTACACATACATCTCAAAAGTTTCTTTGATCTAAGTCACTGTATTCAAAGCAAAAGTGTATTGGCCTCTTTAATCCCATCTGGACCTTGGAATCTACACCTCAGGTCTTTCAGATGTAATTCAAGGGTTCCCCAGGAAATGTATTTTGGACCTTCCAAATCCGTCTGGGTCTTCCCTGGCTCAGACATCAAACCTCTTCAATGTCCATTCTGGCCTCTCTCCGACGCCCCTCCCCACAAGTCCTTCCTGGTAACCATGCAAGTCAAAGGATCTCCCTGAGGGCATTATGAATGGCTAATCTTATTTCCTGGGATGAAAGCAAATTGACAAGGTAATTGCACCCCAGATCTCTGCAGTTTAAAATACCTCCTGTCCTTTGAACTTATCCCTGGGGGGTCTTGATGTGTCAGTTCCAATAAGACAGTAGTTTCCTCAAACTGAGTTTCCCATCACATATTTTATATGTAATAAAAAAAAATAATACAGCACTCGAGCACTCAGAGCTGGCTGTCTACGTCACACTGTCTACTGAAAACAGGCTGGAGTCTTTTGGGGTTCTTCTCTGACTGATGTCAGAACCCATGGATGTTCCTTTGAAGCCAGTTCAAAAGTGGGCTAAGAACCCTTTTACTGACATCCTGGATAAGGACAAATCCCCAGGGGTCACCTTTCCCATGGCTGAGACCATTCGGGGACCAGCCCTTGAGCTTTGGCAGCATACAGCATCCTGCCCGGTGCCCTCCGCCATATGGTCCACAAATATGCGGGCCCTACTAGCTCTTTTCCCAGATTCTCCAACCACCCCTTGGCTGAGAGGAGTAAAGAAGCTTGACCATGCAGCAAAGAAAGTCTACACTGTGTACTCTCTTGGTCTCCACCAGGACAGCTACGCTTTAATGATGGCCTAATTCAGTAACTCCTTGCTGGTGGTGCTCGATCCTGTCCTCCCTCACTTGCTGGCCAATGAGCAGTTGCCGGTGAAGGTCATCAGGGACCAAGGTCAGGTGCTGGCTAGATACCAGCTTCAAACAGCCCTGGATATTGGTGACTCTTGCACCCGTTCCATGGCAGCAGCTGCTGCGATATGTCGCAGGGCCTGGCTGAGGATCTCTTCCTTTACAGCAGACACTCAGCACAAGTTGGCTGATGTCCCTTTCCTGGGCACCAAACTTTTCAGCGCAGTGGTGTAGAGTGTCTCACCAGAATTGAGAAGTCCAGTGCCACTCTAGATTCTGTGACTTCCTCCCAGAATGACTTGAAAGGGCAGAAACAGAAGAAACCTTTTCAGTTTCGGCCCTTTCCATCACAGTAGCCTCAGCAGCAACAGCCCAGCAGGGTCAGTTCCGGGCTTTGCGCCCCAAGACCAAGTTCCCCGGTAAAGGCCACAAAAAAGGTTGGGGTAGTGGTAGTGGTGTCCCTCAGGCAACAGCAACTGGTGCTCCCTTCAAAACTGCCCAGTGACGGGTCGAGGGAGTCCACATCCTGCCAGGGTCCAAGAAGTTGTGGGCAGAGGGTTGCTTGTCAAATTCGAGGCTCTCCCACCTTACTAATCTCACACCCCAAGGGAGTCCCTCATGTCGCAGGACGTTGTCCACCCTGAGGGAGGACATGACGCAGCTTCTTACAAAAAGAGCCATAGCCTGTATCCCAGACCCCATGGCAGGCTAGGGATTCATGCCCAGGTACTTCCTGGTCCCGAAACGGATGGGGGGCTGGTGCCCCATACTGGATCTTCATTATCTAAATTAGTTTCTCAGGAAGTGCAAGTTCGTGATGGTCACTCTGAACCAGATCGTGCCATCTCTGAGCAGGAAATGTGGTTCTGCTAAAAAAAAAAAAAAAAACCTGTGGCACTCAGCAGAAAGAACTCAGAACACAAAAGCAATAAATCCAACTTTTATTGAAACCACACAGAGAGCACAGCACTAAACCCCAGTGCCCCCTGACGAAGCCTCACACATACAAGGCAAAGCGCTGGGGCTTAGTACCATGCTTTCTGTGTGGTTTCAATAAAAGTTGAATTTATTACTTCCGGGCTTCGAGTTCTTTCTGCTGAGTGCCAATATTTGTTTTTTTCGTTAAGTTTTTGGGTTGGCACCCTTTCTATTGTGAGCTCGTGGTGTGGTGCTTGACATGTGGTTCTGCTCCCTGGACCTCCAGGACACATTCTTCCACATCCCAGTCCATCCTTATCACTGGCAGGACCTCCAGTTCTGCACAGAAGGGGTGCTCTATCACTTCCAGATCATGCCCTTTGGCCTTTCTTCAGCGCCTAGGGTCTTCACTAAGACATGGTTGTGGCAGCTTTCCTACTGTTTCAGGGGCTCTGGGTTATCCCTTCCTGGATGACTGTCTTGATAGCTGGGCCATCCAAGGAGGCAGTGGAGCAGTCCAGAGACCTGACCCTTCAGACCTGCAGAGACTTGGGCCTTCTGGTCAACCCGTCCAAGTCCAAACTGACCCCCTCACAGGTGATCCACTTCACTGGAGCAGAGCTAGGCTCCCTACAGGCCAAGGCCCCCCATCCCAGTGAACCGGCTCTGGATCTTATCTCCTTTGCCCGATCATTTCAGGTTGAGCACTTGCACCCTGCCTGGGACTTCCTGAGGCTGATGGGGTACATGGCATCTTGCATGAGAGTGGGCCCTCTGTTCCCCCTAGTTTTTCAAAATTATTAGCCACCAGGGCTAAACAGACCCCATCTTTGTTAGCCATACATCAAGTAATGATAAAAAATGCTACCAAGATTTTATTTAAGTGCAAATCACATTTCGAATACTAACATGTTTAAAGCACTTTTTAGTGATTTTAAGCACAAAATACACACACATTTGTGCTAATAACTTATTTTTGTGAGGTTATCAGGCAGCTGAGCAAGTCTCGTGTACAACAATAAAACATTTAAACACTGTAAACCGTAAATACAAGTTAATAATAATGACGGTGGCTTCTTTTAAAAAATGCTGCATTGCAGCCGGGTTTGACACAAGGCAAGCAGGGATTTTAAATAGCATTGTTAACTGCTGTAAAAAATATTTGAGAAAGCAGGTAGTTCAAGACAGAAAACAAGGCACCACTCCATGCCTGACAAAAGTAGTCTGCCAACCAACAGCAGTTTGATTTGTGTTCTGAGTTTGTTAAAATAATAATGATCACAGGGTGCAGTGGAGAAAAAGGCAAGGCAACAGTTAAACATATTTTCGAAAAAGGTAACACAATAGGCAATATTTTTTTTTGTCAACTTTATTTCCCTTCAGTTGCGGCCCCATGGAACTCTCTTGAGCATCCGAGCTCTTATCCTGCCCACCAGAGGCCCTCCCCGAACTGACCCTTCTGTCTTCCTCACCTCCCTGCAGCCAGCACCCCCTGGTCTAACCCTCCCAGGGTGGGTCACCCTCTGCCTCTTGGGTGCTCTTAGATTCAGACTCCAGCTGCAGGGCTGGACTAAGGTGAAGGACCTGGAAGGACAGACGGGGATGGCCCAGCGAAGGGCATGGGGGACTTGGTGCCGTCACCTATCCATGGCGCCGTTGTTTTCCACTTTTTCTTGAACATCCTGAGAGCTCGGACATGCAATGATGTCCATCCAGCTCAGCTGATGCATGCTCCCACGCACCCCTGAAAGACGTCTGCCGTGCTTCGATCCCTAGCGTTTCGCAGCCGAGTACTGTAGTGCCTCCAGCCTCCGCTAGAGGTCACCAGTACATCGGCTGGTGGAATCCCCCCTCCCCAGGGAAGGAGAGCAGTCCAAGGGACTCTCAGTCCTTCACCCTCCCTGCCGACCCCCAATGACACGGGCTCGTCCCCAAACCCGGGTCGCCGGCGTGGCGCGAAGTGTGGCATCCAGCACCTCAACCCTCAGTGCCACCGGGCCGGTCACAATAGGCAATATTAAAGTGGATCAATGAGAATCGGGGGAGACTTTTCCTTTTTTAGGTAGATGCAGCGCTGTACACTGTAGAACTTGAAGGTGCATCGGTACTCATCTTGACAATTTGAAGGAAACCACTCCTGTCCTTCTCGGATGCCCAGATTTCAAATGCACGCTTTCAAAATCATACTGTCCAGTATCATCCAGAGCCTCAACCAAAAGAGTCATGAGAGTGTTCCTGTTCCTCACTTTAAGACGGTTCCTCTCCGCAGTCTTAATATTGTTGTATGCACTGAACCCTCGTTCACACTCCACAGAAGTTAATGGGGTTGCCAAACATATTGAATATAGTTTTGACATGTTTGGCCAAGATTCCTTGTTTGGGACCACCACTTTGACACTGAATTCTTCAATAGTGCACCCTTTGTGTGCTGAGAATATGCTACGCATTAAAGATGATTCAGCTGACTCCATGGCGATGGGCGATCACTCGGCAGGCTGGCGACTAAGTTTGCACCCAAGCTTGGGACAGCAGGAACAGAGACCATCAGGGAGGGGTTAGGAGCATCCAATTGGACACTCTTCTCCCAGGAAGCGGGGCATGAGTCCGCATCGCTATAGAGCAGCTCCTGATGGGCCATAGTGATGGCGCACTATATGGTGTGGGTGACCATGTGCCGCAGTGTATCGGGCCAGGACGCCGCAGACGTGTGGCTGCATTGGGGGTGGGAGAATGAAAAAATGGTGGAAAATGGCTGCTCGGTCGACCAGATGATGATTGCTGGGTCCCCTCTGCCATCAAGCCATGGTGGAATGCCCTTTCATGGCTGTGCCTGTAGCCCCATGCCCTGGATCCAGGTTGAACCCCAGTTTCTCCCACCCTGGCCCTACCCAGGGAAGGGGGGCCCCCTACAGCAAAGGGATGCGCTAGGCACATCCTGGGGCAAGAGAAAATTGGGGTCAGCAGCAGATGGCAAGAGGGGACGATGCTGGCAGCTGGGGATCCTTGGTGGCCTGAAGGAGTGGATGGTTGAGCAGCAGGGGGTGCATATATACATAAAGCAAAAAAAAAGACCATTCAAACTTGTGGTTTTGTAACCCCCACCCAGGTATGCCGATTCTATCTTGACAGCTGTACCTGGCGGGCTGGGTTCAGGGAGGAATATGTCACTCAGCAAATTGGCTAGGTTTGGCTACTCTGCAACAGGGGCACCCAAGTAACTCCGGACAAAGGAAGCAATAACTGTAATGTCCAATACCAGAAGTGGGATTCTAAAGTGTGGCTTTTATTCACATCCAAACAGAATAAACAAAGCATAGATGGACCCTCTTGGGGCTACACTCCTGGTAATGCAGATTTAAGGAGACCAGAACACATCCTCATCACATAAGCTCTCAGACTCTGAAACACACTGGGCACACAGCCTGAACTTGTACACTGCTCTCGGTTTTCCCTGGCTTGGCTCCCTTGCTAGCCACTTGGACACTTTCCATATTATAGAAACATAGACTTTAATGGCAGATAAGGACCACTTGGTCCACCCAGTCTGCCCATTTCCCTACCTACCGGATAAGCTGCAGATTCTAGTTAACCAACAGCCTATTTCCTGCCACCCCCCACTACAATTGCCTTGTGTCTGTCCCATGCATGTTTGAATTCCCCCACTGTTTTAGCCCCAACAACCTCCCCAGGAAGGCAGTTCCATGCATCAACCACTCTCTCCATGAAAAAAGATTTCCTCACATTTCCCCTGAGCCGTCCCCCCTCTATCTTTAAATTGTGGCCCCTTGTTCTTACACATCTCTTTTTCTGAAAGATGCTACCCTCCTGGACTTTGTTGATTCCCTCGAGGTACTTGAACATTTCTATCATGTCCCCCCTGTCCCTCCTTTCATCAAGGGTATACATATTAAGCTCTCTCAGTCTCTCTTCATATAATTTCTGATGCAGACCCTGCACCATTTTAGTTGCCCTCCTCTGGACTGCATCCATCCTGTCTGTGTCCTTGGGTAGATGAGGTCTCCAAAACTGCACACAGTACTCCAGATGGGGTTTCACCAGCTGTCTGTACAGAGGGATAACCACTTCCCTTTTTCTACTTGTGATGCCCCTTCCTATGCATCCCAGTATCCCCCTGGCTCTCCTTACTGACTTCTCACATTGCTTACCAACGTTTAGATCATCTGATATGACTACCCCCAAGTCCTGTTCCATTTTTGTTGTTGTTGGTACCTCCCCTGCTATTGTGTACTCTTCTCCTGGGTTTTTGTTTCCCAGGTGCATTACTTTGCACTTCTTTGCATTGAATCTAAGTTGCCTTATGTCTGACCATTCCTCCAACCTTGCCAAGTCCTTCTCATCCTTTCCACCCCACCTTGTGTATCAACTCTGTTACAGATCTTTGTATCATCTGCAAGAGGCATACCTTACTCTCCAGACCCTCTGCAATGTCACCTATAAAGATGTTAAAGAGGACTGGACCCAGTACTGAGCCCTGAGGTACTCCACTAGTGACCCCCCTTTCTTCGGAATGTGTTCCACTCACTATTACCTTCTGTGTCCTGTTGTGCAGCCAGTTTGCAACCCAGGCTACCACCCTGGGACCCACTCCCACACTGGCTAACTTGATTATTAATCTTTTGTGCAGGACTGTGTCAAATGCCTTGCTAAAGTCTAGGTAGGCCATATCCACAGCCCCTCCCTGGTCTACTACTTTGGTCACCCAGTCAAAGAAATCTTAGATTCGTCTGACATGACTTTCCTGCTGTAAATCCATGCTGCTTTGGGTCCTGTGTCCCGCTGGCCTCTAAGTACTCAACAGTTCTTTCTTTCAGAAGTGATTCCATCATTTTCCCTACTGCTGAGGTCAAACTTACAGGTCTGTAGTTTTCTGCTTCTGCCTTGCTCCCACTTTTGTGAAGGGGAATCACATCTGCCCTCCTCCAGTCCTCAGGTACCATCCCATCATGATTTGTTAAAAAGTGTGGTCAGTGGTGTCACTAGGTCCTCCCTTAGTTCTTTTAGGATTCTGGGGTGAATCCCATCAGGCCCCATTGCTTTGTCCACCTCGAGTTTTAGGAGTTCTTTCAGGACTCTCTTCTGTAAATGGACTGGTGTCAACCCCCCTACCCAGAGTGCTTCTATTGTCTGGTTTAGGTTAACTCCTCCTCATATTCTTTTGTGAATACAGCATGGAAACATTTACTGGTGGCTCCCTAAACCACCTATGAGCACTTCTGCTCCATAAGGGAATCTTCCTCATCAATCCCACATCTGGGTACTTTCCTCAGGCACTGGCCAAGTACCTGAGAGAAAGCAACAGGTGTCCCAGAGCAAATCCGTAGAGGTGAATTTGGTTACTACTGATGGGGGGGTCTCCCACCTCTCGCTCCCATAATTCATACTCTGCCATTTCTCTGGACTGTAACACCTAATCCTTTAAAACACTTTGCTGTGTAGATTCTTTTTAAATGTATTCCACATCCAGTCTACTGTCTTTACATCCCATTTGTGCTGAACTTGAATATACTTAATAAGAGGCTGTGTCCATTACGCTAGACCCCCCCCCACAGAGTTAAGCAGTCCAATCCCCACATCTTCCAAACTGTACTTGGCTGTCTTTTCCTGACCCCACAGTAACAGTCCCTTTAGTTTCACCTTGATTCAGGTGAAAACACATGGCCCTTTAGCAGAGCAAACTCACCCCTTGGTTGCAAGTGCCCCACAGGCGTTTTCTCTTCAAAGAACTCTCGTCCAGAGCCTCAGCACGAACTTAAATCAGGCAGCTTCTTTTCCCTAGCTGGACCAGGGCGGTTGCCCCTGGATGCAGGCTGATTCCTTACCCCCCATCCCCGCATGGATGGGTCCCTGAACCACTGAAAGCGGTCTCCACCACTTCAATGTGCTCTTCTTGTGTTCCTCTTCAGATGAGAACACACACCTATACAACAAAAAAAATAGCTCTTTGACAGAGCTTAGAGCTCTGAGGTCCTGCCTACAGCACAGCACCTCTTTCACAGACTCTACTCCACCCACTTCAAATTTCCCAACGTTCTACTCTAACCTCCAACTGCAACATTCCAGTGTGGCTTATGCAGCTGCGACAGTTCTAAATGATGTCATCCCTCAGTCTCGGCTGAGACTGAGAACAGAGTGAGACAGTGTGAAATCCATTTAACTGGAGTTTCACAAGCTGCCTTCCCTGCCTACCACTAGGTCTTACTGGGATTCTAGTAACCCCGGGTAATAGGGGGGTTACAGTTTCATCTTGGTTAACTAGCAGGATGTTACTGACTGATGGGGCACCTCCTCCTTTAAGGATACCATAGTGGCCAATAAGGTTCTCACTCTCCTGTTCTTCATAGCTATCAATGTTCTCTTCTCATTGTCCAAAAACGTTCCTTCTGGAAAGTAACTTTCAAGTTCCTCAACGGTTATCCATATATAAGAAGTTTAAAGATTTTGGAACTGTTCTGTGTATCCCATGTACCTTACTATGTGTTCTAAAGATAGATTTACCATCCTCTGGTGGTTCACTTGGCACCTTGGTTAAAAAGACTTTTAAGTGTGGCCCAGGATTTTCGGGAAGTGCACACTGTGCATCAGAGGTGATGCCCGGTTGGTGCCTCACCTCAAACAAGATGGCAGAACGTTTCTGGAAGAGTTTAAAAAGAATTGCAAGAAGACCTACAGCATCGTCCAGAAAGAAAGTAGTGGCAACACATTTGAAAGTCCCCATTTTTTTAAGGCATCCCATAACAAGGTTTTGCTGATAGTTATCCTCTGCCATCTGTATCAAAGCAGAAATAACTGTTGCAATGCAGGCTTGTAATGACTGTACAGAATCGGAGAATAGAAGCAATCTAGTGAAGAAAATCTTTGTTTCATAGCTTGTTCCTGGGGAAACTCTTTGTTGTGATCAAGTAATCAGACTTTGGATGAGTACGTTGTCAATTTTCCAAGCTGATTTACCATGGACATATATATTTTTTTCCCCAACATTGTTTTCTCAGGGAGCAGCAAGAGACATCAATCAGTACAGACTGTACGACAAGAAAGTAGTTTCTGTTCAGCAAGGGACTTTTACATCAGACAATTTTCCAATACATGTATCACACTTGAACTGTATTAAGAAACAAAAAGGAAAGGTTACTCCCCAAAGAACTGTAAACCATGTAGTGCATAAAACAGACGGTAGCATATCACATAAAATAAATATCTTATGATTGTCAACTGATGTATTGAGACAGGGGAGCTCCTAGTAGGAATGTCCAGGGGAGGTAAAAATGAAAAAAAAAGATGGGGTGAAAATAAAGGTGAAGATGAAGGGAAAAAAAAGGTAAAGGTAATGGGGGGAGGAATAGACTGTGGTCAAGCAGGGAGTCACCTATGGTACCCCCTCGCCGTAATATACCAGAATTGTTAGATACTCGGAAACCAGTGCTGGGATAAGGCAGCCTCCAGTGGCTCCCAGACTCTCCTACAATTTTCCTGTCTACTCTGAGCTTTATATTGAGTGTGTTCAATTTTCACACACTGAATTAGCCTCTGTGCTCACTCCGCAGTTGAGGGCGTGGAGTCTTGTCCCTAGTGATAGGCCAGTACCTGTTTCCCTACAACCACTACTGATGACCACAGAGGGTGGTCCAGCCCCTCCCCCCCTTGACAAACCCAGGATAACTTCCCCCAATCCTACAAATTGGGAGTCCCCCAGAGCAGCCTGAATGACCCCTAACCAGAAATGTATCTTGGGGGCAAGCCCAGATTAGATGCAGGAATGTTCCTCTTCGTATCTTACATTTAGGGCACAGATCGGAGTGCTCTGGGTTGATTCTATTGGCCAGAGATGGAGTAAAATACATTCTTTTTTTTTTTTAACTTGAACACTTTTTTATTTAATAAATGATAAAGTACCAGTACATTCACATAATAAAGACTTCCATCTGTTTTAGGAGAACATACCATTACATCCAATTTTATAAAAGATTATTTTGTTTCCTATTTTAACAAAAGTTCATTCCATTAACCATTTTATTTCTTTTCTTCTGTTCCCTAGCAGTAAAGCGTATAATCATGCATGTCTACTTTATTACTTTAGGATTCTTTAAACTAACTACATCTCTGAACTTGCAATTTTCTATTTCCAACAGACAGAAAATCACCATTTTCATTACTAGTCTCTAGTACTTAATCAAAACAAAACTAGAGGGGGGCACATCCCACACCCACACCCACACCCAGACTTAGTGCAGTGGGGGAGACCCTCCGGTCGGTTCACAGATTATGGAAAAAATATAACTTGCTGCCTTTGCTATGGCCTTTAAAAAGATTGGCTTGGGCCGAGGACTTCCCACCCAACCGCCTGGATCACACACGTATAAACAGTGGGGCAGGTTGGGTCTAGAGTACCTTGGTAATTCACTTTGGGAGGTCCAGGATTTTGATTCCCTCAAAAACAAAGTTAATCTTAAGAACTCTGATCACTTTCGGTTTCTGCAGGCCAGAACATATATATCAACACTTCAGAGGAGGAAGGGGGGAGGGGGGGGGCCCATGACAAGGTTATACCCTTGCTGGAAGCCTTTCAACAGATAAAATCTGTAGCCCAAAAAGGCACTATTTCCATCTTGTATAAAGCTCTTAGATCAACAAGGAAAGATCCCCTCACTAAGATCAAGGAGAAGTGGCAAAAGGAGAGGAGTTCTGCCCTCACTCCTCCCAACTGGAAAGCTGTCTTTGACATCGTGAGGCACTCGACTAAATCCCCGCTGTGGCAAGAATTTGCCTGGAAAGTGAGAGTTCGCTTTTTCCTCACGCCAGTATCATTAAATAAGAGAAACCCAAATTTGTCAACCAGTTGCTGGAGGGGCTGTGGGGAGGGGGAGGCAGGCTACCTCCATATCCTTTGGGGATGCCCAAAGCTGCTTGGGTACTGGGCAGACATCAGACATGCTATAGGAAGCATCTTTTCTCTTACTCAAGTTCTGGGATGGGAGGAACTGATACTGGGGATCCAACCACTAGATCTCAGAGGACCCAATGCATTGTACCTTTGGGCAATCTTAATCTCGGCTGCTCATAAGGCCATAACCAGTATGTGGCTCAGCCACCTAACGCCCAAAAAACAGGATTGGATCTCAATAGTAGAAAACATTGCTGATCTAGAGGAACTAACCTTTAAAATAAACAATAATTCCCTTTCCTATACCCTTAGATGGGCAAGATGGGTGACGTGGCTACAAGCAGAGGGCCTACCCGACTCCAGGTAGAGGATTTAGGTACTTTCCTTGCAATGGGCTGCAGACGACCTGGTATAAGCTTCTTTTAACCATTGTACAATAAACTATACACCTATGTTCCTTTTTTTTTTCTTCTCTAAAAAGGGGTGTAGAGTCTAACTAGAGTAACAGATAAGTTGTAATTGTTATGAATTCTGTTCTATTTAGTACCTGCTAATACCTGAGAACATTTCTTTTTATTTCATTTCGGATGGCAATATAAGGCTCAACATCCTATGTTTACAGTTATTGGTTATGCTTATGTAATGAAATCTCTCTATGGCATAAATGAATGTATGGCAAAGTCTAATAAAATATTAAAGTTTAAAAAAAAAAACTAGAGGGGGGAAAGAAAGAAGAAAAAAAAGGGGGGGTTCGTTCTCAGTATCCATCATTATTATTATCAACCTTTGTTGCCCTTTCTTTATTGGGCTTACCATCTCTTAAAACTCTATAATACCAGATGGTTGCTCAGCATACCAGGAAGTCTCCATACCCAGACCTACCACCAGGGGGGTCCCTTGAGGTAAAGCCTTTCAACCCTCTGTTTTTAATTGGGGCTCTGTCGCTCAACCCTATTTTGGGCCTACAGTAACTGCTCCAGGGTAGAAACACCGTCTCTCTCCTCTAAGTGATTGAAGAAAGAGAGCCATCTAGTATTGTATTTCTCAGTGGTCAATCTTAGCCTTGCTGTAATTGCTTCCATACTCTTTATTTGGTTAATGTTGTTGTACCATTGGATAATTGAGGGTGGGTCTTCCCCGAGCCACTTCTGGGTAAGGGACTTCAATGCAGCCGCCACCAGCACATAGAACAAATATTTCTCTGTGTGCTTCTTCAGATCTGTTGGGGGAAGTCCGAGCACCAAATTTTCAAACTTTAGGGTTATCCCTAGGGGGAATATTTTAGTTATTTCTTTAGATATTTCTGTCCAAAAGGTAGATATGCGGGAGCAGGCCCAAAAGATATGATAGTGTGTACCCTTGGACCTGCACCTCCTCCAACATTTATCCGAAAAAAATGATGTGTAGTGGTGTGAGATAGTCGGGGTCTTAAAGAATCGAATATTAATTTTCCATCTAAATTCTCTCCAGGAAGGCGAGTTTGTTGTTTTCTGGACTCACCCCCAAATTACCTTCCAGCTACCTTCCGGCATGCCATCCTCCGCTTCTGCTTCCCAGTGGTCAGTTATTTTCTGAATGGCCAAAGTACCCCTATCTTCTATTAGTATTTTATATATTTGTGAAACATATGCCCTACTGTCCTGTGAGATGCCCCTCTGGTAAGTTAGTTTTACTGGGGATGCTGGACCTTGGGCTAGCTATATTCGTCCAACATTAATCTGTATATAGTGGATACACTGAATGTATCTGAATACATCAGTCTCCTTTAGCATGAATTCCCTTTGCACTTCTGCAAAGGGTTTCAGGCCTTCCGCCCCCAGAAGCTGTTTGGGGTATCTAAGTCCCTTAATTGCCCACTCTGCTAGACGCACATCTCCCCTGTAAGCAGGAAAGCCCGGCATGTTCTACAGGGGAAGATATTCTCAGACTGATTTTGGTATCTCCCACTCTTGTGTGGCCTTCAACCACATCGACATGGTGTGTTGAGTGAATGTGTTCCTAAGCTGCTTTAGCTCTTTGGGAAGAATTCTCCAGGGCAGCAAGTTAGGAATAAAATACATTCTGTGCAATATGTTAAAATGTATAGCTCTCAGCCTATTATTGACTGAGCATTTCATACCCCTTTTTAGGATTGCCCTCCAATCCCCTTCCATTGTTCTGTCCTCACCCAGGTCTCTGTCCCATTTAGTTTTGTGAGAGTGGACTACATCTGGTAGAGCCCCCATTAAGGTTCTGTAGCACTGAGTCATCAACCTTAGCTTAGTAAGTTTCTGGGATTCCCCTATGCGTTCTTTAATGGGAGAGCGCCACAGGCTCAAAGAGCCCTGTGCCCTATCCTCTCTGGTTCCCAATTTATATCGTATTTGCAGAAAGGTGAAGAAGTGGTTGGGGTGTAGGCCATACCTGCCAGATAAAGTTTGATAGGGGAGAACAGTGTCTTGTTCACATAATTGGTGGATCAGGTATAGACCCTTCGCTCTCCATATCCTCAGTACCTTCTTCATCGGGGTGGGTGGCTCCCCCCCCCCACAAAGCAAGCTCAAGATCCGCTTCAGGGAACAGAGTGGGGGGGTGACCCAGTAACTTACGGGACATAAACCAGGCCCGAACTGTTGTTCTTAGGAAAGGACTTTTAAAGAACTTGAATGGGGGCCAGTTTAGTGCTGATATAAAAAGCTGTGGGGTCAAAGGAAGTTCAGCATTATCTCTCCAACTCCACCCACGACTTGCCACTATTTTCTGCTTGGTAATCATCTGGTAAGGCTGACAATTGAGCTGCCAGGTAGTAAACTATTAAGTTAGGGAGGCCCAAACCCCCTTCCCCAGATGGATGCCAGAAGACATCCTGTTTAATACGTGGTCTCTTGTTACCCCATATAAGGGTTCCAACTGCCCCTTTAAGAGATTTAAAGTAATACAGGGGAATCCACACTGGTAGGGACCGGAATAAATAGACACTGAGGTAAAATGAACATTTTTACCAAATTGACCTTCCACATTATGGTTAAGGGGGCAGTTTTCCACCGTTCACGTTGGTCCTGAATTTTTTCAGAAGAGGGACATGATTTTAAACAAAGAGGAAAGTTTCCTGGGGATATTGACTCCCCAGTATTTTATATATGTAGCAGGGGGGATATGGAATCTCTGGACAACCACCCCTTTAGGGCTGTCTCCCGGGGGAGCCACTCACACTTGGCCCAGTTTACTTTATGGCCAGATAAAGGGCCATACTCCTGGAAGAGTTCTGTTAAGTGCTGGATGCAACGATCAGGGTCTCTGAGAAACGACAGCACATCATCTACAAATAGCGAGATAACCTGGTGCTGGTTCCCTGTTGTACACCCCTGTATGTTGTGATTCTGGTGGATGGAGGAGGGCAAAACTTCCATTGTTAGGACATACAGGAGGGGCAAAAGGGGACAGCCCTGACGGGTAGTCCCTCGTAAGGGAGAAGGGAGCTGAGGGGATGTCATTTGTGAATATTTGTGCTTTTGGAGCAGTATACAGGGTCTGTATCCAGGAAATAATGTTTGGTACCAATTGAAACTTCCTAAGGGTGGCAAACATAAAGAGCCATTCCACCCTATCAAAACCCTTCTCGGCATCTAGCGCCAGAAGTCCCCTGTTTTGATCCCCTTTACGTTTGACCCATTTATAAATAATATTTAGGGTTTTACGCAGATTGTGTTTAGCCTCTCTCCCTTTAACGAACCTGCATTGATCTTGATGAATAAGAGGAAAAAATTACTCACCGCAGTAATCTTCTTCTTCCATGGGGTCCTTTAGCATCAGTAATTTTTTGCGCTTCGCTGACTAGGTGCAATTGAACCAGAGGTGTGCCTTTAAGAGATTGTTTAATGAGCGTAGGGCCAGCCAATCAAAAGACAGGAGGGGGTGTGAACTGAGTGAGAGCTGTTGACTGCTTCAGAATTTTTTCAAGGAAAAATGAGGGCAAATGCCCCGAAAAAGAATTAACAGGATTCAAAAAACATGCAAATGTCCAAAAGTGGAAATAGAAACAGCAACACGAGGTAAAAACTCATCAATAGCAAACGCCAAATTTGGTAAAAAGTGACGTAAGAGCCTTTCTCCGACACATGAACCGGGGAGGAAGGGTGGGAGCTTACTGATGCTAAAGGACCCCATGGAAGAAAGAAGATTACTGTGGTGAGTAATTTTTTTTCTTACCCCAGGAGTCCTTTAGCATCAGTAACTTTTCGCAGACTACCAAGCAGTACCAAGTGGGAGGTGGTCAGAGAACCTACTTAGGAAAGAGGTTCTGCAGAACTGCCCTGCCAAATTTGGCATCAGATCTGGTCTGCACATCCAAACTGTAGTGTTTCTCAAAGGTGTGCACAGATTTCCAAGTAGCTGCTTTGCAGACATCCAGTAGGGGAATGTTCCTTGCTGCTGCAAGCGAGGCTGCAGTGCCCCTGGTGCAGTGGGCCCTGAGCCCCACTGGAGGTTGTTGACCAGCTTTCTCATAGCAGAATCTAATACAAGAGACCAACCAACGAGAAATAGTTCTTTTGGTAGCTGGTCTTCCTCTGCTTACATCCCCGTAGGTGAGGAACAACTGAGTGGAAGAGCCTCTGGACTGTCTAGTATGCTCTAGGTAGTGAAAGATGGCTCTTTTGACATCCAAGTTATGGAGGTTTTGCTCACCAGGAGTGGATGGCTCAGTAAAGAAGACAGGCAGAGTAATGGACTGGTTCAAGTGAAACTCTGAAACCACCTTTGGCAGAAATTTCCTATTTGTCCTGAGCTCAACTTTATCGTTGTGAGGGATGGTGTAATTCGGCTCAGTGCACAGGGCCTGTAGCTCTGAAATCCTCCTGGCAGACGTAATGGCAACCTTGTTCTGAGTGTCTGTGGTCAGACTAGTTCTAAGCCAGGCGAAGGGTCTCAGAGATATGGCATGGGCCATCACCCTAGAGGCTGCATCGTTATTGTCATCTGCCATGTGGAATTGGTACATAGTAGCTTCCAAGGAAGTTTTTGACGTATCCACCAGCTCCTGTACCATAGAATCTGATCTGTTGCAGGCAATAGCCTGGACAGATTTCCAAAGGGCTTTCTGATATTTAGCTGTGAATGCCATGTAAGGAGAAAGTCTGAGAAGCAGGGAAGCTGTGGCATACATTTTCTTTGCTATAAAGTCAATTTTCTTGGAATTCTTGTTGGGGGAGAGGGCAACAAGGTGACTCCAGCTTTCTCACAAGCTGCCTGCTGCACTATACTTTCATGGCTAGGCTGTGCTGACAGGAACTCAGTACCATTTTTAGATAATTTATATTTTCTCTCAAGGTGCTTATCAACCCCTAGTACTGAAGTGGGGTGTTGAAGCACCTTCATGGTATTTTTTCTAAATGTATTATAAATAGAGATGACCAGGGTCTTTGAGGATGAAAGACCTTTCATCTCCCTATAATCTTCATCGACATCCTGGTTGGGCTCCTGTGTAGGGAGGTCCAGGGTATCCAGCATATTTTGTATAAATGAAAACATAGCGGAAGGATCCTCGTGGTCACCCGGGGGATCCCCAAGGCGAGGGTCTGGGAACTCCTGGGGCTCAAAGCCCTCAAAATCCATGTGAGGGGCATCATAGAATTGATCATCATCTGCTTCACACTCACAGTCTACAGAACAGAGAACTGTGGATGAATGCTTGCCAGCCCCAGTAAATAGAGGATCCATCTTTTGAAGGGTCTGAAACAGTTGCCATGCTTTTTCCATATCTTGCACTAACAGAAGAACCTGCGCAGTTTGTAAGTGCTTTGTTTTTTCTTAATGCTTTAAGCTGCCTATTGTCTCACTATTGGCTTTCACAGGAGCAACGGGAGCATATCTGTCTTGACAGAGTTTCTTTTTAGCCACTTCATCAGAGGCTTGATCAAGCTTCCTTTTTTCTTCACTCTTATTATTTTTCAATTTGTGAGGAACTTTATCTTTGGAAACTATTTTTTGACTAGGATCTGGAGGGTTCCTCAGCACCTCTGCTTTTGGTATTAGTACTTTTGAATGGCCCCTTGTCGGAAACCTTTGATTTATCCTCAGCCATAATTATCAAATGTTTGTCTGCTATGTTCACCAATTTAAGCAAAGCAAACTAATTGTGGACCTATGAACTGAGTGCAGGTTTCTGTGAAAATGCCACCGGCCAGTCCTGCCCCAGTTAATAAACTCTGTCTATTACCAGTGCCTTTTTTTTTTTGGTTGTAAAACTGGGATCTATACCAGTGCCAATCTTAATAGAAACCCAGTAATACTCAACTGCGCACAGGTGGCTGCTCGACCCTTACAGACAGTCCTGACACAGACGATACCAAGGTCCAGTAATATAACAAAAAAGGTTTCCGCGTAATTGCCAATCTAGAGAGAAAACCCCCAGGCACTGTTTAAGTTTGAAATCTGCAGGTGCCTCACGGTAAACCCCACGAGGTATGAGGTAAAAAAACAAGGCAACTGTCCCCAATTTGACGGTTCCCACAAGAAATTAGTCAAAAATTAAGGAAACCATTGAAAATAAACACCCACGATAAAATCTGGCTTTAAAGTAAATAGTCACGGTAAAAATAAAGTCTAAATAGCGCCATCACGCTAAAAATAAAAACTTTGTGAAACGCTAATGAAAAAGTAAAAGTTGTCACTCAGCACACTAAAGGAAATGATTTATGAGGAAAACTTTACCCAGATAAGCACTAGGAGGCTGTCAGCAAGGAAAGTTGGGAGACACCTCAGAGGCAATATGCTCAGTCCAGCGGAGAAAAAATTCTGAAGCAGTCAACAGCTCTCACTCTTAGTCTCTTAAAGACACACCTCCGGGGCAATTGCACCTAGCCAGCTAAGTGCAAAAAGTTACTGATGCTAAAGGACTCCTGGGGTACGAAAGGGCAATTTTGGTTCCAATCTTTTTGCTATTAGTTTTGCCAAGATTTTATAATCTGCATTTAATAGAGAAATAGGTCTGTAAGACCCACATTTCATTGGGTCCTTACCCGGTTTAGGGAGTATGATTATGGTGGTTAATTGCTGGGAAGGGGAGAGAGACCCCGACACCAGCGTGTCCTGAATCATTGAGACTAGAAGCTGGCAAATATCCCAGAAGATCTTATACAATTCCAGAGGAATCCGTCTGGTCCCGGAGCTCTTCCTGGGTTGGACTCCCAGACTGCCTCCCTCACCTCTCTCATAGTTATCTGAGAGTCCAGCTTCTCCCTCTATCCACCAGGTAGGGCGTTGAGGCGGCCCTCTGCCATGAAGGCCTCCAGATGAACACCAGGTGGGGCCTCTGATCTATACAGGTTTTCATAGAACTCTCGGAAGATATTGTTGTTGTGTACTGGGTCTACCGTGAGCTTCCCCTCTAGGTCATCCAGTGATAGTATGACTCTCTCTGCCTGTTTAGCTTTTTATCTGCCATGAGAGCCACTTGCCCGCTGTATCCTCTTTGAAGTATTCTTTTGCACCTGCCTTCAATATATCCCTTTCTATTCTCTGAGAGGCGCATTGGTTTAGTTCTCCTTTTAATGTCCTTATTTCTCCCAACAAACTAAGGTTCCCTGTTTCTATAATTGTTTTTTCCATTATTTGAATTTTACTCTCTAGTTCCCTCTCATTCTTGTTGTCTTCTCTCTTTTTGTGGGCTACAAAAGATATAGTGGCTCCCCTTATTACCACCTTAAGGGCTTCCCAGGTGGTCACTATGGAGGTGTCCTCCAGTTTATTAAAGAGTAAGTACTCCCTGATGGTATCCTTAATGTGCCTCTTAAACTGTTCCGACATTAACAGTGTGGGGTCCATCCTCCATTGTCTGGTAGGTGGACACATGCAGCCCGAGGGGATTTGGATTTCAAGGGGGGCATGGTCCGAGATATGAATTGGGCCATATTGTGGGTCTGTTGCCCCTCTCAGGATATCAGGTGATAATAGAAAATAATTGATGCAGGTAAAAATACGGTGGACTGGGGAGTAGAAAGAGTATTCCGCCTTGTGCGGGTGGAAATATCTCCAGATGTCCTGTAGTGCCCTATCCCCTGTCATTTCTCGTAAAGCTGTTGAGCTTCTTGGGGGAGGGGGGACTCCCCTTTTCGTCCCTGAATGGTCCATCTCTTGGTCCCAATATGTATTAAAATCACCCCCTAGGATCAAGTTGTTAGAGAAGGGGACCAATGTTACCGCTAGGTGGCGAAAACATTTCGGATCATCTATATTAGGTCCATAGACTGCAATCAGAGTATACCTAGTACCTTCTACAGAGATGTCAGATATCAGGTATCTGCCCTGGGGGTCCGCTATTGTTGTATGGGTCTTTACCCTTAGTTGTGGGAAGAACTAGATCGCCACCCCTCTGGCCCTGGAGGTGAAGGGTGCAGTCAACAAGGTCCCTCCCCACGAATTTGCTAATTTAGCAACTTCTTCCTTCATCATATGAATTTCCTGGAGGAAAAAGATGTCTCCCTTTTGTTTTTTAAAATATGACCAAATTCTCTTTCTCTTGACCACCGTCTTCATACCCCAGACATTCCAAGTAATACATTTCAGATATTGCGTTGCAAATTACTGTCATATGGCACCTGCTGTACTGTATCAGTTATGCTGGTTAACGTCTCTATGCCACTACCCTGTCATTTAACATTTTTAACCCCCAACACAACTCTCCAATCGAACCCCCAATCCAGTACATCCTCCCTCCTCCCTCCCTCTTACCAGTCCCAGTACCACCCTGACTACTCCCCACCTTCCGACTTTGAAATATCCCCAACAACAAAACTTTCCCTTTACCCCCCTCTCCCCTTCACAAACTCTATAGAGTATGCTCTCCTCTACTTCTTGTGGCAGTGCTGAGGGGAACCAGCTAGACATGGTTAAACTCTAGTAATGACTTCATCCTGGAGAGGAGGGGGAGGTGGAGGACTCCTCCTCCTCCCTGAGGGGCGCTCCTCTCTGCCCAGTCGTCTAAATGCTTTCCCAACCACTATCTTGGGGTGAGCACTGAGATGGAAAATTGGGGGCAGCGAAACCCTGATTGGTGGCGCTATGCCTCCCCAACCCATCTCCCTATGCAAATCCAGATTGCCCATCATTGCTCTGACAACACGTGCACTCACTCACCCTCTGAAAATGTCCTTATTTTGGTGCGTTAGGTAGACTCTAAAAAGAGCTTGTTGCCCCCCCACACACAAAAAAAAACCCTGTCTGAAACTATAACAATGCTCAAGTAAAACTGTTGATGCCCACACAAGAAGCAACGTTTCCTTTGGATGAGGAGGAGAACCAAAAAGTTAATATTATTTGTCCAAGTACTCAGTAATCATAACGCTCCCACAAACTGTGAGGAAAAGATATGGCAACCTGCAAACATTGGGCTTTCTAACCTTGCGTCTTAAACCAAACACAACCAGGCGCTCTGCCCATAATTGCAGATCTCTTCATGTCACTCGTAACCAAGAGTGTCGGAAACTCAGGACCCGGATATCAGTGAACCCCAGGGCTCCAACTCAAGTCTGATACTCCAGGCCTCACCTAAGTACATCGTTGCACGTGGGACTGGTCGGGAAGTTAACCAGGGAGAGCAGATGGCCCACAAAGTCCTCCTTGCCCTGCCGTAATAGGTTGGGGTAAAACCCCACTGCGGGCCCTGGAAATCTGGACTACTGCTAATGAGGCTCCCCTGACTTCCTCTTCCCACTGAAATCCAGGAACCGGGGATGATTGCCCAAAAGAACAGCAGGGTTTGCTATTTAAAGTGCGCCAGGCCCTGTTTACCTCCCCGCTCCATCTCCAATTCACCAGCCATGGGGGGGAGAGAGTAATAGTTAGCAGGAACAGCAAGAAAAGGAGCAATGCAGATTTAAAGTTTTGTTAGTCCCCCACTAAACAACAATAATGTCACAATTCTGCCCATAAAAACATAGTTATCCTGGACCCAAAAGTCACAATGCACAGTAAGTCCTAGTTTATTGCAAGTCTTGTTGTCCTCCTCCTCTCAAATACTTTTCGCCTTCATGACAAGCCCGCAGTACCTTATTACCCTTAGTTTTAGGCAATCCTGCACTTTTCAGCATCTTCGACTGGCTGAGGGGACAACTCCTGCGTGATAAAGCGCATAGCCGCTTTGGTGAAGGATCTGCTTTCCCGATTCTTGGGGCGTATCTCCAGTCGGGCAGGGTAAAGCAACGAGAACTGGCAGTTTAGCTCATGTAGCTTCCTCCTCACCCCCGTAAATGCCTGTCGCTCGATTTGCAGCTTTCTAGACTAGTCCGTGAACACGCTGACAATGCTCCCCTGCTCCCGTAGGTGGCCCGCTCTGCAGGAGGCATCCAGAATGCGCTGCCAGTCCGGAAATCTCAGGAACTTGACCAGTACATGGTGAGGCCGTTCTCCCGGCCCGGGGAGTGGTGAGCCCTCTGGATCTTCAGCTCTGCATCCACGGGTAAGTTCAATGATTTTTTCAGCCAAGAGGAGATGTATGCAGCACAGTCCTTCCCCTCCAGGTCCTCCAGAAGACCCACTATGCGCACATTATTGCGCCATTCCCGGTTTTCATGGTCATCGATACTAGCCTTCAGCATTTCTGTTTCTGTAAGGGCTTGTTGCAGGCTAGTATCAATTCAATGCTGAGAATCCTCCTGGTCGCTGACACACTGTTCTAAATCAGTGATATGAGTGGAGTGCCCCTCCACAGTGTCGCTCAATCCGTTCACTGTCTGCTGCAAATGATTTAATTGGGCATCAATGTTCTCAAAACTGGAGCGCATCTGATGCGTCAAGTTGAATTTTAATGTTTGCAGCAAGGCTTCTTGCTTAGAGACCAGTTGTACCTCTGAGACTGTCGATACAGTCGTGGAGGCCTCCGTATTGTTAGAAGAGGACGACATCGCCATATCTGTCTGAGTTGGCTGGTGCAGGCCTGAGTCCCCTCGTCATTTTGCTGAAGAAAATGACAGCTGAGCTTGTTTATTTTTAGTTCTTTTTGCAGATGCCATTAATAGAAATGTTTAGTGAGTGAAAGGCGATCGAGCATTGAAATTTTGATGCAGGATGTATATATTATTTATTGTATATATTCATGCCTTGTACTTTGTTCAATGTATCTTTCTGATATGTTTCCCCTGAAAACCCCAGGTCCACTTCGAAAATGAGTTATACTCAACGATGATTGCCTGGTTAAATAAAGATATTTATTTATTGATTGATTGATTGATGTGATGTTAGCTAGATGGTCCCCAGAGCTCGGAGATTAAGCCTCCTTTCTTTTCCTCAGCTATGCCACGCCCCTACCATGGACATATGACTGACCAGATACTGCTGTTGGTTGGCTGCTTTCTCTGATGCTAAGGCAAGTCTATGTGCGAGACAATGAGTGACAACTAAATATGGATGATCAAGTCTGGCAAGAGTGGTCTCACCTTGTTTGCATCCTGTCATTATGGAGGCCCCATCAGTTGCAAGTCTTGTCAGTGCTTTATCTCCTAGATTTTTCTCAGTGATCATATCCTTCACAGCATCGTATACTACATCTGCTTAACATTCCGCAAGCTCAGTCACACTTAAAACTTTTGACTGAATGTTTCCCTTGGTATCAATGAATCTGATATACACCATTAGTGTACTCTTCTTGGCCACATCTGTTCCCTCATCAATTTGTTAGGAAAATACTTTATATGGAGAATTCTCCAAATTCTTTAAAAAGCACCCTGCACAGTCTTAGATATTGCTTTGTAAAAATTGTTAATGGATTCAGCATGTGTGGAGATGCCACTGCCTTGGAGAACTGATTGCTTGATAGGATCTAGCAGAGTGCAGTTCTGTGGCAAGAGTAAAAAAGGGAATTCAAGTGCCAGTGAGTTACTACATTGACGTGCCCCCCCCCGCCCACACACACACACAAAAAGGTGTTGCTGTAGATAGTCAAGCTGCAGACAGGAGATAATATTTAAACTATTTAGGCGGCAAGTCAAAAATACATTGTAAACCTGCCGTTCCAGAAGATCTTACTTCGAGGAGAAGCTCTTGCAGCAGGTTACACAGTGAGGACTGGCGCCACCTGATGGTGGTTCTATCAACTTTTTCTCTAGTAGTACCGACATGGGAATGCCTCCCTCCGACGTCAGCTCCACCCCCGATGTCGCCCTATATAAGGGAGGAGTTCCCCACGTGCTCCAGTTCTTTCCCGCCGCACGGTCAGAGTTAGTTCAGCGTTCCGGCTAGTACCGATTGCTCTTTTCCACCGTATTAGTTTTTCCTCAGAAATTCGATTTTCGACATCTATGTCCTCACATTTAAACAAGTGCGCTTGTGGGCGACAGATTCCCATGAAAAACGGACATTCTGCATGTATCTACTGCCTGGGACCCGACCATCGCACCGACGCCTGCCCTCATTGCCAGGCCTTCAATTCGCGGACGTGAATCCGGCACCAGAAATCCCTCACAGCTTTTCTCGCAGAAACAAGACTTGCAGCCATGGAACGGGCCTCTTCCTCGGGGGAATCCGACCCTCAACCCACCCACAAACACCACAAGCATCGGGAGCAGGACAGAGGGAGATCCCACTCGAAACATCGGTCTTCGGGATCGAAGTCCGGGTCATCGGGCCATGATTCCTGCCTCACGACCATAAAGCCTTCGTCTGTGGGTTCCATTCTCACTTCTCTCTACCCTTTAAAGGTCCCTCAGCACTCCGAGGAAACGGGCTCAGGTAAGGGTTCCTCCCACTCGGCTTCCTCCTCAAAAGCCGACTCCTGGGAGTTGAGCAAGGCCTCAGGGTCTTCGGCCGGCAGGGCCTCCTCCTTGCCGCCTAAAGACAAGGCCTTGGACTGACGCCAGCCTCCAGCTACTGACCGGCATTCGGCTGAGAAAACCTTGAGCCACAAGTCCGACTGTCATCCATCCCATGGAAAGGAACGACGTCCATTGGGTTCCAAGAACAAGTGGATGCCAGACCCTCATCCGTCCACTCCTCCCTCGGCCCCGGTCCCGGCGAAGGTTATCTCACCACTGTTCATTGTTAAACCGACACCCACCCACCCAGTGCCAGTTCTGTCCCCGACACCCGACATCAGTTCAGACACCCCTTTTCCATGGTTGCCAGTCCACCTGATGTCAGACCCCGATGACGGTGGTGCTGACGCCGCCCTGACGTCCCCCCTTAGGCCGACGCCGGTCAACAAGGGTTCGGACCCAATGCCAGCCCTCCCGGCCGGTGGGGCCAGCACCAGTACAGACTCAGGTGCTCCTCAGCCTACACCTGATTCACCGGAACTACACCTTTCTCAGGTTAAGGAGCTTTTTACCCACTGGTGGGAGACTGTTAAAAAGACCTACCAGCGGGTGCACCTCCACCCACTCTGGATACGGTTCCAGACCCTGTCGAACTGGATGGTGGTGGGGAGGAGATGCCTCCCCCAAAGAAGCACAAGAAAAAGTCCAAGATGGACAGGTCTAGCAGTTCCTCTCGCTCTCCCTCTCCTCCTCCGGACAAGAGGCACAAAGGGAAGAGGCGTAGCCCCTCACCCTCTTCTTCTACAACCTCCTATATAGACTCAGACTCTTCCTCCTCTGTCTACTCGGAGCCAGACCTAAGGGACATGGAGGGCTTCCCTAAATCCCCTCCAGATGACCCCAGCTTCATGGAGGTGATGAGGCACATCCAGGCCAACATGGGTTGGGACACCGAGGCCCTGGACCCCGAGCGACTGCGGCTGGTTAAATACCTCTGCCAAAAAGACCCAAAGCCGGTGGTCATCCCTCCCATGGTTGACACCTTTCAGGATATCACCCGTGTGACCTGGAAGTGCTCACCTCCTCCGCTGGTGCTGAAGAAGGCTCACCGGCTCTACGGGCACCTGTGGACCACCCTTTTGCCGAACCACCGCTATGGACTCAGTGGTGATTTTGGTGGTTCACGATCGCTCGCAGAGATCTAAACATTCTGAGCACCCAGTCGCCTGATAGGGAATCAAGCAGCTGGATTCTGTGGGCCATAAGGTGTACTCTGCTGCCACCTGCAGCATCAGGAGTCTCAACTTCCTGACGCATATGGTCAAATTCCAGAACGCCCTTTGGGAACAGGGATTGGACATTATGCAAAGCCTGCCCGATTGTCCCCAGCGGACAGAGCTTGCCAAGTTGCTGCAGACTGGCTCAGACGTGGGCACCCATGTTCTGCATTCAGCCTACGACTCTGTGGACACCTCCTCCAGGGTGGCTGCTACTGGCATTTGCCTCCGACACCATGTGTGGCTTCAGGTCTCCGGGTTCGATCCAGGCATCCAAACGAACCTTCTGGATGCTCCCTTCAAAGGCTCCATGATTTTTGGTGAGGACACGGAACGCATCATCACCAGGCTGCAGGACTCCGGAAACGCTGTCCATTCCGTGCAGTCCATGTACCACCTGAAACAGGGCTGCGCACGACGGCCTCGTTTTCGTGGCCATGGGGGACATCAGTCGCAGCAACCTCGCTTTCAACAACAGGCGCAGCGAGGGGGCCTTGGTCGTAGAGGCGGAGCCAGAGGCAATTCAGCCTCCACCTCTAGAGCAGCCGCAGCCGCCCTCCTTCCCCCACCCAACGCCTGACTATTCAGGCGACCCTTCTCCTCTGGTGCCCCAACCAGGGGAGCCAGTCGGAGGCCGCTTTTCACTCTACGCATACGTGTGGGGCCAGGTGACCTCCGACCAATGGGTACTGGAGCTTGTGGAGTTTGAGCACTCCATAGAGTTCAAATCCATTCCTCTGGACAGACCACCACCATCATCCTGATACCCAAGGAAGCACAGAGCTCTGATCTGGTGGGAGATCTCCTCCCTTCTGGACAAAAGGGCCATCTAGCCAATTCCACTGGCCAAGTCAGAAAAAGGGTTCTTTTCCCACTTCTTCCTAGTACCGAAGAAGTCAGGGGATCTTCAACCCAACCTGGACCTCAGTGATCTAAATCAGTGGGTCTCATACAAGAGATTCAGGATGGTTTCTGTCCCTACTCTCCTTCCTCTCATAGCAGCAGGAGATTGGCTGGCATTCTTGGACATGCAGGACGCTTACTTGCATATTCCCATCGCCAGAAACCATCGACGGTTCCTAAGGTTCAGGTTCGAAGATGAGGACTATCAATTCCGAGTCCTCCCCTTTGGTCTTTCCTCAGCCCCCAGGGTCTTCACCAAATGCCTGGTAGTCATGGCCGCAGCACTTTGAAGGCGGGGCCACTTTGTGTTTCCTTATCTGGATGACTGGCTCCTCCTGGCCCCCTCCAGGTTTCACCTGTCGGAAACTATCAGGGATTCCATCTCACTTTTCCAGAGTCTCGGAATCACCATGAACAGGGACAAGTCCCATCTGTCCCCTACTCAGATTCTCCAGTTTATCGGAGCTCTTCTGGACACCACTATCAGGAAGGTTTTTCTTCCCTCCGACAGAGCAGATCGCATTCGGATCATCGCGTCCCAGATCTCGTCAGCCTCAAAGATGTTGGCTCGGCTCCTTCTCCAGCTGTTGGGGCACATGGCCACTGCCATTGTCTCAGTCCCTCTGGTGCGTCTGCACGAGGACCATTCAGTGGTCCCTGAGGGTCCAGTGGGATCAAACTTCAGACAGCCTGGACGCCTTGATGAGAATATCGAAGCCAGTCTGCCGAGAGCTTCGCTGGTGGATGTCGTCTGAAAATCTACTGGGGGGCATACCCTTCAAATCTGAGGCACCGTTCCAGTCTCTGACCATGGACACCTCATCCCAGGGATGGGACACACACTTGGGGAACCATCGTACCCAGGGTTCCTGGTCCCCCTCGGAAGCTAATCTGCACATCAATGTCCTGGAAATGAGATCTGTGCCTTGCGCACTTCAAGCCCTGGCCTCGGTCTTGGTGCTGGGCCATCTTTTTTGGTGCAGACAGACAACACTTCTGTGATGTTCTACATCAACAAACAAGGCAGCACACATTCGTATCCCCTTTGCAGGGAAGTAATGCGAGTTTGGGATTGGGCCCTGGAACATCATCTGTTTTTGACAGCAGTGCATGTTCCTGGGATTCAAAACGTGCTAGCCGACATGCTCAGCAGAACAAGATCACAAGCTCATGAATGGGAATTGCTTCAAGAGGTTGCAGATCGCATCCTCCGTCTATGGGGGACACCAGAGGCAGACCTTTTCTCGTCACAATCCAACACAAAACTGCCCAGTTTTTGCTCGCTAGGTCCAGAGCCTGGAGCTTTTTGGCAAGGCGCATTGTCCCTCTGTTGGAGCGGGAGGTTCCTGTATGCCTTCCCTCCCTTTCCCCTCCTTCAGAAGGTCCTCTTCAAGGCTCAGTCAGAACCTTCCACGATTATCCTGATTGCTCCGCTATGGCCTTGTCAAATCTGGTTTCCATTACTACAACGTCTAGCGGCAGAGTCACCAATGCCTCTTCCCCTCTCCTCGCACAAGGGTCCCTACTGCACCCGAACTTACGTTCTCTTCATCTGCATGCCTGGCTCCTCAGGACTTAGCTAAAGTCCGTTTCAGAGTGTCTGATCAGGTCGCTCAGGTGTTGGTTGAGGCATGGAAACCTGCCACCAGGGCCACTTATGCTATGAAGTGGAAACGCTTTTTGCATTTGGGCCACAGCTAAGCAAGTAGATCTATTGGTCTGTCCAGTTAATACTATCCTAGAATACTTGCTTTCTCTCTATGAGAAAGGCCTCAGCTATTCCTCCATCAAGGTACACCTAGCCATCATCTCCGCTTACCATTTATCTGTGTCGGGTAAGACAGTGGGTCAGATGGAGGTTTCCAAAGCTTTTGTGTGGTATCCTCCACATCAGACCTCCCATCAGGGACCCTGTTCCTCCTTGGGATCTTCTGTTTGTCCTGGAGAAGCTTTCTCTTCCCCCGTTTGAGCCGGCTATAAAATCGGAGCTCTGTTTCCTTTCCTGGAAAATTCTGCTTTTGGTAGCTATTTCTTCGACGAGACACATTTCAGAGCTTCAAGCCTCATGTGTAAAGAACCCTACCTTGTTTTCCACTGAAAGTAGTTTTGAAGCTCACTTTGAATCAGTTGGTTCAGCTCCTGGTCTACTACCCAGAGCACTCCAACAGGGGGGAGATCCTGCTTCACTCCTTGAACATACACAGGGCTCTCAGATGTTGCCTAGCTAGAACTAAGGTGGACAGGAAGTCTGATCAGCTTTTTTTGTGTCCTTTGCCCAGCAGTCCGTAGGTCGCCTGATCACCAAACAGACGCTTTTGCGCTGGTTGGTCCACTGCATTTCTCACTGCTACGAGAAGCATAATAGGTCGACTACGGGGCTGATTAAAGCTCACTCTACCAGGGCTATCCCTACTTCCTTTGCAGTGTTAAAGAGGGTACCAACAGCAGATATCTGTGCTGCCACTACCTGGAGTTCTGTCCATACCTTTCTCAGGCACTATAGCCTCAACATCATTTCCAGACACAGAGCAGGGTTTGGCCTCGCAGTTCTGCAAGGCCTGGTTTCCTGAGGGATCTTCCC
This sequence comes from Neoceratodus forsteri, assembly GCA_016271365.2. Classification (NCBI taxonomy): domain Eukaryota; kingdom Metazoa; phylum Chordata; order Ceratodontiformes; family Ceratodontidae; genus Neoceratodus; species Neoceratodus forsteri. Next base: position 51,038,353 of record CM028136.1, on the reverse strand, counting down.
TTCTGTTGCTGTCCTTTTCACATTTTCTCCCCCCTCCCAGGGGTTGTCATAAGTTTATACTGCTTGGGACTCAGTCCTCAATGTGTAACCTACTGCAAGAGCTTCCCCTCGAAGTCAGATAGTACAGTTATGTAAGAACTAACCGTAACAGTAGATCTTCGAGAGAAGCTCTTGCAGCAGGTATATTTCCCGCCCACCTTCCCCCAGAGATCAGGCCTTGTTTCAGGCTGCCTTTTATGTCTTTGACGGGTTGTCCGTTGACAATCAGTTCCTATTTTGCCTGCCGTTTATTTGCCTGACGGGGAGAGGGCATTCAAGAACTGAAACACGTGGGGAACTCCTCCCTTATATAGGGCGACGTCAGGGGTGGAGCTGACGTCGTCGGGGGGCATTCCCATGTCAGTACTACTAGAGAAAAAGTTGCCTTAACTGCCACCAGGTGGCGCTAGTCCTCAGTGTGTAACCTCCTGCAAGAGCTTCTCTCGAAGATCTACTGTCCTGGAAGGACATCACTTCCTCAACAGGTCTTGGAGCAGAACTGTCATATTCTTAATTACCCAGCACAGTGCATAAAGCGTAAGTACACACACACACACAAACACACACACAAAAAAAAAAAAAATTGTATATTATAAGGAAGAGGGACATGTGGGGAGTGGTGCAATGCACTGGCTGTGGGGCAGCAATTTTCCGGGAAACATTCTGGAACCTGCGTTGCTGCCCTATTTGCAGGCAACTGTCAGCTCTGAGGGAGGAGGTTGCCCACCTCCAGGCTGAACTGGCAAGGACTAAGGAGGACTCCCCCACCCAAAGAGCACCAGTTCCACAACCACTGCCTCAGAGGTTGCCATATGTGAAGAGCAGATGGACCACAGTAGGTTCAGGGAGGGTGAGGGTGGTGGAACAGAGGCATAGCCCCTGAGTTGCACCTCTACACAAATCATATGTCGGTCTGGCAAATCAAGGTTCCTCTATGATGACACCCTCATTGGAGACCAAGAAGAATGCTGGGGACATCCACAAGGGAGACCCACAAAATAGTGGCAAGGGACAACACAAAGGAAAGAAACAGCTTCTGATAGGGGACTCAACTGTTAGGGGTGTAGACCTGGGGAAGGGAGAGGAGAGGGAAGTAAGGTGCCTGCCTGGTGCCATGGCTTGGAGGGACAGGAAGCGAATCCTCAGGATTGCAGAAGCAGCATCACAGGAGAGGAAACTAGATATCATTGTCCACCTCGGGACAAATGACCTAGCTAGGCATGAGATCAGTGCAGTGCAGGATGAATTTGTGGAGTTGGGGAGGGGCCTCAGACAGGTAGCAAGCACAGTAACCTTCTCAGAGGTGCTGCCAGTCTATGGCAGGGGTGAGGCTAGGGTACTGCACACCATGCGGTTTAATGAATGGTTACAAAACTGGTGCAGAGCACAGGGCTTTGGCTTCATTGGGGACTGGGGGTCCACCTGGAGAGATGAAGGTCTATATTGGCATGATGGTCTGCATCTGTCCAGGAAGCGAAACACGCTCCTAGGTGACAGGTTTAAAGGCTTCCTTGGCAAGCTTTTAAACTAGCCAAGGGGGGAGGTGCTGATAGGAAACAGGAAAGTTCAAGCCTCCCAAAGCATGGCAGGTAGTAGGGTAAACACTGAGGTACAGAGCTTGACAGAGGGCAGGACAGGGGTAAATGGAAAAATGGACAAGGGCAATAAGAGCAGGGATGGGGTAAAAAAGGATAAAGCCAACATTAAATGGAGGGCAATGAGTACCAATGCCCGTAGTCTGGGAAACAAGCTTCCAGAGCTAGCAGCCCTGATGGAAGTGGAACACTTTGATATTGTGGCAGTCACAGAAACATGGTACACGGAGAACCATGACTGGATGTCAACATACCAGGTACACAATCTACAGAAGGGAAGGGAGGGTAAAAGAGGAGGTGGAGTAGCTCTCACATAAGGGAAGGGATCAAAGTAACAGAACTAAAAAGTAAAGGGGAGGACAAGAGGAACTCTGGGTCACATTGGAGACAGGGAATGGCATCACAATCCGCACAGGGTTGTATAGAGACCCCGTCCTCAAGGGAGGAAATGGACAAGAAAATGATAGAGGGCATTCTCAAAATGGCTGAAAAGGGGAGATACTGTTGATGGGGACCTGAATATGCCAGATGTTAACTGGGCAACATGGACTGCAGCCACATCCAAGAGCAGGGTCATTCTCGATGCCTCCAGGAGCATGCCTTAGACAGCTAGTGGTGGAACCCACTCGGGAGGGAGCAATATTAGACCTGGTACTCTCAAATGGAGAGAGGATCACAAACTTAGAAGTCAGTAGACACCTGGGAACAAGCGATCACTGCACAGTGTGTTGCTTCACAATAAACACAACCATGGAGACAAGCCATACAAAGACAAGGACACTGGACTTTAGAAGGGCTGACTTTGGCATAATGGGTGAATACCTGAGGAATGCATTAGCAAATGGCCAGAAAGGAGGGGTGGAAGAACAATGGAGAAAAATCAAAACTGCCATCATGGAGGCAACAAGCCTTTGTGTGAAACAAATAAAGAAAACAAAGCGGAATAAAAAAACACTATGGCTCTCAAAAGAAGTGTCAGGGAAGGTAATGGAGAAAAAGGCTGCATTCAAAAAGTATAAGGAATCACAGATGGAGCACAACAGGGAACTGTATCAATTAAAGCAGAAAGAAGTGGGGAAGGCAGTCAGAAAAGCAAAGGCCCAAACCGAGGAAAGGATAGCCAACTCAGTTAAGAAGGGGGATAAAACCTTTTATAGGTACATTAGGGAACATAGAAAGGTTAAGGAGGGATAGGAAGATTAATAAAGGAGAGGGAGGTGGGCAGAGGGAGACAGTGAAAAGGCAGAGATAATGAATGAATACTTTTGCTCAGTATTCACAAAAGAAGAAGAGGAGGAGTTACCTAAACCAAACAGTAGAAGCACTCTGGATAGTGGGGTTGATACCAGTCCATTTAAAGAAGAAAGAGTACTGAAAGAACTTCTAAAACTCAAGGTGGACAAAGCAATGGGGCCTGGACGGATTCACACCTAGAATCCTAAAAGAGCTAATGGAGGACCTAGTGACACCACTAACCACACTTTTAACAAATCATGGGAAGATGGGGTGGTACCTGAGGACTGGAGGAGGGCAGATGTGATTCCCTTCACAAAAGTGGGAGCAAGGCAGAAGCAGGAAACTACAGACCTGTTAGTTTGACCTCAGTGGTGGGGAAAATGATGGAATCACTTCTGAAAGAAAGAATTGTTGAGTACCTAGAGGCCAGCGGGGCACTGGACCCAAAGCAGCATGGATTCACAGCAGGAAGGTCATGTCAGACAATCTAATCGATTTCTTTGACTGGGTGACCAAAGTAATAGACCAGGGAGGGGCTGTGGATATGGCCTACCTAGACCTTAGCAAGGCATTTGACACAGTCTCGCACAAAAGATTAATAATCAAGTTAGCCAGCCTGGGGTGGGTCCCAGGGTGGTAGCCTGAGTAGAAAACTGGCTGCACAACAGGACACAGAAGGTAATAGTGAATGAAACACATTCTGAAGAATAGTGGAGTACCTCAGGGCTCAGTACTGGGTCCAGTCCTCTTTAACGTCTTTATAGGTGACATTGCAGAGGGTCTGGAAGGAAAGGTATGCCTCTTCATGGATGACACAAAGATCTGTAACAGAGTTGATACACAAGGGGGTAGAAAGGATGAGAAGGACTTGGCAAGGTTGGAGGAATGGTCAGACATATGGCAACTTAGATTCAATGCAAAGAAGTGCAAAGTAATGCACCTGGGAAATAAAAATCCAGGAGAAGAGTACACAATAGCAGGGGAGGTACTAACAACAACAATAATGGAAAGGGATCTGGGTGTAGTCATATCAGATGACCTAAAGGTGGGTATGCAATGTGAGAAGTCAGTAGGGAAAGCCAGGGGGATACTGGGATGCATAGGGAGGGGCATCACAAGTAGAAAAAGGGAAGTGGTTATCCCTGTATACAGACAGTTGGTGAGACCCCATCCGGAGTACTGCGTGCAGTTTTGGAGACCTCATCTACGCAAGCACATAGACAGGATGGAAGCAGTCCAGAGGAGGGCAACTAAAATGGTGCAGGGTCTACATCAGAAACCATATGAAGAGAAACTGAGAGAGCTTAATATGTATACCCTTGATGAAAGGAGGGACAGGGGGACATGATAGAAACTTTTAAGTACCTCAAGGGAATCAACAAAGTCCTGGAGGGTAGCATCTTTCAGAAAAAGAGATGTGTAAGAACAAGGGGGCACAATTTAAAGTTAGAGGGAGACGGCTCAGGGGTAATGTGAGGAAATTCTTTTTCACGGAGAGAGTGGTGGACGCATGGAACCACCTTCCTGGAGAGGTTGTGGGGTCTAAAACAGTGGAGGAATTCAAACATGCATGGGACAGACATAAGGCAATTATAGTGGGGGGTTGCAGGAAATAGGCTGTTGGTTAACTAGAATCTGCAGCTTATCCCGTAGGTAGGGAAATGGGCAGACTGGGTGGGCCAAGTGGTCCTTATCTGCCGTCAAAGTCTGTGTTTCTATGTTACTGTTATGGTAAGTTCTTCCATAAATGTACTTTTCTAGAGGTTATGATTTCTGGTTAGAGTTTTGCCCATGTAATATACACTTCAAACAGAGTCAGCCCGGTGGCACTGAGGGCTAAGGCATCTGCCTTACCTCCTGCCATGCCAGCGACCTGGGGTTCGGGAGCTAGCTCGGGGCGCTGGGGTTGGTCAGGGAGGAGATGATTGAGAGTCCGGAGGACTGCTCTCCTCTCCTGGGAGGGAGGGGGACATGGATCTGCAGTGTCTAGCAGCTCCAAGTGGAGACTGGAAGTGTTTAGTCGGGGACACCTAGATGGGGTGAAGGCGTCGGTGTATGTCCTGCGGGCAGGTGCGGAAGCGCACCCGCCACGCGCTGGACGTCATTGCACATCTGCGCCTCTTGGGGGAGAATGAACAAGGAAAAACCCCGGAATCTGGGGGGACATCAGTGAGCCCTCCAGCGGCCCCACATCCAGTACCGGACTTGGTCCGATTGGATCCTTGATATCTTCCACCTCTCCCTGCCTGACAACCAGATTGATGGAGCACCAAGGTAGGTGGTGGCAGCCCTGCCTTGGGGGCTACAAGCTGGGGGGGTTTAATGTCAGGTACTGGGAGTAGGAGAGGAGCTCCGGAGGGGGACATGCTGGAGGGGGTCTCAGGCTGGGTGAGAATCAGCTGACTAGGAGTGGCTTACACCAGAGGGAGGTCTCAGGCGCCAGTGACAGGAGGGGAAAGAATTGGAAAAAAACAATATATATGCTTCAAACCCCCCAGGGGATCACTCAGTCTGCTTAACTAATGCAGTCAGTCTTCAGTGTTGAACTGCCCTGGAGAGAATGGAATTTATGTAAATGATGGCACTCTCATTGGCTCATGCCAATTTCAAACTGCTGCCCCTAGTAACTGCTGCACTCTGAAGTGCTCAGATTAATTTCTCTGCCTGCCAGTTCAGGCGCCTCGGAGAGCTCTCCTAAACTCCTTTGATCAATCTCTTATTTTTGGAGAAGTTTTATCTTTACTTATATTTTAAGATTGCTTCCCCTATTTCAGGTATTTAGTGAGTTTTAGTGTTTTTTTTCTTCAGTTACAGTGGTACTTAACAGTTCCGCGGAACCACTATGAACTGCAGTCTCTGTGGTAAATTTTACCACCTTTTTTGTTTGTTACTTTTTACACTCAGTTCCCTTTCAGGACCGTTGTATTTTATTCTTTATTGTAGTTTACTACTGTCACCCGGTTCCTTTCCTGTCAGGAACCGAGCGCTTCGGTCAGTTCCCTCCGTATTTCCTCCTTGGGAAACTGACTGCTTTTTCAAAACAAAAAAACAAGAGTGGGTCTATCGCGCTCCGGCACCATACCTTCTTTTTGAATATCTGTTTGTTGTTCCTGATACTAATGTCAGAAACACCTACAAAAAAGAAAAAGAGACAGGACCAACTGGGTTTAAAAACTGACATTTAGTTGCTAAAGCGGATGAGCACAATTTGTGTATTTCTTGTCTGGGAACTAGTCACATTTTCGTTAACTGTGATATCTGTAAAACGTTCTGCCCCAAAACACTCAAGAAAAGGGCCAAAACATTGGAGGAGATGGCTGCCACGGTATCTCCACCTAAGTCTTCTGAGGAACCCTCCTCTTCTAAACAAAGAGAAGAGCAAGGGACTGGGGGGAAAATCCACCAACAAAACTGACTCTGCTAAAGCAAAAAGGCCAGTGGAACTGGCCTCAGAACCAGTTCCGGCTAAGTAAAAACATAAAGGCATACCGCTGCACCTCCTGCTGAAAAAGCAGAGGAGCTCTCAGCAAGTACACCTGCTATGCACTCTGCTGAGGAGATTGCCAAGGCCCTGCACGTTTTGCAGGCCCTCCAGGCTGCCGGTCCCTTGGTTCCTCCACCGGTTCCTCCAGTTCCCACTTTGCTTCCAGCTTCTCAGGAACTGGTTTATCTGTATGAGGAACAAGAGGAAGAGGGAGAACCCATAGAGCCAGAAGTCTCTCTGGCGCAGGACTTCGGTTCTCCCCAAGGGGCCCAGAGGACTGTTCTTCTCACAACTCTTTTATGAGACAGATGGTGGATACCCTCAACCTCTCCATACAGGGGTCAGTTGAGGATGAGGTGGAAGCTGACTTCCTAGACATGATGGGTCTCACCCCCACAGAAAGATTGCTACTGCCCATCCATAAATCCCTCAGGAAGGCAGTATTAAAAATTCTGCAAACTCCCAACATCTGTGCCAGGGGTGTACAGAAAGGTAGATAAAAAGTACCAGTTAGATAGATCTAACGCTGACTTTTTATTCACTCACCCTGATCATCAGGGAGCAGTACAGGTGGCTGCCTGTGACAGAGCCAGAGTGCCCTTGGCATCCCATCCGCCCAACAAGGATTCTAGAAAAATTGATGCCATGGGAAAAAAAGGATACATGGGAGCTTCACTCCTTGTCAGGCAAACCAGTTACATGGCTTATGCAGTTCAATATCAAAAAGCCTTGTGGACCACAGTTCTGGCCATGTCATAAAGGGGGAGATGGCAGTGGATCTGGCTGAGACCACCAGGTCAGCACTAGATGACACAAAATATCAGTTCCATATGGTAGTGGATGCCAGTGACACTGCTGCCAGGCTCATAGCCCTTTAAGTCTCCATGAGGAGATTTGCCTGGCTTAGAGTCACAAACCTCTCTTAGGATACCCAAGCTAAGGCTATGGATTTTCCCTGTGAGAAGAACTCTCTTTTTGGGGACAAACCAGAGGTCTACATGAAAAAAGTGGAAGAATACAAGGCCACCTACAGAAGTATATGGCCAAGGATAGGGCCTCCACTCCCAATAGGTCCCAGACAAGGGGAGGCAGGGGTAGGGGCTTCCTACTCCAGGCCTTTCCTTCAGGCCCAAGCAATGCCAGACTACCAGAAGATCAGGGGGTACTTCAGAGGCAGGGGCAGAAGGGCAGCTAGACGGACAGAGCCAGTCCCCCAGGCCAAGGTTTAACCCAAACAGAACCCCTGACGTGATCGTGCAGGTCACCTCCCCCTACCAGAAGGTGGCAGGCTGGCTCACTTCCTCCAGGCTTGGCAGTCCCATCACCACAGACAAGTGGGTCCTGGAGGTAGTGAGCCAGGGTCTTGCCCTAAGCTTCAAAACACTCCCCAAGCTAAGAAGCAGAAATTTCCCCCCAAGTAACCCCATCAGAGAGGGTGCTTCTGGAAACAGAAGCTGCCAACCTATTGTAAATCAGAGCAGTGGAACCTGACCCTCTGTCACAGAGGGGCAAGGGGTTCTACTCCAGATACTTCCTAACACAAAAGAAAAATGGGGACTGGCGATCAGTACTAGATCTCAGACTCCTGAACAAGTATGTAACAAAGCCAAAGTTCAGAATGGTCACACTGGCTATGATTATACCCACTTTCCAGCAGGGAGACTGGCTGGCATCCTTGGACCTCAAGGACTCCTATTTCCATATCCCAATTTGGCTCTGCCACAGAAAGTATCTGAAGTTCAGACTTCCCTTAGGTCACTACCAGTTCACAACAATGCCCTTTGACCTACCCTCCGCTCCAAGGGCATTCACAAAGTGCCTAACTGTCGTAGTGGCTCAGCTGAGAAGGCAAGGGGTCACAGTTTTTCCTTATCTAGATGACTGGCTAGTCATAGGACAGTCCCCTTAACATACCAGAGATTCTCTGGCTCTATTCCAGAGCACCCTGAAATCTCTAGAGTTCCTGGTGAATGCCCAGAAGTCACAAGTAAACCCTGTCCAGGAGCTGGACTTCATAGGGGCAGAGCTGGATACTCAGCGAGGAAGGGCATTCCTCCCTCAAGACAGGGTAAACAGTATTTTGCAGCTGGCAGGAACCTTCTCATGGAACAGGGCAAGGCCAGCTAGACATTTCTTGCAACTACTAGGCCACATGGCAGCGGCCACAGCCATAGAGCCAGGATCAAGATTCCAGATGAGGGACATTCAGTTCCACCTAAGCGCTCACAAACTCTCATACAGGCACTGCAGTGGTGGATGGACAGACAAAACCTCTGAGGGAACGCCCTTCAAAAAAGAGAACCTCTCACTAGTTCTCATGACAGATGCATCCCTACTGGGTTGGGGGGGCACACATGCACGACCTCACGGTTAGTGGTACATGGTCCCTTCTGGAATCACTCCTGCACATCAATGTTTTAGAGCTCAGAGTGGTGTATCTGGCTCTTCAGGCATTTACACCTCAACTAAAGAGCAAGGTGGTGCAGGTCAGAACAGACAACACACCACCACTATGTATTACATCAACAAGCAGGGAGGCACCAGATCAACCTTACTATGCACAGAAGTCATGAAGGTCTGAAGCCTCGCCTATTCCCTGCAGGTGTCCATAACTGCCATCTACTTACCAGGCAAGGACAATGTTTTGGCAGACTCCCTAAGCAGGATAAGCCAGAGAACCATCACAAGTGGTCCATAAACACACAGGTGTTACAGTCAGTGTTCAGAAGGTGGGGCACACCAGAGATGGACCTCTTTGCTTCCCCAGACAACCACCAGCTACACAATTTCTGCTGCAGGCCTCCGGCCAAGAGGACAGTGCCAATGGCTGCCCTGACATTGGATTGGTCAGGCAGATTTCTTTATGCCTTTCCTCTGTTGCTCAGGGTCCTGATGAAACTCCAGTCCCAACCAGCAACTATGATCCTGGTGGCTCCAGACTGGGTGAGACAGCCATAGTACTCAATCCTGTTAACCTTGTCAGTGGCACAGCTAATCCATCTCCCTCAGAGGCACAATCTGCTAACCGCCTCTCAGGGCAGGATACTGTACCCCATCATCAAGTCCTTCGCCTCAGGGCTTGGTTCTTGAAGACTTAGAGTTTGCCAGCTTTTACCTCTCTGAAGAGGTCCTCACTGTCCATAGGGGGTTCTCAGAAACCCACAACCAGGAAAAGTTATGCTTCCAAATGGAAGAGGTTCTCTATATGGTTTGGCCACAAGGATAGCCACCCTGCCACCGCTGGGGTGCATATTCTTTTGGATTACCTGACCCATTTAGATTCATTAGACCTTCTACTTTGAAGGTGCACCTGGCTGCAGTCTCTGCCTACATCTCAGCTGGTATAGACAGATCCCTGGCATCTCATCCTGTCTTTTGAAAGTTCTGTAAAAGCCTGCTGCACCTTCACCCTCCCATAAAGGAACCGGTACCAGCCTGAGATATCAACATTTATTTATTGAAATGTTTCACCAGGAAGGCACACTGAGCAACAAGTTGCTCATCTCCCAGTGCGTCCTGGGGAAGGGGGAACAAGGAGGGAGTATACAGATAACATAGTACAAGTACAATAGAAGCAGTAATAGAGTAACAGTAAACACTTGTGTGTGAGCACATTGGGTTACAAAGGATATGTACATTATAAGTGCATCCAATACCCCAATAAAAAGACCAGAGGATGGGGGAGGGTGGAGATACAGCAAGAGAAATTCAGCAGGTTGAGAACGGGAAAGGGCAGGGAGAAGGGATGAACAGGGAGGGAGGGAGGGAGGTAGGAGAGGGGTAAAAAGGGGAGAGGGGTATGATGGGAGGTAAGGTCTTGGGGGAAACAGGAGAGAGGAGTAGTAGAGAGAGCAGTCTGGAGGGAATTAGGTAGGGAGAGGAGTAGCAGAACAGAAGCAGAGGCATACGGGTGGGGAGAGGAGTAGAAAGAGAGGAAGGGAACTGAGTGGTGATGGGGGTAGGAGGAATAGGTTGCTGTTAGGGGTAACAAGTCAGTATGGGTAGATGGATGGGGAAGGTGAGGAGGAGGAGGGGAGAGCAGGGGTATTTAAAACCATTGATACAGGTTATCGAGAGGAAGGGGGGTGGACATAGAGGTTGAAGTTAGATGAAAGCGAGGGGCGGGACTGGGGGAAACGCAGACCAAGCAAGGGATACGGTTGGGGTGGGTGGCTAGGAAGCAGAAAGGGAGGTAAGGTCAGTAAGAGTAATAAGATTAGGGAGGAGAGGAGAAAAGAATTAACCACAGGTACAGTTTACTGAAAGGAAGTTGACAAGAGCAGAGGAGACTGAGTTAGGTGAGGATGAGTGGCAAATTTGGGGAGTGCGTGCGTTCCATAATTTAGGGAAACAGTATGAGAAGACCAGTTGGCCAACAGCTGTAGCCCGTCAAGAAATTACTAATAATCGCAAGTCATAAGACCTGCATTTTCAGGCTGATGGAACCCCCCTTCAAGCCAATGGCAATTGTAGATTTAAAGTATGTTACCTGGAAAGCTGTTTTCCTAGTAGCCATTACTTTGGACCAGGCGAGTAAGTGAGCTTCAGGCCCTGTGTACAGATTTGAACTATATGTCTTTCCACAAGGTTAAGGTGGAACTCAGGACTAATAGGAAATTCCTTCCTAAAGTAGTATCAGATTTCCATTTGAACCAGTCTGTCACATTGCTAGTCTTTTTCACTACTAACTCCAGCTCAGGGGAGCAGAGATTGCATAGCCTGAGCGCAAGAGGGCACTTTGCCACTATTTGGATAGGACCAAGTCCTACAGACCAGAGGATGCCCAGTTATTCCTCACCTATGGGGAAGTGGGTAAAGGTAAACCAGCATCTTGAAGGACCATTGCATGCTGGATAGTAGCCTGTATACAGTTCTGTTACAGCAAAGTGGGTAAGCAGCCAACCCTGAGCCAAAGGGTACCTTCTACCAGGGGCACAGCAGTGTCTGTAGCTGCAGCAGGAGATATACCCCTACTGGAAATTTACAAAGCAGCTACATGGAAGACTGTTCACACATTTATCATGCACTTCTGCTTAGATATGCAGTCCAGAAGTGATGCCAGGTTTGGCGAAGCAGTTCTGCAGAGCCTTTTTCCCAAATAGGATTTCTGCCCTACCTCCAAAGGTACTGCTTGGTAGTCTGCATTAGTTAAACAGACTGAGTGACTCATAGGGTTTGAAGAAAAAATTTACATAGTAATTATGTTTCTTCCAGGGGATCACGCAGTCTGCTTAAGCTCCCACCCTGCCTCCCCTACCAGAGCCAGGAAAAAAGGGATCTATAGTCTTGCATCCCTGCCAGTCACTATATGTTCTACTACTTTTCTTAAGTTTCTATGGTTAGAGTTTTTTCATGCAATTGTATTTTATTATTGTTGGCCTCTCTTACAGGGACCATTCTTTGGGGACCCCATAGAAGGTAGGGTGTTAAGTAGTTAGTTAGGGTGCCTTCACTTTGTTAGGCTTTGTAATGAATCTGAGCACTTCAGAGTGCAGCAGTTACTAGGGGCAGCAGTTTGAAACTGGCATGAGCCAATGAGAGTTCCATCATTTACATACATTCCATTCTCTCCAGGGCAGTTCAACGCTGAAGGCTGACTGCATTAGTTAAGCAGACTGAGTGATCCCTTGGAAGAAACATAATTACTATGGTGAGTAATTTTTTCTTTTCATTTCGGCTACGATGGCACTTTTCACAGCTGAATATGGAGTGTTCACTGCCTTTGACATTCCTCGTCTCTCTCTTTCTGCTTCCAATGCAAGCCTTATTAAAACAGAGAAAAGACTGGGCATCAATAATTTAACTCACTTGTGATCTTTGGACATTTGATGTTTATTGAAGTCATCAGCCTTTGGCTTGGTGGTTGGTTTTCCTTGTGTGAAAATGTTTGTCTGGCCAGTGTCTTTGCAAACTTTATAATAGAATAATGCAGCTTCTTTGTCGTGAACGAGCCATTGGTAGGTTTTAAACCATGGATCTTTAATTTCCCTATGGCTGTCTGTGTCAGTCTTTTTTGGTTTTCTTGCTTACAGGCAGTGGCTCATAGAGGATAGTGAATGGGCAACAGTGAACAACAGCACAGTTGTTCACTTCGAGAGGTTGTCATGACAACCTAGAAAACCTCGAGAGCGAAGCTTGAGAGGTTTTCAGTTGGCATGAAACCTCGAGAGTTAACTACTGTGTTGTTGTTCGTTGCCTATCCACTGTCTTTTGAGTGTATGGGCATAATAAAAAAAAGTGATGCGCTTCTTTCCCAGTCACATGGTGATGTCGGGAATTCCGCCTCGCCTGCGGTTCGTGACAACACCCGCTAGCATCCACAAATATACTGGTGTCCTGCTATGTGCCAGGTAATATTAAAAGAAAATGGCACTTACTGGTTAAAAAGAACTTCCTCCTCCAGTGCCTTTCAGCGACTTCGCTTATCTACCATGGCCATTTTACGAACGACTAGAAATCGCGACTTGTGCGTGCACAGACATGATCAGGGCTGTTGTACCATCGATGTGATGTACTCACAATGGTACAACAACATCGTGACGTCACATCAATGGTACAACATGTCTAGGGAACGCTAGATTTTCAAGCAACACAGCGTTCTAACATACACTATAGAATAGCTCTCCATCGTTACGAAGGTGCCACTCGTTTCTAGGGACATGGATATGTTGTTCATCCACACTCATTGGCAGGTATCCTTGCCGCTTTAAATCTTGCCGGAAGGTCTTCAAGCTTGCTCCTCCCACCCACCCGGGTGGTATAACTCTCGGCTCCGCCCCATGACGCCAGATCTTCCTTACCGCTTGGAAGCTCAGGTTCCCTCCTTAACGCTCTGCGTTTGTGACTGGTTCCTATTTCTCCGTTTGCGGATTTAAAAATAAATTTTGCAAAAAGACTTCAGTCTTCTATCCCTCGCGGCTGCGATGGACAAATCGACTCTCGATTTCGAGATGCCCATGCGGGCAGAAGATGTCTCGGACGGATCCACACCCACGCGGTGTTCACTGGTTAGGCCTTGAGCACGACCCGCAGGCTTGCACCTGTGCTCATCTTTTCGGCCTACGCCCCTCGAAGACCGTGCTGCCCGATTGCAACTGGGCCGTCCCGAGAGCGCTTCCTCGGTGAAGTCCAAGGAGGCCCGTTGGGCGTGTCTCGGCGGCGGCTCGGCGGATCAGCTCGAGCGGATGGTCCTCGAAGAGGAGGCGCGGCCGATCTCTCGGCCGCGCATTATCCCGCCTCTCTGGGTTCTTCCTACACGGCTTCTTTTAAGGAGCTTTGTCTGTCCCTCTCCACTAAAGGAGAAGGGCCTGTGTCTGCTGGACCTTATTCTCGGTCCAAAAGAGGGACGAGGTAAGTCCCTCCGTCGACGCCTTGGGAGCGGGAAAGGTCCTCTCCCGGGCCGCCGACCCGGCTTCGGGTCGACTGGCCGGCTCGCCACTGGCCTCACGGTGTCCCCTGCCAGGTCAGTTGACCGAGACTCCACCGATGAAGTCGAGATTTTTCTCGACCCATTGATGGGCTGTCGCTTTAGCAGCCGAGATTCCTCTCCCAGTTCCCCGGGAGGAGTTGAGGATCCTGTGGCTCGCCATGCCTCCGGTTCTGGAGCCTCGGATGGACCATCCGAGCCGGGGGAGTGCCGTTCCGCCGACACCTCCCCGCACCGACCTCGGAAATTCCGGGACTCTCGGTCTCGGTCTCGGACCTCTTAGGTCCAGCCGATCCCACCGGGCAGGCGGTCTCTGCCCGGCATCGCGGTAAGCCGGCGTCGCTGGCTGCCTCGCCCTCCTCGGATGAGGGGAGGCTTCGGCGTAAATTACGTCGACGGTACGAGGACCTTATGTTGCAACAGCTCCTCCTGGCCGGGAATAAGCCGACCCGTCGCCTTCCCCGGCCATTAAGTGGCTGTCACCGGAACGGCCGACACAACCCCTCGACTTATCCGAGGAGCCTATACCCAGGCCGGTTGTTCGGCCAAAACCAGCTGCTCCACCGATTCCGGTGGAACCTCCGCCTCCACAGCCACCAATTGGGGCTCCGACCAAGGATTCTCGGTCGGCTAAGGGTCTACCCCATCGGCTGTCAGTTACCCTCACTCCCGACCGACCTCGGCAGGTGAAGGGTGGCTCAGGCCAGAGGCAGCTCTTCGAGGACTCTTCCGAGTCCGAAGATGATTCCTCCTTTTTCTCCAAGCGACTGGACTTGGAGTCTTCAGGAGGTCAGTCAATGGACGATAGCCCGTCGTCCTTCCTAGGACTGCTTCGGCTCATCTCGGAGTCTACCGGGATGGAGCTCGAACCCGTTTCCAAACGGGCCAGGTATCCCTCACGGAGATTCTGGACCGAGGATTCTCCGACGGAGGCCTTTCCGGTGGCCGAGGCCATAGTGGGTCCGGCACTGGAGCTTTGGCAGCCCTGCTTCCTGCCCTGCGCCGGCCAGGATGGCCAGGAAGTATCGGTCCCTACCGTGCCTTTGTCCGGTTTTTCGAACACCCCTCTGCTGAAGGGTTGGTTACCGACAGCGTCATGCCACGGCAACGCCAGGGAGTGGACAAACCTCCTGACAAGGAGTCCAAGAAATTGGACTATGTCGGGCGTAAAAGTCTACGCTATGCCCTCTCGGCCTTCGCCAGGCCAGTTCGGCCGCCCTCATGGCACATTTTTTCTCATGCCCTGTTGGGCCCCTGGATGAGGTCATCCTCATCTTCCCGCCCGATCTGCAGACTACGGTTAAGCAGGTGCGGGACCAGGGCAGGGCAGTGGCCAAACAGCAGCTCCAGACTGCTTTGGATATAGGGGACTCATGTGCCAGATCGGTGGCGGCCGCAGTGGCTATGCGTCGGCGGGCTTGGCTGAGGATATCCACCTTTACGGATACCCAGCACAAGTTGGCGGATGTTCCTTTTGGGGACTGACCTCTTCGCCCTGGGGTGGAAGGTCACCTGCAGAGGATCGAGAAGTCCAATGCCACCTTGACTCGGCTCTTCCGCCAGAAGGACAAAGGCCGCAAACCACAGCCTAAGCCCTTTCGTCCTTCTGTGCCCTGCGCGCCCGGCCCAGCAACGTCAGGGCCAGCAGGCTCGGCCTTGGCATCCCAAACCCAAGCCGCCGGCTTCCTCTAACAGGAGGCAGGGAGGAAAGGGCCCAGGAGGTCCCTCGGCCGGTCCCTCCTCCAAGCCTGCCCAGTGACGGGCTGAGGGTGTCGCCCATCCCCGTCCACTCTTCCCTGGGTCCCCCATGGGGGACGGCCCGCACTTCCTCCGCCTGGTCCGCTGTTACCACGGACAGGTGGGTCTTGGAGGTGGTGGAAGAGGCCTGCCTCTGGAATTCGAGCAGGCACCACCTTCAGAGCCGCCGCCCTCGGGGGGCTTCGGGATCCCCAGCCTCACTGGCGGCTCGTCGAGCCGACATCACTCTCCTCCTCCAGAAGGAGGTGGTAAGAGAGGTGGTGGACCCTCCTTCAGACCCAGGGTTTGTGTCCAGGTACTTCCTGGTTCCGAAACGGACGGGGGGCTGGCGCCCCATTCTCGACCTACACGACCTAAACAAGTTCCTAAGGTCTCGAACCTTCAGGATGGTCACTCTGGCTCAGATAATACCATCCTTGGAACGCGGCGTGTGGTTCTGCTCTCTGGACTTGCAGGACGCGTTTTTTCACGTCCCTATCCGTCCGTCTCACCAGAGATTCCTTCGCTTCCGAGCGGAAGGATCCTCTTCGAGTTCCAAGCCATGCCCTTCGGCTTGTCTCCAGCTCCCAGGGTCTTCACCAAATGCATGGCTGTGGTGACAGCATTCCTGCGGCGCCGAGGGGTCCGGGTGTACCCTTACCTGGACGACTGGCTGATAGCAGCTCCCTCCAGGAAGGAGGCGGAGTGGTCCAGAGATCTGGCCTCCAGGTCTGTCTCAACTGGGCCTCCTTATCAACGAGGCCAAGTCGGAACTCGAGCCGAGCAGGTGATTCTATTCATCGGGCGCGGCTCGACTCTCTTGAGCCAGGCGCGGCTCCCGCGGACAGGGCGAGTTCTTTCCTCCTTTGCCCGATCATTTCTGGTTGGGCAATTGCGCCCTGCCCGGGACTTCCTGCGCCTCCTGGGTCTCATGGCGGCCTGCACCAGCGTGGTCCGTTGGGCCCGCTGGAACATGCGTCCCCTTCAGTGGGGACTGGCCAGCCAGTGGTCACAACGCTGCGATCCCTTGGACCAGCTTGTGTCGGTGACACAGGGGATGTGGAACGCTCTCCAGTGGTGGACCGTTCCAGATCATTTGCAGGAGGGCATCCCGTTCGTCCGCCCCGAGCCGACGGTCTCTCTGTCGACCGATGCCTCTCTGATGGGTTGGGGTGCCCATCTGGGGGAACACCGGGCTCATGGCCTCTGGTCCCCGCGGGAGTCCCGATGCCACATCAACCTGCTGGAGCTCCGAGCGGTCCGCCTAGCTCTCACCACCTTTGCTCCGTTCCTCCGGGGTCAAGTGGTCCGAGTCCAGACGGACAATACCACGACTATGTACTATCTAAACCGCCAGGGCGGGACGCGCTCCATGCTTCTATGCAAGGAAGCTCTCCGCATTTGGTCACTCGTGCGCAGCCTGGAGGCGGATCTCCTAGCCATTCACGTGGCAGGAGCCTCCAACACCCTGGCCGATGCCCTGAGCCGGATAGGGGCTGCATCCCACGAGTGGTCTCTCCTGCCGGAGGTAGTACAGCATCTGTTCTCCTTTGGGGCACACCTCAGGTGGACCTGTTTGCCTCCAGGAGAACGCAGCTGAGTCTGTTCCATGCCCGCCTCAGCAGGGCTCACTGCAGGGGATGCCTCGAGGCAATGGACCCCGGCCTCTTTATGCCTTTCCCCATTTCCTTGATCCACAAGGTGCTTCTCAAGGCGAGAGGGACAAGGCACAGGTGATTCTGATAGCCCCAGACTGGCCTCGCCAGTTCTGGTACCCAGATCTCCTCAGTCTCAGCTCCAGGACTCCGCGGCAGCTTCCAGCTCGCCCGGACCTGCTCTCAGTCAATCAGGGGAAGGTGTTCCATCCGGACCTTCAATCCCTGCACCTGACGGCCTGGTTCCTGAGCGGCTAGAGTTCCAGGCCTTGGGTCTTTCCGCGAGGTCCTCAATGTAGTTGAGGCGTCCGTAGAGTCCACCAGAAAATGTTATGCCTTCAAATGGAAAAAGGTTTTCCATTTGGTGTCAGGGCAAGGGCTTGGACCCTTCCTCCTGTTCCTTGGCAAGCATCTTGGACTATTTATGGTCCCTTTCTAGTCAAGGAGCTTAGGTCGGCGACCCTAAGGGTGCACCTGGCAGCCATCTCTGCTTACGGAGCGGGCGGGAAGCAGTCAGTGGCGCAGGAGAAGGTGGTCTGGCGCTTTCAAAGGCCTTGATCACATTTCCTCCAGTGCGGGAACCCCACCTCCGTGGGATCTACTGCTGGTACTGGCAAAGCCTATGGGCAAGCCATTCGAACCTATGCACAGGTGTGCTCTCTCTCACCTGTCGTGGAAGACCGCCTTCTTGGTGGCTATCACGCCAGCCAGAAGGATGGGAGAGCTCAGGCGCTTTCCATCAGTCTCCTTACCTGGTCTTCCACAGGGACAAGGTTGTCCTCGCCCCACCGAAATTCCTTCCGAAGGTGGTGTCGGAGTTTCACACCTAACCAGGTGTTGACTCTGCGGTGTTCTACCCCAATCACACCTGGAGGGCAATATAGGCTCCATACTCTGGACCCTAGAAGGCGCGCATTATTATAAGGGAGCGACGCTGAAATTCGGGAGAGGTTCGCCAGCTGTTTGTCACCTACGCTGAAGCCTTGATCTGGCAGACCTGCAGCCAAGCGGACGAAGCAGGTGGGTAACCTCCTGCATAGATCTCTGTATAAGTTGGCGGGCATGGAGCCTCCCAGAGGGATAAGAGCTCATTCTACCCGCCATACTGCTGCAACGGTGGCTGCTTCCAGGGACGCCCCTATCCAGGAAATCTGCAGGGCTGCTACCTGGAAGTCAGCAAACACCTTCATTACCCATTACCACATCGACCTTGAGTCACGCCTGGATGCTGGTTTTGGGGCCTCGGTTCTCCAGTCTCTTCCCAAGTAAGTATTGGGGTGTGCGTCTTGCCTCCCTCCTCCCGGAGAACTGCTAGGAGTCTGCCAATGGTGTGGATGAACAACATATCCATGTCCTAGAAATACAGGTTACTCACCTGTAACAGGAGTTCTAGGAATGGTATATGTTGTTCATCCCACGACTCCACCCGACCTCCGCGTTCGACGACAACCTGAGCTTCCAGCGGGCCAGATCTGGCGTCATGGGGCGGAGCCGAGAGTTATACCACCCGGGTGGGTGGGAGGAGCAAGCTTGAAGACCTTCCGGCAAGATTTAAAGCGGCAAGGATACCTGCCAATGAGTGTGGATGAACAACATATACCATTCCTAGAACTCCTGTTACAGGTGAGTAACCTGTATTTCTTGACCGTGTACAGATGACTCGGCTTTGTGGCCAGGACTTGTTGATCTGGGCCTTTTAGACAAAGTTTTGTACAAGAATATTAAATGTGACAGACACACTATGTAGTGTGAATTGCGTAAATAAAACAGAAGGCAGACTTAATATGAGATGCACAAAATGATTTTTTCTGGGATTGATGTAAAATAAAGTTATTGAAAATCCAGTACTTTGAATTTCTGAGTTTTATTTTCTAGAGTAAAACAATTCTAACACTGACATGATGACTTCTACACACATTTGTAAATGCATATCTTTGGAGGGGCAGGGGGCACACATGCACATGGGAAAATCATGAATGGTAGAGTACACAGGCTGGGTGGGAGACGATAGGTGATATTTTTATAGAGATGTTTTTCACATTCACAGTAGTCTCTTTCAAAGTAAAACAGCTTGCAGCAGACGGGCTAGTGCTCCTTTTTTTCACACTAACAGCACTGCAGTCAGGTACACAGGAGTCTGTTGTTGCCTTTTACTTTCTTTCTGGCAGATCTGTCCTCTGTTCCTCCCTTAACAAGTCTGCCCTTAGCAGCTTATATTGTATTTTAATTTTTTTCTGTCTCACTTTTACCCTGCCTGTCCTGTAATTTCAATTATGTGCCTACTGCCCTTTACCGTAGCAGCTCCTTCCTGCACTTGTTTATGCTGAGACTTTTTTTCAGTCTGCAGTTCCCTTTAATTCTTCGTCTACGGCTTCCTTAATTCACTGCTCCTCCTGCGCTTTCTTTAGCTAGATTACACAGGCATGGGTAGGAGACAAATGGGTAGTGTCTTTATGTGCTTCAGTACTTAGATTTTTTCCCATTCACAGTAGCCTCTTTAAAAAAAAGCAGTTTGCAGCACTAGGCGTTTATTTTTTTCACAGTAAATTGCACTGCAACAATGGATACACAATCTAGAGACTGTTGCTGCCTTTTACTTTCTTTCTGGCAGATCTGTTCTGTTCCTCCCTTACCAACAACTCTGCCCTTAAAAGCTCAAAACTGTACTTTTAATTTTCTCTGTCCAGTGCTTCACCCTGTCCTGTAATTTCGATTCTGTTCCTGCTGCCCTTTACTGTAGCAGCTCCTTCCTGCACTTGACAAATTTATACTCGATTTTTTTTTTCCAGTCTGCAGCCCTTCCTGCTGCCCTTTACTCTAGCAGTTCCTTTGTTCACAGCCTGGCTTCTATTTATTTTGCAGTGTCTGCTTAAATCTTCTCCTAACGTCCTGCTTACCCTGCTGTCCTGCAATTTAAATTTTTCTTTCTTTATATCCCTTATCTCTTGCCGCTCCTTATATTTGTTTTAAATTATGCAGTCCTTATTCACATTATTTCACTTTCAAGAGTCCACAATGTGTATTCTTTCAGTCTGTTGCACAGTCTGAGCACTGTGCCCTTGTTTCTATCCGTCTGTCCTACTTGCTTGCCTTTGTGTTTTTATTTTGCCACCCTTCCACCCCGGTTCCTACACCTATGTGTGTAGAGTATATTTGAAGAGCTCCTCTCATTCTATCAAAACTATGCCTTTTTTTTTGTCTCTCTCGGGTCTCTAAACTTTTCACACAGCACAAAATATTTGACCCCGTTTGATCTTTCTGTCTGTCTCAAGGCTTCCCTAATACTAAATTATAAATTGCAGCAGTTTTCTTTTGCTGATCCCAGTCGCCAAGAACCAATCCTCTCCCTGTCACTGCCACAGTCCAAGTGACTCACTTTCCACTTCGATCTCTCCCAACACTCAAGAAACTAAGCTGCTCATTGGCTGGAGGAGAGTGTCTATGGAATTGCTCCGATCAGACATGACTCTCCTCCATGCCAAACTTGTGGTCATGTGGCTGCCAGTGACCATGAAATGCACTTTTCAGTGCTCCCTGAGGTCACTATATCAAGTCTCACGCAAGCACGTGACTCAGACTGTGGTCATGTGGCTGCTGCTAAGAAATATTGCCAGGGTAAAGCACCTAGTCGAGGGTCTTTCCACACTGGTCCACGTCTTTGTCACCAGCCGGCTTGACTACTGCAACACCCTCTACCTAGGGCTAGTGGGGGTAGATATCCGCTGATTGTAGCTGGTGCAGAACGCGACAGCCAGGTTGTTGACTGGTACTTCTAGATCAAGCCATATAACACCTGTGCTGTGCAAACTGCACTGGCTGCCAGTACAGTGGCAGATAACTTTCAAGGTCGTGTTGCTGACCTATAAAGCCCTACATGGCCAGGGACCCCATTACCTGCAAGACCTTCTGCATCCCTACTGTCCCTCCCATGCACTCCGATCCGCTAATGAGGGATTGCTAGAGATTCCCAGGGTATGGCTAAAAACATCTGGTGCATGATCTTTTGCCTTTATGGCACCTACCTTGTGGACCTCACCAGATACAAGATAGCCTGACCGTCGAGGGTTTTAAAGCTAACCTTAAAACACATCTTTTTCATCAAGCTTTTAATGGTTTTTGATTTCCTGCTATTTATGGATTTGTATTTCTATTTGTAATGTTGTATTATTCTTATGAATATTGTTCGGGCGCCCTGAGCTTTGGAAGGGTGCCTTTTTATAAATAAAATGATGATGATGACATGCACTTTTCAGTGCTGCTCCCACAGATCAATACATCAAGCATCATGCAAGTGCATGAGATCCAACATGGTGCTAGCAGCCAGTAGTTTTTCTGCCCATCTCAATAGTGTAATACACCGTGGCGAGAGAGGTGGCAAAAAATGAAAATTACGTACTCACTGTAATTCTTGATCTTGTTGGACAAGTCTTTACCATTTATTCATACTTCTGGGTTCAAGCCAGAGGCACTAGAGCCCTGCGGGAGCCAAAAATCTTCAGGAGGGCTGGCACCAAGATAGGACGGCACATGCGCTGGGCACTGGGAGGCTAGCTCATGCCATATAGGGTATCTCGGCTTCGACTCTCCAACCACCTCAGTACCTTTTTTACCGAGGAGGTGCAGCATAACATAACCTAAGAAACACCTAACTTAACAAGGGCATAAGATAGCCCTTCTGACCTCATAAGAGAAGGGTCAGTTAAACAATGTCTTCACAGTCCACACCAACCGAGGAGTTAAGACCAGAAACACACTAAGTGAGCTCGGGAGATGGTGGCTGGGCGTATGAATGAATGGTGAAGACTTGTCCAAGAAGATCAAGAATTACAGTGAGTACAACATTTTCATATCTTTCTGGACTTAAAGTCTTCATAATTTATTCATATTTCTGGGTTAGAGTACCAAGCTAAATGCAATTCCCCAAGCAGGACGGTAGGAGATGGAGCTCACTCAGGACAGAAGTCCATTAAGGATTGTATTGCCAAAGGAAGCATGCTGTCTGGCATGGACATCCAGAGCATAGTGCTTTACAAAATTAGGCACTGAGCTCCAAGTAGCTACTTTGCAAATGTCAGCAATGGGAACAGAGTGGAATTCTGCCAGTGATGCAGCAACCGCTCTTGTAGAGTGGCCACGCACCTGGCCTTCCAACTTAATCTGTGCCATGGAGTAACAGTGGCGCAGGTATGCCTCTTTCCAAGCAGACATGCATTTGATGGATACTGGCTGATCCATCCAGGCCACACTGAAGGACACAGAGATGCTTGTCCTTGTGGATATCCCCAGCTCTATCCATGTAGAATCGTAGAGCCCTTTTAACATCCAGGAAATGGAGGGTGTGTTCCCCTTCACTTTGGAAGTTAGAGAAGAAAGTGGGAAGAACCAAGGGCTGGTTGGGATGGAAATCCAAAACCACTTTAGGTAGGAATTTATGGTGAGTACCAAGAACCACTTTGTCTTTATGAGACAGTGTACTGAGAGTCTGTGACCAAGGCATATATTTCAGAGACCCTGCAAACAGAAGTGATGGCCACCAGGCGGTTTTCCAGGTCAGAAACTTTAAATCACACGTGGCTAGAGGCTCAAATGGTTTATGAGTGAACATATCTAGCACAAGATTAATATCCCATGGGGCAACCGGCTTTCTAACCAGGGGCCGTGTGTGCAGAACACCTTTGAGGAGTCTTTTGAACAGAGGTAACTGAGCCAGAGTCATGTTCTGGACTTGCTCATGATAGGTGGAGAGCACACAGAGATGTACTTTGACAGATGAGTGTTACAATCCCGCATCTGAGAGATCTAATAGGTACTCCAGAATTTTATCTGGTGGACACAGAAAAGGGTCTAAGTAGATCTTAGTACACCATTCTGAGAAAGGCTTCCATTTAGCCACGTATGTCTTCCTGGTGGAAGGCTTACAAGCTGCCAAGAGGATGTCCACGATCCTGTGAGAGACATTAAACCTGCTCACCTCTGTCTCCTCAGGAGATGGGCTTGGAGATGAAGGGAGTGCAGGTTGGGATGGACCAGGGATCCCTGTGTAAGGAGGTCCGTTCACAAAGAAAGTTGCTTTATAGGGGCCTCCAGCAACTTGCTGAGTAAGGGAAATCATATCTGTCGAGGCCAGCATGGTGCAGTGAGAATCATCTTGCTCCTTGTGCTTCCATCTTGAGCAGTACCTTCTGAATTAGCGGAAGAGGAGAAAATGCATACAGAAAATGTCTTATCCACTGCACCCTGAATGTATCCTGACAGAAAACACCAGGTTCAGGATTTCTGGAGCAGAATAGAGGCAGTTTTGTGTTGAATGAGGACACAAAAAAAGGTTTTGGTCTGGACTGTCCCACTCATCGAAGAGTGATTGCATGATGTCTGTTGCAAGCGGCCACTCATGAGGACCTGCTTCTGTCCTGCTGAGTTGACCTGCCAGATTGTTCTGAGCTCCCAGCAGGTAAACTGCCTGGATCAGAGTTTTGTGCTGAAGGCACCACTCCCATATTCTTATGGCTTCTCTGCACAGCGGGTCAGAGTGTGCTCCGCCCTGCTTGTTGATGTAGTACATCACCGCTTTGTTGTTTGTCTGAAAGATTACCTTCTGTTTGACAACATCTTCCAGGACTCTGAGGGAGTACAGGACTGCTCTCATCTGTAGAACATTTATGTGAAGATAAGACTCCTCCTAGGTCCACACTCCCTGAGCGTGAAGATCCTGGCAGTGATCCCCCCAAGCTGAGCAGGGACGCATCTGTGGTGATGGTGATCTGAGGTTCTCGTGGGATGAAGGGCAGCCCTTGAAGCAGGTTGTCCTCTTGTATCCACCACCCCAGTAATCTCTGCAAAGGTTCTGTCACTTTTATGAAATAAGACTGCGGATGTGTTATAGGAGTCCATTGCGTGCTGAGCATCCACTGAGTGGTCCTCATCCAATCGGGCTAGAGGTACTGTGAAGACAGAGGAGGCCATGAGGCCTAACATCTGTCGCATCAAGTGAGCTGTTACAGGGTTGTTCTCGCTGATGAAGCAAGCCATTTGGAGAATGTCATTCCTCCTGTCCTCCAGAAGAAAGGCCCTTACTTTTGTAGTGTTCAAAAGAGCTCCTATGAAGAGGAGCTGCTGGGAGGGCTGAAGCTGTGACTTTTCCATATTCAGTAAGACCCCCATGGAGGTGAGGAACTGAGATGCTGTGGACACTGCTTCCTGTGTCTTCTGCCTTGATGGACTTGCCAAAAGCCAAACATTTATGTATGGGAAGACTTGAATGCCGAGCTTATGAAGGTGTGCAGCATGGACTGCAAAACACTTGGTAAAGACTCAAGGTGCCGTGGAGATCCCAAAGGGCAGGACTCTGAACTGGTAATGTTGACCCAGGGCCACAAAACAAAGGTACTTGTGGTGATTTGGGTGTACTGAAATGTGCTGGTAGGCATCCTGCATGTCCAGTGATGCTAACCAGTTGTGTTATTGGAGAAGTGGCAGAAGTGTCCCCAAGGAGACCATCTTGAACTTCCCTCAGAACAAGAACTTGTTCAACTTTCTGAGGTTGAGAATTGGGCGCATGCCCCCTGTCTTTTTCAGATCTGGAAAGTAATGGGAGTACAAACTTGTGTTTCTCTTTGCCCAGGGAACTACTTCCACTGCCTTATTATTTAGAAGGCCCATTATCTTAGAAGTGAGAAGGTTTGACTGAGTAGCTGACAGACTGTGCCGTAGCTTGGGTAGAAGATATGAAGTTGAGAGAGTACTCCTCTTGGACAATCCTGAGGACCCACTTGTCTGTGGTGACAGACTTCCATTGGTTGTAAAATTGAGTCTGATAACCTCCCCCTGCCATGGAAAAGTCCACCTCAGGCAGCTGAGGTAAGAATGGGGCCAGACTTTCAGAGGGTAGCACTGGGTGCTATTGGCCCTTGTGCCTTCTGCTGCATTTTCTTTTGCAGCTGATGAGGCTGGTTTCTGTTCTGGGCTCCTCGACCTCTGCCTCAAAAGGACTGTCTGCTACAAAAAAACTGACGGTTCCTACCTCATTAAGGTGCTGAAGGCTGTTTTAATGGCAGTTCTGTTTTTTGTGTGGCCTCCAGAGCTTGTTCCACTTGTGGGCCAAACAAATATGTACTATTAAAGGGAACATTCATTACCTGCTGTTGTGCATCAGAGGAAAGCCCCAATGTCCTAAGCCAGGAATGTCTCCTAATGTAGACTTCAGCAGCTGCTTCCATGGATACTGTATTGAAAGCATCCATGGAAGCCTTAAGCTGATGGCTGTTGCATTCTGTACCCCTGGTAACAGTCTATAAAAGTTCCATCTTGGAGTCAGACTCTGGAAGACCTTCCACCAAGGATTTAAGGGAGGCTCAGAGGACATATTCATACTGGAAGACGTGTCCTTGATAGCTAGCGATATGCATGCCTAGAGTTGCAGCTGAGAAAGCTCTTTTTCCCATAGTATCTATTTTATGAGACTCCCTATTGATAGGACATGCTGATACATCTTGAGAAAGGACAACTTTGTCATTCTTAGCGAGGACAATGAGTGCATCCATGAAGAGTTGCAAGGCTAAAATTAGCCTGTCCTTATGAGGGACATACTTCTATCTGTTGCCTTGCAAGTAGAAGGAATAAGAGTGGACCGGGCCCACACCGCTTCAGACAAAGTCTTGAAGGGTGGGGGAACAGGAGGCATAAGGTTCAATGTAATATTTAGAATGTGAAGCCACTCCAGGTGCATAAGTCTACCTGGGTCCACAGAAGAAGTCTGTAGAGCTAGAGTCACTCTCATTTTTCTCAGCAGAGATTGGAATGAGAGGTCCTCTACTGGAGTCTCAAGCGGGAGTGAGAGTCTATCTTCCAAACTGTATAAGGAGTCCTCATCCCCTTGTTCAGAAAGTAACAGATCAGGGTTAGATTCATCCTGCTTCAAATAGCCTTCAGAGGGAGCAGGGACTGCTCCTAACAAGCCCTTTCCTGGTCTAGAAAATGGATAAACAGGAGACACCAGTATTGGCAACAGACCCTGCGCTGACCCCCGCTCCAAGGATCTTGGTGCCATACCCAACACCATTGATCCCAGTGCCACATGCAGCACTGTGGACCTGGCACCACACGTGGTGCCACAGAACCTGGTGCCGCCCCACAAGGAGATGATGCTGGATGTGGTGCCAGGGCCAGGACCACCCGAAGACCCAGTCCAGACCTAGAAGAAAAAGAAGGAGAAGAGAATGGTACCTGTGCCAGCCCATGCGAGGAAGCAGAAAGAGGGGGAAGGGCACGTGGAACCATTGTCGGCACCAGCAAGGGAAAAGATTCCGTTGCCAGTGCTGAATGCACACTCTGCCCTGAAGGACCCAACTGCGGCTATGAGGCTCCTAGGCCCAAGGACCCTGAAACTGGATCAGCAGGAAAGGGCAAAAGAGACACGTTGTACCCACTGCTCCATAAGAGAGGCCCAATGATGAAACTGGCACCAGTAACCCCACAAGGAGACAGAGCAGAGCTCCAGTGTCAAGAATCAGAGAGTTTGTGAGTGGAAGCTGTCAGGGAACCAGACGGAACCAGAGACGGCATTCTGCTGTCAACCATTAAAGACCTCTTGGCAGACGTACCAGAGGGTGACCTCGAGTTGTACTGCTTCTTCTTCTTCCGACAAGACAAGGAGGAACTCAAGGCAGAGCGACACCAGGTCCCCAACCAGGATCGGGAATTGGCCCGCTTCTTTTTGTGTCTATGGGAAGTCTGATCTCCTTCCTGAACACCGGACTGCCATGGTCGGACCCCCTCCTGAAGAGGGTGGTGGACTGTACACAGCCCAGCTGCCAGAGCAACCTTCCAACAGAGAGTCCCTACCATCATGCCTCCATCCATGGTCGACTCCTTCGGTCGGCAGGGCTGAGAGAAAAAACTAAATTTGCTATTTTTTTTTTTTTTACAAAAAACAACAAATAAACTAAAAACTGCACAACTAAATGCTGTTATATAGATGTGAAGAATTGACTCTAGGTGGGAGAGTGATGTCATCACTGAAGTGCACGCGGCAGGAAAAAGGAACTGAGGCGGTTGGAGGGTCAACGCTGAGATGGCCTATACGGTGCAAGCTAGTTTTGTGGCACTGCGCATGCACAGTCCTACCTCAGTACCTGCCCTCCTGAAGAGATTTGTCTCCCACAGGGTCCTAGTGCCTTCATCTTGCACCCAGAAGTATGAATAAATGGTGAAAACTTTAAGTCCAGGAAGATCTGGCTCCAGCGAACGTATTTCAACTCCGTGGCGCTCAGGGACTCAGAATTTTTAACCACACAGCTTATGGCTTCGCTGGTGGCAATGTGGCGAGTGGCCAGTGAGAACATAGGGTCCAGTGGGCTCACCAACAGATGTGACACCTGCAGTGGGAGTTGGATCATCAGTGGTCCCAACACCTAGGTCACTTGGACCAGCTATTCATGGTGAGCCAGCCAACATGAGGTGCCATCCAGTGGTGACTAGTTCCTGACCATCTGGAGGAAGGAGTCCTGTTTGTCCACCCAGAGCCTACTGTCCCCCTCACAATGGAGGCGACTTTGGTGGAGTTGGGAGCACACCTGAGATCACAGGACCCACAGCCTCTAGTCACCCCGGGAGTCTTGTCACCACATCAACCTGCTGGAGCTCTATGCAGTGCAACTAACTCTGATGAAATTTGCTCCTCTAGTCGGGTCAGGCCATGCAACTCCAGATGGACAACACCATGACCATGCTCTACCTGATCAGGCAGGATGGAATGCACTCTCTTCCATTATATCGGAAGGCCATCTGCACCTGGACTCTTGTGCATAGCCTGGATGCAGATCTTCTGGCAGTTCATGTCGCAAGAGATGACAGTCAGCTGGCAAATGTTCTCAGCTAGGTGGTCTAGACATTGCATGAGTGATTCCTGCATCAGAAGGTTGTGAGTCACCTGTTCTCCCAGTGGGGCACCCCTCTGGTGGATCTGAATGCCTCCTGGGAGAATGACAAACAGCCTATGACCTATTTTGTGCCCACCCCCAAAGGCTGGGACACTAGTGGGAGATACCTTCATGAGGCCTAGATGCCAAGCCTCCTGTGTGCCTTTCGTTCCTTCCTCCAATCCACAAAGTGGTGGTCAAGGTTCAGAGGGACAAGGTGTGGATGATCCTCATAGCTTCGGACTGGCCTTGTGAGTTCTGGTACCCATATCTCCTCAGCCTCAGCAGCAGACTTCTTGGCGGTTGCCTCTTTGTCCAGATCTGCTGACCCATCAACAGGGGATGGTCCTGTATACAGATCTTCAGTCCCTGCACCTTGCAGCCTGGTTGCTAAGTGGCTAGAGTTCCAGGCTCTGGGTCTTTTAGAGAATTTGCTCCACGTTGTGGAGGCTGCCCTTAAAGAATCAATGTGCCAGTGTTATGTCTTCAAATGGAAACGTTTTCCATTTGGTGTCAGGACCAGGAGCTTGATCTCCTGCTTGCCCTGTGACTAGCGTCTTGGAATACCTCAAGCACTTGTCCCAACTGGGACTGCATTTGGTAACCCTTAAGGTGCACCTGGCAGCTATCTCTGCATATCGAGGGGGGGCTGGTGTGCCGACAGTGGTGCAGGAGAAGGAGGTCAGCTGCTTCTTTAAGGGCCTTGACCATTTGGCCCTGCCAGTGTGTGAGCCACCACTACCTTGGGACCTCTTGCTGGTACTGGCAGTGCTCATGAGCAGGCCTTC
Source organism: Neoceratodus forsteri (assembly GCA_016271365.2). Lineage (NCBI taxonomy): Eukaryota > Metazoa > Chordata > Ceratodontiformes > Ceratodontidae > Neoceratodus > Neoceratodus forsteri. The sequence continues at coordinate 51,009,477 of CM028136.1, read as the reverse complement.
TGACAAATGCACAGGTGTGAGATGTCTCACCTGCTGTAGAAGATGGCCTTCTTGGTGGCCATCACGTCAGCCAGAAGGATTAGTGAACTTCTGAAGGTTGTCTCAGAGTTCCACCTTAACCAGGTGATGAACCTCTTAATCAATTTTATCAGTTCATCTTCGGAGGCCAAATGCAGGCTTCATTCCTTGGACTTACGGAGGGCGCTCTCTTACAATGTAGAACACACAGCTGAAATTCGGGGTGAGGCTCACCAGCTCTTTGTCAAGTATGCTGAAGCTGCACCTGGCAGACCAGCAGCTAAGTGGATGACTTGCAGGTGGATTACATCCTGCATCGACCTCTGTTGTATGCAGGCTGGCAGGATCCTCTAGTTGGACTCGGGACTCATTCCACCAGGCATACCGCTGTTCCGGTGGCTGTTTCCAAGGATATCTCTAGCCAGGAGACCTGCAGGGCTGCTACCTGGAAGTCAGCACACATCTTAATTTCCCATTACAACATTATTTATTTATTTATTTTATGTATTCATTACTAGGATTACAAATACCTTTGAACCAGGGATTCTTTTACAAAGGTTCCACGTCAAGGGGGAAGAGACAATGTAAAACGTAGGCGAGAATAACAGTAAGGTAAATAACAGAGTAGAAAGTCGTAATAAGTGGCACCGAGATGTTACTACTTGGAGAAACAGGTGGTACAAAAGATGTTCCAGTAGGAAGAATGACTTAACAACAAATTGCACAATAACAGCACAACAGACAAGATAGCAGTCCAAAAATAAAGCAGACTTTGTCCAACTAAGAGCTAAACAAGGAGTAAAAATAGCAGGAGGAGATGCTACAGGGGGAGGAGGAGGAGGGTGGTGGGTAGGAGGAGGTAAAGGAATGGAGGTAACAGTTAGAGGGGAAGGGCGGGAGGTAGTTGGAGGGTACATACGAACATACAAAATTGCCAGCAGATACAGGCTGTATGGTCTATCTAGTCTGCTCGAATGTGCAGCACTTCAGCCCATTATACTGTAGCTGGGAAGGGGTGGTGGCAGCTAGGGAGGCAAGGGGCAGAGGGGAGTGACAGAGATAGGAACTAGAGGGCACAGTCACATTTATTTAGTGTTGCAAGGTATCCACGACGTTTGGAGTTGAAAGTGCCAAGTTTGGGTTTAGAGGACATCAGAGGGCAGGTCATTGAACCAAGTTGGCACTCTATAACTGAAAGTATGCTGGGCTTGTGAGGTCCGACAGTGAGGAACAAGGAAAGACAGCTTAGCTGCACTACACGTGTGGCCTTGGTTTGCCGTAGGTAGAAGCAGTGACTGAGTGGCTGGAGGAGTTAAGACAAGGCATTTTTTTTTTGTTTTGCAAAAAGACAGGTTTCATATTTTATTTTATCATGTAAGTGGAGCCATTCGGTTTGCAGATATAGGTTGCAGGTATGGGTGTATTTGTCAGCACCAGTTATCAACTTGCAAGCCTTATTTAGCAAGATCAACAACTGCTTGAGGGCTATATTAGTAGCAGCACTGTAAATTATCAGGCTGTAATCTGTGATGGACAGGACAGAGCTGGTGACTGCTAGTCTTAGGGATGCAGGTGTGAGACAGTGCCTGTGTCTGTAGAGGCCCCTGATCCTACTGTTTACCATCTTGGAAATATGATTGACATGCAGAGCATATGATAGTGAGCTGTCCAACATAATACCTAGATATTTGAATTCTTGCACCATTTCCAGGGGTTGATTTATTTTGTTACAGATGGTTAGGCAAGTAGATTTGTATTTGTTTTGGGGGCTTGCAAAGAGCATTGTTTTTGTCTTTTTATAGTTCATTAACAGTTTGTGGTCGGCAAACCAAGATTCAGCTTTTGGGAAGTTGAGCTGAAGATCCTTGGTGAGGGGGAGGAGGTCAGTGTGGCTGGAGAAGAGAACGGCATTGTCCGTGTAGAGGACTAAGTTGTTATCACAAGCTTTGGGTAGGGTATTCAGGAACAGGCTGAAAAGTAGGGGCCCAAGTATGGATCCTTGTGGGACACCAGAGTGGACTGAGAGACTACTCGATAGGGAGTAATTTATTTTCATCTGTTGTGTTCTGGTTCCAAGACAGCTTTTGAACCAGTTTGCTATGGCAGAGGAGAGGCCTAGGGAAGGGAGGGAGTTTAGGAAGAGGGAGTGATTAACTGTATCAAATGCCTTGGTCAGGTCAATGTAAATTGACCCAACTATGTGACTGCAGTCCAAGGCTTTGTGAATATAATCTGTGCATTCCAGTAGGACAGTGGTGGTACTATGGGTCTGGCGGAAACCATGCTGCTGGGGGCATTGAATGTTGTGCTTGGTAAGGAATTCAGTCAGTTGATCAGTAACTACTGTCTCTAGTACTTTGGATAAAGGCAGAAGAATCGAGATAGGGTGGTAGTTTGAGACTTGTGGTCTGTCCCCACTTTTGTGCACAGGTGTGACAACAGCAGCCTTTCACTGTTAGGGAAACTGCCTTAGGGACAGTGGCAGGTTCAGGATGGTGGTAAAGGGTTTTAGCATGACATCCAATGATAGGTATAGTAGTTTCATATCAAGGGTGTCACTACTGTACCTGGTTTTTCCTAGTGCCCCAAGTAGATATTTTTTGGCTTCAGCGAGTGTGATTCTCCTGAAGTAGAAGGGGGATATGGGAGGGAGGGACAGCAGTGTTAAGGTGGGCACTAGTGTTGGATACATTGAAGAAGTTGGGTGAACGTACCTGGCTTAGATCTGTAAAAGCAATGTTGAAGGCATCCGCGATAGACTTAGGGCCTTGAGTCTCAATGGGATGCTACTTTTGGGACCTCAGTTCTCCAGTCCGTTTTTCCCAAGTAGGGGTGCCTGCCTTGCCCCCTCCTCCCAGAGAATTTCTGGAAGTTTGCCAGAAGTGTGGATACATGAACCATTCCCACATCCCTAGAAAAATAGGTTACTCGCCTGTAACCATAGATCTTCTACAGAATGGTCTCTCGTGGTAGGTTATTACTTCTGGGAGATTCCAGCAGAAGGCGTAGTCACACAGCAGCTTCTTCAGCAGTCTTTTACCAGGGACCTCCCACACATGACATCACTTCCTTGCTCCCTATATAAGTGTGGGCGGTCCCTGGTATCCTCTGTTCATTTTCCCGCCGTCTTCAGCTCACACAATAGCTAGCTCAATCTTCTGTGTAACAGTCATCGACGAAACTTGAACAAACAAATGTCTAAGAAAGCATCAACAAGCAAGCTTTATTTCATTCCTGCTCTTGTGGCAGAAAGATTTTCAAACTTGATAACCATTTATATTATGTTAGGTGTCTGGGACCCACATACGACACCACCTCCTGTGCATTTTGTAAAGAATTTAACTAAGCAACCCGTCAACAATGGTTGCTAGAGACAGAAAGTATACTTATTACTCTGCCGTGTATAGTTCCTACTCTAGGATAGATCATTGATATACACAAAAGGAATGTCTAGATGCACTTAGAGAGGTATCTATGGGGGATATTGCTCACTCTGACCATGCCCCAGTGATCACAAAATGGGAACTGGGGCTTGATAGATGGGATACAATCTGGAGATTTAACCCTATCAATCTCAAAAGCACACCCTTTCAAGATTTCCTCGTGGAGAAAATACAGGAGATCCAGAATGATAATTCAGACCCTGGAATTTCTTCTGCCATCAGGTGGGATACACTAAAAGCAGTCCTACGTGGCCACCTAATACAATATTCATCTACCCTGGCGAAGCAATGTATGGAAAGACAATTCCATCTAGAGCAGACCCTTACTTTTCTCCAAACTGCACACCAACAGGGGGACAATTCGGTTCTAGCCCAGCTCAAACAAACTAAACAAGAGCTGGACTCATTGGTCCTGCAAAACACAGAAATAGCCTTAGCCTTCCTTAGACAGAGATATGGTGAAATAGGCCCTAGTGCCTTCCGCCTGCTTGCCTATCGGTTGCGTGAGCAAAAACATATTTCTACCATAGTTGCTGTTAGGGACCCTACCTCAGGCAACCTCTGTACAAGAGTGGGACACATCACTCTGGCATTTAGCGAGTATTATGAAAAATTATATACCCCAGATCATGGAGCAACAGTTTTCCCTGTTGGAAAAGACCCAGGGGCTCATTCCAAGGGCTCTCCTGCTTCAGGGTCTCAATCCAGACATACTAGAGAAAAGGAGAAACCCTCCTCTCACTCTCTGCCCCGACACACATCACCAGTAACTTCTATAACATGTCCACCATCGACGGAGCATTCCTCATCGATGGGAGCACTTCTCCTGTTGATGGAGCATTTATTTGTGCCTTCCTCATCGACGGGATGGGTTCCCTCATCGACACAGCTTGCCCAGGCCCATAGAACAGTGCATGCTACTGTTCCTCCACTGATGAAGGCTTCTTTCCCTTCATCAACGACCGCTGTATGTCATGCAGCCAAGCAAATGGCTGCTCCGTCGATGGGAGCCCCTTTCTCATCGATGTCTTTTTTCCCCATAGAGTGCTCATTCTTCTCCTGCCTCGTTGTCGATGACAGGAGTTCCTAAAGGCAAACCAACGTCTTTTGCCATATTTAACACCCCCCACCTTCTCAGGTGCCTTCCTATAGGGGTGTGGCTGACCTACAGAGAGACCAAGGGATGTATTTTTCCAATGCTCATCCAGATACCTCAACTGCCACTCCTCCGACCAGTGCTCGAGTTTAACTAGATCCTCCCTGAGTGCCTACCTCCCTTCCTCACTGTCCACTTTTGCACAAATCTTTGTGTCATTGGCAAACAGGCAGAACTTGCTGTTGACCCCCTTTTGCAATGTCCCCTATGAAGACATTGAATAAAACAGGGCTGAGTGACCCAGTGTGAATGGCAACCTAGCTCACCACCTCCGTGTCTCCAGTGCAAAATCTGTTGCAATTGTGTTTTCAGACAAAGCATCTGGCATCAAATTTCTGCAGTTTAAATGCTAAGGAGCCTCACAAGATGGGTTGAACCAGGAAAAAGGGCTATCTAGCCCCCAACTGGTTATGCCAGCTTCTAAGTCTAAACCCCTGCTAGGCCTCAATCCAGCACCCTCGCAGTCTTCACTCCTTTCCGGATCGGGTGAAGATGACTCAGGCTCTGACTGAGGGTCAACCTCTACGAGGATGGAAACTTGCAAAATTGTGAAATTGCTGCACAAAATAGACAGGAAAGTGACCGATATTCAGAAGGACTTTAAGAGGCTTGAAACACATACCACTGCAGTTGAACAACAAATGTAAACCATCCAAAATGAACACATGGCCTACAGTCAATCACTGGCTTTCCTCATAAACAAGAACTGGTTCTCACCTTATGGGCTGAGGACGCTGAAGCCAGATCTCGGAGAAATAATATCCGAGTTGTCGGTATTCCGGAGGGCGTCGAACAGGACGATATGAACAGCTACATGGAGTGCTGGCTGTGTACCGAATTGCAGTTAGGAGAGGACTTTACCCTTGACATTGAAGGGGCTCACAGGGCAATAGCCCCGAAGCCCAAACTAGGAGCACCCTCAAGAGCTATTTTGATCAAGTTTCTGAAGTATTCTACCAAGAAGAAGATACTCTGACTTGCCTGGGCCAAGAAAGATCTAAACTTTGATGGAGTCAGGGTATTTGTGGACCAAAATTTTGCTCCTGCCATGGTGGTAAAAAGAAAGTACTGTTTGCGGTCAAGCAGCTGAGGGAAAAAGGTATAAGAGCACAGCTGCAGTACCCCGCCAGACTATGGCCGGATGCAAAAGATGGCCCTAAATCTTTTGAGAACCTCTTCCTGGCTAGCCAGTTCCTGGTAGCAGAAGGAATATCCCTTCCCAATTTAAAAGAAGAGAAAGCAGAAGACAAAGTTGAAGAACCTCTATGGTCTCTAGCTCTGGGAAGCCGTAAATCTGAAAGACATGGCCCCAGGTCAGAAACACTGCTCCCGCTGCACACAGAATTAACAAGATCACTTCCGGTGACATCACGGAGCCGATGGGAGACTAGTCTTCGGAGCTCCTAGATTCGTCCGAGAAATCTAATTAAATCCTTCCCCCAGAGTTAGCAATTTAATCTCAGTCCAACGCATCGGGCTCACGAGGGATGGCAGCTAAAAGTAATCACCCGAAAACTCTGAAAAATAATGCTGCACAAGCTAAAATGAAGCAGCTTACCCTGGATGAAGAAATGGAGGCATTCACAGCCCGCCTGCGTAGAGAGCGAACCCTCTCGGAATCATCCCTCGATGTTGACGATGAAGAGCTGTGCTTACCCAGAAAAGCGAAGCTTACGCTACAAAAAATACTGTCCTCTGTGCAGAAAATTGAATCCTCGCTGGCAGACTTGAGGCAGGATGTCAGAAACATCGACACTAAAGTGACAGACCACTCAAGCAAGCTCACTGAAATCACGGAAACACAGGACATGGAGGGAAGGGTCCTGGTTTATCTTCTGCAAAGAGACCGGAAAATACACAACCATTTGGAGGACATCGAAAATAGGTCCCGCAGAAACACTTTTCGGGTCCATGGTGTACCAGAGGGGGCAGAGGAGGGGTTTCCTACTCCACTCGATTTTATGCAGCAACTTCTTTGTTCAGTGCTTTCCATACCCTCTGATCTCGACCTCACAATGGACAGAGCTCATAGGTCCTTAGTACCGAAACCCACTAACCCCACAGCCAGGCCCCGTTCCTGGGTCATACGAATGGCCTTGTTTCAAAGTAAAGAGTGGATACTGAAAGAAGCCTGGAGACTACGCGACTTGAAATACAAAGGAGTGCCCATCTTTTTCGAGCAGGATTTTTCACCAGCACTTCAGGCTGAGCGGGTTAAAGTTTGCGCAGTAGTCAAAGAAATTAAAGAAAAAAAGAATATCAGGGCTCAAATATTATTTCCCTCATGGCTTCGTCTACACATGGATTCTGGTCCTAAAACGTTTAATACCCTGCTGGAAACGATGCCTCTGTTGAAGGAATAGGGAATAAGTATACCTGACTTAGGCATGGAAATCTTAGAGCAAAACCTGTTGAAGAATGTCTGGCAAGTGGCTAATAGAGGGTTAAAGTGCCTGCACCACAGAGCATTGCCACAAAATCTGATGAAAGATGCCATGCGGCTTACTCAGCGAGCTGAAAAGAGATCAAGCTCTGGACGGATCCCTTCCCTGAAATCTGCATCCCAGACCTGAGGTGCAGTACACAGAGTGCTATTCAAGACTTATAGAGAGATTAGGGGGAAAAATGAGAAGAGGAAAAGCCAAAAGTATCATTGACACTTAGTTGGACATTAATAGACGGGATTAGAAAAGCTTAGATAACTCTTATAAGTACCAATGCTGTCTACTTTGGAGAGACTACTACTGTATATAATTACTAGTTCCCAACTGTGGTGTAGTGTATAGTCTTCTCTCATCTTTACACAATAAACCCACTTCAAACAGGTGAATTCCATTTACTTATAATACACTACTGTAGTGGGTTTGTGTTGATGGGGAAGAACTGAATCGGGTGCTATTTTCCCCCAGTGACTTTCTTCTCAGTAGTTATCCTCCCTTGATTCCTGGGTGAAGCACCACGCGGGAAAACAGGCTTAAATAGGGAGAGGGTCCTCACCTACCAAGATGCTTGGAAGAGGAGGTACTATACCCTACCCATTATTTTTATAGTTCAGGCTTCCGATATGGCTGTTTCTTGTGGGAGGAAGGGGGAGTCCTGCTGACAATCACCCCTAATCACACACTAGTAGGGGGTGGGGCTGAGGGAAAACGATGCTCTCCTAAATAATCACAATAATTGAGCTGATTCAAAGGATTACCAAAGAATGCAGGAAGTGATAAAAACCCCAAGATAATGGAACAGGATCTGGGAGGGATAGTTTGGATCTCTCATCCTCCGTGATGGTCTCTATTTTTAGAGCAGTTTTACAACTCTGCTCTATGTCTTTTTAACAAGAGACAATTAGTGTTTAAGTACTATCACTAACCACCATGAGTGGACTCAGGCGCCCCCTGGAGGTGAAACCTGGTAATATACTGTACCTAGGAAGCAACTGAGTTGATTCTGTAGTAATCTTTACAGTGATCGTTTTGTTTACATAGATACATAGACAGTGTCGGCAGATAAGGGCCTATGGCCCACCCAGTCTGCCCATTTGAGCTTGTAAGTTCAGTTTATGTTTTCCAAGAAGTCTGTTGCCCCTTACCCCTGACCTCCAGAATTCCTTTATGTCTATCCCATGCATTCCTAAATCCCATGATTGTTTCAGCCCCCACCACTTCCTCTGGCAGGGTGTTCCACTTGTCCACCACCCATTCTGTGAAGAAATTCTTCCTCACGTTTCTTCTGAATCGTCCTCCCTCCCACTTCATCCCATGCCCTCTATCACAGAGGCTTTTTCTGTGGCCTATGTGAATTGGTATTTCTTTAGTATTACTTTTCATTTCTACAATAGAGTGTTACAGAACAGTTTTTTTGTTTCACAATATTTTAATTCTACAGTTGAAATCGCCCATAGTTAAGGGCAATGTTATTCATAATACTGTTTTTGGATATTGCTAAGTATTCTCAGATAGGGGTACAGTTATTAAACATAGAAACATAGAATTTGATGGCAGATAAGTAGTGGTACGCAACAGAGAGTTGGGGAGCGTATTGGACTGAAAGGTATTTACCCAACAAACAAATCCTATATTAGCCTAAAAATCAAACTATGGCTAACCTGAATGTTTGCTCGTATAATGTAAAGGGAATTAACTCCCCAATCAAATGCACAAAGCTGCTGCAAGAACTTAAAAAACTTAAGGTAGACGTGGCTTTTCTCCAAGACATGCACTTGTCAATGAATGAACACTTAAAACTACTCAGGGCATGGGTGGACCAAGATGTGGCGGCGTCTCACCCCAAAACTAAAAAAGCTGGGGTGGCTATTTTGTTGCACAGGGGACAAAACCTGTCTACTGATTCCACTGAAGCAGGCCTCCAAGGCAGATGCATGAGGGTCTCAACACGTATACAGGGTCAATTGCCTCACCTTGTTAACATATACACCCCAAACTCTCAGCAGGAGGGCTTTTTTGATATCATTTTTAAAAAAATGGCGGAACTCCCTCCGGGTCAGTTACTCCTTGAGGGAGATTTTAACACAGCCCCACACCCCCAGAAAGATTGTTCCTCTGGGGCCACCTCTACTAATAGAGCTGCTTCCAAGTCATTGGTGACCTTGACAAGAGAGATGGGGCTTGTAGACATTTGGCGTTCTCAACACCCTAGAGATAAAGACAACACATTTTACTCCCATGTGCAACAGTCATACTCACGTATTGACTTATTTTATACCTATGCAACCACCCTCCACTTAATTAGGGACTCCAGTATTCACAATATAACTCTATCAGATCACTCCCCAATCTCCCTTCAGCTGACCCTTCCACCACAAAATAAACAAACCCTATGGAGACTGAATGTCTCACTCTTAAATAACAAATGCTTTGTTTCTAAACTAAAGCAACAGATAGATGACTTCTCTCTAATTCACCAATCCACAGACTATTCTCCCTTACTTAAATGGGACACACTGAAAGCGGTTCTTCGGGGAGAAGTTATTAGCTTTGCTACCGCCCAAAAAAAATTATTGTAGCTTACACAAAACAGAGTATTAATAGAATTAGCAGAGTTAGAGAAGAAACATAAAGCAAACCCACTGGACAAACAGATCCAAAAAGATTTGAGCAAAGCTAAAAGGACCTTACAGGACATGGAAAATAAAAAGGCTGAAGGCCTGCTACAATTTACAAATCAGAAATACCATGAATTGGGGGAGAAGGTGTCCAGATTACTAGCTTTTCATTTAAGAAAAGTACAAGCAGACAGGTACATCCCTCATATTCAGAGCCAGGTACAAAAGGGAAAAAATGGACCTCCCCCAGGGATATAGCTCGTTAATTTCAAGAGTATTACCAAAAACTATATTGGGAAGATAAAGACAAAGGGAATGTAAAGGATAAGACTCAAACCTTTCTGGACACCCTTAAACTGCCTAAGATACCAAAATTAGCTAGTAAGGAGTTAAACCAAACCTTTACAATAAAGGAAACCATGGAGGTAATTTGTAGGCTGCCAACAGGAAAAACTCCTGGCCCTGATGGGTTTAGTGGGGAAATATACAAAAAACTAGCCATTTCACTGGCCCCACTTCTAACAGAGGTGTTCAATCAGTGTATTGAGGTGGGCGGAGTCCCTGAGAGTTGGTCCCACTCTATAATAGCAACAATTCCCAAACCTGGTAAAGACCCAACCAAATGCAAATAATTTAGGCCTATAGCCCTCCTTAATCAAGATCAAAAAATCTTCACAAAAATTTTATCAATTTGGCTCCAAAAATATATAGAGCTGCTAATCCACCCGGATCAGACAGGCTTTATTCCGCACCAATACCTAAGTGACAACATCAGAAGACTCCTAAACATTTTGCAAACTAAGAAATATAATCAGAACCCAGCTCTGGCAGTCTTTCTAGATGCAGATAAGGCCTTTGATCGGCTAACTTGGACATATCTTTTTATGGTTTTGGAAAAGATGGGTTTTGAAGGGAACTTCTTAACATGGATAAAACTGTATTATCAGAACCCTCAAGCTAGGGTCCGGGTAAATGGTACCATCTCGCCCCCGTTCAAAATTGAGAGGGGAACAAGGCAGTGATGCCCCCTGTCCCCATTGCTTTTTTGCAATTAGCATGGAACCTTTAGCACAAGCCATAAGGCAACATGATAAAACTGAAGGCGTAGAAATCCAGAACTCCTGCCACAAGATCTCCGTCTATGCGGATGATACCCTAATCTACTTGGGTAATCCTAAAGCAGCTCTTGCCCCTCTGCTCACTCTCCTATCAGAATTTGGAGACATCTCAGGCTTTAGAGTAAATGCCTCTAAATCAGAGGTGCTGACAGTGGGAAATGAGCCTGACGAGGACCTAAGGGCTAAATTTCCTTTCAAATGGGTTAAAAATAAATTAAAATATTTGGGAATACAAATTCCTAGACAATCAACCCTGTTATATAAGCTTAATTACGAAGTCTTAAATCAACAAATAATTGCTGACCTGAATAGATGGAGACTACTTCCCCTAACACTCTCAAATAGAATAGAAACAATTAAAATGAATGTTCTTCCAAGATTCCTTTTTCTATTTACTAACCTTCCTATTCCGGTCCCAAAAAAGGACTGGAAAGACCTCAAAAAAAGACTTCAAATTTCATCTGGCTGAGTAAGCGCCCAAGAATCCGATGGGAAATATTAACAGAAGAGAAGATCAAGGGAGGGATGGGGTCACCAGATCTCCCCAAGTATTATCTAGTCAAGACAGTTACTACCGATCATTAAAATGTTGATGACGGGAAGGCTCATGGCTGGCTGGAGATGGAGCAGCCAGAGGGAGGGCTGGCTCTGCTACATATCCTGCCTTGGCTAGTCCAACCCAGGGACCTGAAAAACATAACCAACAACTTCACAAAACATACATTGTCAAAATGGCTAGAAGCAAGGCAGGAGTGGGAGATAGCCCGCCCAGTATGGAAATATCTTCTGCTCTCATTTCTCCCTGATTTTCCCATATCTGGAGCAGATAAGTGTTTTTTCAGGTGGTTAACAGCTGGGCTCACATACCCGCACCAGTTCTTGGAGGGGAATCAGGTAAAATCCTTTCCACAAATGCAGGCAGAATTTAATCTAACCCAAGCCGACCTTTTTAAATACTACCAATGCACGCACTATATCACCACCACCACTGACCTTACAGAATTATCACAGGGACCATCGGCCCCTATACAGCTGACACATCATAGAGGTATTATGAGGGACACTAGATCATTTATATTACAGATATACAAGGTATTAATGGAGGATAGAGGAACCCTGCCGATACAAAGATTCAAGCAAAAATGGCAGGAGGAGGCGGAGCTTAGTATTCCACCCAAAGCATGGCAAAATATCTGGACGGGCCTCCATAAAACCACCAACTCCCCTATATGGAGAGAATTCCGTTGGAAAATAAACACTCGATTCTTCATAACCCCAAATATATCGCACCACTGCTCTCCTCTAATCTCTAATAAAAGTTGGAGAAAGTGTGGACACACAGGTACACATTACCATGTCTTTTGGGAGTGTCCTAAGATTACCCTTTTTTGGAAAAAGGTTACCCAGGACATTTCTGAGATCCTGACACTCTCTAATCAGTTACAATTTCCAAACTTAGTTTTGGGACTTCCCCCAAGGGAAACTACAACCTCAGCGGGGAAATACCTTTTTTATGTTCTGATTGCAGCAGCACTTAAGACGCTAACTCAGCTCTGGTTGAGGGAATCATCCCCCTCAGCTGATAGTTGGTACAAAAACATCAAACAGATTAAGGAGATGGAAGCCATTACGGCTCTACTAAGATTGGCGGTAGACAAGTTTAATTCCAGATGGCTCCCCTTCTTTGACCATATTGAAAGAAGGGAGGGTGTACCTGTTCTGGAACAGCTCCTTCACTCATAAGAATAAGAAATGTAATATTTGGATTGGTAAAATGTTGGGGGTCTCCCTTCTCCCTAATGATTAAAGATATCCCTCTCGGGTTCGGGAATGGACTCGGGTCGCTGGAGGGCCAGCTGGGAGGAGAAGGATGGAGTGTCCGGGGACAGCTCTCCTTCTCTGGGGGGAGGGTGGAGATGTGCACCGGCGCATGCTGGCTCCTGGCAGAGGCTGGGAGCATAGCAGTGTCGGCCAGGCTCAATGTTCAAGGGGAGTGACAGATGTCGGCGTACGCCTTGACGTCAGGATGTCACTCCCACAGAAAAACCAGGAAACGCTTTCTGGCTGGCCGGAAGACGGTCTCTCTGTCCTCCGCTGCCGCTGATCCCACGACCATCACACCTCAGCGGTACCCCAGGCCAATGAAGTAGCGCTGGTTGCCCCCGCTGGTGCCTTCCCCCTCGGAGGAGGGGGACCTGTCCGGTGAAGGGATACGCCGGGTTACCCGGGGGGACCGCCATATGAGGTTGGTAGCCAGTGTGGGAGTCAGGGCAGGCAGTCGGGAGGGGCAATGGAGAACCGAAGGACTGGGCAGCCAGGAAGAAGGGGAGGCGAAAAAAAAAAAAAAAGATATCCCTCTCTAGAATTGGCTGGAGAGGGGCTTGGCCTCCTTTATCTGTATCAAGTTTAAATATTATTACCCAGGTTTAGCCTAAAGATCAAATATAACTGTCAGAAATAAGATATTTAAAAATTAAAAGGAGGGGAAAAAGAAGCACACAGCAATGATCTCAGAGCTGAAATTGTTTATTGAACTGAACAGTTAAGGAAAACTCCTATTAGAGAAATGTGGAAAGGAGGGAAGCATTTAGGATAGACAGAGGATCTCTTGGAACAATGGGTCATCTCTTTGGAACTGTGCCGCACTAAGGCTGGATGCAATCATCACTTTCCACTTCATCGGACTCCTCTACCTAACTCTCTGATGAACGGTGACCTGAAAGACAATTACTGATATTAATTAATACCTAGCTGATGTGGTATCTAATTTACTACCTGTTTTAAACTGTTTTTATCATATATGAAGGCCTTTGTATGTGGCAAATATACTGTACCTACTGTAATCTGTACCCAATAAAACAGTTCTGAAAATTCAAAAAAAAAAAAGAATTAGCAAGCTGGATCACTCCTCATATACAGACTTGAATCCCAAAGGTAAAAGTCTGGCTTAACTAAGGTCCAATACCCACGTCTGGTCTTTAATGGTAGAAGATAGAGCCTTAATTCTCTGCCAAGTCGAGCTTATCCTCACCTGAACTGTATCCCAGGAATTCATTCAGATGCCCCCCCCCCCATCGGCTCTCTTGCTGGACTTGGGTGCATGAATTCAGAGGAAAAAGGTAGGCCCTTCTTAATGGCCCCTTCTACGGAACCTTTCTTCAGGAACTGTTGTTGCTATGCCTCACTTCCTATCCAGTCAGACCAGTCTGTTGTCTCGGGTTATTGTGCCCCCCTGGGAACATTGGCCGGAGGTTACTTTTTTTTTCCATCTTGGCATGTTCTCACAGGCTGCGGGAGCTGGCTCCTTCTAGAAGTATGTACAGGTACCACTAAAACTGCTTATCAAAGCACTCCACTGAATTCCAGGTGTGTCATGAGCTCAAGCTCTGTACAAATGGGGTCCACATTTGTGTGCTGTACACTGCAAACAGCCAAGCCCAGGGGGCAAATATTTGAATTGAAGATATCTTTTGTTCCAGAACTCTTGGATTACAGTTACCAGATCTCGAGGGGAGTGCTATATTCAGACTCTGGCAGGACTTATAAGGGACACAAACATGACTCACCAGCTTTCTGTTGAAATATCTGTTGAAGCAATGGGGGGGGTGTCTGTAATTCTCGATCTTTATTAAAGCACTTTGGGCTCAGAGTTTGGGGACTCTCCCCATTCCGTTGACTGGCCCTTTGCTGGGGGAGGGAGAAAGCTATGGATTTGTTCTTTTGCTGTTTCTCTGATATTTGGTTAAACAATGTTTGTCTGGTTTAAACATTTATGTCTCCCTAAATCAGGGTGCAATTGAGAAAATCAGAGGAGGTGAAATAGGAAAGAGGGCTCTGTTAAAATTGTAACCCAATAACCAGAAGTTGGGCCCAAATGTGTGTTTTAATGGCTCGCCAACCTACTTGTTTAATATTGACCAATTACCTAGAGGGTGTGCTACAATTTAAATATTTAGAAAGTTGTGCGCTGGAGGCTGGAGTATTTGGTCCAGCCCAATCCAGAAAACTTCTTTAAAGGGCACAGGCTCCGGGGCTTCAGCTGAAGAGCAGATCCCCCTGTCTATACACCGTATAAGGTAGGGTGCTGTTCCTTTGAGGGATTTTGATCCCACCTCCTCATCCGAAGGGGTTTCTAATCCTCATAGAGGGTGATCTGGCAGTACCTCGTGGCACTACCCAGGGTTGCTTATCAACCATCCCATTCCTAATAGGGGAATACCATGTTTGTTCTTATGGTTATGATGTTGTTAAATGTTATAGTTCATTGTCTTAACTTTCTTTTTGTTTGGGTCTTTCTCTCTTTATCTTCCTTCTCTTTTTTTCTGGGATGTGGATGGGTGGGGGAGGCAGGGAATCAGGTTGATAAGACTCACACTACTGTTATATGTAAAATGGCTGAATTAATAGCTTGCTCTTTAAATGTAAAAGGCATTAATAATGTGATCAAGCATTTGAAAATATTAGCAGAACTTAAGAGGGAGAAATGCAACATAGCATGCCTACAAGAAACCAGGCTGACAGCACAGGAACACCTAAAACTTCGTAGGGCTTGGGTGGGGACAGTGTGTTCAGATGAACATCCACAGGCCAAAAAGGCCGGGTGGCGATATTAATTCATAGGGGCCTACCATTCCAGATTCAGAAGATATTGAAGGCCAGATCAGGTCGACTGTATCTGGGATCTACAGCGGCCGCCCCACACACATAGTGGCAGTCTATGCTCTTACACCCCCATCGGGGGAATTTTTTCACTCCTTATTTAATGCAGTAGCTGGCCTGCCTCCAGGCCAGATCATTTGTTTAAGTAAGGGACTGGAACTGTGTTGAAGATGTGTGCGGGGACAGGAGCCCCACTGGAGGTTCCAGTTCCAAGGCATGTTCTTGCCTACTTAGGAACTTATGCATAGAATCTGGGCTGGCTGACCCTGGAGACATTTGTACCCTTCAGCCAAAGATTTTACATTTTTTTCTCCTGCAACCAACTCATACTCGAGATTGGACAGGTTCTATACCCAGAGAGGATTGTTGCACGCATTTCATGATGTCAGCATCCTCCCCATTACACTCTCTGATCATGCCGTGATTCTAGCACATTTGAGATGGGACAGCCCCACTTGGGGTGGGGGGTGGAGGTTTGATCCAGACACAATCAATGACAAGCAGTACGTAGAATCTACTAGAAAGGTGATACAGCACTATCTAAAAGAAAATACGGAGGCTGACTCCTCCTCTAAATTTTTGTATGATGCATTAAAAGCTGTAGTTCGTGGCCACACCATAGCATATGTCTCTCACGAAAATAAACAACACCTGGCCTGGGTTCGGGAAGCCTTGGATAAAATCAGGGGCTTGGAGACAGAGCACAAGCTACAGTAGCTACAGCTACTGAAAGTTCCCCACTGTCACACTTCACAGGGACAACACTCTTGCTTATTGAGCTCCACTCTGGTTCAATGGCCTCAGCCCAACCATCTCCTCTGCCCCAACTATTGGTATGTTTAAAACTAGGCTCCAGGACTATCTCACTACCAACAGCTCCTGTGACTGCCCAACTTAACCTTGTTTCTCCACTTCCCTTTCTGCTCTAGTTGTCCCCTCCTCACTGGATTCTACCCTCACATCTTGGTATACCCAATGCTGCACTTTTCACCCTCTTGCCACCCTTCCTACATTCCTTCTCCCCCCACCCTCTTCCCTCTCCCTATGACTCTGGCACTTCTTATCTGTTGTCTATTTTCTCTGACAAATGTCGCTGGCTGCCTTGTTACAATGCTACCCTTGAACTGTATTAATCTGTACTCTGTTTGCAATGTCCACATTGTTGTAATGCCTGTCTTGATGTTCCCCATAATTTGTATTTCTCTGACGTGGAACCTTTGTAAAAGAGCCATGGCTCAAAGGTATTTGTAATCCTAGACTTGATAAATAAATAAATAAAACAAGTGCACCGAATCAGACCCTGTTCTGGTATGCTTGAGGGAAGCTCATTGTATCTAAGATTTCCTTATGCTGAGATGTGTTGAAAACTCGCTGAGATATACTGGGCAGCAGTATTATGAGAGGGGAGAGAGGGCCAGCAAACTGTTGGCTCAGAGACTAAGGAAACAAGAGGCAGACAGATATGTTTCTAGAATATGCCCCAATGTTCCCGATTCCTCCCCCCAGACCCAGCCAACAGAGATTGCTGGGGAACTCCTGAATTACTACAAAAACTTGTATTCAGCAGAAAGAGGTCCAGACCATGCAGACAAGACCCAGGAGTTCTTTCAAAAAATGAAATTGCCAATCCTGTCTCCCTCTCAGCAAGAAAGTATAGAATCCCCTTTCTCAGAGGGTGAAGTGAAACATGTGATTAAGTCACTTAAATCCAGACTTCCAAGAATGTCAGCAAGCAAATGGCTGCCTAGCCCCAGAGCTTGTCCTCCCCATCGTTCTTTAATCTACAAATATCGCCTTTCAGAGGATGTCTTCTCTGGCAAAACTGAAAAGATATAACACGAGAAAACCTCTCAGCACTCTGGTGCAAAAATTGAAAGAGTTATTGCAGGCTGAGCACTCAGAAATGCCGGAGGATCGGGAGGCTCAGGAGGGCCCACTGCTTGAAATGCTGCATGGTGAGGGAGTCGGGGCTGATTTAGTACCAACGATCATGCAGACTGCCAAAACAGTTTCAAAAATTGATCAGTCGCTTTCAAAACTGCGAAATGACATAAATAAGATTGATTATAAGGCTGAACAACTGGAACTATGTGTTACACGGTCTCGGAACAATCCGATAGACAGGCTCGCCTCATACTGTACCTGCTTGCCTGAGACAGAGAGCTTACTCATCGCATAGATGATTTAGAGGGAAGGAGCCGGAGACAAAACATCCGTGTGTATGGAGTACCAGAGACCCTGGAAGACAAACACAAAGATGATATTACTTTCCTTCAAGATCTCCTCAGAAAATTGCTCTCCCTCCCGCAAGACTTTGACCTACAGATGGACCGTGCTTACAGGTCTCTCGGCCCCAGACCCTGTAAAGCAGACACGAGGCCTCGGTCATTGATAGCCTACCTGACTTCATATAGATCAAAAGAAGAATTGTTCCATAGAGCATGGCAGCAGGGTCCAACTGAGTATCAAGGCCACAGACTCTCCATAGATAATGACCATACTACGGGGGTCCAGAAAGCCAGAAGGACCCTCTGGTCCATTGTGAAGCAGTTCTTCGCTAAGAATATCAAAGTGCAAGTCCTTTACACAGTGAGACTTAAAGTATCTACAGAGCAAGGAAATAGAGTTTTTCAAGGTCTTTTGACAGTTACACCCTTTCTTCAAAACCTAGGCATCAACACCCCACTGCAAACCAAAGAAAAGCTTGAAAGAGACCTTCTGGCATCTGCATGATCGCTAGCCCAGAAAGGCATTTCCAGACCTGGATTGCAACAATCGTTACCACAGACCAACCTCCATGTGGATGTCTCGGCCATGCTGCAGAAATATGGAGACGTTACAACAATCAACAAAAAGGCTGCTCACTTGCAATAAGAACCGGAGGATTCAAACCCAGAGGAGATAATGGTTTCTCTTCATCCCACCAAGACGTAAGGGACTTTGGAGCAAGAACGCTGTTGCTTATTTGCTTCTTTTTCGGCTGTCCCGGTCACTTCCTCCTGCCCCCGCCTCATTTTGGTGCTAGAGTAACACTTTAATTGCCCCATAAAGTCCGATCACAGACCGGGAGTGGTTGGGAGGTGGCGCAAGCGGGGAGAGTAGCAATCTACAGCTATCTACACAGTAAGTACCTTCATAAATCTAAACTACTGCTTCCCTGGTGTGCTCTGCCATGCTCCTGGTATTTCCTCATCGTTGATCAGGAGGGGGAGAGAGGGGAAGATACGAGTGGCCTGGGCACCAGGGCTCCTGAGTTGACTATGTCCGGGAGGGTAGGCCCAACAAATACACTAACTGGGGTATGCCGCGAGGAAGACTCGCTGGAGATTGGGCCTTTTTCAGGCTAGCAGCCGTCAGGACCTGGAGGTCTGGGGTCTCTCTGGGCACTTCTCGCATTTCTTTAATGGTGCCGGTCAGGAGCCCTTATTCCTTCCTCAGACCTTGTGGCAGGGATGTCCGGAGCAGCCCTCATTTCTCCTGGGTGTTTCGTGCTCATATCTGTGGAATAAATCGGAAGGCCTTCACTTTGCTTCTTATTTTATGGGAGTATCGTGGGGGCTCCCGACTCTGGAGATTTACTCTTACTGAAGTGCGGAGTGGTTCCTGTGGGACAGATGGGATGAACTACTCCAGGATAGCAGAAAGCTCTGATATGAAGTTCTTGGAGGGACTTACTATAAATGCTATCTACTCCTGTATCACAGCCGACTCAGGGCCACTTGCTATGTTGTTGTTGGTGGGAGCTGATCATATAAATTGCTGGTCCCTCGAGCCATGATGTTTTTTAAGCTCCATCTACTGGACAAACAGGACTCCTGGTTCCAATGTTTGTAATGTTTTGCTGACAAAGGTATCCTATACTGCTTCTATTCTTTAACAAGTTCTATTAGGCGATGTTTAACTGACAAAGTTTCTTTATTAGATGGGGGGGGGTTAGGCACGTTACTCCTTGTCATGCTTGCTGGTGGGGTAAGGTCGGGCCTAGCTCGGGAGAGAATCCGGGGGCCTATAGTTGTGCTCATGCTTCTATTGAGCACCTTTGCACTATGCACAGGTGTGGAAACCTTTCAGTTGAGGAACATCTCCCAGCCATCCCTTGGAAGTCATCAATGTCCCAAGAGGACGAATTGGATTCAAGGCTTACAAACCTTGAGTTCCCCTACTTTGTTCTTGCTCATGGCTTTTGTCCAGAGTCAGCGGGAGCCTAATTTGGTTACATTAACAGGGATGTTATTTTTATTAATATGACAACTTAATGTTTTACAGTTATTGTTGTTTGTTCTTAATTCCACTGGGTACTCCTACAGAAGAAAGGGTCTGGGCTGCCAGCCATGGTGCAGTCACATCACTTTTCACTACAAGTCAGCAGCTTTATTTCACATCCTCTGAAATGGCTAACCAATATACTACGGTACTTTCCTACAATATAAGTGGATGTTCTAGTCCTATCAAGAGGAAACAAATCCTGAGATTTTTGGCCTCACAGAGATGTGAGGTGAATTTCTTGCAGTAGACATATTTGACCCCCACGGAGACTCTAAAGTTAGAGTCCCACAGTTTCCCACATTTGTTCCATTCTTCTTTTGCCCTCGGGCAGGAAGAGGGGTGTGGCCATCCTCCTATCGGCCACTTTCCCGTTTGAGCAGGAGGAGGTGATAGAGGACTATGGAGCTAGGTATATTATAGTAATTGGTAGGGTCCAGGACACACAAGTGACCCTGGTAAATGTGTACCCCCCCCCCAGGTTCCCCTCTCTCATTCTATTCTTCACTTGTGCAGCTCATAGCAGAGAGAGCAAAGGGAATCCTCAGAATGGGTGGAGACTGGAACCTGATATCTGACAGGGTTCTGGTCACCACTTCATGAATCCCCAACCCAGATATCTGGAAGGCACGATCCCTTAAAAGGGTCTTTGAACAGGTAGGCCTGGTGGATATCTGGAGGGAAAAGTATCCCACAGCTAAGGATTATACTTATTACTCTCTGAGATTTAAGATTTTTCCCGGTTAGATACCTTTGTCACATTTTTTCAGGAATATTTCATGCTTCCCTTCCATGTGGGTTGGGACTTGGAACATCCATCCTGTCAGATCATAACCCTATCCTCCTGGAGGTGGACCTTTGCTTGCCCAAGAGAAATACGCACTGGAAGTTGAATACATCTCTGCTTAGAGATAAGCAAGTGGTGGAGGACCTTAAGAAATATATTAAAACTACACTGGCTGAGAACACAACTAGGGAGGTGACCCCTCAGATCATATGGGACACACTTAAGGCCACTGTTAGAGGGAGGCTCGTTTCAATAGCTTCTCATAAGAAGAAAGCACAAAAGCAAAGACAACGGGACCTTTTGACTCAAATAAGAGATCTAGAGGGTGCCCAGAAAATTAGGTGGGAGGAGCAGAGGGACCTGGAATTTCAGGTCCGTGAGAGGGACCTACAGAAGTTACAAAAGGAAGAAATTGAAAGGGCCCTGTTTTATCTTAAACAAAAAATATTATGAGGGAGGCCCTAGGGGAACCAGACTCTTAGCACTCAGACTCAGACAGTACACTGCCAGGGCTACTGTTACTAAAATAATCTCCCCTCAGACTGGGCTCCCAGTTACTAAGGCAATCCAAATTGCAGAGGCTTTTGTTTCTTTTTATTCCAAGCTGTATAGCCCTCAGTTGGAGTCCTCGGGTGAGAAGAATTTACAATATCTTAAGTCTCTGTCTCTCCCAACCCTCCCATTGGAAAAAGGGCAAAAGTTAACCAGACCAATTACCCAGTTGTAAGTCCTAAATACAATAAAAAACCTGAAAACCGGGAAATGCCTGGGCTCTGACGGATCTAGGGCAGAATTTTACAAAACTTTTAAAGTAGAAATCACACCTTTGCTTGTGGACATTTTTTCAGGTATCTGGGAGGAGGGGAGCCCAGTTCCTCCTTCCTGGCAATATGCTACAATTTCCTTACTCCACAAAGAGAACAAAGACCCCACTCGTTGCGACTCCTACCATCCTATTTTCCTTCTCAATTCGGACTATAACATTTTTACATCCATTATAGCTGCAAGGCTGAACTCCCTACTCCCAGACCTTATCAATAAGGATCAGACAGGCTTTGTGTCCGGACGTCATGCCCCAGACAGTGTTCATTCTATATTAAACGTAGTGGATTCTATTCACCATGCTCGAACTCCTGCATGTCTGATGAGTCTAGATGCCGAAAAGACCTCTGATAAGGTCACCTGGGGCTTTCTGTTCCAGGTACTGGAATGCATGGGATTTCCTCAGGCCTTTATAGATAGCATCAGGACTCTTTATGCGGGTCCACAGGCTTATGTGAGGGTAAATGGAGGGATCTCAGATAGATTCAGGTTGGGCAGGGGCACCTGACAAGGATATCCATTGTCCCCTCTCTTATTTGCCCTGTATATAGAACCCCTTGCGGAGGCAATTCAAAATTCTAACCAAATTCATGGGATAGAGGTGGGAGGCATACATTGTAAAATATCCCTTTATGCAGATGATGTTCTGCTTTGCCTGTCAAAGCCAGATCAATCTATTCCCCAGGTGTGGGCCAAGCTGGAGGAATTTGGGAAGCATTCGGGGTACACCTTAAATAAGTCCAAGATGGAAATCCTTAGTTTCTACTAGACACCCTCAAAAACAATATTAGAGCTCCTACCCCTAAATTGGTCAGCACAGAAAATGAAGTATCTGGGTACTTTTATAACCAAGCACGCCTCTCAACTATTTAAGGCAAACTATACCCAGATTGTAAATCAAATGAAGAAAGATTTTGAGAGGTGGTCACTAATAAATTTTCCCGTGTACGCCAGGGTACAAGCCATTATTATGAATATTCTCCTCAAATTCTTGTACCTGTTTCAATGCCTACCTACATTTATTCATAAAGCACATTTCCAAGAGTGGCATAAATTGATCTCAAATTTTATTTGGAACAAAAAAAGACCCAGGATTAACCTTCGGATATTGCAAACACATAAAGGTAAGGGTGGGAGGTCTCTCCCGGACTTGGAGGACTACTGCCTGGCGGCTCAGTTGAAGGTGGCCCTGCAGTGGTCTGCTTCCTCATATTCTTTGAACTGGAAAGACATGGAAAGGGGAGAGGAGGAGGAGAGTGGTCCACCTCTAGAGGTCAGAATTTTGTTTCCACTTACCTCAAGTAGGTTCCCTCTCATTAGGCTCCAAGCTGTGAGGGACACTGTGAGGGCAGCACAGAGGGTCTGGTAGAAATATAAGCTGTGGGCCTCACTCTGACCTCTTTTTAGGCTGGCCTGAGACCCTGGCTTCCTCCCTGCCCACCTTGATCATACCTTTAAGATCTGGGACAGACTGGGCCTGACATATGTGACCCAGTACATTCAGAATGGTAGGGTCTAGGATTCTGGCACCTTAAAACAGACATTCGGCCACAAAACCCTGATCAGTTCAGATACCTTCAGGCCTGAACGTATATTACCAGTTTTCAAGGGGCAGACCTGGACCCCTTCCTAGAGAGCCTCCAGGCAATACGCTCAGCTCAAGTCCAGAAGGGCTGGGTGTCTGCAATCTATAAATCCCTATCATTGTTGAGGTGTGACCCTTTGGACAAGATAAAAAATAAATGGCAAAGGGGGGGTGGAGGTAGAAGGGGTAAACTGGGAATCTGTATTCCAGATGGTTTCTAAGACCACTCACTCCCCACCCTGGTAGGAGTTTGAATGGAGAGTAAGAGTGCGCTACTTTCTAACCCCCTTGACTCTAGCCAGAAGAGACCCTACAAAGCAGTCGGCCTGTTGGAGGCAGTGTGGAGAGGTAGAGGCAGATCACCTCCATATCTTCTGGGCCTGCCCCTGGATTCAGCCTTTTTGGAGGGAGATAGTGTCTGCATCAAGTGATTTGTTATACTGGATGCCCCCTGGGCTGGCCAAATGTCATTTTGGGTGCCCCCAAGGGGGGCCTGATGAGCGCAGACTCACTCCATCTCTGGGCCATTCTCTTAACGGCAGCCCACAAAGCCATTACTCGCTCCTGGCTACAGACTGAGCCACCTACTAGGGGGAACTGGCTGAAGGTGATCCAGGAAATCTCAGAGCTGGAAGAGCTTATCTTTAAAATAAATCAAAAATTACATATTTATACCCGGAGGTGGACGAGGTGGCTGATCTGGCTGGATTTACATCCGGATCCTTGCCCTCCTCTGGTGATTTTGAGGGGTAACTGCAGCTCAGCACCTTTTAGTGGGGCATTACAGCTTGAATTAGGACTGTTGTCTGGGAGGGCCTCAAGGTATATGCGACCAAGGAAGTTGTATCTACCCTGTATCTCTTGATTGAATGGTAATTTAATTGACTTTAAGCTTTTAAAGATGTGTGGGGGACTTCCGGTGACGTCATGCCTACGGAAGCATCCTGAGCTTGTAGCTTTGTCTCCTCTAAGGCTAAAAAAGTACTAATTTCAACTAGAATCTATTCAAAGTTTGGGTAAAACCATTATAGCCTACCACCAAGATGCCTAGATGAAAGCCAGAACTTTCAAAATCGTCACCGGACCATCTGGATCCTGATGGATTATGCTCGGACAGCGACAGCTCACAGATTTCGGGCTGCAGCAAGCACCCCAAGGCCGACCTGTTAAGCACTCCTAATATTGCTAGACAAATGGACATGGTCCTCTAGGAGCTTCGGGACTTCAGAAAAGAGACCTGCTCTACCTTCTCGGCCCTCTGAACTGATATCAGAAAGACAGAACAAAAACTTGATTCTTTGGAGGAGCAGGCCACACAATCAGATGCCTGCGTGGACTGCACGGAGTGTGGTATAGTCCAACTGCACCAGGCAATCCAGGATCTACAAGAGAAGGCGGAGGATTCGGAGACCTGAAACCGCAGAAACAACCTCAGGGTCTCTGGCTTCCCAGAGGGTTGCGAAGGCAACAACCTGATCCAATTCCTACAGCAATTCTTCAAGTCCAAATTGGACTTACCGGAGAGCTGTACTCTGGAGATTGATCGAGCCCACTGTGCACTGGGCCCACAGCCAGGCCTATCTAATCACCCACGCTCGATGGTCATGCAATTCCTGCATTTTCAAGAGAAGGAAATGATTTTACACAAGTCCTGGCAACAAGGGGATTTAACATATCAAGACCATCGCATCTATGTAGACAATGATTACCCCCCCTTAATAGCTGCAGGACGCAGAGCCTACGCTCCCATCCTAAAGAAGCTAAAGGAGGCCAAAATAAAATTCAGGACCCCATATCTCTCTAAATTGACAATACAATTTATTGATGGCTCCAAAATCTACGAGAACCCTGAGGATGCCCCTCAGGAACTTGGTAGACGGGGCCTGGAGGTCGCTCTGGGGCAGAAGCAAGCTAACACATCCCTAGTATCCAAACTGGCACAGAAGGTCTGGAGTCAAATACTGCAGAGGGAGCAACGTCACAGAGAAGGAGCCTCAGCTATCCAACAGATTGTGGCGGGTCTGAAGAGACAGGCAACGGAACAATCCCTGATACAGACAACATATCAGACTGAAATGAATGAATGAACTCCACTAACCCGTTTCTTGCTTCTTTCCTAACAGGTGAGCCAGATTTGTCTCTTCCCCCCAGATAGGCCTTGCCCCTGCAGTCGATGGGTCCTCTGTCCCACCCCGGATTATCTTCCTTCTCCACTTGCGCCATACGGATTTCGCCGGGGGCTTGTCCCCCAATGTAATTTTGTAGCCCCACAGGCCTCACTTTTGGGCCTAGAGGCACTGGATCTGCTCCCCCCCCCATGGTGGAGGCACAGCTTGCTCTGCAGACCACTTCCAGGGATGCGGAGACCCCCTGGTGTGAGTTTGGGTTTGTTGGAGGAGTGGTCAGGGTTGAGGGTGGGGATCTGGGGGACTGTGGGAGGGGGATGATTAGCTCTTAATCTGGCCCCTGTAGCCTTGAAAGGGGGCCCAAGACAGGTTGGTGGCACCTGCCAAGAGTAGCACTCATATCCTAGGTATTCGGCACAGGTGGCTGCCGCTCGAACCGCCCGGCGTGATGTAGGGGATAACAACTAGTTGAAGCCTCTTGGGGGTCGACTGGTGCCTCAGGTGGAGTACCTGGGCACCACCCCCCCCCCACTAGCCTCGCCCTGCTCATGAAGTTGCATAAACAGCATCAACCCAGGGAGCTTGCCTAGGTGACACGAGGCTGGATTTTGTAGCCCCTCTCCCTGATCTATATGTATACAGGTGCAGCCTCCCATGTCTCCCTGGATCCCAGGGCACACCACTGTTCTGTGCAGGAGACCGGGGGCACATAGGGGAAAAGGGCCTTACCTCTTCCCCTGTCTTTCTTGGGTGGGACTGTTTCCTTAAACAATCCAAACTAGGTGAAGTTGGCCCTGATAGCCACTTAATGGCCACTATTTCAAAATTTAACAGTTGAATCTAAACCTGTGTTAGCAGGATTAATCCTACAGCCTTGGAGAAGCCAAGGCATGACCACACACCCCTTCCCCTGTAGACGATTACGTCTAGTGCCCTAGTGTAGGGACAAGCCAAGAAAGGCACACTCTGGAAGCTCGGTGCTCTTTAGCATCCAGCCCCATGGAAGCCGCTCATAGTTCGACAAGCTCTGCCCAGCTGGCAGGAGCTTGCCTAGGTTTGACTCCCCAGTTCTTCCCAACTCTCCAGTTCATTAAATATCTTTATGGTTCTTTGTTCGAGGGTTTCTTCCCTCACACCTTCACAGGCAGTCACAATATCTTGCTACAAGACTCGGTTCCTAGACCAGAGTCAGTCCAGCGGTTTGAGATAGGGGCTGAGCAGATTCTCACCAAGTTTTTCGCATTTTTAAATGGCTAACAAACCTCCTAAAGTATTTTCTTTAAATGTTAATGGGCTAGACAACCCTATAAAGAGATCTAGAATGGTATCTTTGCTTAAAAAGAGTCAGGCTGAAATTGTTTATATTCAAGAAACTCACATGTCTGCTAATGAACATAATAAACTGGATTGTAGAGGTTTTGCCCAGGTCTTTTCCTTTTCCTTTGGTGGGGGAGAAAGAGGGGGGTCGCCATACTGGTCCCCAGCTACACACCCTTTCAGGCAACTAATGAGTGGGCGGACCCAGAGGGTCGTCTGGTTGTTGTCCAGGGTTTACTTCAAGACAAAGACGTGGCCTTGGCCAATATTTATCTTCCGCCATGCTCTAATACACCGACAATTCATCACCTGATGAACAAAATATTGCAACAGACTAAGGGGACACTAATTCTAGCCGGTGATTTTAATATCGCCCCAAGCCCCAACTGAGATTCCACAAACTTGTCCAGGGGTAAACCGCCAGTGCCGCATAAATTCTTCAAACAATTTGTTCAGGAGGTGGGCTGGCTGGATCTGTGTCGGTCTCTCCATCCAAGAGGCAGAGGATACACTTTTTATTCGGCTGTGCATGACACATATACCCGAATTGACCACTGCTATACTCAGAAGGAATGTCTGGGAGTTCTTGTAGATGCCACCATGGGGGATATTGCCCACTCTGACCATGCTCCCCTGATCACTACTTGGGACCTGGGATTTAAGAGGCTCAACACCATCTGGAGGTTTAATCCAGCCCATCTCAGGAGTGAACCCTTTCGCAAGTTTCTGAGTAATAAGATGAAGGAAATTTTGGAGGATGATTCTGACCCTGAAATTTCCCCCTCCATTAGATGGGACACCCTAAAGGCGGTCCTGTGGGGCTACCTAATAAGCACTCAGCCACACTACTGAAACTGCAGAGGGATGGACAAATACACCTTGAACAAACCCTGCACTTCCTCCAGGCCGTCCACCAGCACAGAGACCATTCAGTCACCGCACAGCTTAAACAGGTCAGGAGGGACCTGGATTCTCTCTGTACGCAACAGACAGAGATGGTGATGGCCTTCCTGAGGCATAGGTATGGAGAGATAGGCCCCTGGGTGTCTCGCCTGCTGGCCTATTGGCTGAGCAAACAGAGTAAATTTTCTACCATAGCAGCCATAAGAGACCCTAACACAGGTACCCTTCACAAGAAACTTGGGCACATCACCCATGCATTTTGTGACTACTATAAAGCCCTATGTACCCCTGACCACACCATAAATTCTATCGCTATTGATGCCTTCTTCTCCCCCTTTAGAACTCCCTAAGCTTACCCAGGACCAACAAGCCAGTCTGATATCCCCCGTAACCCAAAGTTGTCAGCAGCCATCTCCAGATCTAAAACCATGAAAGCTCCTGGCCCCAATGGGTACGGGGCAGAGTTTTATAAGTGCACTTCACAAACAATTAACCCACTCCTCCTACAAGTTTACAGTGATGTTCTGCAAGGTACCTCTAACCCTCCCCAAGCTGGTCATTCACAGCTATCTCTCTCTTATCCTAAACCAGACAAGGACCCCCTTTCGTGCTGCTCGTACCGACCTATCTTAGTCCTAAATATGGACTATAAATGCCTTATGTCCATCCTGGCCCAACGGCTAGAGTTCGTTCTCCCCACCCTAATAAACCTAGACCAAACAGGTTTTGTAAGCTCTAGGTCCACGACAGACAATACACGTAGAGCAGTCCAACGGGTCCAAGAAATAAAGACCTATAAAGACCCATCAGTCCTTCTCAGCCTTGATGCTGAGAAGGCATTTGACCGGGTCTCTTGGCCCTTTCTTTTCTCCACCATGGCTAGGATGGGATTCCCTGCCCCCCCCATTAGTATGATAAAAGCACTTTACTCCTCCCCTCAGGCCTGTATCAAGGTTTCCTGTCACCACTCTGCCTATTTTCCCCTCTTCAGGGGTACTCGACAGGGTTGCCCTCTGTCCCCTGGACTCTTTGCCATCTTAATTGAGCCGCTGGCCCAGGCAGTCAGACTCTCCACTCAGATCCAGAGGTTCAGATGGAGGGAATGGAGCACCACATAGCTTTATATGCAGACGATGTTCTACTTTTTCTGTCAAAACTGTTACAGTCCATCCCGGCAGTCTTCAGGATCCTTGAGGACTTTGGGTTGTGCTCGGGATACAGGCTCAATACATCCAAAACAGATGCTCTTGTCTTTCATTTCTCCCCCTTCTATCATTCAGGCAAACTTACCCATTCCAATGGGATCTTGATAAATTGAAATACCTTGGGATTTACTTGTCCCATAAAGCTGAGAAAGCTATACGAAATAACTATGACCCTTTTTACTCCCAACTCCAGCACGATTTGGCCAAATGGAGTATCCTCCCTCTCAATCTCCTCCAGAGAACAGAGGTTGTACAGATGGTGATTCTACCTAGGGCCCTCTTATCTTTCTCAGAATGTACCACTATACCTACCAGCAAAAATATTATGTATATGGAATAAGGCTATCTTGGGGTTTATATGGGCAGGAAAGCATCCCAGAGTGAGATTCCCTCCCCTCTCCCTCCCCAGAAAGCTGGGGGGACTTGCACTCCCCATTCTTAAGCTGTATAACTGGGCCTCCCACCTATCATTACTAGCCATCCGCTACATGAGGGCTAGCCCTGCAGTTTGAAGGGAAATAGAGGATGGTCTCCTCCCCTATGAAGATATGCTCAGGCTTACCCTATACCAACGCCCCCCCCCAAATCAAATTCCTATCGGCCCTTGGATTTCACACCAAATTAGAACTTGGAACGCGATCCACAGACATGTCTCACTTCACCCATATCTGATGCTGCTTTGCCTGATTGCCTTACTGGAAAACTTCACCCCAGCCCGAACTGATCACACCTTTCGCACTTGGGTCCACCTTCGACTTACAACCCTCCCACAATTTTTAAATGGGCCTGATTTTAAAACATTTCAGGAAATGTGTCAGACCCAGGGGCTAAGGCAGACAGATTTCTTTAGATACCTCCAGCTGAGACACGTTTTTTACTCCCTTCCTCCTGAAGCCCACAATCCTAAGAGTTACTCCCCCAATAATACTGCTCCAGAGGCTCGTCCTCTCCACAGAGCTGCCACATGCAATCTCTGTCCTTTATCAGGCCCTTATTGAATCAAAAGCGGAAGGCACCGGGGGGATTCTTGAGAGGTGGAATACAGAATTGGGCACAAGTATTACCCTGCAATAGTGGAACAACAGCTGCCTCATGGCCTCTAAACTCACCTATTCTCATAGCTGGCGACTTTTTTCCTGGCAACTGCTGATAAGATATTTCCGTACCTCGGCCATAAGGTCTCACTTCCTTGTAACTAGTACCTCTGATTGTTGGCGCCAGTGTGGTGACCCAGTGTCACACCATTCTCATGTGTTTTGGTTGTGCCTCAAACTACAACCCTTTGTCACATCCCTACAGCTGGAGCTAGAGGTCCTGTTTGGTCACCCAGTACCCCTCAATGCTGAATTGTTTATATTACACACTCTCCTTCGGGGATTCAGAGATTCTCATATTCCCACCCTCCTAGGGATATCCCTTATGGCGGCAAAGAAGGCCATCACTAGATGCTGGCTCATGGTTACGGTTCCCACAATACCCGAGTGGAGGGAAATAGTTAATCTTATCTATAGAACACAGAAGATTTCCTTCCACCTAAAAGATTGCTCTGACCTCTGCTCATTGAAGTGGAACAGATGGGTTCTATATATCATGTCCAAGGACCGAAATTTTATCCCTTAAGATTGGATACTTTCTATAAATGTACTGATGGGGACCCTCTTGAACCTGAGCGTGTTGGGGGGTGGGCACAGGATTGAATACAACCAAACGGAAGGATATAAGTTTCCTATATGAACTGTTGTCTTGATTTATTTGTTTCTTTCCCCAAGGACTGAACTTCATGAACTCTGAACTAGATACTGATACGACTTTCTGGAACTGTAGTTTTGAATACATATTTATGTGTAAATGATAAATTTGTGACTGCCAATACCCTGTACCTTGTTAAAATAAGTTAATAAAAATTATATTTACAAAAAAAAAAAAAGGTGTGGAAAAAAAGCTATTTAAATCTGTAAACTGACAGAATGATGAAATTGACTGTACCTATATACCTGTTTGTATGTACCCCCTTGTTGTTAATAAACTTGAATTAAAAAAAAAAAGTCACTTAAATCCGGTAAGGCCCCAGGTCCCGACGGATTTACATCCGAATTCTATAAGTGCTTTGCAAAGGAGTTGTCCCCCCCCCACTCGGATCTGTAATGTGGCACAAGAGCCCGGAGCTATGCCGGATACCTGGGGTGAGGCGCTCATTTTCATGTTGCCCAAGCTGGGAAATGATCTGACTAAATACTCAAGTTACAGACCAAGTTCTCTCCTAAATCAGGATGCAAAAATGTTTGCTAAGGCCATTAGTGAATATCTTCAGGCTATCATCCTTGGCTTGGTTCATTCCGACCAGACAGGCTTCATCCCTGGTAGGCATATCCAGGATAACATCCGTCTTTCGTTAAATGTCCTCTCCTTGGCTGATTCTCCCCAAGGTTGACTGATCCAAGCAGTGTTGTTCTTGGATGCTGAAAAGGCATTCGACTACCTCAGTTGGAATTACCTTGATTTTGCCTTGGGGAGTTTCGGCTTTGGAGACAAGTTTAGGAACTGGATCCGTAATATGTATAGGAATCCCCAAGCTAAAATCCGGGTGAATGGGGTAACCTCAACACCTTTTGAAATCCAAAGAGGCACCAGGCAGGGCTGCTCTCTCTCTCTCCTCTCTCTTATTTGCCTTGAGTTTAGAACCATTTGCAGCTTACATTAGACAAATGGAGGGTTTTCAGGGGGCTCGAGTCCAAAAAATGGAGGTTAAAGTGTCAATGTATGCAGATGACACTCTTCTATACGTATCTGATCCCATTGGCTCTATTCCAAAGATATTCAAACTCCTATCTGACTTTGAGGAATTGTCTGGTTACAAGGTAAACCAAGGGAAGTCAGAAGTACTCCCAGTAGGTGTGCCGCTTGGAGCGGCTCTTCCGGATCTGGGCCAGGTTAAATGGTCTAAGATGAGCCTTAGGTACCTGGGGGTCTGGATCCCCAGAGAGATAAAAAAATTGTACCATTCGAATCACAAGAAATTATTACAGGAGGCACAGACTGACTGTAACCATTGGAAAGAGTTACCGCTCTTTCTTGCAGGCAGAATAGAAAGTATTCGGATGAATATCTCACCTCATTTTTTATTTATTTTTACATCCCTCTCACTCAAACCCCCCCCCCCCCAAGTCATTTTGGATGGAATTGCGGACCACATTATTTAAATTTGTTTGGTCGAGCAAGAAAACCAGGGTCAAGAGAAAGGTGCTGACAACCCCTAAGGTAAGTGGAGGTCTGGGCCTACCCAACTTACAGAAGTATTTTTGGGCAGCCCAGTTACAAGCTCTAATCCCCAAGTGCAGGACTCTCCCTCACAGTTGGCGGAGATTGAGCTGGCTTTGTCTCCCCTGCCTAACATAGGAGACATGCTCTTCCTGGACTCTCATAGATTAAAGATGGTGGTATTTTTTTTTCCCACAATTCTTTTTTCTGCTCCAACACCCCAGGGAACTCTCTCGGGCATCCACCTGAGCTCGGCTCTACCTCCAGGCCTGACACTCCTCCGTGGCTCCTAGCACCAACCCAACTATCCCCCGGCTCTGTGGCCCCCGAGTTGGGGCCGTCCTATCCTCCCAGGGCACTCTATCTAGAATTCAGGCCATGCTAGGCTCGGCCCAGGAGTGGAGAGAGTCCGGCCAGTGGAGTGTAGCCACGGCAGGTGGTACTGTTGCCTATCCCTGGGGGTGGGGATTTTTTTATGCTTGGTTACTCCCTCGCTCCAACCCCCCAGGTGGAGCCCAAATGTGCCATGATGTCAGGGGACATCTGTCACAGCTCCGCAACCCTCTATGCATGCCCTAAGTGTAGCAGTACTTCCAGTCTCCACTGGAGGCCACTGCAATGCTGGGCATAACCCTGGAACCCCCCCCCCGCCGAGGGAGGAGAGCTGTCCTCCGGTTGCTTGATCCTCCATCTCCCCTGCTGACATCCGATGGCCCAGGCTCGTTCCCGAACCCAGGTTGCCAGCATGGCGCAAGGTGTGGTGTCCAGCGCCTCAACCTTCAGCACCACTGGGCCAGCCAAGATGAAAAAAATTACTCACTGCAGTAATCTTCTTTCTTCCATGGGGTTCTTTAGCATCTGTAACTTTTTGCACTTAGCTGGGAGGAAAGCATATTGCTTCCGAGTGTCCAGCTGGGCCCCTATGAAGGTGAGCAGCTGGGTGGGTTCCAGGTGAGACTTCTTGAGATTTACCAGGAAACCTAGAAACTCCAGAGTGCGTTCTGTGAGGGAAAGAGATTCCTTGACTTCGCAAGGAGACTTTCCTACTATGAGCCAGTCGTCCAGATAGGAGTAGAAAGTGACATCCAGTCTCCTGAGATGTGCTGCTACCACTGCGAGACACTTGGTAAAGACTCTTGGAGCCGAGGATAGACCGAAGGGCATTGCAGTGAACTGATAGTGACCCGAAGGGAGTTTGAACCTGAGAAACTTCCTGTGAGATCTCCTTATGGGTATGTGGAAGTAGGCGTCCTTTAAGTCGAGGGAGGCTAGCCAGTCTCCCTGCTGTAAGGACTGTATGACCAGTGACAGAGTGACCATTTTGAATTTGGGTTTCTTCAGACGGTTGTTTAAATATCTGAGATCTAAGATAGGTCACCACTCCCCAGTTTTCTTTTGTGTCAGAAAATACCTGGAGTAGAGGCCCTTGCCCTTCTTGTGGGTGGGGACCTTCTCCACTGCTTGTAAAGCCAGAAGGTTTTGTATCTCGATTTCCAACAGCGGTATCTGTGATGGTAACAGAGGTCTTGACACCTGGTTATGCTTGAGGTCTGGCAGCTGCTTGAACTGTAATGGCAGACCCTTCTCCACTATCTCCAGCACCCACTTGTCCGACGTGATGAGGGACCAGTGCTGAAGATAGTGAGAGAGTCTGCCTCCAACCGGAAATGGGGAGGTGACCTGGACACTCACATCAGGACTTAGACTGAGAGGCAGGAGGCTGGGTAGAGGTGGATCTTCTTGGCCCTTTGCCTCTGCCTCTGAAAGACCCCTGTACTGGCTAAAGTCAGATTGGGGATAGGGACTGTAAGGCCTGGGAAAACTTCTGCCCCTACCGCCCGGGACAGGATCTCTGAGGGGTGGCAGGTTTAGGCTTGGATGAATGGCTCTACCAGGAGGCCTTGTACTCA
Organism: Neoceratodus forsteri; assembly: GCA_016271365.2. Taxonomy (NCBI): domain Eukaryota; kingdom Metazoa; phylum Chordata; order Ceratodontiformes; family Ceratodontidae; genus Neoceratodus; species Neoceratodus forsteri. The sequence continues at coordinate 50,975,848 of CM028136.1, read as the reverse complement.
TCGACCTTTTTCATGTAGTCAGTGGTTCTGTAATCAAACAACATATTTTGATCACAGGGAAAATCCATGGCCTTGTTCTGAGTGTCTGTGGTCAGACTGGTTGTTCTAAGCCAGGCGAAGTGTCTCAGAGATATGGCATGGGCCATCACCCTAGAGGCTGCAACATTATTGTCATCTGCCATGTGGAATTGGTACATAGTAGCTTCCAAGGCAGTTTTTGACGTATCCACCAGCTCCTGTACCATAGAATCTGATCCGATCACCCATCCCAACCCCCCAAGATGGACAGCAGTACAAAAATTTGCACAGAGATACCTTAAGGAAGTGAGGTGGATAGATATATGGAGGACTTTAAACCCAACGAAACATGAATACACACATTATTCGGCACTAAATAAAATATATACTCGAATAGATCTATGCCACATCTCTAAAGAGCATATACACCTTCTTGAGAAGGGTGAGGTCCTGCCATTCGTACCCTCAGATCATTCCCAGAGTTTATTTTCACTCAAATGGGCGAGTGGAAAAGAATTTACACTGTGGAGATTTAACAATTATCTACTTAATAAAAAAGAGTTCAAGGAAATACTAGAGACTAGGATACCTCAGATACTACAGGAGAACAGCTCACCAGAGGTGAGTCCCTCAATGTTATGGGACACACTAAAAACCGTATTAAGGGGGAATATTATTAGTTATGCCGCTAGGCACAAGAAGCAACAGACCGAATGGCTTGCCAAATTGCAGAAACAACTTAAGGACCTACAGACACAACATACGACAGGGGACAGCGCTGTGTTCCCCCTAATAGAAGCCAGGAGGGAAAAAATTCAACAGGTACTGAATATCAAAACAGAACAGGCCTTACAGTATATTAGGCAAAGGTATTATGAGGGAGGGCCTCAGGCCACCCACATCTTATCCCACAGAATAAGGAAACATATAGTGCAGAATACAATTACACACATTCATTCTTCCCCCAAAGGAAATATTTTAAAGCATCCAGTTGAGATTCTAAATACCTTTAAGACTCACTATACCTCCCTTTACACCCCAGAAACCCCATACCAACCCCAATTGGGAGTGCAGTTTTTGACTGGACTGAGGCTCTCTCAGGGCACTCAGCTCGAGATGGAACGACTGACAGCCCCAATAACACGTGCAGAATGGGAAGAGGCAATAAAGCACTTAAAACCGGGGAAATCACCTGGCCCGGATGGGTATACGGGCGAATTTTATAAACAGTTTAGGGATTTACTCATCCCTTTCTTGGAGAGAGTGGCCCAGAAGATCTTAGAAGGTGAATCCGCCCCACTGACATAGGATTTTGCAATAATCTCAAGCATACTAAAAACTGGGAAAGATCCTGGCCAGTGTGGCTCATACCGCCCCATATCGGTGCTGAACACTGATTACAAGTTGTTCACAGATATTATAACTAAAAGGCTGGAGATAATTATACCCAAATTAATTGACCGAGATCAATGTGGATTTATCTTGCAGAGGCAAACACAGGATAATGTGAAGCGAACACTCCACCTTTTGTACCGCGCCACCCAGTCGAAACTCCCTTTTTTGCTATTAAGCCTGGATGCGGAGAAGCCCTTCGACCGGGTGGCATGGCCATTCCTGTTGGAGATCCTTAACAGATTTGAATTTTCTGATAAGTTTCAACAATTAATAAAGACTATATATAAGCACCCTAAAGCTTATGTTAAGATTAACAGGAGCATTGCTCCACCGATATTGTTGCGCAGGGGAACAAGGCAGGGATGCCCACTGTCCCCCCTCCTATTCACATTATTTCTGGAACCACTGGCCCAGGCCCTTTGTCAAGCAGAGGGGGTATGGGGGATAAAGGCGGGGGAGAACTCCATAAGCTTGCTCTCTACGCAGACGACTTGTTACTCTACCTCACATCCCCTGAGAAGTCTCTGCTAGTCCTGTGGTCCCTGCTACAAAGTTTTGGAGAGGCAGCAGGGTATAAGATCAATACTAGTAAGACAGAGGTTACTCAAGTAAATTATTCTCCCACTACAATGACAAAACAGAGATTCCCCTTCAAGTGGGACGCTCCACATTTGCGGTACCTGGGGATATAGCTGGCACTAGAGCCTGGCCTATTATACTGTCTTAACTGTGGCCAGATGCTGACCCAGGTCACAGCGGACTTGGAACGGTGGAACATGGTTCCGCTGCCATTAATACAAAGGGTGGAGGCTATAAGAATCAACATATTGCCAAGATTTTTATACTTGGCACACTGTTTACCTATCACCCCATCCATCATCCTTCTTTAAGGAAATTAACAAAAGACTCTCCAGATATATATGGAATTCACGTACACCTAGGGTAAAATACCAGACACTGCAGCTTCCCTCGGTGGAGGGGGGTCTGACTTTGCCATGTCTCTATAAATACTTTTTAGCTTCGCAACTCAAGAGTAATCTTCCTGTGGCTCCATAGAAATTATGATGCGAAGTGGTGTGAGCTAGAAAAAAGAGAGGCAGACCTATCCAACCTAGACATAATCCTTCTGAGTCAGCCACCTATCACGATAGACCAGATTACGAATAACCCATATACGAAAAATACATTGTATTGTTGGCGAACTCTGTGGGCTACCAAACAGACTGCCCCATGTAAACATTTACTTTACTCCCTTCCAAACGTGCAGACCTTTCAGCCAGCTAGACTAGATCATGGCTTTAACACTTGGGCCAGGATGGGGTTACAAATAATATTGCAATTCTTCCATAAAGGAAATACAATGACTTTTGAGAAAATGGCAGAGATATATGGCCTACTCCCCAGAGACAGAGTTAGGTATATGCAAGCAGTGGCATACATTAAGACATTCCCCCGCCTTCTTAGAACCAGGGGAGGAGAACCCGTCCTTTCTGGAGGTTTTTAGAAGAGCCCTGCAAGGAATAGCCCCACTGCAGCATATGATTTCACATCTGTATGAGGCTCTTTTGCAAATCTATAAACATAATCTAAATAAGACTAAGTCGTCTTGGGAAAAAGACTTGGGGTTACAGATAACCAATACAGAGTGGGTCACGTGTCTTAAATATCTGCGTGTGTGCATGGGCTTATATCATTGGAAAGAGTTTGCCTGGAAAAATATGATTAGATTTTTTAAAACCCCAGCAATCCAAGCAAAATACAATCTAACTCAGACATCTGCATGCTGGAGAGGCTGCGGACAGCACCTGGCCACTCATGGCCAAATTTTTTTGGTCCTGTAAGAATATTAAACCTTTCATAATCAATTTAGAAACAGCCATGAGGGACTTGACTGGGACGAAGATACAATTAACAGAGAAAATGTGTTTTTCTTATGACCTAGAGAAAGGACAAAGAGACATGTCTAGCAGAAAACTAATTCAGGTACTGTATGCCTGCTCTCTGCTAAGAAAGCAATAACCAAAAGATGGTGGACCAGAGACCCACATGATCAGGGAATGGCAGGACTTAATGTCCTAAATATATAAGCTGGAAAAACTCACAGCTATAGTAAACCGATGTAGTGAAAAATTCAAAGTACAATGACGAAGATGGGTGGTATATATCATGTCACACAGAAATGACTGTACCATAAGAGAGTGGAGATTTTGAGGGATCTAGAGTCAAATCCTCCTCCTCATCATGGTGGAATGCATTGTATCACCTGAATCAATTTTGTGAAATATTTGACCCAATGTACTGTTTTATGTTATACTATGTATTTGTAAGTATGTTCTGTTTGTCTGATAAAAACCAAAAAATAAATAAAGAGCCGATACGGGTGATAGCCTGGACTGATTTCCAAAGGGCTTTCTGATATTTGGCTGTGAATGCCATGTAAGAAGAAAGCCTGAGAAGCAGAGAAGCTGTGGCATACATTTTCTTTGCTATAAAGTCAATTTTCTTGGAATCCTTGTCAGGGGGAGAGAGCGACAAGCAGACACCAGCTTTCTCACAAGCTGCCTGCTGCACTATACTCTCATGGCTAGGGTGTGCTGACAGGAACTCGGTACCATTTTTAGACAATTTATATTTTCTCTCAAGCCGTTTATCAACCCCTAGTACTGAAGTGGGGTGTTGAAGCACCTTCAAGGTATTTTTTCTAAATGCATTATAGATAGGGATGACCGGAGTTTTTGAGGATGAAAGACCCTTCATCTCCCTATAATCTTCATCTTCATCAACATCCTGGTTGGGCTCCTGTGTAGGGAGGTCCAGGGTATCCAGCATATTTTGTATAAAGGAAAACATAGAGAAAGGATCCTCGTGGTCACCCAGGGGATCCCCAAGGCGAGGGTCCGGGGACTCCTGGGGCTCAAGGCCCTTAAAATCCATGTCAGGTGCATCATAGAATTGATCATCATCTGCGTCACCCTTACAGTCTACAGAACAGAGAACCGTGGAAGAGTGCTTGCTAGCCCCAGTAAATAGAGGACCCATCTTTTGAAGGGTCTGAAACAGTTGCCATGCTTTTTCCATATCTTGCACTGACGGAAGAACCTGCGCAGTTTGTAAGTGCTTTGTTTTTTCTGAATGCTTTAAGCTGCCTGTTGTCTCACTATTGGCTTTCCCAGGAGCAACGGAAGCATATCTGTCTTGACAGTTTCTTTTTAGCCACTGCATCAGAAGCTTGATCAAGCTACCTTTTTTTCATCACTCTTTTTAGTTTTCAGTTTGTTAGGAACTTCAGCTTTATTTTTTGACTGGGATCTGGAGGGCTCCTCAGCACCGCAGCACCTCAGCTTTTGGTATTAGTATTTTTGAATGGCCCCTCATTGGAAACCTTTGATTTATCCTCAGCCATGATTATCAAAGGTTTGTCTGCTATGTTCGCAAATTTAAGCAAAGCAAACCAGTTCTGGACCTATAAACTGAGTGCAAGTTTCCGTGAAAATGCCACTGGCCAGTCCTGCCCCAGTTAATAATACCAGTTCCTTTTTATCTATTTTTTTTTGGTTGTAAAACTGGGATCTATACCAGTGCCAATCTTAATAGAAAACCAGTAATACTCAACTGCGCACAGGTGGCTGCTGGACCCTTACGGACAGTCCTGATACAGATGATACCAAGGTCCAATAATATAACGAAAAAGGTTTCCTCATAATTGCCAATCTAGAGAGAAACCCCCCAGGCACTGTTTAAATTTGAAATCTACTGCAGGTGCCTCGTGGTAAACCCTGCAAAGGTCTGAGGTAAAAAACAAGGCAACTGTTCCCAATTCGATGGTTCCCACAAGAAATTAGTCAAAAATAAAGGAAACCATCAAAAATAAATGCCCGCGATAAAATTTGGTTTTAAAGTAAACAGTCGCTGTAAAAATAAAGTCTAAATAGCACCGTCGTGCTAAAAATAAAAAATTTGCGAAGCACTAATGAAAAAGTAAAAGTTGTCACTCAGCACACTAAAGGAAATGATTTATGAGGAAAACTTTACCCAGATAAGCACTAGGAGGCTGTCAACAAGGACAGTTGGGAGACCCCTCAGAGGCAATATGCTCAGTCCAGCGGAGAAAAAATTCTGAAGCGGTCAACAGCTCTCACTCAGTTCACACCCCCTCCTGTCTTTTGATTGGGTAGCCCTACGCTCTTTAAAAAATCACCTAAAGGCACACCTCCAGGGCAATTGCACCTAGCCAGCTAAGTGCAAAAAGTTATTGATGCTAAAGGACTCCTGGGGTAAGAAATTTTACTTATAGCTATGGGAGTATTAGCCCAAGAGCTCATGGCATTTATCTAAAAATCGGTAGTCCTGATATGTGATCCTAATAGTCCAGTGCACAGATGGACTATTGGTGCCATGATTAAGACAACATGTGAAATTCTTTATAGCAAAAAATTTAGCAGTCACTGTAAGCATACAGTAAAGCATCAGCACTGGATTTTAAACAGTAGTGAATTTACGGAGGGGTCAATTCAATACTATATTTCCCAAAGTGAAAGAAACTGACAGAGGGTGTATAGTTTAAGGATCATGTGCAAAGGTTTTTGTATATTTTTAATAATGCTTGAATTCAAGTCCCTGTCTCATGATTAGAGTTTTCTGAAAATTTCATGCTGTTTGGTTGTATGGTTTTCTTTAAATCAAGCATTTGTTAACTTGCTCTACAGTAACTGAAAACAGTGGAGTTATTTCTGTCTCCGTTAGGCTTGGAGAGCGATTATATCATTTTGGAATACAGTAGCTTGCTGCTTCAGACTCTCAATCACAGCAAGCTGTAGAGTTAATGGTTTACTCTCCAGGTTTCTTACAAACTCAGTTTGTGGTTTGTGTTTAGACAGATTAGCTTAAAATCTATTGTTCTATTATAATAAAAAGTTGATCACTTCAGTTTCAGTGCTGAATTGAAGTAGTGGAAATCTTTCTCTGTAAAAGATCAGCTTGTCTGTATCACAACTTTAAGTTCTCATCAAAACTCTTATTTTTTCTAACTGTATAACACAGGGTTGTTTAATGAATATAAAATAAATCTAAATTGTGTTCATTCATAGAAATAGTTTGTCTTTGATGTAGCCTTCATAAGTACATTCATGTAAGGACATTTTTTTCATGTCAGTTTGACAAACAGGTGCCTGTCACACTCTACTATTTTAAGAATATGTACTGTCTGAACTCACAAATTTCAGTTATTTGGTGGTTTCTGTATGAAAATACATAATGTATGTGTATAAACAGGAACACTATATGGCATTCCAGTTTACCATGTCTCTACCCCATAGTTGAGGAAGCTGCACTCTGCTGCCACAAGCCCCCTGCTTTACATTCAAGGTTGCTGCACCCTGCTGCCCACTGTCTTCTCCCACACAGTCGGGGATTGTGCACCCTGCTGCCTCCATCCCCTGCCTAAAGAATCAGGGCTGGTGCACCCTGCCCAAACAGTTGGGGTTGCTGCACACTGCTGCCGTCTTGCCCTCTCCCCTACAGTCAGGGACACTGCACCTGTTGGGAAGTACCATTTGTGCCTGACACCAAATTCCCTGATATCCCGCACAGTGATGGCACAAAACCAACACCGGTATTATGCCATCACAAAAGACAGTTTTTTGTGCCCATGCTGCCACTTGCCACAAGAGTCAGGGCATCTGCTGCATCCTGTTGTGTGCCTCCACAGCTGAGGCAGTTGCACCCTGCTGCCCACCTACCACCTGAGTCAGAACCTATGCAACACCTGGCCGCACACATCCCTTTCACAAATAGGCATGACTGCAACTTCTTTTTGTATGTCTATCTGTATCTGTTGCTTTTTTAGTAGCAGGTCCACAGGAGGTGGCTGTGAGCACTTTCTCTCTCATGTTGCTTATTGAACTATTGGATGGCATCCTAAGATTGCAGCTCCAGCCAGCGGTTTTAAACTGCCGAAATATTAACTTCTTCTTTCTTCTCCGGGCGGCATTCTGTGCTTGATGTCAATATAGCATGGAGGAGTTCCTGTCACAGAGTATGGCAATTACAAAACAAAAAGGGGACTGACATAAAATCATAAGACAACAACATTGCTGTTTTAGCAATCACCCCAGTTCACTTAAATATGGACTAGGAAATATTGTCTGAAGTTATCTGAAAGTGCACCGAGAGACGCCTTTGCTCTGTTCAAATGCTCAAAGTCAGCAACTGCTTTAAACTGTTTCCATATGATGCCACTGTCAATCAATTGATTTTTGCCTGAGAAATCTTAACGTAAAAGAAGTTACCTGTCGGTGGTGTCGAAGCAGAAAGCCTGTGTATATTCCAATTAAATAATAAAATCGAGTGAGGCCACTTGTGCTAACTCTGGACAAAGTCAAGGAATGAGCGTGGGTGAGGACAGAATGTAAGAAGAGCGTGTCAGCTCTGAAACAGGGAGAGAGATGGAGTCACCCCCTAGGCCTCAGGCAGCAGGCCAAAGTGAGAACAGACTGAAAAGAAGAGGAAACAAAACCCAAATTATCAAGCAAACAGCTCCGGATATAATTACAGCAGCTCACAAGAAGCAGTCCCCGGAGAAAGTCTGTCCAGCACCAGTAAGTAGGGCAACGTACCTCCGATTGGGTCCATTCCTCTCCTCTGGAGGTTTCCTCCTCAGAAGATGCTCTCCTTGCTGGTGTTCAGATCCTCTGTAGTCCCCAGCACCTCCTTGGCCATGCAGTTGACCCCCAACCCGGAACCCCTGCTTGCGTTCCCCCACTGAGTCTTTGCCTTCACTGGATGTTACCACCATCACCTTAACCCCCATGCTCTGCCCTGCTGCTTTTAAAGGACTGGGGCCACTGTCCTGGGATTTAAGGCCCCCATCCCTTTGTTTGGACTTCGTGGCTCTTTCTTCTCTCCCTGATTGGCCTCCTCTTAAACCCACCCCCAAGACAATCAGTCAATCAGTCTTCCACTCCCTCCACTCACCGAAGAGCCCTCCCTGTCCGCTTCTCACCCCCTAGGCCTCAGGCAGCAGGCCAAAATGAGAATGGACTGAAAAGAAGAGAACCTCCCCCCACATTATCAAGCAAACAGCTCCAGATACAATTACAGCAGCTCACAAGAAGCACTCCCCGGAGACAGTCTGTCCAGCACCAGTAAGCAGGGTAACATATCTCCAATTGGGTCCACTCCTCTTCTCCGGTGGTTTCCTCCTCAAAAAAATGCTCTCCTTGCTGGTGTTCAGATCCTCCGTAGTCCCCGGCACCTCCTTGGCTGTGCAGTCAGTCCCCCACCTGGAACCCCTGCTCGCGTTCCCCCGCCAAATCTTTGCCCTTGCCGGACACTACCCCCTCACCTTTTCCCCCGCACTCTACAGGTGCTAGATTCTCTTCTCTGAATAAGAGGGAGTGGCAGATGTGTCCATCTCGCCAGGTCATTTCTAATGTTATAATGTTATTATAGTTAATGTTATAAAGTTGTTACAGATTTTTAGATAAATAGACTCCGAGGAGTGACAGGGTTGAATAAGGCCCTGTCCCATTTGTTATGCAGTAAGAGTTAAATGCAAGGATCTGTTCTATCCTCTCCTTTTCTGTGTCTTGTCTGTCTGGTTGTGCAACCAACTTTTCCTGTGAGACCTAGGAACTGATCACTCCAATGGTCTCGTGATTCTCCTCCTCTCGCTCTCTGCCTTCCCTTGCTATTTCTGTATTTTCTTCCCCCTTGCGTATCAGCGGGTATAAAAATATATGTGAATCTTTATGTGGAAATGTCACCGATACTGAGCTTCCTTTGTTTAAAACTGTATATAGTTATACTGTCGAAATGATTGCAAAGCTATTTGGAACTCAAGGGGTTAATCTGAGATGCAGTGTTTAAGCTTTTTGCAAAACTGTAAACAAGAGGTCAGTTCTGGGTCACTATGTTCTTTTTGTTGCACCTGCAAGAAACTGACAAGAACATTTTAGGAAAAAAAGTGGAGATTGTAAAGACATAAAAAGAGCAGCAGTGTTTTTGCTAAGGAGACTGAGATTTGAAATTGAGAAGAAAAACTCAAAAGAAGGACTCTGTTTTCTCTGTTTCTACTGTCTTTGTAAATATTCATACTGAATCATTTTGATTTTTTATTTTGCTGTTATTGAGAAAAATTTATTTCGCTATTTGCGAATTTTGAAACTGTTCTTGGTTTTCCTATGCTTCCTAACCTGTGCCTCAACGACAAAAGTTAATTCAAGAGTGGTTCTACTGGAAAGGAAATAACTTTTGGAGTGTTTGGGGCAGGTCAAAGTGAGGAAAGAGTACTTCAGTTTTAGCTTTATTTAGTTTATAACCCAAGAGTTGTTCCATTCTTAACCCAAGAGTCCTTTAGCATCAGTAACTTTAGCAGTTAGCTGGCTAAGTGCAACTGCCCTGGATGTGTGCCTTTAAGAGAATTTAAATGAGGTTAGGCAATAGCCAATCAGAAAACAGGAATGGTAGTGAGCTGAGTGAGAGCTGCTGAAAGCTTTAGAATTTTTCCTCCACTGGACTGAGCAACATTGCCCCTGAAGTGTCTCCAACTTTCCTTGCTGGCAGTCTCCTAGAGCTTATTTGGGTAACATTTTCCTCATATTTCTTTTTTTTCCCACCTACGTGCCACATGGGCCACCATTCCTTCAGGCCGCCAAAGGTCCCTACCGCTCCACCTGTCCCTTCCTGAACCCTCCGCCTCACATAGCAGCTGCCCCCAGGGTAACCCTGGCATAACCCTTCGCCGGACAGGTCCCCCTTCTCCGAGAGGGAAGGCACCGGGGGGGGGGAGAGCACCCAGCGCATACTTGGCCCCAGGGTGCTTGTGAGGCAGAAGGGCTCCTTCAGGGCATCGATGGCAATTGAGGACCAGCGGCTGTCAGCCGGTCGGCCGTGAAGCAGATTTCCGTTTTCTGTGCTGCTCTCCCCCTTGTGCCACCTTTACAGTGCTCCTGGTCTCCAATCAGAGGCCGCTGCAGAGTGACACCTTCCCACTACCCACCCCAGGAGGGGAAGCAGTCCCTATGGATGCTCAATCCTCTCTCCTTCCCTTGCCAGCCCCCGGCATCCCAAGTTCGTTCTCAAACCCAGGTCGCTGGTGTGGTGCATATTTATTTTTTAATAGTGTGCCGAGTGAAAGTTTTACAAATTCGTTAGTGCAATGCTAATTGTTTATTTTTAGCGCAACCACCCTATTTTGACTTTATTTTTTACCGCTACTGTTCATTTTAAATGTTAAATTTATCGCAGATGCTTAATTTCAATGGTTCCTCTCTCTTTTCTGACCACATTCTTGTGGGAACCATCGAATTAGGGACAGTTGCCTTGTTTTTTTTACCTTAGACCTCGCGGGTTTTACCGCGAGGCATTCCATTGGAGTTCAGATCTTAACAGTGCCTGGGGGTCTCTCTCAGGATTGGCATATAAAGAGAAAATGTTCTGTTATATGTATTTATACATAAGAAACTGGACCTAAGGTATTCTCTGTCACAGGACTTTCTGTAAAGGTCCAGCAGCCTCCTGTGGCAGTTAACAAGTATTGCTGGGTTTTTCTATTAAGATTGGCACTGGTATAGATCCCAGTTCTACAACCATGGAAAAAAAAAAAGGCACTGGCAACAGACAGAGCTAATTAACTGGGGCAGGACTGGCCGGTGGTGTTTTCACAGAAACGTGTACTCAGTTCGTAAGGTCCCAGGACTGGTTTGCTTTGCTTGAATTGGCAAACATAGCAGACAAACCTTTGATTATTATGGCTGAGGACGTATCAAATGCTTTCAACCAGGGGCCATCCAAAAGTGATAAAAATGTAAGGAGGTGCTGAGGAACTCTCCAGATCCAGCCAAAAATAAAGTTTCCAAATATGAAGTTCCTCACAAATTTAAAAATAATAGAAGTGACTAAGGAAGGAAGCTTTATCAAGTTGCTGATGAAGTGGCTAAAAAGGAATTCTGTCTAGACATAAATGCTCCCATTGCTCCTGGGAAAGCCAATAGCGAGACAACAGGCAGCTTAAAGCATACAGAAAAAACAAAGTACTCGCAAAGTCTGCGCAGTATTCCATCTGTGCCAGATATGGAAAAATCATGGCAACTGTTTCAGACCCTACAAAAAAGGGGTCCTTTCTTTACTGGGGCTGGCAAACACTCTTCCACAGTTCTCTTTCTCATAGACTGTGAGGGTGATACAAGTTATACATAATTTTATGATGCCCCTGCCTACAGAGGCTGCTAACACTCTTCCACAGTTCTTGCCCTATAGACTGTGAGGGTGATACAGTTGATGGTAAATAATTTTATTATGCCCCTGTGGGCCTTCTGGAGGAGGTTGTGGAGTCAAAAACTGTGGGAGAATTCAAGAATGCATGGGACAGACATAAGGCAATTCTAGGGGGTGGGGGTAGGAAGAAGTAGGCTGTTGGTTAACTAGGATCTGCAGCTTATCCTCTAGGTAGGGAAATGGGCAGACTAGGTGGGCCAAGCGGTCCTTATCTGCCGTCAAAGTCTATGTTTCACGGCCCGGTGGCGCTGAGGGTTGAGGCGCTGGACGCCACACCTCGCTTACGCCGGCGGCCCGGTTCGGGAATGGATTTGGGGGCCGGGGTCGGGAGGATTGAGCCCCAACGGATGCCTCTCCCTCAGAGTGGGTAACAAGAACGCCTATTTTGCTGTATCCCTTCCATAGTCGGGTGGAAGCACCGACAGAAGGAAGGATGGAGCGCTTCGCTCGGAGTCGGGAGGGGGGGACATCACGCGCATGAGGCTGATGTGTGTCAGCATCGCCGCCACTGGACGTATCGCCCTAAACGCACGGCAGCCTCTGGGGACTGGGACCCAAGGAAGGAAAGCGGAAAAACACCTCTCCGGCAGCCTAGATGAAGTCCGGCCCAGTACCACCAAGGGGGCCACCTACAAGGACAGATCCCACTGTGCGAAGGAGTGGAGGAGGAGGCACTCTAGGGGCAGATCCCTAAGTAGGTGTCCCAGGGGGATCATGAGCAGAGACGGAAGGAGGGGCTCCGGAGGGAAGGTAGGAGGATAAAAAGAAAGTTAAAAAAAAAAAAAAGTCTATGTTTCTATGTTTCTGCAAAGATGGTTTCAGAGTTCCACTTGGACCAGTCCATTACGCTGCCTGTCTTCTTTACTGAGAAATCCACTCCTGGTGAGTATAATACTCCACAGCTTGGATGTCAAAAGAGCCATCTTCTACTGCCCAGAGCATACTAGACAGTGCAGCGGAAGACCAGCTACCAAGAGAACTATTTCCTGTGGTAGGTCTCTTGTATTAGATTCTGCTACCAAAAGACTGGTCACCAACCTCCAGTGGGGCTCAGGGCCCACTACACCAGGGGCATGGCAGCGTCGCTTGCAGCAGCAAGGGACATTCCACTACTGGATGTCTGCAAAGCAGCTACATGGAAATCTGTATGCACCTTTGTGAATCTCTACAGTTTGGATGTGCAGACCAGATCTGATGTCAAATTTGGCAGGGCGGTTCTGCAGAGTCTCTTTCCTAGTAGGTTATCTGCCCACTTCCCACTTGGTACTGCTTGGTAGTCTGCTAAAGTCACTGATGGTAAAGGACTCCTGGGGTAAGAAGAAAAAATTACTCACCGCAGTAATCTCCTTTCTTCCAAGGGGATCCTTTAGCATCAGTAAGCTCCCACCTTTCCTCCCCGGTTCACCTGTCGGAGAAGGGCTCTTTATCACATCTCTTATCAAATTAGGGGTTTCTTATTGATGAATTTTTAACTTGTGTTGTTTCTGTTTCCACTTTTGTGGACATTTGCATGTTTTCTGAATCCTGTTGATTCTTTTTCGGGGCATGTGCCCTCATTTTTCCTTCAAAAAAATTCTGAAGCCTTCAGCAGCTCTCACTCAGTTCACTGCCATTCCTGTTTTCTGATTGGCTATTGCCTAAGCTCTTTTAAATTCTCTTAAAGGCACAACTCCAGGGCAGTTGCACCTAGCCAGCTAACTGCTAAAGTTACTGATGCTAAAGGACCCCTTGGAAGAAAGAAGATTACTGCGGTGAAAATTGTTTTCTTTCCTGTAGTATGTTAAATGATGCCAGTAGGGACTTTTCAGTCTGAGCAAGATATAGAGGATAGTGTATCAGCAGTCATACACAACAAGTCTATTTTTCAATTGAGAGGTTTCCATGGTAACAGGAGACATTGAGAGCACAGCTCGAGAGGTCTCTTTCACCATTGAAACCTTGAGATTGAAAAATAAACGTTGTGTATGATTGCTGATGCACTGTTTTTTATAGTGTTTGGGGAAACATAAAGTTGTAAATCTGTCGTGACTTTTTACATTTTTTAACAGGTGCCTCTCTTCTGTGGCCAGTCTCACTACTGCAACCGTTTCCAGTGGATCGGGGGATCATGGCATGCCCATGCGTTCCATGTTGTTGTGCTGCAGTAGCTATGTGGCTAGTGCAGCAAAACAGCTGTGATGACGTAATTACTGCAGCACAACAACGTTGTTTGAGGGATGGATTTCCATCCCCAACAACGTTACACCATACACTATGAACTAATAAATCATCTGCACAGAAGGCTACTCAATGGTCTGTGTTGCCTATAGTGATACCTGTCAGCTGCCTAGACTGTCTAAGCATATGGGCTTTAGAGTGCATTATAAATTATAACAACCCCCCCCCCTTTGTTGAGAACTAACGGTTTTCAACACCTTGTTCGCTATCGTACTGTTGATGTCACTGATCGAACTCGGTGCTGAGAGTCTGCTTATTCTCAACAAAAGGGGGTTAATTATTTTCTAATGCACAGCCGCTTGTGTCTTACTGTTTACTTCATAACTATATAAAGGTGCATAATACTTGCTGTACATTGTGTTATAAGACTATTGTTAGTTTTTTGTTTCATGCCTTCTCCTGCACCCCCTGGACATCCTGCTCCTTCTGGCTGCTCAACTTCCCTGTCTGCCAGCCAGTCTCTCCCTTCGCGGTTTTAGCCTGGCCACAAAGCCTGAAGAGGTACTACTGCTGTTGCCCCACTGGCACTGTGCGCTGGCTCCCACCCACCCGCCACCTCTCGCCCTATCTCGATTATTATATTTATAGCTGTAAAGCCACATGACCTGAAATTACTAACAATCTACTTTCCCATTGGCTCCTTATATTCTCTTGCCACTAGGGGCGCAGGCCTTTGCTCACCCTAAAGCTATCTCTGCATTACCTTCACAGGCACCATAAACTGTTTCCTGCCACTATGCGGCACCTTAACAAGTGCTTGCCTTACCCACGTCACCTAATCTTGGCGGTTTTGATCAGTGCCATCCTAGGGATGACAGGTACGCCTGCTTCTCCGACCACATATCCAGCTACTCTCCCTGAAGCCACCACAGTAAACTACCTAGGAATGCTGCCACACACCCTGACACTGTGCCACACCAATTACCCGCACTACCCCTCACTATCTTGTGCCTCACTTACTTGCCTGCCTGACATACTGATCACGCTGCTCAACATATCTTCAACTGCTCCCTGTAGTGTACAACTACATGGGCGCCATGCTCGGTGCTACTCAGCAACCCATAAATACCACAAAGCTAGATTCCTCACTTTCCTGCTCCTCCTGCTGGCTGGTGATGTCCACCCCAACCCTGGTCCCCCCTTCAACGAACTCCCCTACCCCACTGCACACACCCCTCACTCCACTAGCCCTCCTGAATGGCCTAAAAATTATTCACCTAAATGCCTGCAGCCTTACCAACAAACTACCCATACTGCAGGTCATGGTCCTCGAATATAAACCTGACGTCATCATCGTCTCGGAAACTTGGCTCTCGGGTTATATCACGGACCAAGAAGTCCTTATTCCTGGATTCACCGTAACTCGTATGAACAGACAAGGAAGAGGTGGCAGAGTGGTGATCTATGTCTCCACCTCCCTACAGCACACTGTTGTGTTGTAAGTCACCTCTCCTTCCTCTCACTAAGCTATCCTCCTCAACCTGAAGTTTCTCTACTGCTGCCCTCTATTCATCGCAGGAGTATACTGCCGTCCGGGCCAACCCCCTTCCCAAATCACTGATCTGATCAAGAAACTAATGGCCCTTGCCCACGCCGGTGAGCTGTACATACTGGGCAACCCTAACATCGATTGGCTCTCTAACACACTAGCCAAAACTCGCTCTGACATAGAGTCACTAAACTTGACACAACTAATACAGGAACCTACTTGCGTGAACTACAAAACTAATAACCATTTCCTACTGGACCTAGTCCTCACGTCGCATCCCCACAGGGTCAAGGCCGCTGGCCTCCTACCTGATGCATTAAGTGACCATCATCCCGTATATATGGTGCGCAAAATACATAGGCAAAAAATACCTCACAGAATCCTCCTAACCCGGACCTACTCCTCCCTTGACACTCTACCTCTTCATCGTGACCTCACCAACACTGACTGGTCCCCACTTGCCGCCTGCACCTCAACTTGACGCTGCACTCCAACTGTTCTGCGATAAGTTCCTTCATGTTTGGAACCAACATGCACCACTGCTTAAAATCAGAGTCCAGGGCAACCACCTGCCCTGGGTAACCCCTGAGCTCCTGTCCTGTCAAAGAGCCCGGGACACTGCTTGGCGTAAACACAAGATAACCAACTGCCCCAAGGACCTCCAACAATACAAGGAGCTTCGAAATAAGTGTACCAAAGCTATTTGACTGGCCAAAACTGAACACTACCAGGCTAACTTCCACGTCTACACAAACAAACCTTCCAAATTCTGGAAAGTTGTCCAGTCCCTCTTTTCCCCTTCCACCAAGCCCCCCACTCCTACCCTTAGATTAAATCTCTCAGATATCTCGGATCTGATGGCTGTCACTGACTGCTTTAACTCCCATTTCACGTCCTGCGCTGCAGTGCTCCAAACTGCCCCCCTGATGCACATGCACTCCTCCACAGGCTCGCCTCCACTCCCTGTTTCCCCTTCCTCTACTCCTCCAGCTCCCTCTACCCCCTTCTTCTTCACCCACATCTCTCCTGCTGCTGCCTTACAAGCCTTTCAGTCTATCAACCCTGCTAAAGGCTCCTCCCCAGATGGCCTGGACCCTAAGCTCCTCTCTCTGTCTGCGCCCGCCATCGCCTATCCTATATCCATCTTGCTAAACCTCTTCTTTGTCTCTTCCACTGTCCCTACAGCCTGGAAACACACTTCAGTCCTACCACTCCCCAAAGGAGGTGACCCCTCCTCCCCTAGTAACTATCACCCCATCTCTCTCCTTTCTACCCTGGCTAAGCTACAGGAGCACATAGTACTCAAACAACTCTCCTCCTACATTACCGACTCCTCCTTTCTTACTCCATTCCAAGCTGGCTTTAGAAAACACCACTCCACTGCCACCTCGCTCCTACGGCTGACTGACACTATCGCCACGGGCATGGACAAAAACCTCATAACCTCAACTATTTTTATTGACCTGGCCAAGGCCTTTGACACGGTCTCCCACCCTTTACTCCTGTCCTGCCTCAGCACCACTGGTCTCTCCCCTAATGCCATTGAATGGTTCAAGTCCTATCTGTCAGGCAGAACACAATCTGTCCGCATAGCTGATGCCATCTCCTCTCCCCTCCCCATTACCATGGGAATCCCCAGGGATCAGTACTTGGGCCTCTCCTTTTTTCAATCTTCCTCAATGACCTCCCTCAGTTTTGTTTATTGTCTAACATGCACATGTATGCAGAGGACACTGTCCTGTTCACAACTGCCAATTTGGTCACTGATGTCACTGCCAGGATCCAGCTGGATTTTGAAAATGTACAACGCTGGCTAAATGAGCACCACCTCTTCCTAAACTCACAGAAAACAGTCTCCATGACTTTCGGTACTAGACAGAGGTTGGCAAGGCTCCACTCCTTACCCACCTTTTACACCATTGATAGGACTGTATTAGAAGACACCTCTTCCTTCCGCTACCTTGGAGTTTGGCTGGATAGGAACATAAACTTCTCCGTCCACATTGATGCCATTCTAAAGAAACTCTGGCCTAAGCTAGGGGCCCTCTATCGTAACAAGGGTAGTATCCCTCATCCGGCGAGGCACGAACTGGTACATAAAATGATACTGCCAACTTTCGACTTTTGTGTTGTTGTATATGGAGCTGCCCCTCAATCCTCCTTATTAAGGCTTGAACCTCTTTTTAACTCCTTCGCTGGTTTGCCCCGGATGCCCCTGCTCTGACACATCACTGCACTCTTTACCGCTCTCTAAATTTTCCCTCACTTACTGACAGAAGAACATTGCATGCGGCAAAGTTTACCTCTAAATTCTGGCTAGGCTCTTTTCCCTCTTACCTGTCCGCCTCCTGATCTGCCTCTCACCCCACCAAATACACCCTATGATCTGATGACTCTTGCTCACTGAATACAGTGGCGGCTCTACACCAGGGCCCGCCAGGGCACGTGCCCCGTTAAAAAAATGCTGTGCCCCAGTTGGTGCCCCATATGCTGCAGAGCTTCCCCCATTGTAACAATATATCAGGGCCCTGGTTGCAATTTGCTGTGCCCCAGCTGTGCCCTGGTAACCATTTGTGGTTAGAGCCGCTGCTGACTGAATATACCCTACAGAAATACTACATCCGGTCAAATGGCATTCTCCCATCGCCTACCTAAGCTCTGGAACCAACTACCAATCCAAATCCACCACTCTTCATTAGCCTGCTCTCTCTCTACATCCCTAGCAAACTACCTAGTGATGAAATGCAACTGCGTCTAGCCCCGCGGTGCCCTGCCTAGCTGCTGGTCTATACCTCCTCCTTCCTCCAACTGGGCCAAATATCTGCCCCCTATCCCAAACGCCTCTTGCAATCCTAGCACTTCTGCAACTTAGCACTTCTATCTCCCCACTGTTCCACCCCTAGTACCTTTTGACTATACCCTGTCAGCCACTCACAAATGTATCCTAATCTAGAAATGTTATTAGCTATTGTTAACTGTACAGTCTGTCTATATGGGGAAGGGAAAGGGAACATTGTTTAACCAGGAGTAGCATACTAAGCCGAAGCTTGTTTCCAGATGCGACCTGGAAGCACAAGGAAGTTAAGTGACTTGCTCAGGATCACACAGTATACACCTAGGCGGCAGTGGGATTCAAACCCAGGTCTCCAGATCTGCAGCTCAGAGCCTTAACCCACTGCACTATACTGCCTCCTATATGCTGCTAAGATGTCTGTATCCTGTTGTACTACTATTGTTCCCATTCCTCTTCCAGCAGGACGTACCGTGAGACGAGCATTGTTGCTCAGTGTAACCTTCCTAGTGAAACATTTCAAGAAATAAATTAATAAATAAATGTGATAAAGGCGAGTCTGAAAGACCGCCTATCACATAAAGCGAACAAATATGAACCCATGGTCAAAAGGGTGATGGATATTGTACCAGTCATCGCAAATAGCGACAGTTTAGTTTATTAGTCTAGGAATTAATACCTTTGAGCCAGGGCTCTTTTACAAAGGTTCCACGTCACAAAGAACATTTAACAAAGCACGATACACATTACAGGTAAAACCAGACAGGAAAGTTACATCATAAATTTGCTATTAACAGTTTAAGGCAGTAACGTTTTTAAGTTTCATAGAAAAACAAGCTATAACAGGTTCAAGCGAGTAGACAATTTCGAGGTTAAGGAAATTTCCAGGAGAGGGTGATCATTAGGTGCCAAAGGAGGCTAGAGAGGAGGGAAAGGTGGTGAGCAGGAGAGTAAGTGAGAGGGGACAGGAAAAAAGGGGGGGAGTGAGTTTGGGTGGGAGACAGGAAGTAGTAGAGGTACCAGAGGGTTCATTAGTCAGGGAGGAAGAGGCCTCAGATGTGAGGATGGACATGAGGAGTAGTAGTCTTTATCTAGTGCAATCACAGTTGCTAGTGATGGTGAGGTGGGCATAGACCATGGATTTGAAAGCTTCAAGCGAGGTTGAGGATAGAGTAGGTGGACTAAGCGCATTGAACCATGTCGGGGCCCTGTATGCGAAAGATCTTTGTCCCTGTGCAGTCCGGCATCTCGGAACCAGGAAAGGTTGGCGCTCAGATCTGGTGGAGGGTCGTGAGCCAGGATTCAGTCGGAGTAGGTTTTGAATACATAATGGAGCCAGTCCCAAGATAGATTTTTTGCCATTGTGCAGGTGAGATAAATAAGACGATTTGATAGGTTCAACCAGCCTGATTCATAGTACAGATCACACGTGTGAGTCAGTCTCTGAGCCCCCGTGAGGAGCCGGCAGGCCTTATTTAGAGTGATTGAGATACGCCTTAGAGCAGTGGAGGTAGCTGAGCCATAAGTAATAAGGCCATAGTCAATGACTGAGATTATGGAACTCTGTATAGCTATTCTCAATGCCGCTTGATTTAGAAATTGACGGTTACGGAATAGTATTCCAAGGCGTTGGTTCACTGTTTTCGCAGTGTTGTCAATGTGGGTTGCAAAGGTGAGCCCTTGGTCAAAAGTGATGCCAAGGTATTTGAAAGTATTTACGTGGTCAGTGTAATTCCCGCAGAGGTTTGTATGGTGAGTGGAGTATGCCTATTTTTGTTTTGGTGATTGGAGAAGAGCATGGCTTTTGTTTATTGTGGTTTAGCACAAGTTTACTATCCAGGAACCACCTTTCAACACTAGAGAAAGCAAGTTGCAGGCTTTTTCGTAGGGAGTTTGGATGCTTGGGAAGAGAGAATTACAGCGCCATCAGCGTGATAAGATTATTTTCTCCTGGCAGATATCTGGGAGGGAGTTAAGGAACAGGCTAAAGAGGAGCAGTCCAAGAATTGATCCCTGTGGTACACCCGAGAGAACTGGTTTGAAGTCAGAGAGTTCATTAGAGATTTTTACAGCCTGTGACCGATTGGACAGGTAACTTTTTACCCAAGCACAAGGACCTTCGTCAGGCCTAGGCTAGAAAGTAGGGAGGTAAGTAGGCCATGATGGACTGTGTCGAAAGCTTTTGTAAGATCGATAAAGACTGCACCTGTTTGGCACCCTTTGTTCAGGGCTGAGTGGACTTCTCCAGAGAAATCAAGTAAGGCTGTTGTTGTACTATGTCCTTTCCTAAAGCTGTGCTGTTGATTACAGAGTAGATTGTATTTGTCCAGGTAATCAGAGAGTTGGTCTGCCACTATTCGTTCAAGTGCTTTGGAGAGGGGAGGGAGTATTGATATTGGTCGATAGTTTCCTGTTGAGGTTTTGTCCCCCCCTGTGCACTGGTGTAACTATGGCAGATTTCCATTTGTTGGGAAATTGACTTTGGCAAAGTGACAGATTAAAAATTTTTGCAAGGGGGTGAATTACTTCATCCAGGGTGAGAGACAGGATTTTTAGATCTAGCGTGTCACTACTTGTTCTGGATTTGGAGCAGGCCTTTCTTATGTACTTGTGTGCTTCGTGCACTTTGATTTTCTTGAAGTAAAATTGTGGTTTGTCACGAGGGGTGTTTTGTGATACTAGGCTAGGCACAGGTAAGTCCGAGAAGAAATCTGGGGAGGACCCACTAAGGTCTGTGAATGTCTTATTAAGCGATCTGCAATAGACTTTTGGTCAAGAGTGTGGATCCATCAACTTTCATAATGGTAGGACGATTTTGATTGTTTACCCATTATGTTTCGGATGTTGTCCCAAAAGCTCTTCCATCACCCCAGGTGGATTCAGGGCATTTTGAAATAGGCACTCTTCATTTGCCTAATTTGTGAGGTACATCTATTTCGTGCCTGCTTGTATTTTAGGGTATCATGAGGTGAGCCTGTGTCTCTGGCAACTGCCCAGTTGCTACAATATTTACAAAAGCACACAAAAATATTTTTTATGGGGGGCACCCCAAACTTAAATAACCTACTCTAAGGCGTGGGACCACGGGGCAAGTTATTGGATTTTGAAAAAATTAAATTATTCTGCCCATAACCGACCCGACCCCAGGTCTGCTCGCATCACAAGCGGTGGTGTACACCACTACACTATGCTAGCAGGTCAGTGGGAATTGGCCACAAAGGATCCTGTATCCTGTAGTAGTTGGTACAGCTCCTTGCTATACAGGATAATGAGGGTAATGAGTACCAATGCCCGTAGTCTGGGCAACAAGTTCCCTGAGCTGGTGGCCTTAATGGAAGAGGGATGCCTGGATATCGTAGCAGTCACAGAAACATGGTACACAGAGAACCATGACTGGGATGTTAACATACCAGAGTACATAACCTACAGGAGAGACAGGCAGGGGAGAAGAGGAGAGGAGTAGCTCTCATGTAAAGGAAGGGATAAAAGCAACTGAACAAAAGAGTAAACAGGGAGGAGAGGAGGCACTGTGAGTCACCTTGAGACTGGAAAGGGCACCACAATCCGCACAGGGTTGTGTACAGACCCCCATGTCAGGGAAGAAATGGACAAGGATATGATGGAAGGCATTCTTAGAATGGCAGAGAAAGGGAGATACTGTTGATGGAGACCTGAATATGCCAGATGTTAACTGGAGCACATTGCTGCAGCCACATCCAAGAGCAGGGCCATTCTAGACGCCCTACAGGTGGCAGGCATTAGACAGCTAGTTTCGAACCCACTCATGAGGGAGCAATCTTAGACCTCAGATCTCAAACGGGGGCAGTGAGAGGATTTCAGATCTAGAAGTGGGTTGCCATCTGGGGACAAGTGACCATCAAACAGTGTGGTTCACGTTAAACTCAGCTACAGAGTCAAGCCATACAAAAGTGAGGGTACTGGACTTTAGGAGGGCTGACTTTGGCAAGATGGGAGAGTGCCTCAGAAAGCACTAGCAAACAGGCTAGAAGGAGGTGTGGAGCAACAATGGGGAATTATCAAACTGCCATCACAGAGGCAACAAGCCTTTGTGTGAAGCAAATAAACAAATCAAACGAAAGAAAAGCCACTATGGTTCTCAAGAGAGGTGGCTGTGAAAGTCAGGAAGAAAAATATAGCATTCCGAAGTATAAGGAAACACAGAAGGAGCAGGACAGAGAGCTGTACCAGTTAAGGCAGAAAGAAGCAGGGAGGGAAGTCAGAATAGCAAAGGCCCAAACTGAGAAATGATAGCCAACCCAGTTAAGAAGGGGATAAAACCTTTATAGGTACATCAGCGGCGTAGAAAGACAAAGGAGGGATAGTGAGGCTGAATAGAATGAACGTGAGTGGGCAGAGGGGACAGTAAAGCAGGAATACTGAACGAATATTTCTGCTCAGTATTCACAAAAGAGGAGGGAAGTGCCTAATCCAATTAACAGAAGCACTCTTGATAGGGGGTCGATCCAGTCCTTTCACAGAAGAAAGGGTTCTGCAAGAACTCCTAAAACTGAAGGTGGATAAAGCAATGGGTCCTGATGGAATTCACCCAGAATTCTAAAAAGAATTAAGGAAGGAACTAGTGAAACCACTGGCTACTCTTTTAATAAATCATGGAGGATGGTGTGGTACCCGAGGACTGGAGGAAGGCGGATGTGATTCCCCTTCACAAAAGTGGGACCAAGACAGAGGCAGGAAACTACAGACCTGTCAGTCTGACCTCTGTGGTAGGGAAAGTGATGGAGTCACTTTGAAGGAAAGAATAGTTGAGTACCTAGAGGTCAGTGGAGCACAGGATCCAAGGCAGCATGGGTTCACAGTGGGAAGGTCATGTCAGACGAATCTAATAGATTTCTTTGACTGGGTGACAAGTAGTAGACCAGGGAGGGGCTGTGGACATGGCCTACCTAGACTTTAGCAAGGCATTTGACACAGTCCCACACAAAATTATTAGTCAAATTAACCAGCCTGGGAGTGGGTCCCAGGGTGGTAGCCTGGGTAAAACATTGGCTGGACAACAGGACACAGAAGGTAATTGTAAATGGAGTCCACTCTGAAGAAAGGGCGATTACTAGGGGTACCGCAGGGTTCAGTATTGGTCCAGTCCTTTAATGTCTTCATCAGTGACATTGCAGAGGGACTGAAGGAAAGTATGCCTTTTGCAGATGACACAAAGATCTGCAACAGGGTTGATACACAAGGAGGCGTGGAAAGGATGAAAAGGGACTTGGCAAGGTTGGAGGAATGGTCAGAAGTATGGCAGCTAGGATTCAATGCAAAGAAGTGCAAATAATGCACCTGGGAAACAAGAACCCAGGGAAGAATACACAATGGGTGGGAGGTAGTAACAACAACAAAACAGGAAAGGGACCTGGGGTAATCATATCAGATGACCTTAAGGTTAGCAAGCAATGTGAGAAGGCAGTAGGGAGGGTCGGCGTATACTGGGATGTATAGGAGAGGCATCAGCAGCAGAAAACAGGAAGTTGTTATCCCTCTGTACAGACAGTTGGTGAGACCCCATCTGGAATACTGTGTCCAGTTCTGAGACCCCATCTCCGCAAGGACATAGACAGGATAGAGGCAGTCCAGAGGAGGGCAACTAAATGGTGCAGGGTCTGCAAGAGAAGCCGGATGAGGAGAGACTAAAGGAGCTTAATATGTATACCCTTGAGAAAAGAAGGGAGAGGGGGACATGATAGAAACTTTCAAGTACCTCAAGGAATCAACAAAGTCCAAGAGGGTAGCATCTTTCAGAAAAGAGACTTGCAAGAACAAGGGGACACAATTTAAAGATAGAAGGAGGGCGTGTTCAGGGCAATGTGAGGAAGTATTATTTCACAGAGAGGGTAGTGGATGCATGGAACAGCCTTCCTGAGGAAGTTGTGGGGTCTAAAACTGTGGGAGAATTCAAGAATGCATGGGACAGACATAAGGCAATTCTTGTGGGGGGCAGAAGATATAGGCTGTTGGTTAACTAGGATCTGCGGCCTATCCTGTAGGTAGGGAAATGGGCAGACTAGATGGGCCTAGCGGTCCTTATCTGCCGTCAAAGTCTATGTTTCTATGTTTCTATGGATACAGCGATGTACTGCACTGCTCGCTCTCTTGTAGAGCGCTATTATTAACATATTAACATACTAAAAAGCCAGCAGAATAGGCCAAATGGTCTGTCTTGTCTGCTCGAAAGCCAGCAACCTAATGGCTGCCCACCTCACCACCCCCCATCCCCCAAAAGTGTCTTCCCTAGATTCAGTTTCCCTTTGTACCTGTCTCACTCCTTCTTGAAGCCCTCCACTGTGCCTTCCTCCACCAGCCTCCCTAGAAGCACATTCCATAGCTCCACCACCCTCTCAGTGAAAAAATGCTTCCTACGTTCCCTACTATAATTTCCCCCCTGCAACTTGCACTCATGGCCCCTGGTCACTCCCCCCCTTCTTCAGCCTAAACAACTCCCTGGTTCCACTCCAAATTATTCCATTTACATACTTGAAAACCTCTATCATGTCTCCCCTATCCCTCCTCTCCTCCAGTGAGTAAAGCCCAAGCTCTTCCAGTCTCTCCTCATAAGGCCTCCCCTCCATACCCTGAATCATCCTGGTCGCTCTCCTCTGGACCCATTCCAGCATCGCTATGTCCTTCTTCTGATGAGGTCTCCAGAACTGCACACAGTACTCCAGCTGCGGCCTGACCAAGGCATTATATAGAGGAAGAATCACCTCCATGCTTCTGGACGTAATTCCCTAGGCTATGCAACCCAATATCCTGTTTGCCTTGGCTGTAATTCTTCTACAGTTTTCAGAGTTATTCATTTTGACATCTACCACCACCCCTAAATCCCTTTCTCCCAATGTGGCATGCAATGTGACCCCCCCCCGGGTATATACATGGCCCGGGTTTTTGACCCCCAAATGAAGTGCCTTACATTTCCCGGCATTAAATTTCAGTCCCCACCTCCTGACCACACCTCCAGGGTATCCAGATCCCCTGGACTGTCTCCCTCACTTCCTCACTATCCACCAGTGCTCCCAATTTTGAATCATCCGCAAAAGACTCAACCTATTTTTAAACCCCCCATATCCGAGACGAGGCATTGAACAAGAGTGGCCCCAATACTGAACCCTGAGGGACTCCACTCATTACCTTCCTGGGGGAAGATATTATCCCACCCACCATTAGCATCTGTAAATGCTCCGAAAGCCAGTTTTCAACCCAATTTAGCTCCTGTCCTCCAACCCCCATTTTTGCTATCAGTCCACTATGAGGTACTGAATCAAACGCTTTGCTGAAATCCAAGTATGGGACATCAAACGGCCTATTATTGAGTCACTCAAAAGCGCAGCGCTCTACATGGGTGCTACCCCCTTCGCTGCTGCTTCCTGCCATTTGGCTCCCCAGGCTGTCCCCGTGTGCTTGGAGGGTCCAGTTTATCCCTGCTAGGGGCCCCCCTCGCTGGGGGAGAGGAGGAGAGTAGCGTTCCTTGGAGGGGGGTCCTCTGAGATATGCAGGACTGAGATGGCAGAAGTGGTATACTAGGACTGTGGCATGGGGGCACTAGGTAATCATTATCCAGTAGGCTGAGACAGGTGCTAGTTTCTGTTTTCTGGCCTCTCCCCACCCGCATGCACTGCAGCGATGCCCTGGAGGCAGAGCAAGCTGATGTTTGGTCACCCATGCTCCCAAGGCTTCACACACCACAAGGTGTCGCTCTCAAAGCAGTGTTCCGCAGCAACCTCCCCGGGGAGCAGAGCGTTCACGCAGATGCTTAATCACCGGCGACTGTGTATATCCCTGGCCATGTTGTGCCTACTAGGTAAAATATGGTAAGCGCACACTTGGTCGAGTCATACTGCGTACGCGCAATTGCTGAGCTTGAAAACTATCCCCCAAAAAGCTGTAAATGAGAAACTGTTGTATTCTGTGATATAAACAAGAGCTGGAGAATGGAGCCCCTACCTGGGGTTGTGGGGAATGCCCCCACAGAAATGCTTATTTACTTACTTATACTGTTACAACATCATATTAGCACCGGGGGTGGAGCACCCCACATAAAGGTAATAACTATTTTATTTCTTTCTGTGTGGTACTGCCCCCACAACCCCCGGGTGCTAATATGCTGTTGTGCGCGATAAGCTTTTGTCTTACCATTTATAGTGCAATAAGTATTTCTGTGAGGGGCACTCCACCCCCCCACACCCCCGGGTGCTAAAATGTTATGATGAGTGCAATGAGTATTTCTGCTGCTGATTTCTGTAAGTGCTGCTTTTTTTCACAAGTAAAGAACGATTACTTTATCAAATTCTGCTTTGAATGTCACTCCTGTGCTGTTGCGAGGCAAGAGCGTTAGTACATCACTGTGTCATGACGGTAAGACTCGTAGTGTGAGTAAAAAGTGCAGCAACCGGCTGGGCATATATCCCGGATACACACAATCACTCTCCCTGCTGGCCTCCACTCCTGACATCCCAGGCTTGGGGTTGAACTCAGGTTACTTGCATGCCAAGCAGGTATCCCACCGCTGGGTGCCACAGAGCCAATCAATTGTCATTTTGGCGATAGTGAAGAACACTGGACCTACAACGTAACTGTGGTTGGAGAATAACAGATTGCAACGAAAAATGCGTAACTAGATGTGCTTACGTCACATAAGATGTCACATCACAGTGCGTGTATCGGTATAACAGGAATAAATATGATCTGTGTTGGTGAAGTTTAGTAACAGGAATAAACACAGCGCGGCCTTGTGCTTGTTGTAAAATTTTGTATTAGTTTGAGTTGGGGGGTGAACCTTTTCTTTTTTTGTGTTGTGTAAGTATGCCCCTCAACTCAAATAAACGAATACAAAAAAATAATCGAAATGTAGTTCTGAGAGAGTAGTGTACTTGAACTCTACGCTAATAGCGTAGGTCCAGGGTAGGTCCGGTATTAAAGGAATAATGCCTGACAGGGTGGGTGTTATGTTATACAATGGCTTATTTTACACAGAATAAAGAAATAATTTTAAAGAATGTTTTTGTTAGTCTGGAAAAATATTTTTTGCTTCTTAGAGAAGATGCAAAGAAAGAGTAAGTAATGGTCATCCTAATCATCAGCAGGGATGTTATGCCAGGATAACATCCCTGCTGTGATGGCCCACTGACCAATCAAAATCCAGGATTCTTTTTTGCCATTGTATAATCTCCATTATGAAATGGGCATCATAAAATAGGAGCTCTGATTGGCTGCTAGGGATGTGATATTCAGTCTGATGCACAGAAAAAAGGTCCAACACTGGGCAGTGGGCATTGATATAGGTGATGCTGCCCACTCAGAACCTCAACAACAAAAAAAGCAGCCATCTGGTTTGTGCCATAAGTGGTGCCAGCCAAACTGTAACAAATAAAACAAATACCTCTGACCTCCTGTTCAGATTGCCCCCAGTGTTTTAATATAGCATGAAATTAACTGCACACATGCTCGTTCCTCGGGGACGGAACAGCCGCATCTGTACACCAGCCCGCTTGCTCCTCTCAATTCTCTTCGAGCCCGCCCGCTCACTGTTGAAATTCTTATTTTTATTTGTAAAGTACAGCTGCGATGTCTCTCCCAACCTGCCTGCTCATTCATCTATTTTTTTTAAAACAGAACCGCAATCTCTCTACCCGCCTGCTCACTCTATCTCTGTACCTGCCCGCCTGCTCGCTCTGTGTGTGTGTCTCTCTCTCTACCAGCCCGCCTGCTCTTGAAGTTTGAACTTTTAATTATAAAAAAAAAAAAGGCGAATTTTACTTTTTTTTTCTCTTACTTGTCTCCACACAACATGGGGTGGGGGCGAGGTGAATACTGCCATGACAACCAGACCTAAAGTATAGAAGCCTTCTAGGACAGAATTCGTTAAGTGCAGAAAAAAAAAACACAGGACACTTAGGTGGAGGAACTATTTTATTAAGAATTGCACAAACTTACATGTTTTTTTCTACTTTAAATTCAAAATTTAACCTACCAAATGCAGTTGCACTGTCGCCATACTATATAAAATAACTGCAACTCCAAACTCGGCACATTTCACGGAAACATTTTTGTGCACTATCTGTACCCTGCTTATACTGTACTTTGTACTCACTTTGGGCTTCGTAAAAGTAAAACTACCCACAGTCCCTATTTTCCCAGGACGGTCCCTATTTTAGGCAGCATGTCCCAGTGTCCCCACAAGTTTTGCAAAATGTCACTTTTGTCCTGGTTTTTGCTTACTTGTCCCAGTTTTGTCCCTTTTTTTTTTGCTAGCTGCTAATCCATGAGTGACAGTTATTTCAGCACCACTGTGGTGCTGCTCGAGAAGGAAAATGGTTTGCAATTTAAACCCCTGCGCCTATGTTGCACTGCAAGCATGTCAGTGGAAGCACAGCAGAACATGTTCCTTCCCGCTAGGTTAGGCTGGGTAGTAGTGCAAACAAGTGCATGTGGAAGTCTGCCTACCAGCAGTGGAGAGGGACTCCAGACCGAAGAGACCGACAGCAGTGAACTAAGGTACCCGAACCTGATCAGCTGCAGGGAAGTGTGTAAAAACAATCTGGTGTGGTGGTGGGAGTCACTGAAATGAAGTTTGCTCAGCAAATGAGGGGAGTGTAAGTGGGTTGGGATGGGACTGTCAGGAGGAGCAACATATGCAGTTTGAATGTCTGAACACGATTTAACGCAGGTGTGCTTCTAATGAACTTTCTGTACACCATGATTTGGAACTTGCTGCAGCAGAATGCTGCATTGTTTTAATCTGGATGTTTACTACTGGTGTTACTGTGGGGTGGCATGGCCACAGCAAGCAGCCAAATGTAATTGATTGTGTGCAGCGGCGGTGCCCATGGGAGAGACATGGTTTGCGGGGTGATCAAGATGGACCTTGTCCCAGTTTTAGACCTTGGAAAGTTGGTAGCTTTACGTAAAAGGTGGTTACCCTTTTTAGTCCAAAGAGAAGAAAATCCTAAACACACGTCTAAAAAAAAAAAGTTCTTCAAATTCGTTGAGACTAAAAAAATGACTACTTTATCTGCAATCATCCGGCAGTGCACTTTGCTTTCCTACCGGTTTCGAACGCATTCAAACGGGGTTGTCAGGACAACCAACGAAACACGGGCCCAAATGTACTGTTTTTGTTATGATAGGAAATCCCGCCCCTCTTCCTATTCCCAGAACCCTCTGCGGCTCCCAATGACGCAGCCAGCGGAGCTGCTCTCGAGCTGCACGTGTGCGGGAGCGAGCGTGGAAAGCTACAGGAGGTCGGGTCAACCAGAGGCGCGCGGCCGACGCTGATAAGCGCGTACGCGAGCGGAGTGTGCGGGGGTGTTTGTATATATTGTGCTGCGGGGTCGCGCGCCGTCTGTGACGGCCAGGCAGCGTTGAATGAACAGCGCGACGGCAGAGTGAGGGAAGGAAGAGCGCGGGGGGACAGAGAGAAAGCTCGAGCAGTGACTCGAGGAGGAGTCGTGTCGAGGGAAGTCTGCGGCCCTTACAACAGGTGAGCCGTTCTGATATAACTGCACGGGACTGTCTGTGTGTGGGGAGGGACAAGGGACGGCAGTCAGTCTGTCAGCTGTGTGCGAGCGAGCGCTGCTCCAGGACAGACAGCCACTGCACGCCCGCCTCCATTATCTGTGTTCTCAGGAGGGATTCCCTGAGCAGACTGTAGGGTGAGGGGTTGGAGAGATATGGAGCTGTGAGCTGCCAGTACCCC
The DNA here is from genome assembly GCA_016271365.2 of Neoceratodus forsteri. Taxonomy (NCBI): domain Eukaryota; kingdom Metazoa; phylum Chordata; order Ceratodontiformes; family Ceratodontidae; genus Neoceratodus; species Neoceratodus forsteri. The sequence continues at coordinate 50,945,938 of CM028136.1, read as the reverse complement.
ACAAAACAGTGCCGGTATATATGGGGGAAGGGGGCCTGCTGAACGGTGTAAGAACGTAATTACCATGCAAGCCATGGTGTACAAGGGTATTCTGCAGGGGTAACATCTTGTGCTACAGGGTACAGTGTATTACCTCACAGTCAGATTTGTTAATATGTTTTTTGTGCTCTGTGTAAGGCAAACAAGTCACTGTGTACCTGCATCCCTCTAAGTCCTGCTTTCCTTTTCCCTCATTGACAGTGTTTTGGGGGTATACAGTTATTGAACAGGGAGCAGTGTACAACTTGGGGGCAACGAACAGAGTAGGGGGAACAAACATGGTTTAACCGGGGGCAGCAAACTGAATAGGGTCAACAGACAAGGTCATGGTGTACAAAATGGTGTAAGAAACATTAATTTCCTAGCTACACTTCTGGGGCTTGTGCTGTCCCTCTAGAATCTAGCTTCATTGGTGATGCCCTGGGGAGCATGAGGAGGAGGGAGAGTGTTTGATTAAGCACACCTTCCCTCCCTGCATGTGGTACTGTCCCGGCCTAACCTCAGCCCTCTGGCAACAGCTATAGCCAGGATTGGAACTTGGGAGTCCCTTCCAGATCCAGGGGTGGGTCCCCAGAGCAGATGGGCAGACACAATAAGTAGGGGAGTAAGAGAGAAATGGGGAATTGAAGGAACATGCTGGTACTGGGTATACACAGAAGAGGGTGCTGCATGCATGTGGGTAATGACGAGGTTGTGTGTGTACCACTCTTTCACTTGGAATGCATAGTGCATATGCTGTTAGCTAGCATTTTGCTAAGCATTTCTAGACTACATCAAATAACATTTTGTGGTAGCCAAATTGCAGTTCTGTAGGGTGCAGTCCTTTTTTTAAAGGTTTGACTAAGAGCTGTGTCATTTGGTTAAAAGGTACAAGTCTTCAGTGTTTGTCATTGTAAGCAAAAAGTTGTAATTGTTTCATTCCTTTTATTACTTGTACAGAGTTGTTGCAAGTCGGAGTTTTTTAGGGTCCACGTATTGTGTTTTTTGTTGTATCTTATTTATTTTGCCAGGAAAAGCTCCATTGAGTAGTGTTCATTTGCAAGGAGGTCCTGGTTAGGACGAATAACTCTACATAAAGTAGATTAAACCGCATTACATAATAGATGTTTTCTTACATGATAGTTTACTGAAATAGTGAGCAACAATCATGGACAGTGCTACCATGCACCAAAAGTGAAAAAGTTGCAGCATGCTCTGAAATGACCCGCCTTCCACTTCACAGTGGGTCAACAGCAGTGTTTCGTGCTATAACAATAGCTTAAAGATGGAAAGTAAACAACATATTTTTTTCTAACAGTTTTAGCTATTGTACTGGTGAAAGTTGTACTTTCGATTAATTTATGACCCAATCATTTCTTATTCGACTCTCATTTTTATACCGTCTGGTCTAATCTGACTTGTGTTTTAAAAGCCCTAGTGCTATCAATGGCAACAATTACACAAAATAGACGTGCATGATATGTAGCAAGAACCATGGAATAAAATTTAGAGAGGCCGAGTGAGCAGTTAATAAGAACAAGGGGTGGAAGATTCAAAGGTGTTGCACATGGCGCAACAGTGTTGCGCTTACCAACCCACTGATGTGCCCCGTGCGATATTCAAAAGGGATGCTGGGTGAGATCCCAGGGTGCACCAGTAATGGCGGGCGGCGGCATGGGGGCATGCCCATGCATATTCCGCACATCCTGATATTCAGCCTGGGATTGTGGCGATATGCTGGTGCAACTCTACTTGCGCCAAGACACTGCACAAAGTTGTGCCAAACAGAGAGCAAGGCTGGCCACCCACAGGTAAGCTGCCATATTGCAGGGCGCAACACAGCAGCCGCCAGCTGTGGGTGGCCACCCGAGCCTGGAGCCAGGGTCTGTCGACGCTGCGTCTCCCGCCTCCGATCCCGGCATTGTAATATAATTGATATCCCTGGTGGTCCAGTGGACCGCTTCCAGCCTGATCGCAGGCATAAGTATAAAAAACATTTTTAAATATCCTTGGTGGTCCAGTGGTACCCCCTCCCCACCTGCCCACTGAACCCCGCCTCTGTCAGCAGCTTGCAGCAGCTCCCACCTGCAAGCCTCCGACTGCATACGTATGGCTGTACACCCATTGGTCCACAGCGTGAGCCAGTGGGCGGCAGACCGCACTGCACATACACAGTCCCAATATGTGAATGGATCCAGGATATTTACAAAGTTTTTTTCATACGTATGCCCGCTGTTATTGGAAGCGTCCACTGACCACCAGGATATTTGTAGATGTTTCCTTTATACTTATGCCCGCTGATTGGGCATTGGGGCACTTTGCCGCATGCAGGGGACGCCGGTCCTCACGGCTGCAGCCTGGCAGGGTGCCAGGTGCAAGTCGCCGATCGGCGAGACCTGCATAGCAACTGGGGCCATATGACATGCTAATGGCCCCAGTTGGCGCCTTTTGTATACATTATGGCCCTCATTTGCATATCCACCACTGAATATCGTGGTTCCTGCACCAGCGCACTTGCGCTGGCACATCCCCCTGCTCCTCCCTTGCCACTTGCACTGGCGCAGTGCCACTGCGCCACGCACAGTGCGGGAGGCCACATTACCATATTCAGTGGTGCTGAGTCATGGCACAGCACCAGTGAATATCGCCCAGCACACTCCCTAGCGCATCCGAGTTGCACTGCGCCCAGGCTTGCGCCCCTGTCTGACGCACTCTGTATATCCCACCCATGGAATACAACAAAAAGGAGCAAAAAAAAAAAATCTGTGTTATATTAAGTGCATTTATCGATATGATTATCTTTCAGCAGTTTGAGTGAGTATAAGCTGATCAGTGAGTTTGATGTGAGAGAGGTGTATAACTTAGAAGAGCTCCTCCCCATTGCACTCTTGGTAGTCTTAGTACAGATCTGTGGTCAGTTCTTGTTGGGGTTGGTCACTATGGTCTGTAAACATTAAGAACTATAGTTCTCCTGGTCTTGAAACAAAATTGTGTTTTATCTTGTAGGGGTCACTTGGGCTATTGTAGGAGATCTGAATCTATCATAAAAGTTTTTGGGGCTTAAGCACCAGTATTGTAGCCTAGCTATATGGCCCTGCCCTTTTGCAGCCAAGCAGACTGAGCATGTTTCAGTTTCTCCTGGGCTTATAATAAAGTCCTCACCATTTCGCTAATACAGGATTTGGGAGAGACACTACATGTACCGAGTTAGTTGTAAGCTTATCGTCCCTTGTGCAAAGATAACTACAGTAATTCAAAAATTGCTCATTTAGAATCATGGTAATTTTTTAAATTAAGTAATATTCCATTCTGTTACTTTTCACATTAGTGCTGTGGGGGAAGAGTAAGAAATGAAAAAGTAGTTGCTTTCCAAGATGTCCCAGACCTGTAGGCAATGTTGTGTCTAAAGATTGAATTTAAGGAAAATCTAAGTTCTAACATCCAGATTCATGGCCTGATGGGCACATTTAATCACGAGTGATGTTGACTGCTATATAGAAGCACTGTGAGAACTGTTTTTGAATGAAATAAAGAACTTTAAAGAGTTTTTCCATATTTGGCAAAAAGACAAGGGAAAAAAATTGTTGTGGGGATGGCCTAGCTATTATTTAAAATGTAACCATTCAGGCAGTAGGTCTCAGAGGAAACTGGAAGAGTTTGTTTGTGTCCTGTGATTTGACTCCTTGTCATCCACCTGTTTGTTAATTGTGTATAACAGCTTGTCTGTTGTGTGAGAGAGAAAAACACACCCATAAAGTGGCTGCGAACAAAAAGCTTTCCTGCTATACAGGTGTGTGCTATAATGTATATTATGAGAGCCCTTTTGATATCCTTGTACTGGGCTGTGAGCAGGACACATTATTGAATGCTCTCTGCTCAGAGGCTTCTATTCTGAGCTGAACTGTGGGAGTCCCAGACACTCTTCTCGCTCATCCTAGCGTGAAGCCATGTCTGCAGTATACATTGCTGTCTCGCCTGTGACTCTGGGTTGCAGCATCCCAGCAGGCTTTGATCACCGCTGTATCCTCACCCAGTACTGTCCTGGATCAGTAGTATGAGCACATTTCAGTGACGCTGAGGTTCTTCAGTTGGCCAACACAGTATGAAATCCATGGGACTCTGAGGGTTGAAGGCTTGCTGTTTTTATTTTGGACTCCCAATGCACAAACCAAGATCTCTGTTCTCCATAACAAATGCACTGCATTTTATGTAGATCAATATTTTTTTTGCTAAATAACTAGGGCACGTTCTTGTGCTTGTTCAGAAACGATCATGTTTTCCGCCATGTTAAAACCAGAGTCCTGGTACCCATTACTGGTGCAGTTGAAGCACCGGATTGCCTCAGATACTACAGAACACGATACATCTCTGGAAAATAATACATTAGCTGAGATTTCAGGACAAGATTTCTTGAGTAACATCTAAAGAGAAAAATAGACCTTGAATTTTTAATACTTTTTATTTATTGCATTTTATGAAAACATATGTTATATACCATATCTCTCTTATCGGGAAAAGATCCCGACATTGCATTACATGTTAGACGATTAAAAAACATCAGGTTCATGCCACGGGTCGGTAGAGCAGGGGATGGAGAGGATCGAGCGTCTGAAGGACTGCTCTACTGTCCTGGGGGGGAGTGAGGGTTAGGGTTCTGCTCCTTGGCTGCCCCCAGTGTAGGTTGGGAGACACTGAAGCGCGGTTCTGTGATGGGCGCGTGCCTCCACACATGCTTGTTCATACCTCAAGGGGAAGGGGTATACAGGGAGAAAAAGGGGGGAAAAGGGGGGGACACCAGGTTGTGCTGGCCTGGTGGCACTGAGGGTTGAGGCTCTGGATGCCACACCTTATGCCACACCGGTGACCTTGGGCCGGGAGTGACTCGGGTTGCTGGGAGTCAGCAGGGAGGGAGCGGATCGAGCATCTGACAACAGCCTCTTCTCCCAGGGTAGGGCAGGATGTTGTCCTCGTTTCCTGGCTGACTCTAATGGAGGTTGGGGGGGCAGTGTCGGAGACCGTAAGGGAAGAACGTGGGTTATGTGATGCGATGCCTCTTTTCGTGCTCGCTCATGGTCACAAGGGATGGGACCAGAAAACGGAAAAACAGTGGTTACTGCAGGCTGCGTGAAGCTCTACCAGCCACCCAGCATCCCGCTCCATCTCCGGACTGCTATGATCGCCCCAATCTGGATTGGTACTGGGTGGGGGGATTGAGCGCCTTCCCTTCCACCACGGAAATCCATGGAAATGGGGTCGGGGTACGGGCGCGCTGAGAGTGGCCGGTGGAGCGGAGGAACCTGAGTCTCTGGGGCCTCTGGAGAAAACAAGGGGGGGGGGAATCAGGTTCCCTACAGGAGTGTTGCTACTCTGATATGTGTGTGTGTGTGTGTTATTTCTAATATACAAGGACAACTTTAAAGAGCAACTGACACCTTCAGAGAACTTTAATGAAACACAATATTTAGACACAGTTCAGCTTGTATTTCACATTAGTTTAGTATTTCTTCTCCCCCTTATTTATTACCGAGGTCATTTACATGAAAACAGGATCTTTGCTCCTGAAGAGCTCATCTATTCATGTTGCCTTCTCCCTACCTGAGGTCATAATGCACTGCTTGTGACATAAGTTACTACCATGGCAAGAGATTGTGATGTCACAACACAGGATTATGACCTGAAGTAGGGAGTAAGCTATAGAGACATAAAATCTAAGGGCATTGTGAGGGATAACCATTGTGCATTAGTACAGATTTACTCAGTAGTAAATAATGGGAAAGAGAAATATGTAAAATATATATGAAATGCAAGCCGAATTGTACCCAATTATTATGTTTTCCAAAGTTTTCTCTGAGGCGTCAGTAGCTCTTTAAAGGGACATTGTCAACCTGTTTTTCATCATATTATTTCTAGTTAAAAATCTACATTTTATTATTACTTACCTTCTTTAAAATTTTTTGATGCTGCTGTTTTGTCGGTCTTCTTGTTTAGTAGAACTGAAATGCATGGTAATGTATATTTATAAACAACATTGTTTTGTTTACAATTCTGGATCTGTTCTTACTGTATACTTCCTGAGCATTGCAAACACACCCAAACAGTGCAGTCACTCATGAAACAGTAGCCTCCTAACTTCCCACTGCATCATGAGTGGCTAGGCTGTGTTATGGGTGTTCCCAAGTCCAGGAAAGATGCAGTTGGAGCTGATCAAGGAATGTAAACAAACCCATGTTTGTGTGGTAACACCACTATGGTGGGCAGTTTGTTTTTCACTTTTTAAAAAAAACAGAGTCAGAATCAAACTACCAGCCACATCAGCAATCTTTACAGAATGTTGGCAGTCATCAAATGTGTTTTTTAAACTAGGGACACTTTGAGACCTAAGGGGGTTGACAGTGTCCCTTTAAAGCATCCAGTAGTGACCTCAAGCCCAGACACAAAACCAAAAAGGGTATCCAAATAAAGTCTCAGCTGTCACCGAGCATGGGTTTAGGATAACACAAATTCAGGCAGACCACAAATCAGGTGCATAAAAAATACATGGTTGCGTTAATCATTTTATTTTTATTAAGTCAAATGTACAGAAAGCAAAATGGTGAGTCTGACAACTGCTTAGCTTCAACCGTTTCTAAGGCTTTTTCTTCAGCCTGATGGTGTGAAAGCACACACTACTAGTAGGTATTTCACTTTCATCAGTCAGTATTCAACTGACCACCCTATCTATACTCTCTCAGCACTGAGGTAGGGCTTTTGATAAGCTCACTAGAAGCTGGAAAATTTTTCCACTGCTTTTTGACGATCAGTAGATATAACTTAAAACTAGCCACTAGGGGCCACTGTTGCTCCATAGAGAACAGCTATTTGGCAGCCACCTGGAGCACAGAAGAACTTGCTTACAACATTGGAAAGGTCAGAGCTGAGGTCAGAACATTCTTTGCTCTCCTAAACTCTCCTGCAGGGTCATATTACCTCATGCTGTCTGCTGCAAAATGTATCGTAGGGGCTTGCCAACATCTAGAAAAAGCAGACACACGCTTTTGTTATTCTTCTTTTAAAACTGCCCTCTTAGTTTTGTTTTATGGCCAAAGACCTGAGAAGAAAGTTATACAAGTTCAGTATTCTTTGAGGGCTTTGGATGATTTCAATTTATTCCAGGGGGTGTCCACTATGACAGGGGTCACCCTGTCACATCCGCCACATTGATTTTGGTGTAGTGTCTGTTTCCCAATCCAAAGTAAGAATTAAAATTAAAGAGTTCTCTATGTTGAGAAAAATAAAAGCATTACATTATGGGGTGAACTAAATTATATAATGGCAGGGACATTTCTGAGGACCAGATTGGTCAGTGTACCCTTGCACCATTAATGTTATCTGACAGTAGCATCACTGTATTAAGTCTAGACGCACATGACCGCCTCACAGAAAAAAACATTTGTAAGATCCCTACTCACGTGCCCTGTCGCACAGTGGATGCTATCTCTGGCTCACACTTTCTGCAGGACCACTCACACCATGAGCCACACAGAACCTAGCCATTTCCCTAAAACGAAGCCATCACGGCATCAGCCCCCAGCACCAATTCCATCCCGCACTCCTCCAGGCAAGGTAAATACCATAGTTTGATATAGAAATTAAAGAATGGCCACTGCATCGGTTGGTTTCACTCTTTGACACCATGCTGTGCCCACTTGTTCCTTGGCACTTGTCCGTTTCTCCCAAAAGTCACTTGCAGTGGTGGTTCTAAAATAACTAAAACTGTTTTTCAAACAAAACAAAAAGAAAATAACAGTTTTGGTAATTGACTCAATTGTTCTGATCGTTGACTTACCGAGTGGAGTGGGGAAGCTGGGAGTCTCCACCTGGCTCCTTTCACTTTCTTCATGTTTTCTGTACATTGATGAGGATATAACAAGAAAAAAAACCTCTTCAACGGGTCATAGGGCAGGCAACGGGAATCAAGTCAATTAAAGTTGAAAAGTGAGAAGTTATCACACAAGGAGAAGTAAGTGTATGTGTCGGGGAGGGGTATTGTACAACATGCCCACTGTATTGGATCAGCGACAATCAGCCTAACGAGGACTGCACTAGTGACACCTAGATGCAGAATACTCGCAGCATGTCAGCTGCTGTAACACGACAACTAGCCAGTTTTAAACCTACCTTCTCCCATTCCTCAGGTGAAACAGCTCTTCACAATTATTAAAAACACTCCAAAGCAGCCTGTCACAGTCATTTCAAAACTATCTCCCCTCGCTCCTTAGGTACACCCGCTAAAAGTCATTAATAGAAACGCAACAGTCCACACCGCCTCTGTCTCCTCGGCTGCAACATGTTACAACGCCATACAACAGAAGTCTGCTCATAACAAAAATTCTTCCCACAACTGTCCAAGTACTGACGCCTGTATACCAGTTGTCACGTCACCCACTGCATTAGCAGCAGTACCAGCTGCTGGGCTAAACAATACAACAACACTATTTCTCCTTCCATGTGCTGGTCGCAGGGCTCTAGGACCACTGAGATCTCCTTCCTCCTGATATGGACCCATAGAAAGGAAACTGAAGCTGCAGCCTTCGATAAAGGACTGTGTCTGAAACACGTTGAGCGGGCATGAAGTGTCTTGTCTGTCCAGCACAAGATGTGTCTCTACAGACATGAGGTGTCTGTCCAGCACAAGCTGTGTATCCACAATAAAATTTGATAAGCAATCCAGTGCTGTGGTGTCCTTGCTATATTGGTGGTGAGTGCCCGATTTTAGTCTGATTCCTGTCTTGAGTCTAGCAGGCACCCTGCAGCAGCACTGTGTCACTCAGTGACAGAGGTGACGATTCATTCGTTTAAATAATACTTTTTTTGGGGGGATTTATCTACCTTCTGTTTTAAAGGGACACTGTCAACCTGTTTTTCATCATATTAATTCTAGTTGAAACCTCACATTTTATGATTGTTTACCCGCTCTAAAAATTCACTGATGTTGCCGTTTGTTTTGTCTGTCTCTTGTTTAGTAGAAATAAAATGCATGGCAATGTATTTATAAACAACCTTGTTATGTTTACAATCCTGGTTCTGTTCTTACTGCATACTTTCTAAGCATTAGAAACACACCCAACCAGTGCAGTCACTCATAAGAAAGAAGCCTCCTAAATTCCCATTGCATCATGAGGGGCTAGACTGTTTGTCTGTGTTCCCAAGTCCAGGAAAGATGTGATTGGAGTTGTTCAAGGGATGTAAACAAACCTGTTTTGGTGTGACAACACCAGTATGTTGGGCAGTCTGTTTTTCACCTTTTTAAAGAAAATAAGAGTCAGAATCAAATTTCCAGCTAAATAAGCAAACTTTACTGAATGTTAGCAGTCGTAAAATATGTTTTTTAAACTGGGGACACTTTGAGACCTAAGGGGGTTGACAGTGTCCCTTTAAACATATTTTTGATGTGTTTTTTATTTTATTTCAGATGAGCTGTTGTATAAAGCTATAAAGCACTCCAGGGATGTGTTATTGTGTAATAAGGTCACTTTTCAGGTGTTCGACACACTCTGCCTATGACCTCGTGTATCGTCAGTGCGATGCGTGACATTATTACATAATACACACCCCACCCTGTCTTGCCTTGTTGCTTAGTCATCCTAACTGTTCTCAGTACAGTCACCAAACATCTCTTGAGTATAAGATGGGCATTTGCATATGCTTCCCATGTTGCTTTGCATTATTGGGGCATGTGCAGTTTGTGTGTTCTTTAAAATTTGGCTGTATGGCCAATATCCTCCGGGATAACCCATGCCACAGTGCATTTGCTTTGGGGTACTTTTGTATATCTTGAGTAAAACATATAACAGTAACGGTCCTGTTCTAATACAGCATTTAATTAAATAACATTCAGCACTATAAGGGATGAAGGGTAAATACACCTAGAATGTAGACTAAGAGAAAGAAAGCCTCCCCAGAGATAATGTACCTGCTAAGACATTTATAGAAAAAGGGCAAACAGTATATTTCATTCATTGTTGCCGGCCGCTGGTGCAGCGGTAGAGCTGCCTATTGCTTGTGGTGGTGGTGACCCGACTTTAGGAGCAAACTCAAGTTGTCAAAGGGTGGCCTTGTAGGGAGGAGGATCAAGTGTCCGTAGGTCTGCTCTCTTCCTCTGGGGAGGGAGGGCTGTTGTGCTCAGTGTAGTACTGACCTTTAGTGGTGGCTGGGGATCAGGCACCCAGGGACAGCAATCTAGGGTGGGAGGAGTGGCGTCTGCTGCTGTCCTGCGTGCACAGGCACATCTGGGCAGCATTGCATGTCCACCGCCCTGGGAATATAATAGGAGGAAAACATGGCTGGCCAGCATGATGAGACTGACCCATTGCAGGCGCCCACCGAGCTCAGTGGCATCCCTCCCATCTGAGGATCCGCTCATGCCAAGGGAGGGGCGCACAAAAAAGATGGAGCTGGGGCAAATCAGTATGGGACTGGGGTGACATGGCTGGGGGGGGGTGGCTGCTGATGATGGGGCCAGGCATGGGCGAAGTAAAAGTAGCACTAACTGTGGAAAACAAAATTGTCACTGCACAATGTCCTCTCCTGCATAAGCCACCTCCCTCTGTCCATCCCAAACATACTTAAATGAATAACGTAAAGTTCATCTCTTTTCGTAAACAGATCCCCTAGTGTTCTTGCTCACAAAGGCCGGAAGAAAGTCAGAATGGCACAAGCAACTGAGTTCACTCTTTTTTCAGATTTTTTCTTCCAAACATATAGAAAATTCAGCCCTGATCTTTTTGGCCAATTTTCCAGCATCCATGGGGTTTGAAGAAATGTAAACTTGTCCCCATAATGAACTTTTAATCAATCAGGCAACAACATATAATGATGAATGCCAAGCTCACAAAAGATTTCTCGAATGTCGAAACATTTACGGTACTGCCTTTTACTGAACTTTAGATCTGAGAAGAAATGAACATAGTAGTCTCCACAACTCACCCATCTGGTTCTCCAGGCCACCTGCAAAACTTTGTCCCAGTTCTTCTCGCTGTCTGCCACCACTAACAAGGTGCAGACAGCTACAACATTATCTGGGGGATGCTCTGTTGTCTGGTACACTTTATTTATTTTTTTTAATTATACAATAGCAAGAACAAATCCTGGACTCTGATTGGTCAGTCTTGGGCTGGACCCGTGCTGTTATCCCAGCACAACATCACGGGTCTAGTCTCAGCCTCACTGTGAGCCTGCTGATGAGCACGCTGAGCATTTGCTTGATTGTTTCATCTGCTCTTAAAAAAACAAATATTTTTCCACACAAAAACATCTTTAAAATTATTTTTTTTATTTTGTAAAACAACGAGCTATTGTATAATAGCAATAATGACCTCCAGGATGTGTGTCGTTTGTTAGATAACGCCACGCCGGTTGTTGGACATACTCGGCCTGCGGCCTCGTGCCCAGCTACCTGAGGCGTGACGTTATCCCAGCACGACACACCCTGTTGGACATTATTGCTTAAATAACCAACGGAGTTGCCAGCTTAAACATCTCCAGTAACCACTTCGGTCACGAAAGCCCTAGGCTTCTCACTCTCTGCTCCTTCAGGTAATCCTGTAACGTGCAAATAGTAAATATGAACCACATTTTTGAGTCTTTTCAGGTGTGCTTTTGAGACTCTGTTCCCCTTCAGAAAGCTGGTGGACATCAGCAAAGCTGTGTCGGCAGTTTTTCTGGACTTGTCTGCTGATGACTGCACTTTGTCCAACTTGGCCCCCAGCAAGGCACTGTGAGCACTAAAGGCCTCCACTTTGTCACTGAGCTGTGGAATTGCTGCAAGAAAGATTTACATGGAAGGCTCCATGGCCCCAACAGACACATCATGTACGCCGGTGCTTCTAGGTCCTGGTTGTTGTGGGGCCAACTTTGCTTCCTCACTCTGTACAGCTTTTTTCCATTTCACCATTGTTGCTGCACACACAAGTCCTATAGACAGCACTGCAACCCTTGATTCTAAAACTCACTGATTTTAAATGAAATTAGAATTTGTTGAAACAGTACAGAATAAAGTTCTGAGAGATCTTCTCTCACATTTAACCAGCATGGCCTTTGCTCCATCCCCCAATCCCCACTTTTTAAATAAAATCATTGTTTTGTACATTGAAAGCTCAAATTAATCTGTCATTTATTTTTTGAAGTGTGTTACGTGCCTAGTTCTTCCAAGAAAACCGAAGTGGGAAAGTCGACTGAGAGGAAAAGTAAATGAACTGAGAGAAGGAAAGGAAAAGAACAGTGAAAGATCACAGATGCGGCACATTGGCACATTGACTGGGGAACTGCAAGCCATGCCAGCGATCTGAGTTTGTGCCGAAACCTATGGGATGCAATAGTAGGTCTGCAGGAGCTGCAAGCTGCAGCTGGGAAGACGCTTTCCTCTCCATCTCCAGAAAGAGGAAGAAGGCAGTCTCCATTGCCTGTTTGCCCCCTGGCAATCTAGATCAGGAGGTGCAGGCTTAGTAGACATCACACATATGCTGGGGGGAGGAGGAGGAAGAGGTGTTGAGAGCATTAGTGTGTCCTGCAGGGCAACTTGACTTCTCTTCATACGCTTCCAGGGCAGAGAACAAAAAATAATAAACCAAATTCGTGGTTGGATAGATAGTGTTACTGCCCCTCCCCGAATATGAAGGGTCTAATGGAGTGGCTTCGTTTGTTTCCATTCAAACTAATAGTCTAGCTGTTTAGTACTTCCTGCAATGGGGAGCAAGATGCAGGATCACAAGAGCAGCGGCCATCTGAGACCAATATGAACAGGCTTTTTTTTTTCCCAGTTCTGTTTATGCACCTGCTTGTTTGGCGATGTACCCCTTACTGGCCTTTACAAACCCTACCACCCCTTCCTCCTGCCATCCCCGAGGCCCACCTACACAAGATGAGGACCCATGGCTTGCCCCTCACAGCTGGGCTTCCCACAGGGGACACGAGAAAGAGACTGGTAACCACCTTTGGTTACTTTGGGTGATTGTTCTGGGTGTCACTTGATGGGGATGGGGAGCCCCAGCTTCATTGTGTGCAGCCATGAAGGTTTTTTTTTTGTTTTGTTTTCTTAACTCGTTTGTTGTTTTGCCCCCTGATGGTGTGGGCGTGCAGTTGTATCAGAGGCACATGGTGTGTGCTCCCGCGTACTGCGTGCCAATGTCTGCCACATCCGCAGTCCCAGTACTGCTGAGGCTCACAGGCACATTGGCTCCTGACCACTGCCAGGAGGCAGAATGTTGCCGAGAGCCATCTGCCACCCCACCTGGAGTAAGAGAGCTGTCTGCCAGACTCTCTGTTCTCCTCCCACCCTGCCTGATGCTCCAGGTTTGCTCCAGGTCCCAGGTCATTGGTGCCACAAAAGCCATAGTGCTACTGTTGCACCGTTGGGCCACCCTTCAAATTGGCATCTTGGGCAGGTCACGATTTGGACAACAGTAGGAGGCCACAACTAGGAGCCCAGGCGAGGGGATAAACAAACCAACAAAAACAGAAAGACTTTGACCATGAGGCTCCATTGCTACTCTTCAGTTTTCTGGGAGAAGAGTTACTAGAGTCAAGATCAGTTTTCAGCAGGATACGCTAGCAAAATATGTAAGGAGACAGTTATGTTCACGTTTGAGCATCCTGCTGAATACCAATTTCCTTTTTTTTTTTTTCTTCTTCTTTTTGTCAGTGTGTGAGTTCTGACCTAGCTGGCATAGCTGGGATTTCAACTTGATTTTTTTTTTTTTTTTTATTACCATGAACCACAAACTAATTTTCAGGGTTTCACTGTTTGTGTGTGTGAAGCACCACGTACAGTAGGCTCCCCATCCCCTGTAAGTGGTCTGCACAGGACCAGCCTGGGTGACCCCAGCTGTTAAGGGATAGCACTTTACTCCACGTGTGGAGGTTAAAGAACCCCTGACCTCATGGGAAGCTTTTAGAAACTCACTATTGCTGGCCTGTCGGTATAGCAGTAGCGCTACCATTTGCAGTGCCGGCAGCCTGGGTTTGGGAGTGAACCAGAGTCACTGGATGGCCAGCTTGTGGGGGGGGAGGGAAATCAGGTGTTCCAGTGGGCACTTACCTTGGTGGAGTTAGTTCCTGCAGCGTAGATGACCATGGGTGTAGGTGCAGGCAAGGAGCTGCTTGCGTGAGTAGGGTGCCAGTTGGTGTAATGAAACGTTACCATGCCTTGTATGCACATGCTTGTCAGCAAGCCTGGCCTGGCATCTCAGGGAAAGGGGAGCAACATTGAAACAACTGCAGCTGTGGCAGGTGGAGGCACCACTGGCACTCTCTGTACTCGACATGCCATATCATACCCTGTCACCACAGACCCTACTTGTTCTTTCTCTGTCTCCTCCCCCCCCGCTTCCCAACTAAGATTCTCTTGTGCCTATCCCATGCATGCTTGAAGGTCATCACTGTTTTCGCCCCCACCCACCACCTTCACTGGAAGACTGTTCCAGACAAAATCTACCACTCTTAAAGTGAAGAACTACTTCCCACATCATAAATGTTCTCCCTTCCAGCTTCACTGCATGTCCCCTTGTTTCTGTGCATTTTTACCTCTGAAAAATGCTCCCTTCCTGCACCTTAATTACCACCATTAGGTATTTAAAGGTCTCTATCAGATCTCTCCTCCCTCCTCTCTTCTAGGGGTACATGTTTAGGTCCTTAAGTCTTTCCTCATGTCCTTCCTGAGATGTGGTCTCTAGAACTGGACACAGTACTCCAGGTTGGGTATCACCAGTGATCTATACAGAGGCAACCCCACTTTTCTGCTGGCGATATCCCTCCCTGTGCAACCCAGCATCCCTCTGGTCATACCCAGTTCCTTATTGCATTGTCTCGCCACCTTCCATTTCTTACCCCAGGAGTCCTTTAGCATCAGTAACTTTTTTGCACTTAGCTGGCTAGGTGCAACTGCCCCGGAGGTGTGCCTCCATGAGAGATTTAAATGAGCGTAGGGCCAGCCCAATCAAAAGACAGGAGGGGGGGGGTGCGCTGAGTGAGAGCTGTTGAATGCTTCAGAATTTTTTCTCCGCAGGACTGAGCAGTATTGCTTCTGAGGTGTCTCCCAACTTTGCTTGTTGACAGCCTCCTAGTGCTTATCTGGGTAAAGTTTTCCTCATAAATTATTTCCTTTAGTGTGCTGAGTGAAAGTTTTACTTTTTCATTAGTGCTGCACACATTTTTTTATTTATAGCACGACAGCGCTATTTTGAATTTATTTTTACTGTGATTATTTAAAGCCTGATTTTATCGCGAGTGCTTATTTTTGACTCTTTCTTTCATATTTAGAGCAAATTATTGTGGGAACCATCAAATTAGGGGCAGTTGCCTTGTTTTTTACCTCAGACCTTGTGGGGTGTACCACGAGGCACCTGCAGTAGATTTCAAATTTAAACAGTGCCTGGGGGTTTTCTCTCTAGATTGGCAATTACGAGGAAACCTTTTTTTGTTATATTACTGGACCTTGGTATCATCTGTGTCAGGACTGTCTGTAAGGGTCCAGCAGCCACCTGTGCGCAGTTGAGTATTACTGGATTTCTATTAAGATTGGCACTGGTATAGATCCCAGTTTTACAACTAAAAAAAAAAAGCACTGGTAATAGATGGACTTTACCTGGGGCAGGACTGGCCGGTGGAATTTTCACAGAAACCTGCACTCAGTTCGTAGGTCCAGAACTGGTTTGCTTTGCTTAAATTGGCGACCATAGCAGACAAACCTTTGATTATTATGGCTGAGGATAAATCAAAGGCTTCCGACGAGGGGCCATTCAAAAGTACTAATACCAAAATCAGAGGTGCTGAAGAACCTTCCAGATCCCAGCCAAAAAATAAAGCTTCCGAAAATGAAGTTCCTCACAAATTGAAAAATAATAAAAGTGACGGAAAAAGGAAGATTGATCAAGCCTCTGATGAAGTGGCTAAAAAGAAACTCTGTTAAGACAGATATGCTACTGTTGCTCCTGGGAAAGCCATTAGCGAGACAACAGGCAGCTTAAAGCATACAGAAAAAACAAAACACTTACAAACTGCGCAGGTTCTTCCGTCAGTGCAAGATATGGAAAAAACATGGCAACTGTTTCAGACACTTCAAAAGATAGGGTCTTGATTTACTGGGGCTGGCAAGCACTATTCCACAGTTCTGTCTTCTGTAGACTGTGAGGGTGACAGAGATAATGATCAGTTTTATAATGCCCATGGCATGGATTTTGAGGGCCTTGAGGCCCAGGAGTCCCCGGACCCTCACCATGGGGATCCTCTGGGTGACCACGAGGATTTTTCCGCTATGTTTACATTTATACAAAATATGCTGGATATCATGGACCTCCCTACGCAGGAGTCCAACCAGGATGTCGATGAAGACGAAGATTATAGGGAGATGAAGGGTCTTTCATCCTCAAAGACCCTGGTCGTCCCTATCTATAATGCATTTAGAAAAAGTACCATGAAGGTGCTTCAACACCCCACTTCAGTATCAGGGGTTGACAAGTGGCTTGAGAGAAAATATAAATTGTCTAAAAATGGTACCGAGTTCCTGTCAGCATACCCCAGCCATGAAAGTATAGTGCAGCAGGCAGCTTGAGAGAAAGCTAGAGTCTCCTTGTCGCCCTCTCCCCCTGACAAGGATTCTAAGAAAATTGACTTCATAGCAAAGAAAATGTATGCCACAGTTTTCCTGCTTTTCAGGCTTTCTTCTTACATGGCATTCACAGCCAAATATCAGAAAACCCTTTGGAAATCTGTCCAGGCTATCGCCCGCAACGATTCAGATTCTGTGGTGCAGGAGCCGGTGGATACGTCAAAAACTGCCCTGGAAGCTACTGTGTACCAGTTCCACACGGCAGATGACAACAGTGATGCAGTCTCTAGAGCAATGGCCCATGCCATCTCTCTGAGACACTTCGTCTGGCTTAGAACAACCTGTCTGACCACAAACACTCAAAACAAGGCCATAGATTTTCCCTGTGATCACTATATGTTATTTGTCCGGCCCGGTGGCGCTGAGGGTTGAGGCGCTGGACGCCACACCTCTCACCACACTGGCGACCCGGGTTCAGGAATGGGCTCAGGTCGACGGGGGTCGGCCCGGGTGGAGGAGGATAGAGCGCCCAATGGCAGCTCTCCTTCTCCAGGGAGGGGTTCTGCAGGCTCCTGCCGCAATGCTGCCACCTAGGGAAGCCCGGGTGGATAGCGTGGCAAGGGGAGAAGCAGCCAGTGGATTGGGTGGCGATCGACAGAGGGGCAGAGCAGGAGGCACGTCTCAGCGTGCCTCTGAGCTCATAGCCCCTCATTGCACGCCAGTGTCGGGGAGGGATGAAGGAAAGGAGGAAAAACACCTCGCTCCCTCCTAGGCGAAGACACCTCCATGGAGCTTTTCCGGGACCTATCGGACAGACCCTGCTGTGCCATCCACATGAAAAACGCTTGAAGGGGGAATCCCTCTCGCCCTCTCCACCCCATTCCCCGGGGGGTATACTGGGGCGCACTCAGGGTAAGTGTGGACAGAGCACTCTAGGGGCAGATCACGATGGGATCCGGAGAGATCCAGGAATGGAGGTCGTCGGAGAGAGTGGAGGGAGGAGGCAAGATCAGGAGTATAAATACAAGGGTTAAAAAATATATATATATATATATGTTTGATTACAGAACACTGACTACATGAAAAAAGTCTTTGAGTACAAGGCTTCCTGGCAGAGCCACTCATCCAAGCCTAAACCCGCCGCCCCTCAGAGATTTCGTCCCAGGGTGGTAGGGGCAGAAGTTTTGTTCCCAGGCCTTAGAGTCCCTATCCCCAATCTGACTCTAGCCAGTACAGGGGGGTCTTTCAGAGGCAGGGCCAGAAGGGGCCAAAGAAGAGCCACCTCTACCCAGCCATCTGCCTCTCAGTTTAAGTCGTGATGTGATGTCCAGGTCGCCTCCCGATTTCCAGTTGGAGGCAGACTCTATCACTATCTTCAGCACTGGTTCCTCATCACGTTGGACAGGTGGGTGCTGGAGATAGTGGAGAAGGGTCTGTCATTACAGTTCAAGCAGCTGCCAGACCTCACGGGTACCCAGGTGTCAAGACCTCTGTCCCCAACACATATACCGCTGTTGGAAATGGAGGTACAAAACCTTCTGGCTTTGAGCACTGGAGAGGGTCCCCACCCATGAGAAGGACAAGGGCCTCTACTCCAGGTATTTTTCTTTTTTTTTTTTTTTTAACTTCAGATTTTATTAAATATCCATTGTATCACTTTATACAACATTACATAGTTCCATTGATGGGAATTTTCTTAACGGGTTGTCTCCATACATGAAAAAGCAACCATGTCAGTAAATTAATCGGGGAGATGTTACACAAATTAAAAAATTTCTATCAATCTTACAAATATTTTACCAAGACATAAATCTTAGTTGTTTTTTATCTTCTCCTTTTACCTTATCTTTAACTTAATTGTCCCTTAACTTCTTCCCAGACAAGGGGCTTTACCTGTTGCCCCTAATCTGGGCGGACTTGTATAGTTAAAGTTTGGAACTGTATTGACAAATGGACTTTACATCTGGATAACTAATTCAACATTGTATAACTCAACATCGGCATCCTGATATTTCATTTAGGTTTTAGCTATCTTTAATACATCGGCTCCTTAAAAGGTCTTACTGTTTAAAAAGAACAGATCTTCTAGGCATCACTTTCTTTTCTTAAAAGAAAAAAAATGAAACTTATGATGGAATGTCTGAGGCTTCCTAATCAGGATCAGAGACTTGAGAGACTTGCCAGGAGGACCAGACGGTGCTGAACCTCTCTCCACCTTCTCTTAGATTATAAGTAATTTGTTCCATGGATTTCAATTGTCTCATTCTAACCTTCCATTCTTCTATTGTTGGGGGGTGAGGGGAAAGCCATCTAGATGTGATAGACTTCAATGCTGCCACTCTCATAATCTGTGGTAGTAGCCTTTCTTGTCTAGGTCCTGTGATCAAGTAGGGAAGCCCCAGCACCATCTCCTCCCCTCTAAATGGGATCTGTAGGCCAGTTACTCTGTGCATGTACCAGTGTACCTCTTTCCAAAACGGGGTAATTCTGGAACATTCCCAAAATATATGTGTTGGGGACCCCTTGGCTTTATCGCATCTCCAGCAGATATCCGAACTTCCCACATTAAAATGTTTTGTCTTGGAGGGTGTAAGAAAATATCTAAGGAGGACCTTCCAATGAAATTCTCTCCAGGAAGGAGAGCTTGTCACTTGCCAACCCCTGTTCAGTCTACTGTCCCAGATTTGTTGTGGGATCGAAATCCCTAACTCTTTTTCCCATCTCTGTTTAATTATTTCTAGGCCTGGATTGTTTAGATTAATTAAAATATCATACGGTTGGGGGAGAGAGAGTGTGAGACATCCTTGATGACACTATTATAGTAAAAAAGCTCTTCTAAGGGAGTCTTCCCTCTAATTATTTTTTGTAGCCTGTTTTCAGAAGTGATATAATGTTGGTCTTGTAAATATCTAAAGTGGTCCTCACGGCAGAGGTGAAATTTGTCTCTTAATTGGGTAAACGAGTGACAATTGTTCCTCTCAACACATTGGGAGAAGGTGGAGAGTCGATGTGCAGACCAATATTGATAGCCTGGTCCCTCCTCGGGTGGGGGAGATAAATGAGGCTTCAAATCTAATTAAGGAGAGCGGACCCGGTCCATCTGGGGTGCCAGTGATCCTTCTCAACTTTTTAAGAATCCAGAAGGAGTGAAGGATCCATGGGTTGGTGATCTCTCTGATCATGGATAAAGGCATACTGCCAGTAGGAACAGCCCACAGGACCCATTTTCGGACTGCGGCTTCCTCTAGATGATACCAACCGGAGTCAACACGGCCTTTTATCCAGGAACACATCTGTGCACCTTGTGCCGCCAGAAAGTAAAAATAAAAGTTTGGGAGAGCCAAACCCCCCTTGCCCCTAGGGGTTTGCAATAACTTCCTGGCCAGCCTTGTTTTTTTCCTGCACCAAATAAAGTCTTGGACCTCTTTCTGTAGGTTAGCCCAGAACTGTTTAGGGGTTGAATTGGAAGGGTTTGAAATAAGAATAAAAGTCTAGGTAGGGCATTCATTTTGAGAGTTTGTGATCTACCATATAGGAGACAGGGGAAGTAGTCGCCACCTGGCTATGTCAGCCTGTAGGGTCTGAAATAGTTTAGTATAGTTGTTTTTATATAGGAGGAAAAGATCAATTGAAATATATATGCCTCGGTATTTAACTGTATTTCTCTTGGCCTACACGAAAGGGAAGGATTCTTTGAAGGCCTCTGAGGGGGTCCCACTCAGGATCAATGTTTCGGATTTTAAAAGGTTAATTTTATAACCTGCCAGTGCGCCGTATTCCTCCAGGGAGTGAATTAGGGCAGGGACTGAGGTTTCTGGATGTGACAAAAACAAGAGAGAGTCATCTGCATACAATGCTATTTTCTGGGTGTGGTCCTCTACTTCTACGCCTTGGGTCAAGGGGTTAGTTCTGATTTCTGTGGTAAGAGGTTTGAGTGACAAGGCAAAAAGGAGTGGGGAGAGGGGACAACCCTGTCTTGTACCTCTCATGAGGGGGAATCTTTCTGAAAGATGTCCATTGACGTTAACTCTGGCCTCCGGGGCCTTATATAAGTTGTTGATGACATTAACAAACTTCTCCCCCAGGCCGAATCTTTTTAGGGTTTCACCCAGAAACACCCAATCAACCCTGTCGAACGCTTTCTCAGCATCCATACTAATAGCCAGTTGAAGTTGTTTAGTATTTTTGTGTGCTGAAATCACGTTCAACAGGCGCCGGATGTTGTCCTGAAGAAATCTTCCTGAGATAAAGCAGGTTTGATCTTTATGCACTAAAAAGCCTATTACTTTCTGAAGACGGTCGGCTAAAATCCCAGTGAAAATTTTTAGATCCACTGGCAACAGTGAGATTGGTCGGTAGGATTTGCAGTCCTCCGGGTCCTTGTCTGGCTTCAAGATCACGGAAATCTGGGCCAGGTTCCAAGATCTAGGGGTTGCCCCCTCTCCCCTCCCCAACTCGTTATATGTGTCTAGTAAGACAGGTAAAAGAGGATCTAAAAAGGTTTTATAAAATTCTGACGCGTAGCCATCCATCCCCGGGGCTCTCTCATTTTTAAGATTTTTAATTTTTTGAGTTACTTCTGCTGCAGATATGGGGGCTTCTAGATCTTTCCTTTGCATCTCTGAAAGGGTGGGAAACTGAAATCTGTTAAGAAAGGAAAGAGTCTCCTTTTCGTGATTTATGCTTTTGTCTGTGCTGTAGAGGGTGGAGTAAAATTTCTGAAATTGAGCAGTAATTAAGGGGGGGGGACCAAATTGTATTGTTTGTCTCCAGTGCTTTGAGCTTGGGGACTGCCCTAGAGGCTCTTTCCTTTCGCAGCTGCCAGGCTAGGATTTTCCCAGCCTTGTTTCCGTGTTCATAGAACCTCTGTCTAGCATAGGCTAAAAGTTTTTCTGTCTGAAGATCTAGGATTTTATTTAGTTTGGTTCGGGTCCTCAGTAATTCCTCCTTGCATTTCTGGTCTAGAGTATCTTTGTGGGCCCTTTCTAACTGGGATATCTTTGTTTCTAGTTATACGCGTTCTCTGATCCGTGCTTTCTTGTGTTTTGATGCATAAGCAATTATTATTCCCCTTAAGTAGCATTTTAAGGCATCCCATCTGATTCCTGCCTCCGTGTCTTCCCTCTGGTTTATCTCTAAATATTCGTTTATTGATTGTTGTATTAGTTGTTTAAACTCTGTAAGGTTTAACAAATTGACATTCATATGCCAAATAGATTCTGGAGGTTTTTGGGTCAGAGACATCTCCAGTGAAACTGGAGCATGATCTGAGATTGATATAGACCCTATCTCCGCTCTGAACATAGAGAGTAATGCATTTGCTGAGATCAACCAACGGTCAGTGCGGGAATACATCCTATATTTGGGAGAGTAATATGTGTAGTCTTTATCTTTGGGATGGGCGAATCTCCACGCATCTACTAGAGAAAGTTCTGCACATAATCTCGTGAGGGTTCTACTAGACCTTGCAGGACCTGTAGAGTGGGAACCTACTCTGTCAAGGCCTAAATCTGTCACTGTATTAAAATCCCCACCGATAAAGATTAGCTTGTCAGGGTCCAGAATCGTCTCTGTTAGAACTTTGGTCAAAAAGGTCACTCCTTTTTGTTCATCATTTGGGGCATATATATTCAGAAAGGTGCATTTTTGGCCCTTGAGTTCCCCCTCTGTCTTCACAAACCTACCCTCTGGGTCAGTATACACATGAGAAATAGTACAAGGGGTATCTCTTCTGACCAAAATTGCAGTACCTCTCTTGTTTGTTTGTTGAGTACATTCGGACGCATATACCTCGCCCACCCAGCCTCTCCGTAATTTTCTATGTTTGGCCTGGCTCAAATGGGTCTCCTGTAGAAAGGCTATGTTAACTCCCTGTCTCTGTAACTCTTTCAGAATTCTAGCCCTTTTGACCGGACTACTTATGCCTCGGACATTTCAAGAAATCAATTTAAGATCTGCTATTTAAAGTAATATATAGAAGGAAAGGAAAACCATTTCTGATTCCATTATCCAGGAGCCTGCAGTAAACATATAGAAAAGAAAAAACATAGGTCATTAACTTGTTAAACCACCTTAACTTACTTACAGAGCCTCTCACAAAGGGAAAAGGCATTTAGATGGCTTCAAGGTATCTTTATTCCCAACTCCACACCTCAGGAATTCTCTATGAAGTGTGGTAGGAGACCAAAATATTTCGGTCTCCCCGTCAGGGATCACCCCACTGTATTAATCTGCGGGTTCCCCGACTGGGATGACTCCAGTCGCCTGAGTGACTGTTGGATTATCTACCAATAGTTCCGACAACAACTTATTTGAATACTGAAGAACTATTGCTGGGGGGTGGGGGTGTCCACAATGATCCCCAACAGCAACTTAATTAAAAAACAAAGAACTGTTGCTATTTGGGGGATTCACCACGAGTCCGCTAGGGCCACTGATCGACCCCAGGAAGGGAGAGAGATAGGGCTCTTTCAGGCCTATCATCATATTAACCCTCCATCACCCCCAGGTGCCAAGGGACACCCCATGGCTCCTTCAAGAGGTGGAGGGGAGGGCTCCCTCCAGTCTGACACCAGTTGCCCCTGACTTTCAAAACGGCCACCGTGCGGGTCACTACCTGGAGCAATCTTTCGTAACACTGGGGGGGGGGTCTCAACCTAAACCCCGTAAGCAGGGGGAGTCTGTATCTGGTCTTCTGTGTTTCAGCCCTTACCCCTTCCCCTCTTAGAGGAGGATACTAATAATATGCCTTGGAGCCCATTTATGCCTTTTCTTTAGGCTAAAAGTGTGGTCAAAGGACTTGACCAAGAGGGATGGTTTAAATGTTGCTTCTAATATGCCCCCGGATAATTAAGCCCTACGTCTTCTGCTCTTGACATGGTGGCCCTCTATAAGCCCTCCTAGTGTTCAGAATTTAGGTTGCATGGTTTCAGGGCAACGTTCTGGTTAAATGTGGGAGTCTAATGCAGTGGCCCCGACCTAGGGGTCTCTCAGCTACCAGTGCTACCCCCACTCCCTCCAAGAACATAACTGCAGCCCATCTGAATGAGCGAATCGCCATCATGGTCAGTGTCCCCCCCCCCGGCCTAGAGAGGCTTCCGTCTCTCTTATATGATCCCTCAGAATAAACTCTGTTTTACATTGAGATCATGTTTAGATCAGCATAAAATATAAAGATTTGTTATAAAGCTGAAAGACCCTTCCCAGTTGAAACTCATCAGTCTGCAGCAGGAGGAGGCTTAGGATGACACACTGACTGCTGTAATTTTTATCCCTAATGAGTTCCCTCTGTTAATCAGATGACCGGGAGTGAGTGCGTCAGTCCACATACCCTCTCCGTTACTCTAAGGCCTCCTGTCCACTGATCTAGCACAGGTTAAAAATTGTCCCATCGGAGGCAAGATAAAAATACAAATAAAACAAAAGGGAAGGGTGTGCATATAAGTTCACTCAGTCCAGAACCTAAGTTCTCCGAAACCTGTTCGGACTGTAGAACCTTGAAAAGAAAGGTGAATGAATTACTCAGACTAAGTGGCTTTACAGATTTACTCATCCGTTCGACAGTGAAGAAGAATCTTCCACCAAGACTTACGTGGTTAGCGATCGAGAGGTAGGACCATGCTGGGGGAACGCTCTGTTACAAACACTGTCCCACATTAAATTGGTGTCGTCTGTGCGCTGAGATCGGACTCCTTTTGTTCCCTTTCTTTGCCATGAATTTTTTGCCACGGCTGTGCGATGATCGACTGCGCTCTCTGGTGGAGTCACTATACCATGCTGCTTCGCCCAGCTACAGGCCTCTGGTAACTCTTGGAATCTTTGCCAGCCTTCAGGCGTAAGTACTTTTTTCCTGGCTGGATATTCGAGTTGTGCCGAAAAGCCTACTTGTCTCATTGCTTTCACCACTTGAAATGCTTTTTGTCTGCGAACCAAAGTTTGAGGCGCATAATCTTGATCAAAATAAAGACGTGTGTCCCCAAAGAGGATTTGCTTTTTTGCCCAGGCTGTCCTGATGACTTTTTCTTTTGTTCTGAAGTCAACGAAGGCCAGTATTATTGAACGTGGGCGGGCGTTTGGGTCTTTCGGCTTTGGAACTAATGAGCGATGGGCACGGATTATGCCCAGATCTTTGTCTTTATCTAAGTCGAGCAGCTCCTTCAGCAGGCTATCAATAAATTTTGGCATTGGGCCTGATTCAGTTTCTTCTGGTAAGCCATGTATTCTAATATTGTTACGCCTATTTCGATTCTCTAAATCTTCCAGCTGTTGTTGTAGAAGTAGGTCTCGATAGTGCAAATCTTTCAGAGCAGCATTATGGACATCTGAGACCTCTGTGTATTTTGTCACTGTCTCCTCTAGTTGTTCTGTTCGGCGGGTTAGCTCTACAATGTTTTCCCTGTCCTCCGACGCTTTCTGCTCAATTCTGGTAAGGGTATCACAAATTTGCTGTAAAGTGCTATAAAGCGTCTTCGAGGTTATAGTAAAATCTTTGTCTGTCTTCTTCGTGAAGGTAGAGGGTTGCTCTATTAGGTCTGAAATTTTGGCCCGTAGCACGGCCTGCGCCTGTGTACTTCGAGCTGGAAATTTTAGTTTAGGGTATGAGTCCGAAGCGGAATATTTATGCTTTAGTTTCGGCGACATAGTAAACAGTCAGTTATAGGTTCCAGTACCGTGATAAGTTTGGGCTAGGAGTTAGATTCTTATGGATCTTCTTTAGTCAGTCGGGAGCTCTCTGTTTAGGCGTCCATCCCTCAGGCAACCGGAACCGGAAGTCCTCCAGGTATTTTCTGACACAAAAGAAAACTGGGGAGTGCTGACCTATCTTAGATCTCAGATATTTAAACAAACATCTGAAAAAACCAAAATTCAGAATGGTCACTCTGTCACTGGTCATACAGTCCTTACAGCAGGGAGACTGGCTAGCCTCCCTCGACTTAAAGGATGCCTACTTCCACATACCCATAAGGAAATCACAGGAAGTTTCTCAGGTTCAAACTTCCTTCGGCTCACTATCAGTTCACCGCAGTGCCATTCGGTCTGCCCTCGGCCCCAAGAGTCTTTACCAAGTGTCTCGCAGTGGTAGCAGCACATCTCAGGAGACTGGGTGTCACCCTCTGCCCCTATCTGGACGACTGGCTCATAGTAGCAAAGTCTCCTTGCCAGGTCAAGGAACTGCTTTCCCTCACAGAATGCATTCTGGAGTCTCTGAGTTTCCTGGTAAATTTAAAGAAATCTCACCCGGAACCCACCCAGCTGCTCCCCTTCATAGGGGCCCAGTTGGATACTCAGAAGGGATATGCTTTCCTCCTGCAGAAAAGAATTCAGAGTTTTCTTTCAGTGGCAGATTCTTTTGCCCAGGGACAGCCAAGACCAGCTAGACATTTCCTCAAATTTCTGGGACATATGGTCTCTCTGACTGCAGTAGTCCCAGGGGTCAGGTACAGGATAAGATTCCTGCAAGCCTACCTCAGAGCTCGCCGGTCTCAGAGAAGCAACAGATTTTCAAAGTTGATACCTGTATCTGAGCAGTTCCTCCAAAACTTGCTGTGGTGGAAGAACCATGCAAATTTTCAGGCAGGGGTTCCCTTTCAAGCTCCCCTTCCCGCAAATGTGATCACTACAGATGCCTCCCTTTTGGGCTGGGGATCTCATTTAGACAGTTCCTCAGTAAGCGGCAACTGGACTCCCGAAGAGTCACAGTTGCACATAAATCTTTTGGAACTCAGAGCAGTCTTACTAGCTCTCAAAACTTTCGCTCCCAGCATAGAAGGGCAGGTGGTTCAAATTCAAACAGATAACACCACTGCAATGTTCTACATAAACAAGCAGGGTGTTACCAGATCAGTAATACTCTGTTTGGAAGCTCTGGTCTCTAGCATTCTCCCTGGGAGTCAGTCTCTCAGCTATTCACCTCCTAGGCAAACTCAATACTCTGGCGGATGCTCTAAGCCACATCAGTCAGGGTCAGAGTGAATGGACACTGAACAGGCAAGTACTAGCCACAGTGTTGAGGCGGTGGGGCACTCCAGATGTGGATCTGTTTGCCTCTCCTCTCAATTTTCAGCTTCCTCAGTACTGTTGCAGACTCCCAGTTCCGGGAACACTTCCTCTGGATGCTCTGATCCTGGACTGGTCTGGGAGGTTCCTATACGCATTACCTCCCTTTCCCCTGATATTCGGGGTTTTGCTGAAACTCAGACAGCAGCCTACAACGATGATCCTAGTGGCTCCAGACTGGCCCATGCAAGCCTGGTACCCTCTCCTTCTCTCAATGTTGTGCAACAGTTCCATTTGCCTGCCTCCGACTCGCTTCCTGCTGACCCTTCCTCAGATGGGAGTGCAGAACCAAGACGTACACTCTCTTCACCTCAAGGCCTTGTCCTTGAGGAGTTGGAGTTTCAATCCTCACAGTACTCTGAACAGGTCCTTAAGATACTGAGGATGACTAAAAAACCGAACACTAAGAAGCTTGTGCAGCCAAATGGAAAAGGTTTTCCCTCTGGTGCAAGAGCGAAAAGGTCAAACCCGTATCTGCTTCAGACCCTCAGCTGCTAGACTACCTGGTATACCTACAGATGTGAGGCTTGAAACCGTCTTCACTCAAGCTACACCTGGCGGCAATTTCAGCCTACCTTTTGGTGGGAAAGAAGAAATCATTTTTTTCCCCACAACATTTTTAAACAGTTTTTCAAAGGCCTCTTGCACCTCCATCCTCCAACCAGGGAGCCTGTTCCTCCTTGGAGCCTGAACCTTTGCATAGGTGAGCTCATGAATCCACCTTTCAAGCCTATGTCCATGGCCCACATCTAGTTTGTAACTTGGTAGAACGTCTTCCTGGTAGCCATTACATCTGCCAGGAGGATGTCAGAGCTATAGGCCCTGTGCACTGAGCCGAATTACATCATCCCTCACAACGATAAAGTTGAGCTCGGGACAAATAGGAAATTTCTGCCAAAGGTGGTTTGTTTTCACTTGAACCAATCCATTACTCTGCCTGTCTTCTTTACTGAGCCATCCACTCCCGGCGAGCAAAAGCTCCACAGCTTGGATGTTAAAAGAGCCATTTTTCACTACCTAGAGCATACTAGACAGTCCAGAGACTCTTCCACTCAGTTGTTCCTCACCTATGGGGATGTAGGCAGAGGAAGACCAGCTACCAAGAGAACTATTTCTCGTTGGTTGGTCTCTTGTATTGGATTCTGTTATGAGAAAGCTGGTCGTCAACCTCCAGTGGGGCTCAGGGCCCATTCCACCAGGGGCACTGCAGCCTCGCTTGCAGCAGCAAGGAACATTCCCCTACTGGATGTCTGCAAAGCAGCTACCTGGAAATCTGTGCACATCTTTGTGTAACACTACAGTTTGGATGTGCAGACCAGATCTGATGCCAAATTTGGCAGGGCGGTTCTCCAGAGCCTCTTTCCTAAGTAGGTTCTCTGCCCGCCTCCCACTTGGCACTGCTGGGTAGTCTGCAAACGAGTTACTGATGCTAAAGGACTCCTGGGGTAAGAAGAAAATTACTCGCTGCAGTAATCTTTCTTCTGTGGGGTCCTTTAGCATCAGTAAGCTCCAACCCTTCCTCCTCGATTCACCTGTCGGAGAAGGGCTCTTATGTCACCCTTTACCAAATTAGGAGTTTCTTATTAATGAATTTTTTAGCTCGTATTGTTTCTATTTCCACTTTTGTGGACATTTGCATGTTTTTTGAATCCTGTTGATTCTTTTTCGGGGCATTGGCCCTCATTTTTCCTTGAAAAAATTCTGAAGCATTCAATAGCTCTCACTCAGCTCACACCCCCTCCTGTCTTTTGATTGGCTTGGCCCTACGCTCATTTAAATATCTTAAATGCACACCTCCGGGGCAGTTGCACCTAGCTAGCTTAGTGCAAAAAAGTTACATGCTAAAGGACCCCTTGGAAGAAAGAAGATTACTGCGGTGAGTAATTTTTTCTTGGTGACCATGAATACTTCTTCACCCATTCTGGACTCCTCTTCTGGGTCTCTGCGCCCTAGTTGCAAGATTTTGAACTTTTTCGCATTGAAACCCTGCTACCAAGCTCTCAGTCCATCCTTGAGTTTTTCAAGTCTCTGCACATTCTTTCTACCCCTTTCCGGAGTGTCTACTGTATTGCAGAGTTTAGTGTCATCTGCAGAGAGGCATATCTTCCCTTCCGGTTCATCTGGAATGTCACTTATTAAAACAATAATGAGGATTAGTCCCAGTACTGAGCCCTGAAACACCCCACTGCACACCTTCTCTTCCCCAGACTAAACTCCATTTATCAACACCTTCTGTCACCTATCCATTAACAAATTTCTTACTCTGTTTACTACCTTAGGACCCACTCCTAAGCTGCACAGTTTCTTTGAGTTTCCTGCATGGTACAGTGTTGAATGCCTTACAAAATTCTTAAATAGGCCATGTCCACCATTCCTCCCTGATCAATTTCCCTGGTCACCCAGTCAAAGAAATCTACTGGATTTGTTTGACGTAACTCCCCCGCCCAAAATGAATCCATGTTGCCTCACGTCGTGTAACTCAGTGGGTTCAAGATACTCCACAGTGTTTTCCTTTATCAGAGACTCCATTAACTTCCGCACCACTGATGTCAGATTGACCGGCCTACAGTTGCCAGCCTCCTCCCTGCCGCCGCTTTGATGAAGCAGTACTCTGGAACAGGGTGCGAAATTCCTATACTTTAGGTGCCCCAGGGCAGGCACTTTTGTTTCAGGACAGCTACTACTGTTTAGTGCCTGCCCAGTGGGGCACCCAAGGTATTCCTGCAGAGTGTTTTTTTTTTTCTTGAGCTGTGGTTTACCTTTTTTTTTTCTCCCTTCGGGCACCGTTGAGAGCACATGCACAGAGCGGACACTGGGACACGATCATAAGGTGCAGTGAACTGCATGTCCTAATGTCCACTGACTGGTTCCCGAGGAGAGGAGTAGGCTGAAGTACCTTTGGTCTTCACAGCACACCCAGCAGCCAACCACAATTTAGAAGGGGTCCATCTGTCACCGATGGAGGCGAGCTGGAAGCTGAGACACCAGTCTGTGACTATTTGTATAGTTTGCCAGCCTCATTCCTTTTGTGTCACACCAGTACCCTGCAAAAACGCGGCATTCGATCCTGTAGAGTTAACTTGAACTGTTGGGTCATGCCGCGCTTTCAAGGTGTAAGAGTGCTGAGAGCAATTGGGATCGCTGATCGCGATCAAACTCCTGAGCCACGGTAAAATTTTAAACAAATTTCTGAGCCAAAGTAAAAAATGAAGGGGAAAAAAAAAAAAAGCTTTTATAAGAGCTAGTACAACTCCAGTGCGAACGAGCTGGAGAGTGAGATTTGGGGTACTTAGGAGAGGAGGGTGAGACTGCGAAGGGAGTAAACTAGGAAAGAATGTCCCAGCTTGCATAGTTAGGATTCAAGAACAACGGTCAGACGTTGAGGGGGGGGAAAAAAAGTAAGACTAGCACCCACGCCAACTCTGTTTTCATCGAGTTCTTGGGAGGTGTAATAACTAACAGAAGAGTATGGGGAAAGACTGCAGACAGTGAAATTTTGTGAAAGGAAGCTCTTTACCAGTTAATTAGTTTATCCAAAGTGCTGCCGCCTTTGAATTTATTACAGGTTATGGTCTGGATTGTACTGCAACAGGCAGACAGTACTGAAAAGCAGCAGCTAGACTGCAGTAGAGTCTCAGGGCAGGGGCCAGTCCCATTCACTTTTTCGAGCTACAGCACTAACGTTTTTGTATTTTATTTATTTATTCATTTCAGTTACTTACTGTTTATTGGGCCTGGGAGACCATTTGAATTTCAAAGAAAAATCTGTCTCCTGTGTAACAATAAAAAGCTGTGTGTGTATGTTTGTGTTTAAGGAAGCCAGGCAGGTACTGCTTTTGTAAGTAAGTACCTATAATAAATAAAGGTTGAGAGGGGGTGCTGCCAATCTCAGACATTGAGGACTACAGCAGTATAGAAGTTGCTGGGGACTGACTTTAAAAAGGAAATCTGTCTGAAAAAAATACTTTTTTGCATCTGGCTAAAATCTAAATACAGCGGGATCTGTTAAATTAAGCCTCTTAAAAGCTTTCTTAGAAGCTACTCTGTGGACTACCTAAAATCTAACTACAGGGATCTAAGTTAAGTTGTCTTCTTATAAGCTACTCTGAGGAGTGGGACTACCCAAAAATCTAAATAGAGGGTGGGATCTGTTAAATAAACCCACTCTATACCTGTCCTCAACAGTACTGAAATAAATTACACAGCCACAGTTTTCTTTATCAGGTGTTTATTATTGACATGTTATAAAATGGCAAGAAAAAATCTAGAAATCTCATTGGCCAAGAGAGATCAGCAGATCGTACATTAAATCTCTATATATGCACAGTCATCCTGGTCCTAAACCACGTCACAGAATGAGCAAATCAGTCCTCCTACAACCAGAACTATCTACCATCAATCTCCCTACAACCAGAACTGATCTTCCACCACAAACACGGTGGCTACCTTTACATTGTAAAAACTTCAGCTGGGCCCTAAAAATAAAACTGCCTTAAATATAAAATAAAAACAAGTCGATTAGCTGTTGTTTACCAGATCATCACACTTTCCTTACACACACACACAAACAAATTAGAAACATTAAGTATTGTTTATTGTTTTCATTACAACTGTTTCTTTGCTAACCGAGAAAATTCCCCCTTCTGTGTTTACCTGCTCATCAGGGAAATCTCTTCTGCTTGCCTTGACAGTTAGAAAATTGAGTCTCTGGCTCTAAAACAGGCCTTTGTTGTGTGTGTACAGTATGTTAGTTGAGGAACATTCTGCTAGTAGACCTGAGCAGAATTTTGAATCTCTTTATTCCATGATAAACATTACATTTCTTGAATGTAGGGAAACACAGAGGAAAAAAAACAGAATGAAGAAAGTAAGAAATACTGTATAAACAAAGAGAAAATGTAGCAAATGACTCACCCTGCTGTTTATCTTTTAATACAGAGGAAGCAGTGCATGACGCTGTCAGTGAGTGTGGCAGTTTTGAACCATGCTCTTGCTTGCAGCATCGGGGAACTGAGAAACCTCTGTCATGGCTTCCTTTTGTTTGGTCTACAGAGTGAGGAGAATGAAATAAAGTAATGGGGCTATGTGTCATACTTAGAATGAGGAAAACAACATTTGTGAATTGTTGTGGCTGGCAGGGGAATATGAAGCTTAAATGGGCATGGAGGCACACACTGTATAACACTACTTTAATCTAGCACCAATGGGAGGATGGATTATTTTATGTTAAAAGCACAGATTCACTGACGTTTTTACTTATTTAAAAATGTGTATAAACAAAAATGCTTCTAAAAATAAGGGGCCATTTTATAAGCGCAATAAGACACTCCAGGGTTGTGCATTACAGTGTGATAACCGCACTCCTGGGGACGAACGGCACTGAGCCTTTGGCCTCATGCCTGACTACGCCCCTAGGAGTGCGGTTATCACACCATAATGTACCCCCCATTGTATCTTATTGCTTACAAAACAAATTAGTGCAGACATTACTACTAGTTATGCAGAACATTTTATTGCTCGGTTTGGTGATGACCGAATTGAAATTATGTTAAAACATGGTGTGGCATGTAAATAAATTGCTGGGCGTGTACTTTTACTGCTTACATGCGCAAGTGGGCAGGTACTTTTTTTTTTTTTTTTTAATAAATTTCATACCCTGCTCTGGAACCACTTCTGTTTCCAGTGAGTTGTTGTGCAGGGCTGTCAGAGGTGCAGCCAGTACCTCCCTGAGCTCCCTCAATATCATTGGGTATACTCTGGTCCTATAGCTTTGCCCACATTCAGATTTGCCGGCCCCTTCAGGACTTTCTCTCTGTAGATGGACTTGTGTCTACTGCCCTCCCCCAGTGCTTCTGCTACTTTTATGTGGCCATCTCTTTCCCCCTTCTTCTGAGAAGACTGAACTAAAGTATTGGTTCAGGATACTGGCTTCTTCCTGTCCTCTGCACAGTCCCCCGTGCCCTTCTTAACCTCACAATCCCACCCCCATCTTCCTTTTTTTTTTTACTTACGTACCTGAAAAAGGTACTGTCCCTTTTAGTTACCCCTTGGGCTATTCTTTCCTCAGTTTGTGACTTTACTCTCCTCACTACTTCCCCTGCTTCCCTTTGCCTCTCCTGATACACCTCCCTATCCTCTTCTTTCTACATGTCTTGATACCTCCTGAATGCTATCCTTTTAGCCTTTACCTTTCTAGCCGCATCCTTCAAGAACCATAGTCCCTTTTCTCCTGCGTAAGCTTACTTCCTTTGCGCAGAGGTTTCCTGCCTTCTCTACGCCTTCCCTTAACTTATTCCACTATTTCTCCACCACACCTAGGTCATCCCCCTTGGTTAGGTAATCTCTGAGGCATTCGCCCATTTTTTCCCCCAATATTTTAATTATTAAAAACTCTGAGTGTTGAGCTGGCCTAGTGGCACTCGGGGTTGAGGCGCTGGATGCCACACCTCGCTACGCAACGGCGACCCGGGTTTGGGAACGGACTCGGGTCACTGGGGGCTGGCAAGGGAAGGAATTGAGTGTCCAGAGACTGCTCTCCCTTCCGGGGTTCAGGTGTCAGCACCTGGTGGAGGCTAGGGGCGGTGCACTGGTACCTCACTAGGGGTGGGTGAGTTGGGGCATGACGCCGGAGGGAGCGCATGTGGACACATGCCGCCCCCTTGGCTGCCACATTGCACGCCTCTCACGCACAAGGAAAATGGAAAAATATGGTGCAATTGCGCGTGGCTTGATGGCCGCCAAGGGACGATGGTTTTGGAGACACCACTGTGGCTACTGGATCCTGGTTTGGTGGGGAGTAAGGGGGACTCTCCACCACCCTGCCGCATGGGTAATTAGCGGCGGGGTTATCCGGTGGCCGTAGCAGATCGGAAGGCGGCCGGATGGGACGGATGCCAGACGTGAAGCAGACCGAGGTGCCACTAGGTAAAAAAGACTAACAAAATCGAAAAAAAAAACAAAAAAAAAACTGTCTCATAGCAATTC
Source organism: Neoceratodus forsteri (assembly GCA_016271365.2). Taxonomy (NCBI): domain Eukaryota; kingdom Metazoa; phylum Chordata; order Ceratodontiformes; family Ceratodontidae; genus Neoceratodus; species Neoceratodus forsteri. The sequence goes on along the minus strand of CM028136.1, from coordinate 50,912,298 downwards.
ATAATCAATAACAGCTTCAATATCTGCAATTATAAGTATGCATTTGTGCATATTTCATTGGGTAATAAAACTGTGAAGCACTTATATTGACTCCCCAGAAGGCAGAGCTTAAAAGTGCCCCTCCATCAGGATAAGAGACCTGTGGGTAATGCTGTGTTCTTTTTGAGGGCAGCTGGATACAGAGAAGAACAAGGAGCCAAAAGGAAGACAACAAACATTAGCTAGTTATCATTCTTGTTGACAGAATAAATTCAAATAGTATATAATAAATTACACTTTAAGACTTATAAGTGTTACATTGTTGGGGTCCATTTCAGCCATAAAGTTCCTGTAGGGGGTCAGGGAGGGGTGGGTTAGGTGATATGTATCTGACCCGGGGATGAATCTCCTCAGTCACTCCACCTGCACTGAGGGGGTTTTCAAGAAAGATTGCCAAATTTGGTAAAATACTTCTAGCCTGTTGAATGCATAACAGGACAACCTCATTTGTTGCCAATTTGGCCATATTTCTAACAGTGTTCCAGACTGAGGGATAGAGATTGCCTCTACCTGGACAGAATCAATCTTTTGCTACACAGGGCCTCTTACAACCACTTTAGATGCCCATTTTTGTTTAAAAATCTGCCCTCCCTAAGTCCAGGACCCTAATCCTTGTCTGGTCTGCTTCTGTCCTTATGCTGAACCACACTGTACGGTGATTGCTGGTCCCCAGGTGGCACCACCTTGACATCTGCAATAACGTCCCTGTTTGTGAACACCAGAACCAATACTGCCCATCATGAGTGGACTCTGTGACTAGCTTCCTCAGAAACGCCCCCTGCAGGGAGTCTAGGATGTCCCTGCTTCTAACGGAAGCTGCAGATGGGAGGTTCCAGTCAATGCTGAAATCCTCCACCAGCAGCACCTCCCCTTTCCTGCCACTGTGATGACTTCCACCAGTGCCCTAACTAGTTTCTCCCCCTGTGCTGGAGGTCGGTAAATCACCCCATTGATTACAGCGGCTCCATTTCTTATCTCCAGAATGACCCACAGTACCACCAACCTCTGCATTCCCTCTGGATTCCCTGGGTCTCCACAGTCTCGATGCCCTCCCTTACATACAGCCCAGTACCACCAACCTCTGCACTCCCCCTGGACTCCCTGCGTCTCCACAGCCTCTATGCCCTCCCTTACATACAGCCCAGTACTACCAACCTCTGCATTCCCCTGGATTCCCTGCGTCTCCACAGCCTCGCTGCCCTCCCTTACATACAGCCACAGTACCGCCAACCTCTGCATTCCCCCTGGATTCCCTGCGTCTCCACAGTCTCGATGCCCTCCCTTACATACAGCCCAGTACCACCAACCTCTGCATTCTCCCTGGATTCCTTGCGTCTCCACAGCCTCGCTGCCTTCCCTTACATACAGCCACAGTACCGCCAACCTCTGCATTCCCCCTGGATTCCCTGCATCTCCACAGTCTCGATGCCCTCCCTTACATACAGCCCAGTACCACCAACCTGTGCACTCCCCCTGGATTCCCTGCGTCTCCACAGTCTCGCTGCCCTCCCTTACATACAGCCCAGTACCACCAACCTCTGCATTCCCCCTGTATTCCTTGCGTCTCCACAGTCTCGATGCCCTCCCTTGCATACAGCCCAGTACCACCAACCTCTGCATTCCCCCTGTATTCCCAGCGTCTCCACAGCCTCGCTGCCCTCCCTTACATACAGCCACAGTACCGCCAACCTCTGCACTCCCCTGATTCCCCAAGTGCTCATACAGTCTCGATGCCCTCCCTCACACAGCCCAGTACCACCAACCTGCATTCCCTGGATTCCCCATGCCTCCACAGTCTCGATGCCCTCCTTACATACAGCCCAGTACCACCAACCTCTGCACTCCCCTGTGTTTCTCCCTCGCTCCACAGCCTCGATGCCCTCCCCACATACAGCCCAGCACCGCCAACCTCTGCATTCCCTGGATTCCTCGTGCTCCACAGTCTCGATGCCCTCCCTTACATACAGCCACAGTACCGCCAACCTCTGCATTCTCCCTGGATTCCCTGCGTCTCCACAGCCTCGATGCCCTCCCTTGCATACAGCCACAGTACCGCCAACCTCTGCATTCCCCCTGGATTCCCTGCGTCTCCACAGTCTCGATGCCTTCCCTTACATACAGCCACAGTACGCCAACCTCTGCATTCCCCTAGTCTCCACAGCCTCTATGCCCTCCCTTACATACAGCCACAGTACCACCAACCTCTGCATTCCCCCTGGATTCCCTGCGTCTCCACAGTCTTGACGCCCTCCCTTACATACAGCCCCACGAGAACCACTCTTCCTTTCCTTCCCACCCCATCTTTCCTGAACCACGTATAGCCTGTTAAAATGCTGCTCTTGCAATCGAACCTGAGCAGTCTCTGTATGGCACTCATCTTGTGTGATCAGTATTGACTTAATATCCTGGTACTTGTAGAAACTTTTTTTACCAGGAGTGGCACACTAAGCTGAAAGCTTTTTTACAGGTGCGACCTGGGAGCAGAAGGAAGTTAAGTGACTTGTTCAGAGTCACGTAGTATGCAAGTGGGGGCTTTGGGATTCAAACCCAGGTCTTCAGGTTTGCAGTTAAGAGTCTTAATCCACTATGCTAGATTGCCTCCTAATTGTATGCCATTTGTGTAGCTCTACATAGATGGATACTGGTGCTATATCTTTCCCTTTCAATTATGTTTTTGTTTCAGCAAATGTGCTTCTTCCTCTTTTTGTGTATTGCATTACAATGTATCAAATGGAATGATATCGCCTTATCTGTATTCCCACATGTTCCTTCACTGTAAACTGTATTACAATGTATTCTACTGTATGTAAACTTGGCTGTAATCCTCTGCGTCATCCCTGAAAACAGGCACTGAATGCCTAGTGTGCTTACCTGGTAAACAAACATTAAATAAATGGACTTCCGGTGACGTCGGCAAGACTATGGCAGCTTGATCCCTGGGCTCTCCCTCGTCCCCAACTTATAACAGCCTACATCTGCCCTTTTTACTGACGAATTCTCGGCAAAGAGCACCAGATCGAAAAGCTATCAGCAAAAGAAACAGGACACTCTGGTACAAAAGTTTAAGGAGCTGCTACAAATAGAAAAACAATGCAGGGCACCCGATGCAGCCAACTCAGAAAGCAACATGGTGTCTCTGAAGATATCGGCCCCAGACAGTCCGGATCTCATAGCAACGATAAAGCAAACGCCAAAAACAGTATCTAAAATTTATCAAACCCTTACTGAACTGAAGGAAGACTTTGGAAGTATTGAACACCGAATGGACCAACTAGAGCTGGGGTTGTCAGCGGTTAATGAACAATCAGACAGAAATGACCACTTAGTACTCTACTTACTGGCTCAAGAAAGAGAATCGACCCACTGACTAGATGACTTGGAGGGGCGAAGTCAGAGACAAAACTTATGACTGTATAGGGTCCCAGAAGGAGCTGAAGACAGCACACCCAGCATAACACAATTTCTGCAGGATTTACTCTGGGGCGGCTCTCTGTTTACCCAATGATTTCAATACCAGGATGGACAGGGCTCACCGCGCCAAAATCTAAACACTGGATCCCGCCCGAGATCCTTCGTATTCAAGATGATCTCGTACACTGCAAAAGAGGAACTATTACAAAGGGCCTGGAGGCAAAGGGAAATGAGATACAAACACTGCAGAGTGAGTCTGGACAACGATTACACCACAGCGGTGCAGGAAAGTCATCGGAAGCTCTGGCCCATTCTGAAACAATTACAGGAAAGACAAATTAAAGCCCAAATCCTATACCCGGGCCAGACTACAAGTGGAGACAGAAAGGGGCACAAAGATTTATCAGGACCTACTAGCAGCCTCCCCCCTACCTGAAAGAAAAGGGTATCAAGGTGCCCTCCATGGTTAAGAAACAACTTAAAAAGGAGCTGGTGGCAGGCCTGCTTAGATTATATTATATTAGATTAGGCAGGTTAGATTTCCGCTTGTGATGCAGACGACCCGGGTTCAGGAATGGACCCAGGGAGTCGGAGGGTCGGGCCGGGGAGAAGAATTGAGAGTCCTGGGGACTGCTCTCTTCTTTGGGGGGAGGGAAGTGTCTGGCATGATGGACCTCTGGTGGAGGCCGGTGGCACCGCAGCAACCAGCTCCAGCATGTTAGGGGTGATCACGGACACTGGGCGTGGTGCACATCCCAGGGCAGCAAAAAGCAACAAATGCTTGAACCCCCCGCATGACACACAGCCCATTCCGCCTCCACTGTCCACTGCCTCCCGATGCCCACCGAGGGGAGTCCTCCTGTGATGGCTCTGACCCAAGGGTAATCCGGGCTTGCCCACTATATCCATTAGTAGTGGAAGTCCCTCGCAGCCCGCCCGGGGAGCCTGGGCATGGAGGCAGCGAGTGGACAGAATCTGAGGGAGAGATGGGGTCTCGGCCACAAAAAAAAAAAAAAAAGGAGCTGCTGACATCCGCATGGTCAGTGGCACAGAAGTGGGACAGAAGAAAGGCTCGTCTCCCAGGAAATCATCAATCTAACCTGAGATATGACACAGGAGAACTGGTGAAAACTTATGGCTCCAAACTGCAAGCGAAAAAAATCTTGAAAGAAACTGGCCAGAGGGAATCTGACAATGAGGCGGCTTCTGAGGTAATGGCCCAAGGGTCGAAGATCTGAATGATTCAGAACTGAGATGGGACTTGTTCTGTTGGGGCTCCCCGAGGCCTTCTTTGACCCACATAGAGGCATATGGTAACGTAATCGGTATCCTTTTAATTACTGATGAGACAGAGTTCAGTATATGTTTTTAAATATATATAAAATCTAAAAAAAAGACTTGTTTACAATTTTTTAAATTGTCAATGTTGACTGCATTTAGGAGTTTAAGAAGTCTTAGTGGCTGGCGGGGTCGCTTGATGAATGGCACTGGAAGCCAAATGCATAAAGGGTCCAGAATATTGAAAAGGACAACCGCTTCATGTACGGGGTGTTAATGATCTAAATACCTGGTGAAACAATGGAGAGTCCATTGATTTCCTGACATCCAGGGGGACCCCTGCAGATGGGAGTTGGGCTCTCTGAATAAACTACTTTAAATCCGGATAAGATGTTAAAAGACTACCCTGGGTGGGGGTGTCTGGCAGACTGTTGGACTGCTTGGGGATAAATGGACTGCTTGGGGATAACCACGTAGGGACTGGCTAAAATATTGATAAGGGCTGAATACTTGTTTTCCAACCTTGGAGTTTGCGGCGGTGGGAGAATAAAGACGGGGGCTTTCACATAGCGGGTTATAAACATCTGCTGACGTAGGCCTAAACCATGAGGAAGGCAGGACAAATGCTGCTAAGTTCCTATCGCACGCTCTTCCTTTTCCTGTACTAACAGGGAACAGAGGTGTTACTAAGGTAGCACCACCTGTGCTGGGGGATACTGCAACACAATCTAGGAAGCTAAGAACATAGTTTTAGGTCTAATTTTTAGATAAACTCCAAGTTTGTATTGACAGTTAAACTTTTTGAAAGTGTGATAAATAAATGTGGGGCAAAATGTGTTAGTCTTCTGTTGTTAAGTATATGTTAATGGTTCTGTTTGATTTTCAGCCTGAGTTATGATGGGCTGTATGCGATTAACAGAACTGGGTACATATTCATCCAGACACTGGCTTTATTGTGGCAGGACAGGGATTCCAGAGGGCACAAGGTGCCGAAATGATGCCTTTCCATGACCTTAAAAATGGCTAACTCCAACATAAATGTACCATTCTTTAATGTCAGTGGAATTAATAATCCCATCAAACGTAGACGGATCTTACAGTATATCCAGAAACAAAAATGCTCTGTTAATTTCCTTCAGGAGACACACTTATCGCCTGGAGAGTCATTGAAATTAAAAACTGAAGTTTTTCCCGGTATGTACCATGCCTCCCTGGATAAAGGGGAAAAAGAGAGGACTAGTTATTCTCCTTGCAACGGCCCTACCTTTTGAGGAAGGGGAAGCGATCACAGACCCAGAGGCCAGGTATATTTTGGTTACAGGCAAAATACAGCACACATGGGTCACCCTGTTGAATGTATATGCACCCCCGAGGTCTCATATTGGCTTCTATTCAGAACTGATACAGCTTATGGTGGAGAAGGCTAAGGGACTAGTCATAATGGGGGGGGGGGACTGGAACCAGAACCTATCTGTAAATAGAGATATAGACACTACATCTAAAATCCAGAATTTCCAAAATAAGACTGCTAAACAATAAAAAAAAAAAAAAAAAAATTAATATCAGATGTGGGAATAGTGGATATATGGTGGGAAAAATACCCGAATGCTAGGGATTATACCTGCTACTCCCTAAGGCTTAAAATATTTTCTCATTTTTACATGTTCTTTACTTATGTAAAAGACGTGTCCCAATTTGAATCAGTGTGGGTGGGTTCGGCCACATTACTAACATACTAAAATGCCAGCAGAATGGGCCTAACGGTCTTTCGTGTCTGCTCATTTGGTCAGCCCCCACCCTGGGAGCTGACCTTGCCGCCCTCCTCTCCCTCTCTGGCTTCTCCCTTCCCAGTCCCGAATATTCTCGCTGCACTGGTTTTTGCTTCAGAACCCTTCTCCTGTACCTGTCCCACCCACTCTTGAACCACTCCACCGTTTCTGCCTCCACTAGCCCTCTGGGCAGCGCATTCCATGGCTCCGCCACCCTCTCAGTGAAGTAGCACCTCCTCCTTTCTCCCCTGAATCTCCCCTCCCTCCAGCTTCCACCCATGCCCTCTAGTTGCCCCCCCTTCAGAGCACCCTGACGGCTCCTCCCCTGTTTACCCCCTTCATGTACCTGAAGACCTGTATCATGTCCCCATGGTCCCTTCTCTCTTCCAATGTGTACATATTTAGCTCTTCGAGCCTCTCCCCATAGGTCCTATCCCCCAAGCCCCAAATCATTTTGATTGCCCTCCTCTGGACCGTCTCCAGGATTCAGTGTCCCTCTTTAAATGTGGCCTCCAAAACTGCACGCAGTACTCGAGGTGCGGCCTCACCAAGCAGTTATACAGTGGGAGTATCACTTCCCTCCTTCTGGAGGTGATCCCCCTAGCGATACATCCAAGCATCCTGTTGGCCTTTGCTGCTGCCCTCCTACAAGTCTCTGAGTTGTTCATCTTGACATCCACCATCACCCCAGGTCCCTCTCAGCCACATTCTCAGACCACCAACCACTTTTTCTGGAGGTGGGACTAAAACTCCCTAAAAGAGGACACAATGGAGACTGAATGTGTCCCTCTTGAGGAATAAAGACATGGTCTCAGGGATCAAGTCGATTTATAAAGCAAACAGTAGAAACTAATTCCAGTCAGGATATTTCACCACAGATCCTGTGGGACACAGTGAAAATTTCAGTTAGAGAGAAACTGATCTTTATAGCAGCCTATAAGAAAAGGGAGAGGAACAGACAAATGGAATCCTTATCGAACCAGTTAAAACTACTAGAAAGCCAACAAAAACAGAAATGGGCCAAAACAGTGGAGGAGGAAATTAAGGCAACTAAAAATAAGATACAAGCTTTACTGAAAATCAAAACTGAAAAGGTTCTTCACTACTTCAAACATATATTATGAGGGAGGCCCCAGAGCGACCAAATTTCTAGCATACAGATTAAACCGGCAAATAGCCAGATCTAACATTATAAAAATTAGACATCCTACTACGGGCCAGGTGACCTGTAAAGGAAAACAAACTGCAAAGGCCTTTGTAACATATTACAAGAATCTAAACCGATCCCAGCAGGGATCTACACGGGGGAAAAGGGGAATTTCTGCGGGCTCTGGATTTGCCTTCCTTCATTGACAAGGGAAGAGAGAGACTAATGGCTAGGGTCACCCACACAGAAATAAAACAGGCTATTCAGGGTACTAAATCAAGGAAGTGTCCAGGTTCTGATGGATTCTGGGGGGAGGGGGTATATAAAGCTTTCCAAAAAGAGGTGACCCCACTGTTGAAGGATATACATAATGAGGGGGGAGGTAGTCCCACCATCCTGGAATTATGCCAACATTATGGTACTACAGAAACCAGGGAAGAACCCCACAGAGCGTGGGTCATACCAACCAGTCTTCCTATTAAACGTGGACTATAAACTGTTTACATCTGTACTAGCCGAAAGGCTTAAGCCCCTTGTCCCACAGATAATACATTTGGACCAGACTGGGTTTGTGGCTAGGAGACGGGCCCCAGATAATGTAAGAAGAACCATTAATATTATAACTAACATCAACTACACATGCACGCCTGCCTGCCTGCCTGTCTAATGAGCTTCGATGCGGAGAAGGTGTTTGACAAGGTCTCATGGAGTTTCCTTTTCTTGGTCCTGGAACATCTAGGCCTCCCGCAACACTTTATTTCAGGATTAAAGACTCTATATATGGAACCATAGGCATGTGTTAAGAGTTAATGGGGGAATGTCAGATTGATTTAGGCTGAGTAGGGGTACACGACAGGGCTGTCCTCTCTCACCCATTTTGTTTGCCTTATATATCGAGCCTCTGGCGAAAGCGTTAAGGGATGATAGTCATATAAGTGGGATAGAGATGGCTGGCGTAGAACACAGACTATCACTTTACACAGATTATATACTTCTATTCGTTACCAGACCCAAAATCTTGATTAAGCGAGTCTGGTCAATATTAGAGGAATTTGGAAAACATGCAGGTTATACTGTAAATAAAACAGAAACTGAAGTTCTTAAATTTTATCATAATCCCTCCCCAGAAGTTGCGCAAACATTATCTTTAAAACAGGGGGCCTCGAAAATTAAATACTTTGGTGTTTATATTCCCAAACACCTGACCAAACTACTGGATATCAACTTTGGCCCTCTTCTTAATCAAGTCCAACAGGATATAGCTAGGTGGACACTCCTAAATTTCCCCAGGTACTCCCGAATTCAATCAGTTACAATGAACATTTTGCCCAAATTTCTATACCTGCTCCAGTGCCTGCCCCTTAAAATCCCACTAACACAGTTTAAAACCTGGCAAAGCATTATATCCAAATATGTGTGGGGATCAGGAAAACCACGTATAAAGATGACAGTTGTGCATACAGATAGAACAAATGGGGGAGATCACTTCCAAATTTAGAAGATTATTATTTAGCTGCGTAGCTGAGGTGTGCCATCCTCTTGCACACCGAAGAATATGCGGCGCACTGGAAGAGAATGGAGAGAGAAGCAACAGAGGGAGCACATTTGGGTGCTAGAATGGCAGGCATTGCATTTAAACAGAAGGTGGGAGAACTTCCTTTAATGACAGAAACACTTTGATGATAGTTTACAGAGCATGGTTAAACTATAACATTTCCACATTCCTCTGGCTCCTACAATAGTTTGCTTGGGGAGAGAGCAGTTCATCCCTTCTAGATTGGACCACACATTCTGCAAGTGGTCTAGACTAGGCTCCTTATGCTGGGACACATGTTAGATGGGGACACAATACACGAGTTTCCCCAGATCAAAGAAACATGCCATCTTCAAAATAGTGACCACTTTAGATATCTACAACTCAGAATCTATATTATAGAACTTAAAAATAAGGTACAACCCTCTGTGCACACACAAATCCTGATAAATACAATACAGGACATACAAAGTGGAACACTAATAAAGAGGCACATTTCTGCTCTATACAAAGCCCTTAATGGGTTATATCCGAACTGTACTCAGTCTTGGAAAAAGAACTGGGAACAAGAAACACAGCTTCATATTACAGACGATGAGTGGGGTAAGATATTCAGTACTATGCGGGGGGACCACTCATTCACCTCTATGGCAAGAATTCACGTGGAAAGTCAGAACATGTTTCTTTTACACTCCAGTCATACAACACAAATGGAACCCATCCCACCCCTCAGGGTGCTGGAGGGGGTGCTCAGAACCAGCAGCCCATCACACCCACATCTTTTGGCAGTGTTCACACCTACAGCTTTACTGGACACACATGAGCCCTAGGAGAAATATTCTCCATAACTACAGACCTGAATGCTGCACATATGGTTCTAACAACATGAAGTCTTGCTATATTGTGACATATGCAGTGAGTCCCAACCTTCGAACTGCTCCGGAGGTGAAAGAGTTAACTTTGCATGCCAGGCATGGAATGCTGAGCTCGAGCTCGGTTGAAAACTCTGTCTGTTGTTCTTCAAACTCAAACTGTTAGATTCTTTACTCCGCCTTACTGAACAGTCACTCCTGAGATTCCTCCTTCTGCTTGGTTCATTTTGTCGGTTAAAAGTATTAATTTCTCGTTTTTTTGACCGAATTTAAACCGCAACCGGTCGGTTCAAGCTTTGTCTGTGGTATTTGTGAGTATTAGATAGGTTTACATTATTTCTCCCCGTGTGGAACTTGTAAACGGTTATCGGTTCACTCTTGAACCGATCAGGTTGTTTAAGAATATTTTATTCTATCATTTAGAGTGTGGTTACCGGTTCTTATCGGCTCTAAAAAAAATGGAATTTCTTACGTTTTTTTCCACGGCCTGTGACACGGTTGGGAACCGATAAGAGGGTCTTGCTTGGCGGATTGCCATAAACGGGCAAGTTTGGTTAGGACTGGAACTATGTCTGAGAAACCCAAAAGAAAAACTGTCCCACTGGGTTTCAATATTGCAGTGTGTGGGGAAGCCTTTGCCAAGGCTGACCCCACACCACCTGTGTTTATTGTCTGGGGTTTGACCACCCCAATGCAGACTGCCAGATTTGTCAAAAATTTTCCTGCAGCTACCCTGGATAAGAGAGTTTGTAGGCTCAGGGAAAGGGAGGCCAAGAAGTCCGCTGACCCAGATGGCCAGCCTGGTTCGGTTCCAACCGAACCAGAGGGAGTACCCTCTGACCAGGGCGAGATTTCCTCGGGCAAAAGAGAGCCGACTCTGAGGGGTTGGTTCCAGCAAAAAGGACTAGAAAATCGGCTGGTGTGGAGCCAAAACTTTCCTCTCCAACCACTGAAGAAATAGCCAAAGTGATTCAGATTGTCCAGTCGCTTTCTCCGGTTCCGACCGAACCGGTGCCATCAGGTAAGCGCCCGGTTCGGCCGGTTCCACCGGTTCAAGACTATGATTTAGAGGAATATTATGAACTGGAGGAGGGGGAAGAGGAGTATGAGGAGAGTGAATGTGGATTTGAAAGTCTGGATGGGCCCATCGACCCGGACATCTCCCCAGACAGACCTTCAGGAGTGTCCCCTCCTAGGCTTTGAGTCCCCTTCTCATTTTATTTTCTATAAAAAAGTGGCTGAAACCCTCCAGCTCCCTATGGAGGAAGCTGTGGATGATCAAGAGGAGCCTGACTATGTGGAAATGATGGATATCCCAGAGTCCAGGAGATTGTCTATTCCCTTGCATAAATCTTTTGGGAAACAGACTTTTAAAAATTCTAAAAACTCCTCACACTATACCTCCTGTGGATAAGAGAATGGACAAGAGGTACACATTGTCAGGCTCTGATACGGAGTTTCTTACACAACAATGCAGCCATGTTGGGGTTGTGCAGGCTGCAGCCTGTGACAAGGCAAATATTCCCGTGGCCTCACACCCCCCTGGACAAGGACTCCAGAAAGGTTGATGCCATGGCAAAGAAACAGTACATGGCAGCATCTTTGGGACTCAGGCAAATTATATGGCTTACGTTGCTAGATACTAGAAATCCAGATGGGATACTGTTATGGCTCTTGCAAAACAGGTCCCTGGCCAGCTTGCCAAGGAGCTGGAGCAGGTGGCTGCCGATGGTATTGAGGCATCCAAGGTGCAATTCCATGCTGCAGTGAACTCAAATGATGTTTCATCAAGAGTCATGGCTACATCTGTGACTCTTCGCAGGATGGCTTGGCTCAGATGTACTAGCCTGTCACAGGATACCCAGACTAAGGCCATGGATTTTCCTGTTGTGGGTAATTCTCTGTTTGTGGGGCAGACAGAGAATTACATGAAGAAAATGGATGAGTATAGGACCACCTATAGGAGTGCACAGGCCAAGGAAAGGCAGGCCACTCCTCAAAGGCAGCTTCCCAGGGGCAGGGGCAGGCCTTTTCATATGCCTTTTTACCAAGCCCAGGCCTCCTCTTCAGCTTTTGCCCAGAGGGGGTTCTTTAGAGGGAGAGGCAGACGGGGTGTAGGTAGGCCTGCTTCCACCCCTCAGCCTAAAGCCCCTGCCAAGCAGGCACCCTGATGGGGTTGCCAGGGCCGATTCTCAACTACCTGTAGGGGGCAGGCTGGCTTACTTTGTCCAGGACTGGGAGTCTCTGACATCAGACAAGTGGGTCCTGGAAGTAGTAAGTCAGGGACTGGTTCTCAGCTTCAAAAAGTTTCCAAAGATGAGAACCAGATCCTTTCCACCTGCAAATCCTTCAGAGGCACTTGCCCTAGAGTCAGAGGTCTCTTCCCTCCTGGCTCTCAAAGCTGTGGAAAGGGTTCCATCCCTACACCAGGGCAAAGGGTTGTACTCCAGGTACTTCCTTACCCCCCAAAAGACAGGAGAATGGCGGCCCATCCTGGATCTCAGATGCTTAAACAAGCACCTTTTAAAACCAAAATTCAAAATGGTGACTCTGGGAATTATTTTACCCTCTTTAAGGTCAGGGGACTGGCTAGCGTCCCTGGACCTCCAGGATGCCTACTTCCATATTCTCATCAGAAGCTCCCATCGAAGTACTCAGGTTCGAGCTGCCCTCAGGCCATTACCAGTTCAGAGCAATGCCCTTTGGCCTCACCTCTGCTCCAGGGGTGTTCACAAAATGCCTGGCAGTGGCAGTTGCTTCGCTAAGAAGGCAAAAAATTGCCATCTTCCCTTACCTGGACGGCTGGCTCATAGTAGGCCAGTCCCCAGACCAGGTCAAGTTACACCTATAAATAACTCAGCAACTGCTCACCTCCCTAGGTTTCCTTCTGAATCTTTCAAAGTCAGTTCTAGAGCCTGTTCAGCTCCTCACCTTTATAGGCGTAGAGCTGAACACAGAGAAAGCCAGAGCCTTCCTCCCTTTGGACAGGGCAAGGACCCTGGTCTCTCTGGCCTCCTCATTCACCCTGCAGGTGTCTCGACTAGCAAGGCATTTTCTACAGCTCCTGGGGCACATGGCTGCTTCTACAGCAGTGGTGCAGGGAGCAAGATTTCAGATGAGGACATTCAGTTCCATTTGAGAGCCTTTTGGTCTCAAAGGAAAGACCCTCTAACCAAATTGATCCCAGTGACTCGAACCCTGATCCAGGCCCTACCTACAATGGTGGCAGGATCAGAGCAATCTCAGACAAGGAGTTCCTTTTGTCACCCAGTCTCACTCCTTAATCCTTACTACGGATGCATCCTTCTTGGGATGGGGAGCTCACATGGGCGACCTCACTACCCAGGGGTTGTGGTCCCCTCAGGAATCCCTGCTCCACATCAATCTGTTGGAACTCAGAGCAGTTTTTCTAGCACTTCAAGCTTTTTCCAAGTCTGTTCAGAACAAACTGGTACAGGTCAGAACAGACACCACCACCACAATGTGGTACATCAACAAGCAAGGGGGCACTCGGTCTACGGCCTTGTGCAGCGAAGCAATGAAGCTGTGGTCTCTAGCTTACTCCTTGAACAGGGGTGTAGCAAGGGACTTGAGATCTGCACACCAAGTAGACCCACTGCTACCCCCCTGTTAGGTTGAGCTACCCGCCTCGGTGTAGCCAGACAATGCACAAATGTACACCAGGACCGTGTTTGTTGCCTCATTTGGCACAATAAATACAACTTTGTATCTCATGACAGTGGTTGTTGCCGTGCATGGTAAATACAAATGTCATGCATTGTTCCTCAAGACACCCACATACCAGTCCAGAGCCTTTAAAGTTGTATTGTCCTTGGGATGCAAAGAGAGTATTAGTGACCAGTCCTTCAAGTTTTGACTCCTATGAATAAAATTACAGAAAGGTTCAGAATTTTCTTTGTTAGTTTTCATGGGAAAAGGAAGCAGTTCAGAGCCTATTTGCTACCCCCCTTAAATAAAATTGCACACCATGGAGTACTTGGAGTATGCCTGCCTACACCCATGTCCTTGAACACCTCCCTTCCGGCAGTTCACCTCCCAGGCAAGGACAGTGTCCTGGCAGATGCTCTCAGCAGGATTTCCCAGGGCCATCACGAATGGTCACTGGATCCCCTGGTCCTGGAGGTGGTATTTGCCAGATGGGGCACCCCACAGATGGATCTTTTTGCAGCCCCAGACAATCACCAACTTCCCCTTTTTTGCTGCAGGCCCCCAGTGTTGGGCTCAGTCCCTCTGGATGCCTTAGTCCTCAATTGGGAAGGGAAGTTTCTCTATGCTTTTCCCCCCTTCCCTCTGCTGTTCAAAGTGCTAGTCAAAATCAGGTCTCAACCCTGCAAGATGATCCTGATTGCCCCAGATTGGCCCAGACAACCCTGGTATCCACTCCTGCTATCCTTAGCAATCCATCTTCCCCTGTGTCTTCCCAGGAAGCACAACCTGTTAACCTGTGCTCAGGGGAGGGTTTCGTACCTGACCCTCAAATCTCTCAATCTCAAGGCCTGGCTCTTGAAGAGTTAGTTTGCTGATCTACACCTCTCCCAAGGTGTAATGGATATCCTGAAGACTTCTAGGAAACCTTCCACCAGGGCTACTTATAATTCCAAATGGAAAAGGTTTTCCATCTGGTGTGCTGGACAGTATATTTCCCCAGAATCTGCTGATTTACCCACAGTCCTGGATTATATGGTCCATCTGAATACCTTGGGGCTTAGACCAGCTACCCTAAAAGTGCATCTGGCAGCTGTGTCTGCCTTTATTTCCGCAGGTAAGCCCTCTTCTCTTTCAGCTCACCCTGTATTCTCCAAGTTTTTCAAGGGATTGCTTCACACCAACCCTCCATTCAGGGACCCTGACCCTGCTTGGGACCTTAATGTTTGCATTGCTCAGCTTATGCAACCCTTTCTTGAGCCTTTGTCTTCAGCAGAGCTTAAGTACTTGACTTGGAAAACTGTGTTTCTGGTAGCCATCACTTCTGCCAGATGCATAAGTGAATTACAAGCTTTGTCAGTGGAGCCTGATTTTATCTCCTTTCATAGAGATAAGGTGGTCCTCAGGACTAACAGGAAGTTCTTGCCTAAGGTGGTTTCAGATTTCCACCTTAATCAATCTGTGTCTCTCCCTGTGTACTTCACTGACCATTCCTCCTCTGGCTAGAGGAGGCTGCACAGTTTAGATGTC
The DNA here is from genome assembly GCA_016271365.2 of Neoceratodus forsteri. Lineage (NCBI taxonomy): Eukaryota > Metazoa > Chordata > Ceratodontiformes > Ceratodontidae > Neoceratodus > Neoceratodus forsteri. The sequence continues at coordinate 50,897,052 of CM028136.1, read as the reverse complement.
AAAAGAGCCCTTAGCTACTACACAGAGCGTGCCAAGGGTCACAGGTTTGACTCCTCCAACTGTTCCTCACTTATGGTGAGGTTGGTAAGGGGAAACCTGCCACTAAGAGATCCATTGCCAGATGGATTGTTTCTTGTATCCAATTTTGTTATGAAAAACTGGGTAAGGTTCCTCCCTCAGCCCTGAGGGCTCACTCTACCAGAGGTAAAGCTGCTTCCCTGGCTGCGGCCAGGGACATCCCTATTCCAGAGATATGTCAAGCAGCTACCTGGAGAACAGTTCATACTTTTACCAAGCATTACTCCCTGGATATCCAGGCTAAGAGTGATGCCCGGTTTGGCACGGCTGGCTACATAGCCTATTTCCCAAGTAGGTTCTGTCCCTCCTCCATGGAGGGTACTGTTTTTAGAAGTTCATATATGTCATAATATAGCAAGACTTCATGTTGTTAGAAGAAAAAATTACTCATCTTAGTAATGTTGTTTCTTATATTGGAGTCTTGCTATATTATGACCTCCCTTCCTGCCTGCCCCTCTCAGAACCTCTGTTTTTGGGGTATGGGTGGGCAGTGCAGTGTTGGCACTTAGTAGGTGCCCACCTTGTTGTTTTCACCCCTCCTTTTTTGGGGTGACTTGGTGTTGTGTTTTTCATTTTTGGGGTCTCCTGACTTGAGTCTTTGTTTTGGGACCAAAAAATGTGTTGTTATGTTAGTAGCCAGTTGGCTAGTGTAGGTTTACAGCTTCCACACAGGACCTCAGTGAGTTTAGCTTGTAAAGATCTGACAGTTTGAGTTTGAAGAACAACAGACAGAGTTTTCAACCGAGCTCAAGCTCAGCGTTCCATGCCTGGCATGGAAAGTTAACTCTTTCACCTCCGGAGCAGTTCGAAGGTTGGGACTCACTGCATATGTCGTACTATAGCAAGACTCCAATAGAAGAAACAACATTACTAAGGTGAGTAATTTTTTCTTCTAGGCCTTCCTCTGCAGGACCTCAGAGGGGCTGATGCCCTGTACCTCTGGAGTCTCCTGTTGGTTGCAGCCCATAAAGCTATCGCCAGGAAATGGCTGGCAACAGATACACCGGGTATGCAACATTGGATATCCATGGTACATGATATTATGGACATGGAAGAACTGACATATAAAGTGAACAAGAAAACTCATGCATGTATATGTAAGTGGTCCCGGTGGTCAATCTGGGAAGGGGTGCAGGGGGAACCGAATGTCTGAGGTTCTGAGAACTTATTGGTGGAAACAGTAAACTGTTGGAAAACCCACCTATTGGTGAAGGGGTATGGGGGGGGGGAAGAGATGTGGGAGATGGGGTACAGGAGAAAAGTAGAAAACACTTTGTCAGATGTGTAGAGTGAGGATGGAGTGGCATGATATAAAATAATATTATTGTAACATCATAATGTACTGTGGTCAGCTGTTCCGCTGTTAAAGAATTATTGGCAGTGTAATAGATCTGGATGTACTGTACCCAAATATATCAATAAAGATGACTTTATTAAAAATAAATAAATAAATAATGTCTGTTTCCCAGTCGAGGGTTTCCTGTGTACCACAACTCAGTAATGGCCACAATATCCAGGTCTGCCTCCAGGGTTGGAATTTTGTCTCCCAAATGTCATGCATTTCTGCAAATGGGCTTCTGCTCTTTGTTCCCACTCTGCCTGATACCCCCCCACACACACTTTTTTTCTTTTTTTTGCACCCTAGGGGAGTCAGGTCCTCTGTTCTCTTGGCTTCAGATTGTGTGTGGGGGGGGGGAAGAGTTTGTCACTCTTTCTTCTTCCACCATCCCCCTTAACTAGTTTAAATGTTTATCAAAGTAACAATTAAACTGCCCACTGAGGACTGTGGTTCCCCTCCCAGACAGGTACAGGCCATCTCCCCTGCATAGGCCCAGATCCCTCCTGGTTGGTCCTTGGTACACAATGTAGCCAACCCACATTTCTCTGCTCCATTCCTTTGACCATGAGTTGAAGCTCCTGGTACAGAAACCCCTATCCTCCCCCACAAGTCATAGACACACAGCCCTTCAGCAAAAGCCGTAGAGTGCATTGCCTACCTGAGACCCCCTCCCTAGCACTCCCTGTACAGTCCTAGCCCCATCCTGAGGCAGATCATTTATCCTCAGGTGGGCAGTGACAACCAGACCCCCCTCCCAACCCATGGCAGATAGATGGCCTGAAGTAGTGTCCCCTGTTCCAAGCATCATTCTCACACACTCCCTGCGCACAGGGCAAGGGTGTGCGCCTCCCTGCTTGCTGACTCAGTACATGACAGACTTTTTGACCCTCTGCAGGAAGACTGTCTTTTGACTGCCCAAGTCCACTAGGCAGGGGTCAACCTTAACCTTTTTTTGCACTAGTCAACAGGGCAAGTTGATTCAAAATTGCAATAGCCCGCAGATGGTTGCACTAGCCCTTAATTATAATGACACATTTTGATCACTTACGCAGGAAACAATGCAAGCAAAGCCAAGAAATACTCAGATTATTGCACATTTATCCTGTTCCCACATTACTTCCAGCTCCCCAGCAGAGAAAAAGACTAAAATGCCATCCATCACAGACAGTGAGCCCCCCCATTGTTTTGTACCATTGCCTCTTCTCTTCCTCTTTCTGCCCCCCCCACACACACACCAAACAGAGAGAAGATATCACAACAGCAATTGTTCAATCAAGCAGTCCTAGCTCTGCGCGCACAATAGCTGACATCATCATGCACCTCACCACATTGTCACTACCACCAACAGGGCAATGAGCAGAGTCAGGCAGAGAAAGACACTCTGTCCCCACCCTATAGTCAGCTGGAGACCTGCACTTTTGAAAGTTTTTGTACAGTCCCAAGTGAGCCAGGAGCACATCTAAGATTTATTTGGGGTGGGGGCTAGACAAACCTAAGGGGCTTGGGAAATGGAAAACTGACATTTTTATTTGTAAAAGCATTGATTTCAATATGCTCTGCCCCAACAATAACAGATTTTTCTTTAACATTGTCCTTTCATCAGCCCAGGGGAAACAGTACACATGCATGACACTATACTATTTCTATTTCTGTATAGGATGATCTACGCACCCAAGGAATGCATATTTCAAGGTTCCAAATTATGTATATTATCATGGTTTATTTTTGTACCATACATGATCCAAAGCTTTGTTTTTAGGCTGAAAGGACATGCTGAGTGGGATAAGGGTGGAACTGTATGGATGGTGATGGCTGACATGGTCCATTTAGAAGAGCTGGGGACCCCCTACACTTGCCAGTAATGGCAGATACGGATCTGTGGATGGTCACTTCAGAGTTTGGTCCGTAGTGGTGTCCAGGGAAAGAACAGAGTTAAGAGATTTGGAGGGGAGAGAGAAGTTATGGTGAGGCTGGGTTAAAACCCACCACCTGTAGGGCCGGTCCTGTATACCCTCTTTGCATTTTGTCGCTGAAATGTTGGATACAAACACTCAAAATGTAGAAAAATGAGGGGCACCTGGTCTTAATAATGTTGGACAGGGAGGAGAAGAAGCACTGTGGGTAAATTTGGAGACCGGCAATGGCACCACAATACGCACAGGGGTTGTATACAGACCCCCTTCTCAGGGGGAGGAAATGGACAAGGAAATAATAGAAAGTATACTTAGAATGGCAGAAAAAGGGGAGATATTGCTGATGGGTGATCTGAATATGCCAGATGTTAACTGGAGTGCAGTTGCAGCAGCCACTTCTAAGAGTGGGGTTATTCTAGATGCCCTACAGGGGGCATGCCTTAGACAACTAGTATTGGGAGCCCACTCGAGAGGGAGCAATCTTAGACCTGGTTCTCTCAAATGGAGATGAAGAGAGGATCACAGATGTAGAAGTGGGTAGCCATCTGGGAACTAGCGACCATCGAACAGTATGGTTCACACAAACACAGCAATAGAGTCAAGCCATACAAAGACAAAGGTACTGATTTTAGGAGGGCTGATTTTTGTCAAATGGGTGAGTGCCTAACGAATGCACTAGCAAATGGGCAGGAAGGAGGGGTGGAAGAACAATGGGGAATAATAAAAATGCCATCACAGAGGTATCAAGCTTTGTGTAAAGTAAATAAACAAAATGAAACGAGGTAAGAAACCACTATGGTTCTCAAAGGAAGTGGCAGTGAAGGTTCAAGAGAAAAAGAGAGCATTCAGGAAGTACAAGGAATCACAGAAGGAACAGGACAGAGAACTGTATCAGTTAAAGCAAAAGGAAGCTGGAAGGCAGTCAGAACAGCAAAGGCCCAAACTGAGGAAAAGATAGCCAACCTCATTTAAGAAGGGGGATAAACCTTTTATAGGTACATCAGGGAGCTTAAGGAAGACCAATGAGGGATAGTGAGGCTTAATAAAGGGAGGGAGGGTGGGCAGAGGGTGACTGTGAAAAGGCAGAGATACTAAACAAATATTTTGCTCAGTATTTACAAAGGAAGAGGGGGAGGTACCTAAAACAAACAGTAGAAACACTCTGGATACAGAAGTTGATACCAGCCCATTTACAGAAGAAAGGGTTCTGAAAGAACTCTTAAAACTGAAGGTGGACAAAGCAATGGGGTTTGATGGGATCCATCCCAGAATTCTAAAAGAACTAAGGGTAGAACTAGTGACACCACTGACTACCCTCTTTAACAAATCATGGGAGGATGGGGTGGTACCCGAGGACTGGAGGAGGGCAGATGGATTCCCCTTCACAAAAGTGGGAGCAAGGCAGAGAGCAGGAAACTACAGACCTGTTAGTTTAACCTCAGTGGTAGGGAAAATGATGGAATCACTTCTGAAGGAAAGAATTGTTAAATATCTAGAGGCCAGAGGGGCACAGGACCCAAGGCGCATGGATTCACAGCGGAAGGTCATGCCAGACAAATCTGATAGATTTCTTTGACTGGGTGACCAAAGTAGTTGATCAGGAGGGGCTGTGGACATGGCCTACCTAGACTTTAACAAGGCATTTGACACAGTCCCACACAAAAGATTAATATACAAGTTAACCAGCCTGGGAGTGGGTCCCAAGATGACAGCCTGGGTAAAGAATTGGCTGGAGAATAGGACACGAGAGTAATAGTAAATGGAGTCCACTCTGAAAAAAAGGTTAGTAGTGGGCACTGAGATTCAGTATTAGATCTGTCCTCTTCAATGTCTTTATAAGTGACATTGCAGAGGGACTGAAGGAAAAGTATGTCTCTTTGCAGATGACACAAAGATCTGCAACAGAGTTGATGCACAGGGTGGGGTGGAAAGGATGAGAAGGACTTGGCAAGGTTAGAGGAATGGTCAAATGTATGGCAGCTTAGATTCAATGCTAAGAAGTGCAAGGTAATGCACCTGTGAAACAAAACCCAGGGGAAGAGTACACAATGGGGGTGAGATACTAACAACAACAAAATGGAAAGGACCTGGGGTAGTCATATCAGATGACCTAAAGGTGGGCAAGCAATGTGAGAGGGCAGCAAGGAGGGCTTTGGGGGTACTGGGATGCATAGGGAGAGGTATCACCAGTAGGAAACAGGAAGTTGTTATCCTCTGTACAGACAGCTAGTGAGACCCCATCTGAGTACTACGTGCAGTTCTGGAGACCCAATCTCCACAAAAACATAGACAGGATGGAAGCTGTCCAGAGGAGGGCACTAAAATGGTGCAGGGTCTGCACTGGAAGACGTATGAAGAGAGACTTAAGGAGCTTAATATGTTAGCCCTGAGGAAAGGAGGGAGAGGGGACATGATAGAGACTTCAAGTACCTCAAGGAATCAACAAAGTCCAAGAGGGTAGCATCTTTCAAAAAAAGAGGTGTGCAAGAACAAGGGGGCACAATTTGAAGATAGAAGGGGGGCGGCTCAGAGGTAATTTAAGGAAGTATTTTTTCACAGAGAGGGTGGTGGATGTATGGAACAGCCTTCCAGAGGAGGTTGTGGAGTCACAAACAGTGGTGGAATTCAAGCATGCATGGGACAGTCATAAGGCAATTCTAGGGGGTGGGGGTAGGAAGAAGTAGGCTGCTGGTTAACTAGTATCTGCAGCTTATCCATCAGGTAGGGAAATGGGCATACTGGGTGGGCCAAGTGGTCCTTATCTGCTGTCAAATTCTATGTTTCTATGACAAATTGTAGACACAGACACATTCAGAAAACTGGAATCTAGTGACTTAACAGCACTCTACCCTTGATCACATCCTGGGCACTAGCTGAAAGTCTTAACAGTGGAGTGATAATGACTCACATCGAGTCTTTTGTGGGATCCCTCCCTTGAACTGCCAAATAACTGCAGCTCTTAATGAGCTGTTAATCACACCTGGCCATCTGGAACATTGAGAGAGATTAGCATGAGGACTAGAGAATGCTGAAGTAGAGAATTTTTTAACTTCATTAACAGCCATGAAAATCTGCACTATTCAAGACGGGCAAGTAGAAAATTAGCTGCACTAGCCCTGGTTAATTTGCACTAGTGTTTGGGCTAGTAAAACAATGTTAAGATCAACCCCTGCCACTAGGGCTTTCAGGCTGTAAGGATTGCACACATCTGCAGCACATGTATGTAGAGATGTCTGACGTGTCCCAGATCCCTTGTGTCTAGAAACCCTGTCAGTGGGCTCACCTCCACCACAAGGAGGCTTGCGTGGTGAAGGTCATCTCTGGCTCCAGTGGGGAGAAGAGGAAGCTCTGGAGGAGGTTCTCCTCCACAGACCACCCCAGCAGGCATCTCACCAGGGATTTGGTCACCTAAATGGCATACATTTGAGATGTGATGCTTGAGACCACAGGGCACTGAGCATCCACACAGTCATTCTCACTAAGGGGACTGTGAACTCCACTGCCACAAGTCTCCGTATGCACTGCGTGGAGTGAGTTGCACAGTTTTGCACTCCCTGAGGAAGTATACCATCTGTAAGACTGCTCACATTCTGCTGTCCGGAATGTAATGAACTGTCCACATGTATTAGTATGAAACATTTGCAATAAAGTATACCAATTTAATTAAATAAAAAAAGTTTGTGGGAGAGCTCCAACTGAGATTTGAAAGAATTCAGCAGGACTCCCATGAATGTCAGAAACTGGAAGGCAGTGGCCACTGCCTGCTTTGTCTCCTGTTTTCTGCCCGCACAGGGTTGTTAGAAGCCAGTCATCCTGGTATAGGAATACGTGTATTCCTACCTTTCTGAGGTATTCTGCAAGTAATGTGAAGCCTTTTGTAAAGACTTGCAGTGCCGAGGAAAGCCCAAAGGATAGGACTCTGGCGCCCTCCACACAGAACCACAAGTACTTGCAGTGGCTGGAATGCACCAATATGCGCTGGTACGCATCCTGCATATCCAGAGATGCTAGCCAATACCCTTGCTTCAGACAGGGTAGCAAGGATCCCGGAGAAACCTGCCCTTTGACGAAGCCTTGTGATTCAGGGGCAAAGCACTGGGAATCTGGTTGCCATGCTCACGAATCTGTTGGCACCAGTATATCCTTTCTGCATACCACTCCAATTTTATGACTGTTATCCTGCGCAAGAGTGTGCTGCTCGTATTCTACTGTCCCAGACCAACCAGCCTGAATTTTTCCCGATCCATGTACGTGTTCAAGTTTCTTGAGGTCAAGAATGTTGGCACATGTCCCCTGATTTCTTGGGTACTACGAAGTAGAGAGAGCAGAACCTTGTGTTTCGTCCTGCCTCTGACATCATTTCCACTGCCATGTTTCTTAGCAGGCCTGCAATCTCCTGTGTCAGTAGCTCTGACATGTGAGTTGACAAGGAGACCTGCCTCATGGGTGGACTGTCGCAGGTGTGTGTTCCAACAACTCCAGGGAATACATTTCTTGAATGATCCTTAAAACCTATTAGTCCATCGACACAGATTCCCATGGACGATGAAACTGTGTGAGGTGCCCCACCACCACCACTGGGTAAGAGTGATCCGCCTAGGAGCTGCTGAAGAGAACATGGGGTTGGAGCTTCAGATGGTGGCTCTGACCAATTTTGGTACTAGTGATATGGCATGGAATAAGCACAAAAAAAAAAATCATAGTGGAAAGGAATGGGAGAGGAGAGAAAGAGCTGTAGATGGGGCATGGTCTGATGTAACAGTGTTGCAGGGAGAAATGGGCAGACTGGATGGGCCAAGTGGTCCTTATCTGCCATCAAATTCCATGTTTCTGTGGTTTTACCTGCACTTTCTTTTGGACTTGAGGTGGCTGGGATCTGTTTTGGGAGCCTCCCATGCCAGTGCCACTAAAGGAGTGCTTGTTATGGAAACAGCCACATCCACTCCCTCTCTGTGGGTTGGACGGAGCTGGCCTGAAAGCTTTTGAGTCATTCTGGCTTCATTAGACTCTTTAACAGGGGCCAGCAGGGCTAGTGACTGTGAAAATCCACCAGCCCCACAGACGTTTCCACTGATCCAGATGGTGTACACACTGAAGTGTTTTCATCTCCAGTACAAGCCTGCAGGGCTAGTTAAATAAAAATCTTCCTAGCCCGATACAAAATCTACCAGCATTTGGCTAGCGGGCCTGTGCCAATTTCGACCCCTGCTTTAAGAGACTGATCCATCTGCTGGCGAAACAGACAGGTGCCATCAAAGGGCACATTCATAATCTGCTGTTTGATGTCCAGAGTGAAGCCAGCAGGCCACAACCAGGAATGCCTTCTAATGCAGATACCTGCAGCTGCCAAGCAGGCTGCTGTATCAAAGAAATCCACAGAGGCTTTTAGCTGGAGACTGCTAGATACAATTCCCTATTTGAGAGTGGTACTGTTACCTCTGTGTAGATCAGTGGTGAGGCCCCACCTGGAGTACTGTGTCCAGTTCTGGAGGCCCCCATCTCTGGAAAGACATAGCTTGAGTGGAAGCAGTACAGAGGAAGGCAGTCAAGATGGTGCATGGCCTGCATCAGAAGCCCTACCAGGAAAGGCTCAGGGAATTAAATATGTACTCATTAGAGGAAAGGAGGGAAAGGGGAGACATGATAGAAACATTCAAATACCTCAAAGGTATAAATAGGGTACAGGAGGGTAATTAATATTCTACAGAGAAAAAGATGCTGAAGGCCAAGGGAACATGATATGAGGCGGGCTCAGAGGAGAAAGACATAGCTTGAGTTGAAGCAGTACACCTTTGAGGTATTTCCTGTCTCATTTCACTTATTGTGTGGTCAGTCTATCACTATTCATCTGTCTCTGCCCCTCCCTCTTCTACTGATTGATACTGATTTTTCCCATTTGCAGCTTAGTCTTTTCGCCCACTAAAGGGGTTTCCCCCAACCATTCCAAAGCTGCTCTACATCTCCTTACTCTCTACTACTCCTGGCACTCTTCCTTTATTGCTCAGCTGCTATGGGTACCTACACTCCATTACTAAGTCTTCTCTACTTCACCCTCTTGGTACAGACTTCATGCAGACTGGAGCACCTTTCCTCCACACTAGGCACCCCATCCCCAGACTACCCCACAGTGGCTCGGCCCTCCCCCACCTCGACACACCTGTGACCCCCAACACCCCCACCCTGCCAACACCCCCACTCCCTCCGCGGCCTGACCTGGACCCAGCTCTCCTCTGCCATTCCCACCCTTCGCACTTTATCTATCGCATACACCCTGATTCTAAAGCCCTCAGCTGGGAGTCGACCCAAGGGTCTCCATCGCCACCGGCCACTAACCAGAATAATTACACTGCTATTATTATTATCTGGTAATGTACACCCACACCCAGTACCTATTGCTTCCAGCCCTTCTAAACCCTGTACTGCAACTGGCCTCCGCTTTGCATCCTTAAACATTTGCAGTCTCCTAAAGAAATCTGCTGCCCTCCAGTGCTGGGTCGTTCAACATCAACCTGACATAATTGCACCGGTAAAGACTTGGCTCTCCAAATCCACCCCTGACTCTGCTATCACTCTTCCCTGGATATACCATCTACAGGGAAGACCGAGTAGGCAAACGCGGCGGTGGTTACGCACTACTCTTACGGGACTTCATTATAGGTCAGGCACTCCCAGCTCCTAAACTTGATTATGGAGCCCAAGCCCTCGCCTTAAAAATCGAACCTGACCCCGCCTGAGGCCCTCTCTTCCTCACGGTCTCCTACGTACCTCAGAGGAATCAAAACCAAGCGGTCCAGTCCCTCATTGACTATCTCACATCTCTCCCTCACAAAGTGGAGCAAGTCATCCTAGGTGATCTCAATGTTCTCAATGTTAACTGGCTTGCCTCCACTGCCTCTCATATAAGGGACTCCTTTGCTGCCCTGGATATGTCCCAGTTAGTCACCCAGCCCACCAGATTCAACCACTCTACTGGCACCAGCACTCTCCTAGATGTTGTTATATCTAACCGACCCTACAAAATCCGGGATGTCACTGTCCTCCCCAACTCTCTTAGTGATCATTTCCCAGTCCTCTGTCTCTGGTCATCCTCCACTCTGAAGCCAGTGTCCCAGGCCACTCTATGCCACCGTTTAACGCCCCGGCGGCCTCAGGAAATTAAAACAATACCTAGCCCAGCTAGACTGGTCCCCATCCAGCCCCTGACATTGACTCAGCTCTGACCACTTCACAAATGCCTTCTGTAAGGCTTGTGACCTTTTCACCCCCTCACCAGGATCCGCTCCAAAAAATGCAATGCTCCATGGATCACCCCACCCCTCCTCCAGAGACTCAAAAACAGAGATAATCTCTGGCACATTGCTGTAGAATCTGGAAAGGCGTCTGACAGACAGGCCTACAATGCAGAACGCAATAAGTGCACTTGGGCCATTAGGCGGGCCAAGGCAGAGCACTACCAGACCACCCTCACTTCCACTTGGGGTTCAGCCCGGACCTTCTGGGATAATATGAAAGAGCTAAATGGGAAGTTCCGCCACCCCACCATCTCAGCTCTCCATCAATAGCACCCCACCACAGATCCACCCTCATAGCCGATTGCCAGAACACTGCCTTCTCTGACCTAAGCTCGGTCCTCCCAGCAGCTTCTTTGACCCAATCCACACCTCTTCCTCTGGTCCTGCATCGCCCACCATTCTACCCGCGCACCTCATCCCCACAAGAAGCCAGGCCGCACCTGCTAAAAGCCTTAGGCAGCAGTAACCCCAGTAGTGACCCCCTCGACTCCAGGATCCTCCGTATGGTCTTGGATGAAGTCCTAGTCCCCCAGACTGACCTTCTAAACCGGTCTGTATGCCTGGGTCAGTTCCCAAGTGCTTGGAAAACTGCTGAAATCACACCCATACGTAAGAGTGGGGACCGATCCACCCCCAACAATTACCGGCCCATCTCCATCCTCCCCCCACCCTCTAAAGCCCTTGAAAAAGTGGTGTTGATCCAGCTCTCTGAATAACTAACCAAGTATGACATTATGTGCCCAGGGCAGCACGGTTTCTGCCCAGGACACAATGCAACCACGGCTCTCCTGGAATTCTCCCAACACCTGCATGCCGCTCTAAACTCTGGCAGCTCTTGCAGGAGCAGTATTCATTGACCCTCCAAGGCCTTTTACACTGTCTGTCATCCCCTTCTACTTGACTCTCTTCCCCCAACTTGGCTTCTCTGGTGGTCCCATTTCTTGGTTCTCTAGCTACCTCTCTGCTAGATCCCAGCGTGTCAAGATCAGCGGCTCCCTCTCCAGCACTCTTCCCATTCGCTCCGGGGTCCCTCAGGGCTCCATCCTGGGTCCAGTACTTTTTAGTCTCTACCTCAACACCCTCCCCAGCTCATGTACCAGTAAAATGCCTCTCACGCCGACGATGCAGTCCTCGTTGCCTCACATCCCAATCCCACCTCCCTCCAATTATCCCTCCAGCAAGCTTACAACCTAGCCGAAAGCTCGTTCGGAGACCGCAGACTGGTCATTAACCTAAAAAAAAAACTAAATCAGTGCTCTTCTCTCACCACCAAAATAAAGCTAAAAATAGCCCCTCTTGATTATCCCCAGCACTCTGCACCCGCTAGAACAAGTGACCACATACAAGTACCTAGGCATCACGTTCGATACTGCCCTCTCCTTCTGCACTCACATTAATGCCCTGTTAGCCACCATTAACCCTCGGATTGGCCTGTTATATCAGCACAGGGACTGCCTGCCTCAGGTTGCCCTCAGGCTGGCCATCATCTCCTCCGTCTTGTCCCTCATGGGCTATGGCTTGCGCATCTACGCTGCAGCTGACAACACTGCCCTCTCCAAAATCCAACTCTCCATCAATAAGGCCTGTAGGCTCCTGACCGGTGCCCCCAACCGAACTCACACCTGCCTTCTCTATACTACCACCAATCTTCTCAACTTTGAGGAGCGACTGCTCTACCAGACCTGCCTTCTCGATAAGAAATCTCTGCTAGGACTCTTCCCCCCGGGGGTCTCCACTTCCCTACAGCAGCCATCTTCATCCATCTCCACCCGTAGCTCTGTTAAGGCCACTTTCAAGATGCCTAGAACCAAGACCCCTCTTGCCCAGAGATCCTTCCTCTACCGAGCTCCCACGTGGTTCAACTCCCTCCCTAGCTGCATCTACAACTTGCTGAAAATTGGCTCCTTCAAAACAGTCCTTCGAAACCATATCTTTAATACCCGCTGTTGTAGGTGCAACTAACCCCCTGTTGTAACCTATAGTTCCCACCCGCCTTGCCCCCTGGCTCGACAACGTCCACTGGACAGCCTCTCCCTCCCCCAGACCTACCCCTTCCCTACTAGGTCCAAACAGGGATGTAACCCACTGTCTTCTCTGAGGACCTACTATATCCATGAGTGTAACTCACGATTTTGTAACGTTATGTAACCTAAGTAACATACAAGTTACTACATTATGTAACCTAATTGTATCTATGTTAAATTTTCCTTTCACTGCATTTGTATTGTTATCCTCTATTTTAATCTGCACTGTAATAACTGCCTTGATGTCTGCCCCCCCACGACGAGGTGCCTTTCTAAATGAGTCTCTGACTCAAAGGTTGTAAACCTGATTTGTAATGAATAAATGAATAAAAAGATGGGAGGAAGTACTTCACAGAAGGGCTGGTGGACTCTTGGAACGGACTCCCAGCAGAGGCGGTGGGTGCTAAAATGGTGGCTGGATTCAAGCAAGCATGGGATAGGTACAAGGGACCTTAGTACTGGGGGTGGAGGCCGGAGATCGAGTAGGGCCTGCAGTAGCACATTAGGTAGAAACTTTAGGGCAGACTAGGTGGGCCAATAGGTCCTTTTCTGCCAACAGCTTCTATGTTTCTGTGTAAGAGCCAGCAGCATTTCCTGTTTAGCCTCTGTGTCTGGCAGGGTGTCGGACAGGGATTGAAGCTTGCTCCAGAGGGCATACTCATACTTAGAGAAGTGACGGGGTAGCTCTCTGTCCTCATGCCAAGGGTAGCTGAGGCACAGACCCACTTGCTCATGGTGTCTACCTTGCACAACTCCTTGTTAGTGGAATGCACAGTGGCCTGCTCAGACACTGTGGCTTTACTATTCTCAACCAAAATGACAATATTGGTTACTGGCTGAGGGAAATACATAGTCTCAGACTTAGGAGCCGCATATTTTCTGTCCGCTTGTTTGAGAACAGCTGCCACAGTAGAAGGCCTCCAGCAGGCTGCCTTGGAGAGCGTCTCTAAAGTTGGCTGGATGGGAAAAAACAAGGGTGATCGGGTTATAAGGTACATAGAAGAACTCCAGATGGATGCACCTAGCCTGATCTATAGCTGCTGGCTCAAAATTCAGAGTGCTGTGCATATTTTTGTGCACAGCTTGAAATGTGAGATCCTCCTGAGGTATGGTGACAGGAACTGGGTCTGGGTTCTCTGAGCCAAAGATGGTGTTGTCCTCATAACCATCTGTAAAGATCAGGTCCTGATCCAAATCTTATTATTCTTCTGGTGAGGTAGAAGGGGACCCTAATGGATGACTACACTGCCTGTGGTCTCAGCAACACAAGCGGCACTGGATCTGGCCCCAAAAAGGGTCTCGGGAACTGGGCCGTTGATTGTGGTTCCGAGGTAGGGCCTTGGGGGCCAACCCCGGCTTCAAGGTAGGCCCTGAAAGGCCTGACATCAGCACCAGACACAGCACTGTTCATGATGCTGAGGGTCTTGTCGGCCTGGAAGGACTTGGCAGAAACACCGTGGCTGCCACTGTCCCCGGAGGGGTCCGAGGCAGCACAAGTGGAGACAGCAGAGTTGGCACCGATGATTGCCCCAGTCTGAAGACTGTAGTCAAAGTCAGTCGCACACCTAAGTCTGATGGGACCAAAGGCAGTGCCAGCTCCACCAAACTTGAAAGGGTCAGGGGCCAGCATCAGCAACGGCTCCATCAATCTTATGCTCTGAAACCAATGCTCCCTAAGAGCTGTCTAATGGCTGAACTACCCACTGGAGGTCTCTCTATTGGATGGTGAGGGGCTCAGGGATGGAGACCTCAAGCCTGTAGGCCCAGTGAGTAAAACATTCTGCACTGGTCTATCTCTGTAAAAATGTAAACTAGCCTGCAGGAAGAATACTGCCTGCAGCACAGGTGTGAGACCTACAGTAAAGTCGTTCAGAGTTGTTCTGTAAAAAAAAAAAAAAAAAAACTACGGAAAATCTACAGTTGGGCCACCGACCCCCCATGAGCGAATATAGGCCGAGATGGCCAGTAGATGCGTATTGAAGTCCTGACTGGGACAGGAAGATTAGACACTCCAAACTACACTGAACATGACCAGAGAAAGATTTAAAGCCTTAAACACCATGTGCTAAAGAACTTCCACTTTATCGAAAACGTGTGCTTGGTAATATCACTAGATAACCAGTTTTATCTCAGGGCTCAAAACCCAAAGGGATAATTAAAAGGGGGCTAAGAAGAAATGGAAAGAAGGTAGTAAGAATTGAGAAATGCTAGGCAGGAACAACAGAACAGGCTGGATGAACTTTTAGTCTTCATCTGTCCTTGCCATATATGATCGATGGTTTCCTACGCAGCCAGCAAGACAGCTGAAACTTCAGCAGACAGTGCAGCTCTGTGTCCCCAGTAGCCAGGCATGTAGCTGCAGGGAAGGGAGGTCTGGGTGCAGCAGCTGACCCTGTGACTCAGACTACAGACTCGAGCTGAGGAATAGCCCACTTCTCTGGCGGGGAAGAGTTTGCCTAACACATATTGAGCACAGCTCCAGTGTACTGCAAGCTCTTATAGGGGGTGAGAATGGACTTCAGTACATTGACCAGGACACCCAACTGGTCCAGCAGCTCCCTTGCCCTGTTCGCTGTGTGAACTGCCAGGTCATCAGAAGCTCCCTTCAGGACCAAGCATCCAGATAAGGGAACACATGCAGCTTCTTCCAAAGAAGAGTCATGGCAACTGTAAACCGTTTGGTAAATGTACACTATGCTGAGGATAAGACATAGGGCAAACTCCAACTTGAAAATGACAGCCCTCTTGACAAAACTGAAAGTTATGTACTTACCGTAACTAATGATCTTCCAAAATATCTTCTCCGTTGAGTACCAGTTATGGATCTGGGCCACAGGCATTAGGACCCCGTGGGAGCAAATCTTTTGGCCAGGGGGCCAGCAAACGGCAACTGGCTACAGTGCCTGTGCAACACCATGTGGTATTACACGCCTATCCATAACATATTCTGGCTCCCTCATTGACCTCAGTTCTGTCTGCCAAGAGAGAAGCACGAGTGGGAGAAAAACCAAGCTGGGTCTTCTGGCAAGTTAACCCAAGCAGCCCTGTATCTATACGGGCTCTGGCTAGCAGATGAAAAGGAGTAGCCAAAGGTGAGATTCCCTTACATATAAGGCAGGCACAGAAAGATCCAGTGTAAAATAAGGTAGCTAACAACAGGACTGCATTAGGCATTACACTACCAGGCAGAAATATGACTTTTTTGTTAATAGTAGTGCTACCCCGGGAGGGGGGGCAAGACAAAATAACCCACTGGTGCGATGTTTAACTGCAGAGCCCATGAGACTACAAGACCCCATTCAGTAGGAAATGTGCCATTCTCCCATGTTTCTTCAGACTTTGCTGGGTATTTTGGAACAGCATATTGCCACTATTAGGGCACAGCAGCACTAAAGCTGACAAGAAAATGAAGTGGGGGAAAGATATAATGCAAGGCATAAATTAATGTCAGAGAGTTGATTAGCGGCCTTTGTAAATCAAAATAAAAAATGATTAGCAATAAGCCAATTTTGATTAGCAGTTTTCTAAAATAGGAATTTTTACATTAAACCATTTAATTATTACTTAGAATTGTAATATACCGATAAAATAAACATTGTATACATAGTTTTGAGACTGTATTTGACATTCTACCCCCACCTCATGTACCTGGCACTGAAAATTCCCCACCAAAATGTGATTCCGCACCACCGCTGTGTCATTCCACGCCACAGGTGCGGAAAGACAGTTTGGCCAGGATTTGAAAAATGACAGCTGTTGTTCCTGAGGTGATGTAAAAAATGGTTATGTTGAAAATTTGGTGTCAAAATATAAACAAATTTCCAAAGTTACGAGTATGCGTAGTGGAAATTGCAACCATCATTTCATAGCTTTGCCATTATTACATATTTTGACCCCAAATTTTCAACATAGCCTTCTTTTGATCCCACCTCATGAACAATCTGACTGTCATTACGCAAATCCTGTCCAAAAAGTGAATTTGCCAGGTGACAGCGAAATCACCTTTTGGGCGGGAG
The DNA here is from genome assembly GCA_016271365.2 of Neoceratodus forsteri. Taxonomy (NCBI): domain Eukaryota; kingdom Metazoa; phylum Chordata; order Ceratodontiformes; family Ceratodontidae; genus Neoceratodus; species Neoceratodus forsteri. The sequence continues at coordinate 50,880,390 of CM028136.1, read as the reverse complement.
GTGGGTAATGACAGTCATATTGTTCATGAGGTGGGGTCCCCAAAAGGCTATGTTGAAAATTTGTGGTCAAAATGTCCAAAAGCGGCTGAGTTATGAATAGAAGTTGAAACCCCCATTAAAATATATTGAACCGCCTTTACCTTAGTTTCTCATATTGCAGTTGCTGATTCCAGCGACAAGACATGTCTTCAGTCGGAGAGTGGATCTCGAACCTGGGACTTGTTCAGTTGAGTGAGGATGTGTGTTTGAGGGTGTACTGTGGGGTGGTGGGTGCTGAGTGGGAGGTGGGGGGATCAGATCGGCGAGGGACTATTTTCTTTTTTGCAGGGTTTAACAAAAAAAGAAAACATTGAGGGACAGAAAAGAACGAATAATGCGGACAGAGATCACGTGGTGGTGGTGGTGGTAGGGGCTCCACTAGACACCCGGGAACAAAAACTAATGGGGACAGTGATCGGATGGTGGGGGGGGCACTTGACACCAGGGATAGATAAATAAATATAGGGCTGGGTAAGCTGATGGTGGGGGGCCGCCACTAGACACCAGGGAGAATTAAAATAATTAGGGGGACGGCCAGCTTATATGATTAGCAATCACTGCTAATAATGCTGGCAATTGACTCGTATTTCCTGATTCTTGGTTAACAAATTGTGATCAGAACCCGCTTAATTTATTCCTTGTAATACTAAGAAACTACAGCAGCAAAACGTCAGTTGTTAGTGGACATCCCTTTTCTAGGAGTTAAACACATGGGTGAATCCAAAAGTTGGAGCTGACTGCACCTTCTGAGCTCCCTAAGAGGAGGGCAGGGCACCTCAAAGCACAGGAGCTTTGCCTATCTGTCATATAGAAACATAGAAACATAGACTTTGACGGCAGATAAGGACCACTTGGCCCACCCAGTCTGCCCATTATTGGATAAGCTGCAGATTCTAGTTAACCAACAGCCTACTTCCTGCAACCCCCCCACTATAATTGCCTTATGTCTGTCCCATGCATGTTTGAATTCCCCCACTGTTTTAGACCCCACAACCTCTCCAGGAAGGCGGTTCCATGCGCCCACCACTCTCTCCGTGAAAAATAATTTCCTCACATTACCCTGAGCCGTTCCCTCTAACTTTTAAATTGTGCCCTTGTTCTTACACATCTCTTCTTCTGAAAGATGCTACCCTCCTGGACTTTGTTGATTCCTTGAGGTACTTAAAAGTTTCTGTCATGTCCCCCCTGTCCCTCTTTTCATCAAGGGTATACATATTAAGCCCTCTCAGTCTCTCTTCATATGGTTTCTGACGTAGATCCTGCACCATTTTAGTTGCCCTCCTCTGGACTGCTTCCATCCTGTCTGTGTCCTTGCATAGATGAGGTCTCCAAAACTGCACGCAGTACTCCAGATGGGGTCTCACCAACTGTCTGTATAGAGGGATAACCACTTCCCTTTTTCTACTTGTGATGCCCCTCCCTATGCATCCCAGTATCCCTGGCTCTCCTTACTGACTTCTCACATTGCTTACCCACCTTAGGTCATCTGATATGACTACACCCAGATCCCTTTCCATTATTGTTGTCGTTAGTACCTCCCCTGCTATTGTGTACTCTTCTCCTGGGTTTTTATTTCCCAGGTGCATTACTTTGCACTTCTTTGCATTGAATCTAAGTTGCCATATGTCTGACCATTCCTCCAACCTTGCCTAGTCCCTTCTCATCCTTTCTAACCCCTCTTGTGTATCAACTCTGTTACAGATCTTTGTGTCATCTGCAAAGAGGCATACCTTTCCTTCCAGACCCTCTGCAATGTCACCTATAAAGACGTTAAAGAGGACTGGACCCAGTACTGAGCCCCTGAGGTACTCCACTAGTAACCCCCCTTTTTCCAGAATGTGTTCCATTCACTATTACCTTCTGTGTCCTGTTGTGCAGCCAGTTTGCTACCCAGGCTACCACCCTGGGACCCACTCCCAGGCTGGCTAACTTGATTATTAATCTTTTGTGCGGGACTGTCAAATGCCTTGCTAAAGTCTAGGTAGGCCATATCCACAGCCCCTCCCTGGTAAATTACTTTGGTCACCCAGTCGAAGAAATCTATTAGATTCGTCTGACATGACCTTCTGTCTAATTTCTGGCTAATACATTTTCTTAATTTTCTAATGTATGCTAGTTTTCGCAGTGTTATTCTGTCTCTCTAGATGAACTCAGTCTGCTGCTCACAGAGCTGAAGTCCACAGACAGAGCTACTGTCAAGCAGAGGCATTGTTAGGATAACGAGAGATCCCAGGCCTAAGCCCTCAAAAGCTGGGACTAGGCCATAGACACTTTAATAATGCCTTTATTTCAACAGTTCTAGTGAGCAGAGGTTCGGGTCCCATATAAAAATATCCAGGGCTCAAGCCCCTGAAGTCCAGGTGTAGCAGTGCCCCTGCTGTCAAGTGGAGTTAGGGTTAAGGAAACACCCAGGAGGTGTAATGTTGCATTTAGTAGTTAACAGGGATATACCCAAGGTAGTAGGGTTGTACCCTGGGCAGGAAAAAAGGGTAAACTTTTTTTTTGTTTGTTTCTTTTCTTTGTAGTCGAGGTCCCAGCAGGGAAAGGCAAGGGTGACAAAACTCCCTGGAGTGGACATGTCTTAGCATGACCAGGTGAGCTGCCCCTTAGGCCCTGGCTCTTCTAGAGAGGGGGATAGTGGGTAGGTGTGGTACTCAATGGATAAGATATTTTGGACGATCACCACTTACAGTAAGTACATAACTTTCAAATCTTCCCAGAATTAATCGTCTCCATTGAGTCCCACTTAACAGGTCAGAATACTAAACTTCCCTATTATGAGAAGGTGCTGGGCTCACCCTGAAGGTACTCCTCTGAGTGGGGGAGAACACCTGAGGAAAGGGGCTTCTGCAGATCAGTTGAGTCCTGTGACTGGTCGGGTCGAGTCGAGTCAGGGGCTTCTGTGTTAAAGGAGCACCTGTGCTCCTCAGGAGCTAACGCCAGACCAGAGGGGAGAGTAGAAAAAGTTACTCACTGTAGTAATGATGTATATTGTGTTAATTTTGAGTAATGATGTTTCCTCTAATGGGTCCAACGGTGAGCCAATATGAAAAATGCATAATTTCTAGGGACATGGATATGTTGCTCATCCACACTTTCTGGTAGGTATCCTTGCCGCTTTAAATCTTGCCGGAAGGTCTTCAAGCTGGCTCATCCCACCCACCCGGGTGATAAAACTCTAGCTTTCACCCCATGACGCCAGATCTTTCTTACCGCTTGGAAGCTCAGGTTCCCTCCTTAACGCTCTGCGTATAAGACTGGTTCCTAATTCTTCGGTTTACCCGAAACTAAGTTTAAGGTTTTCAAGACTTCGGTCAAATATTTCCCTCGCGGCTGCGATGGACAAATCGACTCCTGGTTTCCGGAGGTGCCCATGTGGGCAGAAGATGTCTCGGACGGATCTGCACTCCATGTGCGTCTACTGCTTAGGCCTGGAGCACGACCCGCAGGCCTGCGATATGTGCTCTTCCTTCTCGGCCTATGTCCTGGAGGACTGCGCTGCCCATTTACAACTTGGGCATCCAGAGAAACGTTACCTGCCGGTGAAGTCTAAGGAGGCCCGTTTGGCGGTGTCCGTGGCGGCTGGCTCGGCCAAACAGCTCGAGCGGATGATCGCCCTCGAGGAGGAGGTGGTGCAGGCCGCATCTTCGTCTTCCTCAGCTGCGGCCTTCATCCTGCTCTCTTTGGGATCCTCCTATTCAGCTTCTTTTAAGGAGCTCTGTCAGTCCCTTTCCACCAAGTGAGAGGGGCCATCAGGACTTTCCTCTCGGTCCAAGAAGAAGGACACTAAAGGTAAGTCCCTCCGTCGATGCTCTTGGGAGTGGGAGAGGTCCCTCTCCCCGGGTAGTCGACCCTCGACTTTGGTCGATCCTTTGGCTTCGGCCACTGGCCTCATGGCGTCCCCGTCAGGTCAGTTGGCCGAGACCCCCCCCCATCGACGCAGTCAAGATTTTTCTCGACCCGTCGGACGGGTTGTCGACTGGTGAAGCCAACAACCCCCACTCCCTGGTTCCCCCGGCGGAGATCGAGGTGGCCGAGGACTTGCCTGTGCCTCCGGTTCCAGAGTCCACGGTCAAAACTGCTGAGCCGAGGGGAGAGCAGGTCTTCCTTGCCCTGCCCCAGAACCCTCCTCGGAAACACCGAGGGTCTCGGTCTCGGACATCTTCACGGTCCAGCTGATCCTGCCGGCATAGGCGGTCTCGGTCCCAGTACCGTAGTAAGCAGCATCACCGCTTGTCCTCGTCTTCCTCCTTGGACGAGGAGAGGCTTTGACGGAAGTTACGTCGGCGCTACGAGGACCTCGTGGCAACAGCTCCTTCTGTCCGGGAGCAATCCGACTTCGTCGCCTTCCCTGGCCATCAAGTGGCTGTCACCAGAGCGGCTGAAGCAACCCCTCGCCCTAGTCGAGGCGCCTGCCCCCGGGCCTGTTGCTCGACCGAAACTGGCTGCCCCACCGATTCTGGTGGAACCTCCGCCTCCACAGCCGAAATTTGGGGCCCCGACCAAGAATTCTCGGTCGGGCCAGGGCCTGCCTCATAGGCTGTCACCCTCACTCCCGACCGTCCTCGGCAGGTGGAGGGTGGCTCAGGCCCAAGGCAGCACTTTGCGGACTCATCCGAGTCCGATGACGATTCCTCCCTGTTCTCCAGGCAGGTCGACCTGGAGTCCTCCGGAGGTCAGTCGCTAGACGATAGCCCATCGTCCTTCATGGGTTTGCTTAGGCTCATCTCGGAGTCCACTGGGATGCAGCTCAAGCCCGTATCCAGGTGGGCCAAGTATCCCCTAACAAAGATATTGGACAGAGGGGATTCACCCACAGAGGCCTTTCTGGTGGCCGAGGCCATTGTCGGCCCGGCCTTGGAGCTCTGGCAGCGACCTGCTTCCTGCCCTGCGCCTTCAGCCAGGATGGCGAGGAAGTACGCGGTCCCTACCGGTTCCCTGTCGGGTTTTTCGGAACACCCCTCAGCCGAGGGGTTGGTTACCGACAGCGTCTTCCGACGTGTCGGAAGCGCCAGGGGCGTGGACAAGCCTCCCGACAAGGAGTCCAAGAAATTGGACTACGCCGGGCGCAAAGTCTACGCTGCGCCCTCCCTTGGCCTTCGTCAGGCCAGCTCGGCCGTGCTGATGGCACACTTCTCTCACGCCCTGTTGGTCTCCCTGGATGAGGTAGTCCCTCATCTCCCAGCTGACTTGCAGACCACGGTCAAGCAGGTGCGGGACCAGGGCAGGGCAGTGGCCAAGCAGCAACTTCAGACTGCTCTGGACATTGGCGACTCATGTGGCAGGTCAGTCGTGGCCGCAGTGGCCATGCGCCGTCGGGCATGGCTGAGGATATCCACCTTCACAGCGGATACCCAGCACAAGTTGGCGGATGTCCCTTTCTTGGGGACCGACCTCTTCGGCCCTGGAGTGGAGGGTCACCTCCAGAGGATCGAAAAGTCCAATGCCACTCTGGACTCTGTCTCCTCCGCCCAGAGGGACAAGGGCCTCAGACCACAACCCAAGCCCTTTCGTCCGTCTGCGCTCACGGCACGTCCGGCCCAGCAGCATCAGGGCCAGCAGGCTCGCACTTGGCATCCCAAAGCCAAGCCTGCGCCTCCTCTTCCAGGAAGCAGGGAGGCAAAGGCCCAGGAGGCCCCTCGGCTGGTCCCTCCTCCAAGCCTGCCCAGTGATGGGTTGAGGGGTGTCGCCCCCAACCTCGTCACTCCACCCTGGGTTCCCCCCGTGGGGGGACGGCTCCGCTACTTCCTTTCCACCTGGTCCGCTATCACCACGGACTGGTGGGTGCTGGAAGTGGTAGGAAAGGGCCTGCCTCTGGAGTTCGAGCAGGCCCCGCCCTTCTGAGCCGTCGCCCCCTTGGGGGGCCTCGGGGTCTGCAGCCTCGTTGTCGGCTCGCCGAGCCAACATCCCTCTGCTCCTCAAGAAAGAGGTGATCAGAGAGGTGGCGGACCTTCCCTCAGACCTGAGGTTTGTGTCCAGGTACTTCCTGGTCCCAAAGCGGACGGTGGGCTGGCGCCCCATTTTCGGCTTGCATGACCTGAACAGGTTCCTAAGGTCTCGGACCTTCAGGATGGTCATTGTGGCTCAGATAATACCATCCCTGGAACGAGGCGTGTGGTTCTGTTCTCTGGACCTACAGGACGCGTTCTTTCACGTCCCTATCTGTCCGTCTCACCAGAGATTCCTTCGCTTTCGAGCGGAGGGATCCCGTTACGAGTTCCGAGCTATGCCCTTCGGCCTTTCTCTTGCTCCCAGGGTCTTCACCAAATGCATGGCAGTGGTGACAGCATTCCTTCGGCACCGAGGGGTCCGGGTGTACCCTTACCTGGATGATTGGCTGATAGCGCCCCTCCAGGCGGAGGTGGAGCGGTCCAGAGATGTGGCCCTCCAGGTTTGCTCTCAGATCGGCCTTCTCATCAACGAGGCCAAGTCGGAACTCGGGCCGAAGCAGGTGATGCATTTCATCGGGGTAGAGCTCGACTCTCTTCGAGCCAGAGCACGACTCCCGGCGGACAGAGCCGAGGTTCTTTCCTCCTTTGCCCAGTCATTTCTGGTTGGGCAATCGCGCCCTGCCCGGGACTTCCTGCGCCTCCTGGGTCTCATGGCAGCCTGTACCAGCGTGGTCCGTTGGGCCTGCTGGCACATGTGTCCCCTTCAGTGGGGATTGGCTAACCAGTGGTCAGAGCGCTGCGATCCATTGGACCAGCTAGTGACGGTGACCCAGGGGATGTGGAACGCTCTCCAGTGATGGACCGTTCCAGTCCATTTGCAGGTGGGCATCCCGTTTGTCCGCCCCGAGCCGACGGTGTCTCTATCGAGCGAAGCTTCTCTGATGGGTTGGGGTGCCCATCTGGGGGAGCACAGAGCGCACAGCCTCTGGTCCCCTCGGGAGTCCCGATGCCATATCAACCTGCTGGAGCTTCGGGTGGTCCGTCTAGCCCTCACCACCTTTGCTCCGTTTCTACGGGGTCAAGTGGTTCAGGTCCAGACGGACAATACCACGACCATGTACTACCTAAACCGCCAGGGCGGGACACGCTCCATGTCTTTGTGCAAGGAAGCTCTCCGCATTTGGTCACTCGTGCGCAGCCTGGAGGCGGATCTCCTAGCCATCCATGTGGCAGGAGCCTCCAACACTCTGGCCAATGCCCTAAGCCGGATAGGGGCTGTGTCCCACGAGTGGTCTCTCCTGCCGGAAGTAGTACAAGATCTGTTCTCCCACTGGGGCACACATCAGGTGGACCTGTTTGCCTCCAGGGAGAATGCTGAAGCTGAAGCTGTTTCATGCCCGCCTCCCTCAGCAGGGTTCGCTGCAGGGGGATGCCTTCTCGAGGCCGTGGACCCCGGGCCTCTTCTACGCCTTTCCCCATTTCCCTTGATCCACAAGGTGCTTCTCAAGACGAGGAGGGACAAGGCGCAGGTGATTCTGATAGCCCCAGACTGGCCGCGCCAATGCTGGTATCCAGATCTCCTCAGCCTCAGCTCCAGGCTCCTGAGGCAGCTTCTAGCTCATCCGGACCTGTTATCAGTCAGTCAGGGGAAGGTGTTCCATCCGGACCTTCAATCCCTGCACCTGACGGCCTGGTTCCTGAGCGGCTAGAATTCCAGGCCTTAGGTCTTTCCGACGAGGTCCTCAATGTAGTTGAGGCGTCCCGTAAGGAGTCAACCAGAAAATGCTATGCCTTCAGATAGAAGAGATTCTCCATTTGGTGTCAGGGCAAGGACCTGGACCCTTCCTCCTGTTCCTTGGCAAGCATCTTGGACTACCTATGGTCCCTATCTCAGCAACGGCTTAGGTCGACGACCCTAAAGGTGCACCTGGCAGCCATCTCTGCTTACCGGGCGCAGACCGGGAAGCAGTCGGCGCAGGAGTCGGTGGTCGGGCGCTTTTTCAAAGGCCTGGATCACATATCCCCTCCGGTGCGTGAACCTCCACCTCCGTGGGATCTACTGCTGGTATTGGCAAAGCTCATGGGCAAGCCATTCGAATCAGTGCACAGGTGTGACATCTCTCACCTGTCATGGAAGACCACCTTCTTGGTGACTATCACATCAGCCAGAAGGATGGGAGAGCTCCAGGCGCTTTCCATAGAGTCTCCTTACCTGGTCTTCCACAGGGACAAGGTTGTCCTGCGCCCCAACCCGAAATTCCTTCCGAAGGTGGTGTCGGCGTTTCACCTTAACCAGGTGTTGACTCTGCCAGTGTTCTACTGCAGTCACACCTCGGAGGCCGAATATAGGCTCCATACTCCGGACCTTAGAATGGCACTTGCTTACTATAAGGAGCGCACGGCTGAAGTTCGGGGAGAGGTTCGCCAGCTGTTTGTCACCTACGCTGAAGCCGCACCTGGCAGACCTGCAGCAAAGCGGACGATAAGCAGGTGGGTCACCTCCTGCATAGATCTCTGCTGTAGGTTGGCAGGCATGGAGCCTCCCAGAGGGATAAGAGCTCATTCTGCCCGCCATACTGCTGCATCGGTAGCTGCTTCCAGGGATGTCCCTATTCAGGATATCTGCAGGGCTGCTACTTGGAAGTCGGCACATACCTTTATAACCCACTACCACATCGACCTTGAGTCACGCCGGGATGCTGGTTTTGGGGCCTCGGTTCTCCAGTCTCTATTTCCTAAGTAGGGGGTGTGCGCCTTGCCTCCCTCCTCCCGGAGAACTGCTAGGAGTCTGCCAGAAAGTGTGGATGAACAACATATTCATGTCCCTAGAAATACAGGTTACTCACCTGTAACAGGAGTTCTAGGAATGGTATATGTTGTTCATCCACACGACTCACCCGACCTCCCCGGCTTCGACGCACAACCTGAGCTTCCAGCGGGCCAGATCTGGCGTCATGGGGCGGAGCCGAGAGTTTTATCAGCTCGGTGGGTGGGAGGAGCCAGCTTGAAAACCTTCCGGTAAGATTTAAAGCGGCGAGGATACCTGCCAGAAAGTGTGGATGAACAACATATACCATTCCTAGAACTCCTGTTCAAACAACATGAAGTCTTGCTATATTCTGACATATGCAGTGAGTCCCAACCTTCCAACTGCTCCGGAGAGGAAAGAGTTAACTTTCCATGCCAGGCATGGAACGCTGAGCTCGAGGTCGGTTGAAACTCCGTCTGTTGTTATTCAAACTCAAACCGTCAGATTCTTTACTCCGCCTCACTGAACAGTCGCTCTGGAGATTTCTCCTTCTGCTCGGTTCATTTTGTCGGTAAAAGTATTGTTTTTCTCGGTTTTCGACCGAATTTAAACCGCAACCGGTCGGTTCAGACTCTGTGGTATCGTGAGTACTAGATAGGTTTTACATTTATTCTTCTGTGTGGAACTTGTAACGTTTTATCGGTTCGGTTTGAACCTATCAGGTTGTTTAAAATATCTTAATCTGTGATTTAGAGTGTGGTTACCGGTTCTTATCGGTTGTAAAAAAAACGGATTTTATTACGTTTTTTTCCACGACCCGTGACACGGTTGGGAACCGATAAGAGGGTCTTACCTGGCAGATTGCCATAAACGGGTAAGTTTGGATAGGACTGGCACTATGTCTGAGAAACCCAAAAGAAAAACCAGGCCCACTGGGTTTCAACACTGCAGTGTGTGTGGGGAAGCCTTTGCCAAGGCTGATCCCCACACCACCTGTGTTTATTGTCTGGGGTTTGACCACCTCAATGCAGACTGCCAGATTTGTAAAAAATTATCCTGGAGCTACCCTGGAAAAAAGAGTTGGTAGGCTTAGGGAAAGGTAGGCCAAAAAGGCTGCTGAACCGGATGGCCAGCCCGGTTCGGTTCCAACTGAACCAGAGGGAGTGCCCTCTGACCAGGGCGAGACTTCTTCGGGCAAAAGGAGATCCGACTCTGAAAGATCGGTCCCAGCAAAAAGGACTAGGAAATCAGCTGGTGTGGAGCCAAAACTTTCCTCTCCAACCGCTGAAGAAATAGCCAAGGAGATTCAAATTGTCCAGTCGCTTTACCCGGTTCCGACCGAACCGGCACCATCAGGTAAGCATCCGGTTCAGCCGGTTCCACCGGTTCAAGAGTATGATTTAGAGGAATTTTATGAACCGGAGGAGGGGGAAGAGGAGTATGAGGAGAGTGAATGTGGATATGAAAGTCTGGATGTGCCCATTGACCCGGACATCTCCCCAGACAGACCTTCAGGAGTGTCTCATCCTAGGCCTTCTGAGTCCCCTTCTCATTTTACCTTTTATAAAAAGGTTGCTGAAACCCTCCAGCTCCCTGTGGAGGAAGCTGTGGATGACCAAGAGGAGCCTGACTATGTGGAAATGATGGATATCCCAGAGTCTAGAAGACTGTCTATTCCCTTGCATAAATCTTTTGGGAAACAGACATTTAAAATTCTAAAAACTCCTCACACTATATCTCCTGTGGATAAAAGAATGGACAAGAGGTATACACTGTCAGGCTCTGACACGGAGTTCCTTTCACAACAATGCAGCCATGTTGGGGTAGTGCAGGCTGCAGCCTGTGACAAGGCAAATATTCCCTTGGCTTCACACCCCCCGGACAAGGACTCCAGGAGGATTGATGCCATGGCAAAGAAACAGTACATGGCAGCATCCTTGGGACTCAGACAGGCAAATTATATGGCTTATGTTGCTAGATATCAGAAATCTAGATGGGGCACTGTTATGGCTCTAGCAAAACAGGTCCCTGGCCAGCTTGCCAAGGAGCTGGAGCAGGTGGCTGCTGATGGTATTGAGGCATCCAAGGTGTAATTCCATGCTGCAGTGGACTCAAATGATGTATTATCAAGAGTCATGGCTACATCTGTGGCACTTCGCAGAATGGCTTGGCTCAGATGTACTAGCCTGTCACAGGATACCCAGACTAAGGCCATGGATTTTCCTGTTGTGGGTAATTCTCTGTTCAGGGAGCAGACAGAGAATTACATGAAGAAAATGGATGAGTATAGGACCACCTATAGGAGTGCTCAGGCCAAGGAAAGGCAGGCCACTCCTCAAAGGCAGCTTTCCAGGGGCAGGGACAGGCCTTTTCATATGCCTTTTTACCAAGCCCAGGCCTCCTCTTCTGCTTACGCCCAGAGGGGGTTCTTTAGAGGGAGAGGCAGACGGGGTACAAGCAGGCCTGCTTCCACCCCTCAGCCCAAAGCCCCTGCCAAGCAGGCGCCCTGATGGGGTTGCCAGGGCCGATTCTCGGCTACCTGTAGGGGGCAGGCTGGCTTACTTTGTCCAGGACTGGGAGTCTCTAACATCAGACAGGTGGGTCCTGGAAGTAGTAAGCCAAGGACTGGTTCTCAGCTTCAAAAAATTTCCAAAGCTGAGAATCAGATCCTTTCCACCTGCAAATCCTTCAGAGGCACTTGCCCTAGAGGCAGAGGTCTCTTCCCTCCTGGCTCTGAGCTGTGGATAGGGTTCCACCCCTACACCAGGGCAAAGGACTGTACTCCAGGTACTTCCTTACCCCAAAAAAGACAGGAGAATGGCGGCCCATCCTGGATCTCAGATATTTAAACAAGCACCTTTTAAAACCAAAATTCAAGATGGTGACTCTGGGAATTATTCTACCCTCTCTAAGGCCAGGGGACTGGCTAGTGTCCCTGGACCTCAAGGATGCCTGCTTCCATATTCTCATCTGAAGCTCCCATCGAAAGTACCTCAGGTTCAAGCTGCCCTCAGGCCATTACCAGTTCAGAGCAATGCCCTTTGGCCTCACCTCTGCTCCAAGGGTATTCACAAAATGCCTGGCAGTAGTAGTTGCTTTTCTAAGAAGGCAGAACATTGCCATTTTCCCTTACCTGGACGACTGGCTCATAGTAGGCCAGTCCCCAGAGCAAGTCAAGTTAAATCTGCAGAAAACCCAGCAACTGCTCACCACTCTAGGTTTCCTTCTGAATCTTTCAAAGTCAGTTCTAGAACCTGTCCAGCTCCTCACCTTCTTAGGCGCAGAGCTGAACACAGAAAAAGCCAGAGCCTTCCTTCCTTTGGACAGGGCAAGGACCCTGGTCTCTCTGGCCTCCTCATTCACCCTACAGGTGTCTCGACCAGCAAGGCATTTTCTACAGCTCCTAGGGCACATGGCTGCTTCTACAGCAGTAGTGCAGGGAGCAAGGTTTCAGATGAGGGACATCCAGTTCCATCTGAGAGCCTTTTGTTCTCAAAAGAAAGACCCTCTAACCAAATTGATCCCAGTTACTCGAACCCTGATCCAGGCACTACAGTGGTGGCAGGATCAGAGCAATCTGAGACAAGGGGTTCCTTTTGTCACTCAGTCTCACTCCTTAATCCTTACTACAGATGCATCCCTCTTGGGGTGGGCAGCTCACATGGGCGACCTCACCACCCAGGGGTTGTGGTCCCCTCAGGAATCTCTGCTCCACATCAACTTGTTGGAACTCGGAGCAGTTTTTCTAGCACTTCAAGTTTTTTCCAAATCTGTTCAGAACAAAGTTGTACAGGTCAGAACAGACACCACCACCACCACAATGTGGTACATCAACAAGCAAGGGGGCACTCGGTGTACGGCCTTGTGCACCGAAGCAATGAAGTTGTGGTCTCTGCTTTACTCCCTGAACACCTCCCTGACGGCAGTTCACGTCCCAGGCAAGGACAATGTCCTGGCAGATGCTCTCAGCAGGATTTCCCAGGGCCATCACGAGTGGTCTCTGAACCCCCTGGTTTTGGAAGTAGTATTTTCCAGATGGGGCACCCCGCAGATAGATCTTTTTGCAGCCCCAGACAATCACCAACTTCCCTTTTGCTGCAGGCCCCCAGTGTTGGGCTCAGTCCCTCTGGATGCCCTAGTTCTCAATTGGGAAGGGAGGTTTCTCTATGCCCCCCATTCAAAGTGCTAGTCAAAATCAGATCTCAACCCTGCAAGATGTTCCTGATTGCTCCAGATTGGGCCAGGCAACCCTGGTATCCACTCCTACTGTCCTTAGCAGTCCATCTTCCCCTGTGTCTTTCCAGGAATTACAACCTGTTAACCTGTGCTCAGGGGAGGGTTTGGTACCCAAACCTCAAATCTCTCAATCTCAAGGCCTGGCTCTTGAAGAGTTAGAATTTGCTAATTTACACCTCTCCCAAGGTGTAATGGATATCCTGAAGGCTTCTAGAAAATCTTCCACCGGGGCTACCTATAATTCCAAGTGGAAAAGGTTTTCCATATGGTGCTCTGAAAGCATATTTCCCCAGAATCTGCTGATTTGCCTACAGTCCTGGATTATATGGTCCACCTAAATACCTTGGGGCTGAGGCCAGCTACCCTAAAAGTGCATCTGGCAGCTGTCTGCTTTTATTTCAGCAGGTAAGCCCTCCTCTCTTTCAGCTCACCCTGTATTCTCCAAGTTTTTTAAGGGATTGCTTCACACCAACCCTCCTTTCAGGGACCCTGCTCCCGCCTGGGATCTCAATGTTTGCATTGCTCAGCTTATGCAACCTCCCTTTGAGCCCTTGTCTTCAGCAGAGCTTAAGTACTTGACTTGGAAGACTGTGTTTCTGGTAGCCATCACTTCTGCCAGACGCATAAGTGAGTTACAAGCTTTGACAGTGGAGCCTGATTTTATCTCCTTTCATAGAGATAAGGTGGTCCTCAGGACTAACAGGAAGTTCTTGCCTAAGGTGGTTTCAGATTTCCACCTTAATTGATATCTCTTCCAGTTTACTTCACTGAGCATTCCTCCTCTGGTGAGAGGAGGCTGTACAGCTTAGATGTGAAGAGAGCCCTTAGTTACTACATAGAGTGTACCAAGGGTCACAGGTTTGACTCCCTCCAATTGTTTCTCACTTATGGGGAGTTTGCTAAAGGGAAGCCTGTCACTAAAAGATCCATTGCCAGGTGGATTGTCTCTTGTATCCAATTTTGTTATGAAAAACTGGGTAAGGTTCCCCCCTCAGGCCTGAGGGCTCACTCTACCAGAGGTACAGCTGCTTCCCTGGCTGCTGCCAGGGACATCCCTGTTCTAGAGATATGTCAAGCAGCTACCTGGAAAACAGTTCACACCTTTACCAAGCATTACTCCCTGGACATCCAGGCGGGAGTGATGCTCGGTTTAACACACCACCTGTGCTTCAGAGCCTATTTCCTAAATAGGTTCTGTCCCTCCTCCATGGAGGTACTGCTTGTAGTTGCAGATATAAGTCAGAATATAGCAAGACTTCATGTTGTTTGAAGAAAAATTACTCACCTTAGCAATGTTGTTTCTTCTAATGGAGTCTTGCTATATTCTGACCTCCCCCCAGCCTGCCCCTCGCAGAACCTTTGTTTTTGGGATGTGGGTGGGCAGTGCAGTGTTGGCACTTAGTAGATGCCCACTTTGTTGTTTTTCACCCTTCCTTTCTTGGGGTGACTTGGTGTTGTGTTTTTCATTTTTTGGGTCTCCTGACTTGAGTCTTTGTTTTGGGACCAAAAATGTGTTCTTATGTTTAGTAGCCATTTGGCTAGTGTAGGTTTACAGCTTCCACACAGGACCTCAGTGAGTTTAGCTCGTAAAGATCTGACGGTTTGAGTTTGAAGAACAGACAGAGTTTCAACCAAGCTTGAGCTCCGCGTTCCATGCCTGGCATGGAAAGCTATTTCCTCTCCGGAGCAGTTCGAAGGTTGGGACTCACTGCATATGTCAGAATATAGCAAGACTCCATTAGAAGAAACAACATTATTACGGTGAGTAATTTTTCTTACAGGTGAGTAACCTGTATATCTCCTCTCTGCCTCGGAGTTGGAATGGTGTTTTGGAATCAGAACTCCATGCAAATGCTGCTGTGTGGTGGTGCTCAGTCTACTGTTCTAATGTCAGATTTGTGCTGAAGAACAGAAGGGAACAGTGCTAACTAGCTAAACTGCAATGCTTGTAAGTAAGCTAAATAGCAAAAAATAAGCAGACTTAACATCCATTTTAAAGTGTTTAAGTAAATATAAATATTTTAAAATACTATCTATCTCCAGTCCCCCCCACCTCAGTACGTCATCATAATTGTGACCTCATTGACTGTGATATCACAGGAGACTGCCCTGGCAGCTACCGAGTGGCTGCTCCTAAGCAGCAGTAGTCATAGTCATAGTTGGTGAGGACACGATGCTGATGATGTAGTGGGTGAAACAGAGCTAGAAATGTTCGTTGCCAGACAGAGTGCTGTTCCACACAGCACACCTACTAACATCGGGTAATCAATCTTGTATTAACATTAGATAAATAATTTTCTGTTTAACGAAAGGGAAAAGAAAAAGATTCTCAGATATAAAAGGTAATGGTTGACTGCTTTTAAAAACTAACATTAGTTGCAGGCAGTACACTAGCTCTTTAAATCCATATTTTAAGAACCGTTTTCTGATTAGATTCTGGAAGGGAAGGTAGGGATGGAGTTATATTGGCTCACTATTGAACCCATTAAGTAAGGAAGCAACCCATGACAGGGTGTGCGTTTATTGGGGATTAATCAATACCTTGGGTGCGTTGTGAGGCACAAGGCTGCAGGCCGAGTGTCCTCATAGCATCCAGGGTGTTGATTAATCCCCAATAAACGCACACCCTGGAGTGGGTTACTGCACTTATAACATGGGCCAAATTTGGAGACATTTGCACACAAACTTTTTTTATAACACACAAAATGTGGGAACTACTTAGTGTTTTTCCATTGCTTTTGGCTTTGGAACCACAGTTTTCTGTGTTCTGCAACAGTAAAAATAGTTCACAACACACAAGTTTGTGGTGAACAGGCCACACATGATTAAATCAAGGAGCAGCTGGTGCTTTGTATTCTGCTGTCTACACTACACAGGGTGGTGTATTTCTGTATTGCTATTCTGTCCTCAGACTGCATACATATATCATACCTCTCAACCTTTTATCACCCAAATGTGTGACAAGATGTGTGACAAATGGACAAAATGTGTGACACACCATCAAATATGACATTGTAAGTTCAGAATACTGTGGAAATAAGTGCACTAATGTTTATAATATTTGTTGATAACCTAGTGTCTTATATTAATATACATTTCTGCTTTAAAGTCTCAGTGGTCAGTGTGGAATGTCACCTTCTTAATGTGGAACAGAGGGTATCTGAGAGATAAAATGAGTGACGTACCTCGTAATGTGTGACAGTTGAGAGGTATGACATATATACTTTGTTTTGGGGGGCCACTGCATTTCTCAACTTGCACACATAGACTTGCATTTTTTGTCCATCTCCCTCACTGTGCCATGCTGTGCCTCTGTTTTGTATGTACTGCGGGTACTTACTTGCACATGTCATGCATTGTTTGATGACGTGCGATTCCATTCTCCATACCAGGCAGGACCTGATGCAGTTCTATTCCGGTCAGCTACACACTGTTACTGTGCACAGTATGACCGGTGTAAATGACCAGAGCACTGCACATCGGAGAGACAAAACAGCTATTTTGCACACACAGAGGAAACATTTCTGTGTTGCATTACTCCGTCTGTGTGCGTCTGTCATAGTCTGCTCGGTTGCAGGGTTACGCAGTGGGATGTAAGCAGCGTGGTCAGCTGCTGTCACGGGAAATCTTGAGCTGTCGGGTTTCTGGGAAGTCCAAACTACAGCACACAACTACTTACATTTGCAGTCCATGGCACTAGCTCGCCACTGTAGCCGACTGGGCTGCAGACATGGGAGCACAGCACACAATGGGCTGGATATTCAAAAGGGTTGCGCCATGCGCAAGTCCAAAATTGCGCCATTCTGCCATATTCAGCAGGAGGCAGTTGCGCCCCCCCAAGTCATGCTGAGCAACAGCTCAATGCTAATGAAGGCATGCTCAACCGAAGGGGGAGGAACCATGCATAAACTGCACAGCCCGATATTCAGCGGGCTGTGGAGAGTTGTGCAGGCGCAACCCCAACCTGCGCCTGCACAACTTTGAGCAAAAAAAAGAGAGCTGAGGGCCACCACAGGTGAGCTGCCGCATTGCAGGGCGCAAGACAGCAGCTGCCACCTGTGGGTGGCCCCGACTCTACTCCCTATGCCCCTGCAGCCCAATCACGGGCATAATAACCCTCCCCAACTGCCCCGATCGTGGGCATAACTGTTGAAATCCCCTCCCGACTGGCCTGATCTGGGCATAACTATTGAAATCCCCCTCCCCGACTGGCCCAATTGTGGGCAAACCGTAGTAACCCCCTCCCCCACTAGCCCGATCGTGGCATACTAGAGTCCCCCAAAGAACAATATCCCTGGTGGTCTAGTTCACCGCGAAGCCCGATCGTGGCATTAGAGTCCACCTCTTTCAAGAACAATATCCCTGGTGGTCTTGTGGACCGTGAAGCCCATCGCGGGCATTAGAGTTCACCCCCATGTCCAGGTAGCCTGGTGATCTAGTGTCCCCACCCCACCCTCCCACGGAGCCCCTCCTCCCCCCCATCAGCCGGCAGGCAGCAGCACCTTCCTCGACTTGCCGATGATTGCTCAGAAATGTTCAGAGCAGAGCAGTAATGGCAGCTCATACCGCAGAGCGGCAGAAGTTCAGATATGTGAATGAATCATTCACATATCTGACTGCCTTAGGCCGGGGAGGGGCTGCACGCCCACTGGCTCTGCTCTGGAACCATCGGGCGGCAGCCCCACCGAGCAGTCAGTCGGCGGGCGCAGGCGGCAGGCAGGTGGTGCCGCCCGCTGGCTGATGGGGTGGGGAGCGGGTGGAGCTCCGTGGGAGGGTTGGGTGGGGCCACCAGATCACCAGGCTACTTGGAACTGGGGGTGGACTCTAATGCCCGCGATCGGGAGGGGGTTACTACGGTTTTGCCCGCGATCGGGCCAGTCGGGGAGGGGGATTTCAATAGTTATGCCCGTGATCGGTTGCAGGGGTGCCGTCCCAACGCAGTCGCTAGATCGGGCGCACCTGCATGCTAATGGCATGTAAATGGGGTATAGTAGATGCAAATGGCCCCCGCGCCTTGCATGAATTATGGCCCCATTTACATGTCACCTTTTGAATATCGGAAATTTGCGCATGGCGCAATGGAACTTGCGCCACCGCATCTTGAATGCTCCACTCTGACCACTTGCAGTGGCGCAAGTTCCACTGCGCCATGCACAGTGGCTGTGGCTGGGGGGTGATATTTAAAGGAGTTGCTCAATAGCGCAGCTCCGTTGAATATCGCCCCGGCCACACCCCAGCGCAGCTATTTTGAGCAGCACAAGGGCTTGCACCACAGAATGGCGCAGTTTGAATATCCCGCCCAGAGTGTGTGTGTGTGTGTGTGTGCTTTCTGTGTCTACTCTTGGGATCTTGAACACGATCAACAGCTTTGTAACTTGCAGAATATCTCCAGGCATATCTTTGCTTACTTGCTCCGTGTCTCGTATATACTGTGGCTAGGACCTTCGAGGTCCACTGGGGGTGGGAGGGACTGTGCCTTAGGTGCAGAAACAATGGCTGACTTTCAGAATTTTTCACTGTCTGCATTCACTAATTTTGTGTACTCCTTGATCTTTGTCTCTGGGGACTGTTCACCAGAAACA
Organism: Neoceratodus forsteri; assembly: GCA_016271365.2. Classification (NCBI taxonomy): domain Eukaryota; kingdom Metazoa; phylum Chordata; order Ceratodontiformes; family Ceratodontidae; genus Neoceratodus; species Neoceratodus forsteri. Next base: position 50,861,893 of record CM028136.1, on the reverse strand, counting down.
GATACTGTTCGTGTATGAGGAAATAATGAATGGTCACCTGCTGCATCTTGACCAGTCAACTCGCAGACAACTAGGTGCCCATGTTATAAGAAGCATTCTAGGGACATGGATATGTTGTTCATCCACACTGTCTGGCAGGTATCCTTGCCGCTTTAAATCTTGCCGGAAGGTCTTCAAGCTGGCTCCTCCCACCCACCCGGGTGGTAAAACTCTTGGCTCCGCCCCATGACGCCAGATCTTCCTTACCGCTTGGAAGCTCAGGTTCCCTCCTTAACGCTCTGCGTATAAGACTGGTTCCATTCTTCGTTTTCCGAATTTAAAAGTTTTTTGCATTATAGACTTCGGTCTTCTATCCCTAGCGGCTGCGATGGACAAATCAACTCCCGGTTTTCGGCGGTGCCCTTGCGGGCAGAAGATGTCTCGGACGGATCCGCACTCCACGTGTGTCTACTGTTTAGGCCTTGAGCATGACCCGCAGGCTTGCGACCTGTGCTCTTAATTCTCAGCCTACGTCCTCGAAGACCGTGCTGCCCATTTACAACTGGGGCGCCCCGAGAAACGTTTTCCTCTGGTAAAGACAAAAGAGGCCCGGTCGGCGGTTTCCGCGGCGGCGGGCTCGGCGGATCAGTTAGAGCAGATGATCGCCTCAAGAGGAGGCGGCGTAGCGTGATCTTCCTCGACCGCGGCATTTATCCCGCCTCCTGGGTTCCTCTTACACAGCTTCCTTTAAGGAGTTTTGTTCTGTCCCTCTCCACTAGAGGAGAGTGACCAACGCCTGCTGGACCTTCTTCTCGGTCCAAGAAGAAAGACAAGGGTAAGTCCTCCATCGACGCTCTTGGGAGCGGGAAAGGTCCTCTCCCCGTTGCTGTCGGCCATCGACTTCGGGTCACTGGTCTCACGGTGTCCCCGCCAGGTCAGTTGACCAAGACCCCGCCGACGCAGTCGAGATCTTTTCACCCGCTGGACGGTTGTCGACCGCAAAGTCGGAAACTTCTCCTCCTGCCCCCGGTGGAGTTGAGGATGCCATGGGCTTGCCAGTGCCTCCGGTTCCGGAGCCCTCGGGCGAACCCTCCCAGCTGAGGGAGGAGCCGGTTCCACCCGTGCCCTCCCCACACCGTCCTCGGAAAGGCCGAGGGTCTCGGTCTCGGACTTCTTCGCGGTCCAGCCGATCCCGCCGTCATAGGCGGTCTCGGTCTCGGCACTGCGTAAGCGGCGCCACGCCGCCTTCCTCCTTGATGAGGGAGGCTTCGACGTAGTTATGTCGACGATACGAGGACCCTGGTGGCAACAGCTCCTTCTGACCGGGAACAAGCCGATGCTGTCACCGAGCGCTGAAACAACCCCTCGTTTACCCGAGGAGCCTGTTCCCAGGCCAGTTGTTCGGCCAAACCAGCTGCCCCTAACCGATTCTGGTGGAACCTCCGCCTCCACAGCCGCTGTTTGGGGCTCCGACCAAGAACTCTCGGTCAGCTCAGGGTCTGCCCCATAGGCTGTCGGTCACCCTCACTCCCGATCGCCCTCTGCAGGTGGAGGGTGGCTCAGGCCCGAGGCAGCTCTTTGCGGACTCTTCTGAGTCCGACGACGATTCCTCCCTTTTCTCCAAGCGAGTGGACTTGGAGTCCTCTGGAGGTCAGTCGCTGGACGACAGCCCTTCGTCCTTCCTGGGTTTACTCAGGCTCATCTCGGAGTCCACCGGGATGCCGCTCGAGCCCGTATCCAAGCTGGCCAAGTATCCTCTCACGGAGATATTGGACCGAGGGGATTCCCCTACGGAGGCCTTTCCTGTGGCTGAGGCCATTGTGGGCCCGGCCTTGGAGCTCTGGCAGTGCCCCGTTTCCTGCCCTGTGCTTTCGGCCAGGATGGCCAGGAAGTATGCGGTCCCTACCGGTTCCCTGTCTGGTTTCTTGGAACATCCCTCAGCTGAGGGGTTAGTTACCGACAGCGCTTTCCGGCGGGCCGGAAACGCTAGGGACGTGGACAAACCTCCCGACAAGGAATCCAAGAAATTGCACTATGCCGGGCGAAAAGTCTATACTGCGTCCTCCCTTGGCCTTCATCAGGCAAGCTCGGCCGTGCTGATGGCACATTTCTCCCATGCCCTGTTGGGCTCCTGGACGAGGTAGTCCTCATCTCCGGCTGACCTGCAGACCACGGTTAGGCAGGTGCGGGACCAGGGCAGGCAGTGGCCAAGCAGCAACTTCAGACTGCTCTGGACATTGGAGACTCATGTGCCAGGTCAGTCGCGCACAGTGGCTAAGCTCCTAGGCATGGCTGAGGATATCCACCTTCACAGCGGATACCCAGCACAGATTGGCTGATGTCCTTCCTGGGGACTGACTTTGGCCCTGGAGGAAGGCCACCCAGAGGATCGAAAGTCCAATGCCACCTTGGACTCAGTCTCATCCGCCAGAGGGACAAGGGCCGAGACCGCAACCTAAGCCCTTTCGTCCGCCTGCGCCCCCGGCACGTCCGGACCAGCAACACCAGGGCCAGCAGGCTCGCTCTTGGCGTCCCAAACCCAAGCCCGCGGCTTTCTCCTCCAGGAAGCAGGGAGGTAAAGGCCCAGGTGGTCCCTCTGCCGGTCCCTCCTCCAAGCCTGCACAGTGACGGTTGAGGGTGTCGCCCAACCTCGCCACCACTCCCAGTTCTCCATGGGGATGGCTCTGGTTCTTCCTTTCCGCCTGGTCTGCTAGTACCACAGACCGGTGGGTGTTGGAAGTGGTAGGAAAGGGCCTGCCTCTGGAGTTCGAGCAGGCCCCACCCTTCAGAGCCGTCGCACCTCGGGAGGCCTCGGGGTCCGAAGCCTCGCTGTCAGCTCGCTGAGCCGACATCGCTCTCCTCGAGAAGGAGGTAATAAGAGAGGTGGCGGACCCTCCCTCAAACCCGGAGTTCGTGTCCAGGTACTTCTGGTTCGGAAACGGACGGGGGGCTGGCGCCCATTCTAATTTCCAACGACCTAAACAAGTTCCTAAGGTCTCGAACCTTCAGGATGGTCACTCTGGCTCAGATAATACCATCCTTGGAACATGGTGTGTGGTTCTGCTCTCTGGACCTACAGGACGCGTTCTTTCACGTCCCTATCCGTCCGTCCCATCAAAGGTTCCTTTGCTTTCGAGCGGAGGGATCCCTTTTCGAGTTCCAAGCCATGCCCTTCGGCTTATCTCCAGCTCCCAGGGTCTTCACCAAATGCATGGCAGTGGTGACAGCATTCCTGCGGCGCCGAGGGGTCCGGGTTTACCCTTACCTGGATGATTGGCTGATTGCAGCCCCCTCCAGACAGGAGGTGGAGCGGTCCAGAGATCTGGCCCTCCAGGTTTGCTCTCAGGTCGGCCTCCTCATCAACGAGGCCAAGTCGGAACTCGAGCCGAAGCAGGTGATTCTTTCATCGGGCAGAGCTAGACTCTTCGAGCCAGGCACGGCCCCGGTGGACAGGGTCGAGGTTCTTTCCTCCTTTGCCCAATCATTACTGGTTGGGCAATTCGCCTGCCCGGGACTTCCTGTGCCTCCTGGGTCTCATGGCGGCCTTACCAGCGTGGTCCGTTGGGCCCGTTGGAACATGCGCCTCTTCAGTGGGGGCTGGCCAGCCAGTGGTCCCAACGCTGCGATCCATTGGACCAGCTAGTGACGGTGACTCAGGGGATGTGGAACGCTCTCCAGTGGTGGACCGTTCCAGTTCATCTGCAGGAGGGCATCCCGTTTGTCCGCCCCGAGCCGACGGTCTCTCTGTCGACCGATGCCTCTCTGATGGGTTGGGGTGCCCATCTGGGGGAACACCGAGCGCACGGCCTCTGGTCCCTGAGGGAGTCCCAATGCCACATCAACCTGCTGGAGCTCCGAGCGGTCCACCTAGCTCTCACCGCCTTTGCTCCGTTTCTTGGGGGTCAAGTGGTCCGGGTCCAGACGGACAACACCACGACCATGTACTATCTAAACCGCCAGGGCGGGACGCGCTCCATGCTTCTATGCAAGGAAGCTCTCCGCATCTAGTCACTTGTGCGCAGCCTGGAGGCGGATCTCCTAGCCATTCATGTGGCAGGAGCCTCCAACATCCTGGCCGATGCCCTAAGCCGGATAGGGGCTGCGTCTCACGAGTGGTCTCTCCTGCCGGAGGTAGTACAAGATCTGTTCTCCCATTGGGGCACACCTCAGGTGGACCTGTTTGCCTCCAGGGAGAATGCGAAGCTGAGGCTGTTCCATGCCCGCCCCCCTCAGCAGGGATCGCTGCAGGGGGATGCCTTCTCGAGGCAGTGGACCCGGGCCTCTTCTCGCCTTTCCCCGTTCCTTGATGCACAAGTGCTGCTTAAAGCAAGGAGGACAAGGCGCAGGTGATTCTGATAGCCCCAGACTGGCCTCTGCCAGTACTGGTACCCAGATCTCCTCAGCCTCAGCTCCAGGCTCCTGAGGCAGCTTCCAGCTCACCCGGACCTGCTCTCAGTCATTCAGGGGCAGGTATTCCATCTGGACCTTCAATCCCTGCACCTGACGGCCTGGTTCCTGAGCGGCTAGAGTTCCAGGCCTTGGGTCTTTCCGACGAGGTCCTCAATGTAGTTGAGGCGTCCCGTAAGGAGTCGACCAGAAAATGCTACGCCTTCAAATGGAAAAGATTTTCCATTTGGTGTCAGGGCAAGGGCCTGGACCCTTCCTCCTGTTCCTTGACGAGCATATTGGACTACCTTTGGTCCCTTTCTCAGCAAGGGCTTAGGTCGACGACCCTTAAGGTGCACCTGGCAGCCATCTCTGCTTACTGGGCTCGGGCCGGGAAGCAGTCGATGGCGCAGGAGAAGGTGGTCTGGCGCTTTTCAAAGGCCTTGATTACATTTCCTCCGTGCGAAACCTCCACCTCCGTGGATCTACTGCTGGTACTTGGCAAAGCTCATGGGCAAGCCATTCGAACCAATGCACAGGTGTGAACTCTCTCACCTGTCGTGGAAGACCGCCTTTGGTGGCTATCACGCCAGCCAGAAGGATGGGAGAACTCCAGGCGCCTGCATCGAGTCTCCTTACCTGGTCTTCCACAGGGACAAGGTTGTCCCGCGCCCCACCCGAAATTCCTTCCAGGGTGGTGTCAGAGTTTCACCTTAACCAGGTGTTGACTCTGCCGTGTTCTACTCTAATCACACTCGAGGTCAATATAGGCTCCATACTCTGACCCAAGAAGGATGCTCGCTACTATAAGGAGCACACGGCTGAAATTCGGGGAGAGGTTCGCCAGCTGTTTGTCACCTACGCTGAAGCCGCACCTGGCAGACCTGCAGCCAAGCGGACGATAGGCAGGTGGGTCATCTCCTGCATAGATCTCTGCTATAAGTTGGCGGGCATGGAGCCTCCCAGAGGGATAAGAGCTCATTCTACCCACCATACTGCTGCATCGGTGGCTGCTTCCAGGGACGTCCCTATTCAGGAAATCTGCAGGGCTGCTACCTGGAAGTCAGCACACACCTTCATCACCCATTACCACATCGACCTTGAGTCACGCTGGGATGCTGGTTTTGGGGCCTCATTTCTCCAGTCTCTATTCCCTAAGTAGGGGGTGTGCGCCTTGCCTTCCTCCTCCCAGAGAACTGCTAGGAGTCTGCCAGACAGTGTGGTTGAACAACATATCCATGTCCCTAGAAAGACAGGTTACTCACCTGTAACAGGAGTTCTAGGAATGGTATATATTGTTCTCTACGACCCTCCCGACCTCCCGGCCCGGCGCACAGCCCTGAGCTTCCAGCGGGCCAGATCTGGCGTCATGGGGCGGAGCCGAGAGTTTTACCACCCGGGTGGGTGGGAGGAGCCAGCATGGAGACCTTCTGGCAAGATTTAAAGCGGCAAGGATACCTGCCAGACAGTGTGGATGAACAACATATACCATTCCTAGAACTCCTGTTACAGGTGAGTAACCTGTATTTATTACTACGGTGAGTAATTATTTTTTTCTAAAAACATGAGTCCAATAGTGATGCCATACAAAAAATGCAGACTACGTAGCAGTACCTTGGGAGGCTAGGAAGCCTGGAACCTATTTAAGAAAAAGGTTCTGAAGCACTGCTGTCCCAAACCTAGTATCTCTTCTGGAGAGAATGTCCAGACAGCAGTGCTTAGAGAAACTGGGTTCATTTTTCCAGGTAATCACTTTGTAGATATCTGCCAAAGGGATGCACCCGAGGCAGTCACAGAGACTGCAGTACCCCTTGTGGAATGTGCTCTAAGCCCTAAGGGGGCTGCTTATTTCCCTTTTCGTAGTAGAATTGTATGCAGGAGACCAAATACCTAGAAATGGTGTTTCTTGCAGAAGGTTTGGCTTTGCCAGCTTTCCCAGAATTAGCGAAAAGCTGGCTGTCGTCCGATCTGATATCTTTTTCAGAATCAGAATTTTATTTAACCAGGCAAGTCACCATTGAGCAAGCTCCTTTTCAGGGTGGTCCCAGAGAGAGCGAATATACAATAGAAAAAGTAATACACAACACTGGAAAAATAATTCCTGGTTACACAGCAGCATGGCAGTTTCCTACAGACTGACAGTGGAGTATAAATAAATAAATCAAGAACAGGCCAAGTGCAGTGCAGACAAGGTAGTAATTCCACATGACTTCTAGAGTACATCCTGTATTGACAAACAATTAACCCATACTTCCCCATACCAAAAAGATTAGGCAACCCCTTACAGGAGAGGTCAGCTGGGTAATAGGAAAATGAAAGAATGTTAGGGATTATATAAGACGATCATAAAGAGGGGGAAGCAGAGAAAAAAAGAGGATGAGACAAAAAATAATGAAAGGTTTTATAGTTACAGGAAGTTGCTACGCTATCATGGCGGGGGTTAATGGTGGCTAAGCCAAAAGCAACAACCGATCAGCGTGAGGTCACCTGTAACAGTTGCAAGATTTCCTGAGGTAACCCGCTATCAAGAGTTAAAGGTAGAGGGGCCCTAGCATAGAAGTTAACTTTAGTGTGTTTTGCATATCATTCCAAAGGGAGGGGGAGGTAGTTAACTGCAGCCTGTCCATGCCGTGTCTTCATCCTAGGCCGGATAACCCCTTTGCCCGCTCAAATAGACCAAGGATGTAGGCTGGCAGGATAGTAGCCTTTAGTTCTGCCAGGATAGTAGCGGAGTACTCTCTTGACATCCAAACAGTGCAATTTGTGTTGACCTGGACTTGAATGGGATTGGGGGGGGGGGACCTCAGGTAGAATAACTGGTGAAATTCTGACATCACTTTAGGGAGGAATTTCCTGTTTGTCCTCAGGACAAATCTGGTCCTTGTGCATGGTGATACAGTTAGGCTTTGCGCACAGGGTGTGGAGCTCACTGACTTTCCTAGCGGCAGTCATGGCTATGGGGAATAGTATATTCCAGGTCACAAACTTGAGGTCCACAGAGGCCATGGGCTCGAAGGGGGCATGCACTAGTGCCTAGAATATATTTAGATACCAGGGTGGAATAGGTTCCCTAACTGGGGGTTGCAATGAAGGAGGCTTTTAAAGAATTTCTTGAACATAGGCTAGAGATTTTAGCTTCCATGCAGACAGAAGGCTGATACTGCCGCCGGGTGTCGGACTTTCAGTGATGAAGTCCTCAAAACCAACTGTGTGCAGACATTCTGAGTAATCCCGAACAACTGTGAATCAGCTTCCAGAGAAGAAACTGAGCACCAAATTGAAATCTGTTCCATTTTGAGGAATATGATTTTCTTGTGGGCTGTTTCCTCAAAACTTCCAAAATATTCAGTACTCTGCTTGACAGGTTCATAATGGAGTGGGTTTCAAAAATCAAGCTTTCAGCCTCAGTGTCCTGAGGCTTAGAAATGTTACCCTGCTCTAAGACAGAGTCAGAAGGTCATATATTACTGGGAGAGGGATGGGATTCCTATCTGACAGGTATAGTAAGAGACAGAACCATAGCTGTTCCGCTCAATCTGGTGCAACAAGAATCACTGTTGCTGACTCTGTTTAGATTTCCAGAATAGTCTGTGTACTAGGGGAAACGGAGGGAATGCATAGTGGAACTTGCCCTCCCGACTGGGAGAGTCGGAGCACACCATGGTAGAGTCACTCGTGTGGTGGCTTGCAGCAGAGCAGTGGTAACTTGTGATTGTCCCATGAAGGAAACAAGTCCATCTCTGGTAAGCTCCATCTCCTGAATAAAGTCTGAACCACTGGATGGTCTAGTGACCACTAGTGGGTTCTCCAACTTATCCTGCTTAGTGAATCTGCCAGAACATTGTCTTTTTCTGGAAGATCCTCATTGCCTCAGTGCATAGTTTTGTGGATCTGGTCCCACCTTGCTTGTTTATCCAGCACATGGTGTAGGTATGTCTGTTCTGTGGCCAAAACTGCCATGTCTTGGACTAAGTTTGAGAAGTTCTACAGACACGGACTATAGCCCCAAGTTGCAGCCGGTTTATGTGCTCCTTCTATCCTTGTGGAGACTGGAGTCCACTTACTGTGTGATTCTCTAGATGCCCTCCCCCCCTCCTAGTAGGGAGGCCTCTGTCTTCCAAGTGAATGTTGTAGACAGTTTTTGGAATGGGAGTGCTTCCCTGAAACTGTTCACTCCTTTCCACCTCTGTAGAGCTCTGACCAGGCCTACTGTGTCTGGTACTAGCTAGTTCAGCGGGTTTGACCTTTGATGCCAGTGCCTTCTTAAAGAGACACTGTCAACCTTTTTTGCATCATATTATTTCTAGTTAAAAAAAAAAATATATCACTGCTTACCTTCTTTAAAATCTATTGATGCTGGTTGTTTTGTCTGCCTCCTTACTACGTAGAACTGAAATGCATGGTAATGGATTAACATACTAAAAAGCCAGCAGATAGGCCAAATGATTTGTCTTGTCTGCTCGAAAGCCAGCAACCTAGTGGCTGCTCGCCATACCACCCCCCCAGCCCCCAAGAGGGTCTTCTTTAGTTTGTTTCCCCTTGTACCTGTCCAACCCCTTCTTGAATCCCTCCACTGTGCCCTCCTCCACCAGCCTCCCAGGCAGCACATTTACGTCTCCACCACCCTCTCAGTGAAAAAATGCTTCCTACCTCCCCCATGTAGTTTCCTCCAGCTTCCATTCATGGCCCTTGCTTGTCTCCCCTTTTCTTTAGCCTGAAAAGCTCCTTGGTTCCACTTCTGGTTATTCTTTTACATACTTGAAAACCCTATCATATCTCCCCTGTCCCTCCTCTCCTCCAGTGAGTAAAGTCCAAGCTCTTCCAGTCTCTTCTCATAAGGCTTCCCCTCCATGCCCTGAAACATCCTGGTCACTCTCCTCTGGACCCTCTCCAGCAGCGCTATGTCCTTCTTCAGATGAGGTCCCCAGAACTGTACACAGTACTCGAGCTGCTGCCCTGACCAAGGCATTATACAGAGGGAGGATAACCTCCCTCCTCCTGGACGTAATTTCCCTGGCTGTGCAGCCCAGTATCCTGTTTGCTTTGGCTGCAGTTCTTCTACAATTTTCAGAGTTATTCATTTTGATGTCTGTCACCACCCCTAAATCCCTTTCTCCCAATGTGGCTTGCAGTGTGACCCCTCCCCCCCAGGGTGTATTCATGGCCTGGGTTGTTTACCCCCAAATGTAGTACCTTACATTTCCCGGTATTAAATTTCGGTCCCCACCACATTGACCACCCCTCCAGGGTATCCAGATCCCCCTGGACCGCCTCCCACGCTTCTTCACAGTCTACCAGTGCTCCCAGTTTTGAATTGTCCACAAAGAGACTCAACCTATTCCTAACCCCCCCTCCCTATATCCGAGACATAGGCGTTGAACAAGAGTGGCCCCAATACTGAACCCTGAGGGACCCCACTGATTACTTTCCTGGGAGAGGAGAGTATTCCACCCTCCATTACCCTCTGTAAATGCCCCGAGAGACAATTTTCAACCCAGTTGAGCTCCTCTCCTCCCACCCCCATCACCCCCAGCTTTTTTATCAGCCCGTAATGTGGTACCGAATCAAACGTCTTGCTGAAATCTAGGTATAGGATGTCCACTGGCCTATGTCTGTCCAGGGCCCCCGTCACCCAGTCATAACTCTACAAGGTTGGACTGACACGATCTCCCCCAGAACGAAGCCATACTGTTTATCATCCTGGTGCCCTAACCATTCCAGCTGCCTCCCAATCCTTTCCTTGATAAAGCCATCCATTACTTTGCTTACCACAGACGTTAGGCTGACAGGCCTGTGATTCCCCATGTCTTCTCTAGGCCCTGCTTTATGAATAGGCACTATGTAAGCCACCCTCCAGTCTCTGGGCACCCATCCTGTCTGCAAAGAGGTATTAAAAAGTGCAGCCAGTGGAGCTGCCAGCTCCTCTGCCAATTCCTTCACAGCCCTTGGGTGTAGCCCATCCGGCCCCGGCGCCTTATCAATTTTTAGCTTCTGAAGGCCCCCCTCACCCTATCCACTGTGATTTCTCCCCCCCCCCCCCAATTCCTCCCCCTCAATCAACCTCCCCACCCCTTCTGAGTCTGGTCCTATCTGTGCCTAGCCTCATTCAAACCACTGGTCTCGGACTACTTCTCACCTTAACTGAATGCTCTTCCGCCCATCAGCCTGTAGGGATCCCCAGTCCCCATCTGCAAAGATTGAGGCAAAGTACTCTTTTAGCACCTCTGCCTGTTCCCCTGCTTCCTGAGTCCATCCCCCCAATAATTTTAATCCTATTGATCTGCGTCCTCTCTCTTCGCTTCTTTCTTATATATCTATAGAATCCCCCCCCTCCTCCCTGGGATATCCCTAGCCAGGTTTTGCTCCATCCCTGCCTTGGCTCCCCTCACCACTCTGGTGACCCTCCTGGCCGATAATTCATACTCTTCTCGCTCCTTGTCCCCCCTTGAACATTTAAAACGCGCATAATCGGCCTTTTTATCCCTCACTGCCTCCTACACCTCCCTAGTCCACCAACATGGCTTACTGGTTGTACCATGCTTTCGCCTTAATTTTGTACAGTACTTAGTAGCCTCCTGCACCCCTTTTTTAATGGTCTCCCACAATCTTCCAGCATCCGTCTGGCCTAATCTTGTCCAACCTCTCTCTTAGAATCCTACCCATGCCCATGAAATCCGCTCCCCTCAAGTCTACCACTACTGTGTTAGTGTGGTTTTCCTCACCCCCTATATACAGCAGAAACCAGACTATGGCATGGTCTCCACCCACCAGTGGACTGCACACCTCCAGGCCTCTAATCTGATCATTGTCCGCTAGGACAACACCCAGTATCCACCCCTCTCTAGTAGGTTCCCCCACCTGTTGGACCAGGAAGGCATCCTGAAAAATGTCCATCAGTCACTGTTCCCTGGCTACAGAGGATGTCATGGTGCCCCAGTCCACCCCGGCATATTAAGGTCACCCATGACCACCGCCCTACCCTTACCAAGGTCACAATGACCCTTGATGTTCTCAACCAGTTTATCCTCCAGAGCCTCCTCAATTGTGGGGGGCCTGTATACCACCTCTATTTTCAGTCCCCCCCCATTTGCAAAGTTACCCAAATCACCTCCACTCCCCCTTCAGCCTCCTCCACTCCACTAACCACAACGTCATTTCTGACTATCAGCGCAACCCCTCCCCCTCTTCCCACTCCCCTGTCCTTCCTGAATATCTTATAGCCCTCCAAATTTAGGTCCCAGTCATTTCTCTGGGTGGCCCATGTCTCTGTAATTGCCGCCACATCTGCTGATCCTTCAGCCAGCATAGCCTGTAACTCAGGCATTTTATTGCTTATGCTGTTGGCATTAATCAGTACTGTCCTCCACCCCGACCTCTCCTCCCTGTCCAATCTCCCCAGCCCTGTGCAGTCCTTATTCTGCCCAATTTTCCTTAGATTTGCACTATGTTATATTGATATATATATTTATAGATTATGTTGTTATACCCAGTTTTGTTTTGATTCAGATCCTTGAGCTACTTTTACTGCATACTTCCTGAACGTTAGAAACACCCCCAAACAGTGCAGAAACTCATGATACAGTAGTCTCCTTACCTCCCACTGCATGAGTGGCTAGACTGTGTTAGAGGTGTTCCTAGGTCCAGGAAAGACGCAGTGGGAGTTGATCAAGGAGTATAAATAAACATGTTTTTTGTGCGGCAACACCAGTATGGTGGGTGTGACAGAAATCGGAAGGAAGGAGTTAATGTTTGGATTTTCCAAACACATTTTTTTAACAGTCTTGGGGGGGGGGATACTCACACATGCCAGTTCCACAAGCTGGAATTCTCACTGTCCTCCTAGCTGCTAGATAAGAGCTGGGTCATAAACCTCGAGTGGACCTGTCCACACACAGACTCACAGTTTAAAGGGTTTGGTTTACTCAAATATAAACTTAAGGTTAAAAGGGAATATAATTGGTCACTGATGGGTGTACAGTCTGATTGGGACTATTAAATACATACATGGTAGATGGTTGGTGCATTCAGAGGGGGAAGAGGAATTACTTATTCTCAAGAAGAGTGTATAAGATGATGAAAGTGAGAGGGGGTTAGTTACACTTGAAGCTGGAGGGAGAAACATAAGCTTGGAGCCTACCCTTCCAGCTATGTCCATGGGAGCTGGCAGTTGGCATAAGGTCCAGTGTTCTCTTGAAAGGACAGGAAAGGGTAAGTTTAATACTAGCATATTGCAGTAATAGTCTTTTTTTTTCATCTGTTATTTAAAACATTTGTTTGCTTTTCCTGTATCAATGTTATTCTCTTGTGTTGTAAATAGATATCCTGTAATGCTCTGTTCACTTTCTGTTAAGTAAAAAGCTATTTACTCAACAGTTGTGACTGTGATGTCAGTTTTCTAAGGTAATGTATGGTTTCCACTGGCTGAGGTAAACTCTGTTTAGCATCCGTCACCCAAGAGAGAGACACTACCAGACTTTGATTTGTGCACTTGCACGTTTAATTACCCAAGTTGGTAAACTTAAAGGTTGACGCTGGACGACTCCAGCTGGTGGCAGCAAATACCCGAGGACAGAAACCTCTCTAAAAGCTGTTCCAGCCCAGAGAAAGAGGTGGGTTGTCACAGTGGGTAGTCAATGTTTCACTTTAAAGAAGAAGAAAAAAAAAAAAAATCAAGATCAAATTGCTTGCCAGCCCAGTGGCGTGGAGGGCTGACATATCATGCCTTGCCTCCTGCCACGCCGGCGACCTATGTTCGTGTTGCGAGTGGGTCGCCGGGGATCGGCCAGGGAGGGAGAGGATCAAGCGTCCGGAGGACAGCTCTCCTTTCCAGGGAGGGGTGGGGACGGAGTCCGCTGCTTGACTGGCCCCTAGCAGCAGCTGGGGTATGGTGCAGTGGACCCACACAAGGGGGGGGGGCAGAGCTAAGCTAGATGCCCGGCTACATCAGCAATCTCTACAGAACATGAAAAATCTTAACATGTGATTTTTAAACTATGAACACTTTAAGGACAAAGATGGTTTTAAGTGGTAATGAACATCTTGCATCTGTAAACAGGCCCAGGACACCATAGCTGGTCCTGCTGACGTGGCCTAGCAGCTGCAAGCTGGCCGTGGCTTGCCTGTCTTGTAAGATATGCAGCTTGAACTGCAGACTCTCCAGGACCAACCATATCATGGTTTTTGAAAGGAAAAGTCCTCAGGAGGAGACCTGGAAGTGTAATAGTGTCCAAACTGTTGGAGGACATGGTGGACACTTAAGAGTGGTAGTTAGGTGGAATCCCTTTCCCTTGTCACACCTGGATATGAGCATTGGTTCAGTGTGCCTTTCCGGTTACTAATTTTCAAATACAATAATTAAACAAATAAATAGTGTCTGACTGGAAGTCCTTCTCCCCGTCCTCCCCACTGGGTCAGCATTCCTGTTCTTCCTCGGGGCAGAACAGAGCGTTCTAAACTGGACCAGCCACCCCCAAATGAATGCAGGAGGCATAACACGGTTGTGCTGACACCATGGGCTGTGGTAGTACATGCAGGCCTGGTACCTGCATCATAGACAGCAATAACGATAACTGAGACAGCAATCTCTGTATCAACTCAGAGAGCTAGATTCAAAGGGAGACATTGCATAGGCCTGTCAGTGGACGTTGTCATGGCATCTGACACAGAAGTCAACATCCCTAAACACTGGTTCAGCAACGGCGAGTTCTGTGTTGTTATAGAACTTGCAGCCTGATGAAGCACCAACTGTGTAGAGTACTCTTATGCACACAGTTCTGTCCATTCAGTGGCTGTATCAGAGATCTGCACTGATACCCAGCACAGGTCCGGTCCACCCACCTAAGCTACAGGGACTTGGATCAGAGTCTTTGCAAATAAATGTGCCATTCTGTATGCAATGACCAAGGCCCAGAGCCCAACCACGTTGATTTTGCTGGCAATTTGGTGTCGCAATTTGATCAGTGTTAACTTTAACAGACGATTACTTTGTTGGCAACTTCAAAACTTTTTGTTTAATAGCTGAATTTTATTAAAGTCTTTTCCAACAAAACAGACAAGTAGAATGCCTTGTACATAGACTACATCTCTGAAAATACAATTTCCCAAGGATACCCAAATAAGATTACAGGGGTCAAAATTGGCACCAGCCCGCTAACCAAATACTGGTAGATTTTGTATCAGGCTAGCAAGATTTTCATTTAACTAGTCCTGCAGGCTTGTACTGGAGAAGGCAACACTTCAGTTTGTACACCAACTTGGCCAGTGGAAATGTCTGTGGGGTCAGTGGATTTTCACAGTCACTAGCCCTGCTGACTGGTGGCTGCAAAAGTTAATTTTGACCCCTGAGATTAGCAAATATCTGTAATAACAGCTAAATTGAAGGAGAGTTAGCTGGAGATCGAATGATGGCTGAAGGACCCATAAGACAAGAACATTACTTTGAAAGCTGCAAGTCATTATAGGCACCATTCTTATCAAGGAACAGAATCTTCCCTGTCAGTCATAATATAGAAAACCCACCTGCATCAAAGAAGTTCAAAGGTAGGTAACTTGTCATTAAGGTTATAAGTAAGCGTCTCCATTTTATAAATTTAAATTACAATATCCTGTCATTGGCGTATTGTAGGGGCCTGTGGAAATGGCTTGTTTTTTAGTTATGGCCTTCTGGGCGCTGAGAGGTATATTGACACCACCTTCCTACTGAGAAAGAAGCGAAGGGCTGTTGTAAGCCCAGAAGTCAGAGTGTCTGCAGTTAAAACCACCACTTCTGTCAAAAATACAGGGCTTGTTGCAGTTTTGCCCAAAACTTCTGCAACAGAGGACATTGCTACAAAAAAATGTGAGAATGAGAAGCAGGGTTGATACCACAAGTTCAGCTGGTACTTGCTCTGGACAGCTGGAGTGTAGAAGTAACAAATTAAGAGTCTTCCATAAGAACTCTTTCCAAAGGTGCAAAGAGAAGACCAAATAAATAGCAGCCAAATGTTTTGCCCATCTCCGAGGGGTAAGGACAATACCTAAACTCATTTTCCCATCAGTGCCTAACAGTGTTCACGCTGAAGGAGTGAAGCAGAGTGCTTCTACAGTTGAGAAATAACACGCTGAGGCAACCCCCAAGGTGTGCTGTAGGATAACGTGAAACAAAGAACGATCTGAACTAGGCCCCCTTTCATTAATCATGGTCTTCAAAAAGTCCCAAACTTGGAGAATACCTGAAGAAGTCTCTCTGCCCCAGCCTATATTCCTGCTGCAACTAAGAGAAAGGCCTCAATGCCCCATACTTTATAAACTGATATAGCTGATGGACTCCAGCTTTCTCCCTTATTGTGTGACCAAATGCTGCTGAACCAAAGGCATCAATCTGTGGCAAAGAGTAAAACATGGGTCTGGTGGTAGCCAGAGACTGATGGGTGCCTATATCTCTCCAATATTTGAGAGTGGTTAGAGAGTACAGATTATCCGTAAATGATTCAGCGTCCCCATCTGTTTGTGTTTTTTAATTTGTTTGTTCGTGCTTTTCCCCAGCCCCGGGCAGTTATCTCGACACCAGCCAGCCCAGTACCATCACCCCAGTTTTCTACCAGGACTTAAGATTGTGCGAAGGAAGCACAGCCTGGGTGCTCGTCAAGTGCAGGCCCTGCGCGGGTAGCTGGAAGTCAGCCGGCAGCTGAGAAGCCCATTTTTTCCTACCCTGAGAGAGGAGTAGGAATGCAGTGCTGCACAGAAGGCCCCATGCACACTTCCGTACATGGGACATCGGCGGCCATCACTCCTCCCCATCCCTATCTAGCTGGTTCCGGGCTGCCATGCTAGAGGCCAGGCTAACGACAGGCACAGTAGCCCTCCCTTATTCAGCACCTCGCCTCTGCATGCCACTGGGCCAGCCTACTGAGACGCTCCATATGTGGGAAAAACAAGTACAGAGCAGGGGTCGATAAACTCTCCTCCATTAACTCCAAGTTTAAAAATGGACAGTGTATACAGAGTACAACCAATATAGGGTTGTGCGGACCTGCACAGCAGCATGGTATCGACAAAGATTAGGAAGTGTCAAACCTCCCTCATCTTTTGGGAGCTGTAAGATTTTATAATGAATTCAGAGTCTCTAGCCATTCCAGAAGAACCAGGACATTTGCTTGTTCCACATACGAAAGTATTCCTGAGAAGGTATGGGTGTTGAAGTCAAACCTGAAGTCAACGGAGGAGCAGGCCGCATTACTTGCCATTACACACTCCTTCCATGGGTGTAAGAAGACATGCTCCATGGTGTGCTGTTTTATTATTGGGGGGCCTACAAGGCTCTGCGCTGCTGCTCTTATTCCATGCAACATAACGTGATACAGGACCAGCAAATCCTTTCTGTATTTTTGTTCTAGGAGTCAAAATGTGAGGGGTTGGCTACTAAGACTCTCTGCATCCCAGAGACCATACAGCATTACAGGCCGCAGGGGTGGTATATGTAGGGGTCAGGACTGGGTCAAGCAATGTATGGCAGCTATATTCAGCAGTGCATGGTTGGGTTAATAACATACTGCCATAGTATACATATTTTTATTGTCTGGCTACACCCTTGACTCCTTCTACATATCCTTCTGAAGAAATGCCTAGTGATTTCCACCTGTGTCTTCATGTAGCCTGCTTGAATCCTGGGCAAAAAGGACAATGCTGAATGTTGTGGCTGATACCAAGGCAGTTCACCTTGCAGCTGTGGTTGTCGTGGCAGGAGATCTCATTACCACAGTGGCACTTTCAGAAAAGTGGTGCCTAGTTTGACGATGGTGAACTCGACAGCATACAAAGCACAAATAAACAGTTGATGGCAATCCTAGAGGGTGGTGTCACTGAGGTCAGGTAGAAACAATGAACAGAAGAATGACAGAAAAAAGCTTTGACAGTGTAACAGACAATGAAGAACTAGTCTCCACTGTAAGGGTGTGCACTTGCCAGCTTGCGGGGGGGAGGGGTGAAGCAGATGAGGCCACCCTTGTTACCAAGGTGTCTGATGTCGTGCATTTTGGTGGTGGTGGTGGTGGTGGTGGGGGTGCATGGGTTGCCCCAGGCATGAAATGTCTCCACCCAGGTTCTCTACAGTCAAATAAATGTGTGTGGCTCTATGGAGAAGATATCCTCAGAGAAAAGGAAAAAAAAAAAATGTTTTTCTTCATTTGGATTTCGTTAACCGGGTAGACTCACTAAGACTAAAAGTCACTTTTTAAGGAGAGATGCGGCATTAATTACGTTCAGCAGTCATTTATGACTACTGGGACAGTCCATGGTAACACAATATAGAAAGCAACATGAAATAACAGTACGAACAGTATCTGGAAACAATTAATAACTGTTAAAACATTGAGGCATATTGACAAGCTTATACTATACAGACTTCTACATGAGACATTTAGAAAGTATGGCACCATGGTAAGATCCACCTGCATTCCAAAAAAAAAAAAAGCAACATCAGAGCAAAAGTATAGCTGATTACATAAAGTGTTGCTTTAATTGAAAGGGACACGTGGGCTGTACTACAGCCTGTCGAGGCTTGCTGTGGTTTATAAGCATCCGATTCATGCATGACAATGTTGTTATCTCAGGGAGCACACCCAGAGACTGTAAGGGATATACGCAGCTCAGCAGAAGCTTTGGCAGGCAGCACCTCAAACAGCAGGGTTGCAAGCAGGGAGTTGTAGTATCACTGGTTTATCTAGGATCTAGGTTTTTTTTTTGTTAACATCCATAGTGAATATAAAAGTGAGTTTTTAAAGAAAGAAAATGAAAGAGCATAGACAAGATGTTTTTCAGGTGACAGGATTTTGGAAGCTTCACCTGCAAGGGAAAGCAAAGCTGCAAGTCTGAACAAGACTGTACAAGTAGCATCACTCATTGTGTTCAGCACTTTATAATCATCTTTTGATCCACATGTCTACAAAGTGGTTTCGCTGAAATCAAGAGTTAATGGACCAAATTTAAACACTAACATGAACTGTTGCCCAGTTATACTGCTATAATAAATAATTAACCCTTGAATATATGAATCCGGAGATATCAGCTAGATGGAACACTCGGATGTTTCATCTGGTGTGCTCCACAACAATACAGGCACATGTCTTGACTCATAGAGTAAGTAAATTTAGGGGTGACATTAGGAGCCACTTTTCCCTGAGGGTTGTGAGCCTATGGAACATGCTAGCGAAGGAGGGTGTGGACAAGAAGCCCGTACAGGCCTTCAAAGTAAGCCAGAAGGAACTTCTGCTTACCAAGGAATCCCAGAGTACCCCAGGTAGTGCAGTGGGTGGCAAATCCCTATAAATTATTACATTTGCACAGCATATTTACTAATCTCCGCTTGGGGTGTGTGTGTGTGTGTGTGCGCGTTTGGGGGGGGAGGAGACTTGATGGACCTACAGTCCATTCAGACCTGAAATTACTTTGGTACTATGTTAAAAAATGTTTTGGGTTGTTATCGTCCTATAACTTTGCATTTCGGTTTAAGGGCAACAAAAGGCATATAGCCATACTAGTTGCGCCCCCCATCCTTCTCAGTGGATTCGGCTGAACATGCAGCTCTCGTTTATAAAAATATCCAGTTTAGCCTTAAATGAACAAAAAGTATTAGAATACACAATGTCATTAGGAAGCTTGTTCCATATTCTGATTACCCTAGGAACAAAAGAGAATTTTCTAGTGTCTTTGTTTGTTTTTGTTTTTCCCATCAGTTGTAATTTGTGGCCTCTCAATTTGTATTTGGTCTCTTTAAATTTTAGCCCTAGATCCTTAGTAATAATAAATTGTCTCTCACTCTTCCATCACTTAGTGAGAACAATCCTAGATCCTTGAGCCATTCTTCATAAGGTTTGTCCTTACATTTAGGTATTAATTTTGTAAATCTTCTCTGTTTCTTCTCGACAAGTTCAACATCTTTATTTAAGTATGGACTACTTTCTTCACTTCCATGGTCATCCTTCCAGTACTCGGGTCAGGGCAGTGCCAACAACCTCCCAGCCGTTTCTGTAGCTACCCCCCTCCCCTCCCCACATCCTGGAGGTCTTTGATCTGCAAGGCTTGTAAGTACAGCCGACCCTATGGTTTTTCTCCCAGGGCACTGCAGCAAGCTGGTAGGAGGAGGACTGCGAAAGCCAGCCCATCACTACAGCAGCAGAGCTACTGCTCCTGATGCCAGCAACCCAGTTACGGAAGCAAGCCCGAGTCGTTGGGGGGGCTGGCCAGGGGGAGGAGGACTGAGCATTGCAGAGGAGGCTCCCCTCCCACGAGGAGGGGATTCTGTGAGCTCTGCTCTAGTACTGCCACCTGGCTGACCACCGGAGGCAGTGTATGTGAAGCTGTGATGGGTGCCAGGTATCATACTGCCACCTGGCTGCCCGCCGGAGGTAGTGTAAGTGAAGCCGCGATGGTTGCCAGGCACCTCCTGACTGGGATGTCAGAAAGCTTGCATGAGGATGTTCGCTCAGCCACTGCCCTCGAGACACCTGGGAGAGGGGAACAGAAATGGGGAAAATCCCCTTAACTGTGACAGGATGACGCTGCCTTTCCTCACAGGCCCCGCACCGCTCACTGGGCTGCCAGTAAGCAACGGAACTAAACTCTCCTCCTGGACTTCAGGAACCTGGGAGGCTCCTCTATTTTAAGGGGAGAGGGGCATCGGGTACTGACAGGTCAGAGATAAAGTCCCAGTGACGGTGGGTGAAGGACCTGGGAGAGGGAGTGTCTGATAGGGGCTGGGGGGCTGGTCGAGTGTGTGAGAGATAAAGTACAGTCAATTAAATAAAAAAGAAAGAAAAAGACTGAGAGTCCAAGAGGAGTGCCCTGATGTCATCCTGTTCATGATGTTCTGTCAGGTTCTCTTCCCCACCCCCCAACACCCCTTGATACTGAAGCACAAAGTGTGCCACTGGAGCACACCTGTGACCTCCTCACTGTCAACTAGTGCCCCTCCAGTTGCACACCACTCATAGACACTCCAAGATCCGCTCTCCACCAGCCCCCTGACACTTTGGGGGCTCAACCCAGAGCCCAGGTTGCTGGCACTGCAATTAGAGCTGCTGCCACACCAACAGTTTAGCAGATACTTTAAGGAGGCAGTATAATGTTGTGGTTAAGGGCACTGAGCTGCAAATTTAGAGACCTGGGTTTGAATCCCATCAGCCCCCACTTGCATACTGTGTGACCCTGAGCAAGTCACTTAACTTCCTTGTGCTCCCAGGTTGCACCTGGAAACAAGATCCGGCTTAGTGTGCCTTTCCTGGTTAAATAATTCCCCCATTCCCCTTTTCCCTTTTGTTTTCCTCCATACAGATGTTTATTCCTCCTTGGCAGGGCAGCTGACATCAGCCCATTCTGTCAGCTGCCACTGTCTCCAGACTCCTCCATCATCCAGGGCTTTTATCCCCGTGAATTACCCCCCACAGCAGGGCCACGGAGGCAGGGCCATACTGCCCCCCCCCCCCAGTTAACATCTAGATGGGCCTTGGATTAGAGCAGCAGAGCAGGTTGCGGCATGCCAGACAGGGCTTCATGAGGCCCGTCCTCCATCTGTTTCCATTTTTCTCCCTGACTTTTCCATGAACATGCAAGAAGCACATTATGTGAGCTTTGCCTCCATGGAAATGGCCCCCAGCATTCTGGACGCGATGCCTCCCCTTCAACATGACTCTTAAATGCCGCCACCAGGATTTCTCCAGGTGGCAGTCAAGTGGCAAGTCACAGGCACCCCCACCAAGGGAGGAGAGTTGTCCTCCAGATGCTCAATCCTCCCTCCCCCAGCTGACCCCTGCAGCCTGTGTCCATTCCTGAACACAGGTCGCCGGCGTGGCAGAAGGTAAGGTGCTTACAGTGCCTCAGTCTTCCCTGCCACTAGGCTGGCCATCAGAGCTTGATTTAAAGATTAGGCAGACAGAAACCAAAAGACAGATGCACAGAAATAACAGGCGGTAAACAAATATGAGCTGGGAATGCCACAGTAAATACCTTCCCCTGTAATGTTTGGCATCTTCTTTCTGGCACCACTGACCACCGTAATCTGGGCATCTCCCCCTCTGCTCTGATGATAGGCACAGAGTTGACCTCCATGCTGGGTCAGTATTTTTCTGCTCATTGAGAGCAGGTGGTGTTTAACCCGCTTTAGCTCACGCGAAAGAGGCCTGATGAATGGTACCAGTTCTGCAATAATGGCAGTAATCCAAATGGGATTTACACAAGTAAATGTGCACTCCAGAGCCACAGAATCGGTGATGAGCAAATGGTGAAGAAAACTAAATTAGCATTAACTACAAATATTGATGCCTGAACTTCTAAATGTTAAACCGGGAGGGAGTGTATGGAGAAATACTGGGTAATTGCCTTGTGGCTTCCTGGAATCCGTATCTGTTGTTAATTTTGAATTAAACATTTTCTTCACCTTTTACTCAATGCTGGATTCTATAACCATCTGTGCATGCCATTTCTGAAGTGTATAGTGTTTAACCAGATTTTGGGGTCTCAGCAGCACATAAATTTTAAAATCCTCTTGAGGGGCACAGGTGCTCAGGTTGCTGAGGTGCCTTGGTGGCTTGCATATTTGGACACCTCTGCCAAACCACTGCAGCACTTCTGGATGCATGGAAAACACTAGTGGGGACAGTCTCCTTGCTCACACTCCTCCTCAAGAGGACTACCAAAAGGATACATCTTGAGGTAATCGCAGAAATCTCTTTCGAGGGAGGGTAATTTACAGGAGTCAGGATATAGAGAGATCTCCACCCACCTGACCCAATAGGTCCACAATATCCCCTGGGCATCGTAATTCAAAATGGATCCTTTGAGGCTCAGCACTAAACAACCTGCTACATGATATGAAGGCTTTGGGACTTCTCGGTCTAGTTAACCCTCCCCACGACGAAGAACTCCATAGCAGAAGACAAATATTTTGAGTCTCCCACCAACGAATCAGTAGAATAGCAGGATTCCAGCAACCCCCCAATACCAAACAACAAAGGTAGGCATGCGATGCTGGAGACCCAGATTTGGACCACAAGTCACACTTCAGTCTCTTAGCTCGAAGAGTCTGTCGAGTGCTGCTGAGGCGGCACACTCAGACTCCTGGGCAGGGGGCAAAGTTATATTGCAGGGACTAGCCAGCAGGGCCTGCGACTGGGAAAATGCACTTGTCCCATAGACTTCCATTGGCCAGGCAGGTGTACTTACTAGAATTATGCCTCTTCTAAAATAAATCAGCAGGGCTAGTTAACAAAAAAGAGTTTTAAACTCAGAAACACAGAAAATGACAGCAAGCTCATCCAGTCTGCCCAAGCCTGTCTAATTTTTGGACTGCTCCCTTGTGAGTCACCCTGTCTCTCCCCCCTCCTATCTGCTCCTTAAGCATTATTCCCAAGTGCCTGTCCCATCCTTTTAAAACCCTCCCACTGTTTCAGCCCAGATGACCTCCTCTGGAAGCTTCATCTTCTTGTCTGCCACAACCCTTTCTTTAGGAAAGCTATACACAACCTGGTCTCTCGCAACTGAAAAGCTTACCCTGTGGTTTAACTTTTAACAGCAAGAGCGGCATTTTTCTCGCTCTGCAACTTGTATTTTAATTTTGAAAAAGTCTGAAACCCGGAAGTATGGAGGATGCAGGGGACACTCCATTTGCTGAAAAGGTGAGGTGACGCACTGCTTGCTTCAGTACTTTTGTATTGAAGCGAGCAATGCGTCACCACACCTTTTCAGCAAATGGAGCGCCCGTATGCTAGGAGCCGGGGCAAAGCCTGGCCTTCAGACGCAAGGCGTAATTTTCGTGACAGAGGTTACAACAAGGGACGGAATCCCAATTCTTTAGGAAAAAGGCCATGGTTCTCCCGACACCAGCGGACTTTAAGGGGAGGCGGATCAGGCGGAGGGGGAAATCCCAGAGACACAGGAAACCACAGCAAGAAAGCACAATGAGGAAATGCAGGCTCGTCCTCTAGTAGAGGGCAGACTTTCTCTTGGAATGGGTCCAAACAACGTCGGACAGATGGGTGTTAAACATTATCCGCCAGGGATACTTAATAGAATTAGACTTCAAGCCCCCATTACCTCATGTTGTACCCTTTCCTGTTTCAAACAACTCGTCCAAAAGACAAGCCATGCTGCAGGCCATCACCGATCTTCTGCAAGTCGGGGCTGTCGAACAGGTTCCCTCCACAGAGCTCAACCAGTGGGGTCTACTCCCTGTTTTTCATTGTGCCCAAGCACACAGAAGGTCACAGACCAGTCCTAGACCTCAAATTCCTAAACCGCTTTGTGCGCAGCAGACCATTCAAGATGGAAACTTTGGCCTCAATTGCCAAGGAAGTGCTGCAAGGAGACTTTCTAGCATCCATCGACCTGCAAGATGCCTATCTGCATATTCCGATTCACGGCAGGCACAGGCAATATCTGAGGTTCAAGCTGGGCAATCATCACTTCCAATTCAAGACTCTCCCGTTTGGACTGGCCTCAGCCCCAAGAACCTTCTTGAAGGTCCTGGTAGCAGTAATAGCCCACCTACCGAACCGGGGGAATCCAGCTATTCCCTTATCTGGACGACATCCTCATCAAGGCTCCGCAGCTCGACCAAGCGGTACAGACAGTGGCAGATGTAGTCCAGTGCCTCACGGCTCACAGTTTTCTAATCAACCGGAAGAAGAGTTCCCTAATTCAGAGTCAGAGCCTGAACCACCTGGGAGCGAAATTTAGGACGCAGGACAACAAGGTATTCCCCCCGACTTAAAGTTCAGGAACCTGTTAAACCTCATCAGCAAATTCTAAAGGAACAATCAACTGCCGGCTCAGTCCTTTTTACAACTAATCGGGACACTAGTGTCACTGGCAGACTCAGTCCCATGGGCTCTGGTGCACATAGAAACATAGACTTTGACGGCAGATAAGGACCGCTAGGCCCATCTAGTCTGCCCGTGCGGCCCATTCAGACGCACCTGCTCAAGCTGTGGTCCCAGTCCAGGCACAGTCGGCTCTGCCTCATCCCAGTGTCACAACAGGTAAAAAGTGCCCTTGCATGGTGGTCTCGGAGAAAAAATTTGAGAGGCCGAGACCTAGGCCATTCACATCAAACAAGAATCATAATAGATGCAAGCCTCAGGGGGTGGGTGGCTCACCTACAGCAGATGTCAACCCAAGGCAAGCGGTCCCTGACGGAATTGAGGTACAGCATAAATGTCCTAGAGATGAGGGCAGTTCGTCTAGCCCTGATGCACTTCCATCAGCAGGTGCACAACAGGGATGTGTTGATTCTAACAGACAATCGAACAGCAATGGCCTACATCAACCATCAGGGTGGCACAAGAAGCTCAAAAATGCTTCAGGAATCTCTTCTCCTCTTTCGCTGGGCAGAGAAGCACCTGGCAAGCATAAGAGCAGTGTACATACCAGGACAGGGAAATATCACAGCAGACTGGCTAAGCCGCAGGGACATTCTCCCGGGAGAATGGGAACTGAAGGATGCTGCCTTCCAGCTCCTCGTACAAAGGTGGGACAATCCACAAGTGGATCTGTTTGCATGCCGACAAAGCTCAGACTCAGCAGTTCTGCTTCCTAGCCAGAGACGATCTAGCATTAGCTCAGGACGCCTTCTCCCTAAACTGGGGCCGCCTCGGCCTCCTGTACGCTTTTCCTCCAATGCCACTACTCTCCAGGGTCCTGCACAAGGTGGCCAGAGACAAGGCGGAAATTATCCTAGTCTGTCCCAGGTGGCCACGCTGCCCCTGGTTCCCTCTGCTCATTCAGCTGTCAAAGGCACAACCTTTCATTTTCCAGCTCACCTCAGGCCTTCTTCATCAGGGTCCGGTCTTGCACCACAGTCTGAGCAATCTATCCCTCTCGGCTTGGAGATTGAGCGGGAAACTTTCAAAGAGTTAGGTTACACTGCTCCTTTTATTGAAATGATGGTAAGCTCTTGAGGAGCCTCATCCTCCAGGGTGTATTATAGGATATGGAGAAGATTCTTATTGGATGAACCTGTATATCTTTGGAGCGGAGCATGAATAACCCTCCCGGTGCTTTTACAATTTCTCCACGAGGGATTCGACAAGGGGTTGCAGCCAGCCACCTTACAAGTTCAAGTTTCGGCACTGGGGGTGCTTTTGTTCTCCGACTCAGGGGATACGCTGGGGTCTTGCCCTCATGTCAGGAGGTTTTTAAGGGCAGCAATGTTAAAATGCCCCCCGATTAAGCCAATTGTACCACCTTGGAAACTTAATCTGGTGCTCAAGACCCTAACAAAAGCGCCATTCGAGCCTTTGAAGGAAGCATCAGTCATGCATCTTACAATGAAGGTGGTTTTTCTGGTGGTCATTACGTCAGCCAGGAGACTCGGCGAACTGGGGGCACCGTCAACCAAAGAGCCCTACACAGTTTTTCATCTGGATTCGGTGGTACTTAGGACAGATCCAGGCTTTTTACCGAAGGTTATGGCTCTCTGCCACTGTAATCAAGAGCTCATACTTCCTCCTTTCTGCCCTCACCCGAAAAATGAAAAGGAAAGAGTGTTTCACACTCTAGATCCGAGGAGAGCAATCAGAATCTATATTAAGAGAACAGATGCTTTTCGCAAAACATCAAGCTTGTTTATTTTGACTGCAGGCCAGAATATGGGTAAAAAAGTATCAAAACACTCTATAGCCAGATGGATTAGATCAGTAATCACCATGGCGTATGACAAGACGGGAGTATCTCTGCCTGGTCCAGTGAGAGCCCATTCCACCAGAGCGATGGCCACGTCATGGGCAAACTTCAGAGAGGCATCTCCAGCAGACTTATGTAGAGCAGCCACGTGGTCATCCATTCATACTTTTTTTTTTTTCGCTCCTTACTTCCCTCTGACCTGCCTCTCCTTCTGGCTGCTCATGGCTTCCTCCGACCCCTTTCCCCTCACCTCAGATTGCAGCCGACCCAGGGGGTGGCCTGGCATATCCCTTCGCCGGGTGGGTCCCCCTCCTCCAAGGGGGAAGACGCCAGGAGGGGTGGCCAGCGGACTAGGCAATCAGTCCCCTGAGCGCTGTCGAGGTGGGTTTGGGGGCGTCAGGGCATCTTGGGCCGGCAGGAGCTTGGCAGCCATCATCCGGTAGGCCAGAAGGCCAGGCTTTCCGCTTTTTCTCCCCAGGGGCATGGGTGTGCCACGAACGTCAAGGCGAGCCGACGTTCACCACACCCTGTGCAGTGCTGCTGCTCTCCTGGCTTCAGGGCAGCGAACAGCAGTCCGTCCCTCCTCCCCCTGGAGTAGGCGAGCAGCGCAGGATGCTCAAGCCTACTCCGCTCAGCAGCGCTCTCCAGCCGACCCGAGTCCATTCCTGAACCCGGTTGTCAAGGCCGCAAGCGGAAATCCAACCACTGCGCCGACGAGCCGGCTCATTCATACTTTTACTAAATTCTACAAACTGGATGTCATGTCCTTGGCGGAAGCATCTTTTGGCCACCAAGTGCTTCAGACAGTGGTGGAACCCTAAGAACACTTAACATTCTTCCCACCCGGGATATGTAGGGATGCACTGCTTTTGGATAGCCCAGGAGACAAAACCGGAAATTTGGGTCCCTGTAAATTTTCTTTCTCCGACGGCTGGTCTCCGGGCTTCGGATGCCCTCCCAGAATGTGTATAGTTGGTGGGCCTCCGGGCCTTTATGCTGTAACTGTTCATGTTCTGTGTTTTCTAGTTCTCATAGTATTGCTTCAGGGGAACTGCATTGGAAATGACTGAAGATCTCCGGATATGGAGGGCTTGTTATACCCCACTGCTGCACAGTTTTGGGACCTGCCTGACACTGCCATCAGGAGGAACAGCCCAGGAGTAAGGAAGCCTGGAGACCAGTCATCGGAGAAAGAAAATTTACAGGTACCCAAATTTCTGTTTTATCACCCCATCGACTGCGCCCAAAGCTGCATCCGATCGCTTTTTCGCCTCAGAAGATTCGGCCGAGACAGTCAAGCAAGGTTTCCAGTGTTATGACTCTATTAGATATGCCATTGATTTTTTTTTAGCCAGTCCAGAAACTGATGCTATTAATCTAGTTAGTTTGAGGGCCAGAGATTGTAGGGTTTCCTCCCCGTTGTTTCCTGCCTCAGATGTCTGTTGTTGAGAGGTGGACCGCGTGGCCGCTGGGACTGATAACATTCTTTGCTTTTTTCTCTGTCCTGGAGATTCCGATCCTTTCGAGGATTTCCCATGATATTCCTTAGGTCTTTAGATTGCTGCTCCTAAGTATTTTTCCCTCAGTGCAGTCTAAAAATTACTTGTTTAAGTTACAAAGGTCCAACTTGTTGAAGAACTCTAAACTAAGGCAGCCATATTGCTCGGGCTCACTAGCGCCCCTCCAATGGGAGAGATTTCTGAGGGCTGCAGGTGGCAGCCATATTTGATGTCAAGTCATTAATTGGAGGATGGGCTCTAAAGACGGTTTTAAACAAAATCTCAGTCACGGAGACTGCACGAGAGCATGGCTCTTGAGCTGTCAGGCGGGCATATTTGCAGGGAAGCTATATGATTATCCTTTTTTACTAGCTGACAGATGCTGCTGTTTTATAGAAAGCTAGTTATGACAGTGAGCCCTCTGCTGGTCAGGAGGGGTATGGGGGATCTCGGAGAGAATGATCCTCTGTGTTCCAGGATGTCCGCAAAGGGAAGGGGGGAGAGAATGATTGCCCGGGGTGCCCGTGTAACCTTTCCACAATGTCCCGTTTATCTACGCTGCACAGGGAGGGGATATCCTCCTAGGATGGCCTAATATAGTGATATACCTTATATGGGGGGGGACTGTATGTTCCATGGGGAAGATGTTTCCCAAGGGGCTGAGGAGGGTTAACTGCAACAGTAGAAGAAGTGACTAGGCGTCAAAAAAGAGTCACTGGGGAAAAAGGGCTGGTGAGTGATTCTGTATGCACAATGTGCACAGCGCCCCCCACCTTTTTTTTTTTCTTCAAGTCTGTTTATCTCCCCAAGCACCGGCACACTCTTGGGCCTATCCATTCGCCTATGCCGCTCTACTGCCCACTGTGAACCGTGTCATCTTCAAGGGTGTTACTTTCCCCCCTGAGCCCCGAGGAGGATGAAGGGCCTGAGGATTCTGAAAGGGCAGTGGCAGGGTTCCAGTGTTGGGCATGTGGCGGTTCGGCACTGGGATGGCCGTCGCCTATCTAGGCTGGTGGGACTTTTTACGTAGTTTACGCCCCAGACGTGTGACGTGCAGTGCTGTCGGCCCGCAGTGTGGGTGCTCCCACTCACGTCCGGAAGGCAGCTGCCCAGCGTCTTCCCTGTTTGTGAGCCCCTGTGCACCGCATTGCTGCCAGTCTCCACCGGGGGCCACTGCTGCACTGGGCTACCCCTGGATCCCTCCCCGAGAGAGGAGAGCAATCCTCCGGATGCTCAATCCTCCCTCTCTCCTGCTGACCCCCGGCGGTCCGGCCTCGTTCCTGAACCTGGGTCGGCAGCGTGGCGCGAGGTGTGGTGTCCAGCGCCTCAACCCTCAGTGCCACCAGGCCATTTCACAGTGCCCCTTTTGGTCATCTTGATAGGCGCTGCCCTGCTGGATAACAATATCTGAACCACGGCGGGGATTTTCATTATAACCAATGAAGCTGATGGGCTCTGGTTTAGGCCCCTGTTCCTAATTACTCTGTTTATTGTGTTTTCTTTTTAACTGTCTTTATGCCTCCTTCACCGGTGACCTCAACTCTCTCCGGCAGAACACTCGGTATGGTCTTGTTCTGTCCGCCTGAAGCCCCCAGACTCCACCTCCCCTACCGCACCACCTGGCCGCCCAACCCCCCTGGCTCTGAGTCTCCGTGGGGCAGGACCGCTGACTCCTCTGGCGCTCCATCTACAATCTAGTGAGGTGACCAGGGAACGGAGGGAGTGCCCCCACCCCCGTAGAGCTGGGAAGCCCGGCATTGGACGTGGGGACCGAGCACCGAACCTGCCATTGCCTATCAGGTGCGCCGGGGATTTTCTCTTGTTCTGTCCCACCTCTGCAGAGCCCGGTAATGCAATGATGATCAGCGTCCGCCAAGCTGTGCCCCTAGTGCCTTTCAGCAGCGTCTCGTACTTCTTGGCTACCCTCGGCCATCGCCAGGGGTCACTCAGGAGCGACGCTATCCCTACATCCCTCTTTGGGAAGGGAGAGCCGTCTCATGGATGCTTCATCCCTACCTGACGACCCCCGACTTCTCGGGCTCGTTCCCGAAACTGGGTCATCTGCATGGCGCGAGGCGAGTCATCTAGAGCCTTAACCCTCAGTGCCACTGGGCCGGCCACTCTATTTATTGTTGATGTGTTAACTGTTTCTGGTGTGGCTGCCCATCCTACAGGCCTGGTGTATGGGGAGGGGGAGGGGTCAACAGTCTCCTCATGATGGACAGTAGAGTAATGACATACAATATGAAGGGCATCAGTAGCCCAGTGAAGAAGCCCCGGCTCAACCAAGAATTGAAAAGGAAAAACTCCATGCTTGCCCTCTAACAGGAGATGCACCCGACAGTCTCTGAGCATGCCAAACTTAAGAGGGCTTGAATGGGACAAGTCTATGTGGCGTCCTGTGAGGCTCACCCTCACAGAAGAGAAGTGGACAGTCCACAAAACCTGCCCCTTGGAAGCCTCACACATACTGTAAGACCCAGAGGGACAATATGTATGTATTCATGGCAAGTATGGATCTACCACTTGCACAGTCTCTACACCCCCAAACTCTTAGAGACAAAATGTAGAGTTCCTTAAAGACACGCTATGCCAGACCCATGGTGCCAGGCAATAGGGGAATTGCTTGGCAAGCTGACAACCCAGGTTCCCGTCTGAGCCCAGGCCGACAAGAGTGGAGGCTGGTAGGGAGGGTTTAAAAGCGTCCATGGGACGCTCTCCTCCTGGGGGTAGGGGGGAGGGTCAAGGCTGCACTGCCCTTTGGCAGCTCCTGGCGGCCGTGTTCGGCATCACACTTTGTGGCGTGGGTGTCCACATGTTGCACGTGTGATTGGCCAGGACACCGCGGTGTGCACTCGAGTGGGCGGGGGGATGAAAAACAGAAGAATGTCACCTAGCTGTCCAGATGTCGGCGGGAAACCCGTGCTATGCCCTTGCCGCTCCCTCAGCGACAAAAGGAAAAAATGCTTCCAGGCGTTGTGTCTCTTCCCGGTTGGGACCACGGGAGATGTGCCCCCCCCTCGGCGAAGGGATACGTTGGGTCAGTGGGGAGGGGGGTGCGGCACGATGAGGGACAGCGACCGGGATGAGCGTGGCGGTGGGGTGGTGCCTGGCTCCCCGAAGGAGCAGTCGGCTAGGCTGGCAGGGGGGTAAAATAGATGATACAAAAAAACAAAAGACACACTATAGGCCAGCACTAACCCGTGGACACTGTTCCTGATTGGAAGAGACTTCATTGGGGTGATAAAACCCCAGCTGGACAGATCTGGGGGTAAGTACTTTGACTCAGACTAGGGTGGATCAATGCCTCAAGAGAGTATCCCAGGAACTGGGGTTGGTAGAGGTCTGGGGGTTCATGCAACCGCGTACTTGGGACTATACTTTCTGGTCCCATTCACACCAGGTCTGTCCATGCATAGACTTTTTCTTGATCTCCATGGAGTGGTTACATGCAGTGGAACACTGTGACACAGGGACCACCACTCTCTCGCTGACCATACCCCGGTAAACCGCGATTTACTGATTACCCTTAGACTAAACTCTGAGTTGGAGGCTCAAAGTAACACTCCTGAATCACTCAGTCTTTAACGGCTGATTTAGGAGGAGATTCTGAGTTATGAGGCTGCAGATGTCAAAGGGCGACCTGTTGGGATGTCCTTAAGGCGGTACTAACAGGATGCATCATAAGTTATGCCTTCAAACACAACAAAGAAGTGCAAAAGAAACAGACAGCAATATAGGAGCAGTTGTTGGACTTGGAAGCCGAACATAAGATCACACTAAATGTTGAGGTTAAGGAGCGGTTAGAGAGGTGCCGTGCTCAACTCAGCCATCTCTTAGAAGCTAAAAAGTAGAGTGGCCTTAGCTATTCTAGATTCAGTGTTATGAGTCTGGTCAACAGGCGGGCAAACTGCTGGCCTGGCAGCTTGGTAAAAAGGCTGCCAGCAGCATGGTGTTGCGCATAAGATGACCAGGTTTTCAGCACTGTGACAGATCATGCAGCAATCTTGCGGCACTTTGTGGATTTTGACAAAAAGTTTTACAGTCCTAACTTCCACCGTAGGTTGGACGAATACTTTCAGAGGGTAAAGGTATCCACACTCTCAGAGGAACAGCAAGACGCCATGTCGGCCCCGATCACTCTAGCAGATAGCTGGCGCCATTTCTGAACTTAAGGCTGGCAAGGCCCCTGGCCCCAATGGATTTGGCGCATAATTTTATGAAAAATTTCACGAAAAATTGACGCTGCTTTTGCTTGGTGTTTGCCACGGCATTCAGGAGGGTGATGGGGCTCTGCCCTCATGGCAATATGCTCAGATAACCGTGATACTGAAACTGGATAAAGATGCTACTCTGTGTATGTCTTACAAATCCCATCTTCCTCCTGAATGCTGATTTGAAACTATTTACATCCATTCTGGCCGCTCGACTACAGGGCCGTGTGGGGTCCCTAGTTCACCCGGACCAAACAGGCTTTGTCACTGACAAACTATATCAGGTGCCGCCTCAGTATTACAGTTAAAGAGCCCGACGCCTTGAGAAGAACTTTACAAAATGTAATGTTTAGGAGGGAGGGAGGAGGAAGGGGAAATTGTTCAACCAAGAAAAGCACATTAAGCGGAAGTTTGTTTCCAGGTGCTACCTGGGAGCACAAGGAAGCTGAATGACTTGCACAGGGTCACACAGTATGCAAGTAGAGGCTGTGGGATTCAAACCCAGGTCTCCCGATTTGCAGCTCAGTGCCCTAAACCACTGTGTTATACTGCCTACTGTTTGGACACAAAGCAGCTTATATTTCCCATTAGCTCTCTTTTTCATATCCCCATAATTTATTACTGAGGTCATATACATTAAAACAGGATAGTTGTTCCTTGAGAATTCATCAGCTCCTATTGCATCTTCCCAACTTGATGTCATAATACTCTGCTTGTGATAGTTATTTCCATGGCAACAGAATGTGATTTCACGATAGAACATTATACTGTAATTTAAAGTAGTGAATAAGCTACAAAGGCAGATAAACTCTTAAGAAATAAAGATCTTGTTTTTATGGGAATTTCTTCAGTAATAAATAATGGAGAGGAGAAATCTGTTGACGTTATATAAAATACAAGCTGAATTGTTTAAAATTATTATGTTTTCCAAAGTTTTCCTGAAGGCATCAGCTGTTTCAAGGTCTAACAAGGTAAAGAGTTGGCCTTGGCTGTCTTTATGGATGCAAAGAAGGCATGTGACCGGGTGAACTGGGTATTCCTATACAGAACTTTGATGGAGATGGGAATGGGGGGTTACCTTTGTTACATAGAAACACAGAAGGGGATGGCAGAAGGAGACCACTAGGTCCATGTAGTCTGCCCTATGGGTTCCCCTGTGTCTATCCCATGCATTCTTGAATTCCTCTACCGTGTTGGCCTCCACTACCCCGGGGGCAGACTATTCCATGAGTCCACCACCCTATCCGTGAAGAACTTCCTGATATTGATAGTGAACCTTCCTCCTTTTAGCCTCCGATCGTGCCCCAAGTTCTACTGCCCTCCTTGAAGTGAAAAAGTTCCTGTATCTGAGCCTTGATCACACCTTTTATGTATCTGAATGTTTCGATCATGTCCCACCTCTCCCTTTTCTGTTCCAGGGAATACATGTTCACTTAATCTTTCTCCGTATGACATGTGATGCAATCCCTGTATTATTTTTGTCGCCTTTCTCTGCACTGTCTCTGTCCGGTCAGTGTCCTTTTTGAGGTGAGTCCTCCAAAGCTGGACACCATACTCCAGGTGTGATGTAACCAGTGCTCTGTATAGCGAGCGACAGGACCACCTTCCTCCTCTCGCTCGTGATTCCCCTCCCAATTCATCCCAGCATTCTACTGGCCTTCAGTGCTGCCTTCTCGCACTGTTTTCCCACTTCCAAGTTGTCTGAGATTATGATTCCTAGATCATGCTCCTGGTTAAAGGCAGCTAGTCTTTCCCCTCCCATGTAATGCATCTTATTTATATTTCTTTTTTCCCATGTGCATGACTCTGCACTTTTTGGCATTGAATCTCAGCTGCCATGCTACAGACCATTCTTCCAGATTCTTTAGGCCTGATTCCATTTTGCCTACTCCCTCTACGGTGTCCATCCTGTTGCATATCTTGGTGTCATCCGCGAACAGACACACCTTTCCCTCTTGTCCGTTAGTGATGTCAGATATGAAAACACTGAAGAGCAGAGGCCCCAGCACCAAACCTTGGGGTACTCCGCTGGTCCCCTTACCCTCTGATACTGCACAATTTACCTGCACCCTCTGGGTTCTCCCCTGCAGCCAATTTTGTACCCATTTTACCACTTTCTGTCCAACCCCTGTGTAGTCTGACTTCATTACCAGCCTTCTGTGTGGAACTGAGTTGAAGGCCTTGCTAAAGTCCAGGAAGACCACATCCACTGCCCCACCGTCATCCACAGCCTTGGTAACCCAGTCAAAAAATTCGACCAGATTTGTTTGGCATGACTTTCCTGCCGTGAATCCACGCTGTTTGGGGGTCCTGCTGCCAGCTGGCTTCAAGGAATGCTATAATCCTCTGTTTGAGCAGCAACTCCATCAATTTTCCCACTACGGATTTGAGACTTACTTGTTGGTAACTTTTTGACTAGTCCCTGCTACCTGATTTGTGGAGTGGGACTACTGTTGCCCTTTTCCAGTCTTTGGGCACCACTCCACTCAACAAGGATTTGGTAAATAGTTCCGGTAGTGGGGCTGCCAGCTCTTTCCCCAGTTCCCTTAAAATTCTGGGTGCAGGAGCTCTATGCCTCCCCAAAGGCAACTGATAAAGTCAACAGTGCGACTTCGGATAGATTCTACCTTATCAGAGGAAGCATGCAGGGGTGCCCCCTGTCCCCACTGTTCTTTGCTCTCTGCACTGAGCTGCTAACACAGGCAGTTTGAGGGAACCCAGTGATTATGTGGATAAGAGGAATGATAGAGAACATAAAATCTCACTATATGCAGATGATACCTTTTTCTTTTTGACCAAACCAAATAGATCCGTGCCGGAGTTATTCACTGAGCTTGAGGCTTACGGAGGTATCTTGGGGTACAAAATCAACTTTACCAAGTCAAAAGCCTTTCAGCTTTATAGTACCTGCCCTCCTCAGCTACGTGAGACAATCCCCTTCCAATGGGCACAACATAATATTGTCAGGTAACTAGGTATCCGTTTATCTCCTAAGCTTAGTTCCTTATTCAGACTGAATTACGGAAAGCTGGAGGGGGAGATTGGTCCCAACATTGCTCACTGGAGCCTCCTCCCCCTTGGGGTGGCAGGCTGAGTGACTACTCTGAAGATGAACATCCTGCCTATGTATCTTTTTCTTTTCCGGGCATTCCCAGTGAACCTCCCAGAGGTCTTCTGGAAAAGACTTCAAAAGACTCTGCTGACCTTTATATGGGCAGGCCATAGGCACCAGATTTGGAAGACCGTGCTGACACTCCCTAGGGAGAGAGGAGGGTTAGAGATATGTGCCTGCATTACGTGACAGCACAGCTGGCTCCTGTGATATTATGGACAAAGCAGAACTTAGATTCGTGCTGGTTGGACCTGGCAGCAGATCTGGGACTTTCTGTACCCCTGTTTACAGTGGCGCATATCCGCCTCACTCCAGCCCTGCTGAAGTCCATCAAAAAGTCATTGATGAGGCACATGCTCCAAATTCTCCTCAAAATCAGATTGGTCACAAATATGCTCAGTGAGGTAGGGCCACGAACAATAATTACTGGAAACCTGGGGCCCCCTCCTCCCCCAAGGGAGGACAGAGGATATTGGCGATGGAAAGTACAGTTACGCAAGAACTTACCATAACAGTAGATATTCAAGAGAGGCTCTTGCAGTAGGTAATTACTTGTAGGACTGCGCCCCCTGGCATCAGGACCACACAGAAACTTTTGCTAGCAGTGTCTGACGGGGAACCGCCAACCCGACATCTCGTGACAGACGTCAGTGTGACACTATATAATGGGTGGTCCCCATGTCCGCACTCCAGTTCTCCCGCTGGAGACCTCCAAGAGGCGCGACAGGAGAATGGGAAAGAGGCTCCTGGAGTCGAGAAAGACTAATGGAAAAAGCCACAGACTAGAAATGGGGGAAGGATGGTAGGAAAAAGGTTACCTACTGCAAGATCCTCTCTCAAAAATCTACTGTTACGGTAAGTTCTTACACAACTGTACTATCTTATTTCGAAAGGGCTCTTGCAGTAGGTAATTACTTGGACTGAGTCCCAAGCAGTAAGAGTCCAAGGGACAGGAAAACGTGGGAGGCTGGAACTGAAAGCTAGTAGGTAGCCAAGTGCTTAGGACAGGATTCCTTGGAGGACGCCAGTCCGAAAGCAGCCCTGCACCTAGAGGCAGTGTCCAAACTGTAGTATTCTGTGAAAGTATGGACGAAACTCCAAGTAGCAGCCACGCAAATTTCTGCGGCAGATACATTTCTGAAACAGGCTGTCGAGCCAGCCATACCCCTTGTAGAATGTCCTTTAACCTGCCCGGGAAGGACTTTACCATACTTCTGGTAACAAAAAACAATGCTATTAGCCAACCATTTGGAAAGGCATGGTTTGTAAAACTGCTTCATCTTCTCTCTTTGGTGTGAAAGAAACAAAAAAAAGATCCATCTTTCGGACATCTTTTGTCCTATTGGTGTAATAACGTAAAATTCTGTGAACATCTAACGCATGCAGAATGGCTTCCACCTGACTCGTATGCTCAGGATAATACACCGGCAGTTGAAGAGACTGATTCAAGGTAGTCTCTGAAACAACGCTCTGAAGAAATTTAGGATTAGTACGTAGAGCTACCCGGTCTCTGTGAAATATCAAATAACATAGAAGTTGACGGCAGATAAGGACCACAAGGCCCATCCAGTCTGCCCATTTCTTTTCCTTCCTTATAAATGTGCCATCGGCCTTTGCTCTGTCAGTGGCCTATATATTCATACTCATCTGTATTGCTCCCTTATGCCTATCCCATGCCTGTTTGAAGCCCTGCACTGTATTCATAGCCACCACTTCCTGAGGTAGGCCATTCCATGCATCCACCACCCTTTCAGTGAAAAATAATTTCCTCACATTCCCCTTAATCGGCCTCCCTCTAATCTCATGCTGTGTCCTCTTGTCCTGCTGTTTTCTTATATTTAAACATGTTAGACTCTTTACTTTGTTAATGCCCTTAAGGTGTTTGAGTGTCTCGATCATATCACTCTCTCCCTCCTTTGCTCAAGGGTACATATTGAGCTCGTTAATCTGTCCTCATATGTCTTCTGATGCAGTCCCTGCACCATTTTGGTTCCCTTCTCTGGACTGCCTCATTTTGGTTAATGTCCTTGTGAAGGTGTGGCCTCCAATACTGCACGCAGTACTCCAGATGGGGCCTAACCAGTGTCTTGTAAAGAGGGATTATTATCTCCCTCTTACGACTTGTGATACCCCTACTAATACACCCTAACATCCCCCAGCCTTTCCTTCTGCTTTAGAGGTTTGCTTGGATGATTTCAGGTCATCGGTAATGATGCTGCCCAAGTCTCTTTCTTCCTTTGTGACTGCCAGCAACTCCCCTCCCTGCCTATAGGTGGCTTCAGGGTTTCTCTTCCCTATGTGCATGATCTTGCACTTCTTTGCATTAAATCCCAGTTGCCACTCTTCTGACCATTTTGCTAGTTTATCCAGATCTCTTCTCATTCTGCCCACCCCATCTGGATCATCTACTCTGTAGCAGATCTTGGTGTCGTCTGCAAACAGACGAGCCTTGCCCTCTAGTCCATCTGCAAGGTCACTAATGAAGATATTGAAGAGGACTGGCCCCAGGACTGATCCCTGAGGTACCCCACTTATGACCTGCATCTCTTCTGACTGTATACCATTTACCACCACTCTCTGTTTTCTGCCAGTCAACCAGTTTGCCACCCATTTGACCAACTTCTGACCCACCGAGCCTACCCAGCTTATTTATCAATCTTCTATGTGGAACAGTGCCGAAAACTTTGCTGAAGTCAAGGTAGGCGACATCAACTGCTCCCCCTTGGTCCACCATTCTGGTTACCCAGTCAAAGAAATTTATGAGATTAGTTTGACAGGACCTTCGTTTTGTAAACCCATGCTGTCTTGGATCCTGTGCCCCTATGGATTCCAGGTGTTGCACTATCCTTTCCTTAAGGAGTGCCTCCATAATCTTGCCCACTACTGAGGTAAGACTGACTGGTGTGTAGTTCCCTGCCTCCTCCCTGCTACCACTCTTGTGGCGCGGGATCACATGAGCCCTTCTCCAGTCTTCTGGGACCTATCCTGTGCTCAGAGACTCACTAAACAGTTCTGCTAATGGCTCTGCAAGTTCCACCCTTAGCTCCTTAAGTACTCTGGGATGTATGCCATCAGGTCCCATTGCCTTATCCAACCTGAGCTTAGCGAGCTCTTGTAGGACCCTTTCTTTTGTGAAGTTAGTAGTGCTCACCTCCCTCCCTCCCCCCTGTGTCGATGGTGCTGAGCTGTGGGCTGTGCCCTACCTTCTCTTCAGTAAATACTGAGCAAAAGTATCTATTTAGGATAGATGCTTTTACAGGGTCCTCCTCCTCATGTGCCCCCTTTTCTCCATTGAGCTTAGCAATACCCCCCTCTGGACTTTCTCCTTTTACTAATGTATCTATAGAAAGTCTTGTTACCTTCTTCTACTGTTTGTGCTAGTGTTTCCTCAGTTTGGGACTTTGCCTGCCTTACTGCCTTCCCTGCTTCCCTTAGGGCAGTTTGTATGCCTCCTGTCTTCATTCCGCCTGTGTTCTTTATATTTCCTGAAGGCCAGCCTCTTTGGCTCTGACCTTTTCTGCTACTGTATTTGAGAACCAAAGTGGTTTCATTCTTCTTTGCATTTCCTTTTCTGTCTAACACAATGGGATGTTGCTTCAAGTATTGCATCCTAATGCTTGCCCACTTTGCCTGTACCCCTTCACCTGTGTTTCTTTTTCCCAGGACTAGCTTAACTCTGTTGGCCATCTTATCAAAGTCAGCTCCTCTGAAGTCCCATATTTTTGCCTTAGAATGGGATGATTTAGATGTAGTAGCCAAATTGAACCATACCATATGATGGTCACTGGCCCCAAGTGACCTTCTACCTGGAGATCTGTGATCCCTTCCCTGTTAGTCAGTACTAGATCTAGGATAGCCCTGTCTCTTGTGGGTTGTTGTACCAGTTGTTTGAGGCCCTCCCCTGCAGAGAGGCCACCATGTGTCTAGTTCTGGCAGATGTTCCTGCTGGTATTGACCAATCTGTATCTGGCATGTTGAAGTCTCCCATTATCAGAACCTCCCCTTTAGCTGTTATGTTTTATATATCTTGTAACAGTAATGGGTTGATGTCCTCCCCCTGGTCTGGGGGCCTGTAGACAACCCCGGTTCTTATGGCTGTCCCATTTCCTGTTTCCAGGGTGACCCACAGTTCTTCTGGCTCCTTATGTGTATTCTGAATTTCTGTAGCTTTGATATTTTTATTGACATACAGGGCCACTCCACCCCCCCCTTTGCACCTCGGTCTCTTCTGAACAGTACATAGCCAGGTACTGAAGTCTCCCAAGTGTGGTTACTGGTAAACCACGTATCACTAATTGCTACTATGTCCAGTTTAGCCTCTGACATTATTGCCTGAAGGTCTGGGATCTTATTTCCCAGGCTGTGAGCATTTGTGTACATGATTTTCCATTGGCCAGATTTCGGTGTGTGAGTTGTTGGGTTAGGTTTGGCATTTCCCCTCTGTGTCGTATGGGGAGACGGACCTTTTTTCTTACCTGGTGATGCAAATGAACGGCAAACATGCTGAATCCCTGTTTGACCACTAGCTGAGGGGGGAGGGGTGTTCTTCCCATTCGACGTATGGGGTGCTGCACCCCTCTCCCCATTTGCTAGTTTAATTGTTCTGCAAAGACGTCAAACTTCTGCCCCAATGCTCTGACTCCCTCCTTAGTCAGATGCAATCCATCAAATTTAAAGAACTTTCGCTCCCAGAACTGTTGCCAGTTCCCTACAAATCAGTGTCCTTTTTCCTGGCACCAGCCCTTGAGCCACATGTTTAGCTTCCCTATCTTCCCTTCTCTGACCTTCCGTCTGTCTGCCTCCCTCTCCCAGACTGGCAGGATCTCAGAGAAGGAGATGCCGGACGAAATGGTGGATAGTTTGTCACCCAGCCTGGTCAGGTGTTCCTTGGTCTCTATAACTGACCGGCTGGCGAGATCATTAGTCCCTATGTGTACTAGGACGTCAGTGTTTTCTCCTGCTTTGTGAACAATTTTAGCAATGTGGTCAGTGTCTCTCCATGCTGACGTACCTGGGAGGCATCTGACCATTACCCCTGGCTGGAGATGGGTATCAACTCCCCGAATCATGGAGTCTCCTATGATCAGAAGTTTTTTGGATTTCCTTTTTGCTTTTTTTGTTTTGGTTCCTGATTTGGGTGAGTTTTGTTGTGCTAGCTCCTGTGCTGCAGTGTCCTGCTCTGCAGTGTCCTCTGCCCCTTTGTTTGATTTCAGAGATAGAGGCAGATACCTGTTTGTAGTGTTTATATATTTTTTGGAGGTAATATGTTGGAGAGCAGAGTGTGATGGGGCACCCGATTTGCCCCTCCTAACCACCTGCCAACCTCCTGGACCAACTACCCTCTGCGGTCGAGGTTCTTCTGTTGGATGTTGGGAAAATGGTGGGTGGTTCTTATAATGCATTTCCTCTTGAATATGAAATTTGAGGCACGCAATTCTGCCCATGCTGCCCGGAGCTGAGCCCTAAGATCTCCAGTGGCCCAGCATGTAGGACAGTGTCCTAAATCCAGTAAGACTGTCATTCTGAAAAGTGTTCCACAGTACCTGCAGTTAATGATATCCATTCCAGATAAGTTGCGGGGTTTATAACCTAGTCAGTAATTAGAAGGAAGAAAATGCAAGTAATGGTTTGATTTTGTGTTTTGTTAATTACTAGTGCCCCTGTAAATGAGCTCACCTTGTGGATGCCCCACTGATCTGCTCCCTCCTGCTTTGCCATAGGAAATGTCAACTATGGTACCCTATAAAAGGAGTGTAGTGTGGGGTGGTTGGGGATGGGGGTGGGTGGCTGGGCCCTTCCCCTGCCGAAAAAGAAGAACCACAGACGAAAGAACAAGGAGGTAAGAGCAGAAACAATCAGTCAACAAATGCAGTAACCCTGAAAGCTTATCCTAATGTTAGATAAAACTGTAAAACCTGTAAAGCACTACCTGTAATAATTTCAGAGAAGATAAACCCTGTAAGAAACACTTTGCTACAGAGAAAAATAAAGCAGTAATAGAAGATATACCTTGCAAACGACAATTTGAATCAGAAGATTACAGCAGTAATCTGTTAGCACACACCTGTAGGCACACCTTGTAATAATGCAAAAGAAGGTATACCAGCAACAACAATTTGAATCAGAGAAAAATAAAGCAATGAAATGTTAGCAACAAACAGCAGTAATCCATGTGAGTACAAAATAAAAACACACAGTAAATCTGCTTAGCCAAAAGCAGTCTTAATCCTTTTCCCTTGCTGTGGTAAGGTTTTCTGCTCTGCCTTTCAAGCAGTATTAGAAGGAAAGAGCTCAGGTAAAGCTAGGTGCCTTGGCCAGCAAACCAAGGCTCCTTACACATTAGGACCTGAAGCTCGGAAATTCTTCAACTAGAAAGAGCGCTTTCCAAGATGAAAAGTGCATCTCACATGTACTTACCGGTTTGAAAAGAGACGGTCAGTTTCTCTAAAAGAAAATAAAGGTCCTACAGTAGAGCAGGGTTACACACCTGGGCTGTCAGATGGAGAATTCCTTTTAGTAACCTCCAACTTAGCCAGAGTTTTGCCCTCCAATAAAACATGGTAGGCAGAATTGGCCACTAGATGCACCTTCAGTGACAAACAGCTCAAGCCCAGGTCAGACAGATGAAGAAGATACTCCATGATCTGAGAAACGGGACATGAAAAAGGATCCCAACTCTTTGAGGTGGCCCAAATGGAAAAACGCTTCCACTTCATGACAAATGTAGTTCTGGTAGAAGGCTTTCTGGCCTCTATCAAAATCTGAGCTACCCTAGGGGGAATCACAAATCTGGAAGCAACTATGTCTTGAGGAGCCACACATGAAGATGAAGGGATTTCAGTCCCGGATGGACCAGCATGCACCTCCCCGGGTCAGGAAATCGTAAGAAAGTGGCAGAGGAACTGGAGGTTCCGCTGCCAGCTGTTGAAGCAGCAGAAACCAAATTTGTCAAGGCCAAAATGAAGCTATCATAATAATTCGTGCTCCTTCTGTTTGAAACTTGATCGGCACTCTCTGTAAAACTGGAAAGGGAGGGAATGCATACAGAAACCTCCCTGTCCAACAAAGCGACAGCGCGTCGTGCCCGAAAGCACCATGCACGGATCGAGCGAGCAAAATTTGGGACGTTTTTTGTTTGATGGGGCTGCAAACAGATCCACTTCTGGATGACCCCAGAGGTCGAAGATGTGGTCTACTACCTTTTGCTTTAGCTCCCACTCATGCGCTCTCATCTTGGTGTGGCTGACACTGTCTGCGAGAACGTTCTGCACGCCTGGGATGTGGACTGCCAGGAAGCGGTCTTGTGCAGAACCGC
The DNA here is from genome assembly GCA_016271365.2 of Neoceratodus forsteri. NCBI lineage: Eukaryota > Metazoa > Chordata > Ceratodontiformes > Ceratodontidae > Neoceratodus > Neoceratodus forsteri. The sequence goes on along the minus strand of CM028136.1, from coordinate 50,819,737 downwards.
CCAATTCCAGATCCGCATCGCTTCTCTGCAAAGTGGATAGAAGCGGGTGCCTCCCTGTTTGTTGATGTACCACACCACACACATGTTGTCCGATTGGATCAACAGTGTATCCTACTGAAGTATGTGCTGAAAAGCCTTAAGAGTATATAGAACTGCTCTCATTTCTAGCACATTTATGTGCAAGTGTAGTTCTGCAGGTGACCACAGGCCCTGGGTGCTGTGATGTCCAAGATGGGCACCCCATCCTGTTCCCGACACATCTGTGGTCAGAATTTGGGAATAAGGAGGGGTCTGGAAAGGAACTCCTCATGTCATGTTGTCAGAGTTCTGCCACCACTGCAGATCTTTCTGCATCGGGCCAGAAACTAGGACACAGCTGTCCAAGTCGTCAGCCCTCTGATCCCATTGAGACCTGAGAATCCTCTGCAAGATGCGCATGTAGAGTCTGGCCAAGGGAACGGTGGGAATAGCCTCTGCCATGAGGCCCAGAAGGCGAAGGACCACCCTGGCCAAAATGTGTTGGTTGGAGGATACCAGCTTGATCTGCCTCTCCAGAGTCTCTACCCTGTCCAGGGGTAGGAAGGTCATACCCTGGACTGTGTCCAGAACTGCCCCAATAAATTACAGACACTGGGAAGGAGCGAGCTGAGATTTGGGTAGTTGACAGAAATACACAGTCGATTGAAAAGGTGCAGGGTAGCTGACATAGAAGCCTCCAACCCCTCCATCAACAGTGCAGCAAGGAGCCGGTCATCGAGGTAAGGGAAGACATAGTGCCCCTGATTCCTCAGGCTCCTGCCACCACCGTGAGGCACTTAGTAAAAACCCACAGTGTGGAGGACAGGCCAAAGGGGGGGCTTTGAACTGGTAGTGCTCCCCTTGGAAAGAAAACCTGAGGAATCTGCGGTGAGGACGGAATACTGGAATGTGCAGGCACGCATCCTGCTTGTCCAGGACACAAAGCCATTGTCCTTTGGACAAGAGGGGCAGCAGACTTTAGTAGCGTCAGCATCCGAAACCTCTTGTATTCTATGAAGAGGTTTAGGATATTGAGGTCTAATATCAGGCATAGATCCCCCATCTTTTTTGGAACCAGAAAGAAGTGGGAGTAGAAGCTCTTTCCGATCTGGTTTGCTGGCACTGGCTCTATTGCTTCCTTTCGAAGAAGAGCCATGAATTCCTCCCTTAACTAGGGAATGTGCGGTCTTGGATAGTGGGAAAAACCCGGAGGATTGTTTGGGGGGGTTTTCACGAAATTCGAGAGTGTGACCGAGCTTTATTAATTGAAGTACCCAGTCGTCGGTTGTGATAGACTCCCAGTCTCCCAGGTGCCTTGCGAACCTTCCGCCCACCTGTTCTTCGAACAGACGGGGAGGAGGGAGGGCAGTCAGCGAGTCAGCAGTGGGTGGGAGGGGGTTAGGAAGGAACACCCCTGAAACTGTCAGAGTTTTGGCTGGAGAGGTGGTAGCCATATTGGGAGCCCTGTGTTTGAATTGACAGCTGGGTGCCTGTTGTGGTTTCATCTGGCATCTGTTTTGCTGACAGAAGGGACGTTTCGGCAGAGGTTTTGAGCGATACATAGTAAGTACTGACCAAAGAGCAGTGCCTTTATCTTGAAGGCTCGTAATAATGTCCTGGGCATCTCTGCCAAACAGGACTGAGCCTCTGAAGGGGACATCCTGACTAATCAACTGGATATCAGGAGCTAGACCCAATACTCTTAGCCAAGAGAACGTATGAAGGCTTACTGCCATGGCCATGCCTCTAGTGAAGGAATCCACTGCATTATAGGTGATTCTTAAAGAATGACTTTCCACCTCCTTAGCAGATCTGAGTGTGTTCGCCAAGGTGGCCTTAGGTTCTGAGTCTGGGAGGGCCTCGACTATGGGCTCGAGCTGGTGGAACAGAGATTTTTGGTACACTAGCAAGTGCACCACATAGTTAAGAGCGTGAATAGCTAGTGTAGAAGAGGAATAAAACTTTCTCCCGAACTGGTCCAGCTGTCTGGATTCCGTGTCGGGAGGAAAGATACTGAGGTGCTTAGACTTAGCGGACCTGTCATGGGCCGCAGTTATGACCACCAAGTCAGCCTTTGGATGTATGCTGAGGTGGACTTTGTCCTCTGGTGTCCTGTAAGCCCGTTTGGCCTTCTTGGTCGTAGCCGGGATGGAGGAGGGTCTCTGCCAGATGGCGATGATAAATCCTCATGAGGTTCCAGCCATGGGGGTGTGAGCACCAGACTTATTTCTGGAAAATTGAGATGCTCAGCCAATCTCTGACGCTTTGTGTCTTGAGCATCTGACTTTAAGCATTGTGCTCGGCCATTTGCCTCAGGAGGCCTACAAAGAGGGATCCTTGGGGGGGGGGGGACTTGGGGGACTCTCTAGAGACTGGCTTCTCAGGAGGAGTCGTCTTGGATCCCGAACCTTCTGAGGATGAGTCTGAATCCAAATCGTGATCATCAGAATCCGCAGGTTCCTTATCTGGAAGAGGAAACGCCTTCTCCCTTAGAGTTACGTCTGATGTCTGGGCCTGCGTATGGCCTGACGTCGGCTCAATCGGAGAGGGCGCCCTAGGGGTGTGATCTGGATAATTTACTTCCAGAGGTCGTGGATGCCTGCTGTACAGTTCTGAGACCAACTAAGATTTTGTCTCAGTCCACCATACTTGCAAAATCTCCCTGTAATCCATCTGCGGTTGAGCCGGAGACAGCGAAGTGGGAGGTGGCAGAGGGTGACAGGCACGGAATCCTGATCCCATAGCATATGTTCCATGTGCCGAGAAGCCCGGAGAAGCATAATGGTGAGCACAGCCTGGCGACTGGAAAGAGATGACTGAAACTCAGTTTATCCTGGGAGTAATAACCTGTCGAAAAGGGGTCCGGCAAGCCTGGTGGCGGAAAATCTGACAGTGCCCCAGACGAAGAGCAGCCTGACGGCGGCCCTGATGGAGGATAACCTGAAGGAAGGCCTGCCAGTGGCCTTGACGGGGTAGCTCGGTGAAGCGCCCGAAGGCAGAAGTCCCAAAAGCAGCACCAAACGTGGGAAACCTTATGAGGGGGCCCCAGAGGATGACCTGACAGTAGCCCCAATGGCAGAAGTAAAGGGGCCAACAGGCCCCGAGGAGGATCAGGGTCTTGCACCCCTGCTGGAGGTGTTGGAGCTACTGTTAGTACCTTGGAAGCTCCATCATCAGGTATACCTGACGAAAGATTTCCTTCTGCCGGGACCTGCGGGTCTGAGGACGGCGGAAGAATCTCCGATGGAGGAGGAGACGGGGACTCACCATGAAGGGAACCCTGGGGCGACCCTTGCCCTCCAGCCGGAGCTCACGTCCGGCTGCGCATCGTCAGAGCCTCCAAAATAGTCTAACGGATGCGAAATGGTCATGCGATCATTGGAGTGTCCGATCGACCTAGCGACCTGGGTTGCGCAGGAGTTGGAGACACCGACCCCCAACTTACCGACCCCAGCCAGGCGCTGGGAGGGTCTGACTAGCAGCTTATCGGCTGGCGCATGCTGACTTGGTGCTAGAGGTTGTGATGGGCCTAAGAGCAGCGGCAGCCTCGGGTGAATCCGAGGCTCCCGCTGTCACTGTAACCAGTGGTGGAGGAGTGGCCAAAGCCTGCTCTTTTGGCAGAAGCACAGGCTTGGCCGCCGCACTCATCTTCCCGGAGGAAGAGGGACGCTCCTCCACCGAAGAGCCTGAGGGCAGCTTTGGGGGGGGGGACTGCTCCCGGTCCCGGTGGTGTTTCTCCTTCTCCCTCTTCTTCTTGTGGGGGTCAGTTGGAGAGGAGGAGGTGCTTCTCAGCTTCTTGAGCTCCTTTTCCATAGAAGCCATTCTGAGTTTTAGAAGATGCACTTTGAGGGACTATTGGCGTCTTTTCCCTGTGGCCTGGTTGAACTGGGCGCAGGCCACACATTCCTCAGTGGTATCCGGGCCCAAGCAGAAGAGGCGGAGAGTATTCTGGTCCTTCAAACAACATGAAGTCTTGCTATATTATGACATATGCTGTGAGTCCCAACCTTCGAACTGCTCCGGAGGTGAAAGAGTTAACTTTCCATGCCAGGCATGGAACTTTGAGCACGAGCCGGTTGAAAACTCTGTCTGTTGTTCTTCAAACTCAAACTGTCAGATTCTTTACTCCGCCTCACTGAACAGTTGCTCCGAGATTTCTCCTTCTGCTCGGTTCATTTTGTTGGTTAAAGTATTAATTTCTGGTTTTTAACCAATTTAAACTAACCGGTCGGTTCAAGCTCTGTCTGTGGTATCGTAAGTACTAGATAGGTTTTACATTTCTTTCTGTGTGGAACTTGTAAACGGTATTATCGGTTCAGTTTGAACCGATCAGGTTGTTTTAAAATACATTAAATCTGTCTTTTAGAGTGCGGTTCGCGGTTCTTATCGGTTCTAAAAAAAAGGGATTTCATTACGGTTTTGTCCACGACCCGTGACACGGTTGGGAACCAATAAGAGAGTCTTGCTTGGCAGATTGCCATAAACAGGCAAGTTTTGGTTAGGCTGGCACTATGTCTGAGAAACCCAAAAGAAAAACCGGGCCCACTGGGTTTCAACACTGCAATGTTTGTGGGGAAGCCTTTGCCAAGGCCGACCCCCACACCACCTTTGTTTATTGTCTGGGGTTGACCACCTCAGTGCAGACTGCCAGATTTGTAAGAATTTTCCTGCAGCTACCCTGGATAAGAGAGTTGGTAGGCTCAGGAAAAGAGAGGCCAAGAAGTCCGCTGACCCAGATGGCCAGCCCGGTTCGGTTGTAACCGAACCGGAGAGATTGCCCTCTAACCAGGGCGAGACTTCCTCGGGCAAAAGGAGAGCTGACTCGGAGGAGTCGATTCCAGCAAAAAGGACTAGAAAATCAGCAGGTGTGGAACCAAAATTTCCATCTCCAACCGCTGAAGAAATAGTCAAAGCGATTGAAATTGTCCATTCACTTTCCCCGGTTCCAACCGAACCGGCACCATCAGGTAAGCATACGGTTCGGTCGGTTCCACCGGTTCAAGAATATGATTTAGAGGAATTTTATGAACCGAGGAGGGGAAGAGGAGTAAGACAGAGTGAATGTGGATTTGAAAGTCTGAATGTGCCCATTGAACGGACATCTCCCCAGACAGACCTTCAGGAGTCTCCCCTAGGCTTTCTGAGTCCCCTCTCATTTTATGTTTTATAAAAGTGGCTGAACCCTCCAGCTCCCTATGGAGGAAGCTGTGGATGATCAAGAGGAGCCTGACTATGTAGAAATGCTGGATATCCCAGAGTCTAGGAGACTGTCTATTCCTTTGCATAAATCTTTTGGGAAACAGACAGTAAAAATTTTAAAAACTCCTCACACTATACCTCCTGTGGATAAAAGAATGAACAAGAGGTACACATTGTCAGGCTCTGATACGGAGTTCCTTACACAACGATGCAGCCATGTTGGGGTAGTGCAGGCTGCAGCCTGTGACAAGGCAAATATTCCCTTGGCTTCACACCCCCCTGACAAGGACTCCAGGAGGATTGATGCCATGGCAAAGAAACAGTACATGGCAGCATCCTTGGGACTCAGACAGGCAAATTATATGGCTTATGTTGCTAGATATCAGAAATCCAGATGGGATACTGTTATGGCTCTAGCAAAACAGGTCCCTGGCCAGCTTGCCAAGGAGCTGGAGCAGGTGGCTGCTGATGGTATTGAGGTATCCAAGGTGCAGTGGACTCTAATGATGTGTCATCAAGAGTTGTGGCTACATCTGTGGCACTTCGCAGAATGGCTTGGCTCAGATGTACTAGCCTGTCACAGGATACCCAGACTAAGGCCATGGATTTTCCTGTTGTGGGTCATTCTCTGTTTGGGGAGCAGACAGAGAATTACATGAAGAAAATGGATGAGTATAGGACCACCTATAGGAGTGCACATGCCAAGGAAAGGCAGGCCACACCTCAAAGGCAGCCTTCCAGGGGCAGACCTTTTCATAGGCCTTTTTACCAAGCCCAGGCCTCCTCTTCAGCTTATGCCCAGAGGGGTTCTTTAGAGGGAGAGGCAGACGGGGTACAAGCAGACCTGCTTCCACCCCTCAGCCTAAAGCCCCTGCCAAGCAGGCACCCTGATGGGGTGGCCAGGGCCGATTCTTCACTACCTGTAGGGGGCAGGCTGGCTTACTTTGTCCAGGACTGGAAGTCTTTAACATCAGACAAGTGGGTCCTGGAAGTAGTAAGCCAGGGACTGGTTCTCAGCTTCAAAAAATTTCCAAAGATGAGAACCAGGCCTTTTCCACCTGCAAATCCATCAGAGGCACTTGCCCTAGAAACAGAAGTTTCTACCGTCCTGGCTCTCAGAGCTGTGGAAAGGGTTCTACCCCCTACACCAGGGCAAAGGGTTGTACTCCAGGTATTTCCTTACCCCAAAAAAGACAGGAGAATGGCGGCCCATCCTGGATATCAGATACCTAAACAAGCACCTTTTAAAACCAAAATTCAAAATGGTGACTCTGGGAATTATTTTACTCTCTCTAAGGCCAGGGGACTGGTTAGCGTCCCTGGACCTCAAGGATGCCTACTTCCATGTTCTTATCAGAAGCTCCCATCGAAAGTACCTCAGATTTGAACTGCCCTCAGGCCATTACCAGTTCAGAGCAATGCCCTTCGACCTCACCTCTGCCCCGAGGGTATTCACAAAATGCCTGGCAGTAGCAGTTGCCCACTTAAGAAGGCAAAAGATTGCCATTTTTTCCTTACCTGGACGACTGGCTCATAGTAGGCCAGTCTCCAGAACAAGTCAAGCTACACCTTCAGGTAACTCAGCAACTGCTCACATCTCTAGGTTTCCTTCTCAATCTTCCAAAGTCAGTTCTAGAGCCTGTCCAGCTTCTCACCTTCATAGGTGCAGAACTGAACACAAAAGAGGCCAGAGCCTTCCTTCCTTTGGAAAGAGCAAGGACCCTGGTCTCTCTGGCCTCCTCTTTCACCCTGCAGGTCTCTTGACCAGCAAGGCATTTTGTGCAGCTCCTGGGGCAGATGGCTGCTTCTACAGCAGTAGTGCAGGGAGCAAGATTTCAGATGAGGGACATCCAGTTCCATTTGAGAGCCTTCTGGTCTCAAAGGAGAGACCCTCTAACCAAATTGATCCCAGTGACTCGAACCCTGATCCAAGCCCTTCAGTGGTGGCAGGACCAGAGCAATCTGAGACAGGGGTCCCCTTCGCCCCTCAGTCTCACTCCTTAATCCTTACTACAGATGCATCCGTCTTGGGGTGGGGAGCTCGCATGGGCGAACTCACTACCCAGGGATTGTGGTCCCCTCAGGAATCTCTGCTCCACATCAATCTGTTGGAACTCAGAGCAGTTTTTCTAGCACTTCAGGTTTTTTCCACATCTGTTCAGAACAAAGTTGTACAGGTAAGAACAGACAACACCACTACAATGTGGTACATCAGCAAGCAAGGAGGCACTCGGTCTACGGCCTTGTGCACCGAAGCAATGAAGTTGTGGTCTCTGGCCTATTCCCTGAACACCTCCCTTACAGCTGTTCACCTCCCAGGCAAGGACAATGTCCTGGCAGATGCTCTCAGCAGGATTTCCCAGGGCCATCACGAATGGTCACTGGATCCCCTAGTACTGGAGGTAGTTTTTGCCAGATGGGGTACCCCGCAGATAGATCTTTTTGCAGCCCCAGACAATCACCATCTTCCCCTTTTTTGCTGCAGGCCCCCAGTGTTGGGCTCAGTCCCTCTGGATGCCTTCCTTCTCAGTTGGGAAGGGAAGTTTCTTTATGCTTTTCCCCCCCTTCCCTCTTCTGTTCAAGGTGCTAGTCAAAATCAGCTCTCAACCCTGCAAGATGATCCTGATTGCTCCAGATTGGGCCAGACAGCCCTGGTACCCATTCCTTATGTCCTTAGCAGTCCACCTTCCCCTGTGTCTTCCCAGGAATCTTAACCTGTGCTCAGGGGAGGGTTTGGTACCCGAATCTCAAATCTCTCAATCTCAAGGCCTGGCCCTTGAAAAGTTAGAGTTTGCTGACCTACACCTCTCCCAAGGTGTATTGGATATCTTGAAGGCTTCTAGGAATCCTTACACCAGAGCTACTTATAATTCCAAATGGAAGAGATTTTCCATATGGTGCTCTGACAAGCATATTTCCCCAGAATCTGCTGATTTACCCACAGTCCTGGATTATATGGTACATTTGAATACTGTGGGGCTGAGACCAGCTACCCTAAAAGTGCACCTGGCAGCCATGTCTGCTTTCTTATCAGCAGGTAAACCCTCTTCTCTTTCCGCTCATCCTGTATTCTCCAAGTTTTTCAAGTGGTTGCTTCACACCAACCCTCCATTCAGGACCCTGCCCCTGCCTGGGATCTTAATATTTGCATTGCTCAGCTTATGCAACCCTTTTGAGCCCTGGTCTTCAGCAGAGCTACTTGACTTGGAAAACTGTTTTTGGTAGCCATCACTTCTGTCAGGCGCATAAGTGAATTACAAGCATTGTCAGTGGAGCCTGATTTTATCTCCTTTCATAGAGATAAAGTGGTCCTCAGGACTAACAGAATGTTCTTGCCTAAGGTGGTTTCAGACTTCCGCCTTAATCAGTCTGTGTCTCTTCCTGTGTACTTCACTGACCATTCCTCCTCTGGCGAGAGGAGACTGCACAGTTTAGATGTCAAAAGAGCCCTTAGTTACTACATAGATCGTACCAAGGGTCACAGGTTTGACTCCCTCCAACTGTTCCTCACTTATGGTGAGGTTGGTAAAGGGAAACCTGCCACTAAAAGATCCATTGCCAGGTGGATTGTCTCTTGTATCCAATTTTGCTATGAAAAACTGGGTAAGGTTCCTCCTTCAGGCCTGAGGGCTCACTCTACCAGAGGTACAGCTGCGTCTCTGGCTGCTGCCAGGGACATCCCTATCCTAGAGATATGTCAAGCAGTTACCTGGAAAACAGTTCACACTTTTACTAAGCATTACTCCCTGGACATCCAGGCTAGGAGTGATGCTCTGTTTGGCACAGCTGTGCTTCAGAGCCTATTTCCTAAGTAGGTTCTGTCCCTCCTCCATGGAGGTACTGCTGTTGTAGTCTGCATATGTCATAATACAGCAAGACTTCATGTTGTTTGAAGAAAAAATTACTCACCTTAGTAATGTTGTTTTTTCTAATGGAGTCTTGCTATATTATGACCTCCCCCCCGCCTGCCCCTCTCAGAACCTCTGCTTTTGGGATGTGGGTGGGCAGTGCAGTGTTGGCACTGGGTAGATGGCCACCTTGTTTTTCACCCCTCCTTTTTGGGGTGTTTGGGTGTTGTGTTTTTCATTTTTTGGATCCACTGACTTGAGTCTTTGTTTTTGGGACCAAAAAAAGATGTGTTCTTATATTTAGTAGCCAGTTGGCTAGTGTAGGTTTACGGCTTCCACACAGAACCTTAGTGAGTTTTACTCGTAAAGATCTGACAGTTTGAGTTTGAAGAACAACAGACAGAGTTTTCAACCGAGCTCGCGCTCAAAGTTCCATGCCTGGCATGGAAAGTTAATTCTTTCACCTCCGGAGCAGTTCGAAGGTTGGGACTCACTGCATATGTCATAATATAGCAAGACTCCATTAGAAGAAACAACATTACTAAGGTGAGTAATTTTTTCTTTTGCGATAGCTGGACGCCGCAAGAATTGCACTTGGTTTTTATGCGATTCTGTCAATGAGGTGGACGACATACACAAAGATTAGGAAAATTAAGCAATGAGAGAATAAATGGATACTCATCTGATTTCAGGCGATGGAACTGCTGCGACGAGCTTCAGAAGGTCTGACGTGCACAGGTCGATGGTGGGAAAGAACTGGAGGGCGAATGTGGGGACCGCCCATTATGTAGTGTCACGCCGACATCCATCACGTGACGTCAGGTGAGCAGGCCCCCGTCAGACACTGCTAGCAAAAGTTGCTGTATGGTCTTGACACCAGGGGTGCAATCCTACAAATAATTACCTACTGCAAGAGCCCTCTCAAAGTAAGATCTGTTGTTCCCTCATCAGATTCAAACAATTTACACAAAATGGAACATGCCTCTCTTTCAAAGAACTGAAGCAAAAATTCAACCTGCCACAACAGGATTTTTTCCATTTCTTACAAGTCCGTCACTACCTGCAAACAAGTGGGAGACTCGCCCTCATTAATCGAGACCTTACGGTGCTTGAAGATTTTTTGTACTGGGCCACTCATGCTGGTTGGTATGAGGTAATATAGTCCTAGTATATAAAAGGCTGCAGGGCCATATGCACCTGGAGTTCCAAGCAGTCAAGAAGGCCTGGGAACACGAAGCCCAGATCTAGATATGTGAGGATGACTGGAAGTCCTTATGGGACACAGGATGGCGTACCACAACCTCCCTCACGTGGAGGAAATTCCACTGAAAATGTCTCGTATGTTTCTTCCATGCCCCATCCATAACTAAACACTTTATGACTGGAGTCTTGGACCTCTGTTGGAGAGAGTGTGGTCAGGTGGGCACTCAATACCACATTTTCTGGAGCTGCCCCCGGATACTACAATTTTGGAATCAGATTCATGAAGCCCTCGAGGGTATCTGTGGTCTTCGTCTCCCCTTTACATTTGAGCACCTGTTCCTTGATAAAAAAAAAATTTCTGGTATTGGCCGCCGACTACAGCAGATGCTTTTTAGGACCTTTAGCCTGGTCGCTATGAAAGGAATTAAGTTAAATTGGCGTACAGACTCTATACCGACAATTGAGGTATGGAGGTAAAGGTGCGGGAACTCCAAACTATGGAGTGTATCACTGCAACGTTACGGCTCATTCAGGAAAAACACATGGAGCTGTGGCGTAGATGGCATACCTGTGACTTGCTGGAGGGCAGGGGGGTACCCCAGGCAGGGGATTATCAGCCTCGAGTCGGTAGCCAGTGAGTCTCCCAGTCTGCTGGAGGGGTCCCTGGGCTGTCTGGTTGAGTTGCACCTTCACCCGGGGGTTTAGATGGCAGAAAAGAGAGAATCTCTGGCACAACACAACAACATAACTTGGGGGACCATTTTCTCTTTCCTTTCCCTATCACTTTTTAATATATTCCAACATAAATGTCTATGTGAGCAACTGAAGGCTATGGGGGAGATGGGCGGCCACACCTTTTTATAAGTTCATGCTATTATTATGAATCTGGTTCACAGTTTTCCTAATTATTAGTTCCAGTGACTCTGCATAAAGGCATTGCTATGGTTTGCTTCTAGACCCGAAGAAGACATGATAGCTGAAATGTAGTAGCATGGACTTTAATCAATATACATGTATTCAGTGCCATGTAATCTTTATGTGGTTACTAAATGCTGAATTGCTCTGGAATTACTTCATAAAGCTGAGTTAAAAAACAAAAACAAAAAAAAACTGTCATTCTTCTAGCCTACCTCCTCTCCGTTCCAGGGGGGTACCCGGGTACCCATATTACCACTCACTGTGGACACCTTGAAGCTGTCCACCTTGCTTATTCCACGGAGGCATTTTGAACATCTCCATTAGGTCACCCATATTTCTCCTATCCTCCAGCATGTACATGGTTAGATTCTCCAAGCGCTCCTCGTAGGGCGTGCTGTGTTGCCTCTGTTGTCATTTTGGTGGCTTGACTCTGCATCGCCTCCAAACTGTTAGTGTCCTTTATCAAGTGTGGGCTCCAAAACTGTGCACAATACTCCAAGTGAGGGTGAACCATTAGGAGCATTTAAAAGGGGATAGGAGAAGCATATGGGAATAGTGCATAAGGGGGCAGACTGGGGTTGCAGAGAGGACTGACAATGGCACAGTCCAAACATTAGATAAGCTTAAATGGACTGGATGGGCCACTACGGCTTGACAGCAGGGGACGGACATAATTCCCTCCAGTGTGCTTGCATCTAGCGTTTTCTATGTTCCTATGTTCTTGGTATTGGATGCTACAGCTGTGTGGATGGTAGGAGATGAACATGGTGGACCCCCACCCCTCTCCAGTCAGATTTTGTCTAACATTTCCTGTGCACCCAATGTTGGTGGCTGCAGCTGCCTGGTTGGCAGAAGAGGAATATGATGGACCCCCCCCCCCACCACCTTGGTCTGTTTTCATCTAGCATGTACTCAGTGTTGGGGTCTGCAGCTGTCTGGATGGCAGGACACAAGCGCAATGGACCCCCCAAAGTCTGTTTCCATCTAGCCTTTCTAGCTACCCAATGTAGGGGCTGTAGCTCTATGGATGGCAGGACATGAACACAATGGACACCCTCCAGTCTGTTTCCAACTAGCCTTCCTATGTACCCAGTGTTGGAAGCTGCAGCTGTCTGGATGGCAGGGTATGAACACAGTAGACCCCCAGGTCTGTTTCCAACTAGCATTTTCTACAACTTTTGTTCAACAATATTTGTTTCATTGTTTGCTTTAATGTGCCATAAAATATGTAATTTAAAAAGTTACTCTGCAAACTGGATCTTTTTTTAGTTTGCACAAGGAGAAAAAAGTAAATTTTCTAATCCCCTTCTTGACTGTCCTTCAGACCAGAACTGATTTTACTCTAGTTCTTTACTGTCAGTAAAGACCATGACAAACTCACCTGTCTGCACCCCAATCAGAACTCCTCACAGCCAGCCAGCTGCCACAGACCTCCACCAGTGTTCACCCGTCATTGTGTCCTTGCACACATGCTCAACCATCTATCTGTAAAGGTGGCACACCCTGGACACCTGGGCCCTCAGAACCCAGTCACCACCAGTCCCCCTGGATCAAGCCAAGGCCTACTGCTCGAACCCCAGGTAAAGTGTGGGTTCATTATTATCAAACTTCACGCCACTCCTTTCCCTCCATCAGGCATGCATGTGTGTTTCAAATTGGTTAAACTAGAATTAGTGTGCCTCTTTGTAACAATGGTTACCCCAGAAATTCATAAAATATAGCCTTTTTATTAAAATGCACAACCAGTCTATATATTGTACTAAATAAGAACTGCTTTATTTATACATTATATTCATACGTTGGCCAAAATAGAATGACAGTGCTTACTGGGAAAAACACTGAAAATAATAAGAGTTTAACCATAAAAATGCAACCTTAGCTTTCTTGTAGCTTCTTACAGGTGAAGCTACGGAAACAGAACAATCTCTTGTCTTCGGAGAACTTGAAAGACATCAGAATTCCCCCTTCTAGTCTCATATTGATGGTCCCTTCTCTCCACTCGCAGTGAGGTAGTCCCTCTTTTTTTTAGGGTGAAAACTCCCATGTGTCTCGGTATGCAGCTTTCTTTCTCTACCTTTCTCACTAGTTCATGCCTCTGGCAAATAAAAACATTTTGTTTGTAACAGGATGATATGGGCTTTTGCTGGAAAGCAGACCCTCACTGTGTTTCCACAATTAGGAAAATCTCAGTTCCTGTGTTTTATCAACAAATATGCTTAGACAGACCTCCAATTTGCTACGCTTTTGGCACCAAAAGTTTGTCAACAGTTTCACTATCCCAGAGTGACACCCTGCTAGTAGACCCCCAGGAACAGAGTTTATTACCCAAATGACACTCCCTGTAAACCCTGAGATAAACAGCAGGACCGTTTGGCCATATGTGCACACTTACAGAATTTGACCTGGCTGACCTCCCAGTATTTGCTGGGACACTAACCAGTCTGCCAATTCACTGTATTGAAACATTACATATGCCACAAGGACCTACACAACAGATTGAAAGTTTAAAAACGGCAAACTACATGGCATGCTTGAAGCTGTAAAGGTTAAGAGACAGTGCACCCTAACTCCTATATTTACTAGCCTAATGGAGAGACTGTTGGGAGTAAGGCTCAATCAGACGTCAGCTGGGACAGATCGCTCAGGTTCCATGGGAGTTTCTCTCTCCAACAGATCATGGTTTCCTCGGCACACACAGCACATTCCTCAGTAACACTCCAGTCTTGCATAGACGCTGCTAATCTGGGGTTTCAGTCCCAAAGACTGGCTACACTGCAATACCCAAAGGGGCTGCAGCAAAACTGTTTGGCCTAGTGGTTGGAAAACAGAGCTGTCATCCTGGAAACAGGGGTTTGAATCCCACAACCAATGCTTTCTCTCTGCAGGACTCTTGACTAAATCCCTTAACTACCCTGTACTTATTAAACTTTTATTGTTCTCTGATCTACAGTATGTATATGATCTGCAACCCCAAGTTTGTAATGTATGTTGGGATATGCAGTAGTACGTACAAAAGAAGACAATGGTACGAGTTAGCACTGTGTGACCCTGGGAGCCGCCTTGCTTCACTGTGCACAGAACACAAATATATAAAACCAGATTTCTTTCCTTCCTTTACAAATGCTCCATCACTGATAGCCTCGGGGTGGGGGAGGGAGTTAATGTAATGGACTGCACATCCCTTTTTTTTTTTTTTTGTCAGCTGTTGGGATGTCCGCTTCCTCAGATTCCAATTCTGAGATTTTTAGTGTGGAAAAGTAAATATGTGAACCCCTGCTGGGAGGGCTACATGGTATCAGTCACACCAAGATCTACAGCAGAGTCTGTGGGGGCTAACTTTACCAAGGGTTCAGGAACACATGCCCCCATCTGTTTTTCGAAGCTCTGCCTGTGTAGCTTCAGTCTAAAGGTCCAGTCAAATGTATTAACAGAGTTTCTGGCAAATATTGTTTTTGAGGACCCTCTGAATCCCCTTGTAGATGTACACGGGTCCTACATTATATCTGTAGGAATCTGTTTCATAAAATATTTTACATGTATAGAAATAACTACGAAAAGCAATTTAAAAGGTTGGGTTGAGAACTATGGTGTCATTTTGGACAAGCCACACAAGCAGAATTAAAGGGTTCTTAGGCCATTATGGAGTTGGCAGGGTTTTCAGAGACACAGGCCCTGCGTCCTTTATGAACTAGGCGGAAATCGGGAGGAAATTTTGTAAATATTTTGCCCCACCAACAAGCTGCCCGCAGGTTGGGACGCATAAGATGTTCCCTGACACCCACTTGCACTGCAGCTGGATACTAGTTTCCGGACTACTAGGTTTTAGTCCGGGGAGATAGCCCCCCACCCACCCCATTCTTATTTTGGTTGTCTTGGAGCCCTGGAGACACAAGTCTAACAAAAGCCCAGGTTAAGAGAAGCTCTAAAATGCTAATCATGAAAGCAGGGATCTTGGCAATCAGCCAGATTTTATGATAATGCTCTGAATGGTAACCTGACGTTTATTTTCACCGTTGGGCATATTGCCAGGTTGCCATGGGCCAGGAATCCCCCCCCCCCCCAGGTTCTAAAACTGCAGAACATTGACAGGAATTTTTCTACAATTTAAAGACACCGGCTGTGATACCAATCAGATCACATATTTTGACTATTTGAGATTTTACTTCAGCCATTAAGATCTGAAAAACGTAACATGGAGCTCTTCGCTATGGCTGGCCTGCTGAAGCTTGTGTAATGCAGTAACAGACCTAGGCAGTGAGGCCAAATGGGGAGGAGGGGGTATTCACTGTTCAGGGCTTGGTCTGCTCCTTTCCATCACTGCTCCCCTCCTTCTAAATAGTGTGTCTGCCCAATGGCTCACTATGCCCCCCGCCCATCGACTATTCGGAGCCACTGCAACCCTTTTGCTTTGTGGCTCATTTCCACTGTTATGATGCCCTGTCCCTGCCATCTGGCCTACTCTTTGTTATTTTACTGCTGATATTCATTACACACTGCCATTCTGCACACAGGTTTTACAGAATGTCACAGAGTGGCTGCTGTTTTATTGTGGATTATCTCTTTGCACTTTCTGTTATTTGTTGTAATAACCTCCCCTGTATCCTCGCCCAGAATGCATCTGGAAACTAGCACTGTGTAGCTCAGTGTGCCCTTCCTGGTCCTAACTTCCCAATAAACAATTTTTTTATTAGGAGGCAGAGTGGCCTAGTGGTTATAACACTGGCTTGGGAACCAGGAGGACACAGGTTCAACCCCATCCAGAGCCAAAATCTCACTATGTGATCACTTAACCACTCAGTGCCCTAGTCTACCCAGCTGCTGAAATGGTAGAAGCAGCATCCCAGTGGAAATGAGATGTTACAGCTCCACTGGGCTAGCCCGTTTGGTGTTAATACACGGAGTTGAAAATAGGTCTTGCCTACCTTATGGCAAAAAATAAATAAATTGGTTAATTAAAAAGTCAGAGCTACAGCCGGCCCGGTGGCATAGAGGGCTGAGGCAGTAGGCGCCTTACCTCTTGCCACACCAGCGACCCAGGGTCAGGAACAGGCTCTGGCTACTCGAGGGCCAGCAGGGAGAGGAATGACCACGCATCCCAAGACAGCTCTCCTTCCTCGGGGTGGGGTTAGTGTGGCGCGCTGCTTGTCTGACACCTGCTGGTGGCTGGATGCCAGCACATGCACGCCACCACATAGGGAAGGGTTCCCATGTTCAGGATGCCGGGCCATCTCTGTGGAGGCAGAGCTCGGACACTGCAGCCACTGCATGTCTGTGGGCCCCGGGAGAAAATCTGAGGAAAAGCCACCCCAGACAGGATAACGACCGACCCTCTGTAAGCCCCACACAGATGGCCTGGCACAGCCACAGTCCTGTGGTAGAGGACACTGGTGAAGGTAAGTCCCAGAGGAGCCAGTGATAGAGCTGGGGGACTCGGTTAGAAGGAGGCTGCCAGGGAGAAACAGGAGATAAAATGTATATGGGGAGCCACAGCTACCTAGTCATTTAAATAAAACAAAAACTATCCTTTTGCAGAACCCTCCCTCATTCAGTGTCTGACCTTACACACAACCCTGGTGAATCAAAAGACTGTATTCTCTGCATCAGTTCTGTGTTATTATAAAATAAATGTTAGTTTCTCTTTCAAAATTAGTAGAAAGACAAGAAGCAGACATTTCTAGGGATGTGGATATGTTGTTCAATCCACACTTCTTGGCAGGTACCTTGCCGCTTTAAGATGCGCTGGAATGTATTCAAACTCGCTCCTCCCACCCACCCGGGTGGTAAAACCATCGGCTCCGCCCCATGACGCCATATCTTCCTTACCTTTTGGAAGCTCAGGTTCCCTCCTTAGCGCCCCTGCGTCTCTAGGCCTGGATCCTAAACCTTCGGTTTTACTGAAAATCGTGTTGAAGTTTACGTGACTTCAGTCTTCTTCTTCCATCGCGGCTGCGATGGATTCCAAATCTACTCCCAGCTTTCGTCGGTGCCCCTGCGGGCAGAAGATGTCTCAGACCAACCCACACACCACGTGCATCTACTGCCTTGGGCTTGGCCACGATCTGCGATCTTTGCAAGTCTTTTTCGGCATCGGTTCTTGAAGACCATGCTGCCCAACTCCAACTGGGGCGCCCTGAAAAACGGTTTCTGCCGGTGAAGTCGAAGAAGGCCTGTTGGGCGGTGTCCGTGGAGCAGCTGATCGCCCTTGAGGAGGAGGCGGCCCAAAAAGCTGGACTACTCTGGGCACGAAGTTTATGCTGCCGCCTCCCTAGGCCTTTGACAGGCTAGCTCGGCTCTACTGATGGCACACTTTTCACACGCCCTTTTGGGTTCCCTGGATGAGGTGCTTCCTCACCTCCCGGCTGACCTTCAGACGACAGGCAAGCAGGTGCAGGATCAGTGAAGGGCGGTGGCCAAACAGCTGCTCCAGATTGCTCTGGAAATCGGAGACTCCTGTGTCCGGTCAGTAGTGGCCGCAGTAGTCATGCGCCGCAGAGCTTGCTGCAGATCTCGACCTTCATGGCAGATACCCAGCAGAAGCTGGCAGATGTCACCTTCTTGGGCATCGACTTGTTCGGGCCCGGGATGGAGGATCACCTCCAGTGGATTGAGAAGTCCAATGCCCCCTTGGACTCTGTCACATCTGCCCGGAAGGATAAAGGCTGCCAGCAACAGCGTGAGCCCTTTAGCCCTTCCGTCCCTGCGGCACGACCGGCCCAGCAGCACCAGCAGTAGGGCCAGCAGGCTCACGTTTGGCACTCCAAGGCCAAGCCTGCTGCTTCCTCCAACAGGAAGCCTGGAGGGAAAGGTCCTGGCAGCTCCTCGGCCGGCCTTTTCTCTACGCCTGCCCAGTGACGGGTTCTGCCTACCTCGTCCTCCTTCCCTGGCTCCCGTGAGGCCCGGCTCAACCCTTCCTTTCCACCTGGTCCCGCTATAACCGCGGACCGTTAGGTGTGGAAGTGGTTGGCATGGAGTCTGCCTCTGGAATTCAAGCAGACTCCACCCTTCTTCCCATCGCCCCTTGGGGGCTACTAGTTCCGCAGCCTCTCTGTCGGCTCGTCGAGCTGACATAGCTCTGCTCCTCCAAAATGAGGTGATCAGCAAGGTGGCAGATCCTCCTCCTCCTCCTCCATGCCCAGGGTTTGTGTCCAGGTACTTCCTGGTCCCAAAACGGATGGGGGGGGGCTGGCACCCTATTCTCGATCTGCACAACCTGAGCAAGTTCCTAAGGCCGCACACCTTCAGGATGGTCACTCTGGCTCAGATCACACCATCCTTGGAACTAGGAGTGTGCTTTTGTACTCTGGATCTCCAGGATGCCTTTTTTCACATTCCAATCCATCCGTCTCATTGGCGATTCCTCCGCTTCAGAGCGGAGGGATCCCTTTACGAATTCCAGGCCATGCCCTTCGGCCTTTCTCCAGCTCCCAGGGTCTTCATACAAATGCATGGCAGTGGTGACAGCATTCCTGCGGCGCTGAGGGGTCCGGGTGTACCCTTACGTGGACGACTGGCTGATAGCAGCCCCCTCCAGGTTGGAGGTGGAGCGGTCCAGAGATCTGGCCCTCCAGGTCTGCTCTCAACTTGGCCTCCTGATCAACGAGGCCAAATCTGAACTCGTGCCATCGTAGGTGATTCAATTTATTGGGGCAGAGCTCGACTGTCTTCGAGCCAGAGCCCGGCTCCCGGCAGACAGGGCCGAGGTCCTTTCCTCCTTTGCCCAATCATTTCAGAAGTTGGGCAAGTGCGCCCTGCCTTGGACTTCCTGCACCTTCTGGGTCTCATGGCTGCTTGCACCACCGTGGTCCGTTGGGCCCACTGGCATATGCGCCCCCTGCAATGGGGGCTAGCCTGCCAGTGGTCTCAGCGCTCTGGTCCTCTGGACTAGCCAGTAACCATGACCCAGAAGATGTGGAACGGCTGCAGTGGTGGCTCATCCCAGGTCATCTGCAGGTGGGTATCCCATTTGTCCGCCCTGAGCAGACAGTCATCCTTACGACTGACGCCTCCTTGATGGGTTGGGGTGCCCATCTGGGGGAGCTCAGGGCACATGGCCTCTGGTCCCCTCAGGAGTCCTGATGCCACATCAACCTGCTGGAGCTTCAAATGGTACGGTTAGCCCTCTCCACCTTCGCTCCGTTTGTAAGGGGTCAAGT
The DNA here is from genome assembly GCA_016271365.2 of Neoceratodus forsteri. Taxonomy (NCBI): domain Eukaryota; kingdom Metazoa; phylum Chordata; order Ceratodontiformes; family Ceratodontidae; genus Neoceratodus; species Neoceratodus forsteri. Next base: position 50,800,398 of record CM028136.1, on the reverse strand, counting down.
GGTTCAGGTCCAGACGGACAACACCACGACCATGTAATATCTCAACTGTCAGGGCGGGACGTACTCCTTGTCCCTGTGCAAGGAAGCTCTCCGTATTTGGTCTCTCGTGATCAACCTGGAGGTGGACCTTCTTGCCATCCATGTGGTGGTCCATCCGGACCTTCATTCCCTACACCTGATGGCCTGGTTCCTGAATGGCTAGAGTTCTAGTCCTTGGGTCTTTCCAACGAGGTTCTCGATGTCGTTGAGGCGTCCCGTAAGGAGTCGACCAGAAAACGTTATGCCTTTAAATGGAAGAGATTCTCTATTTTGTGTTAGGGCAGAGGGTTGGACCCTTCATCCTGCCTGTTGGCTAGCATTTTGGACTACCTGTGGTCCTCTTCTCAGCTAGGGCTTCGGTCGACCCTTACGGTGCACCTGGCAGCCATCTCTGCTTACCAAGCATGGGCCGGCAAGCAGTTGGTGGTGCAGGAGAAGGTGGTCTGGTGTTTTTTCAAAGGCTTAGATTACATATCCTCTCCGGTGCGAGAACCTCCACCTCCGTGGGATCTACTGCTAGTATTGGCCAAGCTCATGGGCAAGCCATTCGAACCGATGCACAGGTGCGATATCTCCCACCTGTCATGGAAGACCACCTTCATGATGGCTATCACATCAGCCAGAAGGATGGGAGAGCTCCAGGCGCTTTCCATAGAGCCTCCTTATCTGGTCTTCCACAGGTACAAGGTTGTCCTTCGCCCCCGCCCGAAATTCCTTCCGAAGGTGGTGTTGGAGTTTCACTTGAATCAGGTGTTGACTCTGCCAGTGTTCTACTCTAATCACACCTCGGAGGCCGAATATAGGCTCCATACTTTGGACCCTAGAAGAGCGCTTGCTTATTATAAGGAGAGGATGGCTGAAATTCGGGGAGAGGTTCGCCAGCTGTTTGTCACCTACGTTGAAGCTGCACCTGGCAGACCTGCAGCCAAGCGGACGATAAGCAGGTGGGTCACCTCCCGCATAGATCTCTGCTGTAGGTTGGCGGGCATGGAGCCACCCAAAGGAATAAGAGCTCATTCTACCCGCCATACTGCTGCTTTGGTGGCTGCTTCTAGGGACGTCCCTATCCAGGAAATGTGCAGGGCTGCTACCTGGAAGTCAGCACACACCTTTATTTCCCATTACCACATTGACCTAGAGTCATGCTGGTTTTGGGGCCTCTGTTCTCTAGTCCTTATTCCCCAAGTAAGTATAAGGGGTGCGTGCCTTGCCTCCCTCCTCCCGGAGAACTGCTAGGAGTCTGCCAAGAAGTGTGGATTGAACAACATATCCACGTTCCAAGAACTACAGGTTACTCACATGTAACAGGAGTTCTAAGAGTGGTGTATGTTGTTCATCCACACGACCCACCCGACCTTCCTGACACGTAACCTGGCTTCCAGCGGGCTAGATCTGGCGTCATGGGGCAGAGCCGAGGGTTTTACCACTCGGGTGGGTGGGAGGAGCCAGCTTGAAGACTTTCCGGCACATCTTAAAGTGGCAAGGTACCTGCCAAGAAGTGTGGATGAACAGCATATACTACTCCTAGAACTCCTGTTACAGGTGAGTAACCTGTATTTATGTATGACACTTGTCTTCCCCCCCCCCAAATTGTTTAACCAGGTGAGACGAATTTAGCTGAAAGCTTGTTTACAGGTGAAACCTTGGAGCATAGGGAAGTTAAGGGACTTGCTCAGGGTCACACAGTATGCAAGTAGGGGCTGTGGGATTCAAATCCAGGTCTCCAGATTTGCAGCTCCGAGCCTTAAACCACTGCGCTATATTGTTCTTGTATGTGTCAACAACGCATTTTGTCATGTGGCAACTGTGTAGATGAGCAGCTTGTTTTTTTACCTCAATACAGAGAAGTTAAAAGAAATAAATAGTAACAAAAAGAAATTTCAGAAAGAGAAAAAATGTTAGATCATGTCTCACCTTATAGTTCAAGTCACTGCTGAAGTTCACCAACAGTCCCAAAATCTCGACTATTTACTACTTGGATTTTAAATATTCAGTTGCTGGGGACCAGCGCCAATCATATTATATTATATACCTTGCCCAAGCCATCTATGGAAAAAGAAAAAAGTAATTTAGGTTCTGAGAGGTAAGGTAATACAGCGTGCACAGAGTTAAAGCATCACAGAAATATAAATAGGACATGGAGACCATATAGGCCTTCAAAGTAAGCCTTGGTACATTTCTGTATATCAAGGGAATCACAGGATACCCTGGGTAGTAGATGGGTAAAGAATCCCTATAGATTAGTACATGTCTGCACAGCATACTTGTTGGTCCCTGCTTGGGGGGGGGTAGACTTGATGGAACCAGAGCCCTTTCCAACCAGGAATTATGTTACTACAAATACTTTCTGCCACAGAGACCATATTTAAAAACTGCAGCTGTAACAAAAGGACTGAAGAGAAGGCTGGTCACCAGCCCCCAGCTGGGTTCAGCAGAACTAATCTAAGCCCCCCAAAGTGTGCTTACCTGATTTGGAGCCCACGCGGCTCCAGTGCTTCCCCCCATGGCACAGACTCCTGTGATTGTGTCGGGAGTCGCAGCTTTCAGCCCCCCATGAGACTTGTAGCATGCAGCCGCTTCCTTATGACTTGGTCCTTGCTGCCTGGTGCAGGGAGTATGGTCCCAGGTCCAGTTTGCAGGTGGATCGGGCTCGGGACTGCTCTTTGTAAATAAATATATATTTTTAGATGGCAGTCCCACGCACAATGCGCATGTGCAGATATTGCTGAAGAGAGAGATTTGAAGGAGCAGTGGCTCCTTTTGGCAGTAGTTTTCCGTGATGGCTGGCGCTGCAGAGCACAAAATAAATATTGAAATTGGGACTACAAGTCCATTAGGGTACCAAAACAAGTAGCAGGTTTGGTGCCAGTATAATTAGTAAGTGACTGGACCAATGTTTTAGACACCAAACCCTTTTAAGGAAATAAAAGGGAGTGCAGAGAAGAAACGAAGATTGGAGAGGGAGATAGATAGGAGGTCGTAGCGGGGCGCTCACCTGCTCGGCCATGCGGCTGCTGTTGCCTTTTTTTTTTTTTTCATTTTCAATAAGTACGGCCACCAGGAATGAAAGGAGGGAGCGGCGGCTGCAGTGTGTGGGAGAGCCATAGGATCCTCGGCCAGCGAATCCACAGAGGGAAGATGCTGCTAATCTTTGCAGAGACATGAAGTGAAGGGCGTCCTGGTGTAAAGACGTATCCTGAGAGGAATGCAGCTTGGAGCTGGATGGAGTCTTGTGGCTGGGCTTGGTTTGGCTGATGGGATCCAGGTGCACTGTGCTGGTGGTGGCAGGACCAAATGGAGTTAGGACCTAGGTGGCAGTTGGTCCCAGAATTACCTGGACGTGAATGTCGTTGCATGCTGAGGAGTTCCAGGAGGTGTGAGTTCATCGCAGGCAGGAAGAGACCTGTGGGGCTGGTCGTTGGGTAAGAATAAGAAGGCAGAGTGGCAGGCTGTTCTGTATTCTCGTGGCAGTTTGGCTGAGCCCCACAAATGAGGCCATTCTGGACTGGGATCACTGCATGAGGGATTTGCCCAAACCTCCGGGGTCACCAGGGAAAAAACAAAATTTAAATACCTGTAAATTTTCTTTCCCTGATGGCTGGCTGGTTTCCGAGCTTCCATACAGATGGGCTGTATCTCCTGATGCAGATGTGCAGACAGGAACTAAGCTCTGCAGCTGGGGATATCCAGCCCTCCCTTTCCTGTTTCCACCAGTTCTTCCAAAAGTAGTCCTAATGTGGCAATACTATGTGAACTTGGAAACAAAAACAAGAAAATTAAGCCATACACGGCCGATTGGCCAACTTTGTACATTCTGGGAGGGAAGCAGAAGCCTGGAGACCAGCCGTTGGAGAAAGACAATTTACAGGTATTTAAATTTCGTTTTCTCTCTTCTAAGCTGGTCTCCGGGTTTCCATACAGATGGGATATACAAAAGCAGTACATCCCCAGATATCCCGGGTGGGAAGAATGTAATTGCCCTTAAGGGTCCAGCACCGCCTAAAGAACTCGGCAGCCAAAGGTTGCCTCCGCCGAGGTCATCACATCTAGTTTGTAAAGTTTTGTGAATATGTGAATAGATGACCATGTGGCCGCCCTGCATAGATCTGCTGGACATGCTTCTCTGAAGTCTGCCCACGAAGTGGCCATAGCCCAAGTAGAATGGGCTTTCACTGGGCCAGGCAAGGTTACTCCAGCCTGATCATAAGCAGTGGTGATGACAGAATAGATCCATCTGGCTATAGAGTCCTTCAAAGCTTTTTTTACCCATATTTTAACCTGTAGTTAGAATGAACAAACTGGAAGTTTTTCGAATAGAATCCGTTCTTCTGATGTACATTTTCACTGCTCGTCTTGGATCTAGCGTGTTAAATTCCCTTTCCTTTTCATTTTTTGGGTGTAGGCAGAAGGAAGGCAAAATCAACTGGCTGCAATGAAAAGGAGATATCAGTGGCAGAGCCAGGTTTGGGAGCCCGGGGGGTGGAATTCAGTCAATCATTTGCTCCACAGTGGGCACTAAACAGTGAGTAAAGATGGTGGTGGGGCACCACTACTCACACTGGGGCAGCCAGGAGGGGCGACCCCCCCTCCCCCCCAGCTCCGCCACTGGGAGATATAATTTTTGGTAAAAACCTTGTATCTGTTCAGAGCACCACAGTGCCCTGATGAAACACAGTATATGGCTCTTTGGTGGACAAGGCTTCTAGCTCACTGATTCTCCTGGCTGAAGTAATAGCTATGAGAAAAGCGACCTTCATTGTGAGATGCATGAGGGATGTCTCCTTGAGAGGCTCAAGAAGAGCCTTGGTCAGAGCTTTGAGAACCAGATTAATCCTCCAAAAGGTGGTACCGTTTGCTTGATTGGAGGGCATTTTAATGTTGCTGCCCTTAGAAACCTCCTGACTTGGGGATGTGAACCCAGTGATTCTCCTGAATTTACCAGCAAGAGCGCCCCCAGCATGGAAACCCGAGCCCTTAAGGTGGATGGCTGCAGACCTTTGTCAAACCCATCTTGAAGGAACTGCAGTAGTACAGGCAATGATACTGGCTGGTTCTGTATGTGTTTTGGATTGAAGCCAGAACAAGAATTTCCTCCAAATTCTATAATATACTTTAGAGAAAGAGGGGCGATGTGAGTTCACCATCATTTCAATAACAGGAGCTTTGTAGCCTAGCTCTTTGAAAGTTTCCCACTCTATCTCCAGGCCGAAAAGGGGACGTTGCTCAGATTGGGACACAGTACCAGACCCTGATGGAGAAGGTCTGGCCTGATCTGGAAGGTCAGAGGTGGTGACCTTGAAAAATGAATGATAAGCGGGAACCATGGGCGACGAGGCCATCGGAGACAGACTAGAATCAGTTCTGCCCAGTCCATAGCCACTTTGTGGAGGACTCTGGATAGAAGCGGTATTGAAGGAAAGGCATACGGTAGACTGAACTGACCCCAGTCTAGGGGAAAAGGTGTCCTGAGCCACCGCTAGTTCGTCCTTGGCCAGGGAGCAGAATTTCTTTACCTTGGAGTTTCGCAGGCAGGCGAAAAGATCTATCTGAGGATTGCCCCACTGCTCTGTTAGGATATGGAGGGCACTGTCCTTCAGCTCCCATTCCCCTGGTAGAACATCTTGGCGACTGAGACAGTCTGCTGTGACATTTTCCTGTGCTGTGATGTACATTGCCCTTATGCTTGCCAGATGGTGCTTGGCCCAGTGAAAGAGAAGGGACTCCCGTAGCATTTTTGAGCTTATTGTTCCACCCTGATGGTTGATGTATGCTCTCGTTGTTCGATTGTCTGTTGGAATCAGTATGTCCTGATTGAGGACTTGCTGTTCTAAGTGTATCAGGGCTAGGTATACTGCTCTCATCTCGAGGACGTTTATACTGTACCTTGTTTCTAACAGCGATCACTTGCCCTGAGCTGACAGCTGATGCAAGTGAGCCCCCCCCAGCCTGAGGCTTTTATCGGTTGTGATTCGGATTTGGTGTGGGTAGCTAAACTTTTGACCCCTCATGACATTTGTCCTCAGAGTTTGCCACTGGAGGAAGTTTTTATCTGTTGAGAAACTGGGATCATTTGGTGCTGGCTGTGTCTGGACTGGGACCACAGCCTGACCAAGTGTGCTTGAATGGGCCTCATGTGGACTAGAGCCCAAGGGACTGAATCCGCCAGCGATACTAGAGTCCCAATTAGCTGCATGAAGGAGTGAGCCGGCAGCTGAGGAGCTGTGTGAAACTTTTTGATGAGCTTCAGCAGGTCCCTTAATTTTGCTTCCAGGGGAAGACCTTGTTGGCTTGTGTCATGAAGTCTGCTCCCAGGTGGTTCAAGGTCCAGCTTAGAGTTAAGGAACTTTTTCCCCAGTTGATGACAAAACTGTGGGCAGACAGACACTGGGCTACCTCCGCCACTGCTTGTACTGCTTGGTCGAGATGCAGGGCCTTGATGAGAATATCGTCCAAGTAAGGGAAAAGTTGTATCCCTAGTTTCTGAAGGTGAGCTATGACTGCTACTAGCACCTTGGAGAATGTCCTTGGGGCTGAAGAAAGCCAAAATGGCAGTGTTTTGAATTGGAAGTGCTGCTTCCCCACCTTGAACCTGAGATATTGCCTGTGTAGTTCCTGAATGGGAATATGCTCATAGGCATCTTGCAGATCAATGGATGCCAGAAAATCCCTTTGTTGAAACTCCCTGATGACTGATGACAAGGTTTACACCTTGAAGGGTCTGCTGCGGACAAAATGATCCAGGAATTTGAGGTCTAGGACTGGCCTGAATCCCCCTGCGCGTTTTGGCATGATGAAGAATAGTGAGTAGATCCTCCCCGATTGATCTCTATTGGGGGAACTTGCTCTATAGCCCCTGCTTGAAGAAAGTCTGTAATGGCCTGTAACATCGCCTGTCTCTCTCTTTTTTTTTTTCCCATTTATATTTTCTGCCCCAGCTGCCGGTAGCCCGGTACCATCTGCCGGTCACGCTTCCACCCCCTCACATCAGCCTCGCGCCCTTCCGATACCCCGTGGCTTACCCCCCACGGTGGGGCTGCGGCACTGGGGACACATGCTGCAGGCGTCAAACTAGGTCGGAGGGCTGGCCTGAGGGGGCTAATTGAAGCTGTGACCGGCTTCATCAAGGGCCCCGGCGGCATACTCCCATTTTCCTTTTTCCGGGAGGGGGGGACGTGCAATGACGCGGAGCATCCTGCCCCGCCTCCGACGCACACACTGTTGAGGTCGGTAGTCGCGCTACACCTGGTCTCCACCAGGAGTCGCGCCGACCCCGAGCACTTCCCATCCCCGGAGAAGGAGAGCAGTCCGATGGACGCCTGTCCTTCTCCCGGCCCGGCCTCCAGCGACCCGAGTCCGCTCCCGAACCCGGGTCGCCGGCGTCGCAAGCGGAAATCCCACCGCTGCGCCGGCGGGCCGGCAGCATCGCCTGTCTCTTGGACGGGTTGCCCGAGATAGGGGAGGGCACCACGTGAGGTAGTGGAGTCTTGGATTCGAATTCTTTTAGGTAACCCTTGCGGATGAGGTCTAGGACCCATCTGTCCGACGTGGATGGACCCATTCCTTGAGAAATTTCGAAAGTCTGCCCCTACTTGAGGATGGGCCCAGATAGCATCATTGCATCTGGGGCCTGAGGACCATGATTTGCCCCTGCCTCATGACTGGGGCATATGCACTTTAGCTGTCTCCCTGAATTCCTTTACCGCTTCCTTCAGAGCTGATCCAAACAGGAGATTACCTTCATAGGGGGGCGTTTACTAAATGGCTCTTTGAAGAGGCGTCTGCTTGCCAGGCCTGAAGCCAGAGGTTGTGGCGAGCCGAAGTTTGATAAAACATGGTCCGAGCGGCGTACCTGACCACCTCCTTTGATATGTCTGCTGCATAAGCAGATGGCAAACCCATTAATTGCAGTTGATGAATAACATCCGTATTCTTCTCTGGGTCCTCAACGAGTTGAAAAGCTAATTCTGAGACCAGGACAGGGCGGCTGTGGCCGAAAAAAGACTGGCAGTTGCCTCCTTGAGAGACGTTGCTGATGCTTGGAAGGCCTTCTTGAGTGAGGCATCCACTTTCCTGTCCACTGGGTCCCTGAGTGATGCTCCTCCCTCTGCTGGGGTGACTGTCTTCTTGGTGAGGTTTGAAATTGGAGGGTCGATTCTGAGGCAGTCTATCCACTTTTCAGATTGTTTCTTGTTAAACTTGAGCTTAGAGATCCACGGGGGCACTGGATAGGTGCATTCTGGACATGGTCATTCCTCTTTTAGTAAATCCTCTATGGTTGGAGGAATAGGGAAAGCTGTGGCCGGTTTGGCAGCAGATGCCAGGTGAAAGGCCTATTCCGGCTGTGCTGGAGACATGGTGGAAGAATTTAGATGAATTTCAGCTATGACCGTCTTGATGAAAAAGTCTAGGTCCTCCAGGTCAGAGTTTCTGGATGGGGAGTCATCAGAGTCCGAGGATGAGTCCCCTAGCTCCCCCAGAGGTCCGGGGAATGGTCCCTACGATGTTCCCGTTATGGGTGCCCCTAGATCTACTCCAAGAATGAGAACTTCTTTCTCTTGTGGCATGAGGAATGTTGATCCTCCTTGTCCGAGGATCTGCTCCTGTATCAGGATTTTTTCCTTTTATCGTAGTGATGTGAGGATAACTGCCCCTCTTCGGATGAAGATGGGGGTCCTCTTTGTTTTTACCTTCTTGTGAGGCCTCATATCTGGTGATCCCGGAGGTTGCCAGTCGAAGCATGCAGGGTCCACAGCAAAGGCCCTATTTCGTTTGTCCATGAGGTCTGGGGCTAGAGAGGGGGTTGCGGACTGCTGGATCTCCCTGGTGGCTGCTGCTCGCTCAGACCTCTCTGTTGGCTATCTGTCTGAACAGAGGAAAGGGAGGCCTCCATCATGTCCTCCCCATTTGCAGACACTGCCTTCTCAACATTTTGGGCAAAGCGAACCTGCGAAGGTGATTAGAAGAGGGGATTTGAAATGCTGGCATTTTCTGCCCCTGGCAGACTTATCTGAGGCCATGACTGAAAATGGTTCTAATCCCCTTTGATTCTGCGTACCTCCCCCCAGAGGATTCCTGATGATATTGGGGGGGCTGTCTGGAAGAATGCTGAAGCCCTGATGGAACACTGCTGCTGGACCATTAAAGGCAAAAAGCGGAGCTGTTTAAACTGTTGGTTGATCAGTTAATATTTTCTTGTTCCCTTAGTGCTGGGAGGGGAGGCCTGCAGTATGTGTGAGAAACTCTGTTTATTCCTGAACAGCACTCCTTGTAAAATGCAATGCTCGTCGACAAAATAGCACTTGGATGTCGACGACTGACTAAATTATAGCTGCAGGTCCACCGTCGATGAGCTGCTGAAAGAGTCAGGAAGCCAGCCGTCAACAGGAGAAAAACGGCCCTGCCGTTGACGAGGAGAGAATCTTCTCAGAGCACTGGGGTGCTAATACTGTCCAATTGCCATAAAAATGGCATCTGTTGATGAAATCCACCAGTAGATGAACTCCAAGTCTACAATGAACACTGGGTTGGGCCCAGAATCATGGGGGAAAAACCTCCACGGTAAAGTGGGGCCAGTCTGTGCAACTTGCAAGGCTGAGACGGGGGCCCATGCAGGAGTGCTCTAAAGTGTTGAGATTCTTCAGCAAATCCAATAAGAATTAAATTTTGTGACTTACAGTCTGATGTCTTCAGCCCCGCCACATGGTGACAGAGCTCTGCTGCAGAGTTCCTGTTAGTTGAAAGGCAGGAAGTAAACTGGTAGAAACAGGAAATGGAGGGCTGGATATCCCCAGCTGCAGAGCTTAGTTCTTGCCTGCACATCTGCATCAGGAGGTACAGCCCATCTGTATGGAAGCCCAGAGACCAGCTTAGGAGAGAGAAATACCCCCTGGGATTCTCGGAGCAATGGCATAGCATCAGCGATCAGGTGCTGGACTGTGTTTGAAGGGTCTCGTGCCTGCCCTTGTCATTTGTGGCTTTAACTGCTCCAGTTTATGGAGAGAACCCCATTACCTCAAAGATGCAGTATCCGATCTAAGGCTTGTGCAGGAGGAGTAGAGGGTGAGGGGGCCCGTAAGTGCACTGTGCACCCCTTGCAGGTCAGAGCTCCTGGTAAGACAGTGTGAAGCTGGAAGTCTGAAGTCTAATGCTGCATGTGATCCTTTCGGCCTCAAGTTACTGACTGTGTTGGGACTGTCTTGCCATCTAAATAGCTTATGCAGTTGGGACCCCTGGATCCAAAGTACAGTTTCCCTTCTACTGTTTGGCTACTAATGTGACCCCCTGGTCCGGCTTTACTGCCCCATGGAGTAACGGTCTATTCTATTGACTGTTCATTAAATGGGATCCCCTGTTTTGCAACTTTGTGTTTGCCTCTGGTGTTTTAAAGAAACTGTTTTTGCTGCTGCTAAAAGAAGTTGCCTTCACAACCTCGCATCCAGTGTGTTCCAGGGTGGCATCCAGAACAGCAGGGACCAGAGACCCACCGAGGAAGATGTTGAGAGGCCTGCCTGGTGAAAGCAGTCTACAAAGGCCTTTGGGTGAAGTGGGCAAGGCCAGGTAGGTGAAGATCTGAGTCACCCCTCCTGTGTACCAGCTCAGTGCCCTCGGGGTCCAGGGCACCCCGATAGAGTCCATCCATCACAGTCATTACCCGTAGACAGTCAGGTACTGTTTTTTCCTGTCTTATTTCTGGACTGTGTTTTCTTGGATGTACAGTGCTCCCCCTTCCCCATGAACTTTACCACTTTCAGTACCCTTAGACAGTGGGGGGTGCTTGCACTAAATTACACAACACTTTTCCAACGTTTACTCTCTTGACAGCGGGAGAAAAGGAACTGAAGTGGTTGGGACCCACCTACGTCATATACTGGTGAGGCTGTGTGCCACCGATGTGCACGTACACACATTGACGTGGGCATCCTAGTCACTGCAAAAGCTGTCCAAGAGGTCATGCCACGGACAGCTTCATAGTCCCCTGTATAATGGCTCTGTGGAGATGCCCTCGAAGATCTATGCAATTTAGTCCATTCCTTTCCATTTTACTAAACATGTTTAAAAAAAAACAGAATCTTTAATTCCCTAGCTATGGTCTACATTCTCAGTATGTGGCATCACGATAGTTTCCATAGAAACAGACTGCCATGTTACAAGTGTGTGTGTGTGTGTGTGTGTGTGTGTGTGTGTGTGTGTGTGTGTGTGTGTTGGGGGTTATGACCTCAGCTAGGGAATATGCATCAGATGCTTATAAACTAAGGGGGATCTTGTTTCATGCAAATATATTTAGCAAAAAACAAATGGTTGCTACCCTGGGAGGTATGACTGTTGTAGCAACACATGCACTGCCGTCCCACAGGAATCTCATGAAAACGAGATCATAAGGCTGGCTTGGTGAGGAAAAGTATTATAAATATTACTAAAAGTACCGAATGAGTGAAAAAATAACTAGAGCTGTTGACCTTATCCTGGATGACAGCTCCATGAAGTATCTAAAACATTTCCATATTTGGTAGAAGCAATCAAGAATAAATCGTAAGGAGGATGGCCTGACTGTAGTTTACAACATAATGTTTCAAGCAGTAGGTCTCGTGGACAAAATACCATGTACCTGAGGAAAAGTTCACTGTCCTGTGACTTGACTTATAGTCGTTTGACTGAGAGGTTTCTGCAGAACACGGTGCCTGTGTTTTAGCCTCTGTTAAAAAAAAAAAAAATGCAAAGTGACTGCGAAGACGAAGCTTTCCTGCTGTACAGGTGTGTGCTGTAATGTATAGTATGAGAGCCCTTTTGATTTCCTTGGAATGGGCTGTGAGCAGGACATGTTATTGATTGCTGTCTGCTCAGAGGCTTGTATTCTGAGTTGAACTGTGGGAGTCCCAGACACTCTCCTCACACAGCCTAGCGTGAAGCCACGTCTGCAGTACACATTGCTGTCTCGCCTGTGACTCTGGGTTGCAGCATCCCAGCAGGCTTTCATCACAGCTGCATCCTCACCCAGTACTGGCCTGGATCAGTAGTATGAGCACATTTCAGTGACACTGAGGTTCTTCACTTGGCCAACACAGCATGAAATCCATGGGACTCTGTGGCTTGAATGAAGACTTGCTGTTTTTATTTTGGACTACCAGTGCACAAGCCAAGATCTCTGTTCTCCATAAGAAATTCTCTGCATTTTTATGCAGTCTGAAGTGGTTCACACTGAAGTCCCAATAGCTGCATAATACATGTACAGCTTCAGGGAGTAAAGAAGCCCCTTGGTCCACTGAGTTCCTCCCTCTGCCAAGCTCCTTGGCTCAGTGGGAATGCACTGCCTAGGGGCGATAAATTGAACCATGGTGCATGACAATTTTCATGGGCTACATGGATATTTATTAATTTTTATTTTAGTCTTTGGTAACCGGGTAAGGCGCACTAGACACAAGTGCCTGTTTTCAGGGGCGACCTGGGAGCAACTGGGGAGAGTAAATGACTTGCTCAGAGTCATACAGTATGCAAATGGAGGTTGTGGGAATCAAACCCAGGTTTGCTGGATGTAGCAAGCTTATTCACAGCTCGTTACTCTAACCTCTAGGCTATACTGCCAGCCCCAAGTCATATCATGTGCTGTCCTGTACTGAGACGACCAGGCATTGAATTTAGCATAGTTTACCTGTTCCCTGTGAGATGGCAACAGACCAGAAGTATTTCTGCCTCTTACATGTGCTACAGTGTAGGTTATTTTGCAGAGCAGCTGCAGTCGTGAACTGGGGGCAGGCATCGATGGGCTGCCCCTTCCATGCACTACAGAACAGACTGTTGTGGACAGCCACAGTCGAGGACTTGAGGTAGGCATCGATGGGCTGCTACAGTGAAGGCTGTTGTGGAGATAAGGTCAAGGACTTTGGGCAGGCACCAATGGGCTCACCACTGCATGCACTACAGTGCAGGCTGCTGTGAAGATCCTCAGTTGAGGACTTGGGGCGGGGATTGATGGGCTGCCCCTTGCATGCACGACAGTGCAGGCTATTGTGCAGAGCCACGGTCGAGGACCTGGGGCAGGCATCTATGGGCTGCCATTTACATGCGCTACATTGCAGGTTGTTGTGGAGACACAGTCGAGGACCTGGGGAAAGCTTTGATGCCCATCTCTCCAAGGTATTGTGTTTGCTGAGGACACATAGTTCCATGGCATTCAGTAGAAGCAGTGCTTTAAAATATAAAAGTCCACAGATAAAGTTTCCTGCACGCAGAGAGAAGGTATAGATCGCTGCAGCCGGGTGGCCAGCCTGAAATTCCAAGTAAAAGTTCAAAAGCAACGCTGTACAAAACACACAAACAGCCAACCATTTCACCTCAATTGCTGATTTGTCACCTTGATGAGATGAAATGTAAGTTGGGCAGGAGCACAGTAAAAATATCAGGTGTCAGGCAAGTTTGCCTCTTGTTGCTGTTGTTTTTTGCCTTGTATCTAGAACCATTGGCAGCCGCCATTTGAGCCAATCCACAAATAACAGGGATTCCTACTGGGGGAGGATTATAAACTGTCATTAATTTTGGATAATACCTTACTTATTTTGATGTCCCCCGAGGAATCCATCCCGGCAATTTGGGACACCCTACACAGTTTGGAGAGTTGGCGGGGTAGAAACTGAACACCAAACTGAGGTTCTTCTCTACAGTTATACCCCTTTCACCATGCTGAAGTGGGCATTTCCTTTTAAATGGCACAAGGGAGCTCTTCGATATCTGGGGGTTAAACTCACTAAGCAGCTTGATCATCTTTAGTTCCTCAACTATGAGCCTTTAACACAGAAGTCCTCTTTGAATGGACCCATCTGTTTTTTCCTCCTCTTTCTCCACAGGGTAGAGTAATCCACCTGAATATCCTCTCTAGGATCCTGTATTTTCTGCAGACCCTGCAACTCATGCCAGATGGAATTTATTTCAAATCCTGAAATAAAATCATTTCTAGGTTCATATGGCAGGGAGCTCCACCCTGGATTTGCCTTTCTGTTTTGCATTTACCTAGAAATTGGTAAGGGGGCAACTCTTCCAAATCTTAGGTGGTACCCGCAAACAGCTTCTCTGAGAACACAGTGCCTCTGGTTCTCGGGCAGCCAGCAGCCATACTAGAAAAGGACAGAATTTACTCTGAATGATCTCTTCTATCTAGACTATTATTTGGGAATTCCCCCAGAACACCTTCCTCACATTAATTTTGCCCAGTATATAGCAGACACTCCAGCAATGTGTCGTGGCCCTGAAGTCAAGTCTTTCTTGTCCCTGCCCAACAATTCTAGTTAGGGGCCATACCATATGCTGCCACTTACCCCACCCCCAAGTAGGTAAGATCTGGACACAGAGTTGAGGCAGGCTGGGACTACTTCTACTTTCAAATGCTGAACTACTGGGGTATTCTCCCATTCACCACCTTAAATGACATTCCAGCTTCCCACTACGTGTACTGCTGGCTACTCGTATCTGTTGGACTGGGAGAAACTGTCACAATCTTGCCTGATAAACTTCACCCCCCCCCAATCGTGGATACTCACTTCACATGTCAAAGGTGAGATCTGGACACACCTAATAGAAGATTCGTATAAAGCCCTCCATGACACTTCCACAGACACTACAGATTCGGTATTGCAATGCTGGAATAAAGAATTCGCAATGGCATATTCCCTGAGTTCATGGTACAAAATTACACTACCTGCCCCAGCGCCCAACCTCCACACCTCCAAGTGCTGAAGGCACATGGCATAAATGCCTCATCTCACAACGCACCTGGACATAGATTTATCACATAACTGCCCACACTCTATTGTGTCTTAGTATTTACTCCAGATTTGAGGCAGACAGGTGCCATTAACTTCATGAAGAGACATGCACGAAGGCAAACAGCACCTCCCCAGATCGCTTTACTGCCTCCTCCCCACCCTAATCCCTATTTAGTAGCCAACATTTTTTTTGTTTTGTTTAGGACTAGTGCAGGTAACCGACTGCTGCATGTAACTACGTGGCCTACCTGTGCAGTGGTGCAGGTACGAAGAAGCATGTCAGCAGCCGGCCTGCTGGCACAGTGGTAGCGCTACTGCTCGCAACACTGGCAACCCGACTTCACTAGTAAGCTCAGGCCATTAGAGGGCCAGCTGGGGGGAAGGAGGATCGAGTGTTTGGAGGCCCACTCTCGCGCTCATCTTGGGGGGGACAGCCTGGCGTATGTCTGGCCCCTAGTGGTAAGCTACGGGAAAGGCACCTAGGACTGCTACAGAGTAAGTAGGGGGATGGGCAGATGCTTCAGGGTAAGGAAACCAAAAAAAAAAAAACCTGAGTGGCTGAATTGTACATGGACCCATGGATCCTCGCAGGCCCCACAACTGACTTGCTGGGGTCACTGGTCCAACTACTGGATCCAGTTCATGGCAGCAGATTGTGGGACCCCACTGAAAGGCAAGTCTTGGGGGTACTGGCCGACAGTACGTCCCCGGTGGACGTCGGGATGACAGGGCTGGGGCATCCAGGGGGACGGGGGCCATCCGAGAAAAGGAAGGGGGGAAAAAAAAACAAGCATTTGTCAATGCTGAATGTTTGCTAGCAGTCTAATGGAGCTTTAAAGGGAACATAAAAAATACGTAATTTAAAATCAACAATTGCTGGTGTTTTTCTGTTTTACTGACATGCTGTTAACATATTTGATACTATTATAGTTGCATTCTGCATGCTGAGTGTTTTTTTTTTTTTTTCCACACTTTGTTTTCTGCTTTCAAAGAGATGCTCTCTCCAGACACCTGCTAAAACTAGGAGAACCACCGAAAGTGGGAAAAAACACACACAGGGAGAAGACTGTCATGCTTCATGTTCATCTTGAAGCCTGATGACGATGTCTGTTAGCTGGTTAATGGGTAGAAAACCAGTGCGATTGGTGGTGCTGTACCCTTTGAACTACACAAAGTCTGCACCCAGCCACCAGCTCAACACACGCTGTCATTATCAGCCCTCTCAGAATTGGCTTTTGAGTAGCAAGCATCCTGCATTTCTACATCCACTGGTGTATACAGCATGCACCTACACTGCCCGAGCACCACCAATATGTTCACTTTGCACATGCAAGCAAACATAAAAAAGGTAACTATTCCTTGGTGATTATTTTTCACAATATAGCATAATAAATTGTTAGAACATAAGTTGTTTTCTACTTTACTGCCTTGTTTCACTCACACATGCACACACACTTACAGTCCCTCCCACAAAACCCAAATCACATGCCGTAATATAAAGAATAGTGGATGGGTGACCATCCACAGCAAGGCTGTGCTTCCATTGAGGGAGTTGATGACATATAGACCTCAAGAGTGAAGCTCAAGAGGTCTCTATGATGTAATCAACTCCCAAGATAGAAATACACCCTTAATTGTGGATGGTCACCCATCCACTGTTTTATATAGTATATGGTTCCCAGGATTAGTAACATTTTTATTTTAACCAGGAGTAGCACGCTAAGCTGAAAGCTTGTTTACAGGTGCAACCTGTGAGCACAGGGAAGTTAAGTGACTTGCTCAGGGTCACACAGTATGCAAGTGGGGGCTGTGGGATTCAAACCCAGGTCTCCAGATTTGCAGCTCAGAGCTTTAAACCACTGCGCACTACTGCCTCCCATTATTTCCCAAGGTTTCATACCTTGTTTTCATGCTTCTGCTTATTTCTCGTAGCTCGTTTGCTGTCCCGCTTGGTCCCAGCTGGTCAGTCGGCTGTGAAGTCGCTCCATTGCTGTGTCCCGATCCATTGATTTGAAGGGAAAAAAAACAAACAAAAAAAATGTTCACTTTGACTACCGCTCAGCTCCCTACCCTAAAAACATTGTCAGCGGCAATAATTTAAACAGAAAAAAACTGTCAACTTAATTCAAACTATCGGCTCGTGAAGTGCTCCAACACCAAGTTTGCTTCAGTTTTATACCACAGAGCAGTGTCTTCTCCAGTCAGGTGGCAGGACAAGGCTGAAAAGTTGTTGTACTATTGATGTGACGTCAGAATGATAGTATAACTTTTTTGAGCTTTGAACTACCCTACAACAATTTTCTGAAACCGACTGAATTCCATTCACAATAAGCCCTAACCATATACTATATATTGATGTTACGTTAACTGTATGACATAGCTCTTGTTGGCGTTTCCCATGAAATCTTCCTCTTTCAGTGACGTCACATGTGTTTGTACTTCCACCCTTGTGCATGCTAAAGAGCTGTATTTAGTCAGTATTAAACACTTTGTATCTGTTCCACCTATGTCTGAGCCCCCCCCCCTCCCCACTGATTTCACACGGACTACCTCTTTCGGCAGCTTATTCCACCCTTCAAAACTCTTTCAGTGTAAAAAAAAAAAAAAAAAAAAAAAAAAAAACTTCCTGGCATGCCTTCATAATCTTTTCCCTCCTCCCCACCAGGTTCATGGAGTTGCCCCTGGTGTTTGCATTCCCACTCAGTAGGAACAATTCCCTGCTACCCACTTTATTTAACCCCTGGATGTACAGTATTTGTATGTTTCAGTCATCTCCCCTCTCTCCTGTCTTGCCTCCAGTGTGCTGGTACACGTTTAGATCTGCCAACCTCTCTTCCAAAGACTCCACTGCTGTCCCTGGATCATCCTAGATACCTGCTCTTCACTGCCTCCATTTCGTCCATGTCCTTCTTCAAATGTGGATGCCAAAATGGCACACACTGTTCCAGGTGAGGACAAACCAGTGACCTAAACAGCAATGGCAGCTCCTCCCTTCTTCTGCTTCCGACCCCCCCCCTCCAGTGCACCCAACCATCCTACTTGCCCTAGTCAACCCTACTGCACTATGCCAATGTCTTCAGACTATCTGAAATTAACACTCTCAGGTCCTTCTCCTCAGTAGTTCTTGCCACTAGGGATTCTTTGTCTCTACGTGCATCACCTTGCACGGGCTGGGGTTATTTTTAGCTGCCATATTTTTGATCACTTCTTTAATCTTCCCAAATCTTCTATTATACTTTTGACACCTTCATTGCTGTCCTCCCAGACACAGATCTTAATATCATGTGTGAAAAGGCTAATCTAACTCAGCATCCCTACCCCATGTCCCAAACAAAGATGATGAAGTGTAATGGTCCCAAGACCAAGCCCTGTGGCACCCCACTAGTACCCCCACCCGATTCCTGAGAATTCCTCATTTAATACCACACTCTGAGTTCTGTCATGCAGACAATTTCCCACCCATCTAGTGAGTCTATCCCCTTCTCCAAGGTTCTGCATCTTCTTAGAGTCAGTGCCAACCCCCCCCAGCCTCAAAGTATCTCTAATTTGAAAAATACATATTACGATTGGCCATATTCTGTAGAGAGTGCTGATGTAGCTTCTTTGATTTTTAGTTATTATTTTTTTGTAAATATATTTGTATTCAGTTTTAAGTATGGTTGTTTTGGTACAGTGAAATAGCAATAAGGAATAATACACAATCTATGTTGAGTCTTGTGTACATTTTGCCCCTTAAACACTTACACAAGCTACGTAGCTACATCTCCCCCTCCCTCTCAGGTACAGCATGAGGGAAGTATCTGGAAAGCACATGGTAGTATATATATACTGGGCAACTGTAGCAACTGCAGCTGTAATAACTTGTGTGTATATAATGATCGTGTAACTCAACGTATGTATGTATCTCACCTGTATGTAACCTCTGTCTATAACTGCACTTATTGTTGTCTCCCCCACCCACATGACAAGGTACCTTTGTAAACGAGTCTCTGACTCAAAGGTTGTAAAACTGATTACTTCAATAAATAAAATAAATAAATAAATAAAATATATATTTTTGTACATTGTCTTTATGCTCCGGGGACCAGGGCATCTTTTGTGAGTACCCACTCAGCCACTACCTCTACTCCCAGCCTGGAGGGAGGACGATTCAGAGGAAACATGAGAAAGAATTTCTTCACAGAACGGGTGGTGGACAAGTGGAACACCCTGCCAGAGGAAGTGGTGGGGGCTGAAACAATCACAGGATTTAAGAATGCATGGGATAGACATAAAGGAATTCTAGAGGTCAGGGGTAAGGGGCAACAGACTTCTAGGAAAACAAACTGAACTTACAAGCTCAAATGGGCAGACTGGGTGGGCCATAGGCCCTTATCTGCTGACACTGTCTATGTATCTATGAAACCACCTTCTCCCCAGGAGACATGTTGCTGAGCACCCCTTCCACGGACCTCTCCGACCTCCCCGGGTCACCCCACGGGGGAGGGGCCACCTTACCTACCTGGCGGCCTTTCTGGGATTAGAGGGATGGTCCTGGTCTGGGGTGAGGGGCTAAGGGAGAACCAGGGGGGAAGGCTGGTCCAGCTTTGGGATGTGGGCCTGGGGCCTCTGTCGCCTCCCTCAGTCCACCAGAGATTTTCTTGATGGTTTTCCCTGTGGAACGCGGCGTGCATGTCTCCTGCACGGCTGCCACCACTCCTTTCCTGCTGGAGTCCGCAGTCCCGCCCCCCCACAACATCACTACTCACTGTGTTTCCTCCAGTCTCCATTAGAGGCCGCTACAGAGCAGGGAACTCCCCACAACCCACCCTGGGAGAGGAGAGCAGTCCTCTGGACACTCAATCCTCTCCCTCCCCTGATGGCCCAGGTCTGTTCCTGATCCCAGGTTGCCAGCATGGCGCGAGGTGTGGCGTCCAGCACCTCAACCCTCAGCGCCACCAGACCAGCCCCACAGAGTAGTATAAAGGATTCATTAGACAGTAGGTGTCCTCTGGTGTGCATCTACTGGGTTCATTGATGACCCCAGGTGGTAGTGGGGTCCAGCTTGGGGAAGGGGGGCATCAACCAGGAGTAGCAGACCAAGGTACCAAAAAACAGCTGGTATATGTACTGGAGGGAATACCTCTCCCAAGTACAGTAGCCATGATCAAGGCAGAGTGGGGCAAAGTTCTCCAACTGTGCAGTCAAGCACAGAAGAGGCAGAAAGGCACTCAAGTGCAGCTTCTTTTTCCTAGCATGCCGGATTTTCACCAAGAACTGCAACCATGGATTTAGGGCTTGGGTCAGCTCTGGGGGTACCATATGATGCTATATAACCTGGACAAACTGTTGGTTGGAGAACAGTTCCCTTTCCATGTCTAAACAAGTCCCATGTGTGCCACCCAGGTGGCGAAATAAGACAAAGCATACATGTGCTGCCCAACAGTATAACTGCAAGTGTGGGAGGGCAAGGAAACCTGCATCCTTAGGGAGAAAGAGCTGCTGCAGTTTGATACGGGGGTTCTTACCTGCCCAGATAAACCTGGAGATCTCCCTGTTCCAGGCCCTCCAGACGTGCGTTGGCAGTGCCAGGGGAATATTTTGGAAGCGATACCGTGCCCTAGGTGGAGTCACCATACAACCACCTCTACTCGCCTGAACAGCAGGAGCAGAAGAGTCCCCAGTTGGGTGAAATCCTGTATCATTTGTTGGATAAAGCAGGTGTAGTTATCTCTATATGCCGATCCAGGGAAGTGGGCGACATTTATCCCAAGGTATTTTGACTTCTGTAAGTCCCGCCAAAACGGAAACACCTTCCAGAGGAACTGTGAGGGAATAAAATGAAAAGTAAACATTTCCATCTAGTTCTGGCAGTATCTCAAGACTGCACTGAACTTCTGTAACACATCGAATACCTTAGGGAGGGCTTCTGCTGGAACAGGTAAAGTAGTACATCTGCGTGCTGGGCTATATGGTGTTCCACCCGCTCCGCTGTGATTCCCTGGAAGGTAGTTCCTTCTCAAGACTTGAGCCAGTGGGCCAGCCCGGTGTCACTGGTCATTTCACCTCGCACCACGCCAGGAACCTGGGTTCGAGAACGAGCCCGGGCTGCTGGGGGTCGTCAGGGGAGAGAGGATCGAGTGTCTGGAGGACTGCTCTCCTCTCTTGGGGGGACGGAGACTAGTCGTCCCACTCGGGAACTGCCCTCTGGCAGTGGCTGGATGGCAGTACAGGTCGGGAGGCTTGATCTGACGTCCTCACGTCGGAAGGGGGGGGGCAAAAATGGAGGAAAATGAGCCTGGCAGGCTCGATTATGGTCAGTTACTCCCAGGGGCCATCCCTGGATTCTGGATTGGGTCTCTGGGAGGGGGGAGAAGCTGGCAACCACCTCCTGGTCCCACCGTGGGGGGCAATCCACGGAGGAACTACCTGGGGCCACACATACCGGTTTTCATTTTAGCTGCCTCACCCTGTCTCTGTGATATCAGCATGGACAAGGATATGATAGAAGGCATTCTTAGAATGGCAGAGAAAGGGGAGATACTGTTGATGGGAGACCTGAATATGCCAAATGTTAACTGGAGCACATTTGCTGCAGCCACATCCAAGAGCAGGGCCATTCTTGATGCCCTACAGGTGGCAGGCCTCAGACGGCTAGTTTCGGAACCCACTCATGAGGGAGCAGTCTTAGACCTCGTACTCTCAAGCAGGGAGCAGGAGAGGATCTCGGATCTAGAAGTGGGTTGCCATCTGGGAACAAGTGACCATCAAACAGTGTGGTTCACGTTAAACTCAGCTATAGAGTCAAGCCATATAAAAGTGAGGGTACTGGACTTCAGGAGGGCTGACTTTGGCAAGATGGGAGAGTGCCTCAGAAAAGCACTAGCAAACAGGCTAGAATGGGTGTGGAGCAACAATGGGGAATCATCAAAACTGCCGTCACAGAGGCAGCAAGCCTTTGTGTGAAGGAAATAAACAAATCAAAACGAAAGAAAAAGCCACTATGGTTCTCAAAAGAGGAGGTGGCTGTGAAAGTCAGGAAGAAAAAGATAGCATTCCGGAAGTATAAGGAAACACAGAAAGAGCAGGACAGAGAGCTGTACCAGTTAAGGCAGAAGGAAGCAGGGAGGGAAGTCAGAATAGCAAAGGCTCAAACTGAGGAAAAGATAGCCAACTCAGTTAAGAAGGGGGATAAAACCTTTTATAGGTACATCAAGCGTAGAAAGGCAAAGGGAAGGATAGTGAGGCTGAATAGAATGAACGGTGGGTGGGCAGAGGGGGACAGTGAAAAAGCAGGGATACTGAATGAATATTTCTGCTCAGTATTCAGAAAAGAGGAGGGGGAAGTGCCTAATCCAATTAACAGAAGCACTCTTGATAGGGGGGTCGATCCCAGTCCTTTCACAGAAGAAAGGGTTCTGCAAGAACTCCTAAAACTGAAGGTGGACAAAGCAATGGAGCCTGATGGACTTCACCCCAGAATTCTAAAAGAATTAAGGGGGGAACTAGTGAAACCACTGGCAACTCTTTTTAATAAATCTTTGGAGGATGGTGTGGTACCCGAGGACTGGAGGAAGGCGGATGTGGTTCCCCTTCACAAAAGTGGGACCAAGACAGAGGCAGGAAACTACAGACCTGTCAGTCTGACCTCTGTGGTAGGAAAAGTGATGGTGTCACTGCTGAAGGAAAGAATAGTTGAGTACCTAGAGGCCAGTGGGGCACAGGACCCAAGGCAGCATGGGTTCACAGCGGGAAGGTCATATCAGACGAATCTAATAGATTTCTTTGACTGGGTGACCACAGTAGTAGACCAGGGAAGGGCTGTGGACATGGCCTACCTAGACTTTAGCAAGGCATTTGACACAGTCCCACACAAAAGATTAATAGTCAGAGTAACCAGCCTGGGAGTGGGTCCCAGGGTGGTAGCCTGGGTAAAACATTGGCCTGACAACAGGACGCAGAAGGTAATTGTAAATGGAGTCCACTCTGAAGAAAGAGGGGTTACTAGTGGGGTACTGCAGGGTTCAGTATTGGGTCCAGTCCTTTTTAATGTCTTCATAAGTGACATTGCAGAGGGACTGGAAGGAAAAGTATGCCTCTTTGCAGATGACACAAGATCTGCAACAGGGTTGATACACAAGGAGGCGTGGAAAGGATGAGAAGGGACTTGGCAAGGTTGGAGGAATGGTCAAAGTATGGCAGCTAGGATTCAATGCAAAGAAGTAGGAATAATGCACCTGGGAAACAAGAACCCAGGGAGGTAGTAACAACAAAAAGGAAAGGGACCTGGGGTAATCATATCAGATGACCTTAAGGTTAGCAAGCAATGTGAGAATGCAGTAAGGAGGGCTGGGGGTATACTGGGATGCATAGGGAGGCATCAGCAACAGAAAACAGGAAGTTGTTATCCCTCTGTACAGACAGTTGGTGAGACCCCATCTGGAGTACTGTGTCTAGTTCTGGAGACCCCATCTCCGCAAGGACATAGACAGGATAGAAGCAGTCCAGAGGAGGGCAACTAAAATGGTGCAGGGTCTGCAAGAGAAGCCGTATGAGGAGAAACTAAAGGAGCTTAATATGTATACCCTTGAGGAAAGAAGGGAGAGGAGGGACATGATAGAAACTTTTAAGTACCTTATTGGAATCAACAAAGTCCAAGAGGGTAGCATCTTTCAGAAAAGGCGTTGCAAGAACAAGGGGACACAATTTAAAGATTTGGGGGCGGTTCAGGGCAGTGTGAAGTATTATTTCACAGAGAGGGCAGTGGATGCATGGAACAGCCTTCCTGAGGAGGTTGTGGGGTCTAAAACTGTGGGAGAATTCAAGAATGCATGGGACAGACACAAGGCAATTCTTGTGGGGTTGGGGGTAGGAAGAAATAGGCTGTTGGTTAACTAGGATCTGCAGCCTATCTTGTAGATAGGGAAATGGGCAGACTAGATGGCCCAAGCGGTCCTTATCTGCCGTCAAAGTCTATGTTTCAAAGTCTGTGTTGTACCATGTGGAAACAGAGGAGGGGTTTTGCAGGTGAGCCAGCAGGGTATTTTTCCCACTTTGTATTCTGGCCCCCCCCCCCAGGTTTGAGACAGGGTATGTTTTAGTTGAGCATAACAGGCATCAGCTGACAGCTAGTCTGAAGTTGTACTTGGTAGGGGATATAGCAGCTGGATACAATGGGTCTTTAATCTGTCTGATCCTTGCCACTTCCCAGTGAGACCCAGTACTAGAGTGCCTGCACTCAGCATGTTACCACTACTCCACACCGGCTGTTATGTTGTTTTGTAGAGCGTACTGTGTGTCTCATTAAGCACCTTTAAGAGCACACCTTATGTGCATCCTATGGGAGCCTAGGACCATGGGGTGGATCCAGATAGCAGGGCGGTGAGGTCTGTCTCGACATGTTGGAACAAGGACATTTCAATGACTACTCATTCCCGTTTATAATCTGCACTTGCAGGTTCACGTTTTTCACCTAGCCAGTGGAAGGCATTCCGCAGCTGTGTGGCCCAGTAGTATAGGATGACATCCAGAACTTTCAGTCCACCTTTTTCTTTGAGCCGAGCCATTCTCAAAGGGGAACTGTCAGCAATAAGAACATCACACCCAATTGTGAGGCTGATCCCAATTAGCCCTTTGTATGCAAGCACACTTTTTTTTACATACTGATTACTGCAGTGCAGTAGATTGTATCAGGCTAATTTCATTGACTTGTAAGCTGACATTTCCTGTAGCCAGAAATGCCAGACTCCTTTGCGGCTGACATCCATACCTCTCAACCTCCTGCCTCATAAATCAGGGACAAGGCTTAAAAAAATCAGGGACAAAGAACCAAAATTAGGGACATACCTTCAAAATTTGAGATATCTACCCAGAAAGCTGGTAGAATATGGGGCTTAGTGAAAAATGCATTTTCTAAAGAAAAACAAGTCTGTAACTTTAATGCTTTACATTGTTTTGTGCTCACAGTCCCCACTGTTTAACCAAAAAACACAAATTGTAAGAGGGGCAGAGTAAAATTTTGAGGGAAAATCAGGGACACTTGAGAGGTATGCTGACATCATAGGAGAGCTGCAGCAGTGGGAGATTCAATAGCCTGCAGTGAACGTCAGAGTGTTATCTAAGCTGTAGTCTTCTGTTTACTGGTCTGCTGTTCTCCTGTGGCTAGGTCACAGAGGACTGTACTAAGCCCTGTGAGCATAGCATTACCAGCAAACATCTGATTTTAGCTACAAAATATTTAACATGTATACTGTGGGCTACTGAATCTCCCAGCTCTGCAGCCCTCTTCTGTTGTAAGGTGCAGGGGATTCTGGGATTTCAGGTTACAGGAAATGGCATCTTAGAAGGCAGCAAAATTAGCCTAATACTGTTTACTGCAGTACAGTAGAATGAAAGTTAAAAAAAAAAAAAAAAAAATGTTTTTGTACACAAAATGTAAACTGGGATCAGTCTAGGCTCTTATTGCGGACAGTTCCCCTTTAACAAGGAGACTCTGGGTAACATAGAAATATAGACTTTGACGGCAGATAAGGACCACTTGGCCCACCCAGTCTGCCCATTTCCCTACCTACTGGATAAGCTGCAGATTCTAGTTAACCAACAGCCTGTTTCCTGCAACCCCCCACTATAATTGCTTTGTGTCTGTCCCACACATGTTTGAATTCCCCCACTGTTTTAGACCCAACAACCTCCTCAGGAAGGCTGTTCCATGTATCCACCACTCTCTCTGTGAAAAAGGAATTTCCTCACATTACCCCTAGAGCCGTCCCCTCTATCTTTAAAACTGTGCCCCTTGTTCTTACACATCTCTTTTCTGAAAGATGCTACCTCCTGGACTTTGTTGATTCCCTTGAGGTACTTGAACGTTTCAATCATGTCCTCCTTTCATCAAGGGTATACATATTAAGCTCTCTCAGTCTCTCCTCATATGGTTTCTGATGTAGACCCTGCACCATTTTAGTTGCCCTCCTCTGGACTGCTTCCATCCTGTCTATGTCCTTGCGTAGATGAGGTCTCCAAAACTGCACACAGTACTCCAGATGGGGTCTCACCAACTGCCTGTACAGAGGGATAACCACTTCCCTTTTTCTACTTGTGATGCCCCTTACTATGCATCCCAGTATCCCCCTGGCTCTCCTTACCGACTTTTCACATTGCTTACCCACCCTTAGGTCATCTGATATGACTACCCCCAGGTCCCTTTCCATTTTTGTTGTTGTTACTACCTCCCCTGCTAATGTGTACTCTTCTCCTGGGTTTTTGTTTCCCAGGTGCATTACTTAGCACTTCTTTGCATTGAATCTTAAGTTGCCATATGTCTGACCATTCCTCCAACCTTGCCAAGTCCCTTCTCATCTTTTCTACCCCCTCTTGTGTATCAACTCTGTTACAGATCTTTGTGTCATCTGCAAAGAGGCATACCTTTCCTTCCAGACCCTCTGCAATGCCACTTATAAAGATGTTAGAGGATGGGACCCAGTACTGAGCCTTGAGGTGCTCCACTAGTAACCCCCCTTTCTTCAGAATGTGTTCCATTCACTATTACCTTCTGTGTCCTGTTGTGCAGCCAGTTCGCTACCCAGGCTACCACCCTGGGATCCACTCCCAGGCTGGCTAACTTGATTATTAATCTTTTGTGTGGGACTGTGTCAAATGTCTTGCTAAAGTCTAGGCAGGCCATATCCACAGCCCCTCCCTGGTCTGTTACTTTGGTCACCCAGTCAAAGAAATCAATTAGATTAGTCTGACATGACCTTCCTGCTGTAAATCCATGCTGCTTTGGGTCCTGTGCCCGCTGTCTCTAGGTACTCAACAATTATTTATTTCAGAGTGATTCCATCATTTTCCCTACCACTGAGGTCAAACTTACAGGTCTGTAGTTTCCTGCTTCTGTCTTGCTTCCACTTTTGTAAAGGGAATCACATCTGCCCTCCTCCAGTCCTCGGGTACCACCCATCCTGCCATGATTTGTTAAAAGTGTGGTCAGTGGTGTCACTAGGTCCCCTTAGTTCTTTTAGGATTCTGGGGTGAATCCCGTCCAGGCCCCATTGCTTTGTCCACCTTGAGTTTTAGGAGTTTTTCAGTACTCTTTCTTCTGTGAATGGACTGGTGTCAACACCCCTACCCAGAGTGCTTCTATTGTCTGGTTTAGGTAACTGCTTCTCATCTTCTTTGGTGAATACTGAGCAAAAGTATTCATTCAGTATCTCTGCCTTTTCACTGTCTCCCTCTGCCCACCTCCCCTCTCCTTTATTAATCTTCACTATCCCTCCCTTAACCTTTCTATGCTCCCTAATGTACCTATAAAGGTTTTATCCCCTTTTGACCGAGTACTATTTTTCCTCGGTTTGTGCCTTTGCTATTCTGACTGCTTTTCTTACTTCTTTTCTGCTTTAATTGATACAGTCTCGTCGTGTTCTCTTCTGTGATTCCTTATACTTTTTGAATGCAGCCTTTTTCTCCTTAACCTTCCCTGCCACCTCTTTTGAGAACCATAGTGGTTTTTTCCTCTGCTTTGTTTTCTTTATTTGTTTTACACAAAGACTTGCTGCCTCTATGATGGCAGTTTTGATTTTTCTCCATTGTTCTTCCACCTCTCCTATTTGGCCATTTGCTAGCGCATTCTTCAGGTGTTCACCCATTTTGCCAAAGTCAGCTCTTCTGAAGTCCAGTATCCTTGTTTTTGTATGGCTTATCTCCATGGTTGTGCTCATTGTGAAGCACACTGTGCAGTGGCCGCTTGTTCCCAGATGTCTACCGACTTCTAAATTTGTGATCCTCTCTCCATTTGAGAGTACCAGGTCTAGTATTGCTCCCTCCCGAGTGGGTTCCAGCACTAGCTGTCCAAGGTCTGCACCCTGCAGGTGTCGAGAATGACCCTGCTCTTGGATGTGGCTGCAGTACATGTCCTCCAGTTAACATCTGGCATATTCAGGTCCCCATCAACAGTATCTCCTTTTCAGCCATTTTGAGAATGTCCTCTATCATTCTCTTGTCCATTTCCTCCCCTTGAGACGGGGGTCTGTATACAACCCCTATGCGGAATGTGATGCCATTCCCATCTCCAAGGTGACCCAAAGTGCCTCTTGTCCTCCCCCTTTACTTTTTAGTTCTGTAGCTTTAATCCCTTCACTTATATATAGAGCTACTCCGCCTCATCTTTTGCCTTCCCTGTCCCTTCTGTAGATTGTGTACCCTGGTATGTTGACATCCCAGTCATGGTTCTCAGTGTACCATGTTTCTGTGACTGCCACAATATCCAATTGTTCATCTTCAATCAAAGCTACTAGCTCAGAAAGCTTGTTTCCCAGACTACGGGCATTGGTAGTCATTGCCCTCCATTTAATGTTGGCTTTATACTTTTTTCCCTCATCCCTGCTCTTATTGCTCTTATCTATTTTACCATTTACCCCCGTACTGCCCTGTGTTGAGCTCTGTACCTCAGTGTTGACCCCACTACCTGCCATGTTTTGTGGGGTGAGGCTTGACTTTACCTGGCTTTATCAGTACCTCCCCCTTTTCTAGTTTAAAAGCATGCCAGGGAAGCATTAAACCTGTCACCTAGGAGCTTGGTCCCTTTGTGGACAAATGCAGACCTCCATACCAGTATAGACCTTACTCTCCAGGTGGACCCCCAGTCCCCAATGAAGCCAAAGCCCTGTGCTCTGTACCAGTTTTGCAACCATTCATTAAACTGCATGGTGTGTAGTACCCTAGCCTCACTCCTGCCATGGACTGGTAGCAACTCTGAGAAGGTTACTGTGCTTGCTACCCGTCTGAGGCCCCTCCCCAACTCCACAAATTCATTCTGCACTGCACTGGTCCCATGCCTAGCTAGGTCATTTGTCCCAAGGTGGACAATGATATTTAGTTTACTCTCCTGTGATGCTGCTTCTGCAATTGTGAGGATTTGCTTCATGTCCCTCCAAGCCATGGCACCAGGCAGGCAGCTTACTTCCTTCTCTCCCTTCCCCAGTTCTACCCCCCCTAACAATTGAGTCCCCTATCAGAAGCTGTTTCCTTCCCCTGTGGTGTCCCTTGCTACCCTTTTGTGAGTCTCCCTTGTGGATGTCCTCAGCATTCTTCTGGGTCTCCACTAAGGGTGCCATCATAGAGGAACCTTGCTCTGCCAGAGTGGCATATGATTTGTGTAGAGGTACAACTGGGGGGCTTTGCCTCTGGTCCACCACCCGCACCCTCCCAGAACCCACTGTGGTCCAACTGCTCTTCATACTCCGAACCCTCTGACTCAGTGGTTGTGGCAGTGTTGCTCTTTGGGAGAGGGATGCCTCCTTAGTCCTTGCTAGTTCAGCCTGGAGGTGGGCAACCTCCTCTCTCAGAGCTGACAGTTGCCTACAAATAGGACAGCAACGCAGTTTCCAGAATGTCTCCCGGAAAACTACTGCCCCACAGCCAGTGCATTGCACCACTCCCCACATGTCCCGCTCCCTTATTATATACAATATGTAATTATTTATGTATTACTACTTGTTTTGTGTACCTACTCTTTATGTCCATTGCAGGGTTATTAGGAATATGACAGTTCTGCCCCAAGAACTGTTGAGAAAGTGATGTCAGAACTGTGTCTATAAAGGAAATGCCATGCCTGGGGGGGGGGAGGGAAGGGGGGTGGGTAGTGCACAGCCACTGGTGACTGTTAGAAACAATCAAATACACAACTGCTCCACCACCCTGGTAAGTACTGTCCTTTATAGTAATACAACACACACCACAATTTACTAGACCACGGCTCCTACACAAACCACTCTACTGCGTCCAGGGATG
Source organism: Neoceratodus forsteri (assembly GCA_016271365.2). Lineage (NCBI taxonomy): Eukaryota > Metazoa > Chordata > Ceratodontiformes > Ceratodontidae > Neoceratodus > Neoceratodus forsteri. The sequence goes on along the minus strand of CM028136.1, from coordinate 50,770,843 downwards.
AAAATGAACTAACTTCTCAGCCTGCAGGACACTTTAAATGTTACAAAAATATCCTTCCAATTTCTAGGTCTCAACCCCAGCACTCAAGCAAATTCAGTTGTATCTCACTCCCTCTGGTTATAAAATTACTACACTTTTAATGGAATCCTGCAATTCTCTGCTTAATGCCAATAAGGAAAAATAAAAATAAAACCTTTTGTAGAAAGCGTAGCTCCCTTTTCTTACCAAATGCTCTGCAGTATTATGCCTTCATCAGGTTTCCAGGTTTAAATGGAGTTGGTTTGTTCTTTGCAGTTACTTTCTCAGCTTCCAACAGACAATTTAAAGTCAATGTGACTCACTTACAGACCCAAATGAAGTCCGACAGTAATCAATGAAGGACAGACAGGGTTTTCTGGGAAATCGTGGTATGTAGCATGGAGAAAAAAAGTGCTCTTGTTTATATATTCTTCTTAACAGATGCAATTCTCTGCCCCATTGATGGAGAAGGACGTACTATCTAGTGGGGTCTGTCAGTAGCTCTTTGAGAGTTTTCATATTTTGCGGAACCATTTCCTGGACATGCAAGTAAATTGCGATTACCAAGTATTTTGTATGTGAGGGTTTCCAGCCCATTCCTATACCATGTTTTTAGTGCATCTGTGGTTGATATTTGATTTCTCCTTTAGAACTCTGTAGCCAGAGAATTCCCCAAATATTTGTAGGCATTACAGAATGGGGGGTGGGGTGGTGGGTACTGTCTATGTCATTGGGTTCTTGACACCGTCCATGTAGGCAACAAGTATATGCTGTACGTTTCCCATGTTTATATCGTGGATGCTAGGTTCATCTTCTGTCTTACACTGTAAGGGCTCAAAAGCTAAATTTAGGAGTGTGTGTGTGTGTGACCCTGTTTTCTTCCTCTGTGCAAGGCAAACTCCGGTGATAATATGCCGCTGGTACACACCATTACTTCATGGTTGTTGTACAGCAGCCATATCACAGAAACAAAGCTCTGAAGGAAATGAGGGGGTTCTAGAATTTTAAGAAGATACTGCCATTCGACACCATCCATCACTTTTTCTGTGTCAAACATGATCAGTATAGCTGGTTCCAGACTCTTCTTAGCTTCCTCCAATATGTAAAGTACCTTCTGTGAGTTGTCCACAATGTGGCACACCAACATGAAGCCCATCTTAGTGGGTCTGAACCTAGGTAGGCAAAACAGGGAGAAGTCTATTTGCTATTAGTTTGGCAAAGGCTTTTGTGTCTGTGTCTAGTAAGGTAACGGGACGGTACCCAGCACAAGAGAAGTGAAATCTTTGTTGGGTTTGGAGAGAAGAGTAATAATTCCGGTCAGCATAGACTCTGGGAGTGAGCCTGACTTGATGGCTTCTTTTTACACTTCTAGCAGTATGGGAGCCAACTGGTCTGCAAATATGCTGTAGAAATCTAGTGAAAATCCTTCGCTTCCAGGAGTTTTCCCTTTGGGGAGGGATTTCGGAACCCTTTTGACTCCAGCAACAGAAATCTCTTGTGCCCCTTGTTTGAGTGTCTGGCATGAGAGTGGGGAGCTGTATTCTCTCAAGAAATGACTCCATAAGGTTTAAGGTAGACTGTGTCTCAGAAGTATAGGCTGGAGTGCTACATAGTTCAGTTTCATTTTCCGCTAAGAAATTCTGTTGACTCCTGCAGTTCATTATATTTGGTCTGTTTTTCCATCCACCCCCTCCACAGTTGATCAGAGCCAGGGGGCCTATATAAAACCTGGATTGGGGGTGGGGGCATGGCTGAGAAGTATGGCGAGAATGTGGTCTGGCTGAATAGTGGCAAAAAAAAAAAAAAGATTGGAGGTTCTGAGCCCGGAGCTCTTGTAGGCAGCTGCTTCCCACTATAGCTCCCACATGTGACTCCTTCAGTACAGTATTTTAACAGCCGGGATTAGTTACACCCTTGCAATTTGTTAAAGCACCGGGGAGGGCGTTAATAAGATCTCAAGTCCAACTATGATGAAAAGACACATTCTGGAAGTTGTAAGCCGTACCTTTGAATGAAACGTATAGGCAGAGACATGAGGATGTGGCAGGCGCCAGGCATCCATCAGCAGACTGTCGTGCATGATGCCAGGCTCAAACATACAAACTGCTTGCATATGTAATCTGTTCGAGTTTTTGCTATCTCTGGTGGGATCCAGGACTGAATGCAAGTCTCCACCAATTAGTAATAATGTTTCCTGTAGTTCATCTGACAACTATCAATAAGGCAGGGGTTACCTGCGTTAGGCCCCTCTATGTTGATAAGGGCCATCATGTCAGTCGAGTGACCCAGGAACTACCAGTATCCAACCTTCATCATGCCCCCAAACAACATTAGGGAAAAACTATAGAGCTTTATGGATCAGTATTAAGATGCCCCCTTCCTGTTGTTGTCACCTGCCCCAATCGTATGTCCCACCCATTGCTGTCTCATTCTCAGCACATCTTCTTCCTTCACATAGGTTTCTTCATTCCTTTTGAAATGGTTGAACACTTGCGGTGTTTTGTTTCCAGTTTGCATGCCCTTGACATTCCATACAGTAACTGTCAAATGCTCATCGCCTACGGTCTGCATGAAATGTGTAAGCTTCCTTCCCCTTAAGTTTACTAGGTAGCAATCTGTTATCAGTTTAAATCTGTTTACACCCTTATTTAAAAACACAGCATAACATTTGGCTAACCCTTTCTGCATTCCTAATCATCCTTGCTGGTCCCTGATTCAACAAGCAGAGGCTGCGTCCCGTGAGTCCACAACTGTTCCTCCTAGTAAACTGTTTGGCTAACAAACTTGTATTTAGTATTTTAGGCAAGATACAGTTTGTGCTGTGACTTGAAAACATTTTGTTTTAACACAACATTCATTAACATTTAAACCATATAACTCCTACCGTATTAAGGACAGTACCACAACAGACCCAGACCTGTTTCATTTCAGTTCATGAGCCATTGCCTAGAGCTCACATTAACTGTAACATTCCAACCCCAGGAGCACTGGAGTTCTGATCATCAGCTCTCCTCAGGTCACAGACTTGGGTCCCAATATCACCTAGACCCCCAGTTAATAGTGTTTTAATAAGGGCAGAGTATAGATTCAATTCTGGGTAGGTCCGATTGATGGGTAATGTGTGTGTGGGGGGAAGCCTGGTAGGACACCAGCAAGATGTGGGGGGGGTGCTCTACTTTAAGACAGTAGAGGTGCACCAGCAGTTTATCTTCCCCCATTCTACCACACTCCAGTGATGGGGAGGGTCGCCCTTGACACAGTAGTTGCTGACAAAACGTGCAGGGTGAGCCTTGAGTTGCATGCAGCTGCCCTTCCCACCTCCCATGGAAACAGGGGTTAATCATGGACTCATCCCCAAATAACCCAGTTCCACAGGCTGTGGGGTTCTCAACTGGGATTCATTCTGCTGTAGGAATGTAGTTTCAATCTGTGCACAGGACACATCTCCTCACAAGGGAAACGAGGAAAAATGGGTGAGGTAAAGTCTTCAGGAAATTCAGGCGTGACCACCTGCAGGCAATATCATGAAATGACAGCACCACTGGGCAAGTTTGCTGCTTATTGCAAGATGAGGTTAGGCAGGTCAGGCTTAAGAAGACAATAACCAGTGGTCCATTTTGGAACTGGTAAGGGCCACCCCGCCATAGAAAGGTGAATGGGGGACTCCAGGATGAGAAGTAAGACCATGAGGAGAGATTCCTGCAAATATAAAACATTTTTCATCATAGTGCGCCTTACAACTGGGGTCTGCTATCTCCATGACCTATAAAGAAGATGAACACCAAGTAGTTGCTTAGACTGAAAAATGCAGAACTTCATAATTGTTCTCCCATACCATACCATACCCAAACAACCCCAAGTGAAACATAGAATGTGTCTGTACCGTGCAGGGCTTGTGTTGACACTGGAATGCTTGATTTATGGAGATCTGGAATTGTTGCATAGAGACATGGGCATCACAACTGTACAGGCTTTTACTATCCTGGTACATCCTGGTTCTAAAGGGATCGCCACCCCATGACCACTTACAGTAATTATGACTATCCACCCCTGAAGCTAGAATTCCTCTATTGTAAGCGGCGAGGAAGAAAAGGGACATTGTGTAAGTGGGAAATTGGGGTTTTCCCCAGATCTATCCTCCCAAACTCGGGACCGGAAGAAACTACTACAGACTGTTAAAAAAAAAAAAAAATCTCTTTTGGTGAAGGCCCAAATGCTATACCCAGCACGTTTACAAATCTGCCACCAGCAAAAAACACACATCTTTACAGACTCCAAGGCTGCTTCCAATTTTTCAGAAAAGTTGCGCTCTCAGCTGGATTCTAGGGCGTCAGACCGAGATTCTGAAGGGGAGCCGGAGTGACTATAGCGAGTCTGTGGTCACTTTTCTTGGCCCTACATTGCTGTTACGGTCCCTTGGACATAATGTTGACTGCCAAATGAATGCTCCTTACTGGACATAGTGAGTAGGCTAATCGGTTTGTTTACTAGTTTAAAGCCTGTTAATTGATGGTTACTCGACTAGCCTACAAGTTAATGCTTTTTTGCAAATGGCCAGAGTTCTGCTTGGGGTACTGAGGTACTCCGCTCAGTTTGTGGACTTTAATTGCATCCTTAAAAAATAATCTGACCCTAACATGGTCCCATACACGGGGCCTAGGAGTGTGGGACTTAAACGTAACTTAACCAAGCTCAGACAATCTAACACACCGTAGAGCGCCTTTTTGCCCAAGTCCCCCCCCCCCCAAAAAAAAACCACATCATCATATGAGTCTTCGAGTGAGGGGGAGCTCAGAGTAATGACTTTAAATTGTTTACGCTAAGTATTCTGAAGTGAGGACTACGAGATCCTATGTACTTACTCTCTCAGACTATTTAATCCTGTTGAAATTAAAGGGGTAGGGGATCCAGGTTTGTGAATTTTTTTTTTTAAATTGTTTATTGTTTATTGATAAATTCTGAAAGACCTTTGAGTCACAGACTCATTTATAAAGGTTCCACGTCAAACAGTTGGGGTACAGAGCAAACAATAGGTAACTGAGAATGAGACATAACATTACATAATGAGAAATACACTTCAGGACATGGTAGTCATAAGGTATAATTAAGCAATAAGGCATGACAGGGTGTGTGTTATTGTCTAATAATGTCACTCCTGGAGTGGGTCAAAGCACGAGGCGTAGCAGAGTGCTTCCACCATCCCAGGAGTGACGTTATTAGACAATAACACACACCCTGGAGTGCCTTCTTGCTATTATACAATGGCTCATAAAAAAAAAAAATATATATATATATAGAAAGCTTAAAAAGAGTGTAACATTTTAATTTTTATTCTTTTTGTGTGGGAGTCATATTTTGTTAATATAAGAAAAAGTAGTCTTGTAGGTGGTGCTGCTGCTTATACTGTGGGGTTCTTGTACATGGTCAACCCCTCCCCACACTGCAACACATTCATTGTTTTGTGGTGACCTTTGCTCTATCATTTCATTGCAATCGGTGTGGTCTCACTGTTTGTCCTGTGAGCCAGTGAACATTTTTTTAATAGCCCTCCCCTGTGAAAATTATTGCAAGTAAAAATGACTGCAGAGCCCAGCAGACACTTTTGGTTTCTTGCGTTCAGTCAGACGGTAACTGGGTATCATCGTGATGTGTAAGGTACAAAAGTTGTGTTTTTTTTTTTTTTTTTATTGTGGTACACCGATTGTTTCAATGGCCAGTGCGTGTGTGTATTTGCTGACAAATTGCTGTGGTTTGGGGATTCTTGTGAAAATGGATGAGCGTGTGTTTTACCTAGACGGAGGTACAAGTGTGTGTGTGTGTGTGTGTGTGAAGTTAATGTCAGATGGCTGCCTTTTTTTTTTTTATATAAAGACGACGAATCTGTCAGCTTCTATGTGGATTAAGCAGGTTTTCTGTGAAGTAGCTGTATGAGGAGATACACAGGCAGTTAATTTTGTGCTGGGGGGGGGGGGAGCCGTGCCAGCTTCAGGACATCGTCGGCTGCGCTGTGACTTGTCTTGAGGGAGGGATTTATTTAAGTGTTCTGTGGTCAGCTGTGTGCCTGGACTTAATACAGTGATGTTGTAATTCAATAACATTACTGTCCAAGGCACACACTGACCAATCGGGATACAAGAAATTCTCTTGCCATTGTATAATAAAATATTGATTTGTATGTTCTGCTGTACAGAAATTGTTATCCTTCTGCCTTGTATGGAAATATGTATGTTCCAATGTGTACATGGTACTATTTGTATGATGAAAATCCAGAAATAAAGTTAAAAAAAAAAAAAAAGTGTCAGCAGATGGGGTCCATTTAGCCCACCTAGTCTGCCCATCTATACTACCCCCACCCCATTCAGGCCACTGTGTTAAGTTCTCGACAGTGCCTGTCCCATGCCAGTTTGAACCCCCTGACCGTCTTTGTCCCCTCCAGCTGTGTGGGGAGAACAATCCAAAGCTCCACCACCCTTTCTGTAAAGTAGAACTTCCCAGTGTTGCTGTTGAACCTGCCCCGCTTTAGGTGCATATCTTGCCCCCTGGTCTGAGTGCAGTTGTTTACGTGCAGGAGATCCTGTGCCTGTACCTTGTTGATCCCCTTCAGGTATTTAAACATCTCTATCATATCCCCCTTTTCCTTCTCTGTTCCAGGGAGTATGTGTTGAGGTGTTTTAGCCTTGCATTGTATGGCTCATGGTACAGATCCTGCACCATTTTTGTTGCCCTTCTTTGTATCGTCTCTAGTCTGTCTCTTTCTTTAGGTGAGGTCTCCAGAACTGGACACAGTAATCCAGGTGAGGTCTCACCAGTGACCTACCTATACAGTGGCATAATTACCTCTCTCTTTATACTAGTAATGCCCATTTCTAAACAGCCCAAGATGCTGTTTGGCTTTCTGTGCTGCCTTTTCGCATTGCTTGCTGACTTTTAGATCGTCCGTGATAATCACCCCAAAATTATGTCCATGTTTTGTTTCGGCTAGCTGCACCCCATCTAGAAAGTAATTTGTCCCTGGATTGCATCTTCCTAGGTGCACGACCTTGCATTTCTTGGCACTGAACTTCAGCTGCCAAATTCTGGACCATTCCTCCAGTTTCTTCAGGTCAGACTCCATCTTTGCTCCCCCTTCCTGTGTGTCTACCCTTTTGCAGAGCTTTGTGTCATCTACGAACAGGCATGTTTTCCCCTCTAATCCATCCGCAAAGTCGCTGATGAATGTGTTGAAGAGTATGGGTCCCAATATGGAGCCCTGAGGGACTCCACTGATCACCTTGCCCTCCCATGATAATGCACCATTTACTAGCACTTACTGAGTTCTGCGCTGAAGCCAGTTTCTTGCCCAATTTACTATCTTGCCCCTACCCCTGTTTTCCAGTTTCTTGATGAGCTTTCTATGTGGAACAGAGTCAGAGGCCTTACTGAAATCTAGAAATACAATATCCATGGCTCCATTCTGGTCTACTACTCTGGAGACCCAGTCAAAAAATTCAATCATGTTTGTTTGGCAGGACTGTCCAGCAGTGAAGTCATGTTGTTTTGGGTCTAACTACTCGCTGGCCTCCTAGGATCTTACAGCCAGGGCTCCAGATAAGATTTTTGGGATGCGCACTGAACTCCTCATTTTGAAAGTGAGGTGAGTAAAACCAAATTCAGAAGCGTACAAAATGTTTGGACGGGGTGGAGTGAGGAGTACATTTTTAAAACAATGTCGTTTTCTAGATAAGAATTATCAGGTGCTAACAATACTCCCTATAATGTTGACAGGTAGGAGGAATTTACTCACCAGTTAGACTGCAGCCGACATAATATCTTGTCCTAAAAACCTATGCGTTCTAAATCTTCCGGCAGCCTAAGGGTTAAAATATAGTGAATAAAACGAAATTGGGATGGGTACGAGTGCTGTAAATCTGAAAACAATTATCCTTTTGAATCCTACAGGATTGGCTCAAAGATAGCCTGCTAGTGCTCAACAGCAAAAAAAACAAGTCGGTGCTCTTTGCCGGAAGCCAAAAGAGGAGGTATATCACTCCCTTCTTAATTTTGTGCAATTTCTACTCCACCCTTGAGCAGGTGGCTGGCAGGAAAAAATTGACAGACTAAGTGGGCCAAGTTGTCCTTATCTGCCATCATATTCTATGCTTCTGTAGATGACAATTAGATTTTTTTTTTTGGTGCAGTATTAGCCACTGCTTTGCAATTTAAATCGCAAATTGTAGTGAGAAAGAAATAGTGTGACCTTCTCACGGAATTGAACCCAGGCAACCAGAATATCATCCCGGTGCTCTAACCACTGAGCAGTACCGGAGAAAGGAAATGTGTCCGGGAACCCCAGGTTCAACCATGTGAGCCTGTAGCTCAGTGGTTAGAGCACCGGGGCGGTATTCTGGCGGTCTGGGTTCAGTTCCTATTAGGCCATATTATTTCTTTCTCGCTAGAGTTTATGTTTCAGGGGGAGAATTTAAGGAAAAAAAGGAGTATTCTTGGCGGAATACCAGATTCGGAATTTGGTATCCTGCCTGGAAATCTTACATTCCACCTAAATTCAGTGGGTTCTTATGTTACTTGAGTGCATAGAAAAGTTTCAATACCTGCATGTAACTCAGCCGTTTTTAGGATTTTTTTCCACCAGATTTTCAACTTGGCCTTTTTGGCACCCGACCTTATGAAGAGTGCCACTGTAGTTTCTTTCATTGGTCCTCGAAAGGTGATTTTGCACGACTGTGCCATTCTGCACCACATGTGTAAAAACACATTTCAGGCAGGTTGTGAAGAATGACAGCTGTACTCTTTATGAGGGGGTGTGAGAAAGTGGCAATGTTGTTAATTTGGAGTGAAAATATAAAAATTGCCAAAGTTATGAGTGTACGTAGAAAAATTTAAACGACCGCGCATATCTCTGCCATTTTCAATATTTTTGCATCAAATTTTTAACATTGGCTTTTTGGGACCCCACCTCACGAACACTGACACTGTCGTTTCATTACTCAGCCCCAAAAGGTGATTCCGCGTGACTGTGAAATTACCTTTCGGGATCGAGTAACTAAACGACAGTGCCTGTGTTTTTGAGGTGGGGTCCCAAAAACCTGTTGAAAATTTGGTGCAAAAATATTGTAAAATGGCCGAGATACCAACTTAAGTTGAAAACGCCATTGACAGCCATTATATGGCATGTAGCTTGATTCTTCAGTTCGCGGTTTGGCTTTGAAGAGTGCAGACATGCCTCTGTCCACAGAAGATGACAGCCGCTGACCTTGGATGGTAAATATAGGGCAAGGGGTGGGTTGCTCAGTGGGAGGATGGGTAGGGGGGAATGGGGAAGACGACTACGGACCGTTTTCTTTCCGACACTGGGATTGAGTCTAATGCGCAGAAAAATCAGGTATTACAGGCGGAGCACCAGGGCTCGAATTTTGGTATTCCGGTACAAAATTTGGTACCCAGAATGTACTGGAATACCGTTAAATTCGATCCCTGTGTTTCTACAGACAAGTTAAGTCGAACAACGGGAGATCTTCATGAGTGGTCATTAGCTCCAGATGTTGAGATCGCTGTTTGAGTCCTCAGTCAATGTCAGACTACCTTGATTCTACTCCAGAAATGCAGGAGCTGTCATCTTCTGTCAGGATGGAGTCAGATTGCCTTGGCACAATCTTTCTGTATGCATTCCCTTATATTCCTCTCATTCAGAGAGTACTGTTCAAGTTGGAGGTTTACGGGGCAGGATGATTTTATTGGCTGCCTTCTGGCCGTGGTAGTTATGGTTTCCTCTGTTGAACTGTCAGCAAACTGAGGATTCTGCTGTTCCAGATGGACTCAACTGCCCCAAGTTGAGGGCCAGGTAGTCCATTTGAATCTGCGCTCCCTTCATCTTCAGGCCTGGCTTCTGAAGAATGTTGGCTTACACTAGGAAGAGATAAACAACCAGGTGGAAACATTTTTCCATCTGGTATTCAAAAACCTCCATGGACCCTTTTCACTGTCCACCTGAGAAGATTTTGGAGTACTTACCTGAGCTTTCTTTTTTTTTTTCTTTCATTTTTATTAAAGAGTTTATACACACAGACATTTTTTACAGTTATATGTTTTGCTGAAAATACATCTATTACATTTATATACAGTCAGAGGTTCTGATGTAAAATCCACTGGTTCCTCTCCCCATGACTGAGATCTTTGTCTAAATATTAATGACTAGAGAGAAAATCACTTCCCCAGAACATCCATTCTTTCGCCCCGTAAACAATTCAGGATGTCTCATTCACCTTCATAATTCGTACCTTATCACATTTTGCCCTCCAGTGAATTCGAGGGACAAAGTCGTGGTCTGTACTCAAGTAGTAAAGTACCCACCTGCCACTTGAGCCTAAATTCCTGCGAGTGATCCTGAATTGCTGCTGTAAGACCCTCCATCTGGTAAATTTCTTTCATTTTGGATCTTCAGTCCTGGATGGTGGGGATCTGCTGTCACATCCATCTCCTTGTAAGGGCCTTTTTGGCCACTGTTGGGTATATTGGGAGTAATGTCTTTGCCCAATGGGGGGAGTGGTCCGGGTATATATACAACAGCAGACTCTCCCCAGTCAGTTCTGTCGGTTCCCCAAGACAGTTTGCTTTAACTGTAAATTACACCAGAAAGGCATCAGGAGAGGACAATGCCAGAGGGCATGACCCAGATCTGCTAGGGAACAACCACATTTTCTCCAGCAATGCCCATATTGAGTAGGTAGGAACGTAGCTAAAATAGACGGGCTGCAGAAATATGTACTACGGATTTTCCAAGAGAACTCCTGCCAGAAAGAGAAGGAAGTTACTTTGGCCGCAGGCAGTGCTGCAGCCACCCAGTCAGTGAGCGGGATTTCCGAATTAAGATCCTTGTTCCATTTGTCAAGTATTTTTTTCATCGAGCCCCCCCCATCATGTCCCTCGGTTCTCCATATATAGCCCCAATTAAGTGACCACCCAGGTTACCTCATATTTTTAGTGAAGATGAGATTGGGGTGGGGAGTTTGACAGAAATTGTCTTATGACAGAGGATGTAATTCCTTATCTGGAGATATCGAAAGAAGTCTATGTTTCGTACGCTGTGCTGTTCCCTAAGTTCCTCAAAGGGAAGGACCCCCCTCTCATCCAAAAAGTGAAACATATGTGATAGTCCCCTTCTGTGCCACTGGGGAAAAATTAGGTCTGAATTGGAGGGATGAAAGAGGTGATCCTTGGAGATTATTTTACAGTAATTATAAATTGGTCTAAGTTCTGGTTTGTTGCGTATCTTATACCAGACCTGAAGAGTGCTAGATGTTAGCTGTGTGAAATGTTTTTTTTTGGGGGGGGGGGGGTTGTTATCACCAGAAGCGAAGAGGAGACCCGAAATGTCAAGCATATCATCCAGTATGAACTCCTGTGTTTTCCAGGGTGCTATATATTATTTGTTGGCCAGAGTAAAACTGTGTGAAGGAAGGATGCTTGGGCATAAAGTTTATGGTTAGGTAAGTTTGCTCCCCCTTGGGCAGCAGACAGCTTGAGGATGGGCAGGCGGATTCTCGGGCGTTGTTTTCCTCATATAAATCTAGAAATTATTGTGTCCCAAGATTTAAAATAAAAAGATGATGGGAAGTGGGGGATATTTTGAAAAAGGTATAAAAGTCATGGCAGGACATTCATATGGATGGTTTCGATCTTTTGAAAGAGACAATGAGAGGGTTGACCATCTGTCCAAATCTCTTTGTATGACATTGGTAAGTGGTTCGTGATTAACCACATCCATGTCTCTTAGTTTGAGCGGGATATGGATCCCCAGGTATTTTATTTTTGTTGATCTCCATTTCAAGGGAAGAAGTCGGCGGAGAGCATTCGATGGGGGAAAAATGAAAAAGCTTCTGTTTTTGCTATATTTAGTTTAAATCCCGCTATTTTCATATTCCCTAAGTATCTTACAGACGGCAGGGACAGAGGTGTCCGGAGATAGAAGGGTTAGGAGAATGTCGTCAGCAAACGTGCTGACCTTACATTGCTGCTGGCCCAGTGGTATACCCTCAACATCTGGAGAGTCCCTTAGTGCTTTCCCCAATGGTTCCATGTAGAGGGCAAATAAAAAGGAGAAAGGGGGCATCCCTGGCAGGTTACCCTAGTTAAGGGGAAAGGAGAAGATATACTGCCATTGATTCTCACATAGGCTTGGGGGGAAGCATAGACATTCTTCAGGCACTCAAGAAAAGACTCCGGAAGTGAAACCTCAACAGGACGTCCCTTAAGAATTTCCAGGACACCCTGCTGAAGGCCTTCTCTGCATCCAGACCCAGGACCGCTGCCAGAATCTGTCAATTTTGGATATGTTCAATCAATATCAAGGTTCTACGGATATTAACCATGGTGTTTCTGGATTTGATGAAGCTTTATTGGTCCCCATGAACTAGACAGGGAAGAATCCGCTCCAGTCGTGATGCCCAAATGGCTGTAAATATTTTATAGTCAGTGTTGAGTATGGAAATTGGGTGATATGAAGAGGGGGTTAGTGGGATTATTGTTTTGTTTTAATAAAGCAGCCAGAGTGGCATATGCCCAAGAAGGGAGTGATGGATGGACCACCTTCCATCACTTCCCAAAACATAGAGCAACTGAGATGAGATCTCAATCCTAAAGGACCTGTACCACTCGGCCGGAAAGCCATCAGGCCCTGGGCAGCGGTGAGATGAGGGGGATTTAATGCAGTATGATATTTCCTTGACTGTAATGGGGGATTCCAATAACAGTCACTGGGCTTCAGTAAGATGGGAGAAGGTGAAATGGTCCAGAAAAGATTCTCTCCATGTGAGTGGACGAATCAGTGTCCTGGTATAGTTTCTGATATAAGTTGACAAAGGAGTGAGTAATATCCGCATCCTTATGTGACAGTTTACCTGTGGCTGGGTCTCTGATTTTAACAGTGGAGGTACATTTTTGCCCTCTGAGACGTTGGGCAAGTCTGTGAGCACCCCGGGGACCTCCCTTATATCTAGTCTGTTTTAAGTAAAGGAGGGATTGCTGTATCTTGGTGTCCATTATTTTTTGTATTTCTGCTTTGGTGTCTCGTATCTTTTGTTGGACCACTCTTCAGTGTCTAGTAATTGATAGGTTTGTAAGTGTTCTGTGAGGGTATTATATTTAGATTCTATGTCTCGTTTCCTCCTTGAGGCATAAGCTATGGTTTCACCCCTGATAGTAGCCTTAAGGGCATCCCAAACCAAAGCTTCTGGCATATCTGGAGACACATTTTCTGAGAGAAAAATAGGAATTATTTTCTTAACTTGTTCCAGATATTGCCTATCCTTCAACATAATGCTTGTTTTCTCGTCCTACCCAAGTCCAGTTTAAGGATGATAGTCCGAGAGAACCATTGGCCCAATAGAGATATCTTGGACACGACCCAAATGTTCGCATGTCGTTAGGAAGTAATAAATTCTGGAATAGGTACAAAATCTATTGGGGGGAAAAAAAGATAAAACCCTGATTTGAGGGGAACAACCCACGTCAGACATCCGTCAGGCCCAGATGGTCCATGACATTTTTTATATACTTCACTGTGCCTGACTGATGACCCTGGTGGGGGTTAGAACTATAAGTGGGCGGACATTCTAGTCTGTCACCTTTGAGATCAGGAGCTGGGCTACCGAGGGTTTTGACATGGAAGGAAAATAGGCACTCACCAGGGTCACCTCTTGGGAGTATAGTGTTCCCTGTAAGATGACAAATTGACCCTGGCCATCCATATAGGAATGAGTCACCTCCAGTGGTGTGGTGGTGGGCACCAATATGGCAGCTCCCCGTCGACGTCCACCAGGATGAGAAGAAGCATAAACCTTGTATCGCCCTCCCCAACCTAACTTCTGATGTTCAATGTCTGAGAGATGTGTTTCCTGAACTAAATAGATATCAGCATTTTGTTTTTTTAAGGTGCTGAAAAAAGTGAGAACACTTTATCGGGCTGTGTAGTCCATTAATGTTCTGGGAAAATATCTTCACTGGGAATATAGACATAATATTTCAGTGAACATTTCATTTGTTTTTTTTTATAGGGAGGAGATCAATGTGTCTGGTCAGATCACTCACCCCAAAGGACCAGACCAGTATAGAGTGAGGCTGATTACCATTCTCTGAACTGTTCCAGAATCAATGAAGATGTGATGTCTAACCATACTGTTGAATCTGTTTTTTTTTTTTTTTAATACCACCCTTCCCCTGCCAATATCCCAACAGATTTTCCCCAAATCCTTCTAGATGTCCAAAACATAGTGCATTGAATAATAACTACTACTTGTATAAAAGCTATATATAGAACAAGTCCCCACTGACTACCGCAACTAGGTAGTATATCCTCCCACCACCCAATATTCAAGGCTGCCCCTTCCTAGAATACTGATTGGAGGCACTTACTCTAAAGTGTCTCACTGTCAGGTTATGTTGAAGGCTGTGTACTTCCCACCCTTTCCCTTTAAACCCATCTATTGAAATTATAACATGAACGTGAACAGTGCACATAACCATTTGAACATAGAAGAACTTAATTATTAAAAGAACTTTATACAGGTAAACTCCCACTGTGGAGATGCTTATGTGTAGAAACCTCTGAAAGCCCTGATCAAGATCCACTAACAGAGCCGGAGTGGGGCATGGAGCCTATGGGCCCCCCTAGGGGGGAAAAAAACTCCCTTAGGAGCAAGAGGACCCCAGCCAGGGTGAACACGGCCAGTGGAGGCCTCCCCTGGGATAGAACCAACATGGTATAAGGATCCCATTTAAGGTGCACAATCCAGAGTCTCCCCAACCCGGTTTTTGTTCATGGTCTAATTTACCTCCCCTGGAGGGAAACATCTGATGGGGAACCAAACTCCTATATAAGTGGAGGAAACATTCCACAAGGGGCAGGGGGTACAGAAAGAAACCTGTTTATTTGAAAAAGGGTATTATACTTGCTATAGATAAAACTGTATAGTGGGCATGTTCTCCACCTCCCCCCTCAGATATGGTGCCCCCTCCTTGTCCAAAAGAGGGAAGAAAGTCCCCTTCTAAGCATAGCTCAGTATCGATCCATTGTTGTTAAAAGGCCATTTTGATGCAGTCTGTAGACTGTTCCTATGGCTGGTAATTCTCAGGAGCACTAAAGGTCCCCTTCACATGGTATCTGGTATTCACGGTTTCTGAGTATAGTGACACTTGTTTCTTAATGGGTGGCTCCTTCAGGGAGTAGTGGGCGTCGTCCCCGAGGTTCCTATGAGACAACCGCATCAGAGTTGGGACCTCCCAGCAAAGGGGCAGTGGGTGGGAGGAGCCACTGCCACACAGAGGGGAGAGGAAGAATCCTAACTAGATCCTCCGGCCTGGTACCTAAAAGACCCGCCATTGAAGGATCAGGGCTCCAGAAATACAAGCCCATGGCTGAATTGAAGAGAATTTTTGGTATGCGTTGTAAGTCAGCTTCATTCTGGAGCAGGAAACACTCAACCTCGCCACCTCGCTAGCGATAGGTAACTCCCCGCACCCAGACCCCAAGGGCCCCACTGGGAGACATCACCACCACACTAAAAACAGTCCCAGACAGCCAAAGGCAAAATACCTCATGTGTGTACAGGGTCAGATTTCTCAGTAGAGCCAGCCTTCTCAGAACTTTTGGCACTGTAAAGCTCGGTGGTTGCTTGTCTGCGGGTGGACTCCTTAGCTGTTCTAGTTTCGACTTCATGGCTGTTATCGCCTTGTCATCGATAACACTTCGTTGGGCCAGATCTTCTGTTGCCTCTGAAGCCATGAGGTAGGTGTGGGAGCCAGAGGGTAGATGAACCACAAGCCTTGCGGGATATGGGGTTTGAAATTTTATTTTTGCGCTCTCAGATGAGGATAAAGGACTGAATACTCCCTTCAAACAACATGAAGTCTTGCTATATTATGACATATGCAGTATAACCCCAGGTTAGAACTGCTCCGGAGGTGAAAGAGTTAACTTACATGCAGAGCATGGAATCTTGAGTGCGAACTCGGTTGAACACTCCGTCTGTTGAAGCTCAAACTTAAACTGTCAGATTCTTTACTCTGCCTCACTGAAGTCGCTCCGGAGAGTCCTCCTGCTGCTCGGTTTGTTTGTCGGTTTTACAGTGTAATTCTCGGTTTATTTTACCGAAATTTAACCGCAATCGTCAGTTCAAGCTCTGTCTGTGGTATTGTAAGTAATAGATAAGCTTATTTATTATTTTTTCTTCTGTGTGGAACTTGTAAACGTCTTTTTCGGTTCGGTTTGAACCGATCAGAGGGGTTTAAAATTACTTTCTAGCCCTTTAGAGTGCGGTTCCCGGTTCTTATCGGTTCTAAAAAAAAAAAACGGATTTTATTACGTTTTTTTCCACGACCCGTGACACGGTTGGGAACCGATAAGAGAGTCTTGCTTGGTGGATTGCCATTAACGGGCAAGTTTTGGTTAGGCTGGCACTATGTCTGAGAAACCCAAAAAAAAAATCGGACCCACTGGGTTTCAGCACTGTGGCCTCTGTGGGGAAGCCTTTGTGTATATTGTCTGGGGTTTGACCACCTCAATGCAGACTGCCAGATTTGTAAGAATTTTCCTGCTGCCACCGTGGAAAAGAGTTGGTAGGCTCAGGGAATGGGAGGCCAAAAAGTCCGCTGACCCGGATGGCCAGCCCGGTTCGGTTCCAGCCGAACCTGAGGGAGTGCCCTCTGACCAGGGCGATGCTTCCTCGGGCAAACGAAGAGCCAGCTCTGAGGAGCTGATTCCAACTAAAAGGGCTAGAAGGTCAGCTAGTTTGGGGCCAAAAGTTCTTTCTCCAACCACTGAGGAAATAGCCAAAGCTATCCAAATTGTCCAGTCTCTTTCCCCAGTTCCATCCGAACCGGCACCATTGGGCAAGCGCCTCGTTCGGTCGGTTCCCTCGATTCAAGATTATGATTTTGAAGATTTTTATGAACCAGGGGAAGGGGAGGAGGGGTACGAGGAGAGTGAGTGTGATTTTTGACAGTCTGGATGTGCCCATTGAACCAGACATCTCTCCAGACAGACCCTCAGGAGTATCACCTCCCAGGCTATCTGAGTCCCCTTCTCATTTTTTGTTTTACAAGAAAGTTGCTGACACTCTGCAACTCCCTGTTGAGGAAGCTGTTGATGATCAAGAAGAGCCTGATTTTGTGGAAATAATGGATATTCCAGAGTCTAGGAGACTGTCTATTCCCTTGCATAAATCTTTTAGGAAACAGACAGTAAAAATTCTGAAAACTCCTCATTCTATCCTCCCTGAGGATAAAAGGATGGACAAGAGGTATGCTTTATCAGGCTCTGATACAGAGTTCCTATCTCAGCAGTGCAGCCATGTGGGGGTAGTGCAGGCTGCAGCCTGTGACAAGGCTAATATTCCTCTAGCCTCACCCTCCTGTAAAGGATTCCAGGAGGATGGATGCCATGGCAAAAAGCAGTACATGGCAGCATCTTTGGGACTCAGACAGGCAAATTATATGGCTTACTTAGCCTAGGGTACCAGAAATCCAGGTGGGATACTGTCCTGGCCCTAGCAAAACAGGCCCCTGAACAGCTTGCCAGGAGCTGGAGCAGGTGGCTGCGGACGGTATTGAGGGATCCAAGGTTCAATTTCATGCTGCTGTAGACTCTAATGATGTTTCGTCTAGAGTTATGGCTACATCTGTGTCTCTTCGCAGAATGGCCTGGCTCAGATGTATTGCCCTGTCACAGGATACCCAGTCTAAGGCTATGGATTTTCCTGTTGTGGGAAATTCTCTGTTTGGGGAGCAGACAGAGAATTACATGAAGAAAATGGATGAGTATAGGACCACCTATAGGAGTGCACAGGCCAAAGAAAGGCAAGTCACCCTCAAAAAGCAGCATGTCAGGGGCAGGGGAGGCCTTTCATAGGCCGCTTTACCAAGCCCAGGCCCTTCTTCTGCTTTGCGCAGAGGGGGTTCTTCTTTAGAGGAAGGGGCAGAAGGGCCTCTAGTAAGCCTGCTTCTACACCTCAACCCAAAGCCCCTGAAAAACAGGGTCCCTGATGGGGTAGCCAGGCGTCCATTCTCCACTCACCGTAGGGCAGGCTGGCTTACTTTGTCCAGGACTGGAAGTGTTTAACATCAGACAAGTGGGTCCTGGAAGTAGTAAGCTAGGACTGGTTCTCAGCTTCAAAAAATTTCGAAGATGAGAGCCAGATCTTTCCACCTGCAAACCCATCAGAGGCACTTGCCCTGGAAGCAGAAGTTTCTGCCCTCCTGGCTCTCAGAGCCGTGGAAAGGGTTCTACCCATACACCAGGGCAAGGGGTTGTACCCAGGTACTCCTTACCCCAAAGACAGGAGAATGGCGGCCCATTCTGGATCTCAGGTATCTAAACAAGCACCTTTAAAACCAAAGTTCAAATGGTGACCCTGGGGATTATTTTACCCTCTCTAAGGCCAGGGGACTGGCTAGCCTCCCTGGACCTCAAGGATGCCTACTTCCATGTTCTCATCAGAAGCTCCCATCGAAAGTACCTCAGATTCAAACTGTCCTCAGGCCATTACCAGTTCAGAGCAATGCCCTTCGGCCTCTCCTCTGCTCCAAGGGTGTTCACAAAATGCCTGGCAATAGCAGTTGCTCATTTAAGAAGGCAAAAGATTGCCATCTTTCCTTATCTGGACGACTGGCTCATTGTAGGCCAGTCTCCAGAACAGGTCAAACTTCATTTACAAGTAACCCAGCACCTGCTTACATCTCTAGGTTTCCTTCTCAATCTTCCAAAGTCAGTTCTGGAGCCTGTCCAGCTTCTCACCTTTATAGGCGCAGAACTGAACACAAAGAAGCCAGAGCCTTCCTTCCTCTGGAGAGGCAAGGACCCTGGTGTCTCTGGCCTCCTCTTTCACCCTGCAGGTCTCTGGCCAGCAGAGGCATTTTCTACAGCTCCTGGGGCACATGGCTGCTTCTACAGCAGTAGTGCAGGGAGCGAGATTTCAGATGAAGGACATTCAGTTCCATCTGAGAGCCTTTTGGTCTCAAAGGACGGATCCCTAACCAAATTGATTCCAGTGACTCAAACCCTGATCCAGGCCTCCAGTGGTGGCAGGATCAGAACAATCTGAGACAGGAGTTCCTTCACTCCCCAGTCTCATTCCTTGACCCTTACTACAGATGCATCCCTCTTGGGGTGGGAGCTCACATGGTGACCTTTCCACCCAAGGGCTGTGGTCCCTCAGGAATCTCTGCTCCACATCAATTTGCTGGAGCTGAGAGCAGTTTTTCTAGCACTTCAGATTTTCTCCACAGCTGTCCAGAACAAGGTAGTTCAGGTCAGAACAGAAAATACCACTACAATGTGGTACATCAACAAGCAAGGGGGCACTTGGTCTACGGCCTTGTGCACCGAAGCAATGAAATTGTGGTTTCTGGCATATTCTCTGGAAGCGCCTCCCTTGACAGTTCACCTCCCAGGCAAGGACAATGTCCTAGCGGATGCTCTCAGCAGGATTTCCCAGGGCCATCACGAATGGGCACTGGATCCCCTAGTACTGGAGGTAGTATTTGCCAGATGGGGCACTCCTAAATAGATCTCTTTGCAGCCCCAGACAATCACCGACTTCCCCTTTTTTGTTGCAGGCCCCCAGTGTTGGGCTCAGTCCCTCTGGATGCCTTCCTTCTCAGTTGGGAAGGGAAGTTTCTCTATGCTTTTCCCCCCTTCCCCCTTCTTTTCAAAGTGCTAGTCAGAATCAGATCTCAATCCTGCAAGATGATAGTGATTGCTGCAGATTGGGCCAGGCAGCCCTGGTACCCACTCCTCATGTCCTTAGCAGGCCACCCTCCCCTATGCCTTCCCAGGAATCACAACCTGTTAACCTGTGCCCAGGGGAGAGTTTGGTATCCGAACCTCAAATCTCTCAATCTCAAGGCTTGGCTCTTGAACAGTTAGTTTGCTGACCTACACCTTTCTCAAGGTGTATTGGATATCTTGAAGGCCTCTAGGAAGCCTTCCACCAGGGCTACCTATAATTCAAAATGGAAGAGATTTTCCATATGGTGTGCTGGTAAACATATTTCCAGAATCTGCTGGTGTGCCCACGATCCTGGATTATTTGGTGCATTTGAATTCCTTGGGCTGAGGCCAGCTACCTAAAGGTGCACTTGGCAGCTGTGTCTGTCTTCTTGTCAGCAGGTAAGCCTCTTCTTTATCAGCTCACCCTGTGTTCTCCAAGTTTTTAAAGGGTTGCTTACACCAGTCCCCATTCAGGATCCTGCCCCTGCTTGGGATCTTAATATTTGCATCGGCCAGCTTATGCAACCCCTTGAGCCTATTGTCTTCAGCAGAGCTGAAGTACTTGACTTGGAAAACTGGGTTTCTGTAGCCATCACCTCTGCCAGGCGCATAAGTGAGCTACAAGCCTTGTCAGTGGAGCCTGATTTTATCTCCTTTCATAGAGATAAGGTAGTCCTCAGGACTAACAGGAAGTTTTTGCCTAAGGTGGCTTCAGACTTTCACCTTAATCAATCCATGTCTCTTCCTGTGTACTTCACTGACCATTCCTCCTCTGGTGAGAGGAGATTGCACAGTTTAGATGTCAAAAGAGCCCTTAGTTACTGTATAGAATGTACCAAGGGTCACAGGTTTGAATCCCTCCAATTGTTCCTCACTTATGGTGAGGTTGGTAAAGGGAAACCTGCCACTAAAAGATCCATTGCCAGGTGGATTGTCTCTTGTATCCAATTCTGTTACGAAAAACTGGGTAAGGTTCCTCCCTCAGGCCTGAGGGCTCACTCTACCAGAGGTACAACTGCTCTGGCTGCTGCCAGGGACATTCCTATCCTAGAGATATGTCAAGCAGCTACCTGGAAAACAGTTCACACTTTTACTAAGCATTACTCCTTGATATCCAGGCTAGGGTGATGCTCGATTTGGCACAGCTGTGCTTCAGAGCCTATTTCCCAAATAGGTTCTTTTCCTCCTCCATGGAGGTACTGCTGTGTAGTCTGCATATGTCATAATATAGCAAGACTTCATGTTGTTTGAAGAAAAAATTACTCACCTTAGTAATGTTGTTTCTTCTAATGGAGTCTTGCTATATTATGACCTCCCCCCCAGCCTGCCCCTCTCAGAACCTCTGTTTTTGGGAGGTGGTGGCAATGCAATGTTGGCACTTTTGATGCCCACTTTATTTCACCCTTCTAGGGTGCTTAGGTGTTATGCTTAAGTTTCTTCTTGAATTCCCCGACTTGAGTCTTTGTTTTGGGATCAAGATCAAAAAGGTGTTTTTGTAGTTAGTAGCCAACGGCTAGTGTAGGTTTACTGCTTCCACACAGAACCTTAGTGAGTGTTTGCTCGTAAAGATCTAACAGTTTAAGTTTGAGCTTCAACAGGCAGAGTGTTCAACCGAGCTCGAGCTCAAGATTCCATGCTCTACATGGAAGTTAACTCTTTCACCTCCGGAGCAGTTCTAACCTGGGGTTATACTGCATATGTCATAATATAGCAAGACTCCATTAGAAGAAACAACATTACTAAGGTGAGTAATTTTTTCTTCTCTGTCGTTGCATGCTTGGGGTGTAATCATTGTCAGAGATTACCCTGTGCTGTCCCAGCATTATGCGCTCCTTTTGCTAGGCCTTCTGCAGCAATTGGTCCTTTGTCTGATAACTTTCAAAACGAATGACGAAAGAGCGTGGCCTGGCATCAGCACAGGTGTGCTTGGGACCCAGAGCACGATGAGCCGTCTTCGTATCCAAGCGGAATTGTGGTTTGAGCTGCAGTACCAGTCGTAGGAGATAGTCTGTGTAGGCCACTGGATTCCCCGTTCTCAGGTAGGCCAAATACCCTGATGTTGTTATGGCCGGTCTCTGTTTTCGACATTCTCTTGCTGCATATATGTTAATAGCAGCTCCGTAGCCATGTATTTCATGGATTCCTCTAGGGAATTCAGGCGATCAGTGTTATCCGATATTTATCGGCTTCAGCCATGCGAGACTGTAAGGAGCTGATATCCGCTCTGAGGTCTTGTATGGAGTGCCTCATTTCTCCACAGAATTCCGTCAGCCTGCAGAATAGACTGTCCTGATGTGGGATTGTTTTTTTTTTTTTCCCTTTATTTGAATTAGTTACAGCTCTTTTGGGATTGTTTATACCAGGCTTTTGAGCGTGCTCCAAGTCTGATGCTGCAGACTTGTCCATACCGGCTGACAGTTGGAATTTATTGCAGTGCCCCCTAACCATCTTGTGTGAAGATCTTCCACCTGATATGATCTAAGATTGCTGTCGATCCAGCCTGGACGTTGAGATGGTAGTTTTCGCTTTGTTTTGAGTCCCGATTTGTTTGGATGAGGCAGAGGAGACTCCACATTAGACCCTACTCTTTCATGCCAGAACCGGAAGTCCTCCTTACCTGAGCTTTCTGATGCTGGTCTGCAGTATTCCACAGTTAAGGTCTGCTTGTCCACTATATCAGCATACCACAGACTTGTTGGCACTCTTTCTCTTACGCAGCTGCCACTGTTAAAGAAGTTCCTTAGGGTCTGGCCCGGTGGCGCTGAGGCGCTGGTCACCGCACATCACGCCATGTCAGCAACCCGGGTTTGGGAGCAAGCTCGGGATCGGCAGGTGAGGGAGTGGATAGAGCGTCTAATGGACTGCTCTCCTCTCCTGGGGTGGGTTGGGGCACAGTGACTGGCGTGGCCTGGCACCTAGTGGAGATTGGGTGTCTGCACGTCCAGCCTGGTAGAATGGGGTGGTAGACAGGGCAGCTGGTAGGATTGCTGCGTGTGGACGCTCCTTGTCTGCATTGCATGCCCTGCCTCCAGCAGAACAAGGAAAAAGGGGGTGCCCAGTCATTGCGACTTGATGGCCAGGCCATCCGAGGTGTACTGCGCTGGCTCTGAGGGGACCACCAAGAGCGGATTCAGTTCGTTGGGTGAGTTGGTTGACCCCTGCTGCCCCGCCATCGGGGGAGGGGGTAAGCCATGGATTAATTGGGTGGTTGTCCTCACTAGGAGAATGGCGTAGGTTGGACGGTGGCTGGATTGGAAGGTTGCGGGGACACTACGGCTGACTGGGACCCCAGGGGGAAAAAAGTAATGAAAAAAAAGGCACCTCATTAAAATGCCAATGACTCCATAGGACCTCAGTCTTTTGCTGGATATGCTCACTCACAAGCCCTTCAAGCTCATTGTGACTTGTGACATGAGATATCTGACTTGGGAGCAGTATTCTCACCTCAGGGGTCCTTTAGCATCGGTAACAGTAGGCAGTGAGCTGGCTAGGTTAAGCTGCCTCGGAGGCGGAGTTTGATAATGAATAAGCCAATCGGAAGAAAGTTAGAGGATGTGCTGAGTGGAGCTTGCCCAGAGGCACCAGAGGTTTTTCACTGCCTGAGTAACACTGCCTCTGGGGTGCTCTCAGTTTTGGCCAAAGAGAAAAATTTGCCTAAAGTTCTTACTTTCTTCTTGTTTTAGTGCTGAGTTTGTGAGTATTTAATTGTTTTTCGCTTTGTTTTGCTATTTTTTTAGCGGTTCTCGTCAGTTCCTGGGAACTGCGTCTTCCTACCTTTACCACAGTTCCTTCCAATTATTTCTGAAGTAAAATAAATAGTTTGTTTAATGTGTTAATGGTATTTCATTTTATTTGGCTAGCTGTTCCTGTTTTTTAGCAGGAATCATAGTTTTTCTTCATTTCAAACTTCTTTTTACTCCAGAACGTCACGGTTCTTTATCACGAGGGAACTGACCGCAAAGCTATATTAATTTAGGACCATATTTTTCAGTTGTTTGACTAATTGTCATGTCAGAAAGATCCAAGAAAAGGACTGGACCTACAGGTTTTAAAAATTGCTTGAAGTGTCATAAAATTGTGGTTAAAGCAGACGGCCACGACTTGTGTTTACAGTGTTTAGGTCCAGACCACTATTGTGTTCTTTGCTCTAAATTTTGTTCAAAAAAAAAAAAAAAGCCAAAAGATTGGAAATTATGGCTTCTCGGTCTGCTTCCTCTTCTGCCAAAGTTTCTGAAGAGGGGTCCTCTTCCCAGGTTAAATCAAAAGAAAAGTCCCATAGGGAATCCTCTGAGAAGAAGTCTGATAAGCACAATAACAGTAATAATGGTGACCATCCAAAAAATAGACAAGGGGAGCAGGTCTCTGATTCACTGCCTGCAAAAAAGATATTTAAAGAAAAACATACTACTGCCCCTCCCGCGTCAAGGCAAGGGGAGATGCCAGTGGCACATAAACATAAAGAAAAACAAAGAAGAAGTCAAGTCATTTAGAGAAAGTATCTGACTTGGTAAAAGATTTACCCTGTGTTGAAGAAATGGCCAAGGATTGGCACCTTTACCAAACTATACAGAATATGGGCAATATTTTGTCTGCTCACTCTGCTCCTGTACTTCTGTTGCAAATTTCGGTCCAGAATACTACTATGGTGGAGGAGGAGATAAATGAGTCAGGCGGCCAGCCCCTGGAACCTGATGTCTCACCAGGAATTTGGTACTTCATGATACGGCCAAGAGGAGTTTTCCTCTCTTGTTTCTTTTCTGCAGTACATGGTGGATACGCAGGGCCTCCCTACTCAGGAGACCACTGAGAATGAGCACGATGAAGACTATCAGGAGATGATGGGTCTTCCACCTCTAAAAAGATAGTGCTACCTATTAAAAAATCCTTAAACTAGCATGAAGCTACTCCAGACCTCCACTTCTTTCCCTGGAGTAGGCAAAAAAATTGACAGAAGGGCCAGCCTAGTGCCACTAAGGATTGATGCCCTGGACACCACACCTTGCGCCATACCAGTGACCCGAATTCGGGAACGGACTCTGGTTGCTTGGGGGTCAGTGGGGCAAAGAAGGATTTAGCATCTGTAGACAGCTCTTCTTCCTCGGGGTCGCTGGTGTGTAGACGGACACCCAACAGTGGCTGGGTGTCAGCACAGGTGCGCCGCCAAGAATGGGGAGGGCCCATGTCCAGGGAATTAGGCTGCTTCCGTGGAGGCTGAGCCAGCTGCTTCACCTATTGCACAGTCATGGGCTTCTGTTCAAAACAGCAAAATTAGAAGCTGACAGGGTCTACGATGACCTGACTATCAGGTCAATGGATGAGTCCCTCTGAAAGGAGAGACTATAGCTCCCTGTCGGCATCTCCCCTCCCCCCAAAAAAAAAATTTGACAGAAAATATCAGCTGGCAATACATGAGGCTGAATTTCTGTATGTTCATCCAAGCCACGAGGGAGTAGTGCAGGCTGCGGCTTGTGACAAGGCTAAAGTCCCGCTGGCCCCTCAGCCTCCTGAGAAAGCGTCCAGAAAGCTGGACTCTGTGGCAAAAAAATCTTACACCACAGCTTCTCTACTTTTGTGCCTGTCCACTTAATTGGCATACTCTGCCAAATATCAGAAGGCCTCGTGGAATTCTATTCTGGCCATCTTGAACCAGAAATCAGACAAGATGGTACAGGACATTGCTGAAACTGTGAAAACTGGACTAGAGGCCACTAAGTACCAGTTTCACATGGCTGTGGACAATAATGATGTAGCTACCAGAGTCATGGCTCAAGCCATTTCACTCAGACGCCTCTCCTGGTTAAGAACTACAAATCTAACACATGATACCCAGTACAAAGTTATGGATTTCCCCCTGTGAAAATAATTCCCCTTTTATGGGAGATAGGACTGAAGCATATATGCAAAAGGTGGAAGAATATGACCACCTATGAGAGCAATGCTGCTAAAGAGAAAGCCTCTACTTCCCAAAACACCCAGTATAGGGGAAACGGAGGCAGATGATTCTATCCTAGGGCATTTTCCCCTATGTAAATAACTATGGATTACACTCAAATGATAGGTTACTTCAGAAGAAGATGCAGGACGGGCCAGAGAAGAGCTGCCACCACTCCTGCCCCTTCTACCCAATTAAAGCCCCAACTTCAGCATCCAGGTCGCCTCCCCTCTTCCAGTAGGGAGCAGGCTCTCCCACTACCTCCAAAATTGGAACCACTTACCTAAGACAAGTGGGTCTTGGAGGTAGCGGAAAAGGGCCTGTCCCTTGAGTTCAAAAAATATTCCCACCTCTCAGGAGTCCCTTACTATCAAAACCCCTAACTCCAACAGAAAAACTCCTACTGGAGCTGGAGGTAAAGAATCTACTGTCAGCAGAAGTAGTGGGGAGACTACCCTCTTCTCAGATAGCAAAAGGCCTCTCTATTCCAGATACTTCCTCACAGAAAAGAAAAATGGGGAGTGGTGACCTATTACTGAAACTAAAATTTGAAGTGGTCACTCTCACAATGGTGATTCACTCTCTGCAGCAGGGAGACTGGCTAGCCTCCCTGGACCACAATGACTCTTATTTTCACATTCCAATATGGCAGTCCCACAGAAAGTTTCTAAGGTTCAGGCTGCCATTAGGACATTATCAGTTTGCAGCCATGCCTTTTGGCCTAACATTGGCCCCAAGAGCGTTCACCAAGTGCCTAGCTGTTGTTGCAGCTTATTTATTGATTGAAATCTTGGGAGACACTTTTCAGCTAAAAGCTGTTTACATAGGGTCTACACCATGTAAATACAGAAAGGGGGAGAATTATGCAGCCAGCAGAAATCTAGCAGCATTTAAAACCAATTAAAATTACAGGCAATACAATCAACAAATAGCATCAGTATATGGTAACAGTACAGCAACAACCAGTTGCCGAGAACAAGGGAACACAGTAAGCACTTGGAGATGAAGACAACATAAGGAGAGGAGGAGGATTAGCCCACAGGCCTAGATGTATAGAAGAGAGTCAGGCTTGGTCAGCGGCTAGGAGAACCAAGTCTAGGAGAAGAACTGACAAAAGGAAGGGAGAGTCCGCCCAGGAGGCCTTGTCAGCAGCGTATACGGGGGAGGAGAATGGGGAAGGAAAAAGCGATGGACAGGGAGGGGGTGGAGGATGGGGTAATGGGGAGATAAATTGGGGAGACTGAGGTAGTGGTAAGGTCTAGATAAGAACAGGCAGGGGTGGACTAGGGTGGGAAGAAAGAGGGGGAAGGAGGAGGAGGAGGGAGGTAAGGGGGGTGAGTAAGATTGAGGAGGGGGTGGTATTGAGAACAGACCAAGCAAGAATCAAGAGGGAGGATGTCAAAGGGTGAGGGAAGGGTGAGTGGATGAAGGGGAGGGAGTGAGTGGGGCACTTGGTGAGAGATGAAGTGCTAGAAGTCAGGAATGTAGTGAGGAGGGTGGTGGAGGAAGATTAAGTGCAGGGCTCATTGATATAGATAGGCTAGTGGAAGCAGTCACAGCTGGCGTTTGCTACTAATTGTTGCTGTAGCTTCCTCTTAAAAGAGCCCTGAGTAACAGTTGCAGATATATCAGTACCGAGGGAGTTAAACCAGAGTGGGGCTTGGTGAGCAAAAGACCTTTAACTTTGGGAGGTACAATGGCAAGGAATCTTAAAGAACTGACTCTCTGCAATTCTTGTGCGACGTTGATTGTAGGATGGGGAGAGGAGCTTCTGTATCCCAGGGTGGCATCAGTTCAAAGATAACTTTTTTTTTTGCCAGAAGACAGATTTGGTACATGAGCCTACTCTTGAGTTGGAGCCAGTTAGCCTGAGAGTACTAGTCACAGGTGTAGGTCAAGCATCCTGAAACAGTAAGGAGGCTGCAGGCTTTGTTTAGTGCTACCTTGATTCATCGGAGGGCAGTGTCAGTGGCTGCCCCATAGATGACCAGTCCATAGTCGATGAGTGAGACAACTGAGCTATGGATGGCAAGGTTAAGGGCCTCTGGGGTAAGATGATGCTTACATCTGTAGAGCAGCCTGATGCGTGTGTTAACTGTTTTGGCAATATTGTCAATGTGGAGAAAATAAGACAAGGTACTGTCAGTAGTAATCCCCAGATACTTGAACTGCGGAACTAGTTTCAGTGGAGTACCCACAGCATTATTGATGGTAAGAGGGTAGGTCCTGTGTTTATTTTGAGGGTTCAAGAAAAGCATTGTTTTTCTCCTGTTATAGTTCATTATGAGTTTGTCGTTGCCGAACCAATTTTCAACTTATACAAAGAGTTGTTGAAGTTGTGACTCAAGGGCCATGGGGTCAGGACTTCTGGTAAAGATGACAGTGTCATCTGCGTATAATAGCATGTGACCCTGACAAGCGGTCTCAGGAAACAGGGCACTGTAGTCTGCCCATACTTGGATGACTGACTTCTAGTGGGCAGAACTCCTCTTCAGGTCAGAGAAGCTCTGTTACACAAAACAAACTCTGCAGTCTCTGGGCTTTGTCATTAACAAAAAGAAATCCCGCTTGGATCCAACATAGCTCTTCACCTTTATAGGAACAGAATTGGATACACAGCAGAGCAGAGCCTCTCTCCCAGTGGACAGAAACATAGAATCTGTTGGCAGATAAGGACCATACAGCCCACGTAGTCTGCCCATTTCCCAACTCACTGCTGCAGCCCAGAGATCCAATTTGATCTGTGACTCTCCTGCTCTGCACATCCCCAGGGTACCTTTATGTCTGTACCATACACCCTTGAACCATCTGTATTGTTTTCGCACACACCACTTCCGCTGGAAGGCTGTTCCACTGCTCCACCACCCTTTCAGCAAAAAGGACTTCCTAACATTACCCCTGAGCCTTCCACCCTTCAGCCTCATATCATGCCCCTTTTTTCTTTTGCAGAGTTTTCTCTAAAATATGCTTTCCACCTAGGGACCGTGCTAGATAGGGCACAAAGGGAAAAAGTTGTAGCTTTCCCAGAAGTGAACCACTTTTCACATGACTGTGGGTCCATAGCGGTGCACCTGTCCGTGATAATAGACAAAAATGGAAACGTAAACAATAGAAAAGTATTTTCATTTAACAAAGTTAACCTTCTGTACTGGTGAAATTTGTATTTCTGAGTAGGTTTTGACTCGGCTGTTTCTCAATTTGACCCACATTTTTTTTTTTACACCAGTGGGTCTAATTTGACCCGTGTTTTAAAACCTCCTAGTGCTGTCACTGTTTCCACCTGTACCCTGTTCATTCCTCTAAGGTACTTGAAAGTCTCTGTTATATCTCCCCTCTCCCGCTTTTCCCTCTAGTTTGTAGATATTAAGGTCCTTAAGCCTTTCCTTGTAGGGCTTTTGGTGCAGTCCATGTGCCATCTTCATTGCCCTTCTCTGGACTGCCTCTATTTTGTCAATGCCCTTCCGGAGATGTGGTCTCCAGAACTGGACAGAGAACTCCAGCTGAGGCCTTACCAGTGATTTGTACAGTGGCATCACCACCTCTTTTCTCCTGCGTGTTATACCCCTCTTTATGCACCCCAACATTCTGTTTGCTTTCCTCACCGTCTTTTCACACTGTTTGGTCACCTTCAGGTTCATCAGATATGATAACCCCCAGGTATGTCTCCTGACTTGTGGTGGCCAGAATTTCCCCACCCATCCTGTACTCCTCCCTTGGATTCCTGTGACCCAGGTGCATGATCTTGCACTTTTTAGGATTGAAACTCAACTACCACAAATTAAATACATCATGACACGGTCGGTCAAGCAGCAAGATTTTTAGCCCTATGTCTACGAAAAAGAACATGGTGATAGGAATGTTCCCCATTTAGAAAACAAAGATAGCCCTTCAAACCCCTGGAGTAGACCAAAAGATATAGCCTCCCAATTCCACACATTTATTCAAGCCTTAAACAAGGAAGAAAATATTTCACTAGATATAACCACCCGCACTGAATCCTTTTTGGGGGACCTGGATCTATCTAAATTTACACTCCAGCTAAAGGATATCTAAATGCGGTAATAACAGAACAGGAAGTTCATTTATTTATTTATCAAGTCTAGGATTACAAATACCTTTGAGCCATGGCTCTTTTACAAAGGTTCCACGTCAGAAAACATTCTTCCCTGACCAGGAATCGAACCCGGGCCGCAGCGGTGAGAGTGCAGAATCCTAACCACTAGACCACCTGGGAAGTTCAAAATATAATTAAAACATTATCCACAGGCAAAACACCTGGCCCCAATGGATTCTGTTCAGAATTCTACAAAAAATTAACAAAAACCCATACCCCAATATTAACACAAGTTTTTAATGGTTGTATAACAGAAAAAACAACCTCAAATACCAAGAAAGAAGCGCTGATAGCGGTCCTACCAAAACCCAGCAAACCAAGAAATCATTGTGAGGTCTATTGCCCAATCTTCCTATTGAATCAGGACATTAAGATTCTTAATACAATTCTTTCAGTGAGACTACGAGTGTATACAGTATTTGGTCCATCCTGACCAGACTGGGTTTAGCCCCAACAGACCTCTAGTGGACAACATCTGGAAACTTGTCAGTGTCCTTAAGTAAAAAAAAAAAACCTACTAAGCACAACTATTTTCTTGTATGCAAAAAAGGCATTTGATTGCCTTAATTGGGAGTATTTAAAAGGGGTAATGGAACATCTGGTACTGGGGTACCCGCTTTCAGCAATGGGTGACATTATGAAAACCTCGCACGGCTAAGGTTAGGGTTAATGGGACTCTTTCTGAACCATTAAAATAGCAAAGGGAACTAGGCAGGGGTGCCCCCTCTCCCGGTTGTTTGCGTTCAGTCTTGAGCCGCTGGCAGCTGCAGTTGGACAGCGGTCTGAGATCCAGGGGATAAGGGTAGGGAAGCATGAATGTAAATTATTGATGTATGTGGATGATGTGCTTGTTTATCTGGACAACCCAATCAGGTCTGTCCTTCCCCTTCTGCAGTTAATGAAGAGTATGGTTCCCTGACAGGTTTTAAAATTAAAAGGGACAATTCTGAAGTCCTGTTAGTAGATGGCTCTATACACCAAGCCCTTAAACCTAACATCCCATTTAGGTGGGTAAAGGATAAGGTTCATTATTTAGGGGTGTGGATTCCAACTCACTAATCTAAGCTTTACTAATACAATTATGGAAAATTATTGCAACAGATTTTTAAAGACCTTAAAAGGTGGCAAGTTCTGTCCCCCTCTTCTTCATATTGATTAAACACTATAAAAATGAATGTTTAAACTAGGCTGATGTTTTTGTTCTCATATCCGATATTAGTTCCCCAATTGGACTGGAAAAGTCTTAATAGTAAGGTCTGGCGCTTCATTTGGGAAGGGAGAAAGCTTCTAATGAAAAGGGCAGTCCTAGTGGAGACAAAGGAAAAGGGGCTGGGGAGTCCCAGATTTTCAAAACTATTATTCAGTAGTTCAGCTGATCTCATTAGTCCATATGCTTAGTTCTCCAGGTACTTGGGGAGTACTTGAGGAAGAAGCTTATCTTACGATTCCCTTACAGTGCCTCCCATGGACAATTTTAGCTGAAGACCTTTTTAGGGTTGGGAATTTTTGGACCAACCACACTATAAATATGTGGTTAAAGGCAGGGATAGAAATTAACTTTTTCCGGTACCTGCACCAAGGTGGCAACCAAAGTTACATGCACCACAGTCGGGTTACCTGCACGGGTAGACAAAAATGATAAAAAATTAAAAAAAAACATGCTGAATCTTGAAATAGTCGCGTATGGAACAACTGTAGTATACTTTTCTATATTTCAGTGTCTTCATCACTTTCCATAGCCTTTTTCTTACTCTTATCTTGAACCATAGTGTCTAATGAGCTGAGATTGCCTTTGACATCGTTTGTGTTTTAAATGTCAATAAAAACTGTCAGTCATAAAACGTGTCAGTGTATTTTTTTTATTACTTTGTAGGTTAAATTCTTTAGACTACACCAAGTACACAAGGCTTAGCTGAATCAGGCAGGATTTTTTAGTTATCTCGCTAAATTAGTAACCAAGACTAGTTTGGTTTAGCGTGCCTACTAGTAGGTAGCACACAAAGACACGGAGGCTCATAGTCACACTGACTGCACAGCAGACAGAAACTACTCTGCAACAATTACATTTAATTCTGTAGACTGCAGTAAGTCTACAGCTAAGGTCTTAGTCTGAAAGAGGGCCAGGTAGACAGTGCAGTATTTATTTATTTCTCTCTTTCACAAAAACAGTAACTGTACAGTTTGCACTCAAGCTACAG
The DNA here is from genome assembly GCA_016271365.2 of Neoceratodus forsteri. Taxonomy (NCBI): domain Eukaryota; kingdom Metazoa; phylum Chordata; order Ceratodontiformes; family Ceratodontidae; genus Neoceratodus; species Neoceratodus forsteri. The sequence continues at coordinate 50,738,822 of CM028136.1, read as the reverse complement.
ATGGAGAGGGACAGGTTATATTATGTAGATGGCACTGCCCAGTAATTCCACAAGGCTCTTTCTTAGTCTGGACCAGGGCCAGGTAGGCAGTAATATATATGTAGTATTTATTCTCTCTCTCAAAAATAATAACTTTACAAATTACACTCAAGCTACAGATAGAGAAGAGAGGGACAAGTTATAGACTGCAGTAGGTTCGCAGGACTCGGTCTGAACCAGGGCAGGACCACGTAGGCAGTACTACTGTTGTTCAGATTTACTGAAATTCAGAAAGCTCAATAATACACACACATTGGGATTAGACTGACATACTGTGGTAGTACAGGTTCAGCAGAGATTAAGATTTACCCTATTTGACTGAAAGCTCACCCACACCCACTGTTTCTCACACACAGTTAAGGGGTCAGTCTGGCAAGTGTAGCAGTAAGGCAGTACTGTAGTAGTACAACAGCATAAATTTACCACCAGTGATTATTAGTATCAAAGATCAGGACAGTATTGCTCACACATCGACACACACATATACACTGTATGTAGGTGTCATGGTCAGGTAGTCTCCATCAGGTATGCCGGCATAGTCAGAGCCACCCAGAGACCAGCAGACAGAATATAGGCCAGAAGTATATATTTTTTCACACTAACTGCTTAACAATAGCGGGGTCAGGGTGCAATGGGCACACACAGCAGCAAAAGGGCAGCATCAGGCTGTAGACAGTACACACACTGCCTGCAGCAAATCTCACAGTGCCTTCGCTTTTTTAATTTTGCATTGGGATATTTATACCACAGTTGTATTCATTTTTAATAATGATTTTAAGGCTCAGTTTTTTTTTCTTAATTTCACATTCAGGTATAAGCATGACTACCATTGGTGCTGATGGATGCACTACCGCTCTTTCAGTTGTAGACTGGGTAGGAGCAACCGAGTAAGGTCCCTAAGATTGTGCTGATAAGAATTAGAAATTATAAATTCCCCCATCAAAAATAAAGAAAACCAGTGGTCAGACTTGGAGCAAGGCAGGGTACTTTGGTGCTAAGTACTACTGTCAGCTCTGTCAACTGTAGAGGTCACAGTAAGACTGTGCTGGTAATATGAAGCACATTATATTTTAGTATAAATTGCCCCCAGCAAAAAAAAAAAGAAACACAATGCTCAACAAGATTTCCCTCAAAACAAACAAGTGGGGAATCAAGGTTGTGGTAGGCTAGATTATATAACCGCCATTCCCAACAACGTTTTCAGAATACACACAGCCTTTATATTAACAGACTAATTCTCACAGCAACTGCTGGTCAGCATTTAAACAGGTGCCCTTATATTTCTTCAAAGAGACTGAAGCAAGGCCTACTCAAAATCTCCTTGGGGCAGAGGTGAAAGAAACCCCAGCTCGATCTGTTTGCTTTGCTCAGTTTTTTATTTAAACAAAGTCTGATGATCCTGCATAAATATAGCGCTATCAGCATTTCAACAATACAACTGATCGCAAATTCAACACACGGAGCTTGGCGCCAAGCATCTAATCACTGCAGCAGCTAACTCCAAGATGCGTAGTGCACACATGCCTATCTGAACCGTTACTGTACCATGTGGGTGACAGAAAGAGGCAAACATGGTACAGTAATGTTCAGATTGCATTACAGATATGTCATTACCATCACGACCTGTGCTTTGAAACCTCCACCCGCACTTCAAGCACCCGGTTCCTGCCCATCCATGACTGCCACTGTCAGCAGCAACATTCTCTGCCCAGTGCCCACCCCCAATCCCTTCTTTACCAGCCAGTCACCGTCGCAGCCCAGGAACTCGGCCAGCTTGATCCTGCCTCTCTGGGATTGTAGCTCCTCCCGATGTCTGGTCGCATGTTCCCGCTTTCCCCAATGTCTACTCCAACCTCCTTCGGCATGTCTTCGTCTCTCTCTCTCTTCCTCTCTCACAGTTCAGGCAAGCCAGTACTTGCGCCTGCTCACTCCTGAATGAGTCCTTGTGGCGGCATGCGCTGTGCACGCGATTGAGCGTCGGGCCCCTAAAAACAAAAAGCTTATCACACTCCGGCACTGCGCCCCTTGTGGCGGCTTGTGAGAATTGCAGCCTTACAGAACAGAAATTAGCTACCTGCACTACAGTGCATGTGGGAGTAAAAACTACGTGCACCTAGCCTGTTTCTACTTGCAAAGGGAACAGGCTGGGTATGTAAATTTCGACCCCTGGTTAAAGGCTAGAATGAAATGGGAGCTACCAACGTACGTATGGCATTTTATACCGCTTCATCTCTTCCCGGGCTCCTCCACCCGGAGTACAGATGGCTGCTTTGAGAGGTGGACTAGATTGGGGTTAAAACATTTACACCATTTTATCCAGGGGGAGGTGATTTAGGACTATTCCTCAATACAAAAGGAGTTTAACCTGCCCAAACAGGACTTCTATAGATATCTGCAGTGCCGGTATTACATAAATAGTGTAGTGGGGGCTCTGACTTTGACTGCAGCCCTGCCACAATCAATTTCTTTGATTCATGAAAAAGCCCTGCTATCCAATACCAAATATCTTATTTCCAAAATCTATAAAATTATGCAGGAAGGAGTGGGTCTTTTGGGTTTACAGAGATTACAAGATGGAGGGGGGGAAAAAGAATGAGGGAATCAGTAAGGATGGGGCAGATGGGGTCTTTAAGCTAAGGAGGGAGGGACACCAGGGGCATGGGCTAAGAATAGAGGGGCAAGATTTAGGAGGAAATGAGGAGGCACTATTTCACAGAGGGTGGTAGCAAAATGGAATGCACTACCAGAATGGGTGGTATCATGTAAATCTGTGAACAGCTTCAAAAGGGCATGGGACAGGGAACAGGGGAAGAGTGAGGGTGGGAAAGGTGGGGAGTGGCAGTGGGATGACAAGGGGGGGGCAGCTGCATACTAGGGGTGCTAGTGGCACACTCGAGCGGACTTAGACTGGATGATCTGTTTCTGCTGGCACATTTGCATGTTCGTATCTTAGAGTCAGGCTGGAAAAACATATGGAGAGTCACGCATACAACTATGGCATCTGGATCGTGGAGAGAATTTAGATGGAAAGTGACAAGATGCTATTTTGTCACCACACAATCTCAAAGTATTGCTGTACAACTTTTATGGGTAAGTGTTGGTAGCGGGGGGAGTGGGTTGCAGGGCTCCCATTGTCGTATCTTTTGGAGCTGTCCCAAAATCCAAGAGTACTGAAGAGAAGTGGGGAAGATAATTAACTATTTTAGGCCTGGTGGGTGTTGTGGATTTTGAATATCTAGTGTTGGGATGCCCCCAGAGGAGATCCACACTGCAATTGAGGGATATTTATTCTTGCCTTTGACTGTCTCTGCCTTAAAAGTTATAACTCAGAATTGGTTAACCTCAAACTCTCTATCACGTAATCAGTTCTCCAATTTGCAGAATGTTCAAAATATGGAGGCAATAACTGCAAAACTGAGATTACAAGTGGGAAAATATAACACAAGGTGGCTACCGTATTTTCGTTATGTGGAAAGCATAAGGGAACTGCCTGTTTTGGAGCAGCTCCTAAACTAACAAGGGAGATTGTAAGATGACCCCTTTAACTGCTACTATACGCATATTTGTCTGGATAGTTATTTTTCAACAATAAAAACTAAAAAGAGAATGATATAGACAGTATATAAGAATAGCATCTGTGACTGCCCCCTCCTTTACCTGACTAGGGAAGCCTCAGATGTAATATCTAGAAGTTTTGTAAAGAATACAGAGGAAGCAATGGAATTGTCCTTTTTTCGTTTTTTTATATTTATGGTTTATTGATTTTATTAAATACAGTTTTTATTATGGTAATATAACATGTTGAACATAAATTCGCAAAACAGAGCATTAAATGCATCCTTCTATTTAGTACAAAACATGCATTAAATATATTTGTAACACAGCTGACTAGACAGCAGTGAAATGCAGCAGCGGGATTGGCCGAGACGGCACAGATGACAGAAACAGAGCAGGTATTAACTTACAGGTAACGCTTGCTCGGTTAGTACCACCTGTCGCCCGGCGGTAGAGAGGCGCCGCTCTCTGTCACCACACCCGAGGCCACCAGCACTCTCGAGCCGTAACCTTTCAGTGTCCGCCTGCCAGAGACCGTGCTGTCACCAGTGGGTGGCTGAGCCTGTATCTGCTCACTCTGTCCCTAACACCAGCCGGAGCTCTGTACATGCAAACTGCCTAAGTGGTGCTTGTGAGCTGTCTTTGGGTAGGGGCGGAGAGTATGTGTCCCAGACTGCACTGCTTCCCACTGTGATCGGCAGCCAGCATTGAATGGGACAGCAAAGAAACGGCAGGTAGGAATGGACAAAGTAGGATCGGAAGATATGTGTCTACAACTAATCTTCTCCTCCTCTCAAGTGGCTAATATTCAACACAATGTAAAAGACTGTGCAGCGTGCGCCCTCACAGTTGCAGGCTCAGCTGAAAGCATCCAAAGATACCACAGGAAACCAGCGTACAGTGTCAGTCTCGCGAACCGCTCCGTATTGCCATCTCACCCAGTATTCCGACAGTACTCCTGTCACACTTACCATGTTATAAGCGCATTAATCACCTCCAGAGTCGGGTTCTACTGGTGATTGATACCTGCTGGGGGGTTGGAACCCTCGGGCTTCGTCCTCGTGCACCAGTCCCCCCCCCCCCCGCGGGCATTAATCCACCGGTAGAGCCCTCCTCTGTTGGTGATTATTACTCAGGATGGGTCTGATGTACTGCAGTTCTAGTTGAGGAAAGGGGCATGATCTCCAGGTGTTACTTTTATTCCTCCTCTTCCTCCTCTTTCTTTGAAAGATAGTGGATGAAACAGTTTTGTAAGGAATGAGTAGGTGGAACTCTTAACAGTTCAGTCTGGTAGAACACAATTCTCATTTTATAAGAGTTTTATGCTATCTAAGGAAATAACCCATAAGACATAATGTAACAATGTACTTTATAACTGATGTACCTATGCTCTCAATAAAATTTCAAGTTAAAAAAAAAAACTGCCAGACACTTAACCACTCCTCTAATAGGCTTAGGTCCTTTCTGATTTTTTCCACCCCCTCCGGTGTGTCCACTCTATTGCAGATCTTGGTGTAATCTGGGAAGAGGCATACTTTTCCCTCCAGACACTCTGCAGTGTCGCTAATAGACATTGAATAGGACTGGCCCCAGCACTGACCCCTGTGGCACCCCATTGGTAACTTACCTTTCCTCAGATTTCATGCCATTTGCTACCACCCTCAGAGTCCTGTCCCTTAGCCAGTTCCCAACCCACTTAACCACCATAGGACCCACTCCCAGGCTCCCCAGTTTATTTGGCAATCTCCTGTGCGGGATGGTGTCGAAGGTCTTGCTGAAATCCAGGTAGGCTACATCCACTGCCCCTCCTCGATCTACCACCCTGGTTACCAAGTCAGAGAAATCTACAAGATTTGTCTGTCAGGATCTTCCCGCCGAGAATCCATGCTAAACAGAAACATAGAATTTGATGGCAGATAAGGACCACTTGGCCCACTAGTCTGCCCATTTCCCTACCTAACGGATAAGCTGCAGATCCTAGTTAACCAACAGTCTGCTTCCTCCTACCCCCCCCACTAGAATTGCTTTGTCTGCCCCATGCATTCTTGAATTCCCCCACTGTTTTTGACTCTACGACCTCTTCAGGAAGGCCGTTCCATGCATCTACAACCCTCTCTGTGAAGAAATACTTCCTCATTACCTCTGAGCCATCCCCTTCTATCTTCAAATTATGCTCCCTTGTTCTTGCACATCTCTTTTTCTGAAAGATGCTACCCTCTTGGACTTTGTTGATTCCCTTGAGGTATTTGAAAGTTTCTATCATGTCTCCTCTCTCCCTCCTTTCCTCGAGGCTATACATCTTAAGCTCCTTTAATCTTTCTTCATATGTCTTCTGGTGCAGACCCTGCACCATTTTGGTTGCCCTCCTCTGGACAGCCTCCACCCTGTCTGTCTTTGCGGTGATGGGGTCTCTAGAACTGTACACAGTACTCCAGATGTGGTGTTACCAACTGTCTGTACAGAGGTCCAACAACTTCCTGTTTTCAGCTGGTGATGCTTCTCCCTGTGCATCCCAGTGTCCCCCCAGCCCTCCTTACTGCCTTCTCACATTGCTGGCCCACCTTTAGGTCATCTGATATAACTACCCCCCTGGTCCCTTTCCATTTTTGTTGTCACTATCTCACCCCTCATTGTGTACTCTTCCCCTGGGTTTTTGTTTCCCAGGTGCATTGCTTTGCACTTCTTTGGGTTGAATCTAAGCTGCCGTACATTTGACCATTCCTCCAACCTTGCCAAGTCACTTTTCATCCTTTGCAGGACAGGACCTTCCCGCCGAGAATCCATGCTGATCAACATTTTCTGTCAATGGTAAACTCCCTTGTCCGGGCCAGGCCAGCCAGACATTTTCTAAGGCTCCTGGGACACATGGCTTCCATAACGGCTGTTGTTCCAGGTGTCAGATTCCAAATGAGGGACATACAGTACCACCTGCGGGCACACTGGTCCCAAAAAGACATTCCTTGTCCAGTCTGGTTCCAGTCACAAAAAGCTTACTCTGAGCTTTGGACTGGTGGAAGGAAACTGCCAACCTTTTGGTGGGAATCCCTTTCCAGCTTTCTACTCTCACAAATATCATCACTATAGATGTCTCCCTTCTGGGATGGTGTGCTTATCTAGACAATCACTCTGTAAGTGGCACTTGGACGCCCAAGGAATCTGCAAGCCACAACAGTCTGCTGGAGCTCAGAGCCATCTACCTTGCCCTAAAGACCTTTGCCCACCAGGTCAAAGGTCAATCAGTGCAAATCGGGACAGACAACACAACTGCTGTGTTTTACATAAACAAGCAGGTTGGTACAGGGTTGACTGTGATTTGCGCAGAGGCAATGAAAATCTGGGCTCTGGCCTACTCTCTCGATGTAATCCTCTCTGTCACACACCTCCCAGGCAAGGACAACACCTTGCCAGATGCCCTGAGCAGCATCAGCCTGGGTCTCAACGAATGGACTCTGAACAAACAAGTCTTTGCCACAGTCTTCAGTAGGTAGGCCACACCTGACCAGAAATAGATAAATTTGCCTCTCACCTCGACCCATTAACTACCTCTGTACTGCTGCAGGCCCCCAGGGTAGGGACTCTACCAGCAGATGCCTTAACTCTGAATTGAGCAGGAACGTTTCTCTATGCCTTCCCTCCCTTTCCTATGGTTCACAGAGTGTTGCTGAAGCTGAGGACCCAATCAGCAACAATGATCCTGGTGGCACTGGATTGGCCAAGCCAACCTTCAAACAACATGAAGTCTTGCTATATTATGACATATGCAGTGAGTCCCAACCTTCGAACTGCTCCAGAGGTGAAAGAGTTAACTTTCCATGCCAGGCATGGAATGCTGAGCTCGAATTCGGTTGAAAACTCTGTTGTTCTTCAAACTCAAACTGTCAGATTCTTTACTCAGCCTCACTGAACAGTCGCTACGGAGATTTCTCTTTCTGCTCGGTTCATTTTGTCGGTTAAAGTATTATTTTCTCGGTTTTTTGACCGAATTTAAACCGCAACCGGTCGGTTCAAGCTCTGTCTGTGGTATTTGTAAGTATTAGATAGGTTTTATATTTACTTTTCTGTGTGGAACTTGTAAACGGGTTATCGGTTCGGTTTGAACCGATCAGGTTGTTTAAAATATATTAATCTGTCTTTTTAGAGTGTAGTTACGGTTCTTATCGGTTCAAAAAAGGATTTCATTACGTTTTTTCCACGACCATAATACTCTGTTGGGAACCGATAAGAGTCTTGCTTGCGGATTGCCATAAACGGCAAGTTTGGTTATGACTGGTACTATGTCTGAGAAACCCAAAAGAAAAACCGGGCCCACTGGGTTTCAACACTGCAGTGTCTGTGGGGAAGTCTTTGCTAAGGCTGACCCCCACACCACCTGTGTTTATTGTCTGGGGTTTGACCACCTCAATGCAGACTGCCAGATTTGCAAAAATTTTCCTGCAGCTACCCTGGAGAAGAGAGTTGGTAGGCTCAGGGAAAGGGAGGCCAAAAAGTCCACTGACCCGGATGGCCTGCCTGGTTCAGTTGAAACCGAACCGGAGGGAGTGCCCTCTGACCAGGGCGAGACTTTCTCTGGCAAAAGGAGAGCCGACTCGAAGGAGTCGGTTCCAGCAAAAAGGACTAGGAAATCAGCTGATGTGGAGCCAAAACTTTCCTCTGCAACAGCTGAAGAAATAGCCAAAGCGATTAAAAGTGTCCAGTCGCTTTCCCCGGTTCCGACTGAACCAGCACCATCAGCTAAGCATACGGTTCGGCTGGTTCCACCGGTTCAAGAGTATGATTTGGAGGAATTTTATGAACTGGGGGGGAAGTGGGGGGAGAGGAGTATGAGAAGAGTGAATGTGGATTTGAAAGTCTGGATGTGCCCGTTGAACCGGACATCTCCCCAGACAGACCTTCAGGAGTGTCTCCTCCTAGGCTTTCTGAGTCCCCTTCTCATTTTATGTTTTATAAAAAAGTGGCTGAAACCCTCCAGCTCCCTATGGAGGAAGCTGTGGATGATCAAGAGGAGCCTGACTATGTAGAAATGATGGATATCCCAGAGTCTAGGAGACTGTCTATTCCTTTGCATAAATCTTTTGAGAAACAGTAAAAATTCTAAAAACTCCTCACACTATACCTCCTGTGGATAAGAGAATGGACAAGAGGTACACATTGTCAGGCTCGGATACGGAATTCCTTACACAACAATGCAGCCATGTTGGGGTAGTGCAGGCTGCAGCCTGTGACAAGGCAAATATTCCTTGGCTTCCACCCCTGACAAGGACTCCAGGAGGATTGATGCCATGGCAAAGAAACAGTACATGGCAGCATCCTTGGGACTCAGACAGGCAAATTATATGGCTTATGTTGCTAGATACCAGAAATCCAGATGGGATACTGTTATAGCTCTGTAAAGCAGGTCCTGGCCAGCTTGCCAGGAGCTGGAGCAGGTGGCTGCTGATGGTATTGAAGCATCTAAGGTGCAGTTCCATGCTGCAGTGGACTCTAATGATGTGTCATCCAAGAGTCATGGCTACATCTGTGGCACTTCAGAATGGCTTGGCTCAGGTGTACTAGCCTGTCACAGGATACCCAGACTAAGGCCATGAATTTTCCTGTTGTGGGTAATTCTCTGTTTGGGGAGCAGACAGAGAATTACATGAAGAAAATGGATGAGTATAGGACCACCTATAGGAGTGCACAGGCCAAGGAAAGGCAGGCCACTCATCAAAGGCAGCCTTCCAGGGGCAGGGGCAGGCCTTTTCATAAGCCTTTTTACCAAGCCCAGGCCTCCTCTTCAGCTTATGCCCAGAGGGGGTTCTTTAGAGGGAGAGGCAGATGGGGTACAAGCAGACCTTCTTCCACCCCTCAGCCTAAAGCCCCTGCCAAGCAGGCACCCTGATGGGGTGGCCAGGGCCGCTTCTCCACTACCTGTAGGGGGCAGGCTGGCTTACTTTGTCCAGGACTGGAAGTCTCTAACATCAGACAAGTGGGTCCTGGAAGTAATAAGCCAGGGACTGGTTTTCAGCTACAAAAAATTTCCAAAGATGAGAACCAGATCCTTTCCACCTGCAAATCCATCAGAGGCACTTGCCCAGAGGCATAAGTCTCTACCCTCCTGGTTCTCAGAGCCATGGAAAGGGTTCCACCCCTACACCAGGGCAAAGGATTGAACTCCAGGTACTTCCTTACCCCAAAAAAGACAGGAGAATGATGGCCCATCCTGGATCTCGGATACCTAAACAAGCACCTTTTAAAACCAAAATTCAAAATGGTGACTCTGGGAATTATTTTATCCTCTCTAAGGCCAGGGGACTGGCTAGCGTCCCTGGGCCTCAAGGATGCCTACTTCCATATTCTCATCAGAAGCTCCCATCGAAAGTACCTCAGGTTCGAGCTGCCCTCAGGCCATTACCAGTTTAGAGCAATGCACTTTGGCCTCACCTCTGCTCCAAGGGTATTCACAAAATGCCTGGCAGTAGCAGTTGCCTACCTAAGAAGGCAAAAATTTGTCATCTTTCCTTACTTGGACGACTGGCTCATAGTAGGCCAGTCTCCAGACCAAGTCAAGTTACATCTTCAGATAACTCAACAACTGCTTACCTCTCTAGGTTTCCTTCTCAATCTTCCAAAGTCAGTTCTAGAGCCTGTCCAGCTTCTCACCTTCATAGGCACAGAACTGAACACAGAGGTAGCCAGAGCCTTCCTTCCTTTGGACAGGGCAAGGACCCTGGTCTCTTGCCTCCTCATTCACCCTGCAGGTCTCTCGACCAGCAAGGCATTTTCTGCAGCTCCTGGGACACATGGCTGCTTCTACAGCAGTAGTGCAAGGGCCAGATTTCAGATGAGGGACATTCAGTTCCATTTGAGAGCCTTTTGGTCTCAAAGAAAGCACCCTCTAACCAAGTTGATCCCAGTAACTCGAACCCTGATCCAGGCCCTACAGTGGTGGCAGGATCAGAGCAACCTGAGACAAGGGGTTCCCTTTGTCACTCAGTCTCACTCTTTAATCCTTACTACAGATGCATCCCTCTTGGGGTGGGGTGCTCACATGGGCGACCTCCCTACCCAGGGACTGTGGTCCCCTCAGGAATCTCTGCTCCACATCAACCTCTTGGAGCTCAGAGCAGTTTTTCTAGCACTTCAAGCTTTTTCCAAATCTGTTCAGAGCAAAGTTGTACAGGTCAGAACAGACAACACCACTACAATGTGGTACATCAACAAGCAAGGAGGCACTCTGTCTACAGCCTTGTGCACCGAAGCAATGGAGTTGTGGTCTCTGGCTTACTCCCTGAACACCTCCCTTACGGCAGTTCACCTCCCAGGCAAGGACAATGTCCTGGCAGATGCTGTCAGCAGGATTTCCCAGGGCCATCACGAATGGTCACTGGATTCCCTGGTCCTGAGGATAATATTTGCCAGATGGGGCACCCCGCAGATAGATCTTTTTGCAGCCCCAGACAATCACCAACTTCCCCTTTTTGCTGTAGGCCCCCAGTGTCTGGCTCAGTCCCTCTGGATGTCTTACTTCTCAATTGGGAAGAGAAGTTTCTCCATACTTTTCCCCCCCTTCCCTCTCCTGTTCAAAGTGTTACTCAAAATCAGATCTCAATCCTGCAAAGTGATTCTAATTGCTCCAGATTTGGCCAGACATCCCTGGTATCCACTCCTACTGTCCTTGGCAGTCCATCTTCCCGTGTGTCTTCCCAGGAATCACAATCTGTTAACCTGTACTCAAGGAAGGCTTTGGTACCCGAACCTCAGCTCTCTCAATCTCAAGGCCTGGCTCTTGAAGAGTTAGAGATTGCTGATCTACACCTCTCCCAAGGTGTAATGGATATATTGAAGGCTTCTAGGAAGCCTTCCACCAGGGCTGCTTACAATTCCAAATGGAAGAGGTTTTCCATATGGTGCTCTGGGAAGCATATTTCCCCAGAATCTGCTGATTTACCCACAGTCCTGGATTATATTGTCCATTTAAACACTTTGGGGCTGAGACCAGCTACCCTAAAAGTGCATCTGGCAGCTGTGTCTGCTTTTATTTCAGCAGGTAAACCCTCTTCTCTTTCAGCTTATCCTGTATTCTCTTAAGTTTTTTAAGGGATTGCTTCACACCAACCCTCCATTCAAGGACCCTGCCCCTGCCTGGGATCTTAATGTTTGCATTGCTCAGCTTATGCAACCTCCCTTTCAGCCCTTGTCTTCCAGCCAGAGCTTAAGTGTTTGACTTGGAAGACTGTGTTTCTGGTAGCCATCACTTCTACGATGCATAAGTGAATTCAGGCTTTGTCAGTGGAGCCTGATTTTATCTCTCTTCTTAGAGATAAGGTGGTCCTCAGGACTAACACGCAGTTCTTGCCTAAGGTGGTTTCAGATTTCCACCTTAATCAATCTATTATTCTTCCAGTGTCTTTACTGACCATTCCTCCTCTGGCGAGAGGAGGTTGCACAGCTTAGATGTGAAGAGAGCCCTTAGTTACTACATTGAGCATACCAAGGGTCACAGGTTTGACTCCCTCCAACTGTTCCTCACTTATGGTGAGGTTGGTAAAGGGAAACCTGCCACTAAAAGATCCACTGCCAGGTGGATTGTCTCTTGTATCCAATTCTGTTATGAAAAGCTGGGTAAGGTTCCTCCCTCAGGCCTGAGGGCTCACTCTATCAGAGGTACATCTGCTTCCCTGGCTGCTGCCAGGAATATCCCCATTCTAGATATTTGTCAAGCAACTACCTGGAAAACAGTTCACACTTTTACCAAGCATTACTCTCTGGACATCCAGGCTAGGAGTGATGCTCGGTTTGGCACAGCTGTGCTTCAGAGCCTATTTCCTAAGTAGGTTCTGTCCCTCCTCCATGGAGGTACTGCTGTGTAGTCTGCATATGTCATAATATAGCAAGACTTCATGTTGTTTGAAGAAAAAATTACTCACCTTAGTAATGTTGTTTCTTCTAATGGAGTCTTGCTATATTATGACCTCCCCCCCGCCTGCCCCTCTCAGAACCTCTGTTTTGGGATGTGGGTGGGCAGTGCAGTGTTGGCACTTAGTAGATGCCCACCTTGTTTTCACCCCTCCTTTTTGGGGGTGACTGGGTGTTGTGTTTTTCATTTTTTGGGTCTCCTGACTTGGGTCTTTGTTTTGGGACCAAAAAATGTGTTCTTATATTTAGTAGCCAGTTGGCTAGTGTAGGTTTACAGCTTCCACACAGGACCTTAGTGAGTTTAGCTCGTAAAGATCTGACAGTTTGAGTTTGAAGAACAACAGACAGAGTTTTCAGCCGAGCTCAGTGTTCCATGCCTGGCATGGAAAGTTAACTCTTTCACCTCTGGAGCAGTTCGAAGGTTGGGGCTCACTGCATATGTCATAATATAGCAAGACTCCATTAGAAGAAACATTACTAAGGTGAGTAATTTTTTCTTGGTATCCTCTCCTAGTAGCCCTGTCGCACAGCAAGCCTATTTGGCTTCCTCTCAGTCACTCTCTCCTGACTACCACAGCTAGGAGTGACCTATCCAAATCTGCAGTCTCTTCACCTCAAAGCTTGGCTCTTGAGGAGTTAGGTACCCAGATACTTGGTATTCAGAACAAGTCCTTAAAATCCTGAGGATGGCCAAAAAACTAGTACCGAGAAAACTTATGCAGTTACGTGGAAAATATTTTCTTTCTGGTGCAAGAGAAAACACACAAGTCCTCTCAAAGCCTCAGTCCCCCATCTTCTAGATTATTTGGTTCATTTATAGGCCTCAGGCTTAAAGGTGACCTGCAAACTTATGCCTGCAGCCCGCTCCCGTCCAGCATACCTTTGTTAGTGGCGGCGGGAGTCCGGGGCTGCTTTCGGGAACATTTTCTAAATATTTCTCATGTTTTAAAATCCTGCCAAAACTTTCTGGCGAATACGGAAGTTGACCTGGGTATTCCACCTAGTTTTGTGACGTTTCAAACGCCATAGGGCTCTATGGGGTGGAGGTGGGGGGGCTCAAAATGCTTATTTTATTACTTCTGCAGGGTTCTTGATGCTTAAATTAATATCTACAGCAACACGGTAACAGGCCGTTGTATCATTGTTTCAGACAACACGAAATCTTGCTGTATTCTGACCAATGCAGTTAGCCCCAGTACTTGAACTGCCCCGGAGAGGAAAGAGTTAACTCTATGCTAGAGCATAGAACGTTGGGCTCGAGCTTGGTTCAGACCTCTGTCTGCAGCACTTCAAAGTGTAACTGTCAGATTCTTTACTCCGCCTAACTGAACAGTCATTCCAGAGATTGCTCCTTCACTTGTTGGTTCGATTGAAATAATACATCGGTTTTATATTGGTTTTTTGTCTTTTATTTTCAGCTTCAAATCCCTGTCTACAGTACAGTAAGCACTGAACCGGACATCTCCCCAGACAGGCCGCCTTATGTTTCCCCTCCCAGGCTTTGAGTCCCCATCCCATTATTGTTTTCCAAAAAAGTGGCAGAGACCCTCCAGCTACCTCTGGTTGAAGCTGTTGAGGAACAAGAGGAGCCTGACTTTGTAGACATGATGGACATCCCAGAGTCCAAAAGGCTGTCTGTTCCCCTCCATAGATGTTTTAGGAAACGGACACAAAAAATTCTCCATACACCAAATTCTTTACCTCCTGTGGACAAGAGAATAGGCAGGAGGTATATGCTGTCAGGCTCATGAAGGCTAATATGTCTTTGGCTTCACATACCCCAGACTCTACTCCTTGGGACTCAGATAGGCAAACTATATGGCCTACACAGCCAGATACCAGAAGTCCAGATGGAATTCTGTTCTGGAACTGGCTGAGCAGGCTTCCCCCAGCTTGCCAAGGAGCTGGAGGAGGTGGCTGCTGATGGGATTGAGGCATCTAAGATACAATTTCATGCTGCTGTGGACTCAAATGATGTGTCATCACGAGTCATGGCTACATCTGTGTTTCTTAGAAGATTTGCTTGGCACAGATGCACTAGCGTCTCACAGGACACTCAGGCTAAGGCTATGGATTTCTCTGTGGTGGGTAATTCTGTTTGGGGAACTGTCAGAGAATTACATTAAAATGATGGATGAATAAAAGGACCACCTACAGGAGTGCACAGGCCAAGGAAATGCAGGCAACTCCTCAGAAGCAGGGGCAGTCCTTTTCACAGGCCTTTTTACCAGGCACAGGCCTCCTCTCCTTTTCCTCAGAGGGGGTTCTTCAGAGGGATAGGCAGAAGGGGACGAGGAGGACTGCATCCTCCTCCCAGTCTAAGGTTCCGGCCAAGCAGACATCCTGATGTGTCAGCCCGGGTTAACTCCCCTATTCCGGTAGGAGGCAGGCTGGCTTACTACTTCCAGGCCTGGAAGTCTGTTACCTCAGACAAATGGATCCTGGAGGTAGTAAGCCAGGGACTAGCCCTCAGCTTCAAAAAATTTCCAAAACTGAGGGTCAGATCTTTTCCACCTATAAACATCTCTGAAACCATTACCCTAGAGGCAGAGGTTTTCTCTCAGAGCCATGGAGAGACTTCCTGCTCCACACAGGGGCAAGGGCCTGTACTCCAGATACTTCCTTACCCCAAAAAAGACAGGGGTGTGGTGGTCCATCCTAGACCTAAGATGCCTAAACAAGCACCTCATCAAGCCAAGACTCAAAATGGTGACTCTGGGAGTAATTCTTCCCTCTCTTAGGCCAGGGGAATGGCTAGCCTCCCTGGACCTCAAGGATGCATATTTTCACATTCCCATCGGGTGCTCCCACAGAAAGTACCTCAGATTCGAATTACCTTCAGGCCATTACCAGTTCAGAGCAATGCCCTTTGGGCTAACGTTCAGCTCCAAGGGTGTTCACAAAATGTCTAGCAGTAGTAGTGGCCTTTCTCAGGAGACAAAACATCTCTATTTTTCCATACCTGGACGACTGGCTCAATGTGGGACAGTCTCCAGACCAAATCAGGTCAGACCTGCAAGTAACACAATTGCTTACTTCGCTGGGATTTCTCCTCAGTCTACCAAAATCAGTTCTCGAACCAGTACAACTCCTGACCTTCATAGGGATAGAACTGGATACTGTCCAAGCAAAGGCTTTTCTTCCTCTGGCAAGGACAAAGGCCCTTATAGACCTTGCTTATTCTTTCCACCTTCTGGTGTCTCGACTAGCAAGACATTTTCTTCAGCTTCTTGGCTACATGGCAGCTTCCACTGTGGTGGTACAGGGAGCCAGATTTCAGATGAGGGACATTCAGTTTCATCTGAGGTCCTTTTGGTCCGAGAAAAAAGATTTTCTAACCAAATTGATTCCAGTGACTCATACTCTGATCCAAGCTCTCCAATGGTGGTTGGATCAGGACAATGTCAGGCAAGGAGTCCCATTCATCAGTCAGACCTTCAGTGGTGCTAACCACAGATGCTTCTCTCCTGGGCTAGGGGGCTCACTTATGTACCCTCACAGCACAAGGGGTGTGGTCCCCTCAGGAGTCCCTTCTTCATGTCAGTCTTCTGGAGCTCAGGGCAGTATTCCTGGCTCTTCAAGCTTTCTCGAACTCAGTAAGGAACAAAGTGGTTCAGGTCAGGACAGACAGTACCACCACCATGTGGTACGTCAACAAGCAGGGAGGCACTCTGTCTACAGCCTCGAGCACGGAAGCCATGAAAATGTGCTCTGATTTATGCCCTGCAGGCATCTCTGGTAGCAGCCCAGCTACCAGGGAAGGACAGTGTGCTAGCAGATGCCCTGAGCAGGATCTCTCAAGGTCATCACGATTGGGCCCTGGACCCCTTCATTTTGAAAGTAGTCTTCTCAAGGTGGAGCACTCCAGAGATGGATCTCTTTGCAGCACTGGACAATCATCAACTTCCTCTTTTCTTTTGTAGACCTCCAGTCATGGACACAATTCCCCTGGATGCTCTGGTTCTGGATTTGGGGGGGTCCTTTATGCCTTTCCTCCCTTTCCCCTGTTACTCAAGGTCCTGGTCAAGATCAGATCACAACCATGCAAGGTGATCCTGATTGCTCCAGACTGGGCCAGACAGTCTTGGTATCCCCTGTTGATGTCCCTAGTGGTCCATCTTCCCCTGTCTCTTCCCAAGAGGCACACAACCTGTTAATCTCCTCTCAGGGGAGAATCTGGTACCCCAATCTTCAGTCTCTCAACCTCAAGGCTTGGCTGTTCAAGAGCTAGAGTTTGCAAGTATGCACCTGTCTCGGGGGTTCTGGATATTCGTAAAGCCTCTCAAAAACCTGCCACCAGAAAAAACTTATAATTCTAAATGGAAGAGATTCAGCATCTGGTGCTCCAGTAAGGATGTCTTACCAGACACTGCGGATCTGGCTACTGTTCTGGATTATATGGTTCACCTCAATG
Source organism: Neoceratodus forsteri (assembly GCA_016271365.2). Taxonomy (NCBI): domain Eukaryota; kingdom Metazoa; phylum Chordata; order Ceratodontiformes; family Ceratodontidae; genus Neoceratodus; species Neoceratodus forsteri. The sequence continues at coordinate 50,721,919 of CM028136.1, read as the reverse complement.
GCCTAGGTCTCAGGCCAGCCACTCTGAAAGTGCACTTAGCAGCTGTCTGTGCTTTTCTGTCAGTGGGGAAGGCTTCCTCCCTGGCATCTCACCCTGTTTTCTCCAAGTTCTTTAAAGGTTTGCTCCATACCAACCCTCCCTTTAAGGACCCTACCCCTGCTTGGGATCTTAATGTTTTAATTGCTCAGCTTATGCAACCCTTTTGAGCCATTGGCTTCAGCAGAACTTAAGTACTTGACTTGGAAAACTGTGTTCCTGGTAGCCATCACGTCTGCCAGGCATATTAGTGAGTTACAAGCTCTGTCAGTGGAGCCGGATTTTATCTCATTCCATAGAGATAAGGTGGTCCTTAGAACCAATAGGAGATTCTTACCAAGGTGGTTTCAGATTTTCATCTGAACTAGTCCATGTCTCTTCCTGTATTCTTCACTGATCATTCTTCTTCAGGAGAAAGAAGATTACACAGTTTGGATGTTAAGAGGGCACTTAGCTACTACATTGAGCATACTGAGGCACTTAGGTTTGACTGTTCTCAGTTGTTTCTCACTTATGGTGAAGTGGGAAAGGGTAAACCTGCTACTAAGAAAAGTATTGCCAGGTGTATTGTCTCTTGCTTACAATTCTGCTATGAAACACTAGGCAAAATACCCCCTCAGCCCTGAGGGCTCATTCAACTAGGGGTACAGCTGCTTCTCTAGCTGCTGCAAGAGATATACCTTTACTAGAAGTATGCAGAGCAGCCACCTGGAAAACAGTCCATACGTTTACCAAGCATTACTTTCTGATATCCAGGCTAGGGGTGATGCTAGGTTTGGTACAGCAGTACTGCAGAGCCTATTCCCAAAATAGGTTTGATACCCTCCTCCATGGAAGTACTGTTTGGTAGTCTACATATGTCAGAATACTGCAAGACTTCATGTTGTTTGAAGAAAAAATTACTCACCTTAGTAATTATGTTTCTTCTAATAGAGTCTTGAGGTATTCTGACCTCCCTGTCTGCCTCCCCTCTCAGAACCTGTTTTTGGGAAGTGGGCTGGCATGTACAGTGTTGCACCTCAGGGGTGTACTTGGCACTCCTCCCTTTTAGAAGGGGCAGTGGGGTTTAGTTAAGTTGTTTTTGTAGTTATGCTTTGATCTACTATCTGGTTATTTTTTTGGGGGGGTTCTCGACTTGAGTCTTCGGGGGGCCCCAAAAAATATGTTGCCTGTTGGCTAGTTCATTTACAATTTCCACTTTAGGAGGTGTAGTTAGTTAGTATTAGCTCGTAAGAATCTGACGGTTACACTTTGAAGTGCTGCAGACAGGGGTTTGAACCGAGCTCGAGCCCAACGTTCTATGCTCTGGTATAGAGTTAACTCTTTTCTCTCCGGGGTAGTTCAAGTGCTGGGGCTAACCGCATATTTCAGAATACGGCAAGACTCCATTAGAAGACAATTACCAAGGTGAGTAACTTTTTCTTTTGGTATACCTTACTTAGAACAACAAACCCCATCCACTGTGATGTATCTTAAACATGACCGTGATGTCCTTGGCCTTGGTCTCTCCTCCGCTTTACACTCCACTCCCTTAACTTTCTTCTAATTGTTTCCTCTTTTATGTGCTGTTTAGTAATTATTAGCATTCTTTATGGCTTTCGTATAAAGTTAGCAGCCAGTAAACTTACTCATAATGTCTAACCCATGCCGTTGGATGTATCCTAATTTGTAACTCAACTATCTTACTGCTTAAGACATTTCTGTAGAGGAAATGTGAACTGCAAGTCAAGTACACTTTTATTGTATAGCTTAAAAGCTTTTACAGAAATACAGTACATATGTTAACACACTTTAAAATCCATGTCTGGCATGAGAGTGCTCGTAAAAACAATACATTAAAATCAAAGTGCTTAAGTGACAGGCATCCCTTTCTAAATTTTGCTTACAGCCTGGAACTATTTTGCCAACCTCTCAAGTGACCAAGAATCTTATGTGTTCACCAATATATTAATCAAACTATGTTTATCACTCTCGTACATATTGTTTACAAAGGGTGCTAGCCAACATGCTCTTTCTTTAACATACGAAGTATAATACCACATAGCGTGCATAAGATTCTCTAATGCCCCCATATATGCAGTCACAGTTTCCAGATTCGGTTCCTGGTTTTTTATATTTAAATAACAGTACTTTACTGGGAAATTGTTCAAATTTGTAGATACTGAATATTATAATTAAACCATACTTCTTTTTCCTAGTAATACTGTTTAACCAGAGGATTACTCTCTGGTCTTAGAAGTCTGATCCAGTAATTTAACTTTCTTGATTCTATAAGAGAATTAATGTTAGGGAGACCAAGTTCTGCTCTTAAGTAAAGAGCGGGGCAAGCAAATCCTACTCTTAGTATATTGCGTAATGCTTTGTAAAGGGGTTACTGCATTTTATTCATGTTCTTATATTCCCAAATACCTGTTCCGTACAATAACTGCACCTGCAACTTAGCTCTGATAGTTTCATGTGAACTGCAATAAAGAGTATAAAACTTCAGCAATATCTGTTATACATAACAATATAAGAATCAACCAAACTCGCTTATAATTTAAATAGTCAACATAACATTGGAATATGGAGCCCCCTTTTTCACACCTCAAAGCACTGGTTGTATGAAGATGATGGAGAGAGTGCAGGGAAGGTTTAAGTTAGAGCAGCTGAAAATAAAACGTACAAAGATAGATTGAAGGAATTGGGTTTGCATTCCTTGACCTACAGGAAAATCAGAGGGGACCTATGTTAAATGTATAAAGCTTGCAGAAATGAAATGATCTGAGAATCTGTTGGCGTATGCAAAAAAAAAAAAACATTCATTGTATTGGTAACCAGATCTCACCATCATCAATTAAAAGGAGAATTATATAAAACCACCAGGAGGGGGCAATTGTTCAACAAAAGAGTGGTTGATGTATGGAATGCACTCCCAGCAGAGGTGGTGGTTGCACCTAGTATGGTCTCCTTTAAAAATTTACTAAATAAATATATAGGTTAGAAAATAGTGGACTATTACCACTGATATGTGGCAAGTCTGTTATGGCTGTAGCAGCTGCGTGACGTGAACTACCAACCTATGAACCTGTAACATCTCTATAAAGTCTGCCGCTTCTTTCAGAACTTACACATTGCTTGTGAGTTGCTCAGACAGTAGGCTGAACTGCTGTTTTCATTTCATGTTATCTTTTCCCTATTTCCTCTAGACAATTTTACTCTTGGTTCAATGCTTTCTGTGACCTTTGACCAGATGTAGATAACCATTCTCTCCCCTGTGGGTATGTCCTTTCTCTGACACCATTCTGATTTGTAATCTGAGTTCGCCATTGATTAAAATGGAGAAGTGAATGGCCACGCTGTCTAACACGGCTGCTTCTCATTTTGCCTTGCCGCCACCCTTTTTTTTACTGAGCTACCACCTCGTTATTCAACTGCTGTGCTGAGTAGCCCGACTGTCCCTTTAAACCCACGCTAGGAGATCACGCATATTTGAGTACATGGAGGGACTCTAATCCTGCATGCCAGCATATCAGGGGACCGTGCTTCAGCACAGCCAACTCTGACATCCACTGGTGCTTGGCACACACCTCGCGGTTTTCCATGGGTCACATGAGGGCTGGGAAATGGGCAGCAATGCTGGCAGGCGCGAACATCAGAATCGGAGAGTACAAAGGTGGCTGGACAGCCAGGCATCTCTATGAGTGGAGCAGCAGCTGTTCTGGAAAGTGCCCATTTTATAGTCTTCTGCCACTTGGGGGTTTGCTTTTATAGAGTGCGGTCGTGCTGTTGGTGGTAGGGATGGTAAGGCCATTGCATCTCTGTAAGCGCAGCTCAGGCGGAATACTCAGTCAGTTCAGTCCCAGGTTGAAAAAGATTAAAACCTATTGAAAATGGAGAAAGCTGTTTTTGAAAACCCAGCACTCTGAGTTTGAGAGAGAGAGTGTGTGTGTGTGTGTGTGTGTGTGTGTGTGTGTTTTTTTTTGGGGTTGCAGGGTCTCCCACAGGCAGCAGTGACAGCTTGATGCTAGATTGCAGAGAGGCTGCATTTAAAAAAAAAATTGAGTGGCAGTCTGTCTGTGCACATTAACCCACAAGAAAAAAGAATTCAACAGGCTGCATGTGATTAGTTCCTTTTGTGGAAAACAGTTCACTCTTGGAGCTGCACAGCAGCCAATTGCTGTGGAGGGGAGTAGACAGGGGAACAAGGAGCAAGCCTGGGGTGACCAAAAAAATAAAATAAATAAAACTCTACTCAGCTTATAGTTCTATTTTTAGACCATTTATGCATTCCGTGAGTCCAGTGGCTGACTCACTCTGCTATTGACCTCATGCCAGTGGTTCACTCTAATTTACTTATACACTGTATTTTTGGACAGTGGGGAACACTGGTAATTATATTAGTCATGCTTATCTTTTAATAATGTTTTTCTATATCCATTCTTAACCTTTTTGTATTTAATTTCCCCTCAAACTTCCTTGCTTCCCAGTTTTTGTAGGTGTCTAAGTTGTCCTTTCTTAATAGTGTGTGTATATGACATCTGGGTTTCTTACAGAGATAGCATTTCATAAAATCCCTTGCAAGGGGGTCATTTGAAATAACTGACTAAATTGCTTTTGGCAGGTTGCTGATTAAAATAAGAGATGATCAGTACCTCAGTGCGGGGCATCTGCTTCATTTAAAGATCGACACTTGCTGCTGTTTTTCGAGCTGACCTGCTATTTGATCAAAGCCTCTCCTTCCCACTGTCACATTTTCATACCATCTGAATGTCATTTACTTACAGTTTTGTATTGTACCTCATGCCCCTCACAGTGTTGCACCTCTAAAGTAAACATAAACTATTATTCTAGGGACATGAATATGTTGTTCATCCACACTTTCTGGCAGGTATCCTTGCTGCTTTAATTCTTGCCGGAAGGTCTTCAAGCTGGCTCCTCCCACCCACCCGGGTGGTAAAACTCTCGGCTCCGCCCCATGACGCCAGATCTTCCTTACCGCTTGGAAGCTCAGGTTCCCTTCTTAACGTTCTGCGTATAAGACTGGTTCCTAATTCTTCGGTTTACCCGAAATTAAGTTTAAGGTTTTCAAGACTTCGGTCAACTATTTCCCTCGAGGCTGCGATGGACAGATCGACTCCCGGTTTTCAGAGGTGCCCATGCGGGCAGAAGATGTCTCGGACGGATCCGCACTCCACGTGCGTCTATTGCGTAGGCCTTGAGCACGATCCGCAGGCCTGCGACCTGTGCTCTTCCTTCTCTGTCTCGCCCTGAGGACCGACACTGTTTACACCTTGGGCGCCCTGAAAAGCGTTACCCACGGTGAAATCCGAAGGCCCATTTGGCGGTGTCATGGCCCGGCTGGCTCAAGCGGAACAGCTTGAACAGATGATCGCCCTTGAGGAGGAGGCGGCGCAGGCCACATCCTCGTCTTCCTCGGCTGCGGCCTTTATCCCGCTCTCCTTGGGATCCTCCTATTCAGCTTCTTTTAAGGAGCTCGGTCAGTCCCTTTCCACTTAGGGAGAGGGGCCATCAGGACTTTTCTCTCGGTCCAAGAAGAAGGACTCTAAAGGTAAGTCCCTCTGTCGACGCTCTTGGAAGTGGGATAGGTCCCCCTCCCCGAGTAGTCGACCCTCGACTTCGGTCGCGGCCACTGGCCTCACGGTGTCCCCGGCAGGTCAGTTGATCAAGACTCCCATCGACGTCGTCGAGATTTTTCTCGACCCGTCGGACGGGTTGTCGACTGGTGAAGCCGACAACCCTCACTCCCCGGTTCCCCCAGGCGGAGATCGAGGTTACCGTGGACTTGCCTGAGCCTCCAGTTCCGGAGTCCACGGTCGAATCTGCCGAGCCGAGGGGAGAGCGGGTCTCCCCTGCCCTGCCCCTGAACCCTTCTCGGAAACGCTGAGGTTCTCTGTCTCAGTCTGACATCTTCACGGTCCAGCCGATCCCGCCGACATAGGCGGTCTTTGTCTCGGTACCGTAGTAAGTGGCGCCACCGTTCATCCGAGGAGGAGGCTTCGACGCGAGTTGTGTCGGCGCTACGAGGACCTCATGTGGCAACAGCTTCTTCTGTCTGGGAGCAAGCCGATGTTATCGCCTTCCCTGGCCATCACCGGAGCGGCTGAAGCAACCCCTCGCCCTAGCTGAGGCGCCTGCCCCCAGGCCTGTTGCTCGACCGAAACAAGCTGCCCCACTGATTCTGGTGGAACCTCCGCCTCCACAGCCGATATTTGGCGCCCCGACCAAGTATTCTCGGCCGGGCCAGGGCCTGCCCCATAGGCTGTCTGTCACCCTCACTCCCGACCGCCCTCGGCAGGTGGAGAGTGGCTCAGGCCCAAGGCAGCTCTTTGCGGACTTGTCCAATGATTCCTCCCTGTTCTCCAGGCAGGTTGACCTGGAGTCCTCTGGAGGTCAGTCGCTGGACGATAGCCCATCGTCCTTTATGGGTTTGGTTAGGCTCATCTCGGAGTCCACCGGGATGCAGTTCGAACCTGTATCCAAGCGGGCCAAGTGTCCCCTAACGGAGATTTTGGACCGAGGGGATTCTCCCACGGAGGCCTTTCCGGTGGCTGAGGCCATTGTTGGCCCGACCTTGGCACTCTGGCAGCGTCCTGCTTCCTGCCCTGCGCCTTCGGCCAGGATGGCGAGGAAGTATGCGGTCCTTACCGGTTCCCTGTCCGTTTTTTTGGAACACCCCTTAGCTGAGGGGTTGGTTACCGACAGCGTCTTTCAACATGCCGGAAGCACCAGGGACGTGGACAAGCCTCCCGACAAGGAGTCCAAGAAGTTGGACTACGCCTGGTGCAAAGTCTACACTGCGTCCTCCCTTGGCCTTCGTCAGGCCAGCTCGGCCGTGCTGAAGGCACACTTCTCTCCTGCCCTGTTGGGCTCCCTGGACGAGGTAGTCCCTCATCTCCCAGCTGACCTGCAGACCACGGTCAAACAGGTGCGGCACCAGGGCAGGGCAGTGGCCAAGCAGCAACTTCAGACTGTGCTGGACATCGGCAACTCATGTGCCAAGTCAGTCACGGCCACAGTGGCCATGCGCCGTTGGGCATGGCTGAGGATATCCACCTTCACAGCGGATACCGAGCACAAGTTGGCAGATGTCCCCTTCTTGGGGACCGACCTCTTCGGCCCTGGAGTGGAGGGTCACCTCCAGAGGATTGAAAAGTCCAGTGCCACCCTGGACTCGGTCTCCTCCTCCCAGAGGGACAAGGGCCGCAGACCACAACCCCCAAGCCCTTTCGTCAGTCTGCGCCCACGGCATGTCCGGCCCAGCAGCATCAGGGTCAGCAGACTCGAACTTGGCATCCCAAAGCCAAGCCTGCGGCTTCCTCTTCCAGGAAGCAGGGAGACAGAGGCCCAGGAGGTCCCTTGGGCCGGTCCCTCCTCCAAGCCTGCCCAGTGACAGGTTGAGGGGTGTCGCCCCCAACCTCGTCACTCCACCCTGGATTCCCCCCCGTGGGGGGACGGCTCCGCCACTTCCTTTCCGCCTGGTCCACTATCACCACAGACCGGTGGGTGCTGGAAGTGGTAGGAAAGGGCCTGCCTCTGGAGTTCGAGAAGGCAGGCTGCCCTTCAAGCCATCGCCCTCGGGGGCCTCAGAATCCGCAGCCTCGCTGCGAGCCGACATCGCTCTGCTCTTTGAGAAAGAGGTGATCAGAGAGGTGGCGGTCCCTCCCTCAGACCCGGGTTTGTGTCCAGGTACTTCCTGGTCCCAAAACGGACGGGGGGCTGGTGCCCCATTCTCGACCTGCACGACCTGAACAAGTTCCTAAGGTCTGGGACCTTCAGGATGGTCACTCTGGCTCAGATAATACCATCCGTGGAACGAGGCGTGTGGTTCTGTTCTCTGGACCTACAGGATGCGTTCTTTCACGTCCCTATCCGTCCGTCTCACCTGAGAGTCCCTCGCTTTTGAGCGGAGGGATCCCTTTTCGAGTTCCGAGCCGTGCCCTTCGGCCTTTCTCTTGCTCCCAGGGTCTTCACCAAATGCATGGCAGTGGTGACAGCATTCCTGTGGCGCCCAGGGGTCCGGGTGTACCCTTACCTGGACGATTGGCTGATAGCAGCCCCCTCCAGACAGGAGGTGGAGCAATCCAGAGATCTGGCCCTCCAGGTTTGCTCCCAGATCGGCCTTCTCATCAACGAGGCCAAGTCGGAACTCTGACCGAAGCAGGTGATTCATTTCATCGGGGCAGAGCTTGACTCTCTTCGAGCCAGAGCATGGCTCCCAGCGGACAGGGCCGAGGTTCTTTCCTCCTTTGTCCAGTCATTTCTGGTTGGGCAATCGCGCCCTGCCCGGGACTTCCTGCACCTCCTGGGTCTCGTGGCATCCTGCACCAGAGTGGTCCGTTGGGCCCGCTGGCACATGCATCCCCTTCAGTGGGGACTGGCCAGCCAGTGGTCACAGCGCTGCGATCCATTGGACCAGCTAGTGACGGTGACCCAGGGGATGTGGAACGCTCTCCAGTGGTGGACCGTTCCAGCCAGTTTGCAGGAGGGCATCCCGTTTGTCCGTCTCGAGCCAACTGTCTATCGACCGATGCCTCTCTGGGTTGGGGTGCCCATCTGGGGGAGCACAGAGTGCACGGCCTCTGGTCCCCTCGGGAGTCCCGATGCCATATCAACCTGCTGGAGCTTCGGGCGGTTCGTCTAGCCCTCACCACCTTTGCTCCGTTTCTGCGGGGTCAAGCGGTTTCGGTCCAGACGGACAATACCATGACCATGTACTACCTAAACCGCCAGGGCGGGACGCGCCCCCTGCCTCTGTGCAGTGTAGTTGAGGCATCCCATAAGGAGTCGACCAGAAATGCTATGCCTTCAAATGGAAGAGATTCTCCATTTGGTGTCATGGCAAGGCCTGGACCCTTCCTCCTGTTCCTTGGCAAGCATCTTGGACTACTTATGAGTCCCTTTCTCAGCAAGGGCTTGGAGTCGGCGACCTAAAATACCTGGCAGCCATCTCTGCTTACAGGCGCAGGCTGGGAAGCAGTTAGTGAGGAGGAAGGTGGTCGGGCGCTGTTTTCCAAGGCCTGGATCACATATCCCCTCGGTGTGTGAACCTCCACCTCCGTGGGATCTACTGCTGGTATTGGCAAAGCTCATGGGCAAGCCATTGAACCAGTGCACAGGTGTGACATCTCTCACCTGTCGTGGAAGACCGCCTTCTTGGTGGCTATTACATCAGCCAGAAGGATGGGAGAGCTCCAGGCGCTTTCCATGAGGTCTCCTTACCTGGTCTTCCACAGGGACAAGGTTGTCCTGCGCCCCCACCGAAATTCCTTCCGAAAGTGATATGGGAGTTTCACCTTAACCAGTGTCGACTCTGCCGGTGTTCTACCCCAATCACACCTTGGAGGCCGAATATAGGCTCCATACTCTGGACCATAGAAGGGCGCTCGCTTACTATAAGGAACGCATGGCTGAAGTTCGGGGAGAGGTTCGCCAGCTGTTTGTCACCTACGCTGAAGCCGCACCTGGCAGACCTGCAGCCAAGCGGACGATAAGCAGGTGGGTCACCTCCTGCATAGATCTCTGCTATAGGTTTGCGGGCATGGAGCCTCCCAGAGGGTAAGAGCTCATTCTACCCGCCATACCGCTGCATCGGTAGCTGCTTCCAGGGACGTCCCTATTCAGGATATCTGCAGGGCTGCTACCTGGAAGTCGGCACATACCTTTGTAACCCACTACCACATCGACCTTGAGTAATGCCGGGATGCTGGTTTTGGGGCCTCGGTTCTCCAGTCTCTATTTCCTAAGTAGGGGGTGTGCGCCTTGCCTCCCTCCTCCCGGAGAACTGCTAGGAGTCTGCCAGAAAGTGTGGATGAACAACATATCCATGTCCCTAGAAATACAGGTTACTCACCTGTAACAGGAGTTCTAGGAATGGTATATGTTGTTCATCAACGACCCACCTGACCTCCCCGGCTTCGACGCACCACCTGAGCTTCCAGCGGGCCAGATCTGGCGTCATGGGGCGGAGCCGAGAGTTTTACCACCTGGGTGGGTGGGAGGAGCCAGCTTGAAGACCTTCCGGCAAGATTTAAAGTGGCAAGGATACCTGCCAGAAAGTGTGGGTGAACAAACATATACCATTCCTAGAACTCCTGTTACAGGTGAGTAACCTGTATTTGCGCTTTATGCTTGATGTTCCCTTTCGAACACAGCTTTGTTTTTTGCTTGAATGTTTGCACAATCTGTCTCTTAAAAATCGGATTTTGCACAAGATTGGTATCCTTATGTTTAAGGTAAAGAACGGCCTTATTTCTCCTGTAGTCTCATTACTATTTCCTGTGTCTCTTAATTCCAGTGGTACTAGATCTCAGACTAAATTTTCTTATGAAATTCCATTGTTTCGAACTGCTTTTGGCCTGAGATCTACTTTATTTAGGGCTCCTTTGTTTTTTAATTCATTACCTGTTGATATTGTAGAAAGTACGACATTGTGGTCCTTTAAAACTAGACTAAAATATTGGTTGATGGATAATGATATTTGCACATGTACATGCTAATAATTGATTGTTAAATGTTTTTGTATTGTCTTGATATGTTAACTATGTATGCTAAGCTTGTAACTTGTCGCTGGTGAAAACGGGCAGTTTTGCTCATCCTGCTTGCAAGTACAAAAAATAAAAATGAAATTAAATATAGTGCTCAATCCAATGAGGGCTCTGAGTGCTTTCAAGTAACATAAAATGGTAAGTAAGTTAACACAGTAAGTCAAAGCTAAATTATGTCCTGGTAAAAGCCTGATCAAATAAAAAGGTCGTAAGAGGCTTTAAAGGCCTCCTCTGAGCTGGCTACACGAATGTAATCAGGGATTGAGTTCCATATAATGGGGGCTGCCACCCCAAAGGCTCAATCATCCGATGACTTGAGTCTTGAGGTGGAAACCACTAGCAGTCCAACTTCAGTGGAGCGGAGTGGTTGATAAGGAATCACGAGGGCTTTTAAGTAGTCTCGTCCTAGACCACGTAACAGACCAATCTTGAAGGTGATGCGTGAATGCAAAAGCAGCCAATGCAAGGCACACAGAACTGGAGTAATGTGATCCCTCATTTGAGGAACCCACCAACAACCGAGCTCGGCATTCTGCACTAGCTGCAGTTGACTCAGCGAACATCTATATAACCCTAGGTGTAGAGTGTTATAGTAATCCAGTCTCGTGATAACAGAAGCATGGATAACCATTGCTAGGTCATCCTGAGCTACTGAACGGTCGGATCCTAGAGATATTCAAAATGAAAGAAGGCCAACCAGACAACAGATGGAGATGATAACCTGCTGTTCATAGGTTGGTCTGTTGTCCAATATGACCCCAAGATCTCTGACTGCACTAACTACCTGAAGTGGCTGGCCACCCAAAACAGGAAGACGACTCCTCCATCAGCAGGCAAGCCCCAATGACCAGGTTTGATGAGTTTGTGGCCATCCAGTCGTTTACCTCAGCCAAACACTGGCTCAGCACCAACACCACCTTTGATAGCTATGCTAGGTACAGGGTTTTATTTAACTCTAAAAATTGATTAGTGTGTTGCTATAAAAGTGCTAAAACATTGTTAAAATGCATAGCACTTGCCTCACAGTGTTTAACAAACACAGCACTTCAAGAAAACTTATATGAGTACTTTCTGTACAGTTAGTATTGTTCCAAGAAAATAACTGCTAATCAGTTATTTCAAACCTTGTAGGTAGCATGCCACCTTTGGCATAGAAACATAGAATTTGTCGACAGATGAGGACCGCATGGCCCTCCTAGTCTGCCCATTTCCCTATCTAACAGATGAGCTGCAGATCCTAGTTAACCAACAGCCTACTTCCTCCTACCCACCACGAGAATAGCCTTAGGTCTGTCCCATGCATTCTTGAATTCCCCCACTGTTTTTGACTCTACGACCTCCTCAGGAAGGCTGTTCCATGCATCTACAGCCCTTTCTCTGAATACATACTTCCTCACTTTTCCTCTGAGCCGTCCCCCCTCTATCTTCAGATTGTGCCCACTTGTTCTTGCACATCTTTTTCCGAAAGATGCTACCTTCTTGGACTTTGTTGATTCTCTTGAGGTATTTGAAAGTTTCTATCATGGCCTCCCCCCTTTCCTCAAGGCTGTACATCTTATGCTCCTTTAGTCTTTCTTCATATGTCTTCTGGTGCAGACCCTGCACCATTTTGGTTGCCCTCCTTTGGACATCCTCCACCCGGCATGACAGTTCTGAATGGATTATTATTCTTAGTGAACCCTGAGCTCCAGCTTCCCTAGTCCAGGGAACTTTTATCTGAACTTGGCACTCAGACCCATTAGTTGGGAATCTGTGAAGAAGAATGATTATTGGAAGGTACAAAATGAACGCATTTGCTATAACTGTTGCTCTTCCTGAATACCTTCTCCATAGATTAACACAACCCTCACTCCATTGTTGTGTTGTGGTGTTCACCTCTTTTCTCATGGTTTGGACTGTGAAGACACTGTGTCACTGCAGGGTTTTAAATGATTAGCAATTTTTTTCTTGGGACGATACAAACTGTACAGGAATCATTTATATAGGTTTTCTAGAAGTGTTATGTTTGTTAAACACAGAGAGGCAAGTGCTATGCATTTTCACAATGTTTTAGAACTTTTATGAGCAAAACGCTAATCAATTTGTAGCATTAAATAAAACCCTGCACTGGGTTTGGTGGCTGCTCTTACACAGGCCACCAGGCTGTCTAGGTTAAAAGTATAGAGTACTTGTTAGGTTCATGCTGCTCTCCTCTTCAGTAAAAATAGGTACTGAGGTGATTGGGGTCAGGATACCAGCAGGTACGTGTGGTTATGTGCACACAGGGCCTACTTGTGCCACCAGCTCCCACCATAAAAATTCTGGCTCCTGGGGGTCCTGTCGCCTCTGGCTCAGGCTCATTAATGGGAATCTGTGGAGAAGAGATTCAGGAAAAGTAACATTTACAGTATGTACATCACTTTCATTTTCTGAACACTGGTTTAAGACGTCCTTGTACTTTCTACCTGTTGATGTTGAACGCTTGAAATCAGTAAAAAATCTTTGTTTATCCTGCACTCTAAGAGTTTTTTGTTATCTAAGTTGCAGAGCTCTTAGTGTACTACTTTGCATATGTATTTCGCAACAGTTTTTTTATATCTCTTTAGACTGTGGAATTTGTTTCTTGATGTTTACTGTCTGTATTTAATGGAAACTCACTCTTTACTTTCTCTTTCGCTCTATTGCCCATATTGTGTTTTCTGTCTTCTCTCTCATCTTTACCGTGACTGATATCTGATTTCTCCAAGCTCCGTATTTTTATTACTTGAAAATTGCTAACTGGGAAAAGCATGCTGAGCCAGGACTTGTTTTCATGTGCGACTTGGGGGCAGGGCAGATAGTAAATAAAAAAAAAAAAACAGCAGTATATTTTCCTGTCCTTCTGTCACATTTTTTTTTTTTTAAACTTTATTATTTTAAAATACAAACATGTAGTTTCTTCACAAGCATGGAAATACCATTTACTTTTCCCATGAGAGCGCCACTCCTCTTAATAATCAGATGTAGATTTTCCTAATGCTTTAAGATGCATCCTTTGGGGGTATAACAAGAGAGTCATTAAATAAAATATCCAGTTTGCTGTTTTATAAGTCGATGAGCTGCGTGGTGCAAAAGTCCAAAGGAAATAATTATAACGTCCACCAATTTCCTCCCCTACCAGTGAGGAGGATTAGAACCACGTTTCTCCAATGATAGACAGCTAGACGTGCCTAAACTTGACTAAACAGTTTACTTTCCCGTAGAGCCCCAAGTTAAATTAGGTGCAGCTGTTCAAACTCAAACCCCATAGATCAATAAAATTGGCATACAATCATCAAACTATATGTAATCCCTTCAACTAACATCATTTTAGAAACATTTGTATGGGATAAAGTATAAAGCAAAACTGTATGGGAGAGATCAGCATGACTATTATACATTTAACCCATTAAAATTTAAAACACTAAATACAGTAAGCACTCAGTATATCAGGGTTATAAACTTTTACATATTGTATCATGTATCCAGTTAGTCAGACACTGGTACAGAAGTCCCCTGAATAGCCTGCTCCCCATAATAAAAGATTAAAAAAAAAAGGGGGGGGGCCAAAACGAGAGAACATATAGTTATGAATAATTCCTTTTTATTTTCAAGGCCACAGTGTTTAACACGCCACTTCAAGTAACTTCATCTTCTTCCTACAACACATCTTCTTAGTCCATTTCCTGAAGCTTAGGCATAGCATGACCACGGATCCATTTCAAGGCCTCGTTTGAATCATTGAAGAGAAACACTGTACTGTGGTAAACAATTCTCAAGTGGGCAAGAAATATTAAACCGTGGGTGATTCCGGCTTCTCTTAAAAGGGCTCTTGCACCGTCAGATTTCTTTCTCTTTTGACGGGTAGCATACCCGATATTGGGAAACAACCGGATCTGTTCTCCATCACAAAGCAGTGATCTCTTGTTCTTCGCCATAGCCAGAAAGAAATCCCTCGATCCGATCCCGTCCGTCACTGCTACCACCGCTCTTGGGGCATCAGAGTTTTCTGCCCTGCTTTGTGGGTTCACTCAGTAAGCCTTCTGTATTCTTTGGGCTGTTTCTGAAACCTCCTCCCCTAGTTGTTGTGCTAACCATTCTTGAAGGAAGAAAAGTAGATGGTCGCCTTCGCATTCTTCCAGTAGCCCCAAAGTACGAATATGAGCCGATCTTGCCTGATTTTCAAGCGTTTCAAGGCGAGATTTGAGATGATTATTTTCTTTTATTATACAGGGTTTTAAATAATTGATTAGCAGTTTTTTTTTCTTGGAGCAATACTAAGTGTATGGAAAGCATTTATATAGGTTTTCTGGAAGTGTTGGGTTCGTTAAACACAATGAGACAAGTACTATGCATTTTCACAATGTTTTGGAACTTTTCTAAGCAAAACGCTAATCAATTTTTAGAGTTAGTTAAAACCCTGTTATAGAGACCACTGCTCCCATCGCTGAATCGGCCCTCTTGGAGGCTTCAACCGAAACTCCTTGTACTGCTTCCAACGTTGTTTCAATGCCGACGACATGGTTGGTTAGGGCATCAAACTTACCTGATAGCCTGAGGCAATAATACTGTTCAACTTCAGATCGATTGTCTGAAGAGATTCTTCAGTCGATGTTGCCCCTGTCTCGGTCGCAGGGGTTAAGTAGGACCTCATGGTAGATACACTAATAGGGTTTTTGGATCTTGTACCCTCTCCAGCTGCTCTATCTTTATGAGGATTGCCCAGTATACATAGCGCCAATTCTGAAACACGTATTCCTGATTTTATTTCTATAATAGTACTTAGAACTGCAGAAATCCAACTTTATTTCCGTGTTGGGTTGAAGGAGTTCTTAAGGAAAGCAGCCATCTTGCTTGGGCTCAACAGCGCCCCCACACATTTTGCTGGTTTTCTACTTCCTAGTTTTACTTTAACTGTTTTTTTTTTTTTTTTTGTTGCTCCTGTTTCTTTTATGGCTTTCCTGTTCTTTAATCTCATTTTGCAGCCTCTTCCAGTGCAGTACTGTTTGCAGTGCTGCCGTTTTTCTGAAACACTGTGAAATTTAATATTTATTTTGTTTGAACAGTCGGTCATGATTCAGACAACAGAAGTTAGTGTCAGAGCGCTACCGACATTTGAGGAAGTGGTGGTGTTATGAATAATTTAGGAGTGAGGAGAAAATTAAAATTTGGCTGACTTTGCTCACATAAATTGCAAAATTGGTTTAGAAATTTCAGAATTCCACAATTTCCTGCTCCCCCCCTCAAATTTTAAACCCAGTATGTAGGTATAGACTGTCATTGCCTAACAGTTGTGTTTTTTTTTTTTTAATTTGTTTATCCACTTGCTGGCATGCCGTTATCCGGTCAGTCCCCCAGCCTCGCCATCCTCTGTCCCTCATGGCTTGCACCCCCATTTATTTATTCATTTATTGGATTTTGGTATCTGGGTAGGCTGGCTAAGACAACAAGTCCCTATGACTTTTTGTACCGCTCTAATTATCTGAATCTGGTGGAGGAGGGTGCCCGGTCGTAGTGTGGGACCCACAAGGGGTGCCATCTCCCTGCTTCAGCCAGCTCCATTTTTCTCTGTCCCGCCCTTCCTGAATGTCAGTGCTAATGCAGTGGCATGAGCTTATGACGTAAAGGTGCTGCATGGACTCGATCGCCTGCACCCAGCTTTCTGAGAGGCGGTTGCCTGCTGCGTTACCTACCTTCTGCTAGGAGGAGGAGGACAATCGGCGGTACACGCTGTTCCCCCTCCCCGAAGGAGGAGAGCTCTTTTTGGATGCTCAGTCCTCCTTTCCCCGAATGACCCTGATCCGTTCTGAACCCGGGTTGCTGGCATGGGAGGCATTGAGGTATCCAGTGCCTCGTCCTGTCTCGCCACTGGCCGGCTCCAGCCTACCAAATTTTAAACCACAAATACTGTAACTCTTGTCAAAGCAAGCACAATCCTGTTTCATCGTCTTTTGCATATCTAGTCCAAATGCTGTACCAACTGTTTAGGCTCTTTTCTGTACTGCTCTGCTAGGCCTGGGTTGTGCCTGATAAATATCTGATAGATCTGTATGTCTACCTGATTTATACACAAGTAAATAAGATGGTCACCTCTTTGTTGCGACTAGTGAAACCCCGTCCAATACAGCCCAGTATTATATTTGCTATCCTATATGTTTTCTCACACTGAGTCAGAGATTTTAAAGTGCTATTTTTGTTTTTTTTTTAACCTGTAAGGGCCTGATATTCAAAGATAAGTGCACCCGCTAACATGGTTAGTGGATGGGTTGACCCGTATTTGTGCTGGAGCTCCCGGCCAGCCCATATTCAGAGGCACAGGGAGCGCCAGCACAAACCTGCAGCGTCAGAGTGCTCTAATACCACTGCTTGTATGCACATGAGGGGTACCCTATACATATTAGCACAGTGGTATTTTCGAGTTTTGTGGTGGTGGTGGTAAACAGCCCCCAAAGCAGGGCTATTCACTGCTGCCAAAAACCACCTCTTGATGGGTGCCCCCCCCCACCCCCACTGAAGGCAGTGCTGCTGTACTGCGACCATCCACCCCGATCAGCCATAGAGGATATAAAGTACTCTCTGTTGTCCATTGAGCTCCCCATTGTAAAACTGTACAGTTACTCCTGGTGTATAGTGGTTATTCCTTCCCTGATCACTGGTTGCCAAGTAAATATATTGTCCCTGGTGTCTAGTGGTACCCCTCTCTTATCCCCCATTTTGTTGAATAATTCCCTGTTGTGTAGTGTAACCCCACCCCCACCCCAGTAATCTTGTATTCATATACTTCCCTCGACTCGCGTCTGCAGCCGCGTCTTGTCTGAAATGTCAATAGAGCTGCATATGTGTAGACAGCTACTGTGCGCGTGCTCACTGACCTGTCGTGAGACAGGTTGGGTGGATGGGTCTGTTGGAAGGGGGTACTGCTGGTCCACAGGGTTGTATGTGAGTATGATTGTAGAGCAAGGCACCACTAGACACAGAATTATTCATCAACAAGATTGGGCGATTGGGGGTACTACTAGACACCAGAGGTACCTGTATTACTTTTCAACCGGCAGGTGGGGGGCACTGAAACCAGGAATAACTGTACTGTTATACAGTGGGCGATTGGGGGGGACCACTACCTCGATTGCTCAGAGAGGCCCCCTAGGTTGATGCTTTCAAGAGGAGTCTGAAGACCTTTTTATTTAATAAAGGTTTTTCCTTCTGTTAACTTTTAGCTTATTATGCTTCTTTATATTTTTTTAATATATATATATATAATTTATTTTAAGTTAATGTGTAATACTCTGGTATCTGTAAAGGACCTAGAGTCACAGTGAGATGATGCGCGCTAACCAATTAATAAACTAAACTACTAAACTTCAGGGATAACTGTACTGTTATACAGTGGGCAGTTGGGGAGTGGGGGATGCCACTAGGCACCAGGGAATTCGTCACTCAGTCATACTGCAGGATGGGCGCTAAGGGGCTGCTGCATCTCATGCAGATAAGCACATAGTGGGCGTGGAAATGGCCTCTTAGCACCTTACATGCCCATTGGGGTCATTTGCATGTTGTGGCTGAACATAGCCCACAGGGGTCTTTGCACTATCCTGCTTGGGGTAGTGCTGTTTCCTGTGGGCTATATATAGTCCAGGTCTGTGTTGTGGCAGCACTGTTGTACTTACCGCTTTGCTGACATGACCCAGTATTCAGTCAGATAGTGCCGCTCACTGTCTGACTGAATATAGCATCCCCCAAGTCGGGTACAAGCACAGTACAAGTATTTGCGCTCCTATTTGTATATCCAAATTTAAGTGTCTTTACTCTTTTGAATGCTCGACAATGACTCCATTGATGCAGTATTCTATCTTGTGGATTTTTTTCTGCCAGTATCTATCCCCATCCTTTGTATTGTTCTGTTGATTTTTTTTTGTTTGTTTTGTTTTCGTTCACCCCAGCCACAGCTTCCCTCCCGGACTGTACCCAACGCCCAGCATGCTCTGACCACGGGATGTCAACCCCAAGAGTACACCTCCTCATGGTGAGGCCATCCTGAGGGATGGTTCCATACCACGGCGTACCCGCGGTAGCCATGCCAGGGGGTCAGGGAGACCATCGATCCAGGAGGTCCTAACACTCAGGTTTTTTTGCCAGCTTCACCATTATGCCCGCTCCCCAAGGATGACGGCGGGTACGGGAATACAAGGAGACAGGCACATGCAGAGACATACTGCCACTCCAGACTCCAGCTGACGTCCTCCCTTCCTTAGTCGTGGCGCCCCTAACTCCACTGCCATCCGTGGTCACTGTGTGGCAGTAGTGCAGCGGATACGGCAGCCATCCCTGCCTGGAGGAGGAGAGCAGCCCTTAGGGCGCCTGATCCTTCTCCCCTGGGCCGGTCCTCCGACAATCCAGGCCCATTCCCGAACCCTGTTCGCCGGTGTCGGTTCTGTTGAATTTTAACAAACCACGTAGATGCAGACTGACCTCTCATCCATTATGGCGCCAAGAAAGGTTATGTTACATGAGCAGTCTTTTCCAGTGTGGATCAGCACACTGGGCAGAAGTCTCACTCAGATCTGAAACAGCACCATGCTGTCTCCTGTGGCTGGTCAGAGGGCTTCATACCACTGGGATCTTCCCTCCTAGGCTTCAGTAAGGCAGGAAATAGACTTTTGACACAGGACCACAGGTCCACCTACCTGTAGATTGTGCCCAGTCTTCTTCAAACCCCAGGAATCCCTCGGTATGCTTGACTTATGCAGTGAGCCTTGCAGGTGAAGCTGTCCCACAGCACGTAGAATGGAATTAGAATGGAATTCAGGAGGGGCACTATGGAGCCTGAGCAATATGGCGGATTTTTGATTGTTCTCCCCAGCTTGTCTCAACAAACAGCCAAATATTCTAGTTTAAACCTCCTAGATAGGAGTTAAAACCGGAGGAACGGACATCGGAAATGCCTGTGGAAGTAATGGGAAATCCACGTAAAGAACAACATCACGGAGCCGGGGCAAAATCCAGAAATGTTCAGACAGCTTCTACCACGTGCTCCATTACGTGCAGGCCAGAGGGACAAAGCTAACACAATTAATCAAGTCGGTAACAGTTCTTTCTGACAAGTTTGATGGGCTGAATAATCGGGTCGTCACGCTGGAAACGACCATGGAAGGGACTCAAACCTCTGCCCTTGATGCTTCAAAGAAAGCTGACGCAGCGATGGATGCTGTGTCCACCATTGTGAAGGAGAGCAATCATTGGAAGGCACGAATTGAGACCCTCGAGAATCAAATCAGGGCTCCCAACTTAAAAATTCTTGGGATTCCAGAGGAAGCTGAGGGGGATAGCCTTTCGTTATTTCCACAAGAGTGACTTACTCAACAGTTTGGATCAGATTCACAACTTAAAGCCCACCAGTTTCTCTGGGCCTACCGTGTTGCACCTCATGGACATGTGGAAGAACAAGATATACCTCGGGGCAATTATCGTGGTCACATATGGGGAAACTGAGAGACTTCATCCTGAATATGGCAAGAAGAAAACGGGTTTCTTTTTGATGGTCACCGGATAGATATGTATCCAGACATTAGTTATGCCTCTCGACAGAAACTCAAGCGTTTCGACGGAGTAAGAGCTATGCTCCGTGAAGCTTCAGTTGTTCATGGGGTGCTCTTTCCTGCACGATTGAGGATCGTACACAATGGGAAGGCGTTTCTTTTCTCAGAGCCTGCGGAAGCTCTTAAATGGGCTTGTAGACAGTGCAGTTCCTATCAGACAGCTCAGTGAATCTGACCAGCAGTCCTCTGAGGCTGAGGAAACTTGAACTTGCTTAGTAGTTCTGGAGATAGCCTGACAGGTACTCTGTTAATACATAATGGTCCCCTTTATTTGAATACTAACAGGAGTTTTAAGGAACTGTTCAGCGTTTGCTCTTTGGAAATATGGTCAGTGCTCAGGACTCCCATGTTCTTTTTGGACTTCTCAGTAGTTCCTTCTAAACCTTGTTAGAAGTTAAAATATGGTACAAACGGATGTTTAATTTTAACCTTGTTGAGTAAGGTCTAACTCCACTTACATTGATTGATCAGTTTATAGGCTTGCACAGCATTTGTGCCTTATTAAGTTGAAGCCTGGACACCAATACCACCTAGCGTGGTGAAAGACTTTGATATATTAACATTTATTTTAGTATTTTTAGATAATTTCCAGGCTGCTCATGGATTCCTTCACAGCATTGATATACTTTGTAATACAGAGGATTAGCAATTTACTACCTCTTCTTTAGCTTTCCCTCATATGTCATATCTGTAAAGCATTTGATAATTAATATTGCTTGTATTAAAGAGGGGTGGTTCCTTTTATGGTGATACAAATGTAAAAGGGCATCTAATCAATGCTTGTAAAACAAATGTATGTTTGTTTTCTATAAAATAAAATATAAAGTTAAAAAAAAAAAAATGGAATTCAAATCTCTGCCCTCTGGGTGGTGCTGTGTTCTACAGCTTATTGTCAGATCCTTTTCTCCGTCTGCACTAGCAAGTCGCCCCAAAGAACTCTCTTGAGCAACTTGCTTGAAGTGTATGATTGTCAGATAAATAGTATTTAACTCCAGGGAGAGGGAGGGTCCTATGCCCCAGGGGAAGGTGGGGTGGGCATAGGGGGAGCAGGGGTAACGGATGGGGAGATCCAGGCGAGCAGGGTGATAGAGGGCCTTAAGTTCTTGTGGGTGAATAAGGTGCCAGGGCCATACGGCATGCATCCAAGGGTCCTGAAGGAGTTGGTGAAGGTCCTTGTAGGACCTCTGGCAGACTTGTTCAACACCTCCCTGGGGACTGGATGGGTGCCCCAAGACTGGAGGATGGCCCATGTGGTGCTCCTCCATAAGAGTGGGCCCAAGCACGAACCAGGTAACTGCAGACCGGTCGGCCTTACCTCCATTGTGGGGAAGCTAATGGAGACTATCCTTAGAGAGGCTGGTGATCTTTCTGGAAGAGAATGGTCTCCCGGATGACAGGCAGCATGGGTTTCTCTCTGACAGATCCTGCCATACAAACCTGGTTGACTTTTTTGATTGGGTGATGAAGGCACTTTATAGGGGCCATGCGGTGAATGTCCTTTACCTGGACTTTAACAAGGCCTTTGACTTGATGCCACATGGAAGGTTGACTAGTAAGTTGAGAAGCCTGGGAGCAGGGGAGAAACTAGTTAGGTGGGTTAGGAGCTGGCTGCAAAACAGGCAGCAGAGGGTAGTTGTATGAGGGTGAACTCTCGACTCTCAGAGCTGTAACCAGTGAGGTTTCACTAGGCTCGGTGCTATTTAACAACTTAATTGCTGATGCATCAGGTGGGATCAAGAGTAAGATCAGCCTTTTCGCAGATGATACAAATGTCTGTGTGGAGGTAGATGGTGTGCAAAGGAGCAGGTACTCCAAGAGGATTTGGTAAGACCTGTCACTGGTTAGGCACATGGCAGCTGACGTTCAGTGCTGAGAAGTGCAAAGTTGGGAGCCAGAAAACCTAGGAATTGCTACTGGCTGGGGGGGGGAGTGCAGTTATCCACTTCAGTGGAGGAGAAGGATCTGGGGGTACTAGTCACGGGGTCATGAATCATTCAGTGCAGTGTAGGAAGGCGACGGCCAAGGCTAAAAAAATGCTGGGGTGCATTGCCAGGGGAATCACCTCTAGGAGAGAGGAAGTCATTCTGCTGCTGTACAGGCTGCTAGTGAGACTGCACTTGGAATACTGTGTGCAGTTCTTGTGCCCCTATTTAAAGGAGGACGTCAAACTATTGGAGGGGGTCCAGTGCAGTACAACAAAGATGATCCCTGGACTGGGAGATAAACCACATGAGGAGAGATTTAGCTCAACATGTATTCCCAGGAGTATAGAAAGGAGAGAAGGGGATATAATTGAGACCTTCAGATACTTAAACGGCATGAATAGGGTTAGTACTGAGGACATGTTTAGATGAAGGGGGGGGGACACAGTCTGAAATTGGAGGGGGGAAGATTCAGGAGGGAAATGAGGAGGCACTTTTTCACGGAAAGGGTGGTAGCAAGGTGGAACGTACTGCCAGAGGAGGCGATATCATTGAATTCTGTGGGAAGTTTTAAGAGGGTGTGGGACAGGGTCAAAGGTAAGGTCAAAACTGAAGGGAAGCTGTGGAGGGGAGTGTCAGCAGGAGGGGGCGATAAATCGGATGGATGGGCAAGGGTTGGGGGGGTCAGCTGCTGTTTATTAGACTGGTAGTTGCACACTCAAGCAAGACTCTGACCATGTGGCCTGTATCTGCTGGCATTTTCGTGTGTTCGTTTTAATTTTATTCTTCTCTGCCCTCATTTGGTTTAGTTAGTGGTAGTGGGTGTTTTCCAGTTCCATAGTGGTTTATGGAAACCAGGGATCTTTGTAGGTATTTTGGTTTCATTTTATAATAGTAATTTTTTCCTCAAGTCTGAGGGTGGGAGAATTGTTATTTTAGCTGACTTTTGGGGTTGCTGACTTGTTTTTTCTTTTTGTCTCGGTTCCACGCCTGAGGAACTGAAGTGATATTTAACTGTATCTTTTTTGGGGGGATTTTCAAAAAAGAAGATTGATTATTTTTATTTATTTATTTATTTATTGTGGTTTGTAACCGAACTGCAATTTCTTCTTTCCCCACGCTGTTTTTTGATCTGTACTGATGACTGGCGTGTTAAACTGACCTAAAAAGAGGATCGAACCAACTGGTTTTAAAAATTGTGGTAAATGCTTTAACCTCCTGGCTAAGGCAGATGGCCACAAGTTGTGTTTGAAGTGTCTTGGTCCCAGCCATATTTTCAAAAACTGTGACCTCTGTAGCAAATTTTGCTTTAAGACTGTTAAAAGCGGACCAAGAGGCTTGCAGAGATTATGGCTTTTAAGTCTATCTCTGGGTCACCAAAACGTTCCGAAGAGGGTCCTTTAACATACTAAGCCTGCCAAACCCACTAAGGACCATTCTGATAAAACCACTGAGAAACAGAAAATACTTGTATTGTTCTGCCATACTTGCTCTTGGGCCATTCTTTCTATTGCCCTTTGGGCTTATATTGTTGTATAGCTTAGATCAGGGATTCTCAAATGGTGAGGCCAGCCTCCCTGGGGAGGTGGCCCCAGCCTGTTTCAGGGGAGGCTCAAGCAAGTCTGAAACAGTACTGTATTTAAATTTTGGGTTTTATATATTTTGAGTAAAGAGATGAAGCAAACTGAAAGAGGATAATAATAGTAGGTGAATTTTATGTATCTGTTTTCTAATAGGTGACGAGGGAAGGTGAATGAGCCAAGGCTCATTCCAGGTGTACCTAGGGAAGGGTAGGGAGTGAATACATTTCAAAAGGTAACTGCAGAACAATCAAGAAATATACAGTGAGCAATAGTGCAAATAAATATGAACAATAAATTAATAATGAGTGGTGGTAAGTGATCAGTTTGTAAACTGATGGCAGAACAGCCCAAATATAAGGGTTGAGCATAGAAGTGCTAAGAGCAATAGCAGGAAAGGAGCAAAGTAATCCCAGAGAAGTTGCTTAGGAGCAGAGAAGGAGGGGGAGAGGCAAAGTATGCGGGAAGGTTATTTCATATAGAGAGGAAACAGAGGAAGTAGTCTGACCCATGAAGGTACTGCAACAAGGGGTAACAATGGTTCAAGAATGAAAATAGAGCAAGTAGAGGTTTACAATAAGTTGAATAATAATATTTGTTTATTTTATTTATTCGTTATTCAGATGTCACCTTTGAGCACAGGAGATCTTTTTCAAAAGTTCCAAGTCAGTATAAGACAAAGAACTGAATGTGAGCCAAGTACTCAAAAGGGTTTCAATTTATTCATGGTGTACTGCACAAAGTACAGTATGTTATTTTTCTTTGGGGATGTCCAAGATTATTTCAATTTTTGGGGGAGTCGAAAAATCTTTTCCATGTATTTGGGGAGGCTCAGTGTGACAGTCTGAGAACCATTGGCTTAGATTAGAGGGTGGGGAAGGGGGGGCTACTTTGGGTAGGCTACAGAGGATCTGATGTTAAGCTGTAGAACACGGCACCACCCATAGGGCAGAGATTTCAATTGCGTTCTGATTACATTCTGTGTGCTTCACCTGCAAGGCTCACTGCATATGACAAGTCCTGCACTACACTAGTGGTGGGGTGCCATTGCAGTCATATGGCAGGAGTCCAGACATCATCGAACCTTAGGGTCTGGTGACTTCCAACACACCTCTCTCAGCAGCAAGGGGGCCAGGGCCATTGTAGCCACATGACCAGGGTCCAGTAATTGGCTAGTTTCAAGGCTTGCAAACCCAAATCCCTTTACCCCCCCCCCCCATACTGATGAACATGGAGCCTGCAAGCAAGAGGAGGACTCGCCAGATTTGAAACTGCAAGCCAGAGAAACACCCAACCAGCTGTGGGGCTTGCAGGAAAGGGGAGTACCCAGCCAGGTTTGTGGTCTGTGCTTCACTCCAGACACAGGCAGGAATGCTGGACTCGAGTCGTAGCTGTGCTATCTCAGCAGTTGTCTTCAAGCAGTTTTTAGCACCACCAAGGCTGTTCTGTTCTCCAGCCATCGGCAAAAAAAGGCATGAAGTCAGTGGTCTGTTGGAAAACTTGATGGCTCAGGTTGGCAACAACAACCAAGACACCACTTAACCAGCCAGCTATCCGGGGTGCCTAGTGAGCTGTAAGTACAGGAAATCTCAGGGCAGAGAGCCACAAACCAGAGGAACAAACAGAAGAATTCCTGCCATTTTGAGTTGTAGCACAGCTTTCAGATCTGAGCAGGGGATTCCTTTACAGCTGTAAGATCCCAGTAAGTCTCACTGCGGCAGTTAATGAAATGAGGGAATCCCCCAGTGCAGCGGCAGCCCCACAGCCCAAATTATGCTCTATGGGCAGCAAATCCCAGTGGTCACTAAAGAGGAAATTATCCCTGGATTACCAGTGATGCGTAAAAGGACCCACTCCACTCTCCGTGAATTAGCAGAAAACTGCTGCTAAGCCGCTTGATTGCCTTGCTCTGTGTCAGTACAGGCGCAAACAAGATGCACCTGATGGTAGCATAAAGTCTGCAGAATATTCATTCATCCAAGTCGCACAACAGCTGCCAGAGGGCCTAACCAACAACAAGGCCCAGCTTGTCTCCTGAACAGAATCTGAGCTTTATTCCCTCCCCTTAAAAAAGACCTGCACTGTTACTGGAGCCAGTAGAGATTAGTCTCCACAGTATCATCGTTTGGGGTGGGGGAGGCTGAGAAGGAAGCTCCAGTAGGAGGAGAAAATGTCTGTTATAGTTGCCCCACCCCCCCACCCCAGGCCACCATTTCAGATTTCCTGGGCCTGCAGTGCAAAACTCCTCCAGAAGGCGACATCTCTGGTGGCCGGGGCGCACTCACAGGCTGCACAGTGCCAAGACTCCAGCTCACCACAGACGTTGGATAGCTCACTTCACAAGAAGGCAAATAGACTAAAAGAAATCCTCAGAGACGGGGCACTGAACAGTCCTACAAACAGAATAAGAAGAGGGCCAGATTGCAGCCTCTGTCTGAAGGGTAGAAAGCCACAAATACCCTCCACAAGACTTAAGAGTCAGAAATCCCATTCTTCAATGGACTTAAGCTCCACATCGATAGAGGACAGTGCAGTTGGGAGTGAATCCTCAGACTCTAAGCAAGAATCTGGCAGGCATGGAGAACCTTAGTCTGTTTATCTGGAAGGTACTGGCTGGGCTTATCAGTACTTAGAATGTCATCACATTAAAGGTGGAGAAGTGAGTCTTCAAGCTGTCCTAATTCATGCAGGCCAGTACAGCTTTCCGCAGTCTTTAGGCCGTCAAGGCCTTATTTACGGAAGAGTGGCAGGGACGTAAGAAGTGCCCTGTACCACGACTTGCTAGCAGACTCCTTAACAGGCAACGAGACCAAGGCAGGTACTGGGATAAGCCTTCTGAAGATAGACCCAATGACTTCATCCTCAAATAAGACAAATACATTCTGGTGGAGAGGCCGTGCTTAGAGAGGTGGTGGATAGTTAGTTGAACAGCTCTGAGAAGAAAGTATTCCAAGCTGCAGCAGCAGCCTCTGTGAACTTGTTTAATTCTAGAAAGAGCCTTTTGGAGGTGATGGTGAATTTTTCTTTGTTTTCCTCCTCACTGCCATTGTTGTTGTGCTTGGAAGCAAAGGAGACTGAGTGGCTCTGGCTGTGGGCCCTAGTACCTGGCGCTTCTGTGGATTTTGGCTGTTGTAAGTACTCAAGGAGTGACTCTTTCGGCTTAAGCTTTGCTGGCATGCTGTCTACCAATTGTGAAAGTATTTCAGCATTCTGATGTGCCATCTTTTCAAGGTGGATTTCAATGGATTCAGATCTCTAGAGTGCGAGAGCGGAGGTGGTTCATATCTCATGGGGGAAAGGAGGGACCGGAAGTTATGGGGACGCTTTTTATCTAATGGTACAGCATTGGGACTTCCCATAGATTATCATTTTGCTTTAAATAGAAAACATTTAAATTGTTTAAGATAGAGCTGTCATGATGATTACCCTATTGTGTCTGTATTGACTGCGTTAGCTGTGATTCACTCGCTCCGCAGGGTGGTGGAGAAACCCATCCAATTACTTCCCACAGTCTGTGGGCTGCATCTCCTAGGCCCAGTAGCACATCCAGATCTTTGCAATCTGTCCCCATCAGCATGGAAATCAAATTTGAGGTGTTCTGTGGTAAGAGATACTCCCAGGAAGTGATAGATATTGAGATAACTTTATAGCGCCTATCAACTTCGACTGTATGTTATAGCATCCGGAAGTAATATGGGGTCTGACTCAGAGGTAGTAGCGGGACTATCAGGTAGTGTTGACTTTGCTACTTCTGCAGTTCCTCAAAGGATTCAGAAAAGGGCTAATCACATCGACTTCATTGGCCATAAGAGCCAGTGGTTCCCCTGTAGAGTTGCACCTGGTATTAAAGGCTTCTACAAAAGCATTTTTTGAACCATTTGTGGCCGCATCTTTTCTTAGTTTCCCAATCAATGTAGCATTCCTGTTGGCAGTTTTGCCAACTAGAGAAGTAAGCAAGGTTGTGGGCCCAATTTTCCACTGAATCGTATGTGTTTTTTTTTTGTTTTGTTAATAGTCAGGACTCAGTACTATTTCACACCAGTCTTTATTTCCTACCGAAGGTTACCATGGCCTTTTTTCTCTGTAATCAGGACCTGATTCTGTCATCATTCTGCCTCAGACCAAGGAATGACAGGGACAGAGCCATGCCAGGGAGAAAAGGAGTCACTCAATTTACTGGATTCTGTCCAAGGTTTAGACTTTATTTCATTAGCCACAAATAACTTGCAGTTTCATTCACAGTGCATTGTCATGAGTAGTGGTCCATATTAATAAAACTCCACTTGTCAGCAGTTAGTCATACATCAGAGGCCTCTTTCTTCCTGTTAATGCCCGGCTGTCTCAATGCTTTGTGTACATCCTGGGCATGACTGACATCTGTGGTTAGGTCAGGTTATCATTGCTGCTCCATTAGACTGTCAAGGCAGGATGCTGCCCATCCTGGATCCAGGATAGATGTCACTCATTACTTGCAGAAAACAAGCAATTCAGATGACCTTCAGCATACTCACAGCAAGTCACAATTAAAGCATGAAAACCTCAAACTGCGCTGTTGCAGGATGGATACATTCAGCCATCACACGTGCATATCTGCTGGCTGGTGTGGAGTACCGGAACCAGTCAGAGGCTGATGAATGTGAGCGTTGAGCTGAACTTCCACATCACTGACAGATCTTTGCAGGTGTGCTCTGTGAGTACCCTGCATGCTTTTACTGTTTTACAACCTGGACATTCCAGGCTCTCCATCTGAATACTTTGGCTGGGAAGTTGTACAGGCTGTTATGGATACCTCAGGAACTAAGTCCTTGCATAGCCCTCCCTTCCTTGGGTGTACCACCACTGTTATACAGTGGCGTGAAAAAGTATTTGCCCCCTTCCTGATTTTCTCTGTTATTGCATATTTGGCACACTGGATGTTTTCAGGTCTTTAGGCAAAATGTTATATTAGATAAAGGGAACCTGAGTGAACAAATAACGCTTGTTTTTTTTTACTTATTTCATTTATTTAATGAAAAAAGTTAACCAACACCAACTGGCACTGTGTGAAAAAGTAATTGCCCCCTTACACTTAATAACTGGTTACGCCACCTTTAGCTGCAATGACTGCAACCAAATGCTTCCTATAATTCAATATCAGTCTTTCACATCGCTGTGGAGGAATTGTAGCCCACTCTTCCTCGCAGAACTGCTTTAATTCAGTAACATTGGTAGGTTTTTGAGCATGAACTGCTTGTTTCAGGTCCTGCCACATCATCTCTATTGGGTTTAGGTCTGGACTTTGACTAGGCCACTCCAAAACTTTAATTTTACTTCTTTTCAGCCATTCTGATGTGGACTTGCATTTGTGTTTGGATCATTGTCTTGCTGCACCAACTTCACGCTTCAGCTTCAGCTGACGGACGGATGACCAGACATTCTCCTTAAGAATTTTCTGGTACAGAGCAGAATTCATGGTTCCTACAATTATGGCAAGTCGTCCAGGTCCTGAGACAGCAAGCATCCCACACCATCCACTACCACCACCATGTTTGACTGTTGGTATGATGTTCTTACTGTGGAATGCTGTGTATGCTTTACGCCAGACATTATGGGATCCATGTCATCAAAAAGTTCCACTTTGACTCATCTGTCCATAGAACATTTTCTCAAAAGGCTTGTGGATCATCCAGGTGCTTCTTGGCAAATGAGAGATGAGCATTTATGTTCTTCTTGGTTAGCAGTGGTTTCCACCTTGCTACTTTCCCATGAAGCCTATTTTTGCCAAGTCTCTTTCTGATTGTGGAGTCATGAACACTGACCTTAGCTGAGGCAAGAGAAGCCTGCAGTTCTTTGGATGTTGTTTTAGGATCCTTTGAGACTTCCTGGATGATTTTACGCTGCGCTCTGGAGTAATTTTGGCGGCCGCCCACTCCTGGGAAGATTCACTAGTTCCAAATGTTCTCCATTTAGGGATTGTGTCTCTCACTGTGGTTCGATGGAGTCCCAGAGCCTTAGAAATAGCTTTGTAACCCTTTCCAGACTGATAGATAGCAACAACTTTTTTTCTGATCTTTTCAGGAACTTCCTTTGATCGTGGCATAATGTGCTTGTTGAATCTTTGTGCTGGCAACGTGACTCTGATGGTAAGGGTCAAAATAAGTGAGGTTTATATTGAGCAGGGCTGGCTGTAATCAAGCCTGGCTGTGTTCAATCAGCTGACTCTAATTATCCCTTTAATTGGGTTGATTTAATTAGGGGGCAATTACTTTTCACACAGTGCCAGTTGGTGTTGGTTAACTTTTTTCATTAAATAAATGAAATAAGTAAAAAAAAAAAAGTGTTATTTGTTCACTCAGGTTCCCTTTATCTAATATTACATTTTGTCTAAAGACCTGAAAACATCCAGTGTGACAAATATGCAATAATAGGGAAAATCAGGAAGGGGGCAAATACTTTTTCACACCACTGTATATTCCAGTAGTATCACAGCCCTGCAGTCAATTGAAATTTAAATACCTGTAAATTTTCTTTTTCCAAGGGCTAGTGGCAGGGTTGGATCCCCCCACCCCTTTACAGTTTATGGTTTACTAAGTTTGACTACAGATGTATGTGATATTTGTACTTTAACATACTATTTATGTGGATTGTCTAGTTTGGGATTACAGTATTTCTGCTCTGGAACCGACTGGCACAATCCGGGGAGACCTGTGCTCATGTGTCAGAAGTATACTTCCTGCCTCTGTGGAAGCCTAGGAGGAAGATCCCAGTGGTACGACAGCCCTGTGACCAGTAGTCAAAGAAAGAAACTTTACAGGTATTTAAATTTTTTTTTTTTTTTTATTATTCCCAGTGTGACAAATTGTATACCAAGGAGTCAGGCTAGAGCAGCATTACATTAAGGAAAAACAGATTGGCCTTTTTATAAACCACAATTTTATCAAGGAAGGGATATATACAGCGACTATAAATGCTGAATCTGTCTGTCTGTATGTCTGTCTGTCTATCTATCCATTTATAATCTCCCTGCCTCCTTTCTCATTTTGTTCAAATTTCCGCAGCTTCTCTGCTCACTGCTGTAACTGCCTTTGAGAGAACTGTAACCTGTCACCCTCACCCCATACAGATCTCCCTTACAGGCTCAGCTTCTCTTTTTTTTTTTTTGTTTGTTCTTGTACATGATCAGTCCCAAATCTGTTATTCAGTCCATCTGTACGTTCAGTCAGTGGTAATGTACGTGTGCCTGTTTTCTTGACAGACAGCTTCGTTAATGCATCAGTTAGGGTTCCAGTGACAAAAGCTTGAAATATGGTGTTAGGGTTTCCAACCCCCACCTTGCATGCAGCAACAGGCATGGGGGGTGCCTTGGGGCTGTCAGCACTAACGCTCACCTCATTCCATGAGTAAATAAGCTGAGATGGGTATAGTATAGGAGAACAGGGTGAGTGTTTGTGCTGTCAACCCCAAGGCACACACCCCACACCTCTTGCTGCATGCAGCATGGGGTTGGGGAGTTATAGTTGGAAACCATAACACCACATTTCCAAACTTTTGTCGCTGGGACCCTAACTAATGCATTAATGAACTTGTTTGCCAAACGTTTCCTTACTTTATGAGATAGTATAATTGTAGCCTTATTAGCTTGGGGGAAGTGCAAGGCCCTGTGGGCCCTGCATTCCCGTCAGTCCATAATTGTATCCGTATTTGGATGTGGAAGTGAAGGGTCCCATCCATCCATAATTCTTGAGGTAGTGGTATCCTTATTTGCCTGTGGGAGCGTCAAAAAACACCTCACATTGCAATGTTATCTTATAGAAAACACAGCAACATTTGAAATCTGTGTAACTAGACTCCAAATTAATATAGTTTCATGAAACGAGTAAAAGGCACATTGGTGGCACAAGGCCTTTGCACCCTGAAAATTTCAGAGCAAAATTGAAAACTGCTTCTTCGCAGTTTAGTAACAAAGAAACGACTGTCTGAACCTCACATTACAATATTATCCTATGGGAAATTAACCAAAATGTAAAACTGCAGAACTGCACAGCAAAATAATATATTTTCACCAAACCAGCAAAAGGCACATCTGTGGGGCAAGCCCTTTGTACCCTGAAAATTTCAGACCAAAATCAGCAACCATGCTGGCCCGGTGGCACTGAGGGTTGAGGCGCTGGATGCCACACCGACCCAGGTTCGGGAACGTGCCCGGGCCGTCGTTTGTTGGCTGGGGAGGGAAAGGATTGAACGTCTGACGGACTGCTCTTCTTTCCCGGGGGAGGGTTTGGGGCTTCCATCGCTCCGCAGTGGCTCCTGATGATAATCGGAGGCACTGTAGGAGCGAGGAAATCAGGGGGTGAGGTATGGTGGACATCAGCGTGCAGTGCCTGGACATCATTGCACGTGCATACCTCGAGAAGAAAATCGGAGGAAATGGCAGTCGGCCGAGCAGCTTGATGGACGGGCCTCTCACCTAGTGGGCCTGTTGTGGAATTGCGCTCTGGTATTAGATACCGGCCGACGAGAGGGAGTGGGGACCCCTCCGCAGGTACATAGTGTGCTAGCTGGATGCAAGTGAGCCTGCGGGCTGGAAATTGTGAGAGGACGGTGGGTGGTGTAGGCAGGCAGAGCTTCGAGGAGTAGAAACCATGATATGAAAAAAAAAAAAATCGAAACAGCTGGAATTTCTTTTTTGCAAATTGCGAAAAAGAATCCGTGCTGTGGTTCCTTTTTCACAATTTATGGAAAAAGAAAATCCTTTTTTGCGGATTGCGAAATAGGATCTTGTTTTGCAGTTTCTTTTTCGCGATTTGCGGTAAAAGAAAATCCTTTTTTTGCAGATGGCGAAAAAGTACCCTGTTTTGCGGCTTTCTCCCCTACAGTTTGAGAGGATTTCTGCATGTTAAAAAAAAACACACACGCATTTCTAAGTAACTTGTCAAAAAACTAACCCCAGAATTGGATTGCACGGGTCCTGATTAGGTAAAGATAACTATTGTCTACTGAACACTTGTATTTAAGTTATTTAATTTTGTTGTCCGCGCTAACTGAAAAGGTGGTGGCACGAAAAAGGATTAGTCATCTGCAGCAGTGGATGTCACATTTGTGAAAAAGGATTCTGCATTTGTGATGATCCTTTTTTGAATGGAACATCTAACTGGTCCCATAAGAAATAATGGGAAACTTTAAAATTTAATAACTTTGGAACGGATTAATATTTTTTTCACCAAATCTTCAAAAAAGCCATATTTGTGACTCAAGACCTTTATACAGTAAAAATTTCAGACGAGAAATTCCACACCATTTTTGGGCACCAGAGTGACAGAATTTCAACAAAAACAATTTGGATATTTTTTAACAATCCCTATCTCCACACCCACACATCCAAACAGAATGAAACTCGCCACATCAAGAGATCTTTGGTCCCTGCTGGTACATGCACAATTTCATGCGAATCGCATGAATGGTTGTGAAGTTATGAAAGTGCAAAGTTTTGAGTTTAACGTAGAAGTGAAGGCTGAACCCTAACTATAAGGGCGCGATTGTACCCCTGTAATATCTGTATTTATACAAGAGGGGTGACTGGATACCGCGTTACGTAAACGCAGGTATCCTCACCACTGTGTTGAGAATTGAGCTGCTGTGTGGTTAAATGAGCTACTGTGTAGATAAATGACATTTCTAGGGACGTGGATATGTTCAATCCACACTGTCTGGCAGGTTCCTTGCCGCTTTAAATCTTGCCGGAAGGTCTTCAAGCTGGCTCCTCCCACCTACCCGGATGGTAAAACCCTCGGCTCCTCCCATGATGTCAGATCTTCCTTACTGCTTGGAAGCTCAGGTTCCCTCCTTAGCACTCTGCGTTTTAGGCCTGGATCCTAATCCTTCGGAAGTTCCGAAAATTATTTCAAAATTCTGTAGACTTACGACTTCATCTTCCCTCGCGGCTGCGATGGATAAATCCACTCCCAGCTTCCGTCGGTGCCCTTGCAGGAAGAAAATATCCCGGACCGACCAGCACTCCACGCGCGTCTATTGCCTGGGTCTTGCACACGATCCGCAGGCCTGCGATCTCTGCAAATCCTTCATGGCTTTGGTTCTGGAAGACTGCGCTGCTCGACTCCAACTGGGGTGCCCTGATAAACGGTACCCGCTGGTGAAGTCGAAGGAGGCCCATTGGGTGCTGTCCCCGGCTGCGGGCTCCACAGAGCAGCTGGAGCAGTTGATCGCCCTCGAGGAGGAGGCAGCCCAGGCCGCGTCGTCTTCCTCCTCGGCCTCGGCATTTATCCTGCTCTCCTTGGGATCCTCCTGCACTGCTTCTTTCAAGGAGCTTTGTCAGTCCCTCTCCACCAAGAGAGAAGGACTCTCGAGTAGGTCGAAGAAAAAGGAACCGAAAGGTAAGTACCACAGTCGGCGTTCATGGGAGCAGGAGAGATCCCCTTCCCCGGACTGTCTACTCTCTACTTTGGTCGAGGTTGTAGCTAAGGCCTCTGTCTTCACGGTGTCCCCATCAGGTCAGCCAGCCGAGACACCCGTCGAAGCGGTCAAGATTTTTCTTGACCCGTTGAATGGGTTGTCGACTGGAGATGCCGATAACCCTTCTTCACCGTTTCCCCCGGTGGTTACCGAGGACTTGCCCATGCCTCCTGTGCCGAAGTCCCCGGTCGAGGACCCTGAACCGAAGGATGAGCGGGT
Organism: Neoceratodus forsteri; assembly: GCA_016271365.2. NCBI lineage: Eukaryota > Metazoa > Chordata > Ceratodontiformes > Ceratodontidae > Neoceratodus > Neoceratodus forsteri. The sequence continues at coordinate 50,687,573 of CM028136.1, read as the reverse complement.
TTCCCCGGCCCCCCTCTTCAACCCACCATCAGCGACCCCGAAGGTCTTGGTCCTCTTCCGTGTCGGGTAAGTCCCACTGACATAGGCGGTCTTGGTCCCGGCACCACGGAAAGCAGCATCGCCGCTCGTCCTCATCGTCCTTTTCGGAGGATAGGCTCCGACGCAAGTTGCGTTGGCGCTATGAGGACATGATGTGGCAGCAACTCTTGTTAGCTGGTAATAAACCAACTCCATCGCCTTCTCCGGCCATTAATTGGTTGTCGCCCGAATGACCAAAGCAACCCCTCGTTGTAGTCAAGGAACCGACCCTGGTACCGGTTGCTCGGCCAAAACCGGCTGCTCCACCCATTATGGTGGAGCCGCCACCACCTCAACCTAAGACTGGGGCCCCGACCAAGGATTCTCGGTCAGCTCAGGGCTTGCCTCACAGGTTGTCTGTCACCCTCACTCCCGATCGGCCTCGGCATGTGGAGGGTGGCTCAGGCGGTTGGCAGCTGTTCGCGGACTCCTCAGAGTCCGACGACTCCTTGTACTCCAGGCCCCTTGACCTGGAATCTGCAGGGGTCAGTCAGTGGACGAGAGCCCATCCTCGTTCTAGGGAATCCTTTGGTTCATCTCAGAGTCCACTGGGATGCAGCTCGAACCCGTACAGAAACTGGCCAGATATCTGCCTCACAGAGATACTGGACCAAGGGGATTCCCCCACGGAGGCCTTACCTGTGGCTGAAGCCAATGTTGGCCCAGCCCTGGAGTTGTGGCAGCGGCCTGCATCCTGTCTTGTGCCTTTAGCCAGGATGGCTTGCAAGTACACAGTGCCCACCGGTTCCCTCTCCGGTTTTTTGGAGCACCCCTCTATGGAGGGGCTGGTGGCCGATAGTGTTTTCCGGTGTTCCTGGAACGCTTGGGACGTGGACAGACCACCCGACAAGGAGTCCAAAAAGCTGGACTACTCGGAGTGGAAGGTTTACGCTGCTTCCTCCATAGGTCTTCGACAGGCTAGCTCGGCTGTGCTGATGGCACACTTTTCACACGCCGTTATGGGTTCCCTGGATGAGGTGATTCCTCATCTCCCGGCTGACCTTCATACGACTGTTAAGCAGGTGCAGGATCAGGGAAGGGCGGTGGCCAAACAGCTCCAAACTGCTTTGGATATTGAAACATAGAATTTGACGGCAGATAAGGACCGCTTGGCCCACCCAGTCTGCCCAATTTCCTACCTAATGGATAAGCTGCAGATCCTAGTTAACCAGCAGCCTACTTCTTCCTACCCCAACCCCCTAGAATTGCCTTATGACTGTCCCATGCATGCTTGAGTTCCACCACTGTTTTTGACTCCACAACCTCCTTCGGAAGGCCGTTCCATGCATCCACAACCCTCTCTGTGGAAAAATACTTCCTTAAATTACCTCTGAGCCCCTCTCTATCTTCAAATTGTACCCCCTTGTTCTTGCACACCTCTTTTTTTGAAAGATGCTACCCTCTTGGACTTTGTTGATTCCCTTGAGGTACTTGAAAGTTTCTATCATGTCCCCCCTCTCCCTCCTTTCCTCAAGGCCATACATATTAAGCTCCTTAAGTCTCTCTTCATATGTCTTCCGGTGCAGACCCTGCACCATTTTAGTTGCCCTCCTCTGGACAGCTTCCATTCTCTCTATGTCTTTGCGGAGATTGGGTCTCCAGAACTGCACACAGTACTCCAGATTGGGGTCTCACCAGCTGTCTGTACAGAGGGATAATAACTTCCTGTTTTCTACTGGTGATGCCCTCCCTATGCATCCCAGTATCCCCCCAGCCCTCCTTCCTGCCCTCTCACATTGCTTGCCCACCTTTAGGTCATCTGATATGACTACCCCAGGTCCCTTTCCATTTTGTTGTTGTTAGTATCTCACCCCCATTGTGTACTCTTCCCTGGGTTTTGTTTCCCAGGTGCATTACCTTGCACTTTTTAGCATTGAATCTAAGCTGCACACATTTGACCATTCCTCTAACCTTGCCAAGTCCCTTCTCATCCTTTCCACCCACCTTGTGCATCAACTCTGTTGCAGATCTTAGTGTCATCTGCAAAGAGACATACTTTCCTTCCAGTCCCTCTGCTATGTTGCTTATAAAGACATTGAAGAGGACCGGTCCTAATACTGAACCCTCGGTACCCCACTAGTAACCCCCTTTCTTCAGTGGACTCCATTTACTATTACTCTCTGTGTCCTATTCTCCAGCCAATTCTTTACCCAGGCTGTCATCTTGGGACCCACTCCCAGGCTGGCTAACTTGTATATTAAACTTTGTGTGGGACTGTGTCAAATGCCTTGCTAAAGTCTAGGTAGGCCATGTCCACAGCCCTTCCCTGATCTACTACTTTGGTCACCCAGTCAAAGAAATCTATCAGATTTGTCTGGCATGACCTTCCGCTGTGAATCCATGCTGCCTTGGGTCCTGTGCCCTCTGGCCTCTAGATACTCGACAGTTCTTTCCTTCGAAGTGATTCCATCATTTTCCCTACCACTGAGGTTAAACTAACAGGTCTGTAGTTTCCTGCTTCTGCCTTGCTCCCACTTTTTGTGAAAGGAATCACATCTGCCTCCTCCAGTCCTCGGGTACCACCCATCCTCCCATGATTTGTTAAAGAGAGTAGTCAGTGGTGTCACTAATTCTACCTTAGTTCTTTTAGAATTCTGGGATGAATCCTATTAGGCCCCATTGCTTTGTCCACCTTCAGTTTTAAGAGTTCTTTTCAGAACCCTTTCTTCTATAAATGGGCTGGTATCAACTTCTGTATCCAGAGTGTTTCTGCTGTTTGTTTTAGGTACCTCCCCCTCTTCCTTTGTAAATACTGAGCAAAAATATTTGTTTAGTATCTCTGCCTTTTCACAGTCTCCCTCTGCCCACCCTCCTTCCCATTTATTAAGCCTCACTATCCCTCCCTTGGTCTTCCTTCGCTCCCTGATGTACCTATAAAAGGTTTTATCCCCCTTCTTAACTGAGTTGGCTATCTTTTCTTCGGTTTGGGTCTTTGCTGTTCTGACTGCCTTCCCAGCTTCCTTTTGCTTTAACTGATACAGTTCTCTGTCCTACTCCTTCTGTGATTTCTTGTACTTCTGAATACTTTCTTTTCTCTTGAACCTTCACTGCCACTTCCTTTGAGAACCATAGTGGTTTCTTACATCGCTTCATTTGTTTATTTGCTTCACACAAAGGCTTGTTACCTCTGTGATGGCAGTTTTATTATTCCCCATTGTTCTTCCACCCTCCTTCCTGCCCATTTGCTAGTGCATTCCTTGAGCACGCACCCATTTTGTGAAAGTCAGCCTCCTAAAGTCCAGTACTTTTGCCTTTGTATGGCTTGACTCTATTGCTGCGTTTATTGTGAACCATACTGTCCGATGGTCACTAGTTCGCGATGGCTACCCACTCTACATCTGTGATCCTCCCTTCATCTCCATTTGAGAGAACCAGGTCTAAGATTGCTCCTTCTCGAGTGGGCTCCAATACTAGTTGTCTAAGGCATGCCCTGTAGGGCATCTAGAATAACCCCACTCTTAAGTGGCTGCTGCAGCTGCACTCCAGTTAACATCTGGCATATTCAGATCACCCATCAGCAATATCTCCCCTTTTTCGCCATTCTAAGTATACTTTCTATCATTTCCTTGTCCATTTCCTCCCCCTGAGAAGGGGGTCTGTATACAACCCCTGTGTGGATTGTGGTGCCATTGCCGGTCTCCAAATTTATCCACAGTGCTTCTTCTCCCTGTTTACCCTTTTGTTCTGTTGCTTTGATTCCTTCCCTTATGTAAAGAGCTACTACTCCTCCTCTTTACCCTCCCTGTCCCTCTTGTAGATAGTGTATCCTGGTATGTTTACGTCCCAGTCATGGTTTTGTGTGTACCATGTTTCTGTGACTGCCACGATATCCAGATGTTCCTCCTCCATCAAGGCCACTAATTCAGGAAGCTTGTTACCCAGACTACGGGCATTGGTACTCATTGCTCTCCATTTTTTGATGGCTTTACCTTCTGTTGCAGCATCCCCCACTGACCTTTTTACCTCGGTCTTTTTCTCATTTAGTACCCTGTTTTGTAGGGAGAGGCTGGGATTTTCCTGCTGCTTATCAGTGGACACAAACCCCGGGTTTGGAGGAGGATCCAGCTATTGGAGACTCTTGTGCCAGGTCAATAGTGGCCGCAGTAGCCATGCGCCGCAGAGCTTGGCTGCGGATCTCCATCTTCACGGTGGATACTCAGCACAAGCTGGCAGACGTTCCCTTCCTGGGCACCGACTTGTTCGGGCCGGGGGTGGAAAGCCATCTTCAGAGAATCGAAGTCCAATGCCACCTTGGACTCTGTCACGTCTGCTCAGAAGGACAAAGGCCACCAGCAGCAGCGTAAGCCCTTTCGCCCTTCTGCCCCAGTGGCACGTCTGGCCCAGCAGCACCAACAGGGCCAGCAGGCTCACACTTGGCGCCCTAAGGCCAAGTCTGCCATGTCCTCTAGTAGGAAGCCTGGAGGGAAAGGTCCAGGCAGCCCCTTGGCCGGCCCTTCCTCCAAGTCTGCCCAGTGCGGGTTGAGGGTGTCGCCTCAACCTCGCTCACTCCTCCCAGGTTTCCTGGGGATGGCCTCACCCATTCCGCCCCGCCGCTATCACCACGGACCAGTGGGTGTTGGAAGTGGCTGGCAGGGGTCTGCCTCTGAATTTGAGCAGTCCCTCCCACGGGGGCTATGGGTTACGCAGCTCTCTGTCGGCTCGTCGACACGACATTACCTCTTTTCTGGAGGAGCAGAGCACCAGCGAGGTGGCAGATCCTCCTCCAAACCTGGGGTTTGTGTCCAAGTACTTCCTGGTCCCAAAGCAGACGGGGCTGGTGCCCCATTCTCAATCAGCATGACCTGAACAAGTTCCTAAGGCTGCGCACCTTCAGGATGGTAACTCTGGCTCAGATCATTCCATCCTTGGAACCAGGTGTGTGGTTTTGCTCTCTGGATCTCCAGGACGTGTTTTTTCACATCCCAATCCATCCGTCTCATCAGTGATTCCTCCGCTTCAGAGCAGAGGGATCACTTTACGAGTTCCGGGCCATGCCCTTTGGCCTTTCTCCAGCTCCCAGGGTCTTGACCAAATGCATGGCAGTGGTGACAGCATTCCTGCGGTGCTGAGGGGTCCGGGAGTACTCTTACCTTGACGACTGGCTGATTGCAGACCCCTCCAGGTTGGAGGTGGTGTGGTCCAGGGATCTGGCCCTCCAGGTCTGCTCTCAGATTTGCCTCCTGATCAACGAGGCCAAATCAGAACTCGTGCCAACGCAGGTGATTCAGTTCATCGGGGCAGAGCTCGACTCTCTTCGAGCCAGAGCCCAGCTCCCGGCGGACAGGGCCGAGGTCCTTTCCTCCTTTGCCCAATCATCTCTGGTTGGGCAATTGTGCCCTGCCTGGGACATCCTGCACCTTCTGGGCCTCATGGCGACCTGCACCAGTATGGTCCGTTGGACCCGCTGGCATATGCGCCCCCTGCAATGGTCACAGCGCTCTGGTCCTTTGGACCAGCTGGTGACCGTGACCCAGAAGATGTGGGATGGCCTGCAGTGGTGGCTCGTCCCAGCTCATCTGCAGGAGGGTATCCAGTTTGTCCGCCCCGAGCCTCTGGTCACTCTTATGACCGCCTCTCTGATGGGTTGGGGTGCCCATCTGGGGGATCTACGGGCCCATGGCCTAGCGTCTCTTCAGGAGTCTCGATGCCATATCAACCTGCTGGAGCTTCGAGTGGTTCGACTAGCCCTCACCACCTTCGCTCTGATTGTGCGGGGTCATGTGGTTCAGGTCCAGATGGACAACACCATAACCATGTACTATTTTAACCGTCAGGGTGGGACGCACTCCTTGCCTCTGTGCAAGGAAGCTCTCCGGCATTTGGTCTCTCTTGATCAGCCGGGAGGTGGATCTCCTAGCCATCCATGTGGCAGGAGCCTCCAACAGTCTGGCTGATCCACTCAGCCGGAGAGGCGCTGCATCTCACGAGTGGTCTCTCCTGCCGGAAGTAGTGCAAGACCTGTTCTCCCATTGAGGCACCCCTCAGGTGGACCTAGTCGCCTCCAAGGAGAATGCGAAGCTGAGGCTTTCACGCTCGCGCCCCCCCCGCCTCAGCCGGGCTCGCTGCAGGGGGATGCCTTCTCGAGTCTGTGGACCCTGGGCCTCTCTTTATGCCTTCCCTCCATTTCCCTTGATCCACAAGGTGCTTCTCAAGGTGAAGAGGGAAAAGGTGCAGGTGATTCTGTTAGCCCCAGACTGGCCCTCGTCAGTTCTGGTACCCAGATCTCCTCAGCCTCAGCTCCAGGCTCCCGAGGCAGCTTCCAGCCTGCCTGGACCTGATCTCAGTCGACAAGGGGAAGGTTCTCCACCCGGAACTTCAATCCCTACACCTGACGGCCTGGTTTCTGAGCGGCTAGAGTTCCAGACCTTGGGTCTTTCCCACGAGGTCCTCAACGTCGTTGAGGCGTCCCATAAGGAGTTGACCAGAAAATGCTACGCCTTCAGATGGAAGAGATTCTCCATTTGGTGTCAGGACAAGGGGTTGGACCCCTCTTCCTGTGCATTGGCTAGTATTTTGGACTGCCTGTGGTCCCTTTCTCAGCTAGGGCTTCGGTCGACAACCCTTAAGGTGCACCTAGCAGTCATCTCTGCTTACCGGGCGTGGGCCGGCAAGCAGTCGGTGGCACAGGAGAAGGTGGTCGGGCACTTTTTCAAAAGCCTAGACCACATATCCCCTCCGTTGCGAGAACCTCCACCTCCGTGGGATCTACTGCTGGTATTGGCTAAGCTTATGGGCAAGCCATTCGAACCGATGCACAGGTGTGACATCTCTCACCTGTCATGGAAGACCGCCTTCTTGGTGGCTGTTACATCAGCCAGAAGGATGGGAGAGCTCCAGGCACTTTCCATAGAGTCTCCTACCTGGTCTTCCACAGGGACATGGTTGTCCTTGCCCCACTCGAAATTCCTTCGAAGGTGGTGTCGGAGTTTCACCAACCAGATGTTGACTCTGCCGGTATTCTACCCCAGTCACACCTCGGAGGCCGACTATAGGCTCCATTCTTTGGACCCTAGAAGGGCGCTCGCTTATTATAAGGAGCGGACGGCTGAAGTTCAGGGAGAGGTTCGCCAGCTGTTTGTTACCTACACTGAAGCTGCACCTGGCAGACCTGCTGCCAAGCAGACGATAAGCAGGTGGGTCACCTCCTGCATAGAGCTCTACTATAGGTTTGCGGGCATGGAGCCTCCCAACGGGATAAGTGCTCATTCTACCCACCATACCACTGCTTCGGTGGCTCCATCTAGGGACTACCCTATCCAGGAAATCTGCAGGGCTGCTACCTGGAAGTCGGCACACACCTTTATTTGCCATTACCACATTGAACTTGAGTCATGCCTGGATGCTGGTTTTGGGACCTTGGTTCTCCAGTCCTTATTTCCCAAGTAGGGGGTGTGCGCCTTGCCTCCCTCTTCCCGGAGAACTGCTAGCAGTCTGCCAGACAGTGTGGATTGAACAACATATCCACGTCCCTAGAAATACAGGTTACTCACTTGTGACAGGAGTTCTAGGAGTGGTATATGTTGTTCATCCACACGACCCACCCGACCTCCCTGGCTTCACGCAAGCTGGGTTCCAGCGGGCTAGATCTGGTGTCATGGGGCGGAGCCGAGGGCTTTACCACCCGGGTGGGCGGGAGGAGCCAGCTTGAAGACCTTCCGGTAAGATTTAAAATGGCAAGGAACCTGCCAGACAGTGTGGATGAACAACATATACCACTCCCAGAACTCCTGTTACAGGTAAGTAACCTGTATTTATCCACACAGTAGCTACGTCATCGCCTCTGCTCCGCTCCCCAGACAATGTGAGCCATACCTCACTCCACCTGCCTGTCTACCCCACCATAACATACCTTGGTGACTGTCCCTCGGAAACAGTCTAACACATCTCCGAAATCCCCACACTGCCATAGACATCCACACCACCAGAAAAATGACAGTCCCACCACAAAAAGAAACACCGTGTCACTGCCACAAGACAACAAACAAGCTGTCATACTACAAGAACTCTACCATCCTCCCACATGCACTGCACAGCTAATCAGACACCGCAAGCAACCCTCACAACAGAACCACGAACCGGTGAGAGACCCAAACAAAAACGACAGAAGGGAAAGTCCAGGCAACAAAGAGAACACAGCAACAAACTGTAATTTACCAAAAACACAGAAAACAAACATAAAACACAGGATCCTATTCTGAATATGTGTTGGACTGACCTCAGGAACCATCATGCGTGGCTCCGCTACGCCACTCGTGAGGTTACCCAAGGTTAGTGTCCACGAGTGCATATACACAGTATATTCCACCACAGCCCAACACATATCCCCTATGTATATTTGCTCTCTTATCATTGCACTTTGTTTCAAGAGCAGCTGACACCATTCTTCCTTCAGGTCTGGCAACTCATGGCAGTGAGTTGCCTGCCTGAGGACCTAAGCCACCTGTATTGTGAATTTTTTAGTTAATCATTAATCATATATTAACTTTACTAGTAATCCTGCTTCCATATTGCTGAAAGATATGCAGCACCTTCCGCAGTCACACCCTTAAAAACTGCATTTTGATAACTCTAAGTGGGGAATTGGCTGCAGGGCTACTAATAACTATATCTAGTAATCAGACGTGTGACACCCTGTAAATGGATATGTTTAATTTGTAGGTACAGTACTTACACATGTTAAGGAGGGGGTAAATAAATGTCATACTGCCCCCCACCCATTAACATGTGTAAGTACCTACTAAGTAAACTGTAATCATTTCCAGGTCACCACTCCCCTTGACTACTATATATACCTATTAGTAACCCTGCAGCCCGTTCCCTACATAACGTCATCAAAATGCTGTTTTTAGGGGCATAGCTGCAGCAGGTGCTAAGCGGCTTTTGACAGTATGGAAGCGGGATTGCTAGCAAAGTTAATTAATTATCTGTTAATTGACTAACAAATTTGTAATGGGGCGGTTTAGGTCCACTGGTCAGGCATCACCTGCCATGAGTTGCTTGACTATAGGTGTCAGTAGCTCTTTAACTTTTATTGTACTTGACTTCCCCTCCTCCTGCACATATCTGGAAATGAGCTGTTATCAGCTCAGTATGTCTTTACTGGTGAAACTTCTAAAATAAATATGCATTTATTTTATTTTATGTATCTCTTAGCATTTGTAAACTCCAGAATTGCCTTATTTAGGTACAGTACCTAGTTTCCATGAGGTTCTGGTGGTGTGGGGGATGTCTCAGCAGTTGGGTAAAACAGTTGCAATAACTTCATCTGTGACTCAAGATTACACAATCATATAAAATACAAGTGTCGGTATATATTAAATAAATGAAATATACATGTAGAGAAGCAATTTCCAGAGCCCTGTATACATCTGTCCTTCTAGCAGTGGGGGTTAAATGTTCCATGCCAGGGTCCTAAGCAGGAGACGTAATTGGGGGGAGAGAGAAGGGTGGGCGGGGTAAGGAGCTCTATAAGTGTTTTGTTTGCTGTAACTTTTTACTATAGGGCATAAATAAAAAATGTAAGGCTAGACAGTTGTGGTAATCTGTTTATTGCTCTACTTTAGTTGTGCCCTCTATCCTTGTTTGTCATGCTCTGGTTGGAGCTTGGTGGGTACATAAGCATGTGCAGGAGAAAGCCGAGTGTGCGGTCCAGAATGTGTAATTTCTCAGTATTTCTTTGTGTAGCTGTAAATAAAGAATACATTTAAAAAGAAGAATGTACATGTTGCTGGGCCGCCAGCCTAGTAGAATGTGCGTCTACCATCTATGTAAGGAGCCAAGGTTCAGGCCTGCAGTTCAGGATTTCTGGTTGGGCAGGGGGAGGCTTAGCAGAGATCCCATGTAATTAAGGCAAACGCTGCTAAGTGACTGCCTCCTGGTGGCCTGGGATGTAAAGTTTTGTAGGGCAGTTATGCACCTCTATTGGAGCTCCACCCCCTCTGTATCAGGTGGTGATTGCCATTGGATGCGGAGGTGTCCCAGGCCCTGTCTCTGAAGCTTGACATCATGCATAGGACATCAGATGATGTCATGCTTGGAGAAACAGCCTAGTTGCTGAGCTCTGTCTGGGCCTAGTAAGGAAAAGCCTCCTAAATTATAGCAGTTTTTCATCAAAAGCCTAATTTTAGTAACAGAGAGGTTGTTGAATGCCGCAGTGCAAAGGAACCAGATGATTCAAACAACATGAAGTCTTTCTGTATTCAGACATAATGCAGTTAGCCCCAGCAGTTGAACTGCCCCGGAGAGGAAGGAGTTAACTCTATGCAGAAGCATAGAACGTTGAGCTCGAGCTCGGTTTTCAAACCTCTGTTTGTGGTACTTCCCAGTGTAACAGTCAGATTCTTTACTCCGCCTAACAGTGAAGTCGCTCCGGAGATTTCCTCTGCTCGGTTCGGTAAAAGTAGAAGCGTTCGGTTTAAACCGTAAATTTATTTGTTATTTTCGGATTTCGAGCCTCTGACTACGGTACAGGTAGTGTGTAGATAGGTAGTGACTGTGTTTTATTTTGTGAAAAAGTTGGAAATTGTTCTTTTCCTTGGTTTCTTTCCGGTCGGTCCGGTTTGGAACCGACCTTGTTCATTCTGTTTAATTTTACTTCTGGGATTAGAGTGGTGTTCCGGTACCGATCGTTTTCAAAAGAACCGGACCTTTTGCTGGTTCTTTTAAAAAGCCCGTGACACGGTTTGTAACCGATCGGTTATTGTATTACCTGGCTTGAAAGCTGCAATAGGGTAATTTGTTAGGTTGGTCATGTCTGAGAAACCCAAGAAGAAAACCAGTCCCACTGGGTTTCAACACTGTACTGAGTGTGGGGAGGCCTTTGCAAAGGCTGACCCCCACCTCATCTGTGTTTATTGTCTGGGGTTTGACCACCTCAAGTCAGACTGCCAAATCTGTAAAAACATTCCTAAATCCACTCTAGACAAAAGACTGAATAGGCTGAAGGAAAGGGAGGCTGAGAAGTCTGTAGATCCGGATGGCCAGCCCGGTTCGGTTGCAGCCGAACTTGAGGAGGTGCCTACTGACCTAGGCGATACCTCCTCGGACAAAAGGAGAGTCGACCCCGAGGGGTCGGTTCTTTCAAAAAAGTGTAAGTCTGCCGGTTCAGATCCTGTATCGCACTCTCCAATCACGGACGAATAGCCAAAGCGATTAGCATTGTTCAGTCGCTTAGATCAAGTTCCGGGTCTGAATCAAAAGCCGCCGGTTAGGCGGTCAGTTCGGTCGGATCCGTCTCCTCCGGATTATGATCGAGATGCTTATTATGAGGAGTGGGAGGGAGACGAAGACTATGCCGGTGATGATGGTGATGATGATGATGGGGGTCTGGATGTGTCCATTGAACCGGACATCTCCCCAGACAGGCCCTCAGGTGTCTCTCTTCCCAGGCTCTCTGAGTCCCCTTCACATTTTATGTTATACAAAAAGGTGTCAGAAACCCTGCAGCTTCCCTTGGTTGAAGCCACAGGGGAGGATGAAGAGCCTGATTTTGTGGAAATGATGGACATCCCAGAGTCCAAAAGGCTGTCTATCCCTCTTCATAAATCCTTGGGGAAACAGACACACAAAAGTTTACAAACTCCTAATTCAGTACCTCCTGTGGATAAGAGAATGGACAGGAGGTATTTGTTATCAGACTCAGCTGCGGAGTTCCTCTATAGTCATTGCAGCCATGTTGGGGTAGTGCAGGCTGCAGCTTGTGACAGGGCTAACATTCCTCTGGCTTCACACACCCTGGATAAGGACTCCAGGAAAGTGGATGCCATGGCCAAATAACAGTATTTGGCATCCTCTTTGGGACTCAGGCAGGCTACTTATATGGCCTACACAGCCAGGTACCAGAAATCCAGATGGGATACGGTTCTGGAACTGGCTAAACAGGCCTCTCCACAGCTAGCCAAGAAGCTGGAGGAGGTGGCTGCTGATGGAATTGAGGCATCCAAAATGCAATTGCATGCTGCTGTGAAACCCACACGAGAGGGAGCAATCTTAGACCTGGTTCTCTCAAATGGAGATGGAGAGAGGATCACAGATGTAGAAGTGGGTAGCCATCTGGGAACTAGCGACCATCGAACAGTATGGTTCACAATAAACACAGCTGTAGAGTCAAGCCATACAAAGGCAAAAGTACTGGACTTTAGGAGGGCTGACTTTGCCAAAATGGGTGAGTGCCTAAGGAATGCACTAGCAAATGGGCAGGAAGGAGGGTGGAAGAACAATGGGAATAATAAAACTGCCATCACAGAGGTAACAAGCCTTGTGTGAAGCAAATAAACAAACGATGTAAGAAACCACTATGGTTCTCAAAGGAGGTGGCAGTGAAGGTTCAAGAGAAAAAGAAAGCATTCAGGAAGTACAAGGACTCACAGAAGGAGCAGGACAGAGAATTGTATCAGTTAAAACAAAAGGAAGCTGGGAAGGCAGTCAGAACAGCAAAGGCCCAAACCGAGGAAAAGATAGCCAACTCAGTTAAGAAGGGGGATAAAACCTTTTATAGGTACATCAGGGAGCGTTGGAAGACCAAGGAGGGATAGTGAGGCTTAATAAAGGGAGGGAGGGTGGGCAGAGGGTGACTGTGAAAAGGCAGAGATACTAAACAAATATTTTTGCTCAGTATTTACAAAGGAAGAGGGGGAGGTACCTAAACCAAACAATAGAAACACTCTTGTTACAGAAGTTGATACCAACCCATTTATAGAAGAAAGGGTTCTGAAAGAACTCTTAAAACTAAAAGTGGACAAAGCAATGGGGCCTGATGGGATTCATCCCAGAATTCTGAAAGAACTAAGGGTAGAACTAGTGACACCACTGACTACCCTCTTTAACAAATCATGGGAGGATGGGGTGGTACCCGAGGACTGGAGGAGGGCAGATGTGATTCCCCTTCACAAAAGTCGGAGCAAGGCAGAAGCAGGAAACTACAGACCTGTTAGTTTAACCTCAGTGATAGGGAAAATGATGGAATCACTCTGAAGGAAAGAACTGGTCGAGCACGAGGCCAGAGGGGCACAGACCCAAGGCATGGATTCAGAGCGGAAGGTCATGCCAGACGAATCTAATAGATTTCTTTGACTGGGTGACCAAAGTAGTAGATCAGGAGGGTCTGTGAACATGGCCTACCTAGACTTTAGCAAGGCATTTGATACAGTCCCACACAAAAGATAAACATACAAGTTAGCCAGCCGGGAGTGGGTCCCAAGATGATAGCCTAGGTAAAAATTGGCTGGAGAATAGGACACAGATGGTAATAGTAAATAAGTCCACTCTGAAGATAGGGGGGTTACTAGTGGGGTACCGCAGGGTTCAGTATTAGGACCGGTCCTCTTCAATGTCTTTATAAGTGACATTGCAGAGGAACTGGAAGGAAAAGTATGCCTCTTTGCAGATGACACTAAGATCTGCAACAGAGTTGATGCACAAGGTGGGGTGGAAAGGATGAGAAGGGACTTGGCAAGGTTAGCGGAATGGTTAAATGTATGGCAGCTTAGATTCAGTGCTAAGAAGTGCAAGGTAACCACCTGGGAAACAAAACCCAGGGAAGAGTACACAATGGGGGTGAGATACTAACAACAACAAAAATGGAAAGGGACCTGGGGTAGTCATATCAGATGACCTAAAGGTGGGCAAGCAATGAGAGGGCAGCAAGGAGGGTTGGGGATACTGGGATGCATAGGGAGAGGCATCACCAGTAGAAAACAGGAAGTTCTTATCCCTCTGTACAGACAGCTGGTGAGACCCCATCTGAGTATTGTGTGCAGTTCTGGAGACCCAATCTCAGAAAGACATAGACAGGATGGAAACTATCCAGAGGAGGGCAACTAAAATGGTGCAGGGTCTGCACCGGAAGACATATGAAGAGAGACTTAAGGAGCATAATATGTATAGCCTCGAGGAAAGGAGGGACAGGGGGGACATGATAGAAACTTTCAAGTACCTCATGGGAATCAACAAAGTCCAAGAGGGTAGCATCTTTCAGAAAGAGGTGTGCAAGAACAAGGGGGCACAATTTAAAGATAGAGGGTGGGTGGCTCAGAGGTAGTGTAAGGAAGTATTTTTCACAGAGAGGGTTGTGGATGCATGGAACAATGGCGGAATTTAAGCATGCATGGGACAGTCATAAGGCAATTCTAGGGGTGGGGGTAGGAAAACATAGGCTGCCGGTTATCTAGGATCTGCAGCTTATCCATTAGGTAGGAAGTGGGCAGACTGGGTGGGCCAAGTGGTCCTTATCTTCATCCTCGAGATTGAACGGGCCCATCGTACACTGTAACCCAAGCCAACTGCAGGTGACGGACTCTGAGCAATCCTAGTAAGAATGCTCCATTTCCAGGAAAAAGTGACTGTTCTCCCTACTGCGTGGAGGCAAACAGAAGTAAAATATCAAGAACACAGGTTCTATTTTGAAATTTATCTGCCAGCTGTCAGTGCCTGTTGAAAAGCATATGTACCAACATTTGCAGAGACCCCAGGCCTTTAAATCTGCCGAGGAAGCTGGTGCTGAACTGCAAAAGAGTAGAAGGGATAGTCCAACACTCTACCCCAGCCGCCATTCTGGCGACTGAACTGGCCCAGCATCTGTCGACCCAAGCGGGACAAAGAGAGCAGCATCACCAACAAGGAGTAGAGGCTATCAATCAAATTGTCAGAGGCCTCAAGCAGCAGCAGACCCGACCCTCTACCCCTTCAGACCTAACGCCCACACAGAGCACTTGAAAAACCAACAGGTATGCAGTTTGCCCTGTTGGATTGCTCCTCGGTATGATGCCCCGAGTTCCCTTCCCATAATGGATTAGTGCATAAATAAGCCTTCTCCCCACCCTCCTTCCCCAACCCTACAGCCACTTTACTTATGATATGATGAGTCCTGGTGCTGGAGGGGTCAGCAGATGTAGCCAGACCAGCCGATAATTAGAAGCATAACTAGCAAAGCTGACAGTTGGAGGCCTGCCCAGTGGCACTGAGGGTTGAGGTGCTGGATGACACATCTATTATTATGCCGGCGACCCAGGTTCGGGAGCGAGCTCGGGGGTCAGCAGGGGCAGATTAAGGATTGAGTGCCCGGCGGGGTGGGTGCTCTCCTCCCTGGGGGGAGGGTTGGGGATTGCCTGGCGTGCCAGTGGCTCCTGGTGGAGACCGGGGGGCATTGCAGCACGTAGGGCAGCATGAAATCAGTGTGGCTAACGCAAGGCAGGCCGTTGCATCAGGGTGTGCGCCATGCACGGGGGCATCAGAACCGTGAAAACGCGGTCCACGGAGTAGACTATGTCACCTTCCCCAATGTCCACATCCAGGTCCACTCTGCCTGGACTTCCAGATTCCTCCACCCAGGCTCTTACTTATATGTCTGAGTCTGTCTGTAAAGTGTGCCCAAGAGAAGAGGGGTTAAGCTGGGGGTGCCGACTGTAGGATGAGAGGGAGGAGAGAGGAGACTCAGGTAGGAGGACTTCAGGTTGGACAGGAACGGGCAGGATGCTCATGAGAGGTCCCGTGGACCGTGGCCAGGAGGGAAAAATAGTTGGGAGGGGGGGAAGAGTTGACAGTTGGGAGTGGAGCTTCTGAGAGTTTGTGTGCCCCTTGGTGGGAGGGAGCACATTTTATGCCATGCCTTCCTAACAAAGCCTATCTAAATATCAGCTGAGTGGTTCAAGAGAAAAATCTGAGAAATAGAAACATAGAAGTTGACGGCAGAAGGAGACCACTAGTTCCATCTAGTCTGCCCATTTGTTTTAGACCTATTTTGACACTCTAGTTGCCCTTTGTAGTCAGGGCTTCCTTGTGTCTATCCTATGCATTCTTGAATTCTCTCCCCCCACAGTGTTGACCCCACAACCTCTTGTGGCAGGCTGTTCCAGGCTTCCACCACTCTTTCTGTGAAGAAAAACTTCGTCCTCTTGGCAGAGAACCGCTGCCCTTGCAGCCTGAAGTCATGTCCTCTGGTCCTGGATCCCTTCCTGAACTACTTCTGGACCAGCCCCAGTGTGGTCAAGGTTCTTTACCAGCCTTCTGTGTGGAACAGAGTCGAAGGCCTTACTAAATGCATGGGCTAGAGAGACTACTTAAATAATGGCTCATAAATTGTTAAATTGCTCACCTGCCTCGAGTCGCTACGACAGTCACAGAGTGCAGAGACCCTACGAGGAGCTGAGATGAAAAAGGAACACTTGATGGCATGGTGGCTGCGTAGAGTACGGGTGTGGTGGCAGCTGAGGCTGGGCCTGATTCTCAGCACAAAGAGGTACGTTAATTCCTGCCAGGACTCACTGTTCAAAAAATTAGATCAGTGCCTGCAGGGTTGGGAACTGCTACGAAGCAGTGTGTGTGTATGTGTCTTTTGAGGGGACTCTAGTTTATTACAGGGTACCCGGGGTGTCGGTTGTGTTGGGGGAAGTGGCATGATCAGGGGTAAGCCTCAGGCCTTGAACTAACAGGCACATTATGGCAAATTTAGGCATTGTGTGCCCACCCACCTAGGACATGAGCAGGTCCATGAAGCGCTACACACTGGGTGATCTGTATTACTTTGGGAATTGTTTTGCAGACTTCTAGCACCATAGCAGTTTGTGTACAGAGTGAGTGTGGTATGGAGTAACGACACCAGTCTGCCCTAGTTTAATCAATGGGACAGTGGAACTACATTAAACGCTCTTTGGGACAGCACACTTAGTTGACCCACCCTGGAGGTCTCAGTATAAACTATTGAAAAACTGTCCCCAATAACTCACGTTTAGTAGTTCTGGTTATTTTGTAATATTTCACTCTGGCACAGCACAGAATTCAGTGAGCTATGCATACTTGATAGGGTACTGATGTGGGGGAGAACTGAATGCGGATTGGTGTGGGAGGCACCTTTACTCTGTTGGGGTAATTTACACAGGATGGGGGAGGGGGCAAGGCCCTCCGTTGTTGTAAAGCGTTGGGTTAGATGGGGTGTGGGTCTCCACAAATAGTAACAATGGACCTTGACCATACCTACCCCCTACTTACCAATGCAGGTAGGCCTAACGGTGGGCTGGGGATAGAAATTCACTTTTTGCTCCACCTCACCAAGGTGCATGTAGCAACAAAAGTTCCATGCACCATGGTCAGTTTACCTGTACTGTTAGACAAAAAAAAGTACCCGGGAACCGCCATTCTGTAATTTATAATTATTCTTTTTTTTTTTTTAAATAATTCTCTGTCACAGAGTCTCTCTCAAAATCCCCCTGGGGGGAGGGGTGAATCGGAAACCTCAACTCAGTTTGCTTGCTGCTGGGTCTGCTGCTTTAAGTCTCTTAATTGGTTCAGCTTACAGCAAATACAACAAAAATAAATCTGAATTTTATAATGTAAATGCAGGCTTGGATCGCCTGAGCGACACTGTCCCTGCCTGCCTTAAGGAATTGATATCAGTAGGAGGATGGAGTGCAGACTCTATAAACTCATTCAGAGAAGCTTCTCGCTACAGTTCTGATTACTTCTGCCACCAGCAACTGCGTAGTTCTCAAATGTGCACATGCCTATCTTAACGTTACTGAGCCACGAAGATGACAGTGACACACGTAGTGTGGTACAGTAACGTTCAGATAGCACTGGAGAAGCTAGTAGTCTGTCTTGTCACTGCCCTGCTTTGTGAACTCAGTCTCTGCCCCCCCCCCAAAGAAACCACGACATGGTTGGCACTGCCACTAGCTCCCCAGCTGGCAGTGACTGAAAGAAATCCATCCCAAGTACCTTCAGCACCAGTCACCGTTGTGGCCCGTGACCTGGAGATGTTGAGCCCACCTTCCTGAATGCCTTCTCTCCCGCCTTACTGAGCCCCTTCTGTCCTGCCTTTCATTCTCTTCACACTGCCGCCGCTGCCAGTTGTCTTTCGGAGTCAGGCTCCTTGGGCTGTCATCAGCAGCTAATGTGAGGCTGTGCTGATGTCGATGGGGGTACAAAAAAAAAAAAAAGTTTAAGCCTGCTGTCCTTCAGTTCCTCCTGAGCCTCTCGTGGTGCCTGTTATTACTGCGGCCAGAAAACCAAGTACCAAAGTACATGCACTACGGTGCATGCAGGAGAGAACATTACATGCATTAGCCTGTTCCTACTTGAAAATGGAACAGGCTGTGTATGTTAGTTTCGAGCCCTGGCTGGGTCATCACCCCCAGCCCCACTCCAGTTTATCAGCCCAGAAAGAAGGCTGTATTGACAAGTACTGACAGGTGCTCCCTTATCTCCACCCACTCCTCAACATAATAGCAGCCTGCTGCCACCTGCAATGGAACATAGCTGCTACCTACCCACTTTGTGGCTAACCTAGATCAGAATTCTGAGCCCAAGTGGGGCCATGACTCAGTCCAGCTACCTAGGGTTAGGCCCAGCCACCCTGGTCTTAATTAGACCCACTCCTTGGAAGCCAGAGTTTAATTACCTTTTATCAGCAAGGCATCCAGTTGGCACCCGCAGATATCTGTTTGGTAGAATGTTACGGTTAATTAATTGTTACCTTACTGTATGTACGGGGTGGGGGGGACTAGCTCCTCCTTTGTCTCTTTTGGAATTAGATATTTAAAAGTTGTTCTGTGAAAAGGTCAGCATGATTCTGATTGTATATAGGTGTGTCCTGGGGAGGGCAGAGGGGTTTGAGTTTTTATGGGGGGATGGGGGATGAGCCATTTTGTTAAAATGGCTCGGCTAAGTGTCCAACTAGTTTTGTTAAATGTGAGTGGACTCTCCATTTATGTAAAACATGCCAGAGTAATGTCCTACCTCAAATAAACAAAATCAGACCGTATATATTCACAGGAGACACATTTATCACAGCAAGAGCAGTTGAAAGTGGCCAAATTTGGTTTTGTGTCAGTGTTCTCCTTGTTTTGGGTGGGGGGCCATAAATGGGGCACAGACATTTTAATCCCTCACTATACCCCTTTCCAGGCTACCCATATTTGGGAGGACCCTGAGGGGTGACTCTTCATAGTTCAAGGACTCCCTAATTGATTGATTTATTTATTTATGTCTTTGGTAACCGGATAAGTGAGCTGATCTGAAGGACCATTTTCAGTCACGACCCGGGCCACAAGGTGGCAAATAACATGAGTCAAGAGCAGTACATACAGGAATACAGAATAAACATACCTCAACATGAGGTAATGAAACAGTATGTACAGTAATAGCTGGCAGACAAACAACTAAAGCAGAAAGTACAAAAAAAAAAAAGTAACCTTAGCAAGCCACTATCTCCCCCTCCCAGGAACCGATACGCCGGCGATCCGAGGTCTTCTTGACAGCTGACTAACAGCATCTTCCTCCTAGCAGGTGACTTTAATATTGCACCCAACTCCAGTTTGGACTCTTCTAACCCTACCCCACACCAACAACCAATGGCTTACAAGAGCTTTAAGCATTTATTACAAGCAACGTGCTAAGTGAATGCCTGGCGATATCTGCATCCCCGCTCTAGAAATTACACACATTACACAGACGTTCATGGTTCATGTTCTAGAACTGATCACTGCTGTGCTTAGGTAGAGCACTTAACACAATTGAGGGACTGTAGGCTGCGTGACATCTCTCTTTGGGACTATGCCCTGGTGTTCAGTAGCTAGGATTTGGGAGTGGAAAGATGCAACACTTTCTGGCACCTTAACTCATACTACCTGCGAACCCAGGAATTTAAGGAGTTACAAAACAATGTTGAGAAGACCCTTCAAAATAACACCTCGGAGGAGATCTCACTGGCTACCCCGTGGGATGCACTCAAAGCAGTCCTTTGTGGACAAATTATCCAGTATACTACAGCTCAAACCAAAAAAATGAAACAAACGAAGGCAGCTCTTGGCGGATATACTTAATTTCCTCCAGACAGCCCAATTTCCTCCAGATGGCCCACAAACAAGGGGGATACCTCAGTATTGCCACAGCTGAAACAAGTGCGGACAGACCTAGACGCCCACTGCCTGGAACAAACAAACTGCGCTTGCGTTTCTCAGGCAGACGTACTTATGAGGTGGTTGCCAGGGCCTCCCGCCTACTAGCCTACGAGCTCCGTAGGCAAAGGAAAAATGTGACAATCCCTACGATATCCACCCAACCTCGGGGGCCAGACTCTCCAAACTACATGAGATAAATGCATTTTGCACCTATTACCAAACCCTTTACACCCTGCAGCAGGTACCCTCTCAGGAAACCATGATGTCATTCCTAAATACACTTACCATACCTCGCCTCACTGATGGCCAAGGAACTTACCTTACAGTAGTGATAACCAGTGAGGAAATTGAGATGGCCATCAGCTGTTCAAAGACCCAAAAGGCCCTGGGACCCGATGGCTTAAGAGCAGAATTTCATAAAACTGCCTGAGAGCACCTCATTTCTCCCATGCTGTGGATGGTTAATGACATTCCACAAGGGGAGCTGCCTCCCCCATCTTGGTCGTACGCTGCCATATTGATAATCCCTAAGCGGGACAAAAACCCTTGAGTGTGTACCTCTTACAGACCAATTTCAGTACTCAACGTCGACTACAAGTACTATATGGGTACTTTGGCTCATATACTAGATTGGGTCCTTCAGTCTTTGATTGGTCCCTGCACTCTCGAGCCACAGCGGATAACACCAGACTAACCCTGCATCTCATCCATGCAGTGCAGAGTTGTAACCTGGAATTGGCCCAAGTCAGCCTTGATGCCAGAAAGGCATTCGACTGGTCTTCTGGCCATTACTGTACCAGGTTAAGGGGAGGTTGAGAGACCCGGTCACTTTAATCCAGTTATTACAGAGCATTTACGAATCTCCAAGGACATGCATCAAGGTGGAGGAGGGGGATTCACTGTTTTGGTTTGTCCCTCCATAGTGGAACCTGACAGGGCTTCCCCTTATCACTCCTCCTTTCCGCAATACGTATCGAGCTCTTGGCACAGGCAATTCGAGGGTCAGATTCAGTTTAGGGGTGAGACTGGGAGGAGAGGAATATCATGTGGCATTGTATGCCAGTGATGTCCTTCTGTACTTACAGGACCCGGACACCTCACTCCCAGTGCTGGCCTGCATTTTGGATGCATTTGATCAGGTTTTTGAATATAAATTCCATTCCACCAAACCGGAAACACTCGCGCTCCATTCACAGCCCATCCCCAGAGTTTAGACGGCAGTTCCCATTCTGTTGGAATACTAACAAAATTAAATATTTAGGAATATACCTATCCTGGACCCTGGCTCATGCTTTCCAAAACAGTTAACTTCCCTTCACTGTGCAATTGACACAAGAACTTGTGCACTGGAACACCCTGCCGCTCCTCCTCTCCATGTGGGTAGAAGTTACCTGAATGGTTGTGCTTCCATGACTGTTATACCTGTACCAGAATATGCCGATTCCTTTTCAGGCTACAGTTTTTCGCAAATGGAATAAAGAGATATCTCGGTCCCTTTGGGTGGGTTAAGTGCTGAGGATTAGCCTGTGAACTCTTGTCTACCCAAATCTAAAGGGTGGCTTTCGTTACAGAATCTAAAGCTTTACTACTGGGCAGCACATTTCCGCTACCTTACACTCAATGCCTCAAGGTCACATTGGCAAGAGATGGGGGGAGTTGTTGCTCCCAATCTCTGAGCTCACCAATGCCCTCTATCATGCTGGCTAGCAGGTTGGGGCTTTGCCAACAGCAAACCCCTGACTTAAACAAAAAGTACAAATTTGGCTCTCCATCTGTAAAGCAGTGCTCCTACTTCCCTTTATTTACTTATTATGCCCAACTTCCTGCCTGGAAGGCTCCAGCCACCATAGACCCCATCTCTAGAGAATGGGAGTGCTGCTTCCTCCAGTATATTCAACAGTTCGCACCAGGAAATACTTAAAACTCTTTCCAGAGAATTAAACTGAATATGGTCTCCGACAGACCGACTTTTATTGATTTCTTCAGTTGTCACCTTTACCAGTCACTCCCAATTGGGGCTTGCACCCCGGACACGCAACCCAACTCATCACTACATTTGTAACCCTCATTCGAATGGGTTGTTCCGTTTATATGATGTCCTACATATATAGAATTCTGGTACACTCCCATGGAGACTTGGCCAAAGATGTACAGTTGCACTGGCGGGATGTGTTTGGCACCCAGATGATTGAGAAATGCTGGCAAAATGCCAATGGTGCACTACGGAGCATGGTCCTACACCGCACAGAGAACAGCGAAGGAGGAGATCTGACTTTCCCAGTAGAAAGGAAGATCTGATGTCACAGGGCAGAGCCGAGGAGTATACCACCCAGGTGAAGGAGCTTAGCTTAAAAATGTTCAGGCTGAACTTAAAGAGACACTATTCAGCTTTTTCAGCTGTTTCCAGTGCTCTTGCTTTTGTGTGGCTTTTTAACAGAGTGTCACTCAGTTTTTGCTACAGTTCTGCTCATAGTTCATAATACGCCTCTTAAATGTGTGTGTTTGCCAAAAAATGACTGTCTGTCTGAAATGCTGCAGTTCGATCCTCATAGCGCATCCCTGAGATTGACGTGGCAGTGCATGACATAGACTCGTGCATATTTGGGGTTGGAAATTCTGAAGGTGTATGAAAGAAAAGGAGTGCTTAACACTGATGAATGTACTGACTTGTACAATGTGACTGTTTTATAAACGCGAGGGCTATTTTCTACATGATTGTTATTTGAAAACTGAAACTGGGACCTTGCGCATGCGCAGCACCCACACACAGCAGACACTACTCCCTGACCGTATGGGACAACAGGTGTACAAAAATAGCTAAGAATACTGATGAAAACCCGATTTGAGCCATATTAAAAGAAGCGGTCCTTTTATAATTTCAAATGTGAATGAAAGTGGTAACACAGAGGACTTCCGGTGACGTCATGGTCCTCGCTGCACCCTAATACGGTAGCTCCCGTGGTGACCGCCAAAAAACCTCCAAATTACTACCTTCAAATACAAAACTAACAACCCTAAACACTACGGAGGATAAAATATGCCGCGGGCAAGGGATCGTTTGAAGAATAAAACCCGCCCTGCGCCAGATGAAGAGGGATTGTCGTGCGGCAGCTCCGACAGTGAGGGCTCCCGGGCCTCGTCAGCCTCACGCCAAAGTGCACCTACCTGTAGCCATCCCACTACTGAGATCCTGCAACGGCAAATGACACAGATGCTAGCTGAAATTCGGGATTTCAGGAAAGAAATGAGGTCTACAATTACAGGGCTGCGCACTGACATCAATAAGCTGGAGAAGCGCCAGGAAGCCACCGACGCCAGCAGGTCACCGTAAACAGAGCGCAGGGGCTGATACTGCCGAACGGGCCATAGTGCAACTGCATCAAAGTCTTAAACAGCTACAAGACAGGCGGAGGCGGGAAAGCAGAAACCGTCGTGAATAACATCCTGATTGCAGGCATTCCAGAGGGGCCGAGGGCTCAGATGCCATCCAGTTTCTCCAAGATACCCTCCGCAAGTTGCTCACGCTTCCCCCTCACTGCACCTTGGAGTTCGAGTGAGTTCACCGCACTCTGGGCCCAAAGCCAGCCCCGGGAGCCCGACCAAGAGTGATCCTGGCTAAATTCCTTCGCTTTCAAGAGAAAGAATCCGTACTGCATGCTGCCTGGAGGAAGGGAGTGGTACTCCTCAACAACCAAAGGCTATTTTTTGAAAATGATTTCGCTCCCGAGGTCATGTCCAGACGAAAGGCCTACATCCCCATAATGAAGTCGCTTAAATCCGCAGGCATCCACTTCAGGACACCATATCCAGCAAAGATGATCATTTTCTTCAAGGAGGGTGCCCTCACCTTCGACTCTGTGGCTGCTGCAACGTCGGCCCTGAAAGCAAGGAACATAGATATTCCTCAACAGAGACCCAGGGGCAAGGCAGCAGGCTCCTCGATCGCAGCAAGAATCTCGTAGAAAATGTGGAAAGAAGGCCAGCATGGTGGTAGTGGGGGTCGCCGCCGGGTCTCGGGGGCCGTACAAGATGAGCTTAACAGACTGAAGGCAAAACACTCTGGCCATGACCCTGAACGTGCGGACCACACGGAGGCTCCCCCTTGAACTAATTTGGACTGTCCAGAATAGCAAGTATTAACTATGTGCCTGATGACGCGCTTATAAATATGTTAAGGTTTGAACTGCCTGCAGTCTGGGTCTCGGGCTATTTTGGGGAGGGGGGGGTGAAGTAAGTAGAGACCCGCATTGATGTCGCTTGCCGAATGGGGTCTCGGCCTGGTGAGCTATGGTGGTTAAAATCTCCGTTGGAGTAATGCTCCCGCCGACCTTCGCCTCCCCTTACCATCCGGGGCTGCCCCGGACCCGGGGGGACTCCCCGTTGGACTTTCTCCCTGTTTTTTGGGAGTCCCTCCGTCTCCCTCATGAGGTTATTGTTTCTGTTAAGGGAGGCGGCTAAAGAAACCAGTGCTCCCCACGCTTTGGGCGGACTGTGTTGAGTTGTCCTGGCCTTCCATGATGACCGCCTACTGACAGCTTGGTGAGCTGGGAGACATGGCCTTCCATTCTAATCTAGGGGAACAAGAGATCTGCACTATATATTGGTTTCCTGACGTTCGCCCTGCCTCTCTGTTTTTACCCGGGCTGGGGTGCTCCGGCCCGGGGAGGGGGCTGGGTTTTGGGTTCTGGGAATACATGGCCGAGAGTGCGAATCCGGATTATAGGCCTGGTGGAGGCCGGGGAATGTGCAACACAGCTACGGGAGGCCTGGTGTTTGGACCCAATCCTGAACCCATCGAAGAGGGCATGATGGTGTCTCTTCCCCCTTTGACCTGGCGACTTATGGGAGGTGGGTGGGAGGCTGCAATTGACTACAACAGAGGTCTGCAAGGTACCGGGCACTTCCGTGGGCCCCCCCCAATGTGCTCTCCCGACACCAGACTTCTGGTACTCTGGTGGGTGGTCTTGGTGAGGTGGAGTGTGGGCTTAGCGCGTTCCGCACGTTCTGCTCGCCCTCCCCCCTTTTTTTTTTATGTGACCCCCTGAGCTAGTACCCCAATATTGCAAGAGATATTTAAATGGATACGCATGCCCGGTGAGTCGTGATGGGTGCCGGTCAAGTGACTGCAGGGTTGCGGGGCCATGTTTGGGGTTGGGGGGGAGATGCATTGATGTCTATTCCACAATGACCTAGCTACTAAGCTTATCTTACAGCAAAGGGTCTGCCGCGCTGGTAAAGCCGTTCACTAAATGCGATTACGGACCCTCGTAAGAAGTAACAATGGTGTCTGATGAACACGCTCCCCACTGAACCCTAGGCAGTCAAGGCCCACGAGGCAGATTCTGATATGTCGGGCTGTGCGGTGGCGGGTTTCCCAGCTCGCCCTCGGATCGGCCCTCCTCCTCCCCACCCTGCCCTCTGTCTCCTCCCTTGCTTAGTGGGACTGTCTCGCCTTTATATTAGCGGGGCCATCCTGGAGTGCCGGGGAACCCCACCCTCTGCTCATGGCTGGAGAGGAGAGACCGGACCAGACTTAGCAAAGCCCCGAAAGTAGAGGGGATAAGCTTCCTCTCCTATCAAAATACTAAACCGAGAGCTTGGTGGTGCTGGCTACCCTGGCCTCCCCTGCATTGGATAGTAAC
Organism: Neoceratodus forsteri; assembly: GCA_016271365.2. Classification (NCBI taxonomy): domain Eukaryota; kingdom Metazoa; phylum Chordata; order Ceratodontiformes; family Ceratodontidae; genus Neoceratodus; species Neoceratodus forsteri. The sequence goes on along the minus strand of CM028136.1, from coordinate 50,661,961 downwards.
CCTTGCATTGCCTCTTGCCCAAGGCCAACTTCTTTCTTCTGTACAACTCCCCATTTTAACGGCGGATCACCGCCTTGGCCTATGATGTCCTATATATCAATCCCTTTCCCTATTTCCCTTCCTTATATTTTATCTTCTCTGTCTTCCCTTTGATTCCCCTCACTTTATCCTTTAATTGACACTACCAGTGTCAGGAGGACCCCCATCGTGGGAAGATTCCTCCCTGGAGGAGCTTAAGGGTCTGGAAATGACCCTAATCCATGGAAGCACCAGTTACTGTTATCCCAGTGGAGGGGCCCAGTTGGCCGCCTGTTGGAATATGTTAGATGTTAGGTTTTATATGTTTGTAGTTGTAAGTTTTCTGTTGCAAGTTAACTCTTCTCTAGGAATTTTTGTAGAGACACGGCGGTATGTGTGCCAAAAGTATCGCTGTTTTAATAACAGAGTCGAACATTTTTATGAAAGTGGATCAAGAAGTATTCAGACTAAAGGTCCTCAAGATCTTTTAATTATCCCAGGGGAGAGGTGGGGACTCCTGGGCGGCGTTCTATCCCAGCAAATCCCATGACCTCTTCACACTTGAAACTACTTTCCCACAACATCAACGGCCTGACCTCCCCGGTTAAGAGATCTAGAGTCTTAACCTACCTGAAGAAAAGCAGAGCTGATTTGATCTATCTGCAAGAAACCCACTTACGCTCTAAAGAACATGCTAAATTGGCACAGCTAAGCCATGGGGAGGTGTTTACTCCTCCAGTGGCTCGGTAGACGAGAGGAGAAGCGATCATAATCCCTCCCATACCCCTTTGACCCGGGAATGCAGGGACCCACCCTGAGGGTAGGCTTGTTATTGTGTAAGGCACGCTGTGCCGGGCTCCAGGTAACTCCATGGCGACGCGTATTTCCGGGACTACCAACCACCCCCACTTAAAGACGCTCTTAGATAGGATAGTTCAGATGACCAAGGGAACACTCCTTCTTGCAGGGGACTTTCGTCTTCTCCCTGACGTGGCCCTGGACTCATCCAACCCGCACCCTCCCAGGCAAACACCTAATCAGAAGTTTTTAGAGGTTTATACAAGAAGTGGGCTGGTGTGATGTCTGCGCCGCACGCATCCTCGAACCCGAATTATACTCACTATTCCTCGGACAACTGCACCTACCTCTGATTGACCAAACTTATACCCAAATCGAACACCTGAATATTCTCCAAGACGCAAGAATAGGTGATATAATCCTATCCGATCATGCCCCCCTAGTCACTACCTGGGACGTGGGGCTACAGGTTAAAAATACTAGATGGAAGCTCAACCCCTATTATTTACGCTCCAAGCAGTTCCAAGAATATGTGGTAGACAAGATTGAAGAAACAGTTAGGAACAACCACCCAGAGGAGTCGACCCCTGCAATTCACTGGGATACAGTGAAATCTGTCCTACGAGGGCACATAATCTAGTACACAGCAAAATTAAATAAGCAAAGAAGAGAGCAAAGGGCTACCCTAGAGGATACACTACACTTTCTGCAAATGGCCCACAAACAAGGAGATGCTTCAGTTGTTCCCCCAACTGCAACAAACAAAATCGGATCTTGACCACTTAGTATTACAACAAACAGAGATCGCTCTGACGTTTCTGAGACAAAGATATTGCGAAGTAGGGCCTAGAGTAACACAATTATTAGCCTACCAAATTCGACGCCAGAAGAAATCTTCGGTTATATCCACCATTGGATATCCCTCGCACGGTCAGCTGCTAACCAAGCTGTATGATATCACCGGGGCATTCGCCTCCTACTACTCCACACTATACACCCCCGAAAACCACCCGGATGATCAACAAATAAAATAATATCTCCACGCTATCACAATGCTCACACTTACAGATCAGCAAAAAGAGACTCTCACTAGTCCAATTACAGATATGGAACTGTCCGCTGCCTTAGCCAGAGCTAAAACTTTAAAGGCCCCAGGTCCAGACGGCTACGGAATAGAGTTTTACAAAATGCTTAAACACCAGGTTTTCTACAAACTTTTGGGACTTTTTAATTCACTCCTGGAAGGTGATTCCCCCCGCCCTCCTGGTCATACGCAACCATTTCAGTTATCCCTAAAATGGGGAAACCCCCCCAACTCTGCGGTTTCTACAGACCAGTCTCGGTATTAAATGCGGACTACAAGCTATTTATGTCTATTCTGGCCCATCGTTTAGATTCTCTTCTCACTCAGCTCATAGACAGGGACCAGATTGGTTTTGTAACGGCCCGCACTACCACGGATAATATCAAGCGCACCCTACATCTTACTCATGAGATGCAATCCTCCAGCGCACCCTCAGTATTAGTCATCCTTGACTCCGAAAAGGCGTTTGATAGGGTGGCATGGCCTTTTCTATACCAAGTGGGATCCCTCTAACCTTAATTAAGGTTATACAAAACATCTATGCTACCCCCCAGGCATGTGTCAAAATCAGTGGGCATTACTCTGAGTATTTCCAGCTAGGAATGGGAACAAGGCATGGCTGCCCTCTCTCCCGCCTTTATTTGCTCTATTTATAGAACCTCTTGCACAGTATATTCAGGAGTCGAGAGTCTTGCTGGAATTATGCTGGGGGTAGAACACCGGTAGCCCTATCTGCGCTGACGATGTGCTGCTGTATCTCCAGAACCCGAAAATCGCTCCCAGTTATAGGACAGCTCTTAGATAATTTGGACAGATGTCTGGCTATAAGCTGAACCTCTCCAAAACTGAGATCCTTACATTTCATTACTCCCGTCCCCTACTGTGCAAAGGTTATTCCCCTGCAATTGGGCCCTGTCTAAATTAAAATACCTGGGAGTCCAACTTTCTCGATCCTCCACAGAGTATTATAAAAATAATTATATACCTTTTACTTCCCAACTTAAAACAGACCTGGCCGCTTGGAACGTTCTACCCTTGAGCCTCACTAGAAGAATAGAATTAATTAGAATGGTAGTCCTCCCCAGAGCCCTTTATTTATGTCAGAACATTCCCATTCCTCTCGCAGATAAAGCATTCCAGTTATGGAACCGCCTTATCTCTAGGTTCATCTGAGCGGGGCAGAGGCCAGAGTTCGCTGAGATTGCTACTCTTCCAAGATCAGGAGGGACTTGCACTCCTGACCTCCGGATATATCATAGCCGCAACGTTATCACAACTGATGGCAAGGCAAACGGTATAACTACTCCACACTGGGCAGACATCGAAGGTCACTTATCAGCGATAGGGACTACTTTAGAGTTATATATGGACAGCGTGAAATGATACCTCCCCCAGATCTTACAAACACGTGGATAACTCACTACCTAAATTCGTGGAGATACATTAGGAGCTTGCAGCACTTAGAACCCTTTTTATCTCTTATATGCCCAATAGCAAGCTTAGACCAGTTCACTCCTAATAGAATGGACCATGGGTTTCTTACCTGGGAAACACTGGGGCTCACATACCTTCCGCAGATTATAGCACTAGGGAGCCTGCGACCCTTCACTGAAATCCAATCCCTGTATGGCTTACCACGTAGGGACTTCTATAGATTTCTACAGCTTCGTCATTACTATGAATCCCTGCCGACCTCTGCACAGAATCCCGCACTGATACCCCCCTGATAAACCAACAGATCCGACTAAATAATTCCCATAAACAAAGACACTTAATTTCAGAGTATTACCGCTCCCAGAAATCATATGAGCTAACCATTACGGACAACATTAGACTTCTGTGGCAAACGGAGCTGGAATGCCCCGTCCCCCAGGAAGAATGGCAGATAGTGTGCCAATATGTTACTAAAGTAACTAGCTCCCACCAGTGGCGTGAATACGCATGGAAGGTCCTTATTCGATACTTTAGGACACCTATAATCACCAGCCACTATGCTCAAACCAGGTCTGCAGCCTGCTGGCGCCAGTGCGGGGAGGTCAGAGCCACCCATACACACATAATGTGGGCATGCCCCAAACTTCAGCCCTTTATATTAGCCCTCAAAACTAATCTGCAGGAACTCTTTGGCTCACAGTTTCAACTAACCGGTAAGCTATATCTCTTACTGCTAACCCCAAGGGAACTAAGGTATCCAACTATTAGATACCTCCTCTTCCTTCTTCTCACGGCAGCCAAGAAGGCCACCACAAAACTATGGCTAACTACAAAAATCCCAACCATACAAGACTGGTGGAAGATTACTAAGCAGATTTATTATGTGGAATGAATAACCCATAAACTAAATGACCGGGAAAACCAGTTCAACTCCAGGTGGTCCCGAAGGCAGCTATACTATATGCTACAGGATGACACCTTCGTCCCCTAAGTTGGGCTGATGAGCTGGAGGGCCATCCTGTTGGTTGAAACTTTTTGGACCCACTCTGAGATCCCAGAACGCAGACTGTAAACCTATTTACATCTCCCTTTCCCCACGTCTCACACCTCCCCTTTTACTCCCCCAATTGTGCTGGGCTTGGATGCTACGGACCATATATTGGATGTCACCCCCTTTCCTCCCTCCTGGTTACACACTTATACTCACTCAGAGGATTATTATGCTCTGCACTAACTTAAACTCAGGGATGAGTATGTAAAATGCAAAATTAAACTACAGGAATTCAGAACTTACTGAGTAGCTCTGTTTACCAGCTTGTCCATTAAGTAGTGGCAACTACGTCTAAGTTGTGAAGTTACATCTACTCAATGCATTCTTTAAACCTTTATTCTTTATATATTATATTTAAATAATTAAGCCAAGACACTAATTGTAAGCTATAAATACAAATTTATTATTTGAAACTATTAATGCTCTAAGGACTTGATCCCACAGCCATTTGTAAAGACGGCTGTTATGAACTGATTGATGTGTTGACTGTGTATACTAAAAGTATAATAAAGATGAAATTGTAAACAAAAAAAAAAAAAGAAAGTGGTAACACAGACTCAAAATGGGGAAAGAGGGGTATCATACAAATCGGGAGATAAGGAACAATCTAAAATAGAATAAAAAAGTATAGGTCACAGTTTTCACTGCTATCATGCACTGTTGCTTTAAAAACTTGCAAAACACTGAGTTGGTCACCAATGAGTTCTGCATCTGCATTCTATGAACCTTTAGAGGGCTCGTCAGGACTGTTCTATGACTCATTTATTGTTTGTAGACTATGGGAGGGAAAAGGTTTGACAGAAAGAGTTTTATTTCATGCCCTGATAGAATGAACGCCAGACACCTCCATTCTTATCAGGGGTCTAGTCAGCATTTACACGTTCAGATGAATGCTGAGTGCATGTTGACGACCATCCTACCTTCACATAATGTGCTGTGAATACACCACTCTTACGGGCTGAAGCTTGCTTATTGCCCATTACTCATTGAGGAATGGAACTATTGTAGTTCTCACTGGTTTCTGATCTCTACAATGAAGAAAGCAGGTGAATCATACGGCCTCGGTTTGTACTCCCTGAGCATGCTTATGCCTTTATGCCTGTACTGCCCCCTCCCCCAACCACCACCACCACCACAAAGAATCATACCTGGAAACAAGCCTTGACTTAGCGTGCCTTTCCCAGTTACCACTCCTTCAATTGTTTCCCGCTTGGCCTATTTATTTTTTTCTTTTGCACTGCAAACCTCTGTGGTAAAAGAGCATGTGAATTTCTGCAATTATTTATGCCTTAATTCAACAGCACAGCTCCAAAACTAGTTTTATCACGGAGCAGTATTAAAGAAGTCTTAAAACCAGTAACAATTAAGCTTTGTGCTTCAGAATGAAAGTTTTCTGCAAACTTGAATATGGATACACACTAGTTGTTTTGTTTCTTTCATGAAGGGGTCAGTTCTGCTGCCGCCTATTAAGTCCCCAGAACAGCACACTGGGATATCAGCAGTTCACATTGATGAACTCATCTGATCGCTGCAGGCACAAAATATCATAAGAATTTTTCAGAGCTTTTCAGAACAGCTCAATGGTGACTGCATCAGTACCACCAGGATTCTGATAAAGGATGCCACCAACCGTTGCACAGTTTTTGTCAACTTCACAAGTCATTATTTTGTTGTCTTTCTGTTCCTTGATTCGCTTCTCCCCGAAAGTCGCGTTTCCAACGCCCCCATTTCTCCCTTATCTCCTCTTCTATAAGTGGCCCTATCCCCATCTTAATGATCTCTGCTCACTGCCAAGAATGCCCCATGTCTTGCCCAAAGTTGTGGCAGGAGGAGAAAGCAAGATCCAGTATAGGCAGTCACGAGACATCCCGACACTGGTAACCTACATTTTTGTATAGTGCACATGATCCATCACAATGTAGAAATAGTCTGATGATGATAACTGACGGTCGTGAAGTGTCATTATTACAAATATACATTTATAAAGAAGGATTTAAACATACAACTGGAGTCACCGCCCCTTTGTTCCAGCTTGGGGAGGGAGGGGTGACGTATTATTTGACAATTAAATACTTAGGTTAGTTTACTCATCTCTCTCATGGTTTAATTTGAATTCTGCTGGCTCCTGACTGAGGCACGGGAAGACATGGGGTTGTCGAGCCCAACCCCACGTCATCTCTACTGGGTTGTGGGGAGGGGGGAGAGAAGAGTTTATAAGGGAGTTCAATATTTTTCTTTTTTGTTTCCCTCTTTTTATACTTTGTTTATTGTTAAAAAAACTGACATGCAGTTTAAACACAAGCATTGATCTGCAATAATAACATGTATAACCCTGAGGGCGCTACTCCTCTTAATACAATCAAAAGGATGTGTCAAATGCTTTAAGATGCATCATTGGAGAGAGAGAAAAGAATAACATAATCATGTAAAAAATAGTCCAGATATAGGCTGTAAAATGAGTCCATGAGCTGAGTGGGTTATTACCTAAAAAATAATGTCATATATGAAAGTCCCCAAAGTCCTCCTTTTCCACCAGGGTGGGAGGTGTCCACCATGCTTAAACCAACAGCATATGCACAAAGAGTGCAGATTCATATGTTTAAGTAAAGCTTCCAAATTAAACAGTTTTACACAAACTAGTGCCGATTAGGTATGTAAACGCATACATTGCAAAAACTTGTAGGTGCAGTATAGCACATCACCTAGCTAAGCCATTTTTATTTGTATATTGAACCGTGAACAGTAAGAACTAGCACCCGCTAAGAGAATTATAAATATATCAACACACTGATCCTGACTGGGTCCCTTCCGCCCTCCCCATCAACCTAACGTCTGAGCTTCTCATGAATAGCACCATCCCTCTGGCCTCCACCAGGGGGTGGCCAAGCTCCCAGAGAGCTGAGGTTCGCATCCCGAGGCGGAGCACTGCGTCTCGCATCCTCTCCCCCCCCCCCGGCCTCCGACGACCCTGGCTCATTCCCAAGCCTGGATTGCTGGTGTGGCGTCCAGTGGCCCAACCCTCAGCGCTACCAAGCCAGCAGAAAGCTGCCATCTTGCTTGGGCTCCACTGCGCCCCCCCCCCAATAATTTTTCTTTTGGTGTGGGGTGAACAAGGGCCGTGGGGGGGGGGATGACTGGGGTATCTATACAGAGGCTCTAAATTGGGGAATGCTAGAACTACCTCTAATATCAACAAGCAACATTAGGCAGTGAGGCTTATGGAACAAATTCTCTGTCCTTGCCCATCACCTGCAGGATCCATCCTGTCCACTGTGATGGGCGTCATTCCATTCAGTCATTCATGGGTTATAACTGGTCAGCAGTTTTTTACATTGCCTGACCAAGTTATAATTTCCCGTTATAACTCGCGAGTTATAACTGGGAGCACGCGCAGAGTCAGTCATGAAAACCTGCTCCCTGATTGGCTCTGCGTGTGGTCCGGGGTGGGCTTTCAGTTCGAAAAACATGGTGGCTCCTGACTCGATTAGCGAGGAGCTGCCAGAGAAAGCGTTCTCGTCCCCTTTTTAAAAAATAAAAGAATGTATCTTGTTGATGCTGCCATTTAGAAATGGCAGCATGTCTGACTCTCACTCGCTATCTGGATGATCCTGCCGTTCGGCGGCCACACAGAACAGGAAGTGGCAACGGGAGGACAACTGCGGTAAGATTGCAACCGCAAAATAAATGAAAAATGTAAAACATAAAATTGCTGACCAGCAATTATATTTAATAAGGGATGGGGAAGTGTGTTAAATTCGAAATTAACAGTTGCCCTCGGTGTGGGATGCCTTAATAAACCCCTCTGGCTTCGCCCTTGGGGTTTATGTAGCATCCCACACCTTGGGCAACCATTCATTTCTCATTAAGCACACTTCCCCATCCATTATTGTATATATCCTCTCCATTCAGTAAATGTCATTGACAGTCTTCACCGAGTAGTCAGACTGGGGATCTGCAGGTTATCCTTGCCTGGATATTTAATTTTTTGGTAGCAGTTAGCTGAACGCCCAGTAAATATTGGGCATTTGAGTCCCAAAACCCCCTGAGGTACTGGAGTAAAAGAAACCCTTTAGCTGTCAAGTTAAACGGTCTCCCTCAGAGTTCTGCTAATTCCGCTTGTCAGGCCTGAAAAAAGGGGGCGAAGGAATGGGCAGTCCCACACAATACAAGTATGGTGGGTTCTCTGTTCTCCACATCTCCTCTGGCAGGACATGTCTCCAGTAGGTTGGTAGTGTCCAGTGATTACTGGAGTCCGGGAATATCAAATTATTTGTTCCCACGAATATTCTCTCCACTGGTGGGAACTCATTGTCCTGGATGTGTTTTGATGATGTTTTTTTTTATCTTCGTGTTATTAGTAGTTTATTTCTAGGTTTCCTCCTCGTGTTGCTGTGGATCAAGAGGAAGGTCTGTCTGGTCTGGGAGTTAAGCGTTACATTCAGTGCAACAAGACTATGTCCAGGATGGGACCCGTACATGTCGTGTATCTACTGCCTTGGGCCAGAGCATGACGTTGAGACCTGCGGCCTTTGCAGAATGCGATTGCCTTCATCTGTAGAGGATCACTGTGTGCGTTTCCTTGGCTGCCCAGACGGCTCCCCCTAATTAGTTCGAAGAACATCTGTAAGGCGGTGTCTTAGGCGGCCAAACTTGCAGCCATGGAAGAGGCGGTGGCCCAAGCTGCTGTGGGAGCCTCGTTGGTATCAGCACTGCTTCCTTCTGGGGCCAGCATTAGGGGAGTAATTCATGGCGATGTTATGTGAGATGCACAGATCCCTCTAGAACCTTGGGGAGGACCCTTTCCATAGCAGTAAGAAAAAAATCTACAAAAAAAAAAAAATCCTGCCATCGGTCATGGGACTAGGAATGAACATAGTTTTGCCGCTCCTGCAAATCCCTCGACCGCCCAACGGCCATTGAGCTCTCTGTTTCAGCCAAGCCTGTTTTGGTTGAGGTGCAGGCCACTAGCTCCATATTACCCCTGTCAGGCTTGTTGCCATGACACAGGCTGAGCAGGTGATTGAGATTTTTCTTGACCCAGTTGACCCGTTGTCTGAAGGGATTGAGGATGACTAGATCTCCCAGGGCTCTGGTCCTTTCAGCTGTCTCCCAAGAGGTTCTGGAGCTGTCAGCGAACCTGGCTGTCTCCTCTCAGGAGCTGCCTTCTTCCGGGGTCCAGCAGCAGGAGCTGGTCCATGCTATTTACATGCTCTCTCCGCCTGCCTCTCCTTATTGTCGATGATCAAGTTATCGGTTAAGATCGCAATTGAGGGATTCCTGGTACTCACAACTCTCAATCTTTGGCCCGGCAGCACCACAGGTGCTTCCTGTCTTCCGATGAGGAAAGGCTCCATCGCAGTCTCTGCTGGTGCTATGAAGAGCTGATGTTGCAGCAGTGGGTTCTTGAGCAGGGTAGGCCCCCTCCCCCGGTGATTCCCTGGGCGACCAGAGTCCATCCCATCCCGGTCCTGCAGTGACAACTATCTCCAGGGCTGGCCTCTCTTCTGATTAGGGCAGAACTACCGCCCCATCAGCTATTGCAGGGAACCCCTACTAAGGTTTTCTATCCGGCTACCGGCTTGCCAGGCCGGTTGTTGGTGGAGATTACCCACTCAGATGAGTACAGGGTGGTATATGGCAAGAAGTGGCCTAGGACTGTCTAGAGGAGTCTTCAGACTCCAGTGGGTCTTCCATGTAGTCCTTGAGGACCCCTGACTTCAACTGTGAATCAGCAGAATAGATGGCCACAGATCGTGGGCCGGTGTCTTTTGAGGCTGTGCTTCAGTTGATCTCTGAGCCTGTGGTGATCCCCTTAGAACCAGTCCAGAAGTGGGCTAAGTATCGCCTTATGGAAATACTGGAACAGGGATGATTCTCCAGGAGTCTCCTTCCCGGTGGCCGAGGCCATCCTGGGACCAGTGCTGGAGCTTTGGCAGCATCCAGCCTCCTGTGCTTCACCCTTGGCCTGTATTGTCTGTAAGTATGTGGTCCTTACCGGCTCTTTGTCTTCTTTCTCAGACTACCCCTCAGCCAGGTTGTTGGTGGCCAACTACGTTTTTCTGAAAGACTGGCAGTGTGGGGGATGTGAACAAGCCCCCACCCCCAATGAGCTTAAAATGCTGGACTATGCAGTGAAGAAAATATACGCTGCTTTTTCCCTGGGTCTCTGTTAGGTGAGTTATGCCTTGATGATGACCAACTTCAGTTACTCCCTGATGGGAGTCCTTGATGATCTCCTCCCTTGCCTTTCTGCGGATGTACAGTCGGTGGTTAAGGTGGTCAGAGACCAGGGTCGAGCGCTGGCTAAATACCAGCTCCAGACAGCCTTGGACATCTGCAGTTCTTGTGCCTGGTCCATGACAGCAGCTGTTACGATGCATCACAGGGCCTGGCTGCAGAGTTTCACCTTTACAGCAGACACCCAGCACAAACTGGCCGATGTCCCCTTCTTAGGCAGGGACCTTTTTGGTCCTGGGGTGGATAGGCATCTTACCAAGAGTGAAGAGTCCAGTGCCACCCTCGATTCTGTGACATCCTCAGAGAAGGACCAGAAGGGCCAGCAGCCAAAAAAGTTCTTTAAGATTTGGTCCTTTCAGTCACAGTAGCCCATGCAGCAGCAGCCCCGGCAGGAGCAATCACAGGCTTGGTGACCCAAGACCAAGTTCTCTGGCCAGGGCTACAAGAAGACTGGGGGTAGGGGTGGTGGTGCCCCTCTGGCAGCTGGTGCTGGTACCTTCCCCAAGGCTGCCTAACGATGGATTTCCACCTGTCCAGTCACTGCCTCAGTTCCCTGTGGGGAGTCGGCTTCGCCATTTCTGGCACAACTGGTCTGTCATCACCTTGGACAAGTTGGTGCTGGAAGTGATGGGCAGATATTTGCTTCTTGACTTTAAAGCTCTCCTGCCGTACTGACCCACGCACCATGGGAGTCCGTGGTGTTGCAGAAAATGCTGTCTGACCTCAGGGAAGACATTGCTAAGCTCCTAGAGAAAGGAGCAATAGCCAGTGTCCTGTACGCCACGGCTGTGTCCATGTACTTCCTGGTTCCAAAACAGACCATGGGTTGGCACCCCATATTGGGTCTTAACGACCTCAATCAGTTCCTTAAGAAGCGCAACTTCTGGATGGTCACTCTGAAGCAAATCATTCCATCCCTGGAGCAGGGCATGTGGTTCTGCTCTCTGGACCTTCAGGATACCTTCTTCCACATTTCAAGTCCATCCCACCGATGGTACCTTCAGTTCCATGCAGAGGGGGGTTCAGTCTCTCCTTGGTCCCCAGGGTCTTCCCCAAGTGCATGGCAATGGCGGCAGCATTCCTGAGATATTGAAGAGTCAAGGTCTACCCTTACCTGGATGACTGGCTGATAGCTGGGCCGTCCAAGGAGGTGGTGAAACGGTTCAGGGACCTGGCCCTCCAGACCTGCAGAGACTTGGACCTTCTGGTAAAAATGGCTAAGTACGAACTCAACCCCTTCCAGGTGATCCACTTTTATCTGGACAGTGCCAGGCTCCCTCTGGGCCAAGGCCTGACTCCCTGCAGACTAGGCATTGTATCTTACCTCCTTTGCGTTACCATTTCAGGTTGGACGCTCGTGCCGTACCTTGGACTTCCTGCAGTTGCTTGGGTACGTGACATCCTGCACCAGTGTGGTCAGATGGGCCTCCTGGTGGATGCATCACCTGCAGTGGGAGCTGGCCTGCCAGTGGTCTAAGCGCCTAGGTCACCTGGACCAGCCAGTCATGATGACCCAGCCAGTGTGGGTGCCATACAGTGGTGGCTCATCCCAGATCACTTGGAGGAAGGAGTCCCATTTGTCTGCCCAGAGCTGTCACCCTGACAAAAGACACATCTCTGGTGGGATGGGGAGCTCACTGGGGGGCCTACAGGGCCCACTGGTTCTAGACCCCCAGGAAATGCCATCACCACATCAACCTTCTGGAACTCGGCAGTATGCCTTGCTCTGACGGAATTCACTCTCTTTGTCCGTGGTTGGGTCGTGCAAGTGTGGATGGCAGTTCCACAACCATGTACTTCCTGAACACGCAAGGTAGTACATACTCCCTTCATTCGTGTCGGGATGCTCTCAGCACCTGGACCCTTGTGCACAGCTTGGGGGTGGATCTCCTGGCTATCTATATACTGAGATCCTCCAACCAGCTAGTGGACGCCTTCGGCCGAGTGGTTGAGGTGTCACATGAGTGATGACTGAATCAGGATGTGGTAAACCATTTGTTCTCCCAGTGGGGCATTCCCTTGGTCAACCTGTTCACCTCGTGGGAGAAAGCAAAGTTGAGGCTGTTCTGTGCCCACCCCTATGTGCAGGACACTGATGGGGAAGGGATGCCTTAATGAGGCCCTGGACCCTGGGCCTCCTCTACACCATCTCTCCTTGTGCCCTGATTCACAAAGTGTTGGTCAGGGTGCAGAGGGACAAGGCGTGGATGATCCTGGTAGCTCCAGACTGCCCATGCCAGTTTTGGTACTCTGATCTCCTTAGCCTCAGCAGCAGACTTATGTGGTGGTTGCCTCTGCGCTCAGATCTGTTCTCTTGTCACAAGGGGAAGGTCCTGCATCCGGACATTCAGTCTCTGCACCTGGCAGCCTGGTTCCTGAGTGGCTAAAGTTCAGGCTTTGAGTCTTGGAAAATGTTCTCCACATTGTGAAGGCCTCCCAAAAGAAGGTTGAACCGTCAGTGCTATGCCTTCAAATGGAAACATTTTTCATTTAGTGCCAGGGCAGGGAGCTAGACCCCCTGGCCTGCCCCTTGACTAGTATTCTCAACTACCTGTGGTCCTTTTCCCAGTCGGGACTGAGGTTGACAACCCTCAAGGTGCACCTTCTGGCCATCTCTGCATACCTGTCGCAGATGGTATGCCAACGATGGCGCAGGAGAAGGTGGTCAGATGTTTCTTCAGGCTGGACCTCTTGTGCATGAGCCCCCGCCACCTCGGAACTTGTTGCTGATGCTGGCAGTGTTCATAGGCAAGCCATTTAAACCATTGCACAAGTGTGAGATGGCACAGCTGTCATGGAAGACCGCCTTCTTGGTGACTGTCACATCCGTCAGAAGGATCAGTGAGCTCCAGGTGCGCTCAGTGGAGTCTCTGTAGTTGTTGTTCCACAGGGACCAGGTTGTCCTCTGCCCTCACCCGAATTTCCTTCCGAAAAGTTGTGTTGGAGTTTCACCTAAATTGGGTGATTAAACTCCTGGTATACTTCACCAGTTCCACTTGGGAGGCCGAACACAGGCTCCATACCATGAACCTGAGGCGAGTGCTCACTTACTAGCAGGAATGCATGACTGGAGTTCGGGGAGAGGTTTGGCAGGTGTTTTGTAACATACGCTGAAGCTGCACCAGGAAAAATGGCAGCTAAGCAGATGACTGGCATGTCCTGCATTGACCTCTGCTATAGGTTGGCTGGTAAGGATCTCCCGTATTTATGGCTCATTCCACCAGACATACTGCTGCCTCAGTGGCTGCTTCCAGGGATGTCCCTATCCAGGAGATCTGCAGGGCTGCTACCTGGAAGTCGGGACACACCTTCATTTCCCATTACCACATTGTCCTTGAGTCGTGCCGGGATGCTGGTTTTGGGGACTCGGTTCTCCAATCCCTGTTTGCCAAATAGGAGTGTGTGACTTGCCCCCTCCTCCCAGAGAACTGCTAGGAGCCTGCCAGTGTGTGAATAGTGCACCGTATCCATGCCCCTAGAAAGGAGGGTTACTCACCTGTAGTTGTAGTTCTAGCAATGTGAGAAGGCATTAAGGAAGGCTGGGGGGATACTGGGATGCATAGGGAGGCGCATCAACAGTAGAAAACAGGAAGTTATCATCTCTCTGTACAGACAGTTGGTGAGACCCCATCTGGAGTAGTGCAGTTCTGGAGACCCCCTCTCCTCAAAGACACAGAGTGGAGGCTGTTCAGAGGAGGGCAACCAAAATGGTACAGGGTCTGCACCAGAAGACATATGAGGAGAGACTAAAGCAGCTTAATATGTATACCCTTGATGAAAGGAGGGAGATGGGGGATATGATAGAAAATTTCAAGTATCTCAAAGGAATTAACAAAGTACAAGAAGGTAGCATCTTTCAGAAAAAGAGATGGGCAAGAACAAGAGGGCACAATTTGAAGATAGAGGGGGGATGGCTCAGCGGTAATGTTAGAAAGTATTTTTTCACAGAGAGGGTTGTGGATGCATGGAACAGCCTTCCTGAGGAGGTTGTGGAGTTGAGAACAGTGGGAGAATTCAAGAATGCATGGGACAGACAAGGCAATTCTAGTGGGGAGTAGTTGATTAACTAGAATCTGCAGCTTATCCATCAGGTAGGGAAATGGACAGACTAGGTGGGCCAAGCGGTCCTTGTCTGCCGTCAAATTCTATGTTTCTATGTTTCTAGGAGTGGTATACAGTGCACATCAGCACAACCCACCAAGCTCCCCTGGCAAGGGGCACATGGATCCCTGCTTCTAGTGTGCAAGATATGATGTCACAGGGCAGAGCTGAGGAGTATACCACCCGGGTGGGTGGGAAAGATGTCTAGAAGTTAACCTTTTGAAAGGAAGACTGCTAGAAGTGTGGATGTGCACCATATGCAACTCCTAGAACTATGGTTACAGGTGACTAACCCTCATTTCTAGGGACATGGATATGTTGTTCATCCACACTGTCTGGCAGGTATCCTTGCCGCTTTAAATCTTGCCGGAAGGTCTTCAAGCTGGCTCCTCCCACCCACCCGGGTGGTAAAACTCTCGGCTCCGCCCCATGACGCCAGATCTTCCTTACCGCTTGGAAGCTCAGGTTCCCTCCTTAACGCTCTGCGTATAAGACTAGTTCCTAATTCTTGATTTTCGAATTTAAAAGTTTTGCTTGAAGACTTGGGTCTTCTCTCCCTGCAGCTGCGATGGAAAAATCGACTCGTTTCGGAGATGCCCGCTGGGCAGAAGATGTCTCGGCCGGATCTGCACCCACGGGCGTCTACTGTCTAGGCCTGAGCACGACCCGCGGGCCTGCGACCTGTGCTCTTCCTTCCGACCTCGTCCTCGAAGACCATGCCCGTTTACAACTGGGCGTCGAGAAGCGTTTTCCTCCGGTGAAGTCAAAGAGGCCGGTCGGCGGTTTTCATGACAGGCCGAGCTCAGCGGATCTGCTCGAGCAGATGATAGCCCCTCGAAGAAGGGACGGCGCGAGCCGCTACTACCTCGGCTGCAGCATTTGTCCCGCTCTCTCGGTGCCTCTTATTCAGCTTCTTTTAAGGAGCTTTGTCTGACCCTCTCTACTAAAGGTGAGGGACCAACTTCTGCTGGACCGTTTTCTCGGTCCAAAAAGAGAGACAAGGGTAAGTCCCACCGTCGACGCTCTTGGGAGCGGGAAAGATCCCTCTCCCCGAGTTGTCGGCGGTCGACTTTGGTCGACCACTCGGCTTCGGCCACTGGTCTCACGGTGTCCCCGTCAGGCCAGTTGACCGAGACTCCCGTCGACGCGGTCGAGATTTTTCTCGACCTGTTGGACGGGTTGTCGGCAGGAGAAGCCGAGAATCCCCTCTCCCCCCGGTGGGAGTTGAGGACCCCGTTGGCTTGTCTGTGCCTCCGGTTCTGGAGCCTTCCGTTGAACCCTCCGAACCGAGGGGAGTGCCGGTTCCTTACGACACCTCCCTGCACCGTCCTCGGGAAAGCCGAGGTTCTCGGTCTTGGTCTCGGACTTCTTCGCGGTCCAGCCGATCCCGCCGTCATAAGCGGTCTCGGTCTCGGCACCGTGGCAAGCGGCGCCACCGCTCATCCTCTTCCTCCTCCTCGGACGAGGGGAGGCTTTGACGTAAGTTGCGTCGACGATATGAGGACCTCATGTGGCAACAGCTCTTTCTGACCGGGAACAAGCAGACGCCATCGCCTTCCCCGGCCATTAAGTGGCTGTCACCGGAGCGGCCGAAACAACCCCTCGTTTTATCCGAGGAGCCTGTTCCCAGGCCGGTTGTTCGGCCAAAACCAGCTGCCCCACCGATTCCGGTGGAACTTCCACCTCCACAGCCGTTAGTTGGGACTCCGACCAAGAATTCTCGGTCGGCTCAGGGACTGCCCCATAGGCTGTCTGTCACCCTCACTCCCGATCGACCTCGGCAGGTGGAGGGTGGCTCAGGCCCGAGGCAGCTCTTTGAGGACTCTTCCGAGTCCGAAGGCGATTCCTTCTTTTCTCCAAGCGAATGGACTTGGGTCCTCAGAGGACAGTCGGTGGACGATAGCCCTTAGTCCCTTCCTGGGATTGTGGCTCATCTCAGAGTCCACGGGATGAAGCTCGAACCCGTTTCTAAGTGGGCCAGGTATCCCCTCACGGAGATTCTGGACCGAGGGGATTCCCTTACGGAGGCCTTTCCGGTGGCCGAGACCATAGTGGGCCCGGCCTTGGAGCTTTGGCAGCGCTCTGCTTCCTGCCCTGCGCCTTCGGCCAGGATGGCCAGGAAGTATCCGGTCCTACCGATTCCTTGTCCGGCTTTTCAGAACACCCCTCGGCCGAGGGGTTAGTTACCGACAGTGTTTTCTGGCGTGCCGGGAACGCTAGGGATGTGGACAAACCTCCTGACAAGGAGTCCAAGAAATTGGACTATGCCGGGCGAAAAGTCTACGCTGCGTCCTCCCTTGGCCTTCGCCAGGCCAGTTTGGCCGTCCTTATGGCACATTTCTCTCATGCCCTGTTGGGCTCCCTGGACAAGGTCGTCCCTCATCTTCCAGCGGATCTGCAGACCACGGTTAGGCAGGTGCGGGACCAGGGCAGGGCAGTGGCCAAACAGCAGCTTCAGACTGCTTTGGACATTGGGGACTCATGTGCCAGGTCTGTGGCGGCCGCAGTGGCTATGCGTCGTCTGGCTTGGCTGAGGATATCCACCTTCACTTTGGATACCCAGCACAAGTTGGCGGATGTCCCTTCTTGGGTCCGACCTCTTGACCCTGGGGTGGAAGGTCACCTGCAGAGGATCGAGAAGTCCAGTGCTACCTTGGACTCGGTCTCATCCGGCTCAGAAGGACAAAGGCCGCAAACCACCTAAGCACTTCGTCCTTCTCTTGGCAGCACGTCCGACCAGCAATGTCTCAGGGCCAGCAGGCTCAGGCTTGGCATCCCAAACCCAAGCTCGGGGCTTCCTCCAACAGGAAGCAGGGAGGTAAGGCCCGGAGGTCCTCGGCGGCCTCCTCCAAGCCTGCCCAGTGACGGGCTGAGGGTGTCCCCAACCCCGTCACCTCACCCCAGGTTCCCCGTGGAAGGACGGCTCCGCACTTCCTTGCCGCCTGGTCCGTTATTACCACGGACAGGTGGGTGTGGAAGTGGTGGGAAAAGGCCTGCCTCTGGAGTTGAGCAGGCCCGCCCTTCAAACCGTCCGCTGCCCTGGGGCCTCGGGCCCCTCAGCCTCACTGTCGGCTCGCCGAGCGACACGCTCTCCTCCTCCAAAGGAGGTGATCAGGGAGTGGCGGACCCTCCCTCAGACCGAGGTTTGTGTCCAGGTACTTCCTGGTTCCGAAACGGACGGGGGGCTGGCGCCCCATTCTCGACCTACACGACCTAAACAAGTTCCTAAGGTCTCGAACCTTCAGGATGGTCACTCTGGCTCAGATAATACCATCCCTGGAACCCGGCGTGTGGTTCTGCTCTCTGGACCTGCAGGACGCGTTCTGTCACGTCCCTATCCGTCCGTCACATCGGAGATTCCTTCACTTTCGAGCAGAGGGATCTCTTTTCGAGTTCCGAGCCATGCCCTTCGGCCTGTCTCCAGCTCCCAGGGTCTTCACCAAATGCATAGCAGTGGTGACAGCTTTCCTGCGGAGCCGAGGGGTCCGGGTGTACCCTTACCTGGACGATTGGCTGATAGCAGCCCCCTCCAGACAGGAGGTGGAGCGGTCCAGAGATCTGGCCCTCCAGGTTTGCTCTCAAATCGGCCTTCTCATCAACGAGGCCAAGTCGGAACTCGATCCGAAGCAGGTGATTCTTTTCATCAGGGCAGAGCTCGACTCTCTTCGAGCCAGAGCACGGCTCCTGGCAGACAGGGCCGTGGTTCTTTCCTCCTTTGCCCAATCATTTCTGGTTGGGCAATCGCGCCCTGCCCGGGACTTCCTGCACCTCCTGGGTCTCATGGCCTGCACCAGCGTGGTCCATTGGGCACGCTGGCACATGCGCCCTCTTCAGTGGGGACTGGCCAGCCAGTGGTCACAACGCTGCGATCCATTGGACCAGCTAGTGACAGTGACCCAGGGGATGTGGAACGCTCTCCGGTGGTGGACCGTTCCAGTTCATCTGCAGGAGGGCATCCCGTTTGTCCGCCCCGAGCCGATGGTCTCTCTGTCGACCGATGCCTCTCTGATGGGTTGGGGTACCCATCTGGGGGAACACAGGCGCACGGCCTCTGGTCCCCGCGGGAGTCCCGATGCCACATCAACCTGGTGGAGCTCCGAGTGGTCCGCCTAGCTCTCACCGCCTTTGCTCCGGTTCTCCGGGGTCAAGTGGTCCGAGTCCAGACGGACAATACCACGACCATGTACTGTCTAAACCGCCAGGGCGGGACGCGCTCCATGCTTCTATGCAAGGAAGCTCTCCGCATTTGGTCACTCATGTGCAACTTGGAGGCGGATCTCCTAGCCATTCATGTGGCAGGAGCCTCCAACACCCTGGCCGATGCCCTCAGCCGGATAGGGGCTGCATCCCACGAGTGGTCTCTCCTGCCGGAGGTAGTACAAGATCTGTTCTCCCATTGGGGCACACCTCAGGTGGACCTGTTTGCCTCCAGGGAGAATGCGAAGCTGAGGCTGTTCCATGCCGGCCCCCCTCAGCAGGGCTCGCTGCAGGGGGATGCCTTCTCGAGGCCGTGGACCCCGGGCCTCTTCTACGCCTTCCCCCCATTTCCCTTGATACACAAGGTGCTTCTCAAAGCAAGGAGGGACAAGGCGCAGGTGATTCTGATAGCCCCAGACTGGCCCCGCCAGTTCTGGTACCCAGATCTCCTCAGCCTCAGCTCCAGGCTCCCGAGGCAGCTTCCAGCTCGCCCGGACCTGCTCTCAGTCAGTCAGGGGAAGGTGTTCCATCTGGACCTTCAATCCCTGCACCTGACGGCCTGGTTCCTGAGCGGCTAGAGTTCCAGGCCTTGGGTCTTTCCGACGAGGTCCTCAATGTAGTTGAGGCGTCCCGTAAGGAGTCGACCAGGAAATGCTATGCCTTCAAATGGAAGAGATTTTTCATTTGGTGTCAGGGCAAGTGCTTGGACCCTTCCTCCTGTTCTTTGGCAAGCATCTTGGACTATTTATGGTCCCTTTCTCGTCAAGGGCTTAGGTCGACGACCCTAAGGGTGCACCTGGCAGCCATCTCTGCTTACCGGACGCGGCGGGGAGCAGTCGGTGGCGCAGGAGAAGGTGGTCTGGCGCTTTTTCAAAGGCCTTGATCACATTTTCCCTCCGGTGCGGGAAGCTCCACCTCCGTGGGATTTACTGCTGGTACTGGCAAAGCTCATGGGCAAGCCATTGAACCAATGCAAAGGTGTGAACTCTCTCACCTGTCGTGGAAGACTGCCTTCTTGGTGGCTATCACGTCAGCCAGAAGGATGGGAGAGCTCCAGGCGCTCTGCATTGAGTCTCCTTACCTGGTCTTCCACAGGGACAAGGTTGTCCTGCGCCCCCACCCGAAATTCCTTCTGAAGATGGTGTCGGAGTTTCACCTTAACCAGGTGTTGACTCTGCTGGTGTTCTACCCCAATCACACCTCGGAGGCCGAATACAGGCTCCATACTTTGGACCCTAGAAGGGCACTTGCTTATTATAAGGAGCGCACGGCTGAAATTCGGGGAGAGGTTCGCCAGCTGTTTGTCACCTACGCTGAAGCCGCACCTGGCAGACCTGCAGCCAAGGGACGATAAGCAGGTGGGTCACCTCCTGCATAGATCTCTGCTATAAGTTGGCGGGCATGGAGCCTCCCAGAGGATAAGAGCTCATTCTACCCGCCATACTGCTGCATCGGTGGCTGCTTCCAGGGACGCCCCTATCCAGGATATTCTGCAGGCTGCTACCTGAAGTCAGCACATACCTTTATTACCCACTACCACATCGACCTTGAGCCACGCCTGGGATGCTGGTTTTGGGGCCTCGGTTCTCCAGTCTCTCTTTCCCAAGTAAGTATCGGGGTGCGCTTGCCTCCCTCCTCCCGGAGAACTGCTAGAGTCTGCCAGACAGTGTGGATGAACAACATATCCATGTCCCTAGAAATACAGGTTACTCACCTGTAACAGGAGTTCTAGGAATGGTATGTGTTGTTCATCCACACCCCTCCCTCCCTCCCGGCTTCGACGCACAACCTGAGCTTCCAGCGGGCCAGATCTGGCATCATGGGGCGGAGCCGAGAGTTTTACCACCTGGGTGGGTGGGAGGAGCCAGCTTGAAGACCTTCTGGCAAGATTTAAAGCGGCAAGGATACCTGCCAGACAGTGTGGATGAACAACATATACTATTCCTAGAACTCCTATTACAGGTGAGTAACCTATATTTTCTCGCACTGTTTTAAATTTTTTTTCATTATCTTTCTCTCTCTCGCTCTCAATTTTCTTCTTTTGCCACTTCAGGTTGCTTTCTCTTCTCCAGCTGCTTTTATGGCATTCCTGTTTACCCTAATGAACTCCGGCCCACACCCCCTCCAGCCTCAGTACCCTTACAGATTTTAACAAAATGATTCCAATAGAGATGCCATACAAAAACTGCATTGTCTTCACTCAGAGATGTTGCCTTAGAGTTTAGAATGTTGCTGTGGAATCAGTACTCCGTTCAAATGTTGCTGTGTGTTGATGCTCCCTCTAGTGTTCCAATGTCAGATTTGTTTTCGCCACTGAAGAGAGCAGTCGCTTCGTAGCCCTCTCCAAGTCCATTGGTCAAGTCCTTTGTTTTTATTTTAGAAAAACTACCGTTTTCCCTTTTTACTTTTTGATATTTGCGTTAGTTATAGCAGTTATTTTATATAACGTTTGGTGTTTTAGCTGTATTTTCTGGTTCCTGATTGGTTCCACGGAACCGGAAAAAAGATTACCTTGGTGTTACCACTTTAATGGGGAAACATTTATTTTCGTTAACATAAGAATAACCGTTCATTTTGCAGCCTTTAATATTTAGCGGTTTTGAAACTGAAGGAACAGGCAATAATTTTTGGGTCATTGTCTGTTGATTGATATGAGTGAAAAGCCTAAGAAAAGGACTGGACCTACAGCATTTAAAAATAGCAAATCCTGTCACAAGATCTTGGCGAAGGCAGAACCACCATGATCTGTGTTTTGACTACTTGTGCCCTGATCAGAACTATTTAAATTATGATTTGTGTAATATTTTTGACCTAAAACACAAAAGAAAAGGGCAAAACTCAGAGTCACAGTCTGCCATTGAGTCACTTAATAGCTCTCCCAAAAATAAAATGGAGGAAGTAGATGGTGAAAAGCATGCATCTTGCCGGCCTGGTGGCACAGAGGGCTGAGGTGCTGGACTCCTTGCCTCGCGTCACGCCAGCAACCCAGGTTCGGGAATAAGCTCTGGTCATCTGGGAGCTGGCGGGGGGTGTGAGAGCAGGATTGAGCAGCCATAGGGCAGCTCTCCTCTCTCTCTCTCTCTCTCTGGGTGGTCATCCCCCCCACCCCGGTAATTCCGCTGCCACAGGATGGAGGTCCGGTGGCTAGCGTAGGCGAGAGAGTGTCTTGAGCCGCGGCATGTGCATGCCTCCACATGCGCGCTTCCGGCCGAGAATGGGGATGGGTGAAAAATGCAAAAAGTGTGTGTGTGTGTGTGTGTGTGTGTGTGTGTGTGTGTATATAATAGTGGCACGGTAGTGCCACTGTAGTTAGGGTTGAGTATTCGATTTAAGGTTAAATCTGAAATTTGGCAGCTTAATAATTTTTCCACTGTACAACGGATTTGTCTGAAATTTTGCGTGCACAGTCTGGTACCATAGATCTCTGGATCTGCTAAGTTTTGTTAAGGTCAGATGTACGGTTGTGGAGCCACAGAGTGCTGAAAAACGCACAAATTCTGCATTTTTGCACATTCTTTGCTCGTGCCCACAGCCCGCACGGTTTGTGCGACTGGTCCGAAACCTTCAGGGAACATGCAGCTGGGGTCCCCAATGTGCCTTTTGAAGATTTCGTGAAAAAATATTAAACTATTCAAAACTTATTAAAAAAAACAAATTTCCCATTATACTCAATGGGAAAAGTTGACAAAATATGCGAAAGTGTCACAAATGACCCTTTTACTTTCGTGATTCAGCCCTTTTTTTTTTTCAGTTGGTGGTCAGAAAAATGCTTGGCATTTAAATTTGGGACACTCTAGAGACACAGTTCTTGTTGTGTTCACCTAGTCAAGCCCTGAGGATGCTAGCCATGTCTTCTTTTGGGGGTAAAACACCACAGAAATATGTTTACATTTTTGCAAAAAGTAGTGTCGCAAAGTACTTTTGCATATGCAACACTTTCGTGATTTCATTTGTGAAAGTACTTTGCGACACTAACAAAACAATAGGGGAATCTTTGCCACCTGCTAAAAGAACGGTTTGGTCTTTTGCGCTGATATTTGGAGGGAAGAAAGCCAAGACCCCACAGATGTGCCTTTTGGTGGTTTGGTAACAAAATATTAGAGGGCTGCAAAGTTACGGCACTCTGAAATTGATGATTTTACCTATAGGCTAACATTATGGCCTCTGCTGTGCCTTTCGGGGCCCGTATCTCGAAAACGCTTTGAGATACGGACTTTTCATCGGAAGAATGCTTAGTCCCCCAGTAGGAGACTAAGCACAAAACTAGCCTGGAAAGTCATAAATAATGAGATTTTAGATTTTTTTCTACATCGTTTGGTTACCGAGATATAAGGAATTTAGTATTCCAAGTGCTCATTTTCTGCTCCGAGGACCATTATTATGCTTACATTCTTTGTATTCACTGTTTCTGAATGCACCTTTTTGGGAAACAAAAGGGTGCGCGTTTGCGTTACTGTTACCGTTCACGTTTCCACTTGCATTTCTGTAACCCTTTGCGTTATCGTTTCCGTTTACATCACCATGTGCGTTACCCTTTGCGTCTGCGCTTGCGTTTGCATTACTGCTACCCTTTGCGTTTCCGTTACTGTTTTTGTCTGCGTTTAGTTTTGCGTCGTGTGCGTTACCATTTGCGTTTGCATACAAGCTTGCATTTGCATTAGTGTTTCCTTTGGTGTCATCATCTGTGTTACTGTAACCATTTGCTTTTCCAATTGCGTTACCATAACCGTTTGCGTGTTTTACAGTTTGTGTTTCTGTTGGCCTTAGCGTTTCTTTTTGGTAGCGTTTCCATTGAGTGCGTTACGGTTTCCTTCTGCATCACCGTTGCCGTTACTGTTTGCGTTTCTGTTAGCGTTTGCATTTTCATTACCGTTTGTGTTTCTGTTCACGGTGTTTGCGCAACCATTTGTGTTACCATTTCTGTTTTCATTTAAGTTTGTGCTTGCATTTCTCTTACCGTTTGCGATATCGTTTCAGTTTGCATTACCGTTAGCATTACTATTTTCTTTTACCTCACTGTTTCCATCACTGTTTGCGTTAACGTTACCGTTTGTGTTTTTGCGTTTACGTAGTGCAGTGCAGAACATTGTTTTTGCTATTTTTCTGCATCATTTTCCACAACTCATAGTGCAGCCAGTGTGTGGTTGATTGATTGGTATGAAACTTGGCATGTAGAAAGACCATTGTTCAAGGAACATGCCAGTTTTTGTTTTATGAAAGAAATGTTGTTTCTTTCCAGAGTTATTGCCATTTGACGTTGCCCCACTTTGCAGTTACTGATTTTTCGGCTGCCAGGTCCACCACTTTAGCGCATTTTCGGACGCGATTTCCGCCATTTTGTAGTGGAAGACTTCTTAAAGGTGCAGAAATGTAAAAATTTAATATCTCTGGAACGGTTTGGTCTTTTCACATGAAATTTGGAGGGTGTTGAGTGGACGTCCTGGGGTTATGAGTGGTGCTGTTTACAAACTTTACATGTTAGAAAAATAATTCACTATGGAGATGCTGCGTGATGCAGTTAACATTTTGCGCATAGTGTTCTGCATGGTGCTACTGGCTTGAAATTTATAGCGTAGGTAGCCCTAGTGGTATGGAGGGGCGTTGCAGTGGTTTGGTGTGTAAAACATTAACGGGTGCGGAATTATGCCACTCCAGTGAATGAAAATTAGGTTCATTACGCTTCAGTAACTTCTGAACCGTGTGTTCGATTTGCCTGGCATTTGGAATGTACAAAGATTTATGATACATCTTTGTGACAATTTTTGGGTCGCTGGCATTTACAGTTGCTGAATTGTGCGTGTTACATTGTTTGCTTGTGTCACTGTGCGACCGTTGAATGAATGTACACACAATTCTGTACACACGGTGTGCTATGGTACATGTCGTCTTAAAACAATTTTTGGTTCCGTTGGATATACGGTTCTTGTGTAGCGAAGTGGCAGAAATGTTATTTGTGGCACTCCTGTGCAGTTTCATAGTGCAGCCAGTGTGTGGTTGACTGATCTGAAACTTGCCACGTAGAAAGACTTGTGTTCAAGGAACATGCAACTTTTTGTTTGGTGAACAAATGTTCCGTTCCAGAGTTATTGTTATTTGAAGTAGGCCCCCCTGGCAGTTACAGATTTTTCGTCCGCCAGGTCTGCCATTTTAGCGCATTTTTGGCCACAATTTCTGCCATTTTGTGGTGGAAGACTTCTTAAAGGTGCAGAAACGTAAAAATTGAATATCTCTGGAACGGTTTAGTCTTTTCACATTAAATTTGGAGGGTGCTGAGTGGATGGCCTGGGGATGTGAATAATGCTGTTTACATGTTGGGAAAAATTATTTGCTGTGGAGATGCTGCGTGACGCAGTTAACGTTTTGTGCATAGCATTCTACATGGTGCTACTGTCTTGAAATTTATAGCGTAGGTAGCCTTAGTGGTATGGAGGTCCCTTGCAGTGGTTTGGTGTGTAAAATATTAACAGGTGTGGAATTATGCCACTCTGACGAATGAAAATTTGGTTCATTACGCTGAAAATAACTTCTGAACCGTGTGTCCGATTTGCCTGGCATTTGGAATGTACAAAGATTTATTATACATCTTTGTGACAATTTTCGTGTCGCTGGCATTTACGGTTGGTGAATTGTGCATGTTACATTGTTTACTCGTGGCGCTGTGCGACCATTGAATGGATGTACACACAATTCTGGACACACGGTGTGCTATGGTACATGTCTTCATTTACCAATTTTCATTTAAGTCGGTCATACAGTTCTTGCGCAGCAAAGTGACAAAAATTCACATGATGGGAGGGGCCCCACGCTTCCACCACCACATTCCATTCACTATTTATAGTGCACATTCTCAAAAAGAAGGGAAATTCATGGCAAAAAAATCAGTTTAATGCATCAGTTAGGGTTGTTCCACAGTGACAAAAGTGAGGAAGTTCTGTGTTAGGGTTGCCACCCCTTGCACCCCATGCCCACCTGCCCCCCCACCAACAGGCATCGGGGTGTGCGTTGGGGTCGTTGGTCCTAACTCTCACCACATATCCCTATACTGCACCACCTCAGCTTATTTACACATGGAATGGGGTGAGAGTTGGGGCCGACGACCTCAACGACACCCCAATGCCTGTTGGTGAGGTGGGGCAAGGGGTGGCAACCCTAACACATAATTTCCTCACGTTTGTCGCTGTGGAACAACCCTAACTGATGCATTAAACTGAGTTTTTTGCCATGAATATAAATATTATAGTGGCACAGTAGTGCCACTATAGTTAGGGTTGAGTACCCCATTTAAGGTTCAATCTCAAATTTTGCACTTTAATAACTTTGCAACCATGCAGCGGATTTGCCTGAAATTTGGAATGCCTGGTCTGGTACCATAGATCTCTAGATCTGGCAAGTTGCGTTATGGTCGTATGTACAGTTGCGGCGCTACAGCGTGAAAAAATCGCATAAATTACAGATTTTTGCGTATTTCTTTGCTCGGACCTACAGCCCGCACGGTTTGTGCGACCAGTCCAAAATCTTCAGGGAACATGTAGCCAGGCTCCCCGATATGCCTTTCAAAGATTTTGTGAAAAAAATATTAAATTGTACAAAAGTTATTCACAAAACACTCAATCCCATTATATTCTGTGGGAAAGGTTCACAACCAGTGCCACCACACTTTTGCAAATGCAGTTTTTACTGTCGCAGTTGACCCTTTTACATTCGTGTCAGCCATATTTTTTTTTCAGTTACAGCTCAGAAAAGTGCTTGGCATTTAAATTTGGGACCCTCTAGGGACACAATTCTTGTGTTCACCTAGTTGAGTCCTGAAGATGCTAGCCATGTCTTTTTGGAGGGTTAAAACACCCCAGAAATATGTTTTTAAAATTTTTGTAAAAAGTAGTGTCGCAAAGTACTTTCACAAATGTGATATTTTTTCTTTTTTTTTTGGCGAAAGTGTCATGCGTAGCGCAAGTAATTTGAGAAAGTATGGCCAAAATAACAGGAAATCTTTGCCACCCTGCTGCAAAACAACAGTTTGGTCTTTTGGGCTGAGAATTGCAGGGAAGAAAGCCAACATCCCACAGATGTGCCTTTTGGTGGTTTGGTACCAAAATATTACTGGGCTGCAAAGTTACAGCACTTTGAAGTTGATAATTTTTCCCATAGGATAACATTAAGGAGTCTACCGCGCCTTTCTGGTCCCGTATCTCGAAAATGGTACAAGATAAGGACTTTTTGTCGCAAAAATGCTTAGTCCCCCACTGGAGGGGTGGGGGTGGCTAAGTACAAAACTAGCCTGGAAAGTCATAAATAATATGAGATTTTAATTCTTTTTCTACGCCGTACTGTTCATGAGATCTAAGCAATTTAGTATTCCAAGTGCTCATTTTCTGGTCTGAGGGCCATTACTATGCCCACATTCTTTGTATTCACTGTGCTTGAATGCACCTTTTTGGGACACAAAGCGTTTGCGTTACTTTTACTATTAACATTTACGTTTCAGTTTGCGTTCCCGTTACCGTTTGCATTAACGTTTCCGTTTGCATCACCATGTGCATTACCGTTTGCGTTAGTGTTTGCATTGTGTTTGTATTACGGTACTTTTGCGTCACCGTTGGTGTTACCGTTAGTTTGCGTTTGTGTTATTGCTTGCGTTACCATTTGCGTTTCCGTTATCATTACTGTTTCCTTGTGCATCACTGTTGGTGTTACCATTACTGTTTGCGTTACCGTTACTGTTTGCGTTAACATTTGTGTTTGCATTTATGTTTGCGCTTGCATTTTTGTTACCGTTTGCGTTGGTGTTTACGTTTGCATCACTGTTAGCGTTACCGTTAGTGCTTCGGTTTGTGTTTCCATCAGCATTAGCATTACGGTTAGCGTTTACGGTTCCGCTTGCGTTCCCGTTTGCGTCATCATTACCATTTGCGTTTCCATTTACGTTTGTGTTTTCATCACTGTTTGCGTTACGGATTGTGTTTGCGCTTCAGTTACTGTCTGCATTTGCGTTAGCGTTACTGTTACCATTACCTTTTGCGTTTGCGTTTCTGTCACCGTTACCGTTTGTGTTACCACTTGCATTTGCATTACCGTAACCATTAGCGTTTGCATTACCTTTACCGTTTGCATCACGATTACTATTACCGCTACCATTCCTGTTACCATTCGCATTTCTGTTTACATTTGCGTTACCGTAAGCGTGTGTGCTAGTTACCGTTAGCGTTTGCGTTACCATAACAGCATTACTGTTTGCGTCACCGTTACCATTACTGTTATCGTACGCGTTACTGTCACGGTTATTATGCAGAAATGGGCAGCATTGT
Organism: Neoceratodus forsteri; assembly: GCA_016271365.2. Taxonomy (NCBI): domain Eukaryota; kingdom Metazoa; phylum Chordata; order Ceratodontiformes; family Ceratodontidae; genus Neoceratodus; species Neoceratodus forsteri. The sequence continues at coordinate 50,633,736 of CM028136.1, read as the reverse complement.
GGGGGCCTCGCGCTCCCACCAGCACATACCATTCACTAGTTATAGTGCACTTTCTCAAAAAGAAGGGAAATTCATGACAAAAACTCCATTAATGCATCAGTTAGGGTGGTTCCACAGCGACAAAAGCAGGGAAATTTGGTGTTAGGATTACCACCTCTTGCACCCCACACCCACCCCACCCTGCCCCACCAACAGGCATCCAGGGTGTGCGTTGGGAGTCATCTGTCCTAACTCTCACCCATTCTCCTATACTGCACCACCTCCGGTTCTTTACACATGGGATGGGGTGAGGATTGGTATGACACTACGCACACCCTGATGCCTGTTGGTGGGGTGCAAGGGGCGGTAATCCTAACACCAAATTTCCCTGCTTTTGTTGTTGTGAAACTACCCTAACTGATGTATTAACAGAGTTTTTTGCCATGAACATATAAATAAATAAGACGCGTCTTTCAGCACCTCTCCTGAAAAGAGGTAACAGAAAAGCAGCATTTGATCGGAAGCAAATAAAGCTGCCAAGCCGTCATCCAGTTCAGAAAAAGAGCACAGGGTGTCCAGTAGGGGGAACCCTGATGCTGAGGATGGCAAAAAGAAGGGGAAAAAAGCTACAGATGCTCTGGTACCATCAAAATTAGCCAAGAAGAAACAAAAGTAAAATCATCTGACTGCACCTCCCGCGAAAAGGACCATGAGCCAGCACTAGAATAGAGCTGTGCCCATAGCAGAGGACATTACAAAAATTTCGCAATTTTTCCAGGCCTTTTAAACTGTGGGAAACCTTGTCTCCATTTATGCTGTGTCCCTAGCCTCAGGCATTTTTTGAACCTGTTCTGGAGGAGGAGGAGGAAGAGGATGAAGAAGAACTGATAGAACTGGAAACAACCCCATAACATGACCTTTGGTTCACCACCCTGAGTCTGTGCCTTGCAGTGATGCTCTTGGCATGGATGGCTCCCCACATTTCATGGTAGTGTGCATGTGCGGGATGGGTGGGGTCATGAAAACAGGAAACAGAATGGCACCAGGCACGCTAGTTGACTGTCAATCTGGCAACCTCACCCATGCCACCATGCTCCCCCCTACAATCTGGCATGCTCTGCTGGACATCATTGCTGATTAAAGGGGCTGCACTCCTGGTGGCAGTGAGTGGACCCTCTAACAAGGATAAGCCAAACTTTCTAACTAAGGGAGGTGTTGGATGATTGGCAGTAGGATTTAGCAGCAGGAGGTCTGCCAGGAAGAGTAGGCTAACCATACCAAGGGCACTAAAGGAAAAAAAAAAAAAGACCCTAAAATGGGTTGTTGGAGGACAACGTTATTTAAAAGTGTACACAATAAACTGTACAGTAGGAAAACTGCAATAGCTACACAAATGCCCAGATTCCCTGTTGTCCCCATATCCTTCCATCCTGCTGCTGCTGTAAGGTAGGGGAGAAATCACTCATGATATTGGGGACTGGGGGCACACCCTGCTAAATGGCATTAGTGGGATTTTCTAGCTATGCCTTGATTTCTGGTTGAAAATCTGTAGTTTTCACCTTTGTGGGATACCAAGGCACACCAGAGAAAGGGTCATGGGCTGTCTGGAGAGCAATTAATTTGTTTGGTCTTTTTAACAGAAGGGTAGTTTCTAGGGACATGGATATGTTGCTCAATCCACACTTCATGGCAGGTTCCTTGTCGCTTTAAATCTTGCTGGAAGGTCCTCAAGCTGTCTCCTCCCACCCACCCGGGTGATAAAACTCTTGGCTCCGCCCCATGACGCCAGATCTTCTTTTCCGCTTGGAAGCTCAAGTTCCCTCCTTGGCGCTCTGCGTTTTAGGCCTGGATCCAAACTCATCGGTTAAACTGAAACTTATTCTTAAATTTTCTAGACTTCGGTCTGTTTCTTCCTTTTCGGCTGCGATGGATAAGTCGACTCCTGGATTTCGGCGGTGCCCATGCGGGCAGAAGATGTCTCGGACCGATCCGCACTCCATGTGTGTTTATTGCCTTGGGCTCGATCATGATCCGCAGGCCTCCGAATTGTGCAAGTCCTTCTCGGTCAACGTTCTTGTAGACCGTGCTGCCAGACTCCAACTTGGGTGCCTCGAGAGACGTATTCCTCCTGTGAAGTCAAAGGAGGCCCATTGGGCGGTGTCCGCGGCTGAGCAACTTGAGCAGATGATCGCCCTCGAGGAGGAGGCGGCCCAGGCCGCATCTTCATCTTCCTTGGTCGCGGCATTAATTCCGCTCTCCTTGGGCTCCTCCTATACGGCTTATTTTAAGGAGCTTTGTCAGTCCCTCTCTACAAAAGGTGAGGGTCCATCGGGACATTCCTCTCGGTCCAAGAAGAAGGACTCGAAGGGTAAGTCCCACCGTCGGCGTTTTGTGGGAGCAGGAGAGGTCCCCTTCCCCGGACAGTCGACACTGGACTTTGGTTGAGGTTGCGGCTAAGGCCGCTGGCTTCTCGTTGTCCCCGTCAGGTCAGCCGGCCGAGACACCCGTCGACACGGTCGAGATTTTTCTCGACCCGTTGGACAGGCTGTCGACTGGAGAAGCCGACAACCCTTCTTCACCGGTCCCACCCAGTGGAAACTGAGGACTTGCCTGTGCCTCCTGTGCGAGTCCCTGGTAAAGGTTCCCAAAGCAGGGGAGAGCGGGTTCACGCTCCCTCCCAGACCCTTTCGGAAAGGCCGAAGGTCTCTGTCTCGGACCTCTTCTCGGTCCAGCCAATCCCGCCGACATTGGCGGTCTCAGTCTCGGCAGCGAGGAAAGCGGCGGTGCCGCTCGTCCTCATCTTCTTCCTCCTCGGAGGAAAGGCTTCGGCGCAAATTGTGTCAACGCTACAAGAACTTGATGTGGCAGCAGCTCCTTCTGACCGGGAACAAGCCGACCCCATCGCCTTCCTCGGCCATTAAGTGGCTGTCACCGGAGTGGCCGAAACAACCCCTCGTGGTTATCGAGGAGCCGAAGCCGGCGCCGGTTGTTCAGCCAAAACCAGCTGCACCACCCATTGTGGTGGAACCCCCGCCTCCACAACCTAAATCTGGGGCTCCAACCAAGGATTCTCGGTCGGGTCAGGGGTTGCCCCATCGGTTGTAAGTCACCCTCACTCCCGATCGGCCTCGGCAGGTGGAGGGTGGCTCAGGCCCTAGGCAGCAGTTTGCAGACTCCTCGGAGTCCGATGATGACTCTTCCCTTTTCTCCAGGTCCCTCGACCTGGAGTTCACTGGGGGACAGTCAGTGGACGAGAGCCCATCCTCGTTCCTGGGTATGCTTTGGCTCATCTCAGACTCTACTGGGATGAAGCTTGAACCCGTGTCAAAGCTGGCCAAGTATCCCCTCACGGAGATACTGGACTGAGGGGATTCTCCCACGGAGGCCTTTCCAGTGGCTGAAGCCATTGTTGGCCCAACTTTGGAGTTATGGCAGCAGCCGGCTTCTTGTCCTGCTCCTTCGACCAGAATAGCCAGGAAGTATGTGGTCCCCACCGGCTCACTCTCCGGATTTTCAGAGCACCCCTCTGCAGAGGGGCTTGTGACTGACAGCGTTTTCCGGCTTTCCGGAAACACTAGGACGTGGACAAGCCTCCCGAGAAAGAGTCCAAGAAGCTGGACTACGCCGGGCGTAAAGTATACGCTGCGTCCTCCCAAGGCCTTCGTCAGGCCAGTTCGGCCGTACTGATGGCACACTTTTCCCACACCCTTATGGGCTTCCTGGATGAGGTGATTCCTCATCTCCGGGCTGACCTCCAGACTGCGGTCAAGCAGGTGTGGGATCAGGGAAGGGCGGTGGCAAAGCTTGGCTCCAAACTGCTCTTGACATTGGAGACTCTTGTGCCCGTTCAGTAGCGGCCGCAGTGGCCATTCGCCGCAGAGCTTGGCTGCGGATCTCCACCTTCACAGCGGATACCCAGCACAAGCTGGCAGACATCCCCTTCCTGGGTTCCGACTTGTTCGGTCCCGAGGTGGAGGATCATTTGCAGAGGATCGAGAAGTCCAGTGCCACCTTGGACTCGGTCACGTCTGCCCAGAAGGACAAAGGCCACCAGCAGCAGCGTAAGCCCTTTCGGCCTTCTGCCCCTGCGGCACTTCCGGCCCAGCAACACCAGCATCAGAGCCAGCAGGCTCGCATTTGGTACCCCAAAGCCAAGCCCGCAGCTTCCTCCGGGAGGGAAAGGCCCAGGAGGTCCCTCGGCCAGTCATTCCTCCAAGCCTGCCCAGTGACGGATTGAGGGGTGTCGCCCCCAGCCTCATCACTCCCCCCCTGGGTTCCCCCCATGGGGGAACGGCTCCGCCACTTCCTTTCCGCCTGGTCCGCTATCACGACGGACCGCTGGGTGTTGGAAGTGGTAGGAAAGGGTCTGTTTTTGGAATTCGAGCAGGCCCCACCCTATCGATCCGTCGCCCCACGGGGGGCTATGGGGTCCGCAGCCTCTGTCGGCTCGTCGAGCTGACATTGCCCTGCTCCTCCAGAAGGAGCTGATCAGGGAGGTGGCGGATCCTCCACCAGACCCAGGGTTTGTGTCCAGGTATTTCCTGGTCCCAAAACGGACGGGGGGTTGGCGCCCCATTCTAGACCTACATGACCTGAACAGGTTCCTAAGGTCTCGAACCTTCAGGATGGTAACTCTGGCTCAGATCATTCCATCCTTGGAACGAGGTGTGTGGTTCTGTTCTCTGGACCTCATGGACACATTCTTTCACGTCCCAATCCGTCCGTCCCACCAGCGATTCCTCCGCTTCAGAGCAGAGGGGTCCCTTTACGAGTTCCGGGCCATGCCCTTCGACCTCTCTCCAGCTCCCAGGGTCTTCACCAAATGCATGGCAATGGTGGCAGCATTCCTGCGGTGCCGAAGGGTCCAGGTGTACCCTTACCTGGACAACTGGCTGAGTGCGGCCCCCTCCAGACCGGAGGTGGAGTGGTCTAGGTATCTGGACCTCCAGGTTTGCTCTCAGATTGGCCTCCTCAACGAGGCCAAATCGGAACTCGTGCCAACGCAGGTGATTCAATTCATCAGGGCAGAGCTCAACTCTTTCAGCCAGAGCACGGCTCCCGGTGGACAGGGCCGAGGTTCTTTCCTCCTTTGCCCAATCATTTCAGATTGGCCAATTGTGCCCTGCCCGGGACTGCCTGCGCCTCCTGGGCATCATGGCGGTCTGCACCAGCATGGTCCGTTGGGCCCGTTGGCACATGCGTCCCCTACAATGGGGACTAGTCAGCCAATGGTCACAGCGCTCCGGTCCTTTGGACCAGCCAGTGGCAGTGACCCAGGAGATGTGGAACGCTCTCCAGTGGTGGATCGTTCCAGCTCATCTGCAGGAGGGCATCCCGTTTGTCCGCCCCGAGCCGACGGTCACTCTGTCGACCGATGCCTCTCTGATGGGTTGGGGTGCCCATCTGGGGAGCACAGAGCACACGGCCTCTGGTCCCCTCGGGAGTCCCGATGCCATATCAACCTGCTGGAGCTTCGAGCGGTCCAACTAGCCCTCACTGGCTTCGCTCCATTTGTACGGGGTCTAGTGGTCCAGGTCCAGACGGACAATACCACGACCATGTACTACCTACACCGCCTGGGCGGGACGTGCTCCTTGCCCCTGTGCAAGGAAGCTCTCCGCACTTGGTCCCTCGTGCGCAGCCTGGGGGCAGATCGCCTAGCCATCCATGTGGCAGGAGCCTCCAACACTCTGGCCGATGCCCTAAGCCGGATAGCGGCTGCATCTCATGAATGGTCTGTCCTGCCGGAGGTGGTACACGATCTGTTCTCCCACTGGGGCACACCTCAGGTGGACCTGTATGCCTCCAGGGAGAATGCGAAGCTGAGGCTGTTTCATGCCCACCCCCCATCAGCAGGGCTTGCTGCAGGGGGATGCCTTCTCGAGGCCGTGGACCCCAGGCCTCTTCTATGCCTTTTCCCCCATTTCCCTTGATCCACAAGGTGCTTCTCAAGCGGCGGAGGGACAAGGCACAGGTGATTCTGGTAGCCCCAGACTGGCCCTGCCAGTTTTGGTATCCAGATCTCCTCAGCCTCAGCTCCAGGCTTCGAGGCGGCTTCCAGCCCGCCCGGACCTGATCTCAGTCAACCAGGGAAGGTTCTCACCCAGACCTTCAATCCCTGCACCTGATGGCCTGGTTTCTGGCGGCTAGAGTTCAGGCCTTGGTCTTCGGCGAGGTCCTCAACGTTGTTGAGGCATCCCATAAGGGTCGACAGAAATGCTACTCCTTCAAATGGAAAGATTCTCCATTTGGTGTCAGGATGAGGGGTTGGACCCTTCCTCCTGCTCCTTGGCCAGCATTCTGGACTACCTGTGGTCCCTTTCTCAGCTAGGGCTTCAGTGCGACTCTAAAGGTGCACCTAGGGCCATCTCTTGCGTGCAAGGGCCAGAAAACAGCTCTGGTGGCGCAATGAAGGTGGTCGGGCGCTTTTCAAAGGCCTTGATCACATATCCCCCCATTGCAGAACCTTCACCTCCGTGGGATCTACTGCTGGTATTGGCTAAGCTCATGGGCAAGCCATTCGAACCGATACACAGGTGTGACATCTCTCACCTGTCGTGGAAGACTGCCTTCTTGGTGGCTATCACGTCAGCCAGAAGGATGGGAGAGCTCCAGGCGCTTTCCATCGAGTCTCCCTATCTGGTCTTCCACAGGGACAAGGTTGTCCTGCGCCCCCACCTGAAATTCCTTCTGAAGGTGGTGTCGGGAGTTTCACCTTAACCTGGTGTTGACTCTGCCGGTGTTCTACCCCAATCACACCTCGGAGGTCGAATATAGACTCCATACTTTGGACCCTAGAAGAGCGCTCTCTTATTATAAGGGGCGATTGGCTGAAGTTTGGGGAGAGGTTCGCCAGCTGTTTTTCACCTATGCTGAAGCCGCACCTGGCAGACCTGCAGCCAAGCGGACGATAGGCAGGTGGGTCACCTCCTTGCATAGATCTCTGCTATAGGTTGGCGGGCACGGAGCCTCCCAAAGGGATAAGAGCTCATTCTACCTGCCATACCGCTGCTTCGGTGGCTGCTTCCAGGGACATCCCTATCCAGGAAATCTGCAGGGCTGCTATCTGGAAGTCAGCACACACCTTCATTACCCACTACCGCATCGATCTTGAGTCACGCCGGGATGCTGGTTTTGGGACCTCTGTTCTCCAGTCCTTGTTTCCTAAATAGGGTGTGTGCACCTTGCCTCCCTCCTCCCGGAGAACTGCTAGGAGTCTGCCATGAAGTGTGGATTGAGCAACATATCCATGTCCCTAGAAATACAGGTTACTCACCTGTAACAGGAGTTCTAGGAATGGTATATGTTGTTCATCCACAAACTCCACCCGACCTCCCGGCTCGGACAAGACAACCTGGCTTCCAGCGGGCTAGATCAGGCATCGTGGGGCAGAGCTGAGAGTTTTATCACCCGGTTGGGTGGGAGGAGCCAGCTTGAAGACCTTCCGGCAAGATTTAAAGTGGCAAGGAACTTGCCATGAAGTGTGGACTAACAACATATACCATTCCTAGAACTCCTGTTACAGGTGAGTAACCTGTATTTAGGGCTCCGTGGTTAGAGGCGAGCAACTGTAAGAAATGCTGTCAGTTTACGTCTTTTTGTTTTTATGTCAGTTTGGAAACTTAACCGTCAGTGGGAGTGCTGGCAGGTCATGATGGGAAAGTACACTTCCGACCTGCATCGCAACTCTGTTATGCAGGTAGGGACTGGTCTGCCTTCCTACATGATCAAGCCGCATCAGCTATATTTTTTTCCCTCCTGCAGGAATCTCCACTAGGTGCCTGCATTTGGGGAGGGAGATAGTGTAGTGTTAACACCGTGACTTCCTCACATCTCTCCTGAACCTACCGCTCTTCCAGCTTCATAGCATGCACCCTTATTTTTGAGCACCTTTTCTTCGGGAGCGAGCATGGGCCGACGGGGGTTGGCAGGGGTTGAGAAGGATAGTTAGCCATCCCACGGAGCTGGGGATAGGGTGGAGGTAACAGCTTGAGAGGAGTTTGGCAGACGCCTGGGTGAGCGATGCGATGCGCGCGACCTCTGTCAGCGTCATTGCACGCCTCAGACTCCAGGGGACAAGAAAACTGTGGAAAAAAGTTGGGACCTTTCGAGTGGCTTGATGGCCATCCATGCATTCGCTGGGCTTGGGCTGAACCCAGAACTGGATCCGTGTTGGGTGTGAAGTTGGGGGCACCCTGCCACCCCACTTCGGGGATTAAGCCGCAGGGGTTATAGGGTGCTGGCATGTAGCTGCGGTAGAGGCGGATGGCGACTGGATCCCCAATAAGATGCGAGGACATGGAGCAGAACTGGTGGCCAAGGAGGAGTTAAAAATGATAGTAGAAAAAAAAGTGTTCTGTTCTTGTAAGTTTCAGGAGCTGCTAGAACACAGTGTGCTTCTTGAGGCCCCCTTTGCACAGCTTTTGCAAAGGGCTCAAACATTTGCGCTAAGATCACCTCTAGTTTTCAACAGCTTTTTGCAGTCATCTCAAAATATAATTATATATATCTCAACAGTAACACTATGTATTTTCTGAACAGAAGTGATCCCATTATTGGTTACATTTTTCATACAATGATTTGCACATACTTTTATATTAGCAGACATGGCAGGGAGGAAAAATGGACAGCAAGGGAGGACTGAGATACAGTGAGAGGCAAAGAATTGTGAGATTGTTGGGGTGAGCAAATCTGAAGTCTCACAGGAAAGTTGGGTCACACCCAGACAGAGAAGAAACAGAAAAGGAAAGAACAGATCCTTGCATTTAAACACTTTCTCTAAACCACTAGGACAGTGTCCTATTCCACCCTGTCACAACCCCCGTGAGGTACTTAAAGGTCTCTGTCATGTCTCCTCTTTCCCTCCTCTGTTGTAGGGTGTACATATTGGAACTCACTGGAGATCCCTTTGGTAAGATGAGGAACTCTGGAGTTTAAAGACTAAGGGGTGGAGGTTAGAGAGATGCTGGAGGAGATCTGGTTGGAGGACAGATTGGCCCTGAGGTCACATTATTCTGACTATCAGGGGGCAGTTTCCTGAAAGAAGGCGGAGCAGCTCAGCTCTTCCGCACGGTAGACAGACTTGTATATCCTGTCTGTCTCCATGTGGGAGGAGCAGGTTCTAGCACTAGATGTGAGGAGTTGGCTCTGTTCTTTGCCGACAAGGTGTCCTCTATCAGGGCTGAAGTCTCCTCGAGTATCTCTCGAAAGGGATGCAGTGTCCGGCCTGAGTTGTTGAAATACTCCTCTTGTCTGGGATGAGTTTAAGCTGGTTGGGGTGGAGAAGGCGATGGGGATAATCTCAAAGCTGCGGCCTACACATTGTGATCTGGACCCAGGTCCGACCCGCCTTGTGGTTGGATGTTTGGACGTGATAGGACCTGTGGTTGCTGAGGTTGTCTGGAGTTTATTGAGGAGTGGGGTCTTCCCATTGTCCTTGAAAGAGGCTCTGGTTAGGCCACTGTTAAAGAAACCTTCTTTGGACCCGGACTGTCTCAGCAACTACAGGCCGGTCTCAAACCTCCCATTTTTAGTGAAGGTTACAGAAAAAGTGGTGGCCATTCAGCTTGAGAGACATCTCGCATCGTCATCTACCTATGAGCCTTTCCCAGTCGTGGATGACTCTGAGCTGGCTTAGACTCAAACCAGACAAGTTTGAGGTACTGGTGGTGGTGGGGGCTGTCCCTCAATCTAGTATTGGGGCGCTCCCTGTCCCTTTAGACAGGTGAAGGATTTGGGTATGGTCCTGGACGACGGACTGACACTTGATGCTCAGGTGTCGGCCGTGGTCAAAAGTGGTTTCGGTCATCTAAGGAACATTGCCCAAATCAGAGCCCTGATCCATCCTGAGGACCTGATCACACTGGTGCATGCTTTTGTAACTTCCAGGCTGAATTACTGTAATGCCCTGTACCTTGGGTTATCTGTGGAGGCAACCTCCACATGTGGCAGCGAGACTTTTGACCATGGTAAGGAGGTGTGAGTACATTATCCCGCTCCTCCATGGACTGCACTGGTTGCCGGTTAGGTGGAAGATTGTCTTCAAGATAGGGCTTCTTACCTACAAGACCCTGCATGATGAGGGTTCCGCCTATCTGCAAGATTTCCTAGACCTGTACCGTCTGATCTGGATGCTTTGTTATGCCGAGGGGAGCCTCCTGGGGGTTCCCAGGGCTAGGCTATCAGCAGATAGAGCGTTTGCAGTGGCCGCACCAACCCTGTGGAACTCGTTGCCTGATTATTTAAGGGGGCCCCCCTCAGTGGAAGCCTTTAAAACGGGATTGAAAACATATTTGTTTAAACTGGCTTTTATAACTTGAGTTTGTTTTGATAGATAGAAGGGAATCTGTATTTATACTGATTTTATTATGTTTATTTTGTGATTTTATTCAAGTGTTTGTATTATGATTTTATTGTACAGTGCCCAGAAGTCTCAGGAATAGGACACTTCATAAATAAAATATCTATCTATATCTATCTATCTATATTGAGTTTGTCTAGTCTCTCCTCATAGGGCTTTTGATATAGACCCTGCACCATTTTAGTTGTCCTCCTCTGGACCGCCTCCACTCTATGTCCTTCCAGAGATGATGTCTCCAGAACTGGACACAATACTCTAGGTGGGGTCTTTGCAGCGACCTATGCAGAGGCAACACTATATCCCTCTTTCTGCTGCTGATACCCCTCTCTCTGCATCCTAGCATCCCATTTACCCACCCTGCTGCCTTGTCGCACTGCCTGGTCACCTTTAGGCCATCCGATATGATTACCCCCAGTCTCTTACGTTTTTGGTGGCCGTCAGTACCACTCTACCCATTTTGTACTTCGCCCTTGGGTTTCTGTGCCCTAGGTGCATTATTTTGCACTTTTTCACATTGAAATCCAGCTGCCACACCATTGACCACTCCTAGTTTTCTCAAGTCTTAGCTCATCCTTTCCGCCCCCCGGAGTATTCACCCCATTGCAGATTTTTGTGTCATCCGCAAAGAGGCAGATCTTCCCTTTCAGCTCCTTTGCAATGTAAGTTATAAATACATTAAAGAGGACCGGTCCCAGCACTGATCCTTGAGGCACCCTGCTAATCGCACTGCCTTCCTTAGAGTGAACTCCGTTTACCATCCTCCTCTGTCGCCTATCCCCTAACCAATTTCTTATCCAGTTTACCACCTTTGGACCCACTCCTAAGCTATCCAGCTTGCTTACTAGTTTCCTGTGTGGAACGGTGTTTAATGCCTTACTTACATCTGGGTAGGCCACATCCACTGCTCCACCCTGATCTAGTTCCTTGGTCACGAAGTCAAAGAAACCTGATTCATTTGACATGACCTCCGAACTGTGAAGCCATGCTGTCTTGGGTCTTGTAACCCACTGGATTCAACATATTCACAGTGCATTCCTTCACCAGTGAGTGTATTGCCTAAAATGAATATTAGATCTTCTTCAAGGATAGCTCTTTCATCAGGCCACATTTATAGAACTATAGCCTCCAGGCGCTAGGACCACATGGAAACCTTTTGCTAGCAGTCTACTAGGGGCCGCCCACGATTACATCATATGTCGACGTCAATACTATATAAACGTGGGTGGCCCCACGCCGTCCTCATTTTTTTTTTTTTTTTTTTATTTATTCCCCGCCGTCGGGCATACTTGCTTGACTCCAGAGAGACACTGCCGGTTCAGTTGACCGCCAAGTCTTCAAAGTTTCCTAAAGTTTATTTTTCTAACTCTAGTAATTATCACTTTATTTATTTTAAAGTGATTATCGTCGTCGTGTATGGTGATGACCGACTCCGCAGAACTCTTTCGGTATTGCAAGTGCAGTGGAAAAATCTACAACAGCAACGACGCCGCCTGTGTCTCCTGTCTCGGGGAGGCCCACAATGTTAAGGCCTGCGAGATCTGCCTCGACTTCAGCCAGCAACCCGACTGCGCCCGCTAAAAATCCTGCAGTCTTCCTCCTTGAGCAGAAGGTAGCCAGAATGGAGACAGAGCTCCAGGTGAGAGCTCCTCCATACCGCTGGCCCTGTCCACAGGCTCCCACACCTCCAAGGTCCAGGCCAAGTCTTCAGGAAGCACAAGCACCGAGAGGGAGCAGAGCAAGGATAAGTCCCCCGGTATGCTTTCGGTGCTCTTCCTTGGTGCTGGCACTAGCGCTCATCCGCTTTGGCAGTGGCACCTCCTGTTGCCCAAACCCTCGCCTTCCACAGGGTTGGCCTTGGCAGTATATTCCACCGACCTCTTCACCGGCTGATGGTCTGACGAATATCGGGCTGTTGACACCCTTGTCGATGCTGTAAGCCCTGCCAGTAAGCACGCAGCTCCCTCAGGATTGGCTGGCTGTGGGTTCTGCCGAACCCCTTACGGCCAGCGATGGCCTTTTGACGTTGGGGCTCTTGTCTCCCCTGTCAATGTCAGAAGGTACTCCGTCGATGTTGCATGGCACGCCTGCAATTTAGGCCACCGTCGATGTGCAGATGGTGCTCTCTTCTTTTGTGGAGATAATATAGCACCTTTTACTTCCTCTGGGCCTAACGATGCCGGGGCCTGTCAGACCAGCCCCCACACCTACCACATCGACATGCCTTGCTCGCTCCAGGGTGTCGACATACTCGCTTCCCTCCTTGCAGTATTCAGAGCTAGTTGACAAGGATCAGGAATACAACCCTGACCTCATCTTGCAGGAAGAGGAGGAGGAGGAAAATAAGGATAGGAGCCCATCTAGGTCTAACTCCACCATTTCCTCCAGGAGTGAGGACTTCACACGGTATACCCTGAGAGCCCCTCCTTCATCTCAATGATGAAGCAACTCCAAACTGCAATGGGGTTTGATGTTGAGGAGCAAGACATTACCAGACGAAACCTGGTTGAGTTCCTGGAACGACCAGACACTCTCTCTCTTATTATTCCTCCTGTATTAGCTGCACTGGAGGATGCCACCATGGCTGCCTGGTACAGACCAAGTTTGATCCCTGCCATTCCCAGGAAGGCAGGCAAACTGTACCAGGCTCCCTCAGGGAAACCTTTTTTCACAGGGCACCCTCAGGCTGATGCTGTAGTGATAAATGCAGCCCATGATAGGTCTTAGAGGCCTTAGCACTTCAGTTCTCTTCCTCCAGATAAGGAGTTGAGAAAATAGGACATCATGTGCAAGAGAACCTTTGCTTCTGCCACACTGGACCTCAGAATAATGAATTGTCAGGCTCATGTGGTCAAACACATACGAACATACGAATGTGCCAGCTGAAACAGACCTGATCTATCAACGTCTCCTCGAGTGTGCAGCTAGCGCCCCTAAATTGCAGCTGCCCCACCTGACTCCCCTTTTGTCTGCCCTCGGCCGTTCTCAGCCTCACCTACCTGTACTTTCCCCTGTTCTCTGTCCCATGCCCTTTTAAAGCTACCTACAGTTCTACATGATATCACCCTCTCTGGTAGGGCATTCCACTTCGACACCAATCTCTGTGAAGTAATGCCTCGTCATCTCCTTCCTAAATCTTCCCCCTCTATTCTTAGCCCATGCCTTCTCGTGTCCCTTCCCTTCCTCAGTTTAAAAACCCCGTCGGCCCCATCCTTGTTGATTCACCTCCGATATTTGAAAGTTCTGGTCATGTCCCCCATCCCTCCTCTCCTCCAGGGTGTACATATTCAGTTCCCCAGCCTGTTCTCTTAGTCTTTCCCCTCCATTCCCTATATCTTCCTCGTTGCCCTCCGCTGCACTCCCTCCAGTAGCTTGATTATATACCCCCTCAGATACGGCCTCCAGAACTGCACACAGTGCTCCATGTGTGGCTTGATCAGTGACCTGTAGAGGGGCAAGATCACCTCCCTCCGCCTGGATGAGAAACCTCTCGCTATACACCCCAGCATCTTGTTTGCCTTCGCTGCCGCTTTCCTGCATTGGGCAGAATTGTTTATGCTCCCTGTTACCATCACCCCTAGGTCCTTCTCCTCCTCCTCAGTGATCCTCAGCTTCACCCTTCAACCAGTATTGTCTCCTTGGGTTCTTTGCCCCAAAGTGCATAACCTTACACTTCTTCACATTGAACCCCAGCTGCCACCTCTCTGACCACTCCTCCAGTTTGGTTAGGTTCCCCTGCAGTTGCTTCCATCCCTCCTCCTCGTCCACTACTGCACCCATTTTGGTATCTGCAAACAGACTCACCCTGCTCACCACTCCGTGCGCAATGTCGGAGATGAAGAGCCCAAATAGCACCGGGCCCAGCACCGAGCCCTGCTTGTCACTGGTCTAGGTGTTGAGAATTCTCCCCCCACCACCACGCATTGTAGCCTCCCATGCAGCCAGTTTGCCATCTTCGCCCCCACTCCCACACCATTTAGCTTCCCTCCAAGCCGCCCATGAGATACTGAATCGAAGCCCTTGCTGAAATTCAAGTAGAGGACATCCACTGTATGGCTCCTGTCCAGCTCTCTTGTTACTCAGTCGTAATATTGTATTTGGTTAGTTTGACAGGACTTCCCCGATACAAACCCATACTGCCTCACATCCTGGAGGTAATCGTCCTCTAGAAATAACACCAGCCTCTCCTTCAGTATCGTCTCCATAAGCGTGCCCACTATGGAAGTGAGACTGACCAGCCGATAATTGCTCAGTTTCGTTCCTTGGGCCGCTCTTGTATATCGGCACCACATGGGCCATCCTCCAGTCCTGAGGCACACATCCTGTATCCAGGGAGGTGCTGAACAGATCTGCCAGCACCTCTGCCATCTCCCTCAGCACCTTGGGGTGGATACCATCTGGTCCTGGTGCTTTGTCTACTTTTAGTGCCCTCAGTCCCTCTAATATTCTACTTCCCTCAATCATTCCATTAGTCACCTCTCCCCCCCACCTCCCACTCTCCCAGTCCAAGGTGATAGTGGTCCCCCCTTCACCTGCGTGAACACTAAGCAAAAGTATTCATTTAGTGCTTCTGATTGTTCCTCTCCTTTTCCACCCACTCTTTATCCTCACTATGGCATCCCTGCACTTCCTTTTCTCTCTGACACATCTGAAAAAGCCTCCCTTCCTTAATTCCCTGTGCTAGCCTTAGCTCCCTTGAGGCCTTAGCTTCTCTCACCCTCTTGGTCACTTCCTTGGACCATCTTGTATACTTCTTCTTGTCGTCCTCTTTCACAGTCCTTCTGAACCTCTGGTATGCAGCTCTCTTTGCCCTCACTCCCTCAGCTCACTGTTTAACCAGCATGGTTTTCTTTGCTCTGCTCGTCTTACTCTGTAACTTGGTGCAAGCTTCTGTTGTCTCTGTAATCCCTTGTTTAGTAATGTCCCATTTCTGCTCTGCTTCCATCCCTGGTCCCATGCCCTCAATTTTCCTTTTCAGTCTCTCCCGCATCCTCCCGATGTCTGTCCTCCTGAAGTCCACCAGCTTTGTTAGTGAGCCCCCTGACTCTCTGCTCATCATGATAACGATCACCAAACAGTGTGGTTTACTATCAGCTAGGGGGTCCTCCACCCTTAATTCTCTCACTGCCTTACCATTTGACAGTACCAGGTCTAGTGTGTTACTTAGCCTAGTCGGTCCAGTGACCAGCTGTGTCAGGAGTCCCTCCTGGATCATATCCAGCAGCACCTGCTCCCTAAAACTGGAGGTGACCAGAGTGCTCCAGTCAACCCCTGGCAGATTGACATTCCGCATGATGACAATGTTCCCCTTCCTACATACCCTCCTGATTTGTTCTGCTAACTCTCTGTCCTTCTCTGCCCGGGACGGCGGCCTGTACACCTCTCCAAACCAGAATTCTCTCTGGAAATATAGAAACATACACTTTGATGGCAGATAAGGACCGCTTGGCCCACCGAGTCTGCCCATTTCCCTACCTATTGGATAGGATACAGATCGTCGTTAACCAGTATCCTACTTCCTCCTACCCCCCTACTATAATTGCCTTATGTCAGTCCCATGCATTCTTGAATTCCTCCACTGTTTCTGACCCCATGACCTCCTCAGGAAGGCTGTTCCCTGCATCCACCACCCTCTCTGTGAAATGATACTTCCTCACATTGCCTCTGAGCCGTCCCCCCTCTATCTTCAAATTGTGTCCCCTTGTTCTTGCGCATCTCTTTTTCTGAAATATGCTACCCTCTTGAACTTTGCTGATTCCCTTGAAGTACTTGAAAGTTTTATTATGTCCCCCCCCCTCCTCAAGGGTATACATACAAGCTTTTAGTCTCTCTCTGCTTGGCTTCTGGCAGAATCCTGCCGCATTTTAGTTACTCTCCTCTGGACTGCCTCCATCCTGTCTATGTCCTTGCGGAGATGGGGTCTCCAGAACTGCTAAATCGGCAGCCCAGGTCCTTCCAGAGGGTCCCCAGAAACAGGCGATGCTTAAGGCCCTCCAGACTGGGGCAGATGTAGGGAAGCACCTCTTGAGGTCGACCTATGACATTTCAGATGCCTCAGCCAGAGCAGCTGTGGCTGGAGTCTGCCTTAGAAGGCATACTTGGCTCATGGTGTCTGGATTTGCTAGTGATGTACAGCGATCCATCCTAAATGTCCCTTTCAGAGGTTACAAGCTTTTTGAGGCGGATTTGCAGGATGTCCTGTCTGATCTACATGCCTTAGGGAGGACCCTAAGGTCAGTCCACTCCCTGTACCACACCCAGCCAAAAAAGTAGGAAGAGGACACCCTTTTGTCGAGTCACCCACAGACCCAGGTTGTATGCCAGACAACAAGGCAAACGCAGAGCAGGATCAGCTTTGCCTGCCCCTGCCTCCAGCACAGGAAAAGCCTTTCGAGGTGGAGGTATGGCCCCAGACACAGGATCTGCTTCAGCCTGACTCCTCCTCCTTAGACACTCAACCCGGTGGAGGTGGTAGGGGGTCACCTCTCCCTCCACCTGGACCAGTGGAGAGAGGTCATAACTGATGTTTGGGTCCTACAACTAATAGAACTGGGACACGCTCTAGAACTTCTGGAGTTACCTCCAGCACATCTGCCAATTTCCTCAACCTATCCTCCAGATCACATACCAGTGTTGCTAGGGGAAGTACCTACTTTGCTGCGCAAGAGGGCTATAAAACCAGTTCTGTGGGAGCAAAGGAACAGGGACTTCTACTCCCATTTCTTCGTAGTCCCCAGATCCACAGGGGACCTAATGCCCATTCTGGATCTGAGGGATCTGAACTTCTATATTCAGTACAAGAAATTCTCGATGGTCACTCTAAAAGGCCTACTGCTGCTTCTCCTGCAGAAGGGGGACTGGATATGCTCCCTGGACATGCAAGATGTGTACCTGCATATCAAGATTTGTCCACCCCACAGGGGGTACCTCAGGTTCCTGTTTCAGGGGGAACACTACCAGTTCAGGGTATTGCCCTTTGGCTTGTCTTTTGTGCTATGAGTATTTACTAAATGCTTGGCAGTTGTGGCAGAAGCTCTCTGGAAGTGAGGACTGTGTATGTCTTCCCCTATCTAAACTGGTTGCTCAGAGGTCACTCCCAGGAGCAACTGTTCCATACCCTAGTGCATCAGACAACTGTTCAATGCCCTACGGTCAGTCTGCCCAAGTTAGTCGTGACCCCTTGCCAGCACCTGCAGTACATATGGTGCTGCACACTGCTCAGGGCTTATCCTTCCTCCCCCAGGACCGGGCAGGGTGCCTCATGGCACAGGCCCAGCTGCTTTACAACAGCAGGTACGTCACAGCCGGGACATTCCTGAGACTGTTGGCCTGATGGCAATAGCCATTATCTTGGTTCCTCTGGCCAGACTGCACATGAGGATCCCTCAGTGGACATGGAGAATTTAATGGGATCAGCGCACCGATCTAGAACAGCAGGTTCTAGTAACGTCTTCTGTCCAAAAGGTGGGTCAGTGGTGGCTGGAACCCCAAAATTTGCTGAAAGGGGTTCCCTTCCTCATTCCTTCCCCTCAGCAGATTCTCATCACAGACGCGTCAGGGCTTGGCTGGGGGGTACATCTCTGGCCTCATCTGACGCAAGGTTCATGGACCAGTGTGGAAACTTCTCTTCACATAAACGTCCTAGAGATGAGGGCCATTCTGTATTGCTCTGCAAGCCTTCCAGAACTATCTGTCCCTGGGCCCTCTGCTGGTGCAGATGAACATCATCAGTGTAACACATTATATAAACACGCAAAGGAAGACCCACTCATACCCCTTGTGCAGGGAGGCGATGAGGGTCTGGTACTGGGCTCTAGAAAATGGTCTAGAACTCTCGAACGTCCATGTTCCAGGCTTCTAAAACGTCCTGGGAGATGGGCTAAGCTGGTCGCAGTATCGGACATACAAGTTGGAGCTGCTTACGTCGGTAGTAGAAGACCTGTTTGACAAGTTAGGTTGTCCAAAGTTGGACCTTTTTGCGTATCCACTCAACGCAAAACTGCTGCTTTTCTTGTTGCTTGCTCCAGGGCACAGAGTTTTCTGGTAGGATACATTGCCCCTCTCTTGGAAATGGAGGTTCCTTTATGGCTTCCCTCCCTTTCCTCTGATTCTGAGGGTGCTAATCAGGCTTCAGATGAAGGGGGCTACTCTAATTCTGGTGGTTCCCTTCTGGCTTGTCAGATATGGTTTCCCTTGCTGCAACAGCTAGTAGTGGAGCCTCCAGTATCCCTGCCACTGTGTAAGGGGTTGCTATGACAGGAACAGGGAACTCTGGTCCATCCAGACATCAAGTCACTCCATCTCCATGCCTGGCTCCTGAAGACACAGCCGTTGAGATCTGGTGCATCCCCAAAGGTGGTTGATGTCCTGGTGGCTGCCAGAATACCTTCCACCAGGGCCACATAGTCCATGAAGTGGAAGCGGTTTTCCTTTTGGGCTGCTTCCCACCACTTGGATACATTCACTTGCCCAGTGAATCCGATTATAGAGTATTTTATTGTCCTTGTCAGATGTAGGACTTTAATACTTTTCTGTCAGAGTACACTTGGCAGCTATTTCAGCCTTCCATGTGCCTATTGATGGCTGTATGGTGGGGCAAATGGAGGTGTACGTACCTTCTTGAGAGGCATTCGTCACCATAAGCTGCTCGTTCACAATACAGTCCCACCTTGGGGCTTGAATTTTGTTCTAGAGAAACTTACTTTGACTCCTTTTGAGCTGGCCGTGGCTTGCGCGCTACGCTTTCTGTTGTGGAAAGCATTATTTTTAGTTGCTATTACTTCTGCTCGAAGTATCTCCGAGCTTCAGGCTCTTGCTTGTGAATGTCCTTATTTGATTTTCCGCTAAGACAGGGTGTCTTTGCGCACCAACCCTGAGTTCTTGCCAGAGGTGGTGTCTGAGTTTACCTTGAATCAACCATTACCTTTTTTGTTTTCCTTTGCTTAATTAGAAGATTGTTTACCTGATGTTAGTAGGTGTGATGTGTGGGACAGCACTCTGCCTGGCAGCTGACGTATCTATCCCTATTCCCCCTCACTACATCATCAACATTGTGACCTTATTGACTGTGACATCATCGTTGCTTAGGAACAGCCACTCAGTAGCTGCCAGGTCAGTCACTTTTTATGTCACTGTCAGTGAGATCACAGTACTAATGATGGGAGTGGGGTTGGGTGGGTACGGAGACAAATATGTCAGCTGCCAGGCTAAGAGCTATTCCACACATCCAGCCCAATATTATCACATAGGAAACTTTCTAATGAGCAAAAGGAAAAAGAAAAGTACTTTAGAAATAAAAAGTTACCATAAAAAGTTACCACTGACTACTTCTTAAAATTTGTGTTATTTTTCCGTCTGCCTGTTGTGGATCCACTAGTTCTGTAACTTTCCCACCACCGATGCCAGGCTGACTGGCCTGAAATTGCCGGCCTCCTCCCTGCTACCAATTTTGTGTAGTGGGTCTGTATCCGCCCTACTCCAATCTTCCAGAACCTGTTTCCAGTGAGTGGTTAAACAGAACTGTCAGAGGTGCAGCTAGTATTTCCCTGAGCTCCCTCAGTACCCTTGGATGCACCTCATTTGGCCCCGTTGCTTTTATCCACCTTCAGATTAGCAAGTTCACGAGTTAACTTAGGCTGTGGGGGGTTGGCAGGGGAAGTAGAGGATTGAGTGTCAGGAGGACTGCTCTCCTTTCCTGGGGTGGGATCCAGGGACTTCCCCGCCTTGCAGTGGCTCCCGTTGGAGACTGGGGGCACTGCATTGGGCGAGGATGCAAGTTGGGGGAGGTGGTAGCAGACGTCTGTGGAGGGGGGGCGGTCTCGCTCCCCTGGCATGCTGACGTCATTGCACGCTTGCTGCCTCGGGGGTAGGGTAAGGAGGAAAAACCCGGGCCACCAGGAGGTAGACGGTGGTCCCCAATGGCAAGCGCACATGCCCAATACCGGTCACCTCCCAGTTGACTCTCTTGGGTCCTCCCCACATGTCCTGGACTCCGGAGGGAAGGAATCTGTCCCTGATTTCTTGCCAAGTGAGGGATTCAGGTGGCCGGGTAGCACTGGTTGAGTGGGTCTCGCCCAAAGGGGCCCTGGTGCCGGCGACCAGACTTAGACAGTTTAAAAAAAAAAAAAAAAACTTTTGTGGGGCATAGAGTCAAAGGCCAAGCTGAAATCCAGATAGAGGATGACTTCTGCTTGGTCCCTGTCTACTGTCCTAGTGACCCAGTGAAAAAAGTCAGATTCATTTAACACGATCTCCCCTCCATGAACCCATGCTGCCTCTCATCCTGGAGACCATACTTCTTTAGATATTCTACCAATCTTTCCTTAAGTATGATCTCCATGAGCTTGCATGCGATTGAGGTCAGACTGATTGGTCTACTCTGTAATTCCCTAGGTCATCCTTGGAGCTGCTTTTGTGGAGGGGCATCACATGTGCTGTTTTCCAATCCTGTGGTACCACACCAGACTCCAGTGAACTATTAAATAGGCCTGGTGACCTTGCCAGCTCCTTAGCCAGTTTCCTTAGTATACCCTTGGATGTGCTCTGTCTGGACCTGGTGATTTGTCCACCTTCAATGCTAACAGCCCCTCCCTCACTCTATCCTCCTTTATCACTACATTTGTGTTCCCCTCCCTTTCCTGCTCCTTTTCTCCATCCTGAAGGCACTGGTCCATCCTTCTCCGTGGTGAAGATGGAACAGAAGACTTCATTAGTGTATCTGCTTTCCCCCATTATCCTCCACCCCTTTCCTAAACCTAACAATCCCGTTCTTCTTGTCCCTTTTCTTGCTTATATAGCAAAAGGCGGCCTTCTCCCCCTTCTTAATTCCTTCAGCTATCTGCAGCTCCTTTTGCGCCTTAGCTCGCTGGACTTCCTTATTTGCCTCACTAGCCAACCTTAGGTAATTTTCCCTACCCACCTCTCTCTTGGTCTTCCTGAATTTTCTGTAGGCTATCCCCTTTTTCCCTTACTACCTGGGCGACAGCAGAACTGAACCAGCTGGGTGCTTTGTTCCTTGTGTTCTTTTCCCTGAACCTAACACACTCCTCTGTGGCAACCAGTATTATTTCCATAATGATTAACCACCTTTGGTCTGCCCCATGTCTGCTCTAATGCCTGCCAGGTGGCTCCTTAGCACTTTGCCCACCTTCCTGAAGTCTGCCCTCCTAAAATCCAAGATTTTGGTCTTAGTCAGGATTCTTTCCCTGCCCATGTCTAACTGGAACCACACTGTGCGATTGTCACTCCCACCCAGGGGGCTCCCTGCCTGTTATTACCTGTACATGCACCCCATGTGTGAGCACCAGATCAAGAATTGCCTCTACTTTTGTTGGTTCTGCGTTGCCGTGAGTCAGGAACCCACTTTGCAGTCCTTCCAGGATCACCTGACTTCTTGCACATGTTGTAGATGGTACTCTCTAGTCCACCTTGGGCAGGTTGAAGTCCCCCACAATTGCCACCTTTCCTGTCCCTGAAGCTTCCAATATTTGCGAGTTCAGTTCCCTGTCCCTCTCCTCATCCTGGTTGCGTAATTTGCAAACCACCCCCAACCTCACCTTTCTCCCTCTGTTGGACTGTAACTGAACCATAATGCCTCCACCTTCCCTTCCTCCGACTCCTCCCTCATGCAACTTATTCCCTCTCTGAATTAAGCTGCCACCCCTCCCCCCTTCCCTACTACTCTGTCCCTTCTGTATAGTTTATATCCAGGGATGAAGAGGTCCCAGCCGTGGTGTAGTGTTGCCCAAGTCTTTTTTTTTTTTTATGTTTGTTATATACTTACTTTATTGTCAGCTTGTATTTAGATACACGAGGCAAGCTGTAACAGCCAACATATCATAGTCGTATATTGAAATACAAATATCATCACATTCAGAAAGTCTTTTGTTTAATAAATAAGAATTATGTCTCCATCTTCTAGATTATTTCTGATGTTCAAAGATATAAATTTTATAACACAATGTCAAATAGACAAGTGAGGTGTTACAAAAAATAAAATGAAGAAGAAAAAGTACACAGACTCTTGGCTTGTGTGTGGTGTGTGTGTGTGTGTGTGGGGTACCGCTCAAAGAGATTCATTTCCTTCCAGCTGTACCGTTCCTGTTGCAGAGGAAGCTAGTTGGCTTTTGCTCTTTATGTATTAGACCATTGTATGTTTGACAAGAATCTATTTATAGACAAAAGTATTCTAGTGTACCCTCTTGTTATTTCCGTCCTCCCTTTTTGTTTCCCCTGTTCTCATAAGTCCTGTGTTAAATTCCACCTTGCCCATCTTTCAACAAATTTCTCCTTTTTGTTTTGGACCTGATACAGTATGGAATTCAATGAAGATAAATATTCTGTTAGATTTTGGAAACAGTAACCCCAAATATCAATACTTTCTAAACAACAAAACACTCAAGGCTAGTATATGTAAGAAAGATCTGGGGGCTTGGATGGACACCAATTTATCTTCCAAAACACATGCAAAAAGCTTTTTGTAAAATGTAATCAAATAATGCATTCTATAAGAATAGCATTTATATCTAGAGATAGATTAAGTATTATGAAATTATATAAAACCTACGTTTTGCCACATCTTGATTATGGCACCCCAGTCTGGAGTCCTTATCTCCAAAGAGATATTAACTTAATAGAAAGAATTCAGAAGAAGGTACCTAAATCAGTATATGGGTTAAAAAATTGTGATTATAATGAAAGGTTAAAGATACTTAACCTATATTCTTTGGAAACTAGGAGAATTAGGGGTGATTTGTTACTATTATACAAAATCAATAAAGACCCCTCCCTAATGGAGCAATGTGGTTTTCATATTATTGATAAGAAGGTCAACCTTAGGTCACATAAGATACAAATTCACGTTCCTAATGTTCTTACACTTAAACGCTTGAATTTGTATAATATACGTACTTCCAGAATATGGAGTACTTTACCTAAGCATATTATTGAAGCACCTACATTTGATCAATTTAAAGGGGCGCTGTCAGCTTTGCTCCTCGTTTTTTCGTCTGCTTGCTCGAGTCTGACTCTGTGCACCTATATATGACTTATCCCCTAATAATCTCCCTATGTATGCCACAGTGGTGATCGCTTACCAGATTTTTTAGTTTTTGGACATTTCTTCATTCCAGCGTCTGACAGAAAAACCCTCGTCCCCTGGAAGCAGTGGTATGCTGAGTGCGCGCCTGTGACACAAAGTGCCAGCATTAACATCATTTTTTACATGCCCACACTAAAGAGTTGCTTGCAGTATGTTTTGCAGTATACTGAATTAAAGTTGCTGTTTTTTAAGTAAAACCGAGCGCTGGTAGTGCCAATAAAAACATTTAAACACTGCCGCCGAAATCCTGCGCCTGTGTGAATGTGGACCACTCCAGGTGCTGAAATCCTGTGCATGCACAATAGCGGGACAGAACACAGATCCTGTGCATGCGCAGGAACAGCCCACATTCACGCAGGCGTGAGATTTTGGCGGCATTGTTTAAATGTCTTTATTGTCATTACCAGCGCTCGGTTTTACTCAAAACACAGCAACTTTAATTCAGTATACTACAAGACATGCTGCAAGTAACTTTTTTAGTGTGGCCATGTTAAAAATTAATGTTAATGCCGGCACTCCGTGTCACAGGCGCACTGTAGGCATACTACTGCTTCCGGGGGACAAGGTATTTTCAATCGGGCCGCTGGAATGTAGAAACGTCCAAAAATAGAAAACTCTAGTAAACGATCACCGTTATGGCATATATGGGGAGTTTGTTTGGGGAATAAGTCATGTATAAGTGCACAGAGTCGCGTTTATGCCAGCAGACGAAAAAACGAGGAGCACTAATGTGTGCTGCTTGCGCTGGCTGCTCCAGCCAGTCCTAGGTGGCTAACTGGCTGGGCGGCAGGACACAGAGGGTGGTGGTAAATGGCTGTCACTCCACAGAGGGAAGAGTGACCAGTGGGGTACCACAGGGATCAGTGCTGGGACTGGTCCTATTCAACATCTTCATCAGTGACACTGCGCAGGACCTAGAAGGCAGAATTTCACTGTTCACTGATGATACAAAGTTCTGTAACAGAGTAGACACACCAGAGGGTGTAGACAGAATGAGAAGGGACCTGCAGAAACTTGAAGAATGGTCAGGGATTTGGCAGTTGAAATTCAATGCAAATAAGGGCAAGATAATGCATATGGGGCACAAAAACCCTGACACAATATATCAGTTGGGGGTGAGAATATAGCATGCACCAAGCAGGAAAGGGATCTTGGGATTATCATCTCTGATGACCTCAAGGTAGGGAAACAGTGTGACAAGGCAGCAGGTAAAGTAAATAGGATGCTGGGATGTATAGGCAGGGCCTCACCAGCAGGAAAAGGGAGGTCATAATTCCACTATACAAGACAATAGTGAGGCCCCACCTGGAGTACAGTGTACAGTTCTGGAGACCTTACCTCACGAAGGACATAGACAGGGTAGAGAAGGTTCAGAGGAGGGCAACAAAGATGGTGCATGGATTGCATCACAAGTCCTATGAAGACAGGTTGAAGGAACTGAACATGTACTCCCTGGAGGAGAGGAGGGAGAGAGGGGATATGATAGAGACATACAAGTATCTTACAGGGAGGAACAGGGTGCAGGAATACACTATTTTTAAGCGAAAAAGGGATGAAGCTGGAGGGAGGACTATTCAGAGGAAACGTGAGGAAGAATTTCTTCACAGAACAGGTGGTGGACAAGTGGAACACCCTGCCAGAGGAAGTGGTGGCTGAAACAATCATGGGATTTAAGAATGCATGGGATAGACATAAAGGAATTCTGGAGGTCAGGGGTAAGGGGCAACAGACTTGTAGGAAAACATAAACTGAACTTACAAGCTCAAATGGGCAGACTGGGTGGGCCATAGGCCCTTATCTGCTGACACTGTCTATGTATCTATGTATCTATGTCCTGACCTGCTGTGTGGATAAATCTTGGTATGGGGGACCAAGAGTGAAGATACATGCAATGTTCTCAATCAAGTTCTGACCACCTTCTGAATATCGAAAATATGTCCCAGAATTTATCCTCACAAGCAGTGCATACATGAATGATATTCCACATCCCTAAGGGAAATATTTCTGATATTGTTCTCTGACTGCAACAAAAGGGATAAGCAACATTATAAATAGTGCAGCTTCACCAGTGAGCTGGCTAGTAAGTATTACGATCTTATTAATTTTCTGAGTGACAAACTCACTTTAAACTGTTAAGTGTTGCTTGTTGCCAAGAGGCTCAGTTCCTATAATTGCCACAAGGTGGCAGTCAGAGCTTGGATTAAACATAATATAATTAACATATCCGTACTAGGCTGTTCTGGGTACCAACATCCCATACACAGACAGCTACTGATCAGTCCTTTTGTTTTCGTCAACCAAGAAATCAAGTGCAAATGTTTCTCTCGAAGTCTTCACTTGTCCAAATGCTTTGCCCTCAGGGCCTCTGGAACTATTTTAAGCTCCTGTCACAGCTCTTAATGAGCTATAAACATGTCATGTGAAATGAATCAGGTGGGGTTTGGACAAAAGCTTTTTATTGTGTAGCATACTTGCATTTTGTTAGACACATGGTAAACATTTCCTTTTGTTCTTTTTCGCCTTGCTTTCTGAGGCTTTCACAGACCTTTGGGTGAAATGTATGGAGCTGAAAAATTGGGGAGTTGGCTTCCTTTTTGAACATCTGCAGATGAGGAAAGTTTTTTTCTAGGGACATGGATATGTTGTTCATCCACACTCATTGGCAGTATCCTTGCCGCTTTAAATCTTGCCGGAAGGTCTTCAAGCTTGCTCCTCCCACCCACCCGGGTGGTATAACTCTCGGCTCCGCCCCATGACGCCAGATCTTCCTTACCGCTTGGAAGCTCAGGTTCCCTCCTTAACGCTCTGCGTTTGAGACTGGTTCCTATTTCTCCGTTTGCGGATTTAAAAATAATATTTTGCAAAAAGACTTCAGTCTTCGATCCCTCGCGGCTGCGATGGACAAATCGACTCCCGGATTTCGGAGATGCCCATGCGGGCAGAAGATGTCTCGGACGGATCCACACTCCACGTGTGTCTACTGCTTAGGCCTTGAGCACGACCCGCGAGCTTGCGACCTGTGCTTCTCTCATCTCTCGTACGTCCTCGAAGACCGTGCTGCCCAATTGCAACTGGGCCGTCCAGCGTTTCCTCGGTGAAGTCCAAGGAGGCCGGTTGGCGGTGTCCGGCGGCGTGGTTTCGGCCAGGATCAGCTCGGCGGATGGTCGCCCTGGAAGAGGAGGCGGCCGGGCATCCTTCCTCGGCCAGCGGCATTTATCCCGCTTTCTCTGGGTTCTTCCTACACGGCTTCTTTTAAGGAGCTTTGTCTGTCCCTCTCCACTAAAGGAGAAGGGCCTGCGTCTGCTGGACCTTATTCGGTCAAAGAGGACAAGGTAGAATCCCTACGTCGGCGCTCTTGGGAGGCGAGGAAGGTCCCACCTCTCCCGGGCCGTCGACCCGTCGGCTTCGGTCGACCGGCACAATCGACCACTGGCCTCACGGTGTCCCCGCCAGGTCAGTTGACCGAGACTCTCACTGATGAAGTCGAGATTTTTCGACCCATTGGACGAGCTGTCGCCTTTAGCAGCCGAGATTCCCTCTCCCGGTTCCCCGGGAGGAGTTGAGGATCCCGTGGGCTCGCCTGTGCCTCCGGTTCTGGAGCCCTCGGATGGACCTTCGAGCGGAAAGTGCGGTTCCGGCGACACCTCCCGCACCGGCCCGGAAATTCCGGAGCTCTCGGTCTCGGTCTCGGACCTCTTCGCGGTCCAGCGTTCCCGCAATCACCAAGCGGTCTCGGTCGGCACCGCGGTAGCGGCGTCGCCGCTCGTCCTCGTCCTCCTCCTCGGATGAGGGAAGCT
The DNA here is from genome assembly GCA_016271365.2 of Neoceratodus forsteri. NCBI lineage: Eukaryota > Metazoa > Chordata > Ceratodontiformes > Ceratodontidae > Neoceratodus > Neoceratodus forsteri. Next base: position 50,606,504 of record CM028136.1, on the reverse strand, counting down.
TCGGCGTAAATTACGTCGGCTGATGCGAGGACCTTATGTTACAACAACTCCTCCTGGCCGAAATAAGCCGACTCGGCGCCCTCCCGCTATTAAGTAGGCTGTCACGGACGGCGACACAACCCCTCGACTTGTCCGAGGAGCTATACCCAGGCGGTTGTTCGGCCAAAACCAGCTGCTCCACCGATTCGGTGGAACCTCCGCCTCCACAGCCACCAATTGGGGCTCCGACCAAGATTCTCGATTGACTAAGAGTTTCCACCCATCGGCTGTCAGTTACCCTCACTCCGACCGACCTCGGCAGGTGAAGGGTGGCTCAGGCCAGAGCAGCTCTTGAGGACTCTTCCAGTCCGAAGATGATTCTCCTTCTTCTCCAAGCGACTGGACTTGGAGTCTTCAGGAGGTCAGTCAATGGGCGATAGCCCGTCGTCCTTCTTAGGACTGCCGGCTCATCTCGGAGTCTGCAGGTGGGCCTCGAACCCGTTCCAAGCAGGCCAGGTATCCCCTCACGGAGATTCTGGACCGAGGGGATTCTCCGGCGGAGGCCTTTCCGGTGGCGAGGCCATAGTGGGTCCGGCACTAGAACTTTGGCAGCGCCCTGCTTCCTGCCCTGCGCCTTGGCCAGGATGGCCAGAAGTATCACGAGTCCCTACGGTTCCTTGTCCGGTTTTGGAACACCCTCTGCTGAGGGGTTGGTTACCGACAGCGTTTTCAGGGGCAGCCAGCCAGGGATGTGGACAAACCTCCTGACAAGGAGTCAAGAATTGGACTATGTCGAGCGAAAAGTCTCAGCTGCGTCCTCTCTCGACATTCGTCAGGCCAGTTGGCCGTCCACTCATGGCACATTTTTCTCATGCCCTGTTGAGGCTCCTGGATGAGAGTCATCCTCATCTTCCCTTCCGATCTGCAGACTACGGTTAAGCAGGTGCGGGACCAGGGCCAGGGCAGTGGCCAAACAGCAGCTCAGACTGCTTTGGATGTAGGGGACTCATGTGCCAGATCGGTGGCGGCGAGTGGCTGTCGTCGGCGGGCTTGGCTGAGGATATCACCTTTGCCGGATACAGCACAAGTTGGCCGGATGTTCCCTTTTGGGGACTGACCTCTTGACCCTGGGGTGGAAGGTCACCTGCAGAGGATCGAGATCCAATGCCACCTTGGACTCGGTCTCTTCGCTCAGAGGACAAGGCGCAAACCACAGCCTAAGCCCTTTAGGTCCTTCTGCCTCAGGCCCTGGCCCTATGTATCAGGGCCAGCAGGCTCGGCCTTGGCATCCCAAACCGCGCGGCTTCCTCTAACAGGAGGCAGGGAGGAAAGGGCCCAGGAGGCCCTCGGCGGTCCCTCCTCAAGCCTGCCCAGTGGCCAGGCTGAGGGGTGTCGCCCCCATCCCGTCACCTACCCCTAGGTCCCCCGTGGAGAGCTGACTCCAGCGCACTCCCGTTCCGCCTGGTCCGCTGTTACCACGGACAGGTGGGTCTTGGAGGTGGTGGGAAGAGCCTGCCTCTGAATTCGAGCAGGCACCACCCTTCCAGAGCCGTACCGCCTCCGGGGCTTGGGATCCCCAGCCTCACTGGCGGCTCGTCGAGCCGACATCACTCTCCTCCTCCAGAAGGAGGTGGTAAGAGGGTGGTGGACCCTCCTTCAGACCCAGGGTTTGTGTCCAGGTACTTCCTGGTTCCGAAGCAGAGACGGGGCTGGCGCCCATTCTCGACCTACGACCTAAACAAGTTCCTAAGGTCTCGAACCTTCAGGATGGTCACTCTGGCTCAGATAATACCATCCTTGGAGCAGCGTGTGGTTCTGCTCTCTGGACTTGCAGGGCCAGCGTTTTCACGTCCCTATCCGTCCGTCTCACCAGAGATTCCTTAACTTCCGGCGGAAGGATCTCTCTTGATTCAAGCCATGCCTTGACTTGTCTCCAGCTCCCAGGGTCTTCACCAAATGCATGGCAGTGGTGACAGCATTCTCGGCGCCAGGGGTCCGGTGTACTTACCTGGACGACTGGCTGATAGCAGCTCCCTCCAGGAAGGAGGCGGAGTGGTCCAGAGATCTGGCCCTCAGGTCTGTCTCAACTGGGCCTCCTTATCAACGAGGCCAAGTCGAACTCGAGCGAAGCAGGTGATTTTATTCATCAGGCAGCTCGACTCTCTTCGACCAGAGCGCTGTCGAGACAGGGCCGAGGTTCTTTCCTCCTTGCCCGATCATTTCTGGTTGGGCAATGCGCCCTCGGGACTTCCTCGCCTCCTGGGTCTCATGGCGGCCTGTACCAGCTGGTCCGCTGGGTCTGCTGGAACATGCGCCCCTTCAGTGGGGACTGGCCAGCCAGTGGTCACAACGCTGGATCCCTTGGACCAGCTGATGTCGGTGACACAGGGATGTGGAATGCTCTCCAGTGGTGGACCGCTCCAGATCATTTGCAGGAGGGCATCCGTTCATCGCCCGAGCCGGCCGGTCTCTGTCGACCGATGCTCTGATGGGTTGGGGTGCCCATCTGGGGAACACGGGCTCATGGCCTCTGGTCCCCGCGGGAGTCCCGATGCCACATCAACCTGCTGGAGCTCCGAGCGGTCCGCCTAGCTCTCACCGCCTTTGCTCCGTTCCTCCGGGGTCAAGTGGTCCGAGTCCAGACGGACAGTACCAGGACCATGTACTATCTAAACCGCCAGGGCGGGACGCGCTCCATGCTTCTATGCAAGGAAGCTCTCCGCATTTGGTCACTCGTGCGCAGCCTGGAGGCGGATCTCCTAGCCATTCACGTGGCAGGAGCCTCCAACACCCTGGCCGATGCCCTGAGCCGGATAGGGGCTGCATCCCACGAGTGGTCTCTCCTGCCGGAGGTAGTACAGCATCTGTTCTCCCTTTGGGGCACACCTCAGGTGGACCTGTTTGCCTCCATGGAGAACGCGAAGCTGAGTCTGTTCCATGCCCGCCCCCCTCAGCAGGGCTCGCTGCAGGGGGATGCCTTCTCGAGGCAATGGACCCCGGGCCTCTTTTACGCCTTTCCCCCATTTCCCTTGATCCACAAGGTGCTTCTCAAGGCGAGGAGGGACAAGGCGCAGGTGATTCTGATAGCCCCAGACTGGCCTCGCCAGTTCTGGTACCAGATCTCCTCAGTCTCAGCTCCAGGACTCGCGGCAGCTTCCAGCTCGCCCGGACCTGCTCTCAGTCAATCAGGGGAAGGTGTTCCATCCGGACCTTCAATCCCTGCACCTGACGGCCTGGTTCCTGAGCGCTAGAGTTCCAGGCTTTGGGTCTTTCCACGAGGGTCCTCAATGTAGTTAGGCGTCCCGTAAGAAGTCGACCAGAAAATGCTATGCCTTCAAATGGAAAGGTTTTCCATTTGGTGTCAGGGCAAGGGCTTGGACCCTTCCTCCTGTTCCTTGGCAAGCATCTTGGACTATTTATGGTCCCTTTCTAGTCAAGGGCTTGGAGTCGGCGACCTAGGGTGCACCTGGCAGCCATCTCTGCTTACAGCGCGGGCGAGGCTTGAGTCGATGGCGCAGGAGAAGGTGGTCTGGCGCTTTTCAAAGGCCTTGATCACATTTCCCTCCAGTCGGGAACCCCCACCTCCGTGGGATCTGCTGCAGTACTGGCAAAGCTCATGGGCAAGCTATTCAACCTATGCACAGGTGCTCTCTCCTCACCTGTGGAAGACCGCCTTCTTGGTGGCTATCACGCCAGCCAGAAGGATGGGAGAGCTCAGGCGCTTTCCGCCAGTCTCCTTACCTGGTCTTCCACAGGGCAAAAGTTGTCCCTCGCCCCACCGAAATTCCTTCCGAAGGTGGTGGCGAGTTTCACCTTAACCAGGTGTTGACTCTGCCGGTGTTCTACCCCAATCACACCTCGGAGGCGAATACATAGGCTCATACTCTGGATCCTGAAGGGCCGCTTATTATAAGGAGCGCACGGCTGAAATTCGGGAGAGGTTCGCCAGCTGGTTTGTCTCCTACGCTGAAGCCGCATCTGGCAGACCTGCAGCCGTGACGATAAGCAGGTGGGTAACCTCCTGCATAGATCTCTGCTATAAGTTAGCGGGCATGGAGCCTCCCAGAGGGATAAGAGCTCATTCTACCCGCATACTGCTGCAACGGTGGCTGCTTCCAGGGACGCCCCTATCCAGGAAATCTGCAGGGCTGCTACCTGGAAGTCAGCAAACACCTTCATTACCCACTACCACATCGACCTTGAGTCACGCCGGGATGCTGGTTTGGGGCCTCGGCTCTCCAGTCTCTCTTTCCCAAGTAAGTATATGGGGGTGTGCGCTCTCGCCTCCTCCTCCCGGAGAACTGCTAGGAGTCTGCCAATGAGTGTGGATGAACAACATATCCATGTCCCTAGAAATACAGGTTACTCACCTGTAACAGGAGTTCTAGGAATGGTATATGTTGTTCATCCACAGACCCACCGACCTCCTTCGCCGACAGAAGCACAACCTGAGCTTTCCAAGGGCCAGATCTGGCGCCATGCGGATGAGCCGAGAGTTATACCACCCGGGTGGGTGGGAGGAGCAAGCTTGAAGACCTTCCGGCAAGATTTAAAGCGGCAAGGATACTGCCAATGAGTGTGGATGAACAACATATACCATTCCTAGAACTCCTGTTACAGGTGAGTAACCTGTATTTTTTTCCCCAGAGTAAAACAGTAACAACATGAGGTTTTCCTAGTTAAGACACTGCAGCCACCAATTAAAAATCTCGACTAGCCAAAACAACTTTATATATATATATAAACAATTATATTAATGTGATATTAACACCTTAACACAGTACTGCCCAACACACCACAAACTACGCCAATAACGCATGTAACAGCCCCCCCCCAAACACACTTTGGTAAAACATAGGACACAGCAAAAAGTATCCAACGTAACAAATTATGTAAAATAAGTGATGACAACATCCGGCATACTTGAAGTAATACCATCCGGGGGGGGTCAAAGAAACTGAGGCCACTCGCCCTTTGGATTTGTGGCTTTATTACTTGTTCGACCCCTTAATTATATTATTTCCTTATATATCACACGTTGCCATTATTTTCTTTTCTTGCCCCTCTCTTTATGTGTATATATATATATATATATATGTGAGGTGTGTGTGTGTGTGTGTGTGTTGTGTATATATATATATATATATATATACACACACACATATACATACACACACACACACACATTCATATATGTATAACACATCTCAGTGGGATATGCAGTGAGCTTACTCAAAGTATGCTCTTTGTCTGCAAGTGTGAGGGAACAGGGCCATAACTCACAAGTGGCAGAGCCACGCATGAATAATGAAAATGCTGCCCACTCACAAGTGATGATACATTGCCTATTTTGAGTCAGGCTGTTGACCCTGTGGAATTCTCTATCTCATCAGATTCGAGAGTGGCAGAATGTGGAGAGCTTTAAGACAGCTCTGAAGACCTGTCTGTTCTGCCAGGCCTTTGGTGATTCTATATAATATTTTGTTCCTGTCTGTATTTATAATTTTGTATCAGCAGGTTACTGTTTTATTTGTTTTACCTGTTTTAAGGGTTGCACAGTGCTTTGGGTTTAGATATTGCACTTATAGTTTATTATTATTATTTGTTAATATATTTGATACATCCAGTAGTATTGGAAACAAACAAGAATGCACACTAGGCTGGGATGCTTTGGCTAAAAGACCTAATTGCAACAAGAAAATCCAGTACTCACCATCCAAGTATGACCAGGATGCTGCTCTCAGAATAATCAGTCTGTGACAATTTTTATTGAGGTGCAAAGAAAAAACGCCAAACAAACCCACCTTGACGCATTTCGGAAGCTCTTCCTTTCTCAAAAGACAATAGTAATTTACAGGCTGTAACTTTTAAATCTGTTATTTGTTTGAAGATCTTGCTGTTTATCTTTGATTTTAACTGTTGGCTTCGCTGCTGCAGTGGGCGTGATGTCATCAGCATTGTGAAAGCTGTTCTTTGATTGGTTGAGTATTTTACTGTGGTGACAACTTTAAAAATATCCATTATGACAATAGTAACAATATTTTTTGATATGTTGCTGTTACTGATGTCATTAGCTAAGATCTTTATTTTTTTAACTTTTCTTTTTATTTCAGTCTTTTTTGTTACATTCACAGCTGTGGAAGGGTGTCTTGTACTGCTTTCTATATGCTGGCTTTCCTTTGATATAAAGTCTACTGCATTAGCACCTACGTCTTTACTATACTTTTCCTTCTCATTCGTTTGCCCTGTATTCAGGTTGGGCACTTGAAGGCATGCGGTAGTCTTTTATTTCTCTTTTTGCTTTTATCTGTCTAATGCTTTTTACTTCCTTTCCTGCCTTACGTATGAGAGAATACCAGCCTTCCCCTGCTTCTTCCATTGTGCTGTGTGGGTTTTTGTGTCTCCAAATTAAGATGTGGAGCTACACAAACCTCCGAAACAAAACTGCGGATATTTCCTGTATGCAGGTTTAAACAGAAAATGGTAGCGGTCTCTGCTAGTGAAAACCCTGCTCCCAAAAGTTGAAAAAAATATGTAGTGTTGAGTAAATACAGCTCTAGGAACATGGGGCGAAGGGAAAAAGTCACACAGAATAAGAGAAGTAGTCAGTGTTGCGGTGTATAGCTTGCACCTCAGCCAATCTTATTAATGTTTCGGTGTTCAGAGGGTACAGAACACTGTAGACACACCAACAAAAAATATTTAGCTCAGTCCTCTCTGTAAATAGCACATAAAATAATTAAAGAAGGAGTAAATAGAAGTAGTAGGACATTACTTACCCTTTTGTGTTTTCTAGCAGGAGTTTGCAGCACGAAGCACCTTGCTTGTCAGTGTACAAGTAGAAGCTGTGTGTTCCGTGCTGTGCGGCGGTTGCATATTGCAAACTCCTGGACTATGTGTTAAGCGGTCTAAATGTTATCCCGAGATATGTTCTGTATGTTTTGTTGTATTTACATGCCGCCAGTTAGTATAATTCTTTGAGAAGCTCCCATATTAAACAGCAGCTTACCTACATGTTAATGAAGAGGACGCATGGACTGGGTGAGGTGCTCACTCTGAGGCTGTTGCTACTTCTGTCTCCTTAGGAGTCAGCCGCCCGCCCCTTTCTTTCTATTAGTTATAGTGTGAAAAAGGGGTGGAGTTACCTTCACCTTCTGTAAAAAGAAAAAAAAAAATTTATTGTTTTTCTGTTTTTTCCTGGATGTGTAATAGTAGCTAGAATACGCAGAGGTAATCACGATAATATAAGCTAATGAACTAGAAATAATAAAGTGATGTCTTGTTTCTTACTTCAGTGTGTTGTATGAAGGCAGAGTCAGCGATAGTCACATGTTTGTTTCTACTATAAATGAGGTATCCTTTCTTGGAGCGTTTCGATTCGTCTTGGGATCAGCAGGTTACTGACCCCTCTGTGTAGGTCTGCCCCCCTTTCAGACCTGTGGATAACTCTTATGTGCTTGTGAGGTGACTATTGTTGACTATACTTCAAGAAAGCAGGAGTTAAATGCTGTTATGAGTATTTTTGTTCATTTTGTATCTTATTTGCCAAAATGCAGTTGATTTTGTTGGCAGTACTAATTTATTTTGTTTGAAAGATTTATTTTTTCCTCAGAATAAATTTATTGGTCTGGCAAGTGCCTTCCTAGCACCTGATATCTCTGTGTCAGTGTCCATCAGTTCACCCACTGTCCATGACAACAGCACACGGTTAACTAATGACTCTTAACAATACGGCCTGACAGCTTATAATATAACTGAGGTTATCAGAAACATAGAAGTTGTCTGCAGATAAGGACCGTAAGGCCCATCCAGTCTGCCCATTTCTTTTTCTACCTTATAAATGTGCCATCGGCCTTTGCTCTGTCAATGGCCTACCTATTCATACTCATCTATATTGCTCCCTTATGCCTATTCCGTGCCCTATTTGAAGCCCTGCACTGTATTCATATCCACCACTTCCTGAGGTAGGCTGTTCCATGCATCCACCGCCCTTTCTGTGAAAAATAACTTCCTCTCATTACCCCTTAATTGTCCTCCCTCTAATCTTATGCTGTCCTCTTGTCATGCTATTTTTTCTTATACTGAAACATGTTAGACTTTCACTTTGTTAATGCCCTTAAGATGTTTGAATTCTTCGATCATATCACCTCTCTCCCTCCTTTGCTCTAGGGTATACATATTGAGCTCCGCTAATCTGTCCTTATATTTTTTGATGCGTCCCTGCACCATTTTGGTTGCCCTTCTCTGGACTGCCTCAATTTGATTAATGTCCTTGTGAAGATGTGGCCTCCAGTACTGCAAGCAGTACTCCAGACGGGGCCTAACCAGTGTCTTGTAAAGAGGGATTATTACCTCCCTCTTCCGACTTGTGATACTCCTACTGATGCACCCTAACATCCCCCTAGCCTTACCTACTGCTTTAGTGGTCTGCTTGGATGATTTCAGGTCATTGGTGATGATGATGCCCAAGTCTCTTTCTTCCCTTATGACTGCCAGCAGCTCCCCTCCCAGCCTATAGGTGGCTTCAGGGTTTCTCTTCCTCTTGTGCATGATCTTGCACTTTGCATTAAACCCCAGTTGCCACTCTTCTGACCATTTTGCTAGTTTATCCAGCTCTCTTTTCATTCTGCCCACCCATCTGGATCATCTACTCTGTTGCAGATCTTGGTGTCATCTGCAGACAGACAAACCTTACCTTCCAGTCCATCTGCAATGTCACTGATGAAGATATTGAAGAGGACTGATCCCTGAGGTACCCCACTTGTGACTTGCATCTCTTCTGACTGTATACCATTTACTACCACTCTGTTCTCTGCCCATCAACCCGTTCGCCACCCAGTTGACCAGCTTCTGACCCACCCCAAGCCTACCCAGCTTATTAAGCAATCTTCTGTGTGGAACAGTATTGAAAGCTTTGCTGAAGTCAAGGTAGGCGACATCAGCTGCCCTCCCTTGGTCCACCACTCTGGTTACCCAATCAAAGAAATCTGTGAGATTAGTTTGACAGGACCTTCCTTTAGTAAACCCATGCTGTCTTGGATCCTGTGCTCCTGTGGATTCCAGGTGTTGCACTATCCTTTCCTTAAGGAGTGCCTCTATAATCTTGCCCACTACTGAGGTAAGACTGACTGGTCTGTAGTTCCTTGCCACCTCTCTGCTACCACTCTTGTGGAGCGGGTTCACATGAGCCCTTCTCCAGTCTTCTGGGACCTCTCCTGTGCTCAGAGACTCACTAAACAGTTCTGAAAAATGGCTCTGCTATTTCCACCTTTAGCTCTTTTAGTACCCTGGGATGTATGCCATCAGGTCCCATTGCCTTGTCCACCCTGAGCTTGAGCTCTTTTAGGACCCTTTCCTTTGTGAAGGGACTAGTGTTCACCTCCCTCCCCACTGTGTCCATGGTGCTGAGCTGCGGGCCCTGCCCTGCCTTCTCTTTAGTAAATACTGAGCAGAAGTATCTATTTAGGATAGATGCTTTTACATTGTCCTCCTCCTCACACGCCCCCTTATCTCCTCTGATTTTAGCAATACCCCCTCTGGACTTTCTCCTTTAACTAATGTATCTATAGGAAGTCTTGTCACCTTCTTTTACTGTTTGTACTAGTGTTTCCTCAGTTTGGGCCTTTGCCTGCCTTACTGCCTTCCCTGCTTCCCTTAGGGAAGTTTGGTATGCCTCCCTATCTTCATCCTGCCGTTCTCTTGTATTTCCTGAAGGCCAGCCTTTTGGCTCTGACCTTTTCTGCTACTGTTTTTGAGAACCAGTGGTTTCCCTTTCTTTTTACTTCCTTTCTCATTCAATGGATGTTGCTTCAAGTATTGCATCCTTAATGCTGCCCACTTTGTCTGTACCGCCTCACCTGTATTTCTTTTTGCCAGGGCTAGCTTAACTCTGTTGGCCATCTTATCAAAGTCAGCTCTTCTGAAGTCCCATATTTTTGCCTTGGAAAGATATGATTTAGTTGTAGTGGCCAAATTGAACCATACCATGTGATGGCCACTGGCCCCCAGGTGACCTTCTACCTGGAGATCTGTGATCCTTATCCTGTTAGTCAGCACTAGATCTAGGATAGCCCTGTCTATTGTGGGTTGTTGTACCAGTTGTTTGAGGCTCTCCCCCTGCAGGGAATCCACCATGTGTCTAGTTTTGGCAGATGTTCCTACTGTATTGACCAATCTGTATCTGGCATGTTGAAGTCTCCCATTATTAGAACCTCCCTTTTAGCTGTCATGTTTTGTATATCTTCTAACACTAATGTATCTGTGTCCACTCCCTGGTCTGGAGGCCTGTAGACAACCGAAGTTCTTATGGCTTTCCCATTTTCTGTTTCCAGGGTGAGCCAGTTCTTCTGGCTCCTTATGTGTATTCTGAATTTCTGTAGCTTTGATATTTTTATTGACATACAGGGCCACTCCACCCCCCCCCCCCTTTTTGCACCTTGGTCTCTTCTGAAAAGTACATAGCCAGGTACTGAAGTCTCCCAAGTGTGATTACTGGTAAACCATGTCTTGCTAATTGCTGCTGGAAACAATTAATGCCACAGGGATCATTTGTTAACAGTTGATCTCTTCACTTAACTAATAATAGCTGAATATATATTTAGCAGTAACATCTTAAGGGATTGAGTTCATCTGGGATATGTCCAAAGTGTAAGAGAATAGTTTCCAATGGACCATCACTTTTATTATGGAACAAAGTCCGGATTTGGTGATATACATCACCCATCTCCTCCACGTCAGTTCAAATTATTCTTTTGTCTTATTTATGGTTGCTGTCATCTGTTCCATCTTGAATCATTATGTCATTCCAGTGAGTGACTGTTAATAGAGCAGATGTGACAGCCAGTTCTTTATTATGACTTTTTTAGCAGTTAATATACAAATTATTAATAGCTTTTTTGTTTTTGGGTCCCTGCATGAGACTGGGAAGTCTTAAAAAAAGAGGCTCTGGAGTGAGTTGATAGACATCCATGAAAATCTGAGATCGAGCAATGTTTAGGTGTTATATAAAGGGCTGCAACTTCGAGCGTTGCCAAAAGATGTGCCCATGTGTTGCAAGTTTATTTCCACAGTTTCTCCGGCAGGTGGCATCTCTTCTCTGCATGTATTTTGCCTGCATTGCTGGTGTTCTGAAGTACCTAAGAGAGACCTTCCAGGAAAATTCTTTCCAGGTGTGGGAGGATAGCCCTTTATGTATATAACTAAGGTGTCTATCCCATTTGTGTTCTGTTAGTGGGCTCCCCAAATCCTTCTCCCAGGTTTTCCTAAGCTTCTGCAAGGCGTCCCCTTTGTGAGCTATCACTCCCTTATATAGGTAGGAAATCATGTGTGTCAGAGCAGCCTGTCCATCTATAGCAGCTCTGATCATGTGCATTAGAATAGGTGGGGGCCCCTCTTGTGGTAGTTTTCTCAACTGCCTTTTAGTGAAATCTAAAGACTAGCACCCGGAATCTATCTTGTTCCCTTATGTCATAAAGGGTCTATAGCTCGGCTACTATGACATCTTTTTTATGTTGTCATTTTAAACCCCCCCCTTCCTGGTGTGTGTGTGTGTGTGTATATAGATATGCAACCCCCCATTGGAAATATTGTCTTTTTTGTTCGCGTGCCAATTGACCCGATAAAGTGGAAAAAAAAAGGTAATTTCTTTCCATTTTTTTGCCGATTTATAAAAAATCTAAAAGAAATCTATAAATGAAACACCACTCATTTTATAGGTATTTTCGTCTTGATCAACTTTTGTGCTCAAAGTACCATGCTATGATTTTTCATTTTAAAGTTATATGCATTTGTCTGTTGCAAAAAGTGAAAAAAAAAATTGAATGTTCTGCTGATTATAAAAAAAGTGAAAGGTATCTATGAATGAAACACCACTCATTTTGTAGATATTTTTGTGCTGAACAACTTTTTTTGCTCGTGGTACCATGCTATAATTTTTAGTTTCAAATATATTCATATTTGTCATAAAAGTGAAAAAAAAATAGCTTTTTTGTATTTTGCTAATTATATAAAAAAATAAGTTGGCCATAAATGAAACACTGCTCATTTTATAGATATTTTTGTGCTGGAAAACTTTTGTGCTCACAGTACCGTGCTATCATTTTTTGTTTTAAAGTTATTCGTACAGTATTTGAATATTTTTTTTTTTTAATTTGAATATGGTTAGTACTGGTACTGAGGCCGGCTATGCAAATGAGTCAATCTCTACCTACTGTGTGGATAAATTTATCTACAGTAAGTATAAATGCGATATTATACAGTGGCAAGAAAGAATCTTGGACTGTGATTGGTCAGTCTGGGGCTGGACCCATGGCGCTATCCCAGCATAGCACCACAGGTCTAGTCTCAGCACTGTGAATCTCTTGATGATTGGATCTTTTTCTCTTTTTTTGCATCTCCTCTTGAGAAACAAAAATATTTTTCCACATTAATAAACATTCTTTAAAATTATTTTTTTGTTCTACAGTATATATAACAACAAGCCATTGTATAATAGGAATAATGCACTCCAGGGTGTGTGTCATGCTGGGATAACGCCACACCTGGGGCATTGGACGCACTCAGCCTGCGGCCTCGTGCCCCCCCAGGCATGTCGTTATGCCAGCATGACACGCACCCTGTCATGCTGCATTATTCCTTTATTCTCGCTGTAGGTCTGACCACCCTGAGAATATTGAAAATATTTGCCTTTTTTATCCTCACAGGTATGGCATAAATATATACATATATTTATACAACAGGTGTGAACAATAAATCCATGCCATAAATGTGTATTGTAGCTACTGTGTAAATAAAACCATTTATGTGCATAGTAAGTATGTCATAACTCATTTACGTACATAGTTTACTATGTCATCACTCATTTATATACACAGTTGCTATATAGTGTATGGTAGAATGTTGTTATGGTAGATTGTTGTTATGGATAGAAATCCATAACTAGAATGGAGTTGTGCTGCAGTAGCTATGTCATCACAGCTGTTACGCTGCACTAGCTATGTCACTACTGCAGCATAACAACTTTGAATGCTGCACATAGTTGCTTTCCTCAATCCAGTTAAGCTGGAAGTTGCTGTTTTTTTAAACTTGAACTTGCAGAAACATCTGCAGCACACTGTCAGTTAAAAAAAAAAAAAAAAGAAAATGTTAAAATTTCTGTTCTCTGTTGTCTTCTCCAGCTGGTTTTGTGTGATTTTCTGTGCTGTGACTGCCCATAAACTGTAAAAGATTGTGTATGACTGCTAATACACAAACAAGGAAATTCTTGTATCTTGAGGTTCCCTTGGTAACAGAGTACTTCTCGAGTGCTACCAAGGAAACCTCTTGATACAAGAATATCCTTATAATGTATGGTAGAATGCTGTTATGAATAAAAATCCATACAAGCTGAAAAGTTGTTATGCTGCAGTACCTTGTTACGCTGCACCACGTACGTAGCTACTGCAGCATAACAGATTAGAATTTTGTAAGAAATGCTGGCGGCACGAGCTGCTCACTCTTCAAACAGTAAACAGTTAAGCGAGTGTTGTTTAAAGCATACACATAATGTCGGCCACTGTTTTCTCCCGTGAGCTAAGCGATCGCGAAAAAACCCTAACATAATTGCTTCCTTTGAACTTTGACTCCAACTTCCCTGTTATTTGTCTCCTCGCAGGTCACGTCTTCAGCTCTGGAGGTCATGGCAGCACATCGGCGTGGATCATCCACACCGCAATAGACCAATTGATAAATAGATTAAATGTCTAAGTAAAAAAAAGAGTTAAAATACTGTTTGTTTTTTTTCAGTGTGACACTAGCGATGGTGATTTCCGCTGTACACACCAAACGTGAGTAAATATTTCAGTTACCAACTGATCGTTTCTTTCAAAAACATAAGGGTAACTGCACCTGGAATGTGATTTCAAACTTGAAATGCAATAGATAGGTGACCATACACTATAAAGATAATGTATGGTCCTTATCACATAACAAGTTTAAACTCTTCGAGTTACGTCATGGTGTGAACTCTGAAACTTCTCTCCCGAGGTTCTAAACGTCGCCATGACGACCTCTCGAAGAGTTTGCAAACTTGTTACGGCTAGAGGACCATACATTATCCTCTATGTTATGTATGACTGCTCATACACAATCCTTTATGTCTTCAGCCAATTTAGAATGTTCGGCCTCAGGAGCAGTACTAATCATATTCAAATGCAAATAACTTTAAAATGAAAACAGATAACATGGTACTATGAGCACAAAAGTTGTCCAGCACAAAAATATCTACAAAAGGAGTGGTGTTTCATTTATAGATACCTTTTAGTTTTTGTAGAATTAGCAAAAAACAGCAGAAAGCTAGGATTTTTTTTGTGCACTTTTTCGACAAATACAAATAACTTTAAAAAGAAAACTGATAGCATTTGAACGTTGAGCATAAAAGTTGTTGAGCACAAAATTATCTACAAAATGAGAGGTGTTTTATATATAGATGCCTTTTAGATTTTTTTATAATCAGCAAAAAATGGCAGACAATTCAGTTTTTATTTACTTTTTCTGATGGACAAATCCCCCCCCCCCCCCCCAAAAAAAATGTAAAAACAAAAGAATTGGGCATCAAACGTGTTCATTATGTACTGTCCATAATATAAAGTTGGAGAATCCATAGCAACTGCTTAGCAACCACTATGCTAAGCCGAGCTACCCTGGGAAAACTACAAAAAGTCCATGTATGTTGACATGAAAAATTAAATAAACAATTTAAAACAAAACTCCTTTCTCAGTCCTAAATAATCCCTATTGCATAAATAAAATATGTAACAGGGACCTTGTGGAATACATGATTTATTTTCACTTAAGCTGTTTGACCTTGGGCACAGCACTCGTGGCTTACTCCACTCGTGAGATTACCCAAGGTCAAACAGCTCTTGTGAAAATAAATCATGTATTGCACAGGTCCCTGTTACGTATCCCTTATATACTGTGTGTTTGTATGTATCCCTTATATACTGTGTGTGTGTATATTTATAAAATGGGTAGGAAAAATTGTCTCCTGATTTGTTGGAGTCCATCACATGACCGTG
The DNA here is from genome assembly GCA_016271365.2 of Neoceratodus forsteri. NCBI lineage: Eukaryota > Metazoa > Chordata > Ceratodontiformes > Ceratodontidae > Neoceratodus > Neoceratodus forsteri. The sequence continues at coordinate 50,591,469 of CM028136.1, read as the reverse complement.
CGTATATCAGAGCGTGACCGCCCACCTGCACATTTACCCCCCTAAAAAACAATTTTGCCATTTTATAAGCTAGATAACCCAACCTACAGTGTGCGGTTGCGCTCTGATATACGCACACCTTGGGTGGTTGACGCACACCAGGGCGTGTGTATATCAGAGCACGACCGCATACCTAAGAGTGGTTATCTATTACATACATATATAAAAAGAGCAAAAACTCTGTTTAATGCATCAGTTAGGGTTGTTCCACAGCGACAAAAGTGAGGAAATTCAGTGTTAAGGTTGAAAGCCCCCTTGGACCCCTCAGCCCACCCCCCCCAACCGGCACCCGGGTGCGTGTTAGGGTCGTGGCCTAACTCTCACCCTCATGCATGTAAAGAAGCTGAGAAATGGGAGAATGGGTGAGAGTTAGGACCAGTGACCTCAACGCCGCACCCCGATGCCGGTTGGGAGGGTGGGCTGAGGGGTCCAAGGGGGCTTTCAACCCTAACACTGAATTTCCTCGCTTTGTTGCTGTGGAACAACCTTAACTGATACATTAAAGGGAGTTTTTGCCTCTAATTTCCTTCTTTTGAGAATGATGAGAATAATAATGTAATGTGTAGTTATGGAGTGCGGGCCCTCTGGTCTCACGCCCTGCCACGTGATGTCTTGTGACATAGTAACAGAACAGCAATGCAAACAGAAGCGCCAACAGTGGTGCACATGGTAATGCAAACGTGAATGGTAAAGGAAATGTTAATAGAAACGCAAGCCAAACTGACGCCGGCGAACAGTGATGCAAACGACATTGAAGCGCGATACTAAAACGCGAGGCTGGTAACGCGAACAGTGATGGCAGCGTATTTTAAATGGAAATGTTAAGTGTCACAGCAAAAAGAACTTCAAAGGAAACAGAAACGGAAGCAGAAGCGCACACGGAAACGCAAACCGAAATGCGCATGGGACAGTACCACAATTGTAAATGCAAATGGTAACAGTAACAGCAACAATAACAGCAAATGAAACAAACGCAAAAGGAAACGCAAATGCACATGGAAACGCAAACCGTAATGCACACGGGCACAGTAACGCAATTGCAAACGCAACTAGGGATCTGAGGTTCGAGCAGACTCGATAGACCGTAAGGCCTAATCTGCTGGCAATTAGTATGTTAGTATGGTAAATGGTAATAGTAACAGCAAGGAAGGCGCAAAACGAAAGAGAAATGGAAACGTAAACTAAAGGGCTGCCAGAAATGCAAATGGCAATGCGCACAGTGACGCAAATAAAAAAATGCAAAGAGAAACAGTAGTGGAAACGCAAATGGTAACAGTAACGAAAGCGCAAATGACAGTGCAAAGGGTAACGCACATGGTGGCATACACGAGAACAGTAATGCAAGTGGAAACAGTAACTGTAACGGAAGCGCATACCCTGTTTTTGCCGAACAGGTGCATAGAGAAACACAGTGTGTACAAAGAATGTGTGCATTGTAATGGGCATCGAAACTTAAAACAAGCATTGGAAGTACTTGATTGGTAATATCTCAGCAACTGCACGATGTAGAAAAAAAATTAAAATTACACAGAAATCCTGATTTTTCCTGGCTAGGTTTTTGCTATTATGTAATTCACAGCAAAAAATCTGTATCTCGCATCGTTTTCAAGATACGAGCCCTGAAAGGCGTGGCATATGCCACCATGTTAGTCTATGGGGAAAAACGCCAACTTCAGAGTACCGTAACTTTGCAGCCATGCGATGTTTTTTCACCAAACCACCGAAAGGCACATCTGTGAGATGTTGGCTGCGTTCCCTCCAAGTTTCAACTCAAAAAAGCAAACCGTTCTTTTGCAGCAGGGTGGCAAAGAACTGCTGTCATTTTGGCCATAGTCTGAAAAATTAGTGTCATGATTTGTGAAAGCTTTCGCAAACATTTGCGAAAGTGTCGTGAGTGCGACACTACTTTTTCAAGAAATTGAAAAACATATTTCTAGGGTGTTTTAATCCCAAAATAAAGACATGCCTAGCATCCTCAGGGCTCGACTAGGTAAACACAAAAAGAATTGTGTCCCTAGATGGTCCCAATTTTAAATGCCAAGCATTTTTCTGATCACCAACTGAAAAAAAATGGCGGATTTGCCACACTACTAGGGCCATTTGTGACACTAAAAAGTGCATTTGCGACACTGTTGAACTTTTTGTTAACTTTTCCCATTGACTTATAATGGGAACTTGTTTTTTGAATAACTTTTGAACCGTTAAATATTTTTTCACAAAATCTTTGAAAGGCACATTGGGACGCGTCACCGTACGTTCCCTAAGTTTTTGGACGGTCGCACAAACCCATGCGACCTGTAGGCGAACAAAGAATTCAACTAGAAGCTGTGGAACACTGCTAGCGAGATCACACTTAATAACTCAGCAGCCGTATATCCCACAGTATGAAAGTTAGCAGATCCCAAGATGTGTGATTTCTTGATCATGCATTCCAAATTTCAGGCAAATCTGTTGAACGGTGGCAAAGTTATAAAGGTGCAAAGTTTGACCCTTTAACCTTAAAAGTGCTACTCAACCCTAACTATGGTAGCGCTACTGTGCTACCATAATATACACACACACAGCAGGTGTGGGTATAAATTTATAAAGATAACTAGTGATCTCTTTGAGTTAAGTTTCAATATATCACCTGTTGGGTACCAATATATCACCACTTAAATACAACACAATTGACCTATTAATAACTGACCAACAGCAGCAAGACATACCACATTACCTCATAACAGTAGTACCTTGACAACTCGCACATTCTTCGGAGACTTTCCATTCATTGAAACAAGCACAGAAACCGTGAATGAAAAAGAAAATCACTTGGTTACTGCTTTGAGACTTTCGAGTCCTGTTGTATACATCAAATATGTGATGAACTAATGTATGATATCCAAATTATTTTCTTTCATTTTACTCGACCTCTTGTGACCTCACCCGTGGCTTTGCCACTCTTCAGGTCAGAGATCAAGTACAACTCGAGAAGATACTTTTGATATCTTACATACCACACATATATATATATATATATATATATATATATATATATATATATATATATATATACACACACAGTATATATAATTTATAAAATGGCAAGGAAAAAATCTAGAAGCTTTGTTGGCTGAGACATATCACCTGACTGCATTACATTCCTAGCACTGCATGGTCCAGTACCAGATCTCATTTCCATTTCAAAAAACAGTACTTATGAGCCATTTTTTAAGTGCAGTAAGCCACTTCAGGGTGTGCTTTGCAGGATTTTGATGCACTTCCCTGGGGCATAACTACACTCTGCCTTTGGCCTTGTTCCTACTTCACCCCTGGGGCAGGCATTAAAAACTTGTAATGCACACCCTGTCCTGGTTTATTGCTTACATATACATTTATAGGGGATATGGCACTGGCTTTCCTTAAATATCCCAAATATGTTCATGAGTTGTCCTTGACATCAGGGACTCGTGAAGTTTCACTGTGGTCAAGGACAATGAATAAACATATATATGATATGTAAGGAAAACCAATGTCCTATTTTGTGTTTACAGTGGGTCTGCAACTGACAAGCAACTAGAAAATGAAAAGTTTTAGTGACATTTTTGTAAATAGCAAGGTCTGTTTTGTTACTTGCCATTATTCTCTCGTTTGGTGGTCTCGAGGGCTCTGCTGTCTAGATAGATATCCTGTTTGGCAACTGACAATATGCGGAGGTCGTTTTTTTGCTATTGGTCAGTTATTTTTAATGCAGAGTTTCTGATTGGTTGCAGCCCTAGTGGGTGTGAACTCATCAAGGTACATGCACAAGAGGTAGTCTGTGGCGACGTGTTGAGGGGGTGGAGCTGGTCAGGCCTTGAGAGTGGCATTCGAGAATCACCTTCAGTAGCAGCTTCAGACTTTGAGGACCCCAGGAAGAGGCAGTTGGCATTGGCGAAGGACTTCACAAAGCAGCAGGCAGCAGAAATGTTGCGTTGTGCCCCTCAGCATGCATCAAAAGCTTCTGCATGGTGGATTTCTAGTAACCAGAATTTGTCCTGTATCATGACTTTTTTTTTTTTTTTTTTTGGGGGTGCTTTCTAATTATTATTTACTATGCTTTTCTGTCCCCGCCCACCCAGCACCTCAGCCTGGTCACAGACCCCGACTCCACCTCTTGTACTGGCGCGACTGATACCCCTGGCATCCTCCCAGGGCAGGGTTATGGCACCAGTCCAAAGTGCTGCATCCCACGGGATAGGTCAGGGGAGCCGACGCGAGAGCTAATTGAAGCTGAGAGCAGGCTTCATCGAGGGGTGGCGGCGGCTGTTTTCTAGAGGCTGCCCAGGGGCGAGGGACGTGCAGTGCCATCCAGCGTCTGCCTCGCCCCCTCTTGCATGCTGTTGGCACCGGTCGCTGTGGTCTTCCCAGGTGCCAAATACTCACCCCTATCTTTCCCTGGAGAAGGAGAGCAGTCCATGGATGCCTCAATCCTTCTCTCCTGGTCGCCCTGCACGACTCCCCAGGTTCGCTCTTGAACCGGGTCACCGGTGTTGCAAGTGGAAATCCAACCACTGTGCCAACAGGCCGGCCTTATTTTTTTAGTTTAATTGGGAATAAATCAAGTTGATTACTAGTTGGCCTTGTTTTTTTTCAGTTGCTTGAAGACCCATTGGATTACAAGGAGATCTAATTTTTTTTTTTTTTTTAACTTGTGGACTATGAGGTGGCCTACTTTAAGAAGATAGTTAAAAATGGTGGGTTTTTTAATTTGGTACAGGGAATGGGCTACATACAGGGCTGAGATGACACATGAGGTGCCTTAGAAAGAGAGGGGTACAAGTGTTCACCATTAACATTTATTAACTAGAAAAATAAGACATCTTAAGGTGAACACTGTAAATAACTGGAATTTGCTACACAGTAACTATTATGGAAGTAAGATATTGCAGATTTAATTTTATTTACTTTTCATAACTATGCTTTGGCAGATTAGCATAGATGAACACAGTACAGCCACATTTCTATGCAGATGGGCAGTACATTCTGGTGTTGCTGAGGATTTATTATAGTGACTAACCACATTTCCCAAAAAGAAAAGGTAGACTCTTACTTACAGGTTGCAGTAAAGAAGATTTTTCTGTTTATGCCCTTGATCTTCAAACTTCCTGCATCTCAGGACCTCCAGGCACCTCCCAATTCCCCCATTCCTCTCCCACCCATGGCCACCTACCTTCATAGAGCCATGGCTTACTCTCCAGGCGGGGTCGGAGATCTCGTTTTGTCAGGAGGTGCTGCGCAGTGGAATTGGGGGTCCCTGATATACTGGGTCCATGGTCACGTTGGTGCTGGAGTCTTGGTCTTTTTCCTGGTTTTTGTCCCGTGGGATCTCACTTGGATTGATGGCAAGGCATCCCCATGCATATTGTTTGGGCATCAGCACACTGACATCTGTGACATTCCCGCCCCCCCCTTCTCTGTCTGTCTTCAGCTGCACTGCAATGTGTGATCACAGAATGGAACCCTCATTCCCCGGAGGAGCATACTCTGGGATGCCTAGTCCGGCTCCCATGCGCTCCACCTCACCCCATCAGCTTTCTGACCCGGGCTCATTCATGAACTCGGGTCACTGGTGTTGCATGCTGTATTGCTATCTGTTTGCCAACAGGTTGGCACATTTTTTTTAATTTTTCGATTGAATAGATGAACACATGGTAGTAAGTCATAGCAATTAACAGTGAAAGGCATTTCTGTATCATTAAAAAGAAAGATAAACGGATCAGTATTCTTTTTTTTTTTTTTTTTGTTAGTTTCTTTCTCCCGGTCATCCAGCCCTCCATCCACTGGTCCCTCCAGCCCGATCGCCTCAGCGTCCACTGGGTCTCGCCTCTCGCCTGCTCCTCTGAGGAGCCTGCGGGCAACCGTTGTCATTCTGCTGGTTGGCTGCTGTTTTCTCCCATTTCACCCCGCCGAGCGGCGCGACAGCGTGCAGTGACACCAGTGGCTGAGCTGTGTGTGCTTCTGCACACAGCATGCTGAGTGTCTGCTCCATGTCTGCCTCCTGTGTCTGCGGGTCCATTGTGCCAGCCCCCAACTGCCACTAGGGGCCAGGCAAGCAGCAGACACCATCCCCACCCCTCCCCAGAAGAGGAGAGGTGTCCTCCAGATTCTTGATCCTCTTCCCTCCCCGTCTAACCCCTGGCTACCCGCTCACACTGGTCACCGGCGTGGTAGGAGGAAAGGCATTTCTGGCTCAGCCCTTCACACCACTGGGCTGCCAAATGGATTATTATTCTGACAAAGAGGGGTGACTGGTGTTAGTATCAGGCACCATATACGGAAGGCAGGTGACCCTTTGCAGTACTTACATTCCCCCAGTAGCGATGCCTCCTCTGTCCAGCAATTGATGGATGTTATTGTCACTCCACAAGAAAGGAGCCCTAATCGTAGGAGGGATTTGAACTGTCTTATAAACCGCTTCCTTAGATATGCCCCCGTGCCCTGGTATCCTCTAAGGGACAAATACATCCTCGGAGATTGATCCGGGAGGCAGAACTGGTTGACGCATAGCATCACTTTCACCCATCTGTTACACATTTCACATTTTACTCCCTTGCACACAAACACTACTCTAGACTGGATTATTTTTGTGTTAGCAGAGAACACATAGATCTGATTTACAGTTCAGACATAAACAGTGTTTATCTCTTCAACCACGCCCCAGTATGTCTGCAATTAGACAGTACACAAGAATACACTCTGGTGATTTAGCAGCTTGCTTTTGCGAGATCCAGCATTCCAAACTTTAATAAATGACCTTATTCCTACATCCTTAAGGATAATACTTCCCTGAACGTCCCTCCTCAACTCCTCTGGGACACCCTGAAATCTGTCCGTCGGGGCCACATCATTGCTTATTCTGCGCTTCAGAGGAAGCAAGGTGAGGCATGAATGAGGGAGCTACAAGAGTGGCTTAAGTTTCTTTAACTTGCCCACATGCAGGGAGATCATTCCGTCACTCAGCAGATCTCTCAAACCCAGAAGGAGGTGCAGAAAGCACTAACAGATAAAACGGAGCAGGCACTGATATGGCTGTGCCAGAGATACTATGAGGGAGGATGCTACAGCATCAGAGGTCTTGGCCTATCACCTTCGAAAACAAAGCCAGATGGTCTCAATTCTTAAAATACAAGAGACTCAGTCAGGTAGGTTGGCAACGGCCCTTTCTCAGATTTCACAGGTCTTTCGTAATTACTACTTGAAGCTTTATACAGAGACCTCTCCTCCATCCTCAGAGAGTATTACACATTTTTTTGGCAGGGCTCCAGCTTCTGACACGGGGGACCTCTTTAAGGAGTCCTTACTTTGTCTCATAACAGAACAAGAGTTACTTGCGGTGATTTAAAAATTTGAAAAAAGGGAAAAATCCAGGCCCAGACGGTTACAGGGCCGAGTTTTATAAAGCTACTCTAGAATTAATAAAGGACTACCTGTTGAGTGCAGTGCAAGAGAGCCATGGCACTGCCACGTACACCATTTCATGGTGGCAGGCCACAATATCTGCTATTTTAAAACCTAATAAACCCTTCTACTTATGTGATTCATATCATCCTATTTCAGTTCTCGGGCAAGATTGTAAAATCTATACTAGTATACTGGCCCACCGTTTAGATTTTATCTTCCCTACACCGATACACCTGGATCAACCAGACTTCATTAAATTGAGGCGGACTACGGATAATATTAAAAGGACTTTATATTTAATCAACCATGCCCACCTTAATAAAACTCCCTTGTTATTACTCAGTTTAGATGCCCAAAAGACTTTTGATAGTCTCTTGGCTCTTTCTGAGACATACGCTAGTGAAGTTTGACTTTCCCCAAGAATTTCTTGATAATATTCAGGATATATATGCTAACCCTGAAGCGTCGGTGAAGGTTAACAGATTCCATTCTCCATGCTTTTGTCTATCAGGGGGAATAAGACAGGGCTGCCCCCTTCCCCTTTTTTGTTTGCCCTGTATGCAGAGCCCATAGCTGTTTTTGCATCAGTCATCCCAGATCCAGGGTTATATGATAGATCGCCTAGATAAGTTATGTGTTGCTTTATATTTCTAACCTGGAATCTTCTTTATTAGCTTTGAAGCACTGTCTTCAAATCATTGAACAGGTTTTGGGGTATAAGATTAACCCTCATAAAACCGAAGTATTGACGATTAATTGTGCTCCATCTGAACTTCTACGGCAGCGATTCCCTTACCAGTTGGACCAAACACATATTAGATACTTGAGTATTTCCTTGACATCAAATCCAATGAAAGTGATCTCCCAAAATTATAACTCCCTGTTCGCTCAGGTTAAGTTGGAGCTTCAGGCATGAAGACATCTCCCTATATTATTAATTAGCAGGGTGCAGTCCATCCAGATGAACTCCTTGCCCCGGTTACTTTACTTATTACAAAATATCTCCTTTATACCCAACAGGAGTGAGTTTAATAGATGGGGCAGAGCTGTTTCTTCCTTTCTTTGGCAGGGGAGCAGCTTTAAAGAAATTACTCCACCTGAAAGCTGGAGGGGGTTTAGCCCTTTCTTGTTTACAAAAATGTGTGTAAGCAACCCGTCTTAATCGTTCTGGTTTCACCCCCGGCTCATGCCACAATGTGGGTACAGGTAGAACATACCATATCCACATCCCACCTTGATTATACCACAATATTTCAACCGAACAGCTTAGACCCTACACAAGAAATATCTCTCTACACAGCAAACCTGATATATCATTGGAGGGCCTTTCTTTTTTATTTTCTTCTTTTTTCAGTGCCCCCAGCCGTCTGTGTCCACCCTGGTCACGGACCCCCGTACGTTGGAGGGCCTTTCTGAGAAAATCGGGAAACCTTCAGGATTGGGATATTGGCTCTGGACCCTAGTTTCTTCCCTGCAAGGATGGACCACAGAATCAGAGGTTGGTTAGGAGGGGGCTTGGTCCATGCTTGTCGTTTTTACCAAAATGGGACTTTCCAATCTTTATCACAGTTACTGAGTTTTTCACTGACTCAGACAGATTTTTATAGGCATTTACAGATACGGCTTTTCTTGAGTGGCACGCTGGACCTTGTTACTGATCCTCAGGTATTTCCTCCATATCTTTCATCTAATAATTCAAATACAAAGGGAAGCTTCCCCGGCACATCTTACTTCTTGATGCTATGAGGCCCTTTCCAATCTCCCTTCGACGTTAATGAATGTGGTCCAAACAACATGGGAGGCTGAACTCTCAGTAGAACTGTCCCCAGTGAAATGGTGGTGGATCTGGCATAGACAACATCAAATGACGGACTCCTACAGCTGGCGAGAGTACAGCTGGAAAGTGGTGTCCCGGTACTTCGCACTCCACAAATCACTTCCAAATTCCATTCGTCTTGGGACTTCTCATGCTGGAGGCTCTGTGATTGTGAGGTATCCACACGCACCCATGTTTTCTGGTCTTGCCCTGTAATAGCCTCATTCTGACAAGCAGTGGAACAGACCATAGGAGAAATATTTCCTGATCTGGGATCCTTGACTCCAGAGATAGTAATTCTCTTACACTTTCCTTCCCACTTAAAACAGCAGCAGTGACTTTATTGTCTTAGTATTCTAACAGCAGCTAAAAAAGTACTGACCAGAATATGGTTACAACCTACTCCACCGACTACGAAACAATGGGAAGCCACTATATATGATATTTATTAGATGGAAAATATGACAGCCCACCTACAAGATAGATTGCTTCTTATAATGAACGGATGGACAACCTAGTTCATGTATATTGCTAATCAATCATAGACCAGATATAATACCTTAAAATGACATGGTTCTGAGTGGGCAGGAGGGGGGATTGGTTGGTTCATTCAGATCGACCTTTATAGATATTCTGTAAGTTTCGGGGAGACCCCCCTTTTTTTCCCCACACTACTTTTATACTGGGGCTCCCCCTCTGTACCACCTCCCTGGGCAAGTTTAATTTATTTTTTATTAAATCGGCTACCTGTGCAATACTTCTTGTATTAAAGCTTTTGTATAAGATGCTGCTATGTTACATGTGAAAATACAAATGTGTGTGTACCACTTCAAAACTTCATAAAAATATAGTTTAAAAAAAGATAAATTCCTAAGTTGTGCACTTTTTTATCTAGAGTTGTCAGTCCTCAAAACAAAAATAAACAAGAAAAACTGTGTTTTTGTTGTAACATTGATATTAGTAGCTGAGAGGAAAATGTACTATTCAGCCATTTGAAACCTTTTTGCTTTCTTTTTTTCACTGTTTCCCCGGCAAATGAATATCTTACTTTACTATAAGAACAATGCAAATTGATTTCTATAACTAAGTTAGTTAATGTTCAGTTGTTTTATTGTCTGGTTGCTTTAGTAGTTACTATAACATGGGAGACGACCTGCACCCAAATGGGATTGCTGAAACACCATCAGGTGACCGTGCATTAAATGCCTGTACATGCACAGTCCCTGTGATGCTCCCTCAGCTTGTATCTGAGGGCAATATAGTACTCTTTATTGTTAGCAGAATTATAATGTGAAAGGCAGCCATCTTGATCAGTGCCTTAGCGATAGCAAGCTGTAACAGTGGCGCAGACCTGCGGCACTGTGTGTGCGAGTCTTGTCTGTGTGTTCTCGAGAACTGCTGCAGTGTCACCCCGCCCCGTGGACCTTCAACATTGAGTGATGTGCTGTACAGAGTGCATTGTTACTGTCCCTCTGTCTGCACCCCCATTTCTCATTCACCTCCGGTGTAGTGCTCCAGTGTCTCCAGCCATCGTGAGTAGTGCAGTACGACAGCAACCTGTAAGAGTGGCACAGAAGTGCGGCACTGTGTGTGCAAGTACTGCAGTCTGTTCCCATGCAGCTGCCACACGGACCACTGTCACCAACTGCAAATGTCTACTGACAGCATTGTCACTGTTCCTCTGTCTGTCCCTGTGTCGGCATGGCTGCCCCCCCCCCCCACACATGTCTGTCCACTGAAATGCTGCAGTCCGTCTCAACCCACCCGCCCTGTGAAACCGAACGAAGAAACCCACACACTGCATTTTCAGTGTCCATAGAGTTGCACAGTGAGTTCATTCCCTACTGCAGCAAAGGAAATGGTATGGTAGGCAGCGAGTTTCTCTCCCAAGTGTCCCGCTGCAGGACTCCGCGAGCTGAGGCAGTAAATGCTGCCCCTCCCATCACTTACAAGCCGTACCAGGTGTCCAAGTCACAGATACCGATAACATCAGGCTTCTCAGAGCGGTAGCTGTCCCTCCGGTTGTGTGTGACCTGTCATGGAGTCTGTGGCATACAGCCCATCAGCTGTACTTCTGTGTCTCTCTTGTATTGTACAGTAAGGAGTATATTTGTGCTATTGCAGGGGCACAGCGGGAGCCTGCAACACAGCAGGTGGCAAGTGCAGAACAGTTGTCTTTTAGTCATCGGTGTAGGGAGTGTTAACGTTACAGAGGGGCTGCTGGTGACACAGACATCTCGGTTGCATTCTCCAGGCTTTTGTTTGCGTTGGTGGGGGGTTCTGTCTGACTACAGTCCCGTGGCACACCGGAGAGACACATAGTGATACAGCACAGTGACGCACAGGATGAGGAGTGTGTGCATCACAGTTCAGTGAGCACAGACTGGCTCAAGATTGTGCTTTATAGCAGGGACCACTTTGTCAGGCGGCAGGATACATTTGTTTTTTTATATTTTTCCAGGCAGAATAAACATGTTTCTCTGTGCTTTTGTCCATATTTCAGTACATCCATGTTATAACACAACCAATATGGGCCATTATCTCACCATAACTCATACCCTGCCATATACTATGTAAGCATTAAGACATGACAGGGTGTGTGTTAGACACTTTAACACATGGCTAGGCAGCAGTGGTGAGGACACGCAGGGCGAGAAGGCAGTCGTCCTCCTAGCCGTGTGTTAAGACACTTTAACACACACCCTGGAGTAGCTTATTGCACTTATGAAATGGCTATCAAAAATACAGATGTATATGATAGCTAAAATGTATAGTATTTAAAAGTGAAAAAGTTTGTCTTCATTTTTAATAAAATAGTTCCTCCGCCTACTTTTTTTTTTTTGTTTTGTTTTTTTAATTGAGGACTTTTGAGCTACTAAGGCTTCCTTACTTGTATTTTTTTTTCTGTTACCCAGTGCAAATGTGAAGTTATGAAAGTGTTGCATTACGCTGTTTTTGGAGGTACAGCTGACCGGTACATTGTGTTGGGAAGTACATAGGGAAATAAATGTTAAAGTAGAGTGGGCGGGCAGGTTAGAAATCAGCAGCTGTTCAGCGTACAGTGATCAGGTGGGTCTGGCAGTAGTACAGTGACCGGTCGGGTTCGTGTGTGAGAAGAGCAAGTAAGTGGGTTACGTAGGGAAATAAATGATAAAGTAGGGAGAGAGAGCGGACGAGTTGGAAATCAGCTGTTCAGTGTACAGTGTGAGACTGGGTGTGGCAGCAGTACAATGATCGGGCCGGTTCGTTTATGAGGAGAGCAAATGAGCGGGTTGCTGGGTGAAGGAGAGATTGTGCCTGGCATGCCTTTTGTGGGAGAGATTGTATTAAGGAAACGTATGAAATGGGTACAAGAAATCTAGTTGATTTCTCACTAAAGCGACCAGAAAACATTTTATTTCAGCTCTGAACTAAACCTTACTGGTTTCTGGTCACTTTAGTGAGAAGTCAAGATGGCTGATGATTTTTTCTCACATTCTATTTTCGGCTTATTTACTAAAATCCCTGCTCAGCTAATAGCCTGTACTTTTTCCTGTATGTTAGAAATATTACCATACAGTCAGTGACCAATGAAATTACTAGATTTCTTGTACCCATTTCATAAACCAGCAATAATACCTGACAGGGTGGGCAGTATTGGGCTATATCAAACCATCTAGGGTGCGTCATAGAAACATAGAATTTGATGGCAGACAAGGACTGCTTGGCCCACCTAGTCTGCCCATTTCCCCTACCCAATGGATAAGCTGCAGATCCTAGTGAACTAACAGCCTACTTCCTCCTACCCCTCCACCAGAATTGCTTTATGTCTGTCCCATGCATTCTTGAATTCCCCCACTGTTTTTGACTCCCTTATCTCCTCAGGAAGGTTGTTCCATGTATCCACAACCCTCTCCATGAAAAAATACTTCCTCACTTTACCTCTGAGCCGTCCCCCCAGATTAGGCCCAGCATCACAGGGGGAGGGCTTTATAGCCCCTGGAAGGTCTGGTATAGCCCAGTACTGCCCACCCTGGAGGGTATTACTGTATTTAGAAAATGGGTTAGTGGTTATGAAATTTAAAAGAATAATTATAGGGCTGCGTTCACGCCCCTATAGTTAGGGTTGAGGTCTTCAAGCTGGCTCCTCTTACCCACCCGGGTGGTAAAACTCTCGGCTCCACCACATGATACCAGATCTTCCTTACCGCTTGGAAGATCAGGTTCTCTCCTTAACGCTCTGTGTATAGACTGGATCCTAATTCTTCAGTTCGCCCGAAAATAATTCTAAAGTTCTCAAGACTTCGGTCTAATTACTCCCTCGCGGCTGCGATGGACAAATCGACTGCCGGATTTCGGCGGTGCCCATGCGGGCAGATGGTGTCCAGGACGGACCTGCACTCCACGTGCGTCTACTGCCTCTGCCTTGATCACGTCCTGCAGGCCTGCGGAGTTGTCTTCGTTTTGACTAGCGTCCTGGAAGACCGATGCTGCCCGGTTACAACTTGGGCGTCCTGAGAAACGCTACCCGCTGGTGAAGTCCAAGGAGGCCCATTGGGCGGTGTCTGTGGCGGCTGGCTCGGCTGAGCAACTCGAGCAGATGATCACCCTCGAGGAGGAGGCGGCCCAGGCCGCATCCTCATCTTCCTCGGTCGCGGCATTTATCCCGCTCTTTTTGGGATCCTCCTACACAGCTCCTTTTAAGGAGCTTTACCAGTCCCTTTCCATGAAAGGAAAGCGGCCATCGGGACACTCTTTTCTGTCAGAAAAGAAGGACTGGAAGGGTAAGTCCCACCATCGACGTTCGTGGGAGTGGGAGAGGTCCCCTTCCCTGGACAGTCGACACTCTACTTCGGTCGAGGTTGCGGCTAAGGCTGCTGGCTTCACGGTGTCCCCGTCAGGTCAGCCGACCGAGGCACCCGTCGACGCGGTCGAGATTTTTCTCGACCCGTCGGACGGGCTGTCGACTGGTGAAGCTGACAACCCTTCACCACTGGTTCCCCCAGTGGAAACCGAGGACTTGCCTGCGCCTCCTGTGCCGCAGTCCCCGGACAAGGCTCCCGGGAGCCAAGGGAAGAGTGGGTGTCCCCCGCTCCCTCCCAGACCCACCCTCTGAAACACCGAGGGTCTCTGTCTTGGACCTCGTATCGGCACTGAGGAAAGCGGCGGTGCTGCTCATCCTAGTCTTCCTCCTCCTCGGAAGAGGAGAGGTCTCGGCACAAATTGCGTCGACGCTACAAGGACTTAATGTCGCAGCAGCTCCTTTTGTCCGGGAACAAGCAGACGCCATCGCCTTCCCCGGCCATCAAGTGGCTGTCGCCCGAAAGGCAGAAACAACCCCTCACAGTTGTCGAGGTGCCCAGGACTGGGCCGATTGTTTGGCCAAAACCAGCTGCCCCACTGATTGTGGTGGAACCTCCACAACCGAAATCGGGGGCGCTGACCAAGGACTCTCAGTCAGGTCAGGGTCTGCCCCACCGGTTGTTGGTCACCCTCACTCCCGACCGTCCTCGGCAGGTGGAGGGTGGCTTAGGCCCCAGGCAGCTCTTTGCAGACTCCTCGGAGTCTGACGACGACTCCTACCTGTTGTCCAGGCCCCTTGACCTGGAGTTCTCCAGGGGGGCAGTCGATGGATGAGAGCCCATCGTCGTTCATGGGTCTGCTTCGGCTCATCTTGGAGTCCACCGGGATGCAGCTTGAGCCCGTATCCAAGCGGGCCAAGTATCCCCTGACTGAGATATTGGACTGAGGGGATTCGCCCACGGAGGCTTTTCCGGTGGCTGAAGTCATTGTTGGCCCAGCCTTGGAGCTCTGGCAGCGGCCGGCTTTCTGCCCTGCGCCTTCGGCCAGGATGGCTACGAAGTATGCGGTCCCTACCGGCTCTTTGTCCGGTTTTTCAGAGCACCCCTCTGCGGAGGGGTTGGTCACCAATAGCGTTTTCCAGTGTTCCGGGAATGCTAGGGATGTGGATAAGCCCCCTGACAAGGAGTCCAAAAAGCTGGACTATGCCGGGTGCAAGGTGTACACTGCATTCTCCCTAGGCCTGCACCAGGCCAGCTCGGCCGTGCTGATGGCACACTTCTCCCACGCTCTCATGGGCTCCCTGGATGAGGTGATCCCTCATCTCCTGGCCGATCTGCAGACCACGGTCAAGCAGGTGCGGGATCAGGGAAGGGTGGTGGTGAAACAGCAGCTTCAAACGCCTCTAGACATTGGAGACTCCTGTGCCCGATCAGTAGCGACTGCAGAGGCCATGCGCCGCAGAGCATGGCTGAGGATATCCACCTTCACGGTGGATACACAGCATAAATTGGTGGACGTCCCCTTCTTGGGGACTGACCTGTTTGGCCCTGGAGTGGAAGGCCACCTCCAGCGGATTGAAAAGTCCAATGCTACCCTGGACTCGGTCACCTCCACCCAGAAGGACAAGGGCCGTCATCAGCAAAATAAGTCCTTTCGTCCTTCTGCGGCCTGCGGCACGTCCAGCCCAGCAACACCAGCATCAGGGCCAGCAGGCTTGCACTTGGCATCCCAAAGCCAAGCCTGTGGCTTCCTCTAATAGGAAGCAGGGAGGAAAAGGCCCAGAAGGTCCCTCAGCCGGCCCCTCCTCCAAGCCTGCCCAGTGACGGGTTGAGGGGTGTCGCCCCCAGCCTCATCACTCCCCCCTGGGTTCCCCCCGTGAGGGGACAGCTCCGTCACTTCCTTTCCACCTGGTCCGCTATCACCATGGACCGCTGGGTGTTGGAGGTGGTAGGAAAGGGCCTGCCTCTGGAGTTCGAGCAGGCCCCGCCCTTCCGAGCCGTTGTCCCTTGGGGGGCTACAGGGTCCGAAGCGCCTCTGTCGGCTCACCGAGCCGAGATTGCCCTGCTCCTCGAAAAAGAGGTGATCAGGAAGGTGGCGGATCCTCCACCAGACCCAGGGTTTGTGTCCAGGTACTTCCTGCTCCCAAAACGGATGGGGTGCTGGCGCCCCATTCTAGACCTGCACGACCTGAACAGGTTCCTAAGGTCTTGAACCTTCAAGATGGTCACTCTGGCTCAGATCATTCCATCCTTGGAACAAGGTGTGTGGTTCTGTTCTCTGGACCTCCAGGACGTGTTGTTTCACGTCCCAATCCGTCTGTCCCATCAGAGATTCTTCTGCTTCAGGGCAGAGGGATCCCTCTACGAGTTCCAGGCCATGCCCTTCGGCCTTTCCCTAGCTCCCAGCGTCTTGACCAAATTCATGGCAGTGGTGACAGCATTCCTGCGGCGCTGAAGGGTCTGAGTGTACCCCTACCTGGACGACTGGCTGATTGCAGCATCCTCCAGAACGGAGATGGAGCGGTCCAGGGATCTGGCCCTCCAGGTTTGCTCTCAGGTTGGCCTCCTTATCAACAAGGCCATGTCGGAACTTGTGCCAAAGCAGGTGATACAATTCATTGGGGCAGAGCTCGACTCTCTACGAGCCAGAGCACGGCTCCTGGTGGACAGGGCCGAGGTTCTTTCCTCCTTTGTCCAGTCATTTCAGATTGAGCAATTGCGCCCTGCCCGGGACTTCCTGCGGCTCCTGGGCCTCATGGCGGCCTGCACCAGCGTGGTCCGTTGGGCCCGTTGGTACATGCGTCCCCTTCAATGGGGGCTGGCCAGCCAATGGTCACAGCACTCCGATCCCTTGGATCAGCAAGTGACAGTGACCCAGAGGATGTGGACCGCCCTTCAGTGGTGGACCATTCCAGCACATCTGCAGGAGGGCATCCCATTCGTCCGCTCCGAGCCGACGGTCTATCGACTGACACCTCTCTTCTGGGTTGGGGTGCCCATTTGGGGAGTGCAGAGCACACGGCATATGGTCCCCTCGGGAGTCCCGATGCCACATCAACCTGCTGGAGCTTCGAGCGGTTTGTCTAGCCCTCACCACCTTCGCTCTGTTTGTATGGGGTCAAGTGGTCCAAGTCCAGACGGACAATACCACGACCATGTACTACCTAAACCACCAGGGCGGGATGCGCTCCATGCCTCTGTGCAGGGAAGCTTTTTGCATTTGGTCCCTCGTGCACAGCCTGGAGGTGGATCTCCTTGCCATCCATGTGGCAGGAGCCTCCAATATCCTGGCCGATGCCCTAAGGTGGATAGGGGTTGCGTCCCATGAGTGGTCTCTCCTGCCAGAGGTAGTACAAGATCTGTTCTCCCACTGGGGCATGCCTCAGGTGGACCTGTTTACCTCCAGGGAGAATGCGAAGCTGAGACTGTTTCATGCCCGTCCCCATCAGCAGGGCTCGCTGCAGGGGGATGCCTTCTCGAGGCTGTGGGCCCATGCCTCTTCTTCGCCTTTCCCCCATTTCTCTTACATAGAAACATAGAATTTGACGGCAGATAAGGACCGCTTGGCCCACCCAGTCTGCCCATTTCCCTGCCTACTGGATAAGCTGCAGATCCTAGTTAACCAGCAGCCTACTTTTTCCTACCCCCATCCCCTAGAATTGCCTTATGACTGTCCCATGCATGCTTGAATTCCACCACTGTTTTTGACTCCTACCTCCTCCGAAGGCTGTTCCATGCATCCACAACCCTCTCTGTGAAAAATACTTCCTTAAATTACCTCTGCAGCCCCCTCTATCTTCAAATTGTGCCCCTTGTTCTTGCACCCTCTTTTTTGAAAGATGCTACCTCTCTTGGACTCTTGATTCCCTTGAGGTACTTGAAAGTTTCTATCATGTCCCCCTCTCCTCCTTTCCTCAAGGCTATACATATTAAGCTTCTTTAGTCTCTCTCTTCATATGTCTCCGTGCAGACCCTGCACCATTTTAGTGCCCTCCTCTGGACAGCTTCCATCCTGTCTATGTCTTTGCGAAGACTGGTCTCCAGAACTGCACGCAGTACTCCAGATGGGTCTGACCAGCTGTCTGTACAGAGGGATAATAACTTCCTGTTTTCTATTGGTGATGCCTCTCCTATGCATCCCAGTATCCCCCAGCCCTCATTGCTGCCCTCTCACATTGCTTGCCCACCTTTTAGGTCATCTGATATGACTACCCCCAGGTCCCTTTCCATTTTTGTTGTTGTTAGTATCTCACCCCATTGTGTACTCTTCTCCTGGGTTTTGTTTCCCAGGTGCATTACCTTACACTTCTTAGCATTGAATCTAAGCTGCCATACATTTGACCATTCTTCTAACCCTTGCCAAGTCCCTTTCATCCTTTCCACCCCACCTTGTGCATCAACTCTGTTGCAGATCTTTGTGTCATCTGCAAAGAGACATACTTTTCCTTCCAGTCCCTCTGCAATGTAAGCATAAAGACATTGAAGAGGACCGTCTAATACTGAACCCTCGGGTACCCCACTAGTAACCCCCTTTCATCAGAGTGGACTCCATTTACTATTACTCTCTGTGTCCTATTTTCCAGCCAATTTTTACCCAGGCTGTCATCTTGGGACCCACCCCAGGCTAGCTAACTTGTATATTAATCTTTTGTGTGGGACTGTGTCAAATGCCTTGCTAAAGTCTAGGTAGGCCATGTCCACAGCCCCTCTGATCTACTACTTTGGTCACCCAGTCAAAGAAATCTAACAGATTTGTCTGGCGTGACCTTCCTGCTGTGAATCCATGCTGCCTTGGGTCCTGTGCCCCTCTGGCCTCTAGATACTTGACAATTCTTTCCTTCAGAAGTGATTCCATCATTTTCCCTACCACTGAGGTTAAACTAACAGGTCTGTAGTTTCCTGCTTCTGCCTTGCTCCCACTCTTGACCCACAAGGTGCTTCTCAAGGCGAGAGAGGGACAAGGCTCAAGTGATTCTGGTAGCTCCAGACTGGCCTCGCCAGTTCTGGTATCCAGATCTCCTCAGTCTCAGCTCCAGGCTCCCGAGGTGGTTTCCAGCCTGCCCAGACCTGATCTCAGTCAATCAGGGGAAGGTATTCCATCCGGACCTTCAATCCCTGCACCTGACGGCCTGGTTCCTGAGCAGCTAGAGTTCCACGTCTTGGGTCTTTCCGACGAGGTCCTCAACATTGTTGAGGCATCCCGTAAGGAGTCGACCAGGAAGTGCTACGCCTTTAAATGGAAGAGATTCTCCATTTGGTGTCAGGGCAAGGGCCTGTACCCTTCCTCCTGTTCCTTGGCAAGCATTCTGGACTACCTGTGGTCCCTTTCTCAGCAAGGGCTTCGGTTGCCGACCCTTAAGGTGCACCTGGCAGCCATCTCTGCTTACGGGGTGCGGGCCGGGAAGCAGTTGGTAGCGCAGGAGAAGGTGGTTGGGCGCTTTTTCAAAGGCCTTGATCACATATCCCCTCCAGTGCGAGAACCTCCACCTCTGTGGGATCTACTGCTGGTATTGGCTAAGCTCATGGGCGAACCGATGCACAGGTGTGACATCTCTCACCTGTCATGGAAGACTGCCTTCTTGGTGGCTGTCACGTCAGCCAGAAGGATGGAGAGCTCCAGGCGCTTTCCATCGAGTCTTCTTATCTGGTCTTCCACAGGGACAAGGTTGTCCTGCGCCCCCACCCGAAATTCCTTCCAAAGGTGGTGTCGGAGTTTCAGCTTAACCAGGTGTTGACTGTGTCGGTGTTCTATCCCAATCACACCTTGGACCCTAGAAGAGCGCTCGCTTATTACAAGGAGTGGACGGCTGAAGTTCGAGGAGAGGTTCGCCAGCTGTTTGTCACCTGCGCTGAAGCCGCACCTGGCAGACCTGCAGCCAAGCGGATGATAGGCAGGTGGGTCACCTCCTGCCTAGATCTCTGGCTATAGGTTGGCGGGCATGGAGCCTCCCAGAGGGATAAGAGCTCGTTCTAACCACCATACCGCTGCATTGGTGGCTGCTTCCAGGGACGTCCCTCTCCAGGAAATCTGCAGGGCTGCTACCTGGAAGTCAGCACATACCTTCATTACCCACTACCACATCAACCTTGAGTCACGCCAAGTAGGGGGTGTGCGCCTTGCCTCCCTTCTCCCGGAGAACTGCTAGGAGTCTGCCAGACAGTGTGGATGAACAACATATCCATGTCCCTAGAAATAGGGTTACTCACCTGTAACAGGAGTTCTAGAATGGTATATGTTGTTCATCCACTATCCATCGACCTCCCGGTTCGATTCTACCCTGGCTTCCAGCGGACTAGATCTGGCTTCATGGGGCGGAGCCGAGAGTTTTACCACCCGGGTAGGTGGGAGGAGCCAGCTTGAAGACCTTCCGGCAAGGAACGTGCCAGACAGTGTGGATGAACAACATATACCATTCCTAGAATTCCAGTTACAGGTGAGTAACCTGTATTTTTTGTGCGTTTATAACTTTGCAACTGTTCAACGGATTTGCATAAAATTTGGAATTTGCGGTATGGTATGGTAGCTCTCTTGATTTGCCAAGTTACGTTTTGGTTGGACTTGCAGTTTCTGCGCAGCAAAACGCTAAAAAAGTGTTGTTCGCCACTTTTGACAGTTTTTTGCCCACGGCGCTGCGACCACACCTTGTGGTCTTTTGGTTTGAAACTTGGAACATAGAAAGAATTTAGGTCAAGGAACAGTCCAGCATTGGTTTGGTAAAAAACAAAACAATTTGTTTCAAAATAATTACATTTTTAATTTACGGGTTCTGAGCATGCTCAGTTCACTCCAAGATTTATATGTATATTTGATGAACTAGGATTCGTCTCACGGTCAAGGATTTTGTCAGCTCACGGCTAGGATTAAAAAAAAAAAACCCTAGTCTGTCAGAAGAATTCCTTGTCCGTGAGCCGCCATCTTGTTTTCAGTTTTTCCCCCAAACAAAATGTTTTTGCTTTCTCCATGGGTGACTTTCGTGTCAAATGAGGCATGGGTTTTGTTCAGGGTGATGCACTCTACAAAGCTATTCATGCCTTTGGTTTGGCTCATTTTGGTCAAAAAATTTTTTTTAAATTTAAAAATTCTTTGATCGCGACACGCTAATGATCCTAGTCACGAGACAATCCTTGTTCGCGAGCCTACAAAAATCCTTGCTTGTCAGTTTGTGACCAGATGGCCCTTCTCGCGGACCAGGATTAAGCTGACAGTCAAGGATTTTGCTAGCTCGCAAAAGAGGATCGACTGGCGGACTAGGATTTTGTCAGCTCGTGGACCGAGATTGGATTTTTCACTCCTCTTTAATGAGGTGGCAAAATTGCGGTCTGTAAGCTGTCAGAATCCTAGTCTGCCAGCCAATCCTCTTTCGTGAGGCTGCAAAATCCTTGTCCCTCACTTTGTGACCAGATGGCCCTTCTCACGGACAAGGATTAAGCTGACGGTCAAGGATTTTGCTACCTCACAAAAGAGGATCGGCTGGTGGACTAGGATTTTGTCAGCTTGCGGACTAGGATTGGGTTTTTGAATCCTCTTTCATCAGTTAACAAAATCGCAGTCCATGAGCTGTCAGAATCCTAGTCTGCCAGCCGATCCTCTGTCACGAGGCAGCAAAATCCTTGATTGTCATTTAGGGACCAGATGACCAAAATCTGATGCTTGAGGATTTCTTGTGGATGGTGGGTTTGCTACCTCGTAGACGGGAATTGATCTGACAGTTGTGGATTTTTCTTACTTGTGGACTCGGAATTTTTTAGCATGTAAAAACTTTGCCATTACGTTGCTAATTAGTGGTTTGGTATTTTTACTTGCAATTTTCCATGTATTGAGGGGGCGCCCTACAGGTGTGAATTGTGCTGTTTAGTTGTTGGGAAATTAAGGGGTTCCATAGATATGCCATCACGAAGTTGACATTTTTCCCATAGGATGCCTGTCATGCCTTTTGGCGCCCAAGATACGGAGTTTTAGTCACAAAAATTCTTAGTCTTCCCGGCGTCTGGGGATGGGGGTGGTGGTGGGGTTATGGGATCAACCCTAACGTCTCATTTCCTCACTTTTGTCGCTTTAACCCTAACTGATGCATTAAGCAACGTTTTTTGCAATGAATATACATTAAATTGAGCTGTCTCTGACATAAGGACAGGTATCAGGAGTGAGATGAGTCTCTTTGCAGATGACTCAAAACTGGGGGTGGTGGATGGGGAGGAGGGAGGGTTGCCCAACAGGGAGACCTGGAGGCTCTGGAAAGATGTTCTAGAAAGTTGAAGCTGAGGTTCAATGCAGGGAAATGCAAGGTACTGCACCTGGGGGGGCAGAGACCCAGGCCAAATGTACACCCGGGGATGCTACAAGTCTCGGTGGCTGAGAGGGACCTGGGGGTGGTGGTGGTTGTCCAAGATGAACAACTCGGAGACTTGTAGGAGGGCAGCAGCCAAGGCCAACAGGATGCTGGGCTGCATCACAAAGGGGATCACCTCCAGAAGGAGGGAAGTGATACTCCCTCTATATAACTGCTTGGTGAGGCCGCCTCGAGTACTGCGTGCAAGTTTTGCAGGCCATACTTAGAGGGACATTGAACTCCTGGAGAGGTCCAGAGTAGGGCAACCAAAATGATTTGGGGCTTGGGGACAGGACCTATGAGGAGAGGCTCGAAGAGCTAAATATGTACACATTGGAAGAGAGAAGGACGGGGGACATGATAGAGGTCTTCAGGTACATGAAGGGGGTAAATAGGGAGGAGCAATCAGGGTGCTTGAAGGAAGGGGGCAACTAGGCGGCATGGGTGGAAGCTGGAGGGGATTCAGGGGAGAAGGGAGGAGGTGCTGCTTCACTGAGAGGGTGGTGGAGCCATGGAATGCACTGCCCAGGGGGCTGGTGGAGGCGGAGACAGTGGAGGGGTTCAAGAGGGGTTGGGACAGGCACAGGGGAAGGGTTCTGGAAGCAAAATCCAGTGCAGTGAGAATATCCGGAACTGGGAAGGGAGAAGCCAGAGAGGGCAAGGGGGGCAACAAGGTCAGCTCCAAGGGTGTGGGCTGACCAAACGAGCAGACACGAAAGACTGTTAGGCCTATTCTGGTGGCATTTTAGTATGTTTAATATATAAACAAGATTATTGTAAAGTAGTCCCTTATGTGGTGTATTTGTTAATAGGGGCGCTGCTGTTGGATGCTGTGAATTTCAGTTCCGTGATGGTTGCAGAGCTATTGTGCAGTGTACCTCTGGTGCGTTCCCTGACCCCTAGTATGTTGTTTGGAGCTGATGGCCATAACATGCTGAATTTTATCCAGTTTCCGTCTTCCTGTGCTGTCACTTTAACCCTTGCTGTGCCGCGGACTGATTATATCTATCCAAAATTCCTATACGTTCTAATTCTGTTGGCATCCTAAAGATTAATACTGTCTGGCTTTATGTAGACAGTGCTACTGCAAGCACGGTGCAGCATACTGACTGGTGTGTGCGTGCGAGAAAATAATCATGGTCGGGAGAAGTTGAATGAGCAGGGTGGGAAAAAGTTAACAGTGGGAGTGTGGAGAGGAATGTTGGTAACCGGTAAATAGTTGCTCTTTTTTTTTTTTTTTTTAATTTAAGCTCTTTGAACCCTGTGGCCACCTCTCACATACTTGGAGACAGGGGTACATGATGGAGCTGGTAGGCGGCTCTGGCTCCAGGGGGCTGGCACGAGTGCTACGGGGCCGTCATGGAGCCTGCTAGCTTTTTTTTTTTTCTTCAGATTTCTCTTTGCTGCGGTTGCTCTCATGCATGTGGAGGCACACACAAGCAGCAACCTGTGGCACCCTCCTTACACTATTTGCTCCCAACTGCACTACCCCAGGGCCTCCACCTGGAGGCAGCCCTGCAGCGGGCGTGGCTGGGACCCCACCCGGGAGGGTAGAGCTGCTTTATGGCTGCTCAGTCCATCTCTGGGGCTAGTTTCTGAACCAGTGTTGCCGGTGTGGCTCGAGTTGTGTCACCCAGCGCCTCAACCCTCAGCACCACTGGGCCAACTGATAACCGGTAAATTATGTAACTTTTTGAATATGTTTTTTATGTGGAGTGGGGCGTGGGGGCCAGTTTACGGCATATGTATGACACGCTGCCTATGGTGCTTGGTTTATTAAAAAAAAAACTGGCTTTGTAAACATACTTTTAAAACAGCACAAAGTATATTGTGGCTATTTTGGCAGTCTGTAATTGGTGGAGAGCGGAGCAAGTGAACAGTGCTCGGTGTTCACAGATCAGAGTTGGAGGGGGCACTCGCTAAGTGAGGGAAAAAATGGCACCTGGTACACTTTGTAAATTCCATTGGGCACAATGATACTTGAACATATATGGCACGTAAACTGTTGGGGGGTATTAAGTGTTATTCTTGTAGTACTCATTAAGACATTTGTTTTGATCTCTATAGATTGTCCCTTAAAGAGGCACTGTCAGCTTTGCTCCTTCGTTTTGTAAGTATCGTGAGCAGTGTGCCTCTTGGCACACATCTGTCCTACATGCACTCCACAATGCCCCTACATGTATGAACTTACAGCCTTTTGGTCGGTTTTCTATATTTTTGCAAAAATATTTGGACACTCTGTCTGACAAAAACTCACCCACGTCCTGGAAGCATAACGAGGTCGGGAACTTGCCTCTGGTATGAGCGCTGTCCCAAACAGTGATTTTTTTTCTGAAGGAAACTGAGATAGGATAATAAGCCTGCTCTTCATCTTAAAATATAACATTGCTGATATCTCCAGGAAAAACAGGGTGCTATGTGGTGCAGTTTTGAATTCGTGGTGTGTAAAATCCCCTATGCGGCAGGCATGAACAAGATCCTCAAGAATGCACAAGAATCCACCTCTGAAGAGGCAAAGCTGATAGTGCCCTTAAGGCAGATATTGGGGAGTTGTGGTTTGTTGAAGTTCAAATGTGGAAAAAAAAACATAAGTCCAAATTATTTTTATGAAGTTTTTCTGCCAGTTTTATTAGGTATGAAGGGATCCTTTTGCATGTTTTTCTTCTTGACAAAAAAACATGCCTTCATCTGAAAAAAAACCTGAAGTCCAAATTCTTTTCGTATGAAAGGATCCTATTTTGTGTGGCCCAGTTCCTTTTTCAAATGGCCATACAAAAAAAAGGAAATTGAAGCATGAAAAACTTTAAAATATATAACAAAACAAATTTCTGGGGTAATTTTTCCAAAAGGTAACTGCAGAATTCACCTAACAGGGTCCCAGTTAGCAAGATGCATGTGTTGGTGTCTCTACAGGATTAAATTTTTGAGTTTTCAAAAAAAACCAAAAAAACATTTTTATGGAAACAAGATGGCGGTCATGCGAAAAAGGAATTTTTCCGCACAAAAAGGAATCATCCCCATACAAAAAAGGATTCTTTTTCGTATTGACCAGATTGTTTTTTGTTCCAGGCAGCTATCCGAAAGACCATACTGGGCATGCTCAGAACTGAAATTTCAAAATCTTATGATTTGGTAATGGATTAATATTTTTTCACCAAACCAGTGAAAGACTCCATTGTGGGCTAAGCCCTTTCCACCCTGAAAATTCAGAGCAAAATTCCAAACCGACTGGGTGCTAGGTGATTTTGGGGGGGGGGGGTTTGCTGTCTGCGTTTCAGCATTTGCACATCTGGAACAAAACTTGGCTTGTCAAGAGATCTTGCCCCTGAGACTGCGTATGCGAAATTTTGTGCAAGTCAGTTGAACAGTTGCAAAGCTATTAAAGTGCAAAGTTTGGGGTTTAACATAGAAACCCCTGCTCAACCCTAATTATAGTGGTACTACCGCACCTCTGCAGATATACACAGTGCCAGTGTGTATAAAGAAAATTGCAAATAAATGCATTCTTTTCTCAGGCAGGGGAGCTGAGTGATAATAAATCGCTTATTTCCACTTCAGCGCAGAGAATAATGGATAGTTCCACTCCAGCTCTGTAATGTTCTGAGCAGAATCTTTTTTTATGGGCCGACTCAGTGGAGCAGCAGCAGCAGCAGCGATGCCGCCTGTGATGCCAACAGCCCAGGTTCAGGAACGAGCCTGGGCTGCTGGAGTGCCGGTATGTGGGATTGTCGAGTGTCTCATGGAAACTTGCCTCCTCGTAGGAGGGAGGGATCCTAGTCTTTGCTGCAGTACTGCCACCTGGATGACTACAGGTGACTGTTTCGTGGAGCCAGAGTACAGGGAGGGGAGGGACTTCTTGGCATCAGATGCAACATCTTGCAGCGTGTGGGAGAGGGGGAAAGAAAACTGAAGAAAATCCCTGACTGCATAGGATGCCACCAACTGCCCTACTGACTGAGGCTCTCTTCTTAACTCAAACTCTGCTCTGGGGTAAGAGGTGACCCCCAGGGTGGCCTTCCCTGTGTGGAGCTATCCATCAGTCAATCAGTCTGAAGCCTGAAAGAACTCCTATGTCCTTACTGCCCCGTCCATCCCTCCGATCCTCTGGCGAGGAATTGCTAGAGATTCCCAGGGTATCCCTAAAAACATCAGGAGGAAGATCGTTTGCCTTTATGCCACCTACCCTATGGAAACCTCTACCTCTCTAGATACGTGAGAGCCAGACCATAGAAGATTTTAAAAAGCTGTTGAAAACCCACTTATTTAACCAGGCTTTCTCAATAATTTATTAATGCGTGCACTATTATGTTTTTATTTGTTTTAA
This sequence comes from Neoceratodus forsteri, assembly GCA_016271365.2. Lineage (NCBI taxonomy): Eukaryota > Metazoa > Chordata > Ceratodontiformes > Ceratodontidae > Neoceratodus > Neoceratodus forsteri. The sequence goes on along the minus strand of CM028136.1, from coordinate 50,564,757 downwards.
ATTGTAATACTGTGTTTTTATTTTGTATTGTAAAGGTGCCCTGAGCATGGGAAGGGCGCCTTGTACAAATAAAATATTGATTGATCTTTATTTAACCAGGTGAAACATCATTGGGAGAAACTCATTTTCAAGATGGGCCTGGGCATAATTGCGATGTTGACAACAGTAAAAAAAAAAATAGGATAAAGTGAGGTAGACAGCAGAATACAGCATAGTATTTGGCATAGTTTACAGGTCAGTACATACAGTGATGGTTGCAGTCAGAAAGCATATTGTTAACATCAGTCCACGTGATATAACATGACATCTGCCATAGTTAGCAAGGTAGTTCATACTGTGACAGACAACAATCGGATAAGAATAGCACGCACCTAGGCTGAGGTTTTACAGACGAACATTGAAACATGAGAAAAGGATGATAAGATGGAGCCGTAAGTGAGAAACTGATATGAAGATGGAGGGTAATAAGAGGGAAGTAGAAAATGAAGGGTTGGCAAGAACGTTTTAGGACACACAGTTACAATTTTCTGTGGCAGCCCGGGCAAACCATGGGGAGAGACAAGTCCTAAAGAAGGTGGGTGGCGGGGCTGGGCACAGTGGAAAGGTAGAAGGGGGCCTGTTGGCGTCAGGAGTAAAAGTACAGTAAATAAAACAAAACCAAAAAAATCTTTATACCTAACATTCTGTCCAGGCCTGCCAAAAATAATGGCACAAAAAAATTAATTTTGCAATCATTGATATCCCTTTCTTCCCAACATCGTCCGTCTCGCTCTGATGCTTGCTGGTGGTTGAAGAGGATTGGAGGAGCTGTACTTGTGATGTTTGCTTCTCTTCTCAGAAAAAAGTGAGCAAGAGAAGCACCACAACTCGTTTTACACAGGCCACTAAAATCCATCATCTTTTTCCTGGCTTTTCCCTCTGCTCCTGCTATAACTCTGTGACACACTACCACACAGGTGCCTGTTTCCTTCCAGATAACCTGCTGTCTCTGTAGATTCTCCCCTCTTAATCTCAGAATGCTTTGTGGTTTACCGGCAGGCAGTTGTCATATAGGCATGGGTTAGAGACGTTATGCTGTCTCACTATTGGGCAATGCTTCCCACTTGTGCATAATCTCATCCTGTCCCACTTGATTTCCAGATCTGGAGGGCTGACATTGCATTGTTGCCCACATTGGATTTGTGAAGCTGACCAGAGGAGGCACACTGACGTTGGGATGAGCATTCCCCTCACAGTGGGAATGGAATCTGAGGAAGCGTTCCCCAGACTCTCCCCAGCTTGGAGCTGCAGGCTGGACTGTGGTTATGATCCTAGGTCTTATTCTTAACTACCCCCATGCCACTAAGCCAGGCACCCTGAAGCTCATCATGCTAGAGCAGCATAGCAGAGTATGGGAATCACTACTCGCCACAATGTGCCACCATAAAAACACCAATCTCGCTCTTTCCTTCCCTTTCAACAACAAAAAAAAACAGTCCCCCAGAACAAAACTAGGCTCCTGATTAGGCCTTTTAGTTTGTCTGAGCAGGAAATTAATTTCCTTTTACCCCTATATTCTTGCCACTGCTACCTCCTTTTGGCTGGGAGCAGGAAAGAACGGCTACCTTCACAGCTAACACCAGTGCCGTTCCTTGGACTTGGTTCACTGTGGTGTGTGTGTTTTTACCCATACATGAACTGGTATCATGCACCCTCCCTATCCAGGAGCGAGTGTCTGTTTCGTGCTGCACTTGGTTTCCAACCCATCCCACTGCGGGATACCACAACAGCATGTGGGGATTCACACAGACCCCTGTTGCCCAAGTAGTCAGGTGTGTAACGTGCTACTGCTGCTGTGCAAGTCGAAAATTCCAGTTGTAAACACAGTGGAGATTATAAATGTGGGTGGTGTAGGTAGCGCCCTGACTCAAGCGCTGTTAACCTTGCAGACATCCAGCCGAATGATGGCCAGTGCAAATGGAGGATGCTGTAGCATTGTTATCAGCAGAGACCACGAAGTCTGCTCAGCTATTTCCCTGCTTGTTGTAGAAAGTCAAATCCCTACAATTTGACTTTATGATCTTTAAATGTAGTTGACAGGGCTGGGCGGCTGCTGCTGTTACTGAATGGAGGCTTAGTTTCTCGTTGAATAGTTTCATTTCTTTGTCAGGATCATGTAAGCAGTTGTATTTTCATATCTCCACCCCTACCCCCAGACAAGCTGACCTGAACTGTGTGCAGAATGGATAACGGGCCTTTTGGATATTGCTTATCAAACTGATCTGTTTAGTTGCAGGTCTCTTACAAATTTTGTATGATTGTCTTTGGAGCTCTGATTTAATTCTTTATAAACCCACGTACTAGTCTGAATGTGGCAATATCCTAGAAATGGAAAATGTTACCGGGGACATTCCTCCAGTTCGCATTGTTACTGCTTAATGCCTCATCTGAGTAACGCTTAGCGCACTCTGGCTCTGCCCCCTAATATTTATTCAGCACCTCATGACCCCCCCCCAACCACCACCTGCCACCACCAGAGATTGATGTAGCAAAAGTGTGATCTGAACCCATGCCTCCATTCAGGGACCAGAATCGCTGTATTTCTGTATCAGTTCTGTATAGACATTGAAAGCTGGCATCTCCTTAGACATATGGCTGTGTTTTCCTTTGTCGTCTGATCAGTATTTTCATTCTTGACAGGAGCATTGAATGTGCGGCTATGAAGATGAACTTCCTGATACTCCGCTGCTGAGTACCACGGGTCCAGGACCGATGGTGTTTGGAGTATGGACTTAACTAACGGACAGTCGAGCAATGTCAGCATAGCTGCTACTGCTTCAGAGGTAATGTGTCCACCACCCAAATAAGAATCTTGGGCCCAGACATTCATTTTTTTAGTTGTTTCCTAGCTGTGGTGGAATTTGGTGTTCTTTTTAAGTTTGTGTGCCGTTATAACCATGGGTAACAACATGCTATCATTCTTATTTATTCCAAAAGTTTCACCAGGAATGGCATGCTGAACTTGTAACAGCTTGTTTCCAGATGGGCTTGGGGGTAGGGGTTGGGGAAGAGGAGTATACAGTACAATATGTGCAAGTGAATATACATAATGTAAGGTGCAGCATGTCACAGCTTGTGGGAGTAAACTTCAGATGAGACAAATTTACAGGTTTAAAACACGCAGTGGTGTGATATTTATTTTTCAAAAGTCAGAAAAATAAATGAAAACAAAAAAATGACAAAATCACTACTAAAGGCCCTGTCCACACTATCAGCGCTTTAGGAAACCGTTTTGTGTAACGTTTTTAGAACGGTTGTCCCTCCGTTAGCACTGCAGCCGACTTTGGAGGATGCCTCTCTGAGTTACCAGGCATACTTGCGGCAGTCCTGCAGGTTTCGTAATGTTACAGACCAACTGTAACGTTACAAAACCCTAGTGTGGACAGGGCCTAACATCAGTAGTTTCTCGCATAGTAGTCTTGTATCTTAGAGCTCCCAAGACCCTTCTCATCTGCAGTCAACAGCTTGTCTACAGTAGCACTTCTCTCCTTCACTCTCGAGACTGAACTCTACTGGACTGAACTGCGTTCAGTGGAGAGGTTTTATATCTGTTGGTGGGGTCACCTGACTGAGCCCTTTCTGTTTTTATGTCTGAACATGCTGTTTCAAAACTAAGGGGGTTTTGTTTCAGGGGACTTCCTGGTTCGGTTAACAGTACAGTGTATATCTCCACAGATATTGATTCTCTGTATCTCTGATCCACAGTGACTAAGCATTTTAAAAAGCATACCATTCAGCCTCATACATAAAACCTTCTACAGTAACAGGTTTATAGTGTGAATTTATGAAAACTCCTTAAGGATCTCGTATAACTGTACTAATCATGAAATTATTATTGTGTTATATGGTCGTTGAATCCTTTTTTATTTAAAAAGGCTTTATTAACTATATTCCTATTTAAAATAACCTTCATGCTTTTTTGTACACAAATGTACTTATGCACTTTACACAACATCTCTCTTGGTGTTTGGCATCATTCCAGGGACTGAATGGATGGAAATGGAAAAAGAATGAAAAGAGAGAACTAGTAGGAAGTTTAGCAGGGATAGTAAAGAGCTGTGCTAAGTGGTTGACCTAGGGTAGGGGGAAAAAGAAGAAAAGCAAACAGAAAAGTGCTAACTGTTGTGAAACAGAAGTTTTGGTAGCTAGGAAATAGAGATAGAAAAGTGACCAATCAGTCACAGCTGAGGGTGTAGCCAAACTCTGCCACACAGTAGTGATACAAATACATGTAATAAAAATACATATGGTAAAATAGAGTGAAAATACCAGTGCACAGTCAGTGTACAGGCAGAATATGCAGGGCTGCAAAAATAAAGATGATATATAATGCAAATTAAGATACAAGTGCTATGCAGTGCAGGGAGCAACGTCAGATAGTAGCAGGACTTGAACTACTCCGACTGCTAAGGTGCGAGCTAACAAAGCCAGGGCAGGAGGTAGGCTCAGGGGTGCAATATTACCAGATGGATTACCTGATTAAGGCACAGTTAGCCTTGGGCGGGTGTAAAAAGTTGCTCACAGCCAGGAGGAGGGCAGCGAGGAGGTTGTTGCCAACACGAGAGGAGGGAATACAAGGGTCAAGGATTAGCAGCAGTTGCAGGAAGTAGTGGAAGTGATTTGAGGGAAGAGCAGGATGAAGCTGAAGGGATAGATGGAGGGAGGGAGGACCAGAGTTTATACTGAAAATGCTGATTATACCTTTTAACAACTGAACACTGCAACTGTTCCTTTAGAGAACCAGTGAAGCCTACTAGTTAACAGAGCTGTGAACCAAGAGACCCAGCTATGACTTCCTCCCCGTGTGACTCTGAGCAAGTCATTTGACCGCCCTGTGTAACTAACTCTCTCTCAGTGCTTTACCTCACTTATGAGCTCCCCTTAAAGAGCTCTACCAGCCTAGACCTCTGCACTTCCCGGTTCAAAGGTGCCCTTGTTTATCCCCCTCATGAACACTGTAATATAAAAAATTGTTGTTAAAGTTAACCCCCATAAACTATAGTGTAGCGTGCTCCCGTGCTTTCCCAGGAATCGCGTCATAAAGTTGGTTGATACTGGGGCGACGCAGGGGTGGATCTTTGAACCAGGAAGTGCCTGTGTCCCGGTTACAGTCATTTTACGAGAGTTCTACAACAAAACCTAAATTAGATTTTTGGATGTAATATACCTCAGCAGTAGTTTGCAGAGGTAAGGCACCGAATTATGGGGTACAAATCAAAATGAATTTAACTTGGGGAATCTCTAACTTCCCTCACCATTCCTCAACCTCCCTCAGTCTCACCCACCCTGAGCGTTCTCTAACTTTCCTTAATCTTACTTGAGCTCCCTTGGTCTCAGTTAACCTCCCACAGTCTCACTTAAAGAACTGCAATGAGACTTTTAGAAAATTTTCCCCTAAGAGAAGTTTTTTTAAATAGTGGTTCAAGTCCCGTCTATGCAAGAGTTTTAGTTATCCCACTTGAGTGTCTTTAATTTACACTCTGGCAGAAAGTACCATTCTAACAACAGGAGTCTAAAAGTGATGGCATACAAGTCTGCATTATCTCGTGCTTCAGATGTTTCCCCGTTTGTGTGACTCACTGTTTGACCCCTTAGAAGAAACATCCTTATTAAGGTGAGAAGTTGTTTTTTTAACTGTATGATAGTCTGTGTCCTTCCTGTGCTCTTCCATTGTTGTCACAATGTATCCATGTTCTGCTAGGAAACCTTGTGGTTATAAAGACATAAACTACATAAGACCGTTCTAAAATGGTGCTCACCACCACAGTGTAACTCTAAATCTCCCACTGCATTTACTTAAGGCAGCTTCTATTCGAAAAAATGACACATGGGGTCGGCGTGGTTCTCCTTTCTTTATTTAAAAGTTTTAATAAGAAGGCACACTGAGCAGAGTACTGCTTGATTCCTGGTGCATCCTGGGGGAAGGGGGACAGTGGAGAATAGACATGACATATATACAGACTACAGTTAGCGCTGACGATGAATAACATCGGTTGGCACTAAAAATGGCAGGAACAATTAAGTACATAACACATATAGTACAGTAGCAAGGTAAAGTGAGGATAAGCGAAGCGTCAGTCAACCAAGGAAAATAATCAAGTCAAAATAGCGATCTAGGCCATAGTGCGTGAAGAGACTCATCTTAGCCACAGGCACAGGTGGTGAAGTGCGCATTGGTGAGGGAGTTGAAGTTAACTGAGTGAATCTTATAGCGCATATGAGTTGAAAAGTTCTGTGTTTAACCTTATTCAAAATGGCTGCTACGTGCTGCACGTAGGACTGCATTAAAACCCTGTAGACGCATTTTTTCCAATTCTGTTTAATCTTCACTGGCTTAGCTAACTTGGTAAGTGTCTGATTCATAGAAACAATAGAAGTTGGTTAGTGGATAAAAATAATTCTAGGGACATGGATATGTTGTTTATCCACACTGTCTGGCAGGTTCCTTGCTGCTTTAAATCTTGCCGGAAGGTCTTCAAGCCGGCTCCTCCTACCCACCCGCGTAGTAAAACTCTCAGCTCTGCCCATGACGCCAGATCTAGCCCTCTGGAAGCGAGGTTGTGCGTCGAAGCCGGGGAGGTCGGGTGGGTCGTGTGGATGAACAACATATGCCATTCCTAGAACTCCTGTTACAGGTGAGTAACCTGTATTTTGGCCATAATGCAACAAGGAAGGGGCACTATGGTTCAGGATATCACTACGACTGTAAAGACAGCCATAGAGGCTACAAAGTACCAGTTCTATGTGGCTGTGGACAATAACGACACAGCCTCAAGAGTCATGGCTCAAGCCATTTCCCTCAGACGTATGCCTGGCTGAGAACCACTAATCTTTCACAGGATACCCAGACCAAGGCTATGGATTTCCCCTGTGAGAACAATTTTCTCTTTGGGGATAAAACTGAAGCTTCTCACCCCAGGAGTCCTTTAGCATCAGTAACAATAGCAGCAAGCTGGCCAGGTTGAAGTGCCTCAGAGGTGGAGCCATGAATATTTCATGTAATGAATTGGCCAATCAAAAAAGAGTAGGAAGGTGTGCTGAGTGGAGCTTGCCCAGAGGACACCAACATTTTTTCTGACTGACTGAGAAACAGTGCCTCTGAGGTGCTCTCTCATATCTTGAGAAAAGCGTTTTTTTGACCAAAAAATCTTTTCTTTTGTGCTGAGTTGTGAGTATTTTATTCATTTTTACTTATTTTAGGTGGTTTCAGCCTTCCTGGGAACCGTGTTTTCCCCTTACCGCTGCGGTTCCCCGTGGTTCTTTTACTCCAGTTCCACATGGCTACAGACAGTAATGACACAGCCACCAGAGACATGGTCCAGGCCATATCCCTCCGACATTTTGCTTGGTTGCGAACTACAAGTTTAACACAGGATACACAGTCCAAAGCCATGGACTTCCCCTGTGAAAATAATGCCCTATTTGGGAACAAAACTGAACAGTATGTGAAAGTGGTGGAGGAATACAGATCCACTTATGCGAGCAATACAGCAAAACAAAGGGCTTCTATCTCCCAGAAGTTGCAGCCCAGAGGATATAGAGGCCAGGGCTATTTTTTTAAGCCTTACTATCCTATGCCCATGCCTATGGATTTTCCCAGGTTAGAGGCTATTTCAGAAGAAGAGGCAGGAGAGGTCAGAGAAGAGCTGCCACCTCTCCTGCCCCCTCCACACAGTCTAAACCCTGACTTCAACAATCAGGTTGCCTCCCCTCTTCCTGTAGGGGCAGGCACTACCTCCAGGCCTGGACCCATATCACCACAGACACATAGGATCCTGGAGATAGTGAAAAAAGCTCTGCCCCTGCAGTTCAATAACCTTCCTTCCTTTCGGGGACCAGCAATCTCAAAACCCCTAAACCCAACACAAAGATATCTGTTGGAGCTGGAGGTAAAGACCTTGCTGTCAGCCAGAGTGGTGGAGAGAGTTTCCCTTTCTCAGATTGGAAAGGTTCTCTACTCCAGATACTTCTAACATTAAAGAAAAATGGGTAGTGGCGACCGATTTTAGACCTCAGGTACTTAAACAGGCATCTACTGAATCCAAAATTCAAAATGATATCCCTCCAAATGGTTATACACTCTCTGCAGCAGGGAAACTGGCTAGCCTTCCTAGATCTCAAGGATGCCTATTTTAATATTCTGATAAGGCAGTCCCACAGAAAATTTCTAAAGTTTAGACTGCATTCAGCTCACTACCAGTTTGCAGCCTTGCCTTTTGGTCTAACTTTAGCTCCCAGGGTGTTTACGAAATGCCTGTCTGTCATGGTAGCTCAGTCTTCCCATATTTGGATGACTGGCTCAAAATGGTCAGGTTCCCTCGGCAAGTCAGAGAGGACCTAAGACACCCAAAGCAAACCCTACTCTCCCTGGGATTTCTAATCAACAAAGAGAAGTCCCATCAGGAACCCTCTCAGCTCCTCAATTTCATAACAGAGTTAGACACTCAGCAGGCAGAAGCCTTTCTTCCTGAAGAAAGGATTCAGAATTTTCTGTCTGACAGATTCCTTCCTTTTGGGCTAGCCAAGACCAGCCAGACATTTTCTAGAACTCATGGGCCACATGGCCTCCATGACAGCCGTGGTCCCAAGAGTAAGATTTCAGATGAGGGATATTCAGTACCATCTGCGAGCACACTTGTCACACAAGAAAAATTCCCTTTATAAATTGGTCCCAGTGACAAAAGCACTGCTCCCGAGCACTAGACTGGTGGAAAGAAAAGGAAAACAGTTCAGTGGGTATTCCTTTCCAGATGCCCTGTCCTTCAACGATCATTACTACAGATGCTTCCCTCCTGGGGTGGGGAGCTCATCTGGAAAACTCCTCAGTAAGTGGCACTTGGGACTCCAAAGGAATCTGCAAGCCACATAAACCGTTTGGAACTAAGGGCTGTATACCTGGCACTGGCAGCTTTCGCCCCTCAGGTCAAGGGACACACTGTTCAGATCAGAACAGACAACACCACAGCTATGTTTTACATAAACAGAGTATCACACGGTCGACTGTTCTGTGTACAGAAGCTATGAGAATCTGGTCCCTGGCCTATTCCCTGGATGTGAGCCTCTCTACCATACACCTTCCAGGCAAGGACCACACCCTAGCGGATGCTTTGAGCCACATCAGCCAAGGCCAGAACGAATGGACTCTGAACAAGCAAGTCCTTGCCACAGTTTTCAGGAGGTGGGACACACCAGAAGTGGATCTGTTTGCATCCCACCTCAATTACCAGTTTCCTCTGTACTGCTGCAGGCCCCAGCAGTGGGCGCCTTCCCAGCTGATGCCTTAACCCTGAACTGGACAGGGAAGTTTCTTTATGCCTTCCTTCCCTTTCCCCCTAATACACAGGGTTCTGCTGAAACTCCGAGATTATCCAGCAACGATGATCCTCATAGCACCGGACTGGCCAAAACAGCCTTAGTGTCCTCTCTTGCTGGCCATGTCTCACAGGATACCGATTCAATTTCCTCTGAACTACTGTCTCCTCACTCTACCTCAAGTAGGAGTGACCTATCCAAATCTGGAATACCTTCATCTTAAAGTCTGGTTCTTGAGGAGCTAGAATTCCCGGATCCCCAATACTCAGAACAAGTTCTGAAAATACTTCTTATGGCTAAAAAGTCAAGCACAAAGAAAACCTATGCAGCCAAATGGAAGAGATTTTCTGTTTGGTGTCAGGGGAAAAGAATAGATCCTTTGAAGGTCTCTAACTTCTTCCTGTTGGATTATTTGGTTCATTTACAGTCATCAGGCCTCAAAGCTTCATCCCTGAAGCTCTACTTGGCCACAATCTCGGCTTACCTCTCCACTGGGAGAGAAGTCTTGTCATTTCTGTGCCCACTTTCAAAACGTTTTTCAAAGGCCTCCTACACCTACAATTCCCAATTAGGGAATCTGTTCCTCCTGGGGACTTAAATCTCTGCATTGCTAAGCTCATGGGACCTCCTTTTGAGCCCATGGCCACAGCCCACCTAAAATATATCACCTGGAAAACAGTATCCGTGGTGGATATCACTTCTGTAAGAATTTCAGAACTGCAAGCGCTGTGCACTGAGCCCATCTACATTATCCTCCACAGGGATAAGGTTTTGCTGAAAACAAATAGGAAAGTCCTTCGTAAGGTGGTCTCAGAGTTTCACCTTAATCAGTTTTACTCTCCCTGTCTTTTTTTTACCAACAAATCTACTCCAGGGGAGCAGAGGCTTCACAGCAGGGATGTCAGGAGAGCTCTGTCCTGTTATCTGGAGCATTCTAAACAGGTCAGAGGATCCAGTACACAACTCTTCCTCATGGTGAGGTAGAAAAAGGAAAACCAGCCACCAAGAAGAGTATCTCTTGTTGGATAGTTTCCTGTATTCAGTTTTGTTATAGTAAGGCTGGCAAGCAGCCCTCTCAAGGCCTCTGGGCCCATTCTACTAGGGGCACTGCTGCCTCTATGGCAGCTGCAAGGGACAGTCCCTTGCTAGATGTTTGCAAAGCGATACCTGGAAGACTGTACACACATTCACAAAGTATTACTGCCTGGATGTACAGTCAAGGTCTGATGGCAGATTTGGCAGGGCGGTCCTGTAGAGCCTCTTCCCTAAGTAGGTTCTGTACCCACCTCCCAACTATACTGCTTGGTAATCTGTTATTGTTACTGATGCTAAAGGACTCTTGGTGTGGGAAGAGAAAATCGCTCACCGTAGTAATTCTGTTTCTTCCAAGGGGTCTTTTAGTATCAGTAACCTCCCATCTTGCCTCGCCAGGCACCTACTTTTAGAGAACTCTGCTTCTAATCCATTTTGCCAAATTTTATTTATTGTTATTTATTTATTGAAATGTTTCACCAGGAAGGCCCACTGAGCATCAAGTCACTCGTCTCCCCACATCTAAGTGCCAGGTTAATACTGTAAGTAAACAAGTCAAGTGCTTACAAGAAAGAAAAGGGGGGAAAAGAGAGGGAGGGAGGGGTGAGGTGGGGAAGGGGGAAAAGTCGTGTCTCTGGAGACCCCTTCAGGATGCGAGGAACCCTGCAAGGGGACTGGGGGAACCAGAGTAAAGGGGATAAGCAATGTCCCAGAGCGACCCCTTCAGGATGTGGGGAACCCTCTAAGGGGGGGCTATTGGGCTAGATAGAGAAGGGTTCTGGATAATTTTTAGAGCATAGTTAATATTTCATGATAGTCTGGTTGAGGCTCATGCTATTACATGGTTTTTAAAGCCTGTTAGCACAGTCCTTTTGACACAGTTCTCTTTTCGTCTTCAAAAAAATTCTGGGGCCCTCTGGGCAAGCTCCACTCAGCACACCCTCCTACTCTTTTTTTAATTGGCCAATTCATTATATGACATATTCATGGCTCCACCTCCGAGGCAGTTCAACCTGGTCAGCTTGCTGCTATTGTTACTGATGCAAAAGGCCCCCTTGGAAGAAACAGAATTGCTACAGTGAGTAATTTTTTTCTTGCATGAAAAAGGTGGAGGAATATAAAGCCACCTACAAGAGCAATGCGGCTAAAGAAAAGCCCTGTACTTATCAAAAATCACAAGGCAGGGAAGGTAGAGGCAGAGGGTACTTTCCAAGGGTCTTTTACCCTTTGCCAGTGCTCATGGACTTCTCTCATATGAGGGGATTTTTGAGAGGGAGAAGAGGCCAAAGAAGGGCCAGCTCCACTCCTGCTTCCACTAGTCACACGAAACAGCAGTCCTCCAGACTGTATCCAGGTCACCTCCCTTCTCCCAGTACGGGGCAGGCTATCCCACTACTGCCTCCACCAATGGCAACTCATCACCATGGATGAGTGGGTGCTGCAGCTAGTGGGTTAGGGCCTGTCCCTTCAGTTCAAAAAATTCCCCTCTCTTCAAGGCCCCAAGCTGTCAAAACCCCTAAACCAAACAGAAAGGTTACTGTTGGAGTTGGAAGTGAAAAACCTTCTGAAGGTTCACGGTGTGGAAAGAGTCCCCTTCCCACTCAGTGCGGAAAAGGCCTATTCCAGATATTTTCACACCCTAAAGAAGAATGGGGGCTGGCGACCTATTCTTGACCTAAGGTACCTGAACAGCCACTTACTAAAACCAAATTTCAAAATGGTCACCCTGAACTAGGTGATACATTCTCTGCAGCAGGGAGACAAGCTAGTCTTCCTGCACCTCAAGGATGCCTACTTCCGTATCCCCATAAGGCCATCCCACAGAAAGTTTCTCAGATTCAGATTGCAATCAGGCCATTACCAGTTTTCAGCTCTACCATTTGGACTCGCTGCAGCTCTCAGTCTTAACAAAATGCCTAGCAGTTGTTGCAGCTCACTTGAGAAGACAAAAAAGTGTCTGTCTTCCCATATTTGGATGACTGGCTGATAGTGGGCAAATCTCCACAAGAAGTTACAGAAGCCCTGAATCTGACAGGAAAAACTCCGGAGTCTCTGGGTTTCATCATCAACAGAGAGAAGTCCCACTTTGAGCCATTTCAAATATTGGACTTCATTGAGGCAGAACTCAACACTCTGCAAGGGAAGGCTTTCCTCCCTCTGGACAGGGTGCAAGCTTTCCCGAACTTGGTAAACTCCTTTGTCATAGGCCACCCATGACCAGCCAGACATTTTCTCAGACTCCTGGGCGACATGGCATCCATGATAGCAGTGGTCCCAGGTGCCAGATTTCGAATGAGACACATTCAGTATCTCCTCAGAGCTTACTGGTCCCAGAAAAAGGATTCTTTTTCAAAACTAATTCCAGTCACCCAAACATCCTTCAAGCTCTCGACTAGTGGAAGGACAAAGGGAACCTCAGGGAAGGAGTTGCCTTTCAGCTAAGCCAACCTTCCAGGGTGCTTATGACAGAAGCCGCCCTCCTCATTTTGGGGAGCTCACCTTTGGGATCAGTCCATAAGTGACACATGGGCTCCCATAGAGTCCACTTTCCACATCAGTCTACGTGAACTCAGAGCTGTGTATGTAGCCATCAAAGCCTTTGCCCCACAGCTAAAAGGTCACTCTGTTCAAGAGAACAGACAACACAACTGCCATGTTCTACATCAACAAACAGGGTGGCACAAGGTCCACCAAACTGTCAACAGAGGCAGTGAGAATTTGGTCCCTTGCCTACCCCTAGACATGAACCATGAGGCAAGGACAATACCTTGACAAATGCCCTGAGTCGCATCAGTCAGGGTAATTACAAATGTACCCTGAAAAAGCTGGCTCTAATGACTATCTTCAGGAAGTGGGGCATACTAGTGGTGGATCTTTTCGCATTGAGCCTCAACCACCAGCTTTCACACTGCTGTCACATGCCTCCAGCTTTGGGAACCATCCCAGTGGATGCTGTAACCTTAGATTGGACAGGGAGGTTTGTGTATACCTTCCCTCTGATACACAGAATTCATCACAAACTCTGGGACCAGTCAGCCACCAAGAGTCTAGTGGCCTCAGACTGGGCAAGACAACCATTGTATTCACTACTCCATGCCCTGTCTGTCAAGAAGCCCATTCACCTGCCAGTGACTCACAGTCCCCTAACACTTCCTCAGAGGTAGCATACCCTAGTCTACAGTCTCTTCACCTCAAGGCCTGGTACTTGAGGAATTCGTTTTCTGATTCTCAGTATTCTGAACAAGTCCTAAATATCCTTTGAATGGCCAAACAACCTAACACTAAGAAGGCTTATGCTTATAAGTGGAAGAGTTTTTCTCTATGTTGTAAGGATTGGGGGATAAACTCTCTTAGGGCTAATCCGCCTACCATTCTGGACTATTTGATACATCTTCAGGCAGCGGGCTTTAAAGAGCTAATGACCTGAAAGAACACTTTAAAAAGCATAATAATTAGGTACAATTCTGCCAGCATTCCATTTATAGTTCATATATTTCTCCTCTCCATTATTTATTACTAAGAAAATGTGCATGGGTATGTGCACCAATCGGCGGCACCAACACAGCGAACTAAATAGCTGTTGACAAAATTGACAGTTTGCCGACAAGTAGCTGTGTTGGTGCACCTGGCATGGGCACACAGTCTCCAGGTCCTGCACCCCCTCCCTGAATCAACTTTGACTCGGAGTTGAGAATCTGAAGTACAGAGGGTGCCCACATGTGGGGTTCGAGGTTCAAAGTCCTCCAATGAAAAAAATGGACCGGGAGACGATCTGGGTTTATGTCGACCGCAACTTGCGGGTGACATAAATCCTGTCAATGTGATGCCGTTCAACAAAAGTGTTGTTGAACTGGCATCGCAGAGCCATTTGCATGAATATATGATCTTTATTCCTTGCAGTTCCTTCAGAGTCCATCTGCCTCTATAGCTTACTCCCTACTTCAGGTCATAATCCTCTGTTGTGACATGACATTCTGTTGCCATGGGAGTAACTGTGCTATCACAAGCAGTGCTCTGTGACTTCAGGTAGGGAGAAAGCAGCAGGAATAGACAAACTCTTCAGGAGCAAATATCTTGTTTTCATACAGATGACCTCGCTAATAAATAATGAGGAAGAGGAATACAGCACTAATGGGAAATACATGCTTGACTGTCTAAATATTAGGTTTTGTTAAAGTTTTCCTGAATGTGTCACCAGCTCTTTAAGGCCTCATCCCTCTAAATTCATCTAGTAGCCATTTTGGCTTACCTTTCTACTGGGAAAGATGAATATTTCATGTCTCAGCCTGTATTCAGAAAGTTTTTCAGAGGACTGCTACATCTTCAACCCCCTGCTAAGGGAGCCTGTCCCTCTCTGGGATTTGAACCTCTGTATAGCCAAGCTTATGGAGCCAGCCTTTGGGCCTATGGCTACTGCTGATTTGAAGTATGATACTTGGAAAACTGTCTCTTTGATTGTCATCACCTCTGTCAGGTGGATTTCAGAGCTGCAGGCCTTATGTACTGAACCTAATTACATCATTGCCCACAGGGATAAAGTAGTCCTTAGGACAAACAGAAAATTTCTACCTAAGGTGGTCTCTGAGTTCCACCTTAATCAATCACACTTCCTGTCTTTTTCACAGAAAAATCCACACCAGGTGATCACAAACTACATAGCTTGGATGTGAAAAAGGCTCTGACCTATTACTTAGAGTATACGAAGAAGTTCTGAGAATCTCATACTCTGCTTTTCCTCACCTATGGTGAGGTAGGCAGAGGAAGGCGAGCCACCAAAAGGACCATATCCCACTGGATTGTCTCTTGTATTCAGTTCTGCTATAGTAAGGATGGTAAGCAGCCCCCTCAGGGCCCACTTCCACTAGGGCACTGCTGCCACAGTAGTAGCTGCAAGAGAACTTCCCTTGCTTGATGTCTGCAAAGGAGCCACATGGAAGACAACACACTTTAACAAAGCATTACTGCCTTAATGTACAGTCCAGATCGGACACTAAATTTGGCACAGCGGTGCTGCAGAGCCTTTTTCCAAAGTAGGTTCTGTACCCACCTCCCAGCTGCACTGCTTTGTAGTCTGCACAAGCAAAGCATACTAAAAGACCCCCTGGGGTGAGAAGAAAATATTACTCACCGTAGTAATGTTTCTTCCAAGGTGTCCTTTAGTATGCTTCACCTCCTACCCATCCTCCCCTACATAACCTGACTGAGGATGACTCTGCTTTTCTTTTTTTTTTTTTTTTGTTGAAAAATATTTTTATTTTGCATTAAAAATAGTTATTACAATCAAATGGTATCCGGTAAGAAAAAATTACTCACCTTAGTAATGTTGTTTCTTCTAATGGAGTCTTGCTATATTATGACAATTGCAGTTTGTCCCACCATTAGAACTGCTCCGGAGGTGAAAGAGTTAACTTCCATGCCAGGCATGGAGCTTAGAACGCGAGCTCGGTTAGAGAAGCTCTGTCTGGATAATTTCAAACTGAAACTGTCAGATCTTTACGAGCAAAAAACTCACTAAGGTTCTGTGTGGAAGCTGTAACCTACACTAGCCAACTGGCTACCTATATATTAACACATATTCCTGGTCCCAACACCAAGACTCAAGTCAGGGGACCAGAAAATAAGATAAGATAAAATAAAAACACAACACCCCAAAACCCCAAGAAGGGGTGGAAAACATACCATGGGCATAAACAAGTGCCAACACTGGACTGCCCACCCCATACCCAAGTAGAAGTTCTGAGAGGGGCAGGCTGGGGGGGAGGTCATAATAGTCATAATATAGCAAGACTCCATTAGAAGAAACAACATTACTAAGGTGAGTAATTTTTTTCTTCAAACAACATGAAGTCTTGCTATATTATGACAATTGCAGAATACACAGCAGTACCTCCATGGAGGAGGGCCAGAACCTACTTAGGGAATAGGCCGTGAAGCACGGTTGTGCCAACCGAGCATCCCTCCTGGCCTGGATATCCAGGAGTAATGCTTGGTGAAAGTGTGTACTGCTCTCCAAGTAGCTGCTTGACATATCTCTAAGATAGGGATGTCTCTGGCAGCAGCTAGAGACGCTAGCTGTACCTCTGGTAGAGTGAGCCCTCAGGCCTGAAGGGGAACCTTTCCCAGTTTTTGATAACAAAATTGGATACAAGAGACAATCCACCTGGCAATGGATCTCTTAGTGGCAGGTTTCCCTTTCCCAACCTCACCATAAGTGAGAAAAAGTTGGAGGGATTCGAACCTGTGACCCTTGGTACGCTCTATATAGTAACTAAGGGCCCTCTTAACATCTAAACTGTGCAACCTCCTCTCACCAGAGGAGGAATGGCCAGTGAAGAACACTGGAAGGGAGATAGATTGGTTAAGATGAAATCTGAAACCACCTTAGGCAAAAACTTCCTGTTAGTCCTAAGGACTACTTTATCCCTGTGAAAGGAAATAGTCAGTCTCCACTGACAAGGCTTGTAACTCACTTATGTGCCTAGCAGAAGTGATGGCTACTAGAAAAACAGTTTTCCAAGTCAAGTACTTAAGCTCTGCAGAAGACAGAGGTTCAAAGGGGGGTTGCATCAACTGAGTAATGCAAACATTAAGATCCCAGCAGGGGCCGGGTCCCTGAAAGGTGGATTAGTATGAAGTAATCCTTTGAAAAACTTGGAAAATACAGGGTGAGTGGAAAGAGAGGAGGGCTTTCCTGCTGAAATAAAAGCAGAGACAGCTGCCAAATGTACTTTCAGGGTAGCTGGTCTCAGACCCAAAGAATTAAGAATGACCATATAGTCCAAAACAATGGGCAAATCAGCAGATTCCGGGGAAATATGCTTCCCAGAACACCAGATGGAAAACCTTTTCCATTTAGAGTTATAAGTAGCCCTAGTGGAAGGCTTCCTAGAAGCCTTCCAGTTCAAGAACACCTGAGAAAGGTGTAGGTAAGCAAATTCTAACTCCTCAAGAGCCAGGCCTTGAGGTTGAGGGATTTGAGATTTGGATACCAAACTCTCCCCTGGGCACAAGTTAACAGGTTGTGATTCCTGGGGAGACACAGGGGAAGATGGACTGCTAAGGACAGAAGGAGTGGGTACCAGGGCTGCCTGGCCCAATCTGGAGCAATCAGAATCATCTTGCAAGGCTGGGATCTGATTTTGACTAGCACCTTGAGTAGGAGAGGGAAAGGGGGAAGGCATATAGAAACTTCCCTTCCCAATCTAGGAGAAAGGCATCCAGGGGGACTGAGCCCATCACTGGAGGTCTGCAACAAAACAGTGGAAGTTGGTGGTTGTCTGGGGCTGCGAAAAGATCTATCTGAGGGGTGCCCCATCTGGCAAAAACTATCCCCAGTACTTGGGGATCCAGTGACCATTCGTGATGGCCCTGGGAAATCCTGCTGAGAGCATCTGCCAGGACATTGTCCTTTCCTGGGAGGTGAACTGCTATGAGGGAAGTGTTCAGGGAATAAGCCAGAGACCACAACTTCATTGCTCCGGTGCACAAGGCCGAAGACCGAGTGCCCACTTTGTTTGTTGATGTACCACATTGTGGTTGTGGTGTCTGTTCTGACTTGTACCACTTTGTTCTGAACAGATGCAGAAAACGCCTGAAGTGCTAGAAAAACAGCTCTGAGTTCCAGCAAATTGATGTGGAGCAGAGATTCCTGAGGGGACCACACTCCCTGGGTGGAGAGGTCGCCCATGTGAGCTCCCCATCCCAGAAGGGACACATCTGTAGTAAGGGTCAAGGAGTGAGATAGAGGGATGAAGGGGACCCCTAGTCTCAAATTGCTCTGATCCTGCCACCGCGGAAGGGCCTGGATCAGGGTTCGAGTCACTGGGATCAACTTGGAAAGGGGATCTTTTCTTTGAGACCAAAAGGCTCTCAAGTGAAACTGAATGTCCCTCATCTGAAATCTTGCTCCTTGCACTACAGCTGTGGAAGCAGCCATGTGTCCTAGGAGCTGTAAGAAGTGCCTTGCTGGTTGAGAGACCTGCAGAGTGAAGGAAGAGGCCAGGGCTACCAGGTTCCTTACCCTGTCTAGGGGCAGGAAGGCTCTGGCCTGCTTTGTGTCCAGTTCTGCACCTATGAAGGTGAGTACCTGAACAGGTTCCAGCACTGACTTTGGAAGATTGAGAAGAAAACCCAGAGAGGTGAGCAGCTGCTGGGTAACTTGCAGGTGTGATTTGACCTGGTCTGGAGACTGGCCTACAATGAGCCAGTCGTCTAGGTAGGGAAAGATGGCAATCTTTTGCCTTCTTAAATGAGCAACTGCTACTGCTAGACATTTTGTGAATACCCTTGGGGCAGAGGTAAGGCCGAAGGGCATTGCTCTGAACTGGTAATGGCCTGAGGGCAGTTCGAATCTGAGGTACTTTCGGTGGGAGCTTCTGATGAGAACATGGAAATAGGCATCCTTGAGGTCCAGGGAAGCTAGCCAGTCCCCTGGCCTTAGAGAAGGTAAAATCATTGCCAGAGTCACCATTTTGAATTTTGGTTTCAAAAGGTGCTTGTTCAGATATCTTAGGTCCAAAATGGGCCGCCATTCTCCTATCTTTTTGGGGTAAGGAAGTCGTGGGTACAGACCCTTGCCCTGGTGTAGAGGAGAACCCTTTCTACAGCTCTGAGAGCCAGGAGGGTTGAGACTTCTGTTTTTAAGGCAAAGGTCTCTAGACGATTTGCAGGTGGAAAAGATCTGATTCTAATCTTTGGAAATTTTTTGAAGCTGAGAACCAGACCCTGGCTTACTACTTCCAGGACCCACTTGTCTGATGTTAGAGACGCCCAGTCCTGAACGAAGTAAGCCAGCCTGCCCCCTACAGGTAATGGAGAACCGGCCCTGGGCACCCCATCAGGCTGCCTGTTTGGCAGGGGCTTTAGGCTGAGGGGTGGGAGCAGGCCTGCTTGCTCCCCGTCTGCCTCTCCCTCTGAA
Source organism: Neoceratodus forsteri (assembly GCA_016271365.2). Classification (NCBI taxonomy): domain Eukaryota; kingdom Metazoa; phylum Chordata; order Ceratodontiformes; family Ceratodontidae; genus Neoceratodus; species Neoceratodus forsteri. The sequence goes on along the minus strand of CM028136.1, from coordinate 50,545,457 downwards.
GAACCCCCTCTGAGCATAAGAAGAGGAGGCCTGGGTTTGGTAAAAAGTCCTGTGAAAAGGCCTACCTCTACCCCTGGGGGTCTGCCTCTGAGGAGTGGCTTGCCGCTCCTTGGCTTGTGCACTCCTATAAATTGTTCTATATTCATCCATTTTCTTCATGTAATTCTCTGTCTGCTCCCCAAACAGAGAATTTCCTACAGGAGAAAATCCATAGCCTTAGTCTGGGTATCCTGTGACAAACTAGTACACCTGAGCCAAACCAACCTAGGAAAGGCCACAGATGTAGCCATGACTCTAGAGGATACATCATTAGAATCCACAGCAGCATGGAATTGCACCTTGGATGCCTCAATACAAGCAGCAGCCTCCTGCTCCAGCTCCTTAGCAAGCTGGCCAGGGGTCTGTTTGGCCAAAGCCATGACAGTGTCCCATCTAGATTTTTGGTATCTTGCCACATAAGCCATGTAATTTGCTTGTCTGAGTCCCAAGGACGCTGCCATGTATTGTTTTTTAGCCATGGCATCAGTCTTCCTGGAGTCCTTGTCAGGAGGATGTGAAGCCAGGGGAATATTAGCCTTATCACAGGCTGCAGCCTGAACTACTCCAACATGACTGCATTGCTGTGAAAGAAAATCTGTATCAGGACCTGACAAAGTGTACTTCTAGGGACATGGATATGTTGTTCATCCACACTTATTGGCAGGTTCCTTGCCGCTTTAAATCTTGCCGGAAGGTCTTCAAGCTGGCTCCTCCCACCCACCCGGGTGGTAAAACTCTCGGCTCCACCCCATGACGCCAGATCTTCCTTACCACTTGGAAGCTCAGGTTCCCTCCTTAACGCGCTGCTTTTAAGACTGGTTCCTAATTCTTGAAAGTTAAAATCAAAAGTTTTGCTAAAAGACTTCGGTCTTCTCCTCATGAGCTCGATGGACCAATCGACTCCGGTTTCGGAGGTGCCCTTGCGGGCAGAAGATGTCTAGGGCGGATCCGCACTCACGTGCGTCTACTGCCCTGGGCGTGAGCACGACCCGCAGGCCTGCGACTTGTGCTCTTCCTTTTCGGCCTCGTCCTTGAAGACCGTGCTGCCCGATTACAACTGGGGCGCCCGAGAAAAGAATTCCACCGGTGAAATCTAAAGAGGCCCGATTGGCGGTGTCCGCGGCCGCGGCGGGCTCGGCGGATCAGCCCGAGCAGATGATCGCCCTCGAAGAGGAGGTGGCGCGGGCCGCTTCTACCTCGGCTGCGGCATTTGTTCCGCTCTCTCGGTGCTTCGTACTCAGCTTCTTTTAAGGAGCTTTGTTTGACCCTCTCGACCAAAGGTGGTCCAACTTCTGGGACCTTTTCAGGTCAAAAAGAGCAAGGTGAGTCTCAGTCGGCGCTCTTGGGAGGCGGAAGAGATCCCTCCCTTGTCGACAGTCAACGGTCAACCCCTCAGCTTGGCCACTGGCTTCTCAGTGTCCCGTCAGGCCAGTTGACGAGACTCCGATAATAGCGGTCGAGATTTTCTCGACCCGTTAGATGGAATTGTCAGCTGGAAGCTGAGAATCCCCTCTCCCGGTGGGAGTTGAGGATCCCGTCGGCTCGTCTGTGCCTCCGGTTCGGAGCCTTGGTGGGATCGTCGACGAGCGGTGCCAATTTCGACACTTCTCCTGCGCCTTCCTCGGCCTGGTCGAGACTCTCGGTCTCGGACATCCCGCAGTGGTCCAACCGATCCGCGCCATAGGCGATCTAAACTACCGTGTGGCGGCGGCGCCGCTCTTCTCCTCGGATGAGGAGGCTTTGGCGCAAGTTGCGTCGGATCTGAGGAGCTTGTGGCAGCAATCGCTTTGACCGGGGAATAAGCCGACCAGTCGTCTTCCGGCCATTAGTGGCTGTCATAGAGCAACCAAAACAATCCCTTGTTGTAGTCAAGGAGCCTGTTCTCAGGCCGGTTGGTCGGCCAGTTCCAGCTGCCCCACCTATTCTGGTGGAACCTCCGCCTCCACAGCCATTAGTTGGGGCTCCGACCAAAAATTCTCAGTCGGCCTTGGGTTTGCCCCATAGGCTGTCTGTCACCCTCACTCCCGATAAACCTCAGCAGGTGGAGGGTGGCTCAGGCCCGAGGCAGCTCTTCGAGGACTCTTCTGAGTCCGTTGATGGTTCCTCCCTCTTCTCCAAGCGCATGGACTTGGAGTCCTCGGGAGGGCAGTCAATGGACGATAGCCCTTCGTCCTTCTTAAGGTTGCTTCGACTCATCTCGGAGTCCACCGGGATGAAGCTCGAACCCATTTCTAAGCAGACCAGGTATCCCCTCACGGAGATTCTGGACTGAGGGATTCTCCTACGGAGGCCTTTCCAGTGGCGAAGCCATATGGGTCCAGCCTTGGAACTTTGGCAGCGTCCTGCTTCCTGCCCTGCGCCTTGACCAGGTTGGCCAGGAAGTATCACGGTCCCCGGTTCCCTGTCCGGTTTTGAACACCCTCGGCCGAGGGTTGGTTACCGACAGCATTTCCGTGCCGGAAGCATGAGGGATGTGGACAAACCTCCCGACAAGGAATCCAAGAAATTGGATTATGCGGTCGAAAAGTCTATGCTCGTCTCTCTCGGCCTTCGCAAGGCCAGTTCAGCCGTCCTCATGGCACATTTTTCTCACACCCTGTTGGGCTCCCTGGATGAGGTTGTCCCTTTTCTTCCCACCAATCTGCAGACTACGGTCAGGCAGGTGTGGGACCAGGGCAAGGCGGTGGCCAAACAGCAGCTCCAGACTGCATTAGACATCGGGGACTCATGTGCCAGGTCTGTGGTGGCTGCAGTGGCCATGCGTCGTCGGGCTTGGCTGAGGATATCCACGTTTACCTCGGATACCCAGCACAAGTTGGCAGATGTTCCCCTTTTGGGGACTGACCTCTTCGGCCCTGGGGTGGAAGGTCACCTGCAGAGGATCGAGAAGTCCAGTGCTACCTTGGACTCTGTCTCTTCCGCTCAGAAGGACAAGGGCCGCAAGCCACAGCCTAAGCCATTTCGTCCTCCTGCGCCCGCGGCTCACCCGGCCCAGCAACGTCAGGGCCAGCAGGCTCGACCTTGGTATCCTAAACCCAAGCCGTCGGCTTCCTCCAACAGGAAGCAGGGAGGTAAAGGCCAGGGAGGTCCCTCGGCCGGTCCCTCCTCCAAGCCTGCCCAGTGACGGGCTGAGGGGTGTCGCCCCCATTCCTGTCACCTCACCCCTGGTTCCCCCTTGGAGGGCGGCTCAGACACTTCCTTTCCGCCTGGTCCACTGTTACCACGGACAGGTGGGTACTGGAGGTGGTGGGAAAAGGCCTACCTCTGGAATTCGAGCAGGCCCCGCCCTTCAGAGCACGTCGCACCTCAGGGGCCTCGAGTCCGCAGCCTCACTGGCGCTCGCCGAGCCGACATCGCTATCCTCCTCTAAAGGAGGTGATCACGGAGGTGGGACCCCCTTCAGACCCGGGTTCGTGTCCAGGTACTTCCTGGTTCGAAGCAGACGGGGGCTTGCGCCCATTCTCGACCTACGACCTGAACAAGTTCCTAAGGTCTCGAACCTTCAGGATGGTCACTCTGGCGCAATAATACCATCTCTGGAACACGGTCGTGGTTCTGCTCTCTAGACCTACAGGGCGCATTCTTTCACGTTCCTATCCGTCCATCACATGGAGATTCCTCGCTTCGGTGAGGGATCCTTCGAGTTCGAGCCATGCCCTTGAGCTTATCTCCAGCTCCAGGGTCTTCACCAAATGCATGGCAGTGGTGACAGCATTCCTCTTGAGGCTGGGGGTCCGGTGTACCGTTACCTGGACGATTGGCTGATGGCAGCCTCCTCCAGACAGGAGGTGGAGCAGTCAAGAGATCTGGCCCTCCAGGTTTGCTCTCAAGTTGGCCTTCTCATCACGAGGCCAAGTCAGAGCTCGGCAGCAGGTGATCCTGTTCATCGGGCAGAGCTCGACTCTCTTGACCAGAGCATGGCTCCCGGCGGACAGGGCCGAGGTTCTTACCTCCTTGCCCAGTCATTTCTGGTTAGGCAATCGCGCCTGCCGGGACTTCCTCGCCTTCTGGGTCTCATGGCGGCCTGTACCAGCGTGGTCCATTGGGCGGCGCTGGCACATCGCCCTTCAGTGGGACTGGCCAGCCAGTGGTCCTAGCGCTGCGATCCTTTGGACCAGCTAGTGATAGTGACCAGGAGATGTGGAGCTCTCCAGTGGTGGACCGTTCCATTCCATCTGCAGGAGGGCATCCCGTTTGTCCGCCCGAGCCGGCCGGTCTCTCTGTCGACCGATGCCTCTCTGATGGGTTTGGGTGCCCATCTGGGGAACACCCAGTGCATGGCCTCTGGTCCCCGCGGGAGTCGATGCCCATCAACCTACTGGAGCTCCGGCGGTCCGCCAGCTCTCTCGCCTTTGCTCCGTTTCTCCGTGGTCAAGTGGTCCGAGTCAGGCGGACAATACCACGACCATGTACTACCTGAACTGCCAGGGGCGGGGCCGCTCCATGCTTCTATGCAAGGAAGCTGTCCGCATTTGGTCACTCGTGCACAGCCTGGAGGCGGATCTCCTAGCCATTCGTGGCAGGGCCTCCAACACCCTGGCCGATGCCCTGGGCGGATGGGGCTGCATCTCACAGTGGTCTCTCCTGCGGAGGTAGTACAAGACCTGTTCTCCCACTGGGGCACACCTCAGGTGGACCTGTTTGCCTCCAGGGAGAGCAGAAGCTGAGGCTGTTTCATGCCCGCCCCCTCAGCAGGGGCTCGCTGCAGGGGATGCCTTCTGGGGCTGTGGACCCTGGGCCTCTTCTATGCCTTTCCCCATTTCCCTTGATTCACAAGGTGCTTCTCAAAGCAAGGAGGGACAAGGCGCAGGTGATCTGATAGCCCCAGACTGGCCCGCCAGTTCTGGTACCAGATCTCCTCAGCCTCAGCTCCAGGCTCCGAGGCAGCTTCCAGCTTCCCGGACCTGCTCTGTCAGTCAGTCAGGGAAGGTGTTCCATCCGGACCTTCAATCCCTGCACCTGGCGGCCTGGTTCTTAATGCTGCTAGAGTTCCAGGCCTTGGTCTTTCGACGAGGTCCTCAATGTTGTTGAGGCGTCCCGTAAGAGTCGACCAGAAAATGCTATGCCTTCAAATGGAAGAGATTCTCCATTTGGTGTCAGGGCAAGGGCTTGGACTCTTCCTCCTGTTCTGTGGCAAGCATTTTGGACTATTTATGGTCCCTTTCTAGTCAAGGGCTTAGGTCGGCGACCCTAAGGTGCACCTGGCAGTCATCTCTGCTTACGACACGGGCGAGGGAGCAGTCGGTGTCGTGCAGGAAAGGTGGTCGGGCGCTTTCAAGGCCTTGATCACATTTCCCCTCGGTCTGAGAACCTCCACCTCCGTGGGATTTACTGCTGGTACTGGCAAAGCTCATGGGCAAGCCATTGAGACCAATGCAGGTGTGATCTCTCTCACCTGTCGTGGAAGACCGCCTTCTTGGTGGCTATCCGTCCAGCCAGAAGGATGGGAGAGCTCCAGGCGCTTTGCATCGAGTCTCCTTACCTGGTCTTCCACAGGGACAAGGTTGTCCTGCGCCTCACCAGAAATTCCTTCCGAAGGTGGTGTCGGAGTTTCACCTTAACCAGGTGCTGACTCTGCCGGTGTTCTACCCCAATCACACCTCGGGCGAATAGGCTCCATACTCTGAACCCTGGAGCGCTCGCTTATTATAGAGGCGCTGCGGCTGAAGTCGGGGAGAGGTTCGCCAGCTCTTTGTCACCACGCTGAAGCCGCACCTGGCAGACCTGCAGCCAAGCGGATGATAGGCAGGTGGGTCACCTCTTGCATAGATCGCTGCTATAAGTTGGCGGGCATGGAGCCTCCCAGAGGGATAAGAGCTCATTCTACCCGTCATACTGCTGCATCAGTGGCTGCTTCCAGGGACGTCCCTATCCAGGAAATCTGCAGGGCTGCTACCTGGAAGTCAGCACACACCTTTATTACCCATTACCACATCGACCTTGAGTCACGCCGGGATGCTGGTTTTGGGGCCTCAGTTCTCCAGTCTTTATTCCCTAAGTAAGTATCGGGGTGCGCTTGCCTCCCTCCTCCGGAGAACTGCTAGGAGTCTGCCAATAAGTGTGGATGGACAACATATCCATGTCCCTAGAAATACAGGTTACTAACCTGTAACAGGAGTTCTAGGAATGGTATATGTTTATTCATCCACGACCCCACCCGACCTCCCGGCCCGGCGCTGGACCCTGAGCTTCCAGCAGGCCAGATCTGGCGTCATGGGGCGGAGCCGAGAGTTTTACCACCCGGGTTGGTGGGAGGAGCCAGCTTGAAGACCTTCCGGCAAGATTTAAAGCGGCAAGGAACCTGCCAATAAGTGTGGATGAACAACATATACCATTCCTAGAACTCCTGTTACAGGTGAGTAACCTGTATCTCCTGTCCATCTTCTTGTCCACCGGAGACACAGAATTAGGAGCTTTTAAAATTTTTATTGTTTGTTTCCTGAATGATTTATGTAAGGGGATAGACAATCTCCTAGACTCTGGGATATCCATCATTTCCACAAAATCAGGTTCCTCTTGCTCATCCACAGCTTCCTCTAATGGGAGCTGGAGGGTTTCAGCAACCTTTTTATAAAACAGAAAGTGAGAAGGGGACTCAGAAAGCATAGGGGGAGATTCTAAAGGTCTGTCTGGGAAGATGTCTGATTCAGTGGGCACATCCAGACTCTCAAAGACACATTCACACTATTCATAATCATCCTCCCCCTCCTCTGGTTCATAAAACTCTTCAATATCATTATCTTGAACCGGTGGAACCGACCGAACCGACCTTTTACCAGACAGTGGCGGTTCGGACGGAACTGGAGAAAGTGACTGGACAATTTGTATAGCTTTTGCTATCTCTGCAGCAATTGGAGAAGGGATTTTAGACTCCACACCTGTTGATTTTCAAGTTTTCTTTGCTGGAACTGGCTCCTCAGAGTCAGCTTTACGTTGGCCCGAGGAAGTCTCGCCCTGGTCAGAGGGCACTCCCTCCGGTTCGGTTGGCACCGAACTGGGCTGGCCATCCGGGTCAGCGGACTTTTGGCCTCCGTTCCCTGAGCCTGCCAACTCTCTTATCCAGGGTGGCTGCAGGAAATTCTTACAAATCTGGCAGTCTGAATTGAGGTGGTCAAATCCCAGACAATAGATACGTGGTGTGTGGGTCAGCCTTGGCAAAGGCTTCCCTAGACACTACAGTGTTGAAACAGTGGGCGGTTTTCTTTTGGGTTTCTCAGACATGATGCCAGCCTAACCAAAACTTGCCTTTAATGGCAGTGCCAGGTAAGACACCTTTATCGGTTCCCGCAATCAGACACGGGTCGTGGAAAAACCGTAATGAAATCCGCTTTTAGAACCGATAAGAACCGAACCGCACTCTTAAAGCTTTTAAATGCTTGATTTAAAGTTTTTGAATAACTCCGATCGGTTCGAACCGAACCGATAAACATTTACAAGTTCATAACAGAAATAAACCTGTCTATTACTTACAATACCACAGACAGAGCTTGAACCGATCGGTTTGCGGTTAAAATAATAATACTTGCGGTTGAATTTAACCGAGAAAATACTGTTTAAACCGAGAAATGAACCGAGCAGTAGGAGAAATCTCTGGAGCGACTGTTCAGTGAGGCGGAGTAAAGAATCTGACAGTTTCAGTTTGAAATTATCCAGACAGAGCTTCTCTAACCGAGCTCGCGCTCTAAGCTCCATGCCTGGCATGGAAGTTAACTCTTTCACCTCCGGAGCAGTTCTAATGGTGGGACAAACTGCAGTTGTCATAATATAGCAAGACTTCATGTTGTTTGAAACATTTTTACAATATGTCTGACAATATTTATATTTCATTAAGGCATATCTAATTAATTCAAATAACTCTTCTAATTATACAAGTACCTAAATATGGTTGTATACACATTACAACTTTTAACCATAACATTTCTTTAAATTCACACTTCTTTTTCTTTTTTACAAGTGAAACATCTTGATCTAATCCTTTTCACTGGGTTCCTTTGTGACAATTTTATATAATTTAATTTACCCTCATCTATTGCCCTTTGGATTGGTTCCTGTTTTTTCCAATATTGCTTTATTTGGTGGTTATTATAATAGTACCCTTTTTCTAATCTCATAATTTTAAAAATACATTTTTCCAAAGCTAATAGATGGTGCTTCTGTATCTTTCCACTTCTGAGTGATGCATCTTTTAGCGTTCATAAGTGCTAGAACTGCCACTTGTTTTATTGAATTCGGGATATATTGTATAGTTGAGGTGTGTAAACAACATAATTCTGATTCATAGACCAGCTTTAATCCCAGAGTTTTATTTACTATCTCAAAAATTTCCACCCAAAAAGATTTTATAAGAGGGCAGTCAACCATCACATGGGTTGCATTAGCTATATTACCGCATTTCCTATTGCAATAAGCTGAAATAGTTAAACTTATTGAATAAATATGGTGAGTAATATATTATATGTTAGATGTAAAACTGTATTTGATTCATCCTATTATTTAAACTACTATTCCAAGATGTGCAAATCTTATCCCATTTTTTACTGAAATATTAGTATGTAAGTCTTCCCCAATTTTTGTTTTAAATAGTAAGTTTCATTCTTTTCTTTTTTCCTTTTAATTTCTAGATATAGTTTTGAAATTAGTTTCTTCCTATCATCTGCTTTTAACAGATCCATGATTTAATTTTCCATTCTTACTTTATTTTTCTGTTGTAATTCTGTCATAGCAGATCTAATATGTAAGTAGCTAAATATATATTCTTATGTATTCCATATTGAGTTTGTACCTCCCGAAAAATATTTAATAGCTTGATTCTGTATATATTTTCTATAGTTTTAACATTATAGCTCAACCATTTTTTGTGGATATAGCACTAAAAATGGGATGGAAGTTATTTTGAAACAATGGGGTATTTTTGGACATCTTATTTTTCCTTCCTTTTAATTGCATAATGTTAATTCATATTTTAGTAGTATTTTAACAAATTATCAAATGTTGTATAGTCACCATTTCTAAAATGTCTGACAAAGAATGTGTAATAGCTAATGGTGTAGGGTTCTGATAGTCAGTATAATCCCATAAAGGAATAGTGTGACCATATTTATTTTAAAGGTTCTATAACTGCAACCCAGTGATAGTATTGTAAATTAGGTAGTTTTAGTCCCAGTTGTGAGTATGCAAGTGTTAGCTTTCCCTTTTTTAATCTTGGGTTACCTTTTTACCAAAGGAACCTGATTATTAATTTGTCTAAAACCTTAAATGTTTCCCCTGGTATCAATGGCAGTGCTTGAAATATACATAACAAATGAGGAAGTATATTCATCTTAATAAGCTGTGTTCTACCCAGTAATGATAGCTGTAGTCCTTCCCATTTTGTAAGTATGTCCTGATGTCTTCTATTGATGTTTTTAAATTAATATCCAATATCTTGTTCCATTTATTTGCAAGATGAATTCCAAGATGTCTTACGATCTTTTTTGACAGTAGTTAGAACGTTTTTTATTCTAAATCTTTCTGCGTCAGGGTGGATTAACAGTGCTTCCAATTTTTCCATTTGACGAGATATCCGGATTCTTTTCCATATTAAATTATTTTTATTACTGCACTTCTTTCTTTCTCTGGATCTTTAAAATGTATTAAAATATCATCTGCAAAAAGTGATATATTTTTAGAGCTTTCCCTTGTGTATATTGAAATCTTGTGATATCTCTATTATTTCTAATTGAATTAGCTAAAGGCTCAGTAATCCGTGTAAATAACGGGCACAAGTGGTCACCCTTGCTGGGTGACCCGAAATCATAGAAACATATTTGATTTTAAATCATTAGTTATTACTCTTGCTTTAGGGGTCATGTATATAGCCTTTATCCAATTCAAATAATTTATACCAATCCCCGTGGTCTTCATTATCTCCAGAAGATAATGCCATTCCACCCTGTCGAATGCCTTTTCAGAGTCCAGGGACACCACCATTGCTTTTAGATCTTTTACAACATGAAGAATATTCAGTGCATTTCTAATAGTATTATGATCTCTCCTTCCCTTAACAAAGCCCATCTTTTCCTCCCCTGTGAGGTCCAGAAAAATGATCTCTAACCTTGAAGCAAGAATTTTTGTAAAGATCCTATAATCAGAGTTAAGCAAAGAAAATAGGCTTGTAAGAAGAACACAGTGTTTTATCTTTTCCCTTTTTGGGGATGACCAAGACAAGGGCTTCGTGAAAGGAAAGGGGTTAAAATCCTTGAAATGTATTAAACAAATGCACAAGTTTAGGGGATAGCATTCCTCTAAAGGCTTTAGAAAAATATATTCCCAGTCCATCAAGACCTGGGAATTTTCCTTACAATTATTTTATTGCTCTATCCACATCTTTAGTGCTTATATCTTTATCCAGTATTCATTATTGTTTGTTTATTTTGGGAGTATTCAGGAATTTATGTTCGTTAACGTTTTTACCTTGTGAATTCTATCATTTGTGTTAATACTTTACAAATTCATTTTTATCTTTCCACGATGTAATTACATCTCCCTCTGATTTTATTTCTAAAATATTTCAGCTTTTTCCTTTTGCATCATATATTCCATTAATTCCCCCCTCTATTAATATGTGCATAATTTTAAACTCTTGATAGCATCAACATTTCTACTTTTTCATTATGTATTTGATTATACTTATGTTTACATTTTTCCAGCTTTTTTAAATGTATATTAAAATATGTTTGTGTATGTGGTTTTTGTGTCCCTGAAATTTCTTTCTCTAGTTATTCTAATCTATTTTTTTGATCTCATTTCATTTTTATTGAATATAATGTAGTTATACCTCTTATACATGCTTTATACGCATCCCAATATTAAGAGATGTATCTTCTATTTTATTTTCTAGGAAAAACATTTCTGTTTTTTTGTATTTTTCTTAACATACTGTTCGTCTTTCAGCAATAGTGGGTCTGTTCTCCATGCTTGTTGAATGGTGTTGTCCCTGGACACAAGCACTAATTGCAGTGGCGAATGGTCTGAGATATGTATAATTTTGTATTCTATTAGGAAGAGTTCTCCAAAAACCTGTTTTGAACCTATAAACAGATCTATTCTTGAGTATGACTTATGTCTTTCTGAATAATGAGAATATTCTCTACCTGTAGGATGTTTCAATCTCCATAAATCTATTACAGCAAGGTCCTCCATCCTGTTTATCAGAGAGATTGCATCTATAGCATTATATTCTCTTTTCTGTAGTGTCTGATTTTTCTTGTAAAACCATGTTAAAGTATCCTCCCCCAATTAAATATGGTTAGGGAAACTGTTAAATTTGTGGGGGAAAAAATCCCTTCACGTACTCCTAATTTTATCGTTGGGTAAATATAATGAAGCTAATAAATATTTATTACCTTTTATTTCAATTTGAGCTATAACTTATCTTCCTTCTTTATAATCTTGTTTTGAATATTCACTTTTAATCCTTTTTTAAATAGGATGGATTCCCCTCTTGATTTTGAAGTACATATGGAATGTATATATGGTTCCCCCCAACATCTTGTCAGTTTTGCCTGTTTCTTCCTCATTCAGATGTGTTTCATGTAAACAAAGGATATCTGTTTTATTTTTCTTGACATAATTCAGGATTTTCTTCCATTTTACTGGGTTCTTAAATGCATTGATGTTCCAGGTCATAATTTTTAAATCATCTTTTTTTTTTTTATTTCATAAAACATTTTATGTTGTAATGCGATTAGTAATAATTTTCTTTTGTCTTTACCTATATGCCTTATAATCTTTTTTGTTCTGTAACATACTGCATTAATGACAACCGTTCCCCCCTCCCCTTTCCCATGTTTTTAATTTTACCATTAGTATTACTAATAACAATTAAATCCCCAACCACCTCATTCCTTTCAGAATGCTCCATCGAAGAGATTCACTCTTCAATACCCTCTTGAATCTAAAATATTCCTACAAAATGGTTTTCGACCTCCCTCCAGCTAGGGAATCACCATCCTTCCCTTCTCTCTGAAAAAACTATTTGTTCATAACACCTCCCTCCTCCTTTTTTAATCACAGTACTTTTCATGTATTATTTTTGGTGATCTTCTCCTGACTTGTACAATTTTGTTTTCAAGCCGTTGCTCTTCATCATCTTATTCTTGCTGATGTACTTCTGAGTTTTCTTATAGGTTTCTTTTGAAGATGTTCCTTCTTTTGGATCATCTTTACTATTACCATCTTCTTGGTTTTTATCATCCTTTGGTTGTTCTTTTTTTTCCCAGTGGCTTTTTATGTCCATTTTGTTGAAAATTTCTTCTTGTTGAGATGCCAAATGCTTCTTTCATAAAAACATCTGCTTCCTCAGTTGTCTCAAAGCTATTATATTTTCCTAGATAATAAATCCTTAGAGTATTTGGGAATGAATGTTGGAATTTAATATGCTTTTCCCACAGAAGCATTTTTAAAGGGTTAAATGTCTTTCTTTTTTTTTTTTTTTTTTGTGCAAGTTTGGACCCACATCTGGGAAAGTAAATATTTGTTTAGCGTTGATTACAAGACCATTTATTTTATTTTTGTTTGCAAATGTCATTACTTTTTCTCTGTCTTAAAATCTTGGAAACATCAGGTAGACTGCTCTGCAGCATTTCTGCAGTTTTATGCGGCATCCGTCCCAGTGTTATGCGGGCCCGATCTATTTCTGTTTGTCCTTGTAGTTCTTGTTTCATATTTTCATTCAGCCATTCCCCAACAAACTTCTGGATATCTTGTTTTTCCACACCTTCTGATATATTCAGAAAAAAATATTTCTTCTTGATCTCTATTCCAAATCTTCTATCTTTTGTTTCATTTCCTGTATATCTTTTGTGTGTTTTAATATTTTTGGTTCCATCTGACGTAAAAGATCTTCAGCGTCTTTGATTCTGCTTTCCAGTTCATTCACTCTATTATTTATTTCTTTAATTTCACTTTTCATATCTCCTATTTTAGCCATGATTTTGTTGATTGTAAGGTTAATTCCAGCAAAACCATTTATTTCCGATATAAGTTGTTTATATTCATTTTGTTCTGTATGGACAGAGAACTGTACCAGTTAAAGCAGAAGGAAGTGGGTAAGGCAATCAGAATAGCAAAGGCCCAAACCAAGGAAAAGATAGCCAACTCAGTTAAGAAGGGGGATAAAACCTTTTATAGGTACACAAAGGAGCAAAGAAAGACTAAGGCATAAAGGCAGGGATTCTGAGGCTGAACAAAGGGGAAGGTGGTTGGGCAGAGAGCGACAGTGAAAAAGCACGGATACTGAACGAATACTTACGCTAAGTATTCACAATGGAAGAACAGGGGGAAATACCTAATCCGGTCAATAGAAACACTCTAGATGGGGGGGTTGATATTAGTCCTTTCACAGAAGAAAGGGTTCTGAAAGAACTCTTAAAACTGAAGGTGGATAAAGCAATGGGGCCTGATGGGATTCACCCCAGGATTTTAAAAGAACTAAGGGAAGAACTAGTAACACCAATGACTACCCTTTTTAATAAATCATGGAAGGATGGGGTGGTACCTGAGGACTGGAGGAGGGGGGATGTGATTCCCTTTCACAAAAGTGGGAGCAAGACGGAGGCAGGAAACTACAGACCTGTCAGTTTGACCTCAGTGGTGGGGAAAAATGATGAAATCACTTCTGAAGGAAAGAATTGTTGAGTACCCAGAGGCCATTGGGGCACAGGACCCAAGGCAACATGGACTCACAGCGGGAAGGTCATGTCAGACAAATGTAATTGATTTCTTTGACTGGGTGACCAAAGCAGTAGACCAGGGAGGGGCTGTGGACATGGTCTTACCTAGACTTTAGCAAGGCATCTGACACAGTCCCGCACAAAAGATTAATAAACAAATTAGCTAGCCTGGGAGTGGGTCCTAGGGTGGTAGCCTGGGTAAAACACTGGTTGGACAACAGGACACAGCAGGTAATAGTAAATGGAGTCCACACTGAAGAAAGGAGGGTTACTAGTGGGGTACTGCAGGGTTCAGTACTGGGGTCGGTCCTTTTTAATGTCTATAAGTGACATTGCAGAGGGACTGGAAGGGAAAGTATGTCTCTTTGCAGATGACACAAAGATCTGCAACAGGGTTGATACACAAGGTGGGGTGGAAAGGATGAAAAGGGACTTGGCAAGGTGGGAGGAATGGTCAAATGTATGGCAGCTTAGATTCAGTGCAAAGAAATGCAAAGTAATGCACCTGGGAAACAAAAACCCAGGGGAAGAGTACACAGTGGGGGGTGAGATACTGACAACAACAAAAATGGAAAGGGACCTGGGGTAGTCATATCAGATGACCTAAAGTTGGGCCAGCAATGTGAGAAGGCAGTAAGGAGGGCTGGGGATACTGGGATGCACAGGGAGAGGCATCACCAGTAGAAAATAGGAAGTTGTTGGCCCTCTGTACAGACAGTTGGTAAGACCACATCTGGAATACTGTGTACAGTTCTGGAGACCCCATCTCCACAAAGACATAGACAGGGTGGAGGCTGTCCAGAGGAGGGCAACCAAAATGATGCAGGGTCTGCATCAGAAGATATATGAAAAAAGACTAAAGGAACTAAAGATGCATAGCCTCGAGGAAAGGAGGGAGAGGGGTCATGATAGAAACTTTCAAATATCTCAAGGGAATCAACAAAGTCCAAGAGGGTAGCATCTTTCAGAAAAGAGATGTGCAAAAACAAAGGCACAATTTGAAGATAGCAGGGGCAGCTCAGAGGGTAATGTGAAAGTATTTCTTAGCAGAGGGTTGTGGATACATGGAAGAGCCTTCCTGAGGAGGTTGTAGAGTCAAAAACAGTGGGGGAATTCAGGAATGCATGGGACAGACATAAGGCAATTCTAGTGGGGGGTAGGAGGAAGTAGGCTGTTGGTTAACTAGGATCTGCAGCTTATCCGTTAGGTAGGGAAATGGGTAGACTAGGTGGGCCAAGCAGTCCTTATCTGCTGTCAAATTCTATGTTTCTGTGTATGGTCTTTTTTTTTTGCCTTGTAGTTTCTCAGTCTGATCATGTATGTTATGGGTTTGTTTTTTTGATCTATCTTTAGGGATTGCCCCAAGATCTATGGAATGGGTGCATGTAAATTCAAATCCCTCTGGTACTGATAATATAGATGTTTATTTGGTCTTGTGTATTCAAGGTACAGTCTTTTTTAACCTTTTTCTCTTTTTTTTTTTGTTCAATTTCCTCCTCTAAATTTAATTCGCTTTTTCCTTTTTCGCTGATGGATTTGTTTCCATTTGAATAGCTGTTTCCTCTGCCTGAGTTGCTATGTTTTGTTATAAATCTTCTTCAGGCAGGTTTCTCTTCTTTGCCCAGTTCTCCACAGCTTTTGGGTCAGTATTCAAACCATATACTTTTCTTGTTGCAAGTCTTTTAGGTTTCCCACTTTCTTGTGGTTTACTCTTTTTGTCTGGAATTTTCTTTAAAAATTCTCTTAAATCTTTGCGTTCTTTTTCACTCATTCTGTGTTATTGATATTGTGGCATTGAGTCATACAGCTTCCTTTATGACCCAACTTACAGAGGTGCTGTAGAACCCTTAGTGTTGTAATTAGATTTGCTTTCAACTGTAATTTCAGTTTTGGATCCAAATCCTTTGTTTGTTTCAAGGTTTAAAAGTCATTTTATTAACATAGATCTTGGCAAATGTTCATGCAGTCCCCCTCTGTACCGACTTACAGAGCTGCCACTTCATACAGTTTGTACTTGTCTTATTACTTTATCTTGAATCCACTTGCTCACACGGTTTTCACCATCTTGCAGAACTGTGGCATTAATACACTTTATTTGCAATCAGGCTGTATTTTCCTGAGGGCTAGTAAAACGGCTTCAAGCAGGTCGCTGCTCAGGTGAAAACATTTGATCCAGTTTGAGTTCACAGATCAAGACACAGAGCTGCTTTTTAGTTGACCCGTTCTGTTTTATGTTGCTGTTCGCAGTTCAGCGTGTCTTTAGACAAACGCCTTTTTTTTTTTTTTTAATCAGGTTGTAAAACACTTAAGAATGGGTGCCACTCAAGTAAACATATTTAACCCAAATCAAGTTCACAATTCAAAGCGGGAAGTCACTTCCCAGTCAAGTTATGCTGTATTATGCAGTGGCAAGAAAGAATCTTGGACTGTGATTGGCCAGTCTGGGGCTGGACTCAGCACTGTGAACCTCCTGACTGATTGCATTGGATTTGTTGGATTTAGACCATCATTACATCTTCTCTCGAGAAACAAAAATAATTTTCCACACTAACAAAAACATTCTTTAAAATTACTTTTTTTATTCTGTATAACAGCAAGCAATTGTATAATAGAAATAATGCACTCCAGGGTGTGTGTAGTGCTGGGATAACGCCACACCTGGGATATTGGACGCATCGGCCTGCAGCCTTGTGCCCAACCCCCCCAGGCGTGGGATTATCACAGCACGACACACACACCCCCTGTTGTGCATTATTCCTTTATTATTCGCTTTTCCCAATTCGACTTATCCCGAGCTGAGTAACTACTTTTCCTCACTTAAAACTTGGTTTCCCGTAATTCAGGAGAAAAGAGACTTTTTCACATATACTCAGAGGCCTGGGTGGAAAAGTAAGGACCTAGTAGTCTAGCGCATGTCTTTTTAACCCTTCAGTAGTTCATTATTTGTGATATATTTATAAGTATAGTTTTTCTATTTACAACCAATCATTTTTCTTCATTTATTTACCTTTTGTCAATGAGTACTCCTTGATAAAAGTTTAGTAGGTTTAGATTCCTGGTACTCTAAATACAGACCTTTCGCCTCTGAGCAGTATTCTCCACAGCGTCTTTCAAAGCCGTCAGCGTTCACAGAAGCCACGGAGCAGTAGTTTTCCTTTGATTTCAGCAGTAAGTCTGCCTTGACAAATTCGAAAGATTGCTGGTAACTGTTAAGGTTTTTTAGTATATATTAACTAGTGCAGAGGTTTGGATTCCTGGTGCTCAAAATATATATAGTCCTTCAGCCTCTGAGCAGTGTTCTTTGCAGCATCTTTCAAAGTAGCCGAAGTCCACAGGAGCCATGGAACAATAGTTTTCAGTCGCTTTCGACAGTAAGTCCACCTTGACAAGTTCGAAAGATTGCTTGTAACTACTGAAGTTTTTTAATGTATATTAGTTAACTAGTACGACATACATTTTGAGAAGGGTATCTGCATGTTCCCCAGTGCTCACTCCTGGCTCGTGGTCACCATCTTGCTCCGTCACGACTTCTCCCCCTCTTGCTTTTCTGTCTTTAACCAGATTTTCTGAGTATAGTTTTCTTAGATTGTTTCACAGTGGTTGTTCTGGTTTTTACATTACTAGATGAAGTTCTATTCTAATTTTTTGATTCTTGTTGGAGCATTTTTTTTTTTCTAATGGGCACAGTTGTTTGCCCTTTTTTCAGCGTTGAAATAATTCTGGAGCCCTCTAGGCTGACTGTAGGCAGCACACCCCTTCTCTTTCTTCTGATCGGCCAGTGTGCCAACTTCATTTACATTGACTCCTCCTCTCTGGGGCAACTGAACCCAGCTGGCATACTGCACAAGTGAAGCATACTAAAGGACACCTTGGAAGAAACAGCATTACTACGGTAATGTTTTCTTATTTGCAGTCACTTCAGCTCAAAGGACTTAAGAGCTACAGGTTCTAATGAGTAAGCCCAACAAAATGAAAACACTGCAGCCACCTGGAGTACTTTTCGCAACTTTACTAAACATTACAGACCGGACGTCATTTCTCATAGAAAAGTGGGCTTTGGCCTTGCTGTTCTACAGGGTCTACTATCATGAACAGACTTCACCATCTTCGCAGTTAGCTTTTGGGACTGCTTGGGACTCCGTTCCAAAGGAGTGGCTTAAGGGAAGAGATATCCCTTGGAACAGTTACGTACTTACTGTAACAGATCTTCAAGGGAATCTCTTCCCTTGGGCCGTGCCGGTCCTCCCTTCTTCTCCCTTTTTATCAGAGGTAGGGGAATATGGCATCCCAATTCTGCCATGTGAATTTACTTGGCTGCTATCTACAGCACCTGTGTCGGCCTAATATCAGAGGTGCTAATGTAATCCCCTGGTTCCCCAAGCCAAGAGTATTGCGAGCACAGTCTCCGCCAGGGAACTGAGGAGAGATGGGGCCTACCACATTTATGTAGACACGGACGTGTGACATTGTCGTGGGTGGCCCCAGGCTAGCAAAAGTTTCCACGTGCTCCTAATGATGAAGCGGGTATAGTTCCAAAGATGTGGAATAAGGGAAGAGAGTCTCTTGAATATCTACTGTTAAGGTAAGTACGTAACTATTCTTTTTATAATTTTCCTTGAGTCTTTTATCATTTGTGTCTCTCAATTGTCCTTTCCAAACTGTTCTTGATTCAGAATCGTTCAGCCTCATCTTGTGAGTTTCTTCTGCTTTTTTGACATCCTTTGTTTTGGCTTGTACTTTATTTACTGAGGCAGCGAGTGCTGACATTTCATTGAGGATTCTGTAGTGTTTGTTGTTAGGCTATCATACCGACTCCTTCCCTGCTGCTTCCTTCTGCTGAGTTGGCCTTCTGTCTTTTTGCCTCCTGCTTCACTGACTCTGGACTGCTAAAAGCTTTCGTTATTGGAATCCATCTATAGTTTCTGATGTCTGTTATCTCTGGTTTGAGCATTTCTGATTGCTGGAAAGTGTTATTTTACTGTTTATGTTTGTATTTTCATGTTGGTGTGGAGCTTCGGCGGGCAGCTTTCATTCACTCTGGCAGTGTCACATGATCCTCTTTTAATTTTCTGTCATTTCTGAACCAGTATACAGAATTTAAAGTTTTAAACAGTTCACAATGGTATGCTGTGCCCGCCATGAAAAAATTAAATATCTTGGTACAGTACTGTGCTGTTTACCATCCGAAACATATGGTAACATCATCCTAACACATCCACATTATGAATCTAGCATGTAAGTTGAACAGGTAACATCAACAGAATAGATTTTTAAAAATTGCTAGTGGCGGACGTCTTTTATAACAGGAGTCATTAAATACAAAATTAGCTATAGAAAATTTAAAAATATCTGAGGAAACTAAAAATTCACTGAGGATGAATGTATGGATGTCATAAATACATTTTTACTAAAAGGTTATATGGTGAAAATGTTTTCAGACTAACAAATACTGCTGCTTTAAGGGTCTTTCATATACTGTATTTATCCCCCTGTGAAGAACCTATACCAGCTTGGTACTTGAAACTAGTTCTCACTCAGTTAATGACCTACCCATTTGAACCTATGCCCACTACTGAGCTAAAGTACCCCACCGGGAAAGCATTCATTCTGGTGGCTATTACAGCAGCATAGAGGGTTGGTGAACTACAGCACTCAGCATTCATCCCTCATACTCGTACAAGGAAAAAGTGGTATTAACAAATGTACATTCTCTCTCCTAGTGCTGGTCACAGGGCTGTTGTACCAGTGGGATCTTCCCTCTCAGGCTTCTGTAGAGGCAGGAAGTAGAGTTTTGATGCAGGAACACAGGTTCTCCCCACTGTGGATTGTGCCAGCCTTCTTCCTGTCTCCACGGAGAAAGGCAGCACAGGACACAGGCTGTCACAGTGTGACAAGCAGCAATGGGACGCAGGCAGTCACAGTGCAAGAACAGGACACAGGCAGTCACAGTGCAACAGCAGGAACGGGACACAGTCACAGGCGACAGCAGCAGGGGGACACAGGGTGTCACAGTGTGACAGCAGTGACGGCATAGGGTAGCTGTCACAGTGTGACAGCAACAACAGGACACAGGCGGTCATGGTGCAGCAGCAGCAGTGGGACGCAGGTGGTTATGGTGCCACAGCAGCAATGGAACACAGGTGGTCACAGTGCGACGGCAGCAATGGGACACAGGCTGTCACATTGTGATGGCAGCAGTGGGACACAGGTGGTCACAGTGTGGCTGCAGCATGACGCAGGTGGTCAAGGTGCGGCAGCAGTGGGACGCAGGTGGTCAAGGTAGAGCGGCAGCAGCGGGATGCATGCGGTCACAGTGTGGCGACAGCTACAGGGCATAAGCTAGCAGACAGTGCGGTGGCAACAGTGGGGCATAGACTAGCTGTCATGGTGAGGTGGCAACAACAGGTCATAGGCTAGCTGTTAGGGAGGGCCGGCAGCAGCAGGGCATTGGCTAGCTGTCACAGTGAGATGGCAGCAACAGGACGCAGGCTGTCATGATGCGTTGGCAGGAATGGGATATAGGCTGTTGTGGTGCATTGGCATGAGTGGGATATTGGCTGTTGTGATGCGTCAGCAGCAACACAGCATAGACTAGCTGTCGGTGTGGCAGCAGCAACAGGGCGTAGGCTAGCTGTCAACAATGTGCTGGCAGCAACGGCATAGGCTAGCTGTCATGGTGCAACGGCAGCAACAGGAGGCACCAGCGTGAGCAGCAACAGGATCTAAGCTGTTGCTGTGCTACCGGGCAGCAACCAGTGACAGGCTGTCGTGGTGTGCCAGCAGCAACCAGACGCAGATTGTCGCTGTGCATTAGCAGGAACGGGATGCAGGCTGTCACGGTGCGTCAGGAGCGGGATGCAGACAGTCTCGGTGCATCGGCAGGAGTGGGATGCAGGCAGTTGCGATGCATTAGTATCAGCAGAATGCATGCTGTTGCTGTGTGTCGGCAGCAGCAGGATGCAGGCTGTCGCCATGTGTCAGCAGCACAGGTGTCTGTTTCTTTTATCTTTTTTTCTTCTCTCAAGTGATCAGCTCTACAGCATGCTGCTGTACTGTCAGGGAGCCCTCCCTCTCATGGACCTACCCTGCATAGTCTGTCAAGGCCTTTGCATTCTCATGGCCTGGGTCTGATGCGGCCCCGTTGCCCCGATCTTAATCACTGCCCTCCCTCTCAAAGGAAGTCCTAGGTCTTGAATGGATTACAGCAGAGACGGGACTCAGTAACCAGAGTTTCACTGTGCCGATGAGGACCTAAGAGTACCTGTAGATAGCAGCACCCAGGCCGTGTTAAGAACAAATGTGCAGTTCCTCCTAAAGGTAGTGTGAGAATTCCATTTGAATCGGACTTTTACTAGTTGGGGTGTTTTCACAATGCCACACACAAATAGAGGGGAGGAAAAAACTTCATATATTTGATGTCAGAAGGGCCCTGAGATTTTTCAGGTGTGGAACGAAGGACTTTAGGAATGATAGCAAATGACTGGTTTTACATAATAGTGAGATGTGGAAAGGACACCCAGGCTCTAAGCAAGCCATGTAGTAGTGGGTAGTAGCCACAATAAATTTCTGTCATCAGAAGGCAGGAAAAGTACCCCTGGATGCTGGAAAAGTTCCCCTGGATAGTGTTGGGGCACACTCCGGTACGAGTACATCAGCAACAGTGGTAGCTAGAAGGAAAGTGCCACTGGAAAAAATTTGCAAATCCACTACCTGGTCCACAGTCCACACATTTCACATCTCAGTATTGCCTGGACACGCAGGTAAAAGAGGAAACTAAGTCTGGGATATCTGTACTTCAGAACCAATTACCAAAGTAATCCTAAAACTCTCCAACTCAGTGTACTGCTGGGAGTCTGCACAAGTTTGTTTAGGCTGTTCTAAATCATGTAGTTAGAAATATTTGTTGCTAACTGTAGCAACATCTTTTTTTGTAATGGATTAGAACAGCAATCAAACTAACCCTTTCCTTGCCTCTATTTTTTAGAATAAGGTAATTAGGTTCTTAAGAATCCATTTTTGTTAATAAAGCTTGACCTCTAATGTGTAATTTTTTTTTCTGTGTCATTAAAACATTTTTAAACCGAAATTTTATTGCCACTATTGGAATATTTTTCAAATTAGTTCATGAGTCTCCTGGCCTCTTCAGTGTAAAGATTTACTGTTGAAATACTGGAAGGCTCTAGACCAGCAGAGTGAGAGAGAGAGAGAGAGATAGATGGGGAGACAGAGGGAGACAGAAAGATAATCTTTGAAAAAAGATGTTTTTTGGGACACCATGCCCCTCATGGTACTTGTGGTAATGATACACAAGTTTGACTAGCTGTTCTAATCCGTTAGGCAAAAAAATGTTTTGGTGAGTAGCTTCGCCTTCCATATCTATTAGATGCTTACCACATGTTCCAAAGTGTCATTCTTACAAGAAAATCAGAAACTCCATGTTTCAGTTTTAGTATCCCAAGTGTTTCAGCAGAGTGTAAGTTTGATGACCGTGAGGACTTTCAAATAGACGGGACTAGATGCATGAAGATTGTGTGCATGACACAGGGGCAGCTCTCTCTAATTGCAGGATGGAGCCCTTCAGCTGTAACTGAATGCTGTGAATTCAGTGGTGCTTTAGGTAGAGGTCAGTGCCTGATACACACAAAGTGTAACAAGAGGTTTGTGTGCAGGGTTGTTAGGAAAGGAGTTTGGTTTTATATAGTGCCATGTGTGTGTGTGTGTGTGTATGTATATATATATATATATATATATATATATATATATATATATATATATATATATATATATATAAACTTTATTGCAAAAACCTTACTGCAACCATTGACCAGCCTCAGAAGTAGGGAAACGACCTTAAGGTTCCAAATGTAAGAGCCCACCCCAGTGAGCATTCAGGAACAGGCATGAGGGGAACTTAGGTTTCCCACCCCCTACACCCCACTCCCACCTTATGCTTCCAATCCTAAGACACCACCCCCACCCTGCATGGAGGAACAGGTGTGACGGATGTGCCTGGGCGTTTCAAACGCTATTGTAACGTGGTAGTAATGGTAACACTGAAATCAAGTAATCTAATTGGTCAAACTACATCAGCTGACACACATCCAACCATGCATTAATTCCCTAGATATGACCTGCTATCTTTCAAAGCAAGAAAATCAGGATCGCACCTCAGTGAAAGTCGCAATCTGACCTGTAGGTGGCACTGTGTTGAGAATACTGTGCTATCTGTTAAAGCAAGAAAATCAGGATTGCACTTCAGTGTAAGTCACAAACCGATCTATAGGTGGCACTGTGTTAAGAATACTGTGCAAGAACGTATGCATGTTAGACATTTTTCCCAGAATGCATTACTGACCTAAATGAATGTGAGGTAGGAATAGAACTGAAAAGAATGAAAGTGGTCAGTACAAGTAGGAATTTTTGAAGTTGAATCAGTATTGTATGTGTGTTTTCCTACATAATCAAAACTTAGTAGTTGTAATAAATTGCTAGCCACTACATTAATGCATGTGGCCTGTGCAACGTGCACGTTGGGAGTTATGAAAGGCACCGAAGTGAAGCATTTCTTTTAAGACGTGAAGTTCTTTACTGTACATGATTGTTGTGATTTCACTGTTTTTTCCATGAGAAATACCAGTATACAACAGTAATCCCACTGTATAATTCCATGTGACAAGTGCCTTAATGACCTCAACAGCAGGCCATTTCCCAGGCATTAATGCAAGGTTAGGTGGTGGAAAGCCCGAGGCCGCCTCCAACCATGCATTAATGCCTAGGAAATGATCTCCTGTCTCAGTCACTAAGGCTTACATGCTCACCCCATTCTCTTATTGTGCCCATCTTAGCTTCCTTAGTCTAGGAATGGGGTGAGCATTAGAGTTCGAAATGCCAAGGCACACCCGTCACACCTGTTCCTATACAAGCTGCACTTTTAGCCCAGTGATGCCTTAGCGACAGCATACTGTGCAATAATTTCACATAACATTAAAAGCAAAATGATGGGTGTAAGTAAGATGAAGGAATAGTGGCAGTGAAAAAATATAGAATCTACAATTGGACTCCATTCATTAGTGAGTCGGAACTCGCAGTGAGTTATGGTCTGACTTTCTCTCTCTTATAAAGATACATTATGTCTTCTGTAACTGGTTATTGTGTATCCCTTATACAGAAAATCAATATTGAATTTAAAAAAGAGTATATTGATATACACTGCTAATAAAAATATCAGAAGTTTCTGTTGATATAAAATTAGTGTACATAAAGATGGAAGGAAGAGAATTTTTGGAAGAATTCTTGCAGTAACACCCAAGCCAGTTGTAGTAGTTCCCAAGGCATTCTCCTGAATGTTAATGGATTGCTATTATGAATTTTACAGAGGAGCAGCAGCTCGGAGTCCCTAAGTGACAAGGCTTCCTCGGAACTAAAGAAGAGTTTTGATGCTGTGGTCTTTGATGTCCTCAAAGTGACCCCTGAAGAATATGCTGTGAGTAACCCTGCAGCTTATGTTTGTTTTTGCTGATCACGTAATACTGCAGCTGCCTTATATTATCTTTTGTTGTTCAAGACCTGTGTGGGTGTTGGAGGGTGGGGCAGTTCTAAACCCATTATTGCACAAGTGAACTGTAAGATCGTCACTTCCTTTTCTTTTCCATATAGTGAGGCAGTGCATTATAAATTTCCCATCATTAGAATACATTTCCATTTATTTTCTGTCACTGACTACCACTTCTGCATCTCTTTCTCACTTGCCCTCCTTTAAATTGTGTTTTTTCCTTCTTATTCCTTCCCCCTCCATATACCCCAATGCTATTTACATCCGTTTTGTAGGTTTCTGTTTACTTTGTCCTGTTTCTTCTCCCGTCTATCACCTCGGTGATGGAATCATGATGGCTGCACCCTTTCTGCAGGCGGGGGAGGGGCTGTCTTCACAGCTGATTCTATCATAGCTTCTTGGTTAGTTGACAAGGGGTGTGTGAATGACTGGTGCACTCACTCTCTGGCAAGTGAGTGCCCCACCTCTGTGACATGCTTCACCTCCATTTGGCCTCAGTGTGGTATTCTACGGATTGCACGTGAATCTTGGTCTTTGGCAGCAGTGCAATACTGGCATACTAAAGAGTTAGCCATTGCTTCCTTTCCCAATCATTCTCATTTATTTAGATTTTTTTTTAATTTTTGGGGGGGAATGGGTTTCTGCCATTTGCAGTGCTGCTGCATATAGTGCTGAGAATCTGTCACAGAGCTTGTCTGACTTTAACCACAGATCATTCTAGGACAGCCTTAACCTATGACAGTTGAGTGTCCATCTTGGGATGGTGTTGTGATGTATGTTAGCATAATCCATGCTTAGAACATGACAAGGAATTGCTCTGTTAATTCTGTACTGCCAGTAAATAAGAGGTACAATATATTACCCCTTCTGCCATATGTACATAAACGGACTCTGCTTCATCCCAGATTTCTTAAGGAACTTGTTGATGTGCTTGCAGGACCTCTGGCTATGTTGTTTTTTTTTCCATAACATGTTTACTAAATTAACCTGTTTACTAAATACTGACAACATCCAGATATGTGCCATAACAGAGACTTGGTGGACATCCACTGACACCTGGGACCGTCACATACAGGGATATGATCTATATCATATGGATAGGGAGGATAAAAAGGGTGGTGCTGTCGCACTGTATGTATCCAACAAAATAAAATCAGTCGCTATTGAAGTCCCAAAAATACCAGGCATAGAGCATGTGTGGATTAGGGTATTGCCAGCTAAGGGACCTAATATTAAAATTGGGGTAATTTATCGACCTCCTTCAATTTCTACTCAAGATGACGAGGCAGTGCTAAAATTTTTGGACTCCTTAGAGATTACAGAAAATATTATACTTTCAGGAGATTTTAACCTTCCTGGTATTAATTGGACTAGACAAACTAGGAGACATCCTACGAGCTAAAGTATCTGGATTCCTTTTTATTAGATGGATTTGATCAGTATATAGGAAATAACACTAGAGGGGATAAAATATTAGACCTTGTGTTAAGCAGTGTGGGAGACCAAATAAAGAATTGTAGTACTTCATCACCACTCTGCTCAAGTGATCACTGTGTGATAAATTTTGATTTAAGCGGGGTCTGTTCAAACACTTTTGGCTTAACCATGGTTCGAAATTTTAATAAGGCTAAATTTAATGATATGAGAACAGAACTCTCGAATTGGGGATGGAAAAAGGTTTTTGAAAATAGATCATTAGTGGAAAACTGGGATAATTTGGAGAATAAAATTATGGATTTAATTGATAAGTATGTCCCATTAAGAAAGAAGTACAATGCTTTAGGAAAAATTCCCCTATGGTTATCTCCCAAAATTAGCAAATTGATCAAAAAGAAAAAAAGAGCTTATATAAAAGCCAGGAAAAGTGAGAGTGCAAAAAATTGGGCCTTGTATAAAAAATTATTAAAAGAAACTAAAAGTGCCATAAAACAGGCAACTCGAAAACATGAACTAAACCTGGTTACAAAAGTGAAAGATAACCATAAGTCCTTTTACACATATATCAATAACAAAAAGGGATGTCAAACTTCAGTGGGGCCCATTAAGGATCAGGATGGTATGTTAGTTGAGGATTGCCAAACTTTGGCAGGGCTTTTCAATACTTATTTCTCATTAGTATTTAATAAGTCTAAAAATATTAGAGATCATCTGACTAAAATAGATTATAAAATTATTTTAAACAAAAACGATATTGAGGATAGACTAAAGCACCTGGACCCGAATAAATCTCAAGGACCAGATGGAATCCATCCTAGGGTCCTAAGGGAATTGGCAACAGAATTGGCAGGACCTATAACATCACTGTTTCAGAAATCTTTGGATAACGGGGAAGTGATTGAGGTTTGGAAGAGCAAATGTGATCCCTATTTATAAAAAGGGATCTAGACAGGAGGTGGGCAACTATAGGCCTGTCAGCTTGACTACTGTACTGTGGAAAATGTTGGAATCTATTGTAAAGGATCAAATGGTGGAGTTTCAGGATTCAGTAGGGGATTGTGACGATGCTCAGCATGGTTTTAAAAAGGGGTTATCATGCCAAACTAATCTCTTGGAGTTTTATGAGCATGTGAGCTGAGCATTGGACGAGGGTGTCTCTGTGGATGTGGTGTTCTTGGATTTCTCGAAGGCGTTTGACAAGATCCCACATGGTGAATTGATCGATGCTCTGACTGAACATAAAATACCGGGGTATATTACAACTTGGGTTAAGGCATGGCTGAGTGAGAGAAAGCAGAGGGTCTGTTTAAAGGGAGTTTACTTTGATTGGTTGGGAGTGGAGAGTGGAGTTCCCCAGGGATCTCTTCTGGGGCTCTGCTTGTTTAATATCTATATACACTCATTATCTGGAGGAGAGGATGTCTGGGAAACCAAATTTGCAGACGACACTAGAATTGGCATTACTATCAGAAGTGGTGAGGATGTGACAAAGTTGCAAAAAGCCTTACTCAGAATGGAAAGCTGGGCAAGGGATAAGAAGTTATCCTTTAACACCGACAAATGTGTGGTGATGCACTTTGGGAATAAAAATAATCAAGCTGACTGCTTCTTAAATGGACAGAAATTGGGCAAAGTAGTGGAGGAAAGAGATTTGGGGGTTAAAATGACAAGTGATTTCAAGTTCCACCAGCATTGCAGTCAGGTTATAAAATCTGCTAGTAGTACTCTTATAAATATCAAGAAACCTATAAAGAGTAGGAAAGGGTGATTGTGCCTCTCTTCGGTGCACTGGTGAGGCCGCAGCTGGAGTATTGTGCACAGTTCTGGTCACCTGGTTACAGGTTGGACATAGGAAGATTGGAGAGGGTTCAGAGGAGGGCTACCAGGTTAGTAGCGGATGTTAGGGACCAGGACTATGAGGATCGATTGGAGGACTTGGGGATGTTCACGTTGGAGTATAGGCGCCTGAGATGGGATATGTGTATGGTGTATAATGCACTTAAAGATGCAAAGCTAAGGGTCAAATTGGAACTTACCCTGAGGGAACATCGATATGACACTAGGTCACATTCATGGCAACTTAAGGGGCATAATTTTAAGACCACGAAAAGAAGGCACTGGTTTAGTGTTGGAGTTATTCCAGTATGGAATAATCTACCTGAGGAGGTAGTCACAAGTAAGATGACAGTTGAGTTCAAGAAGAAACTGGATAAGTATTGAAAGCAAATAAAATAGGGGGGTTTCAAAATTAGAATTAACAAGCGAGCACAATGAACGTAAATCTTCTTTGCTCTGAAATCACCTGTGACCTATGTTTATTAAGTTTTCCACAAATATACAAAAATAAAATTAAACGTACAATAAAGGACAATAACAGCATTAATCCAACATATACACATATCCCCCCCAACATATCCCTCGTTACTAAAGCCTACTAAGTTGTCCCCATCCCCCCAAAAATACAACACTCATCCAAAGATTACACTTAAGGGACAAAAACTAGAAAACATAATAATGATATAGACTTATTAACTGTGCAGACTATTAATAAATTCAAAAGTTTGTCTCTCATATAAGACATCCTCCACCTTATCTATCCCAGGGTGACTTCTCACCTTCCCTGGTTCTTCATTTACATCAACCCCTCCTCACCCTCAATTGCTCGGCCACTCCACTTTATCCTTGCAACCCTTTTCTCAATATATCCATCTCTCCTGGGCACGACGAGGACATGAATGTTCCCCATTCTGTCCAGAACTGGTCATCTTTATTTTTATTTATTTATTTAGCTTTTGTTTACCGGATAAGTACACTAGACAAGTATTATGCCTATTTACAGGAACGACCCGGGAGAATACAACATGAGGAACAACAGTCAAGGAGACATGGCAAAGAGAGTCGCATAGTATAACCTTTCCAGGCCCAGAACCTGCAGACACAGATTTTTCCATTGTTGAATAGTAGGAATCTCATTGGAGACCCATATATTTAATATGCAGTGTCTGGCCAGGATGGCCAGAATCCTCACCCATCTGGGAAGGGGTCTCCAGTCCTCTTCCTCTGAATCATCCACCCCAAACAACATGACCATTGGGTTCCGTTCCATCTGCCTTCCCCACACCCTACCAACTTCACTGGCCATACCATTCCAGAACTGTTTTAGGGCCGGGCACTCCCAAAAACAGTGTATGTATGTACCCTCCTCCATCTTACACCTCCCACATACAGGGGAAATCTCAGAGCGGAATCTGTGAACCATTCTTGGTCGGGGGGGGCAATAAAGCCTGTATATAAACTTATAATATGATTCCTGATACTTATTACAAACTAATAGTCCTTTATGTAGTTGTAGATCCCATCCCTGGTCTGGTATCTCCCTCCCTAAATCTCTGTTCCACAATCTCCTGGTTTTGCTGGTATAGTCAGGCAGATATTGCCGTCTCATTCTCGCCGCTTTCCCTATTACTCTCCCTGATCCCACCCGGGTACTAAGTACCATGAACTCTACCTGCTCTATGGGAGAGTTTTCTGTTCGACTTCTACTGATTGTTTTAGCATAGAAGAATTCTAAACATCCCTGACCCCAGGCGCTCCCCAGGCTCCTCTCCTGATATTACCTGCCCTTTCCTCCACAAGTCTTTTACACCCCTTCCCTCCCAAACAAGAAAACCTTTATCTTCCAACCCCACCACAAATCCTGGGTTCCCCCTAAGTGGAAGCAGCAATGTCTCTTCCCTTGGTTTCAAACCGAACCATCTCAGCAGCTGTTCCCAACCTTCTGATACTGACACCACTAATGGGTTCACCTGCCTACTATATGCTTTTCTCCCTCCTCTTCCTAAGTATGCTGAAATCCTTATCACTACCCCCGGTCTAACCATCCTGCTTCTAGTGGCCTATTTACCCAATCTCCTATAAATCTATAATGCATGGCTAAAGCATAATTTCTTAGATTAGGTAGGTTTAGACCTCCTTTGTCCCCACCTGCCTGCAGCCTACGGAGACTCACCTTTGGTCGCTTCCCCTTCCATAAAAATCCTGAGAAGGCTTTATCCAGCCTTTTCCCATCTTTCTTATTTAGTCCCGTCAGCAGCATTTGCATTAATTATAAAATCCAGAGCAGGGTATTCATTTTCATAATGTTTATGCGGCCTAACCATGAGATGGGAAAATCCCTCCACCTTCTCATTTCTTCTTCTATGTTCTGTACCATTGGGCTGTAGTTTAACTTATATAATTGACTCAATTCATGGCCAGTTCGAATCCCCAAATATCTGATTCCTTTTTCACTTTAAGACCCCAAGCCATGTTCTCAAATCCTCTTTTGATTTCTCCCAACAACATTTTTTCTGATTTGTGAATGTTCATTTTATACCCAGAAAAGGCCACAAACCTCCTTATCTCCTCTAGTAATGGGGGAACCGATCTGGCTGGGTCCCGAACGTATAGTAAAGTATCATCTGCATATGATGTAACCTTATGCTCTCTACCCAATCTCCCTATCACTCCCTTAATTTCTGCTACATTTCTAACTGTAATCGCTAAGGGCTGTATAGCCAGCGCAAATAAAAGCGGCAAGAGGGGGCAGCCCTGTCTACTACGCCTATGAAGGGTAAATTTTTTGTTAGGTTTCCATTCGCTAGTACACATGCATCTGGGGCTCTGTACATACTTTTTACCCATCCTATAAATCCATCTCCCAACCCATATATCCGGAGAGCCTCGAACAAATATTCCCACTCTGTATGGTCAAATGCCTTCTCGGCATCCATTGTTAAACCGCAATATTCTTTTGGCCGTGGGAGGTTCTCCATACTATATTAAGTAGTTTTCTCATATTATGATATGAGCTTCTCCATGAGACAAATCCTGTCTGGTCCGGCTGAACCAATCCCAGGAGGAGCTGATCCAGCTTCCTGGCCAACACCTTAGCACAACAATTCAATAGGGAGATCGGTCGATATGAAGAACACTCCTGACCATCCTTCCCTGGCTTTGGGACCAAACAAATGACTGCTTCCCTGAATTAAACTGGGAGGTCTCCCCCTCCTCGAACCTCGGCAAACACCTGATGCAGGGGCTCCACCATATGTTCCTTCAATGTCTTATAAAATTCTATGGGAAACCAATCCGGCCCACTGGCTTTCTCCTGCTTCAGACATTGTATTGCTTGTCTATTTTCCAAATGTGTGATCTCTTCCCCCAGCTGCTTCTGTTGTTCGGTTATTTTGGGCATCCTTACTTCGTTCATAAATTGTTTTGCTATAGCCCCTGTACCGACACACTCTGCCTGATAGAGCTGTTGGTAGAATTGCTCAACTCTATCCCTAATTAAGGTTTTATCCCTCAGAAGCTTTCCTTCCTTATCGCTAACTTCTGCTATGTGTGTATATAATCTCCTTCCCTTTATTAGCCGGACCAATAATGGGCCAGATCTGTTGCCCCATTCACATAAACGACTTCTGGCAAACCGCCCTGCCATTCTCGCTTCTGCCAGGAGGAATGTGTTAAGTGCCTCCCTTGCAGCCTTCAAATTTTGCACCCTTTCCTCCTTTGTTCTTTCCACTACTGCCCTCTCCAGCATTTTCACCCTGCCCTCTAATTCCACTCGAGTGGCTTATTTTCCTTTTTTATATTGAGCGACAAACCTAATAATGGCTCCCCTGATAAAAGCCTTCCCTGCTTCCCAAAGTACCCCCGGGGATTCCACCGACCCCTCATTAGTCTCTTTGTAAAGCTGCCACTGCTGCTCAAGATATTCTGTAATTTATTTTTTACCCAACAAGTACCTTGGGAACTTCCAGGGTGGATGACCCTCTCTCTGTTCATTTACCTCAAAGACCGTCTGGACCATAGCATGGTCTGAGAGGAGAATGGGACTATGCTTCACCTTTTGTACTCTACCTAACCATAACTGGGGCATATAGATGTAATCTGTCCTAGTCCATGTTTTACACGGGTTCGAGTAAATGGTAAATCCCTTTTCCCCTGGGTGTAGGGTTCTCCAACAATCAATCATTTCCATGTCCAGGATTCCCTCCTGCCATTGTTTCAGTCCACCTGTATGTCTACTCTTCTCTTCTGAGTGGTTTAAGTCCCCTTGCATAGCTGCATTAAAGTCACCTACTATGATTAGACCTTCAAATTGTTCTCTAATTAGAACATCCAGAACCTCCTGGTAAAAGGCCGGGTTGAAAAGCGAAGGGGCGTAAACACTTCCAAAAGTTTATATCTTCACCCGAAAGCAACCCCTCTACAAAGACATACCTCCCGTCCCCTTTATCTGTAATCACCTTCGTACAGGGGAATGGAAGTGTCTTGCTTAGCAATACCGCAACCCCTCTCTTGTCTGAATTATAGGGTGAAGCATAGCACTTACCCACCCAGCTTCTTACCAGTTTCTGATGCTCTTGGGTGGTCAGACGTGTTTCTTGTAATAAGGCCACCTGGGTGCCCTGGTGGTGCAGGGATGTCAGTATGCCAGTTTGCTTAATCGGCAGTGAAATCCCCTTCACATTCCATGAAATAATCCCCAGTGTCTTGGGCTTAGTCATTTAGCCAGTATACCTTTCCCTTTACCTCCCATCTTAGTCTCACACTAAACAAAATGCCCCACTTTTCCAGCTTGTCTGTGGTTACTGGAGCATACAGAAGTATCACAGTCCTTACCATTAATAAAACCGAGACACATTTCCAGTTCTGCGAACAAACACAAATGCAACATACCCTTTTCCAGACATAACTCTCCTTTCCACCCCCCAATTCCAATTAACAGATAAAATTCCCCTTAACATATTTACAGTATCTATATTCTAACCACCGCCTTGCCATTCAACTCGGAGAATGATCCTACCTTATGTATTGCAGACGTTCCAGTCCCCACCCCCATCCCCAATTAACTAATTTTTTGCACAACATCCATCTATCCTTTGAAAATAAGCGCTCCCCAAATTGCTAGTTAACCAACATCCTAAAACATTAAACATTAAAGTAGTCCTATAATACAGAGAATAGCTCTCTCTCCCCGCCCTCCCCAGCAGCCACCTCGACCTTTCTGTTATGTAGAAGTTTAAACCAACAGGCAGGTCAGCTATTCTCCCCTCCCTCCATGTTAAAGGCCGACAAAGAAGATCTTCCAAAGGTTGCAGAGGCCCCGGGGGCACCAACGCTACCCAGAAAATGTACGCTGTGCCAGCCCACCCCCCAGACCCCCACTTACCAGTCATGGGTGATGCACTGTTCTCAGAAATCCAGGCTGAGCACTTCAAGTGGTATTATTTTCATCCTTGGGTAGATCTCCCGCCATATTTCAGGCCACCTTCTACTGCATCACTCCTTCCACTCGATTGTGCGCACTACCACCCTCTCACACATCAAATACTCCATCATTGCACTGCATGCCTCCTCCATTTAATCCCATCCAATTCCGGTAGCCGCTTCAGGGAAACACAAGAAAGGGGGGCAAACAAACTCACTTGCTAATACTCCAAAAAGGAAACTGTTGTACCTCAAGCCCCAGTCAGCATATCAAACTGTTTAGGGTTCAGGCAACCTCAGTAGCCGTAAAGAGCACCCTTTATATGAATTCTTCCAGCTGACAATTCTCAACCTGTCTTTTTCTTTAAGTCGTTCACTAATGCAGCAGCTCTCTCTGGCTCCCAAAACGAAAATGTGGCACCCTCATGTTTGATCTTGAGGATTGCAGGAAAGAGCATGAAGCAGTCCACCTTAAGATCTCTTAGCTGTGCCAGCATAGGGTTGAAGGCTCTTCTCGTCTTTAGAATTCTGTTTGAATAATCCTGGAGTAAATAAAGCCTCTCTCCTTTGTATTTAAACTCCTTCATGCTTCGGTAGGCACGCAACATCTCTTCCCGGTCCTGGTAGCTGTGGAATCTAAAAATGATCTGCCTCGGGGGTTGCCTCACTGGCGGTCGCACTGCCACGGCTCTGTGAACACGTTCCAACTTCAGTTTCCCTTTTTTAAGCTTCATGGCCAACAAACTCGGTAGCTTTTCTGCACAGAAAGACAGTATATCTGGTCCTTCTTTCCCTTCCGGGAGCCCCCGGAGTTGCAGATTTAAACGCAGAGTATAATTTTCTTGATAGTCATGTTCTCCAGCTTAGTGGCTCGAGTGACCAAAGGATCCATTTCATCTTCAACTTTAGAGATGCGTTCCTCCGCCTCCATAACTCTGCTTGCTTGTACTGTCGTGTTCCACTATATTCTGCAGGCGAGTGTCTGTTTTCTGTTCAGGTTTGTTCCATTTCCCTTCCAGCGCCTCCATGACTTGCTCAGCTACTTCGACGGCCTAAAACCGCCATTTCGGTCGCGTGACATTGGGCCCATGGCCTCGGGGGAGGGAGGGGGAGGGTTTGCTTCTGTCTGTTTCCCTTGGCCTTTGGAGGCTGGAGGCTAAACGCTGGCCTTTCCCTGTGGTTGGAAGCAGGTATTCCTCCATCATACATTCACCTTCTCTTCTTTTGTTATTTAGCAATATTTTAAACACGGATGCTGTTAAATTCAATGTTTTATTTTAAGCGGGGTTGGGAGCTGCGGGAATCCACGTCTTTACTGCTGGCTGCTCATCAACCCCCGCTATGTTATTTAATGCTTCTTTAAGAGAAAGAAAGACAATCCACGAATGGAAGCAGGCTAATGTAACCCCTGTCTTTAAAAAGGGAGACGAATTGCATGTAACAAATTATCATCCGATCAGCCTAAACTCTACCATTGGAAAAATAATGGAAGGCTTTATAAAATATATTGTAGAATACCATATGGTAAGCAAGGGACTAACAGACATCACACAACATGGCTTCTGTCAAGGGAGATCCAGTGTGACCGATCTCATGCACTTTTTCGAACCTGTAAGTTGTGCTTCAGATAAAGGGTTACAAATAGATATGATATATCTGGGCTATTCTAAAGTTTTAGATTCAGTACCACATACAGAGCTTAGAGGAGCTCATAAGATTTGAAGTTCAACCAAATGTTGTTTTATGGGTTGAATGATGGCTGGAAGATGGATTTCAAAGGATATGTATTAGAGGCTACCATTCTAACTGGGGTTTGGTGACTTGTGGGGTCCCACAAGGGTCCATATTGGGACCTACGTTGTATTTGTATCAATAATGGAGATGTCAATAAGTGCCTAGCTTTGTTAAGTATATGGACAACACTAAAGTTGGAGCCATTATTAATAATAAAGAAGCAACAGAGCATTTACAGAATGAACTTGAACAACTAGAAATATGGGCAAAGAAACCTGGAGTAGAGTTTAATGGAAAGAAGTGTAAACTAATCCACCTAGGTAGAAATAATGGCTGGATATACACTAAAAAATAGGATTCTAGCTACAACTGTTACTGAAAAGGATCTTGGTGTCATTATAACAGATAATATAACATTTGTTACACATGCCAGGGAAATAGGTTAAAAAGTGAAATACAGTTTTGGGTTTCATATTTAAACATATCAAAAGCAGTGAGGCAAATGTAATCCTGCCACTTTATGCATCACTTATAAGGCATCACCTGGAGTATTGTGCTCCTTTTAGCATACCACAGAATAAAGGTAGTATATCACAGTAATAAAATACAAAGAAAAGTAAAAAAAAAAATGTTAAACATGCAAAGAAATACTAAATACATTTGGGACTTTCTTTATAATACAGGAAATTGAGAGGCGATCTGTGCTTTGTTTATAAAGTGTTTCATGACCAAGAACTATGGGAAATTACAGGGCTATGTAGAAATTATGTTGATAGGATAACCAGGACACACAGACTACGGCTAAGGTGTAAGAACTATAAAACCGACAGAAGAGGAAAATTATTCAGTCAGAGGGTGGTGTCATACTGGAATGCCTTACCAAGTGCCATTGTTTATTGTGCTACAGTGGACCGGTTCAAAAAAAGCATTGGATAGCCATATGGGAAAGGAACTGGTTACATTATACCACTGGTAATGTGGCAAGTCGAATTTGGCTTCTGCCGACTGATTTGTGTCCAGATCTATGATTCATCAAGCTTTGCATTGCAGCAGAAACTGGCACCGTGGGAGCGAGTTGAAGGTGCCTTTCTTCCACCACCATTACCATATATTTTTTTTAATATAGTTCCCCCCTTTCTATGATAGGATTGGGGACTCATATAACTCCTTCACAAACTCTGATCCTTGCACTTCTGGGTTGGTGTGGCTTGTCCCCAGCTGATTCCCCCCCAATTTTGTCATGCACCCTTCCCCTGGGTTGCACCTGGAAATAAGCCTTGGCTTAGTGTGCCTTTCTCTGTCTCTCATTTCTAAATAAATAAATATATAACATTCTTCCTTATTATACAACTCTGATTGGGGCTGAAAATCAGGTATGAAATTATAATAACATTCCCCTACTTCCACAGGTGCTGTAGCCCACTGGTGGATCTGTAGAGGAGGTCAGGATACATGCAAGCCCTGATTTTTCCCAAGAATGGAGCCTCCCTGTCCTATTCTGGAAGTCTTACCAGACATTGGAGACCCTTGGCCCGTCCTTGAAACTAGCTCACCATTATAGGAGCCCCAGAACCCAGCTTGCCTGCATGGTAGCCCCGGAACCTAGTTTGCCCACATGGTAGCTTCAGAACCTAGCTTGCCCACATGGTAGCCCATGAACCCAGCTTGCCTGCATGGTAGTCCTGGAACCTAGCTTGCCCACATGGTAGCCCCAGAACCTAGCTCGCCTGCATGGTAACCCCAGAACCTACCTCACCTGCATGGTAGTCCCAGAACCTAGCTGACCTGCATGGTAGCCCTAGAACCTAGTTCTCCCGCATGGTAGTCCCAGAACCTAGCTGACCTGCATGGTAGCCCCAGAACCTAGCTCGCCTGTATGGTAGCCCCAGAACCTAGCTGACCTGCATGGTAGCCCTAGAACCTAGTTCTCCCGCATGGTAGCCCCTGAACCTAGCTGACCTGCATGGTAGCCCCTGAACCTAGCTCCCTTGTATGGTAGCCCCAGAACCTAGCTGACCTGCTTAGTAGTTCCAGAACTTAGCTCAGCTGACCTGCATGGTAGCCCCAGAACCTAGCTGACCTGCATGGTAGCCCTAGAACCTAGTTCTCCCGCATGGTAGCCCCTGAACCTAGCTGACCTGCATGGTAACCCCTGAACCTAGCTCGCTTGTATGGTAGCCCCAGAACCTAGCTGACCTGCTTAGTAGTTCCAGAACTTAGCTCAGCTCACCTGCATGGTAGACCCAGAACCTAGCCCGCCCGCATCTCGGTGCTGTTCCCACCCAGGGCCAGTGTTGGAAGGTCTATACACGGACCAGTTCCATGACATGTGCTAGTCCTTCCAGACCTCAGTGGAGAGACCTGCCTTTCGTGGCTCTTTATCTAAGTGCTGCTGGTGCCAGTCATGGGGCAGGGAGAGATTGCAGACATCCCAGTTTTAAACTTGCTTGATCACTTGACGACTGTTGAGCATCTCTTGGCTGAGGGGCAAGTCGAAGGCGCTTTGACTCCACTGTCAAGCCAGTTGACCTTGGCTCTCATTGACCAAGTCATCAAGATTTTTCTCGACTCTAAAGTCAGCTGCAGACAAGGCCGAGAAATCAGCTTTGCAGACTTTGGTTTTCCCAGTCCTCACTAAGGAGGGCGTGGTCTGATCAATGACCCTGGTTGAACCTTCCAAGGACCAGCCTCAGCCTGGGGTTGGATCTTTGATGCCCATGTTGCTTAATTTCAGTAGGTGTGTCATCTATGGCCAACCGAATGAAGACCCCTCTCGGTCAGTGGTTGAGGTCGCAGTTGATGCGTTTGTGCTCTCAATCTCGCTGTACCGAAAGGCGCTGCTGTCAGTGCTCCTCGTCTTCCTCATCTTGGGTGAGGAAAGGCACCAGCATAAGATGTGCCAGTTCTACGAGGAGTTCCTGTGGCAGCTGTGGCCCATTGCGGGACAGGGCAGGGCTCTACCCTAAGGGCCTCTGTTCTCTTGGCAGCTGCTAGTGGTTGCCCCGCTGGTCTCAGTTCTGCAGGTGCTCTTCACACCTGCTTCTCTGCCAGTTGGGATGGAGCCGCCAGTTGGTGCTCTGACCAAGGAGGTGAGCCACTCTGCCACCGGCTTGCCCGGCTGGTTGTCAGTTTGGATTACCCCGGGTGTGTTTTCCTGGGAGGTCCGTGGTGAAAAGTGGCCAAGGCCAGTCTTCGAAGAGTCACCAGACAACTTGGGATCAGGAGTCCATGGCCTTTTCAGAGGTTCAGCTCTTTGACTGTGGCTCTGTTGAGGAGCCTTTCACTGACCATGCGCTGGTGTTCATCAGTGGGCTGCTCCTGCTTGTCCAGAAGATGGCGAAGTACCCTCTCATGGACATTTTAGACGAGGATGAATCCCTGGGGCTTGCCTTCCTGGTGGGTGAGGCCATCATAGGATTAGCCCTGGAGCTTTGGAAGCATCCAGCATCATCCCTGGCACCCTTAGCCCACATGGTCTGTAAGTGCATGCTCCCTATGGGCTCCCTTTCAGGGTTTTCAGACTACCTTTCAGATGGAAGAGGTCTGGTCACGAATTTGGTGTTCCGTAAATCTGGACACCAGGAGGATATGGACAAGCCTCTGATAGGGGCTTGTGCCCCATGCTGCATGTGTATGATCCCAACCAGTACATGTGGAAGCACAAGCTCCAGATGGTCACTCTGAGCCAGATTACACCATCCCTGGAACAGAACAGAACATGTGGTTTTGTTCCCGGGGCCTCCAGCATGTGTTCTTCCACATTCCTGTCTTTAGGTCCAACCACGGGTGCCTCAGTATCTGAGTGGAAGGGGTCCTCTACCAGTTCCAGGTTATGCACTTTGGCCTGTCCTCTACATCAGGGGTCTTCACCAAATGCATGGCATTGGTGGTGGCCCACCTGTGGTGCTTCGGTGTCAGAGTGTACCACTAGCTGGATGACGGGCTTGTAGCCGATCCATCCAGAGTCTCTGTGGAGAGGTCCACAGACCTGCCTCTGTAGACCTGCTGAGATTTGGGACTGTTGGTCAACCCGGACAAGTCCGAATTGGTACTGAAGTAGGTGATCAAGTTTGGGTCAGAGGCCTGCGTCCCAGCAGACCAGGCAGAGAGGACCTTGCCACCTTTGCCCAATCATTTCAGATTGGATTCTTGCGACCTGTCTGAGATTTCCTGTGGCTGCTGGGGTACATGGCATCCTTCACCAGCGTGATCCACTTGGCCAACTGGCGGATGGATGCATCACCTCTGATGGGAACTGGGCAGTCAGTAGTCCTAGTGCCTGGGCCACTTAGATGAGCCAGTTGCAGGGACTCAGCTGATGTGGGATGCCAACCAGTGGTGGCTTGTCGCTGATGACGGAAGCATCTTTGGTAGGGTGGAGAGCACGCCTGGGAAACCAGATGACCCATGGGTTCTGGTTGCCCAGGGAGTCTTGTGACGACATAAACCTGCTGGAGCTCTGTGCAGGGCGCTTAGCTCTGATGGAATTTGCTCTGCCAGTTAGGGTCAGGTCGTTCCAAGTCCAGATGGACAGCACCATAACCATGTTTTACCTGAACAGACAGGGCAACATACACTCCCTTCCCTTGTGTCGGGAGGTACTTTGCACCTGGACCCTCATGTGCATCCTGGACTCACATCTCCTGGCAAGTCATGTTGTGGTGGAGAAAAGTTAGCTGGCAGATACACTCAGCCAGGTAGGAGAGCTGTCACATAAGTGGTCCCTGAATCAGGAGGTGGTAAGCCACCTGTTCCCCCTGTGGGACTCCTCCTCGGTGGACTTGTTTGCTCCTGGAAGAACACAATCTGAGGCTGTTGTGTGCTCGTCCCCTACAGTCTGGGGCACTGGGGGATGCCTTCGTGAATCCCTGGACCCCAGGCCTCTTTTTTGCCGTTCCTTTCTTCCCTCTGATCTGCAGAGTACTGGTCAAGTTCAGGAAGAACAAGACACAGATATTCCTGATAGCTCCATATTGGCAAAGGCAATTTTGGTACCCAGATTTCCCTAGCCTCAGCAGCAGGTCTCTGCAGCAAATGCCTCTCTCTGTCCAGACCTGTTGATCTAACTTCAGGGGACAGTTCTGCACCCAGACCTTCAGTCCTTGCACCTCATGGCCTAGTTCCTGAGCAGCTAGAGTTCCAGGCCCTGTGTCTTTCTGAGGATGCTATTCATGTTGTGCAGACCTCCAAGAAAGAGTCTGCTCGTAGGTGGTATGCCTTTAAATGGGAGAGATTTTCCATTTAGTGTCATGGCAAGGAGCTTGGTCCCCTTGCCTGCCCAGTGGCTAGCATCCTGGACTACCTTTGGAAATTTTCTCTGATTGGACTGCGAGCAGTGATCTTTGCGGTGTACCTAGCAACGTTCTGTGTTTGCTAGGCATGGGCCAGTGTGCAGACGGCCCAGGAAGAGGTAGTCAGGTGCTTCTTCATAGGCCTAGACCACTTGTCCCCTCTGCTTGAACCGCTTCCACCATGGATCTTACTACTGATCCTGGCTATGCTTATGGGCAAGCCTTTTGAGCTGATGCACAGGAAGACAGCTTTGCCGGTGGCAATTACGTCTGCCAGAAGGATTGGGGAACTCCAGGCACTCTTGATGGACTCTGCCTAACTGATCTTCCACAGGGACAGAGTCACCCTTTTCCCCAACTTGAAGATCTCACTTTGAGAAAAGAGCTCCTGCAGCAGGTTACACCTTAAGGACTATGCCGTCGGGCACTAGGACTCCACACAAACTTCTAGCCAGCAGTACCCGTCTGGGGTCCACCCCTTACGTCGGTCCGCCCACCGACATCACTTTCTGTAAAAGGAGGTGGTCCCCAGCCTCACCTCAGTTCTTTTCCCACCATTGACCCATGCGCCTCGGTTCCTTGGACTCCTCATTGCATCTGTCAACTGCCATTTTTACCCTTCTAGTTCAAACGTACCCATTTTTTTCTCCTTCATAATTCATCCTTCCAGCCCAGTTTATGTCATCTCCATCGTCGTCTTCCCAACAATGGAAATCTAAGTGTCCTTGCAGGTGGCAGATTCCAGCGAAAGACGACCACTCCCAGCGTCTTTTCTGCCTGGGGCCTGACCACAATGTGGAAACCTGCCTGGCTGTGGTAAATTTAATCAGCGGGCCCGCATCCGTCGCCACAGAACTCTCCAAGCCTACATTATGGAGCAGCAGCTTGCCACCCTTCAACACTCGTCGAAGGCCAGCTCCTCTACCTCCAGGTCGCCGACTTCCCATAAGGAGAAACATTCAGGAGGGAAGCACCACCATAAGGAGCACAGTAGATTGGAGTCTTGCTCCAGATCACCTCACTGCAAGGTCAAGCCTTCTGGTTCACACTCCAGCAAGGGAGGGCTCTGCCCCCACCCACCACCCAATCAAGCCCTAATTTCTTCGGCCTGCCATTGGTGAAGGCTCCCACCCTAACCCTCTCAGTGAGTGGCAACTCTTCGGGGCAAGGGCCTTGGGGCCCTTCCCTAAGCCTTAGACCCTTCCAGCAACCATCAGGGCCTAAGGCCAGGACTTCAGCTGATAAGACTCCGGCATCTTCCTCCTCTTCCAGCGTGTTGTCGCTGACAGATGCAGATGCCGGGAGCATTCCCATTCAAGGGAATGCTCCCCTCAAGACAAGTCAGCAGTAGCGGCTAAAACCCTGATGGAGGTCTCAGACAACAGACCTTCCAACAAATGGAAGGACCAGAGGCAGACTCCATAAGATAAGGTGTCGGGTGACCAGACGTTTGGTATGATTACCCTAACCCAGACGCCCACCGCCAGAGAACCAGACGACTGGGCTGCCGTCGTCAACAGAGCCCCAGCCTGTCGATCGGAGGCCTGTCGACACAGCGATAGTCCATACGCCCTCTGTTCCAGTATGTGACGACCAGACATCTGGGTCAGGCAGCCAGGTGACAGGCCTTAGTCCTGAAGAATGCCTGAGGGAGACGACAGGGCCCGGCAACCCTACAAAGGCTAACACGGAACCTCAGGGTACGACACCCTCGGAGGTGCCCATGGTTCCCCTAGTGAATGTAGAACAGCTGTTAATATCCTGGTAGAATACGGTAAAAGGAGATTTATTGATAATGATAACCCCCAAACTTCTCTACCACTAGAAACCCCCGTACAGGTCCCGGACAAAACGCCGGTTCCAGATCCTTGGCCATCATCTTAACTCTTACCCAGGAGCCCATCCGTGCTTGGGTCGGACACGGAGCATCACAAATGTAGGGGCAGAAGTGGCCGCTCTTTGACCAGATAGCCTTCTTCAGATGAAGGGAGCAGATGTAGGCACAGGCGCAAGCGTTCAAAGTCAGCCGCCTCTTCCTCCTGTAGAAGCCGCCCTTGTTCATCGGACTCCTCTTCCAGGGGTTACTCCCCTGGAACCAGAAGGTCCACACAGTTCTCCCAGGTCTCCCCCGAATGACCCAACCTTAATGGATGTGATGCGCCACATCCAATTCCTGAACCAGTGGAACATGGAGGAATTGGATCCAGAGAGGAAGAGACGCCACACCTTTTTGGGTATAAGTGACTGAAAATCTTTGGTCATTCCCTCTGTCCCCTTCCTCCTTTCCAGGATTTAACCAAGTTTTCTTGGGAGCATCCTTCCTCTCTCTGCTGTCCCCAAGAAGGCGGACAGATTCTGTTAGCCCCCTAAGGCCTTGCCTTTCCTGG
This sequence comes from Neoceratodus forsteri, assembly GCA_016271365.2. NCBI lineage: Eukaryota > Metazoa > Chordata > Ceratodontiformes > Ceratodontidae > Neoceratodus > Neoceratodus forsteri. The sequence continues at coordinate 50,503,048 of CM028136.1, read as the reverse complement.
GAGAAAATCCAAGAGCAGATTCTATGGTCCTAACCATAGCACATGGTAGGACCAAGCAACCCAAGCATGTGAGCTCACAGTCCCCCGACAAGGTGTCCAAGAGATTGGATCACTTTGGGCAGAGGGTCTACGCTTCTTCCACATGTTCCATATGGTCTTTAAATTTTCTAGCACATATGGTGCTGTACCAGAAGTCTCTTTGGAAAAAAACCTTGGAGCTAGCCCAGAAGCAGCCCAACAGCCCGTCCCATACGGAGCTCCTGGATGTTCTTCAGTCCTGACTGGACGCAGGGAAACATGTGTTGAGGGCATCCTGTGATTCAGTGGACACAGCCGCTCAAGCCGCGGCCATGAGAATCTGCCTCTGTTGTCACTCCTGGCTGAGGGTATCCGGGTTTAGACAGGACCACCAGGATTCCATCCTGGATGCTCCTTTCCATGGGTCTATCCTGTTTGGAGAGGAGGTTCAAAAAATCATTACAGATTTGCAGGACTCGGGGAAAGGCTGTGCAATCCGTTCAGCACATGTGTCTGTTAGACCTGCAGCAGCCCAAGCTTAGGCCCTTTCGTCACCCGGGTGCCAACAGACAGAGAGGCCAGCAGCCCCGAGGCCCTTTCAAGTGAAAGGCTCTCTCACAACCCTGTGGGATCAGCGGGCCCAAGAATGCCAAATCCTCCCAACCCTCGCTGCCCACCCCAGCCACCCGAGCATGACTCCCTGCCAGCCCCACCCTCCTCACGCGAAGATGATGGGGGAGGCAGTAGGGTGTCTCTTCCCTCTACCTAGACGGGTGCACCAGCATTACAACAGATGTTTGGGTTTGGGACATCATAGAAAAAGGTTACATGCTGGATTTTGCCAAAATCCCCCAGACTATTGTCCAGCCCCCTCTTGATACCCCCTGACTTACAAACACTATCGTGGTAGCTGACTTCTCCCACTTTAGAAGCAGGAGTCCCGTTCTAATCGGGATTCACTGAGACAAATCCTAACAACGGATGCATCGAGTCAGGAATGGGGAGCTCACTTTCAGAATCATCTTACTCTGAGCTCATGGTCAGAGATAGAAGTGTCCCTGCACATCAACATTTGAGATGAGGGTGATTCTGTATGCCATGCAGGCCTTCCAGTCTCACCTTTCCCAGGGTCCCCTGCTTCTCCAGACCGGCAGCATGTTGGTGGTCTTTTATATTAACAAGCGACGGGGGGACGCACTCCTACCCTCTGTGCAGAGAAGCCATGAGTGTGTGGTACTGGGCCCTAGAACACTGACTCATGCTAACAGCGGTTCATGTCCCAGGTGTCCAAAACATCCTAGTAGACGAGCTAAGCCGCTCTTGGTTCAGGAGCCATGAGTGGGAGCTGCTTTAAGAAGTGGTGGACGACCTTCTCGAAAGATAGGGATGTCCAGAGCTGGACTGCTTCATGTCCCCATGCAGTGCAAAACTGCCCAATTTCTGCTCGCTAGATCCCGGGCCTGGTGTTTTCTGGTGAGACGTGTTGTCCCTCTGCTGGACAGGGAGGTTCTGTTATGCATTCCCTCCCTTTCTCTTGCTGCAGAGAATATTGTTCAAGCTATAGGTGGAAGGAGCAACAATGATCCTGGTAGCTCCACTCTGGCTGCGACAGATATGGTTCCCCCTCTTACAGAGGTTGGCTATGGAACCATCTGTTCCACTTCCTCTGTCGTCCAGCTTGCTATTCCAAGACCAGGGCACATTAGTCCACACAGATATTTGGTCTCTGCACCTTAATGCATGGCTTCTGCAGACTTGTCTGTCTCCAGGCATGGAGTTTCGCAGAGGGTGGCGGAAGTTCTAGTAGAGGCGAGAAAGCCGTCTACGGGGGCTACATATGCTATGAAGTGGAAGTGCTTTTGTATCAGGGCAGCCGCACATTTCGTAGACCCTCTAACGTGCTTGGTAAAATCAGTATTGGAGTATCTCCTGTCTCTTTCAGATACGGGGCTGCAATACTCCTCCATTAAGGTGCATCTCTGTGCCATTTCAGCTTACCATGCACCTGTGGAGGGTAGGAATGTGGCTCAGTTGGACCTTGTCCATACATTCCTACAGGGCATTCTTCATATGAAGACTCCGATCAGGGATCCTGTCCCTCCATGGGACCTTTTGTTCGTTCTAGAGAAGTTAACCTTGCCTCCCTTTGAACCAGCCATGGATTGCGACCTCCACTTTCTCTCTTGGAAAGCATTATTTTTAGTTGCCATCATTTCACCTCGAAGGATTTCAGAGCTGCAAGCCATTATGTGTAAAGAACCTTATTTAATTTTTCATCGAGGCCAAGTGTCTCTTCAAACTAATCCTTCTTCCAAACGTAGTGTCTGAGTTGACGCTAAATCAAGACATCTGCCATCCAGTCTACTATCCTGAGTATTTGAATCCAGGAGAGGCCCTTCCTCACACTCTAGACGTTCATAGGATCCTTCGTTATTACATGAGCCATACGAAATCGTTGTAAAAATCGGATCAGTTGTTGATTTCCTTTGCACTCAGGATGCTGGGAAGACCTGTGGCAAAACAAACCATGTCAAAATGGTTGAAAAATGTCATCTTGTTCATTTACGATAAGTACCAAAAACTCTTGCCTGGACTGGTCAGGGAGCATTCCACAAGGGGGATGGCTGCTTCTTTCACAGCCATGAAAAATGTTTAGACAGCAGACATCTGTGTGGCTGCAACATGGAACTCTGTGTACACCTTCGTTAAGCACTACACTCTGGACATTACTTCCAGAAAAAGAGCAGGGTTCAGCCTAGCTGTGCTCCAATGCCTTATTTCCTAACTAATAATGGGCATTTACCTTCCACCCTGTATTTCCTTTTTTCCCTTTTGGGACACTGCTTGGCACTCTGTCCTTAAGGTGTAGCCTGCTGCAGGAGCTCCTTTCTCGAAGTAAGATAGTACAGTTACGTAAGAACTTACTGTAACAGTAGATCTTTGAGAAGAACTCCTGCAGCAGGCATGATTTCCCTTACTCCATCCCCCTATTGATTTTCTCCTGTTGGGAATTTTTTCAGCACCTGCGTCAGCTTTCTTCCTGCTGATTAACATTTGGGTCTCCAGTGGGTGAACTGAAGTGGGGCTGGGGACTTCCTCCTTTATACAGAGGGTGACGTCGGTAGGCAGACCCCAGCTGGGTACTACTGGCTAGAAGTTTGCTGTGAAGTCCTAGTGCCAGATGGCATAGTCCTCAAGGTGTAGCCTGCTGTAGGAGCGCTTCTCGAAGATCTGCTGTTAAGGTAAGTCCTTGCCTAACTACTTTCCTCACAAAGGTGTTATCGGGGGTTTAACCTTAACCAGGCGATTAACTTATCGGTAGATTTTACCAATCCGTCTTCGGAGGCTGACTGCAGGCTCCATACCCTGCATCTGCAAAAAGTGCTGTTCTACTACAGGTATGTGGAGCATACAGCTAGAGTTCAGGGACAGGCTGGCCAGCTATTTCTCACCTGTGCGGAAGCTGCATCTAGCAGGCAGACAGTAAAGTGGACAATTGCATGATGGATCACATCTTACTTCGATCTCTGCTGTAGGTTGGCTAGTTTGGAGCTTCCCTTAGGCTTAGGACTCATTTCACCAGGCATATTGCTGGCTGCTTCCAGAGATGTCCCCATACAGAAGATCTGTAGGGCTGGGGAAGTCAGCACACACCTTCATTTCCCACTACTGCATTGATCTCTAGTTAAATCAGGATACATGATTTTGGAACCTTAGTTCTGCAGTCTCTGTTCGCCAACTATGGATGCGCGCCTTGCCCCCCTTCTCCCAGAGAACTGTTGGGAGTCTGCCAGAGTGTGGATAAGTGAACCATATCCACCTCCCTAGAAGAACAGGTTACTAACCTGTAACTGTAGATCTTCCATGGAGTGGTCTCTTGCAGTAGGTAATACTTTTGGGTTACCAGCAGAGGTCGCTGTGGTACACAGCAGGTCTTCTAGCAGTTTTTCACCAGGAACTGCCCACACATGACATCAGCTTCTTGTTTCCTGTAGAAGTGTGGGCGGTCCCTGGTATCCTTAGTTCATTTTCCCGCCGTCTTCAGCTCACGCAGCAGCTAGTGTAAATTCTGTGTAGCAGTCATCGTTGAGAATTTGGAACTACTAAACGAAATGTCTGAAGACCCTTCAAACAAGCAAGCATTATTTCGTTCCTGCCATTGTGGTAGGAAGATAATACCGCTTTGACAACCACACATCTTGTGTAAGGTGTCTGGGACCCACACACGACACCAATTCCTGCAGTTTCTGTCAGGAATTTAATCAGGCAACTCAACGACAGTTGCTTGAAATTCAGCATCTATTGATGGAGCAGAAAATGTCTCTCTTAGAGAACCAGGGGTCTCGTACCAAGGTCTCCCCCTCTACTGGTTCTCATTTCAGGCAGAAAAAGGAGAATCAGAAGGAGAAACCCTCCTCACACTCCCTGCCTCGTCACCTGTCGAGGGCCACCGTTTCTGGTGTCCCTCTGTCGATGGCGTGTCCTCTAACCACTTCTTTGTTGACAGGGGCTCATACCCTCTTGTCGACAGTGCTTTCCAGCACATTAAATGCAGTTCACACTATAACTGCTCTATCGACAGAGGCATATACCCTCTCATTGACGACACTTTCCAGTGCTTTTCATGCAGTTAAATATACAGCTGCTCAGTTGACCGGGGCTCCTCTCGTGTCGATGGCATCTGACAGTTTCAGTGAAAATAACTCCTTTTCGCCTGTGGGCCCGTCTATGAGACCATTTATTCCTCAGGGGAAACCTATGACTTGTGCCTTACTAACTGCTCCTCTGCCTTCACAGGTGGCCTCCTACAGGGGTCAGGCAGACAGAGATCGGGACCCTGGTCTTTACCACCCAGGACACGACCTGCTCATACTATGTGTCCTTTACCCTCCATCACCCCACTGGTTTCCCAACATGCCCCCCTTCTCATTCTCCCTTCATCCCAAGAAAGAGACATCACCAATGTAGTCCGACAGGTCTTGCATGCAATGCGGCACTCTCAGCTCTCCGACCCAGGAGGGCCGGGTGATCCTTCCCCTCCACCTAAAAGATTCCATAATGACAGGGTTACCGTACTACCCTGGTCCCCTCCTCCTTTCATGCAAGACTATTTGTCAGATGAACAAGAATTATCGGCTGACTTTCCCGGTGATCTTGAAGATGCAGAGTTCCAAGATCTGGATTTTCCCAATCCTTACTCTCCTCATTCGGAAATCTCTTCTCTGGATGAAGACCTGCCTATACCTTCTGCAGCTTCTCCCCCAGATGACCCGCCCTTTAGTGAAGTGATGGTTTGGATAGCAAAGGTCATGGGATTCTCGACTACTGATCATGACAATCAATCAAGGATATGGCAGAATACCTTGAATTACCTGAAAAGCCCGTTTTAGTGGTTCCCCCACTAATACAAACCTACTAGAATGCCATGCTGGCTGCCTGGCATCAGCCTTCAGCTGTTACAGCTGTTCGTCTATATCGAGCTCCTCTGGACCATCCCTTTCTGTCTAGTATTCCAGAGGCAGATTCTGTGGTCATTACTGCTGCTCATGACCGTACCAAAAATCCCAAGCACATGAACTCCTTACCTACTGAGAAGGAATCCCAAAGACTTGACTATCTGGGGAAAAGGTCTTTTGTTCAGGTTCCATGAACATCAGCATCTTAAACTGTATGGGTCATATGATTAAATACCAGCATACCCTTGGGTTCTCTGACATTGAGCTTATCAATTAACTTCCTCCCTCACAGGAAAGGGACAAATTATTGGCTACAGTGACAACTAGTAATTCTATCTCCCATCACCTTCTCAGGTCGGGATATGATGCCATGGGTACCTCAGCCCGACTATCAGCCACTGGTATCACCTTGCGTCGCCATGCCTGGCTTCTCATTTCAGGCTTTGCACCTGATTTACAACATAAAGTAGCCAGTGCTCCCTTTAATGGATTGAAGCTGTTCGGTCCAGGTACTCAAACTTTACTAGATGATTTACAGGCATCAGGCAGAACCCTCCGTACGGTCCATAGCATGCATCATACTCTGCCTACAACCTACTGTACTCAGTGCTTCTCTTATTCCAAAAGAGGTGGAAGATACAGAGGTAATACTAAAGGCAGCTTCAGAGGTCGTGCTCATGGATACATAGAAGTTGATGGCAGACAAGGACCTCAAGGCCCATCCAGTCTGCCCATTTCTTTTTCTACCTTATAAATGTGCCATTGGCCTTTGCTCTGTCAGTGGCTTATCTGTTCATACTCATCTGTATTGCTCCCTTATGCCTATCCCATACCTGTTTGAAGCCCTGCACTGTGTTCATGTCCACCATTTTTTGAGGTCGGCCGTTTCATGCATCCACCACCCTTTCTGTGAAAAAGAACTTCCTCACATTACCCCTTAATTGGCCTCCCTCTATTCTCATGCTGTGTCTTCTTGTTCTGCTATTTTTCTTATACTAAAACATGTTAGACTCTTTCACCCTGTTAATGCCCTTAAGGTGTTTGAATGTTTCGATCCTTTCACCTCTCTCCCTCCTTTGCTCTAGGGTATACATATTGGGCTCTGTTAATCTGTCCTCATATGTTTTCTGATGCAGTCCCTGCATCATTTTGGTTGCCCTTCTCTGGACTGCCTGAATTTGGTTAATGTCCTTGTAAAGGTGTGGCTTCCAGTACTGCACGCAGTACTCCAGATGGGGCCTAACCAGTGTCTTGTAAGAGGATTATTACCTCCCTCTTCCGACTTGTGATACCCCTGCTACTACACTCTAACGTCCCCCTAGCCTTAACTACTGCTTTAGTGGTCTGCTTGGATGATTTCAGGTAATCACTGATGATGATGCCCAAGTCTCGTTCTTTCTTTGTGACTGCCAGCAAGTCCCCTCCCAGCTTATAGGTGGCTTCAGGATTTCTCTTCCCTATGCATGATCTTGCACTTCTTTGCATTAAATCCCAGTTGCCACTCTTCCGACCAGAGGCAACACCTCTACCGCCAAGGGTGCCCGCTCCTGCCCTTCGGGAGGGGCTGAGCAGCCTGCTGCCCAGTGACCCACTAGGGCTTCCCCCCTCCTCCTTGACGAGGCCTCGGAGACTGTGGGGGGTAATTTTGCCGTCCATCTGGAGGCCTGGTAAATGATTATTTCAGATAAATGGGTACTTCAGATTATACAGAAGGGCCATTCTCTGGAGTTCCTCTCCACCCCACACCCTTGCCCTCTCAGGAAGACTTATTATCCTCCAAATCTTATACCCATCCTTCAGGAGGAATTGAGGGCCCTTTTGGATAAGAACGCCATTGTACCAGTGCCCCTTTCAGAACATCAAACGGAATTATACTCTCACTTCTTTCTGGTACCCAGACGAATGGGGGACCTCAGACTGATACTGAACCCCAGACAACTGAATCTTTACATTAAGTAAAAACATTTTTGCATGGTAACTCTACCTGCTATCAGGGCAATCCTGAAACAGGACGATTGGCTTTGTGCCCTACATATGAAAGATGCCTACTTGCATATCCCCATCCTCTCTGTCCACCAAGGCATTTTGCGCTGCCACCTACTGTGTCACAATTACCAATTTTGGGCACTCCCCTTTGGCCTCTCATCAGTCCCCAGAGTGTTCACCAAGTGCCTAGCAGTGGTAGCAACAGCCTTACGAAGAAAAGGGCACTTTCATGTTTCCGTATCTATACTATTGGCTAATCAAAGCGGACTCCAAAGTAGATCTGCTTGCCTCACTGGATGCTACCCTGAAGATGTTCGCAGTTCTGGGGATCACAGTCAGTTGGCCGAAGTCCAGCCCAAATCCGACACAGTCCCTCCACTACATTGGAGCTGTCCTAGATGCAGTCATAGCCAGAGCCTACCTCCTGCCTGCCCAGCAGGATGTACTTATACCTCTGGCGTCACATATACAGACTCAGAAAATAGTCACAGCCAGACAAATGCTGCACCTTCTGGGTCACATGTCCGCTGTCATCCCTATGGTGGCATTCGCCCGTCTCCACACGAGACCTGTCCAGTGGACCCTCCAGAATCAATGGTCCCAAAAAACAGGACAGTTCGAAGAAAGAATCGGAGTCGCTCCCTTTCTAAAGTCAACCCTGACATGATGGACAACCAGAATAAATCTGGATCAAGGAATACCTTTCCAGTCCCTCCCTCCTAGGCAAACATTAACCACAGATGCTTCCCTGCAGGGATGGGGTGTGCACTTAGGTCCTTATCAGACACAAGGCCAGTGATCCACTTCTCTCCATCATTCTCATATCAGTTTCCTAGAGATGACAGCGGTCCGTCTAGCCCTTCAGGCGTTCCAGCCTTACCTAATGCGAGGATCATTGCTGATCCAGTCAGACAACACTGCAGTAGTATTCCACCTCAGCAAGCAAGGAGGAACAAAATCCCACACCTTATGCATGGAGACTCCTGCAGTTTGGCAAGAAGCCATCCAGGAACAATTGATGTTAACAGCTGTCTACTTACCGGGACACTGCAACCAGTTAGCCGACCGGCTGAGTCACCAGTCCTCCACTCACGAATGGACACTTCATGAGCAAGTAGTCCAAGAAATCTTCAGCCTGTTGGGCATTCCACAGCTGGATCTGTTTGCCTTCCCAATGAATTACTATCTTCCCAAGTATTTTTCCATTATCCCAAACAAAAAGGGATGGTCTGAAGATGCTCTGTCCCAACCTTGGACAGGACTCTTCTTGTATGCTTCCCCCGTCCCTCTCCTGCAACGGACTGTACTGAAATTATAACTAGAACCAGCCACAGTGATACTCATAGCCCCAGCATGGCCTTGCCAGATGTGGTTTCCCCTACTCCATCAATTGTCAGCACGGGACCATCGTTCCATTGCCAGTCAGACCAAACCTTTTGACTCCATGTCACGGGTCTCTCCTACATCCCAACCTGAAGGCTTTACACCTTCATGCTTGGCTCCTGAGGATGCTTTCATAACTAGATTACAAGTGTCCTTTCCTGTTGCCAATATTCTCCGTAAGCCAGCAACAAGAGAAACGTACAATTCCAAATGGAAACACTTTTCCATATGATCTGCCTCTTGATCTTTGGGTGCTTACTTCCTTCCACTGATGAAGGTTCTGTACTACCTGGCCTCACTGAGTCCAGTTTAAGTTACTCTTCCATTAAAGTTGGAGGCAGTATAGCGTAGTGGTTTAAGGCTGTGAGCTGCAAACCTGGAGACATGGGTTTGAATCCCACAGCTCCCACTTGCACACTGTGTTTGACCCTGAGCAAGTCACTTAACTTCCTTGTGCTCCCAGGTCACACCTGGAAACAAGCTTCTGCTTAGTGTGCCTTTCCTAGTTAAACAATTTCCCCTTTCCCCCCCTAAAGTCCACTTGGCCACCATCTCGGCTTTTCATGAACCTCTAGATGGCAGGTTGCTGTACCAACATCATCTAGCTAAGATGTTTTTGAAAGGAACGTTGCGTATTAAACCACCTATTAGAAGACCCACTCCTCCGTGGGATCCCAATTTTATGTTAGACAAATTGATCCTTGAACCTTTTGAGTCACAGCGGCCACTTGTGAACTTCGTTTTCTTTCATGGTAAACCCTATATCTGTTGGCTGTTACTTCTGCTCGAAGTATTTCCAAGCTTGATTGTCCACAAAGGCAGGGTGGTCCTTTGTATTAACCCTTCCTTCCTAAAGTAGTCTCCGAACGTTCTTTAAATCAGTCTTTGGAGCTTCTGGTCTACTATCCTGACTACTCCATTCAGGGCGAACATCTACTACATACTTTAGATGTCCATTGTATACTACGCTACTATACTACTCTGACACAGTTGATTAGAAATGGGTCCCAACTGTTAGTCTCCTTTGCCCTGGGATGCGTCGGCCTCCCAGTTACTAAACGTACTCTTTCAGTCTGGTTGGCAAATTGTATTACATTTGTTACAAAAAATACAACAAGTCTTTACCTGGACACCAATTTTCAAAGAATCTGATGTTAATGCTGCACTTGAATACTTCATCACTACATTTAATACTACATGTGATTTGTACGCCCCAGTAAAAAAGCATAAAATCAAAGCACTATCAAATCCTTGGATCACTGCTAAACTACTAGCCCAGCTCAAGGCTCGGGACCACCTCTGGGCCATAGCCAGGGACACAGGCTCACGCGCGATACCTAAAATATAACGGGCGCGAAACAGATGCACACACAAATCAGGCAAATGAAGAGCGCCTATTTCAAAAACGCCCTTGAATCCACCTGGGGTGACGGAAGAGCTTTTGGGGACAACATCCAAAATATAATGGGTAAGCAACCAAAATCGTCACCCACCATCATGAAAGTCGATGGATTCACCACTCTTGACCCAAAGACTATTGCTGATGCCCTTAATAAGACCTTCATGGACCTCAGTGGGGTCCTCCCCTCAGATTTCTTCTTGGACTTACCTGTGCCTAGACTAGGATCTCAAAACACCCCTCGAGACAAACCACAATTCTATTTCAAGAAAATCAGAGTGCACGAAGCCTATAATTACATAAAAAAGGCCTGCTCCAAATCCAGAACAAGTAGTGACTCCCTAGATCTAAAAATCCTGTCTCTCACCCTGAACGAAGTGATCCACTCGCTTATCAAAATTCTTAATCTGTCCCTTTGCCAAAGTCAATTTCCCAATAAATGGAAATCTGCCATAGTCACGCCAGTGCACAAAGGGGGGGAACAAAACCTCAACAGGTAACTGTCGACTGATCTCAATACTCCCACCCCTCTCTAAAGCACTTGAACGTATAGTGGCAGATCAACTCTCTGACTACCTTGACAAGTATAATATACTCTGTAATCAACAGCACGGCTTTAGGAAAGGACATAGTACCACAACAGCCTTACTTGACTTCGCAGGAGAAGTCCAGTCAGCCCTGGACAAAGGGTGCCAAACCGGTGCGGTCTTTGTTGACCTCACTAAAGCTTTTGACACAGTACATCATGGCCTACTTACATCCCTACTGACCAGCCAAGGCCTGGCTGAAGGTCCAAGTCCTTGGATAAAAAGCTAGCTGTCAAATCTATCACAGGCTGTAAAAATCTCAAATAAACTCTCCGACTTCAAACCAGTCCTCTCGAGTGTACCACAGGGATCTATCCTTGGCCCTCTCCTCTTCAGCCTGTTCCTAAACTCCCTCCCAGATTTCTGCCCGGAAAAAAAAATCTTATATGCTGATGATGCTGTAATTCTGTCCTCTCACAAAGACCCAAGCTCCCTACGAAAAAGCCTGCAAATTGCCTTCTCTAGTGTTGGAAAGTGGTTCTTGGATAGCAAACTTGTGCTTAACCACAAAAATACAAAAGCCATGCTCTTTATCAATCACCAAAATAAAAATAGAAATACTCCACTCGCCATAGTAACCTCCGGTGGAAATACACTGGACCAAGTTAATACTTTCAAATACCTTGGCATCACCTTTGATCAAAGTCTCACCTATGCAACCCACATTGACAACACAGCAAAAACAGTGAACCAACGTCTTGGAATACTATTTTGAAACCGTCAATTTCTAAATCAAGCGGCACTGAAGATAGCGATACAGAGTTCCATAATCTCTGTCATTGACTATGGCCTTATTGTATATGGCTCGGCTACCACCACGGCACTAAGGCGTGTGTCAATCACTCTAAATAAGGCTTGCCGACTCCTCACGGGGGCTCAAAGACTGACGCACACGTGCGAGCTCTACCAAGAAACAGGCTGGTTGCAGCTATCAAATCGCCTTATCTATCTCACCTGTGTAATGGCAAAAAAGTCTATCCTGGGACTGACCCCATTCTGTATCCAGAACCTACTCCGTCTGAATCCTGGCCTACGTCCCTCCACCAGATCTGCACACCAACCTTTCCTGATTCCCAGATGTTGGACCACACAGGGACAAAGATCGTTTCACTTTCAGAGCCCCGACATGGTTCAAGTGCTCTAAGTCCACCTACTCTATCCTCAACCTCGCTCGGAGCCTTCAAAACTATGCTCTATGCCCACCTCACCAACACTAGCAATTGTGCTTGCTCTTCGATAAAGACTACTCCGCCTTGTTGACCATCCTCACATCCAAGGCCTACTCTCCTTGTCAACTGACCCCACACATACCACCACTATCCCTGTCTGCCACCCAACTCACTCTTCTTCCCCCCTTTTCCTGTCCCCTCTCATTCACTCTACTGCTCACCACCTTTCCCTCCTGTCTTGCCTCCCTTTTGGATCCTAATGATCTCCCTCTCCCTGTAAGTTTCTTTATTTTCCAAATTGTCTACTCCCATGTATCTGTTAAAAACATGTTTTACTATGTAACACTACAACTTTCTGCCTTAAACTGTAAATAGCAAACCTAGTATGTAGCTTTTACATTTTGTATTTACCTGTAATGTCTATTGTTATTGTTTTGATGTTCTCTGTGACGTGGAACCTTTGTAAAAGAGCCCTGGCTCAAATGTATTAATTCCTAGGCCAATAAACTAAAACTAAACTAAACCTGGATCTGTCCAAGCCCACTCTACTAGAGCTATGGCCACTACTGCCGAGGCTGAGCACAAAGCTAGGCTGGGTAATGCGCAGACTGGATGGACCCCTCTGTCTTTTTCTATCGAAACAAACCCATCTATATAAGTTTTTGTTTTCATAGTTGTAGTTAACATTGTCCCATACTGATTTAGGCTAGTTATCGCCAGTTTGTTAGTTATGACAAGTTCTCGAAATGTCCTTTTGATTCATCTCCCATTATCATTCACACTGGAGGGCAAAAGGCTTCTCCTTCACGTAAGCTTAGAAGAAGATGCAGAGAAACTTTTCTCTATAGAAACCCCCCCTTCCTTTATTCTTTCCCATGATGCTTCACTCTGTTGCTGGCTTATGTCCTGTATACCAAAAAAAAAAAAACAGAAGAATCTTCCTCCCCTGTGAAGGCTAAGTAATTTAGCGTTTTATAAATAGCGTTGTGTTTTAATGACTAAACAGAACATGTATGTTTTTTGTCCATTTCAGAGTCAGATAACACTAATGGATACACCAGTTTTCAAAGCCATTCAGCCAGAGGTAAGAAACAATGACTTCATTTTTTTCTTCTACTTTAAAGCAGGTGTCCACATAAGAGAATAATTTTCAGATGCCAACTTTTGGCACAGCAGTAGGACTACCGCTAGCAATGCCGGGGACCCAGGTTTGAGAACACACCTGGATTGTTGGGAGCCGGCCAGGTGGAGGAGGATTGAGCGTCCCAGGGGACACTTCTCTGGGAAGGAAATTCACTGTCCTTGGTGTGATACTGCCAGTTGGGTGACCACAAGTGGCAGTACAATTTAGTGCAGCTGAGTGGGAAAGCGAGGATGCCGGCTGGTGACCTACGCTAGGCTCACCTTGCTTGCGCCTTCCCATTGTCTCTCTTGCATGCTGGAGTGTTCTTGTGATGGTAATGGGGGGCTTAGCCTCAGTGTCTTCTCTTTTGGGGACTCCAGTACATCTGACGTGATCCCTGCAGACTCCGACAACAGCTGATAGGGGGGTATACACACACGCTTACTTTATCCCACCCTGGAAGTAATTCAAGACTTTCTGGGAGCAGATTGCTGAGAGATAGGCAGGGAACGGGGGAAATGCTCGGGAAACATTAAAGGAACCAGACCGGAGATATGGGGTTAACAAAATAGAAGAAAACAGATATATACGAGTATGGGACATGTGAAGGCCAGGTTGAGAATGTGCCATTTTTTTTCATGAGTGAGGGGGTAAGACGACAACTCATGAGTGGCAGAGCCACAGGTGAGTTATTTAAGCCTACTGCCTCATAGGAATAGGTGGCATATTTTGAGTTGGCACTGAGAACTGACTAGTGTGACAATCAGCAACCCCTAAGGATACAAAAGAAACTCAAGGCTCCTTTCCCTTCCACTTCTCTAGAGTGTGCTCCCGTTACCACCTGACCATCGGAAAGTCTCCATAGTTGCAGTCACTAACAATACGGTAAAAGTACTTCTTACCCCAGGAGTCCTTTTAGCATCATTAACTAGACAGAGGCAGTATAGCGCAGTGGTTTAAAGCTCTGAGCTACAAATCTGGTGACATCCAGGAGACCAGACCTTGGTTTGAATCCCACAGCTTCCACTTGCATACTGTGTGACCCTGCGCAAGTCACTTAACTTCCCTGTGCTCCCAGGTCGCTTCTGTAAAAAAAAAGCTTTCAGCTTAGTGTACTCCTGGTTAAACAACTAAATAAAGTAACTGTAGCAGTTAGCTGCCTAGGTGCAACTGCCCTGGAGGGGCGTGTGCTGAGAGGGAGCAGCCTGAAAGGCTTTAGAATTTTTTTCTCCGCTGACTGAGCAACATTGCCCCAGAGGTGTCTCTCAACTTTGCTTTTTGACAGCCTTTTTCTGCTTATCTTGGTAAAGTATTCCTCACAAACTTAATTTTTTAGTGTGCTGAGTATAATATTTTTTAGTGGTTTTCTTTCCACGGTTATGCTGTTTTCCATGGTTCCCTCTGTTTATTTTATGTTTACCACAATTGAGTATTTTCGACTGTTTATTTCAGAAATTTACTGCAGTTCCCCTCTTCTTGTGGGAACTGTCAAATTTTAATGTTTTTTCCGTATTTTTTATCTCAGAAATCGTGGGTCCCTTCCGCGAGGTAACAGTTTGGATTTTCAAACTTTGACAGTTATTGCTGGGTTCTCTGGGGATTGGTATGTCAGAGAATCCCAGAACTGTAAAGATATCTGGACCTGCAGTATTTTAAAAAAGTGTGTCAGCTGTCACAGGATTTGGCTTAACAGCTATTCAGCAACTGGTGCTGTAGGTGTTTTGGTCCAGATATACTGGTTCTCTTTGCACAAATTTGGTGAGAAACAGAGCAGAGAGATCCCCCACCCCCAAAAAAAAAAGTACGTCTGAGGAAAAAGCAAAGGCTACCAATGAGGGGCCGTCTAAAATTAATAACAAAAATTCAAGCAAGTTTGATGATGAGGCCTCCAAGTCCCAGCCAAAAAAAAACTTCTGAAGGAACTGATGAAGTTCCTTACAAATTTAAAAATAATAAAGACGCTGATGAGGTGTCTGTACAAAAAAGGAAGCATGACCAAGCTGCTGACGAAGTGGATAAAAAGATAGTCTGTAAAGACAAAAACACTCCTGTTCCTCCTGGGAAAGCCAGTAGTGAGACAACAGGCAGCTTAAAGCATATACAGCCAGTCTGCGCAGGAACCTCCCACCTGTGCAAGACATGGCAAAAGCATGGCTTGTCTTTCAGACCCTGCAGAAGATGGGGTCTATATTTACTGGGGCTGGTAAGCACTCTTCCACAGTTCCCCCTTCTGGAGACTGTGAGGGTGATGCAAATGATGATGAACATTTTTATGATGCCCCTGACATGAATTTGGAGGGTCTTGAACCAGTTGTGTCCCCTAACCCTCCTTTTGGAGCTTCCTCTGCTGACCAGGAGGATCCCTCCTTTATGCCTACATTTATACAAAATGTGCTAGACACCCTGGACCTCCCTACCCAGGAGTCCAACCAGGATGAGGAAGAGGATAAAGATTATAGGGAGATGAAATGTCCTCCACTTCCTAAGAGATTAGTTGTGTCTATCTATAATGCTTTCAGAAAAAACTACCATGAAATTGCTTCAAACCCCACTTCTATGACAGGGTTTGACAAGCAGGCTGAGAAAAAAACACCAGTTGTCTAAAAATGATACAGCGTTCCTGCCTGCACAGCCTGGCCATGAGAGTATAGTACAGCAGGCAGCTTGTGAGAAAGCTGGGGTTTCCTTGTCCCCCTTACCCTTGGACAAGGACTCCAGAAAAATAGATTTCATAATAAAGAAAATGTATGCCACAGCTTCTCTGCTGGTCAGTCTTCATACATGGCTTTCACTGTCAGGTATCAGAAAGCACTATGGAATTCTGTCCTGGCCATTACCCGCAGTGGGTCAGATACAGTGGTACAGGAGCTGGTGGATACAGCAAAAACTGCCCTGGAAGCTACCAAATACCAATTCCACATGGCGTATGACAACAGTGATGCCGCCTCTGGGGCCATGGCCTACGCCATCTCTCTGAGGCGCTTTGCCTGGCTTAGAACTACCAGTCCGACTCCAGGCACCCATTCTAAGACCATGGACTTCCCCATGATCAGAACATGTTGTCTGATTCCAGAACAACTGACTACATGGAAAAGGTCGACAAGTACAAGGCCTTTTGGCAGAGTCACTCCTTTAAACCTAAGCCTCCTGCCCCGCAGAAATCCCACCCAAGGGACAGTAGGGGCAGAGGTTATTTTCCCAGGCCTTATGTTCCCCATCCCCAGTCTGATTTCTCTTGGTACAGGGGTGCTTTCAGAGAGAGGGGCAGAAATGGCCAAAGAAGGGCCTCCTCTACCCAACCAGCAGCCTTGTAGTCTAAGCCCTGATGTGAGTGCCCAGGTCCCCTCCGCTCTGCCAGTAGGAGGCAGACTCTCCCACTATCTTCAGAACTGGTTCCTCATTACCTCTGACAAGTGGGTTCTGGAGATAGTGGAAAAGGGTCTGCCGCTACAGTTCAAGCAGATGCCAGACCTGAAGTGTACCCAGGTGTCAAAACCTCTAACCCCGACACAGCTGCTACTGTTGGAATTGGAGGTAAAAAAAAACAAACCTTCTAGCTCTGCGAGCAGTGGAGAGTGTTCCAGCATGTGAAAAGAGCAAGGGTCTCTACTCCTAATACTCTTTTTTTTTTTTTTTTAACTTTCCTTTTATGTCCCCCCCCCACCGGTGTGCAGCACTCCACTCTTTGGGAGTCACCATGCCTTGTATGTACCCGCTCTCCTGCCTTACCTTCCAAGTGTTCCATCCCTCAGCCTTGGATCTTCCCCCAGGCGAGGTTGAGGTGGGGCCTATGGGGTGTCGGGATGCCAGTTCAGAGGCAGGCACAAGGCATTGGGAATCAGAGCGGGCACTCAGTCTACCGGAGGTGCCGCTGGCTATTTCGCACTTTGCCTGTGGTGTGCACCCTGACGTCAAGGCGCAAAGCACCGATGTCCATCACATGGCCCCCTTTACTATTGGCTGGGCTTGCCGTACCTCGGGTCTCCACCTGGGGGCAGCCAGGCACCAAGCCTCATTCCCCACTCCCTCCCGGAGAAGGCGAGCAGTTCCCCAGGATGCTCAAGCCTTCTCCCCCTGGCCAGCCCTGCAGCTTTCCAGGTTCATTCCCGAACCCAGGTCATTGGCATCACGAGCGGTAGCGCTACCGGTGGGCTGGCACTACTCCAGGTACTTTCTGACACAATAGAAAACCGCGGAATGGTGCCATATCTTGGATCTCGGATATTTAAACATCTGTTAAAACCCAAATTCAAGATAGTCACTCTGTCACTAGTCATACAGTCCTTACAGCACGGAGACTGGCTAGCCTCCATGGACCTAATGGACGCTTTACTTCCATATACACATAAGGCGGTCTCACGGGAAGTTTCTCAGGTCCTAACTCCCTTCAGGCTACTATTAGTTAGCTGCTGCAATGCCCTTCGGCCTGTCCTTGACCCAGGAGTCTTTACCAAGTTCTTAGCAGTGGTAGCAACACACCTCAGGAAGCTGGGCATCGCTATCTACCCCTATTTAGACGATTGGCTCATTGTGGAAAAGTCTGCTTGTCAAGTCAAGGAGTCTCTTTCCCTTACAGAGCACAGTTTGGAGTCTCAGCGATTCCTGGTAAATCTAAAGGAGTCTCACCTGGAACCCACCTAGCTACTCGCCTTCATAGGAGCTCAGCTGAACACCCAGAAAGGATATGCCTTCCTTCCACAGGAGAGAATTCAGAGTTTCCTTTCAGTGGCAGATTCTTTCATCCAGGGACAGCCATATCCAGCCAGACATTTCCTCAGGCTCTTGGGACACATGGCTTCAATGACTGCAGTGGTCCCAGGAGTCAGGTACAGGATGCGACACCTGCAGGCTTATCTCGGAGCACGATGGTCTCAAAGAAGCAACAATTTTTCAAAGTTGATACTTGTGGCAGAGCAGTTCCTTCAGGCTCTGCTTTGGTAGAAGAACCCTGCAAATCTGTCAGTAGGGATACCCTTCCAAGCTCTGCTTCCCACAGAGGTGATCACCACAGACGTCTCCCTCCCGGGGTTGGGGGCTCATCTGGACAGTGCCTCAGTAAGTGGCACGTGGACTCTCCAAGAGTCACAGGTGCACATAAACCTTCTGGAACTCGGAGCAATTTTTCTAGCTCTGAAAGCATTTGCTCCTGTCATAAAAGGAAAGACTATACAGATCTGAACAGAGAACACCACTGCAATGTTTTACATAAACAAGCAGGGTGGTACCAGATCAGGAATACTCTGTTTGGAGTCTCTGAAAATCTGGTTTCTCACCTTCTCCCTGGGAGCCAGCTTTTCGGATATTCACCTCCCAGGCAAGCACAGTACCCTGGCAGATGCTCTAAGTTGCATCAGTCAGGGTCAGAGTGAATGGACTCTGAACAAGCAATACTAGCCACAGTGTTCAGGTGGTGGGGAACACCAGAAGTGGATCTGTTTGCCTCTCCCCTCAACTTCCTTAGTACTGTTGCAGGCCTCCAGTTCCGGGAATGCTTCCCCTGGATGCCTTGATCCTGGACTAGTCAGGGAGGTTCCTATATGCTTTCCCTCCCTTTCCCCTGATAGTCAGGGTGTTGCTGAAACTCAGACAACAGCGTACATTAATGATTCTGGTGGCCCCGGCAAGCCTGGTGCCTTCTCCTTCTCTCTCTATCCTGCAGCAGGCCCATTCGCCTTCCACCAACTCACACTCTACTGACCCTTTCCCAAACAGAAGTGCATTATCCAGACATACACTCTCTTCACCTGAAGACCTGGTTCTTGAGGAATTAGTTTCCATCTTCTCGGTACTCTGAGCAGGTCCTTAAGATCCTGAGAATGGCTAAAAAACCTAACACAAAAAGGGCTTATGCAGCCAAATGGAAACTGTTCTTCCTCTTGTGCAAGAGCAAAAAGGCCAGTCCTCTTACAGCTTCAGACCCTCAGTTGCTGGATTACCTGGTACATCTGCAGGTGTCAGGCTTGAAGCCCTCTTCCCTCAAGCTATACCTGACTGCAATTTTCGGCCTGTCTTTTGGTGGGAAAGAAAGTCATTTTTCCCACACCGTATTCAATCAGTTTTTCAGAGGCCTCTTGCACCTCCAGCCTCCAGTCAGGGAGCAGGTTCCTCCATGGAACCTGAATCTCTACATAGCCAGGCTCATGCAGCCACCCCTTGAGCTTATAGTCACTGCACATATCAAGTTTGTTACCTGGAAATCTGTCTTCCTGGTGGCCATTACCTCTGCCAGGAGGATTTCAGAGTTATAGGCCCTGTGCACTGAGCCTAATTACATCATTCCTCACAAAGATAAAATTGAGCGGAGGACAAATGGGAAGTTTCTGCCTAAGGTGGTTTCAGTTTTTCACCTTAACCAGTCTATTACTGTCTTTACTGAGAAATTCACTCCTGGTGAGCAAATGCCCCACAGTTTGGATGTCAAAAGAGCCATCTTCTACTACCTAGAGCATACTAGGCAGTCCAGAGGCTCTTCCACCCAGTTGTTTCTCACCTACGGGGATGTAGGCAGAGGAAGACCAGCTACCAAGTGAACTATTTCCCGCTGGTTGGTCTCTTGTATTAGATTCTGCTATGAAAAAGCTGGTCATCAACCTCCTATAGGGTCAGGGCCCACTCCACCAGGGGCACTGCAGCCTCTGTGGCAGCACAAGGAACATATCCCTTCTGGATGTCTGCAAAGCAGCTTTCTGGAAATCTGTGCACACTTTCATTAAGCACTACAGTTTAGATGTGCAGTCCAGATCTGATGCCAAATTTGGCAGTGCGGTTCTGCAGAGCCTCTTCCCTAAGTAGGTTCTCTGCCCACCTCCCAATTGGTACTGCTCAGTAGTCTGCTGCAGTTACTGATGCTAAAGGACTCCTGGGGTAGGAAGAAAAAATTACTCATCGTACTAATCTTCTTCCTTCCAAGGGGTCCTTTAGCATCAGTAAACTCATAGAAACATAGAATCTGATGGCAGATAAGGACTGCATGGACAACCTAGTCTGCCCATTTCCCTACCTAATGCATGGGCTGCAGACCCTAGTTAACCAACATTCTATTTCCTCCTACCCCCTCCACTAGAATTGCCTTATGTCTGTCCCATGCATTCTTGAATTCCCCCAGTTTGTGACTCCACTACCTCCTCAGGAAGGCTGTTTCATGCATCCACAACCCTCTCCGTGAAAAAATACTTCCTGACATTACCTCTGAGCCGTCCCCCCTTCTATCTTCAAATTGTTCCCCCTTGTTCAAACAACATGAAGTCTTGCTGTATTCTGACTATTGCAGTGAGGTCCTGCCTTTCAACTGCCCCGGAGAACAAAGAGTTAACTTTCCATGGCCAGCATAGAACATTCAGTGCGAGCTCTGTTGAAGCCCCAGTCTGCTGCTGTTTAAACTCCAACTGTCAGATTTTTTACTCCACCTCACTGAACAGTTGCTCCAGAGATTTCTCCTTTGCTCGGTTCAAAAAAGTCGGTTAGTGTTGTTTTTCGCTCGTTTTCTACCGAATTTCTGCTACCGAATCTGTTGGTTTAAGTCTCTGTCTGTGGTACCGTGAGTACTAGATAGGTTTTATATTTAGTTTCTGTGTGGAACTTGTAAATTTCGGATCGATTCGGCTGAACTGATCAGTTTAGTTTAAAAAAGTTTGTGAAGTTACTTAGGGTGTGGTAACTGGTCCGTATCAGTTCTAAAAAAAAACAAAAAAAAAAAACGGACTTTATTACGTTTTTTCAAGACCCGTAACAGGTCAGAAATCAATAGGGAGTCTTGCTCATGGATTGTCAAAAAGGGTAAGTTTGGATAGATTGGCAATATGTCTGAGAAACCCAAGAAAAAACGGGCCCACTGGTTTCGGTACTGCAGTGTGTGTGGGGAAGCCTTTGCTAAGACTGATCCCCACACCACCTGTGTTTATTGTCTGGGGTTTGATCACCTTGATTCAGACTGCCAAATTTGTAAAAGTTTTCCCAAAGCTACCCTGAATAAGAGAGTAGGTAGACTGAGGGAAAGGGAGGCCAAGAAGTCTGCTGACCTGGATGGCCAGCCCAGCCCAGTTCGGTTCCGAACGAACCAGAAGAAGTGCCCTCTGGCCTGGGCGAAAATTCTTCGGGCAAAAGAAGAGCCGATTCTGAGGAGTCGGTTCCGGATAAAAGGAAGGGAAGAGAAGAGATAAATCATCTGGTTCGGATCCAGAAATTCATACTCTGACCGCTGATGAGATAGCCAAGGCAATAAGAGTAGTGCAATCGCTTACTTCAGTTCCGGCCGAACTGGCACCATCTGGCAGGGGCTCGGTTTGGTTGGTTCCCCCGGTTCCGGATTACACTTCAGAAGAATTTTATGAGCTGGAGGAGGAGGAGGGAGAGTATGTGGATGATGATGGTGATTATGAAAGTCTGGATGTGCCTATTGACCTGGACATCTCCCCAGACAGACCTTCAGGTGTTTCTCCTCCTAGGCTTTCTGAGTCCCCTTCCCACTTTGTTTTACAAAAAAGTGGCTGAAACCCTCCAGCTTCCAATGGAAGAAGCAGTACAGGATCAGGAGGAGCCTGATTTTGTTGAAATGATGAACATCCCAGAGTCCAGGAGACTGTCTGTTCCCCTCCATAAATCTTTTGGGAAACAGACAATTAAAATTCTAAAGACTCCTAACTCCGTACCTCCTGTGGACAGACGAATGGACAAGAGGTACATCCCTTCAGGCTCGGACACGGAGTTCTTTTCTCAGCAATGCAGCCATGTTGGGGTAGTGCAGGCTGCTGCCTGTGATAAGGCAAATATTCTCTTGGCATCACACCCTCCAGATAAGGACTCCAGGAGGATTGATGCCATGGCAAAGAAGCAGTACATGGCAGCATCTTTATGACTCAGGCAGGCTAACTATATGGCCTACACAGCTAGATACCAGAAGTCTAGATAGGACACTGTGCTGGCTCTGGCTAAACATTCCCCTGACCAGCTTGCCAAGGAGCTGGAGCAGGTGGCTGCAGATGGGATTGAGGCATCCAAGGTGCAATTTCGTACTGCTGTGGACTCCAGTGATGTTTCTTCTAGAGTCATGGTTACATCTGTGGCTCTTCGGAGAATGGCTTGGCTCAGATGTACTAGCCTATCACCGGATACCCAGGTTAAGGCCATGGATTTCCCTGTCATTGGTAATTCTCTGTTTGGGGAGCAGACAGAGAACTACATGAAAAAGATGGACGAGTACAGGACCACCTACAGGAGTGCTCAGGACAAAGAAAGGCAAGCCACTCCTCAAAGGCAGCAGTCCTGGGGCAGGGGCAGGCCTTTTCAAATGCCTTTTTACCAAGCCCAGGCCTCCTTCTCTTCCTATGCTCAGAGGGGGTTCTTCAGAGGGAGAGGCAGATGGGGAATGAGCAGGCCTGCGTCCACCCTTCAGCCTAAAGCCCCTGCCTAGCAGACACCCTGATGGGTCTGCCCGGGCCGATTATTCAATACTTGTAGGGGGCAGACTGGCTTACTTTGTCCAGGACTGGAAGTCTCTGACGTCAGACAAGTGGCTCCTGGAAATAGTAAGCCAGGGACTGGTTCTCAGCTTCAAAACATTTCCCAAGATGAGAACCAGAGCCTTTCCACCTGCAAATCTATCAGGGACCCTTGCCCTAGAGGCACTGGTTTCTTCCCTCCTGGCTCTCAGAGCCATAGAGAGGGTTCCTACCCTACACAAGTGCAAATTATTGTACTCCAGGTACTTCCTAACTCCCCAAAAAACAGGAGAATGGCAGCCCATCCTGGATCTAAGATATCTGAACAAGCACCTTTTAAAACCAGAGTTCAAAATGGTGACTCTGGGAATAATTCTGCCCTCTCTAATGCCAGGAGACTGACTAGCCTCCCTGGACCTCAAAGATGCCTATTTTCACATTCCCATCAGGTGCTCCCACAGAAAGTACCTCAGGTTCGAGTTGCCTTCAGGCCACTATCAGTTCAGAGCAGTGCCCCTTGGCCTAACATCAGCCCCAAGGGTGTTCACAAAGTGCCTGGCAGTAGTGGTTGCTTTTCTAAGGAGAAAAAAGATCTCCATCTTTCCATACTTGGATGACTGGCTCATAGTGGGTTAGTTTCTGGACCGAGTCACATTTGCAAATAACTCAGCAAGTGCTCACTTCCTTAGGATTCCTCCTCAATCTTCCAGAGTCAGTTCTCGAGCCAGTACAGCTCCTCACCTTCATTGGGGCAGAGCTGGATACAATAAGGGCAAGAGCCCTCCTTCCCCTAGTCAGAGTAAGGACCCTTATGAAACTGGCCTCTTGATTCACCCTTCAGGTGTCTCGACCAGCAAGGCATTTCCTGCAGCTTCTGGGCCACATGGCAGCCTCTATAGCAGTGGTCCAGGGAGCAAGATTTCAGAGGAGGGACATTCACTTCCACTTCAGAGCCTTCTGGTCCCAAAGAAAGGATTCCCTTACCAAACTAGTCCCAGTGACTCGAACCCTGATCCAAGCTTTGCAATGGTGGCAGGATCAGGACAATTTGAGACAAAGAGTTCCTTTTGTCACTCAGTCTCATTCAGTGATGCTCACCACAGATGCCTCCCTGCTGGGCTGGGGAGCCCACCTAGGGGGATCTTACCACCCAAGGGCTGTGGACACCTCAAGAATCTCTGCTTCACATCAATCTCTTGAAGCTCAGAGCAGTGTTTCTGGCACTGAAAGCCTTTTTTAAATCTGTACAGAACAAAGTGGTCCAGATCAGAACAGGCAAAACCACCACACTGTGGTACATCAACAAGCAAGGAGGCACTCAGTCTACGGCCTTGTGCACAGAAGCAATGAAGTTCTGGTCCCTGGCCTATTCCCTGCAAACCTCTCTGATAGCAGTTAACCTCCCAGGGAAGGACAATGTCCTAGCAGATGCTCTCAGCAGGATGTCCCAGGGCCATCACGAATGGACCCTAGATCCCCTAGTTTTGAAAGTGATTTTCTCGCGATGGGGCACTCCACAGATGGATCTTTTTGCAGCCCCAGGCAATCACCAGCTTCCTCTCTTTTGTTGTAGACCCCCAGTATTGGGCTCAGTCCCCTTGGATGCTCTGATTCTGAATTGGGAAGGGAAATTTCTGTATGCTTCCCCCCCCCTTCCCTCTCCTGTTCAAAGTACATAGATACATACATAGATACATAGACAGTGTCGGCAGATAAGGGCCTATGGCCCACCCAGTCTGCCCATTTGAGCTTGTAAGTTCAGTTTGTTTTCCTAGAAGTCTGTTGTACCTTACCCCTGACCTCCAGAATTCCTTTATGTCTATCCCATGCATTCTTAAATCCCGTGATTGTTTCAGCCCCCACCACTTCCTCTGGCAGGGTGTTCCACTTGTCCACCACCCGTTCTGTGAAGAAATTCTTTCTCATGTTTCCTCTGAATCGTCCTCCCTCCAATTTCATCCCATGCCCTCTAGTCCTGGAACATCTTTTTCGCTTAAAAATAGTGTTTTCCTGCACCCTGTTCCTCCCTGTAAGATACTTGTATGTCTCTATCATATCCCCTCTCTCCCTCCTCTCCTCCAGGGAGTACATGTTCAGTTCCTTCAACCTGTCTTCATAGGACTTGTGATGCAATCCATGCACCATCTTTGTTGTTGAATAAAGTGTTAGTCAAGATCAGGTCACAGCCATACAAAGTGATTCTGATTGCTCCAGACTGGGCCAGACAGCCCTGGTACCCCCTGTTGCTGTCCTTAGCAGTCCGCCTTCGCCTGTCTCTTCCCAGGAATTACAACCTGTTGACATCCTCTCAGGGGAGGATTTGGTATCCGAACCTCAATTCTCTCAATCTCAAGGCATGGCTCTTGAAGAGTTAGAGTTTGCTGATCTGCACCTTTTTCAAGGGGTTCTGGATATCCTTAAGGCTTCTCGAAAGCCTTCCACAAGAAAGACTAAGAACTCCAAATGGAAAAGGTTCACTATTTGGTGCTCTAATAAGCATATTTCTTCGGAATCTGCTGGGTTGCCTACAGTTCTGGACTGTATGATCCATCTTAATGGCTTAGGACTTAGGCCAGCTACGCTTAAAGTGCATTTGGCAGCTGTTTCTGCCTCCTTGTCCATAGGCAAGCCCTCTCCTCTGTCAGCCTATCCTGTGTTTTGTAAGTTCTTCAAGGGATTGCTACACACCAATCTCCCCTTTAGGGACTCTGCTCCTGCTTGGGACCTTAATGTTTGCATTGCTCAGCTTATGCAACCACCCTTTGAGCCTTTGTCCTCTGCAGAGCTTAAGTACTTGACTTGGAAAACTGTGTTTTTTGGTAGCCATTACCTCTGCCAGGCGTATCAGTGAATTTCAAGCCCTGTCAGTGGAGCCTGATTTCATCTCTTTCCATAGAGATAAAGTGGTCCTAAGAACTAACAGGAAGATCTTCCTGGACATAAGTCTCCACCACTCATTCACACTAGTGGGATTGGCGCCGGAGGCACTAAGACCCATCGAACAAACTTTTGCTGGAGGTCGGTAGCGAGCGGCGCCCTTGGCTCTGGCGCTCTGGCAGCGGCTTCGGCGTAATGACCATCTCGCGATTGACCCTCCAACCGGCTTGTCTTTTTCATTGCCGAAAAGGGCTTCAGTGACGACGTCATCTTGTTGGGAGTCAAACTCTTCAAACTAGCGAGGTTTTCAGTTTGTTTTTTTGTAAAATTATCACGATAGTAGTATCGCTTAGTTTTATTCTATTTTTCGTAAAAATTTTTCTAATATTTAAATTTAACTTACTTGAAGAAGGTCTCAGCCTTACCGGACTGAGCGCCCACCATGAGCAGGTCAGGTGATCGTAGGAGACTTGTATGAAAGCTGTTCAGTCAGCCGGGCTGGGTCCGTCAGCCTCCTTCTCCTCAGCGGGGTTCCGACTACGGTCAGTCCGATGCCGGGGATAGGCGGTCCCCGTCGCATAAAAATAAGCGGTCGCATTCTTGGCACGTTCGCCTCGAAAGCTCTTCTTGGCCCACGGGTCAAAAAGAAGGCATCACTGGGGTACGCCTTCTGTATGTCTCTTGGCGTCGGACGGTGGGTTATCGTTGCTAGTTGCCGGTCTCCTTCTTCGGAGTCGCCAACTTCGATGATCGTCGCTCATTTGACATCGCAGCCCTCCCGCCTATAGGTAGGGCTCCAGATGAGCAGTTTCATCAGTGGGGCGCTCTTATGGAGCGCCGGCGGGCCTGGAGGTTGGTTCTTCCGCCTGGCTTGTTACCTCGGAGCCCTCGGGCTCCTCCGGCGATCAGGTAGGGCGGTTGGACCTTCCAGTCGCGCGCCTTCGGTGCTAGCGACTGCATGCTTAGGTGTTTCCTCACATGGTTGCGCGCAGGGGGCCTCACTGATGCCCTTATCTCCTGGTTTTTTTCCTTCTTGCTTTCCAGGTCTTCGGGCTTTTCCGGGCGCCTTCTGCAGGGTCTGTGGCCGTGTCGGCGCTGCTTTCGGGGCCGCTGAGCTTGCGGGGCGCCTGCTGGCTGTGCCGCGGCAGGTCTCGGCGCCGCTGGCGGCGACGCTGCGGGTCTCGCGGGTACCGTGGTGTTGGCTGATCTGGCGGCGCCCGTCACGCCGCTTCGCCTGCGCTCGCTTGCGCGCCGCTGGCGGCGCCGCCGCGCGCCGCCGCCGCTTCATGTGCGCGTCAGTTCACGGGCCGGCTGGGGCGCGGCGGGGTTGGCAGGTTTCTTCGGCGCTGTGCGCCTCGGTGCCGCCTCAGTCTGCTGGCCGCCCTCGCCCTGCAGCCCTTTGGGGACTCCTTGTTTTTCGCCATTTCTCCTCCTAATTCCTTTCTCCTTTCCTGTCCAAACAGTCCTTTCTGGACCATCAGGAGATGATGTTGAGCCTGACCCAGACCTTGGTTGGGTGATGAAGTGGAGGAAACAGGATCTTTCTTTGCTACAGAGCCTGTGGTGGGGACCTGTACTTTAAGTCTCTGTTGAAGAACCTGGGATCCACTTTCTCTCCAGACTACAGACATCGATCCTGGGAAGATATTAAGACTCAGTATCTTCATGCTTCGGAGATCCCTACGGATTTGACTCCTCCGATTCAGCCTTTCCTTCGAGACGCTGTCTCAAATGGTATGGAATAACCCTGCTCTTATTCCTCAGTGGCTAAATCCATTGATAAGAAGTATTCAGCCCCAAGGATCGTCCCATTTTGGCATCCCAAGCCTTTGCGGATCCTATTGTAGTCCTGGCAGAGAATGACAAGGTCGTTCTTCCTCAAACTACTACAGCTCGACCTATTAACAAAGAGTCTCGTAAGATTGATACATTAGGTAAGAGAGTCTTTGCTGCCTCCACTCTAAGTATGCTGATTGCCAGTTATCAAGGCTATTTTTTCAAGTATGAGTATAT
Organism: Neoceratodus forsteri; assembly: GCA_016271365.2. Lineage (NCBI taxonomy): Eukaryota > Metazoa > Chordata > Ceratodontiformes > Ceratodontidae > Neoceratodus > Neoceratodus forsteri. The sequence continues at coordinate 50,475,600 of CM028136.1, read as the reverse complement.
CCTGTGGCACTCTATGAAAGAATGGTTGAAGCTCTTCCAGATTCGGATTCCAAGTCAGAGCTTCTTCTGACCGTTATTAGAGGTATTGAGTCCAATAACCAACAGGTCAAAGCCGCCATGGACGCTTCGACACTGCTTTCTCGCTCAGCAGCTGCAGGATTTGTACTCGGCGCCATTCCTGGCCGCGTACTTCTGGCTTCACGAATGATGCTCAGCAGCAGGTGATGGCGCTGCCTTTTGATGGCTCCTTTCTTTTTGGCCCTCAGGTGGAGCAAGCCTTAGAGGCCACTCAGAAGACTAGATCGGCCATTAAGTTGGCCAGACCTCCGCCTGCCCCCTCTCGGGGGCATGTGAACAGACGTCAGTTTCATAGTCGTCAGTCCTTTCGAGGCAGAGGCAGGGGAAGCTTCCATAAAAGCCAACCTGCCCAACCTCAAAAGAAGACGCAGCAGAAAGCGCAGGGACCTAAAGCTCCCAGCGCTACCTTATGAGTCGTTGGCCCAAGTTCCATCCACTCTGCCCGAGGTGGAACTTTCTCCTCCGTTGGGAGGTCGTCTGATGTACTTCTACAACCAGTGAAGTCCATAACCTCAGACAAATGGTCCTTCGGATAATTCGCGAGGTTATTCTCTCAATTTCTTGGAAACCCCACTGACTTGTCCTCCCACTCGACAACCCAGGTTGTCGGCCTCTCAGTCAGACCTCTCACCCTGAGATCCAGGGCCTTCTGAACAACAGGGCAATAGAACTGGTGCCCCGCATCATGAAACACAGGTTCTACCTCCCATTACTTTCTGGTTCCAAAGAAATCTGGGGATGCGCCCATTCTAGACCTCAGAAAGTTAAACAAATTCCTCCCCAGGGAGAAATTCAAGATGATTTCCCTAGGTACCCTGTTACCCTTGCTGCATCAGCACGACTGGCTGGCTCTCTGGATATGCAGGATGCTTACCAGCATATCCCGTCCACCCGACCCACCGCAAATTCCTCAGGTTTGTAGCTTTGGGTCAGCATTATCAGTTCAGAGTCCTGCCCTTTGGGCTATCCTCGGCGCGAGTTTTACAAAGTGTTGTGCAGTTCTCGCGCGCATCTCAGGGAAAGTCGGACTCGAGTGTTTCCCTACCTGGACGATTGGCTTCTAGCAAGCCCTTCCGGCCAGGGACTTTGGAAGCCGTGCAAGCGACTTCGTCTTCTCACGTCCATGGGAGTTCTGCTGAATTTGAAAAATCTCAACTGCAACCCTCCCAGAGGCTCCTTTTCATAGGGACTTCTCCAGACACCTCTTCAGCGAAGGCTTTCCTTCCAGAGGACAGAAGACTCGACATCCTTCTGATGGCCCGTTACATCAGGGAGAACCAATTGGTTACAGCTCTCTCGATGCAACGCATGTTGGGTCTCATGGCGTCCTCGGTCTTCACTGTCCCTCTGGCCCGACTGCACATGAGAGCCACCCAGTGGATGCTCTCCACTCAGTGGTCCCCGGCCTCTCACCCCAGTCTTATCCCATCAAGGTGGACGGAGCCCCTTCGAAGGTCTCTCACCTGGTGGTCTCAAGAGAACAATCCCTGGAAGGATTCCCCTTTGCTCCCCGGATCATCAGATCTCCATCACCACAGATGCATCGCTAATGGGATGGGGGCTCACTGTCTCTCCTCCACCTCAAGGTGTATGGACTCAGTTCAAACTCATCTCCACATAAATGTCCTGGAGATGAGAGCGGTCCTCTATGCAATCCGAGCTCTGAAGGATGTCCTTTGTCACAAGAACATTCTCCTTCAAGCGGACAACAAAGCAGTGATGTATTACATCAACAAGCAAGGCGGTGCTCATTCTTATCCCTTTGCAGGGAAGCAATGAGAGGTGTGGGAGTGGTGCTTGGAGCACAAGTCTCTGATTCAAGCGGTTTATCTGCAGGTATACAAAGCGACCTAGCAGATCACCTCAGCAGAACGGAGGCAGACCCTCACGAGTGGTCTCGATACAGCCGTAGCTCGGGTCCCTGTTCAAAGAGTGGGGACTCCAGACCTGGACCTTTTGCATCCCCCACTCACGCAAAACTGCCTCTCTTCTGCTCCAGAAATCCAGGGCCTGGCATTTTCTGTCAGGATGCGTTCAGGCTGCGGTGGACAAACGCTTTCTTTCGCCTTTCCACCACTTCCTCTAATCCAGAGAGTACTCCTCAAGTTCGAGTCTCAGGGGACCAAGATGATTCTCATTGCTCCTTCCTGGCCGGCAACTATGGTTTCTACTCAACAGTATGTTGCAGCCTCTCGAGACCACTTCCTTTGCAAATCAGTCTTTTGACTCAGGGTTCGTTGGTCCATCCAACCCAAAATCACTTCACCTTCATGCTTGGCTCCTGAAGAGATAGAAGGAATCGGTTCAACGTCTCTCGTAGAGTCTCAGACATCCTTCTGGCTGCTCGAAGCCAGCCACCCGAAAAACGTACGCTTCCAAATGGAAACGTTTTTCTCTCTGGTGTGCAAAATCCTCTTGGAATCCCTTTTCCTGTCCTCCTGGCAAGGTTCTGGAGCATCTTTTGGACCTATCAAACTTAGGTCTTCAGTATTCCACAGTTAAAGTTCACCTTAGTGCCATCTCAGCGTTCCATGAGCCGGTTTCTTCCTTAACTCTGGCTCAATTACCTATGGTGAAGAGATTTCTTAGGGGGATTCTCCATACCAGACCCCCTGTTAAGCGTCCAGTTGCAGCCTGGGACATTAACCTGGTGCTGGACATGCTCACTCGGAAGCCTTTCGAACCCTTAGCTACCTGTGAGCTAAAATTTCTTACCTGGAAGACTGCCTTCCTGGTGGCCATTACCTCAGCCCGCAGGGTCTCTGAGATACATGCCCTGGTTACGGACCCTCCGTATACTGTATTCCATAAGGACAAGGTAGTTCTCCGTACTCATCCTAAATTTCTTCCCAAGGTTGTGTCAGAATTCCATCTGAATCAACCTCTGGTATCCGCTTACTTAGCTAATTTCCAAAATGAAGGGAGCAGGCTCTTCATTCCTTGGATGTTAAGAGAGCCTTCCGGTTCTATTTAGATAGAACCAAGGATGTTCATAGACTCAGCAACTGTTCGTTTCTTTCAGCGACACCGGCTGGGTCAACCTGTCAGCTATTAGATGTATCTCTTCATGGTTAGTGGCATGCCTTAGGTCATTGCTATTCCATGGCTCAAGTTAAATTAGAAGGTAGAGTGTCGCTCACTCTACTAGAGCGGTCATGGCAGCATCCCTAAGCGGAATGTCGCAATGTTCCCATTGCAGATATATCTGCTTGCCGCTACCTGGAGCTCAGTGCATACTTCGTTAAGCACTATGCACTGGATGTTCATGCCAGGCGACATTCCGCATTGGCAGAACTATCCTTAATGGCTTCTATCTTGACGCGTGAGCTCTGGCTCTCCTGCCGCCCTTTTGGGGATTATCAGCTTGGTACTCTCCACTAGTGTGAATGAGTGGTGAGACTTATGTCCAGGAAGATGAGAAAATTAGGTCACCTCACTGGGTAATTCTTGATCTTCTTGGACGAGTCTCCACCACTCATTCTACACGCCCACCCTCCATCCCCGAGCTCACCGCTGTATTGGTCTTCACTCCCTCAAATCTTTAGGCGTGAGGACTTCTTTGCTGACCCTTCTTACACGGTCATACGGACTATCTTATGTCCGTTTTTTTAATATTGAGGTTACCCTTCACGTTAGTTTCGCTGCACCTCCTTGGTAAAAAATTTGAGGCGGTTGGAGGGTACGTCGCCGAGATGGTCATTACCGCCGAGCCGCTGCTCCAGGCGCCGTGTCTCAGGGCGCTCTCGCCACCGACCCTCCAGCAAAAAGTTTGCTCCGATGGTCTTAGTAGCCTCCGCGCCAATCCCACTAGTGTGAATGAGTGGTGGAGACTCGTCCAAGAAGATCAAGAATTACGGTAGGTACGTAATTTTCCTTTTTTGCCTAAGGTGGTTTCAGATTTCCACGTTAATCAGTCTGTGTGTGTCTCCCTGTTTTCTTCACTGACCATTCTTCCTCTGGAGAGAGGAGGCTGCGTAGCTTGGATGTTAAAAGAGCCCTCAGCTACTACATAGAACGCACCAAGGGTCACAGGTTTGAGTCTCTTCAGTTGTTCCTCACATATGGAGAGGTTGGTAAGGGCAAACTCAAGCACTAAGAGATCTTTTTGCCAGGTGGATTGTCTCTTATACACCCCTGCTATGAAAAACTGGTAGAACCCCCACCTCAGGCCTGAGGGCTTACTCTACTAGGGGTACAGCTGCTTCCTTGGCTACTGCCAGGGATATTCCTATCTTAGAAATTTGTCAAGCAGCCACCTGGAAAACAGTCTGTACATTCACCAAGCATTACTCTCTGGATATCCAGGCTAGAGTGATGCTCGGTTTGTACATCAGTACTTCAGAGCCTATTCCCAAAGTAGGTTCTGTCCCTCCTCCATGGAGGTACTGCTTAGTAGTTGCATATGTCAGAATACAGGCTTTATGTTGTTTGAAGAAAAATTACTCACCTTAGTAATGTTGTTTCTTCTAATGGAGTCTTGCTGTATTCTGACCTCCCCCCACCGCCTCCCCTCTCAGAACCTGGTTTTTGGGATGTGGGTGGGCAGGAGCAGTGTTGGCACCCTAGGGGTGCCCCTTTTTCACCCTCCTTTACTTTGTGGGGGTGTTGTGTTTTGTTTTTTGGGTTTCGTGACTTGAGTTTTTGCTTTGAAACCAAAAAAAAACCCTTTTAATAAATGTAGTTGCCAGTTGGCTAGTGTGAGTTTTACAGTTTCCACACAGAACTTCTAGTGAGTATTGCTCGTAAAGATCTGACTGTTGGAGCTTAAACAGCAGACAGGGTTTAACCGAGCTCGCACTGAACGTTCCATGTTGGCCATGGAAAGTTAACTCTTGTTCTCCGGGGCAGTTGAAAGGCAGGACCTAACTGCAATAGTCAGAATACAGCAAGACTCCATTAGAAGAAACAACCTTACTAAGGTGAGTAATTTTTTTTCTTCTTGCACATCTCTTTCTGAAAGATGCTACCGTCTTGGACTCTTGATTCCCTTGATGTACTTGAAAGTTTCTATCATGTCCCCCCTCTCCGTCCTCCCCTCAAGTGTATACATGCTAAGCTTCTTTAATCTCTCTTCCTATGTCTTCCACCCTTCCTACCCAGTTCACCTTTTAGGAGAAGGGCTCTGTTCTGAGTTTTATTACCAAAATTTGGGTTTTTATTACAGTTTTCGTGCTCAGGTTATCATCTGTTTTTCAGGTTTTGGACATTTGCATGTTTTTTGAATCCTCTTGGTTCACTTTTCAGGGCATGTGCCCATTGGCTTTGAAAAAATTCTGAAGCCCTTCAGGCTGCTCCCTCTCAGCACACTCCCCTGCTTTTTTGATTGGTTGATGCCCAAGCTCATTATGCTAATTATCTTAAAGGCATACCTCCAGGGCAGTTGCACCTAGCCAGCTAACTGCTATGGTTACTGATGCTAAAGGACTCCTTGGAAAAAAGATTACTACGATGAGCAATTTTTTTCTTACAGGGGCTTGAGGGGGTACTGATGGTAGATTTCCCTGGGAAAGTCCTACCCACCTGCTTCCAACTGGATCGAGTTTGAGCCCACTGTTTTTTCACTCTGAGCCTAACCTGCAGGCCCTATGGCTGTACCTGGCGGGAGCACTGGTCCTCCCTGGATCATGCAGCTTTATCTGCGATTGGCAGAATTACAGCATCCGAAATTGCTCTGTTCTTGACTTCTTGAGCTCTGCTCACCAGATAAAGATTTTGGTCCAGCCACAGAATCACGCCCAATGCTACACAGCTGTTCTCTGCTTTATATGTTTGTTTCTTATTTTCACTTAAAGCGATTACATTGTATGCTTTCACAAAGCTGTAAGAAAACACATGAGATGAGCATTATTCTGAACTGTTGACATTCACATATACTCGCTCTGTAATCTTTTACGACAGGACATGGAGGGAAGAAAGATATTTTTTCAACATACATTTTAAAGGGTAAAAAGCCAGCCTCTTCAGCAGCTCTGTATTTAGGTAGAATATGTAGGTATTGAGACACAACCTGTGCCTGCTATTGAACTAGGGAGGCAGTATAGTGCAGTGGTTTAAGGCTCTGAGGTGGAAACCTGGAGACCTGGGTTTGAATCCCACAGCCCCCACTTGCATACTGTGTGACCCTGAGCAAGTCACTTAACTTCCTTGTGCTCTCAGGTTGCACCTGGAAACAAGCTTTGACTTGGTGTGCTTCTCCTGATTAAACAGTTTCCTCTTCCTTCCATTCCAGCTGTTGATTCCAGGTAGGTTTAAAGGTAGGTAAAGGTCCCCTAACAGGAGCCCCCTCCCGACCCTACAGACTGAAGTTTAAAAGTCAGTGATACTGTGGGTAAAAAATCTGCCCCCTTTTCCAAGTTGCTAGTGTTATAAGTCCCCAAAAAGACCTGCCAGTTTTTGTAGGAGGTCCTCCAGATTTGGGTCTCTAAAAAGGAAGAAAAGTGTTAAACTGCATAGTTCACAGGCCACGCAGTCTGCCCCACTAAGCCACTGTAGACATTCCTAACTTCAGTCCTGCACAACATACAGTTACAGGAATGTAGCTTCAGAATAAAATGGTCAAATGTATTTAGATGTTTAACTCCCTCATATGATCAACAAGAAAAAGTTCAGCCATAACGTAGTCTTTGGGGTCTTCAACTGTACTAATGACAAGTACTGTTCAGAAGTTTATTACTTTAACTTGTCTTCTGAGTCCTCCTCCTGTGGGGCTAGTTGTGGGTCTCTCCTCGCAGCAAACTCCTTCTGGAAACATTTGAACCACTGAGTCGCATCCTGGGGGCCAGTGCTCTGCCAGGATATGCCACCATAAAACAGTTCCCAGGTGGGCCGGTAGCAAGAATAAGTGCACCATCCCTAGGGCCCGAAGGCTCAGCCTGACTAGATGAAATTTCTTCCTTTGGGCTCTAGTTTGGAAGATGAGGTCAGGGTATACTTTAAGGTTTGCATCATAGACATCGATTGGGCAGATGGCGTGAGGTGCCGCCAGAAGAGCCTCATTGGTCTCTGCCCCAGCTGTTCTCAAGACCACAATCCTAGGCTGATCTGTGGTTTGTGCTGCCACCTGTGGGTTGATCCTGTATGCTCATCTCGGTGAGTGCCATTCAGAGTCATCCGGTAACTGGATCTTCTCTTTTTGCCAGTGTTGGAGGAAAGCCAGCAGGTTATGCCTCTCAACCCCTTATGGTATACCCACGAACTTCAGGGTGCTGTTCCTCACCTTGTTTTCCTGGGCCTCAATGTGGCTTAGGAGTTGAATATTTCCTTGAGTTGGTGACACAACCATTGATAAGGTGGCACAAGTCTGTGTCTGCTAATATACCCTCAAAATAGTGGTCGAAGAACAGAACAGTGAAATGCGCGCCGTGGAAACCATGTGGTAGAAAACAGTAAAATGGATATAACAGCGTGGGAATATTATAGCGTGCAAGTTGTTCGTCCCTTCCCCCCCGACTTTATCCTTCCTAGGGTTGGGAATCCTAAATGGTCCCCGAGTTGCAATACTAAATCTGTCCCCAAAGTTGTAGTACTAAATTAGGCCTTCGCCCCCAGAGTTGGTATACTTCTCACCATGCTGTCATCGCTGTCCGTGGTATTTGTGAAGTGCAGTTTTCTGTATCTGCATTTTTTCCTCATCATCGACCGCACAGCATTTGTTTTAGTGGTCTTTTGGTGGACCTGTGTCTGCTACTGTTGCAGAAAAATCTTTGATTTGGGTGTCTTGGGCTTACAGCTTGGTGACGGTCTTTTCCATTTTGGCATCCAGGGCTTTAACCGATGTTAACAGTGTGTGGCATGGAGGCTCCGTAGTGGAAGTCGGGTTGTTGGCAGCTGTAGAATCTGCCACTTCCATGGCCTTCCCTGGTTGTTGTATTTTTGGTTGGCATATCCTCAGATTTTGTATTTCTGTGTTCCTGGGCCTTTCACTAATGCAAATCTTTTTTTTTTTTTTTTTTTTTTGCCCCCTCTCTCTACCACTGTGGAACTTCCTCAGGGATCCCTAGGCTGTGGTCCCCTAGTCCCTCCCTGGGTAACTCCCATGATGACACTCGGACCTACTTGCATGCTGCCTCGGCCTACCTCCACCCCCCGGACGGGGAGGAGGGAACCCCTTTACCCCCTCCAGTCCATTAGTGTGTGTCAGGAGGTCCATCTGCGGCATCCATTGGCAGCCCGGTTATGGATTGTCTGGGACAGTCTGGTCCTGTCTCCATCCTCAGTGGCAGGTTCCTTTTTCCCTGGTTTTCTCGTCTCGTCCGGATGTCGGCACTCTAGGAGAGCCTGGGGCGGAGCACACAGTGGCATGCATATGCTCCGGCTGGCTTCCTCCCTCCCTTCTTCATGCTCGCCCGCTGCACCTCCACCTGTGGTCACCCAGGTGGCGATGGATGCCGGAGCGACGACTTAACCCCCTCCCCGGAGGAGAGGCAACCTCTGGGCGCTCAGTCCTCCTCCCTGTGGCCGACCCTCAACCACCGGTCCATTCCCAAACCTGGGTCGCTGGGCGCCATGGTGAGATCTACCAGTGAGACCGGCAGGAATGCAAATCTTTTGAAAAGAACTCGGTAGGTATAAAAGTTCTGTTGGCTTTTATTAAGTCATAGACGTGTAACGCATGCAGGAGACATCGTGCCAGGATGATGACTCTCTAACGCCCCTCAGTGTTCTCCTGCTGCAGTCTTAGGAAGTGTAATCAAGACGCAAGCTCTGCATGCTTACAGAGATATGGGTTCTTGTGATGAAATGCCAGTAGACACAAAGAACCAGCACTCCAGCAGCTTGTAGTGAAGTCATTCATTGCACTACATAATACAAAGCTCAAAACATGAGAATCAGACTGCCAAGACAACCCCCTGCTCTTCAGGTACAAAACTTTTCCTCAGAGAGCACCGGGGCTTGTCTCTACAGTCTGATTCACATGTATCGAGTTCTGAATTATGTAGTGCAATAAATAATTCTGCTACACGCTGCTGGAGTGCTGGTTCCTTTTGTTTGCTAGAAAGTGTAATTCCTTGGGGTCCATCTGGCCTGATGCAGGGCTGCTCTGTGCGAATCTGGGAGAAACACCTCATTTGCATAGATTTCAGCTGCAGATGGAAAATGGCCGCCAGGCTGGGTGGCTGTCTGGAGGAGCTCTGCTGGGACTTTATTTTTTTTGAAATTTTTGTTTATTGTTTTTAGCATGTACTAATACATACAGTACAACATCTGTAAGGCATCACATATTTATCACATTTTCCATATACATCCAATGTAAATGAAGGAAAAATCAGCTAATACAGCCCGGTATTAGGAATTTAGGGGAAATCCAAAATGTGAGTAAAGCCCCAAAAACGTATTTCAGTAAGCTACAGTCTACTGTGGCTTTTGGTAGTCAAATCCCAGAACAGTAGATTCTAAAAGTAATTAAATAATTTATCAGCCAGTGATGATATGACACCACAGTCCTGAAATGGTAATACTAAAATGGTAAGCACTCTAAAAACCAGCTCCCTTCCCCTCATTAAACACTGGGAAGGGAAACTGACCAGTTTTGGTAATATTTATGCCCCTTCTGTTTTGGAGCCATCCTTCTATCAAAAAATTGTAGACATTTTAGTAAGAGAGCAATTTCCCAACTTGGTTGGGGGGGGAGGACTTCAGTTGCATTGCGTGCTCTGAGTTGGACTACTCGGGGACCAGGCTTAGACTGGTCCCAGTGGTACAACAATGGCAAAGTAGTCTAACAGAGCTGGCACTAGTGGATGCTTGGAGAGCGACTAACCCAGGAACATGCGAATACACGTTTTATTCCCACCCACACGCTACCTGATCTAGACCAGATTATATACACGTACAGAGAGATGTATACCCTGAAGCCACTGGAGTGGAGCATTAGCCCTATCTACTTATCTGACCATGCTGTGGTCCAGTTCAAGCTGACTGTGGGAGTACAACAGGGGCAATGGAGAGGTTGGAAATTTCCAAATTACCCACTGTCATAGAAACACAGATTTTGACAGCAGATAAGGACCGCATGGCACACCCAGTCTGCCCATTTCCCTACCTAATGGATAAGCTGCAGATCCTAGTTAACCAGCAGCCTACTTCTTCCTTCCCCAACCCCCTAGAATGGCCTTATGACTGTCCCATGCATGCTTGAATTCCACCACTGTTTTTGACTCCACAACCTCCTCCGGAAGGCCGTTCCGTGCATCCACAACCCTCTCTGTGAAAAAATACTTCCTTAAATTACCTCTGAGCCGCCCCCCCTTCTGTCTTCAAATTGTGCCCCCTTGTTCTTGCACACCTCTTTTTTTTTAAAGATGCTACCCTCTTGGACTTTGTGATTCCCTTGAGGTACTTGAAAGTTTCTATCCTCTCCCCCCTCTCCCTATTTTCCTTGAGGCTATACATATTCAGCTCCTTAAGTCTCTCTTCATATGTCTTCTGGTGCAGACCCTGTACCATTTTAGTTGCCCTCCTCTGGACAGCCTCCATCCTGTCTGTCTTTGTGGAGATTGGGTCTCCAGAACTGCACGCTGTACTCCAGATGGGGTCTCACCAACTGTCTGTACAGGGGGATAATAACTTCCTGTTTTCTACTGGTGATGCCTCTCCTGTGCATCCCAGTATCCCCCCCAGCCCGCCTTGCTGCCCTCTCACATTGCTTGCCCACCTTTAGGTCATCTGATATGACTACCCCCAGGTCCCTTTCCATTTTTGTTGTTGCTAGTATCTCACCCCCCATTGTGTACTCTTCCCCTGGGTTTTTGTTTCCCAGGTGCATTACCTTGCACTTTTTAGCATTGAATCTAAGCTGCCATACGTTTGACTATTCCTCTAACCTTGCCAAGTCCCTTCTCATCCTTTCCACCCCACCTTGTGCATCAACTCTGTTGCAGATCTTAGTGTCATCTGCAAAGAGACATACTTTTCCTTCCAGTCCCTCTGCAATGTTGCTTATAATGACATTGAAGAGGACCGGTCTTAATAATGAACCCTGCAGTACCCCACTAGTAATCCCCCTTTCTTCAGAGTGGACTCCATTTACTATTACTCTGCATCCTATTCTCCAGCCAATTCTTTACCCAGGCTGTCATCTTGGGACCCACTCCCAGGCAGGCTAACTTGTATATTAATCTTTTGTGTGGGACTGTGTCAAATGCCTTGCTAAAGTCTAGGTAGGCCATGTCCACAGCCCCTCCCTGATCTACTACTTTGGTCACCCAATCAAAGAAATCTATCAGATTTGTCTGGCATGACCTTCCCACTGTGAATCCATGCTGCCTTGGGTCCTGAGCCCCTCTGGCCTCTAGATACTCAACAGTTCTTTCCTTTTAGAAGTGATTCCATCATTTTCCCTACCACTGAGGTTAAACTAACAGGTCTGTAGTTTCCTGCTTCTGCCTTGCTCCCACTTTTGTGAAGGGAATCACATCTGCCCTTCTCCAGTCCTTGAGTACCACCCCATCCTCCCATGATTTGTTAAAGAGGGTAGTCAGTGGTGTCACTAGTTCTACCCTTAGTTCTTTTAGAATTCTGGGATGAATCCCATCAGGCCCCATTGCTTTGTCCACCTTCAGTTTTATGAGTTCTTTCAGAACCCTTTCTTCTGTAAATGGGCTGGTATCAACTTCTGTATCCAGAGTGTTTCTACTGTTTGTTTTAGGTACCTCCCCCACTTCCTTTGTAAATACTGAGCAAAAATATTTCACAATATTTCGCCTTTTCACAGTCACCCTCTGCCCACCCTCCCTCCTCTTTATTAAGCCTCACTAACCCTCCCTTGGTCTTCCTTCGCTCCCTGATGTACCTATAAAAGGTTTTATCCCCCTTTTGAACTGAGTTGGCTGTCTTTTCCTCGGTTTGGGCCTTTGCTGTTCTGACTGTCTTCCCAGCTTCCTTTGCTTTAACTGATACAGTTCTCTGTCCTGCTCCTTCTGTGATTCCTTGTACTTTCTGAATGCTTTTTTCTCTTGAACCTTCACTGCCACTTCCTTTGAGAACCATAGTGGTTTCTTACATTGTTTGTTTTGTTTATTTGTTTCACACAAAGGCTTGTTACCTCTGTGATGGCAGTTTTTTATTATTCCCCATTGTTCTTCCACCCCTCCTTCCTGCCCATTTGCTAGTGTATTCCTTAGGCACTCACCCATTTTGGCAAAGTCAGCCCTCCTAAAGTCCAGTACTTTTGCCTTTGTATGGCTTGACTCTATTGCTGTGTTTATTGTGAACCATACTGTTCGATGGTCGCTAGTTCCCAGATGGCTACCCACTTCTACATCTGTGATCCTCTGTTCATCTCCATTTGAGAGAACCAGGTCTAAGATTGCTCCCTCTCAAGTGGGGTCCAGTACTAGTTGTCTAACGCATGCCCCCTGTAGGGCATCTAGTATAACCCCACTCTTCGAAGTGGCTGCTGCAACTGCACTCCAGTTAACATCTGGCATATTCAGATCACCCATCAGCAATATCTCCCCTTTTTCTGCCATTCTAAGTATTCTTTCTATCATTTCCTTGTCCATTTCCTCCCCCTGAGAAGGGGGTCTGTATACAACCCCTGTGCATATTGTGGTGCCATTGCCTGTCTCCAAATTTACCCACAGTGCTGCTTCTCCTCCCTGTTTTCCCTTTTGTTCTGTTGCTTTGATTCCTTCCCTTATGTAAAGAGCTACTCCTCCTCCTCTTTTACCCTCCCTGTCCCTCCTATAGATAGTGTATCCTGGTATGTTTATGTCCCAGTCATGGTTTTGTGTGTACCATGTTTCTGTGACTGCCACGATGTCCAGATGTTCCTCCTCCATCAAGGCCACAAATTCAGGAAGCTTGTTACTCAGACTACGGGCATTGGTACTCATTGCTCTCCATTTTTTGATGGCTTTACCTTCTTTTGCAGCATCCCCCACTGACCTTTCTAGCTCGGTCTTTTTCCCATTTAGTACCCTGTTTTGTAGGGAGAGACTGGGATTTTCCTGCTGCTTATCCGTGCCTCCCCCCTTGACTAGTTTAAAAGCTTGCCAATGAAGCATTTAAACCGATTGCTCAAAAGACTTGTTCCCTTCCTGGACAGATGCAGACCATCCTGCCAGTATAGGCTGGTGTCCCTGCAGGTGGAACCCCAGTCCCCAATGAAGCCAAACCCCCAGGGAGGATTTTAGACAGTTCTTATAAGACCAATGGAACATATATGAGACAACTAATAAAGGTACAGTAGAGGCAGAGGGAACTTATTGGGAGGCAAGCAAGACGTACATGAGGGGGGTAATAATGGGTTACATAGCAAAATAAAAAAAAACCAAAAAACGGGGAGTTAGAAAAAACAATACAATGTCTAGAAAAAAAAGTAATTGAAAATGGGGATAAACAATCGATGAGGAACTTCAGGCAGCTAGAGAAGCCCAAAATACATGCTTAACTGAGGAAGCTCGAGCTAAACAGATGTTTGCTCGACAGAAACTATATGAATGGGGCAACACACTGGAGCCATTACTTGTGAATCTAAGGGAGGGAAGACTTCCAAAAGAATCATTAATATAAAAGGTAAAAGGGCAACTTAGTACAGGGAGACAAGCAAATTAAGCAGCGCTTTCAAGAATTATGTGCAGCCCTTTATACTGCGGAATGCACAGGTACAGAGCAGCTGGGTGAGGAATTCCTCAGGGGTCTCACTATCCCAACCCTTACAGAGATGCAACAAGCTTTCCTGGGCAGTACGATCTCTACCAGAGAAGTGATGCAGGCTGTAGACTTACTTAAAAGGGGCAAGGCTGCTGGGCCAGATGGATTCACGGCAAAGTACTTTAAGGAACTTAAAGAGAAGGTGGCAGAACCCATCAGAAAGGTACTTGCAGAGGAGAGGGACCTACCCAAGTCATGTTGCGAAGCACTTGTTTGTGTACTTCCCAAGCTGAACAATGATCCCATGGATTGCTCCTCATACAGACCTGTATCACTTTTGAATTATGACTGTAAAATAATGACAAAGATCTTAGCATTAAGATTGGATAAACTATTACCCCTACTAATTAACCCAGACCAAACTGGCTTCATCCAAGGTAGACTGTCATATCACAACAAGAAAAGGCTACTTAATGTAATGTGGTGGGGGGGAAAAAACATCTGGGACAGGCATGTGTGATCTTACTTCGAGTCTTGCGGCAGGCTGTCACAATGAGGACTATGCCTCAAGCACTAGGACCCTCCGGAAAACTTCTCAGCCAGCAATACCCAGCAGGGACCGCCCCCGACATCGGCTCCACCCCAGCGTCAGCACTGGTGCAAAAGGAGGCAGACCCAACTCCACCCCAGTTCTTTCCCGCCGCATCCTGCACACATGAAGAGTTCCTGCTCCTCTTGGCTTACCAGCCCAGCTAAAGAACCTTGTTTATCACTTGTTTAGTGATTTCTCCACTAAAGTTTTGACAGTTTCAGCACCTACTGACACATGTCTTCGCCGTCATCTGTCTCCTCGATGGGACCCCACATTAACAAGTGCGGTTGTGGCTGCCAAATCCTGTCTAAAGACGGTCATCTGCAGTGCATTTTCTGCCTGGGGCCTGACCATGACACCGCGGCCTGTTCGGCCTGTCAGAAGTTCACCAGCCGCACCAGGATCCGCTGCTTGAAGGCCCTGAAAGCACATCTGCTGGAACAGAAGCTGGATCTGCACACCTCAGGGGAGAAGCAGAAGAAGAACAAGTCTAAGCGGTCCCACGAAAAAGTCTGTAGTTGGTCCCGATCTCGCTCCCCCTCGTGGTCTTCTCCCAAGACAGCCCGTGGATCCAAGGGCTTCGGTGAGCATCCCAGGTCAAAAGACCAGGCTAAGGCTGGACCTTCCGGGGAGAGGCCAGTGAAGCCCAAGGTGACTCCACTCAGGGTCACTCTTAAGCCCTCGGAGGCGCAAGCTTCGGCCCCGCCTTCCGAGGCCCCGGTGCCATCAGTCAAGAGCGCGCCTATGGAGTCCAAGGACACTTCAGCGCCCCCAGTCCGGTCCCTGTCGCCCGTCCCCTTACCGACGCTGGGTGGTGGGGCGACTGATCCGAACGCAGCTGGCGAAGGGGCTGCATCATCATTCCCTAAGTCCTCCTTCCCCCAGGGCTCAGAAGTGGTCTCTCCTGCGAAGGTCGAAGTCCCGGATATTCCGTTTCTGGGAAAGCGGTCTCTTTTTTTCGAAGGACGAGCTCCAGGATCTGTTTTCCTTCTGGTGGGGGCAGGTCCAGAAGCCCCCCCAGACAGGCTGCCGCCTCCTCCTACTAAGTCTCGTTCCTGGTCACAGTCTGTTGGCTGACGCCGGGTCAAGTCTTGCACTAGGAGCCGTTCCCGTTCTGCTAGGTGCTCGAGTGGGGCTAGCCATGAGTACAGGTCTGGCTACTCGTCACGCAGTAGCCATTCCTCCTCCTCCTCTTCCTCTTAGTCTTCTACCTCTTCCTCTTCAGGAATTGGGGATTCCCTGGGGGAGAGAAGGACCAGCCCTGCTCGCCTCCTGATGATCCCTCTTTCATGGACGTCATGAGGCACATCCAGGCCTCCAGTGAGTGGGACACGGGGGACCTGGATCCGGAATACTGATGTTTAGCTAAGTACCTGAGGCAGAAGGAGCCCAAACCCTTGGTTGTTCCTCCTTTAGTGGACACTTTCCAAGACCTCACCAGAGTAACCTAGAAGCGTCCGGCTTCAGTCCTGGCAGTTCCGAAAAAATCGGACAGGCTGTATAGAGCCCTGAAGGATGAACCATTCCTGGCGGAACATCTTCAGGCAGACTCTTCCATTATTATGGCTGCTCACGACAAATCTAAGCAGCCTAAACATCTCGGCTCACAATCTCCCAACCCGGAATCCCGCTACTTGGACCAGGTGGGCAAGAAATTCTATTCTGCCTCCACCTGTTCAAGTGAGTTCCCTGAATTTCCTTATGCACATGGTCCAGTACCAGAATGTGTTATGGGAGTGGGGACAAGAGCTGGTTAATGCCTTGCCAGACTCCGAGAAGAAAACAGCGATTCTGGACCTTCTCAAATTGGGCTCGGACATAGGCACACATGTTTTGCGTGCCTCGAACGACACTGCGGATACAGCAGCCAGAGCATCAACGTCAGATGTCTGCCTCAGGTGCCATTCCTGGTTGAGGGTCTCGTGCTTTCATCAGGATCTGCAGTCCAGAATCCGGGACTTACCATTCCAGGGTTCCGTGTTGTTTGGGCCGGAGACGGAATCTTTGATCTCCCACCTCCGGGAGTCAGGCAAATCCATCTGGTCTGTCCGCCAAATGTACCGTGGAGACCAGCGGAGACAGCGAAAGTGGCCATTTCGGAAGCCCTCAGGTGGTCAAGCTTATGGCAACCAACAGGGCCAGGCTTTCGGAGGAGAGCCGGCAACCAGCAGCCTGGAGGCGCTCCTCCCCGTGGCCCCAAGTTCTCACAGGCCTCTCTGTCCACCCCTGGCTCCACCCAATGACTCCCTTCCGACTCCCCCCTCCGGTAGAGGTACCAGGGGAGGTGGTAGGGGGTCGCGTCTCCCTGTACTTTCAGGGATGGAGCTCAGTAACTTCAGACAAACGGGTCCTAGATGTCATAAGGAGAGGACACACCTTAGAGTTCACAGAGATTCCTCCAGTCACTCTACCAAGGTTCTCCAGATATCCTCCTTCTCACATTCCTCTCATAGAGGGAGAGATACAGGCCCTCTTGCAAAAAAGGGCAATAGAACCAGTCCCTCTGAGTCAACGGGGAAAAGGGTATTAATCCCACTTCTTCCTGGTCCCAAAAAAGACTTGGGACTTTCGTCCCATTCTGGACCTAAGCTTGCCAAGTCTTTATATAGTGTACAAAAGGTTCCGAATGGTGACCCTTCCGGGTCTTCTTCCTCTGCTGCACCAAGGAGACTGGCTCTGTTCCCTTGACATGCAAGATGCACATATTAATATCGGGGTCTTTCCCCCTCACAGGAAGTTCCTGAGGTTCGACTTCCGGGGGGAGCATTATCAATTTTGAGTTCTTCCATTTGGCCTCTCTTCTGCTCCTTGAGTCTTCACAAAGTGTTTGGCAATAGTGGCTCTAAGGCATCAGGGGCATTATGTCTTCTCTTACCTGGACGATTGGCTGCTAGTGGCCCCGTCAAGGTTACGCATGCTTCAAGCTCTCTGAGATACCTATACACTCTTCCGAGATTTGGGGATCACCCTGAACCTTCCAAAGTCTTCCCCAGAGCCCAGCCAAAGACTCGTCTTTATTGGTGCGGTCCTGCATCCAGTCCAGGGCATGGCTTTTCTACCCCCCCTCCCCCCCGGAGAGTGGCGATCGCTTGCAAGAGATAGCTGGATCGGTTCCAGTAACTCCTCAGGTCTCAGCAAGGACTTTCCTCAGACTTCTGGGGCACATGGCGGCAGCCATTCAAGTAACTCCTCTGGCCTGCCTCCAAATGAGAATCCCACAGTGGATGCTGAGGGTGCAGTGGGATCAGTGCTCAGACGGCCACGACCTCATGGTGAGAGTCACGGAGCCAGTAAAGAGAATGCTTCTTTGGTGGATGGGTCCATTCAGTTTGGAAAGAGGGGTCCCCTTCCATCTGGAGCCCCCAAATCAGACCCTTATGACTGATGCCTCAGATTTGGGGTGGAGGGGCGCAACTAGGGACTCACCAAACACAAGGCGTTTGGACCCCCGAGGAGCGCGAACTCCACATCAATGTCCTGGAGATGCGAGCGGTCCTCAGTGCGCTACACGCTTCTCAGGAGGACCTCATGCCAGGCTCTCTTCTGGTTCAGATGGGCAACATGGCGGTCGTCTTCTACATCAACAAGCAAGGGGGAGCTCATTCTTACCCCCTATGCAGGGAGGCTATGAGAGTCTGGTATTGGTCACTAGAACGGCACATCACTCTCTCTGCGGTGCACATTCCGAGCGTCTTCAATGACTTGGCCCGACAGTCTCAGCAGATGTCGGTCCAGGGTGCACGAGTGGGAGCTAGTTCAGTCAGTATTGGAACAGCTGTTCAACAGATGTGGTCGTCCAGAACTGGACCGGTTTGCATCACCACGCATTGGCAAACTGCTGCTTTTCTGCTTGCGAGAGCCCGCGCCTGGTGTTTTCTGGCCAGACGTGTTGTCCCTGTGTTGAGCAGGGAGGTTTCTTTATGCCTTCCTTCCTTTTCCTCTCATCCAGAGAGTTCTGTTGAAATTACAGGCCGCACCACTGTGGCCTCGGCAGATTTGGTTCGCACTGCTTCAGCATCTTTCCATCAAACCTCCCAATTCCGCTGCCAATATGCTCGCAGTTGCTGTCCCAAGATCAGGGCTCGCTGGTTCATCCCGATCTCTGGTCCTTGCACCTTCATGCATGGCTCCTTCAGACGTAGCAAAGCACAGGTATGGGGTATCGCCAGCGGTGGCGGAAGTTCTTGTGTAGGCGAGGAAGTCCTCTATGCACTCCACTTACACTATGAAATGGAAGTGTTTTTGTTTGTGGGCCTCGTCTCACCATCTATGTCCTGTTTCCTGTCCAGTGAACTCAGCTGTTCAATATCTCCTCTCCTTATGCCAACAAGGCTTGAGCTTCTCCTCCATTAAGGTGCACATGTGGGCCATCTCGGCTTATCACGCCCTTTCGGGTGACAGAACCTTAACCCAATTGGACGTAGCACGCACCTTTTTACGGGGAATTCTTCGTGAGACCTCCCATTCGGGATCCTATCCCACCTGGGACCTCCTTTTTGTGTTGGAGAAGCTTATCCTGCCGTTTGAACCTGCAGCAGATTGTGAGCTGCGATACCTGTCTTGGAAGGTTTGTTTTTTAGTTGCCATTACTTCAGCCCGAAGAGTTTCCAAGCTTCAGGCTCTGATGTGAAAAGAGCTGTACTTAGTTTTCCACAGGGAAAGGGTTTCCCTGAGGACGAACCCTAAGCTTCTTCCAAAAGTGGTCTCAGAGCTGACCCTCATCTAGTCGGTTGACCTTCCAGTTTATTTTCCTTCGCCCTCTAACAGAGGGGAGGCTCTCCTTCACACTTTGGACATTCACAGGACGCTTAGGTATTACCTTAAGCGTATGGTTAATCACTGTAAATCGGAGCAATTGTTTGTGGCCTTTGCACCACAACACTTTGGTAGACCGGTGTCCAAGCAGACCATTTCTAAATGGATTGTCCACTGTCTCTCTTTCTGCTATGAAAAGCACAACAATCCCCTTCTGGGTCCGGTTAGGGGTCACTCCACCAGTGGAGTGTCTGCTTCCTTTGCTGCGCTGCGGAACGTATCCATCAAGGATATTTGTGCAGCCACTACCTGGAATTCAGTGCATACTTTTGTGAAGCACTACAGCTTGGACATTCCCTCCAGACACTGTGCAGGCTTCGGCCTAGCAGTCCTTCAGGGACTACTGTCTTGAGCCGCTATGTTCAGCTCCATCTCCACTTCCCGGGGTCGATTACCTCCTTGGTGAGGGACTGCTTGGGATTCAGTACTAATTGTGATAGCCTGCTGCAAGAGCTCCCACTTGAAGTAAGATAGTACAGTTAAGTAAGAACTTACCGTAACAGTAAATCTCTGAGAGGAGCTTTTGCAGCAGATGTTACTTTCCTGCCCTCCTTTCCCCTCTGAGGGTACAGAATTCCATCTTCGTGGTTTGCTTCATTCTTCTGTCAGGGCTCATTCTCAGGACTTGGCAGGGGAACTGGGGTGGAGCTGGTTCTGACCGCTTTTGTACCAGAGCTGATGTCAGGGTGGAGCCAACGTCGGTGGCGGTCCCTGCTGGGCATTACTGGCTGAGAAGTTTTCCGGAGGGTCCTAGTGCCTGCAGCATAGTCCTAATTGTGATAGCCTACTGCAAGAGCTCCTCTTGAAGATCTTCTGTTAGGGTAAGTTCTAACGTAACTGTACTTTATCCATGGATGCTGAAAATGCCTTTGACAGAATAGAATGGTTATATTTAATTAAAATTTTGGGGAGATTTGGTCTGGGAGAAAAATAGATCCAATTGGTTAAGGCTTTCTACATAGCCCCCACAGCAAGAATATAAATGAATGGCTCACCATCAGAGGAGTTTCGACTTGGGAGGGGCACAAGGCAGGGGTGTCCCCTCTCCCCCCTCCTGTTTGCCTTAGCCATAGAACCATTGGCAATAAAGATCAGGGAGGACCTGCAGATTCGAGGTATACCAGAAAACCGGGGAGGCCAGCATACTATAACTTTGTATGCGGATGACATCTTATTTTTTTGAACTCAACCTGATAGATCTGCACCCGCTTTTTTTTAAAACTGGTGGGGGACTTTGCCAGGTTTTCTGGTTATAAACTTAACCTGAATAAACCAGAAATAATGTACTTAAGAAATGCGAGGGACTAAGGAAATTTAAATACGTGGGGACTCAGGCTAGAACAGTGAGCTTTTGCTTATCTGGGTATTAAGGTGAGCAGTACTTAGGGAGAACGTATGCCCTAAATTATAGACCATTGGTAGATACGATTTTGAATGACTTACAAAGGTGGAGGGCACTTCCAGTATACTGGATTTATCAAGTAAATGTACTAAAGATGAATGTACTCCCCAGAATTTCATATGTCCTTCAAATTATGCCAGTATGTCTCAAAAAAAGGGACATTCAAATTCTGGAAAGAGAATTTGGAACTTTTATATGGCAGGACAAAAAAAACACAAATTAGTTTGGCAAGGCTAAAGGGTATACCAGAGAAAGGAGGCCTTACCCTACCAGACATGAAGGGTTATTATTTAGCCACCCAGTATAGATATGTCCACAACTGGATTAATAAAGGGGATGCGGCCACCTGGCTCACACTAAAGGAGAGTGGATGCTCTGGTAGACTTACTGCCTATTTGGGAGTGGAGGGAATGAAGTCATATGAGAGACAGGAGCACCCAAACCCACTGGTAATTGCAACATTGGAGGCATGAGCCTGTATTAGACAATGAAGTGGAGCTAAACAAGAAAACACAGTACAGGTGCCAATAGCTGGCAACCTGGATTTCTTACCAGGACTGGGAGACGAGGGGTTCAAATTTTGGCAGGACGAAGGTATTAGATGTGTAGGGGACCTGACTTCCCGAACGGGAATGCATTCTTTTCAAGACCTTCAGCTGGGCTTGGGAATTTCAACCTCACATCTTTTCAGATTCTTCCAGATCCAGAAATATTGGCAGAGTCTGAACAGAAAGCCCAATAAGGATTTTGCGTTGGCAGAGGTGGAAAGAGAAATGTTAGGGGCCCAGACACAGGAAAAGGGATTGATTAGCCAGGCAGGTAGATTAGATAGGGTATATTTTAAAGGGGATCACCAGAGGGCGAAACAGAGATGGGAAAGGGGCCTTAATATGGTCGTGGAAGATAACTGATACTGGCTTCCCATGTGGGATTATTACTTTGTAACAGATATAATTACAGTACAAATTCCACTTAGACTATACTATCCTCCGGCTAGTGAGCACTGGTTTTATCCGGAAATATCACCCACATGTGGGAAGTGTGTTGGGGCCAGGGGTACCTGGATGCATTACTACTGGGAATGCCTCGGAATACAGAAATACTGGAGAGGGGTGAGTACTGAGCTGAATAAAATAGCAAGATACACATTGGAGGTGTCCCCAAGATAAATACCGTTAGGGATGGCTGGACAGGAAAATGGAGAATGGGAACTTCACCCCAGACAGATTAGAATACTCCTGCTAGTAGCCAGACAAGGAATACAAAACCTGTGGACCACTGGGAATGTTCCTGCAGTTGACCAGTGGAGAACACTTACCCTAAGGGCACTCTCAGTAGACAGACTAAGATATGTACTAAAAGGACAGGAGGAAAGGTTCCTAAATATGTGGGCAACATATAGGTCAGCTTTAACCCTGGGGGAAGCCAGACTCCTTCGGGAGGGAGGGATGGACGGCCTAGAGAGCCATAAATGTACACACCGGGGGGGGGGTATAATGTTTTCCTAGTGGTAAATTAAATTGAGGACCTTCTGTATTATAGGATGCTTATGAAAATATTAGTAGAAATAAAACACAGTGAGACGTGAATAGAGCTACGGCAAAGCACACTTATTTTTATTTATTTCTTTTTACATAGATCACAGTGTGGAATATTGACAATGAAGTTATTGGTCTAATCTTTGTTCTTATTATTAAGAAGATGCAGCTGAAATTCCCCGTGATTCTGTTTTTCTTGTTTGTTTTGAGGATACACCATGTAAGCATTAATATAGTAACAATACATATGTAAGTGATTGACCTGTGGCTCACTCTCTCACATCCCTTCACATGGAGGAAGAGGACCTGTAATGTTGTATCACTTTATATATGAATATACTTGTATGGTGTATAGAAAAACCACAGTAAATATATGATGCAAAAAAAAAACAGTGGGAGTTGGAAGAGGCAATGAACTGACCAGCTTGTAGCTGAATAGGAAGATAAGAACAACAGTAGTTACTGAATAACTATACAGTTACCACTTGCATATATTTAATGTCCAGCGTTTTGCCAACAACTAATTCTGGTCTCCTCATCCGATTCAACCCACTGGTGTGCTTCTGAGGACTGGAACTCTCTGGCTGTGGCCTCAGTCTTCTTCCCGACTTTGAGAGGGTCATTATATTGATATGTATGATCCCGTAGTATATGCTCAATCGGGCCAGCATTAAGAGGGAGTGAGTGAAACCCAGATTTCGTAGTCTCGCTCACACTGCATCAGATTCTTTTCTTCTGGCCCAAGTCGCAAAGGAAAGGTCCGGAAACAAGTGTACAGTAGTCCCATTGTAGTTCAATGAGGTTGCTGACCTGGCGGCCTGGATAATACGATCCCTTACATACGAATGAGAAGTCACCAGCAGTATGGTTCGAGGCATGGGCCCTCTTGGTTCTGCAGCTCATTGAGTGATTGTGAATGCCTCAGAAAAATGTCCCTCAAGTGTGTCCCAAGGTAGTTGGAGTGCTTCAAGGAGCCAAGCGTACAGAAACCCCAGTAAATCACCTTCCTCACTTCCTTCCAACAGCCCTACTCTACGCACATGTGCTGCCCTATTACAATTCTCCACAGCTTCCAGCCGATATCGTAAGATTGTGTTTTCCTGCACCAGTTTAGATGATGTGGTTAATGTTTAGGCTGCAGGTTTTCTTTCAGCTAAAGAAGCCATTTGGGATGCCGCTCCACCTTTGCATCCTGCTCGGTGAATCGTTGTATGATCAATTTTATTTTGAGATCGATAGCCTGCATCGAGGCCTGCAGGGCTCTCCAAGGGGGTTCCGTGCCAGCAATAGTCAAAGTGGTTGCAGTTGTGGCCTGCACTTCAACAGGTGGTGCATTTTTAGATCTGCTCCCTGTGGTCTTTTGATTGCGACCCATACTGTTGTTTAACACCAATTGATGCCGAACACGCTAAGGAACCCAGTCAGCAGTTCAGTTCTGCAGTCACCTCCCCAAAAAAATAAGTTTTATTCATATTTAAGACTGCTGGACAGAGCTGGTAAAAGGTGTGTCTTGCCAGTATGACTGCTCAATAGCGCCCCTCTCTGCTGAGACTTTAGCTGACATTTTTAGGAGAATTGAGCAACTTGAATTGTAAGTTTGCAGCTTGCTATTTTGTGTTTAAATTGTTTTAATTATTTGTGTTAAATAGTCTGAGAAGTAATAGGTGGAATATTTAGTGTTAGGATTACGGAGTGAGATAGTGGTAGCAGTGAGTTTTGTTATTTTTTTAGTTAGCACAGTCTGTAGTGCGATACTGCTTGCATTCATGGTTTCTTTTGCTGCACAAGCCCAAAAAGTGCTTATTGTGACAAGGACTGGTTGTCGACCCAGTCTTGGGGTTAAAGTTTGAGTGAGCAGCGAGACGTCTTTGTTGGCGTCTGGGGTCTGGAGAGTGGCAGAACAGTTTCTGGAAGGTAGTCTAGCAATGTATCTAGAAGTCAGTGGTGATTCATGCTGTGCAGGGAAGGAGCGTGCACTATACCCCTGGTGTCTTTCCGAAGCTACTGCAGCCACTGCTGTCTTTTTTTTTTTTTTAAGAGGACTGATTGGCCTGCTAGCCATCAGTCTCCATTTAAGAAATGTGCTAAGGCTGGAACTGCTTTTTTTGCTGCTCAGCTTTTTGTTACAGTGCTGCTGCTGGGTTACCCTCTGGCTTCCTACAGGGATCTTTCCACGCCAGACCTTGAGAGCAGCCTGGTTGTGGCCCTCTACTTGGACTTTCGGGGGTGGTGGTAGAATACTTGTGTTCAAAGAAGTTTTTTTTTTTTTACTATCTAAGTGCTGCCATGGGCTTTAAAATCCTGTAAACATAAACTGTGGCAGTAGTGGGAGTACTGCCTAAACTCTTTGTAATATATTTCAGGTTTCTCTGGTGAGAGGCAAGACTGTTCAATCAGCAACTTGCAGCCTTTACTCATGGAACCGAGGTCTGGTATTTTCTGTTGTTGACTTTGATTTGGATTTCAAAATGCACTACAGACTATATGTAGGATTCTCCTTTTGTTTGTTTTAAATGTTGTTAATGTATCATTAGGTAGGGAAGTGTAGTGATATGACTGCTGGTGACTGATAGCACAGGGATTTGTAGTACTGCGTATGTGGATGGTGTGAGTGTGTACTGTTTGTTTTAAATAAGGGTTGTGGTGTGGGTTGTAGGGTGGGGTGTGGATTTAATATCGAATTTAAGTTAGTAGTTTTAGGAATGTATGTAGAACTTGGATGCCTGTGTCGGCCCCCTAGGCTCAGTTACCGCTCATCCCTGCTTAAGGACCTGTGCTCCTTTGATGCCCTCTGCCAGTTAATGTATATAGTCTGTGCGGGGAGGTGGGAATTGTTAGGAGGAGTAATAGGAGAGCAAGGAAATTTAAGGAGGACTGATGGACTGGGGCCTGTTCAGGTATTGAGGACCAGGAGATGCCCTGGGACTAAAAGGGGACTGGAGAGAGGCCAGACATATTTAGTCCTCATACCCAAGGATTCAACCAGACCGAGTGGGCATGCAGTTGAGGGGCCAACTGCCTCACTCCATCCACTTGGGAACTACTATGTAATGCTAGGTTGATGAAGAATAAGACCGCAATTATGGCAGACCATATTTCTTCTTGTTGACCTGGCCTGCATTAATGAGAACTGGTTGAGAGATGATTCTGTCCCAGTTCTAGAGTAGTCAGTCCCGGGTGGGTTCTCAGTTGTGCACTGCCTGAAGAGAGAGACTGGGTATGGGGTTGGGGGGTGGCCATCTGTTTCAGATTTGAACTGAACCTGGTGGCACACCCAGTGGGGGTTACCATGTCATTTCAGTGCGTGGCTGTGGGTGCAGGCTGCAGAATCCTCCTCATGTACCAGGCTGCAAGGGGGAGTTTCTGTAGGAAATCTTGACCTTTGTCACTGACGGGGTGTTGGAATCATGAGGTCGCTTATCTTTGGTGATTTCAGTGCATGTGTGGGTGACAGACGTTCACAGATTGGTTAAGATTTCTTCCATAGTATGGAAGCTCTGGGCATGGCAGAAGTCATTACTTCTGTGATCCATTAACATTGCCATACATAGAAACATAGACTTTGACGGCAGATAAGGACCACTTGGCCCACCCAGTCTGCCCATTTCCCTACCTACTGGTTAAGCTGCAGATTCTAGTTAACCAACAGCCTACTTCCTGCAACCCCCAACTATAATTGCCTTGTGTCTGTCCCATGCATGTTTGAATTCCCCCACTGTTTTAGACCCAACGACCTCCTCAGGAAGGCTGTTTCATGTATCCACCACTCTCCATGAAAAAAATTTCCTTACATTACCCCTGAGCCATCCCCTCTATCTTTAAATTGTGCCCCCTTGTTCTTACACATCTCTTTTTCTGAAAGATGCTACCCTCTTGGACTTTGTTGATTCCCTTGAGGTACTTGAACATTTCTATCATGTCCCCCTGTCCCTCCTTTCATCAAGAGTATACATATTAAGCTCTCTGTCTCTCTTCATATGGCTTCTGCTGCAGACCCTGCACCATTTTAGTTGCCCTCCTCTGGACTGCTTCCATCCTGTCTATGTCCTTGCATAGATGAGGTCTGCAAAACTGCACGCAGTACTCCAGATGGGGTCTCACCAACTGTCTGTACAGAGGGATAACAACTTCCCTTTTTCTACTTGTGATGCCCCTTCCTATGCATCCCAGTATCCCTCTGGCTCTCCTTACCAACTTTTCACATTGCTTACCCACCTTTAGGTCATCTGATATGACTACCCCCAGTTCCCTTTCCATTTTTATTGTTGTTAGTACCTCCCCTGCTATTGTGTACTCTTATCCTGGGTTTTTGTTTCCCAGGTGCATTACTTTGCACTTCTTTGTATTGAATCTAAGTTGCCACATGTCTGACCATTCCTCCAACCTTACCAAGTCCCTTCTCATCTTTTCTACCCTCCCTTGTGTATCAGCTCTGTTCTAGGGACATGGATATGTTGTTCATCCACACTCATTGGCAGTATCCTTGCCGCTTTAAATCTTGCCGGAAGGTCTTCAAGCTTGCTCCTCCCACCCACCCGGGTGGTATAACTCTCGGCTCCGCCCCATGACGCCAGATCTTCCTTACCGCTTGGAAGCTCAGGTTCCCTCCTTAACGCTCTCGCTTGTGACTGGTTCCTATTTCTCCGTTTGCGGTTTAAAATAATATTTTGCAAAAGACTTGTCTTCGATCCCTCGCTGCTGCCATGGATAAATCGACTCCGATTTCTGAGATGCCCATGCGGGCAGAAGATGTCTCGACGGATCCACACTCCACGCAGTGTTCATTGCTTAGGCCTTGAGCACGACCCGCAGGCTTGCGACCTTGTGCTCATCTTTCTCGGCCCACGCCCCGCAAGACTGCTGCCCGATTGCAATGCTAGGCCGCCCCAGAAGCGTTCCCTCCGTGAAGTCCAAGGAGGCCGGTTGGCGTGTCCGCGGCGGCGGGCTCGGCGGATCAGCTCGAGCGGATGGTCGCCCTCGAAGAGGAGGCGGCGCGGGCCGTATCTTCCTCGGCCGCGGCATTTATCCCGCTCTCTTTGGGTTCTTCCTACACGGCTTCCTTTAAGGAGCTTTGTCTGTCCCTCTCCACTAAAGGAGAAGGGCCCGGGTCTGCTGGACCTTTTTCTCGGTCCAAAAAGAGGGACAAGGGTAAGTCCCTCCGTCGGACGCTCTTGGGGAGTGAGAAGGTCCCTCTCCCGGGCCGTCGGCAATCCGGCTTGGGTCGACCGCTCGGTCGGCCACTGGCCTCACGGTGTCCCCGCCAGGTCAGTTGACCGAGACTCCCGACTGATGAAGTCGAGATTTTCTCGACCCATTGACGGCTGTCGCCTTTAGCAGCCGAGATTCCCTCTCCGGGTTCCCCGGGAGGAGTTGAGATCCGTGGCTCGCCTGTGCCTCCGGGTTCCGGAGCCTCGGATGGACCTTCCGAGCCGAGGGAGTGTCGGTTCCGCCGACACCTCCCTGCACCGACTTGGTCCGGGACTCTCGGTCTCGGTCTCGGACCTCTTGGCGGTCCAGCCGTTCCACCGTCGCGGGCGGTCTCGGTCTCGGCGGCTTGTGATGGCGGCGTCGCTGTCCTCGTCCCTCCTCCTCGGATGAGGGGAGGCTTCCAGGAATTACGCCTTGACGGGTCCGAGGACCTTATGTTGCAATATTCCTCCTGGCCGGGAATAAGCCGACCGCGCCTTCCCCGCCATTATGGTTGTGTCACCGAACGGCCACACAACCCTCACTTGCCCGAGTCAAGTGCGCCCAGGCCGGTTGTTCGGCCAAAACCAGCTGCTCCACCGATTGCGGTGGAACCTCCGCCTCCACAGCCACCAATTGGGGCTCCGACCAAGGATTCTCGGTCGGCTAAGGGTTTACCCCATCGGCTGTCAGTTACCCTCACTCCCGACCGACCTCGGCAGGTGAAGGGTGGCTCAGGCCAGAGGCAGCTCTTCGAGGACTCTTCCGAGTCCGAAGATGATTCCTCCTTCTTCTCCAAGCGACTGGACTTGGAGTCTTCAGGAGGTCAGCCAATGGACGATAGCCCGTCGTCCTTCCTAGGACTGCTTCGGCTCATCTCGGAGTCTACCGGGATGGAGCTCGAACCCGTTTCCAAACGGGCCAGGTATCCCCTCACGGGAGATTCTGGACCGAGGGATCTCGACGGAGGTTTCTCCGGTGGCCGAGGCCATAGTGGGTCCAGCACTGAACTTTGGCAGCGCCTGCTTCCTGCCCTGCGCTCGGCCAGGATGGCCAGGAAGTCATGCGGTCCTACCGTTCCTTGTCCGGTTTTGAACACCCTCTGCTGAGGGGTTGACTACCGACAGCTGTCAGGCGGCGCAACGCCAGGGATGTGGACAAACCTCTGACAAGGAGTCCAAGAAATTGGACTATGTCGGGCGAAAAGTCTACGCCATGCGCCCTCTCGGCTTCGTCCAGGCCAGTTCGGCCGTCCTCATGGCACATTTTCTCATGCCCTGTTGGGCTCCTGGATGAGGTCATCCTCATCTTCCCGCCCGATCTGCAGACTACGGTTAAGCAGGTAAAGGGACCAGGGCAGGGCAGTGGCCAAACAGCAGCTCCAGACTGCTTTGGATGTAGGGGACTCATGTGCCAGATCGGTGGCGGCCGCAGTGGCTATAGCGGCCGGGTGGCTTGGCTGAGGATATCCACCTTTACTCGGATACCCAGCACAAGTTGGCGGATGTTCCTTGGGACTGACCTCTTCGGCCCTGGGGTGGAAGGTCACCTGCAGAGGATCGAGGAGTCAATGCCACCTTTGGACTCGGGTCTCTTCCGGCTCAGAAGGACAAGGCACGTAAACCACAGCCTAAGCCCTTTCGGGTCCTTCTGTGCCCCCGGCGCCCGGCCCAGCACCGCCAGGGCCAGGCAGGCTCGGCCTTACATCCCAAACCTCAGCCGCCGCTTCCTCTACGAGGCAGGGAGGAAAGGGCCCAGGAGGTCCTCGGCCGGTCCCTCCTCCAAGCCTGCCCAGTGACGGGCTGAGGGTGTCGCTTCCCATCCCTGCCACACCTATTCCCTGGTCCCCTGGGGGACGGCCCGCACTTCCGCTCCGCCTGGTCCGCTGTTACCACGGACAGGTGGGTCTTGGAGGTGGTGGGAAGAGGCCTGCCTCTGAATTCGAGCAGGCACCACCCTTCAGAGCCGCCGCCTCGGGGCTCTCGGGATCCCCAGCTCACTGGCGGCCTGTCGGTTGACATCACTCTCCTCCTCCAGAAGGAGGTGGTAAGAGAGGTGGACCCTCCTTCAGACCCAGGGTTTGTGTCCAGGTACTTCCTGGTTCCGAACGGACGGGGCTGGCGCCCATTCTCACCCACACGACCTAAACAAGTTCCTAAGGTCTCGAACCTTCAGGATGGTCACTCTGGCTCAGATAATACCATCCTTGGAACGCGGGCGGTGGTTCTGTCCTCTGGATTTGCAGGACGCGCTTTTCACGTCCCTATCCGTCCGTCTCACCAGAGATTCCTTCGCTTCCGAGCGGAAGGATCTCTCTTCGAGTTCCAAGCCATGCCCTTCGGCTTGTCTCCAGCTCCCAGGGTCTTCACCAAATGCATGGCAGTGGTGACAGCATTCTCGGGCCGAGGGGTCCGGTGTACCCTTCACCTGGACGACTGGCTGATAGCAGCTCCTCCAGGAAGGAGGGGCGGAGTGGTCCAGAGATCTGGCTCTTCAGGTCTGCTCTCAACTGGGCCTCCTTGTCAACGAGGCCAAGTCGGACTCGAGTCAAGCAGGTGATTTTATTCATCGGCGCAGCTCGACTCTCTTCGAGCCAGAGCTGCTCCCGCGGACAGGGCCGAGGTTCTTTCCTCCTTTGCCCGATCATTTCTGGTTGGGCAATTGCCCCTGCCCCGAGACTTCCTGCGCCTCCTGGTCTCATGAAGGCCTGTACCAGCGTGGTCCGTTGGGTCCGCTTGGAACATGCGCCCCTTCAGTGGGGACTGGCCAGCCAGTGGTCACAACGCCGATCCCTTGGACCAGCTTGGTCGGTGACACAGGGATGTGGAATGCCTCCAGTGGTGGACCCTGCTCCAGATCAATTGCAGGAGGGCATCCTGTCGTCCGCCCCGAGCCGACGGTCTCTCTGTCGACCGATGCCTCTCTGATGGGTTGGGGTGCCCATCTGGGGGAACACCGGGCTCATGGCCTCTGGTCCCCTCGGGAGTCCCGATGCCACATCAACCTGCTGGAGCTCCGAGCGGTCCGCCTAGCTCTCACCGCGCTTTGTCTCCCTCCGGGGTCAAGTGGTCCCAGTCCAGACGGACACCACTACCTACTCATGTACTATCTAAACCGCCAGGGCGGACGCCCATGCTTCTATGCAAGGAAGCTCTCCGTGATTTGGTCACTGCATGCCAGCCTGGAGGCGGATCTCCTAGCCATTCACCGGGCAGGAGCCTCCAACACCCTGGCCGATGCCCTGAGCCGGATAGGGGCTGCATCCCACTAGTGGTCTCTCCTGCGGAGGTAGTACAGCATCTGTTCTCCCTTGGGGCACACCCCAGGTGGACCTGTTTGCCTCCACGGAGAACGCTAAGCTGAGTCTGTTCCATGCCCGCCTCAGCAGGGCTCGCTGCAGGGGATGCCTTCTCGAGGCAATGGACCCTGGGTCTCTTTACGCCTTTTCCCATTTCCCTGATCCACAAGGTGCTTCTCAAGGCAGGAGGGACAAGGCGCAGGTGATTCCTGATAGCCCCAGACTGGCCTCGCCAGTTCTGGTACCCAGATCTCCTCAGTCTCAGCTCCAGGACTCGCAAGAAGCTTCCAGCTCGCCCGGACCTGCTCTCAGTCAATCAGGGGAAGGTGTTCCATCCGGACCTTCAATCCCTGCACCTGACGGCCTGGTTCCTGAGCGGCTAGAGTTCCAGGCTTTGGGTCTTTCCGACGAGGTCCTCAATGTAGTTGAGGCGTCCCGTAAGGAGTCGACCAGAAAATGCTATGCCTTCAAATGGAAAAGGTTTTCCATTTGGTGTCAGGGCAAGGGCTTGGACCCTTCCTCCTGTTCCTTGGCAAGCATCTTGGCTCATTTATGGTCCCTTTCTAGTCAAGGGCTTAGGTCGACGACCCTATGGGTGCACCTGGTAGCCATCTCTGCTTACCGGGCGGGCCGGAAGCAGTCGGGTGGCGCAGGAGAAGGTGGTCTGGCGCTTTTCAAAGGCCTTGATCACATTTCCTCCAGTGCGGGAACCCCCACCTCCGGGATCTACTGCTGGTATTGGCAAAGCTCATGGGCAAGCTATTCGAATCCTATGCACAGGTGTGCTCTCTCTCACCTGTCGTGGAAGACCGCCTTCTTGGTGGCTATCACGTCAGCCAGAAGGATGGGAGAGCTCCAGGCTTTCCATCGAGCGTCTCCTTACCTGGTCTTCCACAGGGACAGCTGTTGTCCTGCGCCCCCACCAAAATTCCTTCCGGAGGGTGGTGTCGGAGTTTCACCTTAACCAGGTGTTGACTCTGCCGGTGTTCTACCCCAGTCACACCTCGAGGTCGGAATATAGGCTCCATACTCTGATCCTAGAAGGGCGCCGCTTATTATAAGGAGCGCGACGGTTGAAATTCGGGAGAGGTTCGCCAGCTGTTTGTCACCCACGCTTGAAGCCGCATCTGGCAGACCTGCAGCCAAGCGGACGATAAGCAGGTGGGTAACCTCCTGCATAGATCTCTGCTATAAGTTACGGGCATGGAGCCTCCCAGAGGATAAGATCTTATTCTACCCGCCATATTGCTGCAACGGTGGCTGCTTCCAGGACGTCCCTATCCAGGAAATCTGCAGGGCTGCTACCTGAAGTCAGCAAACACCTTCATTACCCACTACCACATCGACCTTGAGTCACGCCGGATGCTGGTTTTGGGGCCTCGGTTCTCCAGTCTCTCTTTCCCAAGTAAGTATATGGGGTGTGCGTCTTGCCTCCTCTCCCGGAGAACTGCTTGAGTTCTGTAATGAGTGTGGATGAACAACATATCCATGTCCCTAGAACACAGGTTACCACCTGTAACAGGAGTTCTAGGAATGGTATATGTTGTTCATCCACACGACCCACCCGACCTCCCGGCTTCGACGCACAACCTGAGCTTCCAGCGGGCCAGATCTGGCGTCATGGGGCGGAGCCGAGAGTTATACCACCCGGGTGGGTGGGAGGAGCAAGCTTGAAGACCTTCCGGCAAGATTTAAAGCGGCAAGGATACTGCCAATGAGTGTGGATGAACAACATATACCATTCCTAGAACTCCTGTTACAGGCCTCCCTTGAGTAACCTGTATTTACAGATCTTTGTGTCATTTGCAAAGAGGTATACCTTTCCCTCCAGACCCTCTGCAATGTCACCTGTAAAGATGTCAAAGAGGACTGGACCCAGTACTGAGCCCTCAGGTACTCCACTAGTAACCCCCCTTTCTTCGGAATGCATTCCATTCACTATTACCTTCTATGTCCTGTTGTGCAGCCAGTTTGCTACCCAGGCTACAACCCTGGAACCCACTCCCAGGCTGGCTAACCCGATTATTAATCTTTTGTGCGGGACTGTGTCAAATGCCTTGCTAAAGTGTAGGTAGGCCACATCCACAGCCCCTCCCTGGTCTATTACTTTGGTCACCCAGTTGAAGAAATCAATTAGATTCGTCTGACATGACCTTCCTGCTGTAAATCCATGCTGCTTTGGGTCCTGTGCCCTGCTGGCCTCTAGGTACTCAACAATTCTTTCTTTCAGAAGTGATTCCATCATTTTCCCTACCACTGAGGTCAAACTTACAGGTCTGTGGTTTCCTGCTTCTGCCTTGCTCCCACTTTTGTGAAGGAATCACATCTGCCCTCCTCAGTCCTCGGGTACCACCCCATCCTGCCATGATCTGTTAAAAGCGTGGTCAGTGGTGTCACTGGGTCCTCCCTACTTTCTTTTAGGATTCTGGGTGAATCCTGTCAGGCCCCATTGCTTTGTCCACCTTTGAGTTTGAGTTTAGGAGTTCTTACAAGACTCTTTCTTCTGTGAATGGACTGGTGTCAACCCCCTACCCAGAGTGTTTCTATTGTCTGGTTTAGATAACTCTCCTCATCTTCTTTGTGAATACTGAGCAAAAGTATTCATTCATTATCTCTGCCTTTTCACTGTCTCCCTCTGCCCACCTCCAATCTCCTTTATTAATCTTCACTATCCCTCCCTTAACCTTTCTATGCTTCCTAATGTACCTATAAAAGGTTTTATCCCCCTTCTTAACTGAGTTGGCTATTTTGTCTTCGGTTTGGGCCTTTGCTAGTCTGACTGCCTTCCCCACTTCTTTCTGCTTTAATTGATCCAATTCCCTGTCATGCTCCTTCTGTGATTCCTTATACTTTATGAATGCAGCCTTTTTCTCCTTAACCTTCCCTGCCACCTCGTTTGAAAACCATAATGGTTTTTTACTCCGCTTTGTTGTCTTTATTTGCATCACACAAAGGTTTGTTTTCTTTATTTGCTCCACACAAAGGCTTGTTGCCTCTGTGATGGCAGTTTTGATTTTTCTCCATTGTTCTTCCACCTCTCCTTTGTGGTCATTTGCTAATGCATTTTTCAGGTATTCACCCATTTTGCCAAAGTCAGCTCTTCTAAAGTCCGGTATCCTTGTTTTTGTGTGGCTTGTCTCCATGGTTGTGCTCATTGTGAAGCACACTGTGCAGTGGTCGCTTGTTCCCAGATGTCTACTGACTTCTAAATTTGTGATCCTCTCTCCATTTGAGAGTACCAGGTCTAATATTGCTCCCTCGCAAGTGGGTTCCAACACAAGCTGTCTAAGGCCTGCTCCCTGCAGTGCATCGAGAATGACCTTGCTCTTGGACGTGGCTGCAGTACCTGTTATCCAGTTAACATCTGGCATATTCAGGTCCCCCATCAACAGTATCTCCCCTTTTTCAGCCATTTTGAGAATGTCCTGTATCATTTTGTTGTCCATTTCCTCCCCTTGAGACGGGGGTCTGTATATAACCCCTGTGCGGATTGTGATGCCATTCCCTGTCTCCAAGGTGACCCAGAGTGCCTCTCGTCCTCCCCCTTTACGTTTTAGTTCCGCAGATTTGATCCCTTCCGTTATGTATAGAGCTACTCCACCTCCTCTTTTACCTTCCCTGTTGCTTCTGTAGATTGTGTACCCTGGTATGTTGACATCCCAGTCATGGTTCTCGGTGTACCATGTTTCCGTGACTGCTACAATATCCAACTGTTCATCTTCCATCAGGGCTGCTAGCTCAGGAAGCTTGTTTCCCAGACTACGGGCATTGGTACTCATTGCCCTCCATTTAATGTTGGCTTTATCCTCCCCCTCCCCCATCCCTGCTCTTACTGTCCTTGTCTATTTTTCTATTTACCACTGTCCTGCCCTGTGTTGAGCTTTGTACCTCAGTGTTTACCTTACGACCTGCCATGTTTTGTGGGAGGAGGATTGAAATTTCCTGCCTTTTATCAGCACCTCCCCCCTTGGCTAGTTTAAAAGCTTGCCAAGGAAGCATTTAAACCTGTCACCTAGGAACTTGGTTCCCTTCGTGGACAGATACAGACCATCTTGCCAGAATAGACCTTTATCTCTCCAGGTGGCCCCCCAGTCCCCAATGAAGCCAAAGCCCTGTGCTCTGCACCAGTTTTGCAACCATTCATTAAACTGCATGGTGTGCAGTACCCTAGCCTCACTTCTGCCATGGACTGGTAGCACCTCTGAGAAGGTTACCGTGCTTGCTACCCGTCTGAGGCCCCTCCCCAACTCCACAGATTCATTCTGCACTGCACTGATCCCATGCCTAGCTAGGTCATTTGTCCCAAGGTGAACTATGATATCTAGTTCCCTCTCCTGCGATGCTGCTTCTGCAATCTTGAGGATTCGCTTCCTGTCCCTCCAAGCCACGGCACCAGGCAGGCACCTTACTCTCTTCTCCCTTCCCAGGTTTACCCCCAACAATAGAGTCCCCATCAGAGCTGTTTCCTTGCCCTGTGGTGTCCCTTGCCACCCTTTTGTGGGTTTCCCTTGTGGATGTCCTCGGCTTTCTTCTGGGTCTCAACTGAGGGTGCCATCATAGAGGAACCTTGCTCTGCCAGAATGACATATGATTTGTGTAGAGGTACAACTAGGGGGCTTCGCCTCTGGTCCACCACCCGCCCCCTCCCAGAACCCACTGTGGTCCAACTGCTGTTCATACTTGGCAACCTCTGAGGCAGTGGTTGTGGCAATGGTGCTCTTTGGAAGGGGGAGGCCTCCTTAGTCCTTTCTAGTTCAGCCTGGAGGTGGGCAACCTCCTACCTCAGAGCTGACAGTTGCCTGCAAATAGGACAGCAATGCAATTTCCAGAATGTCTCCCGGAAAACTGCTGCCCCACAGCCTTAAACTTGGTATTCTTCCTGGGGCTCAAGGTTGAAAATCTCGAGATTGATCCAATCAGTTGATTGGATCACTGTTCTATCAGGTACAGTTTTGGCCCTCCACTTGTACCATCCCCATGGAGGTGGCTCAGTTCAGTCTCTTGAGATGGCTTACAACAGAAGACCTTACGGCGGTTCTGGACACCTCAGAAATGTTGACAGCTTGTGCTGGGAGTTCAGAGAAATGGCTGTGGTGGCCTATAACAGAGTTGTCACGGGTACCTTTGACCTCATAATGCCAGATCTCACTTCAAGAGGGCTCTTGCACTAGGTAATTACATATAGGACTGACGCCGGACGGTGGCAGGACCCCACAGAAAAATTTCCAGCTAGCAGTCCCTGACGAGGGACCGCCCCCATGTCAGGTGACCGGCATCATGAGACGTCGGTATAAAGGGGCGGTCCCAGATGCCCGCTTTCCAGTTCTTTCCCACCGTTAGTTTGTGCAGCACCTCACGGTAAAGTTCGTGCTTAGTCAGCCCTGCTCTTTCGTCGGTTTTACCGAGATTTGAGTATTTTTCCTCCCTCCTATTCAGAGTGCTAGTCAAAATCAGATCTCAACCCTGCAAGGTGATCCTGATTGCTCCGGACTGGGCCAGACAGCCCTGGTATCCTCTCCTATTGTCCTTAGCAGTCCACCTTCCCCTGTCTCTTCCCAGCAATTACAACCTGCTAACCTGTGCTCAGGGGTGGGTTTGGTACCCAAATGTCAAATCTCTCAACCTCAAGGCCTGGCTCTTGAAGAGTAAGAGTTTGCTGATTTACACCTCTCCCAAGGTGTTATGGATATTCTAAAGGCTTCTAGGAAGCCTTCCACCAGAACTACTTATAATTCCAAGTGGAAAAGACTTTTCATATGGTGCTCTGGGAAGCATATTTCCCCAGTGTCTGCTGATCTGCCCACAGTCCTTGACTATATGGTCCATCTGAATAACTTGGGACTCAGACCAGCTACACTAAGGGTGCATCTGGCAGCTGTCTCTGCTTTTATTTCAGCAGGTAAGCACTCTTCTCTTTCAGCTCACTCTGTATTCTCCAAGTTTCTCAAGGGATTGCTTCATACCAATCCGCCATTCATGGACCCTGCCCCTGCTTGGGACCTTAACGTTTGCATTGCTCAGCTTATGCAACCCCTTTTGAGCCGTTGTCCTCAGCAGAGCTTAAGTACTTGACTTGGAAAACTTTTCCTGGTAGCCATCACTTCTGCCAGGCGCATAAGTGAGTTACAAGCCCTGTCAGTGGAGCCTGGCTTTATCTCTTTTCATAGAGATCAGGTGGTCCTCAGGACTAACAGGAAGTTTTTACCTAAGGTGGTTTCAGACTTCCACCTTAACCAATCTGTGTCTCTTCCTGTGTACTTCACTGACCATTCCTCCTCTGGTGAGAGGAGGCTGCACAGTTTTGTTGTGAAAAGAGCCCTTAGCCACCACATAGAACGTACCAAGGGTCACAGGTTTGACTCCCTCCAACTGTTCTTCAGTTATGGTGAGGTTGGTAAAGGAAAACCTGCCACTAAAAGATCCATTGCCAGGTGGATTGTCTCTTGCATTCAATTTTGCTATGAAAAACTAGGTAAGGTTCCACCCTCAGGCTTGAGGGCTCACTCTACTAGAGGTACAGCTGCCTCCCTGGCTGCTGCCAGGGATATTCCTATCTTAGAGATATGTCAAGCAGCTACCTGGAAAACACTTCACTCTTTTACCAAGCATCACTCTCTGGATATGCAGGCTAGGAGTGATGCTTGGTTTGGCACAGTTGTGCTTCAGATCCTAGTTCCTTAGTAGGTGCTATCCCTCCTCCATGGAGGTACTGCTTGGTAGTCTGCTATTGTCAGAATAGAGCAAGACTTCATGTTGTTTGAAGGAAAAAATTACTCACCTTAGTAATGCTGTTTCTTTTAATGTAGTCTTGCTGTATTCTGACCTCCCCCCCCCCCGCCTTCCCCTCTCAGAACCTCTGTTTTTGGGATGTGGGTGGGCAGCGGCAGTGTTGGCACTCAGGAGGTGCCCCACCTCTTTTTTTTATCACCCTTCTTTGGGTGAGTGGGTGTTGTGTTTATTTCATTTTTGGGTCTCCTGACTTGAGTCTTTGTTTTTGGGACCAAAAAATCTGTTTTTATGTTAGTAGTCTGTTGGCTAGTGTAGGTTTACAGCTTCCACACAGGACCTTAGTGAGTTGAGCTCGTAAAGATCTGACGGTTTGAGTTCAAACAGCAACAGACGGAGTCTCAACCGAGCTTGAGCTCAGCGTTCCATGCCTGGCATAGAAAGTTAACTCTTTCATCTCCGGGGCAGTTCGAAGGTTGGGACTCACTGCTACTGTCAGAATACAGCAAGATTCCATTAGAAGAAACAACATTACTAAGGTGAGTAATTTTTTCTTTCGACAAAGTTGCTCTAAGCTTCTCTTTACCCACATTGTGGAATGGTTTACAAAGGAACTTGAAGCTGAGCTGCCCTGTTAGCCTGAATATCTTCAAGGCGCTCTACGATCGCTACATGAAAGCACCTTGCAAATGTTTTCCTTACCGCTAGCCCACTAATTCTGCAACTCCCCTTTCCATCCTGATGCTCGCCATGTTTCTACCCCTGGCTCTCACTCTTTCCCTATGAACTCTTCCTGCTGCACCCACCCTTCCCTGTCTGCTCCAGCCTGGCTAAAGTCCCACCCCATCCACAGTAGTGTCCCAATTATCTACCCCTCTCCGTCATTATCATAAACAAGTACATGACAGCCATCGTCACTTTCTGTGGTTTTAGCCCAATTTTTCCCCCAGTCGTCGGTAATATATCCCTCCTCTTCTTTACCTCTCTAACCTGCCACCCCATACATGGCCTCTTCCCCCTATATGTGTAGTTGCCGGCTGCCTCACTCAAAAGATCTCTGCTTATAACCCCTGTATGCCTATGGTTGATTGTACATTTGCTGACTTCTTCAATTGTAAAATAGTGCTGTTTTTTTTATTTATTTCAACCTTGTACTGTACTGTATACACTGTATATACTTTTCTTCCTTGTATATTATTGTTTTTTGTATACCTGCGTCTGTACTGTACTTTGATGTATTCATGACCAGGTCCACCTTGCAAATGAGCCTTGCTCAATGGTGCCCGCCTGGATAAATAAAGATTTTGATTGATTGATTGATAAGGGAATCTTAGTGGAAAGGAGGAAGGGGAGAAAGAGCTGGAGATTAAGTAGGGTCTGCAGTGACACTGTAGGTAGGGGGGAAAAATGGGCAGACTGGGTGGGCCAAGCTGTCCTTATCTGCTATCATATTCTGTGTTTCTATGTCCAAAAATTTAAACTAAACAAACCAACCAGTCCCATGTACACACCCTCCAATACGTACCTGGAAACTAGCTGTTGTGGCTCAGTGTGCCTTTAACAGTCAAAAATAGCAAAAATAACTGGCCCATGTAACCCACCCTGTAGGGATTTACCACAAAATGAGCTTCCATAGCTCAGTGTTACTTTCCTAGTCAAAAATGACAAACAGAACACATCCACGTCTTAGGGACGCACCTGGAAATGAGCTGTCACAGCTCAGTGGGCCTTTCCCAGTCAAAAATGTCAAATAGAAGTTGGCCCACTGTTGTAGCAGTAGCAGTACTGCTTGCAGCACCGACTACCCGAGTTTGGGAATGAACTTGATTCTCCGGAGGGTCTGCTGGGGGGAGGACCATTGAACGTCCAGAGGACTTCTCTGGTAATGGACTGGAACAGCACCTGGAACCAGACTACCCCCTAGCGATGGCTGCGGGACAGTTCACAAGTTAGCAGAAGAGTGGCAGGCAACTGGCGCCCCATGCAAGGGAGCGTGGCACTGCCATTGATGCCATTGCATGTGTGCTGCAAGCCATGGGGAGGGGGGGACCAGAACAGTAAACATCTTGGGTGGCAGGATGCAAGCTGCCCCTTGCAGGCTCAACACCCAGCAACTCAGGCATGAAAAGTTGCCTTCTTGCCTGGCAAATTGAATATGCTCCCACCACTCCGCTGTGGGGGCAAACCGCTGGGGCTCAGACACGTAAGCCCTGAGGAAAGCTGGGGTGATGGGGTGGGGAGGGGGGACAGGTGAGAAGGTGGCTACACCTGGAGGGAAAGAACCATCTGTAAAAACATGGCAAACAGAACTAACTGGTTTGTGTAACCTATCCTCTAGGGACACACCTGGAAAAAAGTTGTCACAGCTCAGTGTGCCTTCAATGACAAATCGGAGAAAATGGATGGGTACCTGCTCTTTATTGGAGTTAGAATTGGGGAATTGTGAAGTTGGTTAGGATTACAGAAGTTGTGAACTGCAAGATCTCTGACCCTAGTCCCACCAGGCGTACTGACTCCAGGTTTCACTTTGCCAGGCATGTTATTTGACTCATGCTTCATTCTCAGCAGTAAAGCAGGGTAGAAGCAATGTCATATTGAAAAGGAGATGCTGCATCTCTGGTGGGCCATTCTAGGTGAATAAATTGTAACCTCCCCTCCCCCAAAAAAATAGTTTTACACAGCAAATCATTGATAGTTGTGGATCAGGGTTTTACTGTTCAAGTGTCTTATCACTGTTATAAATTGCAACATTTCTAACCAGTCAGCAGCACTCAGAAAATGCAAGCATACATTTACATCCTACAGTTGTTGTCTTGTGTTCTCTGTTTTTGCTCCTCTGTCATGTACACAACATCACTGTCCTGTTTTCCTGCTCCATTATTTGAAATGAAGAGTGTGCGTGGTGTGTTCTAAGAGTAATATGTTTTCTTTTTATTTTTTATTTATTTATTTATGTGTTCTAGGATTACAAATACCTTTGAGCCAATGATCTTTTACAAAGGTTCCACGTCACTGGTACAATTGAGACAATCATAAGCAAAGATAACAGTTTATAAAATTAAAAAAACAACAACCAAAAAAAAAACTCATAGTCTTGTAGATGAAAAAAGAACAATAAGGTGAAACTTTGAGAAAGGGAAAGGAGGAGGGTGAAATCAGGGAGACTAAGTGGATGGGAGAGAAGGGGAGGTAGGTTGGGGGGGGGGAGGAGAGGTGGAAGGCGGATAAGAATAGAGGTAGTGCAGCCAGGTGGCATTTGTCATGGGCCAGCAGGTCCCGAGGTATTTAAAGTTTTTGACCTGTTCCAGTGCGGCAAGATACATTAACTTTTGTTCCAGAACAAACACTGTACATACATTTTCTGTGAGGATTGTCAATCTGTTTGGGCCACTAGAACAACCTGACTTCACTTTACAGTTCTTACACACACACACTGCAAGGGAGTGAGGAGACTGATGCAATAAGAGATATCCTTGGAGGCACTACTAACTTAAAACAATATCAGTCTGAGGGCAGGAATTCCTGACCTGTAAGATCAATTTATATCGTCTTAAGTTTCCATTTGTTGTGTTCAGAATGCACTTGGACTTCAAACAACTTTCACCAGGCCCTTGTAAAGCATTTTTATAACCAAGATTAATTTGTTTTAGATAGGACTGATTGCAGAGGACAAGAGATTAACGACAGAGATTGTATTACTGTTTGAATTTCTTCCAAATGTCTGTAGGTTTTTAATCAGATATGTCTGTACCTCCTCTAATAACACTAGTGGTTCTTAAAATATGTAAAATGTTGAAATCCCTTTTGTCTGCATAAAAGCTACGAAAATGGTGCTTGATGTTTATGTGGTGCATTGGTAAAAGGTGAGCGTGAGAGAGAGAGAAAAACATTTTTTCAAAAAGCAGCATCAGATGACGACTGTACCATGTACTGGATAACCTGCAACCCCCACCCCTTAATCTGTGTGATGTTACTTGTCTGGCATTTTATGATGTCATGTTGATTGACTGTGACTGTTAACCACTCATTTGGGTTACAAAACAGAAGCAGGGCACAAATCCAGAAAGCTTTTCATGTTCAAAGTAGAACCTAGTTTGCTGGGGTTTTTTTTCCTGGGAGAGCCAGATTTCATTTATTTATTTTTTTGTGCTAGCCCAGAGCAGATCTGACACTCATTTATTTTGTTTAGTTTTCGGCAGTATGACTTTAGTTTTCTACTATTCTTGGACCCCGTGTTGATGTCATTATTTGTGTTAACTAGTCTTGCATGATATCACTGCCATTTCTTTATAATAAAAAAATAAATTGCCTGACAGAATCCAGAAAACAGCAACCCTTTTCATACATTAGTTTTGTAATTCTGTATTGGCATAAACTTCTGTGGGCCAGCTCAAACCGCATAATTCAACTTTTCATACGTCTCATTCCTCTGTTCCCATGCAAATGTGTCTGCTGTCCATTGCACCAACGGTTCTACATCCCATGGTACTCACACAAGTATGCAGATTCTGGTGTTGCCAATGGTGTGGTAGGTCTCAGTTGTGCTGCTTTTCTAGTTTTCTTTGCAGACGGCAAAATGTTATGTCTGGACGAAAAGGCAAACCCTCTTTATGCATAATACCTGAAGTGAATTGTACACTGTATACAATGACAGTTTTGAAAATACCATTCAAACAACATGAAGTCTTGCTATATTATGACATATGCAGTGAGTCCCAACCTTCGAACTGCTCCGGAGGTGAAAGAGTTAACTTTCCATGCCAGGCATGGAACTTTGAGCTCGAGCTCGGTTGAAAACTCTATCTGTTGTTCTTCAAACTCAAACTGTCTGATTCTTTACTCCGCCTCACTGAACAGTCGCTCCGGAGATTTCTCCTCCTGCTCGGTTCATTTTGTCGGTAAAAGTATAAAGTTTTCGTTTCTTAACCAAATTTAAACCGCAACCGGTCGGTTCAAGCTCCATCTGTGGTATTTGTAAGTACTAGATAGGTTTTACATTTACTTTCTGTGTGGAACTTGTAAACGGTTTCATCAGTTCAGTTCGAACCGATCAGGTGTTTATATTACATTTATTATTTTTTAGAAGTGCGGTTCCCAGTTCTTATCGGTTCTAAAAATACCGGATTTCATTACGTTTTTTTCCACGACCCCTGACACGGTTGGGAACCGATAAGGGAGTCTTGCTTGACGGATTGCCATAAACGGGCAAATTTTTGGTTAGGCTGGCACTATGTCTGAGAAACCCAAAAGAAAAACCGGGCCCACTGGGTTTCAACACTGTGTTGTCTGTGGGGAAGCCTTTGCCAAGGCTGACCTTCACACCACCTGTGTTTATTGTCTGGGGTTTGACCACCTCATTGCAGACTGCCAGATTTGTAAAAGTTTTCCTGCAGCTACCCTGGATAAAAGAGTTTGTAGGCTCAGGGAAAGGGAGGCCAAAAAGTCCGCTGAACCAGGTGGCCAGCCCGGTTCGGTTGAAACCGAACCGGAGGGAGTGCACTCTGACCAGGGCGATACTTCCTCGGGCAAAAGGAGAGCCACTCTGAGGAGTCGGTTCCAGCAAAGAGAACTAGAAAATCAGCTGGTGTGGAGCCAAAACTTCCCTCTCCAACCGCTGAAGAAATAGCTAAAGCAATTAAAATTGTTCAGTCACTCTCCCTGGTTCCGACCGAACCGGCACCATCAGGTAAGCGTACGGTTTGGTTGGTTCCACTGGTTCAAGAGTATGATTTAGAGGAATTTTATGAACGAGAGGAGGGGGAAGAGGAGTATGAGGAGAGTGAATGTGGATTTGAAAGTCTGGACCCAGCAGCAGCATCAACTAGGAGCAGATTTATCCTGGACTCCCTTCAGGGTGCCTTCCTCAAGCAACTGGTCATGGAACCAACTCGGCAGAAGGCAATACTGGACCTTGTGCTCACAAACAGGGACAGTGTGATGGGGGTAACAGTGGGGGAGCACCTGGGTAACAGTGACCACCAGTCATTGTGGTTTGAAATCACAGAAAGAGCAGAACCAAACCACACAAAAACACTATCCTGGATTTTAGGGGGCAGACTTTGGGAAAATGGGGAGATACTTGAAAGAGGCATTAAGGGAATGGGACAGGAATCAGGGGTTGAGGAACAGTAAGGTATTTAAAATGGGATTATAAGAACAACATAATTATGCATTAAGCAGGTTAGCAAGAGGAAAAGGAAGAGGAGACCATTATGGTTTTCCAAAGAGGTAGCAAAGAAAGTGAAAGCCAAAAGATTGCATTTAGGCAATACAAAAGACACAGGCAGAAGGGGATAGGGAGAAGTACCAGGAGAAGCAAAGGGAGGCAGGGAAGTCGGTAAGGGAAGCCAAAGCTCAGACAGAAGAACACATTGCAAAATCAGTGGGTAAAGGGGACAAAACCTTTTTCAGCTACATAAGTGAAAAAAGAA
Organism: Neoceratodus forsteri; assembly: GCA_016271365.2. Taxonomy (NCBI): domain Eukaryota; kingdom Metazoa; phylum Chordata; order Ceratodontiformes; family Ceratodontidae; genus Neoceratodus; species Neoceratodus forsteri. Next base: position 50,431,937 of record CM028136.1, on the reverse strand, counting down.
AGACAAAGGGAGGCATAGTGAGACTGAAGGGGGAGGATGGGAGCCACGTGGAGGATGACAACAGTAAAGCTGACATATTGAACAGGTATTTCTGCTCAGTCTTTACTGAGGAAGAGGGGGTAATGGGTCTGAAGGGAGTACAAGGGGTGAGAATGGTGCAGAAATGGACACAAGTCCCTTACACGAGAAAGGGTCCTGAAGGAACTGGAAGTAATAAGAGTTGATAAAGCAATGGGGCCAGATGGGGTGCACCCCAGGGTCCTTAAAGAACTAAGAGAGGTGGTGGCTGAACCTCTGGCTATCCTGTTTAGCCGATCACTGGAAACAGGGGAGGTACCCAAAGACTGGAGGACAGCAGATGTAGTCCCCTTATACAAAAGTGGGAACAAAGAGGAAGCAGGGAACTACAGACCAGTCAGCCTCACCTCGGTAGTGGGGAAGATCATGGAAGCACTACTGAAGGAGAGATTGGTGGAACATCTGGTTGTCAATGGACTACAGGACACAAGGCAACATGGTTTCACCAGGGGGAGGTCATGTCAGACCAACCTCATTGAATTTTTTGACTGGGTGACTAGGGAGGTGGATCAGGGGAGGGCAGTGGACATGGCCTATCTGGACTTCAGCAAGGCCTTGACACTGTGCCACATAGAAGACTATTACACAAACTGGGGAATATGGGTGTGGGCAGGACAGTAGTGTGGTGGGTAGGTAACTGGCTGGGTGGCAGGACACAGAGGGTGGTGGTAAATGGCTGTCACTCCACAGAGGGAAGAGTGACCAGTGGGTACCACAGGGATCAGTGCTGGGACCGGTCCTATTCAACATCTTCATCAGTGACATTGCGCAGGATCTAGAAGGCAAAATGTCACTGTTCGCTGATGACACAAAGCTCTGTAACAGAGTAGACACACCAGAGGGTGTAGACAGAATGAGAAGTGACCTGCAGAAACTTGAAGAATGGTCAGGGGTTTGGCAGTTGAAATTCAATGCAAAGAAGTGCAAAATAATGCATATGGGGCACAAAAACCCTGGCACAATATATCAGTTGGGGGGTGAGGATATAGCATGCACCAAGCAGGAAAGGGATCTTGGGGTTGTCATCTCTGATGACCTCAAGGTAGGGAAACAGTGTGACAAGGCAGCAGGTAAAGCAAATAGAATGCTGGGATGTATATGCAGGGGCATCACCAGCAGGAAAAGGGAGGTCATATTTCCGCTATACAAGACACTAGTGAGGCCCCACCTGGAGTACAGTGTACAGTTCTGGAGACCATACCTACGTAAGGACATAGACAGGGTGAGAAGGTTCAGAGGAGGGCAACAAAGATGGTGCATGGATTGCATCACAAGTCCTATGAAGACAGGTTGAAGGAACTGAACATGTACTCCCTGGAGGAGAGGAGGAGAGAGGGATATGGATAGAGACATACAAGTATCTTACAGGGAGGAACAGGGTGCAGGGAAAACACTATTTTTAAGCGAAAAAGATGCTCCAGGACTAGAGGGCATGGGATGAAGTTGGAGGGAGGACGATTCAGAGGAAACATGAGAAAGAATTTCTTCACAGAACGGGTGGGCCAGAGGAAGTGGTGGGGGCTGAAACAATCACGGGATTTAAGAATGCATGGGATAGACATAAAGGAATTCTAGAGGTCAGGGGTAAGGGGAAACAGACTTCTAGGAAAACAAACTGAACTTACAAGCTCAAATGGGCAGACTGGGTGGGCCATAGGCCCTTATCTGCCGATACTGTCTATGTATCTATGGATGTGCCCATTGAACCGGACATCTCTCCAGACAGACCTTCAGGAGTGTCTCCCCCTAGGCTTTCTGAGTCCCCTTCTCATTTTATGTTTCATAAAAAAGTGGCTGAAACCCTCCAGTTCCCTATGGAGGAAGCTGTGGATGATCAAGAAGAGCCTGATTATGTAGAAATGATGGATATCCCAGAGTCTAGGAGACTGTCTATTCTTCTGCATAAACCTTTTTGGAAACAGACAGTAAAAATTCTAAAAGCTCCTCACACTATACCTCCTGTTGATAAAAGAATGGACAAAAGGTATACATTATCAGGCTCTAATATGGAGTTCCTTACACAACAATGCAGCCATGTGGGGGTTGTGCAGGCTGCAGCCTGTGACAAGACAAATATTCCCTTGGCCTCTCACCCCCCTGACAAGGACTCCAGAAGGGTGGATGCCATGGCAAAGAAACAGTACATGGCAGCATCCTTGGGACTCAGACAGGCAAATTATGTGGCTTATGTTGCTTTATACCAGAATCCAGATAGGATACTATTTTGGCTCTAGCAAAGCAGGTCCCTGGCCAGCTTGCCAAGGAGCTGGAGCAGGTGGCCTTGAGGCATCTAAGGTGCAATTCCATGCTGCAGTGGACTCTAATGATGTATCATCTAGAGTCATGGCTACATCTGTGGCTCTCCGTAGAATGACTTGGCTCAGATGTACTAGCCTGTCACAGGATACCCAGACTAAGGCCATGGATTTTCCTGTTGTGGGCAACTCTCTGTTTGGGGAGCAAACCGAGAATTACATGAAGAAAATGGATGAATATAGGACCACCTATAGGAGTGCACAGGCCAAGGAATGGCAGGCCACTCCTCAAAGGCAGCCTCCCAGGGGCAGGAGCAGGCCTTTTCGTAGGCCTTTTCACCAAGCCCAGACCTTCTCTTCAGCTTATGCACAGAGGGGGTTCTTTAGAGGAAGAGGCAGATGGGGTGCAAGCAGACCTGCCTCTACCCCTCAGCCTAAAGCCCCTGCCAGGCAGGCACCCTGATGGGGTGCCGGGGGCCGATTCTCCACTACCTGTAGGGGGCAGGCTGGCTTACTTTGTCCAGGACTAGGAGTCTGTCACATCAGACAAGTGGGTCCTGGAAGTAGTAAGCCAGGGACTGGTTCTCCGCTTCAAAAAATTTCCAAAGATGAGAACCAGATCCTTTCCACCTGCAAATCCTTCAGAGGCTCTTGCCGTAGAAGCAGAAGTCTCTACCCTCCTGGCTCTCAGAGCTGTGGAAAGGGTTCCACCCCTACACCAGGGCAAAGGATTGTACTCCAGGTACTTCCTTACCCCAAAAAAGACAGGAGAATGGCGGCCCATCCTGGATCTCGAGTATCTAAACAAGCACCTTTTAAAACCAAAATTCAAAATGGTGACTCTGGGAATTATTTTACCCTCTTTAAGGCCAGGGGACTGGCTAGTGTCCCTGGACCTTTAGGATGCCTATTTTCATGTTCTTATCAGAAGCTCCCATCGAAAGTACCTCAGATTCGAACTGCCCTCTGGCCATTACCAGTTCAGAGCAATGCCCTTCGACCTCACATCTGCCCCAAGGGTATTCACAAAATGCCTGGCAGTAGCAGTTGCCCATTTAAGAAGGCAAAAAATTGCCATCTTTCCTTACCTGGACGGCTGGCTCATAGTATGCCAGTCTCCAGACCAAGTCAGTTTACATCTTCAGGTTACTCAGCAACTGCTAACCTCTCTAGGTTTCCTTCTCAATCTTCCAAAGTCAGTCCTAGAACCTGTCCAGCTTCTCGCTTTCATAGGTGCAGAGCTGAACACAAAAGAAGCCAGAGCCTTCCTTCCTCTGGAAAGAGCAAAGACCCTGATTTCTCTGGTTTCCTCCTTCACCCTGCAGGTCTCTCGACCAGTAAGGCATTTTCTCCAGCTCCTGGGACACATGGCTGCTTCAACAGCAGTAGTGCAGGGAGCCAGATTTCAGATGAGGGACATCCAGTTCCATTGAGAGACTTTTGGTCTCAAAGGAGGAACCCTCTAACCAAATTGATCCCAGTAACTCGAACCCTGATCCAGGCCCTTCAGTGGTGGCAGGACCAGGGCAATTTGAGACAGGGGGTTCCCTTCACCCCTCAGTCTCACTCCTTAATCCTTACTACAGATGCATCCCTCTTGGGGTGGGGAGCTCACATGGGCGACCTCACTACCCAGGGATTGTGGTCCCCTCAGGAATCTGTGCTCCACATCAATCTGTTGGAACTCAGAGCAGTTTTTCTAGCACTTCAAGTTTCTTCCAAATCTGGTCAGAACAGACAATACCACCACAATGTGGTACATCAACAAGCAAGGGGGCACTCAGTCTACGGCATTGTGCACCGAAGCAATGAAGTTGTGGTCTCTGGCTTACTCTCTGAACACCTCCCTTGTAGCAGTTCACCTCCCAGGCAAGGACAATATCCTGGTAGATGCTCTCAGCAGGATTTCCCAGGGCCATCACAAATGGGCTCTGGATCCCCTAGTACTGGAGGTGGTATTTGCCAGATGGGGCACACCCCAGATAGATCTTTTTGCAGCCCTAGACAATCAACAACTTCCCCTTTTTTGTTGCAGGCCCCCAGTGTTGGGCTCAGTCCCCCTGGATGCCTTCCTTCTGAGTTGGGAAGGGAAGTTTCTCTATGCCTTCCCCCCTTCCCGCTCCTGTTCAAAGTGCTAGTCAAAATCAGATCTCAACCCTGCAAGATGATCCTAATCGTTCCAGACTGGGCCAGACAACCCTGGTACCCACTCCTTATGTCCTTAGCAGTCCACCTTCCCCTGTGTCTTCCCAGGAATCACAATCTTTTATCCTGTACTCAGGGGAGAGTTTGGTACCCAAACCTCAAATCTCTCAATCTCAAGGCCTGGCTCATGAAGAGTTGGAGTTTGCTGACCTACACCTCTCCCAAGGTGTATTAGTTATCCTGAAGGCTTCTAGGAAGCCTTCCACCAGGGCTACTTATAATTCCAAATGGAAGAGATTTTCTATATGGTGCTCTGCAAAGCATATTCCCCCAGAATCTGCTGGGTTACCCACTGTCCTGAACTATATGGTCCATCTAAATATTTTGGGGCTGAGACCAGCTACCCTAAAAGTGCACCTGGCAGCCGTGTCTGCTTTCTTATCAGCAGGTAAATCCTCTTCTCTTTCAGCCCATCCTGTTTTCTCCCAAGTTTTTCAAGGGGTTGCTTAACACCAACCCCCCATTCAGGGATCCTGCCCCTGCCTGGGATCTTAACATTTGCATTGCCCAGCTAATGCAGCCCCCTTTTGAGCCCTTGTCTTCAGCAGAGCTTAAGTACTTGACTTGGAAAACTGTGTTTTTGGTAGCCATCACTTCTGCCAGACGCATAAGTGAGTTACAAGCATTGTCAGTGGAGCCTGATTTCATCTCCTTTCACAGAGATAAGGTAGTCCTCAGGACTAACAGAAAATTCTTGCCTAAGGTGGTTTCAGACTTCAACCTTAATCAATCTCAATCTATGTCTCTCCCTGTGTACTTCACTGACCATTCCTCCTTTGGCGAGAGGAGGTTACACAGTTTAGATGTCAAAAGATCCCTCAGCTACTGCATAGATCATACCTAGGGTCACAGCTTTGACTCCCTCCAATTCCTCACTTATGGTGAGGTTGGCAAAGGGAAACCTGCTACCAAAAGATCCATTGCCAGGTGGATTGTCTCTTGTATCCAATTCTGCTATGAAAAACTGGGTAAGGTTCCTCCCTCAGGCCTCAGGGCTCACTCTACCAGAGGTACAGCTGCGTCTCTGGCTGCTGCCAGGGACATCCCTATCCTAGAGATATGTCAAGCAGCTACCTGGAAAACAGTTCACACTTTACAAGCATTACTCCCTGGACATCCAGGCTAGGAGTGATGCTCGGTTTGTACAGCTGTGCTTCAGAGCCTATTTCCTAACTAGGTTCTGTCCCTCCTCCATGGAGGTACTGCTGTGTTAGTCTGCAAACATAATATAGCAAGATTTCATATTGTTTGAAGAAAAATTACTCACCTTAGTAATGTTATTTCTTCTAATGGAGTCTTGCTATATTATGACCTCCCCCCCTGCCTGCCCCTCTCAGAACCTTTATTTTTGGGATGTGGGTGGGCAGGGCAGTGTTGGCACTTAGTAGATGCCCACCTTGTTTTTTCACCCCTCCTTTTTGGGGTGACCTGTGTTGTGTTTGTCATTTTTTGGGTCTCCTGACTTGAGTCTTTGTTTTGGCACCAAAAAATGTGTTATATAGTTAGTAGCCAGTTGGCTAGTAACATAGAAATGTAGAATTTGACGGCAGATAAGGACCGCATGGCCCACCCAGTCTGCCCATTTCCCTACCTACTGGATAAGCTGCAGATCCTAGTTAACCAGCAGCCTACTTCTTCCTACCCCAACCCCCTAGAATTGCCTTATGACTGTCCCATGCATGCTTGAATTCCACACAGAGTCTTAGTGAGTTTTGGTCGTAAAGATCTGACAGTTTGAGTTTGAAGAACAACAGATAGAGTTTTCAACTGAGCTCGAGCTCAAAGTTCCATGCCTGGCATGGAAAGTTATCTCTTTCACCTCCGGAGCAGTTCGAAGGTTGGGACTCACTGCATATGTCATAATATAGCAAGACTCCATTAGAAGAAACAACACTACTAAGGTGAGTAATTTTTTCTTTTGAACTAACTAGGTTCAGTTCACTGTCCACACGTAGGTGGTCCTCAATTGAGTATGCTCAGTCACTGGACAGTCTTATAGCTGAACTCCTCCTACCACTGAGCCTTGTGGTCCTCCAGCTTTGCCCCTTTGCTCAGTTTACTCTGTTAAAATCAGACAGAGGTAGGCTGATTCCCACTCCTAGTGGGTGCATCATTTTATTCTAGACAAGGACAGCAGATACTATCAAGCTCTGATTTGAGTTGGCTAAATGTTGTAATAACTACCAAATGTTGCGGAAGAGAATTCCAGGCTCTAGATGCCCTAACAGAAGAGAATTTGTCCCTTTTGTTAGTATTTGCTCTGGTAATTACAAGTTTATCCTGCAACCTCAGATTAATAGATCTTTCACAAAAGGCAGTGCCACACTGGCCATAAGTTCTGAACTACCAAACAACTTGAATAACAACAGTTTCTTGTTTTTTTTTTAATTTCTTTTTTCACCCCCTCCTACGTCCCTGCGAGAGCCACCCATTCAGGAGTCGCCAGTGAAACCCAACCCGACTTACCTGCTGCTCAGGTCCCTCATCCTGCCTCTGATTACCCCCCGGGCGGGGTTCGGGGTGGGGTGAAACCCCTGTTCCTTAATGTCTCCTCTGGTCCCTGAGACAGTGGCAGTCAGTGGCACATCAGGGCTGGGTTCGGCGCTCTGTCTACCCGGCTCTGGAGAGTGATTTTCCCTGTTCTGTGAGGATGTTGCTAGCCCTTGACGTCAAGGCGTGAGCACCGATGTTCGCAACGTCCTCCCCCTTGATGCTGCATCACCTAGTGGTGATTGGTCCACAGGTCTCTGCCCGTGACCAATCAAACCCCTGAGGTGCTGACGAGCTCTCCTGCCTCCGACCGCTCACCGGGATGTATCCCCACCCTCCCCCTGGAGAAGATGAGCTGTCATCGGACGCTCAGCCTATCTCCCCCCTGCTGACCCCCGGCGACCGAATAACAGGTTATCGCCTCTATATCTTCTGTCTTATTAACTGAATGCCCAAACTCGGTTAGTAGTACAAGTCTCGATGGCTGAGAGGGACCTGGGGGTGGTGGTGGATGTCAAGATGAACAACTTGGAGACTTGTAGGAGGGAAGCAGCCAAGGCCAACAGGATGCTGGGATGCATCGCTAGGAGAATCATCTCCAGAAGGAGGGAAGTGATACTTCCTCTGTATAACTGCTTGGTGAGGCCACACCTTGAGTACTGCATGCAGTTTTGGAGGCCACACTTAAAGAGGGACGTTAAACTCCTGGAGAGGGTCCAATGGAGGGCAACCAAAATGATTTGGGGTTTGGGGGACAGGACGTATGAGGAGAGGCTCGAAGAGCTAAATATGTACACATTGGAAGAGAGAAGGGACCAGGGGGACATGATGGAGGTCTTCAGGTACATGAAGAGGGTAAATAGGGGAGGAACAGTCAGGGTGCTTCGAAGGAAGGAGGAGGGGGCCACTAGAGGGCATGAGTGGAAGCTGGAGGGGAGAAGATTCAGGGTAGAAAGGAGGAGGTGCTACTTCACTGAGAGGGTGGTGGAGCCATGGAATGCACTGCCTAGGGGGCTGGTGGAGGCAGAGACTGTGGAGGGGTTCAAGAGGGGCTGGGACAGGTACAGGGGAAGGGTTCTGGAAGCAAAATCCAATGCAGCAAGAATATCTGGAAGGGAGAAGCCAGAGAAGGTGAGGGGGGCAGCAAGGTCAGCACCCAGGATGGGGGTTGACCAATCAAGCAGACTCGAAAGACCGTTAGGCCTATTCTGCTGGCATTTTAGTATGTTAGTCTCTCTTAGTATCTCATGTGCTTAAGTCTTGGGATTAGTCTAGTGACTTCTCTTTGGACACCCTCAACTAAATTAATATCACCTTGTAAATATGGATACCAGAAGGGAAAACCATAGTCGAAACAGGGTCTGACATTAGTTCTGCAAAGGGGTAGTATGCAGTGATCAGTCCTAGAAATAAATTATTTTTTATATAGAAACATAGAATTTGACAGCAGATAAGGACCACTTGGCCCACCCAGTCTGCCCATTTCCCTACCTACTGGATAAGCTGCAGATCCTAATCAACCAGCAGCCTACTTCTTCCTACCCTCACCCCCTAGAATGGCCTTATGACTGTCCCATGCATGCTTGAATTCCACCACTGATTTTGATTCCACAACCTCCTCTGGAAAGCCGTTCCATGCATCCACAACCTTCTCTGTGAAAAAATACTTCCTTAAATTACCTCTGAGCCGCCGCCCCCCATCTTCAAATTGTGCCCTCTTGATCTTGCACACACCTCTTTTTTGAAAGATGCTACCCTCTTGGACTTTGTTGATTCCCTTGAGGTACTTGAACGTTTCTATCATGTCCCCCTCTCCTCCTTTTCCCGAGGCTATACATATTAAGCTCCTTTGTCTCTCTTCATATGTCTTCCGGTGCAGACCCTGCACCATTTTAGTTGCCCTCCTCTGGACAGCTTCCATCCTGTCTATGTCTTATGGAGATTGGGTCTCCAGAACTGCACACAGTACTCAGATGGGGTCTCACCAGCTGTCTGTACAGAGGGATAACAACTTCCTGTTTTCTACTGGTGATGCCTCTCCCATGCATCCCAGTATCCCCCAGCCCTCCTTGCTGCCCTCTCGCATTGCTTGCCCACCTTTAGGTCATCTGATATGACTACCCCCAGATCCCTTTCCATTTTTGTTGTTGTTAGTATCTCTTCCCCCGCACTTTCCCCTGGGTTTTGTTTCCTAGGTGCATTACCTTGCACTTGTTAGCATTGAATCTAAGCTGCCATACATTTGACCATTCCTCTAACCTTGCCAAGTCCCTTCTCATCCTTTCCACCCCACCCTGTGCATCAACTCTGTTGCAGATCTTTGTGTCATCTGCAGAGAGACACACTTTTCCTTCCAGCCCCTCTGCAGTGTCCCTTATAAAGACGTTGAAGAGGACCGGTCCTAATACTGAACCCTGCGGTACCCCACTAGTAACCCTCCTTTCTTCTGAGTGGACTCTATTTGCTGTTACTCTCTGTGTCCTATTCTCCAACCAATTCTTTACCCAGGTTGTCATCTTGGGACCCACTCCCAGGCTGGCTAACTTGTATACTAATCTTTTGTGTGGGACTGTGTCAAATGCCTTGCTAAAGTCTAGGTAGGCCATGTCCACAGCCCCTCCCTGATCTACTACTTTGGTCACCCAGTTAAAGAAATCTATCAGATTCGTCTGGCATGACCTTCCCGCTGTGAATCCATGCTGTCTAGGATCCTGTGCCCTTCTGGCCTCTAGATACTCTACAATTCTTTCCGTCAGAAGTGATTCCATCATTTTCCCTATCACTGAGGCTAAACTAACAGATCTGTAGTTTCCTGCTTCTGCCTTGCTCCCACTTTTGTGAAGGGGAATCACATCTGCCCTCCTCCAGTCCTCTGGTACCACCCCATCCTCCCACGATTTGTTAAAAAGGGTAGTCAGTGGTGTCACTAGTTCTACCCTTAGTTCTTTTAGAATTCTGGGATGAATCCCATCAGGCCCCATTGCTTTGTTCACCTTCAGTTTTAAGAGTTCTTTCAGAGCCCTTTCTTCTATAAATGGGCTGGTATCAACTTCTGTATTCAGACTGTTTCTACTGTTTGTTTTATGTACCTCCCCCTCTTCATTTGTAAATACTGAGCAAAAATATTTGTTTAGTACCTCTGCCTTTTCACAGTCTCCCTCTGCCCACCCTCCCTCCCCCTTTATTATGCCTCACTATCCCTCCTTGGTCTTCCTTGCTCCCTGATGTACCTATAAAAGGTTTTTCCTCTTCTTAACTGAGTTGGCTATCTTTTCCTCGCTTTGGGCCTTTGCTGTTCTGACTGCCTTCCCAGCTTCCTTTGCTTTAACTGATACAGTTCTCTGTCCTGCTCCTCCTGCGATTCCTTGTACTTCCTGAATGCTTTCTTTTTCTCTTGAACCTTCACTGCCACTTCCTTTGAGAACCATAGTGGTTTCTTACATTGTTTTGATTTGTTTATTTGCTTCACACAAAGGCTTGTTACCTCTGTGATGGCAGTTTTTATTATTCCCCATTGTTCTTCCACCTCTCCTTCCTGCCCATTTGCTAGTGCATTCTTTAGGCACTCACCTATTTTGGCAAAGTCAGCCCTCCTAAAGTCCAGTACTTTTGCCTTTGTATGGCTTGACTCTATTGCTGTGTTTATTGTGAACCATACTGTTCGATGGTCGCTAGTTCCCAGATGGCTACCCACTTCTACATCTGTGGTCCTCTCTCCATCTCCATTTGAGAGAATCAGGTCTAATATTGCTCCCTCTCGAGTGGGCTCCAATACTAGTTGTCTAAGGCATGCCCCCTGTAGGGCATCTAGAATAATTCCACTCTTCGAAGTGGCTGCTGCAACTGCACTCCAGTTAACATCTGGCATATTCAGATCACTCATCAGCAATATATATCTCCCCTTTTTCTGCCATTCTAAGTATAGTTTCTCTCATTTCCTTTTCCATTTCCTCCCCCTGAGAGGGGGGGTCCGTATACAACCCCTGTGCGGATTGTGGTGCCATTGCCTGTCTCCAAAGTTATCCACAGTGCTTCTTCTCCTCCTTGTTTACCCTTTTGTTGTGTTGCTTTTATTCCTTCCCTTTTGTAAAGAGCTACTCCTCCTCCTCCTCTTTTACCCTCCCTGTCCCTCCTGTAGATGGTGTATCCTGGTATGTTTACGTCCCAGTCATGGTTTTGTGTGTACCATGTTTCTGTGACTGCCATGATATCCAGATGTTCTCCTCCATCAAGGCCACTAATTCAGGACAGGGTTTTATTTAACTTCAAAAATTGATTAGCGTTTTGCTCATAAAAGTGCTAAAACCTCGTGAAAATGCGTAGCACTTGCCTCACTGTGTTTAACAAACATAACACTTCTAGAAAACCAATATAAATACTTTCTGTACAGTTAGCATTGTCCCAAGAAAAAAATGCTAATCAATTATTTAAAACCCTGCAGGAAGCTTGTTACCCAGACTTCGGGCATTGGTACTGATTGCTCTCCATTTTTTGATGGCTATACCTTCTGTTCCAGCATCCCCCACTGACCTTTCTACCTTGGTCTTTTTCTCATTTAGTACCCTGTTTTGAAGGGGGAGGCTGGGATTTTCCTGCTGCTTATCAGTGCCTCCCCCTTTGGCTAGTTTAAAAGGTTGCCAATGAAGCACTTTAAACCTATTGCTCAAAAGACTTGTTCCCTTCCTGGACAGATGCAGACCATCCTGCCAGTATAGTCTGGTGTCCCTCCAGGTGGAACTCCAGTCCCCAATGAAGCCAAACCCCTGTGCTCCACACCATTTTTTCAACCATTCATTAAACTGCATGGTGCTAATTACCCTCGCCTCCTCCATGCCATTGACAGGCAGCACCTCTGAGAAGGATACTGTGTGTGCTACTTGTCTTAGGCCCCTCCCGAACTCTGCAGTGTCCTCCTCCTGCACTGCTCTAATCTCATGATGAGCCAAGTCATCTGTCCCTAGGTGGACAATTGCGTCCAGCTCAGACTCCCTTGCAGCTGTTCTCATGATCCTGAGGATGCGCTTCCTGTCCCTCCAAGCCATGGCACCAGGCAGGCACCTTACTTCAGTTTTCCCAGCTCCCCCAAGTTCTATACCCTTAATAATTGAGTCCCCCACCAGGAGCTGCTTCCTTTCCCTGTGGTGTCCTCTGCCTCCTTCCTGTGGGCCTCCCTTGTGACAGTTGTCATCCGTCTTCTCTGCGGGTGCATCCATAGGGGAGCTATGCTCCCCCAGAATGATGTATGGATTGTGGAGTGGAACAGTTGACTGGGTGTGCCTCTGTTCCACCATCCTCACCCTCCCTGAGCCCACTGTGATCCAACTGCTGTGCTTTCTTCGCAACCTCTGAGGTAGTGGTGGTGGCGCTAGTGCTCCCTGGACGGGGGAGGTTCCCTCCCTACTGTCCAGTGTGGCCTGGGGGAAGGTTTCCTTACTACTGTCCAGTGCAGCCTGAAGACGGGCAAATTTCTTCCCTCAGGGCAGTGAGTTGTCTACAAATAGGGCATCATCTCAGCCTCCAGAAAGACTCCCAGAAGCCTGCTGCCCCACAGTCATTACTTTGCACTGCTTCCCACATGTTTATCTACTTTTTTTTTGTTTCTTTTTTTTTTTTTTTAATTTAAGTTTATTGATTTTAACATAGCAAATACAAAGAGATCATTGTGTATAAATGTCGAATAATCATTCATGGTATAAATAAGGTAAAGAGAGAGAAAAGAAAACCCCAAAAAAAACCCACACCCCAAACCCTGCCCACCCTCTCCTTCCACCCTTCCAAATCAACCCACCAAACCTCCCTGCTACCACCTTGTTTATTTTTGCGTGTGTGTGCGCGTGTGTGATTGGTTTGTTATATAGAAATATATATATTATACAATGTGTATGCTTATATTGTCAGTGCAGTGTGCTAGAGAGGATATGACAGTGATATGCGCCTTGCACCCTTGAGGAAACGATGTCGGAACCTCAGGTATAAAGAAACTATTTCCAGGGGTGGGTGGGGTGAGGGGTAGGAAGGGGTTGGGCCTAAACTGTGCCCTCACAAAACAATCAGCTAAAAGCTCTCACCCACCACTGCGATGAGTGCCTTCCTGTCAGCAAGATACCCTACACAACAATTTGACAGAGAAAATACCCTGCTAATCAAACAGAGAAAAATCCAGACATCCAAGTCAGACACAGGTAAACCTCTCCAGCCCCAAAACAGCCTGGTGGTTTGTTAGCCACAAAGGAAAATCAGATATGCAGTTATTTCAGCCCTTCTGAAGATGCTGACAAGATAAGCAGTTTTGAAAACCCCCTTCCTGAATTAAAAACTAAAATAATTAAACACAAAGCAATACCAATGTAGAAGTAAAGACAACTTCTCTCAGATGTAAGCAAGAGAGAGAGAGATTAGTTACAGATATCTGGTCCAATATAGTATATCCCATGCAGCTTCAAACAACATGAAGTCTTGCTATATTATGACATATGCAGTGAGTCCCAACCTTCGAACTGCTCCGGAGGTGAAAGAGTTAACTTTCCATGCCAGGCATGGAACTTTGAGCTCGAGCTCGGTTGAAAACTCTCTCTGTTGTTGTTCAGACTCAAACTGTCCGATTCTTTACTCCGCCTCACTGAACAGTCGCTCCAGAGATTTCTTCTTCTGCTCGGTTCATTTTGTCGGTTAAAGTATTTTTTGGGTTTTTAAACGAATTTAAACCGCAACCGGATGGTTCAAGCTCTGTCTGTGGTATTTGTAAGTACTAGATAGGTTTTACATTTACTTTCTGTGTGGAACTTGGAAACGGTTTATTGGTTCGATTTGAACCGATCAGGTTGTTTTAAATACATTAATCTGTCTTTTAGAGTGCAGTTCTTGGTTCTTATCGGTTCTAAAAAAAACGGATTTCATTACGGTTTTTTCCACGACCCGTGACACAGTTGGGAACCGATAAGAGGGTCTTGCTTGGCAGATTGCCATAATTGGGCAAGTTTTGGTTAGTCTGGCACTATGTCTGAGAAACCCAAAAGAAAAACTGGGCCCACTGGGTTTCAACACTGCAGTGTCTGTGGGGAAGTCTTTACTAAGGCTGACCCCCCACACCACCTGTGTTTATTGTTTGGGGTTTGACCACCTCAATGCAGACTGCCAGATTTGTAAAAATTTTCCTGCAGTTATCCTGGGAAAAAGAGTTGGTAGGCTCAGGGAAAGGGAGGCCAAAAAGTTTGTTGAACCGGATGGCCAGCCCGGTTCGGTTGAAACTGAACCGTAGGGAGTGCCCCCTGACCTGGGCAAGACTTCCTCTGGCAAAAGGAGAGCCGACTCTGAGGAGTTGGTTCCAGCAAAAAGGACTAGAAAATCAGCTGGTGTGAAGCCAAAACTTCCCCCTCCAGCCGCTGAAGAAATAGCCAATGTGATTAAAATTGTCCAGTCGCTTTCCCCGGTTCCGACCGAACCGGCACAATCAGGTATGCGTATGGTTCGGTCGGTTCCACCAGTTCAAGAGTATGATTTAGAAGAATTTTATGAACCGGAGGAGAGGGAAGAGGAGTATGGGGAGAGTGAATGTGGATTTAAAAGTCTGGATGTGCCCATTGAACCGGACATCTCCCCAGACAGACCTTCAGGAGTGTCTCCCCCTAGGCTTTCTGAGTCTCCTTCTCATTTTATGTTTTATAAAAAAGTGGCTGAAACCCTCCAGCTCCCTATGGAGGAAGCTGTGGATGATCAAGAAGAGTCTGATTATGTAGAAATTATGGATATCCCAGAGTCTAGGAGACTGTCTATTCTTCTGCATAAATCTTTTTGGAAACAGACAGTAAAAATTCTAAAAGCTCCTCACACTATACCTCCTGTGGATAAAAGAATGAACAAGAGGTACACATTGTCAGGCTCTGATACGGAGTTCCTTACACAACAATGCAGCCATGTTGGGGTAGTGCAGGCTGCAGCCTGTGACAAGGCAAATATTCCCTTGGCCTCACACCCCCTTGACAAGGACTCCAGGAGGATTGATGTCATGGCAAAGAAACAGTACATGGCAGCATCCTTGGGACTCAGACAGGCAAATTATATGGCTTATGTTGCTAGATACCAGAAATCCAGATGGGACACTGTTTTGGCTCTAGCAAAGCAGGTCCCTGGCCAGCTTGCCAAGGAGCTGGAGCAGGTGGCTGCTGATGGTATTGAGGCATCTAAGGTGCAGTTTCATGCTGCAGTGGACTCTATTGCTGTGTCTTCAAGAGTCATGGCTACATCTGTGGCTCTTTGCAGAATGGCTTGGCTCAGATGTACTAGCCTGTCACAGGATAACCAGACTAAGGCCATGGATTTTCCTGTTGTGGGTAATTCTTTGTTTGGGGAGCAGACAGAATTACATTAAGAAAATGAATGAGTATAGGACCACCTATAGGAGTGCACAGGCCAAGGAATGGCAGGCCACTCCTCAAAGGCAGCCTTCCAGGGGCAGGGGCAGGCCTTTTCGTTGGCCTTTTTACCAAGCCCAGGCCTCCTCTCCGGCTTATGCCCAGAGGGGTTTCTTTAGAGGCAGAGGCAGACTGGGTACAAGCAGACCTGCTTCCACCCCTCAGCCCAAAGCCCCTGCCAAGCAGGCACCCTGATGGGGTGGCCATGGTCGATTATCCACTACCTGTAGGGGGCAGGCTGGCTTACTTTGTCCAGGACTGGAAGTCTCTAACATCAGACAAGTGGGTTCTGGAAGTAGTAAGCCAGGGACTGGTTCTCAGCTTCAAAAAATTTCCCAAGATGAGAACCAGATCCTTTCCACCTGCAAATCCATCAGAGGCACTTGCCTTAGAGGCAGAAGTTTCTACCCTCCTGGCTCTCAGGGCTGTGGAAAGGGTTCCACCCCTACACCAGGGCAAAGGGTTGTATTCCAGGTACTTCCTTACCCCAAAAAAGACAGGATAATGGTGACCCATCCTGGATCTCACAAGCACCTTTTAAAACCAAAATTCAAAATGGTGACTCTGGGAATTATTTTACCCTCTCTAAGGCCATGGGACTGGCTAGCGTCCCTGGACCTCAAGGATGCTTACTTCCATGTTCTCATCAGAAGCTCCCATCGAAAGTACCTCAGATTCGAACTGCCTTCAGGCCATTACCAGTTCAAAGCAATGCCCTTCGGCCTCCCCTCTGCCCCAGGTGTATAAACAAAATGCCTGGCAGTAGCAGTTGCCCACTTAAGAAGGCAAAAAATTGCCATCTTTCCTTACCTGGACGACTGGTTCATAGTAGGCCAGTCTCCAGACCAAGTCAAATTACATCTTCAGGTAACGCAGCAACTGCTTACGTCTCTAGGTTTCCTTCTCAATCTTCCAAAGTCAGTTCTAGAGCCTGTCCAGCTTCTCGCCTTCATAGGCGCAGAACTGAACTCAAAAGACGCCAGAGCCTTCCTTCCTTCCTCTTGAAAGAGCAAGGACCCTGGTCTCTCTGGTCTCCTCTTTCACCCTGCAGGTTTCTCCACCAGCAAGGCACTTTCTACAGCTCCTGGGGCACATGGCTGCTTCTACAGCAGTAGTGCAGGGAGCAAGATTTCAGATGAGGGACATCCAGTTCCCTGTGAGAGCCTTTTGGTCTCAAAGGAGAGACCCTCTAACCAAATTGATCCCAGTTACTCAAACCCTGATCCAAGCCCTTCAGTGGTGGCAGGACCAGAGCAATCTGAGGCAGGGGGTCCCCTTTGCCCCTCAGTCTCACTCCTTAATCCTTACTATAGATGCATCCCTCTTGGGGTGGGGAGCTCACATGGGCAACCTCACTACCCAGGGATTGTGGTCCCCTCAGGAATCTGTGCTCCACATCACTCTGTTAGAACTCAGAGCAGTTTTTCTAGCACTTCAAGCTTTTTCCAAATCTGTTCAGAACAAAGTTATTCAGGTCAGAACAGACTATACCACCACAATGTGGTACATCAACAATCAAGGGGGCACTCAGTCTACGGCCTTGTGCACCGAAGCAATGAAGTTGTGGTCTCTGGCTTGCTCACTAAACACCTCGCTTATGGCAGTTCACCTCCCAGGCAAGGACAGTGTCCTGGCATATGTTCTCAGCAGGATTTCCCAGGGCCATCACGAATTGTCACTGGATCCCCTAGTACTTAAGGTAGTATTTGCCAGATGGGGCACCCCGCAGATAGATATCTTTGCAGCCCCAGACAATCACCAACTTCTCTTTTTTCTGCAGGCCCCCAGTGTTGGGCTCGGTCCCTCTGGATGCCTTTCTCAGTTGGGAAGGAAGTTTTCATGCCTCCCACCCCTTCCTCTTCTGTTCAAGGTGCTAGTCAAAACTGAGATCTCAACCCTGCAAGATGATCCTGATTGCTCCAGATTGGGCCAGACAGCCCTGGTACCCACCCTTATTTCCTTAGCAGTCCACCTTCCCTGTGTCTTCCCAGGAATCACAACCTGTTAACCTGTGCTCGGAGAGTTTGGTACCCAACCTCAAATCTCTCAATCTCAAGGCCTGGCTCATGAAGAGTTAGAGTTTGCTGACCTACACCTCTCCCAAGGTGTATTGGATATCCTGAAGGCTTCTAGGAAGCCTTCCACCAGGGCGACTTATAATTCCAAATGGAAGAGATTTTTCATATGGTGTTCTGGAAAGCATATTTCCCCTGAATCTGCTGACTTACCCACAGTCCTGGATTATATGGTCCATTTAAATACTTTGGGGCTGAGACCAGTTACCCTAAAAGTGCACCTGGCAGCCGTGTCTGCTTTCTTATCAGCAGGTAAACCTTCTTCTCTTTCAGCTCATCCTGTATTCTCCTAGTTTTTCAAGGGGTTGCTTAACACCAACCCTCCATCCAGGGACCCTGCCCCTGCCTGGGATCTTAATATTTGTATTGCCCAGCTTATGCAACCCCCTTTTGAGCCCTTGTCTTCAGCAGAGCTTAAGTACTTGACTTGGAAAACTGTGTTCTTGGTAGCCATCACTTCTGCCAGACGCATAAGTGAATTACAAGCCTTGTCAGTGGAGCCTGATTTAATCTCCTTTCATAGAGATAAGGTGGTCCTCCGGACTAACAGTAAATTCTTGCCTAAGGTGGTTTCAGATTTCCACCTTAATCAATCTGTGTCTCTCCCTGTGTACTTCACTGACCATTCCTCCTCTGGCGAGAGGGGACTGCACAGTTTAGATGTCAAAAGAGCCATTAGTTACTACATTGAACGTACCAAGGGTCACATTTTTGACTCCCTCCAACTGTTCCTCACTTATGGTGAGGTTGGCAAAGGGAAACCTGCCATTAAAAGATCCATTGCCAGGTGGATTGTCTCTTGTATCCAGTTTTGCTATGAAAAACTGGGTAAGGTTCCTCTCTCAGGCCTGAGGGCTCACTCTACCAGAGGTACAGCTGCTCTGGCTGCTGCCAGGACATCAC
This sequence comes from Neoceratodus forsteri, assembly GCA_016271365.2. Taxonomy (NCBI): domain Eukaryota; kingdom Metazoa; phylum Chordata; order Ceratodontiformes; family Ceratodontidae; genus Neoceratodus; species Neoceratodus forsteri. Next base: position 50,413,520 of record CM028136.1, on the reverse strand, counting down.
TATCTCAGAGATATGTCAAGCAGCTACCTGGAAAACAGTTCACACTTTGCCAAGCATTACTCCTGGACATCCAGGCTAGGAGTGGTGCTCGGTTTGACACAGCTGTGCTTCAGAGCCTATTTCCTAACTAGGTTCTCTGCCTCCTCCATGGAGGTACTGCTGTAGTTTGCATGTGTCATAATATAGCAAGACTTCGTGATGTTTGAAGAAAAAAATTACTCACCTTAGTAATGTTGTTTCTTCTAATGGAGTCTTGCTATATTATGACCTCCCCCCTGCCTGCCCCTCTCAGAACCTCTGCTTTTGGGATGTGGGTGGGCTGTGTAGTGTTGGCACTTAGTAGTTGCCCACCTTGGTTTTTTTTTTTCACCCCTCCTTTTTGGGGTGACTGGGTGTTGTGTTTTTCATTTTTTGGGTCTCCTGACTTGAGTCTTTGTTTTGGGACCAAAAAATGTGTTCTTGTATTTAGTAGCCAGTTGGTTAGTGTAGGTTTACAGCTTCCACACAGAACCTTGTGAGTTTTGCTCGTAAAGATCTGACAGTTTGAGTTTGATGAACAGACAGAGTTTTCAACCGAGCTCGAGCTCAAAGTTCCATGCCTGGCATGGAAAGTTAACTCTTTCACCTCCGGAGCAGTTCGAAGGTTGGGACTCGCTGCATATGTCATAATATAGCAAGACTCCATTAGAAGAAACAACATTACTAAGTGAGTAATTTTTTCTTCTATACTTCTCAACAAACAGTTTGCAACCTGGGTAATCTTCCTGCTGTGATTAGATTCAGAATTTATTAATCCTCAGGTCATGCTCCCTTGTTACAGATTTCAGTGGAACATTATTTCTAGGGACATGGATATGTTGCTCATCCACACTTATTGGCAGGTTCCTTGCCGCTTTAAATCTTGCCGGAAGGTCTTCAAGCTGGCTCCTCCCACCCACCCGGGTGGTAAAACTCTCGGCTCCGCCCCATGACGCCACATCTTCCTTACCGCTTGGAAGCTCAGGTTCCCTCCTTAACGCTCTGCGATTAAGACTGGTTCCTAATTCTTCGAAAGTTCGAAATCAAAAAGTTTTTTGCTAAAAAGACTTCGGTCTTCTTCTCCTCGCGGCTGCGATGGACAAATCGACTCGCGGTTGGAGGTGCCCTTGCGGGCAGAAGATGTCTAGGTCGGATCCGCAGTCCACGTGCGTCTACTGCCTGGGCCTTGAGCACGACCAGCGCCCAGCGATTCTGTGCTCTTCCTTCGGCCTACGCCTTGGAAGACCGTGTTGCCCGACAAACTGGGGCCCGAGAAAATAATTCCACCGTGAAATCTAAAGAGGCCGATTGGCGGTGTCCGTGGCGGGGGCTCGGCGGATCAGCTCGAGCAGATGATCGGCCCTCGAAGAGGCGGGCGGGCGCTTCTACCTCGGCTGTGGCATTTGTCCCGCTCTCTCGGTGCCTCGTGACTGGCTTCTTTTAAGGAGCTTTGTTTGACCCTCCTCCGACCAAAGGTGAGGTTCAACTCTTCGGACCTTTTCCAGGTCCAAAAGAGCAAAAGTAAGCTCTCCGTCGACGCTCTTGGGAACGGAAAGATCCCTCCCTTGTCGACAGCTCCACTTCGGTCACCTCAGCTTCGCCACTGGCTTCACGGTGTCCCCGCCAGGCCAGTTGACCGAGACTCGCCGACGTGGTCGAGATTTTTCCACCCGTTAGACGGGTTGTCAGCTGGAGAAGCTGAGAACTCCTCTCCCAGTTCCCCGGTGGGAGTTGAGGATCCCGCTTGGCTGCGTCTGTGCCTCCGGTTCGGAGCCTTTGGTGGGATCGCTCGAGCCGAGGGAGTGCCATTCGACACTTCTTCCCTCGCCGCCTTTCCTCGGCCCAGCTCAAGACTCTCGGTCTTGGACATCCTCGTGGTCCAATCCGATCCCGCCGCCTACAGCGGGTCCCCGGTCTTGGCACCCGCAAGTGGCGCTACGCGCTTCGCCGGACGCAGGAGGCTTCCAGCGCAAGTTGCTTCGAGGTACGAGGAACTTATGGCAGTAGCTCCTTTTGACCGGAAACACACCCAGTCGCCTTCCCCGGCATTAGTGGCTGTCACCGAGCAGCCGAAACAACCCCTCATTGTAGCTCGAGGAGCCTGTTCTCAGCCGTTGTTCGCCAATTCCAGCTGCCCCACCGATTCTGGTGAAACCTCCGCCTCCACAGGCATTAGTTGGGGCTCCACCAAAATTCTCGGTCGGCCTTTGGGTTTGCCCCATAGGTTGTCTGTCACCCTCACTCCCGATAAACCTCGGCAGGTGGAGGGTGGCTCCAGGCCCAGGCAGCTCTTCGAGGACTCTTCTGAGTCCGATGATGGTTCCTCTTCTCCAAGCGCATGGACTTGGAGTCTCGGAAGGCAGTCAATGGACGATAGCCCTCGTCCTTCTTAGGTTGTTTCGACTCATCTCGGAGTCCACCGGGATGAAGCTCAAACCCGCTTTAAGTGGGCCAGGTATCCCTCACGGAGATTCTGGACCGAGGGATTCTCCCACGGAGGCCTTTTCCGGTGGCCGGAGCTATAGTGGGTCCGCCTTGAACTTGGCAGCGCCCTGCTCCCTGCCCTGCGCCTTCGGGCCGGGTTAGGAAGTATGCAGTCCCTCACGGTTCCCTGTCCGTTTTGAACACCCTCGCCAAGGGGTTGGTTACCGACAGCGTTCGGGCGTGCCAGGAACGCAGGGATGTGGACAAACCTCCCGACAAGGAATCCAAGAAATTGGATTATGCCTGGCGAAAAGTCTATGCTGCGTCCTCTCTCGGCCTTCGTCAGGCCAGTTCGGCCGTCCTCATGGCACATTTTTCTCACGCCCTGTTGGACTCCCTGGATGAGGTTGTCCCTCATCTTCCTGCAGATCTGCAGACTACGGTCAGGCAGGTGCGGGACCAGGGCAGGGCAGTGGCCAAACAGCAGCTCCAGACTGCGTTAGACATCGGGGACTCATGTGCCAGGTCTGTGGCGGCCGCAGTGGCCATGCGTCGTCGGGCTTGGCTGAGGATATCCACCTTTACCTTGGATACCCAGCACAAGTTGTCGGATGTTCCCTTTTTGAGGACTGACCTCTTCGGCCCTGGGGTGGAAGGTCACCTGCAGAGGATCGAGAAGTCCAATGCTACCTTGGACTCTGTCTCTTCCGCTCAGAAGGACAAAGGCTGCAAGCCACAGCCTAAGCCCTTTCGTCCTTCTGCGCCCATGCGCGCCCGGCCCAGCAACGCCAGGGCCAGCAGGCGCCACCTTGGTATCCCAAACTCAGCCGGCTTCCTCCAACAGGAAGCAGGGAGGAAGGCCTCGGAGGTCCCTCGGCTGGTCCCTCCTCAAGCCTGCCCAGTGGCGGGCTGAGGGTGTCGCCTCATCCCTGTCACCTCACCCCTGGTTCCCCGGGGACAGCTCAGACATCTTTTCCACCTGGTCCGCTGTTACCACGGACAGGTGGGTACTGGAGGTGGTGGGAAAAGGCCTACCTCTGGAATTCGAGCAGGCCCCGCCCTTCAGAGCCGTCGCACCTCGGGGGGCCTCGGGGTCCGCAGCCTCACTGGCAGCTCGCCGAGCCGACATTGCTCTCCTCCTCCAAAAGGAGGTGATCACAGAGGTGGAGGACCCCCCTTCAGACCCGGGGTTCGTGTCCAGGTATTTCCTGGTTCCGAAATGGACGGGGGGCTGGTGCCCCATTCTCGACCTACACGACCTGAACAAGTTCCTAAGGTCTCGAAGCTTCAGGATGGTCACTCTGGCGCAGATAATACCATCTCTAGAACACGGCGTGTGGTTCTGCTCTCTGGACCTACAGGATGCGTTCTTTCACGTCCCTGTCCGTCACATCGAGATTCCTCCGCTCGACGGAGGGATCCTCTTCGAGTTCCGAGCCATGCCCTTCGGCTTATCTCCAGCTCCCAGGGTCTTCACCAAATGCATGGCAGTGGTGACAGCATTCCTGCGGCGCCGAGGGGTCCGGGTGTACCCTTACCTGGACGATTGGCTGATAGCAGCCTCCTCCAGACGGGAGGTGGAGCGGATTCAGAGATCTGGCCCTCCAGGTTTGCTCTCAAGTTGGCCTTCTCATCAACGAGGCCAAGTCGGAACTCGAGCCGAAGCAGGTGATCCTGTTCATCGGGGCAGAGCTCTACTCTCTTCGAGCCAGAGCACGGCTCCCGGCGGACAGGGCTGAGGTTCTTACCTCCTTTGGCCAGTCATTTCTGGTTGGGCAATCGCGCCCTGCCCGGGACTTCCTGCGCCTTCTGGGTCTCATGGCGGCCTGTACCAGCGTGGTCCGTTGGGCGAGCTGGCACATGCGCCCCCTTCAGTGGGGACTGGCCAGCCAGTGGTCACAACGCTGCGATCCTTTGGACCAGCTAGTGATAGTGACCCAGGAGATGTGGAACGCTCTCCAGTGGTGGACCGCTCCATTCCATCTGCAGGAGGTCATCCCGCTTTCTCGCCCGAGGCCGAGTCTCTATCGACCGATGCCTCTCTGATGGGTTGGGGTGCCCATCTGAGGGAACACCGAGTGCACGGCCTCTGGTCCCCTGCGGGAGTCCCGATGCCACATCAACCTGCTGGAGCTCCGAGCGGTCCGCCTAGCTCTCACCGCCTTTGCTCCGTTTCTCCGGGGTCAAGTGGTCCGAGTCCAGACGGACAATACCACGACCATGTACTACCTGAACCGCCAGGGCGGGATGCGCTCCATGCTTCTATGCAAGGAAGTTCTCCGCATTTGGTCACTCGTGCGCAGCCTGGAGGCGGATCTCCTAGCCATTCACGTGGCAGGAGCCTCCAACACCCTGGCCGATGCCCTGAGCAGGATAGGGGCTGCATCTCACGAGTGGTCTCTCCTGCCGGAGGTAGTACAAGATCTGTTCTCCCACTGGGGCACACCTCAGGTGGACCTGTTTGCCTCCAGGGAGAACGTGAAGCTGAGGCTGTTTCATGCCCGCCCCCCTCAGCAGGGCTCGATGCAGGAGGATGCCTTCTCGAGGCTGTGGACCCCAGGCCTCTTCTACGCCTTTCCCCCATTTCCCTTGATTCACAAGGTGCTTCTCAAAGCAAGGAGGGATAAGGCGCAGGTGATCCTGATAGCCCCAGACTGGCCCCGCCAGTTCTGGTACCCAGATCTCCTCAGCCTCAGCTCCAGGCTCCCGAGGCAGCTTCCAGCTTGCCGGACCTGCACTCAGTCAATCAAGGGAAGGTGTTCCATCCGGACCTTCAATCCCTGCACCTGACGGCCTGGTTCCTGTGCGGCTAGAGTTCCAGGCCTTGGGTCTTTCCGACGAGGTCCTCAATGTTGTTGAGGCATCCCGTAAGGAGTCGACCAGAAAATGCTACGCCTTCAAATGGAAGAGATTCTCCATTGGGTGTCAGGGCAAGGGCTTGGACCCTTCCTCCTGTTCTGTGGCAAGCATTTTGGACTATTTATGGTCCTTTTCTAGTCAAAGGCTTAGGTCAACGACCCTCAAAGGTGCACCTGGCAGCCACTTGCCACCGGCGCGCTACCGAGCAATGGCGCAGGAAAGGGGTGGTCGGGCGCTTTTTCAAAGGCCTTGATCACATTTTCTCCGGTGCGTAGAATCCCGCACTGCGGGATTTACTGCTGGTACTGGCAAAGCTCATGGGCAAGCCTTGAACCAATGCACAGGTGTGATCTCTCCACCTGTCGTGGAAGACCGCCTTCTTGGTGGCTATCACGTCAGCCAGAAGGATGGGAGAGCTCCAGGTGCTTTGCATCGAGTCTTCTTACCTGGTCTTCCACAGGGACAAGGTTGTCCTGCGCCCCCACCCGAAATTCCTTCCGAAGGTGGTGTCGGAGTTTCACCTTAACCAGATGCTGACTCTGCCGGTGTTCTACCCCAATCACACCTCGGAGGCCAAATATAAGCTCCATACTCTGGACCCTAGAAGGGCGCTCGCTTATTATAAGGAGCGCATGGCTGAAATTCGGGGAGAGGTTCGCCAGCTGTTTGTCACCTACGCTGAAGCCGCATCTGGCAGACCTGCAGCCAAGCGGACGATAGGCAGGTGGGTCACCTCCTGCATAGATCGCTGCTATAAGTTGGCGGGCATGGAGCTTACCAGAGGGATAAGAGCTCATTCTACCCGTCATACTGCTGCATCGGTGTCTGCTTCCAGGGACGTCCCTATCCAGGAAATCTGCAGGGCTGCTACCTGGAAGTCAGCACACACCTTTATTACCCATTACCACATCGACCTTGAGTCACGCCGGGATGCTGGTTTTGGGGCCTCGGTTCTCAGTCTCTATTTCCTAAGTAGGGGGTGTGCGCCTTGCCTCCCTCCTCCCGGAGAACTGCTAGGAGTCTGCCAATAACTGTGGATGAACAACATATCCATGTCCCTAGAAATACAGGTTACTCACCTGTAACAGGAGTTCTAGGAATGGTATATGTTGTTCATCCACACGACCCCCCCGCCCTCCCCGGCTTCGATGCACAACCTGAGCTTCCAGCGGGCCAGATCTGGCGTCATGGGGTGGAGCTGAGAGTTTTACCACCCGGGTGGGTGGGAGGAGCCAGCTTGAAGACCTTCCGGCAAGATTTAAAGCGGCAAGGAACCTGCCAATAAGTGTGGATGAACAACATATACCATTCCTAGAACTTCTGTTACAGGTGAGTAACCTGTATTTATAGCACATGAAGGCAAGGGTTTTTTCTTCCACAGATATGTAACGGTACGTTTATCATGGTTAAACTGCATTTCTAGGGATGTGGATATGGTGTACTATCCACACTTCTGGCAGTGTCCTTTCCCGTTTAAGGCTTGCTGGAAAGTTTTCAAGCTGACTCCTCCCAACCACGTGGGTGATGACTCCCTCGGCACCACCTCGTGATGTCATATCTTCCTTTCCGCTGAAAGAAGAGAGTTCCCTGCTTACCGCTCTCAGACTGAGTAGGCCCTTTGCTTCAAAAACCCTTTTGCTTTGCAAAAATATTGTCTTCAGGCGATTCCTTCACCTCATCCATGATAGATGACTGAAAGTCGGCATTGGGATTTAAAAAATGCATGTGCGGGCATAAGATGTCCTAGACAGACCCGTATACCATGTGCGTCTACTGCCTAAGCCATGAACATGATCCCCAGGCATGTGACCTAGGTTGCACCTTGCATCCTACCATGCTGGAAGACCGTCACACTCTACTTCTTTTGGGACACCCTGATGAATGTAATCTTCCCGTTAAATCTAGAGAGACCCGTTGGGCAGTCTCCTTGGCCGCAGGGTTTGCCAAACAACTTGCACTGTTTGAAGAAGCCGAGGCCGGGCAGTGTACTTCTTCGACTTTTGCCCATTTGCCACTTCCTTTAGGCACCACCTTTTTGGGAGCGTTTCGCAATTTGTGTCACGCTCTTCCTACCTTCGGGCAGAGACCTGCTTTAGGCACAAAACTGAAGTCTGAAAAAGTCTTGCCATCTATCGTGGGATTGTGAGCACTCTCGGGCCTTGGATTCCCACACTTCTACAGAGGTTTCGACTATGGTCATTCATTTGACCAAAGTCACTGGCTCCGTGGTCTTCCTGTCTCGCCAGTTCTTTGAGATGCCTGTCAGCCAACCTGTAGAGATTTTTCTTGAACTGGTTGATCAGTTGTCGCCAGATGAGGCTAATACCTCCCTCTCTAGGAGTCCGATCCTGCCTGTTACCTTCCAGGGAGGATCAAACCAGAATGTTGATCTGCTCTCTCCTCTTCAGGACCCAGTGAACCCAGAGGATACTCTGCCTTCGGAAGCTCCCCTGCGGCCGAGGTCCTGATCCAGAAGTCCCGAGTCAAGCAGCCCACGTTGGCATCAGCAATCCCACACTCACATCCGGGCAAGAGGCATCACCGCTGCTCCTCCTCTTCTTCCTCCTTGGATGAGGAGAGGCTTCGGTGCAAAATGCATCGATACGAGGAGCTCATATGGCACCCACTCATGTTCTGGGAGGTTACACAGCTTCCAGCTCCCACCCCCCCAATTACATGGCTACTGCCACCCAGGCTTCAGCCTCCCAAGGTGGGAGAAATGGCAGAAGCAGGGGGGGGAGTGGTGACAGATGGGGAAATCATGGAGAGCAGAGTTCGAGAGGCTTTGAAGGCACTGAGGGTAGACAAGGCGCCAGGCCCAGATGGCATCCACCCCAGGGTACTGAAAGAGCTGGCAGAGGTCCTTGCAGGACCTTTGGCAGACCTGTTTAATGCCTCACTACATTCGGGGTGTGTACCTCAGGACTGGAGGATGGCTCATGTGGTGCTCCTCCCCAAGAGTGGCCCCAAGGATGAACCGGGAAACTACAGACCAGTGAGCCTCACATCCATCGTGGGTAAGCTAATGGAGACTATCCTGAAGGAGAGGCTGATGGCCCGCTTAGAGACCAAAGGACTACAGGACAGCAGACAGCATGGCTTCATACGTGGCAGATCCTGCCAAACCAACCTGGTCGAGTTCTGTGTCTGGGTAACTAGGCAACTGGACAGGGGCCATGCAGTGGATGTCCTGTATCTGGACTTCAGTAAGGCATTCGACTCAGTGCCACATGGAAGGCTGGGAAGGAAGTTAGTAGGCACAGGGGCGGGTGCAAAGCTGGTGAGATTGGTAGGAAACTGGCTGCAGGGAAGGCAACAGAGGGTGGTGGTGGGTGGGGAGCTCTCACACCCAAGGGCAGTGACGAGCGGTGTTCCACAGGGCTCGGTGTTGGGACCAGTGTTGTTTGGGATATTCATTGCAGACATATCATGGGACATCAAGAGCAAGATCAGCCTATTTGCTGATGATACCAAGGTAGGTGCGGTGGTGGATGACCTAGGGGGATGGCAGGGATTGCAGGATGATCTGACAAAGCTTGAAACCTGGTCAGACACCTGGCAGCTGTCTTTAATGCCAAAAGTGCAAGGTGCTGCATTTTGGGATGAAGAACCAAGGAGGAGTTACCAGCTAGGGGAGTGCAGCTAGCCCAGACAGAGGAGGAGAAGGATCTGGGTGTGCTCATTACAGGGTCAATGAACAACTCTGCACAATGTAGGAAGGCAGCTGCAAGGCCAACAAAATGCTGGGTTGTATTGCAAGGGGTATATCCTCGAGGAGGAGGAGTTGATTCTGCCACTGTATAGGTCATTAGTTAGACCACACCTGAGTACTGCGTGCAGTACTGGCGTCCGTATCTGAAGAGGGACATTAAGTTACTGGAGGGGGTGCAGCGCAGAGCGACAAAGATGATCAAGGGGCTGGGGGACTTATCATACGAGAGGAGGTTGAAGGAGTTGAACATGTACTCACTGGAGGAGAGGAGAGAGGGGTGACATGATTGAAACCTTTAAATACATGAAATGAATAAACAAGACAGGTACAGAGGTGCTGTTCAAAGTAAGGGAGGGGAGGGACACCAGGGGCTATGATATGAGACTGGAGCGAGGAAGGTTCAGGAGGGAGATGAGGAGACACTTTTTTACAGAGAGGGTTGTAGCTGGGTGGAATGCGTTACCTGCTGAAGTGGTATGTAGTAGAACAGTGGACTGCTTCAAACGAGGATGACACAGGACAAGGGGGAGGGTTAATGAAGGGGAAGGGTGGAAGGAAGGGGCAGCTGCAGAATAAGGGGTTCTAGCTGCACATTCCAGCAGACTTGATAGACCTCTAGGCTTATATCTGCTGGCAAATTTCGTATGTTCGTACTCCAGCTGTTCTGGCCTCTCCACAGGTTCAGGTGGAGCTGCCACCCAAACAGCCACGCGTGGGTCCTCCCTCTAAGGATGTCCATACTGGCCATGGGCTTCCGGGGTGACTGTCAGTCACTGTGACCCCCGATCCACCCCGTTGGGTCTGCAGGGACTATGTTGGTCGACCGCTCTTCGATGAATCCTCGAAGTCAGAAGGCTCCTCCTTGCACTTCTGTTTGTTGGACACCGAGTCAATCAAGGATTTGTCGGTGGAGCATGGTCCCACCTCTTTGTTGTGTCTTCTCCAGCTCATCTCGGAGTCGACGAGTCTCCCAATGGAGCCCATCCAGAAGCAGGCTAAGTACCCATTAATCAAGATTCTCATCCGGGGTTACTCCCTTGGGGAAACCTTCTTGGTCGCCGAGGCCATTCTTGTCCCCACTCTGAAGCTTTGGCAGCATCCATCCTCTTGCCCTGTGCCTTTGGTCCATATTGCCCGCAGGTACACGGTCCCTACTGGTTCCCTCTCGGGATTTACCGAACACCCCTCGGCTGAGGGTCTGTTGTCTGACACTGTCTTCCTGCGTACTGGCAGTGTTGGGGATGTGGGCAAGCCTCCTGACAAGGAATCCTGGAAACTGGATCACATGGCCAAAAAGGTCTATGCTGCCTCGTCTCTCAGCCTTCGGATTCAAACTAGTATGAGAAGACTGCACAGAGTGAAAAGTGGATCCTCTTGACAAAGAGCCAGTGTGGCTTAAAATGTAGAGGAGAAAGAATGATACCGTGGGTGTACATTCTTTGGTGTGTTGCTTTACATTGTTGAAGCATGAATAAATGTTTAATCTGATGAAGAAACTTTTCTTCGCTTTTGTCCTTTCGGAAGTGTATGAGACCAGCTTTTTTTACTTTTGTGAACATTATCTCTCAGCCTTCGGCAGGCGAGTTAGACCCTTTTGTTGGCCCACTTCGTTCATGCCGTTTTAGGCATGCTTGATGAGGTGCTTACCCAACTCCTGGCCAACTTAACAGACTACAGTCAAGCAGGCCTGGGATCAGGGCTGAGTCATGGACATTGGTGACTGTTCCGCCTGGTCTGTGGTGGCCATGCACCACAGGGCTCAGCTGAGGATCTTGACCTTTACAACAGATACTTGGCATAAGTTGGTGGATGTCCCCTTCTTAGGCACCGAATTGTTTGGGCCAGAGGTCGAAGGGCACCCCACTGGTATCGAGAAGTCCAGTGCCACCTTGAACTTGACTTCCGCCCAGAGTGATCCCAAGGGCTTTAAGGCTTAAAAGAAGAAGAAGCCCTTTTCACCTCTCTCTGCCCCTATGGCCAAGCCATCCCAGCCTCCAGCTGGGAAACATGCCTAGGCTTAGTGTCCTTGGCCAAAGTCAGTTGCTTCAGTCATCCGGAAACCTGAAGGTTGATGCGCCCCACTGGTCCTTCAGCCGATCCCTCCTCTGGCTCCAAGCCTGTCCAATAACAGGGTGGGCAGTGCCTCCCTCATACTTGTCCTGACTCCTCTGGGTCCTCTTGTGGGGTCCGGCTTCACCACTTCCTTTCCAGTTGGTCCACTGTTACCAAGGACAGATGAGTCCTCAAGGTGGTCAGTCAGAATCTGCCTCTGGAGTTCAAGGCTTACCTGCCTTGCTGAGCCCGTGCCCCATGGGAGGACACGGTGTCTGCCAACATTCTGTGAGCCCTTCGGGAAGACACTGCCTTGCTCCTCCAGAAGGGGGTAGTGATTCCTGTCTCAAACCCTCCAGTACACCCAGGTTTTGTCTCCAGGTACTTCTTGGTGCCAGAACGGATGGTGGGCTTGTGCCTCATCTTAGGTCTGCAGTACCTGAACAAATTTCTTCGGCTGTACACTTTCAGGATGGTCACTCTGCCTCAGATCTTACCATCCCTGGAGCAGAACATGTGGTTCTGCTCTCTGGACCTTCAGGACATGTTCTTCCACGCCCTAGTCCATCCATCCCATTATATGAGTTCCAGGCCATGCTCTTTGGCCTCTTCTCTGCACCCAGGGTCTTCACCAAAAGCATTGCACTGGTGGCAGCCTAGCTGAGACGCCGGGGGTCTGGGTATACCCCTACCTGGATTACTTGTGCATAGTGGATCCCTCCAGGAAGGAGGTGGAGTGATCCAGGGATCTGGCCATCCAGACCTGGGTGTCCCTTGGCCTCCTAGTCAACGAGGCCAAGTTAGAACTCATCCCTTCTCAGGTGACTCATTTCATCGGGGCAGAGCTTGACTCCTTCAGAGCCAGGGCTCGGCTTCTGGTGGACTAGGCAGAGGCCCTCTCCTCCTTTGCCCTGTCATTTCAGGTTGCATAGTTGTGCCCTGTTTGGGACTTCCTGCACGTCCTGGGATACATGGTGGCATGCACCAGCATGGTCCGTTGGGCTCGGTGGAGAATGCGATCTCTGTAATGGGTGCTTGTCTACCAGTGGTCTCAGGGCCACTTCAACCAGCCAATCACTGTGACCCAGCTATTGTGGGATCCCCTCCATTGTTGGTTAGCCCCGGGACACTTGCAGGAAGGGATCCTGTTTCTCTGCCCAGAGCTGATGGTCATCATGATTACCAGTACCTCCCTGATGGACTGGGGTGGCCCACCTGGGGAAGCACATAGTCCATGGACACTGGACTACCGAGGAGTCCCGATGGCATACCAACCTGCTGGAGCTGACCACCTTTGCTTCGCACTTTCAGGGTCAGGTCGTTCAGGTCCAGGCGGACAACATTGCAACCATGTACTTCTTCAAAAAACAGGGCGGGATGCACTCCCTTCTGAGCATCAATGGCAGCTGTAGACATTGAGTTTCTCCTCATCAGGTTCCCACCTCTGATGCTTAGTAAATCACAGAAGATAGAGGGACGCGTAGTAGCAGTGGGACTATGGAGTATTTTCCCGGGGTAGTGGTCAGCCGATGAGTATATTGTATGTTGTTGTTTTTAACTGAAAACAATAAAATACAGTTTTTAAAAAAAGAAAGAGTAGATATGCAAGATCTTATTTCGAGGGGGCTCATGCAGCAGGCAACACCAGTAGGAGTAAGCCATCAGGCGCTAGGACCACATGGAAAACTTATAGCTAGCATTCAACAGCCGGGTACCACCTCCAACGTCGGCACACCGACGTCCTCCTGTGGCATAAAAGGGATGGTTCCCCAGCTCCTTCTGTGTTCTTTTCCCGCTGTTGACCCACACACGTCGAACCTTCACGGATGCTTGCTTCAATCGACCGCCATTTTGCTTCGTGCTTTTCTCATCTTCGACCACTCTTGGCTCCAGGTGTCGGGTTTTGTGTCAGATGTGCAGACAAAAATTCTGGATGCCCTCTTCCAGGGATTTTACCTTTTTGGTGGAGATACCTAGGACATTATTTTGCAGCGGTGGGTCAGAGCTTTTAGCTGATTGTTTTGTGAGAGCACAGTTTAGGCCCAACTCCTGCCCACCCTCACCCCACCCACCCCTGGAAATAGTTCCTTTATACCTGGGGTTCTGACATCCATTTCCTCAAGAGGGCAAGGTGCATATCACTGTCATATCCTCTCTAGCACACTGCACTGACAATATAAGCATACACATTGTATAATATATATTTCTATATAACAAACCAATCTTACACACACACACACACAAAAAGTAGATAAACATGTGGGGAGTAGTGCAATGTAATAGCTGTGGGACAGCAGTCTTCTGGAGGCTGAAATGCTGCCCTATTTGCAGACAACTCTCTGCCTTGAGGGAGGAAGTTGCCCGTCTTCAGGCCACACTAAACAGTAGTAAGGGAAGCTCCCCCATCCAGGGAGCATCAGAGCCACCACCACTACCTCAGAGGTTGCGAAGAAAGCACAGCAGTTGGACCACAGTGGGCTCAGGGAGGGTGAGGATGGTGGAACAGAGGCACACCCAGTCAGTTGTTCCGCTTCACAATCCATACACCCTTCTGGGGGAGCATAGTTCCCCTATGGATTCACCCGCAGAGGAGACTAAGGAGGCTGAGGACAACTGTCACAAGGGAGGCCCACAGGAAGGAGGCAGACGACACCACAGGGAAAGGAAGCAGCTCCTGGTGGGGGACTCAGTTATTAGGGGTATAGAACTGGGGGGAGCTGGGAAAACTGAAGTAAGGTGCCTGCCTGGTGCCATGGCTTGGAGGGACAGGAAGCGCATCCTTAGGATCACGAGAACAGCTGCAAGGGAGTCTGAGTTGGATGCAATTGTCCACCTAGGGACAAATGACTTGGCTCATCATGAGATTAGAGCAGTGCAGGAGGACACTGCAGAGTTGGGGAGGGGCCTAAGACAAGTAGCACACACAGTATCCTTCTCAGAGGTGCTGCCTGTCAAAGGCATGGAGGAGGCGAGGGTAATTAGCACCATGCAGTTTAATGAATGGTTGAAAAAATGGTGTGGAGCACAGGGGTTTGGCTTCACTGGGGACTGGGGTTCCACCTGGAGGGACACCAGCCTATACTGGCAGGATGGTCTGCATCTGTCCAGGAAGGGAACAAGTCTTTTGAGCAGTCGGTTTAAATGCTTCATTAGCAAGCTTACTAGTCAAGGGGGGAGGCACTGATAAGCAGCAAAAAAATCCCAGCTTCTCCATACAAAACAGGGTACTAAATGAGAAAAAGACCGAGGTAGAAAGGTCAGTGGGGGATGCTGCAAAAGAAGGTGAAGCCTTAAAAAAATGGAGAGCAGTGAGTACCAATGCTCGTAGTCTGGTTAACAAGCTTCCTGAATTAGTGGCCTTGATGGAGGAGGAATATCTGGATATTGTGGCAGTCGCTGAAACATGGTACACACAAAACCATGACTGGGACGTAAACATACCAGGATACACTATCTACAGGAGGAACAGGGAGGGTAAAAGAGGAGGAGGAGTAGCTATTTACATAAGGGAAGGAATCAAAGCAACAGAACAGAAGGGTAAACAGGGAGGAGAAGAAGCGCTGTAGGTAAGTTTGGAGACAGGCAATGGCACCACAATCTGCACAGGGGTTGTATACAGACCCCACTCTCGAGAGGAAATGGAGAAGGAAATGAGAGAAACTATACTTAGAATGGCAGAAAAAGGGGAGATGTTGCTGATGGGTGAACTAAATATGCCAGATGTTAACTGGAGTGCAGTTGCAACAGCCACTTCGAAGAGTGGGATTATTCTAGATATCCTACAGGGGGCATGTCTTAGACAACTAGTATTGGAACCCACTCGAGAGGGAGCAGTCTTAGTCCTGGTTCTCTCAAATGGAGATGGAGACAGGATCACAGATGTAGAAGTGGGTAGCCATCTGGGAACTAGCAACCATCGAACAGTATGGTTCACAATAAACACAGCAATAGAGTAAAGCCATACAAAGGCAAAAGTACTGGACTTTAGGAGGGCTGACTTTGCCAAAATGGGTGAGTGCCTAACGAATGCACTAGCAAATGGTCAGGAAGGAGGGGTGGAAGAACAATGGGGAATAATAAAAACTGCCATCACAGAGGTAACAAGCCTTTGTGTGAAGCAAATAAAACAAAACAATCTAAGAAACCACTGTGGTTCTCAAAGGAAGTGGCAGTGAAGGTTCAAGAGAAAAAGAAAGCATTCAGGAAGTACAAGGAATCACAGAAGGAGCAGGACAGAGAAATGTGTCAATTAAAGCAAAAGGAAGCTGGGAAGGATGTCAGAACAGCAAAAGCCCAAACCGAGGAAAAGATAGCCAACTCAGTTCAAAAGGGGGATAAAATCTTTTATAGGTACATCAGGGAGCGAAGGAAGACCAAGGGAGGGATAGTGAGGCTTAATAAAGGGGAGGTGAGTGGGCAGAGGGTGACTCTGAAAAGGCAGAGATGCTAAACAGATATTTTTGCTCAGTATTTACAAATGAAGAGGGGAGGTACCTAAAACAAACAGTAGAAACACTCTGGATACAGAAGTTGATACCAGCCCATTTACAGAAGAAAGGGTTCTGAAAGAACTCTTAAAACTGAAGGTGGACAAAGCAATGGGGCCTGATGAGATTCATCCCAGAATTCTAAAAGAACTAAGGGTAGAAGTAGTGACACCACTGACTACCCTCATTAATAAATCATGGGAGGATGGGGTGGTACCAGAGGACTGGAGGAGGGCAGATGTGATTCCCCGTCACAAAAGTGGGAGCAGGGCAGAAGCAGGAAACTACAGATCTGTTAGTTTAACCTTAGTGATAGGGAAGATGATGGAATCACTTCTGAAGGAAAGAATTGTCGAGTATCTAGAGGCCAGAAGAGCACAGGGCCCAAGGCTGCATGGATTCACAGCAGGAAGGTCATGCCAGACAAATCTGATAGATTTCTTTGACTGGGTGACCAAAGTAGTAGATCAGGGATGGGCCTCGGACATGGCCTAACTAGACTTTAGCAAGGCATTTGACACAGTCCCACACAAAAGATTAATATACAAGTTAGCCAGCCTGGGAATGGGTCCCAAGATGACAGCCTGGGTAAAGAATTGGCTGGAGAATAGGACGCAGAGAGTAATAGTAAATGGAGTCCACTCTGAAGAAAGGGAGGTTACTAGTGGGGTACCCCCGGGTTCAGTATTAGGACCAGTCCTCTTCAATGTCTTTATAAGCGACATTGCAGAGGGACTGGAAGGAAAGATCTGCAACAGAGTTGATGCACAGGGTGGGGTGGAAAGGATGAGAAGGGACTTGGCAAGGTTAGAGGAATGGTCAGATGTATGGCAGCTTAGATTCAGTGCTAAGAAGTGCAAGGTAATGCATCTGGGAAACAAAAACCCAGGGGAAGAGTACACAATGGGGGGTGAGAAACTAACAACAAAAAAAATGGAAAGGGACTTGGGGGTAGTCATATCAGATTACCTAAAGGTGGGCAAGCAATGTGAGAGGGCAGCAAGAAGGGCTGGGGGATACTGGGATGCATAGGGAGAGGCATCCCCACTAGAAAACAGGAAGAAGTTATCCCTCTGTACAGACAGCTGGTGAGACCCCATCTGGAGTACTGCGTGCAGTTCTGGAGACCCAATCTCCACAAAGACATACAGGATGGAAGTCGTCCAGAGGAGGGTAACTAAAATGGTGCACGGTCTGCACCGGAAGACATATGAAGAGAGACTTCAGGAGCTTAATATGTATAGCCTTGAGGAAAGGAGGGAGGGGTACTTGATAGAAACTTTCAAGTACCTCAAGGGAATCAACAAAGTCCAAGAGGGTAGCATCTTTCAAAAAGGTGTGCAAGAACAAGGGGCACAATTTGAAGATGTTGGGGCGCTCCAGAGATAATCTAAGGAAGTATTTTTTCACAGAGAGGGTTGTGGATGCATGGAACGACCTTCCGGAGGAGGTTGTTGAGTCAAAAACGATGGAATTCAAGCATGCATGGTACATTCATAAGGCAGTTCTAGGGGGTGGGTGTAGGAAGAAGTAGGCTACTGGTTAACTAGGATCTGCAGCTTATCCATTAGGCAGGGAAACGGGCGACTGGGTGGTCCAAGCGGTCCTTATCTGCTGTCAAATTCTATGTTTCTATGTTTCAAACATGTAGTCTTGCTGTATTCAAACAACATGAAGTCTTGCTATATTATGACAATTGCAGTATGACCGCAGGTTAGAACTGCTACGGAGGTGAAATAGTTAGCTTTCCATGCTGGCATGGAACTTAGAGCGCGAGCTCAGTTGAAAACTCTGTCTGTTGTGCTTCAAACGCAAACTGTCAGATTCTTTACTCCGCCTCACTGAACAGTCACTCCAGAGATTTCTCCTTCTGCTCGGTTCATTTTGTCATTTTAAAAGTATTATTTTTCGGTTTTTAGATGAAATTAAACCGCAACCGGTCGGTTCAAGCTCTGTCTGTGGTAATGTAAGTAATAGATAGATTTTAAAATTTATTTTTTCTGTGTGGAACTTGTAATTCTTGATCGGTTCGGTTTGAACCGATCAGGTTGTATTTAAAATCTACTAGTCCTTTTTTAGAGTGCGGTTCCTGGTTCTTTTCGGTTCTAAAAAAAAAAATGGATTTCATTACATTTTTTTCCACGACCCATGACATGGTTGGGAACCGATAAGGGTGTCTTGCATGGTGGATTGCCATAAACGGGCAAGTTGGTTAGGCTGGCATTATGTCTGAGAAACCCAAAAGAAAAACCGGACCCACTGGGTTTCAACACTGTAGTGTTTGTGGGGATGCTTTTGCTAAGGCTGACCCACACACCACATGTGTCTATTGTCTGGGGTTTGACCACCTCAATTCAGACTGCCAGATTTGTCACAATTTCCTGCTGCCACCATAGATAAGAGAGTTGGTAGGCTCAGGAAAGGAGGCCAAAAAGTTCGCTGACCCGGATGGCCAGTCCGGTTCGGTGCCAACCGAAGCGGAGGGAGTGCCCTCTGACCAGGGCGATACTTCCTCGGGCGAACGAAGAGCTGGTTCTGAGGAGCCAGTTCTAGCAAAAAGGACTAGAAAGTCAGCTAGTGTAGAGTGAAAAGTTCTCTCCCCAACTGCTGAGGAAATAGCTAAAGCAATTTAAATTGTCCAGTCTCTCTCGCCGGTTCCACCGGTTCAAGATTATGATTTTGAGGATTTTTATGAACCGGGGGAGGGGGAAGAGGAATATGAGGATAGTGAATATGGTTTTGAAGATCTGGATGTGCCCATTGATCCGGACATCTCTCCAGATAGACCCCTAGGGGTTTCTCCTCCAAGGCTTTCCAAGTCTCCTTCTCATTTCATGTTTTATAAAAAAGTTGCTGAAACTCTCCAGCTCCCTGTTGACGAAGCTGTTGATGACCAAGAGGAGCCAGACTATGTAGAAATGATGGATATTGCGGAGTCTAGGAGACTATCTATTCCTTTGCATAAATCTTTTCGGAAACGGACAGTAAAAGTTTTAAAAACTCCTCACACTATACCTCCTGTGAATAAAAGGATGGACAAGAGGTATACCTTATCAGGCTCCGACACTGATTTCCTCACTCAACAGTGCAGCCATGTGGGGGTAGTGCAGGCTGCAGCCTGTGACAAGGCTAATATTCCCCTAGCTTCACACCCCCCTGAGAAGGACTCCAGGAAGATTGATGCTATGGCAAAGAAACAGTACATGGCAGCATCTTTGGGACTCAGACAAGCAAATTATATGGCTTATGCTGCTAGGTACCAGAAATCCAGATGGGATACTGTGCTGGCCCTAGTGAAACAAGTCCCCTAGCGAAACAAGTCCCTGACCAGCTTGCCAGGGAGCTGGAACAGGTGGCTATGGATGGTATTGAGGCATCCAAGGTGCAATTTCATGCTGCAGTGGACTCTAATGATGTTTCATCAAGAGTCATGGCTACATCTGTGGCACTTGCAGGATGGCTTGGCTGAGATGTACTACCCTGTCTCAGGATACCCAGTCTAAGGCCATGGATTTTCCTGTTGTGGGAAATTCTCTATTTGGGGAGCAAACAGAGAATTACATGAAGAAGATGGATGAATATAGGACCACCTATAGGAGTGCACAGGCCAAGGAAAGGCAGGCCACTCCTCAAAAGCAGCTTCCTAGAGCGGGCAGGCCTTTTCATAGGCCTTTTTACCTAGCCCAAGCTTCCTCCTCCGCCTATGCTCAGAGGGGGTTCTTTAGAGGGAGAGGCAGATGGGGTACAAGCAGGTCTGCTTCCACCCCTCAGCCCAAAGCCCCTGCCAAGCAGGCACCCTGATGGGATTGCCAGGGCCGATTCTCCTCTACCTGTAGGGAGCAAGCTGGTTTACTTTGTCCAGGACTGGAAGTCTTTAACGTCAGACAAGTGGGTCCTGGAAGTAGTAAGCCAGGGACTGGTTCTCAGCTTCAAAAAATTTCCAAAGCTGAGAACCAGATCTTTTCCACCTGCAGCTCCATCAGAGGCACTCGCCCTAGAGGTAGAGGTCTCTTCCCTCCTGGCTGTCAGAGCTGTGGAAAGGGTTCCTCTCCTACACCAGGGCAAAGGTTTATACTCCAGGTACTTCCTTACCCCAAAAAAGACTGGAGAATGGCAGCCCATCCTGGATCTCAGATATTTAAACAAACACCTTTTAAAGCCAAAGTTCAAAATGGTGACTCTGGGAATTATCTTACCCTCTCTAAGGCCAGGGGACTGGCTAGCTTCCCTGAACCTCAAGGATGCCTACTTCCATATACCCATCAGAAGCTCCCACCAGAAGTACCTCAGGTCTCGAACTGCCCTCAGGCCACTACCAGTTCAGAGCAATGCCCTTCGGCCTCACTTCTGCCCCAAGGGTATTCACCAAATGCCTGACTGTAGCAGTTACCTACCTAAGAAGGCAAAAGATTGCCATCTTTCCTTACCTGGATGATTGGCTGTTAGTAGGCCAGTCCCCAGACCAGGTCAATTTACACCTTCAGATAACGCAGCAACTGCTTACCTCTCTAGGTTTCCTTCTGAATATCTCAAAGTCAGTTCTAGAGCCGGTCCAGCTTCTTACCTTCATAGGCGCAGAACTGAACACACAGGAAGCCAGGGCCTTCCTCCCGCTGGACAGGGCAAAGACCCTAGTCTCCCTGGCCTCCTCATTTACCCTGCAGGTCTCCCGGCCAGCAAGGCATTTTCTGCAGCTCTTAGGACACATGGCTGCTTCCACTGCAGTTGTGCAAGGAGCAAGATTTCAGATGAGGGACATTCAGTTCCATTTGAGAGCTTTTTGGTCTCAAAGAAAGGATCCTCTTACCAAGCTGATCCCAGTGACTCAAACCTTGATCCAAGCCCTACAGTAGTGGCAGGATCAGAGCAACCTGAGACAAGGGGTTCCTTTTGTCACTCAGTCTCATTCTCTAATCCTTACTACAGATGCGTCCCTCTTGGGCTGGGGAGCTCACATGGGCGACCTCACCACCCAGGGTCTGTGGTCTCCCCAGGAATCTCTGCTCCACATCAATCTGTTGGAGCTCAGAGCAATTTTTCTAGCACTTCAAGCTTTTTCCAAATCTGTTCAGAACAAGAGTATTCAGGTCAGAACAGACAACACCACTACAATGTGGTACATCAACAAGCAAGGGGGCACTCTGTCTACGGCCTTGTGCACTGAAGCGATGAAGTTGTGGTCTCTGTCTTACTCCCTGAACACCTGCCTTACGGCAGTTCACCTCCCAGGCAAGGACAATGTCCTGGCAGATGCTCTCAGCAGGCTTTCCCAGGGCCACCACGAATGGTCACTGGATCCCCTGGTCTTGGGAGTAGTATTTGCCAGATGGGGCACCCCGCAGATGGATCTTTTTGCAGCCCCAGACAATCACCAACTTCCTCTTTTTTGCTGCAGGCCCCCAGTTTTGGGCTCACTCCCCTGGATGCCTTAGCTCTCAGTTGGGAGGGAAGTTTCTCATGCCTTCCTCCCTTTCCTCTCCTGTTCAAAATGCTAGTCAAAATCAGATCCCAATCATGCAAAGTCATTCTGATAGCTCCGGATTGGGCCAGACAGCCGTATCCACTCCTGCTGTCCTTAGCAGTCCATCCTTCCCCTGTCCCTTCCCAGGAATCACAATCTGTTAACCTGTGCCCAGGGAAGGGTCTGGTACCCGAATCTCAAATCTCTCAATCTCAAGGCTTGGTTCTTGAAGAGTTAGATTTTGCTGATTTACACCTTTCCCAAGGTGTAATGGATATATTGAAGGCCGCAAGGAAGCCTTCCACCAGGACTACTTACAATTCCAAATCGAAAAGGTTTTCCATATGGTGCTCGGAAAAGCATATTTCCCCAGTCTCTGCTGATCTACCCACAGTCCTGGATTATATGGTCCCCCTGAATTCTTTGGGGCTGAGACCAGCTACCCTGGAGGTGTACTTGGCAGCTGTGTCTGCTTTTATTTCATCAGGTAAATCCTCTTCCCTTTCAGCTCATCCTGTATTTACCAAGTTTTTTAAGGGGTTGTTTCACACCAACCCTTCATTCAGGGATCCTGTCCCTGCCTGGGATCTTAATGTTTGCATTGCTCATCTTATGCAACCCCCCTTTGAGCCCTTGTCTTCAGCTGAGCTCAAGTACTTGACTTGGAAAACTGTGTTTTTGGTAGCCATCGCCTCTGCCAGACGCATAAGTGAATTACAAGCGTTGTCAGTTAAGCAGGAGTTTATCTCTTTTCACAGAGATAAGGTGGCCCTTCGGACTAACAGAAAGTTCCTGCCTAAGGTGGTTTTAGATTTCCACCTTAATCAATCTGTTTCACTTCCAGTGTACTTCACTGACCACTCCTCCTCTAGGGAGAGGATGCTGCACAGCCTAGATGTGAAGAGAACCCTTAGTTACTACATAGAGCGTACCAAGGGTCATAGGTTTGACTCCTTCAACTGTTCCTCACCTATGGCGAGTTGGTAAGGGAAGCCAGCCACTAAAAGATCCATTGCCAGGTGGATTGTCTCTTGTATCCAATTCTGCTATGAGAAGTTGGGTAAAGTTTCCCCTCAGGCCTGAGGGCTCACTCTTCAGAGGTACAGCTGCTTCTCTGGCTGCTGCCAGAGACATTCCTTCTCTAGAAATATGTCAAACAGCTACCTGGAAAACAGTTCACACTTTTACCAAGCATTACTCCTGGACATCCAGGCTAGGAGTGATGCTCGGTTTGGCACAACCGCCTTCAGAGCCTATTTCTAGGTAGGTTCTGTCCCTCCTCCATGGGGGTACTGCTGTGTAGTCTGCAATTGTCATAATATATGCAAGACTTCATGTTGTTTGAAGAAAATATTACTCACCTTAGTAATGTTGCTTCTTCTAATGGAGTCTTGCTATATTATGACCTCCCTCCCTGCCTGCCCCTCTCAGAACCTCTGTTTCAAACAACATGAAGTCTTGCTATATTATGACATATGCAGTTAGACCCAGCCTTAGAACTGCTCCGGAGGTGAAAGAGTGAACTTCCATGCCAGGCATGGAATCTTGAGCGCGAGCTCGGTTAGAAACTCTGTCTGTTGTTCTTCAAACTCAAACTGTCAGATTCTTTGCTCCGCCTCACTGAACGGTCGCTCCGGAGATTTCTCCTGCTGCTCGGTTCATTTTGTCGGTTAAGAAGTGTAAATTCTCGGTTTTTAAACCGCAATTTGTCTATATTTAAACCGTAACCGGTCGGTTCAAGCTTAGTCTGTGGTATCGTAAGTAATAGATAGGTTTTACATTATTCTGTGTGGAACTTGCAAACGATCATTATCGGTTCGGTTTGAACCGATCAGGTTGTTGTTAAACTTATTAAATTACTATTTAGAGTGCGGTCCCCGGTTCTTATCTGTTAAAAAAAAAAACGGATTTCATTATGGTTTTTTCCATGATCAGTGACACGGTTAGGAACCGATAAGGGTGTCTTGCTTGACTTATTGCCGTTAACGGGCAAGTTGTTGGTTAGGCTGGCACTATGTCTGAGAAACCCAAAAGATAAACCGGGCCCACTGGGTTTCAGCACTTTAGTGTCTGTGGGAAGCCTTTGCCAAGGCTGACCCACACACCACATGTGTTTGATTGTCTGGGGGTTTACCACATCAATGCAGACTGCCAGATTTGCAAGAATTTCCCTGCAGCTGCCCTGGATAAGTGAGTTGGTAGGCCTGCGGGAATAGAGGCCAAGAAGTCCGCTGGACCCGATGGGAGCCAGCCCGGTTCGGGTGCCAACCGAACCGGAGGGAGTGCCCTCTGACCAGGGCGAGACTTCTCGGGCAAGCGAAGAGCTGACTCGGAGGAGTCAGTCCCAGCAAAAGGACTAGAAAGTCAGCAGGTGTGGAGCCAAAAATTCTTCTCCAACTGCTGCAGATATAGCAAATGATCAGAAGTGTCAGTCAGGATCCGGTTCCGACGAACGGCACCATCGGGTAAGAGGTCGGTTCGGTCGGTTGGCACGGTTCAAGAATATGATATAGAGGAATTTTATGAACTGGAGGAGGGGGAGGAGATTATGAAGAGTGAATGTGATTTTTGAAAGTCTGGATGTGCCTATTGAACGGACATCTCCCCAGACAGACCTTTAGGAGTGTCACTCCTTAGGCTTTCTGAGTCCCTTCTCATTTATGTTTTATAAAAGGTGGCTGAAACCTCAGCTTCCTTTGGAAGAAGCTGTGGATGAACAGGAGGAGCTGACTATGTGAAATGATGGATATCCCAGAGTCCAGGAAATTGTCTATTCCCTTACATAAATCTTTTAGGAAACAGACAATAAAGATTTTAAAAGCTCCTCACACTATACCTCCTGTGGACAAAAAAATGGACAAGAGGTACATATTGTCAGGCCCTGATATGGAGTTCCTTTCACAACAATGCAGCCATGTTGGGGTAGTGCAAGCTGCAGCCTGTGATAAGGCAAATATTCCCTTGGCTCACACCCCTGACAAGGACTCCAGGAGAATTGATGCCATGGCAAAGAAACAGTACATGGTAGCATCCTTGGGACTCGGGCAGGCAAATTATATGGCCTATGTTGCAAGATATCAGAAATCCAGATGGGATACTGTTATGGTTTCTGAAACAGGTCCCTGCCCAGCTTGCCAAGGAGCTGGAGCAGGTAGCTGCTGATGTTATGAGGCATCCAGGGTGCAATTCCATGCTGCAGTGGACTCTAATGATGTATCTTCTAGAGTCATGGCTGCATCTGTGGCAGAGATAAGCTTGGCTCCAGGTGTACTAGCCTGTCACAGGATACCCAGGCTAAGGCCATGGATTTTCCTGTTGAGGGAAATTCTCTGTTTGGGGAGCAGACAGAGAATTACATGAAGAAAATGGATGAGTATAGAACTACCTATAGGAGTGCACAGGCCAAGGAAAGGCAGGCCACTCCTCAAAGGCAGCCTTCCAGGGGAAGGGGCAGGCCTCTTCACAGGCCTTTCTACCAAGCCTAGGCCTGCTCTTCAGCCTATGCTCAGAGGGGGTTCTTCAGAGGGAGAGGCAGGCCTGCTCCCACCCCCCAGCCTAAAGCCCCTGCCAAACAAGCTCCCTGATGGGACGACAAGGGCCGATTCTCCATTGCCTGTAGGGGGCAGGCTGGCTTACTTCGTCCAGGACTGGAAGTCTTTAACATCAGACAAGTGGGTCCTGGAGGTAGTAAGCCAGGGACTGGTTGTCAGCTTCAAAAAATTTCCAAAGATGAGAGCCAGATCCTTTCTACCTGCAAATCCATCAGATGCTCTTGCTCTAGAAACAGAATTTTCATCCCTCCTTGCTCTCAGAGCTGTAGAAAGGGTTCCTCCCCTACACCAGGGCAAAGGACTGTACTCCAGGTACTTCCTTACCCCAAAAAAGATAGGAGAATGGCGGCCCATCCTGGATCTCAGATACCTAAACAAGCACCTTTTAAAACCAAGATTCAAAATGGTGACTCTGGGAATTATTTTACCCTCTCTAAGGCCAGGGGACTGGCTAGTGTCCCTGGACCTCAAGGATGCCTACTTCCATGTTCTCATAAGAAGCTCCCAATGAATACCTCAGATTAGAACTGCCCTCAGGCCATTACCAGTTCAGAGCAATGCCCTTGGTCTCCTCTGCCCAAGGGTATTCACGGGAAATGCCTCATAGTAGCAGTTGCTCATTTAAGAAGGCAAAAGATCGGCATCTTTCCTTCACTTGGGACGACTGGCTCATAGTGGGCCAGTCTCGCATCACAAGTCAAATTACACCTTCAGTGTTCTCAGTAGCTGCTTACTTCTCTGGGTTTCTTCTCAATCTTCCAAAGTCAGTTCTAGAACCTGTTCAGCTACTCACCTTCATAGGTGCAGAACTGAACACTCAACAGGCCAGAGCCTTCCTTCCTCTGGGAAGAGCAAGGACGCTGGTTTCTCTGGCCTCCTCCTTCGTTCTGCAGGTCTCTCGACCAGCAAGGCATTTTCTGCAGCTCCTCGGGCACATGGCTGCTTCCACAGCAGTAGTGCAGGGATCAAGATTTCAGATGAGGGACATTCAGTTCCATTTGAGAGCCTTCTGGTCTCGAAAGAGAGATCCTCTAACCAAATTGATCCCAGTAACTCGAACCCTGATCCAGGCCCTGCAGTGGTGGCAGGATCAGAGCAATCTGAGACAAGGGGTTCCTTTCATCCCTCAGTCTCACTCTTTGACCACTTCTTCAGATGCATCCCTCTTGGGGTGGGGGAGCTCATGGATGCCTCACCAC
The DNA here is from genome assembly GCA_016271365.2 of Neoceratodus forsteri. NCBI lineage: Eukaryota > Metazoa > Chordata > Ceratodontiformes > Ceratodontidae > Neoceratodus > Neoceratodus forsteri. The sequence continues at coordinate 50,387,757 of CM028136.1, read as the reverse complement.
CCAGGGATTGTGGTCCCCTCAGGAATCTCTGTCCCACATCAACCTGTTGGAACTCAGAGCAGTTTTTCTAGCACTTTAAGCTTTTTCCACATCTGTCCAGAACAGAGTGGTTCAGGTCCAGGGCGGACAACACTGCCACACTGTGGTACATCAATAAGCTAAGGGGTACTCGGTCTATGGCCTTGTGCAATCAAGCAATGAAGTTGTGGTCTCTGGCTTATTCCCCGAACACTCCCCTTGTTGCAGTTCACCTCCCAGGCAAGGACAATGTCTGGCAGATGCTTCTCAGCAGGATTTCCAGGGCCATCCACGAATGGTCACTGGACCCTAATTCTGGAGGTTGTGTATTTGCCAGGTGGGGCACTCCTCAGATAGATCTTTTCCAGCCCAGACAGTCACCCAACTTCTCTTTTTGCTGCAGGCCCCAGTGTTGGGCCCAATCCCTGGATGCCTTCCTTCTCAACTGGGAAGGAAGTTTCTATGCTTCCCCTTCCTCTCCTGTTCAAGGTGCTAGTCAAAATCGGATCTCAACCTTGCAGATGATTCTGATTGCTCCAGATTGGGCCAGACAGCCCTGGTATCCACTCCTTTTGTCCTTAGCAGTCCACTTTCCCCCGTCTCCCCCCAGGAATCACAATCTGTTAACCTGTGCCCCGGGGAGGGTTTGGTACCCGAATCTCAAATCTCTCAATCTCAAGGCCTGGCTCTTGAAGAGTTAGAGTTTGCTGACCTATATCTTTCCAAAGATGTACTCGATATCTTGAAGGCTTCTAGGAAGCCTTCCACCAGGGCTACTTATAATTCCAAATGGAAGAGATTTTCCATATGGTGCTCTGGCAAGAATATTTCCCCAGAGTCTGCTGGTTTACCCACAGTTCTGGATTATATGGTACATTTGAATTCCTTGGGGCTGAGACCAGCTACCCTAAAAGTGCACCTGGCTGCCGTATCTGCTTTCTTATCAGCAGGTAAACCCTCTTCCCTTTCAGCTCATCCCGTGTTTTCCAAGTTTTTTAAGGGGTTGCTTCACACCAACCCTCCCTTCAGGGCCCCTGCCCCTACCCCTGCCTGGGATCTTAATGTTTGCATTGCTCAGCTAATGCAACCCCCTTTCGAACCATTGTCTTCAGCAGAGCTTAAGTACTTGACTTGGAAAACTGTGTTTTTGGTAGCCATCACTTCTGCCAGGCACATAAGTGAACTACAAGCATTGTCAGTGGAGCCTGATTTTATCTCCTTTCATAGGGATAAAGTGGTCCTCAGAACTAACAGAAAGTTCTTGCCTAAAGTGGTCTCAGACTCTTCACCTTAATCAATCCATTTCTCTCCTGTGTACTTCACTGACCATTCCTCTTCTGGTGAGAGGAGATTACATAGTCTAGATGTCAAAAGAGCCCTTAGTTACTACATAGAGTACTCAAGGGTCTAGGGTTTGACTCCTCTAACTGTTCCTCACTTTTGGTGAGGTGGGCAAGGAAAACCTGCCATTAAAAGATCCATTGCAGGTGGATTGTCTCTTGTATCCAGTTTTGTTACCAAAAACTGGGTAAGGTTCCCCCTTCAGGCCTGAGGGCTCACTCTACCAGAGGTACAGCTGCGTCCCTGGCTGCAGCCAGGGACATCCCTATCATAGAGATATGTCAAGCAGCTACCTGGAAAACAGTTCACACTTTCACCAAGCATTACTCCCTGGACATCCAGGCTAGGAGTGATGCTTGGTTTGGCACAGCTGTGCTTCAGAGCCTATTTCCTAAGTAGGTTCTGGCCCTCCTCCATGGAGGTACTGCTGTGTAGTCTGCATATGTTATAATATAGCAAGACTTCATGTTGTTTGAAGAAAAAATTACTCACCTTAGTAATGTTGTTTCTTCTAATGGAGTCTTGCTATATTCTAGGGACATGGATATGTTGTTCATCCACACTCATTGGCAGTATCCTTGCCGCTTTAAATCTTGCCGGAAGGTCTTCAAGCTTGCTCCTCCCACCCACCCGGTGGTATAACTCGGCCCGTCCCATGACGCCAGATCTTCCTTACCGCTTGGAAGCTCAGGTTCCCTCCTTAGCGCTCTCGCGTTTATGCATTGGTTCCTATTTCTCCGTTTGTTGATTTAAAATAAAAATTTGCAAAAGACTTCAGTCTTCGATCCCTCGCTGCCTGCGACGGACAACCGACTCCCAGGATTTCGGAGATGCCCATTGGGCAGAAGATGTCTCGGACGGATCCACACTCACGTGTGTCTCACTGCTTAGGCCTTGAGCACGACCCCCGCGGGCTTGCGACCTGTGCTCATCTTTCCGGCCTCGTCCCTCGAAGACCGTGCTGCCTGACAACTGGGCGCGCCCGAGGCGTTTCCTCGGTGAAGTCCAAGGAGGCCCGGTCGGCGGTGTCCGCGGCGTCGGGCTCGGCGGATCAGCTCGAGCGGATGGTCGCCCTCGAAGAGGAGGCGGCGCGGGCCGTATCTTCCTCGGCCGCGGCATTTATCCCGCTCTCTCTGGGTTCTTCCTACACGGCTTCTTTTAAGGAGCTTTGTCTGTCCCTCTCCACTAAAGGAGAAGGGCCTGCGTCTGCTGGACCTTATTCTCGGTCCAAAAAGAGGGACAAGGGTAAGTCCCTCCGTCGACGCTCTTGGGAGCGGAAAGGTCCCTCTCCCCGGGCCGTCGTCCGTCGGCTTCGGTCGACCGCTCGGCTCCGGCCACTGGCCTCACGGTGTCCCCGTCAGGTCAGTTGACCGAGACTCCACTGATGAATCGAGATTTTCGACCCATTGGACGGGCTGTCGCCTTTAGCAGCCGAGATTCCCTCTCCCGGTTCCCCGGAGGAGTTGAGGATCCCTGCTGGCTTGTCTGCTCCGGTTCCGGAGCCTCGGATGGACCTTCCGAGCCAAGGGAGTGCTGGTTCCGCCGACACCTCCCGCACCGACCCGGAAATTCCGGGACTCGGTCTCGGTCTCGGACCTCTTCGCTGTCCAGCTGTTCCCACCGTCATAGGCGGTCTGGAATCTCGACACTGATGGCGGCGGCGTCACCGCTGCCTCCGTCCTCCTCCTCGGATGAGGGAGGCTTCGGCGTGAATACGCCGACGGCACGAGGACCTTATGTTGCAACAGCTCCTCCTGGCCGGGAATAAGCCGACTCCGGCGCCTTCCTCGGCCATTAAGTGGCTGTCACCGGAACGGCCGACACAACCCCTCGACTTGTCCGAGGAGCCTATACCCAGGCCGGTTGTTCGGCCAAAACCAGCTGCTCCACCGATTCCGGTGGAACCTCCGCCTCCACAGCCACCAATTGGGGCTCCGACCAAGGATTCTCGGTCGGCTAAGGGTTTACCCCATCGGCTGTCAGTTACCCTCACTCCCGACCGACCTCGGCAGGTGAAGGGTGGCTCAGGCCAGAGGCAGCTCTTCGAGGACTCTTCCGAGTCCGAAGATGATTCCTCCTTCTTCTCCAGCGACTGGACTTGGGTCTTCCAGGGAGGTCAGTCAATGGACGATAGCCCGTCGTCCTTCCTAGGACTGCTTCGGCTCATCTCGGAGTCTACCGGGATGGAGCTCGAACCCGTTCCAAGCAGACCCGGAATGTCCCCTCACGGAGATTCTGGACCGAGGGATTCTCGACGGAGGCCTTTCGGTGGCGAGGCCATAGTGGGTCCGGCACTGGAACTTTGGCAGCGCCTGCTTCCTGCCCTGCGCCTTCGGCCAGGATGGCCAGGAAGTATGCGGTCCCTACCGTTCCTTGTCCGGTTTTTGAACACCCCTCTGCTGAGGGTTGGTTACCGACAGACAGCTGCGCTAGCCGGGCAACGCCAGGGATGTGGACAAACCTCCTGACAAGGAGTCCAAGAAATTGGACTATGTCGGGCGAAAAGTCTACGCTCAGTCCTCTCTCGACGCTTTCTCAGGCCAGTTCGGCGTCCTCATGGCACATTTTTCTCATGCCTGTTGGGCTCCTGGATGAGGTCATCCTCATCTTCCCGCCGATCTGCAGACTACGGTTAAGCAGGTGCGGGACCAGGGCAGGCAGTGGCCAAACAGCAGCTCCAGACTGCTTTGGATATAGGGACTCATGTGCGATCGGTGGCGGCCGCAGTGGCTGTGCGGTCGGGCTTGGCTGAGGATATCCACCTTTACCCGGATACCCAGCACAAGTTGGCGGATGTTCCCTTTGGGGACTGACCTCTTCGACCCTGGGGTGGAAGGTCTCACAGAGGATCGAGAGTCCAATGCCACCTTGGACTCGGTCTCTTCCGCTCAGAAGGACAAGGCCGCAAACCACAGCCTAAGCCCCTTTCGTCCTTCTGTGCCCCGGCAGCCCGGCCCAGCAACGTCAGGGCCAGCAGGCTCGGCCTTGGCATCCCAAACCCAAGCCGCCGCTTCCTCTAACAGGAGGCAGGAGGAAAGGGCCCAGGAGGTCCCTGCCGTCCCTCCTCCAAGCCTGCCCAGTGACGGGCTGAGGTGTCGCCCCATCCCGTCACCACCCCTGGGTCCCCGTGGGGGCGGCTCCAGCACTTCCGTTCCACTTGGTCCGCTGTTACCACGGACAGGTGGGTCTTGGAGGTGGTGGGAAGAGGCCTGCCTCTGGATCGAGCAGGCACCACCCTTCAGAGCCGTCGCCCCTGGGAGCCTGGCTCGCCTCACTGGCGGCTCGTCGAGCCGACATCGCTCTCCTCCTCCAGAAGGAGGTGGTAAGAGAGGTGGTGGACCCTCCCTTCAGACCCAGGGTTTGTGTCCAGGTACTTCCTGGTTCCGAAGCGGACGGGGCTGGCGCCCATTCTCGACTCTACGACCTAAACAAGTTCCTAAGGTCTCAAACCTTCAGGATGGTCACTGGCTCAGATAATACCATCCTTGGAGCGCGGTGGTTCTGCTCTCTGGACTTGCAGGACGCTTTCCACGTCCCTATCCGTCCGTCTCACCAGAGATTCCTTCGCTTCCGAGCGGAAGGATCTCTTCGAGTTCAAGCCATGCCTTCGGCTTGTCTCCAGCTCCCAGGGTCTTCACCAAATGCATGGCAGTGGTGACAGCATTCCTGCGGCGCGAGGGTCCGGTGTACCTTACCTGGATGACTGGCTGATAGCAGCTCCTCCAGGAAGGAGGCGGGTGGTCCAGAGATCTGGCCCTCCAGGTCTGCTCTCAACTGGGCCTCCTTATCAACGAGGCCAAGTCGGAACTCGAGCCGAAGCAGGTGATTCTATTCATCGGGGCGCAGCTCGACTCTCTTCGAGCCAGAGCTCGGCTCCCGGCGGACAGGGCCGAGGTTCTTTCCTCCTTGGCCCGATCATTTCTGGTTGGGCAATTGCGCCCTGCCCGGGACTTCCTGCGCCTCCTGGGTCTCATGGCGGCCTGTACCAGCGTGGTCCGTTGGGCCCGCTGGAACATGCGTCCTTCAGTGGGGACTGGCCAGCCAGTGGTCTAGCTGCGATCCCTTGGACCAGCTGTAGTCGGTGACACAGGGGATGTGGAGGCCTCTCCAGTGGTGGACGTTCCAGATCATTTGCAGGAGGGCATCCCGTTAGTCCGCCCAGCCGGCGGTCTCTCGTAGCCGATGCCTCTCTGATGGGTTGGGGTGCCCATCTGGGGGAACACCGGGCTCATGGCCTCTGGTCCCCGCGGGAGTCCCGATGCCACATCAACCTGCTGGAGCTCCGAGCGGTCCGCCTAGCTCTCACCGCCTTTGCTCCGTTCCTCCGGGGTCAAGTGGTCCGAGTCCAGACGGACAATACCGCGACCATGTACTATCTAAACCGCCAGGCGGGACGCGCTCCATGCTTCTATGCAAGGAAGCTCTCCGCATTTGGTCACTCGTGCGCAGCCTGGAGGCGGATCTCCTAGCCATTCACGTGGCAGGAGCCTCCAACACCCTGGCCGATGCCCTGAGCCGGATAGGGGCTGCATCCCACGAGTGGTCTCTCTCCTGCCGGAGGTAGTACAGCATCTGTTCTCCCTTTGGGGCACACCTCAGGTGGACCTGTTTGCCTCCATGGAGAACGCGAAGCTGAGTCTGTTCCATGCCCGCCCCCCTCAGCAGGGCTCGCTGCAGGGGGATGCCTTCTCGAGGCAATGGACCCCGGGCCTCTTTTACGCCTTTCCCCCATTTCCCTTGATCCACAAGGTGCTTCTCAAGGCGAGGAGGGACAAGGCGAGGTGATTCTGATAGCCCCAGACTGGCCTCGCCAGTTCTGGTACCAGATCTCCTCAGTCTCAGCTCCAGGACTCGCGGCAGCTTCCAGCTCGCCCGGACCTGCTCTCAGTCAATCAGGGAAGGTGTTCCATCCGGACCTTCAATCCCTGCACCTGACGGCCTGGTTCCTGAGCTGCTAGAGTTCCAGGCCTTGGGTCTTTCCGACGAGGTCCTCAATGTAGTTGAGGCGTCCCGTGAGAGTCGACCAGAAAATGCTATGCCTTCAAATGGAAAAGGTTTTCCATTTGGTGTCAGGGCAAGGGCTTGGACCCTTCCTCCTGTTCCTTGGCAAGCATCTTGGACTATTTATGGTCCCTTTCTAGTCAAGGGCTTAGGTCGATGACCCTAAGGGTGCACCTGGCAGCCATCTCTGCTTACCGGGCGCGGGCCGGGAAGCAGTCGGTGGCGCAGGAGAAGGTGGTCTGGCGCTTTTTCAAAGGCCTTGATCACATTTCCCCTCCAGTGCGGGAACCCCCACCTCCGTGGGATCTACTGCTGGTACTGGCAAAGCTCATGCGGCAAGCCATTCGAACCTATGCACAGGTGTGCTCTCTCTCACCTGTCGTGGAAGACCGCCTTCTTGGTGGCTATCACGTCAGCCAGAAGGATGGGAGAGCTCCAGGCTTTCCATCGAGTCTCCTTACCTGGTCTTCCACAGGGACAAGGTTGTCCTCGCCCCACCCGAAATTCCTTCCGAAGGTGGTGTGGGAGTTTCACCTTAACCAGGTGTTGACTCTGCCGGTGTTCTACCCCAATCACACTCGGAGGCCGAATATAGGCTCCATACTCTGACCTAGAAGGCCGCTATTGGCAAGGAGCGCACGGCTGAAATTGGGAGAGGTTCGCCAGCTGTTTGTCACCTACGCTGAAGCCGCAATCTGGCAGACCTGCAGCCAAGCGGACGATAAGCAGGTGGGTAACCTCCTGCATAGATCTCTGCTATAAGTTGGCGGGCATGGAGCCTCCCAGAGGGATAAGAGCTCATTCTACCCGCCATACTGCCTGCGATGGCTGCTTCCAGGGACGTCCTATCCAGGAAATCTGCAGGGCTGCTACCTGGAAGTCAGCAAACACCTTCATTACCCACTACCACATCGACCTTGAGTCACGCCGGGATGCTGGTTTTGGGGCCTCGGTCCTCCAGTCTCTCTTTCCAAGTAAGTATATGGGGGTGTGCGTGCTTGCCTCCTCCTCCCGGAGAACTGCTAGAGTCTGCCAATGAGTGTGGATGAACAACATATCCATGTCCTAGAAATACAGGTTACTCACCTGTAACAGGAGTTCTAAGATGGTATATGTTGTTCATCCACACGACCCACCCGACCTCCCCCGGCTGGACAAGACAACCTGAGCTTCCAGCGGCCAGATCTGGCGTCATGGGGCGGAGCCGAGAGTTATACCACCCGGGTGGGTGGGAGGAGCAAGCTTGAAGACCTTCCGGCAAGATTTAAAGCGGCAAGGATACTGCCAATGAGTGTGGATGAACAACATATACCATTCCTAGAACTCCTGTTACAGGTGAGTAACCTGTATTTATGACCTCCCCCCCTGCCTGCCCCTCTCAGAACCTCTGTTTTGGGATGTGGGAGGGCTGTGCACTGTTGGCACTTTTAGTTGCCCACTTTATTTTTTCTACACCCATTTCTGGGGTGTTTACTGTTGTGTTGTCATTTTTTGGATCCCCTGACTTGAGTCTTAGTTTTGGGACCAAAAGATGTGTTAATATTTTAGTACCCATTTGGCTAGTGTAGGTTTACAGCTTCCACACAGAACCTTAGTGAGTTTTGCTCGCAAAGATCTGACAGTTTGAGTTTATAGAACAACAGACAGAGTTTCTAACCGAGCTCTCGCTCAAGATTCCATGCCTGGCATGGAAGTTAACTCTTTCGCCTCCGGAGCAGTTCTAAGGTTGGGTTTAACTGCATATGTCATAATTTAGCAAGACTCCATTAGAAGAAACAACATTACTAAGGTGAGTACTTTTTTCTTTGGGGATGTGGGTGGGCAGTACAGGGTTGGCACTTTTTTTTGATGCCCACCTTGTTGTTTTTCGCCTGCCTTTTTGGGTGAATTGGTGTTGTGTTTTTGCATTTTTGGGTCTCCTGACTTGAGTCTTTGTTTTAGGCCAAAAATGAGTGTTTATGTTAGTAGCCAGTTGGCTAGTGTAGGTTTACAGCTTCCACACAGAACCTTAGTGAGTTTTAGCTCGTAATGATCTGACAGTTTGCGTTTGAAGCTCAACAAACAGAATTTTCAACCGAGCTCGCGCTCTGAGTTCCATGCCTGCATGGAAAGTTAACTATTTCACCTCCGGAGCAATTCTAACCTGTGGTCATACTGCAATTGTCATAATATAGCAAGACTCCATTAGAAGAAACAACATTACTAAGGTGAGTAATTTTTTTTTTCTGACATATACAGTTAATCCCAGCGCTTAAATTGCCCTGGAGAGGAAGGAATTAACTCTATGCATGATCTCAGAACGTTGAGCTCGAGCTTGGTTCAAACCTCTGTTTGCAGTACTTCAGAGTGTAACCGTCAGATTCTTTACTCTGCCTAACTGAACAGTTGCTCCGGAGGTTGCTCCTTCACTTGCTTGGTCTGGTAAAACAGTCAGTTTAAAAACCATTTTTGCTTTATTATTTTTGGCTTTAAATCCCTGTCTGCAGTACAGTAAGTGTTGTTGGTAGTGGACTTTAGTTTTATTGTGGTAATTCTGTGGAAATTTTAAAAACTTGTCGATCGGTCCAGTTGTGGAACCAATTGGGTTAGGTTTATTTTATTTCCTATTTTTGTAGTGTCAGATACCGGTTCCTGTCGGTTTCAAAAAAACAGAAATGTAAATGTTTTTTTCTACTACCCATTACATGGTTAATAACCAATAAGGGGGGGTCTTACCTGGCTTTTAAGCTATAAAAAGTAAGTTGTTAGCCTGGCCAAGTCTAAAAAACCCAGGAAAAAAAAATGGGCCCTATAGGTTTCAGCTCTGTAGTGAGTGTGGGGATGCCTTTGCTGAGGCAGACCCTCACACCACCTGTGTTTACTGTCTGGGGTTTGACCACCTCAATTCAGACTACCAAATCAGCAAGGATTTTCCGAAGGCCCCCCTGGATAAGGGATTGGGTAGGCTGAGGGAAAAGGAGGCCGAGAAGTCTGCTAATCTGGATGGCCAGCCCGGTTTGGTTCTGACTGAACCTGAAGGAGTACCCACTGACCTGGGCGATACTCCCTTGGGCAAAAGGAGAACCGATCCTGAGGGGTCGGTTCCGTCAAAGAAAAAGAGGAAATCTGCCGGTTGTGATCCAGAAATGCAACATCCAGCTGCTGAAGAGATGGCCAGAGCAATAAGCATTGTAGAATCGCTTTGTCCGGTTCCGTCTGATCCGGTGCATCTCGGTAGGCGCGCGGTTGGGTCGGTTCCGGAATATTGTCCAGATGAGTTTTATGAACTGGAATGGGAAGGGGGAGGAAGAAGATGATGACGATGAAGATGATGATAATGGTGTGGAAAGTCTGGATGAGCCCATTGAACCGGACATCTCCCCAGACTGGCCTTCTATTGTTTCCCCACCCACTATTTGCTTTACAGAAAAGTGGCAGAGATCCTCCAGCTCCCTCTGGTTGAAGCTGTTGAGGAACAAGAGGAGCCTGATTTTGTAGAAATGATGGACATCCCAGAGTCCCAAAGGCTGATATTCCCCTCCATAAATTTCTTGGGAAACGGACACAAAAAATTCTCCAAACACTAAATTCTTTACCTCCTGGGGATAAAAGAATGGAATGGAAGTATATGCTCTCAGGCTCATTTACAGAGATCTTCCTGGACATAAGTCTCCACCACTCATTCACACTATTGGGATCTGCACTGGAGGCACTAGGACCCATCGGGAGCAAACTTTTTGCTGGAGGGTCGTCGCCGGAGATGGCGCCAGGCCGCACGCACCGCGAGCCACAGCTCGCGCTGTAATGTCTATGTTGCCATCGACCCTCCAACCGCCTCAGTTCCTTTTTTTCCCCGCTGTCTAGTGCGCTTCAGTGATGTCATCGCTCGCCCGCCGGGAGTCAAACTTCAACTAGCAGCATAGTTTTCAGTTTGTTTTTTTGTAGTATTATTTCAATAGCAGTATCGCTTATTTAAAAAATAATAATAATAAAGAAGTCTCAGCCTACTTTAACGGAGTCGACCATGAGCAGGTCAGGTGACGGTAGGAAGACTTCGTATGAAAGCTGTTCAGTCAGTCGGGCTGGTTCCGGTCCGCTACCTTCTCCGAAGGGGGGTGGGGGTCTGACAACGGTCAGTCCAATGCCCGGAGGATGGGCGGTCCCAGCGGAAGCATAAAAATAAACGGTCGCATTCTCGGCACCATTTGGCTTCGAGCTCTTCTTCGGCCCACAGGTCTAAAAAGAGAAGGCATCACTCGAGGTCACCCTCTGATATGTCTGGCGCCAGAGACGTCAAGTTATTGGGGTTAGTTGTCGTCTCCTCCTTCGGAGTTGCCAACCTCTGCTTCTGGTAGCCAGCGGCTTCGACATCGAAGTCCTACCCCGCCCGCAGGTAGGTCTTCAGGTGAGCAGTTTCATCAGTGGGCCGCTCTTATGGAGCAATTGGCTCGGAGGTTAGTTCAGCTACCTGGCTTGGTCACTCGTGGCTTCGGGCTCATTGAGAGATCAGGTAGGGCGGTTGGACTCTCCTGGTCGCGCGGCACCTTCTTCGGTGCAGTCGACTCTGCGCTTAGGTGTTCCCCTCACATGGCTGCGGCGCAGGGGGCCACACCGATGCCTTTATCTCCTGCTCTTCTTCCTTCAGAACCTGTTTTTTGGAGTCTGGGGGTGTTTTCAGCGTCCTCGACGCCGTCCTCGGTGCCGGTGGTACGCTCATTGTCGTCCTCGGTGCTGCGTGGTCCCTCTGCGTGGTCCCTCGGTGACGTTTCTCGTGCTACGGTTCCCTCAGCTGCTTCGGTGCAGCGTGCTCCTCGGCGCCGGGGCCTGCCTCTGCTTTTCAGGACCTCTTTCACCTGCTTCCTTCTTCCCTCTTCTGATTTTCATTCTTTTCCCTGTTCATAGAGTCCCTCCTGGACTGTCAGGAGATGACATTGAGCTCTGACCTAGACCTTCGTGTGGGGTGATGAAGTGACGTGCAGGATCTATCTCTGCTGCAGAGCCTGTGGTCGAGGACCTGTCTTTTAAGTCTCTGCTGAAGAATCTGAGTTCCACTCTTTCTCTCCAGACTACAGACATCGATCCTGGGAAATTAAGACTCCAATACCTTCATGTTCCGGAGATCCCTACGGATTTGACTCCTCCGGTTCAGCCTTCCTTCGAGACGCTGTCTCAAATGGTATGGAATAATCCTGCTCTCATCCCTTCAGTGGCTAAATCCATAGATAGGAAATATTCAGCCCCCAAGGATTGTCCCATTTTGGCATCTCAAGCCTTTGTGGATCCTATTGTAGTCTTGGCAGAGAATGATAAGGTCGTTCTTCCTCAAACTACTACAGCTCGACCTATTAACAAAGAATCTCGTAAGAGAGTCTTTGCTGCTTCTACCTTCTTTGAGTATGCGTATTGCCAGCTACCAGGGCTATTTCTCACAGTATGAATATATCCCTTGGCACTCTATCAAGCAGATGGTTGAAGCTCTTCCGGAGTCAAATGCAAAGCCGGAGCTTCTTCAAACCATTACCAGAGGTATCGAATCTAACAACCAACAGGTTAAAGCAGCCATGGATGCTTTTGACACTGCTTCCCGTTCAGCGGCTGCTGGTATTTGCACCCATCGTCATTCCTAGCTGCGCACTTCGGGTTTCACGAATGACCATGCAGCAGCAGCAGAGATTATGTGCATTGCCCCTTTGATGGTGCATCTTTGGTCCTCAGGTAGAGCAAGCTCTAGAAGCTACTAAAAGACTAGGTCAGCCATTAAGTTGGCTCGATCCCCTCCTGCCCCTCTCGAGGGCATGTCAATAAAAGTCAGTTTCATAATCGTCAGTCCTTTCGAGGCAGAGGAGGTTTCCATAAAAACCAACCTGCCCAACCTCAAAAGAAGACGCAACAGAAAGCGCAAGGGCCCAAAGCGCCCTGCACTACCTTATGAATGTCTGGCCCAAGTCCCATCTCAGCTGCCCGAGGTGGACTTTTCCTCTCCAGTAGGAGGTCGTCTGATGCACTTCTACAACCAGTGGAAGTCCAGAACCTCAGACAAATGGGTCCTTCGGATAATTCGCGAGGGGTATTCACTCAGTCTGGTGGAGACCCCCCTGGATCTTCCCCCCAAATGGCAGCCCAGGCTGTTGACCCTTCAGTCAGACCTTCTCCGCCGAGTTCAGGGCAGCCTGAACAACAGGCAGTAGAAGTGGTGCCACTGCATCATGGAACACGTGGTTCTACTCCCATTACTTTCTTGGTTCTAAGAAGTCCTGTATGCACCCCATTCTGGATCTCAGAAAGCTAAACAAATTTCTCCCCAAAGAGAAATTAGAATGATTTCTCTGAACCCTGATACTCTGCTTCATCAACACAGCTGACTAGCCTCCTAGACATGCAGGATGCTTACCAGCACATTCCTATTCACCCGAGGCACTCACAAATTCCTGAGGTTTGTGGCTCTGGGACAGCATTATCAGTTCAGAGTCCTGTCCTTTGCGAGTTATCCTCGGCGCTCAGGGTTTTACAAAGTGTTGTGCAGTTCTCGCAGCGACCTCAGAAAGGTCGGGATACAGGTGTTCCCTTTATCTGACGACGGTCAGCAGCCCTTCCAGGCAAGGGACCTTGGACGCCGAGAGACTCACTCTCGCCTTATGTCCATGGGAGTTCTGCTGAACCTCAAGAAATCGCAACTGCAGCCCTCCCAGAGGCTCCTCTTTATAGGGACTCTTCTGGACACCTCCTGTGCAAGGCTTTTCTTCCAGAAGACAGAAGGAACGTATATCTTCAAATGGCCCGTCACATCTGGGAGAACACCTGGTTCTAGCGCCTCAATGCAGCGGATGCTAGGCCCTCATGGCTTCCTCAGTGTTCTACTGTTCCCTTGCATCGCCTGCACATGAGAACCACTCATCGGATGCTCAGTAGTCCCCAACCACTCACCCAGTAGTCCTATCTCATCAAGGTGACAGAACCTTGAAGAGGTCACTCACCTGGTGGTGTCTCAAGAGCATAAATCTCCTGAGGGTATCCTTTGCTCCTCTGGACCATCAGATCTCCATTACTACGGATGCATCCCTAATGGGGTGGGAGCTCACTGTCAGGCTCTCCACACTCCAGAAGCGTGGGCTCAAGTCGAGACCCAGCTCCACATAAACATCCTAGAAATGAGAGCCATCCTTTATGCGGTCCGAGCGTTGAAGGACATTCTCTGTCACAAGAACATTCTCCTTCAAACGGACAACAAAGCAGTGATGTATTACATCAACAAGCAGGGCGGTGCTCTTTCTTAGGGAAGCAATGAGGGTATGGGAATGGTGCTTGGAGCACGAGGCTCTAATTCACGCGGTTCCACCTGCCAGGTGTTCAGAACGACCCTGCAGACCGCCCCAGCAGAACAGAGACAGACCTCACTTAGTGGTCTCGCCATTACTCAACCATAGTTCAGCTACTATTCAAGAGTGGGGAACTCCAGACTTGACCTTTTGCATCCCCACTCAATGCAAAACTGCCTTTCTTCTGCTCCAGAAATCCAGGGCATGGCATTTTCTGTCAGGATGCATTCAGGTTACGGTGGACAAAACGCTTTCTTTACGCACTACCTTTTCCTCTAATTCAGAGGGTACTCTCAAGTTCGAATCCTAGGGACAGAATGATCCTCATTGCTCCCTTCTGGCCTCGATAGCTGTGGTTTCCACTACTCAACAATATGTTGGCAGTTCCTCTGAGACCACTTCCCCACGGATGAACCTTTTGACTGAGGCCTTGTGGTCCACCCCAACCTGAGATCGCTTCACCTTCACGCTTTGGCTCCTGAAGAGGTAGAAGTAAACCGTTTAATGTGTCTCTAAGAGTTTCAGATATTCTTCTGGCTGCACGGAAACCAGCCACTAGGAAAACTTACGAGCTCAAATGGAAGTGCTTTCGCCTGGTGTGGAAAGTCCTCTTGAATCCTTTTCCTGCCCACCAGATAAAGTTGTGGAGTACCTCTTACACCTCTCAAACTCAGGCCTACAGTACTCTACAGTCAAAGTTCACCTTAGCTCATTTCAAGCATATCATGAGCCAGTTTTTTCTTTGTCCTTGGCTCAGTTACCTGTGGTTAAGAGGTTTCTTAAAGGAATTCTGTATACCAGACTCTCCTGCAAGATGCCCAGTTGCAGTCTGGGACATCAATCTTAGGTTAGATATGCTCACCTGGAAGCCTTTTGAACCTCTGGCTACCTGGTGAGCTAAAATTTCACCTGGAAGACTGCCTCCTAGTGGCACATTACTCAGCCCCTTGGGTCTTGAGATACATGCCCTGGTCACAGACCGTGATACTGTGTTCCATAGGGACAAAGTAGTTCCTTCAGACTCATCCTAAATTCTCCCTAAGGTTGTGTCAAAATTTCGCCTCAAACCAACCCTTGGTCCTTCCCTCTTACTTTGCAACTTCCAAAATGAAGGAAAGCCGTTTCTTCATTCTTGGACGTTAAGAGGGCCTTTATGCTTCTATCTGGATAGAACCAAGGACTTTCGCAAGCTTTAGCAACTGTTGGTTTCTTCAGCGAGGTCTCGCTGGGTCAACCTGTTGCTATCAGATGCATCTTATCATGGCTAGTGTGCATGCCTTCACCACTGCTATTCCATGGCAGGTTGTTGGAGGGCAGGATTTATGCTCACTCTACTAGAGCGGTCACGGCATCCTGAAGCGAAATTGCAACGTGCCCATTGCAGATATTTGCAACGTGGCCACCTGAGCTCAGTGCATACTTTTGTTAAACATTATGCACTAGATGTCCATGCCAGATGACATTCTTCCTTTGCAGAGCCTATCCTTAATGGACTTCTGTCTTAGAAACGTGAGCTCTGGTCTCTCCCTCCACCTCTTTGGGGATTATTAGCCTGGTATTCTCCCAATAGTGTGATTGTGGTGGAGACTTATGTCCAGGAAGATATGAAAATTACGACTCACCGTAATTTTGATCTTCTTGACGCAGTTCTCCACCACTCATTCACATTTCCACCCTCCCACCGAGCTCACTCTCTATTGTTGGTCTTCAACTTTCTCAAATCTTTTAGGGCTGTGAAGACTTCTTTGTTGATCCTTCTGATAATGGGTCGCCTGGACTATCTTATGTCCTGGTTTTTAGGTTAAGGCTACCCTTCTAGGTTAGTTATGCTGCACCCTCCTTGTTAAAAAGGTACTGAGGCGGTTGGAGAGTCGACGCTGACATAGTCATGCCACAGCGCGAGCTGTGGTTCAGAAAGCTCATGGTCAAGGGCACCATCTCCGCACTGACCTCCAGCAAAAAGTTTGTTCTTTGATGGGTCCTAGTGCCTCCGCGCAGATCCTGACTAGTGAATGAGTGGTGAGACTTGTCCAAGATACAAGAATTACGGTAGGTAATTTTGACTTTCATTTGTTCCACCATTGCAGCTATGTTGGGCTAGTGCATGCTGCAGCCTGTGATAAGGCCAATATATGTTTGGCTTCACACACCCACAGATAAAGACTTTAGGAAAGTGGATGCTATGGCCAAAAACAGTACTTGGCATCCTCCTTTTGACTCGGGCAGGCAAATTATATGGCCTACACAGCCAGATACCAGAAGTCCAGATGGGATACTTTTCTGGAACTGGCTAAATAGGCTTCTCCCAGCCAGCCAAGGAGCTGGAGGAGGTGCTGGTTGATGGGATTGAGGCATCTGAAATTCAATTTCATGCTGCCTGTAGACTCAAATGATGTTTCATCACGAGTCATTGCTACATCTGCACTCTCAGAGATTTGCTTGCCTCAGATGTACTAGCTTCCTCACATGACATTCAGGCTAAGGCCATGGATTCCTGTAGGTAATTTTCTGTTTGGGGAGCAGATGTAATATTAAATGAAAAGGATGGATGAATACCGAACCACCTACTAGAGTATACAGGCTAGGAAAGGCAGGCAACCTCAGAAGCAGCAGTCTAGGGGCAGGGACAGGCCTTTTACCAGGCACAGGCCTCTCCTTTTTCTCTCAGAGTGGTTCCTCAGAAGGAGAGGCAGAAAAGGGATGAGCAGGCTGCAGCCTCCTCTTAGTCTAAGCTGCCCTGCCGCAGACACTGTGATGTGTCAACCCGGTTGACTCTTTTCCAGTAGGGCAGGCTGGCTTACTACTTCCAGGCCTGGAAGTCTGTTACTTCAGACAAGTGAGTCTGGAGGTAGTAAGCCAGGTCTGGGCCCTCAGCTTCAAAAAAATTTCCAAAACTGAGGGTCTGGTCTTTTTCCATCCTGTAAAGATCTCCTCAAACCATTGCCTTAGGAGGCTAAGGTTCTCTGTCTGTGCCTCGGAGCCATAGAGTTCTTGCCTACACAGGGCAAAGGGTCTGTACTCCAGATACTTCCTCAATTCAAAAAAAGGTAGGGAGAAGGCCCATCCCAGGCCTAAGATACTAAACAAGCACCTTGTCAAGCCAAGATTCAAACAGGACTCTGGGGAGTACTCTCTGGGCTGAGGCCAGGGATTGTTAGCTCCTGGACCTCAAGGATGCCTACTACATCCCAATCAGGTGCTCCCACAAAAATAACTCCGTTCGAAGGCTTCAGGCCAGTATCAGTTCAGAGCAATGCCTCTTTGCCAACATCAGCTCCAAGTGTGTTCTGCAAAGTGCCTAGTAGTAGTAGTGACTTTTCTCAGGAGGCAGAATATTCCATTTTTCCATATCTGGATGACTGGCTTCATCGTGGCACAGTCTCCAGACCAATTCAAATCAGACCCATGCTAGTAGTACAACAGTTACTCACTTCCGTAGGTTCCTTCTCATCCTACTGTGTCAGCTCTCGACCGTATAGTTCTCACCTTCATAGGGGTAGAGCTGGATACTGTCCATGCAAAGGCCTTCTTTCTCTTGGTTAGTGGTGCGTTCTACAGACCTTGCTTCTTCCTTTTCACCCTCAGGTGTCTCACCAGCAAGACATTTTCTTCTGCTCCTGGGCCACATGGCAGTCTCCACTGCGTGGTACAAGGAACCAGATTTCAAATGATTTGAATTCAGATCCATCTGAGGTCATTTTGGTCCCAGAGAAAAAATATTTTAACTAGATTGATTCCAGTGACTCAGACTCTGGTCCAAGCATTCCAGTGGTGGTTGGATAAGGACAATAACAGACAAGGAGTCCTATTCATCAGTCAGGACTCATTCAGTGGTGTTAACCACAGATGCTTCTCTCCTGGGCTGGGAAGCTCACTTAGGAAATCTTACCGTGATAAGGGTGTGTTCCCTCAGAGTACCTTTCTTCATATCAATCTTCTGTGAACTCAAGTAGCATTCCTGGCTCTTCCAGCATTCTTGGACTGTAAGGAACAAGGTGGCTCAGGACAGACAACACCACCACCATGTGGTACAGCAACAAGCAGGGTGGCACCTTGCCCACGGCCTGTGCACGGAAGCTATGAAATTATGGTCTCTGGCTTATTCTCTGCAGGCATCTCTGGTAGCAGTCTATCTTAAAGGGAAGGACAATGTGCTAGCAGATTCCTCTGAGCAGGATTTCTAGGGCCATCACTGCATGGTCCCTGGACCCTTCTATATTGAAAGTGATTTTCTCAAGGTTGGGCACTCCAGAGATAGGATTCCCTTTGAGCCCCAGACAATCATCAACAACTTCCTTTCTCTGTTGCAGACTCTCAGTCATGGGCTCAGTTCCCTTGGATGCTCTGGTTCTGGATTGGGAGGGAAATTCTTCATGACTTTCCTCTGCTGGTCAAGGTTCTGGTTGATAAGGTCACAATCATGCAAGGTGATCCTGACTGCACCAGACTGGGCCAGACAGCCTTTGTATCCTCTATTGATGACCCTAGCAGTCCATCTTCCTTATCTCTTTCCAAAAGCACAATCTGTTAACCTCCTCTCAGGAAGGATATGGTACAGTCAACCTTCAGTCTCTCAACCTCAAAGCTGGCTCTTGGAAGAGTTAGAGCATGCAAGTCTGCATCTGTCTCAGGGGTTCTGGATATTCTTGTTTCTCAAAACCCTGTCACCAGAAAAAACTTAGAATTCCAAATGGAAAAGTTTCAGCATTTGGTGTTACAACAGGAATGTTTTCTAGATGCTGCTGATCTCGGACAGTTCTGGATTATATGGTTCATCTTAATGGCTTGAGCCTCAGGCCAGCCACTCTGAAATTGCATCTAGCAGCTGCCTCTGCTTTACTGTCAGTGGCAAGGTTCCTTCCTGCATCTCATCCTGTCTTCTGTAAATTTTTAGGGTTTAATCCATACCAACCCTCCCTTTATGAACCCTATCCTGCCTGGGATTTAATATTTGCATTGCTTAACCATGCAACCTCCTTTGAGCTCTTAGCTTCAGTGAACTCTAGTACTTGGGACTTGGAAACTGTGTTCTAGTAGCTACTGTTCTGCCAGTATGACATAGTGAATTACAAGCTCCGTCAGTGAGACAGATTTTTTTCTCTTCACAGAGATAAAGTAGTCCTTAGAACTAATAGGAGGTCCTTACCCAAAGTGCTCTTAGGTTTTCATCTGAACCAGTCCATGTCTCTTGCTGTGTTTTTCACTGATCATTCTTCTTCAGGCTTAAAAAGATTATACAGTTTGGATGTTAAGAGGGTACTTAGCTACTAGTATAGAACATATATAAGGCACTTGTGTTTGACTGTCTCACTGTTTCACTTATGGTGAAGTAGGAGAGGTAAACCTGCTACTAAGATAACTGTTGTCATGGTGGATTGTCTCTTGTATACAGTTTTGCTATAAAAAGTCGGGCAAAACACCTCCTCAGGCCTGAGGGCTCATTCGCCTAGAGGTATAGTTGCTTTCCTGGCTGCCGCTAGGGACATACCTTATTAGAGATATGCCAAGCAGCCACTTGCAAAACTGTTCATGCCTTCACCAAGTATTTCCTCTGGATATCCAGGCTAGGAGTGATGCTAGGTTTGGAACTGCAGAGCCTTATTTTATTTTTGTTTATTTCATTCAGGATTACAATACCTTGAGCCGAGGCTCTTTACAAAGGTTTTCATCGCCAGCATTTGCAGCAGTCATCATTTTAGTTACAAACAAACGTCACTAATTTACAGACCTGTAATAACCAGTACAGAGACTTGAGCCATGAGCAGACAAGGGAGGAGGGTCAATGGGGGGGGAGTAGGAGATAGGAGACGAGGGGGGTAGGAGGTGCAGGGGTAAGGGGAGTATGGGAGGTGGTGGGGCAGGGCAGGAGGAGATACGGGGAGGTGGGCTAGAGTGAGAGAGTGTAGCCAGGGGACCTTGTCGAGGGAATCTGGCAAGGTGTTGGGGTGCAAAGACTGATTGAAAGTGCTGGGTGCTGGGGCATGCAGCTGAATGGTGGAATGTTAAGATGGGCACCGCAAGATACAAGCAGTGAGAGGCGAGCTTGGACTTCAAAGGACGAAATGTTGAGCGGTCACTATGTCACTGCCAAGAGAGTTGACAGTTGGGTCTGATGGCAAATGATCTTGTCCTTGGGTTATGCGACATCGTGGATATGTGTAGTAGATGGGAATTGGATCTCCTGTAGTACATTCCTATGTCTAGGCTTATGAGGGCACAGACAATGTGGGGCAAGTCTCATATGATTTTCTTGGTCTTGATGCAGGTTTGGTATTTGTGTTTGTCAGTTGAAGCTATCCAGATTGTGAATAAAGGTCACTTGTGTGGTATGGCGTTGAGCCAGTGATGAGACGACGGGTTTTATTCAGGAGGTCGACACGCTTGAGAGCAGTGGAAGTTGGAGACCTATATATGATAAGACTATAGTCTGTGATGACAATGGAGCTTTGGACAGCCACTGACAGTGCATCTGGGGGTTAGGTGTTTCTGTGTGAATAATATGTCTAACTCGCATTGGCAGACTTTGCCACGCTGTTATTGGACAGCATATGAGAGGTGGGGGTCATGGTGATGCCAAGGTACTTGAACGATTGTGTTTGCTCTAGGATGGCTCCTTGTTGGTTGCAATGGAGTGTGGAGTTGTTTGTCTGTGGGGCTGCAAAAAGACCATAGACTTGTTTTTTTCTGGATTGAGAAGCAGCTTATGATTTAGGAACCAGGATTCATGGAGGAGAAGGTCTGCTTGAAGTTTATTTTGTAATTGGTTTGGGTCAGGGTCTGAGGTGAGGATCACAGCATTGTCGGTGTAGAGAATTATTTGTTCTGGGTAGCTGTCTGGTAGTGAGTTTAAGAATAGGCTGAAGAGAGGGGTTCCAGAATGAGCCCTGAGGACTCCCGAGCGGACCGTCTAGGTCCCAGAGTATCAGTGATTCTTACTGTTTTGGGACCGTTTCAAGGTAGCTCTAAACCATCCAATGGTGTTGGTTGACAGCCCAGTGTTCTGAAGGCTGGACAAGTAGGGAGGCAGGATTGATGGTAAGTTAGCATTTTTGTCCCCTTTGGGGCTTTGGGTGTGTGTGTGTGTGTGTATGTGTGTTTTATTATACTTATGTTTTATTCTCATATGATTAGAATTGTGTTAGTATTTCTGGTCCCCTGACTTGAGTCTTGGGTGTTGGGACCAGCAATGGTTGTTATTATTTAGGTAGCCATTTGGCTAGTGTAGGTTACAGCTTCCACACAGACCTTAGTGAGTTTGGCTCGTAAAGATCTGACAGTTCAGGTTTGAAATAACACAGATAGAGCTGCTTCTTAGAGCTTGTGGCCAAAATTCTATTTTGGAATGGTTTTAACCATTTCACCTCCGGAGCAGTTCTAGAGCTGGATCAAACTGCTACTGTCATAATATAGCAAGACTCCATTAGAAGAAACAACATTACTAAGGTGAGTAATTTTTTTTTGCTGTCCCTAGCAATCCATCTTCCCCTGTCTCTTCCCAGGAATTACAACCTGTTAACATCCTCTCAGGGGAGGATTTGGTACCCCAAACTTCAGTCTCTCAATCTCAAGGCATGGCTCTTGAAGAGTTAGAGTTTGCAGATTTTCATCTTTCCCAAGGGGTTCTGGATATTCTCAAAGCTTCTCGAAAGCCTTCCACCAGAAAGACCTATAACTCCAAATGGAAGAGATTCAGCATTTGGTGTTCTAAGAAGCCTGTTTCTCCAGATACTGCTGGATTGCCTACGGTTCTGGATTATATGGTCCATCTTAATGGCTTAGGCCTCAGACCAGCTACTGGCAAGGTACACTTGTCAGCTGTTTCAGTTTTGTCTGTGGGGAAGTCTTCCTCACTATCTTCTCATCCTGTGTTCTGTAAATTTTTAACGGATTGCTTCACACCAATCCTCCTTTTAGAGACCCTGCCCCTGCCTGGGATTTGAATGTTTGCATTGCTCAATTTATGCAACCCCTTTTGAGCCTATGTCTTCAGCAGAGCTTAAGTACTTGACTTGGAAAACTGTGTTCTTGGTAGCCATTACCTCTGCCAGGCTGATCAGTGAATTGCAAGCCCTGTCAGTGGAATCTGATTTTATCTCCTTTCACAGGGATAAAGTGGTCCTTGGAACCAATAGAAGGTTCTTGCTCAAAGTAGTTTCAGACTTACATTTAAACCAGTCTCGCTCTCTTCCTGTCTTCTTCACTGATCATTCTTCCTCAGGAGAGAGGAGACTACACAGTTTAGATGTTAAAAGCCCCTTAGTTACTACATAGAGCGCACTAAGGGTCACATATTTGATTCCCCAAGTTTTTGCTCACTTATGGAGAAGTGGAAAGGCAAACCTGCCACCAAGAGATCTGTTGCCAGGTGGATTGCGCCTTGTATACTATTCTGCTATGAAAACTGGGAAAACTCCACCCTCAAGCCTGAGGGCTCATTCCACAAGAGGTATAGCTGCTTCCCTGGCTGCTGCCAGGGATATCCCTCTTAGAAATTTGTCAAGCAGCCACCTGGAAAACAGTCCATACCTTTACCAAGCATTACTCTCTGGATATCCAGGCTAGGAGTGATGCTCGGTTTAGCACAGCAATACTTTAGAGCCTATTCTCAAAGTAGGTTCTGTGCCTCCTCCATGGAGGTACTGCTTGGTAGTCTGCACTTATCAGAATACAGCAAGATTTCAAGTTGTTTAAAGAAAAAATTACTCACCTTAGTAATGTTGTTTCTTCTAATGGAGTCTTGCTGTATTCTGACCTCCCCCCTGCCTCCCCTCTCAGAACCTGGTTTTTGGGATGTGGGTGGGCAGGAGCAGTGTTAGCACCTAGTGGTGCCCCTTTTTTTCTCACTCTCCTTTATTTTGGGTGTGTATTGTGTTTTGTTTTTCGGTTTTCCTGACTTGAGTCTTTGCTTTGAAACCAAAAGACCCTCTTTATTAAATTTAGTTGCCAGTTGGCTAGTGTTAAGTTTACAGTTTCCACACAGAACGCCCAGTGAGTATAGCTTGTAAAGATCTGGTGGTTGGGGTTTAAACAGCAGCAGACAGAGGCTTCAACCGAGCTCGAGCTCAGTGTTCCATGCCTTGCATGGAAAGTTAACTCTTTCCTCTCCGGGGGTAGTTCAAAGGTTGGAGATCACTGCAAGTAGTCAGAATACAGCAAGACTCCATTAGAAGAAACAACATTACTAAGGTGAGTAATTTTTTCTTATGTTTCTTCTGTTGGAGTCTTGCTGTATTCTGACCTCCCTCCTTGCCTCCCCTCTCAGAACCTGTTTTGGGAAATGGGTGGACAGGTGCAGTGTTGCACCTCAGGGGTGCTCTTTTTACACCCTCTTCTTGTATGGGTGTTTATTTTGCTATATTCCTGTTTGGTTTGGGTTTTTGAGTTTTGGGTTTCCTGACTTGAGTCTTCCTTTGGTAGTCCAAAACTTTTTGTTGCCTGTTGGCTATTAAAATTTTGTTTTACAATTTCCACATAGAATATTATTAGAGTGTTGCTGTTAAGAATCTGACGGTTATCTTTCATAGGGGAAACAGACAGAGACATCAACCGAGCTCGAGCTCAGCATTCTTTGCTCTGCATAGAATTGTTAACTCTTTGTTCTCTGAGGCAGTTTAAAGGTTGGGGCTAACTGCACTAGTCAGAATACAGCAAGACTCCAATAGAAGAAACATAATTACTAAGGTGAGTGATTGTTTCTTTCATGTGAACCCACTCACTGGGATGCAGCAGCACAAGCATGCTTTGACCCACCCATAAACACCACAAGCTGTGCTCAGTCACCTGTGCGACAGTGCTGTAGTGGGTGTCACTGCTCTCCTTTCTCTGGTGAGAGAGATGGAATCCAGTGGGCTGCTTTATCTTCCTTCTGCCAGCATGTCAGCATCCTGGGCTTAGGAGAGGAACCTGGATGGCCATCATGGCTTCCAATGTTGGCCACTGTTATTTGTCCTTCTGTGTGCTGAGGGGCAGCGTAGCTTTTAAAACAATTTGTAGGCCTTACTGCTGAATCTCATCACAACTAGTCTGATGAGTGACTTGCGATGACCCTGGGACTTGACAGTGCTGCAGAGATAATGTGCTCACCTCGTAGTGGAAGCGATGTAGTACTTCCTGCTGGTCAGTTGGAAGCATCAGTTGTGGAAAACCACCACAGCAGCATCTCAAAATAGATATACTGTAGCAGAAGCGACGAGATCAAAGCAGGTGCTTAGTATGAAGGATCTCCCACACATACTGCTCACATGCACACAAGTGCACAATACCTCACACACCACCACCTTACTGAGCCCAGACTCTGTGTGATTGCAGCAGGACCCCCAAATGATTTTCATGTATGTTCACATAGACAGGAACCTGTAGCTAGTTGTAATCAGCTGGTCACCTTTAGCACTTGGCCTCCAACACAGGCAGTGGAGTCCATTGATTAGGTGGCAGGATTATGATTAAGATTCCACCACCACCACTTGCAGATCTGGACTTGAATAAGTCACTTGATCTCTGAGGACTTCGCACTCACCTGCCCCTGGATAAGAACATGCAGGACCTCATGGAAAATGTACTACTGCATCTCAGGTGCCCAATCCTGGGTAGTCTTTTTTTTTTTTTTCCTTCCCACAAAATGCAAGCTCAGAATTGTTTAATAGAAGCCCTGTACCAGTTTGCTGCTTCTGGCA
Organism: Neoceratodus forsteri; assembly: GCA_016271365.2. Taxonomy (NCBI): domain Eukaryota; kingdom Metazoa; phylum Chordata; order Ceratodontiformes; family Ceratodontidae; genus Neoceratodus; species Neoceratodus forsteri. The sequence goes on along the minus strand of CM028136.1, from coordinate 50,363,429 downwards.
TTCTCAGAAGTGAGACATGGACCTTTTCAGTCAGTTCTCTTGTCCCTTTCATGTATGTTGTTGTTATATCCAAGGCATTAAATAATAACACCGACTACAAATTATTTGAGTATTATAGCCCACCGTCTAGATAACTATCTCCCCCATTTAATTAATGATCAGATACTATCATAAAACAATGCACAACGACAGACAATATTAAATGCACCCACCACATTATCCACTCAGTGCAACACACCAACACCCCATCAGTACTAGAAAGCCTTGACACAGAAAAGGCTTTTGATAGGGTCTCATGGCTCTTTTTATATGCAGTATTTGGCAAAATGGGGATTCCCCCAACCACTCATTCGAGTAATCTGGAACGTATACACCACCCCATGGTCTGTGTCAAAATAGGAGGATACCACTCCCAATATTTCCCTCTTCATAGGGGAACCAGGCAAGGCTGCCCACTCTCACCTTTACTGTTCGCCATTTTTATGGAGCCACTTGCATAACTCATAATGAGAGACTGGACACCTCTGAATAACCCTGGGAGGTATTGAACACCGACTGCCCTTTATGCGGATGATGTCCTCCTATATCTGTAACACCCGAAACTTCCCTACCATTGGCCAAAAGAAAGCTAGATGACTTTGGATGGGTCTCTAGCTACAAATTAAGTATCACCAAAACTAAAGTACTGGCCTTTCACTATTCCCCCTCCCAGGCTATCCAAACTGTTTCCCTGTGACTGGGGCTTAAAAAAATTAAAACACTTAGGGATTTACTTATCAAGCACCCTAACCTCTGCCTTTAAGAATAATTATGCCCCTTCACTCTACAGGTAAAAACATATCTTACCAACTGGAACACTCTACCCCTCAGCCTCACTAGACGAATTTACTTAATTTGTATGATTACCCTCCCCAGGGTCCTATACCTTTTTCAAAATATCTCAATCACCTTAAATCAACAGACCACCTGGGAATGGAACACTATGATCTCTAAATTTATCTGGGCTGGCCCAAAACCACAGCTAGGTCTACAGCTTCTCTCCCTCCCGAAATCTCAGGGTGTCCTGGCTCTCCCAGACCTGCACTTCTGCTACTTGGCAGCACGTTTCCCCCACATTGCTGCAAGACGGACCTCGACCCCTGGCCCACATTGGGCAGACATCGAACAATCCTTAATGCCAAATAATGAGTATTTCCAAGCCTTGTACTGGACCAATACCAAATCACTTGCCCACTCCACCCAGGATCAAATTCTTCGGAATTACATTACCACCTGGGCAACTATTAGGAAAATACTACACCTGACCCCCTTCTAGCCTTGATATGTCCTATAGCTACCCTACCAAATTTTACCCCCGAACAGACGGGACCACGGTTTTCAAACATGGGAGAGAAATGGGTTAAGGTACCTTTCACAGATTACAACGAGGTGGCACGTTAGTCCTATGGTGAGATGCAGAGAGCCTTGACTACCGCACTACCATCTTTACAGATTCCTACAACTGAGGCACCACTATGACTCCCTACTCTGTGGAGTCAGCAAACCAGAATGGTATCCAGCCCCGATTACCAAACTAATGCTCCTGATCTCCTCCCCAGGTCAAGGGCATCTCATATCCACCTTCTACCAAACCCTAATATCTACAAAGGACAACCTCACAGATAATATATGTTTGACTTGGCAGGAGGAATTGGGTATTCCCCTACCTGAGACTGATTGAAGGGGGGCATGCCAACACACATCTTCATTTCCAGTTCCCATCAGTGGCGAGAATTCACGTGGAAAAACCTAATTCACTACTTCAGAACCCCACTATCACCAAACATTACTCCCAAATGGCCAGACTACTTGCTGGCCAGTGTGACAAAGGAAATGCCAACTGCACGCACATCATGCTCACATGCCCAGACTACAACCATTCTCCAGGCTGTGCAGGCTGAGCTTCAGGAGTTGATCGGCAGGCCTTTACTACTGACTAAGCAGACCTATTTTCTTCACAACTCCCAAGGGAGCTAAGGGACCCTAACTCCAGATATAGAAACATAGAAGTTGACGGCAGATAAGGACCGCAAGGCCCATCCAGTCTGCCCATTTCTTTTTCTACCTTATAAATGTGCCATCGGCCTTTGCTCTGTCAGTGGCCTATCTATTCATAGTCATTTGTATTGCTCCCTTATGCCTATCCCATGCCTGTTTGAAGCCCTGCACTGTATTCATAGCCACCACTTCTTGTGGTAAGCCATTCCTTGCATCCACCACCCTTTCTGTGAAAAGAATTTCCTCACATTCCCCTTAATCGGCCTCCTCTAGTCTCATGCTGTGTCCTCTTGTCCTGCTATTTTTCTTATATTTAAACATGTTAGACTCTTTCACCTTGTTTATGCCTTAAGGTGTTTGAATGCCTCGATCATATCACCTCTCTCCTCCTTTGCTCAAGGGTATACATATTGAGTCCGTTAATTTGTCCTCATATGTCTTCTGATGCAGTCCCTGCACCATTTTGGTTGCCCTTCTCTGGACTGCCTCAATTTGGTTAATGTCCTTGTGAAGGTGTTGCCTCCAATACTGCACGCAGTACTCAGATGGGCTCTAACTAGTGTCTTGTACAGAGGATTATTACCTCCCTTACGACTTGTGATACCCCTACTAATACACCCTAACACCCCCTAGCCTTACCTACTGCTTTAGAGGTCTGCTTGGATGATTTTAGGTCATCAGTGATGATGATGCCCAAGTCTCTTTCTTCCTTTGACTGCTAGCAACTCCCCTCAGCCTATAGGTGGCTTCAGGTTTCTCTTCCCTATGTGCATGATTTTGCACTTCTTTGCATTAAATCCCAGTTGCCACTCTTCTGACCATTCTGCTAGTTTATCCAGATCTCTTCTCATTCTGCCCACCCCATCTGGATCATCTACTCTGTTGCAGATCTTGGTGTCATCTGCAAACAGACAAGCCTTACCCTCTAGTCCATCTGCAAGGTCACTAATGAAGATGTTGAAGAGGACTGGCCCCAGGACTGATCCCTGAGGTACCCCACTTGTGACTTGTATCTCTTCTGACTGTATACCATTTACCACCACTCTCTGTTTTCTGCCTGTCAACCAGTTTGCCACCCAGTTGACCAACTTCTGACCCACCCCGAGCCTACCCAGCTTATTTATCAATCTTCTATGTGGAACAGTGTCAAAAGCTTTGCTGAAGTCAAGGTAGGCGACATCAACTGCTCCCCTTGGTCCACCACTCTGTTACCCAGTCAAAGAAATCTATGAGATTAGTTTGACAGGACCTTCCTTTGTAAACCCATGCTGTCTTGGATCCTGTGCCCCTATGGATTCCAGGTGTTGCACTATCCTTTCCTTAAGGAGTGCCTCCATAATCTTGCCCACTACTGAGGTAAGACTGACTGGTCTGTAGTTCCCTGCCTCCTCCCTGCTACCACTCTTGTGGGCGGGATCACATAGACCCTTCTCCAGTCTTCTGGGACCTCTCCTGTGCTCAGAGACTCACTAAACAATTCTGCTAATGGCTCTGCTAGTTCCTCCTTTAGCTCCTTAAGTACCCTGGGATGTATGCCATCAGGTCCCATTGCCTTATCCACCCTGAGCTTAGCAAGCTCTTTAGGACCCTTTCTTTGTGAAGGAGTAGTGCTCATCTCCCTCCCCTGTGTCCATGATGCTGAGCTGTGGGCCCTGCCCTACCTTCTCTTCAGTAAATACTGAGCAAAAGTATCTATTTAGGATAGATGCCTTTACAGGGTCCTCCTCCTCCTCCTCACATGCTCTCTTTTCTCCATTAAGCTTAGCAATACCCCTCTGGACTTTTTCCTTTCACTAATGTATCTATAGAAAGTCTTGTCACCTTCTTTTACTGTTCGTATAGTGTTTCTCAGTAAAAGATATCTCTTACATAGCCTCATAACAGCCGCTGAAAAGGCCATCACTAAATCCTGGCTCACTGCTAAAATTCCAAGACTGGTGGCTAATCACCTATCAAATGGAACAAATAACCCACAAGCTAAATGGCCAAGAGGAGAGGTGCAACTCTAGGTGGACAGGGTCCCCCCTCCTCTCCACCATCTGTCTTAACAACAGGTAAAGTAGTTCTGGCTATGTGTATTAATGGTGATATCTTGTTCTGAAACAACCTGTTAAATAGACTCTATGGGTAAGGTTGCTACCTGCAGAACAACCTACATGTAATTAACATAATTAAGTAATTACAACAAATGACAGATTGTCAAATTTTTTTTGTTCTGATCCTTTAATGGTTATCCCAGTCAGACTTACCAATGATGCTGTAAGATGGTTTAGTAGTTCTATCGACTGTATATGGCAAAATGATAATAAAGATAACATTTACAAAAAAGGCATTAAATAAGTGGGTTCACATCACAATTTGTGACCTATAAAACACTATGTGCTAAGTTAAATGTAGCCTTGATTAGCAGGTTGCTAATTAATTAACCTTCAAGAATCAGTCTTCACCATTCATTACCAGTGGGTCTGTGTTGGAGGCACTAGGACCCTGTGGTAGCAAGCTTAAAAGCTTTCAACTAGGGGCTGGCGTTGGTGACTGTGCCCCATGAGGCTGACTCATGACGTGGTGCTCGTGGACTGGCCAGTAACAGACACCAGCCCCCTGATTACCTCAGTTCTGTTTTTCCCGCTGTCAAGGCTGCAACTCTGTGGGAGCAAGTCTCAGCTTTGCTGCATCACTCAGTTCATCGCCATTCAGCTAGACGCAGTAGTAGATCTTCCTGGACATAAAATCTCAACCACTCATTCACACTAATGGGATCTACACTGGAGGTGCTACGACCCAGTGGGAGCAAACGTTTTGCAGGAGGGCCGGCGCCGCGAGCTTCTGCTCGTGCGACAATGACTGTCTTGGCGTCGACCCTCCAACTGCTTCAGTGACGTCGCTTGCCCTCCGGGAGTCTAACTTTAAACTAGCAGCATAGTTTTCAGTTTATTATTTTGTAGTATTTTCCGAATAAAGTACCGCTTACGATTATTTTTTCTTATTAAAGAAGAAGTCTCAGCCTACATTGGCGGAGTCGACCATGACGGGTCAGGTGATGGTAGGGAGACTTCGTGTGACTGTTCAGTCAGCCGGGCTGGGTCCGGTCTGCCGCCTTCTCTGGAAGGGGGTCTGACAATGGATGGTCCAATGCCGAGGGATGGGTGGTCCCCGAGCATAAAAGTAAACTGTCCCATTCTCAGCACCCGTTCGGCCTCGAGCTCTTCTTCGACCCGTGGGTCAAAAAAGAGAAGGCATCACTCGTGGTCACCCTCTGATATGCCTGCGCATCGATGATCGGTCATTGGGGTCAATGGCCGGTCTCCTCATTCAGAGTCGCCGGTTTTTGGCTCTGATCTCCGACCTCTTCGACATCGGAGCCCTTCCGATGAGCAGTTTCATCAGTGGGCCGCTCTTATGGAGCATTGGACTTGGAGGCTGGTCCAGCTGCCTGGCCTGGTCACTCAAGGGCCCTCTGGGGATCAGGCAGGGTGGTCTCCCTGGTTGTGCGGCGCCCTCTTCGGTGCCATCGACTCCGCACCTAAGTGCCCCCCCCTTCACATGGCTGCGGCGCAGGAGGCCACACCGATGCCTCTATCTCCTGGTATTCTTCCTTCTTTTTCCTCAAATTCTAATTTTCAGGGCTCTGGGTTGGTTTCAGCGCTGCCTGCATCGGTGGGTCACTCGTCACCATTCCGGCGCCATCCTCGGCACCGTTGTACTTGTCGGCGCTGCTCTCAGTGCCATAGCTTTTAGCCATCGTTGAGTTTCGGCGCGTCCGGCTTTTTGCACCGTGTTCTTCTTCAGTGCTGTCTGCTTTGTTGATAGTCATGCGACCTTTCGGCGCCATGCTTTTCTTCATACCGATGCTGCTTTTCTTCTACCAATCTTCAGGGCATCCCTCTCCGATTTCTTTTCCTTCCTTTTTTTCTGCTGATTTTCAATCTTTTCCTGTCCATGCAGTCCCTCCTGGACTGTCAGGAGATGATATCGAGCCTGACCCAGATCTTAGACTGGGTGATGATGTGGAAGGAGCAGGATCTAATCCTGTTACAGGGCCTGTGGTCGAGGACCTGTCATTTAAGTCTCTGCTGAAAAATTTGAATTCCACTCTTTCTCTCCAGACTATGGACATCAATCCTGGGAAGCTTTTAAGACTCCAATACCTTCATGTTCCGGACATCCTATGGATTTAACTCCCCTCCTACAACCCTCCTTTGAGACGCTTTCTCAAATGGTATGGAATAATCCTGCTCTCATTCCTTCTGTGGCTAAGTCCATAGATAGGAAGTATGCTGCTCCCAAGGATCGACCCATTTTGGCCTCCCAAGCCTTTATGGATCCTATTATAATCTTGGCAGAAAATAAGGTCATCCTTTCTCAGACTACTACAGCTCGACCTATAAACAAAGAATCTCGTAAGATAGATACTTTAGGTAAGAGAGTCTTTGTTGCATCCACCCTGTATGATCGCCAGCTACCAGGGCTCTTTCTCTTAGTATGAGTATATTCTTTGGTATTCAAAACAAATGGTTGAAGCTGTACCGAGTCTGACACTAATTCAGAGCTTCTTCAAACCATTTTTTTTAAGTTTTGTTGACCGGTAAGTGCACTAGACAAATCCTGCCTGTTTTCAGGCATGTCCCCGGGGGGAGGATGATACAGATGAATGCCAACTGACCTTGAACCATAACCAGGGGCATAGAGTACAACAACCAACAGGTTAAAGCAGCTATGGACGGATTAGATACTGACTCCTGAACGGCAGCGGGCATTTGTAACCGTCGCCATTCCTGGCTGCGCAATTCAAGTTTCACAAATGATACCCAGCATCAGGTCATGGCATTGCCCTTCGATGGTGTGCATCTCTTCGGCCTGCAAATAGAACAGGCTCTAGAGGTCACACGAAAGATTAGGTCAGCCATTAAATTAGCTCGACCTCCTTCCGCCCCCTCTCGAGGGGGTGTTAACAAATGCCAGTTTCATAACCATCAGTCCTTTCGAGGCAAAGGTAGTGGAGGTTTTAATAAAAATCAAGCCCCTCAGCCTCAAAAGAAAACGCAACAGAAGGCGCAAGGACCCAAAGCGCCCAGTGCCGCCTTCTGAGTTTCTGGCCCAAGTCCCACCTCAGCTGCCCGAGGGGGACTTTTTAGCGGTGGGAGGTTGTCTGACTCAATTGTACAACCAGCGGAAGTCCATAACTTTGGACAAATGGGTCCTTCAGATAATCTGCGAGGGGTATTCCCTCCATTTTTCAGATAACCCTCCAGATTGTCTCCCCAAGTGGCTTTGGGACTGCATTATCAGTTCAGAGTCCTGCCCTTGGCTATCCTCTGTGCTGCAAATTTTTACAAAGTGTTGTGCAATTCTCGCAGCACATCTCAGAAAAGCCGGAATACAAGTGTTCCCATATCTGGAGGACTGGCTTCTAGCGAGCCCTTCCAGGCAAAGAACTCTTGACGCCATTGCCATGGCCTCAGACTTTCTTACATCCATTGGAGTCCTGCTAAACCTCAAGAAATCGCAGCTGCAGCCCTCCCAGAAGCTCCTTTTCATAGGAACTCTTCTGGACACCTCCTGTGCAAAAGCATTTCTACCAGAGGACAGAAGGAGCGATATCCTACAGATGGCCCGATACACCAGACAGAACAGCTCGTTTCGAGCTATCTCGATGCAACGGATGCTAGGTCTCATGGCATCCTCTGTGTTCACTGTACCCCTAGCACGCCTTCACATGAGAACCTCTCAGTGGATTCTCAGTACTCAGTGGTCCCCAACCACTCACCCTCAGTCCTTTGTCATCAAGGTGACAGAACCTCTGAAGAAGTCACTCACCTGGTGGTTACAAGAGGACAGTCTTCTGGAATGGTATCCCTTTGCTCCTCTGGATCATCAGATTTCCATAACCACATACGCGTCCCTGATGAGGTGGGGAGCTCATTGTCAGACTCTCCACACTCAAGGTACGTGGACTCTGGGCGAGTCCCAGCTTCACATAAATGTCTTAGAACTGAGAGCTGTCCTTTATGCAGTTCGGCTTTGAAGGACGTATTCTGTCACAAGAACATTCTCCTTTAAACGGACAATAAAGCAGTGATGTATTACATCAACAAGCAAGGTAGGGCTCACTCTTATCCCTTATGCAGGGAGGCGATGAGTGTGTGGGAATGGTGCTTGAGCACAAGGCTCTAATTGACCTACCTGCCAGGAGTGCAGAACTAACTGGCAGACGCCTCAGTAGAACGGAGACAGATCCTCAGGAATGGTCTCCCACTCAACTATAGTTCGGTCACTATTCGCAGAGTGGGAACCTCAGACCTGGACCTTTTCAGATCCTCACTCAACACAAAACTGCCTCTCTTCTGCTCCAGAAATCCAGGGCCTGGCATTTTCTGTCAGGATGCTCAGGCTGCAGTAGATAAAACGCTTCTACTCCTTTCCGTCTCTTCCTCTAATTCAGAGGTACTTCTCAAGTTCGAGTCCCAGGGAGCAAAATGATTCTCATTGCTCCTTCTGGCCTCGGCAGATATGGTTTCATTTCAACAGCATGTCGGAAACCCTCCAAAACCGCTTCCCTTCAGACTAACCTTCTGACTCAGGGTCCTGTGGTCCATCCCAATCTGAGATCGCTTCACCTTCATGCTTGGCTCCTGAAGAGAGAGAAGTGAACAGGTTCAATGTCTCCGCAGAGTTTCAGATATTCTTCTGGCTGTGCAAAGCCAGCCACTAGGGACGTGCACAGCCAAATGGAGCGTTTTTGCTCTAGTGTGCAAATCCTCTTTGAATCCTTTTTCCTGCCCACCAAATAAAGTTCTGGGTACCTTTTGGACTGCTTAAATTCAGGTCTGCAATACTCTACAGTCAAGGTTCACCTTTTGCCATTTCAGCTTATCATGGGCCAGTACTTTCCTTGTCACTGGCTCAGTTACCCATGGTTAAGACGTTCCTTAAGGGAATTCTGCATACCAGACGTCCTATCAGACGTCCGGTCACAACCTGGGACATTAATCTTGTGCTAGACATGCTCACTCGAAAACCTTTCGAGCCTCTAGCTACCTGTGAGTTGAAATTCCTCACTTGGAAAACGGCCTTACTGGTGGCCATTACCTTGGCCCGCACGGTCTATGAGATACATGCCTTGGTCACAGACCCTCCGTATACTGTGTTTCATAAAGACAAAGTAGTTCTTAGGACCCATCCTAAGTTTCTCCCTAAGGTTGTTTTAGAATTCCATCTAAACCAACCTTTGATCCTTCCTATCTTACTTTGAGAACTTCCAAAATGAAGGGGAGCATTCTCTTCATTCTTTGGACGTCAAAAGGGCTTTGCGTTTCTATTTAGATAGGACAGAAGATTTTCGCAAAGCTCAACAACTGTTTGTTTCCTTCAGCGAGACCCGGCTGGGTCAACCTGTCGTTATCAGATGCATTTCAGCATGGCTGGTGGCATGCCTTCGCCACTGTTATTCCATGGCGCAGATTAAGCTGGAAGGCAGAGTGTACGCTCACTCTACTAGAGCGGTCACGGCATGACTGGCGGAAATCCGCAACATGCCCATTGCAGATATTTGCAATGCGGCCAGCTAGAGCTCAGTGCATACTTTCGTCAAACACTATGCAGGATGTCCATGCCAAGCGACATGTTTGGTTTGGCAGAACCATCCTTAATGGACTTCTGTCCTGAATCTGTGAGCTCTTGGTCTCTCCTGCCGCCCTCTCGAGGATTATTAGCTCGTTACTCTCCCATTAGTGTGAATGAGTGGGTGGAGACTATGTCCAGGAAGATATGGAATTACGTACCTTCAAGCATTCTTGGTCGTCTTAAGGCGAAGTCTCCACCCACTCACTCACACGCCCACCCACCATCCCTCGAGCTCACCTCTGTTGCTGGTCTTCACCCCCTCAATCTTTAGGCTGTGAAGACTTCTTTCATGACCCTTCTTATACGGGTCTTCCGGACTATCTTATGTCCGGTTTTTGGTTAGGCTATCCTTCTAGGTTAGTTACGCTGCACCTCCTTGGAAAAAAAGGTACTGAGGCGGCTGGAGGGTTGACCTAAGATAGTCATTGCTGTACAAGCAGAGGCTCGCAGCGCCACTCCTTCTCTGGTGCCAGCCCTCCTGCAGAAAGTTTGCTCCTGCTCGGTCCTAGCGCCTCCGGGGTAGATCCCATTAGTGTAAATGCGTGGTGGAGACTTCATCCAAGAAGATCAAGAATTACGTTAGGTATGTAATTTCTATTTTTACTTAACTTTTTTTGGCACCGTTCTTTTCTTTCTGCTTTTTTTTTTTTTTACAGTACAAGGCTCTTTTGTTTTTGCTGCTTTTTTTCTGCTTTTTCAATCATTTCAGGGTCCTCGGGGCCTAAGAAGGTGATCAAGTCCAAGAAGAAGATGGACACTCGCCCCATGCCTCAGTGCCCTGTTGGAAGCCCATGTCCATTCGGAACTGTCATGACTTTTTCTGCACCTGCCTTGGGGATAACCTTAATGTAAAAAAAAAAAAAGGTATTAAAGCAACTGAAATTCATTTCACGTGAGAAGTATGTGTTTTTTTGGTTCTCGAGAGTGCAGGATCTTTTGAATTTGGTACATATTCCTGCCTGCCACCCCTGCACCACTACTCCCTGACTCCAGCTCTTCATCTTCTTGTCTTCCTTCATGGTAGAGGACACCTCCCAGCATATCTCCTTTGATACTGAGTACACTAGGCACTAGCTTTTCCTCTTGCAGATCATTAGAGAGTGTGAATTGACTACTTGCAGACCACAGTCCTGTTAATCTGATGCTGCCCTTCCTTGGGAGTACAGTCATGACTCCACAGACATACCTCTGTGGCCCTAGCCTACACGGGCAAGCACCTAGAGATGTCTGGCTCTATCCCTCTACCCCCTCTGCAGCCCAGAGGGACGTCCAACGTAGGTATTGCACACCCCTGGGATCTCCAGGAGCTACATCCAGCTTCTTGGGTCCAGTTCCTAGACAACCCCTCTGGCATAGGTGCCCAGTGCATGACCATCCCCCAGAGTCAGACTCTGCGGAGTTTGATGCCGGGGTTGTAGAGTTTTCTCGGCGTGTACTCTGTTGTGCTACTCAGCACACCAGGCATCTGTGGTTGACACTCGGTCAACTTCTAGTCTGTCTGCCTGATTGTGAGGCAGCCAAACAGGCCATTTGTATTTCTGCCCAGGGCTGGAGCTGGCAAGGCACCAAGCAAGGGCATTTTATGACACCAACGAGGTAGCTTCCAGGTTCAGGGGAACTGCAGTCTGCATCAGGCGGATGGCGTGGCTCCATCTTTCCCAGTTGTCACCCTTAACCCAGCGTAGGATGATTGCCTCACGTTTCCAGGGAGCTCACTTCTTCTCGCATGGCCAGGCATGAGCTTGCAAAGTGCCTTCCTGCTCCCAGGTCACAGAAGCCTCTGAGTGCCCCTGATCAGTCTCAGAACTTGCCAAGCCCATAAGGGGCCCCTGTCTCTTTGTGGTTATCCCCCCACAGGAGGTTGAGGGAATAACCATTTCCCTTAGGGTGAGCCAGCACCACCCTCTAGGTGGTAGGTTTGGTATTCTGACCCATTGGTAATGAATGGTAATGACTGAGTCTTGGAAGATATAAAATTACATATCACAGTATTTCTTCTTCCAGAATATATTCACCATTCATTACCACAACCCTACCACCATCCCCTGTAAATGACCAGGCACCTGGGTAGCTCATCCTGTCTCTTTCTGTCTGGGCACAAACGAAAACAAACAAAATGTTTAGGAGGTCTGTGGGTCACCTCTGGGCTTCCAAAGAAAGGGAAAAAAAAAAAGAAAAAAGAAAATCTTTTAGATCTGACTCTTCCCTTTTCGGTGAGCCTTGGTGACTCTCCTTTATTTTCTTTCCTCAGATGGGCATCTACAAAGCTTTGATCTTCCTGCACATAACGTCTCCACCACTCATTGACACTGATGGGATCTATGCCGGAGGCATTAGGACCCAGCGAGCAAACCTTTTGCAGGAGGCCGGCGCCGCAGATGGAACCACAAGGAGTGGCGCCACAAGCCTTAGCTTGTGAGGCAGTGACTATCTCGGCATCGACCCTCCAACTGCCTCAGGTCCTTTTTCCTGCCATCGAGTGCGCTTCAGTAACGACGTCGCTCGCCTGCCGGGAGTCAAACTTCAAACTAGTGGGATAGTTTTCAGTTTATTGTTTTGTAATATATCTCGAAATAAGTACCGCTTATTTTTAACTATACTTATTAAAGAAAATAAGTCTTCAGCCTACATTGACGGAGTAGACCATGAGCCGGTCAGGTGATAGTAGGGAGACTTTGTATGAAAGCTGTTCAGTCAGCCGGGCTGGGTCCAGTCCGCGCCCGCCCTCTCGGGGGGTCTGACAACAGACAGTCGATGCTTGAGGATCGGCTGTCCCTGAAGCTTATAAAAGCGTTGGCGCACTCAGCACCCGTTGACCTCGAGCTCTTTTTGGCCTGGTGAAAACAGAAGGCCTCACTAAAGTCGCCTTCTGGTATGTCTGTGCGTCGATGATGGGGTGTATTGTTGGGGCCAGGTGCCGGCCCTCCTCCGAGTCGCTGCTTCGTCTCTCAGACCGACCTTTTCGACATCGGAGCCCTTCCCCACCTTTTGAAAGGGCTTCCGCTGAGCATTTTAATCAGTGGGCCACTCTTATGGAGCAGTGGGCTCTGAGGTTGGTCTAGCTGCCTGGCCTGGTCACTCCGAGACCCTTGGGTCTTTCGAGGGATCGGATAGGGCGGTTGGATCTCCATAGTCGCTCGGCACCTTCTTCGGTGCCGTCAACACCACGCACAAGTGTCTTCCGCCCCTCACATGGCTGCGAAGCAGGGGGCCACACTGATGCCTCTTTCTCCCAGTGTTCCTCCTACTTTTTCTTAGAATCACATTTTTCGGAGCCCCGGATTGCTCTCGGCATCGATGGGTCTCTCGGCGCTGCCCTCGGCACAGCTGATGTTGGTGCTGTCCTCAGCGCCATTGGGGTTGTTGGCGCATCCTCAATGCTGGGTGGCCTTTTGGCACCGTCCTCAGTGCCGTGGGCCTGTCGGCACCATCTGCGGCGCCACGGGCTTCTTGGCGCCGTGGCTCTCTGTTGGCGCCGTGCTGGGCTGTTTCAGATGGCGGCGACTTCCTTGCTTTCGGCGACATGTCCTCTTCGGCGCAATGCTTTGTGTGGCGTCATCCAGCCTTCAGGGATTCTCAACTCGATTCCTTTCTCCTCTTCATTTCCTGCTGACTTTCACTGCTTTTCTGTCCATACAGTCCCTCCTAAGCTGTCAGGAGATGATATTAAGCCTGACCCAGATCTTTGGCTGGGTGATGATGTTGAAGAAACAGGAATTAATCCTGTTGCAGAGCCTGTAGTTGAAGACCTGTCATTTAAGTCTCTGCTGAAACATTTAAATTCTACTCTTTCTCTCCAGACTACAGATATCGATCCTGGGAATCTCTTAAGACTCCAATAACTTCATGTCCCGGAGAGCCCTATGGATTTAACTCCTCCAGTACAACCATGCTTTGAGATGCTCTCTCAGATGGTATGGAATAATCCGCCTCATCCCTTCTGTGGCTAAGTCCATAGATAGGAAGTATGCTGCTCCCAAGGATCGACCCATTTTGGACTCCCAGGCCTTTGCTGACCCTTTTGTAGTCTTGGGAGAGAATAAGGCTGTTCTCCTTCAGGCATCTACAGCCCGGCCTATAAACAAAGAATCTCGTAAACACACACCTTAGGTAAGAGAGTCTTTGCTGCCTCCACCTTGGTATGCGTATTGCCAGCTACGGGGCTATTTCTCTTCAGTGTGAGTATGTTCTTTGGCATTATTAAACAGATGGTGGAAGCTCTGCCCGAGTCGGACACTAGTTCAGAGCTTCTTCAGACCATAACCAGGGATATCAAGTCCAACAACCAGCAGGTTAGCAGCTGTGGATGCTTTCGACACTGCTTCCGAGCAGTGGCGGGCATTTGTACCATCGCCACTCCTGGCTACGCACTTCAGCCTTCACGAATGACACCCAGCGCAGGTCTTGGCATTACCTTTTGACGGGTATGTATTTGTTCGGACCTCAAGTAGAGCAAACTCTGGAGGCCACACAGAAGACTAGGTCTGCCATTAAACGGTCGACCCCTCCCACCCCTTCTTGGGGGTGTTAACAGTCGTCCAGTCTCACAACCGTCAGTCCTCTGGGGCAAGGGCAGAGGAGGTTTTAACAAAACCAAGTCCTCAGCCTCAAAAGAAAATGCAACAGAAGGCACAAGGGCCCAAAATGCCCAGTGCCACCTTCTGATTTTCTGGCCCAGGTCCCACCTCAACTGCCTGAGGGGACTCTTCCTCAGCAGTGGGAGGACATCTGACTCAGTTCTACAACCAGTGGAAGTTCATAACATCAGACAAATGGGTACTCCGGATAATCCATGAAGGTACTCCCTCAACCCGATCGGCAGTCCCTCCGGATTATCCTCCCAAACGACAGCCCAGGCTGTCAACATTTCAGTCAGACCTTCTTGCCTCCAAGGTACAAGGCCTTCTGATCAACAGGGCAGTAGAAATAGTTCCGCTGAATCAACGAAACACAGGTTTATACTCCCATTACTTCCTGGTCCCGAAAAGAACGGTGGCACGCGCCCCAGTCTTTACCTCAGAAAGTTAAACAAGTTTCTTCTCAAGGAAGAGTTCAAGATGATATCGCTAGGGACCTTGTTACCCTTGCTTCATCAACACGATTTGCTAGCTTCCCTAGACATGCAGGATGCCTACCACCATATTCTATATACCTGAAGCACCACAAATACCTAAGGTTTGTGGCACTGAGTAACATTATCAGTTCGAGTCCTGCCCTTTGTGCTATCTTTGGCGTCACAAGTTTTTATGAAGTGTTGTGCAATTCTCTCAGCGTATCTCAGAAAAATCAGAATGCAAGTGTTCCCATATCTGGACAACTGGATTCTAGCAAGTACCTCAAGACAAGAAACTCTGGACGCCTTAGCCACGGCTTCAGACTTTCTCACGTCCATGGGAGTCCTGCTGAATCTCAAAAAACTGCAGTTGCAGCCCTCCCAGAAACTCATTTTTTATAAGAACTCTTCTGGGCACATCCTGTGTGAAAGCTTTTCTTCCAGAGGACAGAAGGAGCAATATCCTACAGATGACCTGGTACTTCAGAGAACAGCTCAGTTCGAGCTATCTCAATGCAACGGATGCTGGGTCTCATGGCATCCACGGTGTTCACTGTACCCCTAGCATGTCTCCACATGAGAACCTCTCAATGGATGCCCAGTACTCAGTGGTCCCCAACCCCTCACCATCAGTCCTTTCTCATCAAGGTGGCAGAACCTCTGAAGAGGTCACTCACCTGGTGGTCACAAGAAGACAACCTTCTGGAATGGTATCCCTTTGCTCCTCTGGATCATCAGATTTCCATTACCACGGACGCGTCCCTGATGGGATGGGGAGCTCACTGTCAGAATCTCCACTCCCAAGGCACGTGGATTCGGGTCGAGTCCCAGCTTCACATAAACATCCTGGAAATGAGAGCCGTCCTCTATGCAGTCCAGGCTTTGAAGGACATTCTCTGTCATAAGAACGTTCTCCTTCAAACGGACAACAAGGCAGTGATGTATTTTATCAAGCAGGCGGTGCACACTCTTACCCTTTATGCAGGAAGCAATGAGAGTGTGGGAATGGTGCCTAGAGCACAAGGCTCTAATTCAGGCGGTCTACCTGCCAGGGTGCAGAACGAACTGGCAGACCTTCCTCAGCAGAACGGGACAGATCCTCACAAGTGGTCTCTCAACTCAACCATAGTTCAGTCGCTATTTGCAGAGTGGGGAACTCCAGACCTGGACCTTTTTGCATCCCCACTCAACACAAAACTGCCTCTCTTCTGCTCCAGAAATCCAGAGCCTGGCATTTTCTGTCAGGATGCATTCAGGCTGCAGTGGACAAAATGCTTTCTATACGCCTTTCCTCTGCTTCCTCTAATTCAGAGGGTAGTTTTCAAATTCGAGTCTCAGGGAGACAAAATGATCCCCATTGCTCCACTCTGGCCTCGACAGATATGGTTTCCTCTACTCAACAGTATGTCGGAAACCCCTCCGAAGACGCTTCCCCTTCAGACGAACCTTCTGACCCAGGGTCCCGTGGTCCATCCAAATCTGAGGTCGATTCACCTTCAGGCTTGGCTCCTGAAGAGATAGAGGTTAACATGTTTAATGTCTCTCAGAGAGTTTCAGATATTCTTTTGGCTGCGCACAAGCCAGCCACCAGAAAAACTTACACAGCCAAATGGAAGCGTTTTTCTCTCTGGTGTGCAGGATCCTCTTTGAATCCTTTTACCTGCCCACCAAATAAAGTCTTAGAGTACCTCTTAGACCTCTCAAATTCAGGTCTTCAATACTCTACCGTCAAAATTCACCTTTATGCCATTTCAGCTTATCATGAGCCAGTACCTTCCTTGTCACTGGCTCAGTTACCTGTAGTTAAGAGGTTTCTTAAGGGTATTCTGCATACCAGACCTCCTATCAGACATCCAGTTGCAGCCTGGGACATTAATCTTGTGCTAGACATGCTCCTTTCAAAGCTTTTAGTCACTAGCTACCTGTGAGTTGAAATTCTCACTTGGAAAACGGCCTTCCTGGTGGCCACCTTGGCCTGCAGGATTTCTGAAATACATGCTTTGGTCACAGACCCTTGGTACACTGTATTTCATAAGGACAAAGTCGTTCTTAGGACACATCCTAAGTTTCTCCCTGAGGTTGTCTCAGAATTCCATTTAAACCAACCTTTAGTCCTACCTACTTACTTTGCGAACTTCCAAAATGAAGGAGAGCGTACCCTTCATTCTTTAGATGTTAAAAGAGCGCTGCATTTCTATTTGGATAGAACAAAAGAGATTCGCAAAACTCAACAACTGTTTGTTTCCTTCAGCGAGACCTGGCTGGGTCATCCTTTCGCTGTCAGATGCATTTCGGCATGGCTGGTGGCATGCCTTCTTCACTGTTATTCCACGGCTCAGGTTAAGCTGGAGGGAAGAGTGTACGCTCACTCTACTAGAGCAGTCGTGGCATCCCTGGCAGAAATCCACAACGAACCCATTGCATACATTTGCAGTGCGGCTGCCTGGAGCTTAGTGCATACTTTTGTCAAGCACTATGCCCTGGACATCCATGCCAGGCGAATCTTTGATTTTGGCAGGACTATCCTTAATGGACTTCTGTCCTAAATCTGTGAGCTCTTGGTTTCTCCTGCTGCCCTCTCGGGATTATTAGCTGGGTACTCTCCCATCAGTGTGAATGAGAGGTGGAGACTTTATGTCCAGGAAGATATGGAAATTACATACTCTTAATTCTTGATCTTCTTGGACGTAAGTCTCTACCACTCATTCACACGCCCACCCACCATCCCCCAGCCCACCTCTGTTATAGGGCTTCACCCCTCAATGTTTAGGCTGTGAAGACTTCTTTGTTGACCCTTCTTATACCGGTCGTTGGGACTTTCTTATGTCCGTTTTTTCTTAGGCTAATCCTTCTAGGTTAGTTACGCTGCACCTCCTTGGAAAAAATGGTACGGAGGCAGTTGGAGTGTCGATGCTGAGATAGTCATTGCCTCACGAGCCAAGGCTCGCGCCTCCAGCAAAAAAAGTCGTAGCACCTCCAGCGTAGATCCCATTAGTGTGAACGAGTGGTGGAGACTTCATCCAAGAAGATCAAGAATTACGGTAGGCACGTAATTTCCATTTCTTTGGCATAAGGGTTTTCATATACCCTTTTCCCTTGTTCTCATTTTTTTACAAAAAAAAAACATACAGAAGCAAAAAAAAGAGTCAGTTGTAACTCCTCATACTACCGAAATTCCCTCTTTTTCTTTTAATTCTCTAGCAGGACTCCCTACATTTAGCCTTTTCAGTCCGTCTGGCTCCAGTATTATCCCCCAACCCCCGATAGCACTGCAGGAAATAGGAGGGGAATTTTCTTGTTGTTTTTTTAACCAAAAAAAAAAAGATGCAAGCACCTTCCACTCTCTCTCAGAATCTTCCTTCACTCCTTACGTAGCAGGGATCATCTCCTCCTCCTCCCAGTGAATACACTCCCCTGTGGGTACCAAGCCTATGTTCCTCTACATCCCTAGGAACCTTTTCCGCTTCCATTTCTGGAGACTGCTCGCCTGGAGACACAGCTAGACTGCTAGGAGCATGCAGATCCCTGTTGTTGTTTTCTCCTTCGGGGGAGCTTCCTCTCCTTCCTGCTCAGATTGTTCTGGTCACTCTCTCATCCTACTATATGGTCCTCCCTCCCATCCTCTCTTCTTCTTCTTCCTTTCTGGAAGCCAGATATTTTTTATTTTGTTCCTTTTAATATCCATTATTTTATTCCTTGAGCAATTTTGCCCCTCCTCTCTTTTTTTCTTCCACTTTCTTACTCTCCTTGTGAACAGAACTGAGGTAATCAGGGGCCGGCGTTAATTGCTGGCCAATCCACGAGCGTCACCACGTCATGCGTCAACCTCGTGGGTGTTGCTGTTACGGTCATCTGCCTCCTAGATGAAAACCCTTCAAGTTTTGCTCCTGCGGGGTCCTAGTGCCTCTGGCACAGACCCCACTGGTAATGAATGGTGAAAATATTCTGTAAGATCAAGAATTAGTGAGTATGTAATTTTCAAATTTGCCACATTGTGGTAACGTTACACAATTCAATACTTTTTCTGAAGTGCAGTAAATTTTCTGCATTTGTGATAAAAGTAGTGAATTGCAGTTATTTTTTCTGTAGTTGTAGTTGCTGGACTGTACATTGCAGAGAAAAGTAACTCATTTAGTGAAATTGCTCTGCATTTCCAACTGGCTACTAATCAATTTTTTGTTGTTATCAACAAAGACAAATGAAGTTTCCGTAGTGGTTTATTGCTTTTATGTAGTTATGGAGCAACTGATATCCTGTTTATTGTGACTCACTCTCCAAGAATCCCATTGTTTCCTGTTATACCACAAAGTCTGTGTCTTGCCTATTTTTATAGGCGACCTGATAGCAACAAGGAACAAAAATAAACTGTATATTAGTGCAAAACATATGGTAACCAGCAGCAGAGCTGGGTTGAACTTGCTCCTCAGTCTGAGGCTCATGTCTTTGCTATTGGTGTGCCCCAGTCCTTCCAAGTTTTAACAACATGTTCTGTGTGTTTTGTTTTTACTTTCATCATTTTCTTGGCACGTGTCCATAAATCGTAGGTTGACAGTTCTGAAGCATGCAAGCTAAATTCTGAGAACATTTAGACATTACTAAAATGTTTCCCTTATGTGTTGCAGAGGGGTGTTTTGGCAACAAAGCCGGCTTGCATTGAAGCATAGTAAAAGTGCACATGCAGTTGTAATTTCAAGCGGCAGAGCTTCTGTTAACCCTGTAAGGGTCCTAGGACCCACTTTCAAATGAGGCATTAAACTGAGGTCCAGTCTGCCTGTTCTGGTAGTTGTACAGGTGGACGTTAAAGATCCTATGGCACTTCTTGAAAAGAGTAGAGGAATTTCTCTGGTGTCCTGGCCAAATTTCCCCCATTCACTAGAAATGCCATCAGCTGCTTAATCTGGTTCAATTTCACTTGGGTTCCATCTGTAGCCACCCCCTCACCCCCACCAATAAGACTGAAAATTGGCAGAATTGCCTAGCTCTTACTCGAAACAGCTCTTGCAGTAGGTTACACCATTAGAACTGAAGCAGGCAGGCGCCAGCACTCCATGGAAAATTCTAGCTAGCAGTACCCTGCGGGACTGCCCTCGATGTCGGCCCCGCCCCTGACGTCCCAGCATCATATGAAAGGGCGGCCACCCAGCATCCTTCAGTTCTTTTCCACTGTCGACCCACCAGCATCGGCCTAATGGACATCTCTAGCAGACTAATGACGCTCGAACTTCAGTTTTGTCAGAAAATCACTTGCATGTCTTCTTCTCCGACTTCTTCTATCGAAGGACACCCTCAAAGTGTGCTTATGAAAGCAGATCCCATTTAAGGACAGGCACATAGCTTGTTAGCTGCGGTCCAGGCCTGGAGCAGACATCAAGGCCTGCCCCATTTGTTAGCAATTTGACAGCAGGACCAGGATCCGCTGCCAAAAGCACTGTAGGGTTTCTCCTCTAAGAAAAATTGAAAGTCATGGAGAAAGAACCTCCTCCAAGACAGAATCTTCCCACCATAAGTCAGGGAAACACTGCGAAAAGCACCAGGACAAGGATAGGGACAGATCTCTGAGTCAGGCCTCGGACTTCAGGGCCAGCACCAGCTCCACAAGGTGTGAGAGATCCCTCTCCCGGGCTTGGTTTCCGCCCCCCTCTGGTGAAGGTACGTTCTTCGGGAGGCTGTAGCTCAGTCTCCCTTCAGCCTCTTGAGACTAAATCCAAGCAACGCCGGCCCTCTGGCTCAGCAGCCAGGCCTGAGGCCTCGGACCGGTATAAGTCCAAATCAGCCCCTAAGGCGGGTGCCGACACGTCAGACTGGCACTGGGACACCAATCATTGGTCAGTCTCCCAACCTCTGAGAGGGCCGGAAGCCCCTCTGTGGAAGACCACAGAGCTGACGTACATCCCTTAAGTGGTCCTCGGAGCCCAAGTGGGCGTCCAACGCGACACCCACAAAACGGGCGAAGGACCCGACGCCACCCCCACCACCTCCGCCTGCTGACACCGGTCGCCAGGGGTCTTCTGAAGAGGACGTCAGGGCCCTCCCTCCTGACGATCAGGCGGGTGACATCGAGGATGTCTGACTGCCTCAGGAACTAACGCATGACCCAGCTACACCCCAGGGTCCGATGTCCGAACCCATCAATGGGCTGACGCCAGGCCTGTCTGGCCCAAAGCCTCTAGAAGTGAAGGACCTCTTCAGCTTTTGGTGGGACACCATTAAGAAGGATGTGGTGCCCGCCAAGCCTCCTCAGGGGGTTCCCCCGAAGGAACCTGACAACAGGGTACCCCGTGAACCAAAGGAGCGCTCCCCCACTTCCTAGGGACAGATCACGAGAAAGAAAGAGAGCACACCCCTCCAGAACTCCCTCCGGGTCCCCCCGCGACCATCCACCCAAACGTCCCAGACGGAGATTCCGCACTCCCATCGGGGGACAACTCGTGTCCAGATTCCTTGGACTCTTCGAGGTTGCCCTCTCCAATTAGCCTCCCATCACCAGACCCATGAGACCTGCCCCAGGTCACCACCGGATGATCCCTCTTTCTCTGATATAATGAGGCACATCCAAGAGAACATGGGGTGGTGATGAAGACTTAGACCCCAAAGACAGCGCCTCAACTAGATTAGTCAGATGGGGGTGAATCAGCCCCTGCCCCTGACCATTGTATCATGAGCAAGAGGGGGTTGGATCCTATAATTGGAACACATTTAATCTGTGCATGGGAAGGTAACTGAAAAGCAACAAAGGGGGGCATGAGATATTAAAGATATGCCTTGAAAACTTACATTTTTCCTTCTCCTCTTTTTGTAAGTCCTGGTACAGAATCTTTTATAGCACTACCTAGTATCATTTTACAATATTATGATTTAGATTTTATTAATGTAAGCTTAGGCATAATATTTTAAGTTGATGACATCGAAAAGATACAGAGAGTGAAGGTTAACTCTAAATTTACTATAAAAGTTCTAAGAAACTGTTCATATTGGGTTCTTAGAGAAATGCCATAAGGCAGAAACACAGACAAATGGCTGTTTCCTAAAAATGTGTAGCTGAGTATGGGAGATCAGGCGATTAGACTTTTATGTATAAAACTGGAACGGTTTTGATTTGCAGTCTGTTTATTGTTGATAATTATATGAACAGATGTAAGCTTTAAATAAACTTGAAGTATTAAAAAAAAAAAGACAGCGCCTGGCAAGATACCTCAGGTAGAAAGATCCTAAGCCTGTGGTGGTCCCACCGCTGGTGGACACATTCATGGACGTCACCAAGGCAACGTGGAAACATTCTCATTCCACTCCGCATTACCCAGCCCTTGGCCGACTCTCTGGTCATTCCGACTCACATGACTGGTCTCAGAGACCTCAGCACCTGAGCACTCCACCACCAGACCAGGGATATAAACAGCTAGATTCACTAGTGAGACACATGCACGCGCTGCTACATGCTCCATCAGGTCTCTGTTACCTCACGACATGGTGCAATTTCAGAATGCTCTGTGGGAACAAGGCCAAGACCTGTTGAAAGACTTTCCAGAGGGTGAGAAGAAGGATGAGTTGCTGAACCTCCTCCACACTGAGTCTGATGTGGGGACCTAAGTCCTGTGAACCGGCTATGACTTAGCTGACTCAGCGTCGGTGCTGCTACAGGCGCTTGTCTCTGGAGACACTCCTGGTTAAGGGTCTCCAAATTTACCCCAGATGTTCAGAAAAATATTCTCGACGTCCCCTATAATGGCTCGGTCCTGTTCGTCAAGACTCTGAAAGGGTCATCACCAAGCTACAGGACACCGGAAGGCAGTGAGGACTGTACAGGCCATGTATAGACTCCAAATCTGGCTCCTTTCACAGGAACCAGAGTCATTTTTGCAGCCGGCAACAGAGACAGCAGCCACGCTCCGCCAGCAACCCGGGGCACCTTTCAACGTAAAGGTCAGTCCAAGTTCTCCGGAGGCCAGGACCAGGGAAACCAAAAATCTGTCTAACCCACTGGAACTAATATCATCACAGCATGACTCCTTCTCGGCCCCTGCCCCACCTCTGGATCCAAGGGAAGGAAGGGTCGGGGGTCACGTCTCTCACCACCTGTCTGGGTGGTAGAGGATAACCTCTGACCGGTGGGTTCTTTGACTAGTAAGTCGAGGAGACACTGTCTAGTTCCTCGACAGTCCACCATCAAGACCTCCTCTGCTCTCCCGCTACTCTGGTCAGCACGCCTTGCTCATACAGCAAGAGATCTTAGCACTCCTGGACAAGGTTGCTATAGAACCAGTGCCTTAGAACCAGAGAGAGACGGATAGTCACACTTCTTCCTGGTTCCAAAAAGACAGGGACTTGCACCCAATTCTGGACCTCAGCGACCTCAACACCTTCCTGTTGTTCAAACACTTCCGCATGATCACCCTTCCGGGTCTCATCCCCATGCTCAAGCAGGCGCATGGCTTAAGTCACTGGACATGCAGGACGATATCTTCATCTCCATCACCGAGCACACCGGAAATTCCTCCGCTTTGAGTTCCTGGGACGCCATTATCAGTTCCGAGTACTCCCATTTGGACTGTCCTCAGTGCCTCGCATGTTCACAGAATGCTTGGCAGTCATGGCAGTGGCCCTCAGGAGACAGGGCCACTATGTTTTCCCATACCTAGACTACTGGCTCCTCATGGCTTCCTCTCGGGAGGCTTTGAAAGCAGCGATTCAAGACACTCGCTCCCTTTTCGAGTCACAGGGCATTACTGTCAAATAGGAGAAGTCGTGCCACGTCCCTTCACAGAGGTTGCAGTTTATCAATGCAGTCCTCGGCACCGGCCGAGGGAGGGTTTTAGTGCCCCAGGACAGGGCAGAACACATCCAGTCCCTGATAGGGGACATCGTGGAAAAGAAATTTGGTCCCAGCAAGAACCATTCTTTGCTTGCTTGGGCACATGGCGGCAGCCATCGTGATGGTTCCACTGGCTGGTCTTCATATGAGGATTACCCAGTGGATGCTATGAGCTCAGTGGGACCAAAAGCAGGATCAACTACATCAGCTGGTCTGGGTCACGAATGCAGTCATCCGGGACTGGCAATGGTGGCTCATCCCAGACCACCTTTACAGAGGAGCTCCTTAGCACCTGCTCCAACTCTGACTCTCCACGGGCGCCAGGGTCCGGGTTAGGAGCCTACCTGGAAGGAGTCAGGACCCAGGGATCTTGGCCGACGTGGAGTCTCACCTCCACATCAACATCCTTGAATGAGGGCAGTCCTGTATGCTCTACAGGCCTTTCAGTCGGAGTTCACACCAGGTCTCCTGCTGTTACACACAGACAATACCTGGTGATGTACTATATCAACAAGCAAGGAGGCACTCACTCCTACCCTCTTTGCAGGGAAGTAAAGAGGGTGTGGGATTGGGTATTACAACACGGTGCAGAGATCACTGCAGTGCATGTTTCTGGCATGGACAACACCATCGCAGATTGCTTAAGCTGGTCGCAGGCCAAGGCTCATGAATGGAACTGCTGCAAGAAGTAGTAGAGGATCTGTTCTGCAGATGGGGACACCAGACTTGATCTGTTCGCGTCCCCATACAACACAAAACTGCCCAATTCTGCCTCGCTAGATTCAGGGCCTAGTGTGTTCTGGGCGAGATGCGTTGTCACTCTCTGGACCGCCAGGTTCCTCACATTTCCTACTGCTCCCTTTGATCCAGAGGGTTCTACTGAAGCTCCACGAGGAGGGAGCATCAATGATTCTAGTAGCCCCTTTTGCCCAGACAAATTTGGTTCACTCCTGCACCAGCTAGCCCAGGAACCCCATTCCCTTTGTCAGTCAGCTGACACCTGTTGTCCCAGGAAGCCGGCTCCCTGGTCCACCGAATCTCGGGTCACTGAACCTGCATGCATGGCTCCTAAGGACATAGCAGTCCTCAGACACGGGTTTTGGTGAGGTGACTTAATCTATTAGTGGCGGTAAGGAAACCTCCATTCATGCCACCGACGCCATGAAATGGCTTTGCCTTTGGGTCCAGGCCCATGGCTTAGTTCCACTTGATTGCCCCGAGAAGTTAGTGTTGCACTACCTCCCAACCCTGTATGAATTAGGGCTAACGATTTCTCCATAAAGGTACACCGTGTCATTTCTACATACTATTCTCAGGTAGGTCAGAGGTCACTAGCACAGCTAGGGGTCTCCCACGCTTTCCAGTGCGGCATCCTCTATTTGAGACCTGCTATCAAGGACCTGATTTACCCTTGGGATCTTCTTTTCATCCTAGAGCAGCTCACGCTGCCCCCGTTTGAACCAGCCACAGACTGCGAGCTCAGTCTACTCTCTTGGAAGACGTTATGTTTGGTTGCGGTTACTTCCGCTAGAAGAATTTCTGAGCTTCATGCGCTCATGTGTAAAGAACCTTACTTGGTTTTTCACAAGGACAGAGTGTCCTTAAGGACAAATCCTAAGTTTCTTCCCAAGGTGGTCTCGACCTTAACTCTCAATCAGGATATTGACCTTCTGGTGTACTATGCTATCCACTCTAACAGAGGGGAAGCTCCCCTGCACACATTAGACATGCATAGGATCCTCGGATACTATCTAACCAGAACCAACAAATCCCATCGCCGTTCAGATCAGCTCTTCCTGTCATTTGCTTACAGGATGCAAGGTGCACCTGTATCGAAGCAAACTCTCCAGGTAGCTGGTTAAATGCATCACGTTCTGTTACACAAAGCACAACAAGTCTTTACCGGGATCGGTGAAAGGACATTCCACGAGGGGGGTGGCTACCTCTTTTGCGGCGCTAAAGAACATCTCTACATCGGCCATTTGCGCAGCCGCTATTTGGAGCACTGTACATACCTTTATCAGGCATTACAGTTTGGACATTGCTTCTAGGCGCAGTGCTGGTTCAAGGACTTTTGTCGTAAATATGGTTCACTCAAGCATCCCTCCTGTCCTCCTCCCAAATAGGGTAATTTGTTCCCTTACTGCTTGGGAATCAGTCCTTATGGTGTAACCTGCTGTAAGAGCTGTTTCTCAAGTAAGGTAGTACAGTTACGTAAGAACGCACTGCAAGTAGATTTTCCTGGACTAAGTCTCCATCACTCATTCAAGACAGGATAGCGCCAGAGGCGCTAGGACCAAGCGGGAGCCTAAAATTTTCAGAAGGGTCGGCGCCGAGGCAGGACCACGCAATGCGTGGCACCGCGAGACTAGCTCACGCCTGTGTAGGCTATCTCGGCGTCGACCCTCCAACCGCCTCAGTTCCTTTTCTCCCGCCGTCGAGTGCGCTTCGATGTCGACGTCGCTCATCTGCCAGAGTCAAAGTTTTCGTCTATACGACAGCAGCTTTTACCGTTTAATTTAATATTTTAGTAGTAATTTCTTATGTTACGAACAAGAAGAAGAAAAAGAACTTCTTTCCTGCCATCAACGGAGTCATCCTTAGATGGTAGCAGTGACGGTAGGAGGACTTCGTTTGAAAGTTTTATGGCAGAGGGGCGTGTCCGTCCACTCGCCTTAATGAACGGGGTTCCAACTATGGACAGTCCACCGAAGCACAAATCTAGCGGTTCTGGGGATCTGGCTCTGCTTAACCCCGAGCTCTTCTTCCTCGTTGGGGGAAGAAGATTCAGTGCCGCTCGAGGTTGCCCTTTGGTACGTCTGCACGAGGATTGTTCATCAGGAGGGGCAATAGGCCGGAACCGACTTTGGTGGGTTCCTCTTGGCCCCGTTCCTAACGGCTGCATTCTCGACTCCAAACTCCATCTCTGTCCTCGTTGGAGCTCCGGTGAGCAGTTTCACCTCTGGGCCGCTCCTGTGGAGCAGGGGGTTTGACTTCTCCAGTTTTCCTGGCTGTGTTCCTGATTTCGGGGTCTCCGAGCCTCGGAGCCGTTGGACCATAGCCGGGTCGATTGGATCAGGATGAACGTGGTGCCCTCTTGGTGCCTTCACCATCGTGTCGATCCCTCGTGCCTACCCCCCTCTCCCTTTTCCATGCAGGGGCTGGCACGGGCACCACCTTTTTCCTGCTCCTCAGGATTTCCATTGGCATTTTCCTTCGGCGCCGTAGCTCGATGCCTTGGTCGGCACCATGCCTCGGAGCCATGGCTCAGTGCCTTGGTCAGTGCTGTGCCTCGACGCCTGGTCGCGCCATCATCGGCACTGTGGGTCAGCCCCATCGCCTCTGTGCTGTGCCATGGGTGCTGCTGTTGCTGCCGTTGATTGTCGGCGCTGCTAGTGGTGCTGCAGGTATGTAGGCGGCTCTGAGCACCTGTGGGTGGCACCGAGCACCCGTAGGCAGCACCGTGTGCCTGCGGGTTGTGCAGTGCATCCGCAGGCACCATGGGTGCTGCCGGGGGAGCCCATGGGTGTCGTGGTGCCATGGGTGTCGGGGGTGCCCTCGGGTGCCATTGCTGCATGGGTTGGGTGCCATGACACCGCCACAGGTGCCCTTTGCACGCCCAGGTTGGCATAGGCACTGCTTGCGCCTCCTGTACCACGAAAGTGATGCTGGTGCCACAGGGTGCTAGTGGGTGCTGTCTGGCAGAATTAGTGACACATTTTTCCTTTTCGGTCTTTTTCTCCACAGAACTTGTGGCAGGATGTTTTCTGCAGAATGAAGTCCTTTTCCGCGGATTATTTTTTCCACACATCTTAGTGAGTGGTGGTCTACGTGGGATCTTGTGTCATCCAGCAGTTTTCTGCTGATGGAACTCTGCTGTACTGTTCTGCCAGCCGAATCTCCATTCCGCTCAGCACTTTCTCGGCTCACATGGTACCAAGCTCCTCGACATCCTTCCTAATGGCGGAGTCTCTAGTGGCTCTGACCTAGACCTCCCTTAGAGGTCCTTCTGGGGTAGAAGTGCATCTAGATGGGTCTTTCCCTGTCCTGGTCAGTAATACAGCGGACAACTCATTTTATATACTGAAGGGCACATCCTCTCTATAATCAGAATCCATGATGGAAGATCTTTTCAGTAGTTTCTCAGTAATGGGGTTCACTGTAGTATTTCAGACTGCGTCCATGGACCATACACTTCTGCGTCTGGACTTTTTCGGTCGTCAAGACAATTACACTCTGTGGAACATTCCGATTTAATGGTCGGGAGCCGCTCAGGCTCTTCCGCTCCTTTGATAGGGGTATATAGCCCCCTGATAATATTGCCCTTTCAGTGGCTTCTTCGGCACAGGTGGTTAACATCTCTCCAGCTGTGATTATTAGTCTGGTCATGATTTCAGTATGGACTCTCAGGCTCCTTCTGCACTCAGATGGAGAACATCTTCGTCATTTTGTATCAAGACAATCCTTGCGAAATAGCAGCCTGAAAGCCTTGTTAGGCTCAGACTATAAAATAAAACAAAACAAAAAAAAAACATTTTATCACAGCACAGGGCCTAGCCAAATTACCCGATACCCCCTTTTGGATCTTTTCAGGTTCCACCTCAGCCCCTGAGGCGCCTGTCTCCAGAGTATGGTAAAGAGTACCTTACTTCTTCTTCCCCTAGGGGAAGTCTGAACCAGCGACGATATGGGTCCTCTCTTTCCAAGAGAGTTCTCTCATTTCGAGACATTTCCTAGACCTAGGTGACTGCCCAGTGTGTTAATTCCCTTTCTTTTTATCAGGCTTTCTCCTCTTCTCTTGAGCAGAGCATCACAGCAACAGAAGCGACTCTCCACCAGTCAGAACTCAGGTTCCTACTTCCTTGCTTGCTTTAACTTAACAGGCGATATACTCCTTCTTGACCAAGGTCAAGTAGGTCTTTTTTCTGAGGTAACTTCTCAAATATTCACTCCTTCAGTTCCTGCACACTGGTTCCATGCCAGTCACTCACTAAGCTATCCTCCAAGTGCGTGACGGAGTTGTGATGTTTGTTTTTCAGCAAACAAACTAGAATCCTTTCCTACTCCCTTCAGGGAGGCCAGAGTGAGTAGTGCCTCACTGCATTGAGTCACTGCCACTTTCAGTCACTTTCAAGAAATAGGATAGCCCTAACTTGGTCCTGCTGTGTCCCTCCTTGATGCACATCTGCCTCTATTTGCCTCAGAAATCCAGCCCGTTTTTATTTTTATTTTTTTCTGTCAGAATGTTTTTTTCCGCAGTGGACATGTCCTCCTGTACACTTTTCCTTTCTTCCCTGCGTTCAGAGACTGCTACTACAGTTGTACACACAGGGGCAGGATGGTTCCTTTTTGGAATATGCAATGGGTAGGATCTGGTTCTACTAGACCACCACAAGAGGCTTCTAAGTCGTGCTTGGCCTTCCATCAGGAAGGTTCCAGTGACTAAGTGGAGACCATTCTCCTTGATGGGCTAACCCCACCTGGACTCTCTTTGCTCACCAAGTAAGGGGTTCAAGTGCTCCTGGACCCGTTGTTCACAGGTCAGCCATACTTGATAGTGGGGGTTTTCATCTGCACTTCCGGTCTACGCTGAACCAGTAGACTTTACCTCCAACTCTTTCAGTTCCTGAGGTCCCTTTACATTACATTAGTACGTGTCTTTGACACTATTAATTTTGGTCCTAGGCCAGATTGTGAGGCCAGGTTCTTGCCGCTCTCCTAGAGTGGTTGCGGCTTCCTGGCAGACTTTCATTTTGTGCCCATTGCAGTCGTCTGCAAAGTGGTGAGTTACAACTCGAGCGCTTATCTTGTACTCACTATGTTCTAGATGCTCTTTACAAGACAGCTCTTTTTATTAGCAGAACAGTCCTTGGCCGTCCTTTCTGACTGAACGCTATCTCCTACCACCCTACTCAGGGTTGTTGGTTTTAGTTCGGTACTCTCCCACTAGTGTGAATGAGTGATGGAGACTTAGTCCAGGAAGATATGGAAATTACATACTTACTGTAATTATTGATCTTCTTGGACAGTCTCCATCACTCATTCACACTAGTGGGATAGCGCTAGAGGCACTAGGGCCAAGCGGGAGCCTAAAATTTTCGGAAGGGTTGGTGCCGAGACAGGACCACACATGCGCGGCACCGCGAGACTAGCTCGCGCCTGTGTAGGTTATTTCAGCGTCGACCCTCCAACTGCCTCAGTATATTTTTGACCGAGGAGGTGCAGCGTAACTAATGAGAATAACTCATCCTGAGTTTCTGGGCCTGAGAGGGCCCAGATGGCTTTTGCAAGAAAGGTCAAAGAACAATGTCTTCACAGTCTGAACCATAGGACCATGAAGACCAGGAAAGAAAACGAGTGAACCCAGGGGATGGTGGGTGGGCGTGTGAATGAGTGATGGAGACTGTCCAAGAAGATCAATAATTACAGTAAGTATGTAATTTCCATATTTTCGAGAACAGCTCTTGCAGCAGGTAGTTTACCTCCCACCTTCCCCCTCAGGAGGTTTGGTCTTCAGACTTGGCGTCTCGGACTCAATCAGATTATGGCTTTTTCCTTGGCTTCCTTTGGAAGTGGATCCTTGGTTTCTCCTTCAGAATCTGCATTAGGCGGACAGCGTGGCTTTGTCTATCGAGGTGGTCACCCCTGGCCTGGCATAGAGTGATTCGCTCCGCCTTCCGAGGGACGTGCCTTTTTTTCCACCAGGGTTAGGAGGCTTCTGCAGGGGCTTCCTCCATCCCCTCATCTTCAGAGGACTCCTCCTAGCTCTCTTCGGCCTTAGGCTTCCAGTCTAGTACGGCCAAGGTCTCTTCTTCCTGTTTCCCACCAGCAGGAGGCTGAGGGTCCTGTTCCCTCAGGGTTGTGCTAGACCCCCTTCCGGGGCTTGGTATCGCTTGTAGTAATCAATGGTGAAGATTGACAAAGGAAGATATTAAAATTACGCATCTATCGTAATTCTTGATCTTCTCTGGTATCTTCACCATTCATTACTGAATCCTGCCCACCTTCCCCTCATCGGCCTCATTTCTTGGGCATCTCCCCTGCCCTGCTCGCCCTCCTCCCCTTCCCCTCTCGTGGCTGTTGGGGCCTAAATCCTCCAGTCCTTGGGACCTTCCGTTCTTCTCTCGGAAGAGCAGCAAAAGATTGGAGAGGGAAGAGAGTGAGTGGAACTCTGTCTTTTCCTTCTGAGGGAACTCTTTCTGATTTTCCTTGAAGGTGCTCCTTTGGGCACCTTTCCTTCAGGCCAAGTTAGTTCAGTTACCAGCCAACAGGGCTAGTTCCTTTAGACAGTCCTCTTCCTTCGGTTCTCAGACCTCGCTGGTGTCCTTGAATTTTGTTTATGCCAGTCTGGGGCTAGTTAATGTCTGTTCTGCCTGATTTGAAAATTGCCTTCTTGAACTGGTGGTCTGGTTTCTCTTGTCCCCTACCTCCCCCAGAGAGTCAGAAAGAGTTCTTTCTCTGTCCACCTTACCAAGAGGTTGCCCTCTTTTAGGGCTTCCCCTTCTCTCTCCCCCCCTCCCCCCAAGTACTAGCGCATGTCGGTGTACTAGTGGGGTCTTTTTCACTTTACCTAGTTGGGGGCTCTTCCTTCCTGGAACAGATTGTTTGCTTTGGCAATATGTGAGCTTTCAGCTTGAGTGATGGGTAATAGGATAGCAGGATGTGTAGGGAAATCTGCCTCTCTTGTACCAAGCTGTGCAGAAGATTTGGTCACACCATCTAGTCCAGTTTTGTTTGAAGGGACCCATGCTCTCTTGCTTTTAAGCTCTGAGCTGATAAGCCTTAAAGCCAATTTAACTCACAACTCGTGGCAGAATGTTTTCCGCCTCCCAATATCCCCTTCTTTTATTCTTCTGCCTTCTTTCTTCCTTCATTTCCCTTTTCTCTTCCTCTCTCGGAGCCACCCTAGGAGTGAGGTTCTGCGGTCCCTTGGGGTAGAGTTCTCCTGTTTCTTGTCCTTTATCGGCTTATTCCTTTTTCAGTTTGTTTCCATTCCTTTGTCTATCCCTCGGCTCTCTTGTCTCACTTTTTTTCTCCTAATTCCTTTATTTCCCCTCTCCGGCTTACAGAACTGGGATGGAGGAGGAGTCGTCTGCGGTGCCTAATGTCCGCCTCTCGGGCACCATGTGGTGCGCTGCTCTCATGGGCTGGCGCCAACTCCTCCCTCCAAAAAAAAAATTACAAACTCCCGTAGCGAGTGCGTGCTTCGGCTTACACCCAACAGTAATGAATGGTGAAGATACAAGAGAAGATCAAGAATTACAGTAGGTACGTAATTTTCATTTATGGTCTTTTTAACAGCTGTTGGAAGGATACTCAACAGGTAAAGTTGATGTTTCTGCTTAATTTGGGAAGGGAAGTGTAATAAAATAGCAGTCTCAGGGGTCAGGGGGCCCAAATCAGGAACCTGCTTCTGAAGAATCAAGCCCAGCATATGCCAAAAGGGGTTAAGTACCGGTCAGGACCAAAAGGTGTGTGTGTGTGGTGTATGGTGTGTGTGTGTGTATAGACACTTCACAACCACACCCCCTCCAGCGCAAAGAGTCTCTAGATGAATGAAACCTTGCCATTATATGTGGGGTGCTGAAATACCGGCTAGTCACCTTCCATCCGAATTCTCACCAGGAGTAAAAACAGGTGATTCAAACAGCATGAAGTCTTGCTGTATTCTGACTATCGCAGTTAGGTCCTGCCTTTCAACCGCCCCGGAGAACAAGAGTTAAACTTTCCATGGCCAGCATGGAATGTTCACCGCGAGCTCGGTTGAAGCCCCTGTCTGCTGTTGTTTAAACTCCAACCATCAGATTCTTTACTCCGCCTCACTGAACAGTCGCTCTGGAGATTTCTCCTTTGCTGGGTTCAAAAAAAGTCGGTTAAAGTGTCGTTTTTCGCTCAGTTTCTACCGAATTTCTGATACCAAATCTGTCGGTTTAAGTCTCTGTCTGTGGTACTGTGAGTACTAGATAGGTTTTGCATTTAGTTTCTGTGTGGAACTTGTAAATGTCGGATTGGTTCAGCTGAACCGATCAGTTTAGGTGAAAAAAAGGAAAAGTTTGTGAATTTACTTAGAGTGTGGTAACTGGTCCATATCGGTTCTAAAAAAAAAAATGGATTTTATTACGTTTTTTTTTTTTTCCAAGACCCGTAACATGGTCAGGAACTGATAGGGGAGTCTTGCCTGGCAGATTGCTGAAAAAAGGGTAAGTTTTGGATAGGATTGGCCATGTCTGAGAAACCCAAGAAGAAAACTGGGCCCACTGGGTTTCAACACTGCAGTGTGTGTGGGGAAGCCTTTGCTAAGGCTGATCCCCACACCACCTGTGTTTGTTGTCTAGGGTTTGACCACCTCGATTCAGACTGCCAAATTTGTAAGAATTTTCCCAGAGCTACCCTGGATAAGAGAGTAGGTAGACTGAGGGAAAGGGAGGCCGAGAAGTCCGCTGACCCGGATGGCCAGCCCGGCTCAGTTCCGACCGAACCAGAAGGAGTGCCCTCTGACCAGGGTGATACTTCTTCGGGCAAGAGGAGAGCCGATTCTGAGGAGTTGGTTCCGGTTAAAAGAAAGAGAAAAGATAAATCATCCGGTTCGGATCCACAAATTCATACTCCGACTGCTGATGAGATAGCTAAGTCGATAAGAATAGTGCAATCGCTTACTTCAGTTCCGGCCGAACCGGCACCATCTGGCAGGGGTTCGGTTCGGTCGGTTCCCCCGGTTCCGGATTACACTTCAGAAGAATTTTATGAACTGGATGAGGAGGAGGGAGAGTATGAGGAGGAGGATGGTGATTATGAAAGTCTGGATGTGCCAATTGACCCGGACATCTTCCCAGACAGACCTTCAGGTGTTTCTCCTCCTAGGCTTCCTGAGTCCCCTTCTCACTTTATGTTTTACAAAAAAGTGGCTGAAACCCTCCAGCTTCCAATGGAAGAAGCAGTAGAGGATCAGGAGGAGCCTGATTTTGTTGAAATGATGGACATCCCAGAGTCCAGGAGACTGTTTATTCCTCCATAAATCTTTTGGGAAACAGGCAAAATTTTAAGACTTAACTCCATACCTCCCATGGACAGACGAATGGACAAGAGGTACACTCTTTCAGGCTCAGACACTGAGTTCCTTTCTCAGCAATGCAGCCATGTTAGTAGTGCTGGCTGCAGCCTGTGATAAGGCAAATATCCCTTGGCATCACACCCCAAATAAGGACTCCAGGAGGATTGATGCCATGGCAAAGAAACAGTACATGGCAGCATCTTTGGGACTCAGGCAGGCTAACTATATGGCCTACACAGCTAGATACCAGAAGTCCAGATGGGACACTGTGCTGGCTGTGGCTAAACAGGCCCCTGACCAGCTTGCCAAGGAGCTGGAGCAGGTGGCTGCAGATGGGATTGAGGCATCCAAGGTGCAATTTCATGCTGCTGTGGACTCCAATGATTCATCAAGAGTCATGGCTATATCTCTGGCCCTTCGGAGGATGGCTTGGCTCAGATGTACTATCCTATCACAGGATACCCAGGCTAAGGCCATGGATTTCCTTGTTATTGGTAATTCTCTGTTTGGGGGAGCAGACAGAGAACTACATAAAAAAGATGGATGAGTACAGGACCACCTACAGGAGTGCTCAGACCAAAGAAAGGCAAGCCATTCCTCAAAGGCAGCAGTCCAGGGGCAGGGGCAGGCCTTTTCAAAGGCCTTTTTACCAAGCCCAGGCCTCTTCTTCTTTTTATGCTCAGAGGGGGTTCTTCAGAGGGAGAGGCAGACGGGGAATGAGCAGGCCTGCATCCACCCCTCAGCCTAAAGCCCCTGCCAAGCAGACACCCTGATGGGTCTGCCCGGGCCAATTCTCCAATACCTTGAGGGGGCAGACTGGCTTACTTTGTCCAGGACTGGAAGTCTCTGACATTAGAGAAGTGGGTCCTGGAAGTAGTAAGTCAGGGACTGGTTCTCAGCTTCAAAAAAAATTTCCCAAGATGAGAACCAGATCCTCTCCACCTGCAAATCCATCAGAGACCCTTGCCCTAGAGGCAGAGGTTTCTTCCCTCCTGGCTGTCAGAGCCATAGAGAGGGTTCCCACCCTACACAAGGGCAAAGGATTGTACTCCAGGTACTTCCTATCCCCCAAAAAGACAGGAGAATGACGGCCTATCCTGGACCTAAGATATCTGAACAAGCACCTTTTAAAACCAAAGTTCAAAATGGTGACTTTGGGGAATAATCCTTCCCTCTCTAAGGCCAGGGGACTGGCTAGCCTCCCTGGACCTCAGAGATGCCTGTTTTCACATTCCCATCAGGTGCTCCCACAGAATGTACCTCAGGTTCGAGTTGTCCTCAGGCCACTATCAATTCAGAGCAATGCCCTTTGGCCTAACATCAGCCCCAAGGGTTTTCGTAGAAGTGCTTGGCAGTAGTGGTTGCTTTCTAAGGAGAAAAAGATCTCCTTCTTTTCACACTTGGACGACTGGCTCATAGTGGGTCAGTCTCCAGACCAAGTCAAGTCGCATTTGCAAATAACTCAAGTGCTCACTTCCTTAGGATTCCTCTTCAACATCCAAAGTCAGTTCTCGAGCCAGTACAGCTCCTCACCTTCATAGGGGTGGAGCTGGATACAGTAAGGGCAAGAGCCTTCCTTCCTTCCCCTGGACAGGGCAAGGACCCTTATGGGACTGGCCTCTTCATTCACCCTACAGGTGTCTCGACCAGCCAGGCATTTCCTTCAGCTTCTGGGCCACATGGCAGCCTCCACAGCAGTGGTCCAGGGAGCAAGATTCCAGATGAGGGACATTCAGTTCCACTTAAGAGCCTTCTGGTCCCAAAGAAAGGATTCCCTTACCAAACTAGTCCCAGTGACTCGAACCTTGATCCAGGCTTTGCAATGGTGGCAGGATCAGGACAATTTGAGATGAGGAGTTCCTTTTGTCACTCAGTCTCATTCAGTGATACTCACCACAGATGCCTCCCTGCTGGGCTGGGGAGCCCACCTGGGGGATCTTACCACCCAAGGGCTGTGGTCACCTCAAGAATCTCTGCTTCACATCAGTCTCTTGGAACTCAGAGCAGTGTTTCTGGCACTGCAAGCCTTTTCCAAATCTGTACAGAACAAGGTGGTCCAGATCAGAACAGACAACACCACCACTATGTGGTACATCAACAAGCAAGGAGGCACTTGGTCTACGGCCTTGTGCACAGAAGCAATGAAGTTGTGGTCTCTGGCCTATTCCCCTGCAAACCTCTCTGATAGCAGTTCACTTCCCAGGAAGGACAGTGTCCTAGCAGATGCTCTCAGCAGGATATCCCAGGGCCATCACTTAATGGACCCTAGATCCCCTAGTTTTGAAGGCGATTTTCTCGAGATGGGGCACTCCACAGATGGATCTTTTTGCAGCCCCAGACAATCACCAACTTCCTCTCTTTTGTTGCAGACCCCCAGCCTTGGGCTCAGTCCCTCTGGATGCTCTGATTCTGAATTGGGAAGGGAAATTTCTGTATCCTTCTCCTGTTCAAGGTGTTAGTCAAGATAAGGTCACAATCATGCAAAGTGATTCTGATTGCTCCAGACTGGGCCAGACAGCCCTGGTACCCCCTGTTGCTGTCCTTAGCTGTCCACCTTCCCCTGTCTCTTCCCAGGAATTACAACCTGTTGACATCCTCTCAGGGAAGGTTTTGGTACCCGAACCTCAGGTCTCTCAGTCCCAAGGCATGGCTCTTGGAAGAGTTGGAGTTTGCTGATCTGCATCTTTCTCAAGGGGTTCTGGATATCCTTAAGGCTTCTCGAAGCCTTCCACTAGAAAGACTTACAATTCCAAATGGAAAAGGTTCACTGTTTGCGTTCTAATAAGGATATTTCTCCAGAATCTGCTGGGTTGCCTACGGTTCTGGACTATATGGTCCATCTCAGTGGCCTAGGCCTTAGGCCAGCTACACTTAAAGTGCATTTGGCAGCTGTTTCTGCCTTCTTGTCAGTAGGCAAGCCCTCTCTTCTGTCAGCCCATCCTGTGTTTTGTAAGTTCTTCAAGGGATTGCTGCACACCAATCCCCCCTTTAGGGACCCTGCTCCTGCTTGGGACCTTAATGTTTGCATTGCTCAGCTTATGGAACCACCCTTTGAGCCTTTGTCCTTTGCAGAGCTTAAGTACTTGACTTGGAAAACTGTGATCTTATCTTTGTCAGTCTTCACCATTCATCACAGATGGGTACTGGCCGGAAATCAGGACCCCGCGGGAGCCTTTTTTTTTTTTTTTAAAGATGAGCCGACGCAGCGCTCAGCACCACCCTCGAGGCCGATTGCATTTCACATGGCGCCTGAGGATTAGCTGTTAGCTGTGGCCGACTCCGCCTGCCTACCAGTTCATCTCCCACCGCCGAGGTTGCCCCGTGGAAGCCTGTGAAGAAATTTTCAAAGTTTTAGGCCTTAGCCTTTGTCGCCGCCAGTCCGGTCGGTTCCTGCTAGTTCTAGTCTGCCCTACTCGACGTCCGCTGGTAAGATCTTTCCTTTTATTTTACATTTTAGCGACGCCGAGTCTGTTTTGGTGTTTTTTTCCCGTAGGTCATGTCACGGTCGGAGGGAAGAAGTCGTCTAGGCGGGCGGCCCCATGGGCGTGGTCGGTGCCCGTGCGGCCGCAAGTACTCCGTTACCGACCAGCATGACCGGTGTCTCTCGTGTCTTGGCCCGCTTCACGACATGGATTTGTGCGGTACCTGCTTCTCCATGGACCGCCGCATCCTTGAACAGCGCGCGTTTAAAGTAGGGCAAGCTCCGCCGACTTCGGTAGGCCTACGACCGCCGGGCCAAGCCGCCTCGGCCTTTCCTCCGGGTCCCTTCCGTTCTATATGGACCGAGGAGGAGGGAGCCTGCCTTTCCTAGCCTAGCCTTGGCCGAGGTTCCTTCGCGTGCAGGAGGCTCCCGCCTCCTCCCGGAGCAGGCGGAGGCGCCATGGCAATCACCTTTTGGGGTGAAGGCTCCTGTGCGCCTCAGCGTCCGGAAGGCCTGGGTCAACGCTGCCGGTGCCGCTTCACGGTGCCGTGGGTCCTGTTCGCCATTCGCGTAGCCGACCCTGCTCGCGAGCGCCGTGACCCTGAATCGGGTCGCCGCCATGTCTCGCTTTGGCGCCATGCGGGCCTTCGGTCGCCCGTCGGTGCTGCCCCGGGCGCTGGTAGGTTTTCAGCGCTATGGCGCCGAGGGGTTCAAGGTGCCATGTTCGCTGCCGAGTCCGCCTGGGTCGCCGGTGCCACTTCAGTCCTCGGTGCCGGTTGCGTCACCGAAGGGCCTGGCGGTGGCGGCGCCGAGATGGTGGCTGGGGTTTCTGTCGGCGCCGTCTCTGTTACTGGTACCGCCCCTGGTGCCGGTGGGCTTGACGGTGCCGCAGCTGGCCCTAGTTTGGGACCTTTGGCCCGTGCTGCCCTGCTGCCTTCTGCCAGCACCGCTTGCGGGGCTGTGGAGGGTGCAGGTGCCGCCTTGGCACTGCTTTGACTTCTGGGCCTTGCAGGTCGCCTTCCCGCCTCCTACCATCTGCTTAGGGCCTCAGACTCTACCTCGGAGTCGGGCTCGGAGTCCAGCGGGCAGTCACACCCTTCGGGGTTGTCTGCAGAGGAGGATGAGCCGGTAGTCTCCACGACGGGTGTCAGTCAGCCCCCTTCTGAGGTGCGTCTGGTCCCCTCCGAGGTTAGGGTCAGTGGTACTGACCAGCAGGCTGTGGTGCGTGCCACCATTGCCATGCAACCTGGCCTTGGGGGGTTCCTTGACCCCTCGGTGGTGGCACCCCCTCCGGTGGTGTCTCTTGATCGCCCAACTTTGGGGCCCATCGGAAGCCCACAGGAGGGAGGGTGCTGCCCTGGTCTCCCTTCAGGGCAGCCCAGAGCTGCCAGCTTCCTATGCTGGCCCTTTCGAGACTAGGACTCTCTCAGACTCCGAGGGGTCGAGGGGTGTGGGCGCCAGCTGTGACCTTCTCTGGGACCCACTGGCCCTGGACGGCTCGGGCTGGACTTCCACCCTTCCCTTCTGGCTCCTTGAGGGGTCCCATTCTTTAGAGGCAGGGGACCATCCTTCTGGATCTATACTGCCCTGGTCGCCTCACTTGGGGATTCTTCTGGCAGCCTAGGCAGTACCGACGTGGTTGTACAGCTGTTGGCATGGAGTCTTCCAAGACACCCTCCGGGGTCCTTGGTCCCCTCCTAGCCCTGGCAGAGGTCATCCGACTTCCTCTCTCGGCTCTGCCCTCCCCTCTGCCGCTTTTTCTCCAGCTGCTCCAGGTATTCTTGGTCCCAGCGACCTTTCACCTGGGAACAGTTCAGAGCAGTGGCTGCTCGTTCCTGCCCACGTTAGGCCATGGACAGCCAGGGTTTTTCAACTTCCCCCACGAGCAGCCACTCTCAGAGCGCATGGTGACCTCCAGCTCCTCATCCCCCTCTTCAGGGGGAGAGGAACCCTCTGTCCATATCTCTTCTGCCGCTGATCTCTCCGAGTATCAGCATTTCCTCGTGAGGATGCTGGAGGACCTTCACCTCTCTCCCCTCTTCATGAGCAATCCTGAGCATGTGGCGCACGCCTTTCTAGGCGATTTCGGTGTGGCCACCCTTGTGGTGCTGCCCTGGCCTGCTCCCTTTCGGGAGGCGTCCATGCATTTCTGGCAGAGGCCCTTCTCCAAAGTTCCTGCCCCTAGGGACCTCAGCCAGAGGTATTGCGCTCCCCCAGAGTCTCCAGGTTCTGTGCCTCATCCACACTCCGGATTGACGCACCTGGACACTCCTGACGGGCTTCGCCCTCCACCGTGACCGCCCCCAGATCAGGACTCTTCGGATTTTGATTTCTGGGGAGGAGGACTTTCACTCAGCATGGTTGCTTCTTCCATCTCCGCCATCAGGCCCACTATGCAGCCTACAACAGGTTCTTGTGGTCAGCGCTGGGTCAGATCCTAGCTGCTTTGCCTGACTCGGAGCAAACCAGGCAAGCCATCGCCTCTCTGCACGTGGCCTGGAGCTAGCAAGGCACCAAGCAAGGGCATCTTACGACACCAGTGAGGTAGCTACCAGGGTAGTAGGGACAGCGATCTGCACCAGGAGATCGGCGTGGCTTCTCCTTTCCCGGTTGTCACCCTTGGCCAGGCGTAGGGCGATTTGCTCCGCTCACCAGGGAACCTATCTCTTTCCCGTAGAGGCGAGACGACGCTTGTCGGGCAAATTCCTCGCTCTCCCACCTCGGCCTCCTCAGGCCCAGAAGGTCCCCCTTAGTGTGTCATCCACTGAGGGCTAAGGACACTGTCCCTTAGGGTACATTAATCAACCTCTTCGGGGCTTGCATACTATTCATCTGAGATGAATGGTGAAGACTGACAGATAAGATATAGAAATTACGTACTCTACCGTAATTATGATCTTTCTGTGTATCTTCACCATTCATCACAATCCTCGCCATCCCCTGGGGCTCCAGTCTCTGGATCCTCCTCCTCTGAGCCTACCCTCTTTTGAGAGGGGTAAAGCTGGGACACACAGGGGTAATTTCTTCCCAAGGGTACAGGTCTGAGTGGCACTTCCTCTCTACTATTTATCCTCACCCCATGGGGTGAGAACTGGTGGTTGCCCTCCTTCTGTTATCCTTCTATTCTAAAAATAAAAAGAACCCTTTTTTCACCAAATATCTTTACAGAGAGAGTACTGAGTCCCTGTACCCTGTCCTTCTCCAGAATAGCCGACTCTGCTTTTGGGGTTTGCCAGTTATTCTGTGCCTTGAATTCTGGCAGGTGAGCTTTGCCACTCCTTGCAGTTCCTATACAGTCTGGTGACGGACAAGGGTCCTGGACTCTTGTTACCTCTCACTCTCTCCTAAATTCTCTCTCCTCCTCCCTTCTTCCTTTTCCAGAGATTGGGGCCCCTGCCCAATCCCCTTAGTTTTACTTCTTCTATGCTGTCCTCTCAGTCGTTATTTCTCCTTTTAGTTCAGTTTTCTCTTCCTTTTTCTGTCCCTTGGACTCTCTTGTCCCACCCTCCATCCCTTCCTCTTACCTCTCCGGCGACTCAGAACTGGTAGGCAGGGAGTCGACTACAGCTAGCGGCTAATCCTCAAGACCACGAGTACGCCTGGCTTCGAGGGGCGCGCTGAAATGCGCCGGTTCCGCTATCTTTTAAAAAAAAAAAAAGGTTCTGCTGGGTCCTGATCTCGCCAGTACCCATCTGTGATGAATGGTGAAGATACTAAGAAAGATCATAATTACGGTAGGTACTGTAATTTCTATTTTTGGTAGCCATTACCTTGCCAGGCATGATCAGTGAATTGCAAGCCCTGTCAGTGGAGCCTGATTTCTTCTCTTTCCATAGAGATAAAGTGGTCCTAAGAACTAACAGGAAGTTTTTGCCTAAGGTGGTTTCAGATTTCCACCTTAACCAGTCAGTGTCTCTCCTGTTTTCTTCACTGACCATTCCTCCTCTGGAGAGAGGAGGATACACAGCTTGGATGTTAAAGGGCCCTCAGCTACTACATAGAGCGCACCAAGGGTCACAGGTTTGAGTCCCTCCAATTGTTCCTCACATATGGAGAGGTCGGTAAGGGCAAACCTGCCACTAAGAGATCTATTGCCAGGTGGATTGTCTCTTGTATACAATTCTGCTATGAAAAATTGGGTAGAACTCCACCCTCAGGCCTGAGGGCTCACTGTACTAGAGGTACAGCTGCTTCCCTGGCTGCTGCCAGGGATATTCCTATCTTAGAAATTTGTCAAGCAGCCACCTGGAAAACAGTCCATTCATTCATCAAGCATTACTCTGATATCCAGGCTAGGAGTGATGCCTGCCTGGCACAGCAGTACTTCAGAGCCTGTTTCAAAGTAGGTTCTGTCCCTCCTCCATGGAGGTACTGCTTGGTAGTTCAATAGTCAGAATACAGCAAGACTTTGTGTTGTTTGAAGAAAAAAATTACTCATCTTAGTAATGTTGTTTCTTCTATTGAGTCTTGCTGTATTCTGACCTCCCCTCTCAGAACCTGTTTTTTGGGATATGGGTGGGTAGAAGCAGTGTTGGCACCCTAGGGGTGTTCCCTTTTCACCCTCCTTTATTTTGGGTGAGTGTTGTGTTTTGGGATGTGTTTTGTTTTTTGGGTTTCCTGACATGAGTCTTTGCTTTGAAACCAAAAATCCCTTTTATATAAATTTAGTTGCCAGTTGGCTAGTGTGAATTTTACAGTTTCCACACAGAACTTCTAGTGAGTATTGCTTGTAAAGATTTGACAGTTGGAGTTTAAACAGCAGCAGACAGGGGCTTCAACTGAGCTCGCGGTGAACATTCCATGCTGGCCATGGAAAGTTTAACTGCAATAGTCAGAATACAGCAAGACTGCATTAGAAGAAAAAACATTACTAAGGTGAGTAATTTTTTCTTCTGTGCTATCGAAGCCAGACATTCCGACATTGTTTAGGGGATCAATACCGTTGACAATTCTGCCTCTCCGGTAAATTGTAATTTTCCATCAAGTTTGTGGGAATATCAGCAAGTGCACGGTAACACTGAGAAATAAAGTGTGGTAGAGATGTCCCTGCTTGCTTGGTTAAGATAAGGTGAAAAGTGGGATGGTTTGAAAGTCCACTGTTATGCCCAGTGATCCTTCAAAAAAGTGGCTAATTTGAAGGCAGCGGTAAGAATCCATATGGGGATAAAGGTTTTCTGACTAAAGTTAGTGATACGACTTAAGGGTCCCATCATGATAGAATTGATTTGCCTGGATTAAGCCCAGTCACATCCAGGCATGAAATTTAGATCTAATTCGTGAAAGGCATGTCCAATGGGGCAGGCAGCACCTCTTATCAGCTCTCTTTACCTCAGAGCAGAGAATTAACAAAGAACTCGAATAAAACTTACTTGAAGCACTCAAAAGTGCTAGAATCACACTCT
Source organism: Neoceratodus forsteri (assembly GCA_016271365.2). Lineage (NCBI taxonomy): Eukaryota > Metazoa > Chordata > Ceratodontiformes > Ceratodontidae > Neoceratodus > Neoceratodus forsteri. The sequence continues at coordinate 50,321,033 of CM028136.1, read as the reverse complement.
ATTAAACCTTTGGAGCCGATTGATACCAGAATTGTAATGGGCGCAGATAGTTCCATCTAAACAGCCACAGAATTCATCTAAGGCCACAGACATGGCGGGATTCGCTGGCCTAGTATGCCTAATGCTGCAACTGAGCCACCATGGCAAGCCATGTTAGACTCCATGCGACTATGGACACCAAAATGAAAAGAACTGTACAAAGTTGGAATCGCATGACGCTGCTATTTAGCAATTAAAGGATCCATGGCAGAATCTGACACTCTGTCCACGAATGCTCTTACAGCAGTTGACATCTTAATGAAGGAAAACTCCCAGCTACGAGGAAGAACGGAGGCCTTGGAGAATGAAATCAGAGTGGGGAATGGCAGTCTCGCCGGAGTCCCGAAAGGAGCTGAGGGTACTACGGCATTGGATTTTCTGAGGCAATGGCTGCAAAAGACAGTCACAGTCCCGGAAAGCTTTGACGGGAGAGATCTCAAAAAAGCATACAGAGTGAATCCTAGAAGAAGGCCTACATCTCCTACCCAATCCCAGTCCATCCTGTTAGACATCGGGTTCAGTGGTATGGAATGTTTTGGTACAGGCGAGGAGAGCAGTATATCCGATCAGCATCAGTGAGGAGGATGTTAAATTGTATCCAGATCTCTCATTCCAAATCAAGGCTCGTCATAAACAGTTTTATGTCACGAGATGACTCAGCACCCTGGGAATCATACACCCTTTTTTACTTCGAGCCAGGCTGAGAATTGTCTACAGTGGCAAAACATGGCAATTTAACGATCCCAAGGATGTCAGTAGGTGGGTAGAAAAGTGGAGACTGAGTTCAAAAAGACAGAATCAAGGGCAGAATTGGAGGATCTTCCTGGACATAAGTCTCCACCACTCATTCACACTAGTGGGATTAGCGCCGGAGGCACTAGGACCCATCGGAGCAAACTTTTGCTGGAGGGTCGGCGCGAGATGGCGCCATGAGGCATGGCGCCATGAGCAGCGGCTCGAGCGGCAATGACCATCTCGGCGAAGGACCCTCCAACCACCTCAGTTCCTTTTTCCCCACCGCCGAAAAGCGCTTTCAGTGACGACTCGTCATTGTCGGGAGTCAAACTTCAAACTAGCGCATAGTTTTCAGTTTATTTTTTATAACATTATCTCGATAGTAGTATCGCTAATTTTATTCTATTTTCTAATATTTTAAATTTAACTTACTTGAAGAAGTCTCGCCTACTGGACGGAGTCGACCATGAGCAGGTCAGGTGACGGTAGGAGACTTCGATGAAAGCTGTTCAGTCAGCGGGCTGGGTCGGTCAGCCTCCTTCTCCTCAGCGGGGTTCCGACAGCGGTCAGTCCGATGCCGGGGGATGGCGGTCCCCGTCGGCATAAAAATAAGCGGTCGCATTCTCGGCACCGCTCGCCTCGAGCTCTTCTTGCCCACAGGTCAAAAAGAGAAGGCATCACCGAGGTCGCCTCTCGGTATGTCTGCGCTACGACGGTCGGTTATCGTAGCTAGTTGCCTGCTCCTTCTTCGGAGTCGCCAACTGCTGGTGACCGCGCCCCGACATCGGAGCCCTCCCGCCTGTAGGTAGGGCCCCAGATGAGCAGTTTCATCAGTGGGCCGCCTATGGAGCGAATGGGCTCGGAGGTTGGTTCTCCTGCCTGGCTCGGTTGCCACGGAGCCCCCGGGCTCCTCCAGCGATCGGGTAGGGTGGTTGGACCTTCCTAGTCGCGCAGCGCCTTCTTCGGTGCCGTGACTCCGCTTAGGTGTTCCCCCTCACATGGCTGCGGCGCAGGGGCCACACTGATGCCCTTATCTCCTGGTTTTTCCTTCTAGCTTTCCAGGTTCCTGGGGCATTTCCCGGCGCCCGGGGTGTGTTGACTTGTCGGTGCCGCCGCCTTGCGCGCTCATCCGCTGTGTCACGTGGTCCGCGCGCCATCCGTGGCGCCGCGTGGTCTTGTGGCACTGTTGGGTCGGGCGGCGCCGCTTGGTTCACGGCGCCGCTTGGTTCGCGGGCGCGTTTGCGGTGCCGCTGCTTCTTCGGGCGCGCCCTCTGCGGTGCCGCTTTCAACCCGCTTTGCCTTCTCGGCGCCGGGGCCCCGGGACTCTCCTTGTTTCTCTGCTATTTCTCCTCTCCTAATTTTCCCCTTTCCTGTCCAATCAGTCCTTTCTGGACCATCAGGAGATGTTGTTGAGCCTGACCCAGACCTTCGGTTGGGTGATGAAGTGGAGGAAACAGGATCTTCTTTGCTACAGAGCCTGTGGTCGAGGACCTGTCCTTAAGTCTCTGTTGAAGAACCTGAGATCCACTCTTCTCTCCAGACTACAGACATCGAACCTGGGAAGATATTAAGACCCAGTACCTTCATGCTTCGAGATCCCTACGGATTTGACTCCTCCGATCCAGCATTCCTTCGAGCTGTCTCAAATTGTATGGAATAATCCTGCTCTTATTCCTTCAGTGGCTAAATCCATTGATAAGAAGTATTCAGCTCCCAAGGATCGTCCCATTTTGGCATCCCAAGCCTTTATGGATCCTATTGTAGTCCTGGCAGAGAATGATAAGGTCGTTTTCCTCAACTTCTACAGCTCAATTTATTAACAAAGAGTCTCGTAAGATTGATACATTAGGTAAGAGAGTCTTTGCTGCCTCCACTCTAAGTATGCGATTGCCAGTTATCAAGGCTATTTTTCTCAGTATGAGTATATCCTGTGGCACTCTTTGAAAGAATGGTTGAAGCTCTTCTGGATTCGGACTCCAAGTCAGAGCTTCTTCTGACTCGCTACTAGGGTATTGAGTCCAATAACCAACAGGTCAAAGCCGCTATGGACGCTGACACTGCTTCTCACCAGCAGCCGTAGGTATTTGTACTCGGCGCCCATTCCTGGCTGCGTATTTGGCTTCACGAATGATGCTCAGCAGCAGGTAATGGCGCTGCCCTTTGATGGCTCTTTTTTTCGCCCCTCAGGTGGAATAAGCCTTAGAGGCCACTCAGAAGACTAGGGTCGCCATTGTTGGCCAGGCCTCCGCCTGCTCCCTCCTCGGGCATGTGAACAGACGCCAGTTTCATAGTCGCCAGTCCTTTCGAGGCAGAGGCAGGGAAGCTTCCATAAAAGCCAACCTGCCCAACCTCAAAAGAAAGCAGCAGAAAGCGTAGGGGCCTAAAGCCCCAGCGCCACCTTATGAATTGCTGGCCCAAGTTCCATCCACATTGCCCGAGGTGGAACTTCTCCTCCGTGGAGGTCGCTTGATGTACTTCTGCAACCAGTGGAAGTCCATAACTCGACAAATGGGTCCTTCGGATAATTCATGAGGTTATTCTCTCAATTTTGGAAACCCCCGAATTGTCCTCCCAGACGACAACCCAGGTTGTCGGCCTCTCAGTCAGACCTCCTCACCGCCGAGATCCAGGGCCTTCTAAGCAACAGGGCATAGAACTGGTGCCCCGCATCATGCGAGCACAGGTTCTACTCCATTACTTCCTGGTTCCAAAGAAGTCTGGGGAATGCGCCCATTCTAGACCTCAGAAAGTTAAACAAATTTCTCCCCAGGAGAAATTCAAATGATTTCTGAGGTACCCTGTTACCCTTGCTGCATCAGCACGACTGGCTGGCCTCCCTGGATATGCAGGACGCTACCAGCATATCCCCATCCACCCAATCCACCGCAAGTTCCTCAGGTTTGTAGCTCTGGGTCAGCATTATCAGTATCAGAGTCCTGCCTTTGGGCTATCCTCTGTGCCGCGAGTCTTTACAAAGTGTTGTGCAGTTCTCGCAGCGCATCTCAGGATATCGGACTCTGAGTGTTTCCTCATTTGGGCGATTGGCTTCTAGCAAGCCCTTCCAGCTAAGAGACTTTGAAGCCGTGCAAACGACTTCTCATCTTCTTACGTCCATGGGAATTCTGCTGAATTTGAAAAATGACAACTGCAGCCTCCCAGAGGCTCCTTTTCTTAGGGACGCCTTCAGACACCTCTTCCGTAAGGCTTTCCTTCCAGAGGACAGAAGACTCAACATCCTTCGGATGGCCCGTTACATCGGGAGAACCAATCGGTTACAGCTCTCTCGATGCAACGCATGTTGGGTCTCATGGCGTCCTCGGTGTTCACTGTACCCCTGGCCCGGTTGCACATGAGAACCACCCAATGGATGCTCTCCGCTCAGTGGTCTCCGACCTCACCCCAGTCTTATCCCATCAAGGTGACGGAGCCCTTCAAGGTCTCTCACCTGGTGGACTCAAGAGAACAATCTCCTGGAAGGGTCCCTGCTCCCCGGATCATCAGATCTCCATCACCACAGACGCATCGCTAATGGATGGGAGCTCACTGTCGCCTCCCTCCACACTCAAGGTGTATGGACTCAGTTCGAAACTCTTCTCCACATAAATGTCCTGGAGATGAGAGCGGTCCTCTATGCGATCCGAGCTCTGAAGGATATCCTTTGTCACAAGAACATTCTCCTTCAAACGGACAACAAAGCTGTGATGTATTACATCAACAAGCAAGGCGGTGCTCATTCTTACCCCCTTTGCAGGGAAGCAATGAGGGTGTGGGAGTGGTGCTTGGAGCACAAGTCTCTGATTCAGGCGGTTTATCTGCCAGGTATACAAAACGATCTAGCGGATCACCTCAGCAGAACGGAGGCAGACCCTCACGAGTGGTCTCTCGATCCAGCCGTAGCTCGGTCACTATTCAAAGAGTGGGGGACTCCAGACCTGGACCTTTTGCATCCCCACCAACGCAAAACTCGCTCTCTTCTGCTCCAGAAACCAGGGCCTGGCATTTTCTGTCAGGATGCGCTCAGGCCATGTGGACAAAACGCTTTACGCCTTTCCACCGATCCCTCTAATCAGAGAGTTCTCTCAAGTTCGAGTCTCAGGGGCCAAAATGATTCTCATTGCTCCTCCTGGCCTCGCAACTATGGTTTCTCTGCTCAACAGTATGTTGGCAGCCTCTCCGAGACCACTTCCTTGCAAATCAACCTTTGACTCATGGTTGCTGGTCCATCCCGACCTGAAATCACTTCACCTTCATGCTTGGCTCCTGAAGAGGTAGAAGTGAATCGATTCAACGCCTCTCGAGAGTCTCGACATCCTTCTGGCTGCGCTGAAGCCAGCCACCTAAAAACGCACGCTTCCAAATGGAAACGCTTTCTCTCTGTGTGCAAAGTCCTCTTGGAATCCCTTTTCCTGTCCTCCTGACAAGGTTCTGGAGTATCTTTTGACCTATCAAACTCAGGTCTCCAGTACTCCACAGTTAAAGTTCACCTTAGTGCCGCCTCAGCTCCATGAGCCGGTTTCTTCCTTGACTCTGGCTCAGCTTCCTATGGTGAAGAGATTTCTTAAGGGGATTCTTCATACCAGACCCCCTGTTAGGCGTCCAGTTGCAACCTGGGACATTAACCTGGTGCTGGACATGCTCACTCGGAAGCCTTTCGAGCCCTTAGCTACCTGTGAGCTAAAATTTCTTACCTGGAAGACTGCCTTCCTGGTGGCCATTACCTCAGCCCGCAGGGTCTCGGAGATTCATGCCTTGGTGACGGACCCTCCGTATACTGTATTCCATAAAGACAAGGTAGTTCTCTGACTATCCTAAATTTCTTCCTGTCAGTCCAGAATTCCATCTAAACCAACCTCTGGTACTTCCTCTTACTTAATTTCCAAAATGAAGGGGAACGATCTCTTCATTCCTTGGATGTTAAGAGAGCCTTGTGGTTCTATTTAGATAGAACCAAGAATTTTCGCAAGACTCAGCAACTGTTTGTTTCTTTCAGCGACACCCGGCTGGGTCAACCTGTCGCTATTAGATGCATCTCATCATGGTTAGTGGCATGCCTTCGACATTGCTACTCCATGGCTCAAGTTAAATTGGAGGGTAGAGTGTACGCTCACTCTACTAGGGCGGTCGCAGCATCTTTAGCGGAGATTCGCAGTGTTCCAATTGCGGATATCTGCAACGCCGCCACCTGGAGCTCAGTGCATACCTTCGTTAAGCATTATGCACTGGATGTTCATGCCAGGCGACATTCCGCATTCGGCAGAACTATCCTTAATGGTCTTCTATCTTAGACGCGTGAGCTCTGGCTCTCCTGCCGCCCTTTTGGGGGATTATCAGCTTGGTACTCTCCCACTAGTGTGAATGAGTGGTGGAGACTTATGTCCAGGAAGATATGAAAATTACGTACCTACCGTAATTCTTGATCTTCTGGGACTACGCCCACCACTCATTCACACGCCCACCCTCCATCCCCCGAGCTCACCGGCTGTGTTGGTCTTCACCCTCAAATCTTTAGGCCGTGAGGACTTCTTTGCTGACCCTTCTCTACACGGGTTGTACGGACTATGTTATAGTCCGTTTTTAAGGTTAGATTTACTCTTTACGTTAGTTGCTGCACCTCCTTGGTAAAAAGGTACTGAGGCGTGTTGAGGGTCGTCGCCAGATGGTCATTGCCGCCGAAGGCTGCTCAAGGCGCCATGCCTCGCGGCGCCATCTCTCGCGCTGACCCTCCAGCAAAAAGTTTGCTCCCGATGGGTCCTAGTGCCTCCGGCGCTAATCCCACTAGTGTGAATGAGTGGTGGAGACTCGTCCAAGAAGATCAAGAATTACGGTAGGACTGTAATTTTCATATTTTGAAGATGACTGACTGTTTCTCATGAATTTGATGTTGACTGCTGTTAAAGTTCCACTCATTTCAGTGTGCCTAACCTCTGGTACTGATTGGTGCTTGGTTCAGTTCTGTGTATGTATGCTGGTGTTTATTTTGGGCATGCAAGAAAGCAGCAGCAAAGGCAAATAAGATGCTGGGATGCATATCTATGGGGGTCAGTAGTAGGAGAGAGGAGGTTATACTGCCCTTGTACAGGTTACTGGTAAGGGCGCATCTAGAGTATTGGGTCCAGTACTGGTGCCCACACTTCAAAAAGGACATTAACCTGCTGAAGAAAGTCCAGAGGAGGGCTACAAAGATGATAGCGTGTCTGCAGGGTAATGCATATGAGGAGAGGTTGAGGGCACTGAACATGTAATCTCTGGAAGACAGGAGAGAGAGAGAGAGAGAGAGAGGGGACATGACTGGAACCTTCAGGTACTTGAAAGGGATAAAGAAGGTGGATAAGGAGAGTCTCTTTAAACGGAGTGGCAACCATAACACGAGGGGGAACAGTCTTAAGCTGGAGGGAAGGGGGCCAGGAAGCACTTCTTCACAGAGAGGGTCATGGACACTTGGAATATGCTGCCAGAAGAGGTGATCTCGTTGAAGACAGTGGACAGCTTTAAGAGAGGCTGGGAAGGTAAGGATTATGAGTAGGAGGATGGGAGGTGTGGGAGGGAGGGCAGGACAGTAGCTCAAGCTGTGTACCTGCAGTCACTATAGCTGACAGAAGGGTCAAATTTGGAGACTGCAGTGGGGACACAAAAGTATTTGACTTGTAACTTCCATAAAACTTCCTCCACACTGTGGAAAAGGTTGTCTTCCAAGTGCCTCCAAAATTTTACCCCACTGCTTGTCATCCAGAGACACAGTCCACTCCACCTCCCACTTGTGTTTAATAAAAGTTGTAGAAGGTCTGGTCACGTAAAAGTTAATATACAGCTGCAAGATAGCATTGCCCCGATGGAAGTGCCATATATTTACAAATGGTAAGTTGACAGTGGACTCCCTAAATTCCGCCACTGTTTCCCTCATTTGGGTATTTATATAATCCTGCAGCTGATAATACCTGAACCTATGCGTAGTAAGTCATGCAAATTGCTGCTGAACTAGAGCAAAGGGAATGACTGTGCCTGCCTGTATAAGTTGCCACGGGGTGTACACGCCTGCTCAGTGTACTTCATGAACCATGGGTCTAATTGTGCAAGGACGACGGCTACTCCATCCACCATTGGTATTTCCAGAGTTGAGCCTTAGTATATCCTTGGGAACACCCTCCTCCAACTCTCCAGGACCGCCTCATTCCCCATGAAAGAAAAGCCTCACTGTGTGGGTATATGACTTGGATTAAACAGAACTGCCCGGAGAGGGGGATGGGTCCTTTCCTGTAAATCAGTGGTTTTCCAGTGTGTAATATGTGAGGCATTTTCCCAGAGCAAAGCCGCCCTCATTTGAGCTGATGCCCAGTACCATGGAAGATAAGGTACGGCTAACCCCCTCTGTTTTTTCGGTAAAAATAATACTTCTTTCCTTACCCTAGGTTGTTTATTTTCCCAAAGAAATGAAAGGAAAAGAGATTGCTATTTTGATAAGTATTTTTAGTCATCAAGCATGAGATATTTTGCTGGTTTTATTATTTTCTACTTGTCATGTCCATCTCCCAGGGGCGTAAGGAGAAGGAGGACAGCCCCCCATATGTCAGTGCCCCTGTGGGAGACCTTTGTCCATCTGGGATAAGCATGACTGCTGTTGGACCTGCTTTGGAGCTGACCGCAGTGCCTGCTACCCATGGACTTTCGCACCCTAGACATCCACTCGATGAAGTGCAGTCATCGGCCCCCTACATTTGGATGCAGGCCATGCACTCAAGACTCCAAGGTAAGGTCCCAGGGCTCTTCCTCTGAGACCCTCCCCAGTACTGCATGTACTGAGAGAGAACAGGCTTCTCCTAGTCCTTGCCCTTCCAAGACAGAGCCTGGGGGAGGAGTCAGGTGGACAGTTGGCCTTCCCCGGGGGGCTGGCTGAGCACCCCTCCCAGTCCGTGGCCGCGCGGGCAGGCGGATGCCCCAGTGGCGGTCAAAAGCTATACACTGGGCCTACACCAGTGGGCACCTTAGCGTTGTGTCCCAGCAGTGCCTCAGCTCCTGGCACTAAGACCGGTGCTGGTGAGCAAGCGAGGCTGGCCACAAGGCCAGATCCCCTTCCAACACTACTTGCAGTGCCAGGAGAGGGAAGACCACCAGAGTCAGGCCTACTAGGTGTTCTGGATCTCTTTCCTGAGTGGTCAGAAGTCAGATGACTTGGGAATTAGGGACTTGAAGGGCTTAGTCTCCTTCCAGGACTCCGGCAATGAAGGGAGTCTTACTGGGCCTTCGTTGGGGTCGGCATTGTCTTTGAAATTTTCCCTTAAGCCTGGTGCTGCATGCGGCGGCGGTGCCCGGTCACCTCCCAGCATCATCTGTGGCACTGGCGAGAGTACTGGCAGTGGTCAGGGGATTGGCGCCATCCACTGTACTGAGGGGGTGCTGGTGCCATTCATAATGCTGGTTCTTCCGCTTCCTCTGAGCCTGGTGCTGGATTTGTTTAGAGGCCTAACCCAAGGGGCAGGGCACTTTCTGGTGATGTGGGTGCTGGTTGGTCTCCATCAGCAGCTCACCCTTGCTCAGGGTAGGTGGCAGCTCAGGCAGGAGTCGCAGCACTGACTCTTAGGGCCCATGATCGTATTGAACTGTCAGGCCCTACCTTGGTGGGGATCGGGCCGCCCATAGGACCTTCACAGCTCCACTTCCCGTCGGTGGTGGTGGTGGGGCTTCTGCCCAAGGGCACCACCTTGACTACTCTTTCCTGTTGAGCACTCTTTGTGGATAATTGCCAGCCCCGGCAATGTCACCTGGTGCTCTGGTATAGCCCAGGCAGAAGACCTGGCCTGGATATCCATGACCCCCTTCCCTTTTCCTCCTTCTCTCCTAGGCGTTTGGGTCCCACAGGCCCCTTATCTGGGAACAGTTCAGGGCTTCAGAGAGTGTATTCCCTCAATACCTCAGGTCACAAAATCAGGTCATTTACCAGCCTGAAACCCTGGCACAGCCACCCTGTGACTCCAGCTCCTCCTCATCTTCCACTTCCTCCTCTGAAGAAGAGGATACTTCCCTGCATCTTTCCTCCAATGCTGTGTACACACTTGTACCAACAGTTCCTGGCAGAGAGGATGATGGAGATAGGAAGTTCCACCTTGGAAGCTGCAACCCTGCTTACCTGGAGCTTTCATTCCTAGGTAAATACAGCCAAGCATTTGGCAGTCATCTCTCTGTGGCCTTGGCCCTTTATGGAAGCATCCAGGGATGTCTGGTACCATCCCTCTGCCCTTTTCCAGCCCTGACAGATGTCTTTGTGCAGGTGCTGCACACCCATGTGGTGTCCAGGAGCCATGCCACATCCTTCCTCTGGGATCCAGTTCCTGGACATCCCTCTGGGCATAGGCACCCAGTGGATGACTCACCCCGCCAGACTCCAAGTCTGTGGAATTTGATGTCTGGGGTCATACAGTGTGGTTGGTAGCATGCATCACGCTATGTATTGCGGTACATCAGGTGACCTCTGGCAGGCACCTGTGGGCAACACTGGATCAGCTCCTAGTGTCCTTGCCAGAGTGCGAGCAACTAGACTGGCCATTCGCTTTTCTACCCAGGGCCTGGAGCCGATGGAGGCACCAGTCAAGGGCATCTTATGACACCAGCGGTAGCTTCCAGGCTGGTGGGAACAGCAGTCTGCATTCAGTAGACAGCATGGCTTCATCTCTCCAGGTTGTCACCCTTGGCCCAGTCCCTAAGCACAGATTTCCAGGGGACCTACTTTTTGTCCCGAGGGTGGGCGGAGTTGGTGGGGCAGATTCCTGCCCCGCCACAGGAGCCTCTGCCTGCCCCTCACCAGACCCATGAGGGGGTCCCTGCCTCTCTCTGGTCATCCCCCACAGCAGGCTAAGGGAACAGCCATTTCCTTCAGGCTGAGCCAGCACCACCCTTCTCAGGTGGTAAGCTTAGTTCTCTGATCCACATATGTGGTAATAAATGGTGAAGACTGATTCTTGAAATATAATCAAATTATGTACTCATAATTTTTTGTTTTGTTTGTTTACTTTCTTTCTTTCTTTCTGCACTGGACCCGGGAAAACTCTCAGGCAGCCTCGTTGTCCCTACTGCTCTACCACCCGCCTCGTGCTTACCCTGTGGGAAATCAGGACAGACACTCCCCACCTGCCCTGGTCCGATGGACCCCCAGCTCTGAACCCCCAGGTGGGGCCACCATCCAGCCTTTGTGCTTTACCTAGAAGCTAGTACACTGGACCCAGGGCAAGGTGGGGGATCAGGAGAGCTGGAGAGGTGAGCCCGGCATTGGGTGTGTGGTTGCGGGTCACTGGAGGCTGTTGTCGCCTATCTCAGGGACCAGGGATTTTCCTCCTATGGTTGCCCCCTGGACAGCAGACGTGCAATGACGTCAGCACAACAAGGAAACTGGACCGTCCCCTCCCGCAGACGTCCGCTGCTGCCTCCCCCAGCTTTGCGTCCCCACCTGATGCGGTGCCTCCGATTTCCACCAGAGGCCACTGCAGGTGGGGAAACCCCAGGAGAGGAGAGCAGTCCTCTGGATGCTTGATCCTCTTCTCCCCCGCTGACCCCTGATGGCCTGAGTCTGCTCCCAAACCCGGGTTGACGGCGTGGCACAAGTTGTGGCATCCAGCGCCTCAACCTTCCGCCACCACCGAGCCGACTCTTATATACTTGTAATTGTTGATCTTCCAGAAAATCTTCGCCAGTTACTACAGCCTGCCCACCATTCCCGTTCTGTGCGAACCAGGTCTCTGGGCAGCTCACCAAGTCTTTTCGCTCTTCTCTATTTCTCCTTTCTTTGCCCTTTGGGCATGTGTTTTTGCAAAACAAAACAAAATGGAAGGGAGAGGGATAGCAATCCTAGATTCTTCAATATCCCATCCATCATCAAAAAGTAAAACAAGACTATTTTTATCCTATTCTAAACAAACAAACAAACAAATCTTTTGATTTCCATTGTCCCCACCCTTTCACTCTTCCCTAAATTTTTATCTTTTTTGTCTGAGGTCAGACTGTGTTTCTGTTTTTCCCTTTCCATCTTTTCCCTGCGAGTCCCCAGGGTAAACCCCTTCCTTGTCACCCCAGAAATTCTTCAGTGTGCTTTACAGATGCAGTATGCCAGCTGGGTTCAGCAGCCCCAGAGGTGGAGCCAATGTAAATGAAGTTGGCACATTAGCCAATCAGAAGAGAGAGAAGGGGTGCCCTCCCTGCAGTCAGCCTAGAGGGCTCTCCACTGACTGAGCAACACTGCCCCGAGAACTCTCTCTTCTCAATGCTTGAAGACAGTAATTTTCTTTAACAAAGTGTTCTTTTTGTACTGCCTTCAGTTATTTTCAGGTATTTTACTGCATTTGCGATATTTTTAGAGGTTTTTCTACTGTTTTTAGGCAACCGCAAACTTTATTTTTCACGCCTTTTCTGCGGTAAAAAATAAACTGCGCCTAAGGCAAAAATCTTGTGGAATTTTTTTTTTTCCGTTGTTTAAGCACTTGCGGATCTTTTTCTCTGCAAGAAGCCGCATTTTAATACATTTTGCTGTATTGTTTTACTGCGGTTGCGAACTTTTTTCCTGCATCTTCCCTGAGCTTGGGGACATTTCTTCTCTTTCCCTGTTCCCATCTTGGGAATCACCAATTTCAGCATTTTTCTGACATTTTGGCATGTCAGAGAAGCCAAACAGAAGAACTGGACCAACAGAAATTAAAACCTTTTAAGTGCTTTTAAGGTTCTGGCTAAAGCAGACAGCCACAACCTTTTTTTAAATTGTTTAGGTCCAGACCATTCCTGTGAAGTTTGCTCAAAATTTTAAAGAAAGCAGCCCTTTAAGGGATGAAGATTTGAACTCCATGGCCTCTCAGTCTGCCTCCCTCCTCTAAAATCGCTGAGCAGGGTACCTCATCTCAATATAAAAATCAAAATAAGTTCTCCAATGAAATTAAGTCTGATAAAAGTAAAAATTCTGACCAAGCCTCAAAAAGACAAGGTAAGCAGAGTTCTGATTCAGTCCCTACTGAAAAGAATAGAAAAGAAAAACATACCACTGCCCCTCTCACTGAAAAGCAAAGGGAGATGCCGGTGGCACATAAAGATATGCCCTCTGCTACTGAAATGGCTAAGGGTTGACATATATATCAGACTTTACAATCTGTGGGCAACTTTTTCAGTGCCCCTTCAGATCCTGGTACTCCTCCCTCAAATTCTGGCTATGACCAGGGTTTTTATTATGAAGTAGAGGAAGAAACTAAAGCAGAGTTCAGTCTTTTAGAGCCTGATGCGACCACTGACTTTGGTAACCCCTCTAATGGTCAGGAGGATTTCTCATCTCATTTCACTTTTGTAAAGCACATGGTAGACACCTTGGACCTTGCTGTCAAGGAGGACACCTACAAGGAAGAGGAGGTACACAATATAGAAATGACGGGTCTTCCTCTCCTCTAGAAAATTATTCTTGCCCATTTACAATACTCTTAAAAGGGTTCTGGAGTAGGAAATAAAACTGGAAAGAAATATCAGCTAGATAAAGCAAATGCTGATTTTCTTTATATGCATCCAGACCACCAGGGGGTGGTACAGACTGCAGCCTGTGACAAGGCTAATGGTACCTCTTACCTCTCAACCCCTGAAAAGATGGCATGAAACTAGATTCTATGGGCAAGAAATCTTACAACTGCCTCACCTTTCTTCATACATGGCATATGCAGCTCATTACCAGAGAGCACTCTGGAATTCTGTTTGGGCCATGGTGCAACAGGGAAAGGACACTGTGGTCCAGGACATCACTGAGACAGTAAAGACAGCCATGGAGGCCACCAAGTACCAGTTCCACATGGCTGTAGACAATAATGACACAGTTATCAAGGGCCATGGCTCAAGCTATTTCCCTCATACGTTATGCTTGGCTGAGAACCACTAATCTTTTACTGGATACTCAGTCCAAGGCTATGGGTTTCCCCTGTGAGAACAATTCTCTCTTTAGGGATAAAACTGAAGTTTACATGAAAAAAGTATAGAAATATAAAGCCACCTACAAGAGTAATGCGGCTAAAGAAAAGCCCTCTACTTCTCAGAAGTCAAAAACCAGAGGGGCAGAGGGTACTTCCACAGGGCCTTTTGCCCGATGCCAATGCCCATGGATTTTTTGCAAATGAGGGGATATTTCAGAGGAAGAGACAGAAGAGGCCAGAGAATGGCTAACTCCACCCCTCTTCCACTACTCAGACAAAACAACACTCCTCCTGACTGCATCCAGGTTGCCTCCTCTCCCCAGTAGGGGTCAGGTTATTCTCTGCCTCCACCACTGGCAACTCATCACCTCGGACAAGTGGGTACTGGAGGTAGTGGACCAAGGCCTTTCCTTACAGTTCAAAAAGTTTCACTCTCTTAAAGACCCCAAGCTACAAGTCCCTGACTCAACAGAGAATTGCTGTTGGAGTTGGAGGAAAACCTCCTGAAGGTTGAAGCTATGAAAGAGTCTCCTTCCCAGTGGGGAAAAGGTCTCTATTCCAGATATTTCTTCACTCAGAAGAAAAATGGGGACTGGGAACCTATCCTCGACTTTAAGGTACCTGAACAAGCACTTATTAGAGCCAAAATTCAAAATGGTCACCCTCAGCCAGGTGATGTGCATTCTGTGCAGCACCCTGGATCTCAAGGATGCCCACTTTCACATCCCCATAAAGCTGTCCCACAGGAAGTTTCTCAGGTTCAGGCTACCATCAGGCCATTACCAGTTTGCAGCCCTGCCATTTGTACTCATTTTGGCTCCCAGCATCTTCACAAAGTGTCTAACAGTTGTTGCAGCTCACTTAAGGAGACAAAAAGTGTCTTGTCTTTCCATATTTGGATGACTGGCTGATAGTGGGCAAGCTGCCACAAGAAGTTACAGAAGCCCTAACATCATCGAGGCACAGGTCAGAAAGCATAGGATGACCAGGAGCAGTTTCAAAATTCAAAAATAGCGTTATATTTTTCTAAATAACAGCAAAATAAAAATAAAATTATTCAGTATAACTATTTAAAAGGCAGTAAAAGAGGAAACGTTGTCCTTCTTCTGAGGGTATCTCCTAATTTCAAGTTTCAGTCCTCTCTCTCCTTTCCTTGTCTCTCTAGCAAAAGCATTGCTTCTCTTTTATAAATTTGTGTCTGGGAACTCGTTAGGAGAGCCTGCTTCTCACAGAATGTTCTTGTAAGTTTACAGAATGTTTTTGTCAGTTTTGTTCCTTGCAGGTGCAGCAAAACAATATATGGTATCCTAGAACTGACCTATTGTTGACAGCTCTGCAGAGGGCTTAAAAACTGCATCTCAGGTTAACCCCTTGAGTTCCAAATATATTTTAGCAATCATTTCTACAGTATAACTATATACAGTTTTAAACAAAGGGATCCCAGTATCAGTGACATTTCTGCATAAAGATTCACATATATTTTTATACCCACAGATATGCAAGGGGAAGAAAAAATAGAAATAGAAAGGTAAGGCAGAGAAATAGCGAGAGGTGGAGAATCGTGAGACCATCAGAGTGATCAGTTCATAGGTCTCGCAAGAAAACTTGGTTGCTCAACCAGACAGAGAAGAGACAAAAAAGAGGAGGCTAGAACAGATCCCTGCATTTAAACTCTTTCTTCGTAATAAATGGGGCAGAACCTTATTCAACCATCACACCTAAACTTTACAAGAAGTACTCTGGAGTCTCTGGGCTTCACTGTCAACAAAGAGAAGTCCCACTTCAAACCAGTTCAGAAACAGGACTTAACTGGGGCAGAACTCAACACCCTTTAGTGGAAAGCCTTCCTTCCTGTAGACAGGGTGCAAACTTTCCTGAGCTTAGTAAACTCCTTTGTCATAGGCCAGTCAAGGCCTGCCAGATGTTCTCAGACTTCTGGGCCACATGACATCCATGACAGGAGTGATCCCAGGCACCAGATTGCAAATGAGGGACATTCAGTCTCACCTCAGGTCTTACTGGTCCCAGAAAAAGATTCTTTTCAAAACTAGTTCCAGTCACCAGAACACTCTTTCAGGCTCTCGACTGGTGGAAAACAAAGAGATCTTCAGGAAGGAGTTACCTTCGTTAAGGTAACCTTCCAGATTACTTACAACAGATGCCTCCCTCCTGGGTTGGGGGAGCCCACCTACTGATCACTCCATATGCGGTACATGAACTGCCAAAGAGTCCACTTACCACATCAATCTACTTGAACTCAGAGATGTCTACCTGGCCATCAAAGCCTTTGCCTGCAGCCAAGGGAACATTGTGCAGGTGAGAACAGACAACACCACTGCCATGTTCCATATCAACAAACAGGGTGGCACAAGGTCCAGCAAACTGCACAGAGGCAATGAAAATTTGGTCCTTCGCCTGTTCCCTGGACATGAACCTGTTGGCCATTCACCTCCAAGGCAAGGACAATAACTTGGCAGATGCCCTGAGTCACATCAGTCAGGGTCCCACGAATGGACCCTGAGCAAGATGGGTCTGGCGACAGTTTTCAGAAGGTGGGGCATTCCAGAGATGGATCTTCTCGCATCCCACCTCAACCACCAGCTTCCACGCTACTGCTGCAGACCCCCAACTCTGAGGACCATCCCAGTGGATTCTTTAACCTTAGATTGGACAGGGAGGTTTCTATATGCCTTCGCTCCCTTTCCTCTCATACAGATTTTTATATGCCTTCGCTCCCTTCCTCTCATACACTAGAGTTCTCCTCAAACTCAGGAACCAGTCAGCCACTATGATCCTGGTGGCTCCAGACTTGGCAAGACAACCATAATAGGTACTCGCTTCTCCTTGCCCATTCGCTCACCGTAACCCACAGTCACCTGACCCTTCTTCTGACGGGGTAGCATACCCCATCTACAGTCTCTTCACCTTCAAGACCTGGTACTTGAGGGGTTTAGAGATCCTGATTCCTAGTACTCTGAACAAGTACTAAAGATCCTTCAATGGCTAAGAACCCTAACACTAAGAAGGCTTGCTCCTCTAAGTGGAAGAGGTTTTCCCTATGGTGTAAGGAAAAGAGGATAAACCCTCTTAGGGCTAATCCTCCTTACCCTTCTGCACTATTTAGTACACCTTCAGTTAGCAGGCCTTAAGGCCTTCTCCCTCAAGGTGCACTTAGCAGCCATTTCAGTTTATCTTTCCGTTGGGAAAGAGAAGTCCCTCATTTCTTAGCCTATCTTCAAACAGTTTTTCAGAGGCCTGCTACATCTTCAACCCCCACTAAGGGAGCCTGTCCCTTCCCTGGGATTTGAACCTCTGTATAGCCCAGCTCGTGGATTCATCCTTTGAGCCGATGGCTACTGCTGAGTTGAAGTATGTCACTTGGAAGACTGTATTTCTGGTTGCATTCACTTATACCAGAAGAATTTCAAAACTGCAGGCCCTATGTACTGAACCTAACTACATCATTGCCCACAGGGGCAAGGTATCCTTAGGGCAAACAGAAAGTCCCTTCCGAAGGTAGTCTCTGATTTCCACCCTAATCAGTCCATCACACTTCTTGTCTTTTTCACAGAACAATCCACACCAGGTGAATGCAGACTGAATAGCCTGGATGTTAAAAGGGCTCTGACATACTGTTTGGAGCATACCAAGCAGTTCAGACAAGATCATACTCAACTTTTCCTCACCTATGGTGAAGTAGGCAGAGGAAGACCAGCTACCAAGAGAACAGTATCCGTTGGATTGCTCTCTTGCATCCAGTTCTGTTACAGCAAAGCTGGCAAACGGCTCCCTCAGGGCCTTAGGGCCCACTCCTACTAGGCACTGCTGCCTCAGTGGCAGCTCTAAGGATAGTTCCTTGCTAGATGTCTGCAAGCAGCCACATGGAAGACTGTACACACATTCACAAGCATTACTGCCTCGATGTACAGTCCAGATCAGGTGCCAAACTTGGCACAGTGGTGCTGCAGAGCTTTTTTCCTAAGTAGGTTCTGTACCGCCTCCCCACCTGTGCTCTTTGTAGTCTGCACCTGTTTTTCCCAAGGTATTCTTCAGCATGCCTGACCTCCCATCCATCATTCCCTACATAACCTAACGGGGATAGCTTTGCCTTCCTGTCTTCAGCCAAATTTTTGTGGATAATTTTATTAGGCTGTTGTTTTACAGTGGTTGTTCTGGTTTTACATTGCTAGGTTGTTTTATTCTAGTTTTTTATTCTGTTGGAACAGTTTTTTTCCATGGGCTGTTTTTGCCCCTTTTCAGCCTCAAAATAATTCTGGAGTCCCTAGGCTGACTTCAGGCAACACACCCTTCTCTCTCTGAGTGGCCAGTGTGTCAACTTCATTTACATTGACTCCTCCTCCGGGTAGCTGAAGTCAGTTGGCATACTGCACCTGTCAAGCATACTGAAGAATACCTTGGAAGAAACAATATTACTATGGTGGGTAATTTATTTATTCTTTTTAACAAAAAGGGGGTATGTGAAAGGAAGAGGAGCAAATGTAGATACTTTCACTATCTGTTTAAAAAAATGGGAGGGGGAGGGAGATGGCATACTTCCATACTAGCTTTATTTATTTTTTTGCTCCAGCTGAGCATTGCAGCCTCCGTACTTTTCAGGATGTCGCTCCACTGTTTCTTCTTATTACTTACTTGCTGCATCTCTGTAAACAGGCTATGCTTAGGATGGGCATCAGTGCACATAGCCTCTCTGCCTTCCTAAGGGTATAACTCTCTTTGGGCCCCGGTTGGTATCCACTCTAGATTCACAAGCAGGGCTCTGGATTTTCCCATCATTCCCTCTTGCAGTCTCCCTTATACAGGGTCTTGTGGTTCCTCTCATACATTTTCTCTCTTCTTTGTCCTGCTGAGTTTTCCTTCTGGATGCCCTCCTCCCTACTATCAAGTCCCCATGTTTCTCTTGAGGTCTGCTGCCCAGATGGCCTTGGCCTCTGTTTAACCAAAAAAAAAAGGCAAAACCTACTACCTCCATCCTTCCACATACACACACACACACCCTTCTTCTTTGTCTCTGGTTGTATTGTTTTGTTCCTTTAGTACCCTATATGTTTTCTCTATCACCTAGGCAACCTTGCCCCTTTCTTCTGTTTTCTCCCTCCCTCTTTGTTTCTCTCCTGGTGACAGAACTGAGGTGTGCAGGGGGTCAGCATCGGTGACTGGCCAGTCCACGATTGCAACGTCGTACGTCTACCTTGTGAGTGGCACAGTTGCTGATGTTGGCTCCCTTGCTCTAAGTTATGAAAGTTTTTGCTCCCGCGGGGTCCTAGTGCCTCTGGCATAGATCCCATACATGGTAATAACTGATGAAGATATTTTGGAAGATCAATAATTAGGGTGAGTATGTAATTTCATTTTTACTGCCTGAAAGACTTAGTGGACCTAGTCAGCACAAAACAGTCCACCCCAACAGACAAGTCTATCATGTACTACGTTAACAAACAAGGAGAAGCACACTCTTACCCTTTCTGCAGGGATGCAGTGAGAGTGGAAATTTGTTAGAGCAGGGGAATCCTGCTGCAAGCAGTCTTATCTGCCAGGATTTCAGGAACACACTGGCAGACGAGCTCAGACGAAGAGGGCTGATCCTCACAAGTGGTCACTAGCTCCAGGGGTCTCGAGATTGTTATTCGACAAGTGGAACGCCCTAGATGTGGACCATTTTTCATCCCCAGTCAATGCCAGAGTTCTTTGGTTCTGCTCCAGAAATCCAGGACATGACATTTTCTGTCATGATTCATTCAGACTACCATGGCAAAAATCTGTTGATGTATGAATTCCCTCCAGTTCCACTCATCCAGAGTGTGTTGTTCAAACTGGAGACTCACAAGGAGAAAATGATACTAGTGGCCCCCTACTGGCCTCAACAGATATGGTTTTCTCTGAACAGACTAAGTTAATAAACCAAGGACTCTATCACTGAGGATGAACTTGTTGACGGTGTCTGCTGGTCCATCCCAACCTGTGCTCCCTCCATCTTTAGGCCTGGCTTCCTGAAGAGAAAGCAGTGAACAGGTACAAGGTATCTCAGAGAGTATCTGAAATACCTTTGGCTGTGTGGAAACCTTCTGTGAGGAAGACATACATGGCCGAATGGAAGAGATTTTCCATCTGGTGCTCCAAAACCTGCATGGACCCTTTAGGTGCCCACCTGACAAGGTTCTGGAGTGCCTACTTGAAGTTTTCTGATGTTGGTCTTCAGTATTCCACAGTAAAGGTCCACCTGTGTGCTGTTTCAACATACCATGAGTCTATTTGTACCCTCTACCTGGCACAGCTGCCACTGTTTAGGAGGTTCCTTTTTATTCTTCTTTTTTTTTTTTTTTCCCGCCCCTTCCCAGCACTGCCACCCGACTACCTGCTCTGGCTGCTCTTCGCACTGGAGACCCACCCATGGAGTCCTATGCATCTCCCCAGACAGGGACATGGTGGGGGCTCCCTAACTCCTTCCCAGAGGAAATCAAGTTCACGCCGGGTCTCCATGAGGGAAATTGAATCTGTGGGCAGCTGAGGACCCACTGTGGAGCTCTTCACATCTGTGTCACACCGCGAGAGGCATTTCTGATGTACGCGCCTCGAGTGTGAATTGCCACATGACACTATTTATTTATTTGTATTTTGATAACCGGTAAGCTCACTGAGACCAGAGGCCCCTTTTTCAGGGGAGACCCGGAATTAGTTACAGGAGAGACACACAAAGCATTCTTTACAGAAGAGGACTCATACTAGCATTCTATACAGTAGTTACTGTAATTAACACAAACATTAGCAAGGCGCGACACAGATATGTTACAGAGTAAGACACAGAATAGCATTCATTACAGAGCAAAGACACATACCAGCATTCTTAACTATAGTTACAATAATTACTCAGAGTATACAGTAGCATCCAGTTATAGGGGTAGTAAGCTATTGTTAGCAGTTCATGATGTCAGATTACACTTCAGTTTAGTAGGCAATGTGAAACAGTCAGGAAGACGTCATATTAGATACATCCAGGAGGAAGGAAGGGTCAAGGCAGTGAGAGCATAAGGAGAAGTGGGCTTGGGAGCTAACGGTTACAGCCACAAAGGCTGAGACTGAAGAGATATACTTTGAGCCTGGACTTGAATTGGCTAAGGGTGGATGCGCCAGTCAAGCTAGCTGGTAAGGAGTTCCACTATGGCTTATGCCGGCACCCATCATGCTTCCCCTACTTGTGGGCATCGGGGCCGCAATACCTCTGGTTGTCGGCAGAGTTCAAGCTGCCCCAGAGTCAGTGTGCCCCCTCTCCCCAGAACAGCTGAGCGATCCATTGGATGCTCAGACATCCTTCCCGCTGCCAGCCCTCTGGCTTCCAGATTCGCTCCCGAACCTGGGTCGCAAGCGGAAATCCAACTGCTGCGCCGACAGGCCAGCTGTTTAGGAGGTTCCTTATAGGAATTCTATACACAAGACATACCATTAGAAAGCTAGTAGCTGCCTGGGATATCAGCCTTGTGTTATATATGCTCATTCACAAGCCCTTGGAGCCCCTTGCAATGTGTGACTTAAAATTTTTAAACTGAAAAGTTTCTTTTCTAACCCCAGTAATGTCTCCGGATATTCATAACTCTATGCAGTAAGCTCGAAGGTTGACTGCTCGAGAGATGGAACACATGCAAATGAGTAGAATTATTTGCATGTGAGCATCTTTCAAATACTGCCGCCACTAACTGTAGTGTTCTAACCTCCTCAGATTTTCTTTTGCCTGAAAATCTGGTCGCTCAGAGTTCCTGTCATCCTGTTTCTCATGAAGAAAGATAAAAAAAAAACACAAAACATAAGTATATTTCATTTCTTTTACTGCCTCTACTTCTTGTCAGTCTAGATCTTGTTTATTATTTAAAATGAGTTGTTTTCTCGGTTCCTCGCGGTTCGGGATAACCATGTGGGAACAGAGTTAGTTTTAAGTTGCTTCGAGGTTCTCTGGCTAAAGAACCTTTATTTTTAAGTATATTTAACTGTTTTTCAAATTGTATTTGTAACCACTTTTTCTCGGTTATAGAACTGCTGAACTAGCTCGTTTTCTTATCTCCTGGTTCGGTTCCTCCTGTTCCAGAACGGACCGCAAAAAAAATAGTATTTAATAAAAGAACCACAGCAGTCTTTCTTATTTAGCGGTTGGTATTTTTTCTACTTTGGCTTCACCATGGCAGAGAAACCTAAAAAGAGAACCAGAGAGCCCAGTTTTAAAAATTGTCTAAAGTGTGGAGATGTGTTTACTAAGGCAGACAAGCACACCTTATGTGTAGCTTGTCTGGGTTTTGAACATCTTGACCAAGAATGCAACGTGTGTAAAACTTTCCTGGATAAAACCGTGGAAAAACGCCTTGAAAGGCTGAATAAAAAGTTTCCTAGGGGTCCCTCAGGCTCTGACCAGCCGACACCCCAGTCTGTTTTGGCTGAACCCACAGGTGTACTTACCCCTGTCCCTGATACAGGCAAAAGGGCAAAAGAGGCAAAGAACCAGCTGACTCCTGGTTCCCTCAAAAAGGGTAAGAAGCTTAATCATGCAGAACCTCTCCAGCTGAACTAGGGAATTCTGAGCAGGTGCCTGCAATGCCTTCTGCCCAGGAGATAGCCCAGGCATTCAAGATTATTCAAGACCTGCAAAACCTCATCCTCAGCCTCCTGCCCTTCTCAGGGTCCCCAGGCTTTCAGTGCTATGTTGCCCTTTACCAGAGCAACAGTATTTTAAGGAGGATGAGGAGCCATACAAGGAGGATGAACCTATCTTCCCAGAGGTGTCCGCTGAGCAGGACTTTGTTCACCCCAGGGTGTCCGAAGACTTCTCCTCACATTTTCTTTGTGGAGGAAGATGGCAGATGCTCGGATATTGCCACAACAGAGCAAGTGGAGAATGAGGAGGAGGAGGAGATGGAATATTTGAACATGATGGGTTTAACACCCAAAAGGCCCTCCTCCGCCAGTCTACAAATTTTAAGAAGGATTCCTTAAAGCTTCTGCAGACCCCAAACTCTGTTTCTGCTATTGACAGGAGGATAGACAAGAAATACCAGCTGGATAGGTAAGGAGCTGATTCCCTCTTCTCCCATCCAGACCATCAAGGGGTAATACAACAGGCAGCCTTTGATAAGGCTAAAGTCCCTCTGTCCTCACACCGTCTGGACAAGGACTCCAGAAAACTGGATAGCATGGCCAAGAAAGGCTATTTGTCATCCTCCTTGGCCCTGAGACAGGCTACCTTCCAGGCTTATGCTGCCCAGTATCAAAACTCCCTGTGGCAGTCGGTACTGGCAATGTCTATGAAAGCCCCCTCACCCTTATCAGATGACCTGGCTGAAACTGCCAGGTTTGGGCTAGAGGCGACTAAGTACCAGTTCCAAATGGCTGCTGATTCTAATGACACTGCAGCCAGATGGATGGCTAACACAGTGGCACAGAGGAGGTTTGCTTGGCTTAGGCCACAAACCCCACACAGGATTCTCAATCTAAGGCCTTGGATTTTCCATTGGAAGGAAATTCTCTTTTGGAGAATCCACTGTTGCTTATATGAAGAAGGTGGATGAATATAAGGCTACTTATAGAGGCAACTCTGCCAAGAGAGAGCTTCTTCATCCACCAGGCTCTATCAAGGGGGGTGGCAGAGGTCAGCCTTTATGATCAGACCTTTTCCAGCCGGTAGCTGTGCCCCAGTACCAGCAGTATCCTCAACAGGGATACTCTAGGGTAGGGGCTGAAGGGGTTGTAGGCGAGGGTCTCAGGCACAACCTCAGCCCCAAACAAAGCAGACCCCTGAGACACAGTCCGCCCTCACCCTGTCGGAGGTAGACTGTCCCACTTCCTCCACATTTGGCTAACCATCACCACAGACAAGTGGGTGTTGGAGGTAGTGGGCAAGGGTCTGTCTCTGGACTTTAAATCTCCTCCTCCACAGAAGTCCAGGGTTTTCCTCGCTCCCTCCCTAGCAGAAACAGCACTACTAGAGGCGGAGGTTCAAAAGCTGCTACAGCTCAGAGCAGTGGAACCAGTTCCTATCACTGTCAGAGGAAGAGGTTTTTACTCCAGATACTTCCTAACAACAAAAAAGTGGGGAGTGGTGGCCAGTACTGGATCTCAGAGCTTTAAACAAGCACTTGAAAAAAACAAAGTTCAGAATGGTAACTCTGGTTCGGATTCTGCCAACAGTCCAAAAACGGGACTGGCTGGCATCACTGGATTTGAGAGATGCCCATTTCCACATCCCCATAAAGGAATCTTCAGAAGATATCTCGGATTCAGGCTTCCATCAGGTCATTACCAGTTCTTAACCCTACCATTCGGCCTTTCCTCAGCACCAAGGGTATTTACAAAATGCCTAGCACCTGTGGTGGCATTTCTTTAAAGACAGGGAGTGACTGTTTTTCCGTACCTAAACGACTGGCTGGTGGTAGGCAAATCACCAGACCAAGTCAAAAATTCCCTAAAGCTTACCTAATATCTGTTGGAATCCCTGGGTTTCATAATAAATCAGAAAAAAATCTGTCCTAACCCCTGCACAGAATTTACAGTTCATAGGGGCAGAGATGTATACTCTTCAGGGCAGAGCCTTCTTGTCCCTAGACAGGGTGCACAGCCTTCAGTCAGTAGCAAACTATTTTACTCTGCACAGGTCAAAAACTGCCAGGCAGGTTCTGCAGCTCCTGGGCCATATGGCTGCACCCAGAGACACAGTACAGGTTCCAGGTTTCACATGAGAGACATTGTTTCATTTCAGGACTCATTGGAGTCAGAAAAAATACCTCTTTTCAAAGCTTATTCCCGGTAACAAGGGCACTGTTACAGGCCCTCCTGTGGTGGAAAAAGGAATCCAACCTAAGGCAAGGAATTTCTTTTCAGAAAGAGAATCCCTCACTAGTTCTCATAACCGATGCATCCCTCCTGGGCTGGGACGCCCATATAGGGGAGCAAACGACCAGGGGTACCTGGTCAGAAGCAGAGTCCCTTCAGCATATAAACTTGCTGGAACTCAGAGTAGTGTGGCTAGCCTTAAACATCTTCCCTTCTTTGGTGACGGGCAAGGTGGTACAGATCAGAACAGACAATACCACCACAATGTATTACGTAAACAAACAGGGAGGTACCAGATGAGGCCTTCTCTGCACAGAAGCCATGAAAATCTGGACTCTGGCCTTATTCCCTAAAGGTATCCTTGCAAGCAATCCACCTGCCAGGAAAGGACAATACCTTGGCAGATACATGGAGTCTGATCAGCCAGGCCCATCATGAATGGACACTAAACAGGCAAGTGGTGCAGGTAATTTTCAGGAAGTGGGGCACTCCAGAGGTGGACTTGTTCAGATCCCACCAGAACCACCAGTTGCCTCAGTATTGCTGCAGACCACCAAATTGGGGCACAGTTCCCCTGGATGCTGTGATGCTAGTCTGGTCAGGTAGGTTCCTCTATGCCTTCGCCCCATTTTCTCTGATTTTCAGAGTGCTAGTGAAGCTCAAATCCACTCAGCTTCTCTGGTCTTGATAGCTCCAGACTGGCCCAGTCAGCCATGGTACTCTCTTCTGCTCTCCATGTCTGTGAACAAACCAATAAACTTGCACCTCAGGCACAATCTCCTGACCTCCAATCTGGGATCATTGCTGTACCCAAATCTCCAGTCCCTCCACCTCAAGGCATGGCTCTTGAGGAATTAGAGTACGCAGACTTAAACCTTTCTGAAGCTGTATTAGCCATCTTAAAGGGTTGTAGAAAATCTTCCACTAAGAAAACCTATTCTTCTGCTCTGGTAGAAATTTCGTCCCAAATAATGCAGGAGTATCAGTTGTATTAGACTATCTCACTCATTTGCATTCACAGGGTTTACAAAACAGTTCTCTGAAAGTTCATCTTGCAGTAGTGTCTGCCTACCTTTCTGCTAGGGCAATGGTGTCAGTAGCATCAGATCCCATTTTCAAAAGGTTCTTTAAAGGTCTGATGCATTTGCATCCTCCTCACAGGAGACCAGTCCCTTCCTGGGCTCTTAATGTGTGCATAGCTAAACTCATGAGGCCTCCTTTCAAGCCTATGGCTACATCTCATCTGAAGTATGTTACTTGGAAAACAATTTTCTAGTACCAATTACCTCTGCAAGATGAATTAATGAGCTCTAGGCCCTATCGACCAGGACTGTATATCATTCTGCAGAGATAAGGTAGTCCTCAGAACAAATGGACAATTTCTTCCAAAAGTGGTTTCAGACTTCCATCTGAACCAATCAATCACTCTGCCTTTCTTTTTTTACAGACCATGCTAGTTCTGGAGAAAGAAGATTCCATAGTATGGATGTGAAAAGAGCGCTCAGCTATTACATGACAGCTACTAAAGGCCGTAGATAAGATGGAAGAAAACCTTTCCTTACATATGGGGATGTAGGAAAGGGCAAAGCTGCCTCGAAAAGATACATTTCTCGATGGATTGTCCAGTGTATTCAATTCTGCTACTCTAAAGTAGGTAGGGAGCCCCCAGCTGGGCTTAGGGCATACTGTACAAGAGGAACAGCTGCTAGCCTTGCAGCTGCCAGGGAGGTTTCCTTAGTAGATATTTGCAAAGCAGCTACCTGGAAATCAGTACACACCGTTGCAAAGCATTACAACGTGGATATTTCATCCAGAAGTGATGCCAGGTTTGGCACACCAGTCCTGCAAAGTTAGTTTCCAAAGTAAGTTCTGTGCCCACCAGGGCTTGACAAATTTTAAAATTAGGAGCTTGTCCACGGAGAAGTGGCTTGTCAAAAAGTAGCTGTCCCGTACTTGAGTTGGTAGTCCAGGTATAAAATGGTATCTTTTATTGGAAAGTATAAAATACAGAAAATCTAAATGGATTTATTGTAGTATCAGTTATTTAGTGTTGTAATAGACAGTAAGGAGAATAATATGAATTTATTTTTGATCAGGATGGAGAGGAGTGTGACAGAATTAGCACGTAGTGCCAGCAGCACAGTCAGTGAGAACATCATGCAGCAGACAGTACAGCAGCAGCATCAGGAAAAGTTATAGTAGGAGGCCTGAGGCTGAGCCTGCTCTAGCCAGAGCATCATATGCACTGTCGCCATCATCATCAACACTAGTGACAACTTCAGGGACATTTTCATTTGAATCAGCAGAACTAGTAGTTGTTGAACTAGCAAGACCATGGCCATGAACGTGCATGTGCCAGAACTAGATAGTAGCCAGTGGTTGATATCTTCATCCGGATCAAAGCTGTCTAATGCAAGACCTTCAGCTGCTATATGCAGAAGTAACTGGAATGTATCATCAGCCAAACTCATTCTTATTTTTGTTTTTATAAGATTCTGAATGGAGAATGCTGTCTCACATTTGGCTGTAGAGACACTCATGGCCAGTAACATTTCTATTAGATCAAGGATGTGAGCAAGCTGGGCCAGTCTCTCTCACAGTAGTCGTGAATATACTTGCAGATATGGCTTATCAACTGCAGACTTGAGCATTGCTTTCAATGAAGAATGCTCCCTTTGTATACTGGTTACGTGAGCTTCACAAAAAAAGTTGCTAAAGTAGTCTAACAAATTACTTTATTCAGCTATGCCAAACTGCACAAGTTCTTCTCGTGATGGATCAAAATTTTTGAAATCTAGACAACTGAACCATTTTAGACGTTACGCCAAGAAATTCTAAAAATGCTGGTCAATGTAAGATACTGCTGCAGCTCTTAAATTGTGCAACTGAGTATCAGTCATGAAATTTACTTCTGGACAGTTCCCTTTGAATGTAAAAGGAACAATCTTGTCCTCAGTGCCATGTTTTGAAATTAGATGGCCTGCCTGGTGGTGCAGAGGGCCGAGGTGCTGGCGCCTTACCTCACACCGCACGGGCGACCCTGGTTTTGGAACAGAATCGGGCACCTGGGCTGGCAGGGGAAGGAGAGGATTGAGCGTCAGGAGGACTGCTCTCCCTCTCCTGAGGGTGGGGATTAGGTGGGAAGCCTCGCTCTGTGGTGCCCCCGGTGGACAAGCAAAGCGTGAAAATACTCGCATGCCGTCCAGATGACGGCAGCCCCACCTCCTGCATCTCCCAACCATGATGCCTCCAGGGTGCATTTCGCGCCCCAGTGAAGCTGCGAGAGTGTCTGCACTCCAGTCTCTCCTCCCGATGGCCGCTGGTACGGGAGAGTCTCCGTGAAGGGATATGACCGGACAATGGGGCCGGAGCAGCTGGATGGTGGATCGGTTGGAGGAGACAACAGCAGGACCTGGCTGCCCGAAGGAGGGGATGACAGCAGGTGCATAGGAGGAGGTACAAACAGATAATGCAGATAAAAAAAAATTGGATAGTTCATGCATTTCTCTGCAGGATTATATTACGCTAGAAATGATGTCATAAACTTTCCAGTTCTTATTTTTAGCTCTGTCGACTGGAGTAAGCATGTCTCAACGAGTTGGGGGACTTCTAACATTAGCAGGTCATCCTTTTATTTATTTATTTATTTATTTATTTAGCATTTGTTGACCGGGTAAGTGCACTAGACAAATCCTGCCCTATTTCAGGCACGACCGGGGAGGGATACAGATGAATGCCAACTGACCTAGAACCAGATTAAGCTGTTGGTGGTATTTTTAGTGAATGAGGAAATTTGGCCCAGGACACCGAGGAAATTCCCTACTCTTCGATAAGTGCCATGGGATCTTTAACATCCACCTGAACTACCACCAATCCAGACAGATGGGAACTCGGTTTAACGTCTCATCCGAAAGACGGCACCTCAGAAATGCAGCACCCCTCCCATGCTGCATTACAGTGTCAGTACTGGGATATTAACCCAAGTGCCAGATGTGGGAACTGAACCCACAGCCCTCTGATCTCCCGGCCTCAGAGGCGAGTGTGCTACCTACTGAGCCACTGACACTGCTTTTGAAATTGCAGTGAGAGATTTTTCAATATTGGCAAAAAATCCTGAAGAATAAACCGTGATTTTACAAACAGTACTGAGTGTGCATCTCTTAGGAGGGCATTTACTTTGGTACCATCATCACCAGCACAGTTAGCGACGTGTTCGAGATGTTGAACTACTGTGGGCAGATTGCCTTGAACAGCGTGAACTGAACGGGTCTTACATGCAAGCCAACACTCTTGCTTTATTGCACTGAAATGAGCCAGACAGTGTGTATGACATCTGCTATTTCCTGTAGTTCCCCAAGTTTCTGTGGGCTGTAATGGTAACATTAAAAAATTCCTTTCAGGGTGTTTTCTACTTTTTGAACAAAGGGATCTTTTTCTTGACATCGAGAACTGCTAACTCCAGTTTGTGGGCTACACAATGCATGGTATTACAGTGGGACATGTCTGATTTCTGCCATGGTGCCACTTGTATGCCTTCATCACATTAGCACCATCAAAGTTGGCGAATCGAGAACTGGTCCAGGCTTGCTCACATCGTTAAGGTCTGCAAAAGAAAGATCAGCAAACCCCAACACAGAGCTTATTGTTTTAAAACTCCGTCTGCGTGAGAATGTTCTAGAGGAACAGCTTTAATTAACACTAGTTAGACTTTTTTTTTCTGCGCCATTAACAAAACGCAGAAAAACATTTTCCCACTCTACAGTGCTTGCATCTGTACTGCCATCTGCAAGAACGGTAACAGATTTTGTATTTTTGAGTCTGGATCTGTGTTTTAGACATGACAGCCGATATTGCGTTATAGAAATCTCTGGCCTGTTTATCATTTGCGTAATTGCTGCCGAGTTTAACCCCATTTTTTTCTGCAATGTGCAAAGCCATTCCATATCTGAGAAAGGACGTACATTTTTAGCCAAGGAATATGCAGTGTTAAATAAACGCCTCATTTTATTTTTGGTGGCTTCCTCCATCTGAGAAAATGCATGATATATTGCAGTTTCAGATATGTTAAAATTGACTACACAGTGACCAGTTTTGTGACAATGCTGGTTTGCGCAAATTATGTGTGGGTTTGATTTCTCATGGGCTCTCGCTGACTTAATTCTGAAATTATTTGAACCAGTGGCAAACACTTCAGGTTTTTTTGAATAAACCGGAGTTGCAAGAGTGGGGTATTTCTCAGAC
The DNA here is from genome assembly GCA_016271365.2 of Neoceratodus forsteri. Lineage (NCBI taxonomy): Eukaryota > Metazoa > Chordata > Ceratodontiformes > Ceratodontidae > Neoceratodus > Neoceratodus forsteri. The sequence goes on along the minus strand of CM028136.1, from coordinate 50,291,274 downwards.
AGAGCAGTACATGATGCATTTTTTGTCATCATACCTTAACCAAGTAAACTGATTTAGTCAGTGATGCTGAAGTGTTCGAGCCCTTTTTTCTAAATCGTATTTTTTATCTTTGCTTCTTTTCTTAATGTTTAAGTTTGTTGTGTCACTTTCTTCATCTAAAATCAAAAGTTGCTTTAGCTGCACTGAACCAGAACATGATGGCACTGTGACTGCCACCACAGAACTGATGCTGCTGCTGTAATTCTCACTCGTTTCAGAAATTGGTATGGTCAAGTCAGATTGCTCATCTGTTATGTCTACAAACACAGACCCAGACTGACAACCATTATTTGATTGTTTTCCTCCTAGGGCCAGGGGACTGGTTGGGCTTTCAGAATGTGAAGAAGGTGGATTTGGCAGTGGCTCTTTATTTTTGTTCCTGGCAGAAAGATGATGACATGAAGGATTTTTCCCAGTCCAAAGGGAAAACGGAGTAGTTTGTTCTGGATTATTTCTTTGCATTTTGTTACTTGTATACAATTGTGAAAAATTAAATATTGAAATTATTGTACACAATGAAAAATGTTATTTTATTGTATCTTTGTGTGTGTGTCATGTACTTTTTTACCTTAAGGTTAAGCTGTTTTTGCTTATGCTTACACTACAAGAGAGCTGGGGCAGGAAGGACAGAGCAGGTGGGAGTAGGAGCGGGAGGTGGGAGCCAACTAGTAGTACTCGGGTTCACTTCCCAAAGTACCTCTACCTTTAGTCAGGGCAAGGCAGGTTAGGACTAGTTCTTCTCTTAGTTCTTTTAAAATCCTGGGGTGAATCCATCAGGCCCCATTGCTTTATTCACCTTCAGTTTTAAGAGTTCTTTCAGAACCCTTTCTTCTGTGAAAGGACTAATATCATCCCCTCTATCTAGAGTGCTTCTATTGACTGGATTAAGTATTTCCCCCTGCTTTCCATTGTGAATACTGAGCAGAAGTATTCATTTAGTATCCCTGCTTTTTCACTGTCGCTGTCTGCCCAACCACCTTCCTCTTTGTTCAGCCTCAGTATCCCTGCCTTAGTCTTTCTTTGCTCCCTAATGTACCTATAAAAGGTTTTATCCCCTTCTTAACCGAGTTGGCTATCTTTTCCTTGGTTTGGGCATTTGCTATTCTGACTGAGTGCACCTCCTATCTGCCTGCCAAATCACTGCACGCAGCCAATGGGCATGACTTACCACATGGTGCCCGATCCGCTATATGGTGCCACACCTGCCGCTCCAGTTTGATCTCCTCTTTTTCCTCTTGGCAGCTGCCTGCTCCCACTCAGTGTCTGCGCTCTCTCTCTCACTCTAAGCCCACTGATGATGTGAGCGCTGCTCTGGTCATCAGGTGACATCAGGGATGACCGAAGCAGTGAGCACCAGTGTACCACACAAGAGAAAGCAGGTACTGCACAGCATAGAAAATTATTTTTTAATTAAAAAAAATGGTACTACTATGGAGACAAGTGGCTAAGTTGTAAGTACTTGTCCCTGGATGAAAAGTGGTAGCCCGGGACGTCGGGCTATAGGATTTGTCAAGCCCTGGTGCCCACCTCCAGTGGTACTGCTTGGTAGTCTGCATAAAGTTATGAATATCCTGAGCATTATGGGTTTAGAAGAAAAATTACTTACCATAGTAATCTTTCTTCCCAGTGATGCTCAGATATTCACAATTTCTCCCTTCCAGAACTTCACAACTTCCTCCCTTCCAGAACTTCAGCCTCTGCACTCTGCATGCTGGTGCCACCTAGCCATATTGTGTTGTTCATTTTCTATGCTTAGCTAATTTTAAAGGAGTTTTCTGTTTTCTTTACAGTTTCTCTGATGCTGTTTGGTGAACACCATTGTTATTTATTATTATTCTTCCTTTTTGGAGTTTTTTTGTTAATTCTATACTTATTGGGGGTAAACCCACATTTATAATTAAGATTTTTCCTAATGCCTGACTTTCAGGCTTCTTACAAATCTGAAGAGGTTAGAACACTACAGTTGGTGGAGGCAGTGTTTGAAAGATGCTCACGTGCAAAGAATTCTACTCATTTGCATGTGTTCCATCTCTCCGGGCAGTTCAACCCTCCAGGCTTACTGCATAAAGTTATGAATATCTGAGCATTGCTGGGAAAAAAGAAGATTACTATGGTAAGTAATTTTTTCTTATGACGTCTAACACCTCTTCTTGCAGGGTATCTGAAATCCATGCTTTGGTCAGAAATCCTTCATGTACTGTTTTCCATAAAGATAAGGTAGTTCTCTAGATTCACAACATGTTTCTGCCAAAAGTGATGTCAGAGTTCAATCTTAACCAGGCCTTAGTTCTGCGTATCTACTTTACCAACTTACAGAATGAGGTAGAGAGGTCAATCCACTCTGGATGTTAAGAGGGCCTTTAGATTTTAGCAGGATAGGATCAAGGACTTCACACAATCCAAACTGCTTTTTGTCTCCTTTGATCCTAATCGGAACGGACAGCCTCAAGTGCATGTCTGCCTGGATTGTGAGTTGCCTTCACTACTACTGTGCCATGGCTCTGGTTAAACTGGAGGGCAAGGTTCATGCCCACTCCACCAGGGCAGTCACCATGTCCTTGGCAGAAACAGCTCTGTGCCTATTGGAGAAATTTGCAGAGCTGCAACTTGTGCACAGTGCACGCTTACTAAGCACTGTGCTCTGGATGTCCATGCCAGGCAGCATGCCACCTTTGGCAAGACAATCCTGAACAGATATCTATCCTGAGTAAGCCCTGAGGTACAGCCGCCCTAGTCCAGGGACTTTGTATGAGCATGGTACTCTGACCCACTAGTGGGAATCAGTGGTGATGACTGATTCTTGGAAGATATCAAAATTATGTACCCATAATTCTTGATCTTCTAAGAATATCTTCACCATTGATTAACATGCCTGCCACCATCCCGAACTCATTCCAGTATGGTTGTATTGGTTTCACTCCTTTATGCTCTGCTTGGGCTGTGAAGACACTGTGTTACTGGATTTGGTGGCCATTTTACATTGGCCACCAGGGCTGTCTTATGCCTTTAGGTCAAGTCGATAGATATTTGTTAGGTTGTGCTGCAGCTCCTCTGTGAAAAAGGTACTGAGTAGGTTGGGGTCTGGTGCCGAGGTAAATGAGGATCTCTGATTTAGAAGTGGGTAGCCATGTGGGAACAAACGACCACCAAACATTGTGGTTCATGATAAGCACAGCCATAGAGTCAAGCCATACAAAAACAAGGGTACTGGACTTTTGGAGGGCTGACTTTGGCAGAATGGGAGAGTGCCTAAGGAATGCACTAGCAAAAGGGCAGGAAGGAGGGGTTGAGGAACAATGGTGAAAAATCAGAACTGCCATCACAGAGGCAACAAGCCTTTGTGTGAACCAAATAAACGAAACAAAACGAAGGAAGAAAACACTATGGTTCTCAAAAGAGGTGACGGGGAAGGTTAGGGAGAAAAAGATAGCATTCAGAAAGTATAAGGAATCACAGAAGGAGCAGGATAGAGAACTGTACCAGCTAAAGCAGAAGGAAGAGGGGAAGGCAGTCAGAATAGCAGAGGCCCAAACCGAGGAAAAGATAGCCAGCTCAGTTAAGAAGGGGGATAAAACCTTTTATAGGTACTTCAGTGAATGAAGAAAGCCCAAGGGCGGGGTAGTGAGGCTTAATAAAGGGAAGGGGTGGATGGGCAGAGGGTGAGAATGAAAAGGCAGAGATACTGAATTAATACTTTTGTTCAGTATTCACAAAAGAAGAGGAGGCGGATGTACCTAAACCAAACAATAGAAGCACTCTGGATAGGGGGGTCGATACCAGTCCATTCACAGAAGAAAGGTCCTGAAAGAACTCCTAAGACTCGAGGTGGACAAGGCAATGGGGCCTGAAGGGATTCACCCTAAAATTCTGAAAGAACTAAGGGGAGAATTAGTGACACCACTGACTACCCTTTTTAATAAATCATGGGAAGATGGTGTGGTACTGGAGGAAGGCAGATGTGATTCCCCTTCACAAAAATGGGAGCAAGGCAGAGGTAGGAAACTACAGCCCTTCTAGTTTGACCTCAGTGGTAGGGAAAATGATGGAATCACTTCTGAAGGAAAGAATAGTTGAGAACCTAGAGGCCAGCAGGGCACAAGACCCAAGGCAGCATGGATTCACAGCAGAAAGGTCATGTCAGTCGAATCTCATAGATTTCTTTGACTGAGTGACCAAAGTAGTAGACCAGGGAGGGGCTGTGGACATGGCCTACCTAGAATTTAGCAAGGCATTTGACACAGTCCCACACAAAAGATTAATAAACAAGTTAGCCAGCCTTAGAGGGAGTCCCAGTGTGGTAGCGTGGGTAAAGAATTGGCTGGACAATGGGACACAGAGGGTAGTAGTAAACTGAGTCCACTCCGAAGAAAGGTGGTTACTAGCAGGGTACCGCAGGGTTCAGTACTGGGGCCAGTCCTCTTTAATGTCTTTATAAGTGACATTTTTTTCCAATTGTTTAACCAGGAGAGAGACACTAAGCTGAAAGCTTGTTTACAGGTGCGACCTGGGAACATAGGAAGTTAAGTGACTTGCTCAGGGTCACACAGTATGCAAGTAGGGGCTATGGGATTCAAACCTAGGTCTCCAGATTTGCATCTCAGAGCCTTAAGCCACTGCACTATACTGCCTCCATTGCAGAGAGAGTGAAAGGAAAAATATGCCTCTTTGCAGATGACACAAAGATCTGCAACAGGGTTGATGCACGGCGGGATGGAATGGATGAGAAGGGGCTTGGCAAGGTTGGAGGAATGGTCAGAAGTATGGCAGCTTAGATTCAGTGCAAAGAAGGGCAAAGTAATGCACCTGGGAAACAGAAACCCAGGGAAGAGTACACAATTGGGGAGAGAGATACTAACAACAAAAAATGGAATGGGACTTTGGGGTAGTCATATCAGATGACCTAAAGGTAGGCAGGCAATGTGAGAAGACAGTAAGGAGGGCTGGGGATATACTGGGATGCATAGGGAAGAGGCATCACCAGTAGAAAACAGGAAGTTGTCATGCCTCTGTACAGACAGTTGGTGAGACCCCATCTGGAGTACTGCATGTAGTTCTGGAGACCCCATCTCCGCAAGGACATAGATTGGAGGCAGTCCAGAGGAGGGCAACTAAAATGGTGCAGGGTCTGCACCAGAAACCATACAAAGAGAGACTAAAGGAGCTTAATATGTATACCCTCGAGGAAAGGAGGGAGAGGGGGTGCATGATAGAAACGTACAGGTACTTCAAGGGAATCAACAAAGTCCAAGAGGGTAGCATCTTTCAGAAAAAGATACGTGCAAGAACCAGGGGCACAATTTGAAGATAGAGGGGAATGGCCCTGGGGCAGCGTGAGGTAGTTTTACAGAGAGGGTGGTGGATGATGGAATGGCCTCCTGAGGTCGTCATGGGGTCAAAAACAGTGGGGAATTCAAGAATGTACAGGACAGACATAAGGCAATTATAGTGGGGGTAGGAGGAAGTAGGCTGTTGGTTAACTAGGCTCTGCAGCTTATCCAATAGGTAGGGAATGGCAGACTGGGTGGGCCAGTGGTCCTTATCTGCTGTCAAAGTCTAATGAGTGGACATGTGCACTCACTTGTGGAGCTGTGCATATGTGTTGCTTACCTCAGCGCCAGCCCTCTGAAAAAGTTCTGGCTCTGAGGGTCCCAGTGCCTCCAGCTGAGACCCACTAGTGTGACTCGATGGCGAAGATGTTCTTAGAATATCCAAGAATTGTGGTGAGTACGTAATTTTAATTTTTTGCTTGAAACTCTTCTTCAGAAAAGTGGAGGGGGTCCCATGAATGGTTCATCACGGTTTTCATTCCGTCGTACTAACCCCTTTCGTGCTGGTGCCGAGTATGTTCTATCCTAATATGATGTAGTGGCCTGTACAGGAAATCAGCACAGATGAGGTTAAAACTGACTTTACTAATAACCATTTACATACAGAGGGGTGTTCCCAAAACTAGACCACTACAGTTATAGACCCATGAAAAGCTGTGCGGAGGTTCACTAGTCTGTCAGATCAGCACCAGCATTGTCGCTAGTGATGTTTGTGACCCAGGTTTGTGACCTGAGCCCAGAGGGCCCACCGGGGGTGGGGGATCAAGTTTCCGAGAGAGTACTCTCCTCCAGGGAACGCAGCAGATCCTGTTGTGCTATTGCCACCTGGGGAAGCTGGAAACCTTGTGAGGGAGGAAGTGTTTTGATTGGCCACATATCTGCCAACACTGTATGCGTGTGCCCAAAGCTCTAGCAGTGATGTGGTGTCCTGGCGGGGAATGCAGGAAAATGTGCCTAGCACTCTCTCGGGTTCCATGCAACTTGTCTGGACTCGGATGGGATGCTCAAGGGAATGTTTTTGCTTAGAAATATTGGGTGGTGGTGGCTGTGATAAGGGCCACACACATTATTTCTTTGGTCTCCTGTATGTAGTGTAGATGTGCATAAGGGTGTTTAATTGAAGTACAGAACTCTGGTTTCAAATTGGGGGTAGTAATACAATAAAAGGTAGTAAAAGGCATTTTGAATTATTGCATAATTGTATGTTAGAAAAATGGCAAAAATAAAGGGTGGTGGTAACAAATATAGACTTGTGGGGAAAAAAATATAGGGTGGTGAGAAAGTCTTGTGGGGGTATTGTTCAGGTAGGTGGCATTGTGGCTGGGAGGTTCCATTATGAGGTTGTGGTGACAGTCGTGGATGAATTTGGCGTCCCTTCCAGCCTTAAATTACCATGTTACTATGTAGGTTGCCTGCAGGGGATTATGGGACATAGTGGCGAGGAGCATTCATCTGTAGCCTTATCACCTTGGAGTCTGATCCTGTCAAATCTCAGTAGCTAAGCGGGTCAGGCCTGGTCAGTAGTCAGATGCCATGGAGCCCTTCCTGTGCTGGTGACACGCCAAGTGCTGCAGGAAGTGATCTTGGTAGCTGTGCTGGGTGCACTGTTCACTTGTTTATAAGTAACCTTACTATTTTCCAGTATGGTGTTTGAGGGAACACTGCTGTTGTACCGCCTTTAGGGTGAGATGTGAAACCAAGGTCCTGTCTGTCTGTTCTGGTGGTTGTTCGAGTAGACGTTGAAGATACTATGGCACGTCTTGAAAAGAGTATGGGAATTTCCTTGGTGACCTGGTCAAATCCCTCCCCCATTTACTGACCCACCAGCAGATTACCCTGGTTTAAAGTCAGTCTGTTTGCATCTGGGTACTGTGTAGGAGTGGTTGCAATGCATACCCTAGCACAAAATGGTTGCCACATTCCACCCCAGAGGTGGCTATACTTGGCATGACATTGTTTGATGCAAGTTCTTTGTTTATGGTAAAGTACAGTACTTAGACATTCTTGTGTAAAAGGTGTTATGGGAATAAAAGATTAATACAATAACGAAAATAATTTAAAAGGGGAGGTATCAACACACCTTTTTACCGGAAACTCAGCTGCTAGGGTGTGTGGACAGGGTTGAATAAGGCCCTGTCCCATTTGTTATGCAGAAAGAGTTATATGCAAGGGTTTGTTCTGTCCTCTCCTTTTTGTCTCTTCTCTGTCTGGTTGCGCAACCAGATTTTCTTATGAGACCTAGGAACTGATCACTCAGACAGTTTCACAGTTCTCTCCGCCTCGTTGTCTCTCTGCCTTCACTTGCTGTTCTGTGTTTTCTTTCCTTGCATATCTACAGTTACAAAAAATATATGTGGGGTGCTAGAGAGCGCTTCTCCAGGCAGGAAGCTTTTCTCTGAAGCTCTACACTTCAGCTGCTGTTTTTTTCTTCAAAATATTATTTTCAACAGCTCAAATTTCTGAATGTTAGCCGGATTCGACTTCCTCAATTATCTGGCTTTCTATTGATACCGAACATCCGATGGTACGACTAGGGAATCCCGTTTCTGCAGCTCCTAATCCTGATGCTGGGAGAGCATGCAAGGCCGCAGATCCTGTATGCCGGGCACCTACAACTACGATGGAATCATCGCAGAAGTCGCCGTGGCAGCAGCTACTTGCTCTATTATGCCACATTGATTCCAGACTGGAAAATACCCTGTTGAGGCTGGGGGTGCACATTGCAGCACCTATGGCTCCAAATGAAGTGGTGCGAGGATGCAACGAGCGATCTACCGCTGTTCAGGTGATCGCTGCAGAGACTAACAGTGAGGAGGCACAACTCCAAGGCCGTGTGGAGGCCTTGGGAAGTCTGAACCACACTGAAGATTTGCTGAAGGGGCAGGATCTTTTGATTGGCGCAGTGGTCCAGATTTGCTTGTTTCCACCATGGATTATGCACCGATCACGTTGAACTTTGCTGAATGCCTCGCTCGGTGCAGATTTCAGAGGGCCTGATGGCGATTTTTGGGATCTGTTGGTTTGCAGTCTGGGTGCTTCACACAGCCAAAGATGGTGGAAGATGAGGAGATCCTTGTTCTGCATGGGAAAGACTGATTCCATTATTGGCAAGGTTTAGAACATTTTGGTGCACAGAGCTCTTGGATTGATTTTGGGGGCCATTTGAACTGAATTATTTTACGACGACTCTTACGTTTGGAACTCATGGCTGTTGTTAGTTGGGGATACTTCTACATAATACTTTGGCATGGGATTATGATGCTGAACATTATATTCCTATGGTGGGGTTTTCCATCCTCTGCATACTTTTTTCCCAGCATGTTTAAGCTGTAAAGTTAGTTACCAGTTACTCACAAATCTCGCTAGGAAACTCTGTATGCTCATTAGGTTGTCTTCGTGCCTTATAGTTCTGGTATCAAGCTAATTAAAAGAAATTGGAGTGAAAATAATAGCAAATTGTGATGTTTGAAAGTTGATATTGTACTAACGTTGCAGCTGATTGTAGTACTGTTTGAGAAATAGCATATACTTCCTTTCAGAAGTTTTTGTTATGTGAATTAATAGCAGTCTATATGACTGTGTCTTACTGCCTTTGTTAATGCTACCTGTTATGGACACTCCAAGGCGCTGAGATGGCTGGCATATCTGGGACACTTTCTATGCACAATACTGGATTCCCCCACTCCTGTTGTAACAGATTACAGGGGGTTGTACTATGATTATCAGCTATGTGTATTGCTATACCTATTGCCCTGTATGAGGTATTTGTATGTATGATTAGGCATGAAAATAATGAACATAAAATAACGGGAAAAAAATACATATATATGTGAATCTCTGTGTAAAACTGTGTGTGATACTATGATCCCTTTGTTCAAAACTGTATATAGTTATACTGTTGAAATGATTGCAAAAAGATATTTGAAACGCAAGGGGTTAACCTGAGATGTAGTTTTTAAGCCTTTTGCAGAACTGTAAACAAGAGGGCAGTTCTGGATCACCATGTTGTTTTTCTTGCACCTGCAAGGAATGACACTTACAAGAACATTCTGTGAGAAGCAGGCTATCTTTTTTTTTTTTTCGTCTTTATCCTCCTTTTCCTACCCCCGGTGCCTCCTCCTTCCATCCGCTCATGTCCCCCGCTACCTACCTTAGGGATCTGCCCCTAGAGTGCCCTTCCTCCCTCCCTGGCACATTGGGTCTGTCCTGTAGGTGGTCGGTAGACTTAGGCGGACTTCATCTAGGGCAGCGGAGGGTTTTTCAGTTTCTCCTCTTCGCCACGTCCCTGGGGCCCTTGCGCTTGGACATATCCCGAGTGGCGGCGATGCTGGCCGCCGCCAGCCCTCATCGCGCGGCGTCCCCCCTCCGGCTCAGAGCAAAGCGACGCCTCATCCTTCCTTCTGCGATGCTTCCACCCCGTATGGAAAGGATGCAGAACATAGGCGTTCTTGGTCACCACCCTGAGGAGGAGAGCATCCGTTGGGGGCTCGATCCTCCTCCCCGGCCTGCTCGAGTCCGTTCCCGAACCCGGGCCGCCGGCGTAGCTCGAGGTGTGGCGTCCAGCGCCTCAACCCTCCGTGCCACCGGGCCGGCTTGAAGCAGGCTATCTTAACGAGTTCCCAGACAGACGTATAAAAAGAGTAGCAGTGCATTTGCTAGAGAGACAAGAAGAGTAAAAGACTGAAACTTCGAATTAAGAGATACCCTCGGAAGAAGGACTTGGTTTTCTCTGTTTGTACTGCCTTTGTAAATAGCTATACTGAATAATTTTAATTTTTTATTTTGCTATTATTGAGAAAATAAAACTCTGTCTGTGAATTTTAAACTGTTCCTGGTTTTCCTGTGTTTCATGACCTGTGCCTCAACGACAGGATGTCTGTGGGGTTATAATTTCTCTGTGTTTATGAATGCCAGTTCCCCTTCCACCCATATTTGTGAATGCAGATTCCCTTCCTTCAGGACAGTCCTGGAAGCTTACTATGGGGATCTCTATGGGGTTATCATTCCTGTGTGTTTATAAATGATGAATCCCTTTGGACACATTTGAAAGCTCTGTATGGGGATATCTATTACAGTTATCGTTTCTTTGTGTTTATATATGCCGATTCCTCTTCCTCCAGAACATTCTTTGCAGGCAAGCTGTTCGGATTCTTGTGCTGTCTTGGCCAAATATTTTAAGTGAGTAAAACAAACATCTGATGGCTTCTGGAGGAAGGCATTTTGTTTCATGAGGAAGGCAGCGGTGTCATAATGTTTGGGAGCATATGGAGGAACTTCCTCACATCCAGTGGGAATAAACACAACACTGCTTGACGCACCCAGCTGTTTCTGTAGTAACTGATACTGAGTAGAACGTTATCCCTGTGGAACATGCTTATTGCCATTTTTTAGAAAATGTGATGTCTGGAGAGAGAGAGAGAGAGGGAGCATGCAAGCGAGAATAAATAGAAATGGGAGCCTTTTGTACAGCAGGAGCTGCACAACCTCCCTTTCCCATGTAAACCCTTTAGTAATGTATTGATGATGCTGATATTTCTTGTTTGTCACTAAGGGCATCTTTGTATTTTTCCAGCTTCATACACAAGATGAACACAGCCGAGTTTAAGAGCGCAACATTCCCCTAATGCAGGTTCAAGGCATCTGCTGGATGACAGTGTCATGGAGAGCCATTCCTCCTCCCGTGGCCACGCAGAAAGCTCCACTCTCTCTAGCGGGATATCACTAGGTAAAAAGATACACATCTCTGCTCCAAGCAGCGACATAATCTTACAGAAGTTCATAGGCAAAGCAGTTCAGACTGTTTGGGGGAGGGTGGCGGAAGCACAGTAAACACTAAACAAGGAATTCAAGCAGAATTTAATTCTGTCACCGGGCCCATTGGTGCAGCAGAAGCGATACCACTCTTATCACAGGGAATCTGGGTTTGGGTGCAAACCTAGGTCATCAGAGGCAGCCATGGAGGAGGAAGATAAGTTTCCCAGTGAACGCCTCTCCTCCAGGAAGGAGGGCAGCGAGCACCACAGCATCTCCACCTAGGTGGCCTTGGGTGGTGATGTGGGCAGAAGTAGCTAAGTGGTGACGGACATCCCTGACTGTAGACATCCAAACACTGTGTGCAGACATCAAGCCATCATTCCATTGAGCATCCTGGGGTTCAGGGAGAAATAGAAGAAACACCTGCTGGCTGCAGCAAGATGACATAAGTGACCCCGTGCATACCCCACACTACACATTGGGCACAGAGGCCTGCCTGACTGAGGTATCTAGAGGGGGGTTCGGGGTACCCCAGTGGCCATGCCACAGGGAACAATCTTTGGATGAACAGGTAGGCCCATAAGTTAAGTCCCAGAGATGGTGGGTGATGGGGTTTGGGAGGGGCATTGGCAGACTGGGTCAGTCTGGCGTGATGAGGGATAAAGAGCAGAAAGGACTGAATGAATAAATGTATGAATTCTGTCATCACTCTATTGTTTGGATTGCCTATCACATAACCAGCCAAGGTCTGAAAATATTAAGCCTCATGCGACACCTGACTTTGCAAAGAAAGTTACTTACCTGTAGCTCTTAATCTTCTAGAGTAGTTCCTTCATGGAACAACTCTAAGTGGTCTCAGAGCCAGCAGCATTAGGGACCCTGTGGGAACCAGAACTTATGGGGCTGGCAACATCGGTGCAAGGCATTGATGTAAAGTGCTGTGCATTTGCTGTCAGCATATAAAGCAGCTCCTGCCCCAACCACCTCATGTATTTTTTTTTTTTTTTACTTTATAAAGAGAAAGGAAAAAATTAATGGACAAACTACTTTTAAAGCACTAAACATAACAAAGGCACAGTGCAGCCTAATTGTCACTGTAAGGCCCTGAACAGCCTGTGCACCGTGATGAATAGAGGAGGTAGACTGACAATACACATACAAAGTGCCCGTGAGTATGGGAGACTGTGGTCAGGTGAGTGTTGCTCTGAGGAGATGTTCTAGAAGATCAAAATTTACAGGTAAACAGCTTTTCTATCTTCTGATGGTCTTTCTAGCACTCTTGCATGTTTTTTTTTTGTGATTAAAATCCAAAGCATAGTGCTCAGTGAAAGTGTAAACAGTACTCCATTTTGCTGTACTACAGATATCTTCAGTTGAACCAATCTTAGTAAAGCTACAGTACAGATGTACGTAAGTACCGCTTACATGCAACTGGCTCTCACTGAGCTTTTTAAAGCCTCGCTGAGCTATTAGCAATGGTGACTGCACCGGCTCATTTGGACAGGAATTGTTTGGAGACAGGTATCCCTTCACCATTAGGATCATTGGACTTGAACGGCTGAAATGACTACTTATGGTACTTGGATCTAGCGATGTAGAAACTAAGAATAGATGTCACAGTGATAGAATGTAGTATAATAACTGGTGACCCCCGTTATCAACCTGTTTTGAGTACTGTAAAAGTCGTATCAACTGTAAGTTGATACAAAAACTTGTAACAACCCATGGTTGATATGACTTTACAGTCTAAGTGCGGGTTGTCTCCAGCAGACCAGTACAATTAAACAATCTGAGGCAGCACAAGACAGTTCTCCAACCGTTGTGAGCGATCTCCATATTAAAAGTTACCTCGCTCACACATTAGACAGCCGAGATGTCCACAACAAGTTGTCCTTTAATTAGAAAAGCACTATACACCAACTAAAAATCTCCCCAGCAAAAAACGCACTTTTCCTCATTACCTCTTACTGTTTCCACTGGCTGCCTGAACTTTCACCGCAGTGTAGCGGTCACTGAAATGACCCCGACCCATCGAGATGACGAATCAATAGACACTGCAGCTGAAGGACTTTGTCAAATGTGTTTATTTAATGCACTAGACAAAACTTTTGTAAGATTTTTTTTTTTACTTTATTGCAGCGATCAGTATTTATTTACCTGACTTGAACACATGACCACGTGGTTACCAGTTATTATAAAAAATAAAACGTGGGGGGTGATCTGCGTTTTTGTTTTTTTCACACCCTCGGTGTGTGTGATAATTGAGAAACCTTGGGTGTGTTTAAAAAAAAAAAAAAGGCGTATCACCCCCATACATATGCATTATTCTATATATAATGCAACTGTGACATCCATCAGGCTCATGTGATGGCCACTAGGAAAAAACGTTTTCCTGGTGGAGCGCTTTGGTTCACATGTAACTGCCTGATCTTCTCTGAATCAATCTTTTCCTTTGAGTCTCACTTATAGGTCTGGGCCAGAGGCACTGGGACCCCACGGGAGAAAATCTTTTAGCCAGGGGGCTGGCAGAGGCTACTAGTTGTAGTGCCTGGTTGCTCCTGCCAATAACCATTGCCGGCTCCCTCATCTACCTCATGTTCTTCCCACCATCAAGTGTGCATCATGGGAACAGTCACCTCAGTTTGCCTTGTCACCATAATTTTCTCTGCATCACTACCACTTTGCTTCAGTGCCATTCCTTTTCTGCCTTATTTTATTATTTTACTGTAGTACCTGAGTCCAAATTGATAGGAGCCAATGAAAAGAAGTCACATGTCATGTGTCATTGACCTTTGTGGGAGTAAGATGATTTCTGCAGACCGGTGTCAGCTGTGTGCCACTTACATTGCACCACAGCATGATATGGACACCTGTTTGGACACTACATGGACCTCCACTCTCTGAAAACCATGTGTTGAAGTGGGGCTTGTGCGATCCCCACCTTTGCTGGCAGGCATGAACCAGGTTTCCAGGTAGGGTCACTAGGCCCTTCCCTGGGCTTCTCCCAGGACACTTTGGATCTTTGGGAGTACAGGGTTCTCCTTGACCTGACTGTACTGAGGCATCAGAAGCCCTGGTGGTCGGATCTGGTGGACAGCTGACTCCTTGTGGGCAGTTCACTTGAGAACCCTTCAATCTGTTTGTCCTGAGCAGCAGACATCCCCAGTGGCAGGACTGAGGCTATATGCCCGATCCACACCAGTGGACAACTCAGTGCTGCCTTCTGGTGGCACCTGTGCTGTTCTCACCATTTGCTGTGATGACACTTCAGATAATAACAGGAATGGTGCCAGACCTACCCCCCCCGACACTGTTTGTGGTGTCTGGGGGAGGGCCTGGTGCTGAGGCCTCCATTTGTGCTAGAGACAACATGGAGTCCCCAAGCTGTAGTGCCGCTAACGATGGTAAGGATGGGGATGACTCAGAATTGGGCAGTGGCACAAGTGATGACTGACTGAGCATGGCATCGACTGAGATGTCAGCCTGGTGCCTGTTCCTGAATCTGTGTCGTACACAACACTGACAAGGGAGATGGCACAGGGCCCAGCATTGTGGGTGATGCTGACCATGGTGTTGAGGACAGCACTGGAGGAACTCCTGTACCCATGGTTTTAGTCAGTCCTGAGCACATTGTTGGAGGAGACACTGACGCTGGGATGAACAGCGACCCGGGTTGGATTTCTTTCCAGAGCCACCCCTCAATGTCACCATTAATGGGGACTGGGGTTGCCCTGTGGAACCTGTACAGCTCCAGTCTCCTCACCTGGGGATGATGTCCCATCGGCACCAATCTAGTCACTGACAGGTGTAAGTGGACCATGATCGGGCAAGTCTGGGCAACTCTCTCCATAGTCAAGGCCCCCAACAGACTTCTGCAGCGCAGGCCAAGGCCTTTGAGGCCAGGTGCCCTAACTGCCTTTAGAACGGCCTTAATGCATTTTTGAGAGGTTGCCCATGGTCTCACGGGGCTGTGATGTTGGAGCAACAACTGCGTGCGTCGACGCCATATATTAGTGGTGTAGGAAGTCAGACAGGTTCCAGTTCAGGTGCCCTCCCGGTGCCAACCTTCCCCAGAGCCAGCACTTTGTCTCCATCCACATCCTCTTCAGAAGACAATGCTTCATCTTTCCACCTGGCCTTTTCTGCTGAGTATGCTTTGCAGCAGCGATTCTTGGTGAAGACACTCCTGGCACTGGAACTGCTGGCATATGCAAGCCATGATCTGACAGCTCTGCCATTGTGATTCCTAGGAGTTCCCAATTCTGACACGCTTGTCATTCTTCCGTGGCCTAGAGCAGTGGAGGAGGATTCCAGTGCCTTATGGAGGCATTCGCCACACCTGCCATCCTCAGGGACCTCCATGTGAAGTATTGTGCACCCACAGGGTCTTCAGGAGATGTACTTCACCCTCACATCAGGGCTGCAGGTTCTGAAAACCCCATCAGGGCCACACAGCCTCAGGTGGCACTGACCCCAGATATGATTTCTGCTCAGTCGGACACTTTTAGAGGACTTTTTTTAATCATAACTTATTTTAGTGAAGACCACATACACTTGTTGACCATGCCTGCATCATAAAACAAAGATGGTGATGGCAGAAAAAGACCAGCGATCCACACTGCCTGCCTGAGTTCCTGTTTAGCCCTGGGAACTACTGTCCTGCCAGAGTCTTAGTCCTCCTCATATTCCCCTATTCCCTTTCCAGCGTCTGCCACCCTGAGCAACCACTGTATCCTTCATTCTATCCCAGCCGTGCTTGAACCCACCAAGAGTTATGGCACCCACCACTTCAGCAGGCAGACTTTTCATGACTTCACCACCCTTTCTGTAAAATATTTATTTTTATCTATTTATTTCAGTTTAGGATTAATACCTTTGAGTCAAGGACTCGTTTTCAAAGGTTCCGAGTCAGTTAGACGAACAGATACAGACAACATAGCACATCAGTGAATTACAAAATAAGGTTACAGAGGGTTGCACATACTTTTAAGTTTAACTAATACATAGGAGTCAAACATTGTAAGTTTTACTAGTACATAGGAGTCTAACATTGTAAGTAACAGCACTAAGTGCAGGCATAGTAGTGTTAGAAACAGGAAAGAGGGGAGAGGCCAGGGATTGAGTCTCCCCGTAGTACAGGGGCAAGAGGTGAGGTATGGACGGTTGCCAGAGTGGTGAGGCTGAGCTCACCAGTGGTGAGAATGGGAGGGGGGGTGGGAAGCATCCCAAGGTAGGCATTGAGTGGGTGATCTGTGTGTGTAGGGGGTTGACAGTTTATTGTAGTCTAGACTGTGCAAGGTAGGTATTTTGTGGGTAGGGGGATTTGTTGGAGAGCGGGGGTGGGATTGCAAGGGCAGTGGTTGGGTGGTTAGAGCCAAGGGTGGGTGGTATGGTCTAGGGGCCCTGAGCATGGACTAAGTGCAGACACAGATTATTTTAGTTCTAGCTGGGAACGAAGCCCAGTTTTGAATTATCTAAGCTTGTAGCATTCTAAGAGTGTGGTAGGCAGCTTATTGAACCACTTTGGGCCCAGGAAGGTGAGTGATCTCTGTGCCAGTTTAGTATGCTTGAATGGCACCTGGAGTCCCCCTTTTGTAGTGCTCCTAGTCTGCTTAAGGGGTACCGCCTTTGCTAAAAGCCTGTTAGTGGACTCGGGCATAAACCCTAGCAAGGCTTTTTTGATAAGCATGCAAGTTTGGAGTTAAGCTCGGAGGTGGAGTGGGAGCTACCCTGTCTCATAGAAAAGGGTGCAAGTGTGGCTAGAGAGATCAGCATCAAAGGTTAAGTGACAGGCCTTGTTTAGGAGAGTGCTGACTCTCTTGAAGGCAGTGTCAGAGCCTACTCCATAGATTGGGAGCCCGTAGTCAATGGTGGCTAGTACCAAGCTACTTGTGGCTAATTTCAGAGCCGCAGGTGGTAGGGAGTGCTTGTGGCAGTACAGAACAACCAGTTTCATGTTGGAGGTCTTGATGACATCAGTATGACTGGAGAAATTGAGAGTGTCGTTGAGGTAAATTCCTAGGTATTTAAATACGGAGACTTGTTCAAGAAGGTCACCCTTAGGGCTCAGGATTTGCAGTGGGCTGAACTTCTTTTTATTTTGGGGAACTGTGAACAGCATGCTGTTTTTTTTTTTGTTTGTTTTTTTTTTTGTGGTTGAGCAGGAGCTTGTTCTTGCAGAACCAGGGTTCGAGCTCATGGTAGCTGTCCTGCAGTTCAGTAGTGATGGTATGCAGGTCTCTGCCTGGGACGGATATAACAGCGTCATCAGCATAGAGTACAGTGTGTGCAGGGCAGGCAGAGGGGAGGGTATTTATGAACAGACTAAAGAGTAGAGGGCCGAGGATAGATCCTTGGGGGACTCCTAGGCTCACCTCCTTTGGCTCCGAGTATGTCTCCCCTATTCTGACTCGTTGAGTTCTATGGGAGAGATAGCTTCCAAACCAAGTCACCGTGCTTGGAGATAGGCCAGTTGATGACAGGCTGCTGAGGAGAAGGTGGTGGTTCACTGAGTCACTGCCATTCCTTTATCCAAAGCAGCATAGAGCTGGGAAGTGTATTCGACTAGTGCTGAAACTGTTGAGTGTTTTTTATGAAAACCATGCTGTTGAGGGCTGAGCAGATTATACTTCTTCAAGTACTCAGTGAGGTGGTCTGAGAGCATCCTTTCCAAAGCGTTCGAGGGGGAGAGGATTGAGATTGTCCTGAAGTTAGATGTGTTAGTTCTGTCTCCAGTTTTGATGACAGGGGTAACTAGTGCCAGCTTCCAGGCATCTGGGAACACAGTCGACCTAAGGGAGGAGTTAAAAAACCTTAGTGAGGGGGGTCAGCTATCTCCTCCAGGGTTAGGGCGACCAGCTTCAGGTCGATTAGGTCATTCCCCATCCTGGTCTTGCCTAGGACCTGCTTGACATATTTGATTGTCTCAGTTCTTGAGATCTGCTCGAAATAGAAAGGTGGTAGTCCGTAACTTGTAGGTGTGGGTATATCTGGACCTGGGGGCTGCTCTGTTGGTGGCACAAGATATCCACCCGGTAATACGCCAGTCAGATCCATGAATGCTAAATTGAAGGCATTAGTGATATCAAGGGGTTCCTGCATCGTCCCAGTATTTGAGGTGATCAGGTCTGGTGGTGCTGTTGGGGCACTACCAGTTAAGTGATTTCAAGGAGTGCCAGAAATCTTTACCCGAGCCCCATAATTTGTTTAGTTGGTCCTTATAGTAGGTGGCTTTAGCTTGGCGAACAAGTCTTATGCAGTTGTTTCTGGCAGCCCTCTAGGCAGACACGTCAGCCTGCTTGTCTGTCACCTTGGCCATATGCCAGAGAAGGTCTCTTTGGCGGTGAGCTAAGTAGTGAGCCTGAGAGCCAGGGGTTTGTAGTACCTTAACCTTCTTGACTCTGATGGGGCAAAGATGACACAGGCCTGGTTGAAGGTCCTGAGGAAGTAGTCCAGGGCCTGGTTCCCATCCAAGGCTCTGTCGATTGATCCCCAATCAGTTTCAGGTGTAGTTTGAAAGCTTCCAAGAGTCTGGCTTTTAGGGTGTGGTTACGGGATACTTTGGGCGGTTGCTTAGAGAACTTATTTGTCCATATACACAAGACTGGGGAGTGGTCACTGAGGCTGTCTGGTCCCTTCTGAGCTTCCCTCCTGTCAGTTTTCACTCGTGTCCATTTGACTGTGAAGTAGTATTCAGACTAAATATCTCCCTGCATTTCACCTTAGTAATTCATTTTAGGACCTTGAAGCTCTTTATCAAATCTCCCCTCTGGTCTCCAGCGAGTACATGTTCAGTGCATTGAGGCGCTCCTCATAGGACCTGCCCTGTTGGCCTTGAATCATTTTTTGTTACCCTGCATTGCACCATCTCTAGCCTATCGCTGTCCTTCCTGAGGTGAGGACTCCAGAACTGGGCACAGTATTGTACTCCAAGTGTGGCCTCACTAAGGATCTATACAGGGGAGTATCACCTCTTCCCTTCTGCTATCAGTATCCCTACCGATACATCCCAGCATCCTACTCGCTTTGCTGTATGCCTTGTTGCACTGCTCATTTGAGGGAGTCACTAATAACTCCAAGGTCCCGTTCCTCAGCTGTAGTGCTAAGTCTCACCCCACCCATCAAGTACTCTGCCTTGGGGTTCTTTTTCCTTAGCTGTGTTACTTTGCACTTTTGGCACTGAATTTCAGCTGCCAAACCTCAGGCCACCCCTCTAGCTTTTGTCCATCTCTGCATTTCTGATCCCTCATCGCTATCCATCCCCACAGAGCTTAGTGTCATCTGCGAAGATAGACAGCCTGCCCTGGATACCCTCACCAATGTCACTAATGAACATATTGAAGAGGACCGTCCCAGAACAGATCCCTGTGGTATTCCATTCATGACCTGCCTCTCTGCTGGCTTCACCCCATTGACTGCAACCTCTGCTGCCTCACCTTTAGCCAGTTGCCTACCCAGTTTACTATGACCATAGCTGTACCCAGATCCTTCATCTTCTTCAGCGAGCTCTGTGAGGCACAGGGTTGAAAGCCTTGCTGAAATCGGAAGTAGAGCAGATCCACAGCTATCATATTAGTCTGACAAGACCTCCATCCCACAAATCCGTACTGTTTTACTATCTTGGAGCCCGTTGCTCTCCATGTAATCCAAGTAGTCATCACAGGTCCATTTGAAATGTTAACAGCTAGCATTACATGCTGGTGTGTAAAGGTTCTCAGTACATTCTCGATGTCTCACGGTGCCTGTAATTTAAGAAAGAAAAAATATCAACAGTACATGTTGCTCTGTTTGTAAAATGAGTAATAAATGTTTAACTGTAAACCGTTAAACAAAAACAACTGGTTAATCTGATACGTCAATAAAAAGATCATGCTTTTATATAATTATATTTTATTCATTTTAGAGAAAACTGCAAAATACAAATTTTACAAGCAAGGATCATCCACATTTATACAGACCAAACAGATTTAACATATAGTGTGCTACAGTGTAGCTGTATCCTTGCTGGTACCACAAGTGGGCGGCAACCCTAATTTATAAATATACAATGTGACGAGCTGGCGGTAGTTTCCTGGGGATTAACAACCATTTGGGGTTGGGTTGCCGAGGCACAGCCAAGGGCAACTTCCCAGAGTTAATTCCCCAGGAAACGACTGCCAGCAGGTCAATATTCTAATTATAAGGCTAATCCAGCTACACTAAGTTTTAAATATTATTTAAAAGTAACTACTACGTAGCCGCCCGGTAGCAGGTGGTTAGATTTCCGCTTACGGCGCCGAGCCGGGTCACTGGAGGGCGGCCGGGGAGAAAGGATTGGCGTCCCAGGACAGCTCTCCTTCTCCCGGGAGAGGTAGGGACTGGTCCGGCACCTGCTGGACCTAAGCGGAGGCTGGGAGTATCACAGGACGCACGGTCCACACTAACTGGGAGGAGCGGACGCCGGCTATGCCGTGACGCTACTACACTGCCCCCAACAGAAAACAGTAAAACTGCTCGCTGGTCAGCCGGATGATGGCTCTGCTCCTGAAGTTCCTCCAGCGCCTTCCCAGGGCCTCCTGTTCCTCAGCAGCATCCCTGGGCCCTAAGTAGAGTGTGCTGGGGTCATCCCCTCTCCCCGGTGCCTTCCCCCTCGGAGGAGGGGGACCCGCCTGGCGAAGGGATACGTCAGGATATCCCGGGAACTGGCTGCCATATGAGGATCAGAGGAGGGCTGGGTAGGGACAGTGGGGCTGAGGGGAACTTGTGAAGCCCGAAGGCGTGGAGGACCAGCGAGCATGGGAGGCGGGGGGAAAAAAAGTTAACTGGTAACGTTTTCATATTTTCCTTAGTCTTCGGTGCTGCATTGCGATCTCTGTGGTATGGTGATTTGGTTACGTAATGGAGACATAGACTCTTCCTCTGTGCTGCACTAAAGTAGTGCAACGTCATGGAGTTTAGGAGGTTGCAGTTACTTTTTTAGTGAAGTGGGATTTTATTTATGAGATTAAGCTGAGGAATCTGGTTAATTATTGATTTTTTTTGTTGCTTGATCACTAATATTTTTACATCTAGCGACTCCACCAACATTACTGCTGCCGGGGTCAGTTAAGTAGGTCGCGGTAAAGTATGTGGGAAGTTGTTTTTTTTTTGTTTGTTTTTAAACTGACGGGAGCTGCAGGTGAAACAGTGTAATATTACTTAAGTTTATTTGGTTAATTGTGTTTTGGGAAACAGAGGCATGCAAGTGGAGCCTGCATGAATGTTTTGCTGTTTTTGAGGGATATTCTGTTAATGTTATTGTAGAGACATTTGGGGTTGGGGAGACGGACCATCCTGTTATTTTGCAGTGTTCTGTTCCTGCTGACAGAAAAATAAAACGTGACTATGCAGCCACTGGGTCATTTTTACTTTATTATATTTAATTACCCGATTGGTAGATTTCTAACCTTGTCACTGAAGCTGTATACATTATTTGTTGTGATCGATGATCACTTTATTTGCGTCTTGATTGTGTTTAGGGAACCGCTTATGTTGGCTGAGATGATCTGCTGTCTGCAAGAAACTGGCAATTTCTGCTTGTGGTTAGATTGATTTGAATGAAGGGGCTCCTTGCGCTACTGAAACATCTGGATCGGTCATTAATGACCGATCCAGTAACCAATCGGAGTGCGAAGGAGCCTCATTAATATTCTATTAGCTTTATAATCTGACATAATAATCCAACAATGTAGAACTGTAGCCCAAGATCTCATGGCAAGCATACAAAAGTTATGAGAACAAAAATGTGTCCAAAGAAATCCTGTGCCCTGTTGGGCAGTAGGTGCCATAAATAAACATCATGTAAAATCAGCACTAAAAAAGGTTAAGAACAGTTACATTAGCAAAAACCCATCTCCTTAGAAGGAACCAACATCAACAGTTAAGAACAGGCGCAGTTGCACCTGAAAATGCTTCATAAGAACAAATATGGTAATCATACTGTTTTAGTGAAGTATGGAAACAGAGTGACAGCCCGAACAACTATAGATAGATTGCAGAATATAAATAAAAGTAGATGTTATAGCTGTACCTGCAGCAAGATAGATGAAGTTGTAAATCTCGCCCCGATCCTCCATAGGAAAAACCCATTGGGAACAGAATGACTGTACTCGCCACTCTGACGCAGTTTAAAAAGGTAATCAAACTTTGAACAAGCATATTACAGGCAGTAAAGAAAAGAGCATGGAGAACAAATGTCTCCTGAGGCAAATAAGAGTCCCGGAATACACAAATGGAACAAGCCTTTGGGATAGAGGCAAACGGTCCAGGTAATCAGGTTTCGAGTTCTTCTCCGTCTGCTGCAGCAGAGCGTGTGGCTTTCATGGCAGCTGCCATCTTTGAGGCCCATTCTCCCAAGTCAACTGGGTCAGACCTTACTGTCGAGATGACACGGAGTTTGGCAGGGAATTGAATATTGTGGGGTATGGTGAGCTCCTTTAGGTACTATGAACCCCTTAAAATTTCTTCCTGCATATCTGAGTCACATAGGAAATATCCGGGAAGATGTGCACGGTGATCCCTTCAACACTTAGTGGCCCATAATGCTTTATGAGGTTTAATAATTTATCTCTAGTGCCCATACTATCAAGCACCACCATCATTACTTTGGGTAACCCCTCCATTTGCTTTGCTCTGTGTGGGATTCGGTGTGCTTTAGTAATCAGAAAGTCTAAATTAGGCACTTGCACCCAAAATTGTTCTGTGAGCCACTCTGTGAGAAACATAGGTGCATGGTCTCCTTCCGCCCTCTAGTAAACCTAGCAGCCGCATTCTGACTCGTTTGAGTTTCCAAAATTTCTAAATGATTTGAAGTGTGCTGCATTTCCAGAGTGTTTTACAAATATCTGAATGATGCTTCCAAGTCCTCAATATCTCCTTGAAACTGTATCTACAGATCTTCGCTTGTCAATCTTCACCATTCATTACTGTTGGGTGATAGCCGGAGGCATGCACCCGCCACAGGAGTTTTTTTTTTTTTTTTTTATTTGAGGAGTCGGCATCGGCGGTGCCGCCCTGGGTGACGCTCTGCATAGGCGTGAGGGGCAGCCGATGGCGCCGAGACTCCTCCTCCATCCCAGTTCTGTTTCTCCCGCCGTCAAGGGCTGCACCTGCTACACAGAGTTCTACAGTTCTACTGCGTCATAGGCCGCGTTTTTCAAAGTTTCGCACGCCATCCCGCATTCGACGCCATCGAATCGGTAAGACCTTTCCATTATTATATATTTTTCATCGACGCCAAGCCTTTTCTGTGTTTTGCTTAATTATTTAGTATCATGTCTGGTTCGGGGCAAAGGAATTTAAGGCGGGCTGCGCTCCCTATGCGCTCAGCCTTGTAGCCGCAGTTTTCCGTCACGGACCGTCATGATGTTTGTCTCCGGTGCCTGGGTCCCTACCATGATATGGACCATTGCGACGCCTGCTTCTCCATGATTCGCCGTGTTTTAGAAGTCTGCGTGTTGCGAGTCGGACGAGCTCCACCGACTTTCGGAGGACGACGTCGCCCTAGGGCTTCCCAGGCCAGATCTCTCTACCTTTCCTCTTGGTCCCTTCCCGGGTCTATACGGCCTGGCGAGGAGGAAGCCTCCTTCACTTCCAGCCTTGCCAAGGAGGAGGTTTCTTCTTTGGTGCCGGAGGAACAGTGTGATCCCACTCGGGGTCGCGCCATTGGCACCGTCCCGGCAGTCACCTCCTCGGAGGTGCAGGCTCCCCCGGTGTCATGGTCCCCGGTTGTGGGGCCCGGCGCTGGTGGGTCCTCGTTCCGTCTATCTCGCCGTGGAAGCCTCATCGCGATTCTCGCGCGCTAGCGACTCGGTCGGGGCCATTGGCGATGCCATTCTGGGCCTTGGCGCCATTCACGGGCGCCTGGGGCTCCATCATGTGTGTCACTCTGGGTCATGGCGCTGTGGGTTCGGGTGGCGTGTCAGCAGTGCCGCTCTGGGCCTCAACGCCGCTTTGCGGTGCCGCCGGGTCAAGGCCATCGGTGTGGTGCTCGCCTGGGCCTCGGGCGAGGGACTCGGGTGGCGCTGTCGGCTGTGCCGCTGGGCCTCGGCGCCATTTGTGGCACCGGGACTCATGTGGTGCCATTGCAGGTGTCAGGTACTTGGGCGACACGGTCCATGGTGCGCCGGGAGCCTGACACCGCCAGAGGTACGGATGACTCTGCGGACATGTTGCTCGTCAGGCCTATGGTGGTACCAGGCTTGGTGCCACCTCGGGCAGGTCTCACTGGCTGGACTGGGAGTCTTCACTTGTCGACCCCTCCTCGGACGGAGATGATTCAGGTGAGGACACAGACCAGCAGCTAGAGTCTTCTGGCTCTGAACCTCCTGTAGGCCGTGAGGGCAAGACGGTCCAGTGTTCCTCTCCCAGACTCCCCGGAGCTGGTTAGCCTGGATGGCTCCATGGTTAGGGGTGGCCTGGAGTCTTCTGTGGTGGACCCTTCGAATGTCCGAGAGGGGATTCTCTCTTCTGGCAAGTCCCAGGCAGCCGCCGTTCCCGGTGCTGCTCAGGTCCTTCAGCGGAGGGAAGAGGACCCTGCTTCAGTGGGTGCCCTTCGGGGTCTTGCTCAACAGGGACCTCCACCACTGGTTTCGAGGAAGAGGGCTGCTTCGGAGTCCGAAGGATTGAGGGATAAGGGTCGAGAGCAGCGACGAGCCCCCACCGCCCTGCGGGGTGCGGGGAGGAGTCGTAGCGCTGATCCTCACCTCTCTCGAAAGGTCTCTAAAGCGCCTTCTGGTGGCAGTTCTGAGGGTTGCCCTTCTGGACTCATGCAATCCCAGGCGCGCCACAGGGGAGATTCCCTTTCAGGGCGCTTTCCGGAGTTCTCTCTTTTCCTCTGTTCTGCGCAACCTGGCATGATCCCAGGGTCCCCAATTTTGGCAGCATCGCTACCTGGATCCCAGAGCCCTGGCAGAGGCCAGGCACGTACTATTAGGTGCCCTTCACCCATCCCTCTGCAACCACCTCCCTTTTTCCCGGGCCATGTGGGGCCCACTGGGCCATTAACTTGGGAGACGTTCAGAGCTACTGCGGCAGGCCTCCCGTCCTGTGTTAGGGCCATGGATGAACAGGTTTTTCGCCTGCCCCCCCCCCGCTGCCGGAGTCTTCTGGGCATTCGAGCTCTACTTCCTCCTTGTCTTCCTCAACTGAGGAAGAGGAACTTCCTGTCCACCTTTCCTCTGACGCTGACTTCACCGACTACCAGCGTTTCCTTTCGAGGATGGTTTCGGAGTCAGATTTCTACGTCAGAGAGGCAATACTGAGCGGCAGACGCAGTGCTTTCTCTTTAGGGAATTAGTGCCCACCATTTGGTGGTGCCTTCCTACGATCCCCTCCCAGGAAGCATCTATCCGCACCTGTCAGTCTCCAGCCACTCCTTCTCCAGCCCCAGGAGACTGCAGGAGATGGTATTGTGCCCCCCCCCCCACGAGTCTCTAGGTTCTCTACTCACCCACCTTCGGGTTTGACGTCCCTGGATACTCCTTCTGGGCTTCGCCGCCCAGTGCACGACAGGCCTCCGGATTCGGATTCTGCTGAGTTCGACCGGTGGGGACGAAGAGTCTTCTCTTCTGGTCGTGCATTGTTATACATTTCCTCCCATCAAGCTCACCACGCTGCTTACAACAGGCATCTCTGGTCGATGCTGGTTCAGGTCTTAGCTTCGCTACCTGACTCAGAGCAGTCTAGACAAGCCATTGCCCTCTCTGCACAGGGTCTGGAGCTTGCAAGGCACCAAGCGAGGGCATCCTATGACGCCAACGAGGTGGCATCCAGACTAGTAGGGACAGTGATCTGCATCAGGCGGACGGCATGGCTTCGTCTCTCCCGACTGTGACCCATGGCCCGGGGTAGGGTGACTGGCTCTGCCTTCCGGGGTACCCGTCTGTTTTCCCGTAGGGTGAGGAGGCGTCTTCAGGGGCAGCCTCCTTCCCACAGCCCCTTGGGGGAGCCTTCTCCTCCTCACCCACCTTAGACTCCGGTCTACTGGTTAGGGTCTTCCCCTCTCTACTTGTCACCAGTAGGAGGCTGAGGGATCTGTTCCCTCAGGGGTTTTCTCTCACCCTTGGGGAGGGGGCTTGGAACTCACCCACTCACCCAACAGTAATGAATGGTGAAGATTGACAAGGGAAGATATGAAAATTACGTACCTACCGTAATTCTTGATCTTCTCTTGTATCTTCACCATTCATTACTGAATCCCTCCCACCATCCCCTCAAGGGCCTCCTTCTTCGGCCTCCCCATCCCTGCTCGTTCCTCCCCCTTCTCCTTTGGCCGTTAAGCCAAAAAAAAAATCCTCTCTCTCAGAATAGGAGGAACGAGCTAAGGTTTATCTGTCCTGAGGGAACTTTTTCTGACTACCCTTACTGGGCAGTTCTTGGCTTTCCCAGCCATGTTTTTAAATTCATTATTAAAGAGATGGTTCCTTAAGTGGCTCGCCTTCTCTTTCCCAGGCCCCTTCTCTCAGCCCTGGTCCTTTTCCAGCCTCTACTGGTTGGTGCTGTCTTGCGCTTCTTCCATAAGAGATGTTTTTCTGCCTTGCCTCTAGGAAGTCCGATTGAGTTCCCTCTCTTCTCTATGTCATATAGCGGTGTCCCCTGCAGACCCCCTTCCCCCTTGCACATGATATTGTGTTATCACTTAACAAGGTGCTAGGGGGTTTTTTCCTCCTAGCTGTCAGCTCTCGCTTGGAACAGTTTTTCCTCTTAATAATTGAAGAGCTCCCAGCTGGAGTCTAGAAAATTGGTAGGCGGGAGGTTTAGGAATTTGCCTTGGTGTCCATTCTCGTGAGAAGTTCAGTTTACCTTCTCCTTGAAATTTCAAAATGGGATCCTTGCTCCCTTGTTTATGGTTCCGAGCTTATAACCCTAAGCCAATTTACCAATGGCAGACTTCCCTCCTAGCCCTCCCTTTTTCTCTTTTCCCCTTCTTCTTCTTTCTCCTCCCTTAGAGCCGCCCCCAGAAGTGAGGCCCTTGGTCCCTTAGGGTAGGCAGTTTTCTTCCTCTCCTTCTATCCTCTATTAGCTTATTCCTTTTCAGTTTATATCCTTTCCTTTTTCTATCCCTCGGCTCTCTTGCCTCACTCTCTCTTCCAGCCCTTATTTGCCTCTCCATTACAGAACTGGGATGGAGGAGGAGTCTCTTGACTCTAACGGCCGCCTCGCTCTCTACGCAGATGCCACTCAGGGGCGGCTCCATTGACCGACTCCCTCAAAAACTTCCCAGGGCGGTGCGTCATCCGGCTATCACCCAACAGTAATGAATGAAGATACAAGAGAAGATCAAGAATTACGGTAGGTACGTAATTTTCATTTGTCACTCTTGGCCCAGCGTAGGTTGATTCCCTCACATTTTCAGGGGGCCCACTTCTTTTCCTGCCGGGCCAGATGCGAGCTTGCGGGGTGCCTTCGTGCTTCTAGGCCACAGGAGCCTCCACCTGCCCCGATCAGTCTCTGGCCTCGCCAGGCCTGTAACAGGCCCCTGCCTCTTTGTGGTTATCTGCCACAGGAGGCTGAGGGAATAATCATTTTCCTCAGGGTAGGCAGCACCACCCTCAGGGTGGTAAGCTTGGTACTCTGACCCACTGTTAATGAATGGTAAAGACTGAGCCTTGAAAGATATGGAAATTATGTACTCACTGTAATTCTTTATTTATTTATTTTTTTACTCTTCATGCTCCCCTGCTGACTGGTCCCCCAGCCCCATCACCCTGGCATTTACTAGAACTTACCTCATGCAGCTTTGGAGGTGTCCAGCTGGTCGATGTGAGCCTGTGATGGTTCGGTGTCACCCTACCAGTTGGCAATGTTTTCCTAGATCTTACTTTGAGAGGGTTCCTGCAGTAGGTCTTCACATACAGGACTGCGTCCCTGGCGTCAGAGTCCATGCGGCAAACTTGTAGACAGCAGCAGTCATCCAGCGGGGACCGCCCCGATGTCAGGGTGGCATGACATCAGCCGAACTATAAAAGGGGCGGTCCCACGCCTGCTCTCTAGTTCTTCCACCGTCGCCTCAGTAACGCTCGACTCGTGTCAGAACAGCAATCCAACGTCCTGCTGTAATTTGTCAAAGTTTTTCTCCTCTTACCTAATTTTCTCTCAGAGTTTTCTTCAAATTGATGTCCTTTAGACAGAAGAAAAGTGCTCTAAGTGTGGTGCTCAAATCCGCATGGGGATGACCATTCCGCTGCCTCCTTTGCCTAGGTTCAAAGCATGACATCCAGGAGTGTTCCATCTGCCAGGCCTTCAACCAGGCAACCAGTACCAGGCAAGTGGTCCCTCAGGCCCATCTTCTGACCTGACGCTTACGCCTATGGAAAAGGAGCTCCAAAAACACAGGGAAAGGTTGTCGTTGCCGGCTCCGAAAAAGAAGAAAAGTAAAGAGAAGCGCCGGAACCAGAGTCCATCACCACACGAGAGGCCTGCAACTGTGAGTACTTTTTCGGGTGCCCCGTGTGCCTCTTTGGGCCGGGCTCCATCTCCCCCTCTTGCCGAGGTGAGCGGGCAGCCATGGGTAGCCTCTTCAGAAGTGGTAATTTCATCGCCTTGTCTGCCGATAAGTCACCCCTCGCCTTCAGCGAAGGGCACGCAGCCTCCGCCAATCAGACTAGCGGCGGCCTTCCAGCTGTCTCTAGCCCAGCCAGATCTGCTGTTTCAGACGCTGGCTCCTCTGACGCCTGTACGGATCATCCACTCTCCCGTCTGGCTCCAGTTTGGCCCCCGACGTCAGACAGAGTGACGGACAAGTCGACCTGTTATCTCCCAGGGTTCTTCACCCAAGAGACTTGCCACCTGATCCTTTGCTTTTTGCTTTAGCAAGATCGCACTCTGACCTGCCGTCGGGGGCCCCCTCGAGTCTCCCCCCCCCCCCGCCAGGCCTTCCACCGTCGCCGGACAAGGTTCTGCTGCCGACTGGGGATTCTGTTATAGAGCCTCCACCCTCTGGCTCTTCAGGTGTGCTCCTGGATCCGACGCCGCGTTCTGGCACTACGGCACTGCCCTCTGTGGGTCCTTCGACTGGGTTCCTAATCCCTGAACCCTCTCTCCCCCGCCTACGGGCGGCCCTCCGTTGGTCACTCAGTACCCGATGCCGGGCCAGGTGCCTCCATCTCCGGGTCTCCGGACGCCGGGTTATCCAACATCATCCTTCCCGACGCCAGTATATCCTACTCCAGGACACCCCATGCCGGGTTATCCCGGGTACTCTTCTTATTACCCATCCTGGCACTATCCTCAGTACCCGGGTATCTGAGTTACCAGCCTCCTCGGTATGGACCACAAGTCCATCCCTCTTTAGTGGAGAGAGTCTAGAGTGCAACTTTTGTCAGAGTTAAGACAGCGGTGCAGCGCCACCCCAGGTCGCCCTCCACCGCCTCCTCAGGCCAGATCGTCGACTTTTATCACTGTTGGCACCACGGAACCAGACCCTTCTGTGCCTAGTGGCTCCGAGCCCTCTGATACCGACGCGTCAGAGCCTAGATCTCCCGTAGAGGTCCCTCTGAAAGACTCTCCAAAGTCGTGTCCGGAGAACCCCTCTTTCGGAGATTTATTGCATTCAATTCAGGCTGCTGGGGGATGGCCATCCAAAGAGGTCGATCCGCAAAGAAAATGCCTTGCAGAGCACCTGGATCTGGCCACTTTGGACCCTATCCCCATTCCTCTGTGGATGGGGCCCCATGAGGACCTTTGTGACTAGTCTTGCAACAGCCATCCTCCATACCAGCGGTCTCACGCAAAGCTGACCGCACCTGTTATCTCCCTCCCCGGAAGGATATCTCACCTTAACTCCCATCCTAAGGCTGACTCCATGGTCATCATGGCCGCTCACGACCATTCAGCCCTGCCCAAACATTTGAGCTCTTCGCCTCCTGATAAGGACTCGTGTTAACTCGACCAATTTGTACGTAAAATATACTGTTCTTCCTCTTGCGCGATATGCTCCCTTAATTACGTCTCGCACATGGTCGCCTTTCAGAAAGCTTCTCTTTTGGATTTGGAAAGGGGCCTCCAAGAGGTTCAGGATGAAACCCTGAGAAAGAAGTTGTTGGGCAAAGTTAGGATGAGGAAATCCTCGTGTCGTTACACCATTCGAGTGACTTACGACTCTGTGGACTCGGTGGCTAGAGCGGCAGCCACGGGGATCTTCCTGTCGCTCTCCTGGCTTTCATGATAGCGGGACTGGCACAGGATGTGCAGTCCTCCTTCTGGATGTTCTCAGGGGTTCCGTCCTCTTTGGTGGCGATGCAAAGATTTTATTACTGGTTGCAGGAGCGGACGCCTTGCAGAATGTCCGCTCCTTATACAAGACGGGCCAGAAAAAGCAGCCTTTTCATCGCCAAAGAAGGTGGAACAAATCCCAGGCCAAGTGTCAAGCAAAGAAGCGCGCACCTGGATCTGGAGCTTAAACACTACAGGCCAAATTTCCCAAACAGGCCTCTGGGGCAAAAGCTCCCTTCCCCTTGGAATCCTGACTCCTTTCCCCTCCTTCCGCTCCCTCCAGTAACACAGGAGGAACTGGTCGGAGGAGGGTTCAGCCTCCACCTGGACAGGTGGAGGTTACGTCACCGCAGAAGTTGGTGTGTTTCAACGCATCGAGTGAGGTCACCGAGAGAATTCAGTGAAATTCCAGCCCCTCAACCGCCAGGACGGTCCTTCTATCCTTGGGATCAGGTCCCCATAGTCTCTCAGGAGATCCAGGCACTCCTTCTAAAGAGGGCCATAGAACCCGTCTCATCAAACCAAATGGAAGGGGATTTTACTCCCACTTCTTCCTGGTTCCGAAGAAAATGGGCGACCTGAGACTGATCCTGGACCTCAGTACACTAAACATCTTCGTTGAGTACAAGAAGTTTCGTATGTTGACCCTTCAGTGGCTCCTTCCCCTGCTCCACCCCAATTCATGACTGTGCTGCCTGGATATGCAGGATGCTTACCTGCATATTCCCATTTTCCCAGCCCACCACCGTTTTTTCCATTTTGTCTTCATGGAGAAGCATTTCCAATTCAGAGCACTCCCTTTTGGCCTTTCTTCGGCCCCCAGAGTGTTCACCAAATGCCTAGCGGTGGTGTCGGCGTTTTTACGTCGTCTGGGCATTTATGTCTTCCCATACCTGGACGACTGGCTCCTCGCAGCACCCTCTCCTACCAGCCTGAAAGAGTCTCTCTCTTTCACTCTTGAGCTTGTTTGCTCTCCTGGGCATAACGGTCAATTTTCCCAAGTCCCAGCTAGTACCATCCCAGAGGCTTCAGTTAATTGGAGCTGTATTAGACACAGTTCAGGGCAAGGCTTTCCTGTCATCGGATCAGGCAGAGACCTTAGCTTCTCAGGCCACTCTCGTGGCACAGGCCCGATGGATCCCAGCACACTCGGTGCTTCGTCTACTGGGATGATGGCGGCCGCCATTTCAACAGTTCCCAAGGCCAAGCTTCACAGAGGGTCACCCAATGGTCTCTTCGAGTCCAATGGGATCAGAGGATGGACGACATGAACCAAAAAGTCATGATCTCCAACAGCCTTCAGAGAGATCTTTGCTGATGGCAAGATCTCTCAAATCTGTCGAAGGGAATTTCTTTCCATCCTGCAGTTCCAATCCAAATTCTCACTATGGACACCTCAGATCTGGGCTGGGGAGCCCATCTGGGGACACAGGGGTCTTGGTCCGACCAGGAGCTGATGCTCCACATCAGTGTTCTGGAGACCAGGGTGGTTCTTATGCGCCCAGGCATTCCAGTCGCTTCTGGTTCCGGATCTTTAGTCCAGACGGACAACATGTCCACTGTCTGGTACCTAAACAAACAGGGAGGGACCCGCTATATCCTCTTTGCAGAGAAGCCATGAGGGTGTGGTATGGAGATTCAGCACAGTCTTTACTTGACAGCAGTCCACGTTCCGGGCGTCACCAACGTCCTGGCAGACAGTCTCAGTCGATCAGTGGCCAGGGCCCACAACTGAGAGCTAAAGTAAGAGGTAGTCGAAGAACTCTTTCTTCAATGGGGTCGGCCAGAGATAGATCTGTTTGCCTCTATGTACAATGCAAAACTACCCATCTTCTGCTTTCTCATTCCCGGGCATGGTGCTTTTTGGCGAGACGCGCTGACTCTTTCATGGACAGGGAGGTTTCTGTACGTCTTTCCTCTCATTCAGAAGGTTCTGGTGAAATATCAACTGGAGGGGGCTCATGCAATCCTGATTGACCCTCTTTGGCCATGCCAAATTTGGTGCCCTCTTCTGCAACAATTGCACTGGAACCCCCAGTTCCTCTGCCCATTTCCCACGACCTTCTGACTCAGGAGCAGGGCACCCTGGTGCATCCGAGCCTTCAGTCTCTCCACCTTCATGCGTGGCACCTGTGGACATAGCGATTTCTTGCTGTGGGGTATCTTCGCAGGTTACGCATTTTCTAGTGGAGGCCAGAAAACCCTCCACCAGATCTACTTACGCTATGAAGTGGAAAAGATTTACAATATGGGCCCAAGCAAGGAGCTGGAATCCATTTTCGTGCTCAGCTTCCCAGGTTCTAGAGTACCTCGCACACCTGTCCAAGGCAGGCCTTAGCTATTCCTCCATTAAGATCCACCTTTCTGCGGTGTCGGCCTACCACCTCTCGGTGGAGGGCAAAACCTTGGCTCAGCTGGAGGTTGCCAAACCTTTTTTGAAAGGTATCCTTCATTTGAAACCTCCGATCCGGAACCTTTGTCCTCCCTGGGATCTGAATTTCATGCTCGAGAAGCTGACCTACCCCGCTTGAACCAGCTTCTTCCTGCAACTTATGCTTCCTTTCCTGGAAGACCTTATTTCTAGTCACAGTTACTTCAGCAAGAATTATTTCCGAATTACAGGCCTTACGCTCTGTAAAGAACCTTATTTGATTTTTCATAAGGATCGAGTAGTCCTTCGGACTAATCCTTCTTTTTTGCCCAAAGTAGTTTCGGAAACCACTTTGAACCAGAGTGTGGAATTACCAGTGTACTATCCACAGTATTCCAACAGGGGGGAACACCTTCTGCACACCCTTGATGTGCACTGGATCCTCAGGTACTATACAAACAGGACTAAAGAGGTTAGGAAATCTAGCCAACTGTTCGTAGCCTTTGCCCCTCAGTGCCAGGGCAAGGCTATTTCCAAGCAGACCATCTCTAGATGGCTTGCTAACTGCATCCATTTTTCGTATATGAAATATGGGAAGTCCCTTCCAGTGGCTGTCAAAGGCCACTCCACCCATAGCATGGCAACCTCCACTGCCTTTTTTAGGAATGTGTCCACGGCAGAGATCTGTGCTGCGGCCACATGGTCGTGTGTTCACACCTTCACTAAGCATTACAGTCTGGACATTGCCTCTCTGCGCAGAACTGGCTTTGGTCTTGCAAGGCCTTCTGTCGTGATTCCTCATGGCGACTTCTCCTCCTCCCAGATGCACTTATGTTTTTGCTTTTCTTTGGAACTGCTTGGTATTCAGTCCCATATGTGAAGACCTACTGCAGGAACCCTCTCGAAGTAAGATATTGCAGTTACATAAGAACTTACCGTAACAGTAGATCTTCAAGAGAGGTTCCTGAAGTAGGTCTAGTTTTCCACCCTCCTTCCCCCAGTTTTTGGATGTTTTTTCCTTATTTTCCATCCTATCTAGCCCTTTGGGACTAGAGTGGAAGCAGGGTCTGAGGAGTTTTCACTCTGCCTTTCTCCTTACCTATCTGTAGGTCTCCATTGGAAAAGAACTGAGAGCAGGTGGGACCGCCCGCTTTATAGTCAGGCTGACGCCACGCCGCCTGACATCGGGGCGATCTCGCTGATAATTGCTGTCTACAAGTTTGCCGTGTGGACTCGATGCCAGAGGGTGCAGTCCTATATGAGAAGACCTACTGAAGGAACCTCTCTCGAAGATCTACTGTTACAGTAAGTTCTTATGTAACTGTAATTTTTCTCCCATGTGGAAGTAAGACGTGCAATGACACCAATAGTGGTGCCACACACGATCCTGTGCACGGCACACTGGGCATCTGCTCCGCTTCCGTACCCCCCCTTTTTTGGTAGCATCGGTGTGCCAACCCCCAGTTTCTGCTAGGGGTCAGGCTAACACTGACAGCTGGTCCCTTCCCTCCCCGGGAATGGAGAGCAGTCCTCCGGATGCTCAGTCCTCTCCCTCCCTGGCTGGCCACCAGCAACCTGCTTGCACCATGAACATGGGTCGCTGGCTTGGCAGGAGATAAGACTTCAGTGCCTTAGCCCTCCACACCACTGGACCGGCTGCTCATCGTAATTCTTGATCTTTCAGAATATCTTCACCATTCATTACCACAACCTTCCCACCATCCCCTGCAAATGACCAGGCATCTGGGTAGCTCACTCTGTCTCCCTCACTCTCTCTTTTCTCTCTGCCTTTTTCTCTCTCCTTGTTTGGTCCCTTTCTCCTCATTTTGTCTGGAGCTCTTGGCACAAAAGAAAAAAGAATGAAAAAGAAAATGTTACTGGGGGGTCTTTACTTTGCCTCTGGTCTTCCACACAAAAAAGGGGTGAAAATTTAAAACAAAGTAAAAAAAAAAAAAAATGGAGGGGGTCTGACTCAACTTCTATGAGAGCCTGGGGGTGGCTCTCCTTTATTTCCTAATTATTTTTTTTTTTTTTTGAGAAGGGTGACTACAAAACTTTGTTCTTTGGGCTGGCCCAGTGGCACTGAGGGTTGAGGTGCTGGATGCCACACCTTGTGCCACACCGGCAACCCGGGTTTGGAAGGATTGAGCATCTGGAGACAGCTCTCCTTCCTTGGGGTGGTTGGGGGGTGGACACTGCAGCGCGCTGTAGACTGACACCCAGCGGTGGCTGGGTGTCAGCACAGGCGCAGTGCCAAGCATAGGGGAGGACACACGCCAGAGGGTCATCTGCCACGGCCCTATTTGGGTTGAGTTTTTTGCTGGTTTTGCAATAAAAAAAAGAGAGTTGAGCATCTTGGTGCCAGTCCTCAAAAAATAAATTAAAAGGGGAGCAGGGGTCACTTGTGGCCCCTCCCCACCAATCAAAAACAAAATAGGTTTTTGTATGGAGTGGAAAGATAGCCCCTTCCCTCCTTTTTCTTTTGTCTCCCCTGCCCTGCCCAGGGTATACCCTCTAGGGTATATCCCTATTAGTTGCTACATGTAATTTGTGCCTTAGACCTATCCAGTCTAACTCTGCTGTGCAGATGCTGTGTCTTTGGAAGGTGCAGTGCACTTGCTTGGATCAGTGATTAGCTTCACACAGGGTACATCCCTGTGGTTGCAGGTAGAAGCGGGGCATATGTTTTCTACTCATGTTGGAATGTTTTGGTTGGTGTGCACTTTATTTCTTTCTGCGTTTTGGTCTTGGTCTGCTCTGCCTGGGGCATGTCAGAGGAGATGATCACATCTTGACTCCTTAGGACTGCTCAGCCCTGCAACTCCTATGCTCCTCATCCTTGCTTTTCTCCTGTCTGTCATAGGGAAAAAGAGGGACTTGGGTTTACTCAGTTGCTCTCTGGTAGTATAAAGTTATTCTTTTCTGGGAGTCCAGATGTAATTTTTCAGTATCCAACATCTGGCTGACTAGTGGAAAGAGGCTCTGGCTCTTTTTTTTTTTACACCCAGCTGCCCTTGTGCCACCTGGTAGACCCACAGGTTTTATTTTGTTTATTTTATTTCCTATATCCTTCCCCTATCCCTTTGGGCTAGAAAATATCTAGTCCTCTCTTTTATTTCTCTCTACTTGGTTTCTCTGCCGGAAAACAGAATTGAGGTGTATTAGGGAGTTGGCAACGTTTAATGACTGGCGTGCACGGCACCAGACGTGGTGCACAGGCACCACCAGTAGCAAATGTTGGCTCCCTCTCTGCAAAAACAATTTGCTCCTTCAGGGCTTAGTGCATCCGGCCCAGACCGATGAGTGTGAATCAATGATGAAGATAATTCTGGAAGGTCAACAATTACAGTAAGTTCGTAATTTTCATTTCTAGGGACGTGGATATGTTTTTCATCCACACGTCTTGGCATGTCTCTTTTCCCTTTAATTCTTGCTGGAAGGTCTTCAAGCTGGCCTCCCACCCACCCAGGTGGTAAACCTCGGCCGCCCCATGATGCCAGATCTTCCTTTCCGGCTGGAGATTCAGGTTGCCTCCTCTCCACTAACACGTTTTGTAGGCCCTGGTTTCGATTTCTTCAGACCCTCAGAAGATTAAGCACGTTCGAGCTAGCGACTGCAATTTTTGCTATTCGATTATGGAAGATAAATCTTGCCCTGGTTTTTGCCAGTGCCCATGTCGCCAGAAAATGTTGCACACAGACCCACATACTGCATGTGTCTACTGCTTGGGTATCTACCATGACACCCAGGCATGCGAGATGTGTTTCGCTTTCCACCTGAACATCCTCGATTGTCTCGCACGGCTTAAGTTGGGCAGGCCTGAGAAACAGAATCCAGTGGTGAAATCCAAAGAGGCCTGGTGGGTGGTCTCCATGGCTGCGGGGTCTGCAGAGCAGTTAGAACAGATGCAGGCCTTCGTGGAAGAGGCGGCGTGGGCCACGGAGCTCTCCTCTTGGGTGATTTTCATTCCATTCAACCTGGGCTCCACATTCTCTGGCTCCTTTAAGGAGATGTACCTATCTCTCCCCACCAAGGGCGAGGGACCTTCGGGCTCTCATACCTCCCAGTCCCATAAAAAGGACAAGAAACCAAGAGATTCTTCATCTCAGCGAAGACGTTCTTGGGATTGAGAGTGATCTCGATCACAGGAATCTCCAGTCTCTGCTTCGATCTAGACTGCTTCTTTGGCCGCCAGCTTCTCGGCCTTGCTGACTGGTCAGCCGGCTGAGGTCTCGATTGATGATGCGGTGGAGATCACTCTCAGCCCTGTCGATCTGTTGTCCCCTGACGAGGCTGACAACTCACTTACCAGGACCCTGGTCCTGAACTTTCCTGATGAGGAAACCCAGCCTGCTAGTAGACCCATTGAGGAACCGGTCCCTGATCTGGGTAAATCACCGGTTGCCCCGGTGTCACCTGCACGACCCGCTCGGCCAGTCCGATCGAGGTCGAGATCTCGGACCCCCTCGACCAAGAGGCCGAGGAAGGCGCATAAGCACTCTAAAAAGAGGCGGTGCCACCATTCATCTTCATCCTCCTCAGATGAGGAGAGGCTTCAGCGGAAACTCCGTTGACACTACGAAGATCTTATATGGCAGCAGCTCATTCTGTCTGGACAGAAGCCTTCTATGGTTTCCACCATGGCCATTACCTGGCTTTCGCCTCCCAGGCCAAAACCGACTCCATTGGAACCAGTAAAATCGATTCCTCCACCCACGGAGGCAGTAAAACCTGTCCTGGTTTGACCAAAATTTGTCTCTCCACCGATAGTGGTGGAGCCGCCACCTAAACAGCCTTTGGGAGGCTCTATGAAGGAATCTCAGACGGTTCCGGTCTTCTCGCAGGTTATCGGTCACCCTCACACCTGACTGACCCAGGTGCGTACAAGGGGACCTCGTGGCACCGATTTTATCTGGATACTCGGATTCTGACGACACCGACCTCCACCCTCACCCGCTGGATGATGAATCGGTGGGTAGTCTGTTGACGGAGGAAGGCCCTTCGTCATTTTTGGGAGTGCTCTGCCTTATCTCCGAATCCACGGGATGCCCTGGAACCTGTCCAGAAATGGACGGCACTTCTTACAGATATTCTTAAAAGAGGGATACCCTACAGAAGCCTTCCCAGTGGCCGAGGCCATTGTAGGCCTGGCTTTGGAGCTCTGGCAGCCTCCTGCCCAGCGCCATCTGCCCAGATGGCCCGCAAATATGCAGTGCCCATTGGGTCTCTCTCTGGGTTCACAGTACATCCCTCGGCAGAGGGATTAGTGATCGCTTCTATGTTCAGATATACAGGCAGCTCTGCTGACACTGATAGACCTCCAGACAATGATTCCAAAAAACTGGACCACTCTGCCAGGAAGGTCTATGCAGCCTCATCTCAAGGCCTCCATCAGGCAAGCTCGGTCGTCATCATGGCGCACTTCTCCCATGCCCTCCTTGGCTCCTTGGATGAAGTTCTCCCGCACCTCCCCGCGGATCTTCAGACTTTGGTCAAGCAGGTCCGGGACCAGGGCCAAGCTGTTGCCAAGCAGCAACTTCAGACGGCCTTGGACCTCGGAGACTCTTGCACCCGCTCGTGGCAGCCATGGTTGCCATGCGCGCTGCAGGGCTTGGCTGAGGCTTTCCACCTTATGGTGCATACCCAGCACAAGCTCACTGATGATCCTTTCCTGGGTACCAATCTCT
This sequence comes from Neoceratodus forsteri, assembly GCA_016271365.2. Taxonomy (NCBI): domain Eukaryota; kingdom Metazoa; phylum Chordata; order Ceratodontiformes; family Ceratodontidae; genus Neoceratodus; species Neoceratodus forsteri. The sequence goes on along the minus strand of CM028136.1, from coordinate 50,252,866 downwards.
TCAGCCCAGGTGTGGATGGTCACCTTCAGTGAATCGAGCAGCCCAGTGCCACCTTGGACTCTGCTACTTGTGCTCAAAAGGATGCCCATGGCTCCAAGAAACAGCAGTAGAAGAAGAAGAAGCCTTTTCGGCACCCTGCTCCTGCGTCCAAGCAGCCCTCCTTCCATGGTGGGCAGCAACAGCAGCCACAAGCTTGGTGCCCTTGGCTCAAGTCCAGGCCTCCAGCGGCCCACAGACAAGGAGGTTGGGGTTCAGGCGAGTTCCAATCTGGACCCTCTTCGTCCAAGCCTGCCCAGTGTCGGGATAGGGGCTGCCACCTCTATTCCCGTCACACCAGCTCTGGGTCCTCCCGTGGGATGCCGGCTCGGCCACTTTCTTTCCGCCTGGTCCGCTGTTAACACAGACGGGTGGGTCTTAGAAGTGGTCAGCCAGGGTCTGCCTCTAGAGTTCGCACAGTACCCTCCCTGCCAAGCCCGTGCCCCATGGGAGGAAAGAGTATCAGCCCACACTTGGCTGGTTTTGAGAGATGACATAGCCCAACTCCTCCTCAAGGAGGCAGTGGTTCGAGTGGCAGATCCTCCAGTCAACTCAGGGTTCGTTTCCAGGTACTTCCTGGTCCTGAAGCAGACGGGGGTTGTCACCCCATTCTAGATCTGCACGACCTGAATCAGTTTCAGGCCATGAACCTTCAGGATGGTAACTTGTCCCAGATCATATCATCCCTGGAGCAACATGTGTGGTTCTGCTCACTGGATCTCTAGGATGACTTTTCACATCCCAATCTGTCCGTCTCACCAGCAGTTCCTCCGCTTCAGAGCAGAGGGAACCCTATACAAGTTCCAAGTCATGCCAGTCGACCTGTCATCGGCCTCACGGGTCTTCACCAAATGCATCGCAGTGGTGGCAGCTCATCTTAGGTGTCAAGGGGTCAGAGTATACCCTTACCTCGACGAGTGGCTCTTGGCAGGTTCCAGCCAGCAAGAGGTGGAGAGGTCCAGGGACCTGGCCCTCCAGACCTGCTCTCAACTTGGCCTCCTGATCAACGAGGACAAGTCGGAGCTCATGCCATCACAGGTGATATACTTCATCGGGGCACAGCTCGACTCTTGCCGAGCCAGAGCACGGCTCCCGGTGGACAGAGCGGAGGTTCTCGCGTCCTTTGCCCAATCATTTCTGGTTGGGCACTTGTGCCCTGCCCGGGACTTTCTGTGCCTTCTGGGGTACATGGCGGCCTTCACCACTGTGGTCCGAGGGTCCCAGTGGCATATGCACCCCCTTCAAGTGGGAGCTGGCCGCCCAGTGGACTCAGCGCCACGGTCACTTTGACCAGCTGAGCACTGTGACCCAGGTGTTGTGGGATGCTCTCCAGTGGGGGACTGTCCTAGAATATCTGCAGGAAGGGATTCCGTTTGTCCTCCCCAAGCCGACAGTCATCCTCATGACCGATGCCTCTCTCACAGGCTGGGGAGCCCACATGGGGAACAGGGCCCACGGGTTCTGGACCCATGAGGAGTCCCGTTATCATATCAACCTGTTGGAGCTCAGAGCCATCAGACTGGTGCTATCAGCATTTGCTCAGCAGCTTCGGGGTCAAATGGTTCAAGTCCAGACGGACAATGCCACAACCATGTACTACCTCAACAAAGAGGGCAGCATGCACTCCCGGCTGCTGTGCAGGGAAGCGCTCCACATCTGGACACTCGTGAGCCGACTGGAGGCAGATCTCCTAGCCATCCATGTGGCAGGAGCCTCAAACCAACTGGCGGATGCTCTTAGCCATGTAGGCGAGACATCCCACAAATGGTCTCTCCATCCAGAGGTAGTTCACAGCCTGTTCTCCCACTGGGGCAAACTGATGGTGGACCTGTTTACCTCCAGGGGAAAACACCAAGCTGAGGCTGTTTCATGCCCGCCCCCCTCAGTGGGATTTGCTGCAGGCGGGTGCTTTCTCAAGGCCATGGACCCCAGGCCTCTTCTATGCCTTCCCTCCATTTCCCTTGATCCACAAGGTGCTGCTCAAGTGAGGAGGGACAGGACGCAGGTGATCCTAGTTGCCCCAGACTGGCCCCGCCAGTTCTGACATCTGGATGATCTCAGCCTCAGTAACAGGCTCCTGAGGCATCTTCCAGCATGCCCAGACCTGATCTCAGTCAATCATGGGAAGGTATTCCATCCAGACCTTCAAACCCTGCACCTGACAGCCTGGTACCTGAGCGGCTAGAGTTCCAGGCATTGGGTTTCTCTGAGGATGTACTCACAGCAGTGGAAACATCCAGAAAGGAGTCGACCAGGAAGTGCTACACCTTCAAATGGAAATGGTTTTCCATTTGGTGTCAGGGCCAGGGCCTGGACCCTCTGTCCTGTCATGTGGCTAGCATTTTAGATCACCTTTTGTCTCTGTCCAAAGGGGGTCTTCGGTCTTCGACCCTTAAGGTGCACCTGGCAGCCATCTCTGCTTACCAGGTGCAGGCCAGTCAGCAGATGATTGTACAGGATAAGGTGGTCTGGTGCTTTTCAAGGGCCTAGATCACATCCCCTCCGTGCATGAACCTTCACCTCTGTGGGATTTACTGCTGGTTTTGCAAAACTCTAGGCAAGCCATTCAACCAATGCAAAGTGTGAGCTATCACACTTGTCATGGAAGACAGCCTTCCTGGTGGATATCACGTCAGCCAGAAGGACTGGGAGCTCACGGTGCTTTGGTGGAGTCTCCCACCTCGCCTTCCACAGGGACAGGTTGTCTTGCGCCACCACCTGAAATTCCTCCTGAAGGTGGTGTCAGAGTTTCATCTTAATCAGGTATTGACTCTGCCTGTGTTCTACCGGAACTACACCTCAGATGCAGAGTGCAGGCTCCATACTCTGGACCCAAGATGAGCTCTCTCCTGTTACAAGGAGAGAACAGTGGAAATTCGGGGAGAGGTTCGCCAGCTGTTTGTCACCTATGCTGAAGCCGCTTCTGGCAGACCTGCGGCAAAGTGGATGATTGGCGGATGGATTACTTCTTCATTGATCTCTGATATAGGTTGGTGGATAGGGAGCCTTCCATAGGGCTAAGGGCTCATTCTACCCGCCATACCGCTGCGTCAGTGGCTGCTTCCAGGGACATCCCTATCCAGGAAATCTGCAGGGCTGCTACCTGGAAGACAGCAAACACCTTCATCACCCATTACCACATCGACCTTGAGTCATGCCGGGATGCTGGTTTTGGGGCCTTAGTTCTCCAGTCTCTGCTTCCTAAGCAGGGGGTGTGCGCCTTGCCTCCCTCCTCCCAGAGAACTGCAAGGAGTCTGCGAGTAGTTGTTGATGAATCATATCCACGCCCCTAGAAAACAGTTTACTCACCTGTAACAGTAGTTCTAGGAGTGGTATATGTTGTTCATCCACACTGACCCACCTGACCTCCCCAGCTGTGACACGCAAACCTGGTTTCCAGCGGGATAAGATCTGGCATCATGGGTCGGAGCCGAGGGTTATGCCACCTGGTCGTTGGGAGGAGCCAGCTTCAAGACCTTCCGGCAAGAATTAAAGGGGAAAGGGACATGCCAAGAAGTGTGGATGAACAACATATACCACTCCTTGAACTACTACGAACATACAAAATTTGCCAGGAGATAAAGGCCTAGAGGTCTATCAAGTCTGCTCGAATGTGCAGCTAGCACCCCTTATTCTGCAGCTTCTTCTCCTTCCACCCTTCCCTCCATTGACCCTCCCTCTGTCCTGTCCCATCCCTTTGAAGCTGTCCACTGTTCTACTGCATACCACTTATGGTAACGATTCCACCCAGCTACCACTCTCTGTAAAAAAGTGTCTCCTCGTCTCCGTCCTGAACCTTCCTCCCTCCAGTCTCATATCATGGCCCCGGTGTCTTTCCCCTCCCTTACTTTGAACAGCCCCTCTGTACCTGTCTTGGTAATTCCTTTCATGTATTTAAAGGTTTCACTCATGTCCCCCCTGTCCCTCCTCTCCTTCAGTGAGTACTATACATGTTCAACTCCCTCAGCCTCCTCTCATATGATAAGTCCCCCAGCCCCTTGATCATCTTTGTCACCCTGCGCTGTACCCCCTCCAGTAGCTTAATGTCCCTCTTCAGATACGGGCACCAGTACTGCACGCAGTGCTCTAGGTGCGGTCTAACTAATGACCTATACAGTGGCAGAATCACCTCCTCCCTCCCTCCTCGAGGATATACCCCTTGGAATGCAACCCAGCATTTTGTTGGCCTTTGCAGCTGGTGAGTAACCTGTCCTTTTTTTTTTTTCCACTAGGCTGGCACTCTCTGTGTCATCTTATTTACAAGGGGATTTTTGCCTTTGGCTAAGCCTTTCTTTTCTGTTAGCCAGAGCCCACATGCTCATGCATACAGAGCTGCTGCTTTACTCCCACTGTCCTTTCTCAGCCCAGCCTTGCTGGCTGACCAGTGGTGACAGCTGAGGATCTGGCCTAGTAACCCAGACTACTTTATTTGTGCCACACTAGGTGTGTCCCCCATCCTTCTTCTCTGTCTCCGAGTTGGTAGTCTGGTTTTGTTTGTTGTAGGTTCTTTTTTTTTTTTTTAATATCCTTTCTTCTGCCCTTGTAGGCTACAAGGCCCAGCTTGTCCTTTACCACTTTTAGCATATGCTTAGACTCATGGAAATTCAAATTCTGTATCTCTTATAAGATGTGTGCAGTAATGCCACTGTAACAGGACAACTTTGTAAACTGGGCTTCTAGCCTAACAGTTTTATATTTGTATAAAAAATAGAGGTCTTTACTACTAACTGCTTCTCTCCTGGCAAACAGAGTTGAGGCAGGTGAAGTAGCTGGCGAAGTTTATAGGCAGGCGTGCAGCAGCATCTATGGGGGTGCACAGGCACCTTGGTTAACAGATTTTCTCCACAGGGTCCTAGTGCCTCTAGCACAGCCCCATAAGTGGTACTCGGTGGAAAAGATATTCAGGAAGATCACCAGTTACGGTAAGTACATAACTTTCATTTTGAAAAGGTAGCAGGGCTTGTCCACCTGCTCAGGACTGGGTTTAGGAATTCAGCTAAACACTGTGTTTGTTACTGATGCCTGACTTGGAGAATTCCTGTGATGATTTTTATGAGGAGAGGCTTTTGTGTAATGGGGTCTTCCTGAACATGTCATGCTCAACAGAAAAATTTTGACCGAAGATCTTTCACCGATGAGAACAGCAGATGAGATTTTGACAAATCCCACAGGTACTCTAGGATTTGCTTTCAAGGAGTGGTGCACATGTAAAAGAATGGGCTGTAATATCATTAGGAAACTGCTTTGACGCGAGTCTGCAGGCTTTGTCTCGTGGAAGTGTTTCTTGCTGCAAGCGACCTGGACTACATGATCTTGTACTGTGAATCTAGTATTATTATTAGCTTTTATTGACCAGGTAAGTACACTAGACATAGTTCTGTCTGTTTTAGACTTCTTTCATTTCCATAAGCCTGGCTTGCAGAGGCTTAAGGCTTGGATACACTAGTTGGCATTAGAAATAGGACAGCAAAGGAGGCTGTAGCAGAAATCTTTGGACCCTCGGGTCCCCACTGCTGGATCAGTACTAATTAGACCTAATTTCATCTGCGAAGGCCTGGAGATGCACATCACAATCTCATCTCTAGACCAGGTACTTACTGACTTAAGCCACAAGATCTAAAAACCTAGCCAGGCAGGCACCAAACAGAACATGTTCACACTGGTGAAATTAGCTGGCTGTACCACGGCTGCATTCATGTCTAAGTGCACTGTTGGCTAAAAAGTAATTGTAAAGTGCAAACTCATTGGAGCATTTTAAATACATCACAAGCGTAGAAGTGGGTAGCCATCTGGGAACTAGCGACCATCGAACAGTATGGTTCACAATAAACACAGCAATAGAGTCAAGCCATACAAAGGCAAAAGTACTGGACTTTAGGAGGGCTGACTTTGCCAAAATGGGTGAGTGCCTAAGGAATGCACTAGCAAATGGGCAGGAAGGAGTGGTGGAAGAACAATGGGAATAATAAAACTGCCATCACAGAGGTAACAAGCCTTTGTGTGAAGCAAATAAACAAAACAAAACGATGTAAGAAACCACTATGGTTCTCAAAGGAAGTAGCAGTGAAGGTTCAAGAGAAAAGAAAACATTCAGGAAGTACAAGGAATCACAGAAGGAGCAGGACAGAGAACTGTATCAGTTAAAGCAAAGGAAGCTGGGAAGGCAGTCAGAACAGCAAAGGCCCAAACTGAGGAAAAGATAGCCAACTCGGGATAAAACCTTTATAGGTACATCGGGAGCCAAGGAAGACCAAGGGAGGGATAGTGAGGCTTAATAAAGGGGAGGGAGGGGGCAGAGGTGACTGTGAAAAGGCAGAGATACTAAACTAAATATTTTTGCTCAGTATTCACAAATGAAGAGGGGAGGTACCTAAACAAACAGTAGAAACACTCTGATACAGAAGTTGATACCAGCCCATTTACAGAAGAAAGGGTTCTGAAAGAACTCTTAAAACTGAAGGTGGACAAAACAATGGGGCCTGATGGGATTCATCCCAGAATTCTGAAAGAACTAAGGGTAGAACTAGTGACACCACTGATACCCTTTTAACAAATCATGGGAGCATGGGGTGGTACCCGAGACTGGAGGAGGCAGATGTGATTCCCCGGCCTCAAAAGTGGGAGCAAGGCAGAAGCAGGAAACTACAGACCTGTTAGTTTAACCTCAGTGGTAGGGAAAATGATGGAATCACTTCTGAAGGAAAGAACTGTAGAGTATCTAGAGGCCAGAGGGGCACAGGACCCAAGGCAGCATGTATTCACAGCGGGAAGGTCATGCCAGACAAATCTGGTAGATTTCTTTGACTGGGTGACCAAAGTAGTAGATCAGAGAGAGGCTGTGGACATGGCCTACCTAGACTTTAGCAAGGCATTTGACACAGTCCCATACAAAAGATTAATATACAAGCTAGCCAGCCTGGGAGTGGGTCCCAAGATGACAGCCTGGCAAAGAATTGGCTGGAGAATAGGACACAGAGAGTAATAGTAAATGGAGTCCACCCTGAAGAAAGGGGTTACTAGTGGGGTACCGTAGGGTCAGTATTAGATCGGTCCTCTTCAATGTCTTTATGTTTACACTGCAGAGGGACTGAAGGAAAGTATGTCTCTTTGCAGATGACACAAAGATCTGCAACAGAGTTGATGCACAAGGTGGGGTGGAAAGGATGAGAAAGGACTTGCAAGTTAGAGGAATGGTCAAATGTATGGCAGCTTAGATTCAGTGGTAAGAAGTGCAGGTAATGCACCTGGGAAACAAAACCCAGGGGAAGAGTACACAATGGGGGGTAAAATACTAACAACAACAAAAATGGAAATGGACCTGGGGATAGTCATATCAGATGACCTAAAGGTGGGCAAGCAATGTGAGAGGGCAGCAAGGAGGGCTGGGGGATACTGGGATGCATAGGGAGAGGCATCACCAGTAGAAAACAGGAAGTTATTGTCCCTCTGTACAGACAGCTGGTGAGACCCCATCTGGAGTACTGCGTGCAGTTCTGGAGACCCAGTCTCCGCAAAGACATAGACAGGATGGAAGCTGTCCAGAGGAGGGCAACTCAAATGGTGCAGGGTCTGCACGGAAGACATAATAAGAGAGACTTAGGGGCTTAATATGTATAGCCTCGAGGAAAGGAGGAGGGGGGGACATGATAGAAACTTTCAAGCACCCCAAGGAATCAACAAGTCCAAGAGGGTAGCATCTTTCAAAAAAGAGGTGCAAGAACAAGGGGGCACAATTTGAAGATAGAGGAGGGCGGCTCAGAGGTAATTTAAGGAAGTATTTTTCACAGAGAGGGTTGTGGATGCATGGAACGTCTTCCGGAGGAGATTGTGAGTCAAAACAGTGGTGGAATTCAAGCATGCATGGGACAGTCATAAGGCCATTCTAGGGGGTAGGGGTAGGAAGAAGTAGGCTGCTGGTTAACTAGGATCTGCAGCTTATCCATTAGGTAGGGAAATGGGCAGACTAGGTGGGCCAAGCGGTCCTTCAAACAACATGAAGTCTTGCTATATTATAGACATTAGCAGTTTGATCCAGCTCTAGAACTGCCCCGGAGTGAAATGGTTAAAGCCATTCCACAATAGAATTTTGGCACGAGAGCAGCTCTATCTGTGTCATTTCAAACTTGAACTGTCAGATTCTTTACTCCGCCTCAGTGAACAGTCGCTCCGGAGATTTCTCCTTCTGCTCGGTTCATTTCTCGGTTTAAAAGTGTTTCTCGGTTGGATTTAACCGAGAATAGTTTTATTTTAACCGCAAAAACCGTTTCGGTTCAAGCTCTATCTGTGGTAACCTGTAAGTAAATGAAGGTTTTGTCTGTGTGGAACTTGTAAGTTATCGGTTCGGTTTTGAACCGATCAGTGGGTTTAAAACTCATTTAAAACTAAAAGTTACTATTTTAGAGTGGTTCCCGTTCTTATCGGTCTCAAAAAACGGATTTATTACGTTTTTCCAATACCCGTGACACGGTTAGGAACCGATAAGGGTGTCTTGCCTGGCACTGCTGCTAAAAGGGCAAGTTTTGGTTAGGCTGGCATTATGTCTGGAGAAACCCAAAAGAAAATCTGGGTCACTGGGTTTCAACACTGTGATGTTTGTGGGGAAGTCTTTGCCAAGGCTGACCCACACACCACATGTGTTTATTGTCTGGGGTTTGACCACCTCCAGTCAGACTGCCAGGTATGTAAGAATTTCCCTGCAGCCACCCTGGAAAAAAGATTGGGCAGGCTCAGGGAACGAGAGGCCAAAAAGTCCGCTGACCCGGATGGCCAGCCCGGTTCAGTGCCAACCGAACCAGAGGGAGTGCCCTCTGACCAGGGCCAGACTTCCTCGGGCAAAAGAAAAGCTGGTTCTGAGGAACCAATTCCAGTAAAGAAAACAAGAAAATCAGCAGGTCTGGAATCCAAAATTCCTTCTCCAACTGCTGCAGAGATAGCAAAAGCCATACAGATTGTCCAGTCACTGTCTCAGGGTCCGTCCGAACCACCACTATCTGGTAAAAGGTCGGTTCGTCCGGTCCCAGTGGTTCAGGATTATGATATTGAGGAATTTTATGAACTAGAGGAGGGGGAGGAGGATTATGAACAGTATGAATGTGGCTGGGAAGGTCTGGGTGTGCCCATTGAACCGGACATCTCCCCAGACAGACCTTTAGAATCTCCCCTATGCTGTCTGAGTCCCCATCTCATTTTATGTTTTATAAAAAGTTGATGAAACCTCCAGTTTCCTTTAGAAGAGGCTGTGGATGAGCAAGAGGAGCCTGATTTTGTAGAAATGATGGATATTCCAGAGTCTAGAGATTGTCTATTCCTTTACATAAGTCTTTAGGAAACAAACAATTAAAATTTTAAAAGCTCCTAATTCTGTGCCTCCTGTAGATAAAAAGATGGACAGAAGGTATACATTGTCAGGCCCTGATACAGAATTCCTTTCTCAGCAATGCAGTCATGTTGGGAGTAGTTCAGGCTGCTGCCTGTGATAAAGCTAATATTCCCTAGCTCACATCCTCCTGACAAGGATTCCAGGAAGATTGATGCCATGGCAAAAACAGTATATGGCAGCCCTCTGGGACTCAGGCAAGCAAATTATATGGCTTATGTAGCTAGGTATCAGAAATCTAGATGGGATACTGTTATGCAATTGGCCAAGCAGGCCCATGGCCAGCTGGCTAGTGAACTAGAACAGGTGGCTGCTGATGGCATTGAAGCCTCTAAGGTTCAGTTTCATGCTGCTGTGGATGTTAATGATGTTTCCTCTAGGGTCATGGCCACATCTGTAGCTTTTACGTAGGTTGGCCTGGCTCAGGTGTACTAGTTTGTCTGAGGATACCCAGACTAAGGCTATGGATTTTCCTGTGGTGGGAAATTCTCTGTTTGGAGAGCAGACAGAGAACTACATGAAGAAGATGGATGAATATAGGACTACTTACAAGAGTGCCCAGGCTAAGGAGCTGCAAGCCACTCCTCAAAGGCATGCCCCCAGGGGTAGGGGTAGGCCTTTTCACAGGCCTTTCTACCAGACTCAGGCCTCCTCTGCCTATGCTCAGAGGGGCTTCTTCAGAGGCAGGGGCAGACGAGGGGTGGGCAGACCTGCTCCCACCCCCCAGCCTAAAGCTCCTGCGAAACAGGCACCCTGATGGGGTGCCCAGGGCCGATTCTTCTGTACCAGTGGGGGGCAGGCTGGCTTACTTCAGTCAGAATTGGGCTTCTTTAACCTCAGACAAGTGGGTTCTGGAAGTAGTAAGCCAGGGTCTGGTTCTCAGCTTCAAAAAGTTTCCCAAGTTGAGAAGCAGACTTTTCTACCTGCAAGTGCTTCAGAGACCCTCGCTCTGGAAACAGAGGTCTCATCCCTGTTAGCTCTCAGAGCAGTGAAAGGGTTCCTCCCTGCATCAGGGCAGGGTCTGTATTCAGATACTTCCTTACCCCAAAAAGACAGGAGAGTGGTGGCCCATTTTAGATCTCAGATATCTGAACAAGCATCTTTTGAAACCAAAGTTCAAAATGGTAACTCTGGCAATGATTTTACCTTCCCTAAGGCCAGGGACTGGCTAGCCTCCTGGACCTCAAGGATGCCTATTTCCATGTCCTAATCAGAAGATCCCATTGAAAGTACCTCAGATTCGAACTGCCCTCAGGTCATTACCAGTTCAGAGCAATGCCCTTCGGCCTTACCTCTGCTCCAAGGGTATTCACAAAGTGTCTAGCAGTGGTAGTGGCCCACTTAAGGAGGCAGAGGATTGCTGTTTTTCCCTGTCTAGACGACTGGCTCATTGTAGGCCAGTCCCCAGAACAGGTAAAATCTCACCTGCAGGTCACCCAGCAGCTTCTCACCTCCCTGGGTTTTCTGCTAAACCTACCAAAGTCGGTTCTGGAACCAGTCCAGGTACTCACCTTTATAGGGGCAGAGGTGGACACAAAGCTAATAGAGCCTTTCTTCCCCAGAAAGGGTAAGGAATTTAGTGGCTCTGGCCTCTTCCTTCACCTCTGGGTCTCTCGACCAGCAAGACACTTTCTGCAGCTCCTGGGGCACATGGCTGCATCCACAGCTGTTGTGCAGGGAGCCAGATTTCAGATGAGAGACATTCAGTTTCACTTGAGAACCTTTTGGTCTCAGAGAGAGAGACCTTTCCAAGTTGGTCCCAGTGACTCGAACCTTGATCCTAGCTCCAGTGGTGGTAGGATCAGAGCAATTTAAGAGCGGAGTCCCCTTCATTTCCCCTTCTCACGACTTGACTCTCACTACAGATGCTTCCTTCTGGGTTGGGATCGACATGGGCGACCTTTCCACCAGGAGTTTGGTCCCCCAGGAATCTCTGCTCCACATCAATTTGCTGGAACTCAGAGCTGTCTTTTTAGCTCTTCAGCTTTTCTGCATCTGTCCACGACAAAGGTGATACAAGTCAGAACAGACAACACCACAACAATGTGGTACATCAACAAACAGGGGGCACTCGGTCTTGACCTTGTGCACCGAGGCAAGAAGTTGTGGTCTCTGGCCTATTCCTGAACACTTCCCTCCTAGCAGTTCATCTTCAGGAAGGACAATGTCCTAGCGGATGCCCTCAGCAGGATTTCCCAGGGCCATCACGAATGGTCCCTGGATCCTCAAGTGCTGGGGATAGTTTTTGCCAGGTGGGGCATCCCTCAGATAGATCTTTTGCAGCCCCAGACAATCACAGACTTCCTCTGTTCTATTGCAGGCCTCCAGTGCTGGGCTCAGTTCCCTGGATGCCCTTCTTCTGGATTGGGAGGGAAGTTCCTCTATGCTTCCCCCCACTCCTCTCCTATTCAAAGTACTAGTCAAAATCAGATCTCAGCCTTGCAGGGTGATTCTGATTGCCCAGATTAGGCCAGGCAGCCCTGGTACCCACTCCTTCTGTCTCTGACAGTCCATCTTCCCCTGTGCCTCCCCAGGAATCACAATCTGTTGACTTGTGCCCAGGGAAGGGTTTGGTATCGGACCTCAATCCCTCAACCTCAAGGCCTGGCTCTTGAGGAGTTAAGTTGCTGATTTACACCTCTCTCAGGGTGTTCTTGAGATCCTAAAGGCTGAGAAGCCTTCCACTAGAGCTACTTATAGTTCTAAATGGAAAAGGTTTTCCATTTGGTGTGCTGGGAAAATATTTCCCCAGAATCTGCTAGATTGCCCATTTTGTTAGATTACATGGTACATCTTAATTCCTTGGGTCTCAGACCAGCTACCCTGAGAGTTCATTTGGCAGCTGTCTGCTTTTGTGTCAGCAGGAAAGTCATCCCTCTTTCCTCTCATCCTCTGTTTTCCAAGTTTTTTAAGGGATTACTCCATACTAATCCTCCCTTTCGGGAACCGGCCCCTGCTTGAGACTTTAATGTTTGCATTGCCCAGTTAATGCAACCCCCTTTTGAACCTCTGTCTTCTGCAGAGCTTAAGTACCTAACTTGGAAAACTGTTTTTCTAGTGGCTATCACTTCTGCCAGACGCATAAGTGAATTGCAAGCCTTGTCAGTGGAGACTGACTTTATTTCTTTCCACAGGGATAAGGTAGTCCTTAGGACTAATAGGAAGTTTTTGCCTAAGGTGGTTTCAGATTTCCATCTTAATCAATCTATCTCCTCCAGTATTTTTCACTGATCACTCCTCTTCGGGTGAGAGGAGGTTGCACAACTTGGATGTTAAGAGAGCTCTTAGTTATTATATAGAGCGTACCAAAGGTCACAGGTTCGAATCCCTCCAACTTTTCCTTACCTATGGTGAAGTTGGGAAAGGCAAACCTGCCACTAAGAGATCAATAGCCAGGTGGATTGTATCTTGTATCCAATTTTGTTATCAGAAAGTGGGCAGAGCCCCCCCCCGTTTGAGGGTTCATTCTACCAGGGGTACAGCTGCGTCTCTAGCTACTGCCAGAGATATCCCTTTATTAGAGATTTGCCAGGCTGCTACTTGGAAAGCAGTACACTTTACCAAGCATTACTCCCTGGATGTCCAGGCCAGGAGAGATGCTTCGGTTTGGCACAGCTGTTCTTCAGAGCCTATTCCTAAGTAGGTTCTGCCCCTCCTCCATGGAGGTACTGCTGTGTATTCTGCTAATGTCTATAATATAGCAAGACTTCATTTTGTTTGAAGAAAAAATTACTCACCTTATAATGTTGTTTCTTCTAATGGAGTCTTGCTATATCCTGAACCTCTAACCTGCCCCTCTCAGAACCTCTACTTGGTGGAGTGCGGGCAACTTAGTGTGGGCACTACTTATGTCCTGTTAGCATTTTGTCCCTTTGGGACTTTGGGGTGTGTATGTGTACGCGTGTGTGTTTTATTATACTTATGTTCCATTTTCATATTATTAGAATGGTGTTAGTATTTCTGGTCCCCTGACTTGAGTCTTGGGTGTTGGGACCATCAATGGTTGTTATTATTTAGGTAGCCATTTGGCTGAGTGTAGGTTACAGCTTCCACACAGACCTTAGTGAGTTTGGCTCGTAAAGATCTGACAGTTCAAGTTTGAAATGACACAGATAGAGCTGCTCTCGTGCCAAAATTCTATTTTGGAATGGTTTTAACCATTTCACTCCGGGGCAGTTCTAAAGCTGGATCAAACTGCTAATGTCTATAATATAGCAAGACTCCATTAGAAGAAACAACATTACTAAGGTGAGTAATTTTTTCTTATCTGCCGTCAAAGTCTGTGTTTCTGTGCCCAGCACCAGGCTCAGTATGCACTGTGAATCTAACCTTCAGACGTGTTAGAGCAAAAGAGGAAGTACTACAGCACTGCCTTCTGAGGAAGATATTTTGTGCTGAGACAGAGCATCACTGAAAGGACATGCTCTGATGATATAATGAGTGGAACCCATCTGGAAGAGCCTATAAGAATAATAGTTGTGAGCTGGCCCATTGATGGAGCGGTAGCACTACCACTTGCAATGCCAGTGACCTGGATTTGGAAGCAAGTCAGAGTCATTGGAGCCAGCTGGGGAAGGAAGATCAGGCGTCCCAAAGGACACTGCCCGTGGGAGGTCCATGTGTTCCACTGTAGTACTCCCACCAGGATGACCCCAAGTGGCTATGCAGGCAGAGCCATGATGGGTGGGCAGCCGGATCCTGACTGGGGAAGTCTGCACACTTGCATGCCGACGTCCACTGCTGTCCTAGCCCAAGAGGCACCGGGGTGGGGGGACAAGTAAAATTCCCTCAGCCTACAGAATAAATCTGCCTCTCCTCACAGGCCGTGCACCTTCCCACTGGGCTTCTGACCCACACCCGAGCTAAACTACTCCCGAGCTTGGGGAACCCGGAGGGGCTGTGCCACAGGGGATGAACTGTGGGGCACTGCAGGGTCAGAGGTAATGTCCCAAGGACAGCGGGGTTTTGGGGCTGTGGCAGAGGAGACTGACAGGATATCAAAGGGGCATAAAGTACAGTAAATAAAAAAAAAAAAAAAAGAATAGTTGTAATTCCCATCATCCAGATGGATAGTGCTACCAAGTACCTGTGAGCAACATACCATTTGCAATGCATGTGGGAGCCACCAGCCATCCTGTTTCAGGAACAGATGCATCCATTTCAGAAAGCAGAAGTGGATGCATCATCATGACTGGCCAGTTGGCTTCATCAGATAGACCATGGCCTAGTGCCATCTGTTCCAGTAACAATGAAGGGCAGGTGTGCTATGCCAAGCAGAGAAAACTCATGTTAACATTGTGCGAAAATATCACCAATGTGTGTTAAATGGCATCAATTTGCAAAGTAACTCAGATTTATGATTGCAGTTATGCTTAACAGTAATGAAAAATTGTGTGAAAATAATGCAAGATTGTTTTGCCCAGTTCAGATGTTGGCACAGATGAAAGAATGCTAAAGCCTCCAATGTCCGTTACTATCAGTGGGGCTATTGACACAAATATTGGTACCACTATCATCAGTGTCATGGCCTAGACATGAAGACAAACATTAAAAGGTCCCTGTGTTCGGGCCTCAGGGAAACCTAAACCAAGTCTTCCACTCCACTTATGGATAGATCTTCTAAGAATCAGTCTTGACCATTCATTCCCACTTATAGGTATAGGACTGGAGGCACTAGGACTCCATGTGAACAAAGTATTTTTCAGCCTAGGGGACCAATATCTGTGCTGGCACCACCCACAAGGCAGACTTGGTGACACTGTGTTCATGAGTTGGGTAGTAACTGAAGCCGGACTCCTCTTTAGTTCTGTTTTTCCCTT
Organism: Neoceratodus forsteri; assembly: GCA_016271365.2. Lineage (NCBI taxonomy): Eukaryota > Metazoa > Chordata > Ceratodontiformes > Ceratodontidae > Neoceratodus > Neoceratodus forsteri. Next base: position 50,237,635 of record CM028136.1, on the reverse strand, counting down.
CCATTGAGTCTACACCGTGGTAGCATCGTCATCTCAACTGCATCACAAACCCTTCCTCCATTCACCACCATTAGTTTAACACCGTACCCTTGACACTGAACCTACTCATTATCTTTATTATTTCATCACTTAGTGTGGCGCCTAACTCTTTTCTTTCCTTTTTCGTGTTTGTTTTTTTTTGCCTGCAGCGCCATGTCCAGTTCTGAGAAGTGTAAGAGCAAGAATGCCTCCCATTAGAAGAAGAGTCACTATGGCGGACAGATGCATTGGTACTCCTGTGGGGGGGACATCTTCATTCATGACCGGTATGACATTTCGTTCGACCTGCCTCAGTGATGACCATGATATGGATAGGTACGACAACTGCATCTCAGTGGACTACCACACTCTCGAACCCAGTACATTAAGGTAGGGCTGTGATCTGCCCATCTTCGGAATAAGGCATCGCTCCAGGGATGCCAAGATAAGGTCCCTGGGCTGTTCCCCTGGCCCCTTCCCAATACTTTATGTAATGAGGAAGACCAGGGCTCTCCACACACTGCCCTGCCGAGATGTCAGAGGCCCTGGTGGACAGTCATTCTCCCTCGGAGGACGGATGAGCATCTTTCCCAGTCTGTAGGCCCTTCCAGGGCAGCAGACGCCCCCAGAGGTGAGGCCAAAGGTATATGCTGGATCTACACCAGTGGACACCTCGGTGTGTCGTGGCTGTCGTCGAGGCTTAGGCCAGGAGACATGCAGATAACACCAGTACCTGGTCCTTTTGCACATAATTTTCCCAGAACTTCAGCATGCACTAGGGTCTGTCTGCTGCCCGAATCAATAAGTCCTTTCACAGTCTTACCTCCCACCTTGACATCTGTTAAATACCCGTCCCAATTTGCTAAGGCCAAATCTGCTCCAGTATTACCCTCCTTATTTTTTATGGCAGTTTCTTGCAGTATGGCCTGGCATATGAACATATGAAAATGGCAGCAGATACAGGCCTCATGGTCTATCGCGTCTGCTTGGTTGTGCAGCTCACAGTTCAGATAACTACTGCTGCTGCTCCCCCCCTTGCCCCTCCACCCCTATTGTTACCCCAGACTGAGTTCCCCACTCTGGTCAGCCCCCGACTTGTAATCTGCCTTGGACCCTATCCCACCATTTTTTAAAACTCCCCACTGATTTCAGAGAAATTACCTCCGGCAGTGCGTTCCATGACCCCACCACCCTCTCAGTGATGTTGTGCTTCCTCCTCTCACTCCTGAAGCTACCTCCACTCTAGTTTGACTATGCTCTCTCGTGATCCTTTCCCTCTTTTAACCTAAACATACCCTCAGTACATACTCTATTTATGCCCTTCAACTCTGTTTAGGCTTGTTACAGTTATAGCAAATAAAGTCTTTGGGTGCAGATGTGTTACTCCCATTAGAGTTGTTATCAGACTTGGAGGTAAAATGGGGAAAAGAGGGCTTACTGGTCCTTGGCTGTTCACTGCTGGGGGGGGGGGTCTGTCTGAACATCTGATAGTCCTAAGCCAAAGAAACGGCCTTTCCCCCACTTTCTTGTCGGTGTTCTTTTACCCAAAGTTGCACGTCTGTGGGAAGGATGTTGATGAATTGCTCCATTGCAGATATGTCAGTGATCTGTGGGATTATTTTGCCCTCTGGTTGGAGCCATTTAATAAGGAGTTCTCTGAGTTGAGTGAAGGTTTCTTGAGAATTGACGACTGAGCTGTATTTCAGGGACAGGAGTCTTTGCCTACAAGTCTCTCTTGCGATGTTATATCTTTTCAGGATTTGTCTTTTCACGAGGTCATATTTTTCTGACTGTGCAGTGTCCACATTGCTGTAGGCAAGTTGGGCTTTACCTGTCAGGTAAGGTACTAACCTGACTGCCTCTTGCTGCTTTGGCTACTGGCAGACTGTGGCAACCCTTTCAAAAGTTGTCAGGTATGCTTGATATCATCTAAGGGACACAACTTTGTAAGTTTAATGTCTTTTAAGTTATTTGTGTCTTGTTGCTCTGCTGGACATGCATCAGATGCTCCAGCTTTGATAGCTTGCAGGTATCCAGCCATCGCTGCTCCTGTCGCTGCATCTCTTCTTTTCTCTGCTTCTCGAGTTGCTGCATCTCTTCTCTGTTTCTCCATCTCTTCAAACAACATGAAGTCTTGCTGTATGCTGACAATATGCAGTTAGCCCCAGCACTTGAACTGCCCTTGAGAGGAAAGAGTTGACTCTATGCAGAAGCATAGAACGTTGAGCTTGAGCTCAGTTTTCAAACCTCTGCCTCTGGTACTTACCAGTGTAACCGTCGGATTCTTTACTCCGCCTAGCAGTGAAGTCGCTCCAGAGATTTCTTCTTTGCTCGGTTCGGTAGAGTTGAATCAGCGTTCGGTTTTCTAACCGTTTTATTATTTTTGGATTTTCCAGCCTCTGTCTACGGTACAGGTAGTGTGGTAGATAGTGACTTTTATTTTATTAAATTCTGTGGAAATTGTTCTTTCTCGGTTTCTCACCGGTCGGTCCAGTTAGGAACCGACCTCTTTGTTGTTTACTTTATTCTGAGATTTAGTGTGGTGTTCGGTGCGATCAATTTCAAAACAACCGGACTTTTTCTGGTTCTTTACAGAACCTGTAAAAACAGTTTGTAACCGATCGTTGTTTATTATCTGGCTTGAAAGCTTTTAAGGGTAATTGGTTAGGTTGGCCATGTGTGAGAAACCCAAGGAAAAAAAAAGGTCCCACTGGGTTTCAACACTGTTCTGAGTGTGAGGAGGCCTTTGCCAAGGCCGACCCCCACTTCATCTGTGTTTATTGTCTGGGGTTTGACCACCTCAAAACAGACTGCCAGATTTGTAAGAACATTCCTAAAGCCACTCTAGATAAAAGGTTGAGTAGGCTGAAGGAAAGGGAGGCCGTGACGTCCGTAGATTTGGATGGCCAGCCCAGTTTGGTTGCGGCCGAACCTGAGGAGGTGCCCACTGACCTGGGCGTATACCTCCTCAGGCAAAGGAGGTCCGACTCGAGGGGGTCGGTTCAAGAGGAAACGTAGGTAAGTCGGTTCGGATCCAGCACCGCATACTCCAACTGCTGACGAGATGGACAAAGCGATTAGTATAATCCAGTTGCTTCACCCGGTTCTTTCTGATCTGGTACCGCCGGTTAGGCGGTTGGCTCGGTCGGATCCATCTCCATCGGATTACGATACAGATGCTTTTTCTGAGGAGTGGGAGGGAGACGAAGAATATCCCAAGGATGAAGATGAAGACAATGACTTTGAAGGTCTGGATGTGCCCATTGAACTGGACATCTCCCCAGACAGACCCTCCAGTGTCTCCCCTCCCAGGCTTTCTGAATCCCCTTCACACTTCTTGTTTTATAAGAGGGTGGCTGAAACCCTCCAGCTCCCAATGGTTGAAGCTCTGAGGAGGAGGAAGAGCCTGATTTTGTAGAGATGATGGACATCCCAGAGTCCAAAAGATATGCAAAGTACTACCAATTGCTTACATGTCATGATGATAACCATGCCTGCATCCACTGCTTTTCTTTTACCGTGCCTGTAAGCCATGCCTGTATCCACCGCTTTTCTTTTACCATGCCTGTATCCCCTATTTTTCTTTACTGTAACCACCTCATGATGTAACTCACAATGCCTCAAATGTTCCGTATGTCCTTGTTCATTCTTATAACTTGTATTGTTATCCCGGGTCGTCCCTGAAAAAGGGACCTTCGGGGCTCAGTGGGCCTACCCGGTCACCAAAATTTAATAAATAAATAAATGTTGGGGTTGTGCAGGCTGCAGCCTGTGACAAGGCTCACATTCCTTTTCACATCCCCAGACAAAGACTCCAGGAAGGTTGATGCCATGGCCAAAACCAGTATTTGGCATCTTCTTTGGGACTCAGGCAGGCTAACTATTTGGCCTACACAGCCAGGTACCAGAAGTCTAGGTGGGATACGGTTCTGGAACTGGCTAAACAGGCCTTCCCCCAGCTAGCCAGAGGGCTGGAAGAGGTGGCTGCTGATGGAATTGAGGCATCCAAAGTGCAATTTCATGCTGCTGTGGACTCCAGTGATGTGGCATCAAGAGTCATGGCTACATCTGTTGCTCTCGGGAGACATGCTTGGCTCAGATGTACTAGCCTTTTGCAGGATACCCAGGCCAAGGCTATGGATTTTCCTGTAGTGAGTAACTCTCTGTTTGGGGAGCAGACAGAGTCTTACATGACGAAGATGGACGAGTACAGGACCACCTACAGGAGTGCACAGGCCAAAGAGAGGCAAGCCACTCCTCAGAAGCAGCAGACTAGGGGCAGGCCTTTCCACAGGCCTTTCTACCAAGCTCAGGCTTCCTCTTCCTTCCCACAGAGGGGGTTCTTTCAAGAGAGGGGCAGGAGGGGGATGAGCAGGGCTGCATCCTCTTCCCAGTCCAAGGCTCCTGCCAAGCAGACACCCTGATGTGTCAGCCTGGGTCGACTCCCCGATTCCAGTAGGAGGCAGGCTGGCTTTCTACTTCCAGGCCTGGAAGTCTGTTACTTCAGACAAGTGGGTCCTGGAGGTAGTAAGCCAGGGAATGGCCCTCCACTTCAAAAGATTTCCAAAACTGAGGGCCAGGTCTTTCACACCTGCATCCATCTCAGAGACCCTTGGCCTAGAGGCAGAGGTTTTGTCTCTTCTGGCTCTCAGAGCCGTTGAGAAAGTTCCTACTGAGCACAGGGGCAAATGCCTGTACTCCAGGTACTTCCTTACCCCAAAAAAGACAGGGGAGTGGCGACCCATCCTATACCTAAGGTATTTGAACAAACACATCTCAAAACCAAAATTCAAAATGTTGACTCTGAGAATAATTCTTCCCTCTCTAAGGCCAGGGGATTGGCTTGCATCCGTGGACCTCAAGGATGCCTATTTCCATATTCCTATCAGGTGCTCCCACAGAAAGTACCTCAGGTTCGAGTTGCCTTCAGGCCACCGTCAATTCAGAGCCATGCCATTTGGCCTAACATCGGCTCCAAGAGTGTTCACAAAGTGCCTTGCAGTAGTAGTTGCCTTCCTCAGAAGGCAGGGTATTTCCATCTTCCCATATCTGGACGACTGGCTAATTGTAGGTCAGTCATCTGACCCGGTCAAGTCACCTCTACGAATCACTCAAAATTTGCTAAGTTCTCTGGGGTTTCTTCTCAGTCTCTCAAAGTCTGTTCTTGAACCAGTACAACTTCTTACTTTCATAGGGATAGAACTGGATACTATCCAAGCAAAGGCCTTCCTCCCTCTGTCAAGCGTAAAGGCTCTAACAGATCTTGCTTCTTCTTTTTCATCTCTGGTCTCTCGTCCAGCAAGGCAGTTTCTTCAACTTCTAGGCCACATGGCAGCTTCCACTGCAGTGTTGCAGGGAGCCAGATTTCAGATGAGGGACATTCAGTTCCACCTAAGGTCCTTTGGTCTCAAAAAAGAGACTCTGTCACCAAATTGATTCAAGTGACTCAGATTGTGGTCCAAGCTCTCCAGTGGTGGCTGGACCAGGACAACCTCAGACAAGGAGTTCCATTTCTCTCTCAAATCCCCTCAGTAGTCCTAACTACAGATGCTTCTCTCCTAGGTTGGGGAGCCCATTTGGGAACCCTTACGGCTCAAGGGGTCTGATCTCCACAAGAGTCTCTCCTTCATATCTCCTGGAACTCAGGGCAGTTTTTCCTGGCCCTTCTCGGAGTCAGTCAGGGGCAAGGTGGTCCAAGTCAGGACAGACAACACCAACATAATGTGTTACATCAGCAAGCAGGGGGGCACTCGGTCCACAGCCTTTTGCACAGAAGCCATGAAATTGTGGTCTCTAGCATATTCTCTTCAGACTTCCCTGATGGCAGTTCACCTTCCAGGAAAGGACAATGTACTGGCAGATGCTCTGAGCAGAATCTCCCAGGGGCATCATGAATGGTCCCTGGACCCTCCCATACTACAGGTCATCTTCTCCAGATGGGGCACTCCAGAGATAGATCTCTTTGCAGCCCTGGACAATCACCAACTTCCTTTGTTTTATTGCAGACCTCCAATCCTGGGGACTGTTCCTCTGGATGTCTCATTTTGGATTAGAAGGGCAGTTTTCTCTATGCCTTCCCTCTGTTGTTCAGAGCCCTGATCAAAATCTGGTCTCAACCCTGCACAGTGATATTGGTGGCTCCAGATTGGGTCAGACAGTCTTGGTATCCTCTGCTGTTGTCTCTGGTAGTGTCCGTCCCTGTCTCTCCCTAAGAGATAGCATCTCCTAACATCCTCTCAGGGAGGATTTGGTACCCCAATCTCCAGTCTCTCAACCTCAAGGCCTGGCTCTTGAAGAGTTAGAATATGCAGGCCTGCATCTTTCTCAGGAGTTCTGAAGTTTTGAAGGTTTCAGGAAACCTTCCAGTAGAAACTTGTAATTCCAATTGGAAAAGGTTCAGCATTTGGTGTTCTCAGAAGGGTATTGTGCCTGATTCTGCAGATATTGCTACAGTACATCCTTAGGTTATCTTGTTCATCTTAATGGTCTAGGCCTTAGTCCTGCAACTCTGAAGGTTCACCTAGCAGCTGTCTCTGCATTCCTTTCAGCAGGGAAGGGCTCTTCCCTGGCATCTCATCCTGTTTTCAGTAAGTTTTTCAAAGGTCTGGGTCATATTAACCCTCCCTTAACTCCGGCTTGGGATCTTAATATCTGCATTGCCCAGCTTATGCATCCACCCTTTGAACCTCTGGATTCGCCGAGCTGAAGTACTTAACCTGGAAAACTGTGTTCCTGGTAGCATACTTCTGCCAGGCGGATTAGTGAATTACAGGCCCTGTCAGTCGAACCTGACTTTATCTCCTTCCATAGGGATAAGGTGGTTCTAAGAACCAATAGGAGGTTCTTACCCAAAGTGGTATCATATTTTCATCTGAACCAGTCTATGTTCCTTCCTGTGTTTTTCACTAACCATTCTTCTTCAGGAGAAAGATTACACAGTTTGGATGTTAAAAGAGCTCTTAGCTATTACGTAGAGCACACTAAGGCTCACAGGAAGGACTGTCTTCAGTTGTTTCTCACTATGATAAGGTGGGAAAGGTAAGCCTGCCGCGAAAAGAACTATTGCCAGGTGGATTGTTTCTTGTATACAATTCTGCTATGACACATTGGGTAGAACACCTCCTTCAGGCCTGAGGGCTCACTCGACTAGGGGTACAGCTGCTACCTGGCTGTGACCTGAGATACCCTTGTTAAAGATCTGTAAAGCAGCCACCTGGAAAACGGTCCATACATTCACCAAGCATTACTCTCTGGACATCCAGGCTAGGAGTGATGCTAAGTTTGGTATAGCAGTTCTGCAGAGCCTGTTCCCAAAGTAGGTTCTGCATTCCCTCCTGGGGGAACTGCATGGTAGTCTGCATATTCTCAAAATACAGCAAGACTTCATGTTGTTTGAAGAAAAAATTACTTACCATAGAAATGTTGTTTCTTCTAGTGGAGTCTTGCTGTACTCTGACCTCCCTCCCTGCCTCCCCTCTCAGAACCTAGTTTTTGGGAAGTGGGCTGGCAGGTACAGTGTTGCACCTCAGGGGTGTACCTTGTGCCCTCCTTCTTAAGGGGGGTAGTTGATTTATTGTTACTATTGTTATGTTTTATATATATTTAAATATTGTCACTACCTTTTTTTCTTAGGTTCTTGACTTGAGTCTTTTTGGACCCAAATTGTTGCCTTTTGGCTATATAGATATATATTAAACAATTTGCATAGTGTAGTTCTTGTCACAAACGCACTCAACAGGTCAGGCCCTCTGCTCCCACAGTGCCAACCTCCGAGTAAAGTATTGTGAACCGGTAACAGACAGGGTAACCCTCCTGTCTGCTTGTGGGTCCGAATTACCTTAGTCTCAAGTTCTGGGGGGATTCAAACTGTGAACCTTATGCTGGCGTACCCAAATGTACAGGCTCGTATAATCTGCTCTTTGGGGGGATGCCGGACATCTTTCGACTAAGGGCACCTAACCAGGTATCCAAAATGAACCCTTAAAACTCTATAAAAGACTCTAGGTATATTCTTGCCTTTTTCCAGTTTGATAACACCATCGAGCTCTGAACAGTTTTTGTCAGTCTTAACCCTCAATACGTCACATGCAAAAAGAACTTTGAAGACGCACCCAGGCAGTCTTTGGAATAAAGGGTTTACTTAAAAATGGATAAAAATATGTAAAATGTAAAAACGGAACTCTATATCACAAAGCATACAATCACTTAAAAGAAAACAAGGAAAAGTACAAACAAAAATGCCAACCACAATACAATTAGACTTTTTCTATCTAATGTATTTTCTCTTTAGTGCTTAGTTAGATCTTGTTTCTTAAGAGCCCAAAAAGGAAAATGTCACTCAGTTGAAATACAGAATGCAGTTTAAACTCTGTATTCTAGGATCATGGATATGTTGTTCATCCACACTTATTGGCATGTCCCTTTCCCCTTTAAATCTCACCGGAAGTCTTCAGGCTGGCTCCTCCCACCCACCCGGGTGGTATATACCTCGGCTACACCCCATGACGCCAGAGCTTCCTTTCCGCTGGAAGATATAGGTTGCTTCCCTCGTGCTCTCACATTTCGTAGGCCCTGGCTTTCAAAACTTCAGTTTTAGCGAAACTAAAACTGGTCCGAGTTAGCGATCGCACTTTTGCATCCTCGATCATAGAAGAGAAATCTTCTCCATGATTTTGCTGGTGTCCTTGCGGCCAGAAGACGTCGCGCACCGATCCCCATCTCGCGTGTGTCTACTGCCTAGGTGTCAGCCATGACACCTCATCCTGCAGCTTTTGCTTGGCTTTCCATCCCAACATCCTGGACGACCACCTGGCACATTTAAAATTGGGGAGACTAGGGAAAAGGAATCCTTCGGTGAAGTCCAGGGAGGCTAGGTGTGTGGTTTCCATGGCTGTGGGTTCTGCCAAGCAGCTGGAACGCATAAAGGCATTCGAAGAAGCCACCCACGCTTCGGACAGTCGAAGCTTTTTCGTTCCATTCAACCTGGGATCCACCTTCTCAGGTTCCTTCAAGGAGTTGTGCCAGTCTCTCTGCTCCCTGGGAGGCACCCATGGCTCGCCTCCCCGTTCTCGCAAAAGAGATAAGGATCTGAGCACATCTTCATCTCAGTGAAGGCACTCTTGGGACCGAGAGAGGTCTCTGTCCCAGCAGCATGCGGTCTCGACTTCGGTCGAGATCGCTTCCTCGGCCACAGGCTTCAAGGATCTTCCGTCTAGCCAGACGACTGAGGATGTGGCCGATGAGGTCGAGATCATTCTCGATCCAATCGACCTACTGTCACTGGCTGTGGCTGACATCTCCGTGGAGAGGATTTCGGTCCTAGTGTTCCCTGATGATGAGACCCAGCCCGCTGGTGTCCCTATCGAGGTCCTGGTTCCGGACCCATGGGTTTCACCGATTCCTCCGGTGTCTCCCGAGTGACCGAGTTGGCCTGCTCGGTCGCGGTCTAGAACCCCCTCGGCTGAACAGCTAAGGAACAGCCACAAGCACTCTAAAAAGAGGTGACGCCACAGGTCGTCCTCATCCTCCTCAGATGAGGAGAGGCTCTGACGGAAACTCCGGCGGTACGAGGACCTTATGTGGCAACAGTTGATTTTGTCCGGGCATGAGCTGGCTCCACCGTCTACCCCGGCCGTTACTTGGGTTTCACCTCCTAGGCTGAAGCCAACCCCTTGGAACAAAGCCTTCAGTTCCCCGCCCATCCTCCGGTTCGCCTGTACTGGTCTCTCCACGGGTGTGGTGGAGCCGCGCCCTAAGCAGCCTGTGGGGGCTCCTTCCAAAGAGGACCGACCAGACACCGGGCTTCCCCGACATCTGTTGGTCATGGTCACCCCGGACTGCTCTTAGCAGGTAGAGGATGATTTGGGAGGCAGGCTGCTGTACCCCGACTCTTCAGACTCTGATGTCACTGGGCTCCACTCTCATCCTGGGGAAGATGAGTCCATTCGCACAGGGATGGAGGAAGGTCCTTCCTCCTTCCAAGGCATCCTTTGTCTCATCTCTGATTCTGCAGGGATGCCCCTGAAACCCATCCAGAAAAAGACTGAGTTCTCTTTCACGGACATCCTCAAGGAGGGATACCCGCGAGGCCTTCCTGTGGCTGAGACCATTGTTGGTCCGGCACTTGAACTGTGGCAGCGCCCTGCCTCATGTCCATCACCGTCTACCCCATGGCCTGCAAGTATGCGATACCCATGGGGTCACTTGCAGGGTTCACAGAGCACCCTTCGGCCAAGAGCCTGGTGACCACCTCTGTGTTCAGGTGTACTGGGAGTTCTACAGACATTGACTGCCCCCTCCACCATAAAGAGTCCAAGCTTTGGACCATTCGGCATAGAAAGTCTTTGCGACTTCCTCCTTTGGCCTTCATCAGGCAAGTTCAGCCATCATCATGGCACACTTCTCTCATGCCCTTCTCGGGTCATTAGATGAAGTCCTCCCACATCTCCCCGCGGACATGGAGACCACGGTTGAGAAGGTCCGGGATCAGGGCCATGCTATTGCCAAACAGCAGCTCCAGATGGCCCTGGACATCGAGGATTCCTTTACCCGCTTGATTGCGCGCGGTTGCCTCTTGCTGCAGGGGCTTGGCTGAGAGCTCTCCTCCTTCCGCGCAGATACTCAGCACAAGTTAGCTAGGATTAGCTGATGTACCTTTCCTTGGGACCGACTTGTTCGGCCCAGGAGTGGCCCGGTCACCTACACAGCATAGAGCAGTCCAGTGCCACCTTGACACCACTTCTGCCAAGAGTTCTTCGGGCAAGAGCCAGCAGAAGAAAAAGAAGAAGCCCTTTTGACACTCTTCCCCTGCAGTTCAGCAGTCCTCTTACCAGGGAGGACAGCAGCATCAGCAGCAGGCTCAAGCTTGGCACCCTCGGCCCAAGCCTGGACCTAACAGGCGCGTAAGGAGGGAGAGTCTCCGGTCCTGGTGCCTCCTTCTCCTCAAGCCTGCCCGTGATGCTGGTGGGGTTGCCACTCCAGTTCCTGTCATGCTAGCTCTTGGTCTTCCCGTTGTGGGCGGCTCCGCCACTTCCTTTCTGCCTGGTCCGCTGTCACTACAGACAGGTGGGTTCTCAAAGTGGTCGGTCCGGGACTGCCTCTAATTTGAGCAGCAGTACCCTCCCAGCCGAGCCCGCCCCTCGGGAAGAGCAGTTTCCACATGTACTCAGTCGGCTCTTGAGACGGACATTGCTCAACTCCGCCTCAAGGAGGCAGTAGCTATCGTAGCGGATCCATCTGCAGACCCAGGCTTTGTCTCCAGGTACTTCCTGGTGGTCAAACAGACGGCGGGGGGGGGCTGGCACCCCATTCTAGATCTCCATGACCTGAATCAGTATCTCAGGTCACGCACCTTTCAGATGGTCACTCTGTCCCAGATCATACCATCCTTGGAGCGAAACATGTGGTTCTGTTCACTGGATTTGCAGGATGCGTTCTTTCACGTCCCAATCCGTCCATCCCATCAGTGGTTCCTCCGTTTCAGGGTCGAAGGGACCCTGTACAAGTTCCGAGCTATGCCATTTGGACTGTCATCTGCCCCAAGGGTCTTCACCAAACGCATTGCAGTGGTGGTGGCCCATCTGCGGCGTCGGGGATCGAATTTACCTACCTCGGTGACTTGCTTCTGGCAGGTCACTCCTAAGGAGGTGGAGATCTCCAGGATCTGGCCTCAGACCTGCTCCCAACTCAGCCTTCTTATCAATGAGGCCAAGTCAGAACTTGTGCCTTCTCAGATGATGAGCTTTATCGGGGCAGAGCTCAACTCTTGTCAAGCCAGAGCTCGGCTCCTGGCGGACAGGGTGAAGGTTCTCTCCTCCTCCTTTGCCTAGTCATTTCTGGTTGGGCACTGCGCCCTGCCCAGGACTTTCAGCGCCTTTTGGGTTACGCATGGCGTGCACTTCAGTGGTTCATTGTGCCCAGTTGCACATGCGCCCCTCCAGTGGGAGCTGGCCGCCCAGTGGACTCAGCGTCATGGTAATTTCGACCAGCTGATCACTGTAACTCAGAAGATGTGGGATGCTCTCCAGTGGTGGACTGCCCCAGACCGGTTGCAGAAAGGGTCCAGTTTAATGCGCCCCAAGCGTGATGGTCGCCACGACCCGTCTCGTCTCTCATGGGCTGGGGAGCCCACATGGGACAAAGGGCCCACTGCCTTTGGACCCCGAGAGTCCTGATACCACATCAACCTGTTGAGCTCAGAGCAGTCAGACTGGCACTGTCAGCTTTCGCTCCTCAGCTCCGGTGTCAAGTGGTTCAAGTGCAGACGGACAATACCATGACCATGTACTACTCAACAAACAGGGTGACCGCTCCCATCTGCTATGCAGGAGGTGATCCATCTGGACCCTTGTAGGCGGTTTGAAACTGATCTTCTAGCCATCCATGTGGCAGAGCTCGAACCAGCTGGCGGATGCTCTCAGCTGCTTAGGCCAGACATCCACAGTGGTCTCTCCATCCAGAGGTAGCTACAGCCTGTTCTTCTGTTGGGGCAAACCGATGGTAGACCTGTTTGCCTCCAGGAAAACCCCAAGCTGAAACTGTTTCATGCCTCCCCCCCAACAGGGCTCGCTGCAGGGGATGCCTTCTCGAGGCCATGGACCCCAGGCCTCCTCTGTGCCTTCCCTCCATTTCCCTTGATCCACAAGGTGTTACTCAAGGTGAGGAGGGACAAGACGAACGTGATTCTGGTAGCCCCAGATTGGCCGCACCAGTTCTGGTATCCAGATCTCCTCAGCCTCAGCTACAGGCCCCCGGAGCGGCTTTGTACACACCCGGACCTGATATCTCTGAACCAGGGGAAGGTCTTCCATCCGGACCTTCAATCCCTGCACCTCACAGCCTGGTACCTGAGCGGCTAGAGTTCCAGGCTTTGGATCTTTCCGAGGATGTCTATACCGTGGTGGAGGCATCTAGAAAGGAATCGACCAACATAGAAACATAGAATTTAACAGCAGATAAAGGACCACTTGGCCCACCTAATCTGCCCATTTCCCTACCTGATAGATAAGCTGCAGATTCTAGTTAATCAACAACTTACTTCCTCCTACCCCCCCCACTAGAATTGCCTTATGCCTGTCCCATACATTCTTGAATTCTCCCACTGTTCCTGACTCAACAACCTCCTCAGGAAGGCTGTTCCATGCATCCACAACCCTCTCTGTGAAAAAATACTTTCTAACATTACCTCTGAGCTATCCCCCTCTGTCTTCAAATTGTGCCCTTGTTCTTGCACATCTCTTCTTCTGAAAGATGCTACCCTCTTGTACTTTAATTCCCTTGAGATACTTGAAAGTTTCCATCATGTCCTCCCTCTCCCTCCTTTCCTCAGGGGTATACATATTAAGCTGCTTTAGTCTCTCCTCGTATGTCTTCTGGTGCAGATCCTGCACCATTTTGGTTGCCCTCCTCTGAACAGCCTCCACTCTGTCTATGTCTTTGTGGAATTGCACGCAGTACTCCAGATGGGGTCGCACTAACTGTCTGTACAGAGGGATAACAACTTCCTGTTTTCTGCTGTTGAGGCCTCTCCCTATGCATCCCAGTATTCCCCCAGCCATCCTTACTGCCTTCTCACATTGCTTGCCCGCCTTTAGGTCATCTGATATAATTACTCCTAGGTCTCTTTCAATTTTTGTTGTTGTTATTAACTCACCCCCCATTGTGTACTCTTCCCCTGGGTTTTTGTTTCCCAGATGCATTACCTTGCACTTCTTTGCATTGAATCTGAGCTGCCACATATTTGACCATTCCTCCAACCTTGCCAAATCCCTTTTCATCCTTTCCACCCCACCTTGTGTATCAACCCTCTTGCAGATCTTTGTGTCATCTGTAAAGAGACATACTTTTCCTTCTAGGTGCTCTCCAATGTCACTTATAAAGACATTAAAGAGGACCAGTCCAAGTATCGAACCCTGCGGTACCCAGCTAGTTACCCTCCTTTCTTCACTGTGGACTCCATTTACTATTACCCTTTGTGTCCTGTTGTCCAGCCAGTTTTTTTATCCAGGCTATCACCTTGGGACCCACTCCAAGGCTGGTTAACTTGTATGTTAATCGCTTGTGTGAGACTGTCAAATGCCTTACTAAAATCTAGGTAGGCCATATCCACAGCCCCTCCTTGGTCTAATACTTTGGTCACCCAGTCAAAGAAATCTATTAGGTTTGTCTGAAATTACCTTCCTGCTGTGAAACCATGCTGCCTTGGGTCCTGTGCCCACTGGCCTCTAGGTACTCAACAGTTCTTTCCTTCAGAAGTGATTCCATCATTTTCCCTACCACTGAAGTCAAACAAACTGGTCTGTAGTTTCCTGCCTCTGTCCTGCTCCCACTTTTGTGACATGGAATCACATTTGCCCTCCTCCAGTTCTCAGGTACCAACCCATCCTTCCGTGATTTGTTAAAGAGTAGTCAGTGGTGTTACTAGTTCTACCCTTAGTTCTTTTAGAATTCTTGGGTGAATCCCATCAAGCCCCATTGCTTTGTCCACCCTCAGTTTCAAGAGTTCTTTCAAACCCTTTCTTCTGTGAATGGACTGGTATCGACCCCCCTATTCGGAGTTTCTCTCTTGTATGGTTTCTGTACCTCCCCCTCCTCTTCCGTTGTGAATACTGAGCAGAAATATTCGTTCAGTATCCCTACTTTTTCACTGTCACCCTCTGCCAGCATTCCCTCCCCTTTATTAAGTGTCTGTATCCCTCCCTTGGTCTTTCTTCACTCCCTAATGTACCAATAAAAGGTTTCATACCCCTTCTTAATTAACAGAGTTGGCTATCTTTTCCTCAGTTTGTGCCTTTGCTATTCTGACTGCCTTTCCTGCCTCCTTCTGCTTTAACTAATAAAATTCTCTGTCCTGCTCCTTCTCTGGTTCCTTATATTTCCTGAATGCTGTCCTTTTCTCCTTAACCATCCCTGCCACCTCTTTTGAGAACCATAGTGGTTTTTTCCTTCATTTTGTTTTGTTGATTTGCTTCACACAAAGACTTGTTGCCTCTGCTATGGCTGTTTTGATTATTCCCCATTGTCCCTCCATCCCTCCTTCTTGCCCGTTTGCTAGTGCTTTTCTGAGGCACTCTGTCATTTTCCCAAAGTCAGCCTTCCTAAAGTCCAGTACTCTTGATCTTATCTGTGTCAGTCTTCACCATTCATCACAGATGGGTATCTGGCTGGAGACCGACGCACTGCGTGGCGCTCGCGGGTTGGCAGTTAGGCTGTGTCGACTCCGCCTGCCTGCTAGTTCTTCGTCTCCTGCACAGAGGTCGCCTCGTGGGGCGCTCTGAAGAAAATCCTAGGCCTGCTAGATTTTCGAAATCCTATCCTTCGGCGCCAAAGTCCGTCAGTCCTCCTGCCGGTTCTGTTTTTGCCACTACTCAATGTCGCCTGGTAAGATCTTTCCTTATCTTTATATTTCCGCGACGTCGAGTCTGTTTTTGGTGTTTTTTTCCCCGTAGGTCATGTCTCGGTTGGAGGGCAAGAAATCTTCCAAGACGGGTCGGCCCCCTCATGCGACGGTGCCCATGTGGCCAAAATTTCTCCATCACCGACCAGCACGGCTGGTGTCTCTCGTGTCTTGGCCCACTTCACAACATGGATTAGTGCGACGCCTGCTTCTCCATGGACCGCCAGGTCCTCTAACACAGCAGCGTGGAAAGTGGGACGACACGCCGACTTTGGGGGGAAAGTGCGCTTTCGTCAGACCAAACCATGCTCTCTCGCCTTTCCTCGGATCCCCTCCGGTTCTGTACAGGCGAGGCAGGAGCTTCGACTGCCCAGCAGCCCTAGCCGTTGCCAGGCTTCTTCGGCGGTGCAGGAGGCCCGTCCGTTCCTTCCGGGAGGCGGGCGGGAGGTGCCGCCTGGCATTCGCCCTTCAGGGGTGAAGGCTCCCCGGTGTCAGCTCCTGCGGCTTGGAGGCCGGGTGGCGCCCGTGCCAGCGCCGTCAGCCAGCGGCGTCTGAGTCCTCTGCATGCCAGCGGTGCCGCCTTGAGCCCTGGCAGGGCCGTCGTCTGCGCTGACTTGTCATGCAGCGCCGTGACCTCTGTCGAAGCCATTCGTGGTGCCAGCACTGTTAGCGGCACCGTGAGATCTACTGCGATGCCATTCTTTGCCACGTCTCGGCGCCGAGGTTGAGCACGGCACCATGTCCTCGAGGCTCGGCACTGTGGGCCTTTGGTTCCCTCAGTCGGCGGCATCCGCGGCACTGCCCAGCCCAGCCCTCTGGGCTCAGCCAGCAGCACTGTGTCCGCCTTTGGGGCGTCATGACTCTGCCCCAGCCCTCCCGGTGCGATTACATGGCGCCGAGGGTGCCACGAGACTATCGTCAGTGCCGTCTCGATCCTCGGCGCGCTTCGCGGTGCCATGGGACGGATGGTGCCATGACTGGTCCTGGCTCTGGATCTCTGGCTCGAGCTGGGGCTACGCCTCCCTCGGATTCCTCTCGCGGGGTTGCGGTAGGTGCTGGCACCGACTCGGGCACAGCTGTGGTCTCTGGGCCTGGTGGTAAGAATGGTTCTGCCTGCCCTCCCATGGTTTGGCACAGGGCCTCGGACTCTACCTCCTCGGAGACGGAGTCGAGCTCTGGGTTGTACATGCAGTCTGACCCCTCGGGGTTGGCTGTTGAGGTGGGCAGCACGGTGGTCTCTTCGACCAGTCAGTCAGCCCCTTCTGAGGTGAGTCGGTGGCTGCCGAGACTAGGGTCAGGGGTGCTGACCAGCAGGCAGTGGTGCAGGCCACATAGCTCTGCAGCCTGGTCTTGGCGGTTTCACTGACCCCACAGTTGTGGTACCCCTCCGGTGGTGTGCCTTGATCGCCCAACTTTGGGGCGATCAGAGCACCTGCAGGAGGAGATTACTGCACCCTGGATAGCCCCTTGAGGGCTGCCCAGAGATGCCAGCTACTAGGCTGGCCCTCTCGGGAGGGCTCTTTCAGACTCCGAGGGGTGTGGGGCGGTGCACTGGCCTTTTCTGGGGTCCACCGGGCCCTGGGAGCTACCGTGAGTACGGATCTCCGCTCTTCCTCCTCGGTCTCTTTGAGAGAGTCCCGTTCTTTTGAGGTGAGGGACTGTCCTTCTGGACCTATAAGGCCCGGTCGCCTCACAGGGGATTCTTACAGGCGCAGCCAAGGCAGTACCGATGTGGTTGTTCAGCTGTCGGCTGTGGGGTCTTCCGGGGCACCTTCTTCGCGGGTGCCCACGGTCCGCTCCTTAGCCCAGGCGGAGGTCAGCCGACATCTCTTCTCGGCTCTGTCCCCATCCCTCTGCCACACTCTCCTGCACTCCCAGGCATCCTCGGTCCTAGAGGCCCTCTCACCTGGGAGCAGTTCAGAGCGGTGGCTGCTTGGTTCCCTGCTTACGTTAGGGCAATGGACAGCCAGGTTTTTCAACCCCCGTGCAGCCACCCACTGAACAGACGGTGACCTCCAGCTCCTCATCCTCCTCTTCAGGGGGAGAGGAACCCTCTGTCCACATCTCTCCGGCTGCTGATCTCTCTGAGTATCAGCGATTCCTCGTGAGGATGTTGGAGGATTTGCATCTTTCTCCTTCCACTATTAGCAATCCTGAACACTCTAGACGCCTTTCTAGGTGATTTTGCGAGGCCACCCTTGTGTGTGCCGCCTGGCCGCTTCCCTTCGGGAGGCGTCGTTGTATTCCTGGCAGAGGCCCTTCTCCGGAGTTCCTGCCCCAAGGATCTCAGCCAGGGTGATGCACTCGGATCTCCAGGTTCCATGCCTCATCCACAGTCTGGATTGATGCAGTTGGATACTCCTGATGGGCTCAGCCCCTTCACCGTGACCAGCCCCAGATCAAGACTCCTTGGATTTTGATTTCTGGGGTAGGAGGACTTTCTACTCGCACGGTTACTTCTCTCTGTCTCTGCACATCAGGCCCACTATGCAGTCTCGACAGGTTCTTGTGGTCCAGACTAGGTCAGCACCTAGCCTCATTGCCTGACACGACAAACCAGACAAGCCATTGCACTCTCCGCATGGCCTGGAGCTAACAGGCACTAGCGAGGACATCTTATGATGCCAGCGTGGTAGCTACCTGGGTCGTGGGGACAGATCTGCACTAGGCGGACGGCATGGCTCACGTCTTTCCCGGTTGTCACCCTTGGCGGCATGGGGTGATTAACTCCGCCCACCAGGAACCTACCTTTTCTCCGCAGAGTGAGATGAGGCGCTTGTTGGGGCAACTTCGTTCCCCTCGGGCACTTCCTCTCTCTCTCCCCACTCTCGGGCCTCTCCAGGCCTGAAGGTTCCCCCTTGGTGTGTCACCCACTGAGGGCTAAGGGACTTTGTCCTTAGGATGTAAAGAAAACCCCCTTCGGGGTGGCTCAGTGCTCACCCATCTGTGTTGAATGGTGAAGATTGACACAGATAAGATATGAAAAATTACATATCTACCATAATTATGATCTTTCTGTGTATCTTCACCATTCATCACAACCCCACCTCCATCCCCCTGGGGCCTCAGTCTCTGGGTCCCCCTCCCTCCCTCTCTGTGACTCCCCCTCTCCTCCTTAGGAGTGGGGTAAAATAGGGACACACAGGGGAGTATTTTCCAGCAAGAGTGGATAGCTCGAGCAGCACTCCTTCTCCAGTACCTTGTCTCCACCCCTGTGGGGTGGGAGTTGGTAGTTGCCCTCCTTCTCTCCTCCTCCCTGTTTCTATCCAACCTATTTCTCCTATAAAAAAAAACAAAACCTTTTTTTCACCGAAAATCTTTGCCTGAGAGGGTGCTGAATCCCTGTATCCTGTCCTTCCTCCAGAATAGCCGACTCTGCTTATCTGGAGTGTTTGCCAGTTATTCCGTGCCTTGAATTCTGGCAGAAAGCTTTACTACTCCTTACAGTTCCTATACAATCTGGAGACGGACCAGGGTCCGGGATATCTTATCCTTCTCTCTCTCCTAAATTCTTTACCCACCCTACCCCCTCTTCCGCTTCCAGGGTGGGGCCCCTGCTAATCCCCTTTCGTTTCTAACCTCTTTCTTTTCTGTCCTCTCAGTCGTTATTCTCCTTTTAGTTCATACATCTTTTCCTTTTCTGTCCCTTGGACTGTCTTGCCCCACCCTCCACTCCTTCTTCTTGCCTCTCCGGCGACTCAGAACTGTCAGGCAGGCGATCGACACAGCTAACGGCCAACCCACTTGACACACGAGATGCCTGGCCTGGAGGGCGGCGCCGATGGTGTGTCGGCTCCGCCTACCTTAAAAAAAAAAAAAAAAGCTCCCGCGGGGTCCTGACCTCCGCCAGATACCCATCTGTGATGAATGGTGAAAATACACAGAAAGATCATAATTACGGTAGGTACGTAATTTTAATTTTTTGTATGGCTTGACTCTATGGCTATGTTTTTTGTGAACCACACTGTTTGGTGGTCACTTGTTCCCAGATGGCTACCCACTTCTAAATTTGAAATCCTTTCTCCATCCCCATTTAAGAGTACCAGGTCTAAGATTGCTCCCTCCCGAGTGGGTTCCGATACTAGCTGTCTGAGACATGCCCCCTGTTGGGCATCAAGAATGACCCTGCTCTTGGATGTGCCTGCAGCAAAGGTACTCCAGTTAACATCTGGCATATCTGGTCCCCATCAACAATATCTCCCCCTTTTCTGCCATTTTAAGGATGCCTTCTATCATTTCCTTTTCCATTTCCTCCCCCTGAGTTGGGGGTCTGTACACAACCCCCATGCGGATTGTGGTGCCATTTTCTGTCTCCAGGGTGACCCATAGTGACTCATCATCTTCCTGTTTACTCTTTAGTTCTGTTGCTTTAGTCCCCTCCCTTATATAGACAGCTACTCCTCCTCCTCCTCTTTTACCCACCCTGTCCCTCCTGTAGACTGTGTATCCTGGTATGTTGACATCCCAGTCATGGTTCTCTGTGTACCATGTTTCGGTGACTGCCTCAATATCCAGGCATCCCTCTTCCATCAAGGCCACTAGTTCAGGGAGCTTGTTGCACAGACTGCGGGCATTGGTACTCATCACCTTCCATTTATTTTTTATGGCCTTACCCCTTTTAGCCCCATCCTGTCCTTAATGCCTTTTTCTGCATTTACCCCTGTCCTGCTCCCTACTGACTTCTCTACCTTGGTGTTTACCTCTCTTGACTACTGTGTTTTGTGGGGGAGGCTGGGATTTCCCTGCTCCTTTTCAGTGCCTCCCCCCTTAGCTAATTTAAATGCTTGCCAATGAAGCATTTAAACCAGTCACCTAGGATCCTGGTTTCCCCCCTGGACAGATGCAGACCATCGTGCCAGTGTAAGCCTGCATCCCTCCAGGTGGCTTCCCAGTCCCCAATGAAGCCAAAACCCTGAGCTCCACACCAGTTTTTCAACCATTCGTTGAATCCCATGGTGCGGAATACCCTAGCATCATCCTTGCCATAGACAGGCAGCACCTCCGAGAAGGTTACCGTATGTGCTACTTATCTAAGGCCCCTCCCCAACTCCACAAACTCCTCTTGCACTGCTCTGATCCCATTCACAGCCAGGTCATTTGTCCCTAGGTGGACAATGACATCCAGCTCCCTCCCTCATGCAGCTGATCCCATGATCCTGAGGATTCGCTTCCTGTCCCTCTGAGCCGTGGCGCCAGGCAGGCATCTTACCTCCCTATACCCATCATCCCTCACTTCAACCCTCTAATGATAGAGTCCCCCACCAGGAGTTGTTTCCTTCCCCTGTGGGGTCTCGTGCCACCCTCCTGTGGGTCTCCTTTGTGGAGGTTCCCAGCATCCTCCTTGGTCTCCACTGCAGAAGCCTCCATAGAGGAACCACTCTTTGCCAGAACAGCATATGAATTATGCAGAGGTACAGCTGGAGGAATGCACCTTTGTTCCACCACCCTGTCCCTCCCTGAGCCCACCTTGTTCCAACCGCTCCGGAAAATGTTATGCTTTCAAATGGAAAAGGTTTTCCGTTTGTCAGGGTAAGGGTCTGGACCCCTTATCCTGTTCTGTGGCTGACATTCTCTACTACCTTTGGTCTCTCTCCAAAGGGGGTCTACGGTCATCGACTCTTAGGGTGCACCTGGTAGCCATTTCTGCTTACCGGGCGCGGGCCGGTCAGCCGACATTGGTGCAGGAGACAGTGGACGGCCGCTAATTCAAAGGCCTGGATCACTTATCCCCTCCGGTGCATGAACCTCCACATCCATGGGATCTACTGCTGGTATTGGCAAAGCTCATGGGCAAGCCATTCGAACCAATGCACAAGTGTGAGCTCTCTCACTTGTGGAAGACTGCCTTCCTGGTATTTATCACGTCTGCCAGAAGGACAGGGGGAGCTCCAGGCGCTTTTGGTGGACTCCCCTTATCTGGTCTTTCACAGGGACGAAGTTGTCCTGCGCCCCCACCCAAAATTCCTTCCAAAGGTGGTGTCAGAGTTTTACCTTAACCAGGTGTTGACTCTGCTGGTGTACTACCCTAATTACACCTCAGACTCCGAGTACTGGCTCCATACTTTGGACCTGAGATGTGCTCTCTTTTATTACAAGGAGAGGGCGGCGGAAATTTGTGGAGAGGTTCGCCAGCTGTTTGTCATCTGTGCTGAAGCCGCTTCTGGCAGACCTGCAGTGAATCGGACTATTGCAAGATGGATCACATCATGCGTAGGTCTGTGCTACGAGTTGGCGGGCAAGGAGCCTCCCAGAGGGATAAGAGCTCATTCTACCTGCCATACTGCTGCATCAGTGGCTGCTTCCCAGGAACATCCCTATCCAGGAAATGTGTCGGACTACTACCTGGAAGTCAGCAAACACCTTCATCACCCACTACCACATCGACCTTGTCACGCTGGGATGCTAGTTTTGGGACCTGAGTTCTCCAATTTCTGTTCCCTAAGTAGGCAGTGTGTACCTTGCCTCCCTCCTCCCGGAGAACTGCTAGGAGTCTGCCAATAAGTGTGGATGAACAACATATCCACGATCCTAGAACAGGTTACTCACCTGTATCAGTAGTTCTAGGAGTGGTAGATGTTGTTCATCCACACAGACCCACCCGACCTCCCCGGCTGCGGATGCACACAACCTGGCTTCCAGCAGGCTAAGATCTGGCGTCATGGGGTGGAGCCGAGGTATATACCACCCGGGTGGGTGGGAGGAGCCAGCTTGAAAACTTCCATCAAGATTTAAAGGGGAAAGGGACATGCCAGTAAGTGTGGATGAACAACATATGCCACTCCTAGAACTACTGTTTCAGGTGAGTAACCTGTTCTTTCCAGCCCTTCTATGATGCCATCTAGCTCCTCCTTTTAGAATGTAAAAATTATACAAACAATGATCTTCCTGTCAGGAGATATTTTAAATATTGTGACTTCAGCAAAAACTAATTTCCCAATATGACTCCTTAATTAACATCCCCTCTTTGATCTCAAGTAGTTCCTCTTCCAGGGCACATCAAAGGAGTTTATGACCTTTCTCAGGAATCAGCTTATATGAAGTCATAAAATGTATATTTTAGTTTCCCAGCTTCAGAGGCATGAGGTCATAAAAAAAAAAGGAAAGCTATAAAATGCAACTTCTCAAGGAAGTTAATTACATTACAGAGACCTCCTGGTTTAATATATCCTGTTATTCTCACTAAAACCTTGGGGGGGGGGGTGTCACCCAGGAGCACAGGATGTCTCGTGAGACACCTCACATACCACATTCAAACAACATGAAATCTTGCTGTATTCTGACTATTGCAGTTAGCCCCAGCACTCAGACTGCCCCGGAGAGTAGATGGTTAATTTTCTATGCAGAGCATAGAACGTTGAGCTCGAGCTCAGTTCAAAACTCTTGTCTGCTGCACTTTGAAGTGCAACTGTCAGATTCTTTACTCCTCCTAACTGAACAGCCGCTCCGGAGATTTCTCCTTTGCTCACGGTTCGTAAGTCGGTTAAAGTCCTCGATTTTACCGATTATTTTTTGCAAATTTCGGTTCAGATCTCTTGTCTGTGGTACAGTAAGTACTAGGTAGTGAACTAAACATAGTAAACTTGTGGAAATTGTAAAATTGATTTTTCGACCGGTTTGGCTGAACCGTACGTTTAGTGATTTATGTATTATGTCTTTGTTTTTAAACTTAGAGTGTGGTTACCGGTCTGTCGGTTTTAAAAAAAAAAAAAGCATTTTCTTGTGGTTTTTCCAATACCTGTGTCACGGTTAGAAACCGATAAGGGTGTCTTGCCTGGTTGTTTGCCATAAAACAGGTAAATTTGTGGTTAGGATGGCTATGTCTGAGAAACCCAAAAGAAAACTGGGCTCACTGGGTTTCAACACTGCAGTGTATGTGGGGAGGTCTTTGCTAAGGCTGATCCCCACACCACCTGTGTTTTATTGTCTGGGGTTTGACCATCTCGATTCAGACTGCCAAATCTGTAAAAATTTCCCTAAGTCTACGCTAAAAAAAAAAAGATAAGGTAGGCTCAGGGATAAGGAGGCCGTGAAGTCCGCTGACCCGGATGGCCAGCCCGGTTCGGTTCTGACCGAACCTGAGGGAGTGCCCTCTGACCAGGGCGATACTTCTTCGGGCAAGAGGAGAGCCGATCCTGAGAGATCGGTTCCTAAAAAAGAAAGGAAAAATGGGCCGGTTCAGTTCCAGAGACCCATTTTCCAATCGCTAAAGAGATTGCCAATGCGATAAGGATTGTAGAATTGCTTCATCCAGTTCTTGTCTGATCCATTGCCTTCTGGCAGGCGCTCAGTTCGGTTGGTTCCTCTGGTTCAAGATTATGCCCGTGAAGATTTCTATGAACCGGATTTGGAGGGGGTTGAAGATTTTGATGATAACAATGGTGTGGGAAGTCTGGTTGAGCCCATTGAACTGGATATCTCCCCAGACAGGTCTTCTGGTGTTTCCCCTCCTAGGTTTTCTGAGTCCCCTTCCCACTACATGTTTTACTGGAAAGTGGCAGAAACCCTCCAGCTCCCTGTGGAAGAAGCTGTAGAGGAACAAGAGGAACCTGATTATGTGGAGATGATGGACATCCCAGAGTCCACGAGACTGTCTATTCCCCTTCATGAGTCTTTTGGGAACAGACACAAAAGATTTTAAAAACTCCAAATTCTGTACCTCCTGTCGACAGAAGGATGGACAAAAGGTACACCTTATCAGGTTCTGGTACACAGTACTTGTATCAACAATGCAGCCATATTGGGGTTGTGCAGCCTGCAGCCTATGATAAGGCTAATATACCCTTGGCTTCACACCCCCCAGATAAAGATTCTAGGAAGCTGGATGCCATGGGAAAGAAACAGTACATGGCATCCGTCTTGGGACTCAGGCAGGCTAATTATATGGCCTATGCAGCCAGGTACCAGAAGTCCAGGTGGGACACTGTACTGGCACTGGCTAAGCAGGCCTCCCCCCCAGCTAGCCTTGGAGCTGGAGAGGGTGGCTGCTGATGGGATTGAGGCATCTAAGGTACAGTTCCATGCTGCTGTGGACTCCAATGATGTGTTCTAGGGACATGGATATGTTGTTCATCCACACTGTCTGGCAGGTATCCTTGCCGCTTTAATTCTTGCCAGAAGGTCTTCAAGCTGGCTCCTCCAACCCACCCAGGTGGTAAAACTCTCGGCTCCGCCCCATGACGCCAGATCTTCCTTACCGCTTGGAAGCTCAGGTTCCCTCCTTAGCGCTCTGCGTTTGAGACTGGATCCTAATTCTTGTTCGTCCGAAATTGATTTTGAAGTTTTTCAAACTTGGTCTTTCTTTTCCTCATGCTCAAGGAGGACAAATCTGTTCCCGGCTTTCGGCGGTGCCCCTGCGTGCAGAAAATGTCCAGGACGGATCCGCAGTCCACATGCATCTACTTCTTAGGCCTAGATCACGACCCGCAGGCTTGCAAGTTGTGCCGTTCCTATTCGGCCAATGTTCTGGATGATCGCGCTGCCTGTTTAAAGCTCGGGTGCCCCGAGAAACGTTTTCTGCCGGTGAAATCCAAAGAGGCTCATTGGGCGGTGTCCGGCGGCTGGCTCGGCTGAGCAGCTCGAGCAGTTGATCACCCTCGAGGAGGAAGCGGCCCAGGCTGCATCTTCTTCTTCCTCGGCCGCGGCATTTATCCCGCTCTCTCTGAGTTCTTCTTATACAGCTTTGTTCAAGGTGCTTTGTCAGTCCCTTTCCACGAAGGGAGAGGGGCCTTCGGGACATTCTTCCAGGCCCAAGAAAAGAGAGTTGAAAGGTAAGTCCCACCGTCAGCGTTCTTGGGAGTGGGAAAGGTCCCCTTCCCTGGGTAGCCGACCATAAACTTCGGTCAAGGTTGCGGCTGAGGCCGCTGGCTTCACAGTGGCCCTGTCAGGCCAGCCTGCCGAGACTCCCGTCGACGAAGTCGAGATTTTTCTCGATCCGTTAGACGGGCTGTCGACTGGAGAAGCCGAGAACCCTACTTCACCAGTCACCCTGGTGGATTCCGAGGATCTGCCTGCTCCTTCGGGACCGCAGTCCCTGGTTAAAGTTCCCGAGCCAAGGGAAGAGCGGGTATCCCCGGCCCCTTCCCAGACCCACCCTCGGTCCCCGGGTCTCGGTCTTGATCGCGGACCTCTTTTTGTCCACCGTTCGCCTGACATCGCGGTCTTGGTCACGTGCGAAGTAGCGGCGACTCCTCTCTTCCTCGTCCTCCTCCTCAGAGGAGAGGCTTTGACGCAAGTTGCGCCGGCGTTATGAGAATTTGATGTGGCAGCAGTTGCTGCTATCCGGGCCTAAGCCGACCCCGGCCATCAAGTGGCTGTCGCCGGGACGGCCGAAGCAGCCACTCGTTCCAGTCGAGTTGCCCGCCCCAGGGCCAGTTGCTAAGCTGAAACCAGCTGGTCCACTGATTGTGGTGGAACCTCCGCCTCCACAGCCGAAGTCGGGGGCACCGACCAAGAGTTCTCGGTCAGGTCATGGCCTGCCCCACAGGTTGTTGGTCACCCTCACTCCCGACCGTCCTCGGCAGGTGGAGGGTGGCTCAGGGCCAAGGCAGCTCTTCGGAATCCAATGATGATTCCTCCCTGTTCTCCAGGCAGTGCAATCTGGAGTCCTCCAGGGGCCAGTCAGTGGACGATAGCTCACCATCCTTCTTGGGTCTGCTTCGGCTCATCTCAGAGTCCACCGGGATGCAGCTCGAGCCCGTGTCCAAACGGGCCAAGTATCCCCTGACGGAGATTCTGGACCGAGGGGATTCTCCTACGGAGGCCTTTCTGGTGGCTGAGGCCATTGTCGGCCCAGCCTTGAGCTTGGCAGCGCCTGCTTCCTGTCCTGCGCCCGCCAGGATGGCCAGGAAGCACGGTCCCTACCGGCTCTTGCTCATTTCTCGGAACACCCCTCTGCAGGAGGGTTAGTCACCGACAGCGTTTTCGGTGTTCTGTGCGCTCGGACGCTGGACAAGCCCCGACAAAGGAATCCAAAAGCTGGACTTTGCCGGGCTTAAGGTGTACGCTAGCGTCCCTCCCTTCGCCTCTGACAGGCCAGCTCGCCGGGCCGCTGATGGCACATTCTCCCACGCCTCATGGGCTCCTGGATGAGGTTGCTCCTCATCTCTCACCTGACCTGCAGACGACGGTCCGCCAGGTGCGGGACCAGGGCAGGGTGGTGACGAAGCAGCAGCTCCAGACTGCTCTGGACATAGGTGATGCCTGTGCCAGGTCAGTAGCGGCCGCAGTGACCATGCAACACAGGGCGGCATGAGGATATCCATTTTCGTGGCGGTGATACCCAGCCTGCTGGCGGACGTCTACTTGGGGACTTCACGACCTCTTCGGCCCTGGGAGGAGGGACACCTCCAGCCGGATCGAAAAGTCCAGTGCCACTTTGGACTCCTGTCACCTCCGCCCAGAGGGACAGTACGCTGGCCAGCAGCAGAAGTCCTTTCGTCCTTCAGTTCTCTGCCTCGACTGGCCCAGCACCAGCAACAGGGCCCAGCAGGCTCGCTTAGCGTCCCAAGCCCTCAGCGTTTCACGGCTTCCTCCAACAGGAAGCAAGGAGGTAAGGCCTGGAGGTCCTCGGCAGTCCTTCCTCCAGCCTGCCCAGTGGCGGGTTGAGGGTGCCGCCCCAACCTCGTCCTCCCCTCTGTTCCCCCATGGGGCGGCCCGCCACTCCTTTCCGCCTGGTCCGCTATCACCACGGACCATTGGGTGTTGGGAGGTGGGAAAAGGCCTGCTCTGGAGTTCGAGCAGGTTCCGCTGAAAATGCCCCTTGAAAGGCAGAATGGGCCTCGCTAGTTGGCCGCTGGGCCGACGATTGCCCTGCTGCTCTAAAAGAGGTGATCAGGAAGGTGGCGGATCCTCCTTCAGGACCCGGGGTTTGTGTCAGGCTTTCCTGGTCCCAAACGGGATGGGGGCTTGCTCTCATTCTCGACTCTGCACGACTCTGAACAAGTTCAATAGTCTCAACCTTCAGGATGCCGTCACTTGGCTCAGATTATCCCATCCTTGAACGCAGGCGTATGGTTCTGTTCCTGGACCTCCAGGACGCTCTTTTCACATCCTAACTGGCCTAATCAAAGATTCTCCACTCAGAGCTGAGGATCCTACAAGTTCCTGCCCTTTGCCTCCTTGCTCCTAGTCTCCACAAATGCATGGCAGGTGACAGCATTCTGTAGTTTAGGGTCCGGTGTACCTTACCTGGACGATTGGTTGATAGTGGCCCTCCAGACAGGAGGTGGAGCGTCCAGAGATCTGCCTCCAGGTTTGTGCCTCAGGTTGGCCTCCTCATCAACGAGGCCAAGCCCAGTCTCATACCAAGCAGGTGATTCTGTTCATCGGGGCAGAGCTCGACTCCTTCAAGTAGCCAGAGCATGGCTCCCATGGACAGGGCTGAGATTCTTTCCCTTGCCTAATCCTTTCAGGTTGGGCACTTGCGCCTGCTAGGGCTTCCCAGGCGCCCTGTCTCATGGCACTGTACCAGCGTGTCCGGTCCTGTTGCACGGCCCCTTCAGTGACTGGCTGGTCAGCAACGCCGCGATCCGCTGGACTCAGCCCGTGACAGTGACTCCAGGAGATGTGAACGCCTCCACCGTGGCTGCTCCAGCTCATCTGCAGGAGGGTGTTCCTGTCATCCTCCAGCCACTGTGTCTCTCTCTCGACTGACATATCCTGATGGGTTGTTCATCTGGGAACACCGAGCCGTGCCTCTGTCCCCCGGGAGTCCGATGCTTGATGAACCTGCTGGAGCCCAGTGGTCCATCTAGCCTCACCACCTTCGCTCATTTCTACGGGTCAAGGGCTCAGGTCCAGATGGACAACACCACGACTATGTACTATCTGGAATTAGGCGGACGCGCCTCCTATTATGCAAGCCCTGATTTGGTCCCTAGTGCTCAGCCTGGAGGCAGATCTCTAGCTATTCATGTGGCAGGAGCCCAACACCTGGGGTTGCCCTGCCGGATAGGCTGCCTCACGAGTGTCCTCCGCTGGTGGTGGTGTGATCTCTTCCACTGGGCACCTTGAGGTGGACCGTTTGCCCAGGAGAATGCGGGTTGAGTCTGAACTTCCATGCCCGCCCCTTCAGCAGGGTTCGCTGCAGGGATGCCTTCTAGAGGCCGGACCCGGGTTTCTACGCCTTTCCCCATTTCCCTTGATCCATTGGGCGCTTCAAGGCGAGTAGGGACAAGCAGGTGAGTTGGCCCAGACTGGCCCCGCGGGTCTTGTATCCAGATCTCTCAGCCCAGCTCCAGGTTTCCCGAGGCGCTTCCGGTCGCCTGACCTGATCTCAGTCAATCAGGAAGGTATTCCATCCGACCTCAATCTCGACCGTGGCTGGTCCTGGCTGCTAGAGTTCAGGCCCGGTCTTTCGATGGGGTCCTCAGCGTTGTTGAGGCGTCTCTGAGAGCGCCAATTTTAGTGCTATGCCTTCAAATGGAAGAGGTTTTCCATTTGCGCGTCAGGAGGAAGTATTAACCTTCCGACTTTGATTGTTTCTCCTGACTACCTATAACCCTTCTCAGCAAGGGCTCGGCCCCACGACTTAAGGTGCACTCTGGCAGCCATCTCTGCATACCGCACAGGCCGGGCAAGCAGCGTCAGTGGCACAGGAGAAGGTGTCGGGCGCTTTTCAAAGGCATTGACCATATTCTCCTCGTGCGGTAGAACCTCCACCTCCGTGATCTACTGCTGATATTGGCTGCTCATGGGCAGCTGGCCTGATCCAATGCACAGGTGTGATCTTTCACCTGTCGGAAGACCGCCTCTTGGTGGCTATCACATCGTTTAAAGGATGGGCTTAGCTCAGGTTTTCCATCGAGCTCTCTACTTGGTCTCCACAGGAACAAGGAAGGTCCAAGCGCCCACCCGGTTCCTCCTCTGGGTGGTGCTTGTTTCACCTAACCAGGTGTTGACTCTGCTGGTGTTCTACCCCAATCACCCTCGGAGGCTGAGTATAGGCTCCATATTTGGACCTTAGACGAGCGCCGCTATTATATGAGCGACGCTTGACGTCGGGAGAGGTTCACTAGCGTTTGTCACCGACGCTAAGTCGCACTGGCAGACCTGCAGCGTGACGATAGGCAGTGGACCTCCGCATAGAGCTCACAGGTTGGCGGGCATGGAGCCCCGAGGATAAAAGCTCATTCTACTCGCGATACCGCTGCATCGGTAGCTGCCCAGGACGCCTTATCCAGGATATTTGCAGGGCTACCTGAAGTCTGCACATACTTCATTACCCATACCACACGACCTCAGTCACCGGGCTGTTGATCTTCCTGACATAAGTCTCACCACCATTCACACTAGTGGTTTAGTTGATTTGGCTTCATTGGGGACTGGGAAGCCACCTGGAGGGATGCAGGCTTACACTGGCACGATGGTCTGCATCTGTCCAGGGGGGAAACCAGGATCCTAGGTGACTGGTTTAAATGCTTCATTGGCAAGCATTTAAATTAGCTAAGGGGGGAGGCACTGAAAAGGAGCAGGGAAATCCCAGCCTCCCCCACAAAACACAGTAGTCAAGAGAGGTAAACACCAAGGTAGAGAAGTCAGTAGGGAGCAGGACAGGGGTAAATGCAGAAAAAGGCATTAAGGACAGGATGGGGCTAAAAGGGGTAAGGCCATAAAAAATAAATGGAAGGTGATGAGTACCAATGCCCGCAGTCTGTGCAACAAGCTCCCTGAACTAGTGGCCTTGATGGAAGAGGGATGCCTGGATATTGAGGCAGTCACCGAAACATGGTACACAGAGAACCATGACTGGGATGTCAACATACCAGGATACACAGTCTACAGGAGGGACAGGGTGGGTAAAAGAGGAGGAGGAGGAGTAGCTGTCTATATAAGGGAGGGGACTAAAGCAACAGAACTAAAGAGTAAACAGGAAGATGATGAGTCACTATGGGTCACCCTGGAGACAGAAAATGGCACCACAATCCGCATGGGGGTTGTGTACAGACCCCCAACTCAGGGGGAGGAAATGGAAAAGGAAATGATAGAAGGCATCCTTAAAATGGCAGAAAAGGGGGAGATATTGTTGATGGGGACCAGATATGCCAGATGTTAACTGGAGTACCTTTGCTGCAGGCACATCCAAGAGCAGGGTCATTCTTGATGCCCAACAGGGGGCATGTCTCAGACAGCTAGTATCGGAACCCACTCGGGAGGGAGCAATCTTAGACCTGGTACTCTTAAATGGGGATGGAGAAAGGATTTCAAATTTAGAAGTGGTAGCTATCTGGGGAACAAGTGACCACCAAACAGTGTGGTTCACAAAAACATAGCCATAGAGTCAAGCCATACAAAAATTAAAATTACGTACCTACCGTAATTATGATCTTTCTGTGTATTCACCATTCATCACAGATGGGTATCTGGCCGGAGGTCAGGACCCCGCGGGAGCTTTTTTTTTTTTTTTAAGGTTAGGCGGAGCCGACACACCATCGGCGCCGCCCTCGAGGCCGACGCATCGTGCGTGTTCAGCGGGTTGGCCGTTAGCTGTGTCGACTCGCCTGCCTGACAGTTCTGAGTCGCCGGGACAGAAGAAGGAGTGGAGGGTGGGGCAAGACAGTCCAAGGGACAGAAAAGGAAAAGATGTATGAACTAAAAGGAGAACTGACGACTGAGAGGACAGAAAAGAAAGAGGTTAGAAACGAAGGGGATTAGCAGGGGGCCCCAATCTCTGGAAGCGGAAGAGGGGGTAGGTGGGTAAAGAATTTAGGAGAGGAGAAGGATAAGATATCCCGGACCTGGTCCGCTCTCCAGATTGTATAGGAACTGTAAGGAGTAAAGCTTCAGAATTCATGGCACGAATATGGCAAACACCCAGATAAGCAGAGTCGGCTATTCTGGAGGAAGGACATAGGATACAGGGATTCAGCACCCTCTCAGGCAAAGATTTTCGTGAAAAAAGGTTTTGTTTTTTTTTATAGGAGAAATAGGTTGGATAGAAACAGGAGGAGGAGAGAAGGAGGGCAACCACTAACCCCACGCACAGGGGTGGAGACAAGGTACTGGAGAAGGAGTGCTGCTCGAGCTATCCACTCTTGCTGGAAAAATACTCCCTGTGTCTCTATTTACCCCACTCCTAAGGAGGAGGAGGGGAGTCACAGAGGGAGGGAGGGGACCCAGAGACTGAGGGCCCCGGGGGATGGAGGGTGGGTTGTGATGAATGGTGAAGATACAGAAAGATCATAATTATGGTAGAATGTAATTTTTCATATCTTATCTGTGTCAATCTTCACCATTCAACACAGAATGGGTGAGTACTGAGCAACCCCAAGGGGGTTTTCTTTACATCCTAAGGGACAAAGTCCCTTAGCCTCAGTGGGTGACACACCAAGGGGAAACCTTCAGGGCCTGGAGAGGCCCGAGAGGGGAGAGAGAGGCGGAGCTCCCCGAGGGGAACAGTTGCCCCAACAAGCGCCATCTCACTCTGCGGGAGAAAAGGTAGGTTCCCTGGTGGGCGGAGTTAATCACCCTATGCCGGGCCAAGGGTGACAACTGGGAAAGACGTAGCCATGCCGTCCGCCTAGTGCAGATCGCTGTCCCTACGACCCAGGTAGCTACCACGTTGGCATCATAAGATGTCCTCGCTTGGTGCCTTGCTAGCTCCAGGCCATGCGCAGAGAGTGCAATGGCTTGTCTGGTTTGCTCCGTGTCAGGCAATGAGGCTAGGTGCTGACCTAGTCTGGACCACAAGAACCTGTCGTAGACTGCATAGTGGGCCTGATGTGCAGAGACAGAGAGAAGTAACCGTGCCGAGTAGAAAGTCCTCCTACCCCAGAAATCAAAATCCAAGGAGTCTTGATCTGGGGGCTGGTCACGGTGAAGGGCGCGAAGCCCATCAGGAGTATCCAACTGCATCAATCCAGACTGTGGATGAGGCATGGAACCTGGAGACTCCGGGGTTGCGCAATACCTCTGGCTGAGATCCCTTGGGGCAGGAACTCCGGAGAAGGGCCTCTGCCAGGGAACCAGACGCCTCACGAAGGGAAGCCGGCCAGGGCGGCACCACAAGGGTGGCCTCGCCAAAATCACCTAGAAAGGCGTGCGCCGAGTGTTCAGGATTGCTAATAGTGGAAGGAGAAAGATGCAAATCCTCCAACATCCTCACGAGGAATCGCTGATACTCAGAGAGATCAGCAGCCGGAGAGATGTGGACAGAGGGTTCCTCTCCCCCTGAAGAGGAGGATGAGGAGCTGGAGGTCACCGTCTGTTCAGTGGGTGGCTGCGGGGGGGTTGAAAAACCTGGCTGTCCATTGCCCTAACGTAAGCAGGGAACCAAGCAGCCACCGCTCTGAACTGCTCCCAGGTGAGAGGGCCTCTAGGACCGAGGATGCCTGGGAGTGCAGGAGAGTGTGGCAGAGGGATGGGGGACAGAGCCGAGAAGAGATGTCGGCTGACCTCCGCCTGGGCTAAGGAGTGGACCGTGGGCACCCGCGGAAGAAGGTGCCCCGGAAGACCCCACAGCCGACAGCTGAACAACCACATCGGTACTGCCTTGGCTGCGCCTGTAAGAATCCCCCGCTGTGAGGCGACCGGGGCCTTATAGGTCCAGAAGGACAGTCCCCTACCTCAAAAGAACGGGACTCTCTCAAAGAGACCGAGGAGGAAGAGCGGAGATCCGCACTACGGCTTCTCCCAGGGCCCGGGTGGACCCCAGAAAAAGGCCAGTGCACCGACCCCACACCCCTCGGAGTCTGAAAGAGCCCTCCTCCTCGAGAGGGCCAGCCTAGGTAGCTGGCATCTCTGGGCAGCCCCCGAAGGGGCTATCCAGGGTGCAGTAATCTCCCCCCTTGCAGGTGCTCTGATCGGCCCCAAAGTTGGGCGATCAAGGCACACCACCGGAGGGGGTACCACAACTGTGGGGTCAGTGAAACCGCCAAGACCAGGCTGCAGAGCTATGGTGGCCTGCACCACTGCCTGCTGGTCAGCACCCCTGACCCTAGTCTCGGCAGCCACCGACCTCACCTCAGAAGGGGGCTGACTCCGACTGGTCGAAGAGACCACCGTGCTGCCCACCTCAACAGCCAACCCCGAGGGGTCAGACTGCATGTACAACCCAGAGCTCGACTCCGTCTCCGAGGAGGTAGAGTCCGAGGCCCTGTGCCAAACCATGGAGGGGGCAGAACCATTCTTACCACCAGGCCCAGAGACCACAGCTGTGCCCGAGTCGGTGCCAGCGCTCACTGCAACCTCGCGAGCAGAAACCGAGGGAGGCGAGCCCCAGCTCGAGCCAGAGATCCAGAGCCAGGACCAGTCATGGCACCATCCGTCCCATGGCACCGCGAGCGCGCCGAGGACAGAGACGGCACTGACGATAGTCCCTCGGCGCCATGTAAGCCACCGGGAGGGCTGGGGCAGAGTCATGACGCCCCAAAGGCGGACACAGTGCTGCTGGCTGAGCCCAGAGGGCTGGGCTGGGCAGTGCCGCGGATGCCGCCGACTGAGGGAACCAAAGGCCCCACAGTGCCGAGCCTCGAGGACATGGTGCCGTGCTCAACCTCGGCGCGAGACGTGGCAAAGAATGGCACGCAGTAGATCTCACGGTGCCGCTAACAGTGCTGGCACCACGAATGGCTTCGACAGAGGTCACGGCGCTAGATGACAAGTCAGGCGAGACGACGGCCCGCCAGGGCTCAAGGCGGCACCGCTGGTCATGCAGAGGACTCAGACGCCGCTGGCTGACGGCGCTGGCACGGGCGCCACCCGGCCTCCAAGCCGCAGGAGCGACACCGGGGAGCCTTCACCCCTGAAGGGCGAATGCCAGGCGGCACCTCCCGCCCGCTCCCGGAAGGAACGGACGGGCCTCCTGCACCGCCGAAGAAGCCTTGGCAGCACGGCCAGAGCTGCTAGGCAGTCGAAGCTCCTGCTCCTCGCCTGTACAGAACCGGAGGGGATCGGAGGAAAGGCGAAGAGCATGGTTTGGCCCGACGAGCGCGATTCTTCCCGAAATGGGCGAGTTCCGCCCAATTTCCACGCTGCTGTTGTTAGAGGACCTACGTCCATGGAGAAGCAGGCCGCATCTAATCCATGTTGTGAAGTGGGCCAAGACACGAAGACACCAGCCGTGATGGTCGGTGATGGAGAAATTTTGGCCACATGGGCACCGCTGCATGAGGGGGCCGACCGTCTTGGAAGATTTCTTGCCCTCCAACCGAGACATGACCTACGGGGAAAAAAACACCAAAACAGACCTCGTCTGGAAATATAAAGATAAGGAAAGATCTTACCAGGCGACATTGAGTAGTGGCAAAAACAGAACCGGCAGGAGGACTGACGGACTTTGGCGCCGAAGGATAGGATTTCGAAAATCTAGCAGGCCTAGGATTTTCTTCAGAGCGTCCCACGAGGCGACCTCTACGGCAGGAGACGAAGAACTAGCAGGCAGGCGGAGTCGACACAGCCTAACTGCCAACCCGCGAGCGCCACGCAGTGCGTCGGTCTCCAGCCAGATACCCATCTGTGATGAATGGTGAAGACTGACACAGATAAGATCAAGAGTACTGGACTTTAGGAAGGCTGACTTTGGGAAAATGACAGAGTGCCTCAGAAAAGCACTAGCAAACGGGCAAGAAGGAGGATGGAGGGACAATGGGGAATAATCAAAACAGCCATAGCAGAGGCAACAAGTCTTTGTGTGAAGCAAATCAACAAAACAAAATGAAGGAAAAAACCACTATGGTTCTCAAAAGAGGTGGCAGGGATGGTTAAGGAGAAAAGGACAGCATTCAGGAAATATAAGGAACCAGAGAAGGAGCAGGACAGAGAATTTTATTAGTTAAAGCAGAAGGAGGCAGGAAAGGCAGTCAGAATAGCAAAGGCACAAACTGAGGAAAAGATAGCCAACTCTGTTAATTAAGAAGGGTATGAAACCTTTTATTGGTACATTAGGGAGTGAAAGAAAGACCAAGGGAGGATACAGACACTTAATAAAGGGAGGAATGCTGGCAGAGGGTGACAGTGAAAAAGTAGGATACTGAACAATATTTCTGCTCAGTATTCACAACGAAGAGGAGGGGAGGTACAGAAACCATACAAGAGAGAAACTCCGAATAGGGGGGTTGATACCAGTCCATTCACAGAAGAAAGGGTTTGAAAGAACTCTTGAAACTGAGGGTGGACAAAGCAATGGGGCTTGATGGGATTCACCCAAGAATTCTAAAAGAACTAAGGGTAGAACTAGTAACACCACTGACTACTCTCTTTAACAAATCACGGAAGGATGGGTTGGTACCTGAGAACTGGAGGAGGGCAAATGTGATTCCATGTCACAAAAGTGGGAGCAGGACAGAGGCAGGAAACTACAGACCAGTTTGTTTGACTTCAGTGGTAGGGAAAATGATGGAATCACTTCTGAAGGAAAGAACTGTTGAGTACCTAGAGGCCAGTGGGCACAGGACCCAAGGCAGCATGGTTTCACAGCAGGAAGGTATTTCAGACAAACCTAATAGATTTCTTTGACTGGGTGACCAAAGTATTAGACCAAGGAGGGCTGTGGATATGGCCTACCTAGATTTTGTAAGGCATTTGACAGTCTCACACAACGATTAACATACAAGTTAACCAGCCTTGGAGTGGGTCCCAAGGTGATAGCCTGGATAAAAAAACTGGCTGGACAACAGGACACAAAGGGTAATAGTAAATGGAGTCCACAGTGAAGAAAGGAGGGTAACTAGCTGGGTACCGCAGGGTTCGATACTGGGACTGGTCCTCTTTAATGTCTTTATAAGTGACATTGGAGAGCACCTAGAAGGAAAAGTATGTCTCTTTACAGATGACACAAAGATCTGCAAGAGGGTTGATACACAAGGTGGGGTGGAAAGGATGAAAAGGGATTTGGCAAGGTTGGAGGAATGGTCAAATATGTGGCAGCTCAGATTCAATGCAAAGAAGTGCAAGGTAATGCATCTGGGAAACAAAAACCCAGGGGAAGAGTACACAATGGGGGGTGAGTTAATAACAACAACAAAAATTGAAAGAGACCTAGGAGTAATTATATCAGATGACCTAAAGGAAGGCAAGCAATGTGAGAAGGCAGTAAGGATGGCTGGGGGAATACTGGGATGCATAGGGAGAGGCCTCAACAGCAGAAAACAGGAAGTTGTTATCCTCTGTACAGACAGTTAGTGCGACTCATCTGATATACTGCAATTCCACAAAGACATAGACAGAGTGGAGGCTGTTCAGAGGAGGGCACCAAAATGGTGCAGGATCTGCACCAGAAGACATACGAGGAGAGACTAAAGCAGCTTAATATGTATACCCCTGAGGAAAGGAGGGAGAGGGAGGACATGATGGAAACTTTCAAGTATCTCAAGGGAATTAAAGTACAAGAGGGTAGCATCTTTCAGAAGAAGAGATGTGCAAGAACAAGGGCACAATTTGAAGACAGAGGGGGATAGCTCAGAGGTAATGTTAGAAAGTATTTTTTCACAGAGAGGGTTGTGGATGCATGGAACAGCCTTCCTGAGGAGGTTGTGGAGTCAGGAACAGTGGGAGAATTCAAGAATGTATGGGACAGGCATAAGGCAATTCTAGTGGGGGGGGTAGGAGGAAGTAAGTTGTTGATTAACTAGAATCTGCAGCTTATCTATCAGGTAGGGAAATGGGCAGATTAGGTGGGCCAAGTGGTCCTTTATCTGCTGTTAAATTCTATGTTTCTATGTTGGTCGATTCCTTTCTAGATGCCTCCACGACGGTATAGACATCCTCGGAAAGATCCAAAGCCTGGAACTCTAGCCGCTCAGGTACCAGGCTGTGAGGTGCAGGGATTGAAGGTCCGGATGGAAGACCTTCCCCCTGGTTCAGAGATATCAGGTCCGGGTGTGTACAAAGCCGCTCCGGGGGCCTGTAGCTGAGGCTGAGGAGATCTGGATACCAGAACTGGTGCGGCCAATCTGGGGCTACCAGAATCACGTTCGTCTTGTCCCTCCTCACCTTGAGTAACACCTTGTGGATCAAGGGAAATGGAGGGAAGGCACAGAGGAGGCCTGGGGTCCATGGCCTCGAGAAGGCATCCCCCTGCAGCGAGCCCTGTTGGGGGGGGCAGGCATGAAACAGTTTCAGCTTGGTGTTTTCCCTGGAGGCAAACA
This sequence comes from Neoceratodus forsteri, assembly GCA_016271365.2. NCBI lineage: Eukaryota > Metazoa > Chordata > Ceratodontiformes > Ceratodontidae > Neoceratodus > Neoceratodus forsteri. The sequence continues at coordinate 50,200,141 of CM028136.1, read as the reverse complement.
GGTCTACCATCGGTTTGCCCCAACAGAAGAACAGGCTGTAAGCTACCTCTGGATGGAGAGACCACTCGTGGGATGTCTGGCCTAAGCAGCTGAGAGCATCCGCCAGCTGGTTCGAAGCTCTTGCCACATGGATGGCTAGAAGATCAGTTTCAAAACCGGCCTACAAGGGTCCAGATGCGGATCACCTCCTTGCATAGCAGATGGGAGTGCGTGTCACCCTGTTTGTTGAGTAGTACATGGTCATGGTATTGTCCGTCTGCACTTGAACCACTTGACACCGGAGCTGAGGCGCGAAAGCTGACAGTGCCAGTCTGACTGCTCTGAGCTCCAACAGGTTGATGTGGTATCAGGACCTCCCGGGGTCCAAAGGTAGGGCCCTTTGTCCCCATGTGGGCCCCCAGCCCATGAGAGACGAGATCGGTCGTGGCGACCATCACGCTTTGGGGCGATTAAACTGGACCCTTTCTGCAACCGGTCTGGGGCAGTCCACCACTGGAGAGCATCCCACATCTTCTGAGTTACAGTGATCAGCTGGTCGAAATTACCATGACGCTGAGTCCACTGGGCGGCCAGCTCCCACTGGAGGGGGCGCATGTGCAACTGGGCACAATGAACCACTGAAGTGCACGCCGCCATGTAACCCAAAAGGCGCTGAAAGTCCTGGGCAGGGCGCAAGTGCCCAACCAGAAATGACTAGGCAAAGGAGGAGGAGAGAACCTTCACCCTGTCCGCCAGGAGCCGAGCTCTGGCTTGACAAGAGTTGAGCTCTGCCCCGATAAAGCCCATCATCTGAGAAGGCACAAGTTCTGACTTGGCCTCATTGATAAGAAGGCTGAGTTGGGAGCAGGTCTGAAGGGCCAGATCCCTGGAGATCTCCACCTCCTGTAGGGAGTGACCTGCCAGAAGCAAGTCACCGAGGTAGGGGTAAATTCTGATCCCCCGACGCCGCAGATGGGCCACCACCACTGCAATGCGTTTGGTGAAGACCCTTGGGGCAGATGACAGTCCAAATGGCATAGCTCGGAACTTGTACAGGGTCCCTTCGACCCTGAAACGGAGGAACCACTGATGGGATGGACGGATTGGGACGTGAAAGAACGCATCCTGCAAATCCAGTGAACAGAACCACATGTTTCGCTCCAAGGATGGTATGATCTGGGACAGAGTGACCATCTGAAAGGTACGTGACCTGAGATACTGATTCAGGTCATGGAGATCTAGAATGGGGTGCCAGCCCCCCCCCCCCGTCTGCTTGACCACTAGGAAGTACCTGGAGACAAAGCCTGGGTCTGCAGATGGATCCGTCACGATAGCTACTGCCTCCTTGAGGCGGAGCTGAGCAATGTCGTCTCGAAGAGCCGACTGAGTACATGTGGAAATCCGTTCTTCCCGAGGGGCGTGGGCTCGGCTGGGAGGGTACTGCTCAAATTCAAGAGGCAGTCCCTGACCGACCACTTTGAGAACCCACCTGTCTGTAGTGACAGCGGACCAGGCAGAAAGGAAGTGGCGGAGCCGGCCCACAACGGGAAGACCAAGAGCTAGCATGACAGGAACTGGAGTGGCAACCCCCACCAGCATCACGGGGCAGGCTTGGAGGAGAAGGAGGCACCAGGACCGGAGACTCTGCCTCCTTACGTGCCTGTTGGGGTCCAGGCTTGGGCCGAGGGTGCCAAGCTTGAGCCTGCTGCTGATGCTGCTGTCCTCCCTGGTAAGAGGACTGCTGAACTGCAGGGGAAGAGTGTCAAAAGGGCTTCTTCTTTTTCTTCTGCTGGCTCTTGCCCGAAGAACTCTTGGCAGAAGTGGTGTCCAAGGTGGCACTGGACTGCTCTATGCGCTGTAGGTGACCGGCCACTCCTGGGCCGAACAAGTCGGTCCCAAGGAAAGGTACATCAGCTAACTTAGCTAACTTGTGCTGAGTATCTGCCGGGAAGGAGGAGAGCCTCAGCCAAGCCCTGCAGCAAGAGGCAACTGCGCCGGCAATCAAGCGGGTAAAGGAATCCTCGATGTCCAGGGCCATCTGGAGCTGCTGTTTGGCAATAGCATGGCCCTGATCCCGGACCTTCTCAACCGTGGTCTCCATGTCCGCGGGGAGATGTGGGAGGACTTCATCTAATGACCCGAGAAGGGCATGAGAGAAGTGTGCCATGATGATGGCTGAACTTGCCTGATGAAGGCCAAGGAGAATCATGAAGACTTTCCATGTCGAATGGTCCAAAGCTTGGATCTTTATAGTGGGGGGCAGTCAATGTCTGTAGAACTCCCAGTACACCTGAACACAGAGGTGGTCACCAGGCTCTTGGCCGAAGGGTGCTCTGTGAACCCTGCAAGTGACCCCATGGGTATCGCATACTTGCAGGCCATGGGGTAGACGGTGATGGACATGAGGCAGGACGCTGCCACAGTTCAAGTGCCGGACCAACAATGGTCTCAGCCACAGGAAAGGCCTCCGTCGGGGTATCCCCTCTCTTGAGGATGTCCGTGAAAGAGAACTCAGTCTTTTTCTGGATGGGTTTCAGGGGCATCCCTGCAGAATCAGAGATGAGACAAAGGATGCCTTGGAAGGAGGAAGGACCTTCCTCCATCCCTGTGCGAATGGACTCATCTTCCCCAGGATGAGAGTGGAGCCCAGTGACATCAGAGTCTGAAGAGTCGGGGTACAGCAGCCTGCCTCCCAAATCATCCTCTACCTGCTAAGAGCAGTCCGGGGTGACCATGACCAACAGATGTCGGGGAAGCCCGGTGTCTGGTCGGTCCTCTTTGGAAGGAGCCCCCCCCCCACAGGCTGCTTAGGCGGCGGCTCCACTACACCCGGTGGAGAGACCAGTACAGGCCGAACCGGAGGATGGGCGGGGGAACTGAAGGCTTTGGTTCCAAGGGGGTTGGCTTCAGCCTAGGAGGTGAAACCCAAGTAACGGCCGGGGTAGACGGTGGAGCCAGCTCATGCCCGGACAAAATCAACTGTTGCCACATAAGGTCCTCGTACCGCCGGAGTTTCCGTCAGAGCCTCTCCTCATCTGAGGAGGATGAGGACGACCTGTGGCGTCACCTCTTTTTAGAGTGCTTGTGGCTGTTCCTTAGCTGTTCAGCCGAGGGGGTTCTAGACCATGACGGAGCAGGCCAACTCGGTCACCGGGAGACACCGGAGGAATCGTGAAAACCCATGGGTCCGGAACCAGGACCTCGATAGGGACACCAGCGGCTGGGTCTCATCATCAGGAACACTGGGACCGAAATCCTCTCCACGGAGATGTCAGCCACAGCCAGTGACAGTGATGGTCGATTGGATCGAGAATGATCTCAGCCTCATCGGCCACATCCTCAGTCGCCTGGCAGACGGAAGATCCTTGAAGCCTGTGGCCGAGGAAGCGATCTCGACCGAAGTCGAGACCGCATGCTGCTGGGACAGAGACCTCTCTCGGTCCCAAGAGTGCCTTCACTGAGATGAAGATGTGCTCAGATCCTTATCTCTTTTGCGAGAACGGGAGGAGTGCGAGCCCATGGGTGCCTCTCCCAGGGAGCAGAGAGACTGGCACAACTCCTTGAAGGAACCTGAGAAGGTGGATCCCAGGTTGAATGGAACGAAAAAGCTTCGACTGTCCGAAGCGTGGGTGGCTTCTTCGAATGCCTTTATGCGTTCCAGCTGCTTGGCAGAACCCACAGCCATGGAAACCACACCTAGCCTCCTGGACTTCACCGAAGATTCCTTTCCCTAGTCTCCCAATTTTAAATGTGCCAGGTGGTCGCCCAGGATGTTGGGATGGAAAGCCAAGCAAAAGCTGCAGGATGAGGTGTCATGGCTGACACCTGAGGCAGTGAGACACCGCCGAGATGGGGATCGTGCGCGGCGTCTTCTGGCAGCAAGGACACCAGCAAAATCATGGAGAAGATTTCTCTTCTATGATCGAGGATGCAAAAGTGCGATCCTACTTCGGACCAGTTTTAGTTTCGCTAAAACTGAAGTTTTAATGAGACCTCTCTGAAATGAGAACCTGAGGAAGCAACCTATATTCAGCGGAAAGGAAGCTCTGGCGTCATGGGGTGTAGCCGAGGTATATACCACCGGGTGGGTGGGAGGAGCCAACCTGAAGACTTCGGTGAGATTTAAAGGGAAAGGGACATGCCAATAAGTGTGGATGAACAACATATCCATGATCCTAGAATACAGAGTTTAAACTGCATTCTGTATTTCAACTGAGTGACATTTTCCTTTTTGGGCTCTTAAGAAACAAGATCTAACTAAGCACTAAAGAGAAAATACATTAGATAGAAAAAGTCTAATTGTATTGTGGTTGGCATTTTTGTTTGTACTTTTCCTTGTTTTCTTTTAAGTGATTGTATGCTTTGTGATATAGAGTTCCGTTTTACATTTACATATTTTTATCCATTTTAAGTAAACCCTTTATTCCAAAGACTGCCTGGAGTGCGTCTTCAAGTTCTTTTGCATGTCGTATTGAGGGTTAAGACTGACAAAAACTGTTCAGAGCTCGATGGTGTTATCAAACTGGAAAAAGGCAAGAATATACCTAGAGTCTTTTATAGAGTTTTAAGGGTTCATTTGGATACCTGGTTAGGTGCCCTTAGTCGAAGATGTCGAGCATCCCCCAAAGAGCAGATTATACGAGCCTGTACATTTGGATGCATGTATAAGGTTCACAGTTTAGATCCCCAGAACTTGAGACTAAGGTAATTGGACCCACAAGCAGACAGGAGGGTTACCCTGTCTGTGTCGCGTTCACAACACTTTACCGGGAGGTTGGCACTGTGGAGCAGAGGCCTGACCTGTTGAGTGCGTTTGTGACAAGAACTACACTATGCAAATTGTTTAATATATATCTATATGCCAAAAGGCAACAATTTGGGTCCAAAAGACTCAAGTCAAGAACCTAAGAAAAAAGTGAGTGACAATATTTAAATATATATAAAACATAACAATAGTAACAATAAATCAACTACCCCCTTAAGAAGGAGGGCACAAGGTACACCCCTGAGGTGCAACACTGTACCTGCCAGCCCTTCCCAAAAACTAGGTTCTGAGGGGAGGCAGGAGGGAGGTCAGAGTACAGCAAGACTCACTAGAAGAAACAACATTTCTATGGTAAGTACTTTTTCTTCAAACAACATGAAGTCTTGCTGTATTTTGAGAATATGCAGACTACCATGCAGTTCCCCCAGGAGGGAATGCAGAACCTACTTTGGGAACAGGCTCTGCAGAACTGCTATACCAAACTTAGCATCACTCCTAGCCTGGATGTCCAGAGAGTAATGCTTGGTGAATGTATGGACCGTTTTCCAGGTGGCTGCTTTACAGATCTTTAACAAGGGTATATCTCAGGTCACAGCCAGAGTAGCAGCTGTACCCCTAGTCGAGTGAGCCCTCAGGCCTGAAGGAGGTGTTCTACCCAATGTGTCATAGCAGAATTGTATACAAGAAACAATCCACCTGGCAATAGTTCTTTTCGTGGCAGGCTTACCTTTCCCCACCTTATCATAGGTGAGAAACAACTGAAGACAGTCCTTCCTGTGAGCCTTAGTGTGCTCTACGTAATAGCTAAGAGCTCTTTTAACATCCAAACTGTGTAATCTTTCTCCTGAAGAAGAATGGTTAGTGAAAAACACAGGAAGGAACATAGACTGGTTCAGATGAAAATATGATACCACTTTGGGTAAGAACCTCCTATTGGTTCTTAGAACCACCTTATCCCTATGGAAGGAGATAAAGTCAGGTTCGACTGACAGGGCCTGTAATTCACTAATCCGCCTGGCAGAAGTAATAGCTACCAGGAACACAGTTTTCCAGGTTAAGTACTTCAGCTCGGCCGAATCCAGAGGTTCAAAGGGTGGATGCATAAGCTGGGCAATGCAGATATTAAGATCCCAAGCCGGAGTTAAGGGAGGGTTAATATGACCCAGACCTTTGAAAAACTTACTGAAAACAGGATGAGATGCCAGGGAAGAGCCCTTCCCTGCTGAAAGGAATGCAGAGACAGCTGCTAGGTGAACCTTCAGAGTTGCAGGACTAAGGCCTAGACCATTAAGATGAACAAGATAACCTAAGGATGTACTGTAGCAATATCTGCAGAATCAGGCACAATACCCTTCTGAGAACACCAAATGCTGAACCTTTTCCAATTGGAATTACAAGTTTTTCTACTGGAAGGTTTCCTGGAAACCTTCAAAACTTCCAGAACTCCCTGAGAAAGATGCAGGCCTGCATATTCTAACTCTTCAAGAGCCAGGCCTTGAGGTTGAGAGACTGGAGATTGGGGTACCAAATCCTCCCCTGAGAGGATGTTAGGAGATGCTATCTCTTAGGGAGAGACAGGGGACGTGACACTACCAGAGACAACAGCAGAGGATACCAAGACTGTCTGACCCAATCTGGAGCCACCAATATCACTGTGCAGGGTTGAGACCAGATTTTGATCAGGGCTCTGAACAACAGAGGGAAGGCATAGAGAAAACTGCCCTTCTAATCCAAAATGAGACATCCAGAGGAACAGTCCCAGGTTGGAGGTCTGCAATAAAACAAAGGAAGTTGGTGATTGTCCAGGGCTGCAAAGAGATCTATCTCTGGAGTGCCCCATCTGGAGAAGATGACCTGTAGTATGGGAGGGTCCAGGGACCATTCATGATGCCCCTGGGAGATTCTGCTCAGAGCATCTGCCAGTACATTGTCCTTTCCTGGAAGGTGAACTGCTCATCAGGGAAGTCTGAAGAGAATATGCTAGAGACCACAATTTCATGGCTTCTGTGCAAAAGGCTGTGGACCGAGTGCCCCCCTGCTTGCTGATGTAACACATTATGTTGGTGTTGTCTGTCCTGACTTGGACCACCTTGCCCCTGACTGACTCCGAGAAGGGCCAGGAAAAACTGCCCTGAGTTCCAGGAGATATGAAGGAGAGACTCTTGTGGAGATCAGACCCTTGAGCCGTAAGGGTTCCCAAATGGCTCCCCAACCTAGGAGAAGCATCTGTAGTTAGGACTACTGAGGGGATTTGAGAGAGAAATGGAACTCCTTGTCTGAGGTTGTCCTGGTCCAGCCACCACTGGAGAGCTTGGACCACAATCTGAGTCACTTGAATCAATTTGGTGACAGAGTCTCTTTTTTGAGACCAAAAGGACCTTAGGTGGAACTGAATGTCCCTCATCTGAAATCTGGCTCCCTGCAACACTGCAGTGGAAGCTGCCATGTGGCCTAGAAGTTGAAGAAACTGCCTTGCTGGACGAGAGACCAGAGATGAAAAAGAAGAAGCAAGATCTGTTAGAGCCTTTACGCTTGACAGAGGGAGGAAGGCCTTTGCTTGGATAGTATCCAGTTCTATCCCTATGAAAGTAAGAAGTTGTACTGGTTCAAGAACAGACTTTGAGAGACTGAGAAGAAACCCCAGAGAACTTAGCAAATTTTGAGTGATTCGTAGAGGTGACTTGACGGGTCAGATGACTGACCTACAATGTCAGTCGTCCAGATATGGGAAGATGGAAATACCCTGCCTTCTGAGGAAGGCAACTACTACTGCAAGGCACTTTGTGAACACTCTTGGAGCCGATGTTAGGCCAAATGGCATGGCTCTGAATTGACGGTGGCCTGAAGGCAACTCGAACCTGAGGTACTTTCTGTGGGAGCACCTGATAGGAATATGGAAATAGGCATCCTTGAGGTCCACGGATGCAAGCCAATCCCCTGGCCTTAGAGAGGGAAGAATTATTCTCAGAGTCAACATTTTGAATTTTGGTTTTGAGATGTGTTTGTTCAAATACCTTAGGTATAGGATGGGTCGCCACTCCCCTGTCTTTTTTGGGGTAAGGAAGTACCTGGAGTACAGGCATTTGCCCCTGTGCTCAGTAGGAACTTTCTCAACGGCTCTGAGAGCCAGAAGAGACAAAACCTCTGCCTCTAGGCCAAGGGTCTCTGAGATGGATGCAGGTGTGAAAGACCTGGCCCTCAGTTTTGAAATCTTTTGAAGTGGAGGCCATTCCCTGCTTACTACCTCCAGGACCCACTTGTCTGAAGTAACAGACTTCCAGGCCTGGAAGTAGAAAGCCAGCCTGCCTCCTACTGGAATCGGGGAGTCGCCCAGGCTGACACATCAGGGTGTCTGCTTGGCAGGAGCCTTGGACTGGGAAGAGGATGCAGCCTGCTCATCCCCTCCTGCCCCTCTCTTGAAAGAACCCCTCTGTGGGAAGGAGAGGAAGCCTGAGCTTGGTAGAAAGGCCTGTGGAAAGGCCTGCCCTAGTCTGCTGCTTCTGAGGAGTGGCTTGCCTCTCTTTGGCCTGTGCACTCCTGTAGGTGGTCCTGTACTCGTCCATCTTCGTCATGTAAGACTCTGTCTGCTCCCCAAACAGAGAGTTACTCACTACAGGAAAATCCATAGCCTTGGCCTGGGTATCCTGCAAAAGGCTAGTACATCTGAGCCAAGCATGTCTCCCGAGAGCAACAGATGTAGCCATGACTCTTGATGCCACATCACTGGAGTCCACAGCAGCATGAAATTGCACTTTGGATGCCTCAATTCCATCAGCAGCCACCTCTTCCAGCCCTCTGGCTAGCTGGGGGAAGGCCTGTTTAGCCAGTTCCAGAACCGTATCCCACCTAGACTTCTGGTACCTGGCTGTGTAGGCCAAATAGTTAGCCTGCCTGAGTCCCAAAGAAGATGCCAAATACTGGTTTTGGCCATGGCATCAACCTTCCTGGAGTCTTTGTCTGGGGGATGTGAAGCCAAAGGAATGTGAGCCTTGTCACAGGCTGCAGCCTGCACAACCCCAACATTTATTTATTTATTAAATTTTGGTGACCGGGTAGGCCCACTGAGCCCCGAAGGTCCCTTTTTCAGGGACGACCCGGGATAACAATACAAGTTATAAGAATGAACAAGGACATACGGAACATTTGAGGCATTGTGAGTTACATCATGAGGTGGTTACAGTAAAGAAAAATAGGGGATACAGGCATGGTAAAGAAAAGCGGTGGATACAGGCATGGCTTACAGGCTGGTAAAAGAAAAGCAGTGGATGCAGGCATGGTTATCATCATGACATGTAAGCAATTGGTAGTACTTTGCATATCTTTTGGACTCTGGATGTCCATCATCTCTACAAAATCAGGCTCTTCCTCCTCCTCAGAGCTTCAACCATTGGGAGCTGGAGGTTTCAGCCACCCTCTTATAAAACAAGAAGTGTAAGGGGATTCAGAAAGCCTGGGAGGGAGACACTGAGGGTCTGTCTGGGAGATGTCCAGTTCAATGGGCACATCCAGACCTTCAAAGTCATTGTCTTCATCTTCATCCTTGGGATATTCTTCGTCTCCTCCACTCCTCAGAAAAAGCATCTGTATCGTAATCCGATGGAGATGGATCCGACCGAGCCAACCGCCTAACCGGCGGTACCAGATCAGAAAGAACCGGGTGAAGCAACTGGATTATACTAATCGCTTTGTCCATCTCGTCAGCAGTTGGAGTATGCGGTGCTGGATCCGAACCGACTTACTTACGTTTCCTCTTCGACGAACCGACCCCTCGGAGTCGGACCTCCTTTTGCCTGAGGAGGTATCGCCCAGGTCAGTGGGCACCTCCTCAGGTTCGGCCGCAACCAAACTGGGCTGGCCATCCAAATCTACGGACGTCACGGCCTCCCTTTCCTTCAGCCTACTCAACCTTTTATCTAGAGTGGCTTTAGGAATGTTCTTACAAATCTGGCAGTCTGTTTTGAGGTGGTCAAACCCCAGACAATAAACACAGATGAAGTGGGGGTCGGCCTTGGCAAAGGCCTCCTCACACTCAGAACAGTGTTGAAACCCAGTGGGACCTTTTTTTTTCCTTGGGTTTCTCACACATGGCCAACCTAACCAATTACCCTTAAAAGCTTTCAAGCCAGATAATAAACAACCGATCGGTTACAAACTGTTTTACAGGTTCTGTAAAAGAACCAGAAAAAAGTCCGGTTGTTTTGAAATTGATCGGCACCGGAACACCACACTAAATCTCAGAATAAAGTAAAACAAACAAAGAGGTCGGTTCCTAACTGGACCGACCGGTGAGAAACCGAGAAAGAACAATTTCCACAGAATTTAATAAAATAAAAGTCACTATCTACCACACTACCTGTACCGTAGACAGAGGCTGGAAAATCCAAAAATAATAAAACGGTTAGAAAAACCGAACGCTGATTCAACTCTACCGAACCGAGCAAAGAAGAAATCTCTGGAGCGACTTCACTGCTAGGCGGAGTAAAGAATCCGACGGTTACACTGGTAAGTACCAGAGGCAGAGGTTTGAAAACTGAGCTCAAGCTCAACGTTCTATGCTTCTGCATAGAGTCAACTCTTTCCTCTCAAGGGCAGTTCAAGTGCTGGGGCTAACTGCATATTGTCAGCATACAGCAAGACTTCATGTTGTTTGAAGAGATGGAGAAACAGAGAAGAGATGCAGCAACTCGAGAAGCAGAGAAAAGAAGAGATGCAGCGACAGGAGCAGCGATGGCTGGATACCTTGCAAGCTATCAAAGCTGGAGCATCTGATGCATGTCCAGCAGAGCAACAAGACACAAATAACTTAAAAGACATTAAACTTACAAAGTTGTGTCCCTTAGATGATATCGAAGCATACCTGACAACTTTTGAAAGGGTTGCCACAGTCTGCCAGTAGCCAAAGCAGCAAGAGGCAGTCAGGTTAGTACCTTACCTGACAGGTAAAGCCCAACTTGCCTACAGCAATGTGGACACTGCACAGTCAGAAAAATATGACCTCGTGAAAGACAAATCCTGAAAAGATATAACATCGCAAGAGAGACTTTAGGCAAAGACTCTGTCCCTGAAATACAGCTCAGTCATCAATTCTCAAGAAACCTTCACTCAACTCAGAGAACTCCTTATTAAATGGCTCCAACCAGAGGGCAAAATAATCCCACAGATCACTGACATATCTGCAATGGAGCAATTCATCAACATCCTTCCCACAGGCGTACAACTTTGGGTAAAAGAACACCGGACAAGAAAGTGGGGAAAGGCGTTTCTTTGGCTTAGGACTATCAGATGTTCAGACAGACCCCCAGCAGTGAACAGCCAAGGACCAGTAAGCCCTCTTTTCCCCATTTTACCTCCAAGTCTGATAACAACTCTAATGGGAGTAACACATCTGCACCCAAAGACTTTATTTGCTATAACTGTAACAAGCCTAAACAGAGTTGAAGGGCATAAATAGAGTATGTACTGAGGGTATGTTTAGGTTAAAAGAGGAAGGATCACGAGAGCATAGTCAAACTAGAGTGGAGGTAGCTTCAGAGTGAGAGGAGGAAGCACAACATCACTGAGAGGTGGTGGGGTCATGGAACGCACTGCCGGAGGTAATTTCTCTGAAATCAGTGGGGAGTTTTAAAATGGTGGGATAGGGTCCAAGGCAGATTACAAGTCGGGGGCTGACCAGAGTGGGGAACTCAGTCTGGGGTAACAATAGGGGTGGAGGGGCAGGGGAGCAGCAGCAGTAGTTATCTGAACTGTGAGCTGCACAACAAGCAGACGCGATAGACCATGAGGCCTGTATCTGCTGCCATTTTCATATGTTCATATGCCAGGCCATACTGCAAGAAACTGCCATAAAAATAAGGAGGGTAATACTGGAGCAGATTTGGCCTCTAGCAAATTGGGACGGGTATTTAACAGATGTCAAGGTGGGAGGTAAGACTGTGAAAGGACTTATTGATTCGGGCAGCAGACAGACCCTAGTGCATGCTGAAGTTCTGGGAAAATTATGTGCAAAAGGACCAGGTACTGGTGTTATCTGCATGTCTCCTGGCCTAAGCCTCGACGACAGCCACGACACACCGAGGTGTCCACTGGTGTAGATCCAGCATATACCTTTGGCCTCACCTCTGGGGGCGTCTGCTGCCCTGAAGGGCCTACAGACTGGGAAAGATGCTCATCCGGTCCTCCGAGGGAGAATGACTGTCCACCAGGGCCTCTGACATCTCGGCAGGGCAAGTGTGTGGAGAGCCCTGGTCTTCCTCATTACATAAAGTATTGGGAAGGGGCTCAGGGGAACAGCCCAGGGACCTTATCTTGGCATCCCTGGAGCGATGCCTTATTCCGAAGATGGGCAGATCACAGCCCTACCTTAATGTACGGGGTTCGAGAGTGTGGTAGTCCACTGAGATGCAGTTGTCGTACCTATCCATATCATGGTCATCACTGAGGCAGGTCGAACGAAATGTCATACCGGTCATGAATGAAGATGTCCCCCACAGGAGTACCAATGCATCTGTCCGCCATAGTGACTCTTCTTCTAATGGGAGGCATTCTTGCTCTTACACTTCTCAGAACTGGACATGGCGCTGCAGGCAAAAAACAAACACGAAAAAGGAAAGAAAAGAGTTAGGCGCCACACTAAGTGATGAAATAATAAAGATAATGAGTAGGTTCAGTGTCAAGATGCGGTGTTAAACTAATGGTGGTGAATGGAGGAAGGGTTTGTGATGCAGTTGAGATGACGATGCTACCACGGTGTAGACTCAATGGAAGGGAAAACAGAACTAAAGAGGAGTCCGCTTCAGTTACTACCCAACTCATGAACACAGTGTCACCAAGTCTGCCTTGTGGGTGGTGCCAGCACAGATATTGGTCCCCTAGGCTGAAAAATACTTTGTTCACATGGAGTCCTAGTGCCTCCAGTCCTATACCTATAAGTGGGAATGAATGGTCAAGACTGATTCTTAGAAGATCTATCCATAAGTGGAGTGGAAGACTTGGTTTAGGTTTCCCTGAGGCCCGAACACAGGGACCTTTTAATGTTTGTCTTCATGTCTAGGCCATGACACTGATGATAGTGGTACCAATATTTGTGTCAATAGCCCCACTGATAGTACGGACATTGGAGGCTTTAGCATTCTTTCATCTGTGCCAACATCTGAACTGGGCAAAAACAATCTTGCATTATTTTCACACAATTTTTCATTACTGTTAACGCAAACTGCAATCATAAATCTGAGTTACTTTGCAAATTGATGCCATTTAACACACATTGGTGATATTTTCGCACAATGTTAACATGAGTTTTCTCTGCTTGGCATAGCACACCTGCCCTTCATTGTTACTGGAACAGATGGCACTAGGCCATGGTCTATCTGATGAAGCCAACTGGCCAGTCATGATGATGCATCCACTTCTGCTTTCTGAAATGGATGCATCTGTTCCTGAAACAGGATGGCTGGTGGCTCCACATGCATTCAAATGGTATGTTGCTCACAGGTACTTGGTAGCACTATCCATCTGGATGATAGAATTACAACTATTCTTTTTTTTTTTTTTATTTACTGTACTTTATGCCCCTTTGATATCCTGTCAGTCTCCTCTGCCACAGCCCCAAAACCCCGCTGTCCTTGGGACATTACCTCTGACCCTGCAGTGCCCCACAGTTCATCCCCTGTGGCACAGCCCCCTCCGGTTCCCCAAGCCTCGGGAGTAGTTTAGCTCGGTGTGGGTCAGAAGCCCAGTGGGAAGGTGGACGGCCTGTGAGGGAGGCAGATTTATTCTGTAGGCTGAGGGAATTTTACTTGTCCCCCACCCCGGTGCCTCTTGGCCAGGGACAGCAGGACGTCGGGTGCATGCAAGTGTGCAGACTTCCCCAGTCAGGATCCGCTGCCCACCCATCATGGCTCTGCCTGCATAGCCACTTGGGGTCATCCTGGTGGGAGTACTACAGTGGAACACATGGACCTCCCACGGGCAGTGTCCTTTGGGACGTCTGATCTTCCTTCCCCCAGCTGGCTCCAATGACTCTGACTTGCTTCCAAATCCAGGTCACTGGCATTGCAAGTGGTAGTGCTACCGCTCCATCAATGGGCCAGCTCACAACTATTATTCTTATAGGCTCTTCCAGATGGGTTCCACTCATTATATCATCAGAGCATGTCCTTTCAGTGATGCTCTGTCTCAGCACAAAATATCTTCCTCAGAAGGCAGTGCTGTAGTACTTCCCCTTACTCTTTTGCTCTAACACGTCTGAAGGTTAGATTCACAGTGCATACTGAGCCTGGTGCTGGGCACAGAAACATAGACTTTGACGGCAGATAAGAAAAAATTACTCACCTTAGTAATGTTGTTTCTTCTAATGGAGTCTTGCTATATTATAGACATTAGCAGTTTGATCCAGCTTTAGAACTGCCCCCGGAGTGAAATGGTTAAAACCATTCCAAAATAGAATTTTGGCACGAGAGCAGCTCTATCTGTGTCATTTCAAACTTGAACTGTCAGATCTTTACGAGCCAAACTCACTAAGGTCTGTGTGGAAGCTGTAACCTACACTAGCCAAATGGCTACCTAAATAATAACAACCATTGATGGTCCCAACACCCAAGACTCAAGTCAGGGGACCAGAAATACTAACACCATTCTAATAATATGAAAATGGAACATAAGTATAATAAAACACACACACGCGTACACATACACACCCCCAAAGTCCCAAAGGGACAAAATGCTAACAGGACATAAGTAGTGCCCACACTAAGTTGCCCGCACCCCCAAGTAGAGGTTCTGAGAGGGGCAGGTTGGGGAGGTCTATAATAGCAAGACTCCATTAGAAGAAACAACATTACTAAGGTGAGTAATTTTTCTTCAAACAAAATGAAGTCTTGCTATATTATAGACATTAGCAGAATACACAGCAGTACCTCCATGGAGGAGGGGCAGAACCTACTTAGGGAATAGGCTCTGAAGAACAGCTGTGCCAAACCGAGCATCTCTCCTGGCCTGGACATCCAGGGAGTAATGCTTGGTAAAGTGTACCGCTTTCAAGTAGCAGCCTGGCAAATCTCTAATAAAGGGATATCTCTGGCAGTAGCTAGAAGCGCGGCTGTACCCTGGTAGAATGAACCCTCAAGCGGGGCTCTGCCCACTTTCTGATAACAAAATTGGATACAAGATACAATCCACCTGGCTATTGATCTCTTAGTGGCAGGTTTGCCTTTCCCAACTTCACCATAGGTAAGGAAAAGTTGGAGGATTCGACCTGTGACCTTTAGTGCGCCTATATAATAACTAAGAGCTCTCTTAACATCCAAGCTGTGCAACCTCCTCTCACCCGAAGAGGAGTGATCAGTGAAAATACTGGAGGGGAGATAGATTGATTAAGATGGAAATCTGAAACCACCTTAGGCAAAAACTTCCTATTAGTCCTAAGGACTACCTTATCCCTGTGGAAAGAAATAAAGTCAGTCTCCACTGACAAGGCTTGCAATTCACTTATGCGTCTGGCAGAAGTGATAGCCACTAGAAAAACAGTTTTCCAAGTTAGGTACTTAAGCTCTGCAGAAGACAGAGGTTCAAAAGGGGGTTGCATTAACTGGGCAATGCAAACATTAAGGTCTCAAGCAGGGGCCGGTTCCAAAAGGGAGGATTAGTATGGAGTAATCCCTTAAAAAACTTGGAAAACAGAGGATGAGAGGAAAGAGGGATGACTTTCCTGCTGACACAAAAGCAGACAGCTGCCAAATGAACTCTCAGGGTAGCTGGTCTGAGACCCAAAGAATTAAGATGTACCATGTAATCTAACAAAATGGGCAATTCAGCAGATTCTGGGGAAATATTTTCCCAGCACACCAAATGGAAAACCTTTTCCATTTAGAACTATAAGTAGCTCTAGTGGAAGGCTTTCTGGAAGCCTTTAGGATCTCAAGAACACCCTGAGAGAGGTGTAAATCAGCAACTTAACTCCTCAAGAGCCAGGCCTTGAGGTTGAGGGATTTGAGGTCCGGATACCAAACCCTTCCCTGGGCACAAGTCAACAGATTGTGATTCCTGGGGAGGCACAGGGGAAGATGGACTGTCAGAGACAGAAGGAGTGGGTACCAGGGCTGCCTGGCCCAATCCGGGGCAATCAGAATCACCCTGCAAGGCTGAGATCTGATTTTGACTAGTACTTTGAATAGGAGAGGAAAGTGGGGGAAGCATAGAGGAACTTCCCCTCCCAATCCAGAAGAAGGGCATCCAGGGGAACTGAGCCCAGCACTGGAGGCCTGCAATAGAACAGAGGAAGTCTGTGATTGTCTGGGGCTGCAAAAAGATCTATCTGAGGGATGCCCCACCTGGCAAAAACTATCCCCAGCACTTGAGGATCCAGGGACCATTCGTGATGGCCCTGGGAAATCCTGCTGAGGGCATCCGCTAGGACATTGTCCTTCCCTGGAAGATGAACTGCTAGGAGGGAAGTGTTCAGGGAATAGGCCAGAGACCACAACTTCATTGCCTCGGTGCACAAGGCCGAAGACCGAGTGCCCCCTGTTTGTTGATGTACCACATTGTTGTGGTGTTGTCTGTTCTGACTTGTATCCTTTGTCGTGGACAGATGCAGAAAAGCTTGAAGAGCTAAAAAGACAGCTCTGAGTTCCAGCAAATTGATGTGGAGCAGAGATTCCTGGGGGACCAAACTCCCTAGTGGAAAGTGCGCCCATGTGGCTCCCAACCCAGAAGGGAAGCATCTGTAGTGAGAGTCAAGTCGTGAGAAGGGGAAATGAAGGGGACTCCGCTCTTAAATTGTTCTGATCCTACCACCACTGGAAGCTAGGATCAAGGTTCGAGTCACTGGGACCAACTTGGAAAGGGTCTCTTCTCTGAGACCAAAAGGTTCTCAAGTGAAACTGAATGTCTCTCATCTGAAATCTGGCTCCCTGCACAACAGCTGTGGATGCAGCCATGTGCCCCAGGAGCTGCAGAAAGTGTCTTGCTGGTCGAGAGACCGCAGAGTGAAGGAAGAGGCCAGAGCCACTAAATTCTTTACCCTTTCTGGGGAAGAAAGGCTCTATTAGCTTTGTGTCCAATTCTGCCCCTATAAAGGTGAGTACCTGGACTGGTTCCAGAACCGACTTGGTAGGTTTAGCAGAAAACCCAGGAGGTGAGAAGCTGCTGGGTGACCTGCAGGTGAGATTTTACCTGTTCTGGGGACTGGCCTACAATGAGCCAGTCGTCTAGACAGGAAAAACAGCAATCCTCTGCCTCCTTAAGTGGGCCACTACCACTGCTAGACACTTTGTGAATACCCTTGGAGCAGAGGTAAGGCCGAAGGGCATTGCTCTGAACTGGTAATGACCTGAGGGCAGTTCGAATCTGAGGTACTTTCGATGGGATCTTCTGATTAGGACATGGAAATAGGCATCCTTGAGGTCCAGGAGGCTAGCCAGTCCCTGGCCTTAGGGAAGGTAAAATCATTGCCAGAGTTACCATTTTGAACTTTGGTTTCAAAAGATGCTTGTTCAGATATCTGAGATCTAAAATGGGCCACCACTCTCCTGTCTTTTGGGGTAAGGAGTATCTGGAATACAGACCCTGCCCTGATGCAGGGAGGAACCTTTCTACTGCTCTGAGAGCTAACAGGGATGAGACCTCTGTTTCCAGAGCGAGGGTCTCTGAAGCACTTGCAGGTAGAAAAGTCTGCTTCTCAACTTGGGAAACTTTTTAAGCTGAGAACCAGACCCTGAACTACTTCCAGAACCCACTTGTCTGAGGTTAAAGAAGCCCAATTCTGACTGAAGTAAGCCAGCCTGCCCCCACTGGTACAGAAGAATCGGCCCTGGGCACCCCATCAGGGTGCCTGTTTCGCAGGAGCTTTAGGCTGGGGGGTGGGAGCAGGTCTGCCCACCCCTCGTCTGCCCCCGCCTCTGAAGAAGCCCCTCTGAGCATAGGCAGAGGAGGCCTGAGTCTGGTAGAAAGGCCTGTGAAAAGGCCTACCCCTACCCCTGGGGGCATGCCTTTGAGGAGTGGCTTGCAGCCCTTAGCCTGGGCACTCTTGTAAGTAGTCCTATATTCATCCATCTTCTTCATGTAGTTCTCTGTCTGCTCTCCAAACAGAGAATTTCCCACCACAGGAAAATCCATAGCCTTAGTCTGGGTATCCTGTGACAAACTAGTACACCTGAGCCAGGCCAACCTACTTAAAAGCTACAGATGTGGCCATGACCCTAGAGGAAACATCATTAACATCCACAGCAGCATGAAACTGAACCTTAGAGGCTTCAATGCCATCAGCAGCCACCTGTTCTAGTTCACTAGCCAGCTGGCCATGGGCCTGCTTGGCCAATTGCATAACAGTATCCCATCTAGATTTCTGATACCTAGCTACATAAGCCATATAATTTGCTTGCCTGAGTCCCAGAGAGGCTGCCATATACTGTTTTTTGCCATGGCATCAATCTTCCTGGAATCCTTGTCAGGAGGATGTGAGCCAAGGAATATTAGCTTTATCACAGGCAGCAGCCTGAACTACTACTCAACATGACTGCATTGCTGAGAAAGGAATTCTGTATCAGGGCCTGACAATGTATACCTTCTGTCCATCTTTTATCTACAGGAGGCACAGAATTAGGAGCTTTTAAAATTTTAATTGTTTGTTTCCTAAAAGACTTATGTAAAGGAATAGACAATCTCCTAGACTCTGGAATATCCATCATTTCTACAAAATCAGGCTCCTCTTGCTCATCCACAGCCTCTTCTAAAGGAAACTGGAGGGTTTCATCAACTTTTTTATAAAACATAAAATGAGATGGGGACTCAGACAGCATAGGGGGAGATTCTAAAGGTCTGTCTGGGGAGATGTCCGGTTCAATGGGCACACCCAGACCTTCCCAGCCACATTCATACTGTTCATAATCCTCCTCCCCTCCTCTAGTTCATAAAATTCCTCAATATCATAATCCTGAACCACTGGGACCGGACGAACCGACCTTTACCAGATAGTGGTGGTTCGGACGGACCCTGAGACAGTGACTGGACAATCTGTATGGCTTTTGCTATCTCGCAGCAGTTGGAGAAGGAATTTTGGATTCCAGACCTGCTGATTTTCTTGTTTTCTTTACTGGAATTGGTTCCTCAGAACCAGCTTTTCTTTGGCCCGAGGAAGTCTCGCCCTGGTCAGATGGCACTCCCTCTGGTTCGGTTGGCACTGAACCGGGCTGGCCATCCGGGTCAGCGGACTTTATGGCCTCTTGTTCCCTGAGCCTGCCCAATCTTTTTTCCAGGGTGGCTGCAGGGAAATTCTTACATATCTGGCAGTCTGACTGGAGGTGGTCAAACCCAGACAATAAACACATGTGGTGTGTGGGTCAGCCTTGGCAAAGACTTCCCACAAACATCACAGTGTTGAAACCCAGTGGCCCAGTTTTCTTTTGGGTTTCTCCAGACATAATGCCAGCCTAACCAAAACTTGCCCTTTTAGCAGCAGTGCCAGGCAAGACACCCTTATCGGTTCCTAACCGTGTCACGGGTATTGGAAAAACGTAATAAATCCGTTTTTTGAGGAACCGATAAGAACGGGAACCGCACTCTAAAATAGTAACTTTTAGTTTTAAATGAGTTTTAAACCCACTGATGGTTCAAACCGAACCGATAACTTACAAGTTCCACACAGACAAAACCTTCATTTACTTACAGGTTACCACAGATAGAGCTTGAACCGAAACGGTTTTTGCGTTAAAATAAAACTATTCTCGGTTAAATCCAACCGAGAAAACACTTTTAAACCAGAAATGAACCGAGCAGAAGGAGAAATCTCCGGGCGACTGTTCACTGAGGCGGAGTAAAGAATCTGACAGTTCAAGTTTGAAATGACACAGATAGAGCTGCTCTCGTGCAAAATTCTATTGTGGAATGGCTTTAACCATTTCACTCGGGCAGTTCTAGAGCTGGATCAAACTGCTAATGTCTATATATAGCAAGACTTCATGTTGTTTGAAGGACGCTTGGCCCACCTAGTCTGCCCATTTCCCTACCTCAATGGATAAGCTGCAGATCCTAGTTAACCAGCAGCCTACTTCACCTACCCCTAGAATGGCCTTACCACTGTCCCATGCATGCTTGAATTCCACCACTGTTTTGACTCACAATCTCCTCCGGAAGGCAGTTCCATGCATCCACAACCCTCTCTGTGAAAAATACTTCCTTAAATTACCTCTGAGCCGCCCTCCTCTATCTTCAAATTGTGCCCCCTTGTTCTTGCACCTCTTTTTTGAAAGATGCTGCCTCTTGGACTTGTTGATTCCCATGAGGTGCTTGAAAGTTTCTATCATGTCCCCCCCTCCTCCTTTCCTCGAGGCTATACATATTAAGCCCCTAAGTCTCTCTTATTATGTCTTCCGTGCAGACCCTGCACCATTTGAGTTGCCCTCCTCTGGACAGCTTCATCCTGTCTATGTCTTTGCGGAGACTGGGTCTCCAGAACTACCGCGCAGTACTCCAGATGGGGTCTCACCAGCTGTCTGTACAGAGGGACAATAACTTCCTGTTTTCTACTGGTGATGCCTCTCCCTATGCATCCCAGTATCCCCAACCCTCCTTGCTCCCCTCACATTGCTTGCCACCTTTAGGTCATCTGATATGACTATCCCCAGGTCCATTTCCATTTTTGTTGTTGTTAGTATTTTACCCCCATTGTGTACTCTTCCCTGGGTTTTGTTTCCCAGGTGCATTACTGCACTTCTTACCACTGAATCTAAGCTGCCATACATTTGACCATTCCTCTAACTTGCCAAGTCCTTTCTCATCCTTTCCACCCACCTTGTGCATCAACTCTGTTGCAGATCTTTGTGTCATCTGCAAAGAGACATACTTTCCTTCCAGTCCCTCTGCAGTGCAAACTATAAAGACATTGAAGAGGACCGATCTAATACTGAACCCTCACGGTACCCCACTAGTAACCCCTTTCTTCAGGGTGGACTCCATTTACTATTACTCTCTGTGTCTATTCTCCAGCCAATTCTTTTCCCAGGCTGTCATCTTGGGACCCACTCCCAGGCTGGCTCAGCTTGTATATTAATCTTTTGTATGGACTGTGTCAAATGCCTTGCTAAAGTCTAGGTAGGCCATGTCCACAGCCTCTCTCTGATCTACTACTTTGGTCACCCAGTCAAAATCTACCAGATTTGTCTGGCAAACCTTCCGCTGTGAATACATGCTGCCTTGGGTCCTGTGCCCCTCTGGCCTCTAGATACTCTACAGTTCTTTCCTTCAGAAGTGATTCCATCATTTTCCTACCACTGAGGTTAAACTAACAGGTCTGTAGTTTACCTGCTCTGCCTTGCTCCCACTTTTGAGGCCGGGGAATCACATCTGCCTCCTCCAGTCCTCGGGTACCACCCCATACTCCCATGATTTGTTAAAAGGGTAGTCAGTGGTGTCCTAGTTCTACCTTAGTTCTTTCAGAATTCTGGGATGAATCCCATCAGGCCCCATTGTTTTGTCCACCTTCAGTTTTAAGAGTTCTTTCAGAACCCTTTCTTCTGTAAATGGGCTGGTATCAACTTCTGTATCAGAGTGTTTCTACTGTTTGTTTAGGTACCTCCCCTCTTCATTTGTGAATACTGAGCAAAAATATTTGTTTAGTATCTCTGCCTTTTCACAGTCACCCTCTGCCCCCTCCCTCCCCTTTATTAAGCCTCACTATCCCTCCCTTGGTCTTCCTTCGCTCCTGATGTACCTATAAAGGTTTATCCCGAGTTGGCTATCTTTTCCTCAGTTTGGGCCTTTGCTGTTCTGACTGCCTTCCCAGCTTCCTTTGCTTTAACTGATACAGTTCTCTGTCCTGCTCCTTCTGTGATTCCTTGTACTTCCTGAATGTTTTCTTTTTCTCTTGAACCTTCACTGCTACTTCCTTTGAGAACCATAGTGGTTTCTTACATCGTTTTGTTTTGTTTATTTGCTTCACACAAAGGCTTGTTACCTCTGTGATGGCAGTTTTTATTATTCCCCATTGTTCTTCCACCACTCCTTCCTGCCCATTTGCTAGTGCATTCCTTAGGCACTCACCCATTTTGGCAAAGTCAGCCCTCCTAAAGTCCAGTACTTTTGCCTATGGCTGACTCTATTGCTGTGTTATTGTGAACCATACTGTTGATGGTCGCTAGTTCCCAGATGGCTACCCACTTCTACGCTTGTGATGTATTTAAAATGCTCCAATGAGTTTGCACTTTACAATTACTTTTTAGCCAACAGTGCACTTAGACATGAATGCAGCCGTGGTACAGCCAGCTAATTTCACCAGTGTGAACATGTTCTGTTTGGTGCCTGCCTGGCTAGGTTTTTAGATCTTGTGGCTTAAGTCAGTAAGTACCTGGTCTAGAGATGAGATTGTGATGTGCATCTCCAGGCCTTCGCAGATGAAATTAGGTCTAATTAGTACTGATCCAGCAGTGGGGACCCAGGGTCCAAAGATTTCTGCTACAGCCTCCTTTGCTGTCCTATTTCTAATGCCAACTAGTGTATCCAAGCCTTAAGCCTCTGCAAGCCAGGCTTATGGAAATGAAAGAAGTCTAAAACAGACAGAACTATGTCTAGTGTACTTACCTGGTCAATAAAAGCTAATAATAATACTAGATTCACAGTACAAGATCATGTAGTCCAGGTCGCTTGCAGCAAGAAACACTTCCACGAGACAAAGCCTGCAGACTCGCGTCAAAGCAGTTTCTAATGATATTACAGCCCATTCTTTTATGTGCACCACTCCTTGAAAGCAAATCCTAGAGTACCTGTGGGATTTGTCAAAATCTCATCTGCTGTTCTCATCGGTGAAAGATCTTGGTCAAAATTTTCTGTTGAGCATGACATGTTCAGGAAGACCCCATTACACAAAAGCCTCTCCTCAAAAAATCATCACAGGAATTCTCCAAGTCAGGCATCAGTAACAAACACAGTGTTTAGCTGAATTCCTAAACCCAGTCCTGAGCAGGTGGACAAGCCCTGCTACCTTTTCAAAATAAAGTTATGTACTTACGTAACTGGTGATCTTCCTGAATATCTTTTCCACGAGGTACCACTTATGGGGCTGTGCTAGAGGCACTAGGACTGTGGAGAAAATCTGTTAACCAAGGTGCCTGTGCACCCCATAGATCATGCCACTGCCTGCCTATAAACTTCGCTAGCTACTTCACCTGCCTCAACTCTGTTTGCCGGAGAGAAGCAGTTAGTAGTAAAGACCTCTATTTTATACAAATATAAAACTGTTAGGCTAGAAGCCCAGTTTACAAAGTTGTCCTGTTACAGTGGCATTACTGCACACATCTTATAAGAGATACAGAATTTGAATTTCCATGAGTCTAAGCATATGCTAAAAGTGGTAAAGGACAAGCTGGGCCTTGTAGCCTACAAGGGCAGAAGAAAGGATATTAAAAAAAAAAAAAAAAAAGAACCTACAACAAACAAAACCAGACTACCAACTCGGAGACAGAGAAGAAGGATGGGGGACACACCTAGTGTGGCACAAATAAAGTAGTCTGGGTTACTGAGCCAGATCCTCAGCTGTCACCCACTGGTCAGCCAGCAAGGCTGGGCTGAGAAAGGACAGTGGGAGTAAAGCAGCAGCTCTGTATGCATGAGCATGTGGGCTCTGGCTAACAGAAAAGAAAGGCTTAGCCAAAGGCAAAATTCCCCTTGTAAATAAGATGACACAGAGAGTGCCAGCCTAGTGGAAAAAAAAAAAAGAACAGGTTACTCACCAGCTGCAAAGGCCAACAAAATGCTGGGTTGCATTCCAAGGGGTATATCCTCGAGGAGGGAGGGAGGAGGTGATTCTGCCACTGTATAGGTCATTAGTTAGACCGCACCTAGAGCACTGCGTGCAGTACTGGTGCCCGTATCTGAAGAGGGACATTAAGCTACTGGAGGGGGTACAGCGCAGGGTGACAAAGATGATCAAGGGCTGGGGACTTATCATATGAGAGGAGGCTGAGGAGTTGAACATGTATAGTACTCACTGAAGGAGAGGAGGGACAGGGGGGACATGAGTGAAACCTTTAAATACATGAAAATTACAAGACAGGTACAGAGGGCTGTTCAAGTAAGGGAGGAAAGACACCGGGGCCATGATATGAGACTGGAGGGAGGAAGGTTCAGGACGGAGACGAGGAGACACTTTTTTACAGAGAGGGTGGTAGCTGGGTGGAATGCGTTACCCTCAGAAGTGGTATGCAGTAGAACAGTGGACAGCTTCAAAAGGGGATGGGACAGGACAAGGGGGAGGGTCAATGGAGGGGAAGGGTGGAAGGGAGAAGAAGCTGCAGAATAAGGGGTGCTAGCTGCACATTCGAGCAGACTTGATAGACCTCTAGGCCTTTATCTCCTGGCAAATTTTGTATGTTCGTAGTAGTTCAAGGAGTGGTATATGTTGTTCATCCACACTTCTTGGCATGTCCCTTTCCCCTTTAATTCTTGCCGGAAGGTCTTGAAGCTGGCTCCTCCAACCGACCAGGTGGCATAACCCTCGGCTCCGACCCATGATGCCAGATCTTATCCCGCTGGAAACCAGGTTTGCGTGTCACAGCTGGGGAGGTCAGGTGGGTCAGTGTGGATGAACAACATATACCACTCCTAGAACTACTGTTACAGGTGAGTAAACTGTTTTTCTAGGGACGTGGATATGTTGTTCATCCAACACTTTTTGGCAGACTCCTTGCAGTTCTCTGGGAGGAGGGAGGCAAGGCGCACACCCCCTGCTTAGGAAGCAGAGACTGGAGAACTAAGGCCCCAAAACCAGCATCCCGGCATGACTCAAGGTCGATGTGGTAATGGGTGATGAAGGTGTTTGCTGTCTTCCAGGTAGCAGCCCTGCAGATTTCCTGGATAGGGATGTCCTGGAGCAGCCACTTTATAATGATATGGCGGGTAGAATGAGCCCATAGCCCTATGAGCTCTATCCACCAACCTATATCAGAGATCAATGAAAAGTAATCCATCCGCCAATCATCCACTTTGCACATGGGTCTGCCGAAGCGGCTTCAGCATAGAGTGACAAACAGCTGGCGAACCTCTCCCAATTTCCCATTTCTCTCCTTGTAACAGGAGAGAGCTCATCTTGGGTCCAGAGTATGGAGCCTGCACTCTGCATCTGAGGTGTAGTTCCGGTAGAACACAGGCAGAGTCAATACCTGATTAAGATGAAACTCTGACACCACCTTCAGGAGGAATTTCAGGTGGTGGCGCAAGACAACCTTGTCCCTGTGGAAGACGAGGTAAGGAGACTCCACCAAAGCACCGTGAGCTCCCCAGTCCTTCTGGCTGACGTGATATCCACCAGGAAGGCTGTCTTCCATGACAAGTGTGATAGCTCACACTTTTGCATTGGTTCGAATGGCTTGCCTATGAGTTTTGCAAAAACCAGCAGTAAATCCCACAGAGGTGAAGGTTCATGCACCGGAGGGGATGTGATCTAGGCCCTTGAAAAAGCACCAGACCACCTTATCCTGTACAATCATCTGCTGACTGGCCTGCACCTGGTAAGCAGAGATGGCTGCCAGGTGCACCTTAAGGGTCGAAGACCGAAGACCCCCTTTGGACAGAGACAAAAGGTGATCTAAAATGCTAGCCACATGACAGGACAGAGGGTCCAGGCCCTGGCCCTGACACCAAATGGAAAACCATTTCCATTTGAAGGTGTAGCACTTCCTGGTCGACTCCTTTCTGGATGTTTCCACTGCTGTGAGTACATCCTCAGAGAAACCAATGCCTGGAACTCTAGCCGCTCAGGTACCAGGCTGTCAGGTGCAGGGTTTGAAGGTCTGGATGGAATACCTTCCCATGATTGACTGAGATCAGGTCTGGGCATGCTGGAAGATGCCTCAGGAGCCTGTTACTGAGGCTGAGATCATCCAGATGTCAGAACTGGCGGGGCCAGTCTGGGGCAACTAGGATCACCTGCGTCCTGTCCCTCCTCACCTTGAGCAGCACCTTGTGGATCAAGGGAAATGGAGGGAAGGCATAGAAGAGGCCTGGGTCCATGGCCTGAGAAAGCACCGCCTGCAGCAAATCCCACTGAGGCGGGCATGAAACAGCCTCAGCTTGGTGTTTTCCTGGAGGTAAACAGGTCCACCATCAGTTTGCCCCAGTGGGAGAACAGGCTGTGAACTACCTCTGGATGGAGAGACCATTTGTGGGATGTCTCGCCTACATGGCTAAGAGCATCCGCCAGTTGGTTTGAGGCTCCTGCCACATGGATGGCTAGGAGATCTGCCTCCAGTCGGCTCACGAGTGTCCAGATGTGGAGCGCTTCCCTGCACAGCAGCGGAGTGCATGCTGCCCTCTTTGTTGAGGTAGTACATGGTTGTGGCATTGTCCGTCTGGACTTGAACCATTTGACCAAGCTGCTGAGCAAATGCTGATAGCACCAGTCTGATGGCTCTGAGCTCCAACAGGTTGATATGATAACGGGACCTCATGGGTCCAGAACCCGTGGGCCCTGTTCCCCATGTGGGCTCCCCAGCCTGTGAGAGAGGCATCGTCATGAGGATGACTGTCGGCTTGGGGAGGACAAGCGGAATCCTTCCTGCAGATATTCTAGGACAGTCCCCACTGGAGAGCATCCCACAACACCTGGGTCACAGTGCTCAGCTGGTCAAAGTGACCGTGGGCGCTGAGTCCACTGGGCGCCAGCTCCCACTTGAAGGGGTGCATATGCCACTGGGACCCTCGGACCACAGTGGTGAAGGCCGCCATGTACCCCAGAAGGCACAGAAAGTCCCGGGCAGGCACAAGTGCCCAACCAGAAATGATTGGGCAAAGGGGCGAACCTCCGCTCTGTCCACGGGAGCCGTGCTCTGGCTCGGCAAGAGTCGAGCTGTGCCCCGATGAAGTATATCACCTGTGATGGCATGAGCTCCGACTTGTCCTCGTTGATCAGGAGGCCAAGTTGAGAGCAGGTCTGGAGGGCCAGGTCCTGGACCTCCACCTCTTGCTGGCTGGAACCTGCCAAGAGCCACTCGTCGAGGTAAGGGTATACTCTGACCCCTTGACACCTAAGATGAGCTGCCACCACTGCGATGCATTTGGTGAAGACCCGTGAGGCCGATGACAGGTCGACTGGCATGACTTGGAACTTGTATAGGGTTCCCTCTGCTCTGAAGCGGAGGAACTGCTGGTGAGACGGACAGATTGGGATGTGAAAAAAGTCATCCTAGAGATCCAGTGAGCAGAACCACACATGTTGCTCCAGGGATGATATGATCTGGGACAAGTTACCATCCTGAAGGTTCATGGCCTGAGAAACTGATTCAGGTCGTGCAGATCTAGAATGGGGTGACAACCCCCCGTCTGCTTCAGGACCAGGAAGTACCTGAAACGAACCTGAGTTGACTGGAGGATCTGCCACTCGAACCACTGCCTCCTTGAGGAGGAGTTGGGCTATGTCATCTCTCAAAACCAGCCAAGTGTGGGCTGATACTCTTTCCTCCCATGGGGCACGGGCTTGGCAGGGAGGGTACTGTCACGAACTCAGAGGCAGACCCTGGCTGACCACTTCTAAGACCCACCCGTCTGTGTTAACAGCGGACCAGGGAGAAAGAAAGTGGCCGAGCCGGCATCCGACGGGAGGACCCAGAGCTGGTGTGACGGGAATAGAGGTGGCAGCCCCTATCCCGACACTGGGCAGGCTTGGACGAAGAGGGTCCAGATTGGAACTCGCCTGAACCCCAACCTCCTTGTCTGTGGGCCGCTGGAGGCCTGGACTTGAGCCAAGGGCACCAAGCTTGTGGCTGCTGTTGCTGCCCACCATGGAAGGAGGGCTGCTTGGACGCAGGAGCAGGGTGCCGAAAAGGCTTCTTCTTCTTCTACTGCTGTTTCTTGGAGCCATGGGCATCCTTTTGAGCACAAGTAGCAGAGTCCAAGGTGGCACTGGGCTGCTCGATTCACTGAAGGTGACCATCCACACCTGGGCTGAAGAGATTGGTACCCAGGAAAGGATCATCAGTGAGCTTGTGCTGGGTATGCACCATAAAGGTGGAAAGCCTCAGCCAAGCCCTGCAGCGCATGGCAACCATGGCTGCCACCGAACGGGTGCAAGAGTCTCCGAGGTCCAAGGCCGTCTGAAGTTGCTGCTTGGCAACAGCTTGGCCCTGGTCCCGGACCTGCTTGACCAAAGTCTGAAGATCCGCGGGGAGGTGCGGGAGAACTTCATCCAAGGAGCCAAGGAGGGCATGGGAGAAGTGCGCCATGATGACGACCGAGCTTGCCTGATGGAGGCCTTGAGATGAGGCTGCATAGACCTTCCTGGCAGAGTGGTCCAGTTTTTTGGAATCATTGTCTGGAGGTCTATCAGTGTCAGCAGAGCTGCCTGTATATCTGAACATAGAAGCGATCACTAATCCCTCTGCCGAGGGATGTACTGTGAACCCAGAGAGAGACCCAATGGGCACTGCATATTTGCGGGCCATCTGGGCAGATGGCGCTGGGCAGGAGGCTGCCAGAGCTCCAAAGCCAGGCCTACAATGGCCTCGGCCACTGGGAAGGCTTCTGTAGGGGTATCCCCTCTTTTAAGAATATCTGTAAGAGGGTACCCGTCCATTTCTGGACAGGTTCCAGGGGCATCCCCGTGGATTCGGAGATAAGGCAGAGCACTCCCAAAAATGACGAAGGGCCTTCCTCCGTCAACAGACTACCCACCGATTCATCATCCAGCGGGTGAGGGTGGAGGTCGGTGTCGTCAGAATCCGAGGTATCCAGATAAAATCGGTCGGCCACCGAGGTCCCCTTGTACGCACCTGGGTCAGTCAGGTGTGAGGGTGACCGATAACCTGCGAGGAAGACCCGGAACCGTCTGAGATTCCTTCATAGGAGCCCCTCCCAAAGGCTGTTTAGGTGGCGGCTCCACCACTATCGGTGGAGAGACAAATTTTGGTCAAACCAGGACAGGTTTTACTGCCTCCGTGGGTGGAGGAATCGATTTTACTGGTTCCAATGGAGTCGGTTTTGGCCTGGGAGGCGAAAGCCAGGTAATGGCCATGGTGGAAACCATAGAGGCTTCTGTCCAGACAGAATGAGCTGCTGCCATATAAGATCTTAAGTAGTGTCAGCAGGTTTCGCTAAACCTCTCCTCATCTGAGGAGGATGAAGATGAATGGTGGCACCCTCTTTTTAGAGTGCTTATCGCCTTCCTCGGCCTCTTGGTCGAGGGGGTCCGAGATCTCGACCTCGATCGGACTGGCCGAGCGGGTCGTGCAGGTGACACCGGGGCAACCGGTGATTTACCCAGATCAGGGACCGGTTCCTCAATGGGTCTACTAGCAGGCTGGGTTTCCTCATCAGGAAAGTTCAGGACCAGGGTCCTGGTAAGTGAGTTGTCAGCCTCGTCAGGGGACAACAGATCGACAGGGCTGAGAGTGATCTCCACCGCATCATCAATCGAGACCTCAGCCGGCTGACCAGTCAGCAAGGCCGAGAAGCTGGCGGCCAAAGAAGCAGTCTAGATCGAAGCAGAGACTGGAGATTCCTGTGATCGAGATCACTCTCAATCCCAAGAACGTCTTCGCTGAGATGAAGAATCTCTTGGTTTCTTGTCCTTTTTATGGGACTGGGAGGTATGAGAGCCCGAAGGTCCCTCGCCCTTGGTGGGGAGAGATAGGTACATCTCCTTAAAGGAGCCAGAGAATGTGGAGCCCAGGTTGAATGGAATGAAAATCACCCAAGAGGAGAGCTCCGTGGCCCACGCCGCCTCTTCCACGAAGGCCTGCATCTGTTCTAACTGCTCTGCAGACCCCGCAGCCATGGAGACCACCCACCAGGCCTCTTTGGATTTCACCACTGGATTCTGTTTCTCAGGCCTGCCCAGCAAGGCGTCACGAGACAATCGAGGATGTTCAGGTGGAAAGCAAACACATCTCGCATGCCTGGGTGTCATGGTAGATACCCAAGCAGTAGACACATGCAGTATGTGGTCTGTGGCAACATTTTCTGGCGACATGGGCACTGGCAAAAACCAGGGCAAGATTTATCTTCCATAATCGAATAGCAAAATTGCAGTCGCTAGCTCGAACGTGCTTAATCTTCTGAGGGTCTGAAGAAATCGAAACCAGGGCCTACAAAAGCGTGTTAGTGAGGAGGCAACCTGAATCTCCCAGCGGGAAAGGAAGATCTGGCATCATGGGGCGGAGCCGAGGTTATACCACCTGGGTGGGTGGGAGGGCCAGCTTGAAGACCTTCAGCAAGAATTAAAGGAAAGAGACATGCCAAGGCGTGTGGATGAAAAACATATCCACGTCCCTAGAAATAAAATTACGAACTTACTGTAATTGTTGACCTTCCAGAATTATCTTCATCATTGATTCACACTCATCGGTCTGGGCGGATGCACTAAAGCCCTGAAGGAGCAAATTGTTTTTTGCAGAGAGGGCCAACATTTTGCTACTGGTGGTGCTGCTGCACCACGTCTGATGCCGTGCATGCAGTCATTAAGCGTTGCCAACTCCTAATACACCTCAATTCTTTTCCGGCAGAGAAACCAAGTAGAGAGAAATAAAAGAGAGGACTAGATATTTTCTAGCCCAAAGGGATAGGGGAAGGATATAGGAAATAAAATAAACAAAATAAAACCTGTGGGTCTACCAGGTGGCACAAGGGCAGCTGGGTGTAAAAAAAAAAAGAGCCAGAGCCTCTTTCCACTAGTCAGCCAGATGTTGGATACTGAAAAATTACATCTGGACTCCCAGAAAAGAATAACTTTATACTACCAGAGAGCAACTGAGTAAACCCAAGTCCCTCTTTTTCCCTATGACAGACAGGAGAAAAGCAAGGATGAGGAGCATAGGAGTTGCAGGGCTGAGCAGTCCTAAGGAGTCAAGATGTGATCATCTCCTCTGACATGCCCCAGGCAGAGCAGACCAAGACCAAAACGCAGAAAGAAATAAAGTGCACACCAACCAAAACATTCCAACATGAGTAGAAAACATATGCCCCGCTTCTACCTGCAACCACAGGGATGTACCCTGTGTGAAGCTAGTACACTGATCCAAGCAAGTGCACTGCACCCTTCCAAAGACACAGCATCTGCACAGCAGAGTTAGACTGGATAGGTCCTAAGGCACAAATTACATGTAGCAACTAATAGGGATATACCCTAGAGAGGGTATACCCTGGGCAGGAGCAGGGGAGAGACAAAAGAAAAAGGAGGAAGGGCTATCTTCCACTCCATACAAAAACCTATTTTGTTTTTGATTGGTGGGGAGGCCACAAGTGACCCCTGCCCCTTTTAATTTATTTTTGAGGACTGGCACCAAGATGCTCAACTCTTTTTTATTGCAAAACCAGCAAAAACTCAACCCAAATAGGGCCGTGGCAGATGACCCTCTGGCGTGTGTCCTCCCCTATGTGGCACTGCGCCTGTGCTGACACCCAGCCACCGCTGGGTGTCAGTCTACAGCGCGCTGCAGTGTCCACCCCCCACCCACCCCAAGGAAGGAGAGCTGTCTCCAGATGCTCAATCCTTCCAAACCCGGGTTGCCGGTGTGGCACAAGGTGTGGCATCCAGCACCTCAACCCTCAGTGCCACTGGGCCAGCCCAAAGAACAAAGTTTTGTAGTCACCCTTCTCAAAAAAAAAAAAAAATAATTAGGAAATAAAGGAGAGCCACCCCCAGGCTCTCATAGAAGTTGAGTCAGACCCCCTCCATTTTTTTTTTTTTTACTTTGTTTTAAATTTTCACCCCTTTTTTGTGTGGAAGACCAGAGGCAAAGTAAAGACCCCCAGTAACATTTTCTTTTTCATTCTTTTTCTTTTGTGCCAAGAGCTCCAGACAAAATGAGGAGAAAGGGACCAAACAAGGAGAGAGAAAAAGGCAGAGAGAAAAGAGAGAGTGAGGGAGACAGAGTGAGCTACCCAGATGCCTGGTCATTTGCAGGGGATGGTGGGAGGGTTGTGGTAATGAATGGTGAAGATATTCTGAAAGATCAAGAATTACGATGAGCAGCCGGTCCAGTGGTGTGGAGGGCTAAGGCACTGAAGTCTTATCTCCTGCCAAGCCAGCGACCCATGTTCATGGTGCAAGCAGGTTGCTGGTGGCCAGCCAGGAAGGGAGAGGACTGAGCATCCGGAGGACTGCTCTCCATTCCCGGGAGGAAGGGACCAGCTGTCAGTGTTAGCCTGACCCCTAGCAGAAACTGGGGGTTGGCACACCGATGCTACCAAAAGAAGTGCAGGCGGAGCAGATGCCCAGTGTGCGGTGCACAGGGGGTAATGTTGGCACCACTATTGGTGTCATTGCACGTCTTACTTCCACATGGGGGGGGGGGAGAAAAATTACAGTTACATAAGAACTTACTGTAACAGTAGATCTTCGAGAGAGGTTCCTTCAGTAGGTCTTCTCATATAGGACTGCACCCTCTGGCATCGAGTCCACACGGCAAACTTGTAGACAGCAATTATCAGCGGGGATCGCCCCCGATGTCAGGGCGGCGTGACGTCAGCCTGACTATAAAACGGGCGGTCCCACACCTGCTCTCCAGTTCTTTTCCAATGGAGACCTACAGATAGGTAAGGAGAAAGGCAGAGTGAAAACTCCTCAGACCCTGCTTCCACTCTAGTCCCAAAGGGCTAGATAGGATGGAAAATAAGGAAAAAACATCCAAAAACTGGGGGAAGGAGGGTGGAAAACTAGACCTACTTCAGGAACCTCTCTTGAAGATCTACTGTTACGGTAAGTTCTTATGTAACTGCAATATCTTACTCGAGAGGGTTCCTGCAGGTAAATCTTCACATATGGGACTGAATACCAAGCAGTTCAAAAGAAAGCAAAACATAAGTGCATCTGGGAGGAGGAGAAGCGCATGAGGAATCACGACAGAAGGCCTTGCAAGACCAAGCCAGTTCTGCGCAGAGGCAATGTCCAGACTGTAATGCTTAGTGAAGGTGTGAACACCACGACCATGTGGCCGCAGCACAGATCTCTGCCGTGGACACATTCCTAAAAGGCAGTGGAGGTTGCCATGCTATGGGTGGAGTGGCCTTTGACAGCCACTGGAAGGACTTCCCATATTTCGTATACGAAAAATGGATGCAGTTAGCAAGCCATCTAGAGATGTCTGCTTGAAATAGCCTTGCCCTGGCACTGAGGGCAAAGGCTACGAACAGTTGGCTAGATTTCCTAACCTCTTTAGTCCTGTTTGTATAGTACCTGAGGATCCAGTGCACATCAAGGGTGTGCAGAAGGTGTTCCCCCGTTGGAATACTGTGGATAGTACACTGGTAATTCCACACTCTGGTTCAAAGTGGTTTCCGAAACTACTTTGGGCAAAAAAAGAAGGATTAGTCCGAAGGACTATCCGGTCCTTATGAAAAATCAAATAAGGTTCTTTACAGACGAAGGCCTGTAATTCGGAAATAATTCTTGCTGAAGTAACTGTGACTAGAAATAAGGTCTTCCAGGAAAGGAAGCATAAGTTGCAGGAAGAAGCTGGTTCAAACGGGGTTAAGGTCAGCTTCTCGAGCATGAAATTCAGATCCCAGGGAGGACAAAGGTTCCGGATCGGAGGTTTCAAATGAAGGATACCTTTCAAAAAGGTTTTGGCAACCTCCAGCTGAGCCAAGGTTTTGCCCTCCACCGAGAGGTGGTAGGCCGACACCGCAGAAAGGTGGATCTTAATGGAGGAATAGCTAAGGCCTGCCTTGGACAGGTGTGCGAGGTACTCTAGAACCTGGGAAGCTGAGCACGAAAATGGATTCCAGCTCCTTGCTTGGGCCCATATTGTAAATCTTTTCCACTTCATAGCGTAAGTAGATCTGGTGGAGGGTTTTCTGGCCTCCACTAGAAAATGCTAACCCGCAAGATACCCACAGCAAGAAATCGCCATGTCCACAGGTGCCACGCATGAAGGTGGAGAGACTGAAGGCTCGGATGCACCAGGTGCCCTGCTCCTGAGTCAGAAGGTCGTGGGAAATGGGCAGAGGAACTGGGGTTCCAGTGCAATTGTTGCAGAAGGGGCACCAAATTTGGCATGGCCAAGAGGGTCAATCAGGATTGCATGAGCCCCTCAGTTGATATTTCACCAGAACCTTCTGAATGAGAGGAAAGCGTGCAGAAACCTCCCTGTCCATGAAAGAGTCAGCGTCTCGCCAAAAAGCACCATGCCGGGAATGAGAAAGCAGAAGATGGGTAGTTTGCATTGTACATAGGGGCAAACAGATCTATCTCTGGCCGACCCCATTGAAGAAAGAGTTCTTCGACTACCTCTTACTTTAGCTCTCAGTTGTAGGCCCTGGCCACTGATGAACTGAGACTGTCTGCCAGGACGTTGGTGACGCCCGGAACGTGGACTGCTGTCAAGTAAAGACTGTGCTGAATCGCTCCATACCACACCCTCATGGCTTCTCTGCAAAGAGGATATAAACGGGTCCCTCCCTGTTTGTTTAGGTACCAGACAGTGGACATGTTGTCCGTCTGGACTAAAAGAGATCCCGGAACCAGAAGCGACTGGAATGCCTGGAGCGCATAAAGAACCACCCTGGTCTCCAGAACACTGATGTGGAGCATCAGCTCCTGGTCGGACCAAGACCCCTGTGTCCCCAGATGGGCTCCCCAGCCCAGATCTGAGGTGTCCATAGTGAGAATTTGGATTGGAACTGCAGGATGGAAAGAAATTCCCTTCGACAGATTTGAGAGATCTTGCCATCAGCAAAGATCTCTCTGAAGGCTGTTGGAGATCATGACTTTTTGGTTCATGTCGTCCATCCTCTGATCCCATTGGACTCGAAGAGACCATTGGGTGACCCTCTGTGAAGCTTGGCCTTGGGAACTGTTGAAATGGCGGCCGCCATCATCCCAGTAGGCGAAGCACCGAGTGTGCTGGGATCCATCGAGGCCTGTGCCGAGAGTGGCCTGAGAAGCTAAGGTCTCTGCCTGATCCGATGACAGGAAAGCCTTGCCCTGAACTGTGTCTAATACAGCTCAATTAACTGAAGCCTCTGGGATGGTACTAGCTGGGACTTGGGAAAATGGCCGTTATGCCCAGGAGGCAAACAAGCTCAAGAGTGAAAGAGAGACTCTTTCAGGCTGGTAGGAGAGGGTGCTGCGAGGAGCCAGTCGTCCAGGTATGGGAAGACATAAATGCCCAGGCAAACGCCCGACACCACCGCTGGGCATTTGGTGAACACTCTGGGGGCAAGAAAGGCCAAAGGGAGTGCTCTGAATTGGAAATGCTTCTCCATGAAGACAAAATGGAAAAACGGTGGTGGGCTGGGAAAATGGGAATATGCAGGTAAGCATCCTGCATATCCAGGCAACACAGTCATGAATTGGGGTGGAGCAGGGAAGGAGCACTGAAGGGTCAACATCAGAAACTTCTTGTACTCGAAGATGTTTAGTGTACTGAGGTCCAGGATCAGTCTCAGGTCGCCCATTTTCTTCGGAACCAGGAAGAAGTGGGAGTAAAATCCCCTTCCATTTGGTTTGATGAGACGGGTTCTATGGCCCTCTTTAGAAGGAGTGCCTGGATCTCCTGAGAGACTATGGGGACCTGATCCCAAGGATAGAAGGACCGTCCTGGCGGTTGAGGGGCTGGAATTTCACTGAATTCTATCGAGTGACCTCACTCGATGCGTTGAAGCACCCAAGCTTCTGCGGTGACGAACCTCCACCTGTCCAGGTGGAGGCCGAACCTCCCTCCGACCAGTTCCTCCTGTGTTACTGGAGGGAGCGGAAGGAGGGGAAAGGAGTCAGCATTCCAAGGGAAGGGGAGCTTTTGCCCCAGAGGCCTGTTTGGGAAATTTGGCCTGTAGTGTTTAAGCTCCAGATCCAGGTGCGCGCTTCTTTGCTTGACACTTGGCCTGGGATTTGTTCCACCTTCTTTGGCGATGAAAAGGCTGCTTTTTCTGGCCCGTCTTGTATAAGGAGCGGACATTCTGCAAGGAGCGTCCGCTCTCCTGCAGCCCAGTAATAATATCTTTAGCATCGCCACCAAAGAGGACGGAACCCCTGAAAGGGGCATCCAGAAGGGAGGACTGCACATCCTGTGCCAGTCCCGCTATACGAAGCCAGGAGAGGCGACAGAGGAAGATCCCCGTGGCTGCCGCTCTAGCCACCGAGTCCATAGAGTCGTAAGTCACTCGAATGGTGTAACGACACGAGGATTTCCTCATCCTAACTTTGCCAACAACTTCTTTCTCAGGTTTCATCCTGAACCTCTTGGAGGCCCTTTCCAAATCCAAAGAAAGCTTTCTGAAGGCGACCATGTCGAGGCGTAATTAAGGGCATATCGCAAGAGGAAGAACAGTATATTTTACTCACAAATTGGTCGAGTTAACACGAGTCCTTATCAGGAGGCGAAGAGCTCAAATGTTTGGGCAGGGCTGAATGGTCGTGAGCGGCCATGATGACCATGGAGTCAGCCTTAGGATGGGAGTTAAGGTGAGATATCCCTTCCGGGGGAGGGGGGAGATAACAGGTGCGGTCAGCTTTGCGTGAGACCGCTGGTATGGAGGATGGCTGTTGCAAGACTAGTCACAAGGTCCTCATGGGGCCCCATCCACAGAGGAATGGGGATAGGGTCCAAAGTGGCCAGATCCAGGTGCTCTGCAAGGCATTTTCTTTTCGGATCGACCTCTTTGGATGGCCATCCCCCAGCAGCCTGAATTGAATGCAATAAATCTCGGAAAGAGGGGTTCTCCGGACACGACTTTGGAGAGTCTTTCAGAGGGACCTCTACGGGAGATCTAGGCTCTGACGCGTCGGTATCAGAGGGCTCGGAGCCACTAGGCACAGAAGGGTCTGGTTCCGTGGTGCCAACAGTGATAGAGGTCGACGATCTGGCCTGAGGAGGCGGTGGAGAGGCGACCCTGGGGGTGGGCGCTTTCGCACCGGCTGTCTTAACTCTGACAAAAGTTGCACTCTAGACTCTCTCCACCAAAGAGGGATGGACTTGTGGTCCATACCGGAGGAGGCTGGTAACTCAGATACCCCGGGTACTGAGGATAGTGCCAGGATGGGTAATAAGAAGAGTACCCGGGATAACCCGGCATGGGGTGTCCTGGAGTAGGATATACTGGCGTCGGGAAGGATGATGTTGGATAACCCGGCGTCCGGAGACCCGGAGATGGAGGCACCTGGCCCGGCGCCGGGTACTGAGTGACCAACGGAGGGCACGCCCGTGGGCGGGGAGAGAGGGTTCAGGATTAGGAACCCAGTCGAAGGACCCACAGAGGGCAGTGCCGTAGTGCCAGAGCAGCGTCGGATCCAGGAGCACACCTGAAGAGCCAGAGGGTGGGGGTCGCATAACAGAATCCCCAGTCGGCAGCAGAACCTTGTCCCGCTGACGGTGAAGGCCCATGTGGGGAGACTCGAGGGGCCCCCGACGGCAGGTCAGAGGCGATCTTGCTAAAGCAAAAGCAAAGGATCAGGTGGCAAGTCTCTTGGGTGAAGAACCCTGGGAGATAACAGGTCGACTTGTCCGTCACTCTGTCTGGCGTCGGGGCCAAACTGGAGCCAGACGGGAGAGTGGATGATCCGTACAGGCGTCAGAGGAGCCAGCGTCTGAAACAGCAGATCTGGCTGGGCTAGAGACAGCTGGAAGGCCTGCTAGTCTGATTGGCCGGAGGCTGCGTCCCTTCTGCTGAGCGAGGGGTGACTTATCGACAGACAAGGCGATGAAATTACCACTTCTGAAGAGGCTACCCATGGCTGCCCGCTCACCTCGGCAAGAGGGGGAGATGGAGCCCGGCCCAAAGAGGCACACGGGGCACCCGAAAAAGTACTCACAGTTGCAGGCCTCTCGTGTGGTGATGGACTCTGGTTCCGGCGCTTCTCTTTACTTTTCTTCTTTTTCGGAGCCGGCAACGACAACCTTTCCCTGTGTTTTTGGAGCTCCTTTTCCATAGACGTCAAGCGTCAGGTCAGAAGATGGGCTTCGAGGGACCACTTGCGCCTGGTACTGGTTGCCTGGTTGAAGGCCTGGCAGATGGAACACTCCTGGATGTCATGCTTTGAACCTAGGCAAAGGAGGCAGCGGGAATGGTCATCCCCATGCGGGATTTGAGCACCACACTTAGAGCACTTTTTCTTCTGTCTAAAGGACATCAATTTGAAGAAAACTCTGAGAGAAAATTAGGTAAGAGGAGAAGAAAACTTTGACAAATTACAACGCGGACGTTGGATTGCTGTTCTGACACGAGCCGAACGTTACTGAGGCGACGGTGGGAAAGAACTAGAGAGCAGGCGTGGGACCGCCCCTTTTATAGTTCGGCTGATGTCATGCCACCCTGACATCGGGGGCGGTCCCCGTTGATGACTGCTGTCTACAAGTTTGCCGTGCGGACCTGACGCCAGGGGACGCAGTCCTGTATGTGAAGACCTACTGCAGGAACCCTCTCAAAGTAAGATCTAGGAAAACATTGCCAACTGGTAGGGTGACACCGAACCATCACAGGCTCCGCATACGGCCAGCTGGACACCTCCAAAGCTGCATGAGGTAAGTTCTAGTAAATGCCAGGGTGATGGGGCTGGGGGGACCAGTCAGCAGGGGGGAGCATGAAGAGTGTAAAAAAAATAAATAAATAAAAGAATTACAGTGAGTACATAATTTCCATATCTTTCAAGGCTCAGTCTTTACCATTCATTAACAGTGGGTCAGAGTACCAAGCTTACCACCCTGAGGGTGGTGCTGGCTTACCCTGAGGAAAATGATTATTCCCTCAGCCTCCTGTGGCAGATAACCACAAAGAGGCAGGGGCCTGTTACAGGCCTGGCGAGGCCAGAGACTGATCGGGGCAGGTGGAGGCTCCTGTGGCCTAGAAGCACGAAGGCACCCCGCAAGCTCGCATCTGGCCCGGCAGGAAAGGAAGTGGGCCCCCTGAAAATGTGAGGGAATCAACCTCTACGCTGGGCCAAGAGTGACAAATGAAAATTACGTACCTACCGTAATTCTTGATCTTCTCTTGTATCTTCATTCATTACTGTTGGGTGATAGCCGGATGACGCACCGCCCTGGGAAGTTTTTGAGGGAGTCGGTCAATGGAGCCGCCCTGGAGTGACGCCTCACATGAGAGCGAGGCGGCCGTTAGGTGTCAAGAGACTCCTCCTCCATCCCAGTTCTGTTAGCCGAGAGGCGAAATAAGGGTTGGAGAGAGAGTGAGGCAAGAGAGCCGAGGGATAGAAAAAAGGAAAGGATATAAACTGAAAAAGGAATAAGCTAATAGAGGATAGAAGGGAGAGGAAGAAAACTGCCTACCCTAAGGGACCAAAGGGCCTCACTTCTGGGGCGGCTCTAAGGGAGGAGAAAGAAGAAGAAGGGGAAAAAGAGAGAAAAAAGAGGAGGGGAGGCTAGGAGGGGGGAAGTCTGCCATTGGTAAATTGGCTTAGGGTTATAAGCTCGGAACCATAAACAAGGGAGCAAGGATCCCATTTTGAAATTTCAAGGAGAAGGTAAACTGAACTTCTCGCGCAGAATGGACACCAAAGGCAAATTCCCTAAACCTCCCGCCTACCCAATTTTCTAGACTCCAGCTGGGAGCTCTTCAATTATTAAGAGGAAAAAACTGTTCCAAACGAGAGCTGACAGCTAGGAGGGAAAAAAGCCCCCTAGCACCTTGTTAAGTGATAACACAATATCATGTGCAAGGGGGAGGGGGGTCTGCAGGGGACACCGCTATATGACATAGAGAAGAGAGGGAACTCAATCGGACTTCCTAGAGGCAAGGCAGAAAAACATCTCTTATGGAAGAAGCGCAAGACAGCACCAACCAGTAGAGGCTGGAAAAGGACCAGGGCTGAGAGAGGGCCTGGGAAAGAGAAGGCGAGCCACTTAAGGAACCATCTCTTTAATAATGAATTTAAAAACATGGCTGGGAAAGCCAAGAACTGCCCAGTAAGGGTAGTCAGAAAAAGTTCCCTCAGGACAGATAAACCTTAGCTCGTTCCTCCTATTCTGAGAGAGAGGGATTTTTTTTTGGCTTAACGGCCAAAGGAGAAGGGGGAGGAACGAGCAGGGATGGGGAGACGCTGAAGAAGGAGGCCCTTGAGGGGATGGTGGGAGGGATTCAGTAATGAATGGTGAAGATACAAGAGAAGATCAAGAATTACGGTAGGTACGTAATTTTCATATCTTCCCTTGTCAATCTTCACCTTTCATTACTGTTGGGTGATTACCAAGCCCCCTCCCCAAGGGGGGTGAGAAAACCCCTGAGGGAACAGATCCCTCAGCCTCCTACTGGTGACAAGTAGAGAGGGGAAGACCCTAACCAGTAGACCGGAGTCTAAGGTGGGTGAGGAGGAGAAGGCTCCCCCAAGGGGCTGTGGGAAGGAGGCTGCCCCTGAAGACGCCTCCTCACCCTACGGGAAAACAGACGGGTACCCCGGAAGGCAGAGCCAGTCACCCTAAGCCGGGCCATGGGTCACAGTCGGGAGAGACGAAGCCATGCCGTCCGCCTGATGCAGATCACTGTCCCTACTAGTCTGGATGCCACCTCGTTGGCGTCATAGGATGCCCTCGCTTGGTGCCTTGCAAGCTCCAGACCCTGTGCAGAGAGGGCAATGGCTTGTCTAGACTGCTCTGAGTCAGGTAGCGAAGCTAAGACCTGAGCCAGCATCGACCAGAGATGCCTGTTGTAAGCAGCGTGGTGAGCTTGATGGGAGGAATGTGCAACAATGCCGACCAGAAGAGAAGACTCTTACGTCCCCACCGGTCGAACTCAGCAGAATCCGAATCAGGAGGCCTGTGGTGCACTGGGCGCGAAGCCCAGAAGGAGTATCCAGGGACGTCAAACCCAAGGTGGGTGAGTAGAGAACCTAGAGACTCGTGGGGGCGATACCATCTCCTGCAGTCTCCTGGGGCTGGAGAAGGAGTGGCTGGAGACTGACAGGTGCGGATAGATGCTTCCTGGAAGGGGATCGGCCAGGAAGGCACCACCAAATGGTGGGCACTGAATTCCCTAAAGAAAAGCACGCGTCTGCCGCTCAGTATTGTCTCTACGAACGTAGGAAATACGAAGCTCCGAAACCATCCTCGAAAGGAAACGCTGGTAGTCGGTGAAGTCAGCGTCAGAGGAAAGGTGGACAGGAAGTTCCTCTTCCTCAGTTGAGGAAGACAAGGAGGAAGTAGAGCTCGAATGCCCAGAAGACTCCGGCAGCGGGGGGGGGGCAGGCGAAAAACCTGTTCATCCATGGCCCTAACACAGGACGGGAGGCCTGCAGCAGTAGCTCTGAACGTCTCCCAAGTTAATGGCCCAGTGGGCCCCACATGGCCCGGGAAAAAGGGAGGTGGTTGCAGAGGGATGGGTGAAGGGCACCTAATAGTACGTGCCTGGCCTCTGCCAGGGCTCTGGGATCCAGGTAGCGATGCTGCCAAAATTGGGGACCCTGGGATCATGCCAGGTTGCGCAGAACAGAGGAAAAGAGAGAACTCCGGAAAGCGCCCTGAAGGGGAATCTCCCCTGTGGCGCGCCTGGGATTGCATGAGTCCAGAAGGGCAACCCTCAGAACTGCCACCAGAAGGCGCTTTAGAGACCTTTCGAGAGAGGTGAGGATCAGCTTCGACTCCTCCCGCACCCCCAGGCGGGTGGGGGGCTCGCTGCACTCTGACCCTTATCCCTCAATCCTTGGACTCCGAGCAGCCCTCTTCCTCGAAACCAGTGGTGGAGGTCCCTGTTGAGCAAGACCCCGAAGGGCACCCACTGAAGCAGGGTCCTCTTCCCTCCGCTGAAGGACCTGAGCAGCACCGGGGACGGCGGCTGCCTGGGACTTGCCAGAAGAGAGAATCCCCTCTCGGACATTCGAAGGGTCCACCACAGAAGACTCCAGGCCACCCCTAACCATGGAGCCATCCAGGCTAACCAGCTCCGGGGAGTCTGGGAGAGGAACACTGGACCGTCTTGCCCTGCGGCCTACAGGAGGTTCAGAGCCAGAAGACTCTAGCTGCTGGTCTGTGTCCTCACCTGAATCATCTCCGTCCGAGGAGGGGTCGACAAGTGAAGACTCCAGTCCAGCCGCCGCAGGAACCTGCCCCGAGGTGGCACCAAGCCTGGTACCACCATAGGCCGCGACGAGCAACATGTCCGCAGAGTCATCCGTACCTCTGGCGGTGTCAGGCTCCCGGGCCGCACCGCGAACCGTGTCGCCCAAGTACCTGACACCTGCAATGGCACCACATGAGTCCCGGTGCCACAAATGGCGCCGAGGCCCAGCGGCACAGCCGACAGCGCCACCCGAGTCCCTCGCCCGAGGCCCAGGCGAGCACCACACCGATGGCTTGACCCGGCGGCACCGCCCATAAGCGGCGTTGAGGCCCAGAGCGGCACTGCTGACAGCGCCACCCGAACCCACAGCGCCATGACCCAGAGTGACACACACCGATGGAGCCCCAGGCGCCCGTGAATGGCGCCAAGGCCCAGAATGGCATCGCCAATGGCCCCGACCGAGTCGCTAGCGCGCGAGATCTGATGGGCTTCACGGCGAGATAGACGGAACGAGGACCCACCAGCGCCGGGCCCCACAACCGGGGACCATGACACCGGGGGAGCCTGCACCTCCGAGGAGGTGACTGCCGGGACGGTGCCAATGGCGCAACCCCGAGTGGGATCACACTGTTCCTCCGGCACCAAAGAAGAAACCTCCTCCTTGGCAAGGCTGGAAGTGAAGGAGGCTTCCTCCTCGCCAGGCCGTATAGACCCGGGAAGGGACCAAGAGGAAAGGTAGAGAGATCTGGCCTGGGAAGCCCTAGGGCGACGTCGTCCTCGGAAAGTCGGTGGAGCTCGTCCGACTCGCAACACGCAGACTTCTAAAACACGGCGAATCATGGAGAAGCAGGCGTCGCAATGGTCCATATCATGGTAGGGACCCAGGCACCGGAGACAAACATCATGACGGTCCGTGACGGAAAACTGCCGGCTACAGGGGCACAGCGCATAGGGAGCGCAGCCCGCCTTAAATTCCTTTGCC
The DNA here is from genome assembly GCA_016271365.2 of Neoceratodus forsteri. Classification (NCBI taxonomy): domain Eukaryota; kingdom Metazoa; phylum Chordata; order Ceratodontiformes; family Ceratodontidae; genus Neoceratodus; species Neoceratodus forsteri. The sequence goes on along the minus strand of CM028136.1, from coordinate 50,157,497 downwards.
CCGAACCAGACATGATACTAAATAATTAAGCAAAACACAGAAAAGGCTTGGCGTCGTTGAAAAATATAATAATGGAAAGGTCTTACCGGTCGATGACGTCGAGAATTGCCGGGATGAAGAAGCGTCGCAAAACTTTGAAAAATGCGGCCTATGACGCAGTAGAACTGTAGAACTCTGTGCAGCAGGTGCAGCCTTGACGGCGGGAGAAACAGAACTGGGATGGAGGAGGAGTCTGCGGCGCCTATCGGCTGCCCCTCACGCTCTATGCAGAGCGTCACTCCAGGGGGCGGCACCGTCGACGCCGACTCCTCAAATAAAAAAAAAAAAAAAAAACTCCTGTGGCGGGTGCATGCCTCCGGCTATCACCCAACAGTAATGAATGGTGAAGATTGACAAGCGAAGATCTGTAGATACAGTTTCAAGGAGATATTGAGGACTTGGAAGCATCATTCAGATATTTGTAAAAGCACTCTGGAAATGCAGCACACTTCAAATCATTTAGAAATTTTGGAAACTCAAACGAGTCAGAATGTGCGGCTGCTAGGTTTACTAGAGGGGTCGGAAGGAGACCATGCACCTATGTTTCTCACAGAGTGGCTCACAGAACAATTTTGGGTGCAAGTGCCTAATTTAGACTTTCTGATTACTAAAGCACACCGAATCCCACACAGAGCAAAGCAAATGGAGGGGTTACCCAAAGTAATGATGGTGGTGCTTGATAGTATGGGCACTAGAGATAAATTATTAAACCTCATAAAGCATTATGGGCCACTAAGTGTTGAAGGGATCACCGTGCACATCTTCCCGGATATTTCCTATGTGACTCAGATATGCAGGAAGAAATTTTAAGGGGTTCATAGTACCCTAAAGGAGCTCACCATACCCCACAATATTCAATTCCCTGCCAAACTCCGTGTCATCTACGACAGTAAGGTCTGACCCAGTTGACTTGGGAGAATGGGCCTCAAAGATGGCAGCTGCCATGAAAGCCACACGCTCTGCTGCAGCAGACGGAGAAGAACTCGAAACCTGATTACCTGGACCGTTTGCCTCTATCCCAAAGGCTTGTTCCATTTGTGTATTCCGGGACTCTATTTGCCTCAGGAGACATTTGTTCTCCATGCTCTTTTCTTTACTGCCTGTAATATGCTTGTTCAAAGTTTGATTACCTTTTTAAACTGCGTCAGAGTGGCGAGTACAGTCATTCTGTTCCCAATGGGTTTTTCCTATGGAGGATCGGGGCGAGATTTACAACTTCATCTATCTTGCTGCAGGTACAGCTATAACATCTACTTTTATTTATATTCTGCAATCTATCTATAGTTGTTCGGGCTGTCACTCTGTTTCCATACTTCACTAAAACAGTATGATTACCATATTTGTTCTTATGAAGCATTTTCAGGTGCAACTACGCCTGTTCTTAACTATTGATGTTGGTTCCTTCTAAGGAGATGGGTTTTGCTAATGTAACTGTTCTTAACCTTTTTAGTGCTGATTTTACATGATGTTTATTTATGGCACCTACTGCCCAACAGGGCACAGGATTTCTTTGGACACATTTTTGTTCTCATAACTTTTGTATGCTTGCCATGAGATCTTGGGCTACAGTTCTACATTGTTGGATTATTATGTCAGATTATAAAGCTAATAGAATATTAATGAGGCTCCTTCGCACTCCGATTGGTTACTGGATCGGTCATTAATGACCGATCCAGATGTTTCAGTAGCGCAAGGGGCCCCTTCATTTCAAATCAATCTAACCACAAACGCAGAAATTGCCAGTTTCTTGCAGACAGCAGATCATCTCAGCCAACATAAGCGGTTCCCTAAACACAATCAAGCCGCAAATAAAGTGATCATCGATCACAACAAATAATGTATACAGCTTCAGTGACAAGGTTAGAAATCTACCAATCGGGTAATTAAATATAATAAAGTAAAAATGACCCAGTGGCTGCATAGTCACGTTTTATTTTTCTGTCAGCAGGAACAGAACACTGCAAAATAACAGGATGGTCCGTCTCCCCCAACCCCAAATGTCTCTACAATAACATTAACAGAATATCCCCTCAAAAACAGCAAAAACATTCATGCAGGCTCCACTTGCATGCCTCTGTTTCCCCAAAACACAATTAACCAAATAAACTTAAGTAATATTACACTGTTTCACCTGCAGCGCTCCCGTCAGTTTAAAAAAACAAACAAAAAAAAAACAACTTCCCACATACTTTACCTCGACCTACTTAACTGACCCCGGCAGCAGTAATGTTGGTGGAGTCGCTAGATGTAAAAATATTAGTGATCAAGCAACAAAAAAAATCAATAATTAACCAGATTCCTCAGCTTAATCTCATAAATAAAATCCCACTTCACTAAAAAAGTAACTGCAACCTCCTAAACTCCATGACGTTGCACTACTTTAGTGCAGCACAGAGGAAGAGTCTATGTCTCCATTCACGTAACAAATCACCATACCACAGAGATCATGATGCAGCACCGAAGACTAAGGAAAATATGAAAACGTTACCAGTTAACTTTTTTCCCCGCCTCCCATGCTCGCTGGTCCTCCCGCCGGGCTTCACAAGTTCCCTCAGCCCCACTGTCCCTACCCAGCCCTCCTCTGATCCTCATATGGCAGCCAGTTCCGGGATATCCTGGCGTATCCCTTCGCCTAGGCAGGTCCCCTCCTCCGAGGGAAGGCACCGGGAGAGGGATGACCCCAACACACTCTACTTAGGGCCCAGGGATGCTGCTGAGGAACAGGAGGCCCTGGGAAGCGCTGGAGGAACTTCAGGAGCAGGAAGCCATCATCGGCTGACCCAGCGAGCAGTTTTCACTGTTTTCTGTTGGGGGCAGTGTAGTAGCGTCACGGCATGGCGACGTCCGCTCCTCCCAGTTAGTAATGGACCGTGCGTCCTGTGATACTCCCAGCCTCCGCTAGGAACCAGCAGGTGCCGGACCAGTCCCCTACCTCCCCGGGAGAAGGAGAGCTGTCCTGGGACGCCAATCCTTTCTCCCCGGCCGCCCTCCAGTGACCCGGCTCGGCGCCGTAAGCGGAAATCTAACCACTGCCGCCGGGCTGGTACGTAGTAGTTACTTTTTAAATAATATTTAAAACTTAGTGTAGCTGGATTAGCCTTATAATTAGAATAATGACCTCGCTGGCAGTCGTTTCCTGGGGAATTAACCTGTGGGGGGGGTTGCCCTTGGCTGTGCCTCGGGCAACCCAACCCCCAAATGGTTGTTAATCCCCCAGGAAACTACCGCCAGCTCGGTCGTTACTGTATATTTATAAATTAGGGGTTGCCGCTCCACTTGTGGTACCAGCAAGGGATACAGCTACACTGTAGCACACTATATGTTAAATCTGTTTGGTCTGTATAAATGTGGATGATCCTTGCTTGTAAAATTTGTATTTTTGCAGTTTTCTCTAAAATGAATAAAATATAATTATATAAAAAAGCATGATCTTTTTATTGACGTATCAGATTAACCAGTTGTTTTTGTTTAACGGTTTACAGTTAAACATTTATTACTCATTTTACAAACAGAGCAACATGTACTGTTGATATTTTTTCTTTCTTAAATTACAGGCACCGTGAGACATCGAGAATGTACTGAGAACCTTTACACACCAGCATGTAATGCTAGCTGTTAACATTTCAAATGGACCTGTGATGACTACTTGGATTACATGGAGAGCAACGGGCTCCAAGATAGTAAAACAGTACGGATTTGTGGGATGGAGGTCTTGTCAGACTAATATGATAGCTGTGGATCTGCTCTACTTCCGATTTCAGCAAGGCTTTCAACCCTGTGCCTCACAGAGGCTCGCTGAAGAAGATGAAGGATCTGGGTACAGCTATGGTCATAGTAAACTGGGTAGGCAACTGGCTAAAGGTGAGGCAGCAGAGGGTTGCAGTCAATGGGGTGAAGCCAGCAGAGAGGCAGGTCATGAATGGAATACCACAGGGATCTGTTCTGGGACCGGTCCTCTTCAATATGTTCATTAGTGACATTGGTGAGGGTATCCAGGGCAGGCTGTCTATCTTCGCAGATGACACTAAGCTCTGTGGGGGGATGGATAGCGATGAGGGGATCAGGGAAATGCAGAGAGATGGACAAAAGCTAGAGGGGTGGCCTGAGGTTTGGCAGCTGAAATTCAGTGCCAAAAAGTGCAAAGTAACACAGCTAAGGAAAAAGAACCCCAAGGCAGAGTACTTGATGGGTGGGGTGAGACTTAGCACTACAGCTGAGGAACGGGACCTTGGAGTTATTAGTGACTCCCTCAAATGAGCAGTGCAACAAGGCATACAGCAAAGCGAGTAGGATGCTGGGATGTATCGGTAGGGATACTGATAGCAGAAGGAAGAGGTGATACTCCCTGTATAGATCCTTAGTGAGGCCACACTGGAGTACAATACTGTGCCCAGTTCTGAGTCCTCACCTCAGGAAGGACAGCGATAGGCTAGAGATGGTGCAATGCAGGGTAACAAAAAATGATTCAAGGCCAACAGGGCAGGTCCTATGAGGGCGCCTCAATGCACTGAACATGTACTCGCTGGAGACCAGAGGGGAGATTTGATAAAGAGCTTCAAGGTCCTAAAATGAATTACTAAGGTGAAATGCAGGGAGATATTTAGTCTGAATACTACTTCACAGTCAAATGGACACGAGTGAAAACTGACAGGAGGGAAGCTCAGAAGGGACCAGACAGCCTCAGTGACCACTCCCCAGTCTTGTGTATATGGACAAATAAGTTCTCTAAGCAACCGCCCAAAGTATCCCGTAACCACACCTTAAAAGCCAGACTCTTGGAAGCTTTCAAACTACACCTGAAACTGATTGGGGATCAATCGACAGAGCCTTGGATGGGAACCAGGCCCTGGACTACTTCCTCAGGACCTTCAACCAGGCCTGTGTCATCTTTGCCCCATCAGAGTCAAGAAGGTTAAAGGTACTACAAACCCCTGGCTCTCAGGCTCACTACTTGCGCTCACACGCCAAAGAGACCTTCTCTGGCATATGGCCAAGGTGACAGACAAGCAGGCTGACGTGTCTGCCTAGAGGGCTGCCAGAAACAACTGCATAAGACTTGTTCGTCAAGCTAAAGCCACCTACTATAAGGACCAACTAAACAAATTATGGGGCTCGGGTAAAGATTTCTGGCACTCCTTGAAATCACTTAACTGGTAGTGCCCCAACAGCACCACCAGACCTGATCACCTCAAATACTGGACAGTGCAAGAACCCTTGATATCACTAATGCCTTCAATTTAGCATTCATGGATCTGACTGGCTTTACGGGTGGATATCTTGTGCCACCAACAGAGCAGCCCCAGGTCCAGATATACCCACACCTACAAGTTACGGACTACCACCTTTCTATTTCGAGCAGATCTCAAGAACTGAGACAATCAAATATGTCAAGCAGGTCCTAGGCAAGACCAGGATGGGGAATGACCTAATCGACCTGAAGCTGGTCGCCCTAACCCTGGAGGAGATAGCTGACCCCCCTCACTAAGGTTTTTTAACTCCTCCCTTAGGTCGACTGTGTTCCCAGATGCCTGGAAGCTGGCACTAGTTACCCCTGTCATCAAAACTGGAGACAGAACTAACACATCTAACTTCAGGACAATCTCAATCCTCTCCCCCTCGAACGCTTTGGAAAGGATGCTCTCAGACCACCTCACTGAGTACTTGAAGAAGTATAATCTGCTCAGCCCTCAACAGCATGGTTTTCATAAAACACTCAACAGTTTCAGCACTAGTCGAATACACTTCCCAGCTCTATGCTGCTTTGGATAAAGGAATGGCAGTGACTCAGTGAACCAACCTTCTCCTCAGCAGCCTGTCATCAACTGGCCTATCTCCAAGCACGGTGACTTGGTTTGGAAGCTATCTCTCCCATAGAACTCAACGAGTCAGAATAGGGGAGACATACTCGGAGCCAAAGGAGGTGAGCCTAGGAGTCCCCAAGGGATCTATCCTCGGCCCTCTACTCTTTAGTCTGTTCATAAATACCCTCCCCTCTGCCTGCCCTGCACACACTGTACTCTATGCTGATGACGCTGTTATATCCGTCCCAGGCAGAGACCTGCATACCATCACTACTGAACTGCAGGACAGCTACCATGAGCTCGAACCCTGGTTCTGCAAGAACAAGCTCCTGCTCAACCACAAAAAAAAAAACAAACAAAAAAAAAAACAGCATGCTGTTCACAGTTCCCCAAAATAAAAAGAAGTTCAGCCCACTGCAAATCCTGAGCCCTAAGGGTGACCTTCTTGAACAAGTCTCCGTATTTAAATACCTAGGAATTTACCTCAACGACACTCTCAATTTCTCCAGTCATACTGATGTCATCAAGACCTCCAACATGAAACTGGTTGTTCTGTACTGCCACAAGCACTCCCTACCACTCTGGCTCTGAAATTAGCCACAAGTAGCTTGGTACTAGCCACCATTGACTACGGGCTCCCAATCTATGGAGTAGGCTCTGACACTGCCTTCAAGAGAGTCAGCACCCTCCCAAACAAGGCCTGTCACTTAACCTTTGATGCTGATCTCTAGCCACACTTGCCCCTTTTCTATGAGACAGGGTAGCTCCCACTCCACCTCCGAGCTTAACTCCAAACTTGCATGCTTATCAAAAAGCCTTGCTAGGGTTTATGCCCGAGTCCACTAACAGGCTTTTATCAAAGGCGGTACCCCTTAAGCAGACTAGGAGCACTACAAAAGGGGGACTCCAGGTGCCATTCAAGCATACTAAACTGGCACAGAGATCACTCACCTTCCTGGGCCCAAAGTGGTTCAATAAGCTGCCTACCACACTCTTAGAATGCTACAAGCTTAGATAATTCAAAACTGGGCTTCGTTCCCAGCTAGAACTAAAAATAATCTGTGTCTGCCGCACTTAGTCCATGCTCAGGGCCCCTAGACCATACCACCCACCCCTTGGCTCTAACCACCCAACCACTGCCCTTGCAATCCCACCCCCGCTCTCCAACAAATCCCCCTACCCACAAAATACCTACCTTGCACAGTCTAGACTACAATAAACTGTCAACCCCCTACACACACAGATCACCCACTCAATGCCTACCTTGGGATGCTTCCACACCCCCCCCTCCCATTCTCACCACTGGTGAGCTCAGCCTACCACTCTGGCAACCGTCCATACCTCACCCTCTTGCCCCCTGTACTACCGAGGGGAGACTCAATCCCTGGCCTCTCCCCTCTTTCCTGTTTCTAACACTACTATGCCTGCACTTAGTGCTGTTACTTACAATGTTAGACTCCTATGTACTAGTAAAACTTACAATGTTTGACTCCTATGTATTAGTTAAACTTAAAAGTATGTGCAACCCTCTGTAACCTTATTTTGTAATTCACTGATGTGCTATGTTGTCTGTATCTGTTCGTCTAACTGACTCGGAACCTTTGAAAATGAGTCCTTGACTCAAAGGTATTAATCCTAAACTGAAATAAATAGATAAAAATAAATATTTTACAGAAAGGGTGGTGAAGTCATGAAAAGTCTGCCTGCTGAAGTGGTGGGTGCCATAACTCTTGGTGGGTTCAAGCACGGCTGGGATAGAATGAAGGATACAGTGGTTGCTCAGGGTGGCAGACGCTGGAAAGGGAATAGGGGAATATGAGGAGGACTAAGACTCTGGCAGGACAGTAGTTCCCAGGGCTAAACAGGAACTCAGGCAGGCAGTGTGGATCGTTGGTCTTTTTCTGCCATCACCATCTTTGTTTCTATGATGCAGTGCATGGTCAACAAGTGTATGTGGTCTTCACTAAAATAAGTTATGATTAAAAAAAAAGTCCTCTAAAAAGTGTCCGACTGAGCAGAAATCATATCTGGGGGTCAGTGCCACCTGAGGCTGTGTGGCCCTGATGGGGTTTTCAGAACCTGCAGCCCTGATGTGAGGGTGAAGTACATCTCCTGAAGACCCTGTGGGTGCACAATACTTCACATGGAGGTCCCTGAGGATGGCAGGTGTGGCGGAATGCCTCCATAAGGCACTGGAATCCTCCTCCACTGCTCTAGGCCACGGAAGAATGACAAACGTGTCAGAATTGGGAACTCCTAGGAATCACAATGGCAGAGCTGTCAGATCATGGCTTGCATATGCCAGCAGTTCCAGTGCCAGGAGTGTCTTCACCAAGAATCGCTGCTGCAAAGCATACTCAGCAGAAAAGGCCAGGTGGAAAGATGAAGCATTGTCTTCTGAAGAGGATGTGGATGGAGACAAAGTGCTGGCTCTGGGGAAGGTTGGCACCGGGAGAGGCACCTGAACTGGAACCTGTCTGACTTCCTACACCACTAATATATGGCGTCGACCCACGCCAGTTGTTGCTCCAACATCACAGCCCCGTAGGGCCATGGGCAACCTCTCAAAAATGCATTAAGGCCGTTCTAAAGGCAGTTAGGGCACCTGGCCTCAAAGGCCTTGGCCTGCGCTGCAGAAGTCTGTTGGGGGCCTTGACTATGGAGAGAGTTGCCCAGACTTGCCCGATCATGGTCCACTTACACCTGTCAGTGACTAGATTGGTGCCGATGGGACATCATCCCCAGGTGAGGAGACTGGAGCTGTACAGGTTCCACAGGGCAACCCCAGTCCCCATTAATGGTGACATTGAGGGGTGGCTCTGGAAAGAAATCCAACCCGGGTCGCTGTTCATCCCAGCGTCAGTGTCTCCTCCAACAATGTGCTCAGGACTGACTAAAACCATGGGTACAGGAGTTCCTCCAGTGCTGTCCTCAACACCATGGTCAGCATCACCCACAATGCTGGGCCCTGTGCCATCTCCCTTGTCAGTGTTGTGTACGACACCAGATTCAGGAACAGGCACCAGGCTGACATCTCAGTCGATGCCATGCTCAGTCAGTCATCACTTGTGCCACTGCCCAATTCTGAGTCATCCCCATCCTTACCATCGTTAGCGGCACTACAGCTTGGGGACTCCATGTTGTCTCTAGCACAAATGGAGGCCTCAGCACCAGGCCCTCCCCCAGACACCACAAACAGTGTCGGTGGGGGGGGGGGTCTGGCACCATTCCTGTTATTATCTGAAGTGTCATCACAGCAAATGGTGAGAACAGCACAGGTGCCACCAGAAGGCAGCACTGAGTTGTCCACTGGTGTGGATCGGGCATATAGCCTCAGTCCTGCCACTGGGGATGTCTGCTGCTCAGGACAAACAGATTGAAGGGTTCTCAAGTGAACTGCCCACAAGGAGTCAGCTGTCCACCAGATCCGACCACCAGGGCTTCTGATGCCTCAGTACAGTCAGGTCAAGGAGAACCCTGTACTCCCAAAGATCCAAAGTGTCCTGGGAGAAGCCCAGGGGAAGGGCCTAGTGACCCTACCTTGGAAACCTTGGTTCGATGCCTGCCAGCAAAGGTGGGGATCGCACAGCCCCACTTCAACACATGGTTTTCAGAGAGTGGAGGTCCATGTAGTGTCCAAACAGGTGTCCATATCATGCTGTGGTGCAATGTAAGTGGCACACAGCTGACACCGGTCTGCAGAAATCATCTTACTCCCACAAAGGTCAATGACACATGACATGTGACTTCTTTTCATTGGCTCCTATCAATTTGGACTCAGGTACTACAGTAAAATAATAAAATAAGGCAGAAAAGGAATGGCACTGAAGCAAAGTGGTAGTGATGCAGAGAAAATTATGGTGACAAGGCAAACTGAGGTGACTGTTCCATGATGCACACTTGATGGTGGGAAGAACATGAGGTAGATGGGGGAGCCGGCAATGGTTATTGGCAGGAGCAACCAGGCACTACAACTAGTAGCCTCTGCCAGCCCCTGGCTAAAAGATTTTCTCCCGTGGGGTCCCAGTGCCTCTGGCCCAGACCTATAAGTGAGACTCAAAGGAAAGATTGATTCAGAGAAGATCAGGCAGTTACATGTGAACCAAAGCGCCCACCAGGAAAGCGTTTTTCCTAGTGGCCATCATGAGCCTGATGGATGTCTGATTGCATTATATATAGAATAATGCATATGTATGGGGGTGATACGCCTTTTTTTTTTTTTTTAAACACACCCAAGGTTTCTCAATTATCACACACACCGAGGGTGTGAAAAAAAAAAAGCAAGATCACCCCCACGTTTTATTTTTATAATAACTGGTAACCACGTGGTCATGTGTTCAAGTCAGGTAAATAAATACTGATCGCTGCAATAAAGTAAAAAAAAATCTTACAAAAGTTTTGTCTAGTGCATTAAATAAACACATTTGACAAAGTCCTTCAGCTGCAGTGTCTATTGATTCTATCTCGATGGGTGGGGTCATTTCAGTGGACCGCTACACTCTGCGTGAAAGTTCAGGCAGCCAGTGGAAACAGTAAGAGGTAATGAGGAAAAGTGCGTTTTTTGCTGGGGAGATTTTTAGTTGGTGTATAGTGCTTTTCTAATTAAAGGACAACTTGTTGTGGACATCTCGGCTGTCTAATGTGTGAGCGAGGTAACTTTTAATATGGAGATCGCTCACAACGGTTGGAGAACTGTCTTGTGCTGCCTCAGATTGTTTAATTGTACTGGTCTGCTGGAGACAACCCGGCACGAGACTGTAAAAGTCATATCAACCCACGGGTTGTTACAAGTTTTTTTGTATCAACTTGCGAGTTGATACGACTTTTTAAAGTACTCAAAAACAGGTTGATAACGGGGGTCACCAGTTATTATACTACATTCTATCACTGTGACATCTATTCTTAGTTTCTACATCGCTAGATCCAAGTACCATAAGTAGTCATTTCAGCCGTTCAAGTCCAATGATCCTAATGGTGAAGGGATACCTGTCTCCAAACAATTCCTGTCCAAATGAGCCGGTGCAGTCACCATTGCTAATAGCTCAGCGAGGCTTTAAAAAGCTCAGTGAGAGCCAGTTGCATGTAAGCGGTACTTACCGTACATCTGTACTGTAGCTTTACTAAGATTGGTTCCAACTGAAGATATCTGTAGTACAGCAAAATGGAGTACTGTTTACACTTTCACTGAGCACTATGCTTTGGATTTTAATCACAAAAAAAAAACATGCAAGAGTGCTAGAAAGACCATCAGAAGATAGAAAAGCTGTTTACCTGTAAATTTTGATCTTCTAGAACATCTCCTCAGAGCAACACTCACCTGACCACAGTCTCCCATACTCACGGGCACTTTGTATGTGTATTGTCAGTCTACCTCCTCTATTCATCACGGTGCACAGGCTGTTCAGGGCCTTACAGTGACAATTAGGCTGCACTGTGCCTTTGTTATGTTTAGTGCTTTAAAAGTAGTTTGTCCATTAATTTTTTTCCCTTTCTCTTTATAAAGTAAAAAAAAAAAAAAAGTACTGAGGTGGTTGGGGCAGGAGCTGCTTTATATGCTGACAGCAAATGCACAGCACTTTACATCAATGCCTTGCACCGATGTTGCCAGCCCCATAAGTTCTGGTTCCCACAGGGTCCTAATGCTGCTGGCTCTGAGACCACTTAGAGTTGTTCCATGAAGGAACTACTCTAGAAGATTAAGAGCTACAGGTAAGTAACTTTCTTTGCAAAGTCAGGTGTCGCATGAGAGCTTAATATTTTCAGACCTTGGCTGGTTATGTGATAGGCAATCCAAACAATAAGAGTGATGACAGAATTCATACATTTATTCATTCAGTCCTTTCTGCTCTTTATCCCTCATCACGCCAGACTGACCCAGTCTGCCAATGCCCCTCCCAAACCCCATTACCCACCATCTCTGGGACTTAACTTATGGGCCTACCTGTTCATCCAAAGATTGTTCCCTGTGGCATGGCCACTGGGGTACCCCGAGCCCCCCTCTAGATACCTCAGTCAGGCAGGCCTCTGTGCCCAATGTGTAGTGTGGGGTATGCACGGGGTCACTTATGTCATCTTGCTGCAGCCAGCAGGTGTTTCTTCTATTTCTCCCTGAACCCCAGGATGCTCAATGGAATGATGGCTTGATGTCTGCACACAAGTGTTTGGATGTCTACAGTCAGGGAGTGTCCGCTCACCACTTAGCTACTTCTGCCCACATCACCACCCAAGGCCACCTAGGTGGAGATGCTGTGGTGCTCGCTGCCCTCCCTTCCTGGAGGAGAGGAGCGTTCACTGGGAAACTTATCTTCCTCCTCCATGGCTGCCTCTGATGACCTAGGTTTGCACCCAAACCCAGATTCCCTGTGATAAGAGTGGTATCGCTTCTGCTGCACCAATGGGCCGGTGACAGAATTAAATTCTGCTTGAATTCCTTGTTTAGTGTTTACTGTGCTTCCGCCACCCTCCCCAAACAGTCTGAACTACTTTGCCTATGAACTTCTGTAAGATTATGTGCTGCTTGGAGCAGAGATGTGTATCTTTTACCTAGTGATATCCCTAGAGAGAGGGAGCTTTCACGTGGCACCGGAGGAGGAATGGCTCTCCATGACACTGTCATCCAGCAGATGCCTTGAACCTGCATTAGGAATGTTGCGCTCTTAAACTCGGCTGTGTTCATCTTGTGTATGAAGCTGGAAAAATACAAAGATGCCCTAGTGACAAACAAGAAATATCAGCATCATCAATACATTACTAAAGGGTTTACATGGGAAAGGGAGGTTGTGCAGCTCCTGCTGTACAAAAGGCTCCCATTTCTATTTATTCTCGCTTGCATGCTCCTCTCTCTCTCTCTCAGACATCACATTTTCTAAAAATGGCAATAAGCATGTTCCACAGGGATAACGTTCTACTCAGTATCAGTTACTACAGAAACAGCTGGGTGCGTCAAGCAGTGTTGTGTTTATTCCCACTGGATGTGAGGAAGTTCCTCCATATGCTCCCAAACATTATGACACCGCTGCCTTCCTCATGAAACAAAATGCCTTCCTCCAGAAGCCATCAGATGTTTGTTTTACTCACTTAAAATATTTGGCCAAGACAGCACAAGAATCCGAGAACAGCTTGCCTGCAAAGAATGTTCTGGAGGAAGAGGAATCGGCATATATAAACACAAAGAAACGATAACTGTAATAGATATCCCCCATACAGAGCTTTCAAATGTGTCCAAAGGGATTCATCATTTATAAACACACAGGAATGATAACCCCATAGAGATCCCCATAGTAAGCTTCCAGGACTGTCCTGAAGGAAGGGGAATCTGCATTCACAAATATGGGTGGAAGGGGAACTGGCATTCATAAACACAGAGAAATTATAACCCCACAGACATCCTGTCGTTGAGGCACAGGTCATGAAACACAGGAAAACCAGGAACAGTTTAAAAATTCACAGACAGAGTTTTATTTTTCTCAATAATAGCAAAATAAAAAATAAAAATTATTCAGTATAGCTATTTACAAAGGCAGTACAAACAGAGAAAACCAAGTCCTTCTTCCGAGGGTATCTCTTAATTCGAAGTTTCAGTCTTTTACTCTTCTTGTCTCTCTAGCAAATGCACTGCTACTCTTTTTATACGTCTGTCTGGGAACTCGTTAAGATAGCCTGCTTCAAGCCGCCCGTGTAGCACGGAGGTTGAGGCTGGGCGCCACACACCTGCCCTTCACGCCCGGCCCGGGTTCGAGCAGATCGGCAGGCCGGGGAGGAGGATCGAGCGCCCAACGGATCTCTCCTCCCTCAGGGTGGGTGACCAAGAGCACGCTCGTTCTGCATCCTTCCATGGCCGGTGGAAGCTATGGCAGAAGGAAAAGGATGGAGGCGCTCGCTTTGCTCTGAGCCGGAGAGAGGGACGCCGCGCGATGAGGGCTGGCGGCGGCCAGCATCGCCGCCACTCGGGACGATGTCCCAGCGCAAGCGCCCCAGGGGACGTGGCGAAGAGGAGAAAACGGAAAAACCCTCCGGCTGCCCTAGATGAAGTCCGCCTAAGTCTACGGACCACCTACAGGACAGACCCCAATGTGCCAGGGAGGGAGGAAGGGCACTCTAGGGGCAGATCCCTAAGGTAGGTAGCGGGGACATGAGCGGATGGAAGGAGGAGGCACGGGGTGGAAAAGGAGGATAAAGGCGAAAAAAAAAAAAAGATAGCCTGCTTCTCACAGAATGTTCTTGTAAGTGTCATTCCTTGCAGGTGCAAGAAAAACAACATGGTGATCCAGAACTGCCCTCTTGTTTACAGTTCTGCAAAAGGCTTAAAAACTACATCTCAGGTTAACCCCTTGCGTTTCAAATATCTTTTTGCAATCATTTCAACAGTATAACTATATACAGTTTTGAACAAAGGGATCATAGTATCACACACAGTTTTACACAGAGATTCACATATATATGTATTTTTTTCCCGTTATTTTATGTTCATTATTTTCATGCCTAATCATACATACAAATACCTCATACAGGGCAATAGGTATAGCAATACACATAGCTGATAATCATAGTACAACCCCCTGTAATCTGTTACAACAGGAGTGGGGGGAATCCAGTATTGTGCATAGAAAGTGTCCCAGATATGCCAGCCATCTCAGCGGCCTTGGAGTGTCCATAACAGGTAGCATTAACAAAGGCAGTAAGACACAGTCATATAGACTGCTATTAATTCACATAACAAAAACTTCTGAAAGGGAAGTATATGCTATTTCTCAAACAGTACTACAATCAGCTGCAACGTTAGTACAATATCAACTTTCAAACATCACAATTTGCTATTATTTTCACTCCAATTTCTTTTAATTAGCTTGATACCAGAACTATAAGGCACGAAGACAACCTAATGAGCATACAGAGTTTCCTAGCCGAGATTTGTGAGTAACTGGTAACTAACTTTACAGCTTAAACATGCTGGGGGAAAAAGTATGCAGAGGATGGAAAACCCCACCATAGGGAATATAATGTTCAGCATCATAATCCCATGCCAAAGTATTATGTAGAAGTATCCCCAACTAACAACAGCCATGAGTTCCAAACGTAAGAGTCGTCGTAAAATAATTCAGTTCAAATGGCCCCCAAAATCAATCCAAGAGCTCTGTGCACCAAAATGTTCTAAACCTTGCCAATAATGGAATCAGTCTTTTCCATGCAGAACAAGGATCTCCTCATCTTCCACCATCTTTGGCTGTGTGAACCCAGACTGCAAACCAACAGATCCCAAAATCGCCATCAGGCCCTCTGAAATCTGCACCGGCGAGGCATTCAGCAAAGTTCAACGTGATCGGTGCATAATCCATGGTGAAACAAGCAAATCTGGACCACTGCGCCAATCAAAAGATCCTGCCCCTTCAGCAAATCTTCAGTGTGGTTCAGACTTCCCAAGGCCTCCACACGGCCTTGGAGCTGTGCCTCCTCACTGTTAGTCTCTGCAGCGATCACCTGAACAGCGGTAGATCGCTCGTTGCATCCTCGCACCACTTCATTTGGAGCCATAGGTGCTGCAATGTGCACCCCCAGCCTCAACAGGGTATTTTCCAGTCTGGAATCAATGTGGCATAATAGAGCAAGTAGCTGCTGCCACGGCGACTTCTGCGATGATTCCATCGTAGTTGTAGGTGCCCGGCATACAGGATCTGCGGCCTTGCATGCTCTCCCAGCATCAGGATTAGGAGCTGCAGAAACGGGATTCCCTAGTCGTACCATCGGATGTTCGGTATCAATAGAAAGCCAGATAATTGAGGAAGTCGAATCCGGCTAACATTCAGAAATTTGAGCTGTTGAAAATAATATTTTGAAGAAAAAAACAGCAGCTGAAGTGTAGAGCTTCAGAGAAAAGCTTCCTGCCTGGAGAACGGCTCTCTAGCACCCCCACATATATTTTTTGTAACTGTAGATATGCAAGGGGAAAGAAAACACAGAACAGCAAGTGAAGGCAGAGAGACAACGAGAGGCGGAGAACTGTGAAACTGTCTGAGTGATCAGTTCCTAGGTCTCATAAGAAAATCTGGTTGCGCAACCAGACAGAGAAGAGACAAAAAAGGAGAGGACAGAACAAACCCTTGCATATAACTCTTTCTGCATAACAAATGGGACAGGGCCTTATTCAACCCTGTCACACACCCCTAGGCTGAGTTTCCGTTAAAAAAAGGTGTGTTGATACCTCCCCCTTTTAAATTATTTTCGTTATTGTATTAATCTTTTTATTCCCATAACACCTTTTACACAAGAATGTCTAAGTACTGTACTTTACCATAAACAAAGAACTTGCACCAAACAATCGCTTAAGTATAGCCACCTCTGGGGTGGAATGTGGCAGCCATTTTGTGCTAGGGTATCGTACAACCACTCCCTACACAGTACCCAGATGCAAACAGACTGACTTTAAACCAGGGTAATCTGCTGGTGGGTCAGTAAATGGGGAAGGGATTTGACCAGGTCACCAAGGAAATTCCCATACTCTTTTCAAGACGTGCCATAGTATCTTCAACGTCTACTCGAACAACCACCAGAACAGACAGACAGGACCTTGGTTTCACATCTCACCCTAAAGGCGGTACAACAGCAGTGTTCCCTCAAACACCATACTGGAAAATAGTAAGGTTACTTATAAACAAGTGAACAGTGCACCCAGCACAGCTACCAAGATCACTTCCTGCAGCACTTGGCGTGTCACCAGCACAGGAAGGGCTCCATGGCATCTGACTACTGACCAGGCCTGACCCGCTTAGCTACTGAGATTTGACAGGATCAGACTCCAAGGTGATAAGGCTACAGATGAATGCTCCTCGCCACTATGTCCCATAATCCCCTGCAGGCAACCTACATAGTAACATGGTAATTTAAGGCTGGAAGGGACGCCAAATTCATCACGACTGTCACCACAACCTCATAATGGAACCTCCCAGCCACAATGCCACCTACCTGGAACAATACCCCCCCCCCCACAAGACTTTCTCACCACCCTATATTTTTTTCCCCACAAGTCTATATTTGTTACCACCACCCTTTATTTTTTGCCATTTTTCTAACATACAATTATGCAATAATTCAAAAATGCCTTTTACTACCTTTTATTGTATTACTACCCCCAATTTGAAACCAGAGTTCTGTACTTCAATTAAACACCCTTATGCACATCTACACTACATACAGGAGACCAAAGAAATAATGTGTGTGGCCCTTATCACAGCCACCACCACCCAATATTTCTAAGCAAAAACATTCCCTTGAGCATCCCATCCGAGTCCAGACAAGTTGCATGGAACCCGAGAGAGTGCTAGGCACATTTTCCTGCATTCCCTTAAGGACACCACATCACTGCTAGAGCTTTGGGCACACGCATACAGTGTTGCTTGAATATGTGGCCAATCAAACACTTCCTCCCTCACAAGGTTTCCAGCTTCCCTAGGTGGCAATAGCACAACAGGATCTGCTAGTTCCCTGGAGGAGAGTACTCTCTCGGAAACTTGATCCCCCCCTCGGTGGCCCTCTGAGCTCAGGTCACAAACCTGGGTCACAAACATCTGGCGACAATGCTGGTGCTGATCTGACAGACTAGTGAACCTCCGCACAGCTTTTCATGGGTCTATAACTGTAGTGGTCTAGTTTTGGGAACACCCCTCTGTATGTAAATGGTTATTAGTAAAGTCAGTTTTAACCTCATCTGTGCTGATTTCCTGTACAGGCCACTACATCATATTAGGATAGAACATACTGGCACCAGCACGAAGGGGTTAGTACGACGGAATGAAAACCGTGATGAACCATTCATGGGACCCCCTCCACTTTTCTGAAGAAGAGTTTCAAGCAAAAAATTAAAATTACGTACTCACCACAATTCTTGGATATTCTAAGAACATCTTCGCCATCGAGTCACACTAGTGGGTCTCAGCTGGAGGCACTGGGACCCTGCGGGAGCCAGAACTTTTCAGAGGGCTGGCGCTGAGGTAAGCAGCACATATGCACAGCTCCACAAGTGAGTGCACATGTCCACTCATTAGACTTTGACAGCAGATAAGGACCACTTGGCCCACCCAGTCTGCCCATTTCCCTACCTATTGGATAAGCTGCAGAGCCTAGTTAACCAACAGCCTACTTCCTCCTACCCCCCACTATAATTGCCTTATGTCTGTCCTGTACATTCTTGAATTCCCCCACTGTTTTTGACCCCATGACGACCTCAGGGAGGCCATTCCATGCATCCACCACCCTCTCTGTGTAAAACTACCTCACGCTGCCCCAGGGCCATTCCCCCTCTATCTTCAAATTGTGCCCCCTGGTTCTTGCACGTATCTTTTTCTGAAAGATGCTACCCTCTTGGACTTTGTTGATTCCCTTGAAGTACCTGTACGTTTCTATCATGCACCCCCTCTCCCTCCTTTCCTCGAGGGTATACATATTAAGCTCCTTTAGTCTCTCTTTGTATGGTTTCTGGTGCAGACCCTGCACCATTTTAGTTGCCCTCCTCTGGACTGCCTCCAATCTATGTCCTTGCGGAGATGGGGTCTCCAGAACTACACGCAGTACTCCAGATGGGGTCTCACCAACTGTCTGTACAGAGGCATGACAACTTCCTGTTTTCTACTGGTGATGCCTCTTCCCTATGCATCCCAGTATATCCCCAGCCCTCCTTACTGTCTTCTCACATTGCCTGCCTACCTTTAGGTCATCTGATATGACTACCCCAAAGTCCCATTCCATTTTTTGTTGTTAGTATCTCTCTCCCCCAATTGTGTACTCTTCCCTGGGTTTCTGTTTCCCAGGTGCATTACTTGCCCTTCTTTGCACTGAATCTAAGCTGCCATACTTCTGACCATTCCTCCAACCTTGCCAAGCCCCTTCTCATCCATTCCATCCCCGTGCATCAACCCTGTTGCAGATCTTTGTGTCATCTGCAAAGGCATATTTTTCCTTTCACTCTCTCTGCAATGGAGGCAGTATAGTGCAGTGGCTTAAGGCTCTGAGATGCAAATCTGGAGACCTAGGTTTGAATCCCATAGCCCCTACTTGCATACTGTGTGACCCTGAGCAAGTCACTTAACTTCCTATGTTCCCAGGTCGCACCTGTAAACAAGCTTTCAGCTTAGTGTCTCTCTCCTGGTTAAACAATTGGAAAAAAATGTCACTTATAAAGACATTAAAGAGGACTGGCCCAGTACTGAACCCTCGGTACCCTGCTAGTAACCACCTTTCTTGGAGTGGACTCAGTTTACTACTACCCTCTGTGTCCCATTGTCCAGCCAATTCTTTACGCTTCCACACTGGGACTCCCTCTAAGGCTGGCTAACTTGTTTATTAATCTTTTGTGTGGGACTGTGTCAAATGCCTTGCTAAATTCTAGGTAGGCCATGTCCACAGCCCCTCCCTGGTCTACTACTTTGGTCACTCAGTCAAAGAAATCTATGAGATTCGACTGACATGACCTTTCTGCTGTGAATCCATGCTGCCTTGGGTCTTGTGCCCTGCTGGCCTCTAGGTTCTCAACTATTCTTTCCTTCAGAAGTGATTCCATCATTTTCCCTACCACTGAGGTCAAACTAGAAGGGCTGTAGTTTCCTACCTCTGCCTTGCTCCCATTTTTGTGAAGGGGAATCACATCTGCCTTCCTCCAGTACCACACCATCTTCCCATGATTTATTAAAAAGGGTAGTCAGTGGTGTCACTAATTCTCCCCTTAGTTCTTTCAGAATTTTAGGGTGAATCCCTTCAGGCCCCATTGCCTTGTCCACCTCGAGTCTTAGGAGTTCTTTCAGGACCCTTTCTTCTGTGAATGGACTGGTATCGACCCCCCTATCCAGAGTGCTTCTATTGTTTGGTTTAGGTACATCCGCCTCCTCTTCTTTTGTGAATACTGAACAAAAGTATTAATTCAGTATCTCTGCCTTTTCATTCTCACCCTCTGCCCATCCACCCTTCCCCTTTATTAAGCCTCACTACCCCGCCCTTGGGCTTTCTTCATTCACTGAAGTACCTATAAAAGGTTTTATCCCCTTCTTAACTGAGCTGGCTATCTTTTCCTCGGTTTGGGCCTCTGCTATTCTGACTGCCTTCCCCTCTTCCTTCTGCTTTAGCTGGTACAGTTCTCTATCCTGCTCCTTCTGTGATTCCTTATACTTTCTGAATGCTATCTTTTTCTCCCTAACCTTCCCCGTCACCTCTTTTGAGAACCATAGTGTTTTCTTCCTTCGTTTTGTTTCGTTTATTTGGTTCACACAAAGGCTTGTTGCCTCTGTGATGGCAGTTCTGATTTTTCACCATTGTTCCTCAACCCCTCCTTCCTGCCCTTTTGCTAGTG
Source organism: Neoceratodus forsteri (assembly GCA_016271365.2). Taxonomy (NCBI): domain Eukaryota; kingdom Metazoa; phylum Chordata; order Ceratodontiformes; family Ceratodontidae; genus Neoceratodus; species Neoceratodus forsteri. The sequence continues at coordinate 50,137,325 of CM028136.1, read as the reverse complement.
CATTCCTTAGGCACTCTCCCATTCTGCCAAAGTCAGCCCTCCAAAAGTCCAGTACCCTTGTTTTGTATGGCTGACTCTATGGCTGTGCTTATCATGAACCACAATGTTTGGTGGTCGTTTGTTCCCACATGGCTACCCACTTCTAAATCAGAGATCCTCATTTACCTCGGCACCAGACCCCAACCTACTCAGTACCTTTTTCACAGAGGAGCTGCAGCACAACCTAACAAATATCTATCGACTTGACCTAAAGGCATAAGACAGCCCTGGTGGCCAATGTAAAAATGGCCACCAAATCCAGTAGCACAGTGTCTTCACAGCCCAAGCAGAGCATAAAGGAGTGAAACCAATACAACCATACTGGAATGAGTTCGGGGGATGGTGGGCAGGCATGTTAATCAATGGTGAAGATATTCTTAGAAGATCAAGAATTATGGTAAGTACATAATTTTGATATCTTCCAAGAATCAGTCATCACCACTGATTCCCACTAGTGGGTCAGAGTACCATGCTCATACAAAGTCCCCTGGACTAGGGCGGCTGTACCTCAGGGCTTACTCAGGATAGATATCTGTTCAGGATTGTCTTGCCAAAGGTGGCATGCTGCCTGGCATGGACATCCAGAGCACAGTGCTTAGTAAAAGCGTGCACTGTGCACCAAGTTGCAGCTCTGCAAATTTCTCCAATAGGCACAGAGCTGTTTCTGCCAAGGACATGGTGACTGCCCTGGTGGAGTGGGCATGAACCTTGCCCTCCAGTTTAACCAGAGCCATGGCACAGTAGTAGTGAAGGCAACTCACAATCCAGGCAGACATGCACTTGAGGCTGTCCGTTCCGATTAGGATCAAAGGAGACAAAAAGCAGTTTGGATTGTGTGAAGTCCTTGATCCTATCCTGCTAAAATCTAAAGGCCCTCTTAACATCCAGAGTGGATTGACCTCTCTACCTCATTCTGTAAGTTGGTAAAGTAATTCATAGAACTAAGGCCTGGTTAAGATTGAACTCTGACATCACTTTTGGCAGAAACATGTTGTGAATCTAGAGAACTACCTTATCTTTATGGAAAACAGTACATGAAGGATTTCTGACCAAAGCATGGATTTCAGATACCCTGCAAGAAGAGGTGTTAGACGTCATAAGAAAAATTACTTACCATAGTAATCTTCTTTTTCCCAGCAATGCTCAGATATTCATAACTTTATGCAGTAAGCCTGGAGGGTTGAACTGCCGGAGAGATGGAACACATGCAAATGAGTAGAATTCTTTGCACGTGAGCATCTTTCAAACACTGCCTCCACCAACTGTAGTGTTCTAACCTCTTCAGATTTGTAAGAAGCCTGAAAGTCAGGCATTAGGAAAAAATCTTAATTATAAATGTGGGTTTACCCCCAATAAGTATAGAATTAACAAAAAAACTCCAAAAAGGAAGAATAATAATAAATAACAATGGTGTTCACCAAACAGCATCAGAGAAACTGTAAAGAGAAAACAGAAAACTCCTTTAAAATTAGCTAAGCATAGAGAAAATGAACAACACAATATGGCTAGGTGGCACCAGCATGCAGAGTGCAGAGGCTGAAGTTCTGGAAGGGAGGGAAGTTGTGAAGTTCTGGAAGGGAGGGAAATTGTGAATATCTGAGCATCACTGGGAAGAAAAGATTACTATGGTAAGTAATTTTTTCTTCTAAACCCAGTAATGCTCAGGATATTCATAACTTTATGCAGACTACCAAGCAGTACCACTGGAGGTGGGCACCAGGGCTTGACAAATCCTATAGCCCGACGTCCCGGGCTACCACTTTTCATCCAGGGACAAGTACTTACAACTTAGCCACTTGTCTCCATAGTAGTACCATTTTTTTTAATTAAAAATAATTTTCTATGCTGTGCAGTACCTGCTTTCTCTTGTGTGGTACACTGGTGCTCACTGCTTGGTCATCCCTGATGTCACCTGATGACCAGAGCAGCGCTCACATCATCAGTGGGCTTAGAGTGAGAGAGAGAGCGCAGACACTGAGTGGGAGCAGGCAGCTGCCAAGAGGAAAAAGAGGAGATCAAACTGGAGCGGCAGGTGTGGCACCATATAGCGGATCGGGCACCATGTGGTAAGTCATGCCCATTGGCTGCGGCAGTGATTTGGCAGGCAGATAGGAGGTGCACTCAGTCAGAATAGCAAATGCCCAAACCAAGGAAAAGATAGCCAACTCGGTTAAGAAGGGGGATAAAACCTTTTATAGGTACATTAGGGAGCAAAGAAAGACTAAGGCAGGGATACTGAGGCTGAACAAAGAGGAAGGTGGTTGGGCAGACAGCGACAGTGAAAAAGCAGGGATACTAAATGAATACTTCTGCTCAGTATTCACAATGGAAAGCAGGGGGAAATACTTAATCCAGTCAATAGAAGCACTCTAGATAGAGGGGATGATATTAGTCCTTTCACAGAAGAAAGGGTTCTGAAAGAACTCTTAAAACTGAAGGTGAATAAAGCAATGGGGCCTGATGGGATTCACCCCAGGATTTTAAAAGAACTAAGAGAAGAACTAGTCCTAACCTGCCTTGCCCCTGACTAAAGGTAGAGGTACTTTGGGAAGTGAACCCGGAGTACTACTAGTTGGCTCCCACCTCCCGCTCCTACTCCCACCTGCTCTGTCCTTCCTGCCCCAGCTCTCTTGTAGTGTAAGCATAAGCAAAAACAGCTTAACCTTAAGGTAAAAAAGTACATGACACACACACAAAGATACAATAAAATAACATTTTTCATTGTGTACAATAATTTCAATATTTAATTTTTCACAATTGTATACAAGTAACAAAATGCAAAGAAATAATCCAAAGCAAACTACTCCGTTTTCCCTTTGGACTGGGAAAAAATCCTTCATGTCATCATCTTTCTCGTCAGGAACAAAAAATAAAGAGCCACTGCCAAATCCACCTTCTTCACATTCTGAAAGCCCAACCAGTCCCCCTGGCCCTAGTGAGGAAAACAATCAAAATAATGGTTGTCAGTCTGGGTCTGTGTTTGTAGACATAACAGATGAGCAATCTGACTTGACCATACCAATTTCTGAAACGAGTGAGAATTACAGCAGCAGCATCAGTTCTGTGGTGGCAGTCACAGTGCCATCATGTTCTGGTTCAGTGCAGCTAAAGCAACTTTTGATTTTAGATGAAGAAAGTGACACAACAAACTTAAACATTAAGAAAAGAAGCAAAGATAAAAAATACGATTTAGAAAAAAGGGCTCGAACACTTCAGCATCACTGACTAAATCAGTTTACTTGGTTAAGGTATGATGACAAAAAATGCATCATGTACTGCTCTGTCTGAGAAATACCCCACTCTTGCAACTCCGGTTTATTCAAAAAAACCTGAAGTGTTTGCCACTGGTTCAAATAATTTCAGAATTAAGTCAGCGAGAGCCCATGAGAAATCAAACCCACACATAATTTCTGCAAACCAGCATTGTCACAAAACTGGTCACTGTGTAGTCAATTTTAACATATCTGAAACTGCAATATATCATGCATTTTTCAGATGGAGAAGCCACCAAAAATAAAATGAGCGTTTATTTAACACTGCATATTCCTTGGCTAAAATGTGCGTCCTTTCTCAGATATGGAATGGCTTTGCACATTGCAGAAAAAATAAGGTTAAACTCAGCAATTACGCAAATGATAAACAGGCCAGAGATTTCTATAACGCAATATCGGCTGTCATGTCTAAAACACAGATCCAGACTCAAAAATACAAAATCTGTTACCGTTCTTGCAGATGGCAGTACAGATGCAAGCACTGTAGAGTGGGAAAATGTTTTTCTGCGTTTTGTTAATGGCGCAGAAAAAAAAAGTCACAACTGTGTTAATTAAAGCTGTTCCTCTAGAACATTCTCACGCAGACGGAGTTTTTAAAACAATAAGCTCTGTGTTGGGGTTTGCTGATCTTTCTTTTGCAGACCTTAACGATGTGAGCAAGCCTGGACCAGTTCTCGTATCTGCCAACTTTGATGGTGCCAATGTGATAATGGGCCATACAAGTGGCACCATGGCAGAAATCAGACATGTCCCCACTGTAATACCCATGCATTGTGTAGCCCACAAACTGGAGTTAGCAGTTCTCGATGTCAAGAAAAAAGATCCCTTTGTTCAAAAAGTAGAAAACACCCTGAAAGGAATTTTTTAATGTTACCATTACAGCCCACAGAAACTTGGGGAACTACAGGAAATAGCAGATGTCATACACACTGTCTGGCTCATTTCAGTGCAATAAAGCAAGAGTGTTGGCTTGCATGTAAGACCCGTTCAGTTCACGCTGTTCAAGGCAATCTGCCCACAGTAGTTCAACATCTCGAACACGCACGCTAACTGTGCTGGTGATGATGGTACCAAAGTAAATGCCTCCTAAGAGATGCACACTCAGTACTGTTTGTAAAATCACGGTTTATTCTTCAGGATTTTTGCCAATATTGAAAAATCTCTCACTGCAATTTCAAAAGCAGTGTCAGTGGCTCAATGGGTAGCACACTCGCCTCTGAGGCCGGAGATCAGAAGGCTGTGGGTTCAGTTCCCACATCTGGCACTTGAGTTAATATCCAGTACTGACACTGTAATGCAGCATGGGAGGGTGCTGCATTTCTGAGGTGCCGTCTTCGGATGAGACGTTAAACCGAGTTCCCATCTGTCTGGATTGGTGGTAGTTCAGGGTGGATGTTAAAGATCCCATGGCACTTATCGAAAAGAGTAGGGGAATTTCCCCGGTGTCCTGGCCAAATTTCCCTCATTCACTAAAAATACCACCAACAGCTTAATCTGGTTCTAGGTCAGTTGGCATTCATCTGTATCCCCCTCCCCCGGGTCGTGCCTGAAAATAGGCAGGATTTGTCTAGTGCACTTACCCGGTCAACAAATGCTAAATAAATAAATAAATAAATAAATAAAAGGATGACCTGCTAATGTTAGAAGTCCCCCAACTCGTTGAGACATGCTTACTCCAGTCGACAGAGCTAAAAATAAGAACTGGAAAGTTTATGACATCATTTCTAGCGTAATATAATCCTGCAGAGAAATGCATGAACTATCCAATTTTTTTATCTGCATTATCTGTTTGTACCTCCTCCTATGCACCTGCTGTCATCCCTCCTTCGGGCAGCCAGGTCCTGCTGTTGTCTCCTCCAACCGATCCACCATCCCAGCTGCTCCGCGCCCCCATTGTCCCGGTCATATCCCTTCACGGAGACTCTCCCATATCCGCCAGGCCATCGGGAGGAGAGACTGGAGTGCAGACAGTCACTGCAGCTTCACTGGGGCGCGAAATGCACCCTGGAGGCATCATGGTTGGGAGATGCAGGAGGTGGGGCTGCCGTCATCTGGACGGCATGCGAGTATTTTCACGCTTTGCTTGTCCACCGGGGGCACCACAGAGCGAGGCTTCCCACCCAATCCCCACCCTAGGAGAGGGAGAGCAGTCCTCCTGACGCTCAATCCTCTCCTTCCCTGCCAGCCCAGGTGCCCGATTCTGTTCCAAAACCAGGGTCGCCCGCGGCGGTGTGAGGTAAGGCCAGCACCTCGGCCCTCTGCACCACCAGGCAGGCCATCTAATTTCAAAACATGGCACTGAGGACAAGATTGTTCCTTTTACATTCAAAGGGAACTGTCCAGAAGTAAATTTCATGACTGATACTCAGTTGCACAATTTAAGAGCTGCAGCAGTATCTTACATTGACCAGCATTTTTAGAATTTCTTGGCGTAACGTCTAAAATGGTTCAGTTGTCTAGATTTCAAAAATTTTGATCCATCACGAGAAGAACTTGTGCAGTTTGGCATAGCTGAATAAAGTAATTTGTTAGACTACTTTAGCAACTTTTTGTGAAGCTCACGTAACCAGTATACAAAGGGAGCATTCTTCATTGAAAGCAATGCTCAAGTCTGCAGTTGATAAGCCATATCTGCAAGTATATTCACGACTACTGTGAGAGAGACTGGCCCAGCTTGCTCACATCCTTGATCTAATAGAAATGTTACTGGCCATGAGTGTCTCTACAGCCAAATGTGAGACAGCATTCTCCATTCAGAATCTTATAAAAACAAAAATAAGAATGAGTTTGGCTGATGATACATTCCAGTTACTTCTGCATATAGCAGCTGAAGGTCTTGCATTAGACAGCTTTGATCCGGATGAAGATATCAACCACTGGCTACTATCTAGTTCTGGCACATGCACGTTCATGGCCATGGTCTTGCTAGTTCAACAACTACTAGTTCTGCTGATTCAAATGAAAATGTCCCTGAAGTTGTCACTAGTGTTGATGATGATGACGACAGTGCATATGATGCTCTGGCTAGAGCAGGCTCAGCCTCAGGCCTCCTACTATAACTTTTCCTGATGCTGCTGCTGTACTGTCTGCTGCATGATGTTCTCACTGACTGTGCTGCTGGCACTACGTGCTAATTCTGTCACACTCCTCTCCATCCTGATCAAAAATAAATTCATATTATTCTCCTTACTGTCTATTACAACACTAAATAACTGATACTACAATAAATCCATTTAGATTTTCTGTATTTTTATACTTTCCAATAAAAAGATACCATTTTATACCTGGACTACCAACTCAAGTACCGGGACAGCTACTTTTTGACAAGCCACTTCTCCGTGGACAAGCTCCTAATTTTAAAATTTGTCAAGCCCTGGTGGGCACAGAACTTACTTTGGAAACTAACTTTGCAGGACTGGTGTGCCAAACCTGGCATCACTTCTGGATGAAATATCCACGTTGTAATGCTTTGCAACGGTGTGTACTGATTTCCAGGTAGCTGCTTTGCAAATATCTACTAAGGAAACCTCCCTGGCAGCTGCAAGGCTAGCAGCTGTTCCTCTTGTACAGTATGCCCTAAGCCCAGCTGGGGGCTCCCTACCTACTTTAGAGTAGCAGAATTGAATACACTGGACAATCCATCGAGAAATGTATCTTTTCGAGGCAGCTTTGCCCTTTCCTACATCCCCATATGTAAGGAAAGGTTTTCTTCCATCTTATCTACGGCCTTTAGTAGCTGTCATGTAATAGCTGAGCGCTCTTTTCACATCCATACTATGGAATCTTCTTTCTCCAGAACTAGCATGGTCTGTAAAAAAAGAAAGGCAGAGTGATTGATTGGTTCAGATGGAAGTCTGAAACCACTTTTGGAAGAAATTGTCCATTTGTTCTGAGGACTACCTTATCTCTGCAGAATGATATACAGTCCTGGTCGATAGGGCCTAGAGCTCATTAATTCATCTTGCAGAGGTAATTGGTACTAGAAAAATTGTTTTCCAAGTAACATACTTCAGATGAGATGTAGCCATAGGCTTGAAAGGAGGCCTCATGAGTTTAGCTATGCACACATTAAGAGCCCAGGAAGGGACTGGTCTCCTGTGAGGAGGATGCAAATGCATCAGACCTTTAAAGAACCTTTTGAAAATGGGATCTGATGCTACTGACACCATTGCCCTAGCAGAAAGGTAGGCAGACACTACTGCAAGATGAACTTTCAGAGAACTGTTTTGTAAACCCTGTGAATGCAAATGAGTGAGATAGTCTAATACAACTGATACTCCTGCATTATTGGGGAGAAATTTCTACCAGAGCAGAAGAATAGGTTTTCTTAGTGGAAGATTTTCTACAACCCTTTAAGATGGCTAATACAGCTTCAGAAAGGTTTAAGTCTCGTCTCTAATTCCTCAAGAGCCATGCCTTGAGGTGGAGGACTGAGATTTGGGTACAGCAATGATCCCAGATTGGAGGTCAGGAGATTGTGCCTGAGGTGCAAGTTTATTGGTTTGTTCACAGACATGGAGAGCAGAAGAGAGTACCATGGCTGACTGGGCCAGTCTGGAGCTATCAAGACCAGAGAAGCTGAGTGGATTTGAGCTTCACTAGCACTCTGAAAATCAGAGAAAATGGGGCGAAGGCATAGAGGAACCTACCTGACCAGACTAGCATCACAGCATCCAGGGGAACTGTGCCCCAATTTGGTGGTCTGCAGCAATACTGAGGCAACTGGTGGTTCTGGTGGGATGCGAACAAGTCCACCTCTGGAGTGCCCCACTTCCTGAAAATTACCTGCACCACTTGCCTGTTTAGTGTCCATTCATGATGGGCCTGGCTGATCAGACTCCATGTATCTGCCAAGGTATTGTCCTTTCCTGGCAGGTGGATTGCTTGCAAGGATACCTTTAGGGAATAAGGCCAGAGTCCAGATTTTCATGGCTTCTGTGCAGAGAAGGCCTCATCTGGTACCTCCCTGTTTGTTTACGTAATACATTGTGGTGGTATTGTCTGTTCTGATCTGTACCACCTTGCCCGTCACCAAAGAAGGAAGATGTTTAAGGCTAGCCACACTACTCTGGAACCAGCAAGTTTATATGCTGAGAGGGACTCTGCTTCTGACCAAGTACCCCTGGTGGTTTGCTCCCTATAACAGGTCCCAGCCAGGAGGGATCATCGTTATGAGAACTAGTGAGGGATTCTCTTTCTGAAAAGAAATTCCTTGCCTTAGGTTGGATTCCTTTTTCCACCACAGGAGGGCCTGTAACAGTGCCCTTGTTACCGGGAATAAGCTTTGAAAAGAGGTATTTTTTCTGACTCCAATGAGTCCTGAAATGAAACAATGTCTCTCATGTGAAACCTGGAACCTGTACTGTGTCTCTGGGTGCAGCCATATGGCCCAGGAGCTGCAGAACCTGCCTGGCAGTTTTTGACCTGTGCAGAGTAAAATAGTTTGCTACTGACTGAAGGCTGTGCACCCTGTCTAGGGACAAGAGGCTCTGCCCTGAAGAGTATACATCTCTGCCCCTATGAACTGTAAATTCTGTGCAGGGGTTAGGACAGATTTTTTTCTGATTTATTATGAAACCCAGGGATTCCAACAGATATTAGGTAAGCTTTAGGGAATTTTTGACTTGGTCTGGTGATTTGCCTACCACCAGCCAGTCGTTTAGGTACGGAAAAACAGTCACTCCCTGTCTTTAAAGAAATGCCACCACAGGTGCTAGGCATTTTGTAAATACCCTTGGTGCTGAGGAAAGGCCGAATGGTAGGGTTAAGAACTGGTAATGACCTGATGGAAGCCTGAATCCGAGATATCTTCTGAAGATTCCTTTATGGGGATGTGGAAATGGGCATCTCTCAAATCCAGTGATGCCAGCCAGTCCCGTTTTTGGACTGTTGGCAGAATCAGAACCAGAGTTACCATTCTGAACTTTGTTTTTTCAAGTGCTTGTTTAAAGCTCTGAGATCCAGTACTGACCACCACTCCCACTTTTGTTGTTAGGAAGTATCTGGAGTAAAACCTCTTCCTCTGACAGTGATAGGAACTGGTTCCACTGCTCTGAGCTGTAGCAGCTTTTGAACCTCCGCCTCTAGTAGTGCTGTTTCTGCTAGGGAGGGAGCGAGGAAAACCCTGGACTTCTGTGGAGGAGGAGATTTAAAGTCCAGAGACAGACCCTTGCCCACTACCTCCAACACCCACTTGTCTGTGGTGATGGTTAGCCAAATGTGGAGGAAGTGGGACAGTCTACCTCCGACAGGGAGTGAGGAGCGGACTGTGTCTCAGGGGGTCTGCTTTGTTTGGGGCTGAGGTTGTGCCTGAGACCCTCGCCTACAGCCCCTTCAACCCCTACCCCTAGAGTATCCCTGTTGAGGATACTGCTGGTACTGGGGCACAGCTACCGGCTGGAAAAAAGGTCTGATCATAAAGGGCTGACCTCTGCCACCCCCCTTCGATAGAGCCTGGTGGATGAAGAAGCTCTCTCCTTGGCAGAGTTGCCTCTATAAGTAGCCTTATATTCATCCACCTTCTTCATATAAGCAACAGTGGATTCTCCAAAAAGAGAATTTCCTTCCAATGGAAAATCCAAGGCCTTAGATTGAGAATCCTGTGTGGGGTTTGTGGCCCTAAGCCAAGCAAACCTCCTCTGTGCCACTGTGTTAGCCATCCATCTGGCTGCAGTGTCATTAGAATCAGCAGCCATTTGGAACTGGTACTTAGTCGCCTCTAGCCCAAACCTGGCAGTTTCAGCCAGGTCATCTGATAAGGGTGAGGGGGCTTTCATAGACATTGCCAGTACCGACTGCCACAGGGAGTTTTGATACTGGGCAGCATAAGCCTGGAAGGTAGCCTGTCTCAGGGCCAAGGAGGATGACAAATAGCCTTTCTTGGCCATGCTATCCAGTTTTCTGGAGTCCTTGTCCAGACGGTGTGAGGACAGAGGGACTTTAGCCTTATCAAAGGCTGCCTGTTGTATTACCCCTTGATGGTCTGGATGGGAGAAGAGGGAATCAGCTCCTTACCTATCCAGCTGGTATTTCTTGTCTATCCTCCTGTCAATAGCAGAAACAGAGTTTGGGGTCTGCAGAAGCTTTAAGGAATCCTTCTTAAAAATTTGTAGACTGGCGGGAGGAGGGCCTTTGTGGGTGTTAAACCCATCATGTTCAAATATTCCATCTCCTCCTCCTCCTCATTCTCCACTTGCTCTGTTGTGGCAATATCCCGAGCATCTGCCATCTTCCTCACAAAAGAAAATGTGAGGAGAAGTCTTCGGACACCCTGGGGGGTGAACCAAAGTCCTGCTCAGCGGACACCTCTGGGAAGATAGGTTCATCCTCCTTGTATGGCTCCTCATCCTCCTTAAAATACTGTTGCTCTGGTAAAGAGGGCAACATAGCACTGAAAGCCTGGGGACCCTGAGAAGGGGCAGGAGGCTGAGGGATGAGGTTTTGCAGGTCTTGAATAATCTTGAATGCCTGGGCTATCTCCTGAGCCGAAGGCATTGCAGGCACCTGCTCAGAATTCCCTAGTTCAGCTGGAGAGGGTTCTGCATGATTAAGCTTCTTACCCTTTTTTGAGGGAACCAGGGAGTCAGCTGGTTCTTTGCCTCTTTTTGCCCTTTTGCCTGTATCAGGGACAGGGGTAAGTACACCTGTGGGTTCAGCCAAAACAGACTGGGGTGTCGGCTGGTCAGAGCCTGAGGGACCCCTAGGAAACTTTTTATTCAGCCTTTCAAGGCGTTTTTCTACGGTTTTATCCAGGAAAGTTTTACACACGTTGCATTCTTGGTCAAGATGTTCAAAACCCAGACAAGCTACACATAAGGTGTGCTTGTCTGCCTTAGCAAACACATCTCCACACTTTAGACAATTTTTAAAACTGGGCTCTCTGGTTCTCTTTTAGGTTTTCTCTGCCATGGTGAAGCCAAAAGTAGAAAAATACCAACACGCTAAATAAGAAAGACTGCTGTGGTTCTTTTATTAAATACTATTTTTTTTGCGGTCCGTTCTGGAACAGGAGAACCGAACCAGGAGATAAGAAAGAGCTAGTTCAGCAGTTCTATAACGAGAAAAAGTGGTTACAAATACAATTTGAAAAACAGTTAAATATACTTAAAAATAAAGGTTCTTTAGCCAGAGAACCTCGAAGCAACAAAACTAACTCTGTTCCCACATGGTTATCCCGAACCAGAGGAACGAGAAAACAACTCATTTTAAATAATAAACAAGATCTAGACTGACAAGAAGTAGAGGCAGTAAAGGAAATGAAATATACTTATGTTTTGTGTTTTTTTTTTATCTTTCTTCATGAGAAACAGGATGACAGGAACTCTGAGCGACCAGATTTTCAGGCAAAAAGAAAAATCTGAGGAGGTTAGAACACTACAGTTGGTAGCGGCAGTATTTGAAAGATGCTCACATGCAAATAATTCTACTCATTTGCATGTGTTCCATCTCTCCGGGCAGTCCAACCTTCCAGGCTTACTGCATAGAGTTATGAATATCCGGAGCATTACTGGGGTTAGAAAAGAAACTTTTCAGTTTAAAAATTTTAAGTCACACATTGCAAGGGGCTCCAAGGGCTTGTGAATGAGCATATATAACACAAGGCTGATATCCCAGGCAGCTACTAGCTTTCTAATGGTATGTCTTGTGTATAGAATTCCTATAAGGAACCTCCTAAACAGCTGGCCTGTCGGCGCAGCAGTTGGATTTCCGCTATACTCCAGGTTGGGAGCCGAATCTGGAAGCCAGAGGGCTGGCAGCGGAAGGATGTCTGAGCATCCAATGGATCGCTCAGCTGTTCTGGGAGAGGGGCACACTGACTCTGGGGCAGCTTGAACTCTGCCGACAACCAGAGGTATTGCGGCCCGATGCCCACAAGTAGAGGAAGCATGATGGGTGCGGCATAAGCCATAGTGGAACTCCTTACCAGCTAGCTTGACTGGCGCATCCACCCTTAGCCAATTCAAGTCCAGGCTCAAAGTATATCTCTTCAGTCTCAGCCTTTGTGGCTGTAACCGTTAGCTCCCAAGCCCACTTCTCCTTATGCTCTCACTGCCTTGACCCTTCCTTCCTCCTGGATGTATCTAATATGACGTCTTCCTGACTGTTTCACATTGCCTACTAAACTGAAGTGTAATCTGACATCATGAACTGCTAACAATAGCTTACTACCCCTATAACTGGATGCTACTGTATACTCTGAGTAATTATTGTAACTATAGTTAAGAATGCTGGTATGTGTCTTTGCTCTGTAATGAATGCTATTCTGTGTCTTACTCTGTAACATATCTGTGTGGCCCCTTGCTAATGTTTGTGTTAATTACAGTAACTACTGTATAGAATGCTAGTATGAGTCCTCTTCTGTAAAGAATGCTTTTGTGTGTCTCTCCCTGTAACTAATTCCGGGTCTCCCCTGAAAAAGGGGCCTCTGGTCTCAGTGAGCTTACCCGGTTATCAAAATACAAATAAATAAATAGTGTCATGTGGCAATTCACACTCGGGGAGCGCGTACATCAGAAATGCCTCTCGCGGTGTGACACAGATGTGAAGGCTCCACAGTGGGTCCTCAGCTGCCCACAGATTCAGTACCACCATGGAGACCCCGACGTGAACTTGATTTCCTCTGGGAAGGAGTTAAGGGCCCCCCACCATGTCCCTGTCTGGGGGAGGTACGCCAGGACTCCATGGGTGGGTCTCCAGTGCGAAGAGGCAGCCAGAGCAGGTAGTCGAGTGGCGAGTGCTGGGAAGGCGAAAAAAAAAAAAGAAGAATAAAAAGGAACCTCCTAAACAGTGGCAGCTGTGCCAGGTAGAGGGTACAAATAGACTCATGGTATGTTGAAACAGCACACAGGTGGACCTTTACTGTGGAATACTGAAGACCAACATCAGAAAACTTCAAGTAGGCACTCCAGAACCTTGTCAGGTGGGCACCTAAAGGTCCATGCAGGTTTTGGAGCACCAGATGGAAATCTCTTCCATTCGGCCATGTATGTCTTCCTCACAGAAGGTTTCCACACAGCCAAAGGTATTTCAGATACTCTCTGAGATACCTTGTACCTGTTCACTGCTTTCTCTTCAGGAAGCCAGGCCTAAAGATGGAGGGAGCACAGGTTGGGATGGACCAGCAGACACCGTCAACAAGTTCATCCTCAGTGATAGAGTCCTTGGTTTATTAACTTAGTCTGTTCAGAGAAAACCATATCTGTTGAGGCCAGTAGGGGGCCACTAGTATCATTTTCTCCTTGTGAGTCTCAGTTTGAACAACACACTCTGGATGAGTGGAACTGGAGGAATTCATACATCAACAGATTTTTGCCATGGTAGTCTGAATGAATCATGACAGAAAATGTCATGTCCTGGATTTCTGGAGCAGAACCAAAGAACTCTGGCATTGACTGGGGATGAAAAATGGTCCACATCTAGGGCGTTCCACTTGTCGAATAACAATCTCGAGACCCCTGGAGCTAGTGACCACTTGTGAGGATCAGCCCTCTTCGTCTGAGCTCGTCTGCCAGTGTGTTCTGAAATCCTGGCAGATAAGACTGCTTGCAGCAGGATTCCCCTGCTCCTAACAGAATTTCCACACTCTCACTGCATCCCTGCAGAAAGGGTAAGAGTGTGCTTCTCCTTGTTTGTTAACGTAGTACATGATAGACTTGTCTGTTGGGGGTGGACTGTTTTGTGCTGACTAGGTCCACTAAGTCTTTCAGGCCGTAAAAAAATGAAAATTACATACTCACCCTAATTATTGATCTTCCAAAATATCTTCATCAGTTATTACCATGTATGGGATCTATGCCAGAGGCACTAGGACCCCGCGGGAGCAAAAACTTTCTCAACTTAGAGCAAGGGAGCCAACATCAGCAACTGTGCCACTCACAAGAGTAGGCGTGCAGACGTTGCAATCGTGGACTGGCCAGTCACCGATGCTGACCCCTGCACACCTCAGGTTCTGTCACCAGGAGAGAAACAAAGAGGGAGGAGAAAACAGAAGAAAGGGGCAAGGTTGCCTAGGTGATAGAGAAAACATATAGGGTACTAAAGGAACAAAACAATACAACCAGAGACAAAGAAGAAGGTGTGTGTGTGTGTATGTGGAAGGATGGAGGTAGTAGGTTTTGCCTTTTTTTTTTGGTTAAACAGAGGCCAAGGCCATCTGGGCAGCAGACCTCAAGAGAAACATGGGGGACTTGATAGTAGGGAGGAGGGCATCCAGAAGGAAAACTCAGCAGGACAAAGAAGAGAGAAAAATGTATGAGAGGAACCACAAGACCCTGTATAAGGGAGACTGCAAGAGGGGAATGATGGGAAAATCCAGAGCCCTGCTTGTGAATCTAGAGTGGATACCAACCGGGGCCCAAAGAGAGTTATACCCTTAGGAAGGCAGAGAGGCTATGTGCACTGATGCCCATCCTAAGCATAGCCTGTTTACAGAGATGCAGCAAGTAGTAATAAGAAGAAACAGTGGGCGACATCCTGAAAAGTACGGAGGCTGCAATGCTCAGCTGGAGCAAAAATAAATAAAGCTAGTATGGAAGTATGCCATCTCCCTCCCCTCCCATTTTTTTAAACAGATAGTGAAAGTATCTACATTTGCTCTCTTCCTTTCACATACCCCCCTTTTTGTTAAAAAAGAATAAATAAATTACCCACCATAGTAATATTGTTTCTTCCAAGGTATTCTTCAGTATGCTTGACAGGTGCAGTATGCCAACTGACTTCAGCTACCCCGGAGGAGGAGTCAATGTAAATGAAGTTGACACACTGGCCACTCAGAAGAGAGAAGGGGTGTGTTGCCTGAAGTCAGCCTAGAGGACTCCAGAATTATTTTGAGGCTGAAAAAGGGGCAAAAAAACAGCGCCCATGGAAAAAAAACTGTTCCAACAGGAATAAAAAAAACTAGAATAAAACAACCTAGCAATGTAAAAACCAGAACAACCACTGTAAAACAACAGCCTAATAAAATTATCCACAAAAAATTTGGCTGAAGACAGGAAGGCAAAGCTATCCCCCGTTAGGTTATGTAGGGAATGATGGATGGGAGGTCAGGCATACTGAAGAATACCTTGGGGAAAAACAGGTGCAGACTACAAAGTAGTACAGGTGGGAGGCGGGTACAGAACCTACTTAGGAAAAAAGCTCTGCAGCACCACTGTGCCAAGTTTGGCACCTGATCTGGACTGTACATCGAGGCAGTAATGCTTTGTGAATGTGTGTACAGTCTTCCATGTGGCTGCTTTGCAGACATCTAGCAAGGAACTATCCCTTGCAGCTGCCACTGAGGCAGCAGTGCCTCTAGTAGAGTGGGCCCTAAGGCCCTGAGGGGAGCCGTTTGCCAGCTTTGCTGTAACAGAACTGGATGCAAGAGACAATCCAACGGGATACTGTTCTCTTGGTAGCTGGTCTTCCTCTGCCTACTTCACCATAGGTGAGGAAAAGTTGAGTATGATCTTGTCTGAACTGCTTGGTATGCTCCAAACAGTATGTCAGAGCCCTTTTAACATCCAGGCTATTCAGTCTGCATTCACCTGGTGTGGATTGTTCTGTGAAAAAGACAAGAAGTGTGATGGACTGATTAGGTGGAAATCAGAGACTACCTTCGGAAGGGACTTTCTGTTTGCCCTAAGGATACCTTGCCCTGTGGTCAATGATGTGAATTAGGTTCAGTACATAGGGCCTGCAGTTTTGAAATTCTTCTGGTATAAGTGAATGCAACCAGAAATACAGTCTTCCAAGTGACATACTTCAACTCAGCAGTAGCCATCGGCTCAAAGGATGAATCCACGAGCTGGGCTATACAGAGGTTCAAATCCCAGGAGGGACAGGCCCACTAGTGGGGGTTGAAGATGTAGCAGGCCTCTGAAAAACTGTTTGAAGATAGGCTAAGAAATGAGGGACTTCTCTTTCCCACCGGAAAGATAAACTGAAATGGCTGCTAAGTGCACCTTGAGGGAGAAGGCCTTAAGGCCTGCTAACTGAAGGTGTACTAAATAGTGCAGAAGGGTAAGGAGGATTAGCCCTAAGAGGGTTTATCCTCTTTTCCTTACACCATAGGGAAAACCTCTTCCACTTAGAGGAGCAAGCCTTCTTAGTGTTAGGGTTCTTAGCCATTCGAAGGATCTTTAGTACTTGTTCAGAGTACTAGGAATCAGGATCTCTAAACCCCTCAAGTACCAGGTCTTGAAGGTGAAGAGACTGTAGATTGGGGGTATGCTACCCCCCCGTCAGAGAAGGGTCAGGTGACTGTGGGTTACCGGTAGACGAATGGGCAAGGAGAAGCGAGTACCTATTATGGTTGTCTTGCCAAGTCTGGAGCCACCAGGATCATAGTGGCTGACTGGTTCCTGAGTTTGAGGAGAACTCTAGTGTATGAGAGGAAAGGGAGCGAAGGCATATAAAAATCTGTATGAGAGGAAAGGGAGCGAAGGCATATAGAAACCTCCCTGTCCAATCTAAGGTTAAAGAATCCACTGGGATGGTCCTCAGAGTTGGGGGTCTGCAGCAGTAGCGTGGAAGCTGGTGGTTGAGGTGGGATGCGAGAAGATCCATCTCTGGAATGCCCCACCTTCTGAAAACTGTCGCCAGACCCATCTTGCTCAGGGTCCATTGTGGGACCCTGACTGATGTGACTCAGGGCATCTGCCAAGTTATTGTCCTTGCCTTGGAGGTGAATGGCCAACAGGTTCATGTCCAGGGAACAGGAAGGACCAAATTTTCATTGCCTCTGTGCAGTTTGCTGGACCTTGTGCCACCCTGTTTGTTGATATGGAACATGGCAGTGGTGTTGTCTGTTCTCACCTGCACAATGTTCCCTTGGCTGCAGGCAAAGGCTTTGATGGCCAGGTAGACATCTCTGAGTTCAAGTAGATTGATGTGGTAAGTGGACTCTTTGGCAGTTCATGTACCGCATATGGAGTGATCCAGTAGGTGGGCTCCCCAACCCAGGAGGGAGGCATCTGTTGTAAGTAATCTGGAAGGTTACCTTAACCGAAAGGTAACTCCTTCCCTGAAGATCTCTTTGTTTTTCCACCAGTCGAGAGCCTGAAAGAGTGTTCTGGTGACTGGAACTAGTTTTGAAAAAGAATCTTTTTTCTGGGACCAGTAAGACCTGAGGTGAGACTGAATGTCCCTCATTTGCAATCTGGTGCCTGGGATCACTCCTGTCATGGATGTCATGTGGCCCAGAAGTCTGAGAACATCTGGCAGGCCTTGACTGGCCTATGACAAAGGAGTTTACTAAGCTCAGGAAAGTTTGCACCCTGTCTACAGGAAGGAAGGCTTTCCACTAAAGGGTGTTGAGTTCTGCCCCAGTTAAGTCCTGTTTCTGAACTGGTTTGAAGTGGGACTTCTCTTTGTTGACAGTGAAGCCCAGAGACTCCAGAGTACTTCTTGTAAAGTTTAGGTGTGATGGTTGAATAAGGTTCTGCCCCATTTGTTACGTAGAAAGAGTTTAAATGCAGGGATCTGTTCTAGCCTCCTCTTTTTTGTCTCTTCTCTGTCTGGTTGCGCAACCAAGTTTTCTTGCGAGACCTATGAACTGATCACTCTGATGGTCTCACGATTCTCCACCTCTCTGCTATTTCTCTGCCTTACCTTTCTATTTCTATTTTTCTTCCTATATCTGTGGGTATAAAAATATATGTGAATCTTTATGCAGAAATGTCACTGATACTGGGATCCCTTTGTTTAAAACTGTATATAGTTATACTGTAGAAATGATTGCTAAAATATATTTGGAACTCAAGGGGTTAACCTGAGATGCAGTTTTTAAGCCCTCTGCAGAGCTGTCAACAATAGGTCAGTTCTAGGATACCATATATTGTTTTGCTGCACCTGCAAGGAACAAAACTGACAAAAACATTCTGTAAACTTACAAGAACATTCTGTGAGAAGCAGGCTCTCCTAACGAGTTCCCAGACACAAATTTATAAAAAGAGAAGCAATGCTTTTGCTAGAGAGACAAGGAAAGGGAGAGAGAGACTGAAACTTGAAATTAGGAGATACCCTCAGAAGAAGGACAACGTTTCCTCTTTTACTGCCTTTTTAAATAGTTATACTGAATAATTTTAATTTTTTATTTTGCTGTTATTTAGAAAAATATAACGCTATTTTTGAATTTTGAAACTGCTCCTGGTCATCCTATGCTTTCTGACCTGTGCCTCGATGATGTTAGGGCTTCTGTAACTTCTTGTGGCAGCTTGCCCACTATCAGCCAGTCATCCAAATATGGAAAGACAAGACACTTTTTGTCTCCTTAAGTGAGCTGCAACAACTGTTAGACACTTTGTGAAGATGCTGGGAGCCAAAATGAGTACAAATGGCAGGGCTGCAAACTGGTAATGGCCTGATGGTAGCCTGAACCTGAGAAACTTCCTGTGGGACAGCTTTATGGGGATGTGAAAGTGGGCATCCTTGAGATCCAGGGTGCTGCACAGAATGCATCACCTGGCTGAGGGTGACCATTTTGAATTTTGGCTCTAATAAGTGCTTGTTCAGGTACCTTAAGTCGAGGATAGGTTCCCAGTCCCCATTTTTCTTCTGAGTGAAGAAATATCTGGAATAGAGACCTTTTCCCCACTGGGGGAAGGAGACTCTTTTCATAGCTTCAACCTTCAGGAGGTTTTTCACCTCCAACTCCAACAGCAATCTCTCTGTTGGAGTCAGGGACTTTGAAAGCTTGGGGTCTTTAAGAGAGTGAAACTTTTTGAACTGTAAGGAAAGGCCTTGGTCCACTACCTCCAGTACCCACTTGTCCGAGGTGATGAGTTGCCAGTGGTGGAGGCAGAGGAATAGCCTGACCCCTACTGGGGGAGAGGAGGCAACCTGGATGCAGTCAGGAGGAGTGTTGTTTTGTCTGAGTAGTGGAAGAGGGGTGGAGTTAGCCATTCTCTGGCCTCTTCTGTCTCTTCCTCTGAAATATCCCCTCATTTGCAAAAAATCCATGGGCATTGGCATCGGGCAAAAGGCCCTGTGGAAGTACCCTCTGCCCCTCTGGTTTTTGACTTCTGAGAAGTAGAGGGCTTTTCTTTAGCCGCATTACTCTTGTAGGTGGCTTTATATTTCTATACTTTTTTCATGTAAACTTCAGTTTTATCCCTAAAGAGAGAATTGTTCTCACAGGGGAAACCCATAGCCTTGGACTGAGTATCCAGTAAAAGATTAGTGGTTCTCAGCCAAGCATAACGTATGAGGGAAATAGCTTGAGCCATGGCCCTTGATAACTGTGTCATTATTGTCTACAGCCATGTGGAACTGGTACTTGGTGGCCTCCATGGCTGTCTTTACTGTCTCAGTGATGTCCTGGACCACAGTGTCCTTTCCCTGTTGCACCATGGCCCAAACAGAATTCCAGAGTGCTCTCTGGTAATGAGCTGCATATGCCATGTATGAAGAAAGGTGAGGCAGTTGTAAGATTTCTTGCCCATAGAATCTAGTTTTCATGCCATCTTTTCAGGGGGTTGAGAGGTAAGAGGTACCATTAGCCTTGTCACAGGCTGCAGTCTGTACCACCCCCTGGTGGTCTGGATGCATATAAAGAAAATCAGCATTTGCTTTATCTAGCTGATATTTCTTTCCAGTTTTATTTCCTACTCCAGAACCCTTTTAAGAGTATTGTAAATGGGCAAGAATAATTTTCTAGAGGAGAGGAAGACCCGTCATTTCTATATTGTGTACCTCCTCTTCCTTGTAGGTGTCCTCCTTGACAGCAAGGTCCAAGGTGTCTACCATGTGCTTTACAAAAGTGAAATGAGATGAGAAATCCTCCTGACCATTAGAGGGTTACCAAAGTCAGTGAGTGCATCAGGCTCTAAAGACTGAACTCTGCTTTAGTTTCTTCCTCTACTTCATAATAAAAACCTGGTCATAGCCAGAATTTGAGGAGGAGTACCAGGATCTGAAGGGCACTGAAAAGTTGCCCACAGATTGTAAAGTCTGATATATATATGTCAACCTTAGCCATTTCAGTAGCAGAGGGCATATCTTTTATTACCAGCATCTCCCTTGCTTTTCAGTGAGAGGGGCAGTGGTATGTTTTTCTTTTCTATTCTTTTCAGTAGGGACTGAATCAGAACTCTGCTTACCTTGTCTTTTTGAGGCTTGGTCAGAATTTTTACTTTTATCAGACTTAATTTCATTGGAGAACTTATTTTGATTTTTATATTGAGATGAGGTACCCTGCTCAGCGATTTTAGAGGAGGGGAGGCAGACTGAGAGGCCATGGAGTTCAAATCTTCATCCCTTAAAGGGCTGCTTTCTTTAAAAATTTTGAGCAAACTTCACAGGAATGGTCTGGACCTAAACAATTTAAAAAAAGGTTGTGGCTGTCTGCTTTAGCCAGAACCTTAAAGCACTTTAAAAAGGTTTTAATTTCTGTTGGTCCAGTTCTTCTGTTTGGCTTCTCTGACATGCCAAAATGTCAGAAAAATGCTGAAATTGGTGATTCCCAAGATGGGAACAGGGAAAGAGAAGAAATGTCCCCAAGCTCAGGGAAGATGCAGGAAAAAAGTTCGCAACCGCAGTAAAACAATACAGCAAAATGTATTAAAATGCGGCTTCTTGCAGAGAAAAAGATCCTCAAGTGCTTAAACAACGGAAAAAAAAATTCACAAGATTTTTGCCTTAGGAGCAGTTTATTTTTACACTGAAAAGGCGTGAAAATAAAAGTTTCGGTTGCCTAAAACAGTAGAAAAACCTCTAAAAATATCGCAAATGCAGTAAAATACCTGAAAATAACTGAAGGCAGTACAAAAGAACACTTTGTTAAAGAAAATTACTGTCTTCAAGCATTGAGAAGAGAGAGTTCTCGGGGCAGTGTTGCTCAGTCAGTGGAGAGCCCTCTAGGCTGACTGCAGGGAGGGCACCCCTTCTCTCTCTTCTGATTGGCAATGTGCCAACTTCATTTACATTGGCTCCACCTCTGGGGCTGCTGAACCCAGCTGGCATACTGCATCTGTAAAGCACACTGAAGAATTTCTGGGGTGACAAGGAGGGGTTTACCCTGGGGACTCTTGAGAAAAGATGGAAAGGAAAAACAGAAACACAGTCTGACCTCAGACAAAAAAGATAAAAATTTAGGGAAGAGTGAAAGGGTGGGGACAATGGAAATCAAAAGATTTGTTTGTTTGTTTGTTTAGAATAGGATAAAAATAGTCTTGTTTTACTTTTTGATGATGGATGGGATATTGAAGAATCTAGGATTGCTATCCCTCTCCCTTCCATTTTGTTTTGTTTTGCAAAAACACATGCCCAAAGGGCAAAGAAAGGAGAAATAGAGAAGAGCGAAAAGACTTGGTGAGCTGCCCAGAGACCTGGTTCGCACAGAACGGGAATGGTGGGCAGGCTGTAGTAACTGGCGAAGATTTTCTGGAAGATCAACAATTACAAGTATATAAGAGTCGGCTCGGTGGTGGCGGAAGGTTGAGGCGCTGGATGCCACAACTTGTGCCACGCCGTCAACCCGGGTTTGGGAGCAGACTCAGGCCATCAGGGGTCAGCGGGGGAGAAGAGGATCAAGCATCCAGAGGACTGCTCTCCTCTCCTGGGGTTTCCCCACCTGCAGTGGCCTCTGGTGGAAATCGGAGGCACCGCATCAGGTGGGGACTCAAAGCTGGGGGAGGCAGCAGCGGACGTCTGCGGGAGGGGACGGTCCAGTTTCCTTGTTGTGCTGACGTCATTGCACGTCTGCTGTCCAGGGGGCAACCATAGGAGGAAAATCCCTGGTCCCTGAGATAGGCGACAACAGCCTCCAGTGACCCGCAACCACACACCCAATGCCGGGCTCACCTCTCCAGCTCTCCTGATCCCCCACCTTGCCCTGGGTCCAGTGTACTAGCTTCTAGGTAAAGCACAAAGGCTGGATGGTGGCCCCACCTGGGGGTTCAGAGCTGGGGGGGGTCCATCGGACCAGGGCAGGTGGGGAGTGTCTGTCCCTGATTTCCCACAGGGTAAGCACGAGGCGGGTGGTAGAGCAGTAGGGGCACAACGGGTCTGCCTGAGAGTTTTCCCGGGGTCCAGTGCAGAAAGAAAGAAAGAAAGTAAACAAACAAAACAAAAAATTATGAGTACATAATTTGATTATATTTCAAGAATCAGTCTTCACCATTTATTACCACATATGTGGATCAGAGAACTAAGCTTACCACCTGAGAAGGGTGGTGCTGGCTCAGCCTGAAGGAAATGGCTGTTCCCTTAGCCTGCTGTGGGGGATGACCAGAGAGAGGCAGAGACCCCCTCATGGGTCTGGTGAGGGGCAGGCAGAGGCTCCTGTGGCCGGGGAGCAGGAATCTGCCCCCACCAACTCACGCCCTACCCTGCGGGACAAAAAGTGGGTCCCCTGGAAATGCGAGGCCAGCACCGGACGCTGGGCCAAGGGTGACAACCTGGAGAGATGAAGCCATGCTGTCTACTGAATGCAGACTGCTGTTCCCACCAGCCTGGAAGCTACCTCGCTGGTGTCATAAGATGCCCTTGACTGGTGCCTCATCGGCTCCAGGCCCTGGGTAGAAAAGCGAATGGCCAGTCTAGTTGCTCGCACTCTGGCAAGGACACTAGGAGCTGATCCAGTGTTGCCCACAGGTGCCTGCCAGAGGTCACCTGATGTACCGCAATACATAACGTGATGCATGCTACCAACCACACTGTATGACCCCAGACATCAAATTCCACAGACTTGGAGTCTGGCGGGGTAGTCATCCACTGGGTGCCTATGCCCAGAGGGAGTGTCCAGGAACTGGATCCCAGAGGAAGGATGTGGCATGGCTCCTGGACACCACATGGGTGTGCAGCACCTGCACAAGACATCTGTCAGGGCTGGAAAAGGGGCAGAGGGATGGTACCAGACATCCCTGGATGCTTCCATAAAGGGCCAAGGCCACAGAGAGATGACTGCCAAGTGACGGCTGTATTTACCTAGGAATGAAAGCTCCAGGTAAGCAGGGTTGCAGCTTCCAAGGTGGGAACTTCCTATCTCCATCATCCTCTCTGCCAGGAACTGTTGGTACAAGGTGTACACAGCATTGGAGGAAAGATGCAGGGAAGTATCCTCTTCTTCAGAGGAGGAAGTGGAAGATGAGGAGGAGCTGGAGTCACAGGGTGGCTGTGCCAGGGTTTCAGGCTGGTAAATGACCTGATTTTGTGACCTGAGGTATTGAGGGAATACACTCTCTGAAGCCCTGAACTGTTGCCAGATAAGGGGCCCTGTAGGACCCAAAACGCCTAGGAGAGAAGGAGGAAAAGGGGAAGGGGTCATGGATATCCAGGCCAGGTCTTCTGCCTCGTATCTCGAGCACTCAGGTGACATTGCCGGGGCTGGCAAATTTATCCACCAAAGAGTGCTCAACAGGGAAAGAGTAGTCAAGGTGGTGCCCTTGGGCAGAAGCCCCACCACCACCACCGACGGGGAGAGTGGAGCTGTGAAGGTCCTATGGGGCGGCCCCGATCCCCACCAAAGGTAGGGCCTGACAGTTCTGATACGATCATGGGCCCTAAGAGTCAGTGCTGCGACTCCTGCCTGAGCTGCCACCTACCCTGAGCAAGGGGTGAGCTGCTGATGGAGACCAACCAGCACCCACATCACCAGAAAGTGCCCTGCCCCTTGGGTTAGGCCTCTAAACAAATCCAGCACCAGGCTCAGAGGAAGCGGAAGAACCAGCATTATGAATGGCACCAGCACCCCCTCAGTACAGTGGATGGCCCAATCCCTGACCACTGCCAGTACTCTCGCCAGTGCCACAGATGATGCTGGGAGGTGACCTGGGCACGCCGCCGCATGCAGCACCAGGCCATGGGAAAATTTCAAAGACAATGCCGACCCCAACGGCGCCCAGTAAGACTCCCATTGCCGGAGTCCTGGAAGGAGACTAAGCCCTCCAAGTCCCTAATTCCCAAGTCATCTGACTTCTGACCACTCAGGAAAGAGATCCAGAACACCTAGTAGGCCTGACTCTGGTGGTCTTCCCTCTCCTGGCACTGCAAGTAGTGTTGGAAGGGGATCTGGCCTTGTGGCCAGCCTCGCTTGCTCACCAGCACCGGTCTTAGTGCCAGGAGCTGAGGCACTGCTAGGCCACAACGCTAAGGTGCCCACTGGTGTAGGCCCAGTGTATAGCTTTGACCTCGCCACTGGGGGCATCCGCTGCCCGATGCGGCTACGGACTGGGAGGGGTGCTCAGCCAGCCCCCCGGGGAAGGCCAACTGTCCACCTGACTCCTCCCCCAGGCTCTGTCTTGGAAGGGCAAGGACTAGGAGAAGCCTGTTCTCTCTCAGTACATGCAGTACTGGGGAGGGTCTCAGAGGAAGAGCCCTGGGACCTTACCTTGGAGTCTTGAGTGCATGGCCTGCATCCAAATGTAGGGGGCCGATGACTGCACTTCATCGAGTGGATGTCTAGGGTGCGAAAGTCCATGGAGTAGCAGGCACTGCGGTCAGCTCCAAAGCAGGTCCAACAGCAGTCATGCTTATCCCAGATGGACAAAGGTCTCCCACAGGGGCACTGACATATGGGGGGCTGTCCTCCTTCTCCTTACGCCCCTGGGAGATGGACATGACAAGTAGAAAATAATAAAACCAGCAAAATATCTCATGCTTGATGACTAAAAATACTTATCAAAATAGCAATCTCTTTTCCTTTCATTTCTTTGGGAAAATAAACAACCTAGGAGTAAGAAAAGTATTATTTTACCGAAAAACAGAGGGGTTAGCCGTACCTTATCTTCCATGGTACTGGGCATCAGCTCAAATGAGGGCGGCTTTGCTCTGGGAAAATGCCTCACATATTACACACTGGAAAATCACTGATTTACAGGAAAGGACCCATCCCCCTCTCCGGGCAGTTCTGTTTAATCCAAGTCATATACCCACACAGTGAGGCTTTTCTTTCATGGGGAATGAGGCGGTCCTGGAGAGTTGGAGGAGGGGTGTTTCCCCAAGGATATACTAAGGCTCAACTCTGGAAATACCAATGGTGGATGGAGTAGCCGTCGTCCTTGCACAATTAGACCCATGGTTCATGAAGTACACTGAACGAGGCGTGTACACCCCGTGGCAACTTATACAGGCAGGCACAGTCATTCCCTTTGCTCTAGTTCAGCAGCAATTTGCATGACTTACTACGCATAGGTTCAGGTATTATCAGCTGCAGGATTATATAAATACCCAAATGAGGGAAACAGTGGCGGAATTTAGGGAGTCCACTGTCAACTTACCATTTGTAAATATATGGCACTCTCCATCGGGGGGCAATGCTATCTTGCAGCTGTATATTAACTTTTTACGTGACCAGACCTTCTCTACAACTTTTATTAAACACAAGTGGGAGGTGGAGTGGACTGTGTCTCTGGATGACAAGCAGTGGGGTAAAATTTTGGAGGGCACTTGGAAGACAACCTTTTCCACAGTGTGGAGGAAGTTTTTATGGAAGTTACAAGTCAAATACTTTTGTGTCCCCACTGCAGTCTCCAAATTTGACCCTTCTATCCAGGCTACTCGTACTGCAGGGTACACAGCTTGAGCTACTGTCCCTGCCCTCCCTCCCCACACCTCCCATCCTCCCTACTCATAATCCTTACCTTCCCCAGCCTCTCTTAAAGCTGTCCACTGTCTTCACGAGATCACCTCTTCTGGCAGCATATTCCAAGTGTCCATGACCCTCTCTGTGAAGAAGTGCTTCCTGGCCTCCTTCCCTCCAGCTTAAGACTGTTCCCCCTCGTGTTATGGTTGCCACTCCGTTTAAAGAGACTCTCCTTATCCACCTTCTTTATCCCTTTCAAGTACCTGAAGGTTCCAGTCATGTCCCCTCTCTCTCTCTCTCTCTCTCTCCTGTCTTCCAGAGATTACATGTTCAGTGCCCTCAACCTCTCCTCATATGCATTACCCTGCAGACACGCTATCATCTTTGTAGCCCTCCTCTGGACTTTCTTCAGCAGGTTAATGTCCTTTTGAAGTGGGCACCAGTACTGGACCAATACTCTAGATGCGCCTACCAGTAACCTGTACAAGGGCAGTATAACCTCCTCTCTCCTACTACTGACCCCCATAGATATGCATCCCAGCATCTTATTTGCCTTTGCTGCTGCTTTCTTGCATGCCCAAAATAAACACCAGCATACATACACAGAACTGAACCAAGCACCAATCAGTACCAGAGGTTAGGCACACTGAAATGAGTGGAACTTTAACAGCAGTCAACATCAAATTCATGAGAAACAGTCAGTCATCTTCAAAATATGAAAATTACGTACCTACCGTAATTCTTGATCTTCTTGGACGAGTCTCCACCACTCATTCATACTAGTGGGATTAGCGCCGGAGGCACTAGGACCCATCGGGAGCAAACATTTTGCTGGAGGGTCAGCGCGAGAGATGGCGCCGCGAGGCATGGCGCCGCGAGCAGCAGCTCGAGCGGCAATGACCATCTCGGCGACGACCCTCCAACCGCCTCAGTACCTTTTTTACCAAGGAGGTGCAGCGCAACTAACGTAAAGAGTAAATCTAACCTTAAAAAGCGGACTTAACATAGTCCGTACAACCCGTGTAAAGAAGGGTCAGCAAAGAAGTCCTCACGGCCTAAGATTTGAGGGTGAAGACCAACACAGCGGTGAGCTCGGGGGATGGAGGGTGGGCGTGTGAATGAGTGGTGGGACTAGTCCCAGAAGATCAAAAATACGGTAGTGCGTAATTTTCATATCTTCCTGGACATAAGTCTCCACCACTCATCTCACACTAGTGGAGAGTACCAAGCTGATAATCCCCAAAGGGGCGGCAGGAGCCAGAGCTCACGCGTCTAAGATAAAGACCATTAAGGATAGTTCTGCCGAATGCGGAATGTCGCTGGCATGAACATCCAGTGCATAATGTGAAGGTGCACTGAGCTCCAGGTAGGCGGCGTTGCAGATATCCATGAATTGGAACACTGCGTGAATCTCCGCTAAAGATGCATGACCGCCCTAGTAGAGTGGCGTACACTCTACCCTCTAATTTAACTTGAGCCATGGAGTAGCAATGTCGAAGGCATGCCACTAACCATGATGAGATGCATCTAATAGCGACGGGTTGACCCAGCCGGTGTCGCTGAAAGAAACAAACAGTTGCTGAGTCTCATGAAAATTCTTGGTTCTATCTAAATAGAACCACAAGGCTCTCTTAACATCCAAGGAATGAAGAGATCGGTTCCCCTTCATTTTGGAAATTACAGTAAGAGGAAGTACCAGAGGTTGGTTTAGATGGAATTCTGGCCTGACAGGAAGAAATTTAGATAGTCAGAGAACTACCTTGTCTTTATGGAATACAGTATACGGAGGGTCCGTCACCAAGGCATGAATCTCCGAGACCCTGCGGGCTGAGGTAATGGCCACCAGGAAGGCAGTCTTCCAGGTAAGAAATTTTAGCTCACAGGTAGCTAAGGGCTCGAAGGCTTCCAGTGAGCATGTCCAGCACCAGTTAATGTCCCAGGTTGCAACTGGACGCCTAACAGGGGTCTGGTATGAAGAATCCTAGAAATCTCTTCACCATAGGAAGCTGAGCCAGAGTCAAGGAAGAAACCGGCTCATGGAGCAGCTGAGACGGCACTAAGGTGAACTTTAACTGTGGAGTACTGGAGACCTGAGTTTGATAGGTCCAAAAGATACTCCAGAACCTTGTCAGGAGGACAGGAAAAGGGATTCCAAGAGGACTTTGCACACCAGAGAGAAAAGCGTTTCCATTTGGAAGCGTTTTTTAAGGTGGCTGGCTTCAGCGCAGCCAGAAGGATGTCCGAGACTCTCGAGGCGTTGAATCGATTCACTTCTACCTCTTCAGGAGCCAAGCATGAAGGTGAAGTGATTTCAGGTCGGGATGGACCAACAGACCATGAGTCAAAAGGTTGATTTGCAAGGAAGTGGTCTCGGAGGGCTGCCAACATACTGTTGAGCAGAGGAAACCATAGTTGCGAGGCCAGGAGGAGCAATGAGAATCATTTTGGCCCCTGAGACTCGAACTTGAGGAGAACTCTCGATTAGAGGGATCGGTGGAAAGGCGTAAAGACGTTTTGTCCACATGGCCTGAACGCATCCTGACAGAAAATGCCAGGCCCTGGTTTCTGGAGCAGAAGAGAGCAGTTTTGCGTTGAGTGGGGATGCAAAAGGTCCAGGTCTGGAGTCCCCCACTCTTTAAATAGTGACCGAGCTACGGCTGGACCGAGAGACCACTCGTGAGGGTCTGCCTCCGTTCTGCTGAGGTGATCCGCTAGATCGTTTTGTATACCTGGCAGATAAACCGCCTGAATCAGAGACTTGTGCTCCAAGCACCACTCCCACACCCTCATTGCTTCCCTGCAAAGGAGGTAAGAATGAGCACCGCCTTGCTTGTTGATGTAATACATCACAGCTTTGTTGTCCGTTTGAAGGAGAATGTTCTTGTGACAAAGGATATCCTTCAGAGCTCGGATCGCATAGAGGACCGCTCTCATCTCCAGGACATTTATGTGGAGAAGAGTTTGAACTGAGTCCATACACCTTGAGTGTGGAGGGAGGCGACAGTGAGCTCCCCATCCATTAGCGATGCGTCTGTGGTGATGGAGATCTGATGATCCGGGGAGCAAGGGAACCCTTCCAGGAGATTGTTCTCTTGAGACCACCAGGTGAGAGACCTTCGAAGAGGCTCCGTCACCTTGATGGGATAAGACTGGGGGTGAGAGGTCGGAGACCACTGAGCGGAGAGCATCCATTGGGTGGTTCTCATGTGCAACGGGCCAGGGTACAGTGAACACCGAGGGCGCCATGAGACCCAACATCGTTGCATCGAGAGAGCTGTAACCGATTGGTTCTCCCCGATGTAACGGGCCATCCGAAGGATGTTGAGTCTTCTGTCCTCTGGAAGGAAAGCCTTCGCGGAAGAGGTGTCTAGAAGCGTCCCTAAGAAAAGGAGCCTCTGGGAGGGCTGCAGTTGTCATTTTTTCAAATTCAGCAGAATTCCCATGGACGTAAGAAGATGAGAAGTCGTTTGCACGGCTTCCAAAGTCTCTTGGCTGGAAGGGCTTGCTAGAAGCCAATCGCCCAGGTAGGGAAACACTCGGAGTCCGATCTTCCTGAGATGCGCTGCGAGAACTGCACAACACTTTGTAAAGACTCGCGGCGCCGAGGATAGCTCAAAAGGCAGGACTCTGAACTGATAATGCTGACCCAGAGCTACAAACCTGAGGAACTTGCGGTGGATTGGGTGGATGGGGATATGCTGGTAGCGTCCTGCATATCCAGGGAGGCCAGCCAGTCGTGCTGATGCAGCAAGGGTAACAGGGTACCTCAGGAAATCATTTGAATTTCTCCTGGGGAGAAATTTGTTTAACTTTCTGAGGTCTAGAATGGGCGCATTCCCCAGACTTCTTTGGAACCAGGAAGTAATGGGGTAGAACCTGTGCTCCATGATCATGAGGGCACCAGTTCTATTGCCCTGTTGCTTAGAGGCCCTGGATCTCGGCGGTGAGGAGGTCTGACTGAGAGGCCGACAACCTGGGTTGTCGTCTGGGAGGACAATTCGGGGGTTTCCAAAATTGAGAGAATAACCCTCATGAATTATCCGAAGGACCCATTTGTCGAGATTATGGACTTCCACTGGTTGCAGAGTACATCAAGCGACCTCCACGGAGGAGAAGTTCCACCTCGGGCAATGTGGATGGAACTTGGGCCAGCAATTCATAAGGTGGCGCTGGGGCTTTAGGCCCCTACGCTTTCTGCTCTTTCTTTTGAGGTTGGGCAGGTTGGCTTTTATGGAAGCTTCCCTGCCTCTGCCTCGAAAGGACTAACGACTATGACAGCGTCTGTTCACATGCCCCGAGAGGGAGCAGGCGGAGGCCTGGCCAACATTGCCCGACCCTAGTCTTCTGAGTGGCCTCTAAGGCTTGTTCCACCTGAGGGCCGAAAGAAAAAGAGCCATCAAAGGGCAGCGCCATTACCTGCTGCTGAGCATCATTCGTGAAGCCAAGTACGCAGCCAGGAATGGCGCCGAGTACAAATACCTACGGCTGCTGGTGAGAAGCAGTGTCAGCGTCCATAGCGGCTTTGACCTGTTGGTTATTGGACTCAATACCTAGTAGCAGGTCAGAAGAAGCTCTGACTTGGAGTCCGAATCCAGAAGAGCTTCAACCATTCTTTTCAAAGAGTGCCACAGGATATACTCATACTGAGAAAAATAGCCTTGATAACTGGCAATACTACTTAGAGTGGAGCAGCAAGACTCTCTTACCTAATGTATCAATCTTACGAGACTCTTTGTTAATAGGTCGAGCTGTAGAAGTTGAGGAAAACGACCTTATCATTCTCTGCCAGGACTACAATAGGATCCGCAAAGGCTTGGGATGCCAAAATGGGACGATCCTTGGGAGCTGAATACTTCTTATCAATGGATTTAGCCACTGAAGGAATAAGAGCAGGATTATTCCATACAATTTGAGACAGCGTCTCGAAGGAATGCTGGATCGGAGGAGTCAAATCCGTAGGGATCTCCGAAGCATGAAGGTACTGGAGTCTTAATATCTTCCCAGGTTCGATGTCTGTAGTCTGGAGAGAAAGAGTGGATCTCAGGTTCTTCAACAGAGACTTAAAGGACAGGTCCTCGACCACAGGCTCTGTAGCAAAGAAAGATCCTGTTTCCTCCACTTCATCACCCAACCGAAGGTCTGGGTCAGGCTCAACAACATCTCCTGATGGTCCAGAAAGGACTGATTGGACAGGAAAGGTGAAAATTAGAGAGGAGGAAATAGCAGAGAAACAAGGAGAGTCCCGAGGGCCCCGGCGCCGAGAAAGAAAAGCAGGTTGAAGCGGCACCGCAGAGGGGCAGCGCGCCCGAAGAAGCACGCGGCACCGCAAACGCGCCCGCGAACCAAGCGGCGCCCGTGAACCAAGCGGCGCCGCCCGACCCAACGGTGCCGCAAGACCACCAGCCGGCGCCACGGATGCGCGCGCGAGACCACGCTGACACAGCGGATAGCGCCGCCAAGGCGGCGGCACCGACAAGTCAACACACCCCGGAGCGCCGGAAATGCCCAGGAACCTGGAAAGCTAGAAAGGAAAAAACCAGGAGATAAGGGCATCAGTGTGGCCCCTGCGCCGCAGCCATGTGAGGGGGAACACCTAAGCGGGAGTCACGGCATCGAAGGCGCTGCGCGACTCAGGAAGGTCCAACCACCCTACCCGATCGCTGGAGGAGCCGGGGCTCCCGTGGCAACCGAGCCAGGCAGGAGAACCAACCTCGAGCCCATCGCTCCATAGGCGGCCCACTGATGAAACTGCTCATCTGGGCCCTACCTACAGGCGGGAGGGGCTCCGATGTCGAGGGCGGCGGTCACCAGCAGTTGGCGACTCCGAAGAAGGAGAGCGGCAACTAGCTCGATAACCGACCGTCGTAGCGCAGACATACCAGAGGCGACCTCGGTGATACCTTCTCTTTTTTTGACCTGTGGGCGAAGAAGGCTTCGAGGCGAGCGGTGCCGAGAATCGACCGTTTATTTTATGCCGGACAGGGGACCGCCCATCCCCGGGCATCGGACGACCGTTGTCGGAACCCGCTGAGGAGAAGGAGGCTGACGGACCCAGCCGGCTGACTGAACAGCTTTCATCGAAGTCTCCTACCGTCACCTGACCTGCTCATGGTCGACTCCGTCCAGTAGGCGAGACTTCTTCAAGTAAGTTAAATTTAAAATATTAGAAAATAGAATAAAATTAGCGATACTACTATCGAGATAATGTTATAAAAATAAACTGAAAACTATGCGCTAGTTTGAAGTTTGACTCCGACAAGCGGCGAGCGTCGTCACTGAAAGCGCTTTTCGGCGGTGGGGAAAAAGGAACTGAGGTGGTTGGAGGGTCCTTCGCCGAGATGGTCATTGCCGCTCGAGCCGCTGCTCATGGCGCCATGCCTCGCGGCGCCATCTCTCGCGCCGACCCTCCAGCAAAAAGTTTGCTCCCGATGGGTCCTAGTGCCTCCGGCGCTAATCCCACTAGTGTGAATGAGTGGTGGAGACTTATGTCCAGGAAGATCCTCCAATTCTGCCCTTGATTCTGTCTTTTTTGCGAACTCAGTCTCCACTTTTTCTACCCACCTACTGACATCCTTGGGATCGTTAAATTGCCATGTTTTGCCACTGTAGACAATTCTCAGCCTGGCTCGAAGTAAAAAAGGGTGTATGATTCCCAGGGTGCTGAGTCATCTCGTGACATAAAACTGTTTATGACGAGCCTTGATTTGGAATGAGAGATCTGGATACAATTTAACATCCTCCTCACTGATGCTGATCGGATATACTGCTCTCTCGCCTGTACCAAAACATTCCATACCACTGAACCCGATGTCTAACAGGATGGACTGGGATTGGGTAGGAGAATGAAGCCTTCTTCTAGGATTCACTCTGTATGCTTTTGAGATCTCTCCGTCAAAGCTTTCCGGGACTGTGACTGTCTTTTGCAGCCATTGCCTCAGAAAATCCAATGCCGTAGTACCCTCAGCTCCTTTCGGGACTCCGGCGAGACTGCCATTCCCCACTCTGATTTCATTCTCCAAGGCCTCCGTTCTTCCTCGTAGCTGGGAGTTTTCCTTCATTAAGATGTCAACTGCTGTAAGAGCATTCGTGGACAGAGTGTCAGATTCTGCCATGGATCCCTTTAATTGCTAAATAGCAGCGTCATGCGATTCCAACTTTTGTACAGTTCTTTTCATTTTGGTGTCCATAGTCGCATGGAGTCTAACATGGCTTGCCATGGTGGCTCAGTTGCAGCATTAGGCATACTAGGGCCAGCGAATCCCGCCATGTCTGTGGCCTTAGATGAATTCTGTGGCTGTTTAGATGGAACTATCTGCGCCCCATTACAATTCTGGTATCAATCGGCTCCAAAGGTTTAATAGAGTGTGATTCTAGCACTTTTGAGTGCTTCAAGTAAGTTTTATTCGAGTTCTTTTGTTAATTCTCTGCTCTGAGGTAAAGAGAGCTGATAAGAGGTGCTGCCTGCCCCCATTGGACATGCCTTTCGCCCGCAAAATTAGATCTCAAATTTCATGCCTGGATGTGACTGGGCTTAATCCAGGCAAATCAATTTTATCATGATGGGACCCTTAAGTCGTATCACTAACTTTAGTCAGAAAACCTTTATCCCCATATGGATTCTTACCGCTGCCTTCAAATTAGCCACTTTTTTGAAGGATCACTGGGCATAACAGTGGACTTTCAAACCATCCCACTTTTCACCTTATCTTAACCAAGCAAGCAGGGACATCTCTACCACACTTTATTTCTCAGTGTTACCGTGCACTTGCTGATATTCCCACAAACTTGATGGAAATTACAATTTACGGAGGCAGAATTATCAGCAGGTATTGATCCCTAAACAATGTCGAATGTCTGGCTTCGATAGCACAGAAGAAAAATTACTCACCTTAGTAATGTTTTTTCTTCTAATGCAGTCTTGCTGTATTCTGACTATTGCAGTTAAACTTTCCATGGCCAGCATGGAATGTTCACCGCGAGCTCAGTTGAAGCCCCTGTCTGCTGCTGTTTAAACTCCAACTGTCAAATCTTTACAAGCAATACTCACTAGAAGTTCTGTGTGGAAACTGTAAAATTCACACTAGCCAACTGGCAACTAAATTTATATAAAAGGGATTTTTGGTTTCAAAGCAAAGACTCATGTCAGGAAACCCAAAAACCAAAACACATCCCAAAACACAACACTCACCCAAAATAAAGGAGGGTGAAAAGGGAACACCCCTAGGGTGCCAACACTGCTTCTACCCACCCATATCCCAAAAAACAGGTTCTGAGAGGGGAGGTCAGAATACAGCAAGACTCCAATAGAAGAAACAACATTACTAAGATGAGTAATTTTTTTCTTCAAACAACACAAAGTCTTGCTGTATTCTGACTATTGCAGACTACCAAGCAGTACCTCCATGGAGGAGGGACAGAACCTACTTTGGAAACAGGCTCTGAAGTACTGCTGTGCCAAACCGAGCATCACTCCTAGCCTGGATATCCAGAGAGTAATGCTTGATGAATGAATGGACTGTTTTCCAGGTGGCTGCTTGACAAATTTCTAAGATAGGAATATCCCTGGCAGCAGCCAGGGAAGCAGCTGTACCTCTAGTACAGTGAGCCCTCAGGCCTGAGGGTGGAGTTCTACCCAATTTTTCATAGCAGAATTGTATACAAGAGACAATCCACCTGGCAATAGATCTCTTAGTGGCAGTTTGCCCTTACCGACCTCTCCATATGTGAGGAACAATTGGAGGGACTCAAACCTGTGACCCTTGGTGCGCTCTATGTAGTAGCTGAGGGCCCTTTTAACATCCAAGCTGTGTATCCTCCTCTCTCCAGAGGAGGAATGGTCAGTGAAGAAAACAGGGAGAGACACTGACTGGTTAAGGTGGAAATCTGAAACCACCTTAGGCAAAAACTTCCTGTTAGTTCTTAGGACCACTTTATCTCTATGGAAAGAGAAGAAATCAGGCTCCACTGACAGGGCTTGCAATTCACTGATACGCCTGGCAAAGGTAATGGCTACCAAAAAATAGAAATTACGTACCTACCGTAATTATGATCTTTCTTAGTATCTTCACCATTCATCACAGATGGGTACTGGCCGGAGATCAGGACCCCTCGGGAGCCTTTTTTTTTTTTTTTTAAAAAGATAGGCGGAACCGACGCAGCATCGGCGCCGCCGAGGCCGACGTACTCACGTGGGCCGAGGATTAGCCGCCATGCTGTGTCGACTCGCCTGTCACCAGTTCTGAGTCGCTGGAGAGGTAAGAGGAAGGGATGGAGGGTGGGACAAGAGAGTCCAAGGGACAGAAAAAGGAAGAGAAAATTGAACTAAAAGGAGAAATAACGACTGAGAGGACAGCATAGAAGAAGTAAAACTAAGGGGATTGGGCAGGGGCCCCAATCTCTGGAAAAGGGAGAAGGAAGGGAGGGGGAAGAGAGAATTTAGGAGAGAGTGAGAGGTAACAAGAGTCCAGGACCCTTGTCCGTCACCAGACTGTATAGGAACTGCAAGGAGTGGCAAAGCTCACCTGCCAGAATTCAAGGCACAGAATAACTGGCAAACCCCAAAAGCAGAGTCAGCTATTCTGGAGAAGGACAGGGTACAGGGACTCAGTACTCTCTCTGTAAAGATATTTGGTGAAAAAAGGGTTCTTTTTTTTTTTTAGAATAGAAGGATAACAGAAGGAGGGCAACCACCAGTTCTCACCCCATAGGGGTGAGGATAAATAGTAGAGAGGAAGTGCCACTCGAACTGTACCCCTTGGGGAAGAAAATTACCCCCCTGTGTGTCCCAGCTTTACCCCTCTCAAAAAGAGGGGTAGGCACAGAGGAGGAGGATCCAGAGACTGGAGCCCCAGAGGGGATTGGCAGGGATTGTGATGAATGGTGAAGATACACAGAAAGATCATAATTACGGTAGAGTACGTAATTTCTATATCTTATCTGTGTCAGTCTTCACCATTCATCTGAATGAAATGATATGCAAGCCCCGAAGAGGTGATTAATTGTACCCTAAGGGACAGTGTCCCTTAGCCCTCAGTGGATGACACACTAAGGGGGAACCTTCTGGGCCTGAGGAGGCCGAGAGTGGGAGGCGGGAATTTGCCCCGACAAACGTCGTCTCGCCCTACGGGAAAAGAGATAGGTTCCCTGGTGAGCGGAGCAAATCGCCCTACGCCTGGCCAAGGGTGACAACCGGGAAAGGGAAGCCACGCCGATCTCCTGGTGCAGATCGCTGTCCCTACTACCCTGGTAGCTACCTCACTGGTGTCGTAAGATGCCCTTGCTTGGTGCCTTGCTAGCTCCAGGCCACGTGCAGAGAGAGCGATGGCTTGCCTGGTTTGCTCCGAGTCAGGCAAAGCAGCTAGGATCTGACCAAGCGCTGACCACAAGAACCTGTTGTAGGCTGCATAGTGGGCCTGATGAGCGGAGATGGAGAGAAGCAACCATGCTGAGTAGAAAGTCCTCCTCCCCCAGAAATCAAAATCCGAAGAGTCCTGATCTGGGGGCCGGTCACGGTGGAGGGCACGAAGCCCGTCAGGAGTGTCCAGGTGCGTCAATCCGGAGTGTGGATGAGGCACAGAACCTGGAGACTCTGGGGGAGCGCAATACCTCTGGCTGAGGTCCCTAGGGGCAGGAACTTTGGAGAAGGGCCTCTGCCAGAAATGCATGGACGCCTCCCGAAAGGGAGCAGGCCAGAGCAGCACCAAAGGGTGGCCACGAAATCGCCTAGAAAGGCGTCGCCACATGCTCAGGATTGCTCATGAAGAGGGAGAGAGGTGAAGGTCCTCCAGCATCCTCGAGAAATGCTGATACTCGGAGAGATCAGCGGCAGAAGATATGGACAGAGGTTCCTCTCCCTGAAGAGGGGATGAGGAGCTGGAGGTCACCAGCGCTCTGAGGTGGCTGCTCGTGGGGGAAGTTGAAAAACCCTGGCTGTCCATGGCCTAACGTAGGCAGGGAACCGAGCAGCCACTGCTCTGAACTGTTCCCAGGTGAAAGGTCCGCTAGGACCAAGAATACCTGGGAACGCTGGAGAAGGCGGCAGAGGGGAGGGGGCAGAGCCGAGAGAGGAAGTCGGATGACCTCTGCCAGGGCTAGGGAGCGGACCAAGGACCCCAGCGGAGGGTGTCTTGGAAGACTCCGCAGCCAACAGCTGTACAACCACGTCGGTACTGCCTAGGCTGCGCCCAGAAGAATCCCCCAAGTGAGGCGACCAGGGCCGTATAGATCCAGAAGGATGGTCCCCTGCCTCTAAAGAATGGGACCCCCTCAAGGAGCCAGAAGGGGAAGGGTGGAAGTCCGCGCTTCGGCTTCGTCCAGGGCCCGAGTGGGTCCCAGAGAAAGGTCGACGCGCCGACCCCACACCCCTCGACCCCTCGGAGTCTGAGAGAGTCCTAGTCCTCGAAAGGGCCAGCATAGGAAGCTGGCAGCTCTGGGCTGCCCCTGAAGGGGAGACCCAGGGAGCAGCACCCTCCCCTCCTGTGGGCTTCCCGATAGGCCCCAAAGTTGGGCGATCAAGAGACACCACCGGAGGGGGTGCCACCACCGAGGGGTCAAGGAACCCCCCAAGGCCAGGTTGCATGGCAATGGTGGCACGCACCACAGCCTGCTGGTCAGTACCACTGACCCTAACCTCGGAGGGGACCAGACGCACCTCAGAAGGGGGCTGACTGACACCCGTCGTGGAGACTACCGGCTCATCCTCCTCTGCAGACAACCCCGAAGGGTGTGACTGCCCGCTGGACTCCGAGCCCGACTCCGAAGAGGTAGAGTCTGAGGCCCTAAGCCAGATGGTAGGAGGCGAGGAAGGCGACCTGCAAGGGCCCAGAAGTCAAGCAGTGGCCAGGCACCTGCACCCTCCACAGCCCATAGCGGTGCTGGCAGAAGGCAACAGGGCAGCACGGGCCAAGGTCCCAAACTAGGGCCAGCTGCGGCACCGTCAAGCCCACCGGCACCAGGGCGGTACCAGTAACAGAGGCAGGCGCCGACAGAAACCCCAGCCACCATCTCGGCGCCGCCACCGCCGAGGCCCTTGGTGCGCAACCGGCCCGAGGACTGAAGTGGCACCGGCGACCCAGGCCGGACTCGGCAGCGAACATGGCACGCCAGACCCTCGGCGCCCATAGCTGAAAACAACCAGCGCCCGAGGGCAGCACCGACGGGCGACCAAAGGCCCATGGCGCCAAAGGCGAGACATGGCGGCGACCCGATTCCAGGGTCACGGCGCTCGCGACAGGTCGGCGACACGAATGGCGCCAACAGGACCCACGGCACCGTGAAGCGGCACGGCAGCGTTGACCCAGGCCTTCCGGACGCTGAGGCTGCAGAGGAGCCTTCACCCCAAAGGGGTGATTGCCATATGGCGCCTCCGCCTGCTCCGGGAGGAAGCGGGAGGGCCTCCTGCACACGGAAGGAACCTCGGCCAAGGCTAGGCTAGGAAGGCCGAGGCTCCCTCCTCCTCGGTCCATATAGAACGGAAGGGACCCGGAGGAAAGGCCGAGGCGGCTTGGCCCGGCGGTCTGGGCCTACCCCAAAAGTGACAGACTTGCCCTACTGTAGCGCTGTTCAAGGATGTGAGGCGGTCCATGGAGAAGCAGGTACCGTACTAATCCATGTCGTGGAAGCGGGCCAAGACACGAGACACCGTCATGCTGGTCGGTAACGGAGCACTTGCGGCCGCACGGGCACCGACCACGCCCATGGGGCCGCCCGCCTAGACGACTTCTTGCCCTCCGACCGTGACATGACCTACGGGAAAAAAAAAACACCAAAACAGACTCGACGTCGCTAAAATGTAAAATAAAAGGAAAGATCTTACCAGCGACGTCGAGTAGGGCAGACTAGAACTAGCAGGAACCGACCGGACTGGCGGCGACAAAGGCTAAGGCCTAAAACTTTGAAAATTTCTTCACAGGCTTCCACGGGGCAACCTCGGCGGTGGGAGATGAACTGGTAGGCAGGCGGAGTCGGCCACAGCTAACAGCTAATCCTCAGGCGCCATGTGAAATGCAATCGGCCTCGAGGAATGGTGCGATGAGCGCTGCGTCCGCTCATCTTTAAAAAAAAAAAAAAAGGCTCCCGTAGGTCCTGATTTCCGCCAGTACCCATCTGTGATGAATGGTGAAGACTGACAAAGATAAGATCACAGTTTTCAAGTCAAGTACTTAAGCTCTGCAAAGGACAAAGGCTCAAGGGTGGTTCCATAAGCTGAGCAATGCAAACATTAAGGTCCCAAGCAGGAGCAGGGTCCCTAAAGGGGGGATTGGTGTGCAGCAATCCCTTGAAGAACTTACAAAACACAGGATGGGCTGACAGAAGAGAGGGCTTGCCTACTGACAAGAAGGCAGAAACAGCTGCCAAATGCACTTTAAGTGTAGCTGGCCTAAGGCCTAGGCCACTGAGATGGACCATATAGTCCAGAACCGTAGGCAACCCAGCAGATTCTGGAGAAATATCCTTATTAGAACACCAAACAGTGAACCTTTTCCATTTGGAATTGTAAGTCTTTCTAGTGGAAGGCTTTCGAGAAGCCTTAAGGATATCCAGAACCCCTTGAGAAAGATGCAGATCAGCAAACTCCAACTCTTCCAAGAGCCATGCCTTGGGACTGAGAGACCTGAGGTTCGGTACCAAAACCTTCCCTGAGAGGATGTCAACAGGTTGTAATTCCTGGGAAGAGACAGGGAAGGTGGACAGCTAAGGACAGCAACAGGGGTACCAGGGCTGTCTGGCCCAATCTGGAGCAATCAGAATCACTTTGCATGATTGTGACCTTATCTTGACTAACACCTTGAACAGGAGAAGGATACAGAAATTTCCCTTCCCAATTCAGAATCAGAGCATCCAGAGGGACTGAGCCCAAGGCTGGGGGTCTGCAACAAAAGAGAGGAAGTTGGTGATTGTCTGGGGCTGCAAAAAGATCCATCTGTGGAGTGCCCCATCTCGAGAAAATCGCCTTCAAAACTAGGGGATCTAGGGTCCATTCGTGATGGCCCTGGGATATCCTGCTGAGAGCATCTGCTAGGACACTGTCCTTCCCTGGGAAGTGAACTGCTATCAGAGAGGTTTGCAGGGAATAGGCCAGAGACCACAACTTCATTGCTTCTGTGCACAAGGCCGTAGACCAAGTGCCTCCTTGCTTGTTGATGTACCACATAGTGGTGGTGTTGTCTGTTCTGATCTGGACCACCTTGTTCTGTACAGATTTGGAAAAGAGCTTGCAGTGCCAGAAACACTGCTCTGAGTTCAAGAGACTGATGTGAAGCAAGAGATTCTTGAGGTGACCACAGCCCTTGGGTGGTAAGATCCCCCAGGTGGGCTCCCCAGCCCAGCAGGGAGGCATCTGTGGTGAGTATCACTGAATGAGACTGAGTGACAAAAGGAACTCCTCATCTCAAATTGTCCTGATCCTGCCACCATTGCAAAGCCTGGATCAAGGTTCGAGTCACTGGGACTAGTTTGGTAAGGGAATCCTTTCTTTGGGACCAGAAGGCTCTTAAGTGGAACTGAATGTCCTCATCTGGAATCTTGCTCCCTGGACCACTGCTGTGGAGGCTGCCATGTGGCCCAGAAGCTGAAGAAATGCCTGGCTGGTCGAGACACCTGTAGGGGTGAATGAGAGGCCAGTCCCATAAGGGTCCTTGCCCTGTCCAGGGGAAGGAAGGAAGGCTCTTGCCCTTACTGTATCCAGCTCCACCCCTATGAAGGTGAGGAGCTGTACTGGCTCGAGAACTGACTTTGGATGTTGAAGAGGAATCCTAAGGAAGTGAGCACTTGAGTTATTTGCAAATGCGACTTGACTTGGTCTGGAGACTGACCCACTATGAGCCAGTCGTCCAAGTGTGAAAAGAAGGAGATCTTTTTTCTCCTTAGGAAAGCAACCACTACTGCCAAGCACTTTGCGAAAACCCTTGGGGCTGATGTTAGGCCAAAGGGCATTGCTCTGAATTGATAGTGGCCTGAGGACAACTCGAACCTGAGGTACATTCTGTGGGAGCACCTGATGGGAATGTGAAAACAGGCATCTCTGAGGTCCAGGGAGGCTAGCCAGTCCCCTGGCCTTAGAGAGGGAAGGATTATTCCCCAGAGTCACCATTTTGAACTTTGGTTTTAAAAGGTGCTTGTTCAGATATCTTAGGTCCAGGATAGGCCGTCATTCTCCTGTCTTTTTGGGGGATAGGAGTACCTGGGTACAATCCTTTCCCTTGTGTAGGGTGGGAACCCTCTCTGTAGCTCTGACAGCCAGGAGGAAGAACCTCTGCCTCTAGGGCAAGGGTCTCTGATGGATTTGCAGGTGGAAGGATCTGGTTCTCATCTTGGGAAATTTTTGAAGCTGAGAACCAGTCCCTGACTTACTACTTCCAGGACCCACTTCTCTAATGTCAGAGACTTCCAGTCCTGGACAAAGTAAGCCAGTCTGCCCCCTCAAGGTATTGGAGAATTGGCCCGGGCAGACCCATCAGGGTGTCTGCTTGGCAGGGGCTTTAGGCTGAGGGGTGGATGCAGGCCTGCTCATTCCCCGTCTGCCTCTCCCTCTGAAGAACCCCCTCTGAGCATAAAGAAGAAGAGGCCTGGGCTTGGTAAAGGCCTTTGAAGGCCTGCCCTGCCCCTGGACTGCTGCCTTTGAGGAATGGCTTGCCTTTCTTTGGTCTGAGCACTCCTGTAGGTGGTCCTGTACTCATCCATCTTTTATGTAGTTCTCTGTCTGCTCCCCAAACAGAATTACCAATAACAAAGAAATCCATGGCCTTAGCCTGGGTATCCTGTGATAGGATAGTACATCTGAGCCAAAGCCATCCTCCGAAGGGCCAGAGATATAGCCATGACTCTTGATGAATCATTGGAGTCCAGCAGCATGAAATTGCACCTTGGATGCCTCAATCCCATCTGCAGCCACCTGCTCCAGCTCCTTGGCAAGCTGGTCAGGGGCCTGTTTATACACAGCCAGCACAGTGTCCCATCTGGACTTCTGGTATCTAGCTGTGTAGGCCATATAGTTATGCCTGAGTCCCAAAGATGCTGCCATGTACTGTTTCTTTGCCATGGCATCAATCCTCCTGGAGTCCTTATTTGGGGTGTGATGCCAAGGGGATATTTGCCTTATCACAGGCTGCAGCCAGCACTACCCCAACATGGCTGCATTGCTGAGAAAGGAACTCAGTGTCTGAGCCTGAAAGAGTGTACCTCTTGTCCATTCGTCTGTCCATGGGAGGTATGGAGTTAGAAGTCTTAAGAATTTTGCCTGTTTCCCAAAAGATTTATGGAGGAATAAACAGTCTCCTGGACTCTGGGATGTCCATCATTTCAACAAAATCAGGCTCCTCCTGATCCTCTACTGCTTCTTCCATTGGAAGCTGGAGGTTTCAGCCACTTTTGTAAAACATAAAGTGAGAGGGGACTCAGGAAGCCTAGGAGGAGAAACACCTGAAGGTCTGTCTGGGAAGATGTCCGGGTCAATTGGCACATCAGACTTTCATAATCACCATCCTCCTCCTCATACTCTCCCTCCTCCTCATCCAGTTCATAAAATTCTTCTGAAGTGTAATCCGGAACAGGGAAACCGGGCACCGAACCCTGCCAGATGGTGCGGTTCGGCGGAACTAAATGTGATTGCACTATTCTTATCATATAGCTATCTCATCAGCAGTCGGAGTATGAATTTGTGGATCGAACCGGATGATTTATCTTTTCTCTTTCTTTTAACGAACCAACTCCTCAGAATCGGCTCTCCTCTTGCCCGAAGAAGTATCACCCTGGTCAGAGGGCACTCCTTCTGGTTCGGTCGGAACTGAACCGGGCTGGCCATCTGGGTCAGCGGACTTCTCGGCCTCCCTTTCCCTCAGTCTACCTACTCTCTTATCCAGGGTAGCTCTGGGAAAATTCTTACAAATTTGGCAGTCTGAATCGAGGTGGTCAAACCCTAGACAACAAACACAGGTGGTGTGGGGATCAGCCTTAGCAAAGGCTTCCCCACACACACTGCAGTGTTGAAACCCAGTGGGCCCAGTTTTCTTCTTGGGTTTCTCAGACATGGCCAATCCTATCCAAAACTTACCCTTTTTTCAGCAATCTGCCAGGCAAGACTCCCCTATCAGTTCCTGACCATGTTACGGGTCTTGGAAAAAAAAAACGTAATAAAATCCATTTTTTTTTTTAGAACCGATATGGACCAGTTACCACACTCTAAGTAAATTCACAAACTTTTCCTTTTTTTCACCTAAACTGATCGGTTCAGCTGAACCAATCCGACATTTACAAGTTCCACACAGAAACTAAATGCAAAACCTATCTAGTACTCACAGTACCACAGACAGAGACTTAAACCGACAGATTTGGTATCAGAAATTCGGTAGAAACTGAGCGAAAAACGACACTTTAACCGACTTTTGAACCCAGCAAAGGAGAAATCTCCAGAGCGACTGTTCAGTGAGGCGGAGTAAAGAATCTGATGGTTGGAGTTTAAACAACAGCAGACAGGGGCTTCAACCGAGCTCGCGGTGAACATTCCATGCTGGCCATGGAAAGTTTAACTCTTGTTCTCCGGGGCGGTTGAAAGGCAGGACCTAACTGCGATAGTCAGAATACAGCAAGACTTCATGCTGTTTGAATCACCTGTTTTTACTCCTGGTGAGAATTCGGATGGAAGGTGACTAGCCGGTATTTCAGCACCCCACATATAATGGCAAGGTTTCATTCATCTAGAGACTCTTTTCGCTGGAGGGGGTGTGGTTGTGAAGTGTCTATACACACACACACACCATACACCACACACACACACCTTTTGGTCCTGACCGTACTTAACCTTTTGGCATATGCTGGGCTTGATTCTTCAGAAGCAGGTTCCTGATTTGGGCCCCTGACCCCTGAGACTGCTATTTTATTACACTTCCTCCCAAATTAAGCAGAAACATCAACTTTACCTGTTGAGTATCCTTCCAACAGCTGTTAAAGACCATAAATGAAAATTACGTACCTACTGTAATTCTTGATCTTCTCTTGTATCTTCACCATTCATTACTGTTGGGTGTAAGCCGAAACACTTTTCGCTCACGGAGTTTGTAATTTTTTTTGGAGGGAGGAGTTGGCGCCAGCCCATGAGAGCAGCGCACCACATGGTGCCCGAGAGGCGGACATTAGGCACCGCAGACGACTCCTCCTCCATCCCAGTTCTGTAAGCCGGAGAGGGGAAATAAAGGAATTAGGAGAAAAAAAGTGAGACAAGAGAGCCGAGGGATAGACAAAGGAATGGAAACAAACTGAAAAAGGAATAAGCCGATA
Source organism: Neoceratodus forsteri (assembly GCA_016271365.2). NCBI lineage: Eukaryota > Metazoa > Chordata > Ceratodontiformes > Ceratodontidae > Neoceratodus > Neoceratodus forsteri. The sequence continues at coordinate 50,093,240 of CM028136.1, read as the reverse complement.
AAGGACAAGAAACAGGAGAACTCTACCCCAAGGGACAGCAGAACCTCACTCCTAGGGTGGCTCCGAGAGAGGAAGAGAAAAGGGAAATGAAGGAAGAAAGAAGGCAGAAGAATAAAAGAAGGGGATATTGGGAGGCGGGAAACATTCTGCCACGAGTTGTGAGTTAAATTGGCTTTAAGGCTTATCAGCTCAGAGCTAAAAGCAAGAGAGCATGGGTCCCTTCAAACAAAACTGGACTAGATGGTGTGACCAAATCTTCTGCACAGCTTGGTACAAGAGAGGCAGATTCCCTACATCCTGCTATCCTATTACCCATCACTCAAGCTGAAAGCTCACATATTGCCAAAGCAAACAATCTGTTCCAGGAAGGAAGAGCCCCAACTAGGTAAAGTGAAAAGACCCCACTAGTACACCGACATGCTGCTAGTACTTGGGGGAGAGAGAGAGGAAGCCCTAAAGAGGCAACCTCTTGGTAAGGTGGACAGAGAAGAACTCTTTCTGACTCTCTGGGGAGGTAGGGACAAGAGAAACCAGACCACCAGTTCAAGAAGGCAATTTTCAAATCAGGCAGAACAGACATTAACTAGCCCCAGACTGGCATAAACAAAATTCAAGGACACCAGCGAGGTCTGAGAACCGAAGGAAGAGGACTGTCTAAAGGAACTAGCCCTGTTGGCTGGTAACTGAACTAACTTGGCCTGAAGGAAAGGTGCCCAAAGGAGCACCTTCAAGGAAAATCAGAAGAGTTCCCTCAGAAGGAAAAGACAGAGTTCCTCACTCTCTTCCCTCTCAATCTTTGCTGCTCTTCGAGAGAAAAACGGAAGGTCCCAAGGACTGGAGGATTTAGGCCCCAACAGCCACGAGAGGGGAAGGGGAGGAGGGCGAGCAGGGCAGGGGAGATGCCCAAGAAATGAGGCCGATGAGGGGAAGGTGGACGGGATTCAGTAATGAATGGTGAAGATACCAGAGAAGATCAAGAATTACGATAGGTACGTAATTTTAATATCTTCCTTTGTCAATCTTCACCATTGATTACTGCTGGGCGAGTACCAAGCCCCCCCCGGAAGGGGGTCTAGCACAACCCTGAGGGAACAGGACCCTCAGCCTCCTGCTGGTGGGAAACAGGAAGAAGAGACCTTGGCCGTACTAGACTGGAAGCCTAAGGCCGAAGAGAGCTAGGAGGAGTCCTCTGAAGATGAGGGGATGGAGAAGCCCTGCAGAAGCCTCCTAACCCTGGTGGAAAAAAGCACGTCCCTCGGAAGGCGGGCGAATCACTCTATGCCAGGCCAGGGTGACCACCTCGATAGACAAAGCCACGCTGTCCGCCTAATGCAGATTCTGAAGGAGAAACCAAGGATCCACTTCCAAAGGAAGCCAAGGAAAAAGCCATAATCTGATTGAGTCCGAGACGCCAAGTCTGAAGACCAAACCTCCTGAGGGGAAGGTGGGAGGTAAACTACCTGCTGCAAGAGCTGTTCTCGAAAATATGGAAATTACATACTTACTGTAATTATTGATCTTCTTGGACAGTCTCCATCACTCATTCACACTAGTGGGATAGCGCTAGAGGCACTAGGGCCAAGCGGGAGCCTAAAATTTTCGGAAGGGTTGGTGCCGAGACAGGACCACACATGCGGCGCACCCTTGAGACTAGCAGCCTGTGTAGAGTTATTTCAGCGTCGACCCTCCAACTGCCTCAGTATATTTTTGACCGAGGAGGTGCAGCGTAACTAATGAGAATAACTCATCCTGAGTTTCTGGGCCTGAGAGGGCCCAGATGGCTTTGCAAGAAAGGTCAAAGAACAATGTCTTCACAGTCTGAACCATAGGACCATGAAGACCAGGAAGGAAAAAGAGTGAACCAAGGGATGGTGGGTGGGCGTGTGAATGAGTGATGGAGACTGTCCAAGAAGATCAATAATTACAGTAAGTATGTAATTTCCATATCTTCCTGGACTAAGTCTCCATCACTCATTCACCTAGTGGGAGAGTCAGAACTAAAACCAACAACCCTGAGTAGGGTGGTGTAGGAGATGCGGTTCAGTCAGAAAGGACTGCCAAGGACTGTTCTGCTAATAAAAAGAGCTGTCTTGTAAAGGCATCTAGAACATAGTGAGTACAAGATAAGCGTCCGAGTTGTAACTCACCACTTTGCAGGCGACTGCAATGGGCACAAATGAAAGTCTGCCAGGAAGCCGCAACCACTCTAGGAGGCGGCAAGAACCTGGCCTCACAATCTGGCCTAGGACCAAAATTAATAGTGTCAAAGACACGTACTAATGTAATGTAAAGGGACCTCAGGAACTGAAAGAGTTGGAGGTAAAGTCTACTGGTTCAGCGTAGACCGGAAGTGCAGATGAAAACCCCCACTATCAAGTATGGCTGACCTGTGAACAACGGGTCCAGGAGCACTTGAACCCCTTACTTGGTGAGCAAAGAGAGTCCAGGTGGGGTTAGCCCATCAAGGAGAATGGTCTCCACTTAGTCACTGGAACCTTCCTGATGGAAGGCCAAGCACGACTTAGAAGCCTCTTGTGGTGGTCTAGTAGAACCAGATCCTACCCATTGCATATTCAAAAGGAACCATCCTGCCCTGTGTGTACAACTGTAGTAGCAGTCTCGAACGCGGGGAAGAAAGGAAAAGTGTACAGGAGGACATGTCCACCTTGGAAAAAACATTCTGACAGAAAAAATAAAAATAAAACGGGCTGGATTTCTGAGGCAAATAGAGGCAGATGTGCATCAAGGAGGGACACAGCAGGACCAAGTTAGGGCTATCCTATTTCTTGAAAGTGACTGAAAGTGGCAGTGACTCAATGCAGTGAGGCACTACTCACTCTGGCCTCCCTGAAGGGAGTAGGAAAGGATTCTAGTTTGTTTGCTGAAAAACAAACATCACAACTCCGTCACGCACTTGGAGAGGATAGCTTCGTGAGTGACTGGCATGGAACCAGTGTGCAGGAACTGAAGGAGTGAATATTTGAGAAGTTACCTCAGAAAAAAAAGACCTACTTGACCTTCGGTCAAGAAGGAGTATATCGCCTGTTAAGTTAAAGCAAGCAAGGAAGTAGGAACCTGAGTTCTGACTCGGTGGAGAGTCGCTTCTGTTGCTGTGATGCTCTGCTCAAGAGAAGAGGAGAAAGCCTGATAAAAAAGAAAGGGGAATTAACACACTGGGCAGTCACCTAGGTCTAGGAAATGTCTCGAAATGAGAGAACTCTCTCTTGGAGAAAGAGAGGACCCATATCGTCGCTGGTTCAGACTTCCCCTAGGGGAAGAAGAAGTAAGGTACTCTTTACCATACTCTGGAGACGAGCGCCTCAGGGGCTGAGGTGGAACCTGAAAAGATCCAAAAAGGGGGGTATCGGGTAATTTCGGCTAGGCCCTGTGCTGTGATAAAATGTTTTTTTTTTGTTTTGTTTTATTTTATAGTCTGAGCCTAACAAGGCTTTCAGGCTGCTATTTCGCAAGGATTGTCTTGATACAAAATGACGAAGATGTTCTCCATCTGAGTGCAGAAGGAGCCTGAGAGTCCATACTGAAATCATGACCAGACTAATAATCACAGCTGGAGAGATGTTAACCACCTGTGCGAAGAAGCCACTGAAAGGGCAATATTATCAGGGGCTATATACCCCTATCAAAGGAGCGGAAGAGCCTGAGGGCTCCCGACCATTAAATCGGAATGTTCCACAGAGTGTAATTGTCTTGGCGACGAAAAAGTCCAGGCCAGAAGTGTATGGTCCATGGACGCAGTCTGAAATACTACAGTGAACCCATTACTGAGAAACTACTGAAAAGATCTTCCATCATGGATTCTGATTATAGAGAGGATGTGCCCTTCAGTATATAAAATGAGTTGTCCGCTGTATTACTGACCAGGACAGGGAAAGACCCATCTAGATGCACTTCTACCCCAGAAGGACCTCTAAGGGAGGTCTAGGTCAGAGCCACTAGAGACTCCGCCATTAGGAAGGATGTCGAGGAGCTTGGTACCACTTAGGGAGCCGAGAAAGTGCTGAGCGGAATGAGAGATTCCGCTGGCAGAACAGTACAGCAGAGTTCCATCAGCAGAAAACTGCTGGATGACACAAGATCCCACGTAGACCACCACTCACTAAGATGTGTGGAAAAAATAATCCGCGGAAAAGGACTTCATTCTGCAGAAAACATCCTGCCACAAGTTCTGTGGAGAAAAGACCGAAAAGGAAAATGTGTCACTAATTCTGCCAGACAGCACCCACTAGCACCCTGTGGCACCAGCATCACTTTCGTGGTACAGGAGGCACAAGCAGTGCCTATGCCAACCTGGGCGTGCAAAGGGCACCTGTGGCGGTATCATGGCACCCCAACCCATGCAGCAATGGCACCGAGGCACCCCGACACCCGCATGGCACCCACGACACCCAGAGGCTCCCCGGCAGCACCATGGTGCCTGCGGATGCACTGCACAACCCGCAGGCACACGGTGCTGCCTACGGGTGCTCGGTGCCACCCACAGGTGCTCAGAGCCGCCTACATACCTGCAGCACCACTAGCAGCGCCGACAATCAACGGCAGCAACAGCAGCACCCATGGCACAGCACAGAGCGATGGCGCTGACCCACAGTGCCGATGATGGCGCCGACCAAGGCGTCGAGGCACAGCACTGACCAAGGCACTGAGCCATGGCTCCGAGGCATGGTGCCGACCAAGGCATCGAGCTACGGCGCCGAAGGAAAATGCCAATGGAAATCCTGAGGAGCAGGAGAAAAGGTGGTGCCCGTGCAGGCCCCTGCATGGAAAAGGGAGAGGGGTAGGCACCAGGGATCGACACGATGGTGAAGGCACCAAGAGGGCACCACGCTCATCCTGATCCAATCGACCCGGCTATGGTCCAGCGGCTCCGAGGCTGGAGACCCGAAATCAGGAACACAGCCAGGAAAACTGGAGAAGTCAAACCCCTGCTCCACAGGAGCGGCCAGAGTGAAACTGCTCACGGAGCTCCAACGAGGACAGAGATGGAGTTTGAGTCGAGAATGCAGCCGTTAGAGCGGGGCCAAGAGGAACCCACCAAAGTCGGTTCCGCTGTTGCCCCTCCTGATGAACAATCCTCGTGCAGGCGTACCAAAGGGCAACCTCGGCGGCACTGAATCTTCTTCCCCAGCAGCGGAAGAAGAGCTCGGGGTTAAGCAGAGCCAGATCCCCAGAACCGCTAGATTTGTGCTTGGTGGACTGTCCATAGTTGGAACCCCGTTCATTAAGGCGGTGGACCGGACACGGCCCCTCTGCCATAAAAACTTTCAAACGAAGTCCTCCTACCGTCACTGCTACCATCTAAGGATGACTCCGTTGATGGCAGGAAAGAAGTTCTTTTTCTTCTTCTTGTTCGTAACATAAGAAATTACTACTAAAATATTAAATTAAACGGTAAAAGCTGCTGTCGTATAGACGAAAACTTTGACTCTGGCAGATGAGCGACGTCGACATCGAAGCGCACTCGACGGCGGGAGAAAAGGAACTGAGGCGGTTGGAGGGTCGACGCCGAGATAGCCTACACAGGCGTGAGCTAGTCTCGCGGTGCCACGCATTCGTGGTCCTGCCTCGGCGCCGACCCTTCTGAAAATTTTAGGCTCCCGCTTGGTCCTAGCGCCTCTGGCGCTATCCCGCTAATGCGAATGAGTGATGGAGACTTAGTCCAGGAAAATCTACTGTTACGGTACGTTCTTACGTAACTGTACTACCTTACTTCGAGAAACAGCTCTTACAGCAGGTTACACCATAAGGACTGATTCCCAAGCAGTAAGGGAACAAATTACCCTATTTGGGAGGAGGACAGGAGGGATGCTTGAGTGAACCATATTTACGACAAAAGTCCTTGAACCAGCACTGCGCCTAGAAGCAATGTCCAAACTGTAATGCCTGATAAAGGTATGTACAGTGCTCAAATAAGCGACTGCAGAAATGGCGATGTGAGATGTTCTTTAAGCGCCGCCAAAGAGGTAGCCACCCCTCGTGGAATGTCCTTTCACCGATCCGGTAAAGACTTGTTGTGCTTTGTGTAACAGAGCGTGATGCATTTAACCAGCTACCTGGAGTTTGCTTCGATACAGGTGCACCTTGCATCCTGTAAGCAAATGACAGGAAGAGCTGATCTGAGCAGCGATGGGATTTGTTGGTTCTGGTTAGATAGTATCCGAGGATCCTATGCATGTCTAATGTGTGCAGGGGAGCTTCCCCTCTGTTAGAGTGGATAGCATAGTACACCAGAAGGTCAATATCCTGATTGAGAGTTAAGGTCGAGACCACCTTGGGAAGAAACTTAGGATTTGTCCTTAAGGACACTCTGTCCTTGTGAAAAACCAAGTAAGGTTCTTTACACATGAGCGCATGAAGCTCAGAAATTCTTCTAGCGGAAGTAACCGCAACCAAACATAACGTCTTCCAAGAGAGTAGACTGAGCTCGCAGTCTGTGGCTGGTTCAAACGGGGGCAGCGTGAGCTGCTCTAGGATGAAAAGAAGATCCCAAGGGTAAATCAGGTCCTTGATAGCAGGTCTCAAATAGAGGATGCCGCACTGGAAAGCGTGGGAGACCCCTAGCTGTGCTAGTGACCTCTGACCTACCTGAGAATAGTATGTAGAAATGACACGGGTGTACCTTTATGGAGAAATACGTTAGCCCTAATTCATACAGGGTTAGGAGGTAGTGCAACACTAACTTCTCGGGGCAATCAAGTGGAACTAAGCCATGGGCCTGGACCCAAAGGCAAAGCCATTTCATGGCGTCGGTGGCATGAATGGAGGGTTTCCTTGCCGCCACTAATACGTTCGTCACCTCCTGCAAAACCCCGTGTCTGAGGACTGCTATGTCCTTAGGAGCCATGCATGCAGGTTCAGTGACCCGAGATTCGGGTGGACCAGGGAGCCGGCTTCCTGGGACAACAGGTGTCAGCTGACTGACAAAGGGAATGGGGGTTCCTGGGCTAGCTGGTGCAGGAGTGTGAACCAAATTTGTCTGGGCAAAAAGGGGGCTACTAGAATCATTGATGCTCCCTCCTCGTGGAGCTTCAGTAGAACCCTCTGGATCAAAGGGAACGGCGGGAAATGTAGAGGAACCTGGCCGTCCAAGAGAGTGACAACGCATCTCGCCAGAACACACTAGGCCCTGAATCTAGCGAGCAGAAATTGGGCAGTTTTGTGTTGTATGGGGACGCGAACAGATCCAAGTCTGGTGTCCCCCATCTGCGGAACAGATCCTCTACTACTTCTTGCAGCAGTTCCCATTCATGAGCCTTGGCCTGCGACCAGCTTAAGCAATCTGCGATGGTGTTGTCCATGCCAGAAACATGCACTGCAGTGATCTCTGCACCGTGTTGTAATACCCAATCCCACACCCTCTTTACTTCCCTGCAAAGAGGGTAGGAGTGAGTGCCTCCTTGCTTGTTGATATAGTACATCACCGAGGTATTGTCTGTGTGTAACAGCAGGAGACCTGGTGTGAACTCCGACTGAAAGGCCTGTAGAGCATACAGGACTGCCCTCATTCCAAGGATGTTGATGTGGAGGTGAGACTCCACGGTCGACCAAGATCCCTGGGTCCTGACTCCTTCCAGGTAGGCTCCCTAACCGGACCCTGAAGCGCCCGTGGAGAGAGTCAGAGTTGGAGCAGGTGCTAAGAAGGGGACTCCTCTGTAAAGGTGGTCTGGGATGAGCCACCATTGCCAGTCCCGGATGACTGCATTCGTGACCCAGACCAGCTGATGTAGTTGATCCTGCTTTTGGTCCCACTGAGCTCATAGCATCCACTGGGTAATCCTCATATGAAGACCAGCCAGTGGAACCATCACGATGGCTGCCGCCATGTGCCCAAGCAAGCAAAGAATGGTTCTTGCTGGGACCAAATTTCTTTTCCACGATGTCCCCTATCAGGGACTGGATGTGTTCTGCCCTGTCCTGGGGCACTAAAACCTTCCCTCGGCCGGTGCCGAGGACTGCATTGATAAACTGCAACCTCTGTGAAGGGGCGTGGCACGACTTCTCCTATTTGACAGTAATGCCCTGTGACTCGAAAGGGAGCGAGTGTCTTGAATCGCTGCTTTCAAAGCCTCCCGAGAGGAAGCCATGAGGAGCCAGTAGTCTAGGTATGGGAAAACATAGTGGCCCTGTCTCCTGAGGGCCACTGCCATGACTGCCAAGCATTCTGTGAACATGCGAGGCACTGAGGACAGTCCAAATGGGAGTACTCGGAACTGATAATGGCGTCCCAGGAACTCAAAGCGGAGGAATTTCCGGTGTGCTCCGGTGATGGGGAGATGAAGATATGCGTCCTGCATGTCCAGTGACGCAAGCCATGCGCCCTGCTTGAGCATGGGGATGAGACCCGGAAGGGTGATCATGCGGAAGTGTTTGAACAACAGGAAGGTGTTGAGGTCGCTGAGGTCCAGAATTGGGTGCAAGTCCCCTGTCTTTTTTGGAACCAGGAAGAAGTGTGACTATCCGTCTCCTCTCTGGTTCTAAGGCACTGGTTCTATGGCAACCTTGTCCAGGAGTGCTAAGATCTCTTGCTGTATGAGCAAGGCGTGCTGACCAGAGTAACGGGAGAGCAGAGGAGGTCTTGATGGTGGACTGTCGAGGAACTAGACAGTGTCTCCTCGACTTACTAGTCAAAGAACCCACCGGTCAGAGGTTATCCTCTACCACCCAGACAGGTGGTGAGAGACGTGACCCCCGACCCTTCCTTCCCTTGGATCCAGAGGTGGGGCAGGGGCCGAGAAGGAGTCATGCTGTGATGATATTAGTTCCAGTGGGTTAGACAGATTTTTGGTTTCCCTGGTCCTGGCCTCCGGAGAACTTGGACTGACCTTTACGTTGAAAGGTGCCCCGGGTTGCTGGCCGGAACGTGGCTGCTGTCTCTGTTGCCGGCTGCAAAAATGACTCTGGTTCCTGTGAAAGGAGCCAGATTTGGGTCTATACATGGCCTGTACAGTCCTCACTGCCTTCCCGGTGTCCTGTAGCTTGGTGATGACCCTTTCAGAGTCTTCGACGAACAGGACCGAGCCATTATAGGGGACGTCGAGAATATTTTTCTGAACATCTGGGGTAAATTTGGAGACCCTTAACCAGGAGTGTCTCCAGAGACAAACGCCTGTAGCAGCACCCCGGGCCGCTGAGTCAGCTAAGTCGTAAGCGGTTCACAGGACTTAGGTCCCCACATCAGACTCAGTGTGGAGGAGGTTCAGCAACTCATCCTTCTTCTCACCCTCTGGAAAGTCTTTCAACAGGTCTTGGCCTTGTTCCCACAGAGCATTCTGAAATTGCACCATGTGCGTGAGGTAACAGAGACCTGATGGAGCATGTAGCAGCCGCGTACATGTGTCTCACTAGTGAATCTAGCTGTTTATATCCCTGGTCTGGTGGTGGAGTGCTCAGGTGCTGAGGTCTCTGAGACCAGTCATGTGAGGTCGGAATGACCAGAGAGTCGGCCAAGGGCTGGGTAATGCCGGAGTGGAATGAGAATGTTTCCACGTTGCCTTGGTGACGTCCATGAATGTGTCCACCAGCGGTGGGACCACCACAGGCTTAGGATCTTTCTACCTGAGGTATCTTGCCAGGCGCTGTCTTTTTTTTTTTTTTTAATACTTCAAGTTTATTTAAAGCTTACATCTGTTCATATAATTATCAACAATAAACAGACTGCAAATCAAAACCGTTCCAGTTTTATACATAAAAGTCTAATCGCCGATCTCCCATACTCAGCTACACATTTTTAGGAAACAGCCATTTGTCTGTGTTTCTGCCTTATGGCATTTCTCTAAGAACCCAATATGAACAGTTTCTTAGAACTTTTATAGTAAATTTAGAGTTAACCTTCACTCTCTGTATCTTTTCGATGTCATCAACTTAAAATATTATGCCTAAGCTTACATTAATAAAATCTAAATCATAATATTGTAAAATGATACTAGGTAGTGCTATAAAAGATTCTGTACCAGGACTTACAAAAAGAGGAGAAGGAAAAATGTAAGTTTTCAAGGCATATCTTTAATATCTCATGCCCCCCTTTGTTGCTTTTCAGTTACCTTCCCATGCACAGATTAAATGTGTTCCAATTATAGGATCCAACCCCCTCTTGCTCATGATACAATGGTCAGGGGCAGGGGCTGATTCACCCCCATCTGACTAATCTAGTTGAGGCGCTGTCTTTCGGGGTCTAAGTCTTCTGTCACCCACCCCATGTTCTCTTGGATGTGCCTCATTATATCAGAGAAAGAGGGATCATCCGGTGGTGACCTGGGGCAGGTCTCATGGGTCTGGTGATGGGAGGCTAATTGGAGAGGGCAACCTCGAAGAGTCCAAGGAATCTGGACACGAGTTGTCCCCCGATGGGAGTGCGGAATCTCCGTCTGGGACGTTTGGGTGGATGGTCGCGGGGGAACCCGGAGGGAGTTCTGGAGGGGTGTGCTCTCTTTCTTTCTCGTGATCTGTCCCTAGGAAGTGGGGGAGCGCTCCTTTGGTTCACGGGGTACCCTGTTGTCAGGTTCCTTCGGGGGAACCCCCTGAGGAGGCTTGGCGGGCACCACATCCTTCTTAATGGTGTCCCACCAAAAGCTGAAGAGGTCCTTCACTTCTAGAGGCTTTGGGCCAGACAGGCCTGGCGTCAGCCCATTGATGGGTTCGGGCATCGGACCCTGGGGTGTAGCTGGGTCATGCGTTAGTTCCTGAGGCAGTCAGACATCCTCGATGTCACCCGCCTGATCGTCAGGAGGGAGGGCCCTGACGTCCTCTTCAGAAGACCCCTGGCGACCGGTGTCAGCAGGCGGAGGTGGTGGGGGTGGCGTCGGGTCCTTCGCCCGTTTTGTGGGTGTCGCGTTGGACGCCCACTTGGGCTCCGAGGACCACTTAAGGGATGTACGCCAGCTCTGTGGTCTTCCACAGAGGCTTCCGCCCTCTCAGAGGTTGGGAGACTGACCAATGATTGGTGTCCCAGTGCCAGTCTGGCGTGTCGGCACCCGCTTAGGGGCTGATTTGGACTTATACGGTCCGAGGCCTCAGGCCTGGCTGCTGAGCCAGAGGGCCGGCGTTGTTGGTTTAGTCTCAAGAGGCTGAAGGGAGACTACAGCCTCCAAGAACGAACCTTCACCAGAGGGGGGCGGAAACCAAGCCCGGGAGAGGGATCTCTCACACCTTGTGGAGCTGGTGCTGGCCCTGAAGTCCGAGGCCTGACTCAGAGATCTGTCCCTATCCTTGTCCTGGTGCTTTTCGCAGTGTTTCCCTGACTTATGGTGGGAAGATTCTGTCTTGGAGGAAGGTTCTTTCTCCATGGCTTTCAATTTTTCTTAGAGGAGAAACCCCTACAGTGCTTTTTGGCAGCGGATCCTGGTCCTGCTGTCAAATTGCTGGCAAATGGGGCAGGCCTTGATGTCGTGCTCCAGGCCTAGACACGGCTAACAAGCTATGTGCCTGTCCTTAAATGGGATCTGCTTTCCTCAAGCACACTTTGAGGGGTGTCCTTCGATAGAAGAAGTCGGAGAAGAAGACATGCAAGTGATTTTCTGACAAAACTGAAGTTCGAGCGTCATTAGTCTGCTAGAGATGTCCATTAGGCCGATGCTGGTGGGTCGACAGTGGGAAAAGAACTGAAGGATGCTGGGTGGCCGCCCCTTTCATATGATGCTGGACGTCAGGGGCGGGGCCGACATCGAGGGCAGTCCCCCGCAGGGTACTGCTAGCTAGAATTTTTCCATGGAGTGCTGGCGCCTGCCTGCTTCAGTTCTAATGGTGTAACCTACTGCAAGAGCTGTTTCTCGAAGTAAGAGCTAGGCAATTCTGCCAATTTTCAGTCTTATTGGTGGGGGTGAGGGGGTGGCTACAGATGGAACCCAAGTGAAATTGAACCAGATTAAGCAGCTGATGGCATTTCTAGTGAATGGGGGAAATTTGGCCAGGACACCAGAGAAATTCCTCTACTCTTTTCAAGAAGTGCCATAGGATCTTTAATCCACCTGTACAACTACCAGAACAGGCAGACTGGACCTCAGTTTAATGCCTCATTTGAAAGTGGGTCCTAGGACCCTTACAGGGTTAACAGAAGCTCTGCCGCTTGAAATTACAACTGCATGTGCACTTTTACTATGCTTCAATGCAAGCCGGCTTTGTTGCCAAAACACCCCTCTGCAACACATAAGGGAAACATTTTAGTAATGTCTAAATGTTCTCAGAATTTAGCTTGCATGCTTCAGAACTGTCAACCTACGATTTATGGACACGTGCCAAGAAAATGATGAAAGTAAAAACAAGAAACACACAGAACATGTTGTTAAAACTTGGAGAAGACTGGGGCACACCAATAGCAAAGACATGAGCCTCAGACTGAGGAGCAAGTTCCAGCCCAGCTCTGCTGCTGGTTACCATATGTTTTGCACTAATATACAGTTTATTTTTGTTCCTTGTTGCTATCAGGTCACGCCTATAAAAATAGGCAAGACACAGACTTTGTGGTATAACAGGGGAAACAATGGGATTCTTGGAGAGTGAGTCACAATAAACAGGATATCAGTTGCTCCATAACTACATAAAAGCAATAAACCACTACGGAAACTTCATTTGTCTTTGTTGATAACAACAAAAAAATTGATTAGTAGCCAGTTGGAAATGCAGAGCAATTTCACTAAATGAGTTACTTTTCTCTGCAATGTACAGTCCAGCAACTACAACTACAGAAAAAAATAACTGCAATTCACTACTTTTTATCACAAATGCAGAAAATTTACTGCACTTCAGAAAAAAGTATTGAATTGTGTAACGTTTTACCACAATGTGGCAAATTTGAAAATTACATACTCACCATAATTCTTGATCTTACAGAATATTTTCACCATTCATTACCAGTGGGGTCTGTGCCAGAGGCACTAGGACCCCGCAGGAGCACAACTTGAAGGGTTTTCATCTAGGAGGCAGATGACCGTAACAGCAACGCACCATGAGGTTGGCCATGGCGTGGTGGCGCTCGTGGATTGGCCAGCAATGACGCCGCCCTGATTACCCTCAGTTCTGTTCACAAGGAGAGTAAGAAAGTGGAAGAAAAAAGAGAGGAGGGGCAAAATTGCTCAAGGAATAAAATAATGGATATTAAAAGGAACAAAATAAAAAATATCTGGCTTCCAGAAAGGAAGAAGAAGAAGAGAGGATGGGAGGGAGGACCATATAGTAGGATGAGAGAGTGACCAGAACAATCTGAGCAGGAAGGAGAGGAAGCTCCCCCGAAGGAGAAAACAACAACAGGGATCTGCATGCTCCTAGCAGTCTAGCTGTGTCTCCAGGCGAGCAGTCTCCAGAAATGGAGGCGGAAAAGGTTCCTAGGGATGTAGAGGAACATAGGCTTGGTACCCCACAGGGGGAGTGTATTCACTGGGAGGAGGAGGAGGAGATGATCCCTGCTACGTAAGGAGTGAAGGAAGATTCTGAGAGAGAGTGGAAGGTGCTTGCATCTTTTTTTTTTTGGTTAAAAAAACAACAAGAAAAATTCCCCTATTTCCTGCAGTGCTATCGGGTGGGGGATAATACTGGAGCCAGACGGACTGAAAGGCTAAATGTAGGAGTCCTGCTAGAGAATTAAAAAGAAAAGAGGAATTTGGTAGTATGAGGAGTTACAACTGACTCTTTTTTGCTTCTGTATGTTTTTGTAAAAATGAGAACAAGGGAAAAGGGTATATGAAACCCTTATGCCAAAGAAATGGAAATTACGTGCCTACCGTAATTCTTGATCTTCTTGGATGAAGTCTCACCACTCGTTCACACTAATGGGATCTACGCTGGAGGTGCTACGACTTTTTTTGCTGGAGGCGCGAGCCTTGGCTCGTAAGCAATGACTATCTCAGCATCGACACTCCAACTGCCTCCGTACCATTTTTCCAGGAGGTGCAGCGTAACTAACCTAGAAGGATTAGCCTAAGAAAAAACGGACATAAGAAAGTCCCAACGACCGGTATAAGAAGGGTCAACAAAGAAGTCTTCACAGCCTAAACATTGAGGGAGTGAAGCCCTATAACAGAGAGGTGAGCTCGGGGGATGGTGGGTGGGCGTGTGAATGAGTGGTAGAGACTTCGTCCAAGAAGATCAAGAATTAAGGTAGGTATGTAATTTCCATATCTTCCTGGACATAAAGTCTCCACCTCTCATTCACACTGATGGGAGAGTACCCAGCTAATAATCCCCCGAGAGGGCAGCAGGAGAAACCAAGAGCTCACAGATTTAGGACAGAAGTCCATTAAGGATAGTCCTGCCAAAATCAAAGATGTCGCCTGGCATGGATGTCCAGGGCATAGTGCTTGACAAAAGTATGCACTAAGCTCCAGGCAGCCGCACTGCAAATGTATGCAATGGGTTCGTTGTGGATTTCTGCCAGGGATGCCACGACTGCTCTAGTAGAGTGAGCGTACACTCTTCCCTCCAGCTTAACCTGAGCCGTGGAATAACAGTGAAGAAGGCATGCCACCAGCCATGCCGAAATGCATCTGACAGCGAAAGGATGACCCAGCCAGGTCTCGCTGAAGGAAACAAACAGTTGTTGAGTTTTGCGAATCTCTTTTGTTCTATCCAAATAGAAATGCAGCGCTCTTTTAACATCTAAAGAATGAAGGGTACGCTCTCCTTCATTTTGGAAGTTCACAAAGTAAGTAGGTAGGACTAAAGGTTGGTTTAAATGGAATTCTGAGACAACCTCAGGGAGAAACTTAGGATGTGTCCTAAGAACGACTTTGTCCTTATGAAATACAGTGTACCAAGGGTCTGTGACCAAAGCATGTATTTCAGAAATCCTGCAGGCCAAGGTGATGGCCACCAGGAAGGCCGTTTTCCAAGTGAGGAATTTCAACTCACAGGTAGCTAGTGACTCGAAAAGCTTTCGAGTGAGCATGTCTAGCACAAGATTAATGTCCCAGGCTGCAACTGGATGTCTGATAGGAGGTCTGGTATGCAGAATACCCTTAAGAAACCTCTTAACTACAGGTAACTGAGCCAGTGACAAGGAAGGTACTGGCTCATGATAAGCTGAAATGGCATAAAGGTGAATTTTGACGGTAGAGTATTGAAGACCTGAATTTGAGAGGTCTAAGAGGTACTCTAAGACTTTATTTGGTGGGCAGGTAAAAGGATTCAAAGAGGATCCTGCACACCAGAGAGAAAACGCTCCATTTGGCTGTGTAAGTTTTCTGGTGGCTGGCTTGTGCGCAGCCAAAGAATATCTGAAACTCTGAGAGACATTAAACATGTTAACCTCTATCTCTTCAGGAGCCAAGCCTGAAGGTGAATCGACCTCAGATTTGGATGGACCACGGGACCCTGGGTCAGAAGGTTCGTCTGAAGGGGAAGCGTCTTCGGAGGGGTTTCCGACATACTGTTGAGTAGAGGAAACCATATCTGTCGAGGCCAGAGTGGAGCAATGGGGATCATTTTGTCTCCCTGAGACTCGAATTTGAAAACTACCCTCTGAATTAGAGGAAGCAGAGGAAAGGCGTATAGAAAGCGTTTTGTCCACTGCAGCCTGAATGCATCCTGACAGAAAATGCCAGGCTCTGGATTTCTGGAGCAGAAGAGAGGCAGTTTTGTGTTGAGTGGGGATGCAAAAAGGTCCAGGTCTGGAGTTCCCCACTCTGCAAATAGCGACTGAACTATGGTTGAGTTGAGAGACCACTTGTGAGGATCTGTCCCCGTTCTGCTGAGAAGGTCTGCCAGTTCGTTCTGCACTCCTGGCAGGTAGACCGCCTGAATTAGAGCCTTGTGCTCTAGGCACCATTCCCACACTCTCATTGCTTCCCTGCATAAAGGGTAAGAGTGTGCACCGCCCTGCTTGATAAAATACATCACTGCCTTGTTGTCCGTTTGAAGGAGAACGTTCTTATGACAGAGAATGTCCTTCAAAGCCTGGACTGCATAGAGGACGGCTCTCATTTCCAGGATGTTTATGTGAAGCTGGGACTCGACCCGAATCCACGTGCCTTGGGAGTGGAGATTCTGACAGTGAGCTCCCATCCCATCAGGGGCGTCCGTGTAATGGAAATCTGATGATCCAGAGGAGCAAAGGGATACCATTCCAGAAGGTTGTCTTCTTGTGACCACCAGGTGAGTGACCTCTTCAGAGGTTCTGCCACCTTGATGAGAAAGGACTGATGGTGAGGGGTTGGGGACCACTGAGTACTGGGCATCCATTGAGAGGTTCTCATGTGGAGACATGCTAGGGGTACAGTGAACACCGTGGATGCCATGAGACCCAGCATCCGTTGCATTGAGATAGCTCGAACTGAGCTGTTCTCTGAAGTACCAGGTCATCTGTAGGATATTGCTCCTTCTGTCCTCTGGAAGAAAAGCTTTCACACAGGATGTGCCCAGAAGAGTTCTTATAAAAAATGAGTTTCTGGGAGGGCTGCAACTGCAGTTTTTTGAGATTCAGCAGGACTCCCATGGACGTGAGAAAGTCTGAAGCCGTGGCTAAGGCGTCCAGAGTTTCTTGTCTTGAGGTACTTGCTAGAATCCAGTTGTCCAGATATGGGAACACTTGCATTCTGATTTTTCTGAGATACGCTGCGAGAATTGCACAACACTTCATAAAAACTTGTGACGCCAAAGATAGCACAAAGGGCAGGACTCCGAACTGATAATGTTGGCCCAGTGCCACAAACCTTAGGTATTTGTGGTGCTTCAGGTATATAGGAATATGGTGGTAGGCATCCTGCATGTCTAGGGAAGCTAGCAAATCGTGTTGATGAAGCAAGGGTAACAAGGTCCCTAGCGATATCATCTTGAACTCTTCCTTGAGAAGAAACTTGTTTAACTTTCTGAGGTAAAGACTGAAGGCAAGCAACCGCTTTTCGGGACCAGGAAGTAATGGGAGTATAAACCTGTGTTTCGTTGATTCAGCGGAACTATTTCTACTGCCCTGTTGATCAGAAGGCCTTGTACCTTGGAGGCAAGAAGGTCTGACTGAAATGTTGACAGCCTGGGCTGTCGTTTGGGAGGATAATCCGGAGGGACTGCCGATCGGTTGAGGGAGTACCCTTCGCGGATTATCCGGAGTACCCATTTGTCTGATGTTATGAACTTCCACTGGTTGTAGAACTGAGTCAGATGTCCTCCCACTGCTGAGGAAGAGTCCCCCTCAGGCAGTTGAGGTGGGACCTGGGCCAGAAAATCAGAAGGTGGCACTGGGCATTTTGGGCCCTTGTGCCTTCTGTTGCATTTTCTTTTGAGGCTGAGGGACTTGGTTTTTGTTAAAACCTCCTCTGCCCTTGCCCCCAGAGGACTGACGGTTGTGAGACTGACGACTGTTAACACCCCCCCCCCAAGAAGGGGTGGGAGTGGGTCGAGCCGTTTTAATGGCAGACCTAGTCTTCTGTGTGGCCTCCAGAGTTTGCTCTACTTGAGGTCCGAACAAATACATACCGTCAAAAGGTAATGCCATGACCTGCTGCTGGGTGTCATTCGTGAAGGCTGAAGTGCGTAGCCAGGAGTGGCGATGGGTACAAATGCCCGCCACTGCTCGGGAAGCAGTGTCGAAAGCATCCACAGCTGCTTTAACCTGCTGGTTGTTGGACTTGATATCCCTGGTTATGGTCTGAAGAAGCTCTGAACTAGTGTCCGACTCGGGCAGAGCTTCCACCATCTGTTTAAGCGAATGCCAAAGAACATACTCACACTGAGAGAAATAGCCCCGGTAGCTGGCAATACGCATACCCAAGGTGGAGGCAGCAAAGACTCTCTTACCTAAGGTGTGTGTATCTTACGAGATTCTTTGTTTATAGGCCGGGCTGTAGATGCCTGAAGGAGAACAGCCTTATTCTCTCCCAAGACTACAAAAGGGTCAGCAAAGGCCTGGGAGTCCAAAATGGGTCGATCCTTGGGAGCAGCATACTTCCTATCTATGGACTTAGCCACAGAAGGGATGAGAGCGGGATTATTCCATACCATCTGAGAGAGCATCTCAAAGCATGGTTGTACTGGAGGAGTTAAATCCATAGGGCTCTCCGGGACATGAAGTTATTGGAGTCTTAAGAGATTCCCAGGATCGATATCTGTAGTCTGGAGAGAAAGAGTAGAATTTAAATGTTTCAGCAGAGACTTAAATGACAGGTCTTCAACTACAGGCTCTGCAACAGGATTAATTCCTGTTTCTTCAACATCATCACCCAGCCAAAGATCTGGGTCAGGCTTAATATCATCTCCTGACAGCTTAGGAGGGACTGTATGGACAGAAAAGCAGTGAAAGTCAGCAGGAAATGAAGAGGAGAAAGGAATCGGAGTTGAGAATCCCTGAAGGCTGGATGACGCCACACAAAGCATTGGCGCCGAAGAGGGACATGTCGCCGAAAGCAAGGAAGTCGCCGCCATCTGAAACAGCCCAGCACACGGCGCCAACAGAGGCCACGGCGCCTAAGAAGCCCGTGGTGCCGCAGATGGTGCCGACAGGGCCCACGGCACTGAGGACGGTGCCAAAAGGCCACCCAGCATTGAGGATGGCGCCAACAACCCCAATGGCGCTTGAGGACAGCACCAACATCAGCTGTGCCGAGGGCAGCGCCGAGACCCATCGATGCCGAGAGCAATCCGGGGCTCCGAAAATGTGATTCTAAGAAAAGTAGGAGGAACACTGGGAGAAAGAGGCATCAGTGTGGCCCTGCCCGCAGCCATGTGAGGGCGGAAGACACTGTGCGAGAAAGTTGACGGCATCAAGAAGGTGCCACATGACTATGGAGATCCAACCGCTCTATCCGGACCTCGAAGACCCAAGGGTCTCGAGTGACCAGGCCAGGCAGCTAGACCAACCTCAGAGCCCACTGCTCCACAAGAGTGGCCCACTGATTAAATGCTCACGGAAGCCCTTTCAAAAAGGTGGGAAGAGCTCCGATGTGGTCGGTCTGAGAGACGAAGCAGCGACTCGGAGGAGGGCCGGCACCTGGCCCCAATAACAGACCATCGGCACAGACATACCAGAAGGCGACTTTAGTGAGGCCTTCTGTTTTCACCAGGCCAAAAAGAGCTCGAGGTCAACGGGTGCTGAGTGCGCCAACGCTTTTATAAGCTTCAGGGGGACAGCCGATCCCTCAAGCATCGACTGTCTGTTGTCAGACCCCCGAGAGGGCGGACTGGACCCAGCCCGCTGACTGAACGCTTTCATACAAAGTCTCCCTACTATCACCTGACCGGCTCATGGTCTACTCCACAATGTAGGCTGAAGACTTATTTTCTTTATAAGTATAGTTAAAAATAAAGCGGTACTTATTTGAGATATATTACAAAACAATAAACTGAAAACTATCCCACTAGTTTGAAGTTTGACTCCCGGCAGGCGAGCGACGTCGTTACTGAAGCGCACTCGATGGCAGGAAAAAGGACCTGAGGCAGTTGGAGGGTCGATGCCGAGATAGTCACTGCCTCACAAGCTAAGGCTTGTGGCGCCACTCCTTGTGGTTCCATCTGCGGCGCCGGCCCTCCTGCAAAAAGGTTTGCTCCCGCTGGGTCCTAATGCCTCCGGCATAGATCCCATCAGTGTCAATGAGTGGTGGAGACGTTATGTGCAGGAAGATCAAAGCTTTGTAGATGCCCATCTGAGGAAAGAAAATAAAGGAGAGTCACCAAGGCTCACGGAAAAGGGAAGAGTCAGATCTAAAAGATTTTCTTTTTTCTTTTTTTTTTTCCCTTTCTTTGGAAGCCCAGAGGTGACCCACAGACCTCCTAAACATTTTGTTTGTTTTCGTTTGTGCCCAGACAGAAAGAGACAGGATGAGCTACCCAGGTGCCTGGTCATTTACAGGGGATGGTGGTAGGGTTGTGGTAATGAATGGTGAATATATTCTGGAAGAAAGAAATACTGTGATATGTAATTTTTATATCTTCCAAGACTCAGTCATTACCATTCATTACCAATGGGTCAGAATACCAAACCTACCACCTAGAGGGTGGTGCTGGCTCACCCTAAGGGAAATGGTTATTCCCTCAACCTCCTGTGGGGGGATAACCACAAAGAGACAGGGGCCCCTTATGGGCTTGGCAAGTTCTGAGACTGATCAGGGGCACTCAGAGGCTTCTGTGACCTGGGAGCAGGAAGGCACTTTGCAAGCTCATGCCTGGCCATGCGAGAAGAAGTGAGCTCCCTGGAAACGTGAGGCAATCATCCTACGCTGGGTTAAGGGTGACAACTGGGAAAGATGGAGCCACGCCATCCTGATGCAGACTGCAGTTCCCTGAACCTGGAAGCTACCTCGTTGGTGTCATAAAATGCCCTTGCTTGGTGCCTTGCCAGCTCCAGCCCTGGGCAGAAATACAAATGGCCTGTTTGGCTGCCTCACAATCAGGCAGACAGACTAGAAGTTGACCGAGTGTCAACCACAGATGCCTGGTGTGCTGAGTAGCACAACAGAGTACACGCCGAGAAAACTCTACAACCCCGGCATCAAACTCCGCAGAGTCTGACTCTGGGGATGGTCATGCACTGGGCACCTATGCCAGAGGGGTTGTCTAGGAACTGGACCCAAGAAGCTGGATGTAGCTCCTGGAGATCCCAGGGGTGTGCAATACCTGCGTTGGACGTCCCTCTGGGCTGCAGAGGGGGTAGAGGGATAGAGCCAGACATCTCTAGGTGCTTGCCCGTGTAGGCTAGGCCACAGAGGTATGTCTGTGGAGTCATGACTGTACTCCCCAAGGAAGGGCAGCATCAGATTAACAGGACTGTGGTCTGCAAAGTAGTCAATTCACATCTCTCTAATGATCTGCAAGAGGAAAAGCTAGTGCCTAGTGTACTCAGTATCAAAGGAGATATGCTGGGAGGTGTCCTCTACCATGAAGGAAGACAAGAAGATGAAGAGCTGGAGTCAGGGAGTAGTGGTGCAGGGGTGGCAGGCAGGAATATGTACCAAATTCAAAAGATCCTGCACTCTCGAGAACCAAAAAAACACATACTTCTCACGTGAAATGAATTTCAGTTGCTTTAATACCTTTTTTTTTTTTTTTTTACATTAAGGTTATCCCCAAGGCAGGTGCAGAAAAAGTCATGACAGTTCCGAATGGACATGGGCTTCCAACAGGGCACTGAGGCATGGGGCGAGTGTCCATCTTCTTCTTGGACTTGATCACCTTCTTAGGCCCCGAGGACCCTGAAATGATTGAAAAAGCAGAAAAAAAGCAGCAAAAACAAAAGAGCCTTGTACTGTAAAAAAAAAAGCAGAAAGAAAAGAACGGTGCCAAAAAAAGTTAAGTAAAAATAGAAATTACATACCTACCGTAATTCTTGATCTTCTTGGATGAAGTCTCCACCACGCATTTACACTAATGGGATCTACCCCGGAGGCGCTAGGACCGAGCAGGAGCAAACTTTCTGCAGGAGGGCTGGCACCAGAGAAGGAGTGGCGCTGCGAGCCTCTGCTTGTACAGCAATGACTATCTTAGGTCAACCCTCCAGCCGCCTCAGTACCTTTTTTTCCAAGGAGGTGCAGCGAACTAACCTAGAAGGATAGTTTATCCAAAACCGGACATAAGATAGTCCGAAGACCCGTGATAAGAAGGGTCATGAAAGAAGTCTTCACAGCCTAAAGATTGAGGGGGTGAAGACCAGCAACAGAGGTGAGCTCGAGGGATGGTGGGTGGGCGTGTGAGTGAGTGGTGGAGACTTCGTCTAAGACGACCAAGAATTACGGAAGGTACGTAATTTCCATATCTTCCTGGACATAGTCTCCACCACTCATTCACACTAATGGGAGAGTACCGAGCTAATAATCCCCCGAGAGGGCGGCAGGAGAGACCAAGAGCTCACAGATTCAGGACAGAAGTCCATTAAGGATGGTTCTGCCAAACGAAACATGTCGTTTGGCATGGACATCCTGGGCATAGTGTTTGACGAAAGTATGCACTGAGCTCTAGCTGGCCGCATTGCAAATATCTGCAATGGGCATGTTGCGGATTTCCGCCAGTCATGCCGTGACCGCTCTAGTAGAGTGAGCGTACACTCTGCCTTCCAGCTTAATCTGCGCCATGGAATAACAGTGGCGAAGGCATGCCACCAGCCATGCTGAAATGCATCTGATAACGACAGGTTGACCCAGCCGGGTCTCGCTGAAGGAAACAAACAGTTGTTGAGCTTTTCGAAAATCTTCTGTCCTATCTAAATAGAAAGCAAAGCCCTTTGGTCGTCCAAAGAATGAAGAGAATGCTCCCTTCATTTTGGAAGTTCTCAAAGTAAGTAGGAAGGATCAAAGGTTGGTTTAGATGGAATTCTAAAACAACCTTAGGGAGAAACTTAGGATGGGTCCTAAGAACTACTTTGTCTTTATGAAACACAGTATATGGAGGGTCTGTGACCAAGGCATGTATCTCATAGACCGTGCGGGCCAAGGTAATGGCCACCAGTAAGGCCGTTTTCCAAGTGAGGAATTTCAACTCACAGGTAGCTAGAGGCTCGAAAGGTTTTCGAGTGAGCATGTCTAGCACAAGATTAATGTCCCAGGTTGTGACCGGACGTCTGATAGGACGTCTGGTATGCAGAATTCCCTTAAGGAACGTCTTAACCATGGGTAACTGAGCCAGTGACAAGGAAAGTACTGGCCCATGATAAGCTGAAATGGCAAAAAGGTGAACCTTGACTGTAGAGTATTGCAGACCTGAATTTAAGCAGTCCAAAAGGTACTCCAGAACTTTATTTGGTGGGCAGGAAAAAGGATTCAAAGAGGATTTTGCACACTAGAGCAAAAAACGCCTCCATTTGGCTGTGTACGTTTTCCTAGTGGCTGGCTTTCGCACAGCCAGAAGAATATCTGAAACTCTGCGGGAGACATTGAACCTGTTCACTTCTCTCTCTTCAGGAGCCAAGCATGAAGGTGAAGCGATCTCAGATTGGGATGGACCACAGGACCCTGAGTCAGAAGGTTAGTCTGAAGGGAAGCGGTTTTGGAGGGTTTCGACATACTGTTGAAATGTGAAACCATATCTGCCGAGGCCAGAAGGAAGCAATGAGAATCATTTTGCTCCCCTGGGACTCGAACTTGAGAAGTACCCTCTGAATTAGAGGAAGAGACGGAAAGGCGGATAGAAAGCGTTTTATCTACTGCAGCCTGAACGCATCCTGACAGAAAATGCCAGGCCCTGGATTTCTGGAGCAGAAGAGAGGCAGTTTTGTGTTGAGTGAGGATGCGAAAAGGTCCAGGTCTGGAGTTCCCCACTCTGCGAATAGTGACCGAACTATAGTTGAGTCGGGAGACCATTCCTGAGGATCTGTCTCCGTTCTACTGAGACGTCTGCCAGTTCGTTCTGCACTCCTGGCAGGTAGGCCGCTCGAATTAGAGCCTTGTGCTCCAAGCACCATTCCCACACACTCATCGCTTCCCTGCATAAGGGATAAGAGTGAGCCCTACCTTGCTTGTTGATGTAATACATCACTGCTTTATTGTCCGTTTAAAGGAGAATGTTCTTGTGACAGAATACGTCCTTCAAAGCCCGAACTGCATAAAGGACAGCTCTCAGTTCTAAGACATTTATGTGAAGCTGGGACTCGTCCCAGAGTCCACGTACCTTGAGTGTGGAGAGTCTGACAATGAGCTCCCCACCTCATCAGGGACGCGTATGTGGTTATGGAAATCTGATGATCCAGAGGAGCAAAGGGATACCATTCCAGAAGACTGTCCTCTTGTAACCACCAGGTGAGTGACTTCTTCAGAGGTTCTGTCACCTTGATGACAAAGGACTGAGGGTGAGTGGTTGGGGACCACTGAGTACTGAGAATCCACTGAGAGGTTCTCATGTGAAGGCGTGCTAGGGGTACAGTGAACACAGAGGATGCCATGAGACCTAGCATCCGTTGCATCGAGATAGCTCGAACCGAGCTGTTCTGTCTGGTGTATCGGGCCATCTGTAGGATATCGCTCCTTCTGTCCTCTGGTAGAAATGCTTTTGCACAGGAGGTGTCCAGAAGAGTTCCTATGAAAAGGAGCTTCTGGGAGGGCTGCAGCTGCGATTTCTTGAGGTTTAGCAGGACTCCAATGGATGTAAGAAAGTCTGAGGCCATGGCAATGGCGTCAAGAGTTCTTTGCCTGGAAGGGCTCGCTAGAAGCCAGTCCTCCAGATATGGGAACACTTGTATTCCGGCTTTTCTGAGATGTGCTGCGAGAATTGCACAACACTTTGTAAAAATTTGCAGCACAGAGGATAGCCCAAAGGGCAGGACTCTGAACTGATAATGCAGTCCCAAAGCCACTTGGGGAGACAATCTGGAGGGTTATCTGAAAAATGGAGGGAATACCCTTCGCAGATTATCTGAAGGACCCATTTGTCCAAAGTTATGGACTTCCGCTGGTTGTACAATTGAGTCAGACAACCTCCCACCGCTAAAAAGTCCCCTCGGGCAGCTGAGGTGGGACTTGGGCCAGAAACTCAGAAGGCGGCACTGGGCGCTTTGGGTCCTGCGCCTTCTGTTGCTTTTCTTTGAGGCTGAGGGGCTTGATTTTATTAAAACCTCCACTACCTTTGCCTCAAAGGACTGATGGTTATGAAACTGGCATTTGTTAACACCCCTCGAGAGGAAGGAGGAAGTCGAGCTAATTTAATGGCTGACCTAATCTTTCGTGTGACCTCTAGAGCCTGTTCTGTTTGCAGGCGAAGAGATGCACACCATCGAAGGCAATGCCATGACCTGATGCTGGGTATCATTTGTGAAACTTGATTGCGCAGCCAGGAATGGCGCAGTTACAAATGCCGCTGCCGTTCAGGAGTCAGTATCTAATCCGTCCATAGCTGCTTTAACCTGTTGGTTGTTGTACTCTATGCCCCTGGTTATGGTTCAAGGTCAGTTGGCATTCATCTGTATCATCCTCCCCCCGGGGACATGCCTGAAAACAGGCAGGATTTGTCTAGTGCACTTACCCGGTCAACAAAAACTTAAAAAAAATGGTTTGAAGAAGCTCTGAATTAGTGTCAGACTCCGGTACAGCTTCAACCATTTGTTTGCGCGAATGCCAAAGAATATACTCATACTAAGAGAAAGAGCCCTGGTAGCTGGCGATACGCATACCCAGGGTGGATGCAACAAAGACTCTCTTACCTAAAGTATCTATCTTACGAGATTCTTTGTTTATAGGTCGAGCTGTAGTAGTCTGAGAAAGGATGACCTTATTTTCTGCCAAGATTATAATAGGATCCATAAAGGCTTGGGAGGCCAAAATGGGTCGATCCTTGGGAGCAGCATACTTCCTATCTATGGACTTAGCCACAGAAGGAATGAGAGCAGGATTATTCCATACCATTTGAGAAAGCGCCTCAAAGGAGGGTTGTAGGAGGAGTTAAATCCATAGGATGTCCGAACATGAAGGTATTGGAGTCTTAAAGCTTCCCAGGATTGATGTCCATAGTCTGAGAGAAAGAGTGGAATTCAAATTTTTCAGCAGAGACTTAAATGACAGGTCCTCGACCACAGGCCCTGTAACAGGATTAGATCCTGCTCCTTCCACATCATCACCCAGTCTAAGATCTGGGTCAGGCTCGATATCATCTCCTGACAGTCCAGGAGGGACTGCATGGACAGGAAAAGATTGAAAATCAGCAGAAAAAAAGGAAGGAAAAGAAATCGGAGAGGGGATGCCCTGAAGATTGGTAGAAGAAAAGCACGGCATCGGCGTCGAAGAAAAGCATGGCGCCGAAAGGTCGCACGACATCAACAAAGCAGACAGCACTGAAGAAGAACACGGTGCCAAAAAGCCGCACGCGCCGAGAAACTCAACGATGGCGAAAAGCGCATGGCACTGAGAGCAGCGCCGACAAGTACAACGGTGCCGAGGATGGCGCCGGAAATGGTGACGAGTGACCCACCGATGCAGGCAGCGCTGAAACCAACCCAGAGCCCTGAAAATTAGAATTTGAGGAAAAAGAAGGAAGAATACCAGGAGATAGAGGCATCGGTGGCCCCGCGCGCAGCGCCATGTGAAGGGGGGGCACGGCGCGAGTCGATGGAACCGGAAGAGGGCGCCGCACAACCAGGGAGACCACCTCTGCCTGAT
This sequence comes from Neoceratodus forsteri, assembly GCA_016271365.2. Classification (NCBI taxonomy): domain Eukaryota; kingdom Metazoa; phylum Chordata; order Ceratodontiformes; family Ceratodontidae; genus Neoceratodus; species Neoceratodus forsteri. The sequence goes on along the minus strand of CM028136.1, from coordinate 50,067,234 downwards.
CCCCAGAGGGCCCTTGAGTGACCAGGCCAGGCAGCTGGACCAGCCTCCAAGTCCAATGCTCCATAAGAGCGGCCCACTGATGAAACTGCTCATCGGAAGGGCTCCGATGTCGAAGAGGTCGGAGATCAGAGCCAAAAACCGGCGACTCTGAATGAGGAGACCGGCAATTGACCTCAATGACCGATCATCGATGCGCAGGCATATCAGAGGGTGACCACGAGTGATGCCTTCTCTTTTTTGACCCACGGGTCGAAGAAGAGCTCGAGGCCGAACGGTGCTGAGAATGGGACAGTTTACTTTTATGCTCCCGGGGGGACCACCCATCCCCTCGGGCATTGGACCATCCATTGTCAGACCCCCCCCTTCCAGAGAAGGCGGCAGACCGGACCCAGCCCGGCTGACTGAACAGCTTTCATACGAAGTCTCCCTACCATCACCTGACCCGCTCATGGTCGACTCCGTCAATGTAGGCTGAGACTTCTTTCTTTAATAAGAAAAAATAATCGTAAGCGGTACTTTATTCGGAAAATACTACAAAATAATAAACTGAAAACTATGCTGCTAGTTTAAAGTTAGACTCCCGGAGGGCAAGCGACGTCACTGAAGCAGTTGGAGGGTCGACGCCAAGACAGTCATTGTCGCCACGAGCAGAAGCTTCGCGGCGCCGCCCTCCTGCAAAACGCGCTTGCTCCCACTGGGTCGTAGCACCCCAGTGCAGATCCCATTAGTGTGAAATGAGTGGTTGAGATTTTATGTCCAGGAAGATCTACTACTGCGCCTAGCTGAATGGCGATGAACTGAGTGATGCAGCAAAGCTGAGACTTGCTCCCACAGAGTTGCAGCCTTGACAGCGGGAAAAACAGAACTGAGGTAATCAGGGGGCTGGTGTCTGTTACTGGCCAGTCCACGAGCACCACGTCATGAGTCAGCCTCATGGGCGGCACAGTCACCAACGTCAGCCCCCTAGTTGAAAGCTTTTTAAGCTTTGCTACCACAGGGTCCTAGTGCCTCCAACACAGACCCACTGGTAATGAATGGTGAAGACTGATTCTTGGAAGGTTAATTAATTAGCAACCTGCTAATCAAGGCTACATTTAACTTAGCACATAGTGTTTTATAGGTCACAAATTGTGATGTGAACCCACTTATTTAATGCCTTTTTTTTGTAAATGTTATCTTTATTATCATTTTGCCATATACAGTCGATAGAACTACTAAACCATCTTACAGCATCATTGGTAAGTCTGACTGGGATAACCATTAAAGGATCAGAACAAAAAAAAAAATTTGACAATCTGTCATTTGTTGTAATTACTTAATTATGTTAATTACATGTAGGTTGTTCTGCAGGTAGCAACCTTACCCATAGAGTCTATTTAACAGGTTGTTTCAGAACAAGATATCACCATTAATACACATAGCCAGAACTACTTTACCTGTTGTTAAGACAGATGGTGGAGAGGAGGGGGGACCCTGTCCACCTAGAGTTGCACCTCTCCTCTTGGCCATTTAGCTTGTGGGTTATTTGTTCCATTTGATAGGTGATTAGCCACCAGTCTTGGAATTTTAGCAGTGAGCCAGGATTTAGTGATGGCCTTTTCAACGGCTGTTATGAGGCTATGTAAGAGATATCTTTTACTGAGGAAACACTAGCACGAACAGTAAAAGAAGGTGACAAGACTTTCTATAGATACATTAGTGAAAGGAAAAAGTCCAGAGGGGGTATTGCTAAGCTTAATGGAGAAAAGAGAGCATGTGAGGAGGAGGAGGAGGACCCTGTAAAGGCATCTATCCTAAATAGATACTTTTGCTCAGTATTTACTGAAGAGAAGGTAGGGCAGGGCCCACAGCTCAGCATCATGGACACAGGGGGGAGGGAGATGAGCACTACTCCCTTCACAAAAGAAAGGGTCCTACAAGAGCTTGCTAAGCTCAGGGTGGATAAGGCAATGGGACCTGATGGCATACATCCCAGGGTACTTAAGGAGCTAAAGGAGGAACTAGCAGAGCCATGCAGAATTGTTTAGTGAGTCTCTGAGCACAGGAGAGGTCCCAGAAGACTGGAGAAGGGCTCATGTGATCCCGCCCACAAGAGTGGTAGCAGGGAGGAGGCAGGAACTACAGACCAGTCAGTCTTACCTCAGTAGTGGGCAAGATTATGGAGGCACTCCTTAAGGAAAGGATAGTGCAACACCTGGAATCCATAGGGGCACAGGATCCAAGACAGCATGGGTTTACAAAGGAAGGTCCTGTCAAACTAATCTCATAGATTTCTTTGACTGGGTAACAAGTGGTGGACCAAGGGGAGCAGTTGATGTAGCCTACCTTGACTTCGCAAAGCTTTTGACACTGTTCCACATAGAAGATTGATAAATAAGCTGGGTAGGCTGGGGTGGGTCAGAAGTTGGTCAACTGGGTGGCAAACTGGTTGACAGGCAGAAAACAGAGAGTGGTGGTAAATGGTATACAGTCAGAAGAGATACAAGTCACAAGTGGGTACCTCAGGGATCAGTCCTGGGCCAGTCCTCTTCAACATCTTCATTAGTGACCTTGCAGATGGACTAGAGGGTAAGGCTTGTCTGTTTGCAGATGACACCAAGATCTGCAACAGAGTAGATGATCCAGATGGGGTGGGCAGAATGAGAAGAGATCTGGATAAACTAGCAGAATGGTCAGAAGAGTGGCAACTGGGATTTAATGCAAAGAAGTGCAAAATCATGCACATAGGGAAGAGAAACCCTGAAGCCACCTATAGGCTGGGAGGAGTTGCTAGCAGTCACAAAGGAAGAAAGAGACTTGGGCATCATCATCACTGATGACCTAAAATCATCCAAGCAGACCTCTAAAGCAGTAGGTAAGGCTAGGGGGGTGTTAGGGTGTATTAGTAGGGGTATCACAAGTCGTAAGAGGGAGGTAATAATCCCTCTGTACAAGACACTGGTTAGGCCCCATCTGGAGTACTGCGTGCAGTATTGGAGGCAACACCTTCACAAGGACATTAACCAAATTGAGGCAGTCCAGAGAAGGGCAACCAAAATGGTGCAGGGACTGCATCAGAAGACATATGAGGACAAATTAACGGAGCTCAATATGTATACCCTTGAGCAAAGGAGGGAGAGAGGTGATATGATCGAGGCATTCAAACACCTTAAGGGCATAAACAAGGTGAAAGAGTCTAACATGTTTAAATATAAGAAAAATAGCAGGACAAGAGGACACAGCATGAGACTAGAGGGAGGCCGATTAAGGGGAATGTGAGGAAATTCTTTTCACAGAAAGGGTGGTGGATGCAAGGAATGCACCACAAGAAGTGGTGGCTATGAATACAGTGCAGGGCTTCAAACAGGCATGGGATAGGCATAAGGGAGCAATACAAATGACTATGAATAGATAGGCCACTGACAGAGCAAAGGCCGATGGCACATTTATAAGGTAGAAAAAGAAATGGGCAGACTGGATGGGCCTTGCGGTCCTTATCTGCCGTCAACTTCTATGTTTCTATATCTGGAGTTAGGGTCCCTTAGCTCCCTTGGGAGTTGTAGAAGAAAATAGGTCTGCTTAGTCAGTAGTAAAGGCCTGCCGATCAACTCCTGAAGCTCAGCCTGCACAGCCTGGAGGAATGGTTGTAGTCTGGGGCATGTGAGCATGATGTGCGTGCAGTTGGCATTTCCTTTGTCACACTGGCGCCAGCAGGTGGTCTGGCCATTTGGGGAGTAATGTTTGGTGATAGTCGGGGTTCTGAAGTAGTGAATTAGGTTTTTCCACGTGAATTCTCGCCACTGATGGGAACTGGAAATGAAGATGTGTGTTGGCATGCCCCCTTCCAATCAGTCTCAGGTAGGGGAATACCCAATTCCTCCTGCCAAGTCAAACATATATTATCTGTGAGGTTGTCCTTTGTAGATATTAGGGTTTGGTAGAAGGTGGATATGAGATGCCCTTGACCTGGGGAGGAGATCAGGAGCATTAGTTTGGTAATCGGGGCTGGATACCATTCTGGTTTGCTGACTCCACAGAGTAGGGAGTCATAGTGGTGCCTCAGTTGTAGGAATCTGTAAAGATGGTAGTGCGGTAGTCCAAGGCTTCTCTGCATCTCACCATAGGACTAACGTGCCACCTGCGTTGTAATCTGTGAAAGGTACCTTAACCCATTTCTCTCCCATGTTTGAAAACCGTGGTCCCGTCTGTTCGGGGTAAAATTTGGTAGGGTAGCTATAGGACATATCAAGGCTAGAAGGGGGTCAGGTGTAGTATTTTCCTAATAGTTGCCCAGGTGGTAATGTAATTCCGCAGAATTTGATCCTGGGTGGAGTGGGCAAGTGATTTGGTATTGGTCCAGTACAAGGCTTGGAAATACTCATTATTTGGCATTAAGATTGTTCGATGTCTGCCCAATGTGGGCCAGGGTCGAGTCCGTCTTGCAGCAATGTGGGGAAGCGTGCTGCCAAGTAGCAGAAGTGCAGGTCTGGGAGAGCCAGGACACCCTGAGATTTCGGGAGGGAGAGAAGCTGTAGACCTAGCTGTGGTTTTGGGCCAGCCCAGATAAATTTAGAGATCATAGTGTTCCATTCCCAGGTGGTCTGTTGATTTAAGGTGATTGAGATATTTTGAAAAGGTATAGGACCCTGGGGAGGGTAATCATACAAATTAAGTAAATTCGTCTAGTGAGGCTGAGGGGTAGAGTGTTCCAGTTGGTAAGATATGTTTTTACCTGTAGAGTGAAGGGGCATAATTATTCTTAAAGGCAGAGGTTAGGGTGCTTGATAAGTAAATCCCTAAGTGTTTTAATTTTTTTAAGCCCCAGTCACAGGGAAACAGTTTGGATAGCCTGGGAGGGGGAATAGTGAAAGGCCAGTACTTTAGTTTTGGTGATACTTAATTTGTAGCTAGAGACCCATCCAAAGTCATCTAGCTTTCTTTTGGCCAATGGTAGGGAAGTTTCGGGGTGTTACAGATATAGGAGGACATCATCCGCATAAAGGGCAGTCCGGTGTTCAATACCTCCCAGGGTTATTCCCGAGAGGTGTCCAGTCTCTCGTATGAGTTATGCAAGTGGCTCCATAAAAATGGCGAACAGTAAAGGTGAGAGTGGGCAGCCTTGCCTGGTTCCCCTATGAAGAGGGAAATATTGGGAGTGGTATCCTCCTATTTTGACACAGACCATGGGGTGGTGTATACGTTCCAGATTACTCGAATGAGTGGTTGGGGGAATCCCCATTTTGCCAAATACTGCATATAAAAGAGCCATGAGACCCTATCAAAAGCCTTTTCTGTGTCAAGGCTTTCTAGTACTGATGGGGTGTTGGTGTGTTGCACTGAGTGGATAATGTGGTGGGTGCATTTAATATTGTCTGTCGTTGTGCATTGTTTTATGATAGTATCTGATCATTAATTAAATGGGGGAGATAGTTATCTAGACGGTGGGCTATAATACTCAAATAATTTGTAGTCGGTGTTATTATTTAATGCCTTGGATATAACAACAACATACATGAAAGGGACAAGAGAACTGACTGAAAAGGTCCATGTCTCACTTCTGAGAATGCCAGAAGCAGCAAACTGGTACAGGGCTTCTATTAAACAATTCTGAGCTTGCATTTTTGTGGGAAGGAAAAAAAAAAAAAAAAAAAGACTACCCCAGGATTGGGCACCTGAGATGCAGTAGTACATTTTCCATGAGGTCCTGCATGTTCTTATCCAGGGGCAGGTGAGTGCGGAAGTCCTCAGAGATCAAGTGACTTATTCAAGTCCAGATCTGCAAGTGGTGGTGGTGGAATCTTAATCATAATCCTGCCACCTAATCAATGGACTCCACTGCCTGTGTTGGAGGCCAAGTGCTAAAAGGTGACCAGCTGATTACAACTAGCTACAGGTTCCTGTCTATGTGAACATACATGAAAATCATTTGGGGGGGTCCTGCTGCAATCACACAGAGTCTGGGCTCAGTAAGGTGGTGGTGTGTGAGAGTATTGTGCACTTGTGTGCATGTGAGCACGTATGTGTGGGAGATCCTTCATACTAAGCACCTGCTTTGATCTCGTCGCTTCTGCTACAGTATATCTATTTTGAGATGCTGCTGTGGTGGTTTTCCACAACTGATGCTTCCAACTGACCAGCAGGAAGTACTACATCGCTTCCACTACGAGGTGAGCACATTATCTCTGCAGCACTGTCAAGTCCCAGGGTCATCGCAAGTCACTCATCAGACTAGTTGTGATGAGATTCAGCAGTAAGGCCTACAAATTGTTTTAAAAGCTACGCTGCCCCTCAGCACACAGAAGGACAAATAACAGTGGCCAACATTGGAAGCCATGATGGCCATCCAGGTTCCTCTCCTAAGCCCAGGATGCTGACATGCTGGCAGAAGGAAGATAAAGCAGCCCACTGGATTCCATCTCTCTCACCAGAGAAAGGAGAGCAGTGACACCCACTACAGCACTGTCGCACAGGTGACTGAGCACAGCTTGTGGTGTTTATGGGTGGGTCAAAGCATGCTTGTGCTGCTGCATCCCAGTGAGTGGGGTTCACATGAAAGAAACAATCACTCACCTTAGTAATTATGTTTCTTCTATTGGAGTCTTGCTGTATTCTGACTAGTGCAGTTAGCCCCAACCTTTAAACTGCCTCAGAGAACAAAGAGTTAACAATTCTATGCAGAGCAAAGAATGCTGAGCTCGAGCTCGGTTGATGTCTCTGTCTGTTTCCCTATGAAAGATAACCGTCAGATTCTTAACAGCAACACTCTAATAATATTCTATGTGGAAATTGTAAAACAAAATTTTAATAGCCAACAGGCAACAAAAAGTTTTGGACTACCAAAGGAAGACTCAAGTCAGGAAACCCAAAACTCAAAAACCCAAACCAAACAGGAATATAGCAAAATAAACACCCATACAAGAAGAGGGTGTAAAAAGAGCACCCCTGAGGTGCAACACTGCACCTGTCCACCCATTTCCCAAAACAGGTTCTGAGAGGGGAGGCAAGGAGGGAGGTCAGAATACAGCAAGACTCCAACAGAAGAAACATAAGAAAAAAATTACTCACCTTAGTAATGTTGTTTCTTCTAATGGAGTCTTGCTGTATCTGACTCTTACAGTGATCTCCAACCTTTGAACTACCCCGGAGAGGAAAGAGTTAACTTTCCATGCAAGGCATGGAACACTGAGCTCGAGCTCGGTTGAAGCCTCTGTCTGCTGCTGTTTAAACCCCAACCACCAGATCTTTACAAGCTATACTCACTGGGCGTTCTGTGTGGAAACTGTAAACTAACACTAGCCAACTGGCAACTAAATTTAATAAAGAGGGTCTTTTGGTTTCAAAGCAAAGACTCAAGTCAGGAAAACGAAAAACAAAACACAATACACACCCAAAATAAAGGAGAGTGAGAAAAAAAGGGGCACCACTAGGTGCCAACACTGCTCCTGCCCACCCACATCCCAAAAACCAGGTTCTGAGAGGGGAGGCAGGGGGGAGGTCAGAATACAGCAAGACTCCATTAGAAGAAACAACATTACTAAGGTGAGTAATTTTTTCTTTAAACAACTTGAAATCTTGCTGTATTCTGATAAGTGCAGACTACCAAGCAGTACCTCCATGGAGGAGGCACAGAACCTACTTTGAGAATAGGCTCTAAAGTATTGCTGTGCCAAACCGAGGCATCACTCCTAGCCTGGATATCCAGAGAGTAATGCTTGGTAAAGGTATGGACTGTTTTCCAGGTGGCTGCTTGACAAATTTCTAAGAGAGGGATATCCCTGGCAGCAGCCAGGGAAGCAGCTGTACCTCTTGTGGAATGAGCCCTCAGGCTTGAGGGTGGAGTTTTTCCCAGTTTTTCATAGCAGAATAGTATACAAGACGCAATCCACCTGGCAACAGATCTCTTGGTGGCAGGTTTGCCTTTTCCCACTTCTCCATAAGTGAGCAAAAACTTGAGGGAATCAAATATGTGACCCTTAGTACGCTCTATGTAGTAACTAAGGGCGCTTTTAACATCTAAACTGTGTAGTCTCCTCTCTCCTGAGGAAGAATGATCAGTGAAGAAGACAGGAAGAGACGTAGACTGGTTTAAATGTAAGTCTGAAACTACTTTGAGCAAGAACCTTCTATTGGTTCCAAGGACCACTTTATCCCTGTGAAAGGAGATAAAATCAGATTCCACTGACAGGGCTTGCAATTCACTGATACGCCTGGCAGAGGTAATGGCTACCAAGAACACAGTTTTCCAAGTCAAGTACTTAAGCTCTGCTGAAGACATAGGCTCAAAAGGGGGTTGCATAAATTGAGCAATGCAAACATTCAAATCCCAGGCAGGGGCAGGGTCTCTAAAAGGAGGATTGGTGTGAAGCAATCCGTTAAAAAATTTACAGAACACAGGATGAGAAGATAGTGAGGAAGACTTCCCCACAGACAAAAATGCGGAAACAGCTGACAAGTGTACCTTGCCAGTAGCTGGTCTGAGGCCTAAGCCATTAAGATGGACCATATAATCCAGAACCGTAGGCAATCCAGCAGTATCTGGAGAAACAGGCTTCTTAGAACACCAAATGCTGAATCTCTTCCATTTGGAGTTATAGGTCTTTCTGGTGGAAGGCTTTCGAGAAGCTTTGAGAATATCCAGAACCCCTTGGGAAAGATGAAAATCTGCAAACTCTAACTCTTCAAGAGCCATGCCTTGAGATTGAGAGACTGAAGTTTGGGGTACCAAATCCTCCCCTGAGAGGATGTTAACAGGTTGTAATTCCTGGGAAGAGACAGGGAAGATGGATTGCTAGGGACAGCAAAAAAAATTACTCACCTTAGTAATGTTGTTTCTTCTAATGGAGTCTTGCTATATTATGACAGTAGCAGTTTGATCCAGCTCTAGAACTGCTCCGGAGGTGAAATGGTTAAAACCATTCCAAAATAGAATTTTGGCCACAAGCTCTAAGAAGCAGCTCTATCTGTGTTATTTCAAACCTGAACTGTCAGATCTTTACGAGCCAAACTCACTAAGGTCTGTGTGGAAGCTGTAACCTACACTAGCCAAATGGCTACCTAAATAATAACAACCATTGCTGGTCCCAACACCCAAGACTCAAGTCAGGGGACCAGAAATACTAACACAATTCTAATCATATGAGAATAAAACATAAGTATAATAAAACACACATACACACACACACACACCCCAAAGCCCCAAAGGGACAAAATGCTAACAGGGCATAAAAGGTGCCCACACCAAGTTGCCCGCACCCCAGCCAAGTAGAGGTTCTGAGAGGGGCAGGTTGGGGGGGAGGTCATAATATAGCAAGACTCCATTAGAAGAAACAACATTACTAAGGTGAGTAATTTTTTTCTTCAAACAACATGAAGTCTTGCTATATGACAGTAGCAGAATACACATCAGTACCTCCATGGAGGAGGGGCAGAACCTACTTAGGGAATAGGCTCTGAAGAACAGCTGTGCCAAACCGAGCATCTCTCCTGGCCTGGACATCCAGGGAGTAATGCTTGGTAAAAGTGTGTACCGTTTTCCAAGTAGCAGCCTGGCAAATCTCTAATATAGGGATGTCTCTGGCAGCAGCTAGAGACGCAGCTGTACCCCTGGTAGAATGAGCTCTCAAACCGGGGGGGGGGGCTCTGCCCAGTTTCTGATAACAAAATTGGATCAAGAGACAATCCACCTGGCAATCGATCTCTTAGTGGCAGGTTTGCCTTTCCCAACTTCACCATAGGTAAGGAAAAGTTGGAGGATTCGAACCTGTGACCTTTAGTACGCTCTATATAGTAACTAAGAGCTCTCTTAACATCCAGGCTGTGCAACCTCCTCTCACCAGAAGAGGAGTGATCAGTGAAAAATACTGGAAGGGAGATAGATTGATAAAGATGGAAATCTGAAACCACCTTAGGTAAAAACTTCCTATTAGTCCTAAGGACTACCTTATCCCTGTGGAAAGAAATAAAGTCAGTTTCCACTGACAAGGCTTGCAACTCACTTATGCGTCTGGCAGAAGTGATAGCCACTAGAAAAACAGTTTTCCAAGTTAGGTACTTAAGCTCTGCAGAAGACAGAGGTTCAAAGGGGGTTGCATTAACTGGGCAATGCAAGCGTTAGGTCCCAAGCAGGGCGGTTCGAAAGGTGGATTAGTATGGAGTAATCCCTTAAAAACTTGAAAACACAGGATGAGAGGAAAGAAGGGATGACTTTCCTGCTGACACAAAAGCAGATACAGCTGCCAAATGAACTCTCAGGGTAGCTGGTCTGAGACCCAATGAATTAAGATGTACCATGTAATCTAACACAATGGGCAAATCAGCAGATTCTGGGGAAATATTTTTCCCAGCATACCAAATGGAAAACCTTTTCCACTTAGAACTATAAGTAGCCCTAGTGGAAGGCTTTCTAGGAGCCTTTAGGATCTCAAGAACACCCTGAGAGAGGTGTAAATCAGCAAACTCTAACTCCTCAAGAGCCAGGCCTTGAGGTTGAGGGATTTGAGGTCCGGATACCAAACCCTTCCCTGGGCACAAGTCAACAGGTTGTGATTCCTGGGGAGGCAAAGGGGAAGATGGATTGTCAGTGACAGAAGGAGTGGGTACCAGGGCTGCCTGGCCCAATCCGGGGCAATCAGAATCACCCTGCAAGGCTGAGATCTGATTTTGACTAGTACTTTGAATAGGAGAGGAAAGGGGGGAAAAGCATAGAGAAACTTCCCCTCCCAATCCAGAAGAAGGGCATCCAGGGGAACTGAGCCCAGCACTGGAGGCCTGCAACAGAACAGAGGAAGTTTGTGATTGTCTGGGGCTGCAAAAAGATCTATCTGAGGGGTGCCCCATCTGGCAAAGACTATCCCCAGCACTTGAGGATCCAGGGACCATTCGTGATGGCCTGGGAAATCCTGCTGAGAGCATCCGCTAGGACATTGTCCTTCCCTGGAAGATGAACTGCTATGAGGGAAGTGTTCAGGAATAGGCCAGAGACCACAACTTCATTGCCTCGGTGCACAAGGCCAAGACCGAGTGCCCCCTGTTTGTTGATGTACCACATTGTTGTGGTGTTGTCTGTTCTGACTTGTATCACCTTGTCGTGGACAGATGCAGAAAATGCTTGAAGAGCTAAAAGACAGCTCTGAGTTCCAGCAAATTGATGTGGAGCAGAGATTCCTGGGGGACCACACTCCCTGAGTGAAAGGTCGCCTGTGGGCTCCCCAACCCAGAAGGGAAGCATCTGTAGTGAGAGTCAAGTCGTGAGTGGGGAATGAAGGGACCCCAATCTTAATTGCTCTGATCCTGCCACCACTGGAGGGCTAGGATCAAGGTTGAGTCACTGGGACCAACTTGGAAGGGGTCTCTTCTCTGAAACCAATAGGTTCTCAAGTGAAACTGAATGTCTCTCATCTGAAATCTTGCTCCTGCACAACAGCTGTGGATGCAGCCATGTGCCCAAGGAGCTGCAGAAAGTGTCTTGCTGGTCAGAGACCTGCAGAGTGGAAGGAGGAGGCCAGAGCCACTAAATTCCTTACCCTTTCTAAGGGAAGAAAGGCTCTGGCTAGCTTTGTGTCCAATTCTGCCCTATAAAGGTGAGGACCTGGACTGGTTCCAGAACCGACTTTGGTAGATTTAGCAGAAAGCCCAGGAGGTGAGAAGCTGCTGGGTGACCTGCAGGTGAGATTTTACCTGTTCTGGGGACTGGCCTACAATGAGCCAGTCGTCTAGATAGGGAAAACAGCAATCCTTTGCCTCCTTAAGTGAGCCACTGCTAGACACTTTGTGAATATCCTTGGGGCAGAGGTAAGGCCGAAGGGCATTGCTCTGAACTGGTAATGACCTGAGGGCAGTTCAATCTGAGGTATTTTCGATGGGAGCTTCTGATTAGGACATGGAAATAGGCATCCTTGAGGTCCAGGAGGCTAGCCAGTCCCTGGCCTTAGGGAGGTAAAATCATTGCCAGAGTTACCATTTTGAACTTTGGTTTCAAAAGATGCTTGTTCAGATATCTGAGATCTAATATGGGCCGCCATTCTCCTGTCTTTTTGGGGGTAAGAAGTATCTGAATACAGACCCCTGCCCTGGTGCAGGAGGAACCTTCTACTGCTCTGAGAGCTAACAGGGATGAGACCTCTGCTTCCAGAGCAAGGGTCTCTGAAGCACTTGCACGAGAAAAAGTCTGCTTCTCAACTTGGGAAACTTTTGAAGCTGAGAACCAGACCCTGGCCTACTACTTCCAGAACCCACTTGTCTGAGGTTAAAGAAGCCCAATTCTGGCTGAAGTAAGCCAGCCTGCCCCCTACCGGTACAGGAGAATCGGCCCTGGGCACCCCATCAGGGTGCCTGCTTAGCAGGAGCTTTAGGCTGGGGGGTGGGAGCAGGTCTGCCCACCCCTCGTCTGCCTCTGCCTCTGAAGAAGCCCCTCTGAGCATAGGCAGAGGAGGCCTGAGTCTGGTAAAAAGGCCTGTGAAAAGGCCTACCCCTACCCCTGGGGGTATGCCTTTGAGGAGTGGCTTGCCGCTCCTTAGCCTGGGCACTCTTGTAAGTAGTCCTATATTCATCCATCTTTTTCATGTAGTTCTCTGTCTGCTCCCCAAACAGAGAATTCCCATCACAGGAAAATCCATAGCCTTAGTCTGGGTATCCTGTGACAGACTAGTACACCTGAGCCAGGCCAACCTACTAAAGCTACAGATGTGGCCATGACCCTAGAGGAAACATCATTAACATCCACAGCAGCATGAAACTGAACCTTAGAAGCCTCAATGCCATCAGCAGCCACCTGTTCTAGTTCACTAGCAGCTGGCCATGGGCTTGCTTGGCTAACTGCATCACAGTATCCCATCTAGATTTCTGATACCTAGCTACATAAGCCATATAATTTGCTTGCCTGAGTCCCAGAGAGGCTGCCATATACTGTTTTTTGCCATGGCATCAATCTTCCTGGAATCCTTGTCAGGAGGATGTGAAGCCAGGGGAATATTAGCTTTATCACAGGCAGCAGCCTGAACTACCCCAACATGACTGCATTGCTGAGAAAGGAATTCTGTATCAGGACCTGACAATGTGTACCTTCTGTCCATCTTTTTATCTACAGGAGGCACAGAATTAGGAGTTTTAAAATTTTATTGTTTGCTTCCTAAAAGACTTATGTAAAGGAATAGACAATCTCCTAGACTCTGGAATATCCATCATTTCTACAAAATCAGGCTCCTCTTGCTCATCCACAGCTTCTTCTAAGGGAAGCTGGAGGGTTTCAACAACTTTTGTAAAACATAAAATGAGATGGGGACTCAGACAGCATGGGGAGATTCTAAAGGTCTGTCTGGGAGATGTCCGGTTCAATGGGCACACCAGACCTTCCCAGCCACATTCATACTGTTCATAATCCTCCTCCCTCCTCTGGTTCATAAAATTCTCAATATCATATTCCTGAACCACTGGGACCGGACGAACTGACCTTTGCCAGACAGTGGCAGTTCGGATGGAACCCTGAGAGTGACTGGACAATTTGTATGGCTTTGCTATCTCTGCAGCAGTTGGAGAAGGGTTTGGACTCCAGACCTGCTGATTTTCTTGTTTCTTTACTGGAATTGGTTCCTCAGAACCAGCTTTTCTTTGCCGAGGAAGTCTCGCCCTGGTCAGAGGGCACTCCTCCGGTTTGGTTGGCACCGAACCGGGCTGGCCATCCGGTCAGCGGACTTTTGGCCTCCTCGCCCTGAGCCTGCCCAATCTTTTTCCAGGGTGGCTGCAGGAAATTTACATATCTGGCAGTCTGACTGGAGGTGGTCAAACCCCAGACAATAAACACATGTGGTGTGGGTCAGCCTTGGCAAAGACTTCCCCACAAACATCACAGTGTTGAAAACCAGTGAGCCCGGTTTTTCTTTTGGGTTTCTCAGACATAATGCCAGCCTAACCAGAAAACTTGCCCTTTTAACGGCAGTGCCAGGCAAGACACCCTTATCGGTTCCTAACCGTGTCACGGGTATTTGAAAAAAACATAATAAATCCGTTTTTTTTAGAACCAATAAGAACCGGGAACCGCACTCTAAAATATTAAATTTTTAGTTTTAAATGAGTTTTAAACCCAACTGATCGGTTCAAAACCGAACCGATAAATTATAAGTTCCACACAGACAAAACCTTCAATTTACTTACGGTTACCACAGATATAGCTTGAACCGAACGGTTTTGCGGTTAAAATAAAACTATTCTCGGTTGAATCCAACCAAGAAAACACTTTTTAAACCGAGAAATGAACCGAGCAGTAGGAGAAATCTCCAGAGCGACTGTTCAATGAGGCGGAGTAAAGAATCTGACAGTTCAGGTTTGAAATAACACAGATAGAGCTGCTTCTTAGAGCTCCTGGCCAAAATTCTATTTTGGAATGGTTTTAACCATTTCACCTCCGGAGCAGTTCTAGAGCTGGATCAAACTGCTACTGTCATAATATAGCAAGACTTCATGTTGTTTGAAGAGGGGGTACCAGGGCAGTCTTTCCCAATCTGGAGCAATCAGAATCACTTTGCAAGGTTGAGACCTTATTCTGACTAAAACTTTGAGCAGGAGTGGGAAGGAAGGGAAGGCAGGCATACAGAAACTTCCCTTTCCAATTCAGAATCAGGATGTACAGGGGGACTGAGCCCAAGACTGGAGGTCTGCAACAAAAGAGAGGGAGTTGGTGACTGTCTGGGGCAGCAAAGAGATCTCTGGAGTGTCCCACCTTAAAAAAATCACTTTCAACATCTGAGGGTCCAGGGACCATTCATGATGGCCCTGAGAGATCCTGCTCAGTGCATCTGCTAGCACATTGTCCTTCCCTGGAAGGTGAACTGCTACCAGAGAGGTTTGCAGGGAATAAGCCAGGGACCACAATTTCATGGCTTCCGTGCACAAGGCCGTGGATAGAGTGCCTCCCTGCTTGTTGATGTACCACATGGTGGTGGTGTTGTCCGTTCTGACCTGAACCACCTTGTTCTGCACTGACTGAGAGAAAGCTTTCAGGACCAGAAAAACTGCCCTGAGCTCTAAGAGATTGATATGGAGAAGGGATTCTTGGGGGGAACCACAGCCCCTGGGCAGAGAGGGACCCCAGATGGGCTCCCCAACCCAGAAGAGAAGCATCCTTGGTAAGGACCACTGAACAAGGCTGAGTAACAAAAGGAACACCAGCCTGGGAGTGGGTCCCAGGGTGGTAGCCTGGGTAAAACATTGGCTGGACAACAGGACGCAGAAGGTAATTGTAAATGGAGTCCACTCTGAAGAAAGAGGGGTTACTAGTGGGGTACTGCAGGGTTCACTACTGGGTCCAGCTCTTTTTAATGTCTTTGTAAGTGACATTGCAGAGGGACTGGAAGAAAAAGTATGCCTCTTTGCAGATGACACAAAGATCTGCAATAGGGTTGATACACAAGGAGGCGTGGAAAGGATGAGAAGGGACTTGGCAAGGTTGGAGGAATGGTCAAAGAAATCGACAGCTAGAGATTCAATGCAAAGAAGTGCAAAATAATGCACCTGGGAAACAAGAACCCAGGGAAGGGGGGTAGTAACAACAACAAAAAGGAAAGGGACCTGGGGTAATCATATCAGATGACCTTAAGGTTAGCAAGCAATGTGAGAAGGCAGTAGGGAGGGCTGGGGTATACTGGGATGCATAGGGAGAGGCATCACCAGCAGAAAACAGGAAGTTGTTCTCCTCTGTACAGACAGTTGGTGAGACCCCATCTGGAGTACTCGTCCAGTTCTGGAGACCCCATCTCCGCAGGGACATAGACAGGATAGAGGCAGTCCAGAGGAAGGCAACTAAAATGGTGCAGGGTCTGCAGGAGAAGCTGTCTGAGGAGAGACTAAAGGAGTTTAATATGTATACCCTTGAGGAAAGAAGGGAGAGGGGGGACATGATAGAAACTTTTAAGTACCTCAGTGGAATCAATAAAGTCCAAGAGGGTAGCATCTTTCAGAAAAAGAGATGTGCAAGAACAAGGGGACACAATTTAAAGATTGGGAAGGGGGGCGGTTCCGGGGCAATGCGAGGAAATATTTTTCATAAAGAGGGTAGTGGATGCATGGAACAGCCTTCCTGAGGAGGCTGTGGGGTCTAAAACTGTGGGAGAATTCAAGAATGCATGGGACAGACATAAGGCAATTCTTGTGCGGGGTAGAAAGAAATAGGCAGTTGGTTAACTAGGATCTGCAGCCAATCCTGTAGGTAGGGAAATGGGCAGACTAGGTGGGCCAAATGGTCCTTATCTGCCGTCAAAGTCCATGTTTCTATGTTTCTTAAATTGTCCTGATCCTGCCACCATTGGAGGGCTTGGATCAAGGTCAGAGTCACTGGGATCAGTTTGGTAAAGGAATCCTTCCTCTGAGACCAAAAAGCTCTTGGGTGGAACTGAATATCCCTCATCTGGAATCTTGCCCCTTGGACCACTGCTGTAGAGGCTGCCATGTGGCCCAAGTGCTGAAGGAAATGCCTTGCTGGTCGAGATACCCAAAGGCTGAAGGAAGAAGCTAGTTCCATAAGAACCCTTGCCCTTTCTAGAGGAAGAAAGGCTCTTGCTCTGAGTGTGTCCAGTTCTGCCCCTGTAAAGGTAAGAAGCTGGACTGGTTTGAGAACTGACTTGGGAAGGTTGAGAAGAAATCCTAGAGAAGTGAGCATTTGCTGGGTCACTTGCAGGTGAGACTTGACTTGGCCTGAAGACTGGCCCACTATTAGCCAATCGTCCAGATATGGAAAAATGGAAATCTTTTGCCTTCTTAGAAAGGCAACTACTACTGCCAGGCACTTTGTGGAAACCCTTGGGGCTGAGGTTAGGCCAAAGGGCATTGCTCTGAACTGATAGTGGCCTGAGGGCAACTCGAACCTGAGGTACTTTCTGTGGGAGCACCTGATGGGAATGTGAAAGTAGGCATCTTTGAGGTCCAGGGAGGCTAACCAGTCCCCTGGCCTTAGAGAGGGAAGGATTATTCCCAGAGTTACCACCTTGAACTTTGGTTTTAAAAGATGTTTGTTTAGATATCTTAGGTCTAGGATGGATCGCCACTCCCCTGTCTTTTTTGGGGTAAGGAATTATCTGGAGTACAGCCCTTTGCCCCAGTATAGGGTAGGTACTCTCTCTATGGCTCTTAAGGTTAGAAGAGAAGAAACCTCTGCCTCTAGGGCAAGGGTTTCCGAGAGATTTGCAGGTGGAAAAGATCTGGCTTTCATCTTTGGAAATTTTCTGAAGCTGAGAACTAGTACCTGGCTTACTACTTCCAGGACCCACTTGTCTGATGTAATAGACATCCAGTCCTGGACAAAGTAAGCCAGCCTGCCTGCTACTGGAATAGGACATTCGACCCGGGCAGGCCCATAAGGGTGTCTTCTTGGCAGGGGCTTTAGGCTGAGGAGTGGATGCAGCCCTGCTCATCCCCCTTCTGCCTCTCCCTCTGAAGAACCCCCCCTCTCTGAAAAGGAAGAAGAGGCCTGTGCTTGGTAAAAAGGCCTTTGAAAAGGCCTGCCCCTAGACTGCTGCCTTTGAGGAGCTGCCTGCCTCTCCTTGGCCTGAGCACTCCTGTAAGTGGTCCTGTACTCGTCCATTTTCTTCATGTTATTCTCTGTCTGCTCCCCAAACAAAGAATTACCCACTACAAGAAAATCCATGGCCTTAGCCTGGGTGTCCTTCGAGAGGCTAGTACATTTGAGCCAAGCCATTCTCCGAAGAGCCATAGATGTAGCCATGACTCTTGATGATACATCATTAGAGTCCAAGCAGCATGAAACTTGAACTTTAGATGCCAAAATCCCATCTGCAGCCACTGCCTCCAGCTCCTTGGTTAGTTGGGGGGAGGCCTGTTTAGCCAGTGCCAGTACAGTGTCCCACCTGGACTTCTGGTACCTAGCTGTATAGGCCATATAATTCGCTTGTCTGAGTCCCAGGAAAGATGCAATGTACAGCTTTTTTGCCATGGCATCAACCTTCCTAGAGTCTCTGTCTGGGGGGTGTTAAGCCAAGGGAATGCTTGCCTTATCACAGGCAGCAGCCTGCACAACCCCAACATGGCTGCATTGGTGGTATAAAAACTCTGTTTCTGAGCCTGAGAGTATATACCTCTTGTCCATTCTTCTGTCAACAGGAGGTATAGAATTGGGAGACTTCAGAAATTTTTGTGTTTGTTTCCCAAAAGATTTGTGGAGGGGAATAGACAGTCTCCTGGACTCTGGGATGTCCATCATTTCTATATAATCAGGCTCCTCCTGATCCTCCATTGCCTCTTTCATAGGAAACTGGAGGGTCTCAGCCACCTTTCTGTAGAACATAAAGTGGGAAGGGGACTCGGAAAGCCTAGGAGGGGATACACCTGAAGGTCTGTCTGGGGAGATGTCCAGTTCCACAGGCACATCTAGACTTTCACCATCACCTTCAAACTCCCCCTCCTCCTCAAAGTCCAGTTCATAAAATTCTTCCAAAGTATAATCGTGAACCGGGGCAACCGACAAACAGAGTCCCTGCCAAAAGGTGCTGGATCAGTCAGAACCGGGTGAAGGGATGCCACAATCCAAATTGCTCTGGCTATTTCTTCGGCGGTCGGACCATGGACTTCTGGATCCGAACCAAACGATTTTTCTTTGCGCTTTCTTTTAGTCGGAACTGAGGCCTTGGGATCAGCTCTCCTTTTGTCCGAAGAAGTATCGCCCTGGTCAGAGGGCACTCCTTCTGGTTCGGTCGGAACCAAATCGGGCTGGCCATCCGGGTCAGCGGACTTCTCGGCCTCCTTTTCCCTCAGTCTACCTAATCTCTTTTCAAGGGTAGATTTGGGAACGTTTTTACAAATTTGGTAGTCTGAATCGAGGTGTTTAAACCCTTGACAATAAACACAGGTGGTGTGGGGATCGGCCTTAGCAAAGACCTCCCCCACATTCACTGCAGCGTTGAAACCCAGTGGGCCGTTTTTTTCTTGGGTTTCTCGGACATAGTAACCCTAGCAAACTTGCCCTTTTTCAGCAACCGCCAGGCAAGACTCTCATCGGCCCTAACCGTGTCAATGGTCTTGGGGAAAAAGTTCAAAATACGTTTTTTTTTGGAAGAACTGATAAGACTGGTAATCACACACTAAAGTTACACAAGAATTAAACAAATGATCGGTTTGGCCGAACCGATCCACACTTTTTACAAGTTCCACACAGAAACACAGTACAAAACTTATATAGCACTCACAGTACCACAGACAAGAGACTGAACTAACTATACAGGAAACTTTTTCGGTTAGAAACCGACAAAAAAATTACACTTAAACCGACTTTCGAACCGAGCTGCAAGAGGAATCTCCAGAGCGACTGTTCAGTGAGGCGGAGTAAAGAATCTGATGGTTAGCTTTCAAAGGGAAACACACAGAGACATCAACCGAGCTCGAGCTCAGCATTCTGTGCTCTGCGTAGAAATGTTAACCCTTTGTTCTCTGGGGCAGTTTAAAGGCTGGGGCTAACTGCACTTGTCAGAATACAGCAAGACTTCAAGTTGTTTGAAAAAATGGAACAGACTGGCTGGCAGAGGACGGCCTTGTGTTCCAATAACCCAGCTGAGCGGTGCAGAGCCCTTGACCCTGCCCAGATTTCTCCTCCCTGTACAGCAGGTTGTGGGGGACTGCTCTGCATAGTGCTGAGTGACAGCACCACAGAAGGGGTAAGCTCCAAAGCACAGGTGGTGGATAACTCAGTGTTGGGGTCAGAGGTCAACCGTCCAGTGGGAGAGGTCTGGCTCATGCAGATGACTGTTTCCCAGACAGACTGAGCATAAATACAAACAAGGTGAAAAGTACAGATCTTTTACTAAAATGGTGCACGGAAAAACTGGCATCTGGAAGAAGGTGAAAACTGAGAACAAGTAATGAACTTGCATTAGAAAATGTTTACTTCCTGAGGATCTCTGCTGTTGGTCTAATTTTGTGCTTAATGTTGTACTAGCAGTTCACTGAGCAGCAGTTGGAGGTTGGGACCCAAAAGGAAGCAGAACATTTGAGGCTCCTAATTTCTCTATACGGCACCATCCGTATATGAAGAAGCACCAAATCCCAGCTGCCTCAGATCCTTGTTTCCCAACATCGTAGAGTTAGGATCCCATTGGGGACCAGGACTTCTCACTGCGCTAAATAGCTTTCCTGTCTAGTTTATTGTAGTTTGTTTCCTTACTTGTATTTAGTTATACTCAGTAAACTGGTGTACATTTTCACTAATTTAAATCAATTTACTCTGTGTTCGGGGGGGGGGGGTGTGATCTACCCACTTTCACCACCACCACAGAAACTGATATGAGTGTTTCAGGCCTATCTCAACATCCGATATTGCTCTAGGTATCAGGCAATGGTTGGAGGATGGGACAGAATAGCGTTGTGGATGGGGCCCCTTTAGAATTATCCATTTCTAGAGAGGAGGACTGTGTCGAGAAAGTACAGTTACGTAAGAACTTACCGTAACAGTAGATCTCTGAGAGAGGCTCTTGCAGTAGGTAATTACATATAGAACTGATGTCGGCTGGCGTCAGAACCCGACGGAAAAATTTCTAGCTAGCGGTCTCTGGCGAGGGACCACCCCCACATCAGGTGACTGACATCATGCGGTGTCAGTATAAAGGGGCAGTCCCCCACGCCCGCCTTCCAGTTCTTTCCCACCAAAGGCCAAAAGGCAAGATGAGAGAGAAGCGGATATTTCCCCTCCTGGAAAAGGAGCTGAAAACGCTTAGGGCCATGGAGGGCGGGAAGGTATTACCTACTGCATTAGCTTCTCTCAAAGATCTACTGTTACAGTAAGTTCCTATATAACTGTACTATCTTACTTCGAGAGGGTTCTTGCAGTAGGTAATTACATATAGGACTGAGTCCCAAGCAGTTTGGAACAAGGAAAAGCAAACAGGAGGAGAAAAGCTACTCAGAAGTAGACCCTCTGGTTGTGAAGGCCTTAGGAAAGGAGGCCTTGCAAAACAGCCAGCCCGAAGCCTGCTCTACGGCGAGAGGCAATGTCCAAACTGTAATGTTTTGTAAAGGTATGCACAGAAGTCTAAGTGTCAGCTGCGCAAATGTCAGCCGCTGACACATTCCTGAAACAAGCCGCAGAGGCAGCGACGCCTCTGGTGGAGTGGCCTCTAACTTGACCCGGCAAGGTCTTGTACTTGTCGTAACAGAAAGTGATATCATAAGCCAACCATTTCGATAGACATTGCTTAGAAACAGCATTGCCTTCTCTTTTATGAGCAAAAGAGATGAACAGTTGATCAGTCTTTCTGAGATCCTGCGTCCTGTTGGTGTAGTATCTCAGAATGCGTTGAACATCCAAAGTATGCAGGCGGTACTCTCCATGATTAAAGTGCTGCGTAAAGAAGGCAGGCAACTCCATGGATTGATTCAGTGTCAATTCCGCTACCAACTTAGGGAGAAACTTAGGGTTGGTACAGGAGCGACACGCCTTGTGAAAATCAAATACGGGATTTTACACGTCAGGGCCTGGAACCTCGGAACCAATAGCAGAAGGAAAGGCCACTAGGAAGAGAGTCTTCCAAAAGGAACTTTAGGTCCGCTGAGGCTGCCGGCTCAAAAGGAGGCAGAGTAAGCTTCTCTAAAATGAAATTCAGATCCCAAAGAGGGGCAGGAACCCGGATAGGGGGTCGTAAGTGAAGGACCCCTCTCAAAAAGATCTTAGAGACCTCCAGTTGAGCAAACATTCTGTCTGCAAATGGGACATAATAGGCCGAAATGGCTGCCATGTGAACCTTTAAGGATGAATGGCTGAGACCCAGATCGAAGAGGTGTCGCAGGTAATCCAGAAGTCTGCTGACAGAGCACGAGAAGGGCTCAACATCATTGGAGGCAGCCCAAATAGAGAACCACTTCCATTTCATGGCATTGAGGGTTTCCTGGCCTCCACCAGAATCTCAGCTACTGGGGACCCCGAATCGGGCTTGAGCTACGCCTGCAGGAACCACGTGTGCAACTGAAGGGACTTGAGGCCTGGATGGCCCAGGGTCCACAATCCTGGGTCAGCAAAAATAGCGACAGAGGAAAAGGAAGGGGAGGTTCCTCAGAGTACTGTTGCAGAACAGAGAACCAAACTTGCCTGGGCCAGAAAGGAGCGATCAAAATCATTCAAGCTCCTTCTGAACAGAGTTTCTGCAAGACCCTCGTAATCAATGGAATCGGGGGGTAGGGAAGCATAGAAGAATCTGCCCTTCCAGTCTAGAGACAGAGTGTCTCTCCAAAAAAATGCCATGCCCCGGAGCGAGCGAGCAGAAGACAGGAAGCTTTGTGTTTTGAGAGGATGCAAACAGGTCTACCAGTGGAGTTTCCTAGCGCAGGAAGATGTCATCTACGACCCCTTGATCCAGTTCCTATTCGTGAGCTAGAGCAGAAGACCGGGTTGAGTCTGTCTGCCAGCATGTTCTCGACTCCCATGACGTGAGATGCCATGAGGTGAAGGTTGTGCTGCACTGCCCGATCCCAGACTCACATCGCCACTCTCTGCAAAGGGGGTAGGAACGAGTTCCTCCCTGTTTGTTGATGTACCAGACCACACACATATTGTCCGTCTCTACAGCTAGGTGACCAGGAGACAGATGAAGATGCAGAGCCTGAAGAGCATACAGTACTGCCCTTAGTTCGAGCACACTGATGTGAAGGGGCTTCTCGAGCTTGGACCAGGAGCCCTGGGTCCTGTGAGGATTGAGATGGGCTCCCCAACCCTCGCCGGAGGTGTCCGTAGTCAACATCTGCGAGGGGGGAAGGAGACCAAAGGGAACTCCCCAGCAGAGGTTCTCCTGAACCATCCACCACTGCAAGTCCCGACCCATGGGAGTGGAGACCAGGACAATTTGATCTAGGTCATCCACTAGCTGATCCCACTGAGACCAAAGCATCCACTGAGAGATTCTCATGTGGAGCCGAGCGTGAGGGACTGTCGGAATCGCAGCCACCATTAGCCCGAGGAGGCGAAGGATTGCCCTGGCGCAGACCTGCCTGCAGCTGGACAACAGGCTGACCTGGGCCTGGAGAGTGGCCGCCCTGTCCGGTGGCAGGAAGACCATGCCAGAGGTCGTGTCCAGGATTGCCCCGATAAACTGGAGCCTCTGGGATGGGACCAGATGGGGCTTGGCCTAGTTGATGGTAACACCCAGGCAGGCAGAGACCTGCTGGGTAAGAGAAAGGAAGCGCAGGAGTTCCTCCCTGGATGGGGCCACCAGGAGCCAATCATCCAGGTACGGGAAAACCTGTACCCCCTGGGTACGCAGGTAGTGCGCTACCACCGAAAGGAATTTGGTGAACACCCGGGGCGCCGAGGGAAGACCAAATGGGAGGGCCTTGAACTGGTAGTGGTCCCCCTGGAACGCAAAATGCAGGTTATTTGCGGTGGGAAGGGCAGATAGGGATATGCAGGTAGGCATCCTGCATATCCAAAGCGCACAGCCACTGTCCCGGCTGGAGAAGGGGCAGAAAGCTCTGCAGCGAGAGCATCCTGAACCTCTTGTACTCCACGAACAAGTTCAGGGAGCCAAGTTCGAAAATCGGCCTCACGTCCCGTTTTCTTCGGGTCCAGGAAGAAATGGGAATAGTACCCCGTTCCCTGAAGAGGAATGGGGAAGGGTTCTATTGCCTCTTCAATATAAGGGATGAAATTTCTTCCTGGACCAGAAGATGATGCTCCTGCAAGTATGACGACCTAGGGGGGAGGTTGTTGAGAGGGTTTCTGAAGAAACTCTATTGAGTATCCCTCTGCAATGAGTTGGAGCACCCAGGAATCTGACATTATCCTCTTCCAACCCGGGAGGCGGAGAGAAAACCTCCCTCCTATCGGTTCGACTGTATAGCCATGACTGTACTGCCCAAGAAAGGACAGCAGACCTGCAGGACTGTGGCTAGAGAAATGGGACAGCCACAGCTCCCTCAACATCTCTGAAAAGAGCTGCTGGTAATGAGTGTACTCAGTGTTGGAGGATAGGTGGAGGGAACAGTCCTCTTCCTCAGAGGAAGAAGACAAAAGATGAGAAGAAGCTGCACTCAGGAGGCTGTGGTGCAGAGGTTTCATGCTGAAAGACAGCCTGGTCTAGTGCTCTCAGGTAAGTGGGGAAGGCACTTGAAAACATCCTGAATTGTTCCCAGGTTAACAGCCTTGTAGGAAGCAAAATGCTCGAGAGAACAGGAGGGGTAAGGCAGAAGAGAAGGAGGAAGAGACTGGCAGGCTAGGCCAGAACCTCTGCCAGGGCTACAAGAGTGAACATGGGGCCTCATCTGAGGGGAAAGCCTGTGCAACTCCCCCACCTATGAATGCCTGACTGTAGAGGGACAGTCCAGGTGGTGCCATTGAGGGGAAACCCCCAGGCAGGGAGATCGGAGCTGGAGAGGTCTCATAGGGTGGCCCCTATCCGCACCTACCACAGGCCCAGATGGTTCCAGGGAGGCCAAAGGACCCGGGTCAGAACTTTGTCTCCTGCCAGAGCCACCAACCTCTCTGGGGATGGAGATCAGCGTAGACTGGGACCTACCAGCCCCATCTCACGGGATTGGGCTCTGCCCCTTTGGCTAGGCCTGAGGACAACACCAGTGGCAAGAACCAGTGCTAACGGAAGCCACCGCTGCAAGCGGAAACAGAAACCCCTCAACACCGCAAACGTCGCTGTAGTCAGATTCAGCACTGGGGATGGTACTGGGACCCAACCCAGCACTGATGGTGGCGCCGGAACCCAACTCAGTACTGTGCCCAGTGCCAGCCTCTCCCCTGGCATTAGAATTGGCACCAGAACCATCAAGAGAAGCAGAAAGAAGAGAGGCAGCACCATGGCTGGCATCAGACTGAGAAGGGACCAGGGACAATGCTGTGGACACCCAAGGCCTAGGACTAAGTCCAGAAAGGTCTCCTTCCTCACCAGAACGCAGAAGCCAGTCGGGATAATCCCAGTGCCCATCCCCTGGATCATCCAACTGCTCAGGGACCAGATATGAAAATTACGTACCTACCATAATTATGATCTTTCTGTGTATCTTCACCATTCATCACAGATGGGTTATCTGGCCGGAGGTCAGGACCCTGTGGGAGGTTTTTTTTTTTAAAAAAAAGGGTAGGTGGAGCTGACACACCATCGGTGCCGTCCTCGAGGCCGACGTACTGCGTGACGCTCGAGGGTTGCCCGTTAGGCTGTGTCGACTCCACCTGCCTGCCAGTTCTGAGTCACCGGAGAGGTAAGAGGAGGGGATGGAGGGTGGAACAAGAGAGTCCAAGGGACAGAAAAAGAAAAAGATGACTGAACTAAAAGGAGAAATAACGACTGAGAGGACAGCAAAGAAAGAGGTTAGAAACTAAAGGGGATTGGGTAGGGGCCCCAATCTCTGGAAGCGGGGGAAGGGTAGGGAGGGGAAAGAATTTAGGAGAGAGGGAGAGGTATTAAGGTATCCGAGACCCTAGTCCGTCACCAGATTGTATAGGAACTGCAAGGAGTAGCAAAGCTGTCTGCCAGAATTCAAGGCACAGAATAACTGGCAAATACCCTAGAAGCAGAGTCTGCTATTCTGAAGGAAGGATGGGGTGCAGGGATTTAGTACTCTCTCAGGAAAGATGTTTGGTGAAAAAAAGGTTTTTTTTTTTTTAGAGAAATAGCTGGATGGAGAACAGAAGGAGGGCAACTACCAACTCCCACCCCACCGGGTTGGAGACAAAGTAGTAGAGAAGAAGTGCCACTCAAGCTGTCTGTTCTCATTGGAAAACAGCCCCCTATGTGTCCCCACTTTACCCCGCTCCTAAGGAGAAGGAGGAGGGGGTCACAGAGAGGAAGGAGGACCCAGAGTCTGAGGCCCCAGGGGGATGGTGGGCGGGGTTGTGATGAATGGTGAAGATACACAGAAAGATCATAATTACAGTAGGTACGTAATTTTCATATCTTATCTGTGTCAATCTTCACCATTCATCACAAATGGGTGAGTACCAAGCCCCCCCGAAGGGGATTGTTTCTTTTACACCCTAAGGGATAAAGTCCCTTAGCCCCTCAGTGGGTGACACACTAAGGGGAACCTTCAGGGCCTGGAGAGGCCCGAGTGAGGGAGAGAGAGAGGGAGTCCCCGGGAGGGGAAGGAAGGCCCCGTCTCACTCTACGGGAGAAAAGGTAGGTTCCCTGGTGGGCGGAGCTAATCACCCTACGCCGGGCCAAGGGTGACAACCGGGAAAGATGCAGCCATGCTGATCGCCTAGTGCAGATCGCTGTCCCTACGACCCTGGTAGCTACCTCGTTGGCGTCATAAGATGCCCTCGCTGGGTGCCTTGCTAGCTCCAGGCCACGTGCAGAGTGTGCGATGGCTTGTCTGGTTTGCTCCGACTCAGGCAATGAGGCTAGGAGTTGACCTAGCCTGGACCACAAGAACCTGTTGTAGGCTGCATAGTGGGCCTGATGAACAGAAATAGAGAGGAGTAACCATGCCGAGTAGAAGGTCCTCCTCCCCCCAAAAATCAAAATCCGAGGAGTCTTGATCTGGGGGCCGGTCACGGTGAAGGGTGCGAAGCCCATCAGGAGTATCCAAGTGCGTCAAACCAGACTGTGGATGAGGCATGGAACCTGGAGACTCCGGGGGTGCGCAATACCTCTGGCTGAGATCCTTTGGGGCAGGAACTCCGGATAAGGGCCTCTGCCAGAAACGCAACGACATCTCCCGAAAGGGAGCCGGCCAAGGTGGCACCACAAGGGTGGCCTTGCCAAAATCGCCTAGAAAGGCGTGCACCGCGTGCCCAGGATTGCTGATAGTGGAGGGTGAAAGGTGCAAATCCTCCAGCATCCTCACGAGGAAACGCTGATACTCTGAGAGATCAGCAGCCGGAGAGATGTGGACAGAAGGTTCCTCTCCCCCTGAAGAGGAGGATGAGGAGCTGGAGGTCACCATGCGCTCAGAGGGTGGCTGCACGGGGGGAGGTTGAAAAACCTGGCTGTCCATTGCCCTGACGTAAGCAGGGAACCGGGCAGCCACCACTCTGAACTACTCCCAGGTGAGAGGGCTGCTAGGACAGAGGATGCCTGGGAGCGCAGGAGAATGTGGCAGAAGGATGGGGCAGAGCCGAGAAAAGAAGTCGGCTGACCTCCGCCAGGGCTAGGGAGCGGACTGTGAGCACCCAAGGAAGGTGCCCCGGAAGACCCCACAGCCGACAGCTGCACGACCACATTGGTACTGCCTTGGCTGCGCCCAGAAGAATCCCCCCAGTGAGGCGACCGGGGCCGTAAAGGTCCAGAAGGACAGTCCCCTGCCTCAAAAGAACGAGACTCTCTCAAAGAACCCGAGGGGGAAGAGTGAAAATCTGCACTACGGCTCCTTCCAGGGCCCGGTTGGACCCCAGAAAAAGGCCGACGCGCCGATCCGACACCCCTCGACCCCTCAGAGTCCAAAAGAGTCCTCCTCCTCAAGAGGGCCAGCCTAGGTAGCTGGCATTTCTGGGCAGCCCCCGAAGGGGAGACCCAGGGAGCAGTACCCTCCCCCCCTGCAGGCGTCTTGATGGACCCCAAAGTCGGGTGATCAAGACACACCACTGGAGGAGGTACCTCAAGCGAGGGATCGATGAAACCCCCAAGACCAGGCTGCAGAGCTATGGTGGCACGCACCACTGCCTGCTGGTCAGCACCACTGACCCTAGTCTCGGGGGCCACCGACCTCTCCTCAGGAGGTGGCTGGCTTCGACTTGTCGAAGAGACCACTGGGCTGCCCACGTCCGCAGCCAACCCCGAGGGGTGCGACTGCCCGTCCAACTCAGAACTCGACTCCGACTCCGAAGAGGTAGAGTCCGAAGCTCTGAGCCAAACCGTAGGAGTGCGGGCAGAACTGTGCTTGCCACTGGGCCCGGAAGCCACTGTTGTGCCCGAGTCGGTGCCAGTGCCCTCCGCAACCCCGCAAGCGAGATCTGCTGGAGGCACGGCCCCAGCCCAAGCCAGAGGTCCAATGTCAGGGCCAGTCGTGGCACCATCCGATCCACTGGCACCGGGAGCGGTACCAAGGACAGGGACGGCGCCGACAACAGCCCCGGCAGCCCCTTCGGCGCCGACGGCCCTGAAGGAGGACCCAGCGCCGAACACAGCGCCACCCGGCCGCGAACGGCACAGAGAGCATGGACGGCACCGACAGGAGTCATCGAAGGCCCCACTGCGCTGAGCCCCGAGGACACGGCGCCATGCTCAACCTCGGCGCTGAGATGAGACATGGCGAAGGACGACGTTGGATCGGGTCTCACGGCGCTCTGAACAGTGTCGGCACTGCAAACAACGTCGACCGAGCCCATGGCGCCGAGCAACGAGTTGGCGCTGATGACGGCCCTGCCAGGGCCCACGGCGCCGTGAACAATGCCGACCCAGGCCTTCCGAGCCACGGAACGACACTGGGGAGCCTTCACCGGGCGAACGATCGCCGTGGTGGCGCCCGCCCGCCTCCCGGGGAGCGGGCAGGCCTCCTCACCGCGAAGGAGCCTCGGCAATGGCCAGGCTACAAGTAGCCGAGGCCCTCCTCCTCAGTCTGTATAGAATTGGGAGGGGACCCGGAGGAAAGGCTGAGAGAGAGCGGCTTGGCCCAACGAAAGCGCGAACCCCTACCTCGAAAGTCGGGCGGAGCTCGCCCACTTCACATTCCACAAGATTGTTCAAGGACCCGCGTCCATGGAGAAGCAGGCGTCGCACGAGTCCATGTCGTGAAGTGGGCCAAGACATGCAAGATACCAGTCGTGCTGGTCGGTGACGAAGAATTTTCGGCTGCATGGGCACCGTCGCATGGGGGGCCGACCCATCTTCAAAGACTTCTTGCCCTCCGACCGAGACATGACCTACGGAAAAAAACACCAAAACAGACTCGACGTTGCAACATTCAAATAATAAGGAAAGATCTTACCGGGCGATGTCGAGTGGAGGCAGAAAACAGAACCGGCAGGTAACCGACGGAGTTAACGCCGAAGGCGAAGAATGCAAACAGGCCTAAAATCTTCTTGAAGCTTCCCACGAGGCGACCTCAACGGCGGGAGACGAAGAACTGGCAGGCAGGCAGAGTCGACACAGCCTAACGGCCAACCCACGAGCACCACGCAGTACGTCGGCCTCGAGGGCGGCACCGATGGTGTGTCGGCTCCACCTAAAAAAAAAAAAGCTCCCGCGGGGTCCTGACCCCCGGCCAGATAACCCAACTGTGATGAATGGTGAAGATTGACACAGATAAGATCCAGAAGCTCTCCAGAGACCTGCCTTCTCCTAGTGCCGCAAGCGGCATCAGGAGGTGACCTGGCTACACAGGCGGCACAGCTGCACTCACCAGCACTGGCCTCAGTGCCAAGAGACGAAGCAGTGCTGGACCACAGCCCCAAGGGGCCTCCCAGTGTAAGCCCAGTGTATAGCTGCTATCTCGCCACCAGGGGCATCCGAACCCCTGAAGGGGAGCCGGGAAGCATCCGCAACCAATCCCATGGAGGGATTGGCTGTCACACAGACCCTTCCCCCAGGCTCTCCATCTTGGCGAGACGAGGACAAAAGAGGCCTGGTCTTCCTCAGTATGTGTAGTACTGGGAGGGGGCTCAGGGGAAGAGCCCAGGGACCTTACCTTGGAGTCCCAAGTGCAACGCCTATCTCCGAAGGTGAAGGCAATCAACCCCACCTCCCTGCACGGATCTCTAAAGTGCTGAAGTCCATTGAGAAGTAGGTGTCACAGTGGTCCATATCGTGTTCTGCTCCAATAGAGGTCCAGCAGCAGTCATGTCGGTCCTGGATGGACAAGTTTCTCCTACAGGAGCACAGATACATGGTGGGAGATACTGTCTTCTTGCTTGACTTCTTCTTGGGATTCTTAGACCGCTGAGATCTAGACATGACTGGCTATGGAAAAGAATCAAAATCAGCAAAAACAGGGCTTGGAGCCATAAAAGGATGGCCTGATGGCGCAGAGGCTTGAGGCACTGGATGCCTTACCTCACGCTAAGCCAGTGGCCTGGGTTCAGGAACGACCTCGGGTTATCGGGGTACCGGCGTTGTGGTGGGGGGGGAGCAGGCCGGTGGGCAGCTCTCCTCTCCTGAGGGTGGTAGGTTGGCACCCCCGATAACAGTTCCACTCCCACCGGGTGGAGGTCCGGTGGGTAGCGTAGGTGGAGAGAGGGTGGCAAAATAATGGGAGGTGGAAGGGGCTGAGCTGGCGCCATGGAGTGCAAAGCAGGCCTCCACACGCTTGCATGGCCATGTGCCAGGGTCTCGGGCGAAAATCTAAAAAAAAGTATGTGTCCCCATCGTCAGTTGGCGGGAGTAGGTGACGGGGACCAAATAGCTACATGTGTGTGTACATAATATATATATATATATATATATATATATATAAATATAAAATTAAAAAAAGAGACACAAAATAAGAATCGGTGGCAAAAGAAGCCAAAATAAGGGTTACAGTGTTGAGCAAGTGGCGATGAACAAAACTAGGTCGAGCTGCGCAGGTGAAAATGGCGAACCTACCCACAGAGTGTTACCTCAACAGGAGGAAGAAAAGAACTGAAGAAGGTGGGGGGCCGGCATCAGTTACTGGCCAGCCCGCGAGCACCATGTCACATCTTCTTTTCATGGGGGGCACAGTCCCCGACGTCGGTCCCCACCTCTAAAGCTTTAAAGATATACGCTCCTGTGGCGTTCAGATACTTACGGCACAGACCCACCAGTAATGTATAGTGAAGACTGATTCTTCGAAGATCTGCAATTAATTCTGGAGTGCTTCAGGGCAAATGAAAATTACATACTCACCATAATTCTTGATCTTCCAGAATATCTTCATCATTCCATCACACTTATGGTCTAAACCGGAGGTGCTAGGACCCAGTGGAAGTTAAGTCTTCTGCAGTCTAGGAGGGAACCAGTGTCGGTGCTGGCACTGCCCACGAGGCAGAAGCAGTAATGTCATGATTGAGGACAGGCCAGTAACCAATACCAGCCCTCTCCCTTACTTAGTTCTGTTTGCCAGGAGAGAAAAAAAGAGAGAGGGCTACAGACTCCTAGTACAAAGTAATAGGAAAAGGATACACGGTATAAAATCACAAAAATAACAAAACCTAAACTATCAACTTAGAGAACTGCAGAATGGGCCTAAGTGGCACAGGGGAAGTGGGTGTGAGAGCCAGTCTCTACTAGCCCACCTGGACAGAGAGGAGGAGGGAGGGGACAGCAGCTCTGGCTGGTACAGGAGAGATACATAGGAATCTCCATGAGTTAGGATGGCAGAAGTCAATTTAGAAAGTCTTGTGATCCAAGAGGAGAAGAGCTAGAGGAAGCAAAACAAAATCCAAGAGACAGATAATAGGAGATAGAATGGGTCCAAGAGTACAGCTACTATCTTCTTGCTACTCGGAGAGAGCAAAAAAGGAGGAAAGGAGGAATGAGAGTGTCCCTGTACCTAGCTGTGGGACAGCACACAGCCTGGCAGGCTGAGCAGTACAACATATAGCCAACACTCTAGCATCTACCACTCCCAGACACCAGAGATGGGGGTTGCATCTTGTCTCGAGGCTAAGCTGCCAGAAGCTGGAGACATACAAGGTGAAGGCTGAAAAGAAAAAAATACTCACCTTAGTAATGTTGTTTCTTCAAATGGAGTCTTGCTGTATTCTGACATATGCTTATAGGTCCTGCCTTTCAACTGCCCTGGAGAACAAAGAGATAAACTTTCCATGGCCAGCATGGAATGTTCACCGCGAGCTCGGTTGAAGCCCCTGTCTGCTGCTGTTTAAACTCCAACCGTCAGATCTTTACAAGCAATACTCACTAGAAGTTCTGTGTGGAAACTGTAAAACTCAAACTAGCCAACTGGCAACTATATTTATATAAAAGGGTTTTTTGGTTTCAAAGCAAAGACTCAAGCCAGGAAACCCAAAAAACAAAACACATCCCAAAACACAACACTCACCCAAAATAAAGGAGGGTAAAAAATGACACCCCTAGGGAGCCAACACTGCTCCTGCCCACCCACATCCCAAAAACTAGGTTCTGAGAGGGGAGGGGTCAGAATACAGCAAGACTCAATTAGAAGAAACATTACTAAGGTGAGTAATTTTTTCTTCAAATAACATGAAGTCTTGCTGTATTCTGACATATGCAGACTACCAAGCAGTACCTCCATGGAGGAGGGACAGAACCTACTTTGGAAACAGGCTCTGAAGTACTGCTGTGCCAAACCGAGCATCACTCCTAGCCTGTATATCCAGAGAGTAATGCTTGGTGAATGTATGGACTGTTTTCCAGGTGGCTGCTTGACAGATTTCTAAGATAGGAATATCCCTGGCAGCAGCCAGGGAAGCAGCTGTACCTCTAGTAGAGTGAGCCCTCAGGCCTGAGGCTGGAGTTCTACCCAGTTTTTCATAGCAGACTTGTATACAAGAAACAATCCACCTGGCAATAGATCTCTTAGTGGCAGGTTTGCCCTTACCAACCTCTCCATACGTGAGGAACAACTGGAGGGACTCAAACTTGTGACCCTTTGTGCGCTCTATGTAGTAGCTGAGGGCCCTTTTAACATCTAAGCTGTGTAGCCTCTCTCCAGAGGAGGACTGGCCAGTGAAGAAAACAGGGAGAGACACAGACTGGTTAAGGTGGAAATCTGAAACCACTTTAGGCAAAACTTCCTGTTAGTTCTTAGGACCACTTTATCTCTATGGAAAGAGATGAAATCAGGTTCCACTGACAGGGCTTGCAATTCACTGATATGCCTGGCAGAGGTAAAGGCTACCAAAAACACAGTTTTCCAAGTCAAGTACTTAAGCTCTGCAGAGGACAAAGGCTCAAAGGGGGTTGCATAAGCTGAGCAATGCAAACATTAAGGTCCCAAGCAGGAGCAGGATCCCTAAAGGGGGGATTGGTGTGCAGCAATCCCTTGAAGAACTTACAAAACACAGGATGGGCTGACAGAGGAGAAGGCTTGCCTACTGATAGGAAAGCAGAAACAGCTGCCAAATGCACTTTAAGAGTGTAGCTGGCCTAAGGCCTAGGCCACTGAGATGGACTATATAGTTCAGAACCATAGGCAACCCAGCAGAATCTGGAGAAATATTCTTCTTAGAATGCCAAATAATGAACCTTTTTCATTTGGAATTGTAAGTCTTTCTGGTGGAAGGCTTTCGAGAAGCCTTAAGGATATCCAGAACCCCTTGGGAAAGATGCAGGTCAGCAAACTCTAACTCTTCAAGAGCCATGCCTTGAGATTGAGAGACCGAAGGTTCGTGTACCAAATCCTCCCCTGAGAGGATGTCAACAGGTTGTAATTCCTGGGAAGAGACAGGGGAAGGTGGACAGCTAAGGACAGCAACAGGGGGTACCAGGGCTGTCTGGCCCAGTCTGGAGCAATCAGAATCACTTTGCATGGTTGTGACCTTATCTTGACTAACACTTTGAACAGGAGAGGGAAAGGGGGGAAAAGCATACAGAAATTTCCCTTCCCAATTCAGGATCAGAGCATCAAGGGGGACTGAGCCCAATACTGGGGGTCTGCAACAAGAGAGAGGAAGTTGGTGATTGTCTGGGGCTGCAAAAAGATCTATCTGTGCAGTGCCCCATCTCGAGAAAATCACTTTCAAAACTAGGGGATCTAGGGTCCATTTGTGATGGCCCTAGGATATTCTGCTCAGAGCATCTGCTAGGACATTGTCCTTCCCTGGGAGGTGAACTGCTATCAGAGAGGTTTGCAGGGGAATAGGCCAAGGATCACAACTCCATTGCTTCTGTGCACAAGGCCATAGACCGAGTGCCTCCCTGCTTGTTGATGTACCACATGATGGTGGTGGTGTCTGTTCTGACCCAGACCACCTTGTTCTGTACAGATTTGGAAAAGGCTTGCAGTGCCAGAAACACTGCTCTGAGTTCCAAGAGACTGATGTGAAGCAGATATTCCTGAGGTGACCACAGTCCTTGGGTGGTAAGATCCCCCATATGGGCTCCCCAGCCCAGCAAGGAAGCATCTGTGGTGAGTATCACTGAATGAGACTGAGTGACAAAAGGAAATCCTTGTCTCAAATTGTCCTGATCCTGCCACCATTGCAAGGCCTGGATCAGGGTTCGAGTCACTGGAACTAGTTTGGTTAAGAGGATCCTTTCTTTGGGACCAGAAGGCTT
Source organism: Neoceratodus forsteri (assembly GCA_016271365.2). NCBI lineage: Eukaryota > Metazoa > Chordata > Ceratodontiformes > Ceratodontidae > Neoceratodus > Neoceratodus forsteri. The sequence continues at coordinate 50,033,170 of CM028136.1, read as the reverse complement.
TTAAGTGGAAATGAATGTCCCTCATCTGGAATCTTGCTCCCTGGACCGCAGCTGTGGAAGCTGCCATGTGGCCCAGAAGCTGAAGGAAATGCCTTGCTGGTCAAGACACCTGTAGGGTGAATGAAGAGGCCAAGTCCATAAAGGTCCTCACCCTGTCCAAGGGAAGGAAGGCTCTTGCCCTTATTGTATCCAGCTCTGCCCCTATGAAGGTGAGGAGCTGTACTGGCTCGAGAACTGACTTTGGAAGGCTGAGAAGGAATCCTAAGGAAGTGAGCACTTGTGGAGTTATTTGCAAATGTGACTTGACTGGGTCTAGAGACTGACCTATGAGCCAGTCGTCCAAGTATGGGAAGATGGAGATCTTTTTTCTCCTTGGAAAGTAACCACTACTGCCAGGCACTTTGTGAAAATCCTTGAGGCTGATGTTAGGCCAAAGGGCATTGCTCTGAATTGATAGTGGCCTGAGGGCAACTCGAACCTGAGGTACTTTCTGTGGGAGCACCTGATGGGAATGTGACAATAGGCATCTTTGAGGTCCAGGGAGGCTAGCCAGTCCCCTGGCCTTAGAGAGGGAAGGATTATTCCCAGAGGCACCATTTTGAACTTCGGTTTTAAAAGGTGTTTGTTCAGATATCTTAGGTCCAGGATGGGCCGCCATTCTCCTGTCTTTTTGGGGGTTAGGAAGTACCTGGAGTACAATCCTTTGCCCTTGTGTAGGGTAGGAACTCTCTCTATAGCTCTGAGAGCTAGGAGGGAAGAAACCTCTGCCTCTAAGGCAAGGGTCTCTGATGGATTTGCAGGTGGAAAGGATCTGGTTCTCATCTTGGGAAATTTTTTGAAGCTGAGAACCAGTCCCTGGCTTACTACTTCCAGGACTCACTTGTCTGATGCCAGAGACTTCCAGTCCTGGACAAAGTAAGCCAGCCTGCCCCCTGGAGAATCGGCCTGGGCAGACCCATCAGGGTGTCTGCTTGGCAGGGGCTTTAGGCTGAGGGGTGGATGCAGGCCTGCTCATCCCCAGTCTGCCTCTCCCTCTAAAGAACCCCCTCTGAGAATAAGAAGAGGAGGCCTGAGCTTGGTAGAACGGCCTCTGGAAAGGCCTGCCCCTGCCCCTAGACTGCTGCCTTTGAGGAATGGCTTGCCTGTCTTTGGCTTGAGCACTCCTCCATCTTTTTCATGTAGTTCTCTGTCTGCTCCCCAAACAGAGAATTACCAATAACAGGGAAATCCATGGCCTTAGCCTGGGTATCCTGTGATAGGCTAGTACATCTGAGCCAAGCCATCCTCCAAAGAGCCACAGATGTAGCCATGACACTTGATGAAACATCACTGGAGTCCACAGCAGCATGAAATTGCATTTTGGATGCCTCAATCCCATCTGCAGCCACCTGCTCCAGCTCCTTGGCAAGCTGGTCAGGGGCCTGTTTAGCCAGAGCCAGCACAGTGCCCCACCTGGACTTCTGGTACCTAGCTATGTAGGCCATACAGTTAGCCTGCCTGAGTCCCAAAATGCTGCCATGTACTGTTTCTTTGCCATGGCATCAATCCTCCTGGAGTCTTAATCTGGGGGTGTGATGCCAATGGGATATTTGCCTTATCACAGGCAGCAGCCTGCACTACCCCAACATGGCTGCATTGTAGGGAAAGGAACTCCGTGTCTGAACCTGAAAGAGTATACCTCTTGTCCATTCATCTGTCCACAGGAGGTATGGAGTTAGGAGTCTTAAGAATTTTATGTGTCTGTTTCCTAAAGGATTTGTGGAGGGGAACAGACAGTCTCCTGGACTCTGGGATGTCCATCATTTGAACAAAATCAGGCTCTCCTGATCCTCTACTGCTTCTTCCATAGGAAGTTGGAGGGTTTTAGCCACTTTTTTGTAAAACAAAGTGAGAAAGGGACTCAGGAAGCCTAGGAGGAGAAACACCTGAAGGTCTGTTTGGGAAGATGTCCGGATCAATAGGCACATCCAGACTTTCATAATCACCATCATCCTCCTCATACTATCCCTCCTCCTCATCCAGTTCATAAAATTCTTCCAAGGTGTAATCCGGAACTGGGGGAATCGACCGAACCGAACCCCTGCCAGATGGTGCCAGTTCGGTCGGAATCGAAGTAAACGATTACACTATTCGTATCGCCTTGGCTATCTCATCGGCGGTCGGAGTAGAATTTCTGGATCCGAACCAGACGATTTATCTTTCCTTTTTACCGGAACAGACTCCTCAGAATCGGCTCTCTTTTTGCCCGAAAAAGTATCACCCTGGTCAGTGGGCACTCCTTGTGGTTCGGTCGGAACCGAACCGGGCTGGCCATCCGGGTCAGCGGACTTCTTGGCCTTCCTTTCCCTCAGTCTACCTAATCTCTTTTCCAGGGTAGCTTTGGGAAAATTCTTACAAATTTGGCATTCTGAATCAAGGTGGTCAAACCCCAGACAATAAACACAGGTTGTGTGGGGATCAGCCTTAGCAAAGACTTCCCCACACACACTGCAGTGTTGAAACCCAGTGGGCCCGGTTTTTTTCTTGGGTTTCTCAGACATGGCCAATCCTAACCAAAACTTACCCTTTTTTTGGCAATCCGCCAGGCAAGACTCCCCTATCGTTTCCTGATCATGTCACGGGTCTTGGAAAAAAAGGTAATAAAAATCCGGGGTTTTTTAGAACCGATACGGACCGGTTACTACACTCTAATTCACAAACTTTTTAACCTGAGACTGATCGGTTCAGTCAAACCGGTGCACAATTTACAAGTTCCACACAGAAACTATATAGAAAACCAATCTAGTACTCACGGTACCACAGACAGAGACTTAAACCGACAGATTCGGTAGCAGCAATTCGGTAGAAACCGAGTGAAAAAAAAATGACACTTTAACCGGCTTTTTTGAACTGAGCAAAGGAGAAATCTCCGGAGCGGCTGTTCAGTGAGGCGGAGTAAAGAATCTGACAGTTGGAGTTTAAACAGCAGCAGACAGGGGTTTCAACCGAGCTCGCGGTGAACATTCCATGCTGGCCATGCAAAGTTTAACTCTGTTCTCCGGTGAAGTTGAAAGGCAGGACCTAAATGCATATGTCAGAATACAGCAAGACTTCATGTTGTTTGAAAACAGCAGCTCAAGGGTATCACTAGGGACATTCTAGCAGAAGAGGGGAGGAGAGCTAAGAAAAATAAAAAATAAAAGTGCTTTTCTTTTTTTTTTTTTTTAATGAGGAGGGGACCTTCATTCCTGCTTTACCCTCGTTTTTTTGAAAACAAGAAAAAGCCGAAAGGTTGGAAGGGGCATGAGTGCCCAACTCCAACTGAAGGAAAAATAGCTAACTCTCCAGAGGGGAGGGAGCCCTGAGGGAAAAGCACGAAGATGCTATGAGAGTAGCATCATGCTGCCCAGAGACCCTAGCTCTTACCTGAGTGGGGGATGGTGGGCAGGCATGTGAATGACTGGAGAGCAACAATAACAGAGAGTACTCAATCTTCATATCTTCCAAGAATAAATCTTCACCAGTCATCACAACATATGGGTCAGAGTACCAAGCTTTCCCAAAAAGGGAGGAGAGGGCTCACCCTGAGGGGGGAATATATCCATCAGCACTCTGTGAGGGTAACCCACTGGAGGGCAGGGACTCCTCACAGGTCTGGCAGGACCGGAGACTGGTCAGGTGCAGGCACAGGCTCCCATGGCCCTGAAGCAGGCGGGCACCCCAACAACTCATGTCAGACCCTACGGGAGAAAAAGTTAGTCCTCTGCAAATGTGAGTTGAGCACCCTAGGCTGGACCAGAGATGCCAACCAGGAGAAAGCAAAGCTATGCCATCAACTGAATGCAAGCTGCTGTTCCTACCAGCCTGGAAACTACCTCACTGGCATTGTAAGATGCCTTCACCTGGTGCCTCACCAGCTCCAGGCCCTGAGACCAAAGGCAAATGGTCTGCCTGGTTGACTCGTAATTTGGCATGGACGTTAAGCGCTGACTCAGTGTCACCCTCTGATGCTTGCTACAAGAAGCCTGATGTGCAGAAATGCATATCACACTGCGTGCTGCCAAAAAAACTCTCCGGCACCAGGCATCGATCTCCACAGAGTCAGTGTTGGTTGGGGGTGGGGGCGGTCATGCACTGGGCGCCTAGGCCCACAGAGGGTCTGTAGCACCAGAGTCCCCAAGGTGGGATGAGGGAATAGCACCTGGCGACCCTTGGGAGTACAACACCTATGCTGGACATCCCTAGGGGCTGGGGCAGGGGCAAAGGGATGGAGCCAAACATGTCTGGATGCCTTTGTAAAATAATGGGGCCGCTAAGTGATGTAATCTCTGAAATACCCAAGGAATGACAGCCGCAGGGTGACCTGCAAATGAAAATAAATTGAGCTCCTGCATCAGCTCTGAAAGGAATTGCTGGTACTGGGAGTACTCAGCATCACAGGAGCAATGGGCAGAAAAATCTTTTTCCTCAGAGGAGGTAGTAGGAGAGGAGGAGCTGGATTCAGGCAACAGTGGTGCAGGGGCCTCAGGCCTAAAAAGAGCCTAATTTGCCTTGAAGTGGTACTGGTGGAACACGCCAACCACTGATCTAAACTGATCTCAGGTCATATGCCCCACCAGACCCAAAATACCTAGAAGGAGTCGTCATGCATGACCAGGCCAGGTCCTCTGCCAGGGCTGTGAGAATGTTCAGGGGACTTTGCCTGGAGGTAGGGCCTGGCAAACTCACCTGTCTGTAAATGACTAACACCAATGGACCAGTCCAGATGGTGCCCTTGGGGATGCCCCCCAGGTGGGGAAAGTGAAGCCAGACAGGGCCCACAGAGTGGCCACTGTCCCCACCAGTTACAGGGCTAGATAGTTCCAGATAGAACTGAGTCCTTGGGCTAGCGCTGTGACCCCTGCCAGAGTTACCACCATCCCTAAGCAAGGAATGAGCCACAGGACCAGTACCCCACCTCAACTCACCAGGGCTGACCCTGCCCCCTTGGACAAGCCCAGTCCCCAGAACAGAGCCACCACCAGAGTCAGCCCCAGACCCAGCGCCATGAATGGCACCAGAATCTGAACTGGCACCATGAATGGCACAGGAATCAGACCTGGCACTGGAACATGAACTAGCACTGTGAACGCTGCCAATAGGAATCCAGTCATCATCCCCTGTGTTAGCCTCAGGGATGACCCCGGGAGTGACTCCAGATCCAGAGTCAGGCTCTGAACTAGGCTCAGGAGGCCTCCACCCTCACAAGTCCCGTCCCCAGGCCAATGGTCTATGGGCAACAAGCACACTGAGGGGAACAGATAACAATGATCTCAGAGTCCTAGACAGGGCCATCTCTGGAACCCTTCCCTGTTCTGGCTCCCCAAGCAGTAACAGAAGGGGACCTGATCATGCATGCGGTGCAGCCCCATTTACTGGTACCGGTTGTGGTACCAAGAACTGGGGTGGCACCAGGCTGCACCAAGGTTTCCAACTAGTGTAGATTCAGCGTATAGCTTCAGCCTCACTACGGGCATACACTGCCCCAAGGACAATGGACTGGGGGTAGTGCCAGCCAACCCCCACCCAGAAGAAGCTGGCTGCTCACCAGACCACGCCATGGCCTCTGATGTCTCAGTGAGGTGAGCATAAGCAGTGCTCTTGATTTCCTCAGTACATACAGTTAGGGAGGCAGTATAGCACAGTGGTTTAAGGCTCTGAGCTGTAAATCTGGAGACCTGGGTTTGAATCCCACAGCCCCCACTTGCATACTGTGTGACCCTGTGCAAGTCACTTAAAGTACAGTTACGTAAGAACTTACCGTAACAGTAGATCTTCGAGAACAGCTTTTGCAGCAGGTTACACCATTAGGACTGAAGCCGGCAGGCGTCAGGACCTCGAGAAAAATTCTAGCTAGCTATCTTCAGCGGGGACCCCCGACGTCTGTCCGCCTCCGACGTCCAGACGTAGTACATAAGGGGCGGTCCTGGCCATTCTGAAGTTCTCCGCCGGAGACCGAGGATCCATTATAAGACAAACGGGAAAAATCCCTGTTGTTAAAGGCTAAAGCCATGCCTCTCCAAGGGGGAAGGTGGGCGATAGTACCTGCTGCAAGAGCTGTTCTCGAAGATCTACTGTTACGGTAAGTTCTTACGTAACTGTACTATCTTACTTCGAGACACAGCTCTTGCAGCAGGTTACACCATTAGGACTGATTCCCAAGCAGTAATGCTGCCAAAAATTCTGGGAGGAGGAAACTAGGAAAAACATTCCAGGTCCTGAATCTAGGACAGGAGACCCTGTAGCACCGCCAGGCCGAACCGCTCTTCGCCGAGAGGCGATGTCCAGGCTATAATGCCTGATAAATTTATGCACAGAGCTCCAAGTGGCTGCAGCACATATGGCAGAAGTGGAGACGTTTCAGAGTGCTGCAAAGGAGGTGGCCACACCCCTAGTAGAATGACCCCGGACTAAACCCAAGAGGGGCTTTTGTTTGAGATCATAACAGAATGAAATACACTGGACAAGCCAGCGAGACAGGGACTGTTTGGATACAGGTTGGCCCATCACTCTCTCAGAAAAAGAAACGAAAAGTTGCTCAGAATTACGAAATGCTTTAGTTCTGTTGAGGTAATACCTCAGGCTGCGGTGAACATCCAGGGTGTGGAGCAGAGCCTCTCCTCTATTCGAGTAGTTTGGGAAGTAGACCAGAAGGTCAATATCCTGATTTAGGGTGAGTGTAGAGACCACCTTAGGCAAAAATTTAGGATTCATCCTCAGGGATACTCTGTCCCGGTGAAAAACTAAATAAGGCTCTTTGCACATGAGAGCGTGAAGCTCAGAAATTCTTCTCGCTGAAGTAACAGCAACCAAAAATAGCGTCTTCCACGACAGAAAAGCGCCTTCGCAATCTCGCGCAGGTTCAAGGGGAAGCGTGGAGTTGTTCCAGGACAAAGAGCAAATCCATGGAGGCACTGGGTCCTTAATGGGTGGCCTAAGGTGTAACACCCCTCTCAAAAATTCCCAAGAGGCGTCTAATTGTGCCACTGTACGATGTCCCACCAGAAGGTGGTAGGCAGAGATGGCACAAAGGCGAACCTTGATAGAGGAGTAGGCTAGACCCAAACGAAAGAGGGAGAGCAGGTAGTCCAACACCACTCCCACCGGGCAACCTAAAGGGGAATAATCGCGTGCTCGTGACCATAAACAAAAACGGCGCCATTTCATGGCGTACGTCGCATGCGTTGCCGGCTTTCTAGCTGCAGAAAGAACTTCCGCAACCTCTTGCGAGACCCCGTGACGCAAGATGGCTATGTCTCTAGGAGCCATGCATGCAGGTTCAGTGAGCGTAAGTCCGGGTGGACTAGTGAACCTTCCTTCTGAGACAGAAGATGGGAGCTGAACGGCAACGGGAGCGGAGGTTCCCGGGATAGCTGAATTAGCAAGGGGAACCAGATCTGTCTGGGCCAAATGGGGGCCACCAGGATCATTATTGCATGCTCCCAGCGCAGTTTGAGAAGAACTTTCTGGATCAATGGGGAAGGAGGGAAAGCGTAGAGGAATCTGTCCGCCCAGGAGAGGGACAACACGTCTCGCTAGAAAACACCAGGCCCTGGATCTAGCGAGCAAAAATTAGGCAGTTTTGCGTTGGATGGGGATGCGAACAAATCTAACTCTGGAGTTCCCCATAGAAGAAACAGATCCTCTGCTACCTCTTGAAGAAGTTCCCACTCGTAGACTCTGGCCTGGGAGCGACTCAGGCCGTCTGCAATCATGTTGTCCACCCCGGGAACATGTACAGTGATCAGATTCGCGCCATGTCGGATTACCCAATCCCACACTCTCATGGCCTCCCTGCAAAGGTGGTAAGAGTGTGCGCCTCCTTGTTTGTTGAGGTAATACATCACCGCCGTGTTGTCTGTCTGAAGCAGAAGAGTACTCGGCGGGATTTCTGACTGAAAGGCCTGCAGGGCATAGAGAACCGCCCTCATCTCTAGAACATTGATATGGAGATGAGCTTCCAGCGGGGTCCACGTACCCTGGGACTTCACCCCGTCCAGGTGTGCCCCCCACCCTAGACCTGAGGCGTCTGTGGTGAGGATCACCTCCGGGGACGGCGCTACAAATGGGACGCCCGTGGAGAGCGACCCTGGGTCTAGCCACCACTGCCAGTCACGAATCATGGAGTTCGTGATCCTGACCGGATGCTGCATGTGGTCTTGCCTTTGGTCCCATTGCACCTTGAGAATCCACTGAGTTACCCACATATGGAGTCTTGCGAAAGGGACGGTAGGAATGGCCGCAGCCATGTGTCCGAGCAAGCAAAGGACCGACCTGGCAGGGACGGTCTTGTTCGACGATAACTCCCTGATGAGGAATCTGATACGCTCCGCTCTGTCGTCTGGAAGGAAAGCTCTTCCCTGAACGGTGTCCAGTACTGCACCTATAAATTGCAGTTTCTGTGACAGCACCAGGAGAGACTTCTCGTGGTTGACTAGGATGCCCAGAGATCGGAACAGGTCCTGGGTGCTCTGGACCGCACGTAACAACACCTCTCTGGAGGCGGCATGAGAAGCCAATCGTCCAGGTACGGGAACACATAATGGCCCTGTCTCCTTAGAGACGCTGCCACGACTGCCATGCACTTGGTAAAGACCCTGGGTGCAGATGACAGTCCGAATGGAAGGGCTCGGAATTGAAGGTGGTGGTCGAGGAACTCGAAGCGCAGGAACCTCTTGTGCGCCTGAGCTATAGGGATATGCAGGTATGCGTCCTGCATGTCTAGAGACGCTAAGAAGGCGTCTCGCTTCAGCATGGGAATAAGACCCGGAAGAGTCACCATGCGGAATCTCTTGTAGGCGACCAACATATTGAGGTCGCTGAGGTCCAGAATTGGACGGAGGTTCTCTGTTTTCTTTGGAACCAGGAAGAAGTGGGAATAATATCCTTGTCCTCTCTGGTTCTCCGGGACGTACTCTATCGCTCCCTTTTGCAAGAGCGCGAGTACTTCTTGCCAGATCAGAGATTTGTGCTGACCCGGATACCGGGAGAGCAAAGGAGGCCTCGAGGGCGGCTTTTCTGCGAATTCTATATAGTGGCCTCTTCCAACCAACTGGAGAACCCACCTGTCGGTGGTTATAGCCTGCCATCCTGGCAGGAAGTTCGCAATGCGACCCCCGACCATGATTTCCGATTGATCTAGGGGCGGGGACGGAAAGGAGTCAGGCTGTGGCGGCTGAGGGTCCCGCTTGCTGAGCCGGCTTGGGAGTACGCTGGCTTCGATCCGCGGGTTGTTTCCTCTGGGCTCTGCGAAAACCGGAGCCCCTCTGTTGTGGAGCGGAGCGGGACTGCTGCCTCTGCATCCGTCCACGGATTCGGCTTTGGTTCCTGTGAAAGGAACTAAGCCTGGGTCGGTACATGGCCTGAACCGACCTCACCGCCTTCCCGGCCTCTTGAAGTCTGGTAATAATCTTCTCTGAAGGTTTACCAAACAAGACTTCTCCCTCGAATAGGGCGTCCATGATATTCTTCTGGACGTCCGGGGTAAAGCCGGAGATGTGTAACCAAGAGTGCCTCCAGAGGCATACGCCAGAAGCTGCTGCTCGGGCCGAAGAGTCCGCGGAGTCATACGTGGCTCGTAGCACTTGGATTTCCACGTCCGAACCCGTACGGAGGAGCTGAAGCATCTCCTCCTTCTGCTCACCTTCCGGCAGTTTTTCAGCTGCTTCCAGACCCTGTTCCCACAAGGCATTTGGAACTGAACCATGTGGGTCAAATAATTCAGGGATCTGATGGCGCAGGTAGCGGAAGCATACGTGCGCCTACCCATAGCGTCCAACTGTTTGGACTCTGGGTCCGGTGGCAGGGTGCTCAGATGTTGCGGTCTCTGGGACCGGTCATGTGAGGCTGTGATGACCAGAGTCTCGGCCTGAGGCTGCTGGGTCAAGTACTGGTCTTCTCTAGGAGCCTTGTACAAGCGATCAGCTTTCTTCGGCATCGCCGGGAGCGAATGTGGACGTTTCAACGCTGCCTTGGTGACGTCCACGAAAATGTCAACCAAGGGTGGCACCACCACAGGCTTGGGATCCTTCTGCCGAAGATATTTGGCAAGGCGTATCCTTCCGGGGTCTAGCTCTTCCGCATCCCATCCCATGTTTTCCTGGATGTGTCTCATAATATCCGAGAACGAAGGGTCATCCGGAGGAGACTTCGGCATCTCACATGGATCCGGTGAAGGGATGGAGAGGGGAGATGGGGATCTGGATGTTGAGAACTCTGATCCCGTGTCCTCCGTTGAAGGCGATCGTTGGTGTCTTCTGGGTCTCTTGGGGCTGGGTGACCTAGAAGAGGATTTGGACAGAGGTCTCCGTTTGTCTGGTCTCCCCCGGGAGGGGTTCCGTACTCCCAGGGAGGAGGTAAACGGCCTGCCGACCCCGATGGTGAGGGGTGCAGGAACCGGAGGTGTAGCAGGAAGAGGAGGAGGAGTGGGAACCATGTCCTTCTTTATGGTGTCCCACCAGTAAGTGAAGAGTTCCTTCACATGTGCTATAGAAAGGCCCGACGACGGTCCGGGCACCGGTGGACGGTTGTCGGGTCTCGGCGTCGGCTCCACAGGGGGCTCGGGTAACGGCGAGGGTTCCCTGGGCATCTCAACAGGACCAGGGTCGCCCGTCTGGTCCTCGGGCTGAGTCAAATCCTCCTCGGTTAAGGTCTCCTGACCGACGTCGGTCGGAGGCGTCAGGGCTCTCTTCTCAAGAGGAGCGGCGCCGTCCCCTACCGCGCCCACTGAGGTGTAGGCCTGGCCGGGCGACGCCGCCTGGCCGACGGCGGCCCAGGGATGTGCATGGCGAGCGGATGCTGACAATGGACGCACCGGCGTCGGGTCCTGAGGTCTCTTCAGAGAAGTAAGCTCCAACGTCTTGCGAGGAGGCAAGGAAGCTGACCTGACGTCGGGTTCCGAAGGGTGGGAACCCGACTTATGATGACGATGGCGATCCCCAGACTTCACCAAGGCCCTGGAGGACGAAGAAGAGGACGGCCTGGCGGACTTGGCCTGAGAAGAGGAAGACTTCCTAACCGCAGCCGGGGGAGGCTGACAGCTGGCCCTGAAGGGGGAGCGGTCAGATCTGGAACCGGAGCTGCGTGAGTCCGAAGCCCTGGAGGGGGACCTGGAAGGGGCCTTCTCCCTTCATTTTTCAGCGTGCATGTGGGTCTTTTTAGCGGATTCCCCCTTGGAAGACATGGTCTTTAACTTTTCTTCCAGTAAGAAAGCCTGAAGGGCCTTCTGACGTCGGATCCGGGTTCTACTATTAAACCCCTGGCAGAAGGAGCAGGCCCGGGTATCGTGGTCTGGGCCTAGGCACCGGACGCAGGCCGTGTGGGGGTCCTTGAAGGGGATCTGTTTCCCGCAAGCACACTTGGAAGAGTGACCGGAGGTCGGAGAGGACATCAGCGAAAAACTTGCTTGAAGAAATCCAAATTTCCCGTAAGAAAGAACTTAACCACGCGTCGCGCGCTAGAGCTGAACCGAAGGGTCGAGACATGCAAGTCGACGGCGGGAAAGAACTGGGAAATCGGGCGGGACCGCCCCCTTATGTACTACGTCTGACGTCGGAGGCGGGACCGACATCGGGGGCGGACCCCGCTGAAGATAGATAGCTAGAATTTTTCCGTGGGGTCCTGACGCCTGCCGACTTCAGTCCTAATGGTGTAACCTGCTGCAAGAGCTGTCTCTCGAAGTAAGATCTTCCCTGTGCTCCCAGATCGCACCTGTAAACAAGCTTTCAGCTTAGTGTGCCTTTCCTGGTTAAACAATTGGAAAACAAAAATATATTTTTTATATATACAGTATATACATATATATATATACACGTTCTGGGAAGGGGTTCAGGAGTAGAACCCAGGGACAATACCCTGGCATCCCTGGTGTAATGTCTGCCCCACTTCAACACACACTTCTCGAGGGTGCACAAGTTCATGGAGAAGGTGGTGTCCTACCTGTCCATGTCATGGTCGCTGCCAAGGCAGGCCCAGCAGTCCTCACGTTAGTCCAGGACGGCAGTGTGACGCCCTACTGAAGCCCTGACCCACAGGGGGGTTGCATATGTTCTTTTTCCTAGCCTTCTTACGATCCCCATGACCTGACATAACTCGTGAAAATAACCAAAAAATGAGAAAAGAGTTTGGCACTGAACTATTGATAAAATTAAAAAGCAGCATAGAGAAACACAGTGCTGAGGAAAAATCGCATCATAACAGAGGTGACGACAAACTAGGAAGGGTCATGATGCAGTTTCAGTGACTGCAGAAGCTCCCATGGTGGGAACTTGATGGCAGAAAAAAACAGAACTGAGGAAGGAAGGGGGCTGGTGTCTATTACTGGCCAACCTACGAGCATGACTTCACTACATCTGCCTCATGGGCTGCACCACCACCAACGTTGGTATCCTAGACTGCAAAAGACTTTGCTCCCACTGGGACTTGGTGCCTCCAGCTTAGACCCATAAGTGGGAATGAATGGCGAAGACCAATTCTTGGAAGATCTTTTTAGTTTCTTCTTACCAGGCTTTAAAGGCAGGTTCCTGGAAGATGCTCTGAGACAACTTCTCACAAGCATCACAGTCACTGGATCCCCGTATGGGTGGCAGCCAGTCCCTACTGTGGTAAAAGAATCAGCATCTCTGCAAGTTTCCCCCTTTCCTTTCCTTTCCTTTCCGTGTCTGTAAGTGCAAGTGACCATGGATTGTTCTTCATGGGGTGTTAAGCCCTCTCTGCCTGGGGTTTAACCCCAAAGGGGCTGACCTCCCCAAGAGCACAATAACCACATGAACCTGCTGGTGATGTAAACAGCATTGTCCACCTTTCATGTCCTAAAGGAATTGACCTGAACATGCAGTGAAGTTGTGGGGCTACGAAAGGTGTAAGGAAATACAACTTCTCTGGAAGAGTGGTAGACACCTGGAACGGACTGCCAGCGGAAGTGGTGGAGGTGAACACAGTACAGGGCTACATAGGGGAATATTAGTAAATAGGCAGGGAGGGTCACGGGAGATCAGTTTGGGTCTGCGGAGACAGACTATGCAGGGTTCATCTGGGCAGAATGGGTGGATAAAGTGGTCCTTGGACCAAGATGGTTCAGGGACTAGACGGGAGGTCACACGGAGGAATGACTGGAGGAGCTAAACTTGTACATACTGGAAACGAGGAGTGAAAGAGGGGGATATGGTAGAAACCTTCAAATATCTGAAGGGAATAAGCAAGGTGAGGGAAGGAAGCATATTCAGGATGAGTGCAAACAAATCAACCAGGGGACAAGCATTCAAACTGAAGGGAGGCAGATTTAGGGGAAATGTGAGGGGGGCAGTTCTTCACTGTGAGTGTAGTGGGTCCTTGGATTAGGCTGCCAGAATGGGTGGTCAGGGTACATTCGGTGAGTAAATTCAACAGGGCCTGGAAAACCTACACGGATCTAAATAAAGGTAAAAATGGCATGGTATAAAGGGAGTAGGATAAACCAGACAGGGAGGGGTATTGGGCAGACTAGATGGGCCGAAGGGTCCTTTTCTGCCAGCTAATTTCTATGTTTCTATGTTTTCTGCTGACAAAATCTGTTTCCATGTTCTATGAACCTAGATGACTATTATATGTGAAGTCATATCACTACATACCCTGCGTACCCCCATGCTCCCCCTTTTCTTCAAAAAAGAAATGTTTCTTGTTTCCTGCAAAACATGACTTGCAAATGTAAACACAGTAGGGGTGTTCAGAAAACTCTTTTGTGAATTTATATTATGTTAGCAAGTTTAAGGTTGAAAAGTTTCAAAACCTCTCACACATTAATATCCCAAATAATGCATCACTTAGGTGCCCTGTTGCTGAAATGTACTGTCAAACTGAGAAGGTTTTCTAAGGAGAATGATGTTGAACCTGGTAGTCATTTTTCCTGTAGATGCTGTCTTTTTAAATAAGATTCACATTCTGTTGTTATTCCAACTTACTAGACTTCTCGTTGACCCAGTAGGTGTTTATGGTTCACACACTGGTGGGAAGTGTCACTTTACAACTGTCCAATGAGCTGTATGTCCCTTGTGACCACAGAGTTCTATGGTAAACTGTTTCGAGCATAGCTGGAACAGAGCAAAGGGTTTAGTGGTTGCTCAGGTCAGTAGTAGGGAAGGTAGCAACAGGGTGGACTGAGAGAGAGAGAGATTAAAAAAAAAAAAAAAGCTTGTATGGACAATTGGTCCTGGGCAGATAGGGAACTCTGGGAAAGCTAGATGGACATTTGGGGCCTGATTTCAGAAGCGAGACGCAGGCTTGCAGCCATGCCGTGCATCCCCTCAAGTAATGCTGCAGCTCCGCCCAAGGGTGTGCCGCAATTTGGTACCGATTTTAGAAGAGGGACACAAATCATAAGACATCCCTCATTTTACGGCAGCTTGCACCCAAAGTTGTGGTGCAAGCCCTGTTGCCCTGCTGCAAGGATACGCCATGGGGGACAAGGCGTAATGGGAACTAGGTCCCCCAGAGTGGCAGAGGAGGGGCACGAACACATGGAGCAGGTCTACCCAGCACACCAGTACTGTAGGAAGGTGTGCCGGGCGACAGCACAAAAGGGGACATGGCTCCCCAGTACCTCCTCCATGCCGGCATGCAAGTGTCCTGTCGAGATGCAGGGGACTTGCGTCTGGGGGGGGGGGGTTGCGGCACTGCAGTTTGAAAATTGCGCCGAACCCCTTGTTGGATGCAAGTCACAACTTGCTTCCTGATCCTGGCCACAAGTCCTCCGAGTCCCTCTTGGACGCTTTGAAAATCGGGCCCTTGGTCTTTTTCTGCCATCAATGTCTATGTTTCTAGTAGATCACAGATAACACTGTCAAAACAATGTAAGACATGCAGTTCTGTTATAAATCACACATGTGATTCCAGCCATTTTCTCAGTTGCTGTAATTCCTGTACTGTGTGTGTGAAATCAAGTGTTCTTTAAGAAAAATTACAGGCAGCAATAGACTAAAGGTGCATCCAGTCTGGTTTGGTCCTGTCTACTTCCGTTCCAGTCTGTTACTGGGCAGGCTCAGCCTGAGCCCCCTATTAAGAGCTCAGTCCATTTAGTAGCTTTACCATTTCCCACCTCCCTTGCTCCTACTGTCATCAGCCCCTTATACCTGTCCCACCTGGTCTTAAATTACTGTGCTGGCTCTGCCTTGACCACTTCCCTTGGCAAGCCATTCCACTTATCCACCACCCTCTCTGTGAAGCAGTTCTCTCCTCACATCTCTCCTGAGCTCACCCCCCTGCCCCCATCAATCTGTATCTATGCCCCCAATGCAGGTCCCTTCCCTGCCATTGAACAATTTTTGACAATCTACTCTGTCGATCCCCATGAGGTGCCTAATGTTTCCAAATGTCCCCTTTCCCTTCTGGTCCCAAGCGAGTACAAGTTAAATCTGCTCAGACTTTCCTTGTAAGGCCTTCCCTGCATACCATGTGCCATCTTGGTGACCCCCGTACTGTTTCCATATTACCACTATCTCTCCAGAGGAGTGGCAACAAAACTGCAGACACTGCTCTAGGTGTGACCTTGTGTTGTCATGTTTTTAGAGTGTTGTTTTTAATCCATGACAGCTCTACTGAGGTGCAAGATTTTATCTTCCTTAGAGTCCTGCTATTTGCCTATTTCCTCAGCTGGGTAGACTGCAGCACTGGGAGGACAAGAGAGTTGCAAAAGGTCAAACAGGAAGTATTTGGCAGGGTACTGCTAATGTGTAACTGGGTGTAATTAGTGATCACAAACCTTTAAGCCAAATTTATTAAAAGTCAAACTCCTAAGCTGATGAAATTAAATGTAACTGAATCATAAACCTTTAAGTTGATCAAATTATTAGGGTGTTTAATAGATGTCACAATTTTTTTTTTTTTAATTGTTAATGATGGTGCGTAAATCGACAATTTTTCTACTGGGAAAATTATAAAAAGTTTATATGAGCTGTGAGAGAGGTCGCTTATGGTATAGGAGCACCATCTTGCACTGTTTAGGCAGACCTTCGTGGTCTTCTTCCCCCAAACTGCACGAGATAAGACTCATATATCATAAGAGATATCTATCACAGCATACACTGTACTCAGATTAATAAAATGGCCATTCCCACCAGTGCATCAATCAGAAACACTCACAGAGGGTAAGGACAGTACAGACAGCCTAACGGAATGTAAACCATTATTTGAAATGATGCCTGTCCAGAAGAGAAGCTTGTCGATCAAAGGCAGTTCTCCTTTATGAACAGTTTGTCCACTGTACTCTAAACTCAGCCAACCAGGCCATCACAAATAGTTTCCCACACAACAGTTCATGATCCCCCCTGAGACAGAGAGACAGAGCTGGATTTCTGATCGTCTCTTACCAGCAGTCAAGCATTTCATATCTTCACTGTCAAATTCTATCCAACATTTCACTTCAAACCCCAGGTACTTTTTTTTTTTTTAATTTTTATATTTTTAACTTTCTATTTTTGCCCTCTTCCCCATGCCAGAGCTCCGCTTCTTCGGGAGACACATGGTGCTACCCTGCAACTTGCCTACCTGAATCCCCAGAGGTTCCCCCATGGAGCCGTAGTTATACCCCCCAGGCGGGTACAGGGTGGGGTCCATACACCCCAATGTCTCTTGAATTTCGTCGGGTTCCCCTGGTGGACAGGAGGCAGCTGCAATCAAGGTCAGCACTGGTGCTCCATCTACCCGTTGCTCCGCTGTTTTTCCCGATTTTCTTCCTGCGTGTGTTGCGCCCTGACGTCAAGGGGCTAGGCACCGATGCCCACCACATAGCTTCCCTCGGCCCTGCCACAAGCTGCAGGACTTGCTGTACCACGGGCCTCCACCCAGGGTCAGACAAGTTACAGGCCTTGATCCCCTCCCTCCCCCCGGAGAAGGCAAGCATTCCTGGGATGCTCAAACCTTCTCCTCTGACAGGTCCTCCAGTGACCCAAGTCTGCTCCCAAACCCGGGTCGCCAGCGTCGCAAGTGGAAATTCAACTGCTGCGCTGACAAGCCGGCTACTTTTTTTTTTTTAAACTTATCTTTATTAATAAAAAGTATATAGATTCTCTAATAGCACAGACATTAATACAAAAGCTAAACAACATACATTCTATGTAGGAGTTAATCAGAGATGCAGTTTTTGTAATCACATTGCATTTCACATATAACTCTTACTGTGTTTAATTATGAATTCTTCAATTGAGCTGATCTAGTTATATAGTCTTCCTGACCCCAGGTACTTTTAATGATGGACTCGGCTAACAGAACAGTGATTACAGAGTGCAGAATTTCACATGTCAGGATAACTTTTCTCCTTATTCCTTCAGCACCCATTCTCCTCCAAGTGGAGAGTGTGTTGCCCATCCATGTGGGTGTCCTGCGAACACTAGCAGAGTGGATATGCCACGTCTTCCTAGTGATGTCTCACTACATGGCCCATACCACCACCTAGTAGGCCTGGGTGGGGTCTTGCAGCAAAGACTTTCCTTTGGACACTTCTCAATGTCCTTAGATACTGATTCTGCATTACAAAAGAAGAATTGAGCCCTGTCACTGCTGAGTGTCATGCCAATGCCTGGGGAGCTCCTTCCCCCAAGCATGGCCCACAGTGTCACCTATCAGGAACTGCTACACCAGTGGTAAGCTGTAGGGTGGTCAAACTTTGGGATCCACCCCCCAAGCACAGACATAGGTAAGGAGCACCACAGGGCAGCATGCATGTACAGTTTAGTAATCTGAGAAAAAGCTAAAAAAAGTACAGATTAAAACAAAACAACAAAACCAAGGCTAGCAATTCCTAGACCATAAATGGTGATATGGGCTAATATACTCTGCAACAATGGATAGTTTGTGCAGTAAACTGAAAGTAGTACTGACTTGTATCCCAAGCTGTGGCATTTTCTGTGCCCATGTGATATTAGGTTCCGGGGTGAGGGTGGGGTTGGTGGCACTTGTGCTAAGACTCCCTCTTGTGCAGTGGCTTTCCGGCTGCTCTGAGGGGATGCTGCGACAGGGCCTGTAACGTGGGAGACAAAGAGAGAACACATCAGTTTTCTACGGAGAATTAAAGAATACATTAAATACAGATACACATGCACACTACGATTAGCCAGAAATTTATAGATAAACAGATATACATGTAGGGCTGCCTTTATTCCTTCAAAACAGAACAGAGCAATCAATGTATGAAATTTTAGGCACAAGAAAAGAAAATTTGGCCTAACCGACCTACCCCACCTGGCTTACTCTCATTTGTGTATTCCTGCTTTCTCACCACATACCTTTGTTCGCTCTTTCCACAAAGATGCGCTGACTTATCTTTAAACCCATTTATACTATCTGCTTCATCAGCCTCCTCCGGCAATTTATCCAATATGCTTACTATTTTGCTCAGACTGACAACATTCTGTCAATATTCCCATGGATTCCCAGTTCCTGATTTTTATTTGCTGCCCTCTACTGTCAGAATCTTTCACCAGGGTAAGCAGTCTGCTTGTCAGAGGCGGTGTTAGGCACAAGTGAATCAAGTGGAATGCGTGACCTGCAGAAGTGGTATCCAGTAGAACAGCGGACTGCTTCAAAAGGGGATGGGACAGGACAAGGGAACGGGTCAATGGAGGGAAGGGGTGGAAGGGAGGGGCAGCTGTAGAATAAGGGGTGCTAGCTGCACATTCAAACACACTTGATGGACCTCTAGGCCTTTATCTGCAGGCAAATTTCATATGTTTGTACGCTGGTAAGTGGATCTTTGGTGCGCCAGCATAAAAGGTGGCACACTAAAGTAGAAAGTATAAGCAGAGATAAGCTTGAAATGCAAAAAGTGTCGATATAAAAAACAAAATTGTTGTTGTTCCCCTTGTATTCATAGAACTTTTACCAGTTTTTGGATGTAGGGTTGGGCACGAGGGAGAAGAGGGAGCAGTGGCAGTGGTGAAGGGGACACCACAATTATTTCTGCTTGGAGCGCGGTTAGGTCTAACACCGGTACTGCTGCTTGGTCAGCGTTACCAATCTCCTTCCAAAAACTGAATGGGCCACCTTGAAATCTACTCTTTCTCAAGCAAATTAGGCCTAACTCCCTAAACCTTTCCAAAAAGGAGGAGCTAAATGACACAACACTAACCAAGTAGACTCCGAGGCCATAGCCATTGGTGATGCACATGTTGAAACTGCAAACCTTGCATCATATGAGGTTGGTTTTCTAAGTCTTAATTGTTCAAGCTTCACTGTCAGAGGACATGGTACAGACGTAATATGAGCAGCGTCAAACAGGGATGACACAGGGATATGTGATTAGTTAGAAAAGGAGGGGGCAGAAACAAAGTGGAGTGAAGACCACTAGGGCCAGTGCAGAGTAGTTAGTTAGGTAGGGCAGGCAGGCGGAATGCGCCGATGGACCTTTTTCTGTCGCCATTGTATATGCATCCATGTTGACTGTGTGTGAGAAAAGGAATCTGAATCTTTGGGTGAAAAGAGAGTTCTAGAGATCAAGGAGGCAGAAATGGGAGGCAATGTGGTAGTATGGGCCAAGAGGATTACATCAATAAACTTCCTGAGGCTCTGAGCAAGCTGAAAACTGCCAAAGTGGATAATGGACATCATCCAAGTGATTAAAAACCTTTTACAAGACAACTTCTATGTCTTCTGCCTACACAGACTCACCATATATTCAAACTTTAGCATACACCTGAAAGTGTCTGGAAAGTGGGGAGGCTACAACTCACAGAGGAAGCAAGTTCCTGAGAGTGGAGAAGACAAAATCAGCATCACATGAGACTGCAGGTAAAAATGCTTTATTCAGAAGTGAATGTACTATACAAGGGAAGCCTCAGATCTCTGCAAAGTGGATGCTAATGAACACAATAGTAGACACTACTATACCTGGTGAACTCATCCTTAAGACCAACAATGGTTGATCTAGAGGCCAAATGGTAGCAATATGAAGCACAATAGTCTCTAAATGCTTGTAGGCAGACCATGGGAGAGTTTGGTAATGGATCACAGATACCTGCATTTCTTTCTTCCATACAGCCTCAGTTCTATGCAGGTAGAACTGATGTGACCTCTTTACAGCCAAACAGTAAAGCAGCTTTGCAGGCAGTGGCCCTAGATAGAAGAACACTACAAAGGCAAGGACTGACTGAGAGCTCCATATGTTCTGTTTATATTTACAGGTCCAATGTGGGACTGAATAAGGTAATGAAAGGCGAATGGGAAAAGCTGCAGCATCTCCGATCCTCCTCTCCTTTTTTTTTTTTCCTCCTCCGAAGATTTCAAACTTCAGCAGCTGCCACCCAACCCCACCATCACTAAATACAGGTTACTCACCTGTAACAGGAGTTCTAGGAATGGTATATGTTGTTCATCCACACCGTCTGGCAGGTTCCTTGCCGCTTTAAATCTTGCCGGAAGGTCTTCAAGCTGGCTCCTCCAACCCACCCGGGTGGTAAAACTCTCGGCTCCGCCCCATGACGCCACATCTAGCCCGCTGGAAGCCAGGTTGTGTGTCGAAGACGGGGAGGTCAGGTGGGGCATGAGGATGAACAACATATACCATTCCTAGAACTCCTGTTACAGGTGAGTAACCTGTATTTCTAGGGACATGGATATGTTGTTCATCCACACTGTCTGGCAGACTCCTAGCAGTTCTCCGGGAGGAGGGAGGCAAGGCGCACACCGCCTACTTGGGAAATAAAGACTGGAGAACTGACGCCCCAAAACCAGTATCCCGGCGTGACTCAAGGTCGATGTGGTAGTGGGTGATGAAGGTGTGTGCTGACTTCCAGGTAGCAGCCCTGCAGATTTCCTGGATAGGGACGTCCCTGGAAGCAGCCACTGATGCAGCGGTATGGCGGGTAGAATGAGCTCTTATCCCTCTGGGAGGCTCCATGCCCGCCAACCTATAGCAGAGATCTATGCAGGAGGTGACCCACCCGCCTATTGTCCGCTTGGCTGCAGGTCTGCCAGGTGCGGCTTCAGCGTAGGTGACAAACAGCTGGCGAACCTCTCCCCGAACTTCAGCCGTCCGCTCCTTGTAGTAAGCGAGCGCTCTTCTAGGGTCCAAAGTATGGAGCCTATATTCAGCCTCCTAGGTGTGACTGAGATAGAGCACCGGCAGAGTCAACACATGGTTAAGGTGAAACTCCGACACCACCTTCGGAAGGAATTCCGGGTGGCGACGCAGGACAACCTTGTCCCTGTGGAAGACCAGATAAGTAGACTCGATGGAAAGCACCTGGAGCTCTCCCATCCTTCTGGCTGACGTGATAGCCACCAAGAAGGCGGTCTTCCATGACAGGTGAGAAATGTGACACCTGTGCATTGGTTCGAATGCCTTGCCCATGAGCTTAGCCAGTACCAGCAGTAGATCCCACGGAGATGGAGGTTCTTGCACCGGAGGGGATATGTGATCAAGGCCTTTGAAAAAGCGCCCGACCACCTTCTCCTGCACCACCGACTGCTTCCCGGCCCACGCCCGGTAAGCAGAGATGGCTGCCAGGTGCACCTTAAGGGTCGTCGACCGAAGCCCTTGCAGAGAAAGGAACACAGGTAGTCCAGAATGTTTGCCAAGGAACAGGAGGAAGGGTCCAGGCCCTTGTCCTGACACCAAATGGAGAATCTCTTCCATTTGAAGGCGTAGCATTTTCTGGTCAACTCCTTACGGAACGCCTCAACGACGTTGAGGACCTCGTCGGAAAGACCCAAGGCCTGGAACTCTAGCCGCTCAGGAACCAGGCCGTCAGGTGCAGGGAATGAAGGTCCAGATGGAATACCTTCTCCTGACTGACTGAGATCAGGTCCGGGTGGGCTGGAAGCCGCCTCGGGATCCTGGAGCTGAGACTGAGGAGATCTGGATACCAGAACTGGCGGGGCCAGTCTGGGGCTACCAGAATCACCCACGCCTTGTCCCTCCTCACCTTGAGAAGCACCTTGTGGATCAAGGGAAATGGGGGGAAGGCGTAGAAGAGGCCCGGGGTCCACGGCCTCGAGAAGGCATCTCCCTGCAGCGAGCCCTGCTGAGGGGGGCGGGCATGAAACAGTCTCAGCTTTGCATTCTCCCTGGAGGCAAACAGGTCCGCCTGAGGTGTACCCCAGTGGGAGAACAGATCTTGTACTACCTCTGGCAGGAGAGACCACTCGTGGGACACAGCCTCTATTTGGCTTAGGGCATCGGCCAGGGTACTGGAGGCTCCTGCCACATGGATGGCAAGGAGATCCGCCTCCAGGCTGCGCGTGAGTGACCAAATGCGGAGAGCTTCCCTGCACAAAGGCCAGGAGCGTGTCCCGCCCTGGCGGTTTAGGTGTACATGGTCGTGGTATTGTCTGTCTGGACCTGAACCACTTGACCCCGTAAAAACGGAGCGAAGGTGGTGAGGGCTAGATGAACTGCTCGAAGCTCCAGCAGGTTGATATGGCATCGGGACTCCCGAGGGGACCAGAGGCCGTGCGCTCTGTGCTCCCCCAGATGGGCACCCCAACCCATCAGAGAGGCATCGGTCGACGGAAAGACCGTCGGTTCGGGGCAGACAAACGGGATGCCCTCCTGCAGATGTGCTGGAACAGTCCACCACTGGAGAGTGTTCCACATCCCCTGGGTCACTGTCACTAGCTGATCCAGAGGATCGGAGTGCTGTGACCATTGGCTGGCCAGCCCCCATTGAAGGGGACGCATGTACCAACGGGCCCAATGGACCACGCTGGTGCAGGCCGCCATGAGGACCAGGAGGCGCAGGAAGTCCCGGGCACGGCGCAACTGCCCAACCTGAAATGACTGCGCAAAGGAGGAAAGAACCTCGGTCCTGTCGGCCGGGAGCCGTGCTCTGGCTCGTAGAGAGTCAAGCTCTGCCCTGATGAACTGGATCACCTGCTTTGGCGCAAGTTCCGACTTGGCCTCGTTGATGAGGAGGCCAACCTGAGAGCAAACCTGGAGGGCCAGATCTCTGGACCGCACCACCTCCATTCTGGAGGGGGCTGCAATCAGCCAGTCATCCAGGTAGGGGTACACCCGGACCCTTCGGCACCGCAGGAATGCTGTCACCACTGCCATGCATTTGGTGAAGACCCTGGGAGCTAGGGAAAGTCCGAAGGACAAGGCCCGGAACTCGTAGAGGGATCCCTCTGCCCTGAAGCGGAGGAATCTCTGGTGGGACGGACGGATTGGGACGTGAAAAAACACGTCCTGAAGGTCCAGAGAACAGAACCACATGCCTCGTTCCAAGGATGGAATTATCTGAGCCAGAGTGACCATCCTGAAGGTCCGAGACCTTAGGAACCTGTTCATGTCGAGAATGGGGCGCCAGCCCCCTGTCCGTTTTGGGACCAGGAAGTACCTGAACACAAACCCCGGGTCTGGAGGAGGATCTGCCACCTTCCTGATCACCTCTTTTTCGAGGAGCAGGGTGATATCGACTTGACCGAGCTGACAAAGAGGCTGTCGGACCACCAGCCCCCAGAGGGGCGACGGCTCGGAAGGGCAGGGCTTGCTCAAACTCCGGGGCAGGCCCTTTCCTACCACCTCCAACACCCAATGGTCCATGGTGATAACGGACCAGGCGGAAAGGAAGTGATGGAGCAGTCCCCCCATGGGGGGAACCCAGGGGGGAGTGACGAGGCTGGGGGCGACACCCTCAACCCGTCACTCGGCAGACTTAGAGGAGGGACCGGCCGAGGGACCTCCTGGGCCTTTACCTCCCTGCTTCCTATTGGAGGAAGCCGCAGGCTTGGGTTTGGGATGCCAAGCGCAAGCCTGCTGGCCCTGGTGCTGGTGCTGTTGGGCCAGACGTGCCGCAGGCGCAGAAGGACAAAAGGACTTATGCTGCTGTTGTCGGTGGCCCTTGTCCTTCTGGCCGGAGGTGACAGAGTCCAGAGTGGCATTGGACTTTTCAATCCGCTGGAGGTGACCTTCCACTCCAGGGCCGAAGAGGTCGGTCCCCAGGAAGGGGACATCCGCCAGTTTGTGCTGGGTATCCGCCATGAAGGTGGATATCCTCAGCCATGCTCTGCGGTGCATGGCCACCGCGGCCGCAACTGATCTGGCACAGGAGTCTCCAATGTCTAGAGCCGTTTGGAGCTGCTGTTTTGCGACCGCCCTTCCCTGGCCCCGTACCTGCCGGACCGTGGTCTGCAGGTCGGCCGGGAGATGAGGGATCACCTCATCCAGGGAGCCCATGAGGGTGTGGGAGAAGTGTGCCATCAGCACGGTCTAGCTGGCCTGGCGGAGGTCAAGGGAGGATGCAGCGTACACCTTGCGCCCGGCATAGTCCAGCTTTTTGGACTCTTTGTCGGGGGGCTTGTCCACATCCCTAGCGTTCCCGGAATGCTGGAAAACGCTGTCGGTAACCAACCCCTCGGCGGAGGGGTGTTCCGAAAAACTGGGCAAAGAGCCGGTAGGGACCGCATACTTCCTGGCCATCCTGGCCGAAGGCGCAGGACAGGAAACAGGCAGCTGCCAGAGCTCCAAGGCTGGCCCAACAATGCAGACCCATGAAGGACGATGGGCTTTTGTCCACTGACTGGCCCCCAGAGGACTCCAGGTCAATGGGCCTGGAGAACAGGGAGGAGTCGTTGTCGGACTCCGAAGAATCCATGAAGAGCTGCCTGGGGCCTGAGCCACCCTCCACCTGCCGAGGACAGTCAGGAGTGAGGGTGACCGACAATCTGTGGGGCAGGCCCTGACCCGACCGAGAGTCTTTGGTTGTGGAGGTGGAGGTTCCACCACAATCGGTGGGGCAGCTGGTTTCAGCTGAACAACCGGCCCAGGCTTGAGTACCTCGGCTACGGCGAGGGGTTGTTTCGGCCGCTCAGGTGACAGCCACTTGATGGCCAGGGAAAGAGTCGGCTTGTTCCCAGACAAAAGTAACTGCTGCCACATCAGGTCCTCGTAGCGTCGACGCAATTTGCACCGAAGCCTCTCCTCTTCCGAGGAGGAAGAAGAGGACAAGCGGTGGCGCCGCTTACTTCGGTGCTGAGACCGCAGATGTTGGCAGGATCGGCTAGACCGAGAGGATGACCGAGACCCTCGGTGTTTCCGAGGACTGGTCTGGGAAGGGGCGGGGGACACCCGCTCTTCCCTCGGCTCGAAGCCTTGACTGGGACCGCGCACCGAGGCAGGCAGGTCTCTGGTCTCCACCAGAGAACCGTGAAGAAGGGTTGTTGGTTTCACCAGTCGACGCCCGTCCGACAGGTCGAAAAATCTTGACCCGCCGATGGGTGTCTCGCCGCTGGCCTGACGGGACACTATGAAACCAGCGGCTTTAGCCAAGAATCCTCGACTAAAGTCAAGTCGACTGTCCGGGGAAGGGGACCTCTCCGCCTCCCACGAACGCCGACGGTGGGACTTACCTTTTGAGTCCTTCTTTTTGGACCGAGAGGATTGTCCCGAAGGCCCCTCTCCCTTCGTGGAAAGGGACTGGCAAAGCTCCTTGAAAGAAGCTGAATATGAGGTACCCAGAGAGAGCGGGATAAATGCCGTGACCGAGGAAGAGGATGATGCGGCCTGTGCCGCCTCCTCCTCGAGGGCGATCATCTGCTCGAGTTGCTCAGCCGAGCCAGCCGTCGCAGTAACCGCCAAACGGGCCTCCATCGACTTCACCAGTGGGTAGTGCTTCTCGGGGTGCCCAAGCTGTAACCGGGCAGCGCGGTCTTCCAGGACGTTGGCCGAAAACGAACGGCATAACTCGCAGGCCTGCGGGTCATGGTCTAGGCCGAGGCAGTAGACGCACATGGAGCGGATCCGCCCCTGACGCTTCGCCCACAAGGGCACCGTGGAAAACCGGGAGTCGACGGTCCATCGCAGCAGCGAGGGAGAAACTTGACCAAGTCTTGAAAATTTTCAAATAAGTTTGGGTGAACCAAAGAATTAGGATCCAGTCTACACACAGAGCGTTAAGGAGGGAACCCGAGCTTCCAAGCGGTAAGGAAGATCTGGCGTCATGGGGCAGAGTCGAGAGTTTTACCACCCGGGTGGGTGGGAGGAGCCAGCTTGAAGACCTTCCAGCAAGATTTAAAGCGGCAAGAAACCTGCTAGACAGTGTGGATGAACAACATATCCATGTCCCTAGAAATGGAAATTACGTACCTACCGTAATTCTTGATCTTCTTGGACGAGTCTCCACCACTCATTCACACTAATGGGAATCGGCGCTGGAGGCACTAGGACCCATCGGGAGCAAACTTTTTTTGTTAGGTCGGCACCTGAGACGGCGCCGTGAGGAGCGGCACCGCGAGCCTCAGCTCATGTGGTAATGAATATCTTGGCGTTGACCTTCCAACTGCCTCTGTACCTTTTTTTTCCGAGGAGGTGCAGCCTAACTAACATAGAAGGATAGCCTAACCAAAAACCAGACATAAGATAGTCCGGAAGACCCATATAAGAAGGGTCAACAAAGAAGTCTTCACAGCCTAAAGAGTGAGGAAGTGAATACCAACAACAGAGGGGAGCTCGGGGGATGGAGGGTGGGCATGTGAATGAGTGGTGGAGACTCATCCAGGAAGATCAAGAATTACGGTAGGTACGTCATTTCCATATCTTCCTGGACATAAGTCTCCACCACTCATTCACACTAATGGGAGAGTACCGAGCTAATAATCCACCGAGACGGCGGCAGGAGAGACCAAGAGCTCACAGTTTTAGGACAGAAGTTTATTAAGGATGGTTCTGCCAAAGGAAAGATGTCATCTGGCATGGACATCCAGGGCATAGTGTTTAACTAAAGTATGCACTGAGCTCCAGGTAGCCGCATTGCAAATATCTGCAATGGGAACGTTGCGTATTTCTGCCAGAGATGCCGCTACCGCCCTAGTAGAGTGAGCGTGCACTCTGCCCTCCAGCATAACCTGCACCATGGAATAACAGTGGCGAAGGCATGCCACTAGCCATGCTGAGATACACCTGACAGCAACAGGTTGACCCAGCCGGGTCTCGCTGAAAGAAACAAACAGTTGTTGAGCTTTACGAAAGTCCTTTGTTCCATCTAGATAGAAACGCAAAGATCTCTTGATGTCCAGGGAATGAAGAGAACGTTCTCCTTCATTTTGGAAGTCCACAAAGTAAGAGGGAAGGACTAAAGGTTGGTTTAGATGGAACTCCGAAACAATTTTAGGAAGAAATTTAGGATGGGTTCTAAGGACTACTTTATCTTTATGGAACACAGTATACGATGGGTCTATGACCAAGGCATGTATCTCAGAAACCCTGCGGGTTGAGGTAATGGCCACCAGGAAGGCCGTTTTCCAGGTGAGAAATTTTAGCTCACAGGTAGCCAGAGGTTCGAAAGGTTTACGAGTGAGCATGTCTAGCACAAGATTAATGTCCCAGGCTGCGACTGGACGTCTTATAGGAGGTCTGGTATGCAGAATTCCCTTTAGAAACCTCTTAACCACAGGTAACTGAGCTAGTGACAAGGAAAATATCGGCTCATGATAAGCTGAAATGGCACAAAGGTGAACTTTGACTGTAGAGTACTGCAGACCTGAATTTGAGAGGTCTAAGAGGTACTCCAAAATTTTATCTGGTGAGCAGGAAAGGGGATTTAAAGAGGATTTTGCACACCAGAGCGAAAAACGCTTCCATTTGGCTGTGTACGTTTTTCTAGTGGCTGGCTTCCGCACAGCCAAAAGAATATCTGAAACCCTGTGAGAGACACTGAACCTGTTCACTTCTATCTCTTCAGGAGCCAAGCGTGAAGATGAAGTGACCTCAAGTTGGGATGAACAACAGACCCTTGAGTCAAGAGGTTCGTCTGAAGTGGGAGTGGTTTTGGCGGAGCTGCCGACATACTGTTGAGTAGTGGAAACCACATTTGTTGAGGCCAGAAGGGAGCAATGAGGATCATTTTATCCCCCTGGGGTTCAAACTTGAGAAGTACCCTCTGAATTAGAGGAAGAGGCGGAAAGGTGTATAGAAAGTGTTTTGTCCACTGCAGCCTGAACGCATCCTGACAGAAAATGCCAGGCCCTGGATTTCTGGAGCAGAAGAGAGGCAGTTTTATGTTGAGTGGGGATGCAAAAAGGTCCAGGTCTGGAGTTCCCCACTCTGCGAATACTGACTGAACTACGGCTGAGTCGAGAGACCACTGATGAGGATCTGTCTCTGTTCTGCTGAGGCGGTCCGCCAGTTCGTTCTGTACTCCTGGCAGGTAGACCGCTTGAATTAGAGACTTGTGCTGCAAGCACCATTCCCACACTCTCATCGCTTCTCTGCGTAAGGGGTAAGAGTGAGCGCCGCCCTGTTTGTTGATGTAATACATCACCGCTTTGTTGTCCGTTTGAAGGAGAATGCTCTTGTGACAGAGAATGTCCTTCAACGCTTGGACCGCATAAAGGATGGCTCTCATTTCCAAGACATTTATGTGAAGCTTGGACTCGACCTGAGTCCACGTACCTTGAGTGTGGAGAGCCTGACAGAGAGCTCCCCACCCCATCAGGGATGCGTCTGTGGTAATGGAAATCTGATGATCCAGGGGAGCAAAGGGATACCCTTCTAGGAGATTGTTCTCTTGCGACCACCAGGTGAGCGACCTCTTTAGAGGTTCTGTCACCTTGATGAGAAAGAACTATGGGTGAGTGGTTGGGGACTCTGAGTACTGAGCATCCACTGAGAAGTTCTCATGTGAAGGCGTGCTAGGGGTACAGTGAACACCGGGGATGCCATGAGACCTAGCATCCGTTGCATCGAGAGAGCTGGAACCGAGTTGCTCTCCCCGATGTTATGGGCCATCTGAAGGATATCGCTCCTCCTGACCTCTGGAAAAAAAAAGTCTTCGCACAGGAGGTGTACAGAAGAGTTCCTATAAACAGGAGTCTCTGGGAGGGCTGCAGCTGCGATTTTTTGAGGTTTAGCAGGACTCCCATGGACGTGAGAAAGCTTGAAGCTGTGGCTACGGCGTCCAGAGTTCCCTGCCTGGAAGGACTTGCCAGAAGCCAATCGTCCAGATAAGGGAACACTTGAATTCTGATCTTCCTGAGATGCACTGCGAGAACTGCACAACTTTGTAAAAACTTGTGGCGCAGAGGATAGCCCAAAGGGCAGGACTCTGAACTGATAATGCTGTCCCACAGCCACAAACCTTAGAAATTTGTGATGCTTCGGGTGAATAGAGATGTGCTGGTAAGCATCCTGCATGTCTAGGGAGGTTAGCCAGTCATGCTGATGAAGCAAAGGTAACAAGGTTCCTAGTGAAATCATCTTAAATTTCTCCTTGGGCAGAAATTTGTTCAGTTTTCTGAGGTCCAAAATGGGGCGCATGCCCCCGGTTTTCTTTGGAATTAGAAAGTAATGGGAGTAGAACCCTGTGTTCCGTTGATGCAGCGGAACTACTTCTACTGCCTTGTTGTTCAGAAGGCCCTGAATCTCGGAGGCGAGAAGGTCTGACTGAAGGGTTGACAGCTTGGGCTGTAGTTTGAGGGGACAATCCAGAGGGGTCTCCACAAGATTGAGTGAATATCCCTCGTGGATTATCTGGATGACCCATTTGTCTGAGGTTATGGACTTACATTGATTATAGAAGTGCGTCAGACGACCTCCCACCGCTGAAGAGTCCACCTCGGGCAGCTGAGGTGGGACTTGGACCAACACCTCAGAAGGTGGCGCTGGGCGCTTTGGGTCCTTGCACCTTCTGCTGCATTTTCTTTTGAGGCTGGGGGGCTTGGTTTTTATGAAAACTTCCTCTGCCTTTGCCTCGAAAGGACTGACGGTTATGGAACTGGCGCTTATTAACACCCCCTCAGGAGGGGACAGGAGGAAGTCGAGCCAACTTAATGGCTGACCTAGTCTTTTGTGTAGCTTCTAGAGCCTGTTCTACTTGAGGGCCAAAGAGATACACACCATCAAAAAGCAACGCCATTACCTGCTGCTGTGCGTCATTCGTGAAACCTGAAGTGCGCAGCCAGGAATGACGGTGGGTACAAATGCCGACCGCCGCCGCTGAAGCAGCATCGAAAGCATCCATAGCCGCTTTAACCTGCTGGTTGTTGGATTCGATACCCCTGGTAATGGCTTGAAGCAGCTCTGACTTTGTATCAGATTCCGGTAGAGCTTCAACCATCTGTCTGAGCGAATGCCAAAGAATATACTCATACTGAGAGAAATAGCCCTGGTAGCTGGAAATACGCATACCCAGGGTGGAAGCAGCAAAGACTCTCTTACCTAAAGTGTCTATCTTACGAGATTCTTTGTTAACAGGTCGAGCTGTAGTAGTTTGGGGAAGGATGACCTTATCATTCTCTGCCAAAACTACAACAGGATCCGCAAAGGCTTGGGATGCCAAAATGGGTCGATCCTTGGTGGCCGAGTATTTCCTATCTATGGATTTAGCCACCGAAAGAATGAGAGCAGGATTACTCCACACCATTTGAGACAGAGTCTCAAAGGAGGGCTGTACTGGAGGAGTCAAATCTGTAGGGATCTCCGGAACATGGAGATATTGGAGTCTTAGCAATTTCCCAGGATCGATGTCTGTAGTTTGGAGAGAAAGAGTGGAAATCAAGTTTTTCATCAGAGACTTAAAAGATAGGTCCTCGACCACAGGCTCTGCAGCAGGAATAGATCCTGTTTCTTCCACTTCATCACCTAGCCTAAGGTCTGGGTCAGGCTCAATGTCATCTCCTGACAGTCCAGGAGGGACTGCAATGACAGGAAAGGAGTGAAAATCAGAAGGAAATGAGGAAGGAAAAGGGTTAAAGGAGGAGTCCTGAAAGGTGGACGACGCCCTAAGAACCCCCAGTGCCGCAAAAACGCACAGCACCAATGAAGCACATGGCACCGAGGACGGTGCCACAAAGCCACACGGCAGCAAAGACAGTGCCGAGAGGCCAGATGGTGCCACGGCACTAACGAAGCACATGGCGTTAAGTAACTCAACGGCGCTGACAGACGCATCAGTGCCCAGGACGGCACCGAGGGCATCGAAAATACCCCAAGACTCTGAAAAACAGGATTTGAGGAGAAGGGAGGAAGAAGAGCAGGAGATAGAGGCATCGGTGTGGCCCCCTGCGCCGCAGCCATATGGGGGGGGGGAGAGACACCTAAGCGCAGAGTCGACGGCACCGAAGATGGTGCCACGCGACCAGGGAGGCTCAACCGCCCTACCTGGTCTTCCAAGAAGCCCGAAGGCCCCTGAGTGACCGGGCCAGGCAGCTGGACCAACCTCCGAGCCCATTGCTCCATAAGAGCAGCCCACTGATGAAACTGCTCATCTGAAGACCTACCAGAGGGCGGGGTAGGGCTCCGATGTCGAAGACGTCAGCTACCAGAAACAGAAGCTGGCTCCAAAGGAGAAGACCGGCAACTAGCTCCAAGAACTGACCGTCTACGCGCAGACATATCAGAGGGCAACCTCGAGTGATGCCTTCTCTTTTTTGACCTATGGGCCAAAGAAGGGCTCGAGGCCGAACGGTGCCGAGACTGCGGCCGTTTACTTTTATGCTTTCAAGACCCCACCCCCGGAGAAGGCGGCGGACCAGACCCATCCCAGCTGACTGAACAGGTTTCAAAAGAAGTCTCCCGACCATCACCTGACCCGCTCATGGTCAACTCCATCAAAGTAGGCTGAGACTTCTTTGCAAATGAGAATAAACTTAAGCGATACTTATTCGAGATATTACTACAAAACAATAAAACTGAAAACTATGCTGCTAGTTTGAAGTTTGACTCCCGGTGGGCGAGTGACGTCATCATTGAAGTGCACTTGACGACGGGGAAAAAAGGAACTGAGGCAGTTGGAAGGTCGACGGCGAGATATTCATTACCGCATGAGCTGAGGCTGGTGGTGCCGCTCCTCACGGCGCCGACCTTCTAACAAAAAAAGTTTGCTCCCGATGGGTCCTAGTGCCTCTGGCGCAGATTCCCATTAGTGTGAATGAGTGGTGGAGACTTATGTCCATGAAGATCCTGTATTCTTCACTGTCCCCCACAGTTTTCGCTCTGTGGCAGGGGTCCTTGAGGTGGCCCCACATCAGCCATCAGATGGCTTTCCTCCTAGCCTTCTAAGACAAGGAATCTAAGTGCACAGGACCATCAGACGGCTTCCTGCTAGCCTTTTTTTTTTTAAAACTTTCTGTTTCTCCTCCTTCCCCACCCCCGAGCTACACTTCTTCGGGAGACACCTAAGTACCACCCCACGACATGCCTTACCCAAGTCCCCAGGGGTTTCCCCCATGGAGCCATGGATGTACCCCCCAGGCAAGTATGGGGCAGAGCCCCCTGAAGTCCTGATATCTTTTAAGTTTCGTCGAGTCCTCCGGTAGGCAGACAGTCGTAATTAGGGTCGGTACTGGTGCTCCATCTACCTGTGCTCTGGTGGTGCGGTTTCTTACCTGTGTGGTATGCACCCTGACGTCAAGGCGCTATGTGCCGACGTCCACCACACAGC
This sequence comes from Neoceratodus forsteri, assembly GCA_016271365.2. Lineage (NCBI taxonomy): Eukaryota > Metazoa > Chordata > Ceratodontiformes > Ceratodontidae > Neoceratodus > Neoceratodus forsteri. The sequence goes on along the minus strand of CM028136.1, from coordinate 50,000,810 downwards.
TCCTACCAGTCCCTCCTGCAAGCTGCAGGACTTGTTGTACCTTGGGCCTCCGCCCGGGGTCAGGCAAGCTGCAGACTTTGATCCCCTCCCTCCCCGCGGAAAAGGCGAGCAGTCCTGGGATGCTCAAGCCTTCTCCCCCGGCTGGCCCTCGAGTGACCAGAGTCTGCTCCCAAACCCGGGTCACTGGCATCGCAAGTGGAAATCCAACCCTTGCGCCACCAGGCAGGCTCCTGCTAGCCTTCTAAACCAAGGAATGTAAGTGCACAGGGCCATCGAACGGCTTCCTACTAGCCTAAGACAAGGAATGTAAGTGTACTGAGTTCAGCAGCTCAAAGTACCTGCCCATGAGCTTACAGTGACCAAATTAAGGCAGTTCAAAAAGTGCCATCCCTTTAAAGGGAGGAACGTGTGTATTTGGTTAATTAGGAAAATATCCAAGATGCACACAGGACAATGCACAGTGCTACACCAATTGTGCACTGCTTAGCACCTCAGAACGATGAGACCACTTGTAGGAGAGCCCTCCAAAAGCTCAGACTGTTTGGTAGGCAGCTGTGCACCCCTACTTGGTGGACTGCAAACAAATTAGCTCACAGAGATGATTCCAATCCCCAGGGTCTCTCCGCACAGTTCAGAAGGCCTAGAGTCCGAGTCTGGGTCCAAGTGGCGGAGACCTGGAAAATCTTTGTAGGAGAGAAAGTTTCTGCACCTAAAAATTGGGTGTTGTACATCCACCCGACTGAACGACGGATTAGATCTGTAACCATTCCTTGATTCAAAACACTGCAATTGCTTGAAAAAAGGATGTATTGATTTTTCAGTGTTTACATGTAGCTATATTGTTTTTCTCCATGAGCTCTTTTTATCTCCCCTCCCCCCTTCTTTACGTTTGTGACAAGAGCCTTTGTCAAGAAATTAAAATTACATACTTGCCGTAATTCTGGATCTTCCTGAATATCTTCACTATTGACTTCCACCTATGAGTCTGTGTTGGAGGCACTAGGGCCCCAAGGGAGCAAAGTCTTGTGCAGTCTACTGCTTGGGGGGCTGACATTGGTGCCAGTGCCACCCACAAGGTAGAAGTAATGACACGGTGCTTGTGGGCTGGCCAGTAACCGATGTCAGCCCCCACCTTCCTCAGTTCTGTTTGCCAGGACAGAAACAAGTGGGAGAGAAAAAATAGAACAGAGAAAAGAAAGAGAGAGAGAGAGAAGGACTAAGAGATATCTAGCCCATAGGGACAGGAAAGGGACACAGGATATAAAATCATAAAAACAATAAAACACAACTACCAACTTAAAGAAAACCTAAAAAGTGGGCTTAAGAGGCACGAGGCAGTGGGTAAAAGAGAAGCTAGAGCCTACAAGCCACCTGATCGTAGGGTGGAAGGGCAGCAGCCCTGGTATGGGCTCTGGCTGATGTAGGAGAGAGCAGAAGAATCTCCTAACAGGATCTGAAAGGAGAGCTTATACAAACAGTACAGACTAGAAGTAGTAAAAGAGAGAAAAGGAGAGACATCCTCTTACCCCACCCCCACAAAAAAATAGAGGAAGAAGAAGAAAAGCTAGTAAGTCAGAATCCTATTTGCATCCTGCCGTCCAGGTTAAAGCCACTAGCAAACAAAAAGGTTAAGAAGCACTGGCAGTGCTGTAAAGCAAGGGAGACAGTTTAGACTGCCCAACTGTAAATGGTTGAGGAGCCAAGGTTGAGACTGCCAAGTTGAAGAGTAATTAAGCTTAAGTAACAAAGGGCAGAAAGCAGGAGGATGAAAAAATAAAGGAAAAGAATAACAATTCCATTAGAAAACCGGAGTTTTTCCCCCTTGGTTTACCTTCCTTTTTTTTTTTTGGCGTAGGGATAGGAACCCCAGAATTGGGCCATTCCTCTTAGTCCCCCAGTTTTTTTTTTTTTTTAATGAAAACAGAAGGGGGGGGGGCTGACAGAGCAGGGGAGACCCTTAGAACCTGTAAGGAAGTGGCAAGAGGATAGACAGAGGAGAGGAAAGACACAGGGCGAACCTGCCTAGAGGCCCTGGCTCCTAGCTGAGCGGGGGATGGTGGGCGGGCCTATGAATAAATGGCTAAGATATTCTGAAAGATCAAGGATTACAGTGAGTCCATTATTTTCATATCTTCCAAGAATCAATCTTCGCCATTTATTCCCATCTATGGGTCAGAGCACCAAGCTTTTCACTCAAAAGGGCAGAGTTGGCTCACCCTGAGGGAAATGGTTATTCCTTCAGCCCTCTGTGGCTGTAACCACAGAAGAGCAGGGACTCCTCATGAGTATGGTGGGATCCAAAACTGGTCAGGGCTGGCAGATGCTCCCTTGGCCTGGGAGCAGGAGGGCGACCCAATAGCTCACGCCTGACCCTGCGGAAGAAAGAATGAGTCCTCTGGAATTGTAACCGGGCCAGGGGTGTTAACTAGGAAAGGCAAGACATACCCATCTATCTAATGCAGACTGCGGTTCCCACCAGCCTGGAAGCTACCTCAGTTGGTGTCATAATACACTCTCATTTGGTTCCTCGCCAGCTTCAGCCCTGGGCAGAAAGGCAAATGGCCTGCCCGACTGTCTCGCTGTCTGGCAGTGAAGCTAGTAGCTGACCTGGCTTTGTCCATAGGCACCTGCCACAGGCTGCATGATGAGCCCAATGGACAGAAATGCACATGAAGGTGCATGCTGCTGAGATAACCCATCTGCCCCAGCCATCGAACTCCATGGAATCAGGGTCGGGGGGAGTGGGTATGCACCAGGCACCTAGGCCTAGAAAAGGGCCTCCAAGAGCAGCACAATGCCAGAAGAGGGATGTGGCATGGCACCTGGAGACCCCACGGGAGTGCAATATCTGTGCCAGATGTCCCTCTGGGCTGGAGAAAGGGCAGAAGGATGGAGCCAGACGTTCCAGGACACCTCTGTGAAAGGCCGAGGCAACAGAGGGATGACTGCTGAGTCTCTGCTGTAATTCTCAAGGAATAACACTGCCAGGGTAGCAGTACTGTGACCAGAAAAGTGTTGCAGGCTTAGCTCCTGCACTGTCTCCCCTAGGAATTGCTGGTACTGGGTGTACTCAGCATCAGAGGAGAGGTGAACGGAGGTATCTCATCCTCAGAGGAGGAAGTGGGATAGGATGACAAGCAGAAGACAGGAGGTGGCGGTGCAGGGATTTCAGGATGGAAAATGGCGTGGTCTGTCCTAAGCTGATAAGAACACACCAGCCATTGTTCTGAACTGGTCCCAGGTCAGAGGCCCCAAAAGACCAAAAACGCTTGTGAAAAGAGGAGGGGTGGGGTGGGGAGAAGGGTCATGGTAGACCAGACCAGTTCCTTTGCTAGAGCTGCGTGAATCCTCAGACCACCTCTCCTGGGGAAGGGCCTGACAAACTTGCCCATCAACAAGTGGCCAACAGCTGTGGACTAGTCAAGACAGTGCACATGGGGGAAAGCCCCAAGGCGGGGACAGCGGAGCTGTGTAGGTCCCACTGGGCAACCCCAATCCTCACCAATGACAGAGCCAGAAGCTTCTAGGGAGAAAGATGAGACCTAACCAGCTCTGCAACTCCTGTTAGAGCTGCCACCTACTCTAAGTAAGGAGTGAGCTGTAGGCCCAGATTCCAAAGTCCTCCCCTGATCAGAATCAGCTCTGCCCCTTGTGCTAGGGCCAGGCCCAGGCTTCAGGTCCAAACCTCCAGGGGAAGAGATGCCAGAACCAGCTGAAGTTGGCAACAGTGCCAGGAACAGAGCTGGCACCCGGATCTGCACTGTGAGTACCACCAGAAGGGGCTCGGCACCAAAGAGCTAGACCAAGAACCAGACCCAGGAAGGCCCCAGTCCTTACCAGTCTCCTCCATAGGCCAAAAGTCTACAACAAAACTTTCTCCCAGGTCATCCGACTGCTCGGGAGAAGATATCCAGACAAGCTCAAGGGCTTGAGAAAGACTGTCTCTAGAGGTCTACCTTCTCCCAGCACCAGGAGTGGCACTGGAAGGGGGCCTAGTCTTGCAGATGGCACTGCCTCACTCACTGGTGCTGGCCTGAGTACGAGGAGCTGATTTGTTGCCAGGATGCAACTCCAAGGTGCCCACTAGTGTAGACATAGTGTATACCTTTGGCCTCACCACCAGGGGTATCCACTGCCCGAAAGGGTTGACGGACTACCCGGGTGCTCGGCCAGTCCCCAGAGGAGACCAAATGTCCACCAGACCCATCCTCTGGCTCACCAACATCTCGGTGGGGCGAGCATGTCGAAAGGACAGGTTTTCCTCAATAAGTATAGTACTGGGAATGGGACTGGAGAAACAGCCCAGGGACCTTACCTTGGTGTTCCTGGTGTGATGCCTGCCTCTGAAAGTGGGGGACTTGCAATCTCACTGTACCACACAGAACTTGAGGATGTGGTAGTCCATGGAAAAACAGACATCACACCTGTCCATGTCATGATCAGTGCTGAGGCTGGTCCAGTAAGCATCATGCTGGTCAAGGACGGCAAAGTGTCCTCCACAGGAGCATCGATACACGGGGCGGAGGGGCTGTCCTTTTGCTTCTTCTTCTTGGAGGATAAGTTCTTGTGCTCCTCGGAACTGAACAAGGCACTACGAGGAAAATAATAAAAATTATTAGGAAAAAGTTTGGCACCACACTGAGCTGAGAAAAGTAATAAAAACAGTACCAATAGAGACGGTGCCAAGGGTACGGCAATGGAGTGATAATGACGAACCGAGGAAGGAGCTGTGATGCAGATACAAACAATGATGACTAGCAGTCCCATCCATGGTGTGCACTAGGCAGCGGGAAAAACAGAACTGAGGAAGATGGGGGAGGCCAGCATCAGTTACTGGCTAGCCCATGAGCATCATGTCATTACTTCTGCCTCATAGGTGGCACTGGCACCAACGTTGGTCCCCCAAGCTGTAGACTGCAAAAGACCTTGCTCCCATGGGGTCCTTGTGCCTCCTGCACAGAGCCACAGGTGGGAATAGATGATGAAGATTGATTCTTGGAACAGCTACACTTCCGAGTGACATGGTTCTTGAAATTAAAGATTTTTCTTGGGGATTGCCATGAAAACAAAAAGTGGCTTTATAGCTGAAGCCAAGTTAATGTTATCTTAAGTAAATAAAATCTTGATGTGTATAGAAATTATAGTGAAAGGACTTTATACACTGTACTAATGGCATCATTGGAAGAGATCTCCTTTAAATCAGGAAGCAATTTTATCAGGGTATAAGCCATATATTCTGTGGGAAATTATATAAAAATAAGATCAGACCACCAGATTTTATATATATATATATGGACTGATGTGTATAAAACATTTTATTTCCTTGTTGGTGGGTATTTTATGTCTTTGTTAATAGTACCTGTCACTTTAAATAAATGTGTACGTAAGGGTTGTGGCCACTAGAGGTCACGCACATTGACAAAGCACTTACAAGGCGCAAACCATAAGGCTTTTGTCAAGGGTGGTAGCATCTGCACTCCTGTTTTTGCAGTCCATAAACTTCAAATTTTTTATAGCAACCGGTGTATGGTTTGTTAGCTTTGTGTCTGAGTGCCCAGTTCTTACTGGATACGGCAGTAGAGATGTACTGAATGCACTATTTTCCTGAAACAACCCTGAGTGAAGGGGGAAAAAAAATTGCCTGGATCCCCCTTATTTGCTTCTACTAAACATGGCTGCAGTGTTGTCCGTACTGACATGGACCACATGGGCTACCAAGACAAGCAAAGGCCTGAATTACTAGGCCGATGCCAGCAGCTCGAGCACACTGATGGCTAACTGGGGTATGGGCCATTACGTCTCCCAGATGAGCTCCATTTTAACACAGAAGTGCAGAGAAAGAGGAGAAACAAAATCTGGAAGTCCATGTGTGTGAATGCTAGAAGTCTAGGAAATAAGATTCCGGACCTAGAGGCCTTCATAGCAGATACCAGCCTGGATATTGTGGCCACTACTGCGTCATGGTACGCTGAAAGTCATCATTAGGACAAGGCATATCAGGCCATACTCTGTTCAGAAGGACCGGGTGGGAAGGAAAGAAGGATGTGTGGTTCTTTATGTGAGGGAAAGCATAAAAGCGGTGAAGACACAGGGGGTCAGATATTCAAAAGAGTTGAGCCATGCGCAATAGGGTTGTGCCTGCGCAAGTCCGAAATACGCCGTTCTGCGATATTCAGCAGGAGGCAGTTGCGCCCCCCCGCCAAATCATGCTGAGCAACAGTGCAATGCTAATGAAGGCATGCGCAACCGAAGGGGAAGAACCATGCATAAACTGCACAGCCTGATATTCAGCCGGGCCGTGCAGAGTTATGCAGGCGCAACCCCCTACCTGCGCCTGCACAACTTTAAGCCAAAAAAAAGGATCAAGTTGAGGGCCACCCACAGGTAAGCTGCCGCATTGCAGGGCGCAACACAGCAGCTGCCACCTGTGGGTGGCCTCCACTGCTCCCGCGCCCCCATGCCCGATCACTGGTTGAAGTGTCTCTACAGCAGCCTATCGCGGGCATAACGCACCCCCAGTTGCCGATCATGACAGAACGCTATGTTCCTCGAGTAGCGATCAAGGAGATAACGCCAACCTTCCAAAGTCCAACATCCCTGGTGATCTAGTGGCCCCCACCCCACCCACTCCACGGAGCCCCACCATTCTTGCCCCCGTTAGCACCCCACCCACCTGCTTTGCAGATGATAGCTTTGGTAATAGACTCATTGGGTCTAGAGCAAGAGCTTATTGGCGTAGCTCATGTCGGATGCTAGTCCAGATATGTGAGCAACTCATCCATTCACATATCTGGACTGCCTTAGACGGTATAGAGCTGCATGCCCATTGGCTCTTGCTCTGAACCTTCGTGGCGGCAGCCTTACCGAGCTGTCAGTCGGCAGGGGCGGCAGGCGGGTGGGTGCGTCGCCCGCCAGCTGACGGGGTGGGGTGGTGGGGCTCCGTGGGTGGGGCCACTAGATCACCAGGGATACTGGACTTTTGGTGGGGTTGACGCTATGCCCGTGATCGGGCTTCGCGTCCACTGGACCACCAGGGAGTGTTGACTTTGGGGGTTGACGTTATGCCCGCGATCGGGCTGCTAGGGGGACATAACATTCTGCCCGCCAACGAGTTACTGGGGTACAATGTTATGCCTGGCGCCGAGCTACTGGGGGTAATAATTATGCCCGATCGGGCTACTGGGGTAAATGCTATGCCCACGATCGGGCTACTTGGGGTAATAACATTATGCCCGCAATCGGGCTAATGGGGACCACTATTATGCCTGGCGATCAAGCTCAGGGGGGCGCCACCCCCGATGGTTGCCGTTCGGCAGGGCCAGGCCAGTTGTCGGGACGGCGCACCTGCGATGCTAATGGCATGCAAATGGGGCCGTAAGTAGATGCAAATGGCCCCTATGCGCCTTTGTGACAAATTATGGCTCCATTTGCATGTCACCTTTGAATATCGCAGGGTTTGGCGATGGTGCAATGGAACTCGCGCCACCGCATCTGAATGCTCCACTCTGACCACTTCGCGTGTGCGCATTTCCACTGCGCCATGCACAGTGGTTGTAGCCAGGGGCAATATTCAAAGTAGGTTCATGCACAACTCCGCTTGAACACGCCTGGCCACACCCCCGCGCATCTCTTTGAGCAGCGCAAGGGCTTGCGCCACAGAATGGCGTAGTTTGAATATCTGGCCAAGGGAATACAGGGGAAGGAAAAAGTACTGTGAGTCACCCTGGAGATGGGGAATGGAGCCACTGTTCTAAGCAGAGTGACATACAGTTCTCCGGCACAGGGGAAGGAATTAGAGTACAGGTAGAAGCCATTGCAAGATGGCAGAAAGGGGGAGGAGCTGCTAGTGGGGGAATTCAAAGTAGACTGGAGCCTCCCAGCAGCGGCTTCAGCTAAAAGCAGGGACATATCTGACACTCTACATGGGACAAAGGGGGGAGGGAAAAAGATCAAGTAGTGTCTGTGGTGATCATGTAGGTAGAAATAAAGGGAAGACTGGATGGTCCAAGCGGTCCTTATCTGCAATCAAATTCTGTGCTTCTATCTTTTTGTGTGGACAGATACAGTAAGGAAGGGGGCCAGAAGACTGGAAGAGTGAAAAAAAGATTCGTTATGAATATGCATGTACTGTCAAAGCACCTTTCCAGTGTCTCCCAATGAGCATCAGCTACCCCCCCACTCATTCAGCATCCACTGGCACCCTTTTTTTTTGTACACCATTTCTTACGCCTCCACTACTGAGGGGAACTCCTCAGGTGACTTCCTTTTTGTCCAGTCTCTACCTCCTGCTGTGAAGGTCGCTCCTGCAGCTCCTCTCCCTGACCCAGGTGAAACCCCTGGATCTGAACACCCATGGGGACGGTCCACCCTATCCGCCCTGGGCGCTCTATTTACAGTGTAAGGTACTGGGTCAGGGAGCCACCGGTAGAGCGAGGAGAGAGCGACCAGCACTGGGAGTGTGGTCCGGAAGGAAGCGCCTTTGCCTTTTCCTTGTTCGCCCTGTGGAATTCGGACGTGCAATGGCAACTGGGCATAACGTGCCATCTGCCGAACTCCACCCCCCCTTGCTATGCTGGCATCACTATGCATGCACTATCCTGGCCAATGCCAGTTGCCGCTACGGAGTGGTGCATCCCCTGAGCCCTCCCAAGGGAAGAGAGAGTTGTCCTGTGGACGCTTGATCTCTTCCTTCCCCTATCGACCCCCAGCTCCCTGGGCTTGTTCCCAAACACAGGTCGCCGGTGTGGCATCCAGGGCCTCAACCCTCGGCACCACCGGGCCGGCTCCACTGGCACTCTTAAGGAAAATAAAATTTTAACACCGCAGACGCATGTGAAGCATAAGCAAGAGAGGCGAGACACCAAGCACTTAAGATAGAGCAAAGAATATAAACCTGCAAGGGCAAGAATTCATGATTACGAATGAGCTGAGTCCATTCTGAGGCCTCTACATATAAGGTCAAGTCTACCAAGGTATGGGAGGTGGAGTGACACCACATAGCAGAATTCTCATTTTCTTTTTTTTCTAAACTTATATTTCATTCCCCTTCTCTCTAGGCTACCTTGAGCTTCTGCCAGTCCTGCTGACTTGCTCAAGTTGCTCCTACTACCAAGACTGAAAGAAAACAACTCCACTACATGGGCATGCCTGGAATATGAATCAACAAAGAAAAGCAAACTCCGGTAACGCTCAACTACATAAAGCATCATCAAAATATTCAAACATACTGCCATAGACTGGGTTGCTGCCAGAAGAAACCCAGACCAGTTTTGCAATCACATGTGAGGAGTTGAGCATGCAAACAGTGAGGACAGAGGCTCAGCAGTCAATAGTAATTTCCAAAATACTACTTTATTTACTATCAAAAAAAAAACAAAAAAACACACAAATCTATATACAATATCTTTCATGCAGAGGGAACTTTGGTTAGAGAGACAATAACCATCCCTATGCTAGTTAGAAACAGCAGCAGAGACCAACAGAGTTCCTACACTGTTGGTGGCATTAGACACACTGCTCACACACTGCCTCAGCTCTACATTTAAACACCTTGCTTTACACCTGATGGGTTTGTGTGTCTGTCACTCTACATTCAAATTTTCCCTCAAATTTTATATTTACACTGGATATATCCATAAAACAATAAATAGAACATACAACACACAATGTATTGCACTGATCCCCCCTGCTGACGTAGTGTTTATAAAACCGTTTTTTTTTTTTCTGGCACCAGTCCGATCTGTGGCTGTATGTTTGAATATTTTGCTCAATAAAGCTGAAGTTTTATATAGCTGAACGGTGCTGGAGTTTGCTTTTCTTTGCTCCTGCTCCAACCTACAGATCACCTGCCCAGATCGCCGCAAAAGCCCCATAACTTGTCCCATCTGGTGGGGCTTGGCCCACGCAGAAATGGCATAAGAATATGTGAACTGGTGGCAGGGGGAGGCATGGGAAGTCAGGACCATCAACATGGGGCCAGATGTCAATTGTGGCACAGAGAGAACTTGTTTTTTACCTCTAGATTTTTGTGTGTCACCCCACTCCCCTTGATGTCAAGCATGTAGAGGTGAAGTGGATGTTGCATGGTCATCCACGATATCAAGGTTCCCCCACAGTCCGCTGGAGCCAGTATAACACAAATGGCCATAACCCTCCCAGGGCCTGTGCACACTGAGTCCACAGCAAGCCTCCAGCTCATCTGGCCCAGAGTATGGGAGTCCTCAGTCCATGGTCTCTTCACATGGTAGTGCAGCCAGCAACACTGGGCCAGACCAACATTCTCGGCCTTGGTCTGAATAGCTCACCTAAGCTCAGTTCTTGGTTTCTAAGACAACCTCTCTCCAGCAATTACCTGTTACAACAGTTTTTTCAGGATGATACTGGATGCGAAGCTAGGGGAAAATACAACTTGCTTAAAGATGCCTGATGTCCTTGAGGAATCTCAATCTTTTTTGTACACAAATTCAGTTTATGACATACTGTACGTTTTCCTTAGTGTCCCCCTCTTCACTAAAACTAAGTACATTTACGTGAAAACAGGATCTCTGTCCCCTACACTTCATCTGCTTTGACTGTGTATCTACAGTTGACATAGTTGGGCACACATGGAAAAAACAGGTTACTCACCTGTAACTGTAGATCTAGGAGTGTTACATGGTTCACATCCACACATGGGCAGTTCTTCCTTAAGAGCTGTTTCGCTGGAATGTCTTTAAATAAAGCTCCTCCCACCACCTGGGAGGTATATCCCTCAGTTCTGCCCCATGACATCAGATATTGCACGCTGAAAGCAGAGATCAGTGTGCCACTTGTCAGGGGAGGTCAGGTGGTGGTGTGCATGTGAACCATATCCCACTCCTAGAACTACGATTACAGGCGAGTAGTCTATTTTTCTAGGGATGTGGATATGGTTCACCTGTCCACAAACTGGCATACTTCCAGCAGTTCCCCAAGAGGAGGCAGCAAGACATGCACCCATACTTGGCAAACAGAGACTGAAGAACTGAGGCCCCAAACAGCAGCATCCCAGCAAGACTCAGTTCGATGCTCTAATGGGAGATGAAGGTGTCTGCTAACTTCCAGCTGGTAGCCCTGCAGATTTCCTGAAACAGGGATATCCCTACAAGCAGCCAGCAAGGCAGCGGTATGTCTAGTGGAATGAGCTCTGCTCCCTACCAGACAACCTATAGCAGAGGTTGATGCAGAAAGTAATCCACCTGCCAATTGTCTGTTTAGCTGTCTATCTGCCAGGTGCGGCTTTTGCATAAGTAACGAAGAGCTGGCGAGCCTCACCCCAAACTCCAGCCGTGAGCTCAACATAGTAGGAAAGTGCCTGCTGCAGGTCCAAAGAATGGAGCTGCTCTCTGGCCTCCAAAAATGGGCTGGTAAAGTAAACTGGAAGGTTCGTTACCTAGTTAAGGTGGAAGTCCAATACAACCTTCAGAGAAACTACGGGTGGGAGCAAAGGACTACCTTGTCCCTATTTAAACTTAGATAGGAGGATCCATTGAGAGCACCTGGAGCTCACTAATCTTTCTGGCTGACATGATGGCCATCAAGAAGGTTGTCTTTCATGACAGAGGTGACATCTCACACCTGTGCATAGTCTCAAAAGGCTTGCACATGAGCATTGTCCGTACCAGCAGTAAGTCCCAAGGTGGTGGTGGTGGCACATAAACTAGTGGGGACATGAGGTCAAGGCCCTTAAAGAAGTGTCCGATCACCTTCAGCATATCAGCCTGAGCATGGTATGTAGAGATGGCTGCTAGGTGCACCTTAAGGATCGAACACAGTTTCAGCTGGGACAAGTGCCAGAGGTACTCCAAGAAGTTAGCCACAGGGCTGGATGGGGATCAAGCTCCTGGCCCTGACAAATAGAAAACCACTTCCATTTGAAGGCATAACAATGGTGAGATGACCCTTTTCAAAAGGCCTCCACAAATGGAGAACATTCTCTGAAAGACCCAGAGCCTGGAACTCTAGCTGCTCAGGAACCAGGTTGTGAGGTGCAGGAAATGAAAATTACATACCTACCGTAATTATGATCTTTCTGTGTATCTTCACCATTCATCACATTTGGGTACTCGGCTGGAGGTCAGAACCCCGCGGGAGCTTTTTTTATTTGGTAGGTGGAGCCGGCACTCTCAAGCGCCAGCCTCAGGGCGAAATTCTGTCGCGCTTGTGGGTTGGGCCGTTAGGTGCTGGTCTGCTCCACCTGCCTGCTAGTTCTGAGTCACCAGAGAGGTGAGGAAAAAAGGGGGGTTGGGAGAGTGGGACAAGAAAGTCCAAGGGACAGAAAAGGAAAAGATATAAAACCAAAAGGAGAAATAAACGATAAACGACTGAGAGGACAGAGCAGGAGAAAGATCGAGATGCTAAGGAGAATGGGAAAGTGGACACCAATCTCTGGAAACAGAAAAGGGCTGGAGTTAGGAAGGGATAGGGAAATTATGAAACATAAAAGTTTAACATGGGGGGGAGAACACCAGTAACATGCTGGATTCTGTCCTGTCTCTAGTTTGTATAGGAACTGCAAGCAGTACCCAAGAGGCTTAATCGCCACAATTCAAGGCACAGAATCATTGGCAAAAGAAACTCCTTTAAGACAGAAAACAGATCTTCTAAAGAGGACAGGGAACAGGGGTTCTCCCCTTCCCCAATGGAAAAATGAAATTTTAAGTAGGGATAAACCTCCTTGAAAACACGTCCAGTGGACAAGTAAACTGAGGTTTGAAGAGGAAAAGAAGGAGGTGAGGATGGAGGGCAACCCGCCCACTCCCACTCCATAGGATTGGAGCCACAGCACTAGAGAGGGAGTGCCGCCCCATCCTGACCACTCTCCCCCCAGATATACCATCCCACCATGTACCCCAGATTATCCCCCCACCCTCTGACAGAGACGGGGGGGGAGGGGCAAGGAAAGGCACAGAGAGGAAGGGGGATCCAGAGACTGAGGCCCTAGAGGGATGGCAGGTGGGTTTGTGATGAATGGTGAAAATACACAGAAAGATCATAATTACGGTAGGTATGTAATTTCCATATCTTATCTGTGTCAATCTTCACCATTCATCATATTTGGGTGAGTGCTGAGCCCCCCCAAAGGGGGCTTCAAAACCCCTAAAGGACAGAGTCCCTTAGCTCTCAGTGGATGACACACTAAGAGGGAGAACCTTCTGGGACTGGAGAGGCCTGAGAGTGGGAAGTGTGAGACAGGGACTCCCCGGAGGGGGAAGGAAGTTGCCCCAACAGATGCCATCTCACCCTGCGGGAAAAGAGATAGGTCCTCTGGTGAGCGGAGTTTACCACCCTACACTGGGCCAAGGGTGACAACCGGGGAAAGACGTAGCCATGCCATCTGCCTAGTGCAGATCGCTGTCCCTACAACCCTGGTAGCTACCTCACTGGCATCATACGATGCCCTTGCTTGGTGCCTTGATAGCTCCAGACCACGTGCAGAGAGTACAATGGCTTGTCTGATTTGCTCCATGTCAGGCAAAGAGGCTAGGAGCTGACCCAGCCTGGATCACAAGAACCTGTCATAGGCTGCATAGTGGGCCTGATGTGTGGAAATAGAAAGCAGTAACCATGCCGAGCAGAAAGTCCTCTTACCCCAGAAGTCAAAATCTGAGGAGTCTTGATCTGGGGACCGGTCACAGTGAAGGGCGCAAAGCCCATCGGGGGTGTCCAGCTGTGTCAATCCTGACTGAGAATGAGGCATGGAACCCGGAGTCTCCGGGGGGGGGGGGCACAATACTGCTGGCAGAGATCCCTTAGGGCAGGAACTCCGGAAAAAGGTCTCTGCCAGGAACGCAATGATGCCTCCCTAAAGGGAGCAGGCCAGGGGGGACACCACAAGGGTGTCCCCACTGAAGTCGCCCAAAAAGGCATGCGCTGAGTGCTCGGAGAAAGATGCAGGTCCTCCAACAACCTCACGAGGAATCGATGATACTCCGCGAGATCAGCGGCTGGGGAGATGTGGACAGAAGGCTCCTCTCCCCCAGAAGAGGGGGATGAAGAGTTAGAGGACCTCAACTGTTCAGAGGAAGGCTACTCAGGGGAGGCTGAAAAACCTGTCTGTCCATTGCCCTGACATAAGCGGGAAAGCAAGCAGCCACAGCTCTAAACTGCTCCCAGGAGAGAAGCCCGCTAGGACCAAGGATGCCTGGGAGTGCAGGAGAGTGTGGCAGAGGGATGGGGACAGGGCCGAGAAGAGAAGTCGGCTAACCGCCACCTGGGCTAACGAGCGGACCAGTAGCGCCAGAAGATGAAGGTGCTCCGGAAGACTCCACAGCCAACAGCTGAACAACCATTTCAGAACTGCTTTGGCTGCGCCCGGAAGAATCCCCCCCGTGAGGCGACCGGGGTCGTACAGGTCCAGAAGGACTGTCCCCTACCTCAAAAGAATGGGGCTTCAAAGAAAGCGAGAGAAGAGCAGAGCCGCACTGGCTTCTTTCAGAGCCTGGGTGGTCCCCTAAAAGGCCTCCGCAGAGCCCATGTCTCGACCCCTTGGAATCCGAGAGTGCCCTCCTCCTTGAGATGGCCAGCCTAGGTAACTGGAAGCCATGGTCAGCACCCGAAGGAGCTATCCAAGGCAAAGTACCCTCCCCTCCCGTAGGTACTCTGATCGACCCCAAAGTTGGGCGATCCAGGCACACCACGTGAGGGGGTACCACTGCTGAGGGGTCAGCGAACCCTCCAAGGCCAGGCTGCAGTGCAATGGTGGCATGCACCACTGCCCGCTGGTCCATGCCCCTGACCCCAGCCTCAGAAGTCACTGGTCACTACTCAGAGGGGGGCTGACTCCGGCCTGTCAAAGACACCACAAGGCTACCCACACTAGCAGCTAGTTCGAAGGAGCCAGACTGCCCGTCTGACTCAGAGTCCGCCTCCGAAGAGGTGGAGACCGAGGCCCTGTGCCAAACTGTAGGTGGGCGTCTTTCGCCATCCCTACCAAACAGGGTGCCAAAAATGGAGACTGCGCCTAAGTCGGTGCCAGTGCCCTCTGCAGCACCGCAAACGGCAGCCGAAGAGGACACAGTTCCAGCTTGAATAGCAGTCTTGGAGTCAGAACCTGCCATGGTGCTGTCTCGCCCCGACGGCGCCGAAGTCAGAAACCCCCATGGCGCCGATCAGCTGCACAGTGCCACGAATGGCGCCAACAACGGCTGCGACAGCGTCATCTGAACCCACCACAGCGCCGTGCCTGGCATCACGAATGGCTCCAGAACTAGACATGGCGCCACGGTGAGAAGAAAAGGAACAACGCCATAGAGCCTCTACCATAGCGCTGCTAGCACTATCTGCGCAGCGAACAGCGCTGACAGCAGCCATGGCGCCAATGACTCTACCAGAGTCCACAGCGCTGCAAATGGCACCAAGGCCAGAAATGGCGCTGACCAACAGCATCGAGGATGGCGCCGACCCAGGCCTTGCGAACCACAGGTCCGACAACGGGGGAGCCTTCGCCCTCGAAGAGGCGAATGCCATGGTGGTGCCTCCTGCCCATCCCCTGAAGGGAACGGACTGGGCCTCCTGCACACGGGAGGAGCCTTGGCCACGGCTAGGCTACTAGAAGCCGAGGCTCCCTCCTCCTCGGTCCGTACAGAACCAGGAGGGGACCCGGAGGAAAGGCTGAGAGATTGTGGCTTGGCCCGACGAGTGCACACCTGGCCCCGGAAAGTTGGCGAAGCCTGCCCCACTTTCCACGTGTGCTGTTCTATGACCCTGTTCTATGTCCATGGAGAAGCAGGCGTCGCACAAATCCGTGTCGTGAAGCGGGCCAAGACACGAAAGGCAACGGTCGTGCTGGTCGGTGACGGAAAATTTTTGGCTGCGTGGGCACCATCGCATGGGGGGCCAACCCGTCTTTGAAGTCTTCTTGCCCTCTGACCTAGACATGACCTACGGAAATAATACAAAAACAAGACTCGATGCCGCTATAAAATGAAATATGGAAAGATCTTACCGGCGATGTCGAGTGGCTAGCAGAACCGGCAGGTGGAATCAACTGACTACGAAGCACATATGCCTCAAATTGCTGAGAAAGCGTCCCACAAGGTGACCAACCCGTGAGCGCCACGTAGAAGATTGGCCTCCAGGGTGGTGCCAAGAGTGCATCGGCTCCACCTACCAAAAAAAAAAAAAAAAAGTGGCTCCCGCGGGGTCCTGACCTCCGCCCAATGGCCCTTTTCAAGAAGCCTCCACAAATGGAGAACATTCTCTGAAAGACCCAGAGCCTGGAACTCTAGCTGCTCAGGAACCAGAAATGTATCTTCACCATTTATTCACACTAATGGGTCAAAGTACCAAGCTGAAATAGAACCCCTGGGGAAGGGTGGTAGGAATGAAGAGCTCACTCAAGACTGAAGTCCATTCAGGACATTCCTGTTAGCAGCATACTGCCTGGCAGTGACATGCAGGGTATAGCACGCAAAGAAAATGTGCACTGTGACCCCAGTTACAGCTTTGTAAAGCATCACCTGACAGACACAGAACAAATCCCTGCTAGGGCGTGACAACTGCAATGGTGAAGTTGGTGATACTAAATGTTTCAACCTGACCTAGCCATGGCATAGCAGAGGTGAGATAGCTCACAATCCAGGCAGAGTGCGCTTCAGTGCAGCAGGTTAACTCTTTCAACTGAAAGCAAGGGAGACAAACTCATTTGGATTGTTTGAAATCCTAGTTCATTGCAGGTGAGAAGTGAGGCCCCCAAAACGCTCAGACAATGTGGAGAGATAGTGCTCTCCAACATTCTGGAAGCTGGCAATAGGTGGCCAATACAGTGGCAGGATCCCAAGAGAACTCTGAAACCACTTAGGAAGGATTCTACTGAGTGCGGAGCACTACCTTTTCCTGTGGGAAACAGCACAAGTGTAATCTGAGATCAGGAGATAAGTTCATACAATCTGCAAGCAGAAAAGATGGCTACTAGAGGCTGCTGTTTAAGTAGAACTTAGCTCACAAGACACCAATGGCTCAAAGAGCTTGTGATGAGCATGTCCAGCACAAGGATGATTTCCAGGCAGCTACCAGCTTCCGGGGAGGGGCCTTGTGTGCAAAAATGCCCTGAGTGTTGCAGGGATGGATTGAAGACCCTGAGACAACTTGTCCGACCTGAAGGAAGGATTCTCTGTTGGCTGAGCAAAAGCCGGATTAACAGAGAAGCACATCTGCCAAGGCATAGGGTGCAATCAAACATGTTTGATCAAGTGTTCCAGTCAGCGTGTAGCAGACGCTGGCAAATAATTGGCCTGGAGTAGGATCTTCTGCTCCAGGCCCTCCCTCAACACACTCATAGTTTCTCTGGAAACAATGGAAGAGAGTACTCTTCGTTGTTTGTTTGTGAAATACAAGGTAGACTGCCATCCGTTTGGAAAAAAATGTTTTGTAGCTGTTGAGATCCAGCAGGGCTGGCAGGCTACTCAAAAACAGTTTTCATGTCTAACCTACTGAAGTGGGGATGGCACTCTGGTGGACAGGTTCCAGATACCTTGATGCAGAAAAACCTGGTAGTGGGCTACGCAACAAGGAGGCCTCTGAAGAAAGAATTGCTCAGGGTTTCAGATAACTTGGAATTAATATCTCAAGTGCGCTGTGAGAGTGCAGGGACAGTACCTAGAAGCTTGTGTATCCAAGGAGCTAACCAATCCTGAATATTAAAAGAATTGGTGACTGCTTGGAAAAAATCTGTACATGGCAATCAGCAGAGTCCTCTTCTTTCTTTTTTCCCAAACCCTGTGCCAGGGCAAGCTGAGCCTCAATGGGATAGAAGGAACTCTACGCTTGGAGCCAGTAAGCACACGAGCAGGTCCTGAGACACATCAGAAGAACCTGGGGTCTGAAGAATCCAGAAAAGAAGTTATAAATGCCACCCCTAGCAGAGATGAGATGGGGGGTAGAGTTATGTTCCTCAATATCCTCCCCAAGATGGAGAGGACTAGGGAGGCTCCCTTAAACAGAGATCATCTGGCGTCAACTGGGTGCAACAAGGAACAACACAGAGGGTGCCAGAGTAGGCACCAGGGAAATGCAGACCTGACCCAGATCTGATGCCCAACTGGGCCCAAAGCTGGCCCCAGTGCCAGACATGATGCCAACCCCGGTGCTGAACATGGCACCTAACACTGCGCCTAATATGACATCTAACTTGGCACCTAACAAGGCGCCTAACATCGGCGTCAAGCATGGAGCCAGACAGTGCCAGACACAGCGCCAACCAGGCGATGGCTCAACAGTAGGGCCCCCTATTCCACACACTAGAGGCATCAAACTTACACCAAGGCAGGAGAGAGAAAGAGTCTGCCACCAGAAAAACCAAGAGCAGGACTGGCACTAGGACCAGGACTAGGATCGCATCAAAATGGGCCTGAAGACCGAACCTGGCACCAAAGCCAGCCCAAGTACCAATGACCCTGGCAGACCCAAGGTGACCAGAGCAGTACCCGGCTAGACCTATCAAAAGACATAAGGCAGGGGAGTGGCCAGTGGGGCAGGAGTCGGCGGCACGGTCACCGGCAAGGGTAGAGGACTGTTGCCGAAGCAAAACGCTCTACCTCGTTTGGAGCGCCCGCCAGCAGGTTCAGTGCTACCAACCAACAGGAGCCAGAGACCAAACCCACCAACAGTGACGCCCCCGCCTGACGCTACACCCACTGCTCCGAAGAGCTGCCCAGGGACGACTGCCCACTGGGACCTCCCCAGGGATGGGGGGGGGGACTCCAGGCCTGAGGTCTTAGTGCCCCGGTACCAAGGCCCATAGCAATGAGGAGTGTGCCAACAGGTCCATGGCCCCAGGAACAGAGGATCATGTTGAGACTTCCCATAGGGCGACCTCGAGAGGTACCATTTCTTCTCCCACGGAAGAGCGAGAGAACTCGAGGCCGAGCGGCCTCAAGGTCCCAACCAGAATTGAGAAAAGACCCACTCCTTCATGTTCTGGAGAACTGCACTTCCCCTGAGCATGGGACCACCCATGGTCAGAACCTTTCCCTCACAGGAAAGTGGACCAGACAGAGCCCCCCCTCTGCTGGAGCAGCCTGCCAATCACGGAGTCTGACCAACACAGCACCAGTCCGAAAAGGCCCTGGTAAAACACAGTGCCAACCAAACACGGCACTGAGCCAAACATGGCGACGGGCCCAAACACAGCACCGAGCCCAAATACAGCACCAAGCAAACATAGCACCGGGTCAAACATGGCGCTGAACCAACATGGCACCAAGTCCAACACAGCACCGAGCAAACAAGGTGCTGGGCCAGACACGGCACTAGGCCAATATGGCACCAGCTCAACACAGCACCGGGACATATGGTACCGGGACAAATAAGGTGCTGGCCAAACATGGCACCGGCCAAAACGCCATGAGGCTCCCTACTGTGATCCTGTAGAGACGTCATCATGAGGCTTGGAAGGGCTGAGAGAAACTGACAGAATTTTTTTTTTATAAAACCACTAAACTGATAGAAAAATAATAAATTCTAGATTTAAACAACTATTGAACTGAAGCGGCTGTTGTATAGACGTAAAGTTGTAATTCCCAAAGGGCGAGCAACATCGTCACTTAAGTGCACTTGGCAGGAAAAAAAGAACTACGGTGGTTGGGGCTGGCGCTGAGGTAAGCCTAGTGCCGCAAGCCACTCTCACAGTGCCATGCATGTGCACCGCTTGCCTCAGTGCTGGCCCCGTTGAAAGTTTTGTCTCCCGCAGGGTCCTAGTGCCTCCGGCCTGGACCCATTAGTGTGAATAAATGGTGAAGATAAATTCCTGGAAGACTACATTTGATCTAAACCAGCTGACTCAGCCAACTGGGGTGAACGGAAACTAAGAGCTGCTTCAACTGCAGTTATGACTAGTTATCCTGACAAGATGGCGACCACACTGGGTTGACCATCCGAATGTTGGAGTAGCAGCATAGTTCATTTGTTTTATTTATTCTCTTTTCCTTTTTCTTTTTATTTTTAGCATTACAATTTTAGTTGGTGATCAGTTTAGTTAGGGAGTGATTAAAGTGAGTGTAGTTATTGCAGTGCGTTTTCGGCTTAGTTAGCAGCATTTACATGAATGACTTCTTAGTTGGAGTCTACAGTTTAAAAGTTCTCTGGCTCATATAATGAAAATGGAAGAGGTGGTGTAACTGGACATTTACCTGTTTGTCCGTCCATTTTACTGTCTGACCCTGTGGTTTCAACGACTTGCACTGGGATTTGATGAGGAGTTCGTTATTGGGATTCTAATGAGCCCGTTGTTGCTTTTGTTTTCACGTCCTGCGCCGGAACTGTTGTCGGGGGAGCGGCGCTGGGTCAGTGGTGGAGCATGTTGAAGACTGTGCAACTCGGACCTGGTCGGCTGTCAGACCGCTTGTTGGTTTGGAACTGTTTCAAAAAGAACTCTGGGGCTGCTGTAGGATCAAGGAGGCCTGTTGGAGTCGTTTCTTCCTGGACTGTGGCTGGCTTGGATATTCATGGCCCTGCTCTCTTCTTTCTCTCCCTTATCAGTGCTCACAGAGGGGTTGGGTTCGGGGGTGTTGCCTGAAGATTGGCCCTAAAACCTGTTATCCCTAAGCTCTCCGGGGATTCAGCCGGTGGGCCGTGTCTATGGTGTGCTGAGGTGTGGAGTGCTGGTGACTGGGGAGGGAAGAGGTTGTTGTGGATTATAAGCCCGGTTTGGGATGTCTTGAAGGTTCCTTATTCGAATCATACTGGAGACCCTGGGAACCAAATCGGATTGAATTGGATTTGAACTGGAAGATTGGACTATAGCCTGGTTTGACTTTTCCCTATTTTCTATTGTTTTGGCCAGAGTATCACTGTGATTATGGGCAGTGAGAGAGCCTAAAGCTTTGACTTTGAATAGTGAGAGTATCAAAGTCTCATCTTACTTAATGATTTTACCCCGACAAATGTGAGAGGTTTTGTTTGGGAAATCTAACTGTGTTATCTTCCAGGGAGGTGGGAGCTCCCTAGACAGAGACAAACTGCTGGTTGTGGATTATTTTGCTGCTGCCTTTAAGCCTTTGCGCCCTGTTTTAGTTAGTTTGTTTTAATTTCAGGGGTGAGGGGTTGTATTTGTTAGACTGTTGTTTTGTATGGCTATTTACTGTATTACTTGGTTTGGGGTTATTTGTTTCAGAAAATGTGCTGGCCGGGGTTGACAGTTAGGCATTATTCCCCCTCCAGGCTAAGGGATCTCTGCCCTTTTTGTTGCCCCCCTTTATCCCCGGAGGTGTACAGACGGTATAGGGGACTGGGAATAGCAAGGAGGGTTAGGTCGGGGACTTCGCCTGTTGGGGGAATGGAGGAGTGGGCGGATTGGGATTGTGGGAACAAGGAGACGCCCTGGGTTGAAATAGGCCCAGGAGAAGGGTCTTCCCTGTCTTGTTCCCATACCCAAGGGTTCTGCTTACTGCAGACAAGAAACGCTGTCTTTCTCGGCTGCTCATCGAACTCGGACGGTGTTATGCAATGCCAGGTCGATTAAAAACAAGTCCGCCATAATTGGGGATCTTGTTAATTCAACTGACCTGGCTTGCATCACCGAGACCTGGTTGGATGGAAATGCTGGCCCTGTTTTGGCTTCAGCTGTTCCACTCGGGTACTCGGTGATACACTGCCCGAGGATCGATTGTAGGGGTGGGGGTGTGGCCCTTTGCTTTAAATCAGAACTGAACCTGAGGGAAATTCCAGTGGGAGCCACAAACTCCTTTGAATGTATCATGTGTGGGGTGTAGGATTCTTCTCGTCTACCGTCCACCAGGAGACAGAAATGTTTTCCTGCGGGAAGACGCGGACTTCATCGCCGACCTAACTTTGGGACCCCATAGATGGTTGATCCTTGGGGATTTCAATGTTTGGATCGACTATGAACTCTCGCAGGTTGGACAAGACTTCTTCCAGCTAATGAGCTCACTGGGCCTCACACAGGTCATTTCCTCCTCAACCCACATTGGTGGTCATTCATTGGACTTGGTGTTTCTCCTGGAGATGGAGATATCCGATCTGGTGGTGGAACCAGTTGGGTGGTCTGACCATCATACCATCAGCTTCAGTTTTGAGGTCCCCTCTAAGAGGCCTGCTCCTATGGAGATGGTCCAGTACTGCACCTTGAGGGGTGTTTTCCCAGATGGCGGTGCTGGCCCTATCCGGCATGCCGAGAGAATGCATGGATCAAGGGGATCTTATACTCGCCTATAATAAGGCGGGTGACAGAGGCCCTGGATTCCATTGCTCCTGTTCGCGTTCGTCCACTCTCCCTTCGCTCTAGGTCCCCATGGTTTGATGAGGACTTGAGGGAGTTGAGGAGAGTTGGACGAAGGCTAGAAAGACGATGGCAGAGGTCCGGCCTGGTGGGTGACAGGCTTAGTTTGATGGGCCATTATTTGGTCTATCAATCAACAATCTCCCATAAGAAGGCAGAATTCCTGTCCAGGGAGATTGCTGCTGTGCGGAATCAACCAGCTCAGCTTTTCCGGACTGTGGACAGACTGTACAATCTACTCTGTCTTCAGCCCAGAAATGCTTTTTCACAAGTGCAGTGTGAGGAGTTTGCTTGTTTCTTCACGGATAAGGTTGCCATGATCAGGTCTGACATCCGCCTGACCCTTTCTCTAGGGAGTAGCAGTGGTTGGCAGGAGATGTCGGACTCCCGGTTTGAGTGGTGCGACTTTAGCCAGCCTACATCAGTGATATTGTCATGGTTATCCAGTCTTTATGACCTACCAACTGTAGTTTGGTTCCGGGCCCTATGCGCTTGCTTGTTGGCTGCGTTAAGGTCATTGGCCCGGTCCTTGCCGAGATAGTCTGGTTATCCTTGGAGAGGGGAATTTTTCCAGCTTCCCTTAAGGAGACCATGATTCGGCCTCTTCTTAAGAAGCCCTCCTTGGATCCCAACTGTCTTACAAACTACAGGACGGTCTCCAACCTCCACTTTTTGGATAAGGTTATTGAGAAGATGGTGGCTTTACAGCTGGAGGAACATTTGACCAGCCACAATATCTATGATTCTCTCCAGTCCGGTTTCAGGAAGAGAGACAGTACTGAGATGGCTCTTGTTCGGGTACTAAATTACCTCCTGATAGCGAGAGATCAAAGGACTCGTTCCATCTTGGTCCTTCTCGAGCTCTCTGCAGCATCTGATACTGTGGACCATGGTGTGCTGTTGGATCACCTGCGGTTTATCTGTGGACTATCAGGGGCTGTCCTCAGATGGTTTCAATCTTACCTCACGGGCAGGACTCAGAGAGTGATGTCTGGGGTTTGTACCTCAGCTCCATTCTCCCTGCCCTGTGGGGTTCCGCAGGGATCCATTTTAGTGCCCATGTTGTTTGCAGTGTATATGCTGCCATTGGGAGCGATTATTAGACAGTATGGCTTGAGTTTTCACTGCTATGCAGATGATACTCAGCTATACATGTCTTTTGTCCCTGAACAAGATGATGCTGTCTCAGTGCATAACAGCTGTCTAACTGAAATTCAGGCCTGGATGAATGTGAGCTCGCTAAGGCTGAACCCTGAAAAAACTGAGGTGTTGGTTGTAAACCTGGGTCGTTGTGAGGCGGGTATGCTGGCAGGTTCACCTTCGGGTCTGTGGCTTGGAGGTGTCCAGCCAGCTACCTCAAACCGAGTGCAGAACTTGGGCGTTACATTTGATGACTGTCTGACTTTAAAATCACAAGTGTCAGCAGTTGTTAAAACTTTTATTTATTTATTTATTTATTTTTTTAATTTGTTTATCCAGGTATAGCACACTAAGCTGAAAGCTTTTTTACAGGAGCGACCTGGGAGCACAAGGAGGTTAAGTGACTTGCTCAGGGTCACACAGTATGCAAGTGGAAGCTGTGGGATTCAAACCCAGGTCTGGTCTGCTGGATAGCACCAGATTTGCAGCTCAGAGCCTTAGACCACTGCGCTATACTGCCTCCCAAAACTTCCTAAAACTACCTAAAACTTCTTTTTACCATATGAGAAACATCGCCCGGGTGAAACATCTGGTTCCTCCTGATGATCTTCCAACGTTGGTTCACGCCTTCGTTACCTCCCGCCTTGACTACTGCAATGCCCTTTACCTAGGGCTGTCGGGGGTTGATATCTGTCGCCTGCAGCTAGTGCAGAACGCGGCAGCCAGGTTATTAACTGGTCCTTGAGAGCCAGTCCTTCAGCGCTCCGATGCTCGCCTGCACTGGCGCCGATATGGTGGCGGATCACCTTTAAGGTTGCTTTGTTAACCTATAAGACCCTACACGACCAGGGACCGAATTACCTGAAAGATCTCCTTTGTCCCTACTGTCCCCTCCGTCCTCTCTGATCCACCGATGAGGGATTGCTAGAGGTTCCCAGGGTACATTTGCAGACATCGGGAACAAGGGCATATAGTTTTGTTGCTCCGTCCCTGTGGAACTCTCTACCTCATCGGGTACGAGATTGCCTGACCGTCCAGAGTTTTAAAATTGCTTTAAAAACCTATTTATTTAACCTGGCTTTTGCTGATTGATGGGGTTATTTTACTTTACTATGCTGCTATTATATTGCTTTTTGTGAAATTATATGCTTGTTTTATAATAATTTATTTTATTTTATGTATTTTATTGTACAGGCGCCTTGGTTTCAGAAAAGCGCCTTATAAATAAAACTGATTTGATTTGAACTGTCAGAAGTCCTTGGTTCTATCGATGTAGAATGTGAGTAACATCCAGAGAGTGGAGGCTATGCTACACTTCATTCTGTAAGTTAGGAGAGTATAAGTGAAACTCAGCCATCACCTTAGGTAAAAACTTGGGATGTGTGCAGAGAAGCACCTTGTCTTTACAGAACACAGTATACAAGGATCTGTGACCAATACATGCATCTCAGAGAGACTGTGGGCAGAGGTGACAGAGCCTTGAAATGCAGTTTTCCAAGTTAGCAATCCGAGGTCACACGTAGCCAAGGGTTCAAGAGGCTTATGGGTGAGCATATCCAGCGCAAGGTTGAGGTCCCAGGTGGCAAGTGATTTTTTGACTGGGGGCCTCGTGCACAAAATGCCCTTCAAGAACCTCTGAAAATTTGACTGTGTGGAGTGAGGGTACATGTCTGAAACCCTCGGGCATAAGGGGGTGGGAAAGAACCTGAAGAGCTGGATCAAAGCTACGTATACTCCCCCCTACCACTCAGATTGTGGTCAATGGGGAGCCAACACCTCCCTTCTCCTTGGGGCGGAGCACTCGGCAGGGGTGTCCCCCGTCCCCATTGTTGTATATCCTGTCACCAGAGCCATTAGCTACGGCCATCAGGAACCACAATGTAATTCAGGGCTTCTGGGGAGGGGGCAAGGAACATAAAATTGCCCTGTACATTGATAACCTGTTGCTCTAACTACAAAACCCAAAATAGAACCTCCCAGCAGTCCACCCCTACTGGGTGAGTATGGTGCCCTGTCAGGTCATAAGGTCAACTGGTCCAAGAGTGAACTACTCCCTGTGGGCCGCTTGGACAGACCCCAGTTAATATCAAACCTCAAAAGGCCTGCTGATGGTAAAACGCCTCAAATACTTGGGTATATTTATGTCCTCTAAGCTGGGTCCCCTGTACACCCTATTGATCGCTCATCTAGCAGAGGACTATCAGAGGTGGCAAGCCCTACCTGTCGTCGATATTTGGTCGGGTCAACACAGTAAAGATGATGATTCTCCCAAGATGTCTGTACCTATACCAGTCCCTACCCCGTCAAAGTCCCATTTGTGCACTTCAGGCAAATAAACTCCATTGTACACTAATTCCTGTGGAGGGGGAAGCTGGCACAAATAAAATAGAGTATACTCCAACTACCGGGAGCCGGGAAGGTTTGGGCCTTCCGAACTTCTTCCATTACTACAGGGCCACCCAATTGGCTTTCCTACCAGTGGGGCCCTGAAGTGAGGAACCATCATGGCTAGCCATGGAGGAGGAGGCGCTGGAGGGGGGGAGGTCACTATACACTTGCTTCCTGTCTCCTGCCTTGGGGTTCGATTCCACCCCAGCTGCACTCAATCCCTTTACACTGGCCCCTGTAGGGTCTGGACAGCCTCCTATAAACACACTGGACACCCAGTACGACAATCCCCATACACTGCACTAATGATTGCAATGAGGGACAGGGGGCCCTTATTCGGCACAGCTGCCTCAACGACTTAAAATGGCAGCATTTAGGCCTAAATATGGTCCACCAGTTGTATGAAGGGGGAAGGTTCTTGGAGTTTCCCGCACTAAAGCAGAGATGGCACTTAGATGCAGGAGAATTTGTTGTCTACCTGACGGTGCAGCAGAGAATGGGATGCCTTATGGACAGTGGGCATGGCTGGGCTACACCCTCGCTGTTTGAAGAAGAATTATATAGATCCCAACCATGCAGGAAAACACTCACGACCTATTATCAGACCCTAATGGGGAAGGGAGGGAAAGACAGCGGCCTCTATCATTACTAAATGGGAACAGGACCTGTTCATCACCATACACCTGGTCACCTGGAGACTGGCTGCCAAGCATTTGAGCAACTGCTCTCAACCCAACAAACTTAGACAGGTCCAAATGAATTTTATGTTTAGCGTGTACTATACTCCCAAAAGACTTCATGCTGTGAACCAGGAAACCACTAGCAGTTGCACTAAATGACAAGGGGTGGACGCAGATTTCCTACACATGGCACTGAGGTGCTCCAGGGTGGCGCCCTTCTGGCACGATCATAGAATAATGAGTGGGGTGCTGGGACTTTGACCTTCCAATTCTCCTTTAGAACTTTTATTAGGAGCAGACCCTACAAACCCCCCGCTTGGGAGGGGAGCCCCTCTCTGGTCCTTGGCATTAGTTAATACTAAGAAGACTACTGCACAGTCTTGGATGTCAGTGAGCATGCCATCTATGGGGCAGTGGGCTATTAACATGAGACAGTGCCTAATTCTGGAAAAGACCCAACTGTCAGCTAACGGAAGATCGGGCGAGTTGGAGCGAATGCGGAACCCTCTAATGGAGGCCGTGGAGAGAGGTCAATTCCCGTCGCAGGGTGAGTGTGGTATGGAACTCATGGCTGCCCACTTACTGAAACTTACATAAGCTTATAAATAAATACTGGGATATTGGAACAAGGTATGGTAATGAACTGCAATCTCTGTATTGTAAAGAACTGCAACCTCTGTGTTGTCATTCACAGTTTCACATCTTGATAGTTTGATAGTCTGGAAAATGTAGCTACTGCCTCTCACGAGTATGTATGTGCCTATGCTTGTCTTGACCAAACTGTTATGTAATCCTGCTTACTTTCAATAAAAAGATTTAACAAAGGGGGGGCGTGGCTAGCAGCCGAGCTGGAAGCAGCACTCTACGGCAGCTCCCAACCCAGACTTTCTATTTTATAACTTTTAGCAGAAAAAACCTAAGTATTTTGTTCGGAACATCTTCCCTTAAATTCAGCTACCGTTACTGACTCTGCGCATACTAAAATATAACCCTCTGAAACAATGTGTCATCCAAAAACGGCAGCTGGAGGCGACGGAGGCAAACCGAAGGAACCATGACAAGGAACATGAGCCCACAGATTTAACTTCAAATCAGACCTTGAACGCGGCTCTGCTTAAAGCCATTCAAAGTATAGATAAAAACATGGATGACTTCACCTCAGGGCTTGCGACTGTAGAAACCAAGCTGTCCATGGTCGAAGAAGTGGCGCAGGAAGAAAATAAATCTGCCGGGAAAACTGCAGTGGCTACATCAGGCCTTATCAAAGAAAACTCAGTGCTCCAATGGCGCTTGGAAAATTTGGAAAATGGGACGTGGGCATCCCATATTCGGCTCATCGGGCTACCGGAAATAGAGGAGGAAGAAGATTTGTGCACGTTTCTTGAGCAATGACTTCCTGAACAGCTCTATGTAGCAACGCAGTTCACCATCCAACGCACCTACAGGGTGAATGTAAGAAGGACTTGACTATCAGGTCTCTGCTCACCCTTCGGCATGGGCTGTACTGGCTATTTTAGGGTCCATGAAGGAGCGAGATTTTGTTCTTCAAACGAACCGAAAGCAAGGCCCTATAACCTGGCGGGGAGCGTGTGTCCCTGAGGAGGCGCTGCTTTTGGCTCGAAACCGGTCGGACCTTTTGTTTGTTTAGATTGTTTGTCCTGCATGGCGTTTCTGTATTGTTATGTTTAAAGTTATGTCCACAATACAGTATATTTTTCCAGGAAGTATTGGTGCTGTGTTTTTTGTGTTCTAGGGGAGTGAGTATCCACATTTTCCTGGACCTTAGCTACGCCTCGAGACAGAGGCGCAAGGCCTTTAATGGGATTCGACTGAAGTTGCGGCAATTAGGGGTCCACCACGAGCTGCTGATGCAAGCAAATCTAAAGGTAGTATGTGGCACTAAAACTTTCCATTTTTCTGACTCGAAGGATGTGGGAAAGCTGTTGGAAAAAAGTGAATCAGACTATGTAACCCGAAGTCGGGAATCGGATTCTGATGAAGATGGAGACACCTGAAGGGACTGTAATTTGTAACTCGGCACATGGCTGAGATGCTTGCTTTAAGCTGAGTCTCCCAGGGCTTTTAAGTTATACCAAGCCCTGTTAACGGTTCTGATATTCTGTCTCAGTGTTAAAAAGGCTCTGTATTCTCTTCTTTTTTACGTTTAATTAAAATGGAGACTTAAGTTCAGGGCACAGGTCATAGAATCTGTATTTACACTGAAGGGGGAAAAAGGAACCGATCATTTACACATACCTGTTTAAAAGTTCACAAAATAAATTTATAACAAGTTTTGGTTAAGGGTAATCTGAAAATGGAAAGAAGTAATGCTCAGATATTTCTGTTTTAAATGTTGATTTGGGTTTTGCTGCTTTAAAGTTTTGGTGGTGGACAGGGGAGGGAAGGAGCTGCTAGATGGTGCTTTGCTTTAGAATTATATACTGTTTCTCTGATGCTTGATAAATAGGGATGTTTTCTCCCTAATTATAGGGGTTTACTAACTGTATCTCTTGTTAGTGTACAGGATATCCCTACTCATGGCAGCATATAGCCTTTGAATACACTGTTTTTAGTAAGTTTTATGTAATAGGTAACCCCCTCTTGAAGTAACAAGTTAGGAGTACTAATAATATTGAGTGATCAGATAATGTTCTACTGTAATGGTAGTGGTTGTACTGTCCTATGGAAAATACTTGTATGTACTGTATTTAAAAATCAATAAATACAAGCTTAAAAAAAGATTTAACAAAAAACAAAAACCTCTGAAAGGTAGCTGGGATAGAGAGGGGTTCTGTATGGGCTCGTGGTATGCTGAAACAGCACACACGTGGACCATAACTGTAGAATATTGCAAGTCTGCATCAGAGAGGTCCCACAGGTACTCCAAAAACCTGTTTGACAGGCATCCAAATGAGTCTACATAGGATTTGGAGCGTGACACAGAAAAACATTTTCACTTGACACCAAGTTTTTCTGGTAGAAGGCTTATAAGCAGCCAGAAGTATCTCAGAGACCCTTTGAGGCACCTTATACCTGCCCACCCCTATCTCTTCAGGAGCCAGGTGTAGAGATGAAGGGAGCACAGGTTGGGGTGAACCAGGGACCCCGGTGTCAAAAGGTCTGTCCGGAAAGGGAGGGTTCTTGGAGGGCTGACTGACAATTTGTTGAGCAGGGGAAACCATATCTGCTTATGCCAGCACTGGGCAATAAGAATAATTTTGCTCCCATGTGTCTCCAGCTTGAGCAGTACCCTCTGAACTAGTGGACGAGGCAGAAAATGCATACAGAAAAGCAATTTGTCCACTGCAGCCTGAATGCATCCTAACAGAAAATGCCACATTCTGGATTTTTTAAGCAGAATCAAGGTAGTTCGGCATTGAGTGGGGACACAAAAAGGTCCACATCTGGGGTTCCCCACTCAGAGATTGCACGACATCTGGTGCCGACCACTTGTGAGGATCTGCTTCTGTTCAGCTGAGCTCATCTGCTGGACTTTTCTGGGACCCTGGCAGATAAATCACCTGGATCACAAGGTCCTATTCCAGACACCATTCCCACATTTTCATCGCCTCCCTGCAGAGAGGATAAGAGTGTACTTCTCTCTGTTTGCTGATGTAGTACATAACAGACTTGTCCATCTGGAGGAGGACCATCTTGTGGTAGACGGAGTCCACAAGGGCCTGGAGGGTATAAAGGACTGCTCACATCTCCAACACACTGATGTGGAGGTGGGACTCTGTAGGGCTCCAGACTACCCAACTGTGGTGGTCCTGACAATGGGCTGCTCATCCCAGCAGACGCATCCGTGGCAAGGGTTACCTGAGGCTCTGGTTGAGAAAAGGGGTGACCATGAAGAAGACTGTCGTCCTGCATCCACCATGCAAGCGATCGAAGCACAGGCTTCATCACCTTGGTGGGATAAAACTGAGGATGTGTCACCGGAGACCACTGTGTGCTGAGCATCTACTGGGCAGTTCTCACATGTAGCCGGGCAGAGGTACTGCGAAGATGGAAGAGGCTATGAGACCCAACATTCATTGCACAGAGCGAGCCCGAACAAATTTGTGATCCCTAAAGAACTGAGACATCTGAAGGATGGCTTTCCGTCCCTCTTTTGGAAGAAAGGCCCTCGCACTGGTGGTGTCCAGGAGGGCACCAATGAAGAGGAGCTGTTGAGAGGGCTGAAGCTGCAGCTTCCCTACATTTAGCAGGACTCCCACTGAGGTCAGGAACTGAGAGGCTGTGGCCACTGCTTGTTCCGTGCCCTGAATGGATCAACTGGCTAACAACCAATTGTCTAGATAAAGAAAAATTTGGGAGTCTGAGCATTAGAAGGTGAGCCATATGACCAGCAAAACACTTTATAAAGACTTGAGGTGCTGAGGATTGCCCAAAGGGCAGGACCCGGAACTGGTAATACTGACCCAAAGCCACGAAGCGAAGAACTTTGCGGTGGCTAGGGTGGACTGGGA
The DNA here is from genome assembly GCA_016271365.2 of Neoceratodus forsteri. Classification (NCBI taxonomy): domain Eukaryota; kingdom Metazoa; phylum Chordata; order Ceratodontiformes; family Ceratodontidae; genus Neoceratodus; species Neoceratodus forsteri. Next base: position 49,969,875 of record CM028136.1, on the reverse strand, counting down.
TATGCTTGTAGACATCCTGAATGTCCACGAAAGCCAACCAATCCTGTGGCTTTAGGAGTAGCAGTGAGGTCCCTAGGGTGATCATTTTGAACTTATCCCGCTTATGAACTTGTTCGGTTTCCCCGAGACTAAGAATGGGGTGCATGCCCCCCTGACTTTTTCAGAACGAGGAAGTAATGGGAGTTGAAGCCTTCTTTGAGCTCTGCCTCCGGCACTACTTCCACTGCCCTTTCAAAATGCCCACAATCTCCTTTGCAAAAGGTCAAAACTTGTGTGCTACTGGAGGGGGCTGCTTTCTGGGTGAATAATCCAGGAGAATTCTGAAATTCAGGAATATACCTCCCAGATAATAATAATAAACTTTATTTAATATAGTGCCTTTCGAATATCAAGGCGCTGCACAAATAGATAAAATTCAGGAAATACAATAAATACCGATAAAATCAAAGAAATTCAGGATAGGCTTTACCCCATAAAAAGGTCTTCAGTGCCTGCTTAAAGCACCTCGCTGTCCTGTACTCCCATAGCTGACGGGGCAGAGAATTCCAGAGGGTAGGGGCAACAAACCCAAAGGCACAGGCCCCAGATGACTTTAGACTAACCCTCGGAATCTCAAGCAACCCCTCGTCAGCCGATCGGAGCTGTCGCAAAGGGGTGTAAGGAACCAGGAGCTCTTTCAAGTAGTCTGGATCCTGTCCGTGTAGGGCTTTGTAAGTTAATAAACCTACCTTAAAGGTCATCCGCCACTGAACAGGCAGTCAGTGCAGATCGTGCAGTACTGGGGTAATGTGAGATGTCCTAGATACCCCAGTCAATACATGTGCAGCAGCGTTCTACACTAGCTGCAGTCGGCGGATGTCAACCCCAGGTAAAGGGAGTTACAGTAGTCAAGGCGCAAGGTCACAAAGGCGTGGACCAAAACAGGCAGGCAGCTGGCCAGAATGAGATGCTTGATCCTAGCAATGTTCCTAAGATGGTAAAAGGCCAGCTTGGTGACTGCCGACACCTGATGACGAAGGGTCAGCCCATCATCAAGCACCACTCCCAGGTCACGCACCCGCTCAGAGGTAAGGATCTGAGCCCCCCCCGGACTAAACCAGAGAGGAGATCAGTCCTCAACCCCTCTGTCCTGCGACCCAGGTCCACCACCAAAGCCTCAGTCTTTCCTGTGTTCAACTTTAAACTGCTAGAACTCATCCAATCTTGGATTTCCACGAGGCAGCAGTTCAGTACAGAGATAGCACTAACCTGGTTGGGGGCAAAAGACAGGTAGAGCTGGGTATCATCTGCATAGCAGTGAAACCTCAGCCCATACTGTCTTACAATGTCTCCGAGGGGCAGCATGTACACTGCAAATAACATGGGAGACAGCACCGAGCCCTGGGGTACCCCCGCAAGGCAGAGAGAAAGACTTGGAAGAAAATATTCCCGAGACAACTCTGAGTTCTACCGGCGAGGAAAGATGTAAACCATCAGAGTACTGTCCCCGACAGCCCACAGATGGACCTCAGGTGCCTGAGCAGAACCCCATGATCCACAGTATCAAAAGCCGATGACAAATCAAGGAGTACCAAGATGGAACGGTTTCTCTGATCTCTCGCCATCAGGAGATCATTGAGCACCTGAATCAGAGCAGTCGCAGTACTATGCCTCTTAAGAAAACCTGATTGGAGAGGTTTGTATAAATTATGGATGGTTAAATGGTTCTCCAGTTGAGCTGCCACAACTTTCTCAATAACCTTTCCCACAAAAGGAAGGTTCAAGATAGGTCTGTAGTTCGCTAGATTCTCCGGGTCCAAAGAAGCTTTCTTCAGGAGGGGTGTTACCACTGCCTCCTTCAGGGAGCTAGGAAACTTACCCGATTACAAAGAGCACCGAACAATCACAGCTAAGACCGAGCCAATGACATCACTACAACCCAAAATCAGTGAAGTAGGGCCCGGATCTAAACTACAGCATGTGGGACACATCCCCTGGACAAACCTCATAATAAACTAACTCCAACAGATCAAAGGTACTCCAGGAAACACCGGGCTCTGCGACCGAGCACCGACCAACAGCATCCCCCACAGAGCAAGGCTGACGGAATTCCTGCCCGATGTTGGACACCTTATTCGCAAAGAATCGAGTGATCTCATCACACTCTGCTTGTGAAAAAGCTAGACGGAACTGCAGACAGGCTGGGTTGCATAACCTGTCTACAGTTCGGAAGAGTTGAGCTGGTCGGTTCCATGCAACAGCGATTTCCCTGGACAGGAATTCTGCCTTCTTATGAGAAATCTCTGATTGATAAGAGTTTATAATGCTCTAACAAAATAAGGTGGCTGGCATCCAAGGCAGACCTCCGTCAACGATGCTCTAATCTACGCCCCAACCTCAGCAACTCCCTCAGAGACCCATCAAAACATGGGGCCCCGGAGAGAAGTAGAAGGGGGCGAACACGGACAGAAGCAATCAGATCAAGAGCTGAGGAAATGGCCCTGTTATAGGCCATGACCAACAGCTTGGGATAGTACAGTTACGTAAGAACTTACTGTAACAGTAGATCTTCAAGAACAGCTCTTGCAGCAGGTTACACCATTAGGACTGTAGCCGGCAGGCGTCAGGACCCCACGGAAAAATTCTAGCTAGCTATCTTCAGCGGGGACCGCCCGACATCGTCCCGCCTCCGGCGTCGGCGTGGTACATAAAAGGTCCCGCCAGATTCCCCAATTCTCCCGAGACTCCCGGCCGCAGGATGACATCAGAATGGGAGACGAGGATCCACCGTCAGAAGATAATAAGGAGGAAAATCCCAACAAGAAAAGGCAAGCCATGCCTCCTCCAAGGGGAAGGTGGGCGGAAGGTACCTACTGCAAGAGCTGGCTTCAGAAGATCTACTGTCACTGAAAGTTCTTACGTAACTGTACTATCTTACTGAGACATGCCTCGCAGCAGGTTACACCATTAGACTGATTCCCAAGCAGTAACGCTGCCAAAATTCTGGGAGGAGGAAATTAGGAAGTACATTCCAGGTCCTGAACCTAGGACAGGAGACCCTGCAGCACATGAGCAGAAACCAGCCCTTCGCCGGAGGCGTGTCCAGGCTATAATGCCTGATAAAGGTATGCACAGAGCTCCAAGTGGCTGCAGCACATATAGCAGAGGTGGAGACATTTCTGAGTGCTGCAAAGGAGGTGGCCACACCCCTAGTAGAATGACCCCGGACTGAGCCCGGGAGGGGCTTTTACTTTCTATCATAACAGTAAGAAATACACTGGACAAGCCAGCGAGACAGAGACTGTTTGGATATGGATTGGCCCATCATTCTCTCAGAGAAGGAAACGAAAAGCTGTTCAGAACTACGAAAGGGTTTAGTTCTGTTGAGGTAATACCTCAGGCTGCAGTGAACATCCAGGGTGTGGAGCAGAGCCTCTCCTCTATTTGAATAACTCGGGAAGTAGACCGGAAGGTCAATATCCTGGTTTAGAGTGAGTGAAGAGACCACCTTAGGTAAAAACTTAGGCTTTGTCCTCAGGGATACTCTGTCCCGGTGGAAAACTAAATAAGGCTCTTTGCACATGAGAGCGTGAAGCTCAGAAATTCTTCTCGCTGAAGTAACAGCAACTAAAAATAACGTTTTCCACGACAGAAAACGTAGCTCGCAAGTTCGCGGCAGGTTCAAAGGGGGAGCGTGAGCTGTTCCAGGACAAAGAGCAGATCCCATGGAGGCACAGGGTCCCTAATGGGAGGCCTAAGGTGTAACACTCCCCTAAGAAATTCCCGAGAGGCGTCCAATTGAGCCACTGTACGATGTCCCACCGGGAGGTGATAGGCAGAAATGGCACAGAGGTGCACCTTAATAGAGGAGTAGGCTAGAACCGAATGAAAGAGGGAGAGCAGGTAATCCAACACTACTCCCACAGGACAACCTAAAGGGGAAAAATCACGTGGTCGTGACCATAAACAAAAACGGCGCCATTTCATGGCGTACATAGCATGCGTTGCCGGCTTTCTGGCTGCAGAAAGGACCTCTGCAACCTCTTGCGAGACCCCGTGACGCAAGATGGCTATGTCTCTAGGAGCCAAGCATACAGGTTCAGAGAACGTAAGTCTGGATGGACTAGTGAACCTTTCTCCTGAGACAGGAGGTGGGAGATGAGCGGCAAAGGGAGCGGGGGTTCGAAGATAGTTGCATCAAAGGGAACCAGATCTGTCTGAGCCAGAATGGGACACCAGGATCATGAGTGCGTGCTCCTGCAGTTTGAGAAGAACTCTCTGGATCAACAGGGAAGGGAGGGAAAGCGTGGGAATCTGTTGCAGCAGGAGAGGACAACGCGCCTTGCCAGAAACACCAGGCCCTGGACCTAGCGAGCAAAAATTGGGCAGTTTTGCGCTGGATGGGGATGCGAACAAGTCCAACTCTGAGTTCCCCATCAGAAAAACAGATCCTCTGCTATCTCTTGAAGAAGTTCCACTCATGGACTCTGGCCTGGGATCGAACTCAGGCCGTCTGCAATACGTGTTGTCCACCCCGAACATGCACAGTGATCAGATTTGCTCGTGTCCTATTACCCAATCTCACACCTCATGGCCTCCTGCAAAGGGTAAGAGGTGCGCCTCCTTGTTTGTTGAGGTAATACATCACCGCCGTGTTGTCTGTCTGAAGCAGGAGAGTACACAGTGGGATTACTGACTGAAAGGCCTGCAGGGCATGGAGAACCGCCCTCATCTCTAGGACGTTGATATGAAGATGAGCTTCCATCGGGGTCCACGTACCCTGGGACTTTACCCCGTCCAGGTGCGCCCCCCACCCAAGACCTGAAGGCATCCGTGGTGAGGGTTACCTCCGGGGACGGCGCTACGAATGGGACGCCCGTGGAGAGTGACCCTGGGACTAGCCACAACTGCCAGTCTCGGATCATGGAATTCGTGATCCTGACTGGATGCTGCAAGTGGTCTTGCCTTTGGTCCCATTGCACTTTGAGCATCCACTGAGTTACCCGCATGTGGAGCCTTGCGAAAGGGACAGTAGGATAGTCGCAGCCATGTGTCCGAGCAAGCGAAGGACCGACCTGGCAGGTACAATCTTGTTCGACGATAAATCCCTTATGAGGGATCTGAAGCGCTCCGCTCTGTCGTCCGGAAGAAAAGCTCTTCCCTGAACAGTGTCCAGTACTGCGCCTATAAATTGCAGTTTCTGCGACGGTACCAGGAGAGACTTCTCGTAATTTTTGAGGATGCCCAGAGATCGGAACAGGTCCTGGGTGCTCTGAACCGCATGTAGCAACGCCTCCCTGGAGGCGGCCATGAGAAGCCAGTCGTCCAGGTACGGGAACACATAGTGGCCCTGTCTCCTCAGAGATGCTGCCACGACTGCCATGCACTTGGTAAAGACCCTTGGTGCGGATGACAGTCCAACGGAAGAGCTCGGAACTGAAAGTGGTGGTCGAAACCCAAGCGTAGGAACCTCTGTAAGCGCAGAGCTATAGGGATATGCAGGCTACGCTGGCCCTGCATGTCTAGAGGATGCTAAAAAGGCGCCCTGTTTCAGCATGGGAATAGGACCGGAAGAGTCACCATGCGGAATTCTTGTAGGCGCACCGACCAACTGCTGAGGTCGATGAGGTGCAGAATCGGACGGAGGTCCTCTGTTTTCTTTGGAACCAGGAGGAAGTGGGGAATAATATCCTTGTCCTCTCTCGGTTCTCTGGGACGACTTATCGCCTCCCTTTCGCAGGAGCGCCGAGTACTTTCCTGCAGATCAAAGTTTTGTGCCGACCTGAATAGCGGGAGAGCAAAGGAGGCCTCGAGGGTGGCTTTTCTGCGAATTCTATAAAGTGGCCTAGACTGACCAACTGAAGAACCCACCTGTCGGCGGATATAGCCTGCCATCCCGGCAGGAAGTTCACAGTGCGACCCCCGACCATGATTTCCCGTTGATCCTGAGGGGCGGGGGCCGGAAAGGAGTCAGGCTGTGGCGGCAGATGGGCCCGCTGGCTGGGCCGACTTAGGAGAATGCTGAACTCGGCTGGTGGGCTGTTTCCCCTGGGCTCTACGAAAGCCAGAGCCCCTCTGATGTGTAGCGGAGCGGGGCTGCTGCCTCTGCATCCGCCCACGAAAACGGCTTTGGTTCCAACGAAAGGAACCAAGCTTGGGTCGGTACATGGCCTGAACCGACCTTACCGCCTTCCCGGCCTCTTGAAGTCTGGTAATGATCTTCTCAGAAGGATTACCAAACAAGACTTCTCCCTCGAAATGAGCGTCCATAATGTTCTTCTGGACGTCCGGGGTAAAACTAGAGATGCGTAACCAGGAGTGTCTCCGGAGGCATACGCCAGAAGCTGCTGCTCGGGCCGATGAGTCCGCGGAGTCATACACGGCTTGAAGCACTTGGGTCCCCACGTCTGAACCCGTACGGAGGAGCTGAAGCATCTCCTCCTTCTGCTCACCGTCAGGCAATTTTTCAGCCGTCTCCAGACCCTGTTCCCACAAAGCGTTCTGGAATTCAACCATGTGGGTCAAATAGTTCAAGGATCTGATGGCGCAGGTAGCCGAAGCATACGTGCGCCTGCCCAGCGTGTCCAACTGCTTGGACTCTGGGTCCGGTGGCAGGGTGCTCAAATGTTGCGGCCTCTGTGACCAGTCATGTGAGGCTGTGATGACCAGAGAATCGGCCTGAGGCTGCTGCGTCAAGTACTGGTCTTCCTTAGGAGCCTTGTACAAGTGATCAGCTTTTTTCGGCATCGCCGGGAGCGAATGTGGATGCTTCCACGCTGCCTTGGTGACGTCCACGAAAGTGTCCACCAAGAGTGGTACCACCACAGGCTTGGGGTCCTTCTGCCAAAGATATTTGGCGAGGCGTATCCTTCCGGGGTCTAGCTCTTCTGCATCCCATCCCATGTTCTCTTGGATATGTCTCATAATATCCAGGAACGAAGGGTCATCCGGAGATTTCGGCATCTCACGTAGGTCCGGAGAAGGGATGGAGAGAGGAGATGGGGATCTAGAGGAAGAGTAGTCTGATCCCGTGTCCTCCGTCAACGGCGAACATCGGTGTCTCCTGGATCTCTTGGGGCTGGGTGACCCAGAAGAGGATTTCGATGGAGGTCTCCGCTTTTCTGATCTCCCCCTGGGAGAGGATCTAGGTTCCCGGGGAGGAGGTAAACGGCCTGCCGACCCCGATTGCGAAGGGGGTGCAGGGACCGGAGGAGGAGGAGGAACAGTGGGAGCCATGTCCTTCTTGATGGTGTCCCATCAGTAAGTGAAGAGATCCTTCACTTCCGCTAAGGAAAGGCCGGACGACGGCCCGGGCGCCGGTGGGCAGTCGTCGGGTCCCGGCGTCGGCTCTACAGGGGCCACTGGCAAGGGCGAGGGTTCCCTGGGAGTTTTGACAAAACCGGGGTTGCCCGTCTGGTCCTCGGGCTGCGTTAAGTCCTCCTCAGTCCAAGTCTCCTGACCGACGTCGGTCGGAGGTGTCAGAGCCCTCTTCTCAGGAGAAGCGGACGTCGGTCCCCTGCAGGCGTCCGCTGGGGAATGGAACTGGCGGCGGCGGTCGTCTGGCCCGGCCAGGCTCAGGAAGGATGACGGCGGCGGATGACGGTCGCCAGCATCGGGTCCACAGGCCTCTTTAAGGGTGTGAGCTCCAGAGTCTTCCCGAGGAGGCACAGAAGAAGACCTGACGCCGGGTACAAGGGCGGGAACCCGACTTGTGGTGATGGTGGTGGCGCCCCGGACTTCGCCAAGGCCTTGGAGGAAGAAGATCGAAGACGGCCTGGCGGACTTGGCCTGAAAGAAGGCTTCCTAACGCAGCCAGGGAGGCTGAGGCTGGCCCTGGAAGGAGGCGGTCCGGACTGAGGCAGACTGCGGGACTCCAGAGCCCTGGAAGGGACCTGGAAGGGCCTTCTCTCTTCTTTTCCCCAGCGTGCTTGTGGGATTTAGAAGAAGATTCCCCTTGGAGGACATGGTCTTCAGCTTTTCCTCCAACAAAAAGCCTGAAGGGCCTTCTGATGTCGGATCCTAGTTCGACTGTTGAACCCTGGCAGAACAAACAGGCCGGGTATGCGTGGTCTGGGCCCAGGCACCCTATTGCAGGCACGTGTGGGGGTCCTTGAAGGAGGATCTGTTTCCGCAAGCACACTTGGAGGAGTGACCGGAGGTCGGAGAGGGACATCAACAACAATCTTGTTGAAGAAATTCAATTTCCGAAGGAAAGCACTAAACCACGCTGTCAGCGCTAGACTGCAAATCAAGGGTCGAGGACATGCAAGTCAACGGGCGGGAAAGAATCAGAATCTGGCGGACTGCCCCTTATGCATTGATATGCCCGACGCCGGAGGTGGAACCGACGTCGGGGGCGGTCCCCGCTGAAGATAGCTAGCTAGAATTTTTCCGTGGGGTCCTGACGCCTGCCAGCTACAGTCCTAATGGTGTAACCTGCTGCAAGAGCTGTGTCTCGAAGTAAGATCTGTGCTGATCTCACCAAACAGTGAGAGGTGAATCACTGCTGCCAGGTCTTCAGGGACTACATCCCGCAAAGGGCGATAACTGACCATCTCCACAGGGGCCGACCTACCCGGGGGGGGGACAGATAAATTGAACCTAACGGTGTAATGATCGGACCAACTGACCGGTTCCACCACCAAGTCGTAGGCCTCGATCCCCAGGAGGAAGACCAAATCAAGAGTGTGACCACCATTGTGAGTAACTGAGGAAACAACCTGTGTGAAGCCCAGTGATGTCATCACCTGGAGGAAGTGTTGTCCAAAAAGCGATGATTCGTCGTTGACCCAAGCACTGAAGTCGCCCAGAACCATCAGTCTGGGCGACTTCAATGCCATGTCGGTGGTGAAGTCTGCTACTTCCTGCAGGAACAGCTTCTCATCATCTGGTGGACGGTAAATGAGTGCTATCCTGCACCCCACACCAGTTAGCACAGTACACTCAAATGATGTGGCCTCCTCAACTGGTACCCCAGTTAGGCCCAATTCAGTCTTGAAACAGACTGCAACCCCAACCCCCCCGATCCAATCTCGGGTGATGTATAACTGAGTACCCAGAGGGAATAGCTGCCTCTAAAATTGGGGCGGCATTCCCATCTAACAAGGTCTTGGTAATGCAAACCAGACCCGCTGTTCCAACAAAATCTGCAATGAAAGCAGTTTTGTTCCTAATGGATCTGGCGTTGCATAACAGCACCCGAGTTGGACGATGTTGGCGAGCCGTCCCAGCTACTTGCCCTCCCAAAGAGGAGGTCCTGAGGACCCACTTTGTCCATGGTGATGGATTCTCACTCATGGTAAAACTGAGTCAGATCCCCAACAGAGAAGAAGAGAGGTCTGCCTCAGACACCTGAGGTAAGACTGAGGTTGAATTCAGGGAGTGGCACGGCTGCTCAGGGCCTGTGCCTTGAGGTCACTTTCTTTGTGGCTGGGGTGGCTGGAACTTGACTTGAGCTCCTTGCTTTTGCCTCAAAAGGACTTGCTTACTGTGATGAAAACCTTGCCCCTCGGGGCCAACCTGTCGGCGCAGCAATTGGATTTCTGCTTGTGATGCTAGCAACCCGGGTTTGGGAGCGAACCCTGGAGTCAGAGGGTCGGTCGGGGGGGGGGAGGGGTCTGAGCATCCGATGGACTGCTCAGCTCCTCCAGGGAAGGGGCGGTACACTGGCTCAGGGGTGGCCTGACCTGTGGTGACAGCCGGAGGTATCGCAGCCCCCATGCCCACACCAAGGGGAGAGAGCATGATGGACACCAGTGTTAGCCTTGGCGTCATGGCACATCACACTCTGGGAGGGTGTACACAGAAAAATACCTCTCCCAGCATGACACTGACACGAGGACCCAATTGTGGGTCCTCACCTACCTGCAGCTGCAGTACCACCCCGGATCCCGATGAAGACTTGATCCCTCTGGAGAGGGAGTTTAGGGGGTGCCCCCCACCATGTCCCCACGGGGGGAATAGCCAGTGCTCCATGGGGGGGGAGTCCTCGGCTGGAAGAAGCGGCCAAGGTAAGGCAGTTGGGTGACAGTGCTGGGTTGGGGCGGAGGTGAAAACAGATAAAAAATGTGAAAGAAACCCTTGCCCCTTTCCCTTCTGGGGGTGAGATGGGGCAGGTGAAGAAGTCTTGATGGCCGTTCTGGTCTTCTGAGAGGCCTCAAGAGACTGTTCTACCTGTAGAACAAACAGATAGGAACCATTAAATGGAACATTCATAACATGTTGGATGTCACTGGAGAAACTAGACGTCCAAAGCCAGGAGTGTCTTCTAATGCAGATTCCCACATCAGCAGAGTGTAAGGCAGCATCAAAGGCATCCATAGTTGCCTTCAACTGGTGACTGTTCGACTCAGTGCCGTGGGTGACAGTGTGAAGTGTCTTATGCTTGGTCTCCGACTCGAGCAAGTTCTCTGCAAGAGACTTGAGAGAGGTCCAAAGGGCATACCCATACTTGGAGAAATACCCCTGGTAGCATGCTATTTGCATGCGAAGGTGGCTGCAGTAAATGTCCTTTTTCCCCACTGTGTATTTTACATAACTCCTTACTACACTGTGAGGTTCAACTTTGGCACCCCCCTCCGTAGACCTGCCCCTGTGGAGATGGTCAGTTACCGCTCTTTATAGGATGTGAGCCCTGAAGGCCTAGAAGTGGTGATTGACCTCTCGGAGTTTCCTGTGGCCAGTTCGAGTCCAGAGACTCTGGTCTTGGCCTATAACAAGGCCATTTCCACGGCCCTGGACTCGATTGCTCCTATCTGTGTTCGTCCTCTCCCCATTTGCCCTCGGGCCCCTTGGTTTGATGGATCCTTGAGGGAGTTGCGGTGACTAGGACGAAGGTTAGAGTGGCGCTGGCGAAAATCCTCCCTGGAGGATGACCACCTTAAATTGGTAGAGCGTTACCAGGCCTACCAATCAGAATCTCCCATAAGAAGGCAGAATTCCTGTCCGGGGAGATTGTTACTGATCAGAACTGACCAGTTGAACTCTACCCAACTGTGGATAGGCTTTACAACCCAGTCTGTCTGCAGCTCCAAAGAGCTTTTTCGCAAGTGGTGTGCGATGAACTTGCTCAATTTTTTGCAAATAAGATGGCTGACATCAGGTCAGAGATCTTCTTGACTCGCTCTGTGGGGGGATGCTGTTGATCGGTGCCTAGTCACTTCACCTCATGCTTCCTGGAGTACCTTTGCCTGCCTGAGCTCGTGGATGTCACTCGGATTGTCCAGAGTATGCGTCCTACATGTTGCAGTTTGGACCCAGGCCCAACTTCCCTGATAATGGGTTGTTGTGATATTATCGGCCCAGTCCTGGTACAGACAGTTCCGGTGCTCCCTTGATTCGGGTGAATTCCCAAGCTCCCTGAAGGAGGCGGTGGTAACACCCCTCCTGAAAAAGGCTTCTTTGGACCTGGACTCTCTGGCCAACTACAGACCAATCTCAAACCTTCCCTTAATAGGGAAGGTTATTGAGACAGTAGTGGTTGTACAGCTGGAGAACCACTTGACCATCCACTACATCTACGAACCTCTCTAGTCCAGTTTTCGAAAGAGACACAGTACTGAGGCTGCACTGGTTTGGGTGCTCGATGATCTCCTGATGGCAAGAGATCAGAGAAGACACTCTATCTTGGTGCTCCTTGATCATTCCTCAGTCTCTGACTCTGTGGACCATGGGGTGCTGCTTGGGCGCCTGAGGTCCATCTGTGGCCTGACATGTACAGTCCTCAGGTGGTTTACATCCTTCCTCACAGGCAGAACTCAGAGAGTGGTGTTTGGCATCTTTTCCTCTGACCCACTCACTCTGTCATGTGGGGTCCCTCAGGGCTCAGTGCTGTCCCCCATGTTGTTTGCAGTGTATATACTGCCCCTCGGAGACACTGTAAGACGGTATGGGTTGAGGTTTCACTGCTATGCTAATGATACCCAGCTCCACCTGTCTTTTGCACCTGACCAGGATAGTGCTCTCTCAATACTTAACAACTGCCTTGCTGAAATCCAGGATTGGATGAATTCGAGCTGGCTAAAGTTGAACGCGGGAAAGACCGAGGTGATGGTTGTGGACTAGGGTCACTGGATAGAGGGGATGAGGGCTGGTCAACCCTCTGGACTTTGTCTGGTGGTCTCCCAGATCCTCACCTCTGAACTGGTGCAAGACCTGGGGGTGGTGCTTGACGACAGGCTGACACTACGATCTCAGGTGTCGGCGGTCGTCAAGTCTTCCTTTTACCATCTGAGGAACATCGCCAGGATCAAGCACCTTATTCTGTCCGGGGATCTGCCTACACTGGTCCACGCCTTTGTGACCTCGCCCCTTGATTACTGCAACTCCCTGTACTTAGGGCTACCTGGGGTTGATATCCGCCGCCTGCAGCCAATTCAGAACACTGCAACGTGACTGTTGACAGGGACTTCTCGATCCTCCCAGATCACCCCTGTGCTGCGCGATCTGAACTGGCTGCCAATTCCGTGGCTGAACACCTTTAAAGTTGGTTTACTGACTTATAAAGCCCTACATGGACTTGGCCCCAACTACTTGAAAGAGCTTATTGTACCCTACTGCCCTGAGTGACAGCTCTGTTCAGCTGACGAGGGGTTGCTGGAGATTCCGAGGGTGTCTTTAAAATCTTCTGGGGCCCGTTCATTTATGTACATGGCCCCTACCCTCTGGAATTCTCTACTCCATCAGCTGTGGGAGTGTGTGACTGTGGGGAGATTCAAACAGGCGTTGGAAACTTTTTTATGGCATCAGGCCTTTAGTGGCATAGAATGAAAAGACCCATCAGACTATTTTATCATTGTATTTGCTGATTTTATTGTTGTTTCAATCTTATTGTACAGCACCTTGACATTCTGAAAGGCGCTTAAGTGAAATAATGTTTTTTTATCATTATTTATTATTATTGAGGGGATGCGTTGTGACCTCCTGCGGGAGAATAGCTTTGTCATTCTCAGCCAAAATGACAATCTTATCAGCAGTAGGCTGGGAAGCAAGGATAGGCCAGTCCTTAGAGACGGTACACTTACGGTCTATCTGCCAACAGAGGGGATAGACATAGGCCTAGCCCATACTGCATCACAGTGTCTCTCAAATGCAGGGGGAATAGGAGATCTTACTTCAAGAGGGCTCTTGCAGTAGGTATTTACATATAGAACTGACCCAGTAGGCTTCAGGACCCCACGGAAAAATTTCTAGCTTGCAGTCTCTGGCGGGGGACTGCCCCCACATCAGGTAACCGACGTCACGCGACATCAGTATAAAGGGGTGGTCCCCCACGCCCGCCTTCCAGTTCTTTCCCACCATCGATTTGTGAAAGTTCCTCATGGTAGAGTTCATCGCTCATCAGTCTTCAAACTTTTCAAATGATTTTTTTCGATAATTTCTCGCTTATTACATCGTGTATGTCATCCCCAACGCCTTACGAATCGCATAAAAATAAGTGCAACTCGTGTGGTTCCCAACTGCCGCATAAGGACAGCCACCCTCTGCCTCGGCCCAGATCATCCTGTGGAGAAGTGACAGCACTGCCTGAAATATAATTCAGTTTCCCGAAAACGGAGGCAGCAGTCCCTGGAGACCCAGATGTTAAAGAAAAAGATGGCATCCATGGAGAAGGAGTTGAAAAAGTTGAAGCAGGCTTCCACTTCCCCCAGAAGGCCACAAAGAAGAAGGAGAAGCACTGGGACCAGGACTCAACCTCTATGACTCTGGCTGGGGTCGCGGTTCTAAAGGTAATGTCCCCTCCAGGGGACCGCTCCTCGACCATCTTGGCGGTGTCCAAGAAGGTTTCGCGCCTCCTGTCGGGATTGCACTAGGGCACCTCGGGTACCTCCAGGGTAAAGGAGGCCTCCGCTCCTGGGAAGGCCGCTGCCACGTGGCCCTCAGGGTCAAGCGAGTCCACTAAGTTGGATGTCGGTGCCACCGACGTCCGCCTGGACAAGACTGGTAAGACGCTTGCTCCTTCGGGAGTGCACACAGTCGTTTGTTCGCCCGACAAGGTTGCATCTCCAGCACGGCCTTCTTCGAGCAAGGGGTCCGATAAGTCAGACGCTGGCTCCTCCAACGCCCGCCCGGACCCAGCTGATAAGCCGGACATCGGCTCCTCCAATGACCGCTCAGCCGAGGAGCCTGTATCGGATCCCTTTGACCAGTCGGACGCCCCAGGCTCTCTGCAACGCTTGGTGTTACCCTCTGAGGTCCCTGCATCTCCTCTGCTGAACCCCAGGGATTCCAACCCTCCCTTCCTGGTCATCACGGAGGACCTGGATACGCTGCTGTCAGGGTCCCCACCTACTGGGCCAGACACTCTGACACTGGACCCTCAGATGCCGGCTCTGATGCTGGCTTACCTGACGCCAGCCGACGTCCCCCTACCGGACGGTGCTCCCATGCTGGGCCCGACGCCTGTGGGTCCACCTTTACCTGGCCCGCCTGCTGGGCCTCTGCCAGGTCCCTCTGCTCCACTAGAGCTCCTGGCACCTGGGTATATGACACCACTAAACCCGGTGCCGTCTTACCCGAAGCCACAGTATCTGATGCCACAGTACCCGACGCCGCTTTACCCAGTGCCTCTATACCCACCACTGGGCTTCCAGCCGTCATGTTATGGATACTCACTATACAGATATCCTCAGTATCCGTATCCTCCTCCTCTGCTGCCCACACCCCAGCCGCTGGCAGACTTGAAGGAGAGACTAGCTGCCTGGTGGGCTGAGGCCAAAGCTCAGCTCACCAGAGAAGTAGAGAGCTGTCTACCAGCGCCTGATCCTGCGCAGGATCCCCTACACCAGAAACGGAAGACTCTCCCCCTTACCCGACACCAGAGGTGAACCCTCGGGTGCCAGGGGTAGGGGAGGACATGCAGCCCAGAGGGACTGTTCCTCCCCCGCGTCGAGAGGAGTCTTCCTCTTTTTCATCTTAGACCTCTGACTTGGACTCAGGGGGGTGCTGCGACCCTGATGATAAGCCCCGTACTCCAGACAGACCCAAGCCAAGGACCCCTCTGAAGTCTCCTCCGGAAGATCCTTCTTTTCTGGAGTTACTGAGAAAGATCCAGGAAGTTCATCAGTGGCAATCTCTGCAGCCAGATCCACAGCGTAAAAAGCTTGCTACCCACTTGGATCTGCCCGAGACAGCTCCTACATTGATTCCACCCTGGATAGAGCAGCATGCAGACCTTGTTTCCACTATTTGTAAACAACCATCTGCATTAACCCCCCTTCCAAGGAAGGCAGATCAGCTATACCAGGCTCCTGAGGGAGTAGATTCTTTGAATCTACACCCAAAAGTTGACTCGGTCATGATTAGTGCCGCTCATGGACGCTCCACTAATCCCAAACATCTCAGCCCGTCTCCGCCTGACAAGGAGTCTCGGCTTCTGGACCAATATGGGAAGAAGGTCTAGGCGTCTTCTACCCTGGGTATTAGGGCCCTGAATTATGTAGCATATATGGGGGATTACCAGAGGACCATCCTTAGTCAGGCTGAATCAAAGTTGGGACTCCCTTCCAGAGTCTGACAAAACAGGACATGGCAGATCTTGTCCATGCTGCTCATTCAGCCAGTCGGCACATGCTTCGTACCACTTACAACGCAGTGGACGCAGCTGGACGGAGCTTGGTTTTAGCCGTGGGTCTTCAGCGTCATGCCTGGCTCCGAATGTCAGGATTGGTCCCTGAAGTTCAATCCGCTATTCAGGATGCACCCTTCAGGGGTTCGGTGCTGTTCGGTGGTGATGTCAAGGACATCATAACCGACCTGCAAGAGAAAGGCACTGCACTCAAGTCTGTGGACTCTTCGTACAGACCCCCTCAGGGGCAGCGATGCCCTTTTTGTCGCCGTATCAGACAAAAACCAAAACCACAGGGCAAGTGGGCCAACAAGCGTTGGGCCCTTCCAGCAACCAAGACTCACCCTCCCAAAAAAGCCGTGGAAGCCTCAGCCGCTGTGCTGCCCCAGACCTCCTGACTCCTCGCCTCTCCCACGGCCTCTGGACACACCAGAGGAACCACAAGGAGGGAGGTTCTCCTTCCATCTACCGGGTTGGGAGAGGATAACATCGGATGCTTGGGTGCTCCAGCAGATTGCAGCAGGACACTCAATAGAGTTTCTTCAGAAACCGCCACGAAGACCACCCACCCAGTCGTCTTACTCCCCGGAACATCTTCCTCTGGTCCTAGAAGAAATCACCTCTCTTCTCTCAAAGTCGGCGAAAGAACCAGTTCCCAACCACTTTTGGGGGATGGGTTACTATTCCCATTTCTTTCTGGTTCCAAAGAGAATGGGAGATGTGAGGTCTATTTTAGACCTCGGTTACCTGAACATGTTCGTGGAGTACAAATGCTTCAGAATGCTCTCCTGCAGAGCCTTCTGCCATTACTTTGGCAGGGACAGTGGCTGTGCGCTTTGGATATGCAGGATGCTTACCAGCATATCCCCATACGCCCTTCCCACCGCAAATTCCTTCGATTTTGTTTTCAGAGGGACCACTACCAATTCAAGGCCCTCCCATTTGGTCTTGCCCCAGTGTTTACCAAATGCGTCTGTGGTAGCGGCCTACCAGCGTATCCAGGGAATGCAGGTATTCCTGTACCTGGATGATTGGCTCCTGGCGGAACCCGTAGAGGGAGGAACTTCTGCACTCCCTTTCCCTCACCCTGCAAGTTTTCACCAGTCTGGGTATCACCATCAACCAGGGAAAGTCCCATTTGGTTCCTTGCCAAAGACTCCAATTTATAGCACTGATCCTGGACACAACCATCGGCAAAGCCTTTTTGCCGCTGGACAGGGTGGACACCCTTCAGACTCAGGCACGTCTTCTGTCCAGTCACAGAAGTGTTGGAGCCAGGTCAGTCCTTCGCCTCCTCGGGCTAATGGCGGCTGCCATTCCGACAGTCCCACGCGCTCGGCTCCATATGAGGATTTCTGAATGGGACCAACACTAGACGACCTAGACCAGGAGGGTCTAGTTTCCGATCCCATGATCAGGGACTTGCAATGGTGGATGGTGCAAGAGAACCTTTGCCGGGGAGTTCACTTCAATATCGAACCCCCCCTCCCAGACATTAACAACAGATGCCTCAGGAGAGGGCTGGGCAGGGGCGTAGCTACAAGGGTGCAGTGGCACTCAGGCCCACGAGGTTTGAGGGGCCTAAATCATAATTTTGATGTTTATTCAAAATTGGGAAGGGGCCCTGTAACATCGCCTTGCACCCAGGCCCTCTGGGAATTTGCTACTCTACTGGGGCTGGGAAGCCCACCTCAGGTCTCACAAGACTCAGGGCAGCTGGTCCAGGTTCGAACAAAATCTGCACATAAATGTGCTCGAATTCAGAGCAGTCCTGTATGTCCTACAGGCTCTGCACTCCTCCGTACTTCCCGATCATCTACTCATACAGACAGACAACATGTGTGTGGTCTGGTATATCAACAAGTAGGTAGGAACATGTTCCTACCCTCTGTGCATGGAAGCAATGAGAGTATGGAGCTGGGCTACCCAGCACAACCTTCACCTGATGGCCATTCAAGTTCCGGGAGCAGAAAACACACTGGCAGATCATCTCAGTCGGTCCTCAGGCATGGCCCACGAATGGGAACTGGATCAAAAGGTAGTAGATGATATCTTCCTGCTTTGGGGAACCCCTCAGGTAGATCTGTTCGCGTCTCCTCAAAACGCAAAACTTCCCGCCTTCTGCTCACTCGCTCGAAGGGGAGACATTTTCTGGTGGGACACTCTGTCTCTTGATTGGAGGGACAGATTAGTCTATGCCTTCCATCCTATTCCCTTAATCCCGAGGGTCCTGTACAAGCTCAGAACAGAGGGGGCATGAATGATCCTCATTGATCCGTTCTGGCCCAGGCAAGTTTGATTCTCTTTTCTGCAACAACTTCCGCTTCCTCTTCCTCTGTCGAAACACCTGTTGACCCTGGATCAGGGGACCCTTGTCCATCCAGGTCTCAAATATCTTCATTTGGCTCCTGCAGACGTAGCTAAAGCCTGTTTCAGGGTTTCTCCGCTCGTAGCAGATATTTTGGTGGAGGCCAGAAAGTCTTCCACCAGGTCCACCTACGCCATGAAGTGGAAACGATTCTCTAGTTGGGCAACGTCAAAGGACTAGGAACCTTTCTCTTGCCTAGCTGAGTGTGTCCTGGACTACATGCGTCATCTCTTCGATCTGGGTCTCAGCCATTCCTCTTTAAAGGTCCACATGGCAGCGATTTCAGCCTACCCTGTCCCCTTCGGAGGCAGGACTTTCGCTCAGTTAGAAGTCTCTAAGACATTCCTCAGAGGGGTTCTCCATTTGAGACCCCCCCCATCCGCATTCCTGCTCCTCCTTGGGACTTGAATTTTGTTCTCGAGAAGCTTACTCTAGAAACATAGAAACACAGAATTTGATGGCAGATAAGACCGCTGGCCCACCCAGTCTGCCCATTTCCCTACCTAATGGATAAGCTGCAGATCCTAGTTAACCAGCAGCCTATTTCTTCCTACCCCCACCCCCTAGAATTGCCTTATGACTGTCCCATGCATGCTTGAATTCCACCACTGTTTTTTACTCCACAACCTCCTCCGGAAGGCCGTTCCATGCATTCACAACCCTCATTGTAAAAAAAATACTTGCTTAAATTACCTCTGAGCTGCCCCCCCTCTATCTTCAAATTGTGCCCCCTTGTTCTTGCACACCTCTATTTTTGAAAGATGCTACCCTCTTGGACTTTGTTGATTCCCTGCCCCCTTTCGAGCTGGCAGCTTCAGCAGATTTAAAGTTCCTCTGTTGGAACTCTCTCTTCCTAGTGGACATTACTTCAGCACGACGAATTTCCGAGCTTCAGGCCTTGATGTGCAAAATCCCATATTTGATTTTTCACAAGGAAAGGGTGGCTCTGCGCACCAACCCACCTAAGTCACCACCCACCATGCTAAACATAAATGGAACACCAACAACTGACCTGTACACCATCACCAACACCTTTAACAATGCGTTCTCCAACTTGGATAGTGTCCTCCCTTCTAATTTCTTTGATGCCCCCTCTGGTAGTAACCCTCCTGCAACTACTCCGCTCCTACACCCTGCCCCACAATTCTACTTCATGGAGATCCCAGTACATGAAGCCAGAACCTATATTCGGAAGGCCATTCACAATGCAGGCTACAGCGTGACTCCCTTGACCTGAAGTTGTTAGCACTTGTCCTTGAAGAAGTCCTTGAACCCTTGACAAAGGTCCTCAATCTGTCACTAAGGATGTCCCAGTTCCCATCTCGCTGAAACAGGCGACCATCACACGGTACACAAAGTGGAGACAAATCACTGCACTCCAACTACAGACCTATCTCCATCCTCCCTCCATTGTCTAAGGCCATGGAGCGCATCGCCTCAGACCAATTAGTCAAGTACCTGGAAAAATATGACATCCAGTGTCCTGAGCAACATGGTTTCCGAAAGGGCACAGTACCACCACTGCACTATTAGAATTCACAGGCTTCATCCATACCACACTTGATCAAGGAAACTGTGAGGGGCAGTGTTCATCGACTACACGAAAGCCTTTGATACTGTGAACCACCCACTCCTACTCAAGCAATTATCAAACATTGGGCTCTCCAATGAAGCACTGCTCTGGTTTTCAAGCTACCTTGGGGAGAGGGTCCAGCGGGTTAGGATTGCCGGTGTTACCTCGGAAGAAAAGCCAGTCCTTTCAGGGGTCCCACAGGGGTCCATCCTGGGGCCACTACTCTTCAGCCTCTTCCTCAACAACCTTCCCAGTGTCTGTCACCAGAAATTACTGCTCTATGCCGATGACGCAGTCATGTTCACCAACCACCAAAATGCAGAGCTCCTCGAGAAACAATTACAGCTTGAATTCAGAGCATCAAGAATGGTTCAAGTCACACAAACTGGTCATGAACTACAGCAAAACAAAGGTTATGTCCTTCTACAACGCCAGGAGCAAGTACAAATCCCGTGACCTCACCATCCTAAACCAAACAGGGACCTTACTTGAACATGTTCCTGATTTTAAATACCTAGGTGTCACATTGGACAGCTCACTGTCCTACCATCGACACATAGATTCTGTTGCCAAAGCCACCAACATCCGTATAGGCCTGCTCTACAGGCACAAACACTGCATGACTCCTGACACTCTCCGGTTGGCTATCAACAGCTCTGTCACCTCCATCATCGATTACGGACTAGCAATTTATGACTCTGCCTCCGCCTCTGCCCTCCGCAGAATTACAGTTGCACTCAACAAAGCATGCAGGCTGCTAACTGGGGCTGATCGACTTACACACACTTGTGACCTGTACACTCGGGCAGGATGGCTACCTCTCATCAGCCAGATACAGTATCAAACCTGCCTCTTAGCCAAAAAAGTCCTCCTCGGCCCCCGGGCATTGAAAAGCTACTTATTGACCACCACAGCACCCAGAGAACTAGAAGTTCACAACTAACCTTCCTTGTCCCCAGATGCCGGACTACCATGGGCCAGAGGACCTTTGCCCACAGAGCACCACAGTGGTACAATACTCTCAACAAAGAAACCCTTGCTGCTGCTCTTGGCCCTTTTAAGAGACAACTCCGACTCATCTAATTTCAACTAGTCGTTGTGACTGCCTCGCCTAATCGGGGGCCCACCGCTCACTCCCTCCACTTCAGTCTTGAAAGCTATCTCCCGCCTTGCCTCCTTCTACCTACCTACCTCTGCCCCTCCCTTTCCTCCCGGCATTTCCTGACTTTATCCTCCTCTCTCTCTCTCCCTTTAGAGCTCTTACCCTCACCCTCTACCCTCCGACAATGGCCTTCCTGCCTGCATACCCCCTTCCCTCTCACCTGCAGTGCTTATTTCCAAAATTGCCCTTGGCTGGTTACGTCATGCTACCTAACATTTGGCACATCTTGAATTACTGGAATTTCCTAAGCCTCAGTCTCTTACTTCTTGTTATTGTGTAACTATGTATTATTATGTTGACCTCTGTATGTATGTATACCCCCCATTCCTTCGACGTGGAACCTTTGTAAACGGGCAGTTCCTGCTCAAAGGTATTTGTAATCCTAGATTTCAATAAAATAAAGTAAAAAAAAAAAAAACCTACGTTTCTCCCTAAGGTGGTGGCGGAATCTACGCTGAATCAATCCACTGAACTACCTGCTTCCTTTATGCAACACTCCAATCAAGGGGAGTACCTCTTGCATACTTTGGATGTACATAGAATACTGAGATACTACACCACTAAGACTACGGATCTCAGGAAATCCGATCAGCTTTTTGACTCTTTTGCTCACAAAAGAAAGGGCAATGCTGTTTCCAAGCAATGCCCATCTAAATGGCTGCTCATTGTATCACTTTCTGTTACGACAAGTACAACAAGACCCTGCCGGGTCAGGTCAGAGGCCACTCCACTAGAGGGGTAGCTGCCTCTGCGGCTTGTTTCAAAAATGTGTCGGCGGCAGACATCTTTGCGGCTGCAACTTGGACTTCTGTCCATACCTTTACAAAACACTACAGTTTGGACATTGCCTCTCACCGTAGAGCAGGCTTCGGGTTGGCTGTGCTTCAAGTTCTTCTTTCATAAGACCAGTTCAGCCGGAGGTTCCATTCTATGGATTGTTTTCCTCCTCCTGAGTGCTTTTCCTTGTTCCAGACTGCTTGGGATTCAGGCCTATATGTACTTACCTACTGCAAGAGCCCTCTTGAAGTAAGATAGTACAGTTTTGTAAGAACTTACCGTAACAGTTGATCTTCGAGAGAGGCTCTTGCAGTAGGTATTGCCTTCCTGCCCTCCATCACCTCTTAGCTTTTTAGCTCCTTTTCCAGGAAGGGAAATATCCGCTTCTCTCTCATCTTGCCTCTTTTGGCACTTGGCGGGAAAGTACTGGAAGGCGGGTGTGGGGGACCTCCCCCTTATATCGACGTCGCATGATGTCGATCACCTGACGTGGGGGCGTTCCCCCACCAGAGACGGCTAGCTAGAAATTTGCCATGGGGTCCTGACGCCTGCCAGGTCAGTCCTATATGTAAATACCTACTGCAAGAGCCTCTCTCTAAGATCTGCTGTTACGGTAAGTTCTTATGTAACTGTACTGTATGAGGTTGACTGGCATGATGGAAACGTTGAGCCACTCCAGATGGAGATATTTCCCTGGGTCAATGGCTGAAGGCTCAAAAGCAACAGCTGCATACATGTTGCAAAGAAGAGCCTGAAAAGAAGGATCTTCCTATGGTACAGGAGGAGGACCTGGGGTTGAATTATCCAGGCTGTAAAAACAGTCATCATCACTGCCCTCAGAAATTATGAGTTTGGGGTCAGACTCATTCCCTTCCAGCTCCTCTCTGGGAAGAGGGGCTGGGAGAGGGGTGGACTGAGGATTGTCTAACTCAACTCTTGGAGTCAAAGAGACAGGCAACACCAGTAGAGAGGAAGCTGGCACCGACCCCGGCACCGGCAAAAGGGGAGATGGCACCGGTTCCAGCATCGGCAAAGAGGGAGCCTGTGCCACAGACAGTGTCGCTAAAGACACTGGGCCTGGTGCCAAGTGCTCTCTCAGCATCAGGGGCAGTGGAGGGTGTGGCGCCAAACACGGCATCAGAAATGAAAATGATGTACCTACCGTTAATTGTTGATCTTTCTGTGTATCTTCACCATTCATCATCACTGGTGGGTTATGTCTGGAGGATCACAATCCTGCGGGAGCTTTTTTCTTTAATTTGAGGCAGACGCACGGCATGGCTCTCGAGAGTTGGCCAGTAAATGGTGCCAACTCCTCCCTCACCTCAGTGCCGCGTGCGCCGGAGAGTGAAGAAATAAGAGACAGAGAAAAGAAGAGGGCGAGGCAAGGGAGCCCAAGAGACAAAGGAAAGGCTATAAACAGAAAAAGATGACGCCGAGTGAGATGACAGGTATTATCCTAGGGGTCTGGAACAGAGGGCCCCATCCTCTGGGTAAGTAAGAGAGAAATTAGAAAAGGAAGAAAGAGAAGAA
Source organism: Neoceratodus forsteri (assembly GCA_016271365.2). Lineage (NCBI taxonomy): Eukaryota > Metazoa > Chordata > Ceratodontiformes > Ceratodontidae > Neoceratodus > Neoceratodus forsteri. The sequence goes on along the minus strand of CM028136.1, from coordinate 49,946,918 downwards.
AAGGGAAGGAGATGGGAGACCCCCCCCCCCCAAACAAGGACTCACTAAGAGATCAAGGGGAGAGGGATCTTGTTTCAACCATATCCTCGCAGGGATCTGTTCCCTCAACTTTTTTATTTTGGCATCTATGGGAGGAGAATCAACCGAGTGTTGTACCAAGGGACAGACGAAGCAGGGACCTGGCTCAAAGCCCCTTCCCGACACAAGATGCAGGGGAGCTGTAGGTCTCCCACTCCTGCCCTGAAAATGTTGCTAGGGTGGGGACAGGACCCACCCTGGGTCAAAGTCCCTCCTCCCATCCTGAAGATACGTTCCTCAAGAGGCCAAGGAAAATAATCCACTCCCTCCCCCATAGGCGGGAGGGAAGGGACCTGTAGCAAAGAGTGGCACTGCCCAGAGAAACCGCCTCCACTGGATAAGCAGCTATGGAAGAAATATAGTACTTGAAGGTACACAGAGACGGGTAGAGGAGATCCCCAGAGTCCTCAGATTCCCACACAACTTAGAACCCTTCCCCCAGGGGGTGGGCGAGAACCAGGTCCGGGAAGACCCAGGTCTTCTGAAGGAAGACCCCCACCAGGGTTCCACGTCCTGCTTGCCCTCCCCAAAGACAGACCCCTGTCTCAAGAGAAGAATCAGAGGGCCTGGAGGTACCAGCAGGACTCAGCCCACAACTGGCCTCGGTTGGGGGAAGGCAGTTGACTGCTGTTTGTGGATGTATCAAAAATGTAATAAAATTTAAATTGCAAAAAACAAAAACTGGGGAAAAGCAAGCAGGAAGGAGGCACTGCCCAGAGTCTGAGGCCCAAGAGGGGATGGTGGGTGAGAGGCAATGATGAATGGTAAACATACACAGTAAGATCAACCATTATGATAGGTACGTCATTTTCATATCTTATGTGTGTCAATCTTCACCATTTATCACTGGAGGGTGATTACCAAGCTCCCCAAAGGGTACTTGGTACCTCCCTGAGACAGAAAACTCCCCTCAGCCCCCTGTGAGGGAGACACAGGAGAAGGATACCCTCACAGACCAAGTTAGGCCTATGACTGGTCAGGGTGAGGCGGAGTCTCCCTATGCCTGGGATACAGAAGTCGCCCCTGAAGTTCCTGTCTCACCCTGCGGGAGAAAAGGCAGGTCCCCCAGAAAAAGGCGGCAATCATCCTATGCCAGGCCATGGGTGACAACAGGGAAAGCTGAAGCCACGCCGTCCGCCTAATGCAGATCGCTGTCCCTGCTAACCTGGATGCCACCACAGTGGTGTCATATGATGCCCTTGCTTGGTGCCTTGCAAGCTCCAAGCCATGTGCGGAGAGGGCGATGGCTTCCCTGGTTGCTTCTGTATCAGGCACTGATGCCAGAATCTGTCCTAGCATCAATCATAGGTGCCTGTTGTAGGCAGCATGATGGGTCTGATGCACTGCAATGGAAAGCAAAAGGTGCACAGGGGAGAAGACTCTCTTCCCCCATCAGTCAAACTCTGCAGAATCTGCCTCTGGGGGCTGGTCATGCCTTGGGTGTCTATGCCTGGTAGGAGTATCCAGGAGGCTCACTCCCAAAGAGGGGTGAGAAAGGGCTCCTGGAGACCCATGGGGTGCACAATACCTTCGCCGGCAGTCCATCTGGCTGGGGAAGCGACTAATGGATGCTGCCAGGTATGGTACGATGTTTCCCGGGAAGGGGTAGGTCAGGTGGGCACCACCAGGTGATCCGCACTGAATTCGCTTAAGAAAGTACGAGTTGCCAATTCAGGATTGAGTCTTGCCACCCTGGAGATGTGGAGCTCGTTGACCAGCCTAGAGAGGAAACAAGAAGTCAAGAGTCTAGCTGCTGGTGGGGCGACAGGTGAAAAACGTGCTCATCCATGGCTCTGACGTAACGGCGGAAAATCAGCGCCAAGACTCTGAACTGTTTCCAGGTCAGAGGCCCCACAGGACCAGAGTGGCCCGGGAAGGGAGGAGGAGAAGGCAGAGGTAAAGGGGAAAAGCACCTCTGAGAAAGAAGGTGCCCTGTGCAAGGGCTAAGACACCATGCAGATGATCCAACACCCTAGAAGGATCCACCAGTCTGAACGATAACTGGTGGCTCAACCAGCCCGAAGCGGTCAGGACTGAGCCCTGAATGGGGCATCCCCCTTGTGAGGCAACCAGGGTCGCATAGGTCCAAAAGGGCGGCCCCTAGCCTCATGCAACAAGGTCTCATTTCGGGACCACGAGGGGAGAAGGAAGGCTTGGTGCTGTGGCTCCTTTCCAAGCCCCAGAGAGCTACCAAGGAAGACCACTGCTCCTCGCCCCACCCCCTGGACTCAAAAAGAGACCTCTTCCTCAAACCCAGCCACAAGGGGACAGCTGGTGTCAGAACCCTCTTCCCGGCTCCAGACGACTGAGCGATTCTGGAGACGGAGCCAGCCTGGTCACTGGGATCTGGAGACTCTATTCCCCCAGGCTGGGAGTCCACACCAATGTCTGTAAACCCTCTAGCACCGCCATCGACCCCGGAAAGACTCCTGGCACCAGTTAAGATAACCAGCTCCGAAGAGAGATGAGGCTGGGAGGGCGCAGTGGTGCTGGGTGGAGGAGAACCATGGGAATCCGAGGAGTCGGGCAGCCAGTCTGAATCTGCATCTGAATCATCCTCCTCTAAAGAGGAGCAGATCCAGAGGATCTCCAGAGGGGCCACCCCCATGGCCCTCCTCTCCCAAGTACCGCAAGCGGTACCATGGGATGGTCCAGTACCACCTGCGATGCCGCCCTGATCACCGGAGCCATAAATGGCTCCAGGATCCACAGCAGCTCCGCTGAGCGGTGCCGAGACCACCAGGCTGGGCCTGGCAGGCACAGGCCACGACACCAGGGGAGCCTTCACCTCAGAGGAGATGACTGCCATGACAGTGCTCCCAGCCTGGCCCACCCCCCCCCCGGGGGCTTGGACCGTGCCCCTGGCACCACAGAAGGGACCTCCATCATGGCGAGGTCTGAAGAGGCAGAGGCCCCCTCCTCCTCGGTCTACATAGAACTGGGAGGGGACCTGGAGGAAGGGTCGAGGGACCTGCATCTGGCATCCCGTAAATGAGGCTGCCCTCCGAAAGTTGGCAGCGTACAGCCAATTTTTAATGCGTGGTTCTCGAGTACTCTGTGGTCCATGGAGAAGCAGGCATCACATTAGTTCATGTCATGGTATGGGCCCAGGAAGGTTAAACAGCAGTCATGTTGGTCCGTAACGGAATATTGCCGACAATAGGGACACCGATGCCTGGGGAGGCAGCCCACTTTAGAAGATTTCCTCTTGTCCCTAGAACCTGGCATGACTGAATGGAGAAATACATTTTAAAACTAAAGAAACAGTCTCGGCGCCGAGAAACCAGAAAGATCTTACTAGTTTACAAAGGATCCAGAGTCAAACGACGCCAAGAAATTGCTTAACGGCACGGCAGAATTAAGGCTTTGGTGTCGACGAATGGCACTAGGCCACAGTGTCACAGATAAATTCTTGCTTGCCCACAAGGTCGCTGTTCACTCGATGGTGGAAGAAGCAGAACTGAGGTGAGAGAGGAGTAGGTTTACTTTACTAGCCAACCCTTGAGTGCCACGCCATGGGTCTAACTCAGGGTGGCACGTTTCGCTGCCGGCTCCTCCACTGGAAAAAAAAAATATGCTTCCGCGGGGTACTGATCCTCCACCTATAACCCACCAGTGATGAATGGTTAAGATTGACACGGATAAGATCAGGCCCCCAAGGGCCTGATCCTGGTGCTGAGTCCAGCACCACGCGTGGCACCAAAGGTTCCAGCCGGCGCAGGAGCGACTGGCAGAGATACCTGGGCTGGTCCCAAAACTGTGACACTGCAAAGAGGTGTGGCCAGTGGAACAGGTGTTGGTGCTGCAGTCACTGGCAAGGACCCAGAGGCTGTTGCTGGAGCCAAATGCTCTACCTGGCTTGAGTGTCCAGATTGTAGGTCCAATATCCCCAGCTCCAAGGGACCTGAAGTGGCTCCGCAAGAAGGGGCAAACGAGCCAGATGCTGTAGTCACTGCTCCATAAGAGCTGCCCAGTGATGGAACTGGCCACTGGAGTCCCCACAGGAAGATAGAGAGGGACTCTGGGCTCGAGACCTCGAATGCCCATGAGCAGAAACCACTGGAGACACTGACGGCACCAGGGAAGGCCTCCTGCTCTGAGACATAGAGGACCTCACAGCAGACCTACCAGAGGGTGACCCTGAGTGGTACCGTTTCTTCTCCTTCCGACAGAAAGAGGAAGAACTCTAGGTCGAGTGGCATCGGGTCCACGACTGCGATCTGAAACAGGCCAGCTTCTTTTTGTGTTTACAGGAGAGGTGTCCTCCCTCCCGAACACATGACCACCTGTCGTCAGAACCCTCCTTGGCTGAGGGAAGTGCACCAGACACAGCTCCACTTCCACAGCAGCATGCCTGAAGAGGCTCCCTACTGTCGCTGTTCATGGTCCTCAAACATTGTTCTGTAGGGCTGAGAGAAACTGACAGAAAACTTTTAAAAAGGGATTACTAAACTGACACAAAAATAACAAACACTAGCGTTAAGCATTAAAACTTAGAACCGAACACTGTTGTCGTACTGATTTGAAGTTCTGACTCCTGGTGAGTGAGCAACATCATCACTGAAGTGCACTCGATGGGGAAAAAAGGAACTGAGGCAGCTGAGACCTGGTGCCGAGGTAAGCCATGTAGTGCAAGCTAGTATTCCAGTGCCATGCAAGCGCGCAGTCTACCGCAGCGCCGACCCTCCTGAAAAGTTCTGGCTCCCACGAGGTCCTAATGCCTCCGGCTCAGAACCCACTGGTGTGAATTAATGGTGAAAATGGATTCTTGGAAGATCAGCCTCAGTTTTGAGGTCTCCAAGGAGTGAAACAAGTCCACCAGAGGGGTGCCCCATGGGGAGAACAGGTTCACCACCTCCTGCTGCAGGGATAACTCATGCAACATCTCGCCCACCCAGCTGACAGCATCTGCCAGCTGACTGTCTGCTCCCGCGACATGAACTGCTAAGAGATCTGCACCCAGGCTGTGCATGAGGGTCCAGATGGGGAGGGCCTCCTGACACAACAGAAGGGAGTACGTTCCGCCATGCCTGTTCAGGTAGAACAACGGCCATGGTGTTGTCCGTCCGGACTTGCACGACCTGAACCCAGGCTAGAACAGAAACTTCCATCAGAGCTATCCACACTGCATGGAGCTCCAGCAGGTTGATGTGGTGATGGGACTCCCTGGGTGACCATAACCCATGGGTCCTGTGGTCTCCCAGGTGTGCTTCCCATCCCACCAGATATGCGTCCATTGTTAGGATGACAATTAGTTCTGGGTAGACAAATGTGACTCCTTCCTCCAGGTGTTCTGGGATCAGCCACAAATGGATGGCATCCCACATCAGCAAGATCACTGTGACTGGCCGGTCCAGGTATCCTAGGCGTTGGGACCATTGATGGCCCAACTCCCACTGCAGGTGCTGCATTAATCAGCGATCCCACTGGACCACGTTGCTGCAAGATGCCATATACCCTCCTCAGCCTCAGGAAGTCCTGGGCAGGGCACATGCGCCCAACTGTAAACTACTGGGCAAAGGAGGTAAAATCTGATGCCTGGTCTGCTGGGAGGTGGGCACTGGCCTGTAGGGAGTCTAGCTCTGCCCCAATGAAGAGAATCATCTGTGAGAGAACCAGTTTGGACTTGGTCAGGTTGACCAGGAGCCCCAAGTCTCTGCAAGTCTGGAAGACCAGGTCCCTGGACTGTTCCACTGCCTCTTTGGATGGCCTGGCTATCAGCCAGTTGTCCAGGTACAGATAAACACTGATGCTCTGGCACCGCAGGAATGCTGCCACCATTGCAATGCCCTTGGTGAAGAATCTGGGCGCTGAAGAGAGGCTGAATGGTATAACCTGGTATTGATAAAGCACCCCTTCTGTGCAGAATTGGAGGTACCATAAGTGGGGAAGATAGATTGGGATGTGTAAGAATGCTTTCTCGAGGTCCAGGGAGCAGAACCACATGACCTGCTCCAGAGATGGTACAATCTGGTTCAGCATGATCAGCCTGAATTTTCATTTCCTTAGAAACTGGTTCAGATCATGGAGATCCAGTATGGGACGCCAGCCCCCTGTCCGTTTCTGGACCAGGAAGTACCTGGAAACGTACTCCTGACTGACTAGGGCGTCTGGGACATGGGCTATTGCGCCTTTTGAGAGGAGCTGAGCAATGTCTTTCCTGAGGGTGGACAGCATGCCCTGTGTCACTGAGGACTCCCTTGGAGTGTATGATTGGGAGGGCAGAAGGGTTTTGAAATCGAGAGACAATTCCTTTGCTGACCACCCCGAGAACCCACTTGTCCATAGTAATGATGGACCAGTGAGGCCAGAAGAAAAAATTACTCACCTTAGTAATTGCTTTTCTTCTCATGGAGTCTTGCTATATTATAACAATAGCAGTCAGCCACTGCAGCTGAACTGCCCCGGAGAGGAAGGAGTTAACTCCAGAAGATCTGGAGTTCTACAGCGCGAGGGCGCTGTGCCCAAAGCTCTATCTGGCAGTTTCAAATGAAACTGTCAGATCTTTACGAAGCTAACATCAAAGGACAGAAAGTCTGTGTGGAAAAAACTACACTAGCCCATGGCTACCTACTAGTAGTAATAACAACAATATAAAGAACAAAGAAACACTCAGAGCCATAATAACAAAAATTGATGGTATTATGGTTCGTTTTACCACCCTTGACAAGCACATATGAACCCCCCTTTCCCCCAAAGACTCAAGTCCAGGAAGGGGGCAATATAAATAACCTAAATGAAACAATCTAGATCCCTAACCCAAAGGAAAAGAGGGTAAGGGAAAAACTACAATGGCATGACACAGTGCTTGCACCAATTCGCCACCCCTACCCAAGTAGAAGTTCTGAGAGGGGCAGGAGGGAGGGTGGTTATAATATAGCAAGACTCCATGAGAAGAAAAGCAATTACTAAGGTGAGTAATTTTTTCTTCAAACACCATGAAGTCTTGCTATATTATAACAATAGCAGATTACACAGCAGTACCTCCATGGAGGAGGGTCAGAACCTACTTAGGAAATAGGCTCTGAAGCACAGCTGTGCCAAACCGAGCATCTCTCCTGGACTGGACATCCAGGGAATAATGCTTGGTAAAGGTGTGAACTGTCTTCCAGGTAGCAGCTTGACAAATCTCCAGAATGGGGATGTCTCTAGCAGCCGCTAGAGACGCAGCTGTACCCCTGGTGGAGTGGGCCCTCAATCCTGAGGGGGGTACTCTACCCAGTTTCTGATAACAGAATTGGATACAAGAAACAATCCACCTTGCAATTGTTCTCTTAGTGGCAGGTTTCCCTTGCCAACCTCGCCATAGGTAAGAAAGAGTTGGAGGATTGAACCTATGACCTCTGGTGCGCTCTAAATAGTAGCTAAGGCTCTTTTGACATCCAGGCTGTGCAGTCTCCTCTCACCTGAGGAAGAATGCTCAGTGAAAATACTGGGAGAGAGATAGATTGATTCAGGTGGAATTCAGAAACCACCTTAGGCAAAAACTTTCTATTAGTCCTAAGGACTACCTTATCTCTATGAAAAGAGATAAAATCTTCTTCCACTGACAGGGCCTGTAGCTCACTTATGCGTCTGGCAGAGGTGATAGCTACTAGGAAAACGGTTTTCCAAGTTAAATACTTGAGCTCTGCAGAAGACAGAGGCTCAAAGGGGGGTTGCATTAACTGAGCAATGCAAATATTCAGGTCCCAGGCGGAGCTGGTTCCCGAAAAGGAGGGTTAGTAAGGAATAACCCTTTAAAAAACTTGGAGAACACCGGTGAGAAGAAAGGGAGGCAGGCTTCCTGCTGACACAAAAGCAGAGACAGCTGCCAGATGAACCTTTAGGGTAGCTGGTCTAAGGCCTAGGGAATTCAGATGGACCAAATAGTCCAGTAGAATGGGAAGATCAGCAAATTCTGGGATAATCTGCCTCTCAGAGCACCAGATGGAAAACCTCTTCCACTTAGAATTATAAGTGGCCTAGTGGAAGGCTTCCTGAAGCCTTTAAAATATCCATGACACCTTGAGAAGGTGTAAGTCAGCAAATTCTAGCTCCTCAAGAGCCAAGCCTTGAGGTGGAGGGATCTGAGGTCCGGATACCACACTCTCCCTGTGCACAGGCCAGTAAGTCGTGGACTCTGGGCAGGCTCAGGGCAGGGTGGACTGCCAAGGACAGGAGCAGAGGTACCAGGGCTGTCTGGCCCAATCTGGGGCAATCAGAATCACTCTGTAAGGTTGAGATCTGATTTTTACTAGTACCCTGAAAAGGAGAGGAAAGGGGGGAAAGGCATACAGGAACTTCCCTTTCCAGTCCAACAGAAAGGCGTCCAGAGGGACTGAGCCCAGAACTGGAGGCCTGCAACAGAAAAGAGGAAGTTGGTGGTTGCCTGGGGCTGCGAAAAGATCTATCTGAGGAGTGCCCCATCTGGCAAAGACAGACCCCAGCACTTGTGGATTCAGAGCCCATTCGTGATGGCCCTGAGAAATTCTGCTGAGGCGTCCGCCAGGACATTGTCCTTCCTGGGAGATGAACCGCTATCAGGGAGGTGTTCAGGGAGTAAGCCAGAGACCACAACTTCATTGCTTGTGTGCACAAGGCTGAAGACGAGTGCCCCTTGCTTGTTGATGTACCACATTGTGGTGGTATTGTCTGTCCTGACTTGAACCACTTTGTTCTGGACAGAATCTGAAAACACCCAAGAGCTAAAAGACAGCTCTGAGTTCCAAAAGACTGATGTGGAGCAGAGACTCCTGAGGAGACCATACCCCTGAGTGGCAAGGTCGCCAGGTGAGCCCCCACCCTAACAGGGAGGCATCCGTGGTAAGGGTGAGGGAGTGAGAAATGGGAATGAAGGAACCCCTGTCTTAAATTGCTCTGGACCTGCCACCAGTGGAGGGCTAGGATCAGAGTTTGAGTAACTGGGACCAACTTGGTAAGGGGTCCTTCCTTTGAGACCAATAGGCCCTCAAATGGAACTAGAATGTCCCTCATCTGGAATCTTGCTCCCTGCACGACAGCTGTGGAAGCAGCCATGTGCCCGAGGAGTTGCAGAAAATGCCTTGCTGGTCGAGAGACCCTCAGGGTAAAGGAGGATGCCAGGGCGATGAGTCTGTCCACCCTTTCGAGGGAAGAAAGCCCTGGCTAACCTTGTGTTCAATTCTCGCCTATGAAAGTTAGGACCTGAACTGGTTCCAGAACTGACTTTGGTAAGTTTAGCAGGAATCCCAGGAAGTGAGAAGCTGCTGGGTGACTTGCAAGTGGGATTTCACCTGACCTGGAGACTGACCTACAATGAGCCAGTCGTCCAGGTAGGGAACACAGCAACCCCTTGCCTTCTTAAGCGAGCCACTACTACAGCGAGACATTTGTGAATACCTTGGCGCAGAGGTAAGGTCAAGGGCATTGCCCTGAACTGGTAGTGGCTTGAGGGCAGTTGAACCTGAGGTACTTTCGGTGAGAAGGCCTGATCAGAACATGAAAATAGGCATCCTTGAGGTCCAGGGAAGCTAGCCAGTCCCCTGGCCTTAGGGAAGGCAATATCATTGCCAGAGTCAACATTTTGAACTTTGGTTTCAACAGATGCTTGTTCAAGTATCTTAAATCTAGAATGGGCCGCCATTCTCCTGTCTTTAGGGGTAAGAAAGTATCTTGAATAAAGCCCTTGCCCTGATGGCAAGGAGGAACCCTTTCACTGCTTTGCAGTCCAGCAAGACAGAAACCTCTGCTTCCAAAGCAAGGGCTTCTGAAAGATTTGCAGGTGGAAAATGCCTGGCTCTCATCTTTGGAAAGTGTTTGAAGCTGAGAACCAGACCCTGGCCTATTACCTCCAGAACCCATCTGTCCGTAGTTAGGGACAGCCAGTTCGCTGAAATAGGCCAACCTGCTCCCACTGGTACAGGAGAATCGGCCCTGGGCACTTCATCAGGGTGCCTGCTTAGCAGCAACCTTAGGCTGAGGGAGGGACAGGTCTACTTGAGCCTCGTCTGCACCCCTGCCTCTGAAGAAACCCTCTGAGACAGCAGAGGAGGCTTGAAATTGGTAAAAGGCCTGAAAAGGCCTGCCTCACTCTGGGAGCATGCCTTTGTGGCATGGCATGCTTCTCCTTAGCCTGGGCACTTTGCAGGTAGTTCTGTATTCATCCATCTTTTCATATAGTTTTCTGTTTGTTCCCCAAAAGAGAATTTCCCACTACAGAAAAATCCATAGCCTTTGACTGGGTATCTTGGGACAGATTAGTGCATCTGAGCCATGCCAACCTCGGGAAGCTACAGAAGTGGCCATGACCCTAGAAGAAACATCATTAACATCAACAGCAGTATGAAATTGATTTAGAGGCTTCAATGCCATCAGCAGCCACCTGTTCCAACTCACTAGCCAGCTGGCCGTGGGCCTGCTTGGCTAACTGCAATACTGTGTCCCACCTAGATTTCTGATATCTAGCTACATAGTTACATATATTTGCCTGCCTGAGCCCCAAAGAAGCTGCCATATACTGTTTCTTAGCCATGGCATCAATCTTCCTGGAATCCTTATCAGGAGGATGTGAGGCCAGAGGAATATTAGCCTTGTCACAGGCTGCAGCTTGTACCACACCTACATGACTACACTGCTCAGTAAGGAAGTCTGTATCCGAGCCTGACAAAGTATACCTTCTGTCCATTTTTTATCTACAGGAGGGACAGAATGAGGATTTTTAAAATCTTTGTTGTTTGCTTCCTAAATGACTTATGCAAAGGAATACACAACCTCCTAGACTCTGGAATATCCATCATTTCCACATAATCAGGCTCCTCTTGCTCATCCACAGCCTCTCTAAAGGAAGCTGGAGGGTTTCTGCAACCTTTTGTAAAAATAAAGAAAGAAGGGGACTCAGACAGAATAGGAGGAGATTCTAAAGGTCTGTCTGGAGAAATGTCCGGTTCAATGGGCACGTCCAGACCCCCAGCCACACATATAATGATCAAATTCCTCCTCCCCTCCTGTGGTTCATAAAATCCTCAACTTCCAAATCCTGAACCACTGGGACTGAGCAGACCAACCTTTTACCAGCTGTTGGTGGTTCTACAGATCCCTGAGACAGTGACTGGACAATCTGAATGGCTTTAGCTATCTCTGCAGCAGTTGGAGACACAATTTTGGACTCCAGACCTACTGATTTCCTTGTCTTTTTACTTGGGACTGGTTCCTCTGAACCAGCCTTCCTTTGGCCCGAGGAAGTCTCGCCCTGGTCAGAGGGCACTCCCTCTGGTCCAGTGGGTACTGGACCGGGCTGGCCATCCGGGTCAGCGGACTTTTTGGCCTCTCGTTCCCTGAGCCGGCCCAATCTCTTCTCCAGGGTGGCTGCAGGGAAATTTTTACACACCTGGCAGTCTGACAGGAGGTGGTCAGCCCCCAGACAATAAACACAAGTGGTGTGTGGGTCAGCCTTGGCAAAGGTGTCCCCACAGACATCACAGTGTTGAAACCCAGTGGGCCCGGTTTTTCTTTTGGGTTTCTCAGACATAATGCCAGCCTAACCAAAACTTGCCCTTTTGATGGCAGTGCCAGGCAAGACACCATATCGGTTCTAACGTGTCACGGGTATTTGAAAACGTTATAATTCCGTTTTTTCAGAACCGATAAGAACCGGAACCGCACTCTAAACCCACTGTACACTTTTAAAATACAGAAAAATAACCGATCGGTTCAAAACCGAACCGATAATTAATTTTCCACACAGACTTAAATTTTTGTACTTACGTTACCAGATAGAGCTTTAAAACCGAAATCGGTAAAAATAATAACTTTGCGGTTCAAATGAACCGAAAAATACTAGCTGAACCGAGAATGAACCGAGCTGAAGGAGCTGATCTCCGGGCGACTGTTCAGTGAAGCGGAGTAAAGAATCTGACAGTTTCATTTGAAACTGCCAGATAGAGCTTTGGGCACAGCGCCCTCGCGCTGTAGAACTCCAGATCTTCTGGAGTTAACTCCTTCCTCTCCGGGGCAGTTCAGCTGCAGTGGCTGACTGCTATTGTTATAATATAGCAAGACTTCATGGTGTTTGAAGTGGTGAAGCCCACCACCTACTGGCCAAAGCTGAGAGCTCGACAACTGTTGAGCATCTGGGGGAGTCAAGGCAGCAGGAGCATGTTCTCTTGCGGTCCTCCCATGACCAAAGACGACTTTCTAACTCTTGTGCTTCTTACCATGGCGGGCAAGGCCCTCCCCAAAGGTTTTCAATGCCTGACACATATCACGGAATTTACCCGTGAAGGACGCTGCAATGTTGGCTATAGCCAGGAGCAGTGCTGAGGCTGACAAGGTGTCTGCTGCAGCCTGAGCCACCGCCTCTTCCACTGCTGCTAGCTGTGCAGTGGACCCTGAACCAGTGGAGGCAGCCTTGTGACCACTCGGCCTACAATTTTGGGTCTCAATTGACCGGTTGAGGAAAAGGCGAGCCTTCCTGTCTTCAAGCAAGGACAGGAGCATTGTTTAGTAGAGGTGGCAACCAGAAATGTTGTGTGCCAGTTCCATGGCGCTGAAAGAAGGGTTTCACTCGGCACGCTGGTGACCCGGATTTGCGCCCCGAGCCCAGTTGCCAGGAGCGGAGACCAGCAGGAAGGGGTTCCAGAGTGTCCATTGGGCGCTTTCCTCCCTGGGGGTGGGAGTGGGCAAGAGACCTTGGCACATGTGCAGGTGGATTAGAGCAGGTTAGGAGGATGTGTAGCCTCGACAGGCCCCCCACACATCCCTTGTTGCAGATCGGGCCCCATAGGCTTAATCAGGGTTGAGTGAGCGGGCCAGAAAAAGTGAAAATGCCCCCTGGCCGACCGGATGACAGCCACCGTTCCCCGGCACACCACAAAGCCTGTGATAGCCCCGTGCTGACTAGCCCACCACCAATCCCTGGGCTATGTAGTTGTGCCTCTGAGTACTTTTTCCCTGGGGGACCCATCCGATGAAGGGTTACGTTGGGTTACCCGGGGGATCAGTAGGCGGTTGCAGGAGGCAGTAGGATGGCGACCGGCGGAGGAGGGTGGCCGTGGGGCCCAAGTGACCTGAAGGAGTGGCCAGCCAGAGGTGCCATGGGAGGACCAAAAAAAAAAGAAAAAAAGAAATGTTGTGTGTCGAACCCAGGCAGTACAGGCACAACACGTATGAGTAAGTCAGCAAAATCGTATGCCAGCATGGGACAATTTAAAGCCAGGCGTGGGATTAGTTTTCACGTGTTCCATGTCAATGATTGGAAGTCAAAAGTGAAACTGAGGAATATACAAAATGGTTTAGGAGCAGAACGTTACTAAGTTTGCCAAATGGCAGACTTACTAGGCCCTAAAACCCATGGAGCTGCAGAGGAGGAGACCGATCATCTTCCAGAAGAAAGGAAGATGGGACATCACGGGGCACAGCCAAGGGATATACCACCTGGGTGGTGGGAGGAGCTTTACTTAAAGGTGTTCTGGTGAAACAGCTCTTAGGGAGGAACTGCCTATGTGTGAATATATGAACCATATCCACATCCTTAGAACAAGCTGTTCTTCAACTCGGTGTGCCTTCCTAGTGTAAAATGTTTAAATAATTGTCCTGCTTTCACATCAAGCTTCCACAACACATTGTGATATCACATCAGGGGACTGTAATCTTAGGTGTCTAGCCAAACAGCAAGAGAAGATTAAAGTCCAAGAAACAGTGATACCATTTTCATGCTAATTTCCATGGTAACACAGAATAAGGGGAAAATATAAACTAAAACAGGTCCAAAAGAAATTGTTAAAATTTTCCAGTGAGCTGTCCTTCAATTCAGACCGCCTTCAGCTGGGACCCAACAATACTGGTTTCTACGATGTTCCTTCCATGGGATAGCCTAAAACAAGTACAACATCTGACTTACACGACAAGGACGTGTATTAACACAACTTTAGGTGAACAAAACTAAGACAGGTAGATGTAATCAGACTGAAGTATTCCTGTGAGACAGTGGCTAAACTGGGATTCCAACCAAAACTTCTTGCAACAGTTCATTACTCTTCCCATTAGACCACATTGCCTCCCTAAATTCCTAGCATCTGGGTTTTCCTTTGTAAACACATCTTACTGAGGCCTTGGGGAACATTTTGAGAAATATATATTCAGGCACGGATCATCTTATATTTCATATATTTCCCTTTCCCTTGTATGAAAGCATTTTCTCTGTCCCTAAGGATTAATCAGTTCCTGATGCACATTTCCCACCAGAAGTCAAAATACTAAGCTTGTGACATTGCTGTCTATTGCGATATCCCAAGCAGATGATCACGATGTCAGCTGCGGACTAGAAAAGAAAGAATTCCTGGAGAGGCTGCACTTTCTTGGCTCTAGCATTGTTGCCAAAACAGAAAATTTGATTTAATGTTGTAAAGTTATAATGTAGTGTAATTTGACAGACCCTACTCATTTAAGGATGAACTCTGCCAGTCACACCCAGGGGCACTACATATCAGGTTTCCTTCATTGGTAGCATGTGACTATATCATCTTCAAGAAGCAGTAGCTAAACGCGCCCATACCAAGTTTCATCACAACTGGTTAGGTCGCTCTCAAACACAGATACAGCACAAAACAGAGTTAAAACATTTAACAACTAGGCTGGCCTGGTAGCGCAGAGGGCTGAGGTGCAGGCACCTTACCTCATGCTACGCCGACGTTCAAATCAGGGTGCATACATAATTAGGTCATCACGGCTGCGGTTGTGTCAGTGACAAGAAGTGGTAGCAAGAAAATGAAAATTACATTCTTACTGCAATTCTTGATCTTCCTGTGCATCTTCACCATTCATCACTGGTGGGTGGTTGGCCGGAGATAGGCACCCCATGGGAGCTTTTTTTTTGTAGGAGGAAGAAGCCAGCGCTGCCCGCAAGACTAACGCGCTGCATGGTGTTCACGGGTTGGCCAGTATCGGCCTCTGGTTCTTCCTCCACCTCAGTTCTGCACACAGGGAAAACAGGATATAGAGAAAAATAAGGGCGGGGCAAGGGAACCCGAGAGACAGCAAAAGAAAAAGGATGTAAACTCAAAAAGAAGTAGGCCGACCAGAGGCGGAGGAGGACCACCACCTGGGAGGGTATGGGCCGAAAGACCCCAGTCCTGTATGGCCAAAAGGGCGGGAAGTGAAGGAAAGAGAGAGAGAATTAAGAGGGACAGGAAGGGGGTGGCCAAGACCCATCTAGGAAATAAGCAGGCAAGGGCAGATCTTCCGTAGGGTGAGCATTCAACAAGGAAGATTCCGAGGGAACTCGGAAGATTCCTGCTAAGATGGGTAAGGCACCCCCTCAAACCCTTAACCCCAGGAGGATTTCCCACTCCTCCCCACGTCCCCGTTTATCAAGAGAACCCATAGGGTTCTGGGGAAGGGGAAGAGAGGCAATCCCACTATTAAAGTGTCCCTCCCCAAAGGGGAAGGAGACAGCAAAAAATTAGAATAAGAAGGGGCGGAGGGAGTTTCAGTCAGCCCCAGAACCTCCCCCATCCAAGGGGATCCAATGGTCAGCAACCCTAGGGGATTAGCCAACCCCTGAGATCAGGCCCACCAGAATACCCCGTGATAGCCCAGACAGAGGCCCTACTCGCTGTCCTCTGACACTCCCCCAGAGTGAGACTTAGAAGGCCACCAGGGGAGGAGGGGAAAAAAAAAACAGCAGAGTCCCCGGGGGGGGGGCAAGCAGAGAGGGGGCATGACTCAGGGACTGAGGCCTTGTGAGTGGAAGGTGGGCAGGATTCAGTGATGAATGGTGAAGCTACTCAGGATGATCAAGAATTACAGTAGGTATGTCATTTTCACATCTTCCCTGTGTCAGTCTTCACCATTCATCACTAGAAGTGATAACAAGCCCCCGAAGGAAACCTAGGATATCCCTTAGAGAATAGCATCCCTCAGCCCCCTTGGTGGAAGCCCCTCCACTGTGGCGGATTAGGCCTGGGACTAGTCACCGACAAAGGAAGGCACCCTGCAATTCCAGTCCTCGCCCTGCAGGAAAAGATATGGGCCCCGCGGAAAGATGAGGCTGGTAACCTACGCCGGGCCAAAGGTGACAACCTCAAAAGGCGAAGCCACGCCATCCACCTAATGCAGATTGCTGTCCCTGAAAGTCGGGAAGTGACTTCCCTGGTGTCGTAGGATGACCATGACTGGTGCCCTGCCAGCTCCAGACCTATAGCAGGGAGGGCTATGGTTTGCCAGGTAGCCTCAGAATCGGGCAGCGATGCTACAGCCTGGCCCAGCATCACCCACAGATGCCGGTTATAGGCAGCATGGTGCACCGGATGCAAAACAATGGGTAGTACCATCTGCACAAAGGAGAAAACTCTGCCGCAGACGACTGAACTCCGTAGAGTCATGATCCAGGGTCGGAATTCGTGGACCGGACATCTATGTCCGGAAGGGGTGTTCAGATGCGTCAGGCCCGGAGCGGGATGAGGCAGAAAGCCTGGAGAACCCCGGGGTGCACAATATCGCCTCCGGCAGTCCATGGGGACTGAAACTGTGGCATATGGAAGCTGCCAGGTGCTGTATGACACATCCTAGAAAGGAACTGGCCAGAAGGGGACTACCAAATGGTGTGCCCTGAACTCGTCTAAGAAGGCTTGCGTAAAACGCTTGGTACTGTGATGGGCAAAGTGGGTAATGTGCAAGTCCCTGACCAGCCTCGCAAAGAAGCGCTGATACTGAGTTTGATCAGCGTCTCAGGACGCATGGACAGAGAACTTCTCTTCCTCCGTGGAGGAGGCCAAGGAGCTTTCGGAGTCAGATTCTGGTTGCGAAGGGGGAACTAGTCGAAAGACCTGTTCATCCATAGCCTTAACATACTGGGGGAAATTCACAGCCTGGGATCTGAACTGTTCCCAGGTCAAAGGTGCCAAAGGACCAACATGGCCTGGGATAGGGGGAGCTGGATGCAAAGGCACAGGCGAACCTGTCACCATATGTGACGTTCCTCTGCCAGGGATGGAAGACTCTACATGTAAACCTGGCATAACAGGGAATCTGCAGGGCCGCAAATTCACCAACCTGTTAAGAAATGTAAAGTGGTTGGGACTGAGCCCTGTAGGAGAAGGTTCCCTATGAGGGGACCAGGGCCACATGGATCCAGAAGGGTGGTCCCCAGCCCCACCCGATGAGGACTCCCTTATAGTGGACAAGGGAGAGAAACTGGATTCAGCACTTCGGCTCCTCCCCAGGTCTCAGAGGGCCACTGAGGCATGCCGCCGTGTCCCTCACTCCATACTCTCAATCCCGTTGACTCCAAGGAAGCCCTCTTCCTCGCAGCCTGTGCCAAGGAACCCCCCCAATTCCGGCAACTCCTCAATGAGAGTCACAGAGGAGGGAGGTTCAGTCTTGATCCTGACAGATGGAATGGCACCGGGGAAGGCAGCCACCCTTCCCCCAAAATCTGGACCACCGCTTCCGCAGTAGCAGGACTGCCAGCATGCACCTGACCCGCCCAGCCATTGGCTCGACAGTTGGCGCAGGCCGCATTAGCCGGAGCTGCAGGAGGGAGCTCCTGGGGAGGTGCAAGAGTACTAGACTGTGGAGAACCCTCTGACTCCGAGAAGTCAGGCCACCAGTTCGGATCAACCTCCAAATCATCCTGTTCCGAAGAGGAGATGATCCAGAAGAGTTCCAGACCAGTGGCCTCGGGAGTGCTCCCGCCTGCGGCACCGTGAGCCAGCCTCATACCCCTCGTGGCATCACCCTGATCACTGCAGCCTCGAACGGCCCTGGGATCTGAGGCAGCGCCGACGGGCATCGTTGAGGAGTGCCCCGTGCCGGACCTGCAGCCAGGGGCCCTAACAACGGAGGAGCCTGCACCTCCAAAGAGATGACTGCCAGAGCGGTGCTGCCGGCCCAGCCCCGAGTAAAGCCAGACTGGACCTCCTGCACCGCAGTAGGAACCTCCTCTATAGCAAGGCATGAAGAGGGGGCCCCCTCTTCACTGGACCGTGCAGGCATGGGAAGGGACCCAGAGGATGGGCTGAGAGTCCTGCACTTGGACCGACGAGAATGCCGCCCCCTAAAGTCGTCAGAGCCCTGCTGACCTTTATTGCACGGTGCTCCAGAATGCGATAGTCCATAGAGAAGCAGGCACTACAGGTGTCCATGTCATGCTGGGGTCCAAGGCAGGTAAGGCAAACATAATGCTGGTCAGTAACAGAAATCTGTCGGCCGCAGGGACAACAGGGACATCAACGCATAGGAGGCCGACCAGTTTTCTTCAAACGTTTCTTGTCCCAAGGATAAGGCATGATACAATGGTAACTAAATACAAAAACAGTAAAAGACTCAATGCCAGTTAATAAAAGGAAAGATCTTAACGGACTGTAAGATTAATGGTGTTGAGTGGGCTGCAGGACCAAGTCGGAGTCGACCGGTGATGGAGTCAAAGGAAATCGGCTTCAAACTGCCTCAGGGAACAATGGCTCTGGCAAAAGAGGCGTCGATGTTGGAGTAGGCCGCTATGTCACAGTGAAGAATTCCGAGCTGCTTGGCGAGGTGCTGTCTCAACGGTGGGAGAAGCAGAACTGAGGTGGAGGAGGGGGAGCCAACGGCTGTTACTGGCCAACAAGTGAGCATCATGCAGTGAGTCGGCCTTGTGGGTGGTGCCGAATGCGCCGGCTCCTCCCTCCTACGAAAAAAACAAACAAAAAAAGCTACTGCAGGGTGCTTGTCTCTGGCCAACCAACCACCACTGATGAATGGTGAGGACTGACACAGGGAAGATCATCTATATCCAGGGGCGCGACGGCATCAGACAGGGGATGGGAGTGAAGAGGTGAACCCAGTATACAGGAGTATCTCTTCCTCAGAGGAATAGGGAGCCCAGGGTGGAGGAATGGCAAGTGGTAAGGGGAAGGGGTAAGAATGTGAGAGTAGCATCAGGGGTGGGAAATTCTAAAAGGATGCCGTTATTGAATTGATTTGCATCACTGTCTGGAAGGAGGGAGGGGGCTGCAGGAGGTGAGGTAGGAGTTCAGGTTGAGCCTAGGTTGAGAGTAAGAGTACAGGGGAGGAGGTGTTGTCGAGGCATAGGTCAGGAACCACAGGAAACCAGGAGTAGTTGTAAAATTCACCAGAGTTTTATTATGAATAATAAAACAAAAAAAAAATTGTTCAGAATAACTATTTACAAAGGCAGAATAAACAGAGAAGATCCATCTGAGTTTTCCTTCAATCTCTGTGTCTCTCTTGCAAGAAATTGCAGCTTTGTTTTTAAAAGTCTTTGCAACCCCCCTCCTTAACAAGCATCCTGTTTTTTTCTAAAATGTTCTTGTATATTTCAGGCAGGTGCAGCTAGAACACAACGTCCCAGAACTGAGGCCCCTGCTCCACAGCTTCTGAAACAGGGTTTAAAAACTGCTCTCAGGAAAACCCCTCGAGTTTCCAAATAGTTCTGCAAACATCTCAAACTATAATTATGTACATTTCAACAGTAACACTATATAATTTCTAAACAAAGGGATCCCAATATCAGTTACATTTCCACATAATGATCTGCATATATTTTTAGACCAGCAGATATGCAAGGGAGAAAAAGACAGAACAGCAAGTTTGGCTAGAGAGATAGCGAGAGGTAGAAAATTGTGAAACTGTCGGGGTGATCAAGTCCTAGGTCCCACAGGAAAATCTGGTTGTGCAACCAGACAGACAAGAGACAGGAAAGGAAAGAACAGATCCCTGCATTCAAACTCTCCATAACAACTGGGAGAGGGTCCTATTCAACCCCGTCACATACACCCCCCTCCTTAAGAGGGAACCTGTTTTATCAAACAGGTTTCCTAAACTTTCTATTACTTCTCTAATAATATTAGTTTCTAACTTTCAGAAATTAAGCACACGTGCAGTATCCTTTTTCTATAACAGTAAAGTTTAAACTCGTACATTTGTTTTTTAACCTTCAGAAAGTACAGTTACGTAAGAACTTACCGTAACAGTAGATCTTCGAGAGAGGCTCTTGCAGTAGGTATTCACCAGTAGGACTAAGCCATCAGGTGTCAGGACCTCACTGAAAAATCTTCTAGCTAGCAGTCTCTGGCAGGGACTGACCCCACGTCAGCTAACCAACGTCAGCGCGCGTCAGTATGAAGGGGCGGTTCCCACACCCGCCTTCCAGTTCTCCCACCAGAGGACAAAAGGGCATGACAGGAGAATAGGAAATGCCCCCCTAGAAAGAAAACAAAAACTCAGGGGGACGGAAAGCAATACCTACTGCAACAGCCTCACTCAAAGATCTACTGTTACGGTGAGTTCTTACAGAACTGTACTATCTTACTTCGAGAGGGCTCTTGCAGTAGGTATTCACCAATAGGACCGAGTCCCAAGCAGTATGGAACAAGTCTGAAATCAGGGAGAAGGAGAAAATTATCCACATACAGAGTGGCAGAAGAGAGACTCAAGAAAGTAGCCCTGCAAGAGCGCCAAACCGAAACCTGCGCAGTGGCGAGAGGCAACGGTCAAGCTGTAATGCTTTGTATAGGTATGTACAGAAGACCAGGTGGCGGCTACACAAATTTCTGCAGCTGACACATTCTGAACCAAGCAGCAGAGGCAGCCACCTCTCTGGTGGAATGCCCTTTTACCTGACCCGGAAGGGTTTTGTTGTACTTGACATAACAGAAAGTAATGCAATTAGCTAACCACTTCGAGAGGCACTGCTTGGAAATAGTGGTGCTCTCCCTCTTGGGTGCAAAGGAAATGAAAAGTTGGTCCGTTTTTCTGAGATCCTTTGTTCTGTTGGTATAGTATCTCAGAATCCTATGAACATCTAGAGTATGTAAAAAATACTCTCCCTGGTTAGAGTGTCCCGTGAAAAAGACGGGGAGCTCGATGGACTGGTTCAGGGTGGACTCAGACACCACTTTAGGAAGGAACTTTGGGTTAGTATGCATGCCCACTCTGTCCCTGTGGAAAATCATAGAGAGTTTGCACGAGGGCCTCGAGCTTGGAAATCCTTCCAGATGAAGTGACGGCCACGAGAAAAAGCGTCTTCCAGGAAAGGAAATGCAGAACAGGCTTCTCCAGAATGAAACTGAGGTCCTGGGGGGAGGATTACGGATAGGGGTCTTCAAGTGAAGGACCCCTCTAAGGAAGGTCTTGGAGACCTCCAACTGAGCTACCGACTTTTCCCCCACTGGAAGATGGTAGGTCAAAATGGCCACCTGACGCACTTTCAACGAGGAGTAGCCGAGACCCAAGTCGTAGAGGTACCTCAGATAATCCAGGATCCTGGCTGCCGGGCAGGAAAAGGATTCCAAATCCTTGGAACTTGCCCAGATGGAAAACCGCTTCCACTTCAACGCATAAGTAGACCTGGTGGAAGGATTTCGGGCCTCCACCAGGATGTCAGCAACTTGAGAAGAAACACTGAAGTGAGCAGCAGCTAAGACTGTAGGAGCCAGGCATGCAGATTAAGTGATTTGAGACCTGGATGGACCAGGGTCCCCTGATCTTGGGTCAGTAGGTTCTGTGACAGCAGAAGGGAGATAGGAGGCTCTTCTGAGAACTGTTGCAGTAGAGAGAACCAAACTTGCCTCGGCCAGAAGGGAGCAATGAGAATCATGCGCGTCCCTTCCTCCCAGAGTTTGTTTAGAACTCTCGGAATCAAAGGTATTGGATGAAAGGCGTAAACGAATCTTTCCCTCCAACACAGAGAGGGTGTGTCCTGCCAGAAAACGCCTCACCCTGGAGCGAGCGAGTAAAAGGTGGGAAGTTTGGCATTGTCAGGGGAGGCTAACAGGTCTATCTGTAGGGTCCCCCACTAAGCGAAGACGTCATTTATCACACCCTGCATGATTTCCCACTCGTGGGATCTGACCAATGAGTGACTGACAGCATCTGCCAGAGTGTTTTGTACACCTGGCACGTGGACCGCTGTTAGGTGTAGGCTGTGCTGTGATACCCAATACCATACCCTCATCACCTCCTGGCATAGGGGATAGGAACGAGTTCCCCCTTCTTTGCTGAGGTACCAGACACCGCACAAGTTCTCTGACTGTACCAGAAGTTGACCAGGAAGAATGAAGGGATGGAGAGCATACAGGACCACCCTCAGTTTGAGAATGTTGATGTGTAACCACTTCTTGATGTTGGACCAGTTCCACTGTGTCTTGTGCGACCTGAGGTGGGCTCCCCAACTGGCCCCTGAGGTGTCTGTTGTCGGAGTCTGGGTGGGATGAGCTGAACTCCTAAACTGAGGTTCTTCTGAGCCAACCACCACTGAAGATCCCTGATCACTGGGTCCAAAATGAGGACCTCATGATCCAGGTCATCCTGGGTTTGATCACATTGGGTTCTGAGGGTCCATTGTGAGACCTGGATGTGGAGCTGCGCCAGAGGGACAGTTGGAATGGCTGCTGCCATAAGGTCTAGAAGGCGAAGGACCTTCCGAGCCGAGACCTGTTTTAGAGGGGTCAGGAAACGAGTATGGAGTTGCAGTCTCTCAATCCTGTCCAGAGGGAGGAAAGCCCTGCCCAGGGTCGTGTCCAACAATGCCCCAATGAATTGCAGCCATTGGCAAGGAACCAAATGAGACTTGCCCTAATTGATGGTAATGCCAACACTGGAAAAGATCTCCAGGGTGAGGGAGAGTGAAAGTTGAAGGTCCTCCCTGGAAGGGACTGCTATAAGTCAATCATCCAGGTAGGGAAATACCTGGACCCCCTTGGTACGCAGAAAAGCTGCCACTACCACCAGATATTTGGTAAAAACTCAGGGAGCCGAGGACAGGCCAAAGGGAAGGGCCTTGAATTGGTAGTTTTTCCTGGAAACAAAAATGGAGAAAACTGCAGTGGAAGGGGTGTATGGAGATATGCAGGTAGGCATCCTGCATGTCCAGGGTGCATAGCCAAAGCCCCGACCGGAGCAGGGGGAGCAGGCTCTGCAGAGAGAGCATTCTGAGCCTCTTGTACTCCACATACAGATTGTGGGTGCTGAGATCCAGAATGGGCCTCAGATCGCCAGTCTTCTTTGGCACCAGGAAGAAAGAAAAAATTACTCACCTTAGTAATTATGTTTCTTCTAGTGGAGTCTTGCTGTATTCTGACAATTGCAGTTAGGTCCTGCCTTTTAACTGCCCTAGAGAACATAGGGTTAACTTTTCTATGCCTTGCATAGAATGTTCATCACGAGCTCGGTTGAAGCCTCTGCCTGTTATTCGAACTGCAACAGTCAGATCTTTACGAGCAAAAACTCACTAGGTATTCTGTGTGGAAACTGTAACATTTTTACTAGCCAACTGGCAAATATATAATGTTTTTGGTTCTCAAAGGAAGACTCAAGACAGGGAACCAAAAAACAAAAACACATCCATAAAACAACATTCCACCCAAAGAAAAAAGAGGGTGTAAAAAGGACACCCCTAGGGTGCCAACACTGCTCCTGTCCACCCACATCCCAAAAACTAGGTTCTGAGAGGGGAGGCGGAGGTCAGAATACAGCAAGACTCCACTAGAAGAAACATAATTACTAAGGTGAGTAATTTTTTCTTCAAACAACATGAAGTCTTGCTGTATTCTGACAATTGCAGACTACCAAGCAGTACCTCCATGGAGGAGGGACAGAACCTACTTTGGAAATAGGCTCTGAAGTACTGCTGTGCCAAACCGAGCATCACTCCTAGCCTGGATATCCAGAGAGTAATGCTTGGTGAAAGTATGGACTGTTTTCCAGGTGGCTGCTTGACAAATTTCTAAGAGAGGAATATCCCTGGCAGCAGGCCAGGGAAGCAGCTGTACCTCTTGTGGAATGAGCCCTCAGGCCTGAGGGTGGAATTCTACCCAGTTTTTCATAGCAGAATTGTATACAAGAAACAGTCCACCTGGCAAATAGATCTCTTGGCAGGTTTGCTCTTACCAACTTCTCCATAAGTGAGGAACAACTGGAGGGATTCAAACCTGTGACCCTTGGTACGCTCTATGTAGTAGCTAAGGGCTCTTTTAACATCCAAACTGTGTAGCCTCCTCTCTCCCGAGGAAGAATGATCACTGAAGAAAACAGGGAGAGATATACACTGGTTGAGGTGGAAATCTGAAACCACTTTAGGCAAGAACTTTCTGTTAGTTCTAAGAACCACTTTATCTCTGTGAAAAGAGATGAAATCAGCTGACAGGGCTTGCAATTCACTGATACATCTGGCAGAAGTAATGGCTACCAAAAACACAGTTTTCCAAGTCAAGTACTTAAGCTCTGCTGTGGACAAAGGCTCAAAAGGGGGTTGCATAAAATGAGCAATACAAACATTAAGATCCCAGGCGGAACAGGATCCCTAAAGGGGGGATTGGTGTGAAGCAATCCCTTGAAAAACTTACAGTATGGGATGAGAGAGAGGAAGACTTGCCTACAGACAGGAAAGCAGAAACAGCTGCCAAGTGTACCTTAAGGGTAGCTGGTCTGAGACCTAAGCCATTAAGATAGGACCATATAATCCAGAACCGTAGGCAATTCGGCAGAGTCTGGAGAAATATTCTTCTTAGAACACCAAATGCTGAATCTTTTCCATTTGGAGTTGTAAGTCTTTCCGGTGGATGGCTTTCAATAAGCCTTAAGGATATCCAGAACCCCTTGGGAAAGATGCAGATCTGCAAACTCCAACTCTTCAAGAGTCAAGCCTTGAGATTGAGAGACTGAAGATTCGGGTACCAAATCCTCCCCTGAGAGGATGTTAACAGGTTGTAATTCCTGGGAAGAGACAGGGGAAGATGGACTGCTAGTGACAGCTGCAAGGGATACCATGGCTGCCTGGCCCAGTCTGGAGCAATCAGAATCACTTTGCATGGCTGTGACCTTATCTTGACTAACACTCTGAACAGGAGAGGGAAGAGGGGAAAAGCATACAGAAATTTCCCTTCCCAGTTCAGAATCAGAGCATCCAGGGGGATTAAGCCCAAGACTGGGGGTCTGCAACAAAAGAGAGGAAGTTGGTGATTGTCTGGGGCTGTAAAAAGATCTATCTCTGGAGTGCCCCATCTTAAGAAAATCACTTCCAACACCAGGGAATCTAGGGCCTATTTGTGGTGGCCCTGGGATATTCTGCTCAGTGCATCTGCTAGAACATTGTCCTTCCCTGGGAGGTGAACTGCTATCAGAGAGGTTTGCAGGGAATAGGCCAGGGATCACAACTTCATTGCTTCTGTGCACAAGGCCATACACAGAGTGCCTCCTTGTTTGTTGATGTACCACATGGTGGTGGTGTTCTCTGTTCTGACCTGAACCACCTTGTTCTGTACAGATTTGGAAAAAGTCTGCAGTGCCAGAAACACTGCTCTGAGTTCCAAGAGACTGATGTGAAGCAGAGATTCCTGAGGCGACCACAGTCCCTGGGTGGTAAGATCCCCCAAATGGGCACCCCAGCCCAGCAGAGAAGCATCTGTGGTGAGGATTACTGAATGAGACTGAGTGACAAATGGAACCCCTTGCCTCAAATTGTCCTGATCCTGCCACCATTGCAAGGCTTGGATCAGGGTTCGAGTCACTGGAATTAGTTTGGTAAGGGAATCCTTTCTTTGGGACCAAAAAGCTCTTAAGTGGAACTGAATGTCCCTCATTTGGAATCTTGCCCCCTGGACCACTGCTGCGGAAGCTGCCATGTGGCCCAGTAGCTGAAGGAAATGCCTTGCTGGTCGAGACACCTGAAGGCTGAACGAAGAGGCCAGTTCCATGAGGGTCCTTGCCCTTTCCAGGGGAAGGAAGGCTCTTGCTTTTATCATATCCAGTTCTGCACCTATGAAGGTGAGGAGCTGCACTGGTTCGAGAACTGACTTTGGTAGGTTGAGAAAGAATCCTAAAGAAGTGAGCACTTGCTGGGTCAGTTGCAGGTGTGACTTGACTTGGTCTGGAGACTGACCTACTATGAGCCAGTCGTCCAAGTATGGGAAAATGGAAATCTTTTGTCTTCTTAGGAAGGCAACAACTACTGCCAGGCACTTTGTGAAGACCCTTGGGGCTGATGTTAGGCCAAAGGGCACTGCTCTGAACTGATAGTGGCCTGAGGGCAACTCGAACCTGAGGCACTTTCTGTGGGAGAACCTGATGGGAATGTGAAAGTAGGCATCTTTGAGGTCCAGAGAGGCTAGCCAGTACCCTGGCCTTAGAGAGGGAAGGATAATTCCCAGAGTTACCATTTTGAACTTTGGTTTTAAAAGATGTTTGTTCAGATATCTTAGGTCCAGGATGGGTCGCCACTCTCCTGTCTTTTTGGGGGTTAGGAAGTACCTGGAGTGCAATCCTTTCCCCAGTGTAGGGTAGGAACTCACTCTATAGCTCTGAGAGCTAGGAGAGAAGAAGCATCTGCCTCTAGGGCAAGGGTCTCAGAGATTTGCAGGTGGAAAAGATCTGGCTCTCATCTTGGGAAATTTTTTGAAGCTGAGAACCAGTCCCTGGCTTACTACTTCCAGGACCCACTTGTCTGATGTAACAGACATCCAGTCTTGGACAAAGTAAGCCAGCCTGCCCCCTACTGGTATAGGAGAATCGACCCCAGCAGACCCATCAGGGTGTCTGCTTGGCAGGGGCTTTAGGCTGAGGGGTGGATGCAGGCCTTCTCATCTCCCTTCTGCCTCTCCCTCTTAAGAACCCCCTCAGCGAAAAAGAAGAAGAGGCCTGAGCTTGGTAAAAAGGCCTTTGGAAAGGCCTGCCCCTTCCCCTGGACTGCTGCCTTTAAGGAGCTGCTTGCCTTTCTTTGGCCTGAGCACTCCTGTAAGTGGTCCTGTATTCGTCCATTTTCTTCATGTAATTCTCTGTCTGCTCCCCAAACAGAGAATTACCCACTACAGGAAAATCCATGGCCTTAGCCTAGGTATCCTGTGAGAGGCTAGTACATCTGTGCCAAGCCATTCTCTGAAGAGCTACAGATGTAGCCATGACTCTTGATGATACATCACTGGAGTCTACAGCAGCATGAAACTGTACTTTCAATGCCTCAATCCCATCTGCAACCACCGCCTCCAGCTCCTTGGCAAGCTGGGTAGGAGCCTGTTTAGCCAGTGCCAGTACAGTGTCCCACCTGGACTTCTGGTACCTGGCTGCATAGGCCATATAATTAGCCTGCCTGAGTCCCAAAGATGCTGCCATGTACTGCTTATCTGCCATGGCATCACTCTTCCTGGAGTCCTTGTCTGGGGGGGTGTGATGCCAAGGGAATGTTTGCCTTATCACAGGCAGCAGCCTGTACAACCCCAACATGGCTGCATTGCTGAAAAAGGAACTCCGTGTCTGAGCCTGAAAGAGTGCACCTCTTGTCCATTCTTCTGTCCATAGGTGGTATAGAATTGGGAGACTTAAGAATTTTTTGTGTCTGTTTCCCAAAAGATTTGTGGAGGGGGAATAGACAGTCTCCTGGACTTTGGGATGTCCATCATCTCAACATAATCAGGCTCTTCCTGATCCTCTACTGCCTCCTCCACAGGAGGCTGGAGGGTATCAGCCACCTTTCTGTAGAACATATAGTGTGAAGGGGACTCAGAAAGCCTAGGAGAAGAAACACCTGAAGGTCTGTCTGGGGAGATGTCCGGGTCAACAGGCACATCCAGACTTTCACCATCACCATAATCATCCTCATACTCTCCCTCCTCCTCAAACTCCGGTTCATAAAATTCTTCCAAGGTATAATCCGGAACTGGGGGAACCGATCGAAGCGATTCCATAATCCTAATCGCTTTGGCTATCTCATCGGTGGTCGGAGTATGAGATTCTGGATCAGAACCAGTCGATTTGTCTTTTCTTTTTCTTTTTGTCGGAACCGATTCCTCAGAATCGGCTCTCCTTTTGCCCGAAGAAGTATCGCCCTGGTCAGAGGGCACTTCTTCTGGTTCGGTTGGAACCGAACCGGGCTGGCCATCCGGGTCAGCAGACTTCTCGGCCTCCCTTTCCCTCAGTCTACCTAATCTCTTTTCCAGGGTAGATTTGGGAAAATTTCTGCAAATTTGGCAGTCTGAATCGAGGTGGTCAAACCCCAGACAAACACAGGCGGTGTGGGGATCAGCCTTAGCAAAGACCTCCCCACACACACTGCAGTGTTGAAACCCAGTGGGCCCGTTTTTTTTTGTGGGGTTTCTCAGACATGGCCAACCTAACCAAACTTACCCTTTTTTCGGCAATCCTCCAGGCAAGACTCCCCTATCGGTTCCTGACTGTGTCACGGGTCTTGGAAAAAAAGTACTAAAAACTCGTTTTTTTTAGAACCGATACGGACCGGTAACCACACACTAAATTAAAGTACAAAGTTTACCTCAAAATGATCAGTTCAGCTGAACCGATCCACAGTTTACAAGTTCCACACGGAAAACAGAACAAAAACCTATCTAGTACTCACGGTACCACAGACAGAAACTTGAACCAATTATGCGGAAACAATTTGGAAGAAACCGACTGAAAACCGACATTTCAACCGACTTTTGAACCGAGAAGCAGGAGAAATCTCCGGAGCGACTGTTCAGTGTGGCAGAGTAAAGAATCTGACGGTTGCAGTTCAAATAACAACAGGCAGAGGCTTCAACCGAGCTTGTGATGAACATTCTATGCAAGGCATAGAAAAGCTAACCTTATGTTCTCCGGGGCAGTTGAAAGGCAAGACCTAACTGCAATTATCAGAATACAGCAAGACTTCATGTTGTTTGAAAGGGAATAGTAACCCATCCTCTAGTATGGCAGGGGGGGACGGGTTCAATTGCCGCCTTCTGCAGAAGGGAACTTATTTCCTCCTTCACTAGAGGAATGTGCAGTGGGGAATAAGATGACGGTGGAGGAGGTCTCTGGAAGGGTTTCTGAGTGAACTCTATCGAGTGTCCCTCTGACACCAGCTGGAGCACCCAAGAGTCGGAGGTTATCTTCTTCCATTCTGATAGGTGGAAGGAAAACCTTCCCCCACCAGCTCCTCTGGATTGGCCAAAGGAAGAGGGAGAGGCAAGAAGTCAAGAGACTGAGGGCAGAGTAGCGGCCGCAGCTCCAGGGGCCTTGCGGGACTTGTTCAGAGGTGCTTTAGCTGCTGACACAACTCTACATTTGTTTGGGCATCGAGCCCGCTTCTGCTGTTGATGGTTTTGACTTCGAAAGAGATGTTTCTGTCCTTGAGGAGGTTTGTACGTGACCTGGACCAACTTCAAGGCTTTCCCTTTTTCTTGTAGGTAGGTGATTATTTCTTTGACGTCACTGCTGAATAGCATCGACCCCCGGAAGGGGGCGTCCTGGATGGCAGTCTGCACCTCGGGCGCCAGGCCGGAAATGTGAAGCCAGGCATGGTGCTGTAGTCCAACGACGAATGCTGAACTTCTGCCAGCTGTGACCACTGCATCATAGGTGGCATGGAGCATATGCCTACAGGCAGATCTAGCTAAGCGGACAAAGTCTCCCATATTCTTGTTTTGTCTCAGAATGTAGAAGAGAATTTAACTTAGACTCCACCTGACTCAGGATGGACTTTTGGCAATCCCCCATGTGGGCCACGTAATTAAGGGCCCTAATGCCCAGGGTAGAGGAGGCGAAGACCTTCTTCCAATACTAGTCCAGAAGTTTTGATTCCTTGTCAGGGTGAGAGGAGCTCAGGTGTTTAGGTTTAGTGGTTCTGTCGTGGGCGGCACTGATAATGACTGAATCCACTTTAGGGTGAAGGCTAAGAAAATCTTTGCCTTCTGGGGATTGGTAGAGCCTATCCACCTTACAAGGAAGAAGAGCTAAAGAGGAAGGCTGTTTCCAAATAGTCGAGATGAGATCCTCATGAGGTTCAATCCAGGGTGGAATCAGGATAGGTGAGGATTCACCCAGATCTAAGTGTACGGCTAACCTCTGCCATTGGGGATCTTGCTCCACTGTCTTCCAATCATAAGCCGCCTGGATTTTCTTTAACAACTCCAGGAAGGAAAGATCTTCTAGAGGGGATTTAGGAGAATCCTTTGGTTTGGGAGTCTCTGGAGTGTGAGGCTTGTCTCCTGGGTCCGAGGGTTCGAAGTCACTGTCTGGTTCAGAGAACTCCAGAGAGATTGAAGTAATTACTGGAGGAAGGGGAAGTTCGACCGGTCTGGAAACATCCAGAGGGCGGGAGAATTCCCTAGAGTGAGAGCCAGTTGAAGGTTCTGGTCTGGTGTCCGGTAAAGGTGGAGGGGTCTCCTCCAGCTGACGTGCGGGGCCCGGCGTTGGGTCCGACGTCGGCTGACGCTTATCCAGTTCCGAGGTGAGCTGGGATTTCGCTTCAGCCCACCAAAAAGATAAGACTGCCTTCAAGTCCACCTGCGGCCGTGGAGGAGGACTTAGGAACAGGTGATTTGGGAACCTGTAGCATTGGTACCTGAAGCCCGATAGTGGGAAGCCTGGACCAGGGAATCCTGGAATCAGGTACTGTGGTGTAGGGTATCCCAGTGCTGGAAGGCCCGAAGGACGCCTAACCAGAGGGCCTGATGGATCTGGCGTTAGCCCGGTAGGCAGAGGCAGGAACGAAGGCCCCGTAGGAGGGTCTGGAAAAAGAGGCCCTGCCAGACCAGATGATGGAGCTGAAGGTCAGTCGTCGGCAATGGCAAGCTTGAAGGCAATGGTGGAGGGTCCTTCAAAAGATCCAGTGTCGGAGGCTCTGGGGTTGAGGGGGGCACCTTCAACAGCAGAAGTGTCCCTTGGTCCTCATCCCCAGCCAGGGAAGTAGGGGCTGACTCCAAAGGAGAAGGATGAGATGGAGGAGCCTCCGGTGGCAGCTGGTCAGGCGGCAGCTGCGACCCCCGAATGTCAGGTGTAACATTAGGACCTGATGGGGGATCTCAGGCTGGGCGTTTGTCAGATGGGCAGACGGTCCACTTAACAGCCTTGTCCGGGCAGAAAACGGCAGAGCTAGAGCCCGGCTTGTCGGACCCACTCGCACCACTAGGCTGTGTGGAAGAAGAGGCCGTAGCGGGAGTGGAGGCCTCTTTTGCCCCAGAGGTGCCCGTTGTGCCCGAGTGAGAGCCCGACAAGGGCAGACAAACGCTTGGACACCACCGAAGTGGCCGGAGAACGGTCCCCCAGAGGGGAAGATACCTGTAAGGCCGCGACTCCAGCTGAAGTAGACAGGGCTGTGGATGAAGAGACCCCGTCCCTATGCTTCTCCTTGTCCCATTTTTTCTTATGGTGGCCTTCGGGAGAGGTCAACCTCTGCCTGAGTTTTTTCAATTCTTTTTCCATGGAGGCCATCTTTTTTTTTAGAATATGGGCTTCCAGGGACTGCTGCCACCTTTTTCAGGTGACCGAACTGAACTTCTGGCAGTGGTTGCACTCCTCCACGCGGTGGTCTGGGCCTAGACAGAAGAGGCACAGGAAATGGCCGTCCTTGTTTGAGAGTTGGGATCTGCACGAATTGCACTTATTTTTGTGCGATTCGGATGGCATCGGGGACGCCATTCACAGCCGATAATACTAGACAAATTAAGTAAAGAAACTTCGAAGAAGTATGAAAAGAAGAGTAAATACTCATCCAAAATGGCGATGCTAGTAGCGCTGTTCTTCCACAAGGTACTTTCACAAGCCGATGGTGGGAAAGAACTGGAAAGTGGGCGTGGGGTCTGCCCCTTTATACTGATGCATGCTGACGATGGTCAGCTGACGTGGGGGTGGTCCCCGCCAGAGACTGCTGGCTAGAAGATTTTTCCGTGGGGTCCTGACGGCTTAGTCCTAGTGGTGAATACCTACTGCAAGAGCCCTCTCGAAGTAAGATCCCTCAATTCCTGATCCACATCTTGACAGAAAATCAGTATTGCTATTCTCTTTACTAGATTTGTGTATCACACTGAATTTAAACGACTGTAGTGCCAGGTAACACCTTGTGATCCTGGAATTTTTATCTTTCATTTGGTTAAGCCAAGAGAGAGGATTGTGATCTGTTAGAAGTACAAAGTCAGTTCCTAGCAAATAAAATTTAAGGGACTCCATGGCCCACTTTGCAGCTAGACATTCCTTTTCAATGGTGGAGTACCTTTTCTCTCAGTCATGCAACTTTCTACTTAAGTAGAGAATAGGATGTTCCATCCCATCTACATTTTGACTCAGGAATGCACCTAGACCTACCTCTGATGCATTTGTTTGTAACAAAAATAGTTTCTCAAAGTCCCGGGGCCAGATAAAGTACATCCCAAAGTGCTGAAGGAACTTGCGGATGTCCTGGCGAAACCCCTGGCAGAGCTTTTCAGCATCTCTCTGAGGACAGGGTGGGTGCCCCAGGACTGGAAGGTGGCGCATATAGTGCCTATCCACAAGGGGGGATCAAGGGAGGTGGCAGGGAACTACAGGCCTGTCAGCCTGACATCGGTGGTGGGCAAGGTGATGGGAGGGCATTGTCAAGGAGAGGCTGGGGGGGGGACCTGGATAAGTCAGGGTGCCTGGATGATAGACAGCATGGATTCATCCCGGGGAAATCATGTCAGACAAACCTGGTGGAGTTCTATGACTGGGTGACAAGTGCCTTGGACCTGGGTAGACCAGTGGACGTCCTCTTTCTAGACTTCAGCAAGGCATTTGACTCAGTTCCTCACGTGGGCCTGTTGGATAAGCTGGAAGAAATGGGGGTGGGCAACCAGATGATCAGATGGATAGGCAATTGGCTCCAGGACCGGACACAGAGGGTCGTAGTTGGCGGGATAGTCTCATCCCCAAGGAGGGTCATTAGTGGGGTCCCACAGGGATCAGTCCTTGGGCCCCTTCTGTTCAACACCTCGTCTCTGACATGAGGACAGGAATCAGGAGTGAGATGAGTCTCTTGCTGGATGACTCGTAACTGGGGTGGTGGTGGATGGGGAGGAGGGAGGGTGGCCCTACGGGGACCTGGAGGCTCTGGAAAGATGGTCTAGAAAGTGGAAGCTGAGGTTCAATGCAGGTAAATGCAAGGTACTCCACCTGGGGGCCAGAAACCCGGCCAAGTGTACACCCTGGGGAATGCTACAAGTCTCGATGGCTGAGAGGGACCTGGGGGTGGTGGTGGATGTCAAGATGAACAACTTGGAGACTTGTAGGAGGGCAGCAGCCAAGGCCAACAGGATGCTGGGATGCATCGCTAGGGGGATCACCTCCAGAAGGAGGAAGTGATACTCCCTCTGTAAACTGCTTGGTGAGGCCGCACCTTGAGTACTGCGTGCAGTTTGGAGCCACACTTAAAGAGGGACATTAAACTCCTGGAGAGGGTCCAGAGGAGGGCAACCAAAATGATTTGGGGCTTGGGGGACAGGACCTATGAGGAGAGGCTCGAAGAGCTAAATATGTACACATTGGAAGAGAGAAGGGACCGGGGGGACATGATAGAGGTCTTCAGGTACATGAAGAGGGTAAATAGGGGAGGAACAATCAGGGTGCTTCGAAGGAAGGAGGAGGGGGCCACTAGAGGGCATGGGTGGAAGCTGGAGGGGGGAAGATTCAGGGGAGAAAGGAGGAGGTGCTACTTCACTGAGAGGGTGGTGGAGCCATGGAATGCGCTGCCTAGGGGGCTGGTGGAGGCAGAGACAGTGGAGAGGTTCAAGAGGGGGTGGGACAGGTATAGGGGAAGGGTTCTGGAAGCAAAATCCAATGCAGCAAGAATATCCGGAACTGGGAAGGGAGAAGCCAGAGAAGGTGAGGGGGGCAGCAAGGTCAGCACCCAGGGTGGGGGCTGACCAAACGAGCAGACACGAAAGACCGTTAGGCCTATTCTGCTGGCATTTTAGTATGTTAGCAGTAAGTCTGGGCTTTTCAAAACAGGGGTTGAACATAATGCAACCTTAATGGCTTGAAAAGTTTTGTCACACTCTAGGGCCCATTTCACATTATTTGGGTAACGTTTTTTCATGAGTTCAGTGAGGGGAGTAGCTAACTCAGCAAAGTTGGGAACAAATCTTATATAATAACCAGCCAGCCCTAAAAATGAACTGACATTTCATTGTTTTAGGGACAGGGCTGTTGGCTACAGCTTCTATTTTAGAAATTTCTGAATTAACTTCTCCATTTCCCAACGCATAGCCCAAGTATCTGGTTTCCTGCATGCCCAATGCACAATTAGTAGGATTAATAGTCAGACCTGCATTTTTGATAGCTTGGATAACTGCTTGTAGGTGTTCCAGGTGGCTTTACCAGTCTGGATTGTATACCACGGCATCATTCAGGTACGCATCACAATAACCAGTGTGAGGTGATAAAATTACATCCATGTACTGCTGGAATGTAGCTGGCACACCATGTAAACCAAATGGCACGGTGGTGAACTGATAGAATCCAACAGGAGTAGCAAAAGCAGTTTTGCCTCTGGATTCTTTAGCTAACAGGATTTGCCAGTAACCCTTGGTGAGATCGAGGGTACTGATATACTTCGCACTCCCCAGTCTGTCCGCCAAATCATCTATTCTGGGCATAGGATAACTGTCACATTCTGACACTTGATTAAGTTTCCTAAAATCAAGGCAAATTCTAAGACCCCCTTCTTTTTTGTTTACAGTTACCACTGGAGATGACCAAGCATTACTCGACTCTTCTATGATACCCAATTCCTTCATTTTTTGTATTTCCTTAACTACGTCAGCTCTTAGCCGCTCTGGTAACCGGTATGTCTTTTGCCCAATAGGGCGAGCATTCCTTGGCACTATTACGTGCTCAACCCCTTTTGCTCGGCCTGGTACGGTGGTAAAAGTACTGTTAGATATCTTTAGCACATTACGAATTTCTGCAGTTTGTTCTGAGGTCATGGAAACATTCACCTTTACAGCATAGCAGTTACAGTTTGTTCCAGTCTATCGTAAGTTACATCAATATCTTCCTTATCAGTTTCTGGTAAAACTAGCAAAGCAGCTTTTGGCATTTTTGCAACCCATTTCTTGAGGAGGTTAGCATGCTATATCTTAGTAGGATTTTTCCTGTCAGGGTCTCAATTTTGTAGTTAATGGTGCCAGTACATCTAAGCACTCTATAAGGCCCTTGCCACTTCATTAACAAGTTTATTTTCTGTTGTGGGTAATGGTAGCAAAACCTTTTCACCTGGTTCAAACACTTTTTCTTTTACCTCATGGTCATAATAAACCTTCTGCTGGTTTTGGGCCTCTTCCAGATTACTATGGGCAATTTCAACAGCTAATATTCTTTAACTGAAACTCTGGCTGGAAGCTGCAATACTGAACATAGGATTTGCAAGAAAGCGAGTTGTGCTCACAACAGAGGGAGGTGAACCTTACAATTGACTTTGGTTTGTAGCAGATATTCTGCAGGTGGAGGCTACTTCTAACTAAAAGGTGAAACAAGGAACTTAGAATTATCAGGAAGAGAGAGTCTTTCAAGCAACAGAGGGAGGTGGATCTAGCTTTACGTTTGTTACAATTCTTAAGATTTTCAGTGCAGGAAGAGTTTAAAGCACAGCTGACT
This sequence comes from Neoceratodus forsteri, assembly GCA_016271365.2. Taxonomy (NCBI): domain Eukaryota; kingdom Metazoa; phylum Chordata; order Ceratodontiformes; family Ceratodontidae; genus Neoceratodus; species Neoceratodus forsteri. Next base: position 49,911,524 of record CM028136.1, on the reverse strand, counting down.
TATTTTGAGGCCGACTGCTTTCAGAGCACAAACCACCAGGCTGTTTTGGGGCTGGGGAGGTTTACCTGTGTCTGACTCGGATGTCTGGATTTTTCTCTGTTTGATTAACAGGGTATTTTCTCTGTCAAATTGTTGTGTAGGGCATCTTGCTGACAGGAAGGCACTCATTGCAGCGGTGGGTCAGAGCTCTTAGCTGATTGTTTTGTGAGGGCACAGTTTAGGCCCAACCCCTTCCCACGCCTCACCCCACCCATCCCTGGAAATAGTTCCTTTATACCTAGGGTTCTGACATCATTTCCTCAAGAGTGCAAGGTGCATATCACTGTCATATCCTCTCTAGCACACTGCACTGACAATATAAGCATACACATTGTATAATATATATATTTCCATATAACAAACCAATCACACACACACAAAAAAAAAGTAGATAAACATGTGGGGAGTAATGCAATGTAATGGCTGTGGGGCAGCAGTCTTCCGGGAGTCTTTCTGGAGGCTGAGATGCTGCCCTATTTGCAGACAACTCTCTGCCCTGAGGGAGGAAGTTGCCCGCCTCAGCCACACTGGACCGTAGTAAAGAACCTTCCCCAGGCCACACTGGATGGTAGGAAGGAACCTCCCCATCCAGGGAGCACCAGAGCCACCACCACTACCTCAGAAGTTGCAAAGAAAGCACAGCAGATGGACCAGAGTGGGCTCAGGGAGGGTGGAGGATGTGGAACAGAGGCACACCCAGTCAGTTGTTCCACTCACAATCCATACTCATTCTGGGGAGCATAGCTCCATATGGATGCACCTGCAGAGGAAACTAAGGAGGCTGAGACAACTGTCACAAGGGAGGCCCACAGGAAGGAGGCAGAGGACACCACAAGGAAAGGAAGCAGCTCCTGATGGGGACTCAATTATTAGGGGATAGAACTGGGGGAGCAGGAAAAACTGAAGTAAGGTGCCTGCCTGGTGCCATGGCTTGAGGACAGGAAGCGATCCTCAGGATCACGAGAACAGCTGCATGGGAGTTCGAGCTGACGCCATTGTCCACCTAGGGGCAAATGACTTGGCTCAACATGAGATCAGAGCAGTGCAGAAGGACTTTGTAGAATTGGGAGGGCCTAAGACAGCAGCACACACAGTACCCTTCTCAGAGGTGCTGCCTGTCAATGGCATGAGTGAGGCGAGGGTACTTTGCACCATGCAGTTTAATGAATGGTTGAAAAAATGGTGTGGAGCACAGGGTTTGGCTTCATTGGGGACTGGGGTTCCACCTGAAGGGACACCAGCCTATACTGGCAGAATGGTCTGCATCTGTCCAGGAAGGGAACAAGTCTTTTGAGCAATCGGTTTAAATGCTTCATTGGCAAGCTCTTAACCTAGTCAAGGGGGGAGGCACTGATAAGCAGCAGGAAAATCCCAGCCTCTCCCTACAAAACAGGGTACTAAATGAGAAAAAGACCGAAGTAGAAAGGTCAGTGGGGGATGCTGCAACAGAAGGTAAAGCCATCAAAAATGGAGAGCAATGAGTACCAATGCCTGTAGTCTGAGTAACAAGCTTCCTGAATTAGTGGCCTTGATGGAGGAGGAACATCTGGATATCGTGGCAGTCACAGAAACATGGCACACAAAACCATGACTGGGACGTAAACATACCAGGATACACTATCTACAGGAGGGACAGGGAGGTAAAAGAGGAGGAGGAGTAGCTCTTACATAAGGGAAGGAATCAAAGCAACAGAACAAAAGAGAAAACAGGGAGAGAAGAAGCACTGTGGGTAAATCTGAGACTGGTAATGGCACCACAATCCGCACAGGGTTGTATACAGACTTCTCAGGGGAGGAAATGGACAAGGAAATGATAGAAAGTATACTTAGAATGGCAGAAAAAGGGAGATATTGCTGATGGGTGATCTGAACATGCCAGATGTTAACTGGAGTGCAGTTGCAGCAGCCACTTCAAGAGTGGGGTTATTCTAGATACCCTACAGGGGCATGCCTTAGACAACTAGTATGGAGCCCACTAGAGGGAGCAATCTTAGACCTGGCTCTCTCAAACAGAGTGAAGAGAGGATCACAGATGTAGAAGTGGGTAGCCATCTGGGAACCAGCCACCATCGAACAATATGGTTCACAATAAACACAGCAATAGAGTCAAGCCATACAAAGGCAAAAGTACTGGACTTTAGGAGGGCTGACTTTGCAAAATGGGTGAGTGCCTAAGAAATGCACTAGCAAATGGGCAGGAAGGAGGGTGGAAGAACAATGGGAATAATAAAACTGCCATCACAGAGGTAACAAGCCTTGTGTGAAGCAAATAAACAAAACAAAACGATGTAAGAAACCACTATGGTTCTCAAAGGAAGTAGCAGTGAAGGTTCAAGAGAGAAAAGAAAGCATTCAGGAAGTACAAGGAATCACAGAAGGAGCAGGACAGAGAACTGTATCAGTTAAAGCAAAGGAAGCTGGAAGGCAGTCATAACAGCAAAGGCCCAAACCGAGGAAAAGACAGCCAACTCAGTTAAGAAGGAGGATGAAACCTTTATAGGTACATCAGGAGCGAAGGAAGACCAAGGGAGGGATAGTGAGGCTTAATAAAGGGGAGGGAGGGTGGGCAGAGGGTGACTGTGAAAAGGCAGAGATACTAAATAAATATTTTTGCTCAGTATTTACAAAGGGAGGAGGTACCTAAAACAAACAGTAGAAACACTCTGGATACAGAAGTTGATACCAGCCCATTTACAGAAGAAAGGGTTCTGAAAGAACTCTTAAAACTGAAGGTGGACAAAGCAATGGGGCCTGATGGGATTCATCCCAGAATTCTAAAAGAACTAAGGTTAGAACTAGAGACACCACTGACTACCCTTTTTAACAAATCATGGGAGGATGGGGTGGTACCCGAGGACTGGAGGAGGGCAGATGTGATTCCCCTTCACAAAAGTGGAAGCAAGCAGAAGCAGGAAACTACAGACCTGTTAGTTTAACCTCAGTGGTAGGGAAAATGATGGAATCACTTCTGAAGGAAAGAATTGTAGAGTATCTAGAGGCCAGAGGGGCACAGGACCCAAGGCAGCATGGATTCACAGCGGAAGGTCATGCCAGACTAATCTGATACATTTCTTCGACTGGGTGACCAAAGTAGTAGATCAGGAAGGGGCTGTGGACATGGCCTACCTAGACTTTAGCAAGGCATTTGACACAGTCCACACAAAATTAATATACAATTTTGCCAGCCTGGGAGTGGGTCCCAAGATGACAGCCTGGGTAAAGAATTGGCTGGAGAATAGGACACAGAGAGTAATAGTAAATGGAGTCCACTCTGAAGAAAGGGGGGTTACTAGTGGGGTACCGCAGGGTTCAGTATTAGGACTGTCCTCTTCAATGTCTTATAAGCTTACATTGCAGATGGACTGGAAGGAAAAGTATGTCTCTTTGCAGATGACACAAAGATCTGCAACAGAGTTGATGCACAAGGTGGGGTGGAAAGGATGAGAAGGGACTTGGCAAGGTTAGAGGAATGGTCAAATGTATGGCTGCTTAGATTCAATGCTAAGAAGTGCAAGGTAATGCACCTGGGAAACAAAAACCCAGGGTGAGATACTAACAACAATAAAAATGGAAAGGGACCTGGGGGTAGTCATATCAGATGACCTAAAGGTGGTCAAGCAGTGTGAGAGGGCAGCAAGGAGGGCTGGGGGGATACTGGGATTCACAGGGAGAGGCATCACCAGTAGAAAACAGGAAGTTATTATCCCTCTGTACAGACAGCTAGTGAGACCCCATCTGGAGTACTGCTTGCAGTTCTGGAGACCCAATCTCCGCAAAGACACAGACAGAATGGAAGCTGTCCAGAGGAGGGCAACTAAAATGGTGCAGGGTCTGCACCAGAAGACATATGAAGACAGACTTAAGGAGCTTAATATGTATAGCCTCGAGGAAAGGAGGGAGAGGGGGGACATGATAGAAACTTTCAAGTACCTCAAGGAATCAACAAAGTCCAAGAGGTAGCATCTTTCAAAAAAGAGGTGTGCAAGAACAAGGGGCACAATTTGAAGATGGGGGGCGGCTCAGAGGTAATTTAAGGAAGTACTTTTCACAGAGAGGGTTGTGGATGCATGGAACGGCCTTCAGAGGAGGTTGTGGAGTCAAAACAGTGGTGGAATCAAGCATGCATGGGACAGTCATAAGGCAATTCTAGGGGTTGGGGGTAGGAAGAAGTAGGCTGCTGGTTAACTAGGATCTGCAGCTTATCCATTAGGTAGGGAAATGGGCAGACTGGGTGGGCCAAGCGGTCCTTATCTGCCGTCAAATTCTCTGTTTCTATGTTTCTATTTTGCCAGCTTCTTTCTTAGGGCACATATATAAGACGTTATAGATTGTTTCTGAGTGGGGTTATCTTCCCACATTTCTTTTATCACATCCAGTGGCCTTCTTGGCTGCTTACCATACAGCATTTCAAATGGTGAAAACTCTGTCGATGCCTGTGGCACTTCTCTGTAAGCAAAAAGAAGGTAAGGCAAGTATTGGTCCTAATCTTTCCCTTCCCCTTTTACAAACCTTTTTAATATGCATTTTAAGGTTTAGTTAAAACGCTCAACAAGACTGTCTGTCTGAGGGTGATTGGTGGGGGGGGGGGGTTCTTATGGCAGTGATACCTAGTAGTCTGTACAGCTCCTTAAGTAATGCAGCACCAAAATTACTACCCTGATCAGTAATAATTTCGTTAGATATGCCCACTTTGCTGAAAATGTTTGCAAGCTCTGCTGCCGCTTTTGAAGCTGTGACAGTACACATTGGAACTGCTTCTGGCTATCGAGTAGCATAGTCGCATACTACCAGGATAAATCTATTACCCTTTTTACTTTTGTCTAAAGGACCAACCACATCCATTGCAATTCTCTCAAAAGGCACATCTATCACGGGTAGGGGCACCAGGGACACCTTGCTTTTCTAGTGACTAGGGCTACTTTCTGACACTCAGCACATGAATTACAATAGGTAGCAACATCTTCATGAATTCCAGGCTGGTAAAATCCATACAGCAATCTGGCAAGGGAGTGATCCCTCCCTGAGTGACCAGCCATAGGACTATCATGTGCTATCTGTAAGAACTCTGTTCTATACTTCTGGGGTATAACAAATTGTTCTGTCTGTTCCTGTGTCTGAGGTTTAATTCAAACTCTGTACAGTAACCCATTACATTTTTTTAAACATTGGTCCACCCTGTTTTGGTTTCACCCCAGCTGCTTAAAATAACCATGTAGAGAAACATCATTAGCCTACTCTCAAAGAAAATCACAATCAGTTATCAGCTTAGCTTCAGCATTTTCATGTGTTAACCCCTTATATCCATGTCATTTGTTGCCACAGTTTCTTCAGGCATCGTCTTTCTTTCCTGGATTTCCAGATCTTGGAACTGTGCTCAAACAAGTCTGAATCAAAATCAGCGAAAGGAAAGAGTCCCCACCATCTGAGTTTTTCTTTGCCTGAGCTCTTGTCACAACAGTTGCTGAAACATCAGGATTTCTTCCCTCTTTGATTAACTCAGTAAATCCTGGAAAGCCATTTCCAATAATCACAGGTACAGGTAACTTACGTACAACCCCCACTATCATTTGGTGCAACACACCCTTAATGGTCAGAGTCACTTGGGTGGTAGGATAGTATCGAGTGTCCCTGTGGATGCAGATGACACCAGTACCTGGTCCTTTCGGACATTGTTTTCCCCAGCACTTCAACGTGCACTGGGGTCTGTCTGCTTCCTGAATCTATAAGTCCCTTCACAGTCTTATCTACCACCTTCACATCTGTTAAATAGGAGGCAGTATAGCGCAGTGGTCTAAGGCTCTGAGCTGCAAACCTGGTGACATCCAGCAGACCAGACCTGGGTTTGAATCCCACAGCTTCCACTTTCATACTGTGTGACCCTGAGCAAGTCACTTAACCTCCTTGTGCTCCCAGGTCGCTCCTGTAAAAAAGCTTTCAGCTTAGTGTGCCATACCTGGTTAAACAACTAAATAAAAAAAACAAAATAAATACCCAATTTGCTAAAGACAAATCTGCTCCAGTGTCACTTTTCTTACAGCAATTTCTTGCAGTATGAACTGACTTATTACAGTTATAGCAAATAAAGTCTCTGGGCACAGATTTGTTACCCCCACCAGAGTTCTTATCAGACTTGGAGTTTAAATGGGAAAAAGAGCGTCTTACCGGTGCTTGGATGTTACCTTACTGCTGTGGCATCTGTCTGGCCATTTGGTAGTCTTCTGCCAAAGAAGCAGCCTTTTCCCCACTTTCTGGCTGGTGTTCCTTTACCCAAAGCAGCACATCTGTAGGTAAGATGTTGATGAATTGCTCCATTGCAAATGTGTCAATCTGTGGGACTGTTTTGCCCTCTGGTTGGAGCCATTTTATCAGGAGTTCTCAGAGTCGGGTGAAGGCTTCTCAAGGACTGTCAACTGAGTTGAACTTCAGAGATTGAAATGTCTGCCTGTAGGTCTCTCCTGAGATGTCATACCTTTTCAGGATTTCACTTTCACCAGGTCATAGTTTTCTGAATGTGCAGTGTCCATACTGCTGTAGGCAAGTTGGACTTTCCCCGTCAGGTAGGGTACCAGTTTGATTGCCCATTGCTGCTTTGGCCATTTGCAGGCATGGCAACTCTTTCAAAAGTTGTCAGGTATGCCTCGATATCATCTGAGGGACAACTCTAAGTTTAATGGCTTTTAAGTTGCTTGTGTTTTGTTGCTCCTCCGGATCTAACATACTAGATGCTAGCAGAGTAGGCCTATTGGTCTATCAAGTCTGCTCGTGCTTCAGCACCGATTGGGTACTGTAGCTCTCTATCTGTCTCATTCCACTGTTACTCCATCCCCCAGTCCCCCGGGCAAACCAGCCTCTGCTTCACCCCTTGTCTATAACTGTCCCACTCTCTCTGAATCCCTCTACCATAGCTGCCTGTACCAGCTCCCCAGACAGCGAATTCCACAGTTCCACCACTCTCTCGGTGAAGTACCTTCTCCTCCTTCCCCCTAATTCTACCACCCTCAATCTTCCAGCTGTGTCCTCTGATGATTCCACCCTCCTTCAGTCGAAAGATCGTACCTCATCTTACTGTATTTACTTCCCTGAAGTACTTGAAGACCTCAGTCATTTCCCCCAGTCCCTCCTCTCCTCCAGTGAGAACACGTTGAGCTCCCCTAGTGGTTCCTCATATGTCATATCCCCCAGGCCCCGGATCATTCTGGTTGCTCTTCTCTGAACCCTCTCCAGGAGTTGGATGTCCCTCCTTAGGTGTGGCCTCCAGAATCGCACACACCAGGCTGTTGTACAGTAGCAAAATAACCTCCCTGTTCACTGAGGTAATCCCCCTAGCGATGCATCCCAGCATCCTATTTGCCCTGACAGCAGCCCTCCTGCACTGCTCTGAATTATTCATGTTAACATCCCCCAAGACTCCTAGGTCTCTTTCCCCTGCCGTGGTCTGCAACTCATCTCCCCTTCCCCCCCAAGGGTGTACACATAGTTGGTGTTTTCCTGCCCTCGGGGTAGCACCTTGCACTTGGAGGAGTTAAATTTCAATTACCAGGTGCAGGATCACCTATTTAGCGTATCCAGGTCCTCTTGCCGGGCCAATCTCCTCTCCTCCCCCTCCACCACCACCCCCAGTTTAGAGTAGTCTACAAAGAGACTCATTTCACACCTGATACCTTCCCTGATATTGGAGATATAGACGTTAAACAGGAGTGGCCCCAGGACTGATCCCTGTGGGACCCCACTTATGACCTCCCTAGGAGATGAGACCTCCCATCTGACCACTACCTGCTGAGTGTGACCTGAAAGCCAGTTTCCAATCCACCTAACCGTCAATGAGCCTACCCCAGCTTCTCCCTAAGGCCAATGTGAGGGACCGAATCAAATGCCTTGCTGAAGTCCAGGGACAGTACATCCACTGGTCTCCCCCTGTCGAGTGCTGATGTCACCCAGTCACAGAACTCTAAAAGGTTTGTTTGACACGAACTACCTGGCACAAACCCATGCTGCCGGTCATCCAGGTAACCCATCTCCTCCAAGAAACCTCCCAGTCTTTCCTTAAGTATGCTCTCCATTACTTTCCCCACCACTGATGTCAAACTGATGGGTCTACAGTTTCCTGGCTCTTCTCTCTATCCCCCTCTATGAATAGGCACAACATGCACCTGCTTCCAATCCCTTGGCACCCTCTCTGTCTGGAGCGACAATTTAAAGAGATCCGCCAATGGCACAGCCAAAACATCAGCCAACTCCCTCAGTATTCTGGGATGAATAGCATCAGGCCCTGAAGATTTATCCTTTTTTTAAGGCCTGGAGGGCTTCCCTCACCCGACCGACAGGAATATCAGCATCTATCACCTGTCCCTCTTTCATCAGAACCAGCCTGATATCTCACCCCTGGCCTACCTCCCCCAGCAGATTTTTCTTCAGCAGGTACCCCAATAGTCAGGTCTGCTGCGCCTTCTGTGTCCTTCAACCCCATTTTATGAAGTTCCCCAGCCTCCTTCCTAGTAAACACTGAGGCAAAGTACTCATTCAGTACCTCTGCCTGCTCTCCAGCCCCTTCCACCCCCCCCAGCTGTCTTCAACCTACTGTGCTGACCCTTGACCTTCCTCCACTCACCAATATACCTAAAGAACCCCTTTTCCCCACCCCGTATCCCTTGCGCCAGCCTCTGCTCTTTCCAGGCCTTTGTCCCCCCCTCACCACTCTGGTGACTTTCCTGGTTGCAAGGCGATAGTTCTCTCTATCCCTCTTTCCTCTCATTTTTTTGTACCTACTATAGGTAGCCTTCTTCTCCCTTACCGCCTCCTGGACCTCCTTGGTCTACCAGTATGATTTATGAGACCTACTGCCCTTGTGCTTCACTCTTGCGCAGGTCCTGGTGGCCTCCTGTATCCCCTGCTTTATGATCTCCCACCTACCTTCCACGTCCAAACCTGGTTTTACCTCCCGCAAATGCCCCTTGAGAATTTCCCCCATGTTCTGAAAGTCCACCCCCCTAAAATCAACTATCATTGTCCTTGAATGATCCCCATCCCCCCCCAGTTTAAGCCAAAACCAGACTGTTGTGGTCGCTCCCAGTCACGGGTTCTTCCACAACCAGATCTCATACAAGATCCCCATCCGCTAAAACCACATCCAGGATATGACCCTTCCTCACTGGGTCCATCACCTGCTGATTAAGAAACATGTCCAGGAAGCCATCCAGCAGCTTCTGCTCCCTGGTTACAGTGGACGTCATAGTATCCCAATCAGTAGCTGGCATATTAAGGTCCCCCATCAACACCACTCCTTCCAGTCCACACTGCCCCTTAACGTTAGCCAACAGGCAATCCTCCAGGTCCTCCGCTACTCCTGGGGGCCTATATACCACCCCAACTTGATCTTCCCTATCGGGGTTCGCAAGGTGACCCATAGGGCATCCACGTGGCCCTCTGCTTCCTCCACTCTCATAATCTCGATGTTATACCTAATGAACACTGCTACTCCTCCCCCTCTGTCCACCTTTCTGTCCTTCCTTAATGCAAGGTACCCACTCAGATTAAGGTCCCAGTCATGGCCAGGGGTGGCCCAAGTTTCAGTGACAGCTGCTACATCCACCCCACCCCCAAACAGCATGGTCTGGAACGCAGGCATTTTATTCCCTAGGCTCCTGGCATTTATTAAAACCACCCTCCAACCCTTGTCCCTACCACTCTTTACCATATCCTCCCCAGATCTTTCATATGTCCATCCACACTTCTCCCCTAGTGTACCGTCTGTCCCCCCATGGGGTTGCAGGCCAGTCCTACCGGCGGTATGGATGGCCGGATCAGCCCGGCAGTGCCCCCTCCCCCCTTCACAAGTTTAAACCCCATCTAGCCTGAATGAAATCAGTCATCCCCTGTTTGAGAACTTCCTTCCCTACTGGATTTAGGTGAAGCTTACCCTGGGCATACAGTCCCTTGTCTTCCCAAACCCCCCCCCCAGTCTCCCAACACCCCAATCCCCTGTGCTTCACCCCACTGCCAGAGCCAGTCATTAATCTCCCTGATCTTCTGTTTGTTCTCCACAGTGGCCCTTAGCACTGGCAGGATTTCAGAGAAGGAGACTGTGCATCCATTGTCATGACAGACCCTGGCCAGTTCTCGGAACCTTGCCTGAATTTCCAGCACACTATTCCCCTCAATATTATTTGTTCCCAGATGCATCTAGGAGTCCGGTGATCCTCCACAGTCCCTCGCCAGCTCATGCACCATGAACTTCGCCCTATGCAGAGTCACACCGGAAATACCCACTACCTTAACCGGACTGGATTTTGTAACAGATCCTCTGCCTCTGATAGCTTGCAAGGCATCCAGCCATCGCTGCTCCTGTCGCTGAATCTCTTCTCGCATTTGCTGCTTCTCTTCTCTCCTCTGCTGCTTCTGTCACTGCATCGCGTCTTTTCTCTGTGCTTCTAAACTTTGAATCTCTTTCTCTCTGCTTCTTCGACTCATTTTGTTGTATAGCTCACTATTTGAAAAAAGTCCAGCAGGCTTTCAGGTTCTGTCACTGCCTGTTCTTTTTCCATTGTCCCGGGTCACCCCTGAAAAAGGGACCTTCGGGGCTCAGCGGGATTAACCGGTCACCAGAATTTAATAAATAAATTGTGCTGGCTGTACAATCTCAGTTTGGTCTTCTGTCTCTGCTAGTTTGGCTGCCATTCTCCTGGTAATCATTCCTAGACTTGCTACTGCAGAATTCATACCTTTCTCCATTCTTCCCTGGTACAGTACAAGCCACTTAAACGAGACGCGCTTAAGCAGGACGTCTCATCAGGTACAGATCGAGGCTTCTGTTAAGTATATGTTCCCATTAACGCTTGGTTGGGATGGCGTTAAATGAGCATTCCGCTTTAGTGGGACGCCTCAGAGCCTGCTTGCGGCTTGCTTTTTGGCTCTAAGTTACTTTATTTGACCTTTAAGCTGTATTTAAGTAGGTGCTATTGAGTGCTTCAGTTTACAGTCTCTACTCGTGCTGCTGGCGATAATGTCTCTCCTGAGGAATGAGCTGACACTGGTGGACCGAGTTTGTGTGATTGAAGCACTATCCACTTCTAATCAGTCACTGTCCTCTGTGGAGGCAGAGTTTAAGATTTCTAAGAGCCAGGCAGGCCGCATCAGTAAAAACTGCGATGCGATCCTTGCAGAGTGGCAGACCAACTCTAATCCTAGCCACAAGAGGAAAAGGAAGGGAAAAGACAGCGAGGTAGATGATGCTCTGCTGCTGTGGTTCTCCCAGGCTCTGCAGAAGGGTGCACGAAAGTCTGGGCCAACGCTGAAGGCTAAAGCAAGCGACCTGGCTACTGGGATGGGCCATGACTCATTTGAACCTACTGACGCATGGTTATCTAGGTGGAAACAGAGGCACCAAATTGTTTTTAAGCGTGAGCATGGAGAAAAGCAGGATGCTGATGCCAGCACTGCTCACAGCTGGACCACCAATGTGCTGCCTGGTCTCCTGGCTAGTTATTCCCCTTGCGATGTCTGGAATGCTGATGAAACGGGGTTGTTTTATCATGGTTATCCAGACAGTGGCCACGCTTTAAAGCAAGACGAGTTGATAGGAGGGAAGAAAGCAAAAGATCGCATTTCTGTGCTGTGCCAATCAATTGGGCACAGAGAAACATAAATTGCTTGTGATTGGCAAAAGCAAAAGGCCAAGATGTCTTCCCAGAGATCTAAAAGTCCTGTCAGTTTCTTACACCAGTTCAACAAATGCATGGATGACTAGCTTTATTTTTCAAGAGCGGCTGATGTCTTGGGATGGGGAACTACGTCGACAACGATGAAAAATCATACTTTTTGTGGACAACTGTTCGGCACACCAACCCAAACTTGCATCACAGCTCAAAGCAATTAAGCTCGTGTTTTTCCCTCCCAACACCACAAGCATCATCCAGCCCATGGATATGGGAGTTATCCGGAACTTAATGGGACATTCCTTTACCCTTGCCGGTGCCTACTGCCCATATCCCGTCAATGCAGTATAACATACGGCACAACACAATGTGCTTTTTTCACTGACGCGCAATTAACAATGCGGTAGAAATAGGTTTCGCATTACAGAGACGACTGGATAAGTGGGATGCCATGACTCAAACAAAGTCGTCCCGCTTAAACGGCTTGTACTGTACTAGATCCAGTACCCCCTCTCCCTTTTCTTGGAGCTTTTTCTCCCTGGTCATGCTCCTACAAGGATGTACACTGGTCTCCTGGAAATATTCTGTTCTGGCCTGTGGGCCCCCAGGTCCAGTGCCCCCATGACAATACCACATAACTTCCCTTTCATGGCGGGGGCTCTAGGGAGGGGGGTGTTGATGCCCCCCACCGTGGCACTATGTAGGCTAGAATCCAGGAGTATGCAGAAACAAAGATTAATTTAAACTAGAAGTGGGGGGTGGTGAGAGGTCAGCTGGTAGATACGAGTCCCGGGGGGGGCCTATCAAGCTTACCCCCCTAGTTAATGAGAAAGGGGGGGACATGGGGAGGGGGGAGTGGGTTGGACAGTGGTCTCACTGAAAGCGAGGAGCCTTGGAAACAAGTCAGCCGAGTTTCAGGCCCTATTGGCAGAGGGAAGGGTGGACATTGCGGCCATTACGGAAATGTGGCTCACTTAGTACCTGGACTGGGAGTTGATGGTCACATGGTATAGGATATTCAGAAAGGAGAGGACCAAGGGGGGGATGGTGATCTATGTACGGGAGGGGATAAGGTGTGCACGGGATTTGGGGAGGAAGAGGGCAGGGCAGAGGCCCTATAGATGCGTTTCTTTTTTCAAATTTAAGACACTTTATTGGCTTGGATTGAGACATTTCCAGATCAAGAGGAACTACATAACCGTAGCAGTACATATCATCCTACTTACAGTATGCGCTTCTAGACAAAAACTATACAGGTAATGGCTGAAGATACTCAGTTTCTATACCAGGATCATCCATAGAAAAGAGGAAAAACTGTTACAATGTGGTTTTCTCAACCAAGCAATAGTAAAGTCACTTATCTCCTCCCCCACCCCCTCACTCTTCTCCAGAGACTCGTAGAAAAGTAACTGGAGCCCGTTTATTGTCGAGTCTTGCATGCAGGTTATGTTTCTGTTGGGGTCAGATCCAGGACAAGTACCATCTGAGGACCCTCAATATTAATCGGGGGAGGTTAGAAAACAATGAAACCAAAGGGAGAGTACAATTATCTTCCAGAATTAACAGTAAGCAGTGTATAAAGGGGTCCCCAGACCAGAGTATACTTTTTATAGGAATGTGACATATTTGCTATTGTACTTGTAGTGCAAAAATAATCTCCCTATACAACTTCATAAGGCTAGGGATGTCCTGATTGCACCAGTGTTTGAGAATGACCATCTTGGCACATGCCGAGATTAAAGCAATGTGGGACTTCTTTTTTTATATCTTTATTTTCTTGCTCCTGCTGCGATGCCTACCAGCGGGGGCATCCCGCCACTGGCCCTGCCCACGGGGAGAGCAGCAGGCTCACTCGCATGATGTCTGGCACTCCATGGCCGACCCGCTGAGGGCTCCCGCCACTGCCAGCCAACCCCCAAACATGATTTCATGACAGTCCTGGCGAATGCAGGGTGCAGCCATCAGCTGCATAGTCGCACCTAACCCTTTTCCTCTTTTTCACCCAGTGGGAGCGCAGACGCAGTAATGACGCCCATGCACAACATGCAGACGCCTGTCGTGGCCTCCCCACTACTAGACACCGAACACCTGCAGTGCCTCCGGGCGTCCCCATGCACTGCCATAGCACGGTGTGGATGCCACCCTTTTCCTCCCCAAGATTAGGAGAGCTGTCGTTGGACGCTCAATCCTAATCCACCCCTGCCAATGTCTCCGGCTCGTTCCCAAACCCAGGTCACCGGCGTGGAGTGAGATGTGTCGTCCAGCGCCTCAACCCTCAGCGCCATCGGGCTGGTCACTGTGGAGCTTCTGATTTTCCAATTAAGGTCTTATTGAAGTCCCCCCGAGATGCAAATTTCAGGGGTGAAGACTTAATCTAACCCAAGTAAGTGGTCCAACCTAGCTCTAATATTGTCCCAAAAGGGTTTGACTTTTTCGCGGTTCCAAAGAATATGGAGTAGGGATCCCCCCGCTCTGCTTGGCATCTTGTACGAACATCTGAGGCTAGCCCAACCATTTTGTTAAGTTTGATTGGGATATAATATGTAGTATCTGAAACTGCAGATAACTGTACCTGTCCCATTTAACATTTATTTATCCCTTGCCAAATGTGAGATCAGTCCCAGTGGCCGTGCTAGGAAGGGCGTGGTGGTAGTAGTGTGGGGAGAGGAAAAAAAAAAGTGCTCTCACAGCCATGCATGAAAATAAGTTATAGCATGGAAAGTGGAGGTAGCCCACAGTAAAGGGAGCAGGAGCTCTCCAGATTCTATAAAATAGAAAGGGACCTGGGGTAATTATATCAGATGACCTTAAGGTGGGCAAGCAATGTGAGAAGGCAGTAAGGAAGGCTGGGGGGATACTGGGATGCATAGGGAGAGGTGTCAATAGTAGAAAACAGGAAGTTGTTATCCCTCTGTACAGACAGTTGGTGAGACCCCACCTGGAGTACTGTGTGCAGTTCTGGAGACCCTATCTCCGCACAGACAGAGTGGAGGCTGTCCAGAGGAGGGCAACCAAAATGGTGCAGGGTCTGCACCAGAAGACATACGAAGAAAGACTAAAGGAGCTTACTATGTATACCGTTGAGGAAAGAATGGAGAGAGGGGACATGACAGAAACTTTCAAGTACCTCAAGGGAATCAACAAAGTCCAAGAGGGTAGCATCTTTCAGAAAAAGAGATGTGCAAGAACAAGGGGGCACAATCTGAAGATTGGGGGGGGCGGCTCAGAAGTAATGTGAGGAAGTATTTTTTCACGGAGAGGGTTGTGGATGCATGGAACAGCCTCCCTGAGGAGGTCGTGGAGTCAACAGTGGGGGAATTCAAGAATGCTTGGGACAGACATAAGGCAGTCCTAGTGGGGGTAGGAGGAAGTAAGCTGTTGGTTAACTAGGATCTGCAGCTTATCTGTTAGGTAGGAAAATGGGCAGACTAGGTGGGCCAAGCGGTCCTTATCTGCCATCAAATTCTATGTTTCTATGTAACTCCTGACTTACAGTATGCATGGTGCAAATCCCACTGCTCACACCATCTGTCATCAAGGCACAGGTCAGGACATAGGAAACCAGGAGCAGTTGTAAAATTCACAACAAGAGTTTTATTATGAATAACAATAAAATAAAAAAAATTAAATTGTTCAGAATAACTATTGACAAAGGCAGAATAAACAGAGAAGAGCCATCTGAGTGTTCCTTCAATCTCTGTCTCTCTTGCAAGAAATTGCAGCTTTGTTTTTATAAGTCCTTGCAACCCCTTTCCTTAATAAGCATCCTGTTTTTTTCTCTAAAATGTTCATGTATATTTCAGGCAGGTGCTGCTAGAACACAATGTCCCAGAACTGAGGCCACTTCTCCACAGCTTCTGAAACAGGGTCTAAAAACTGCTCTCAGGATAACCCCTTGAATTTCCAAATAGCTTTGCAATCATCTCAAATTATATACATTTCAACAGTAACACTATATAATTTCTAAACAAAGGGATCCCAATATCAGTTACATTTCTACATAATGATTTGCATATATTTTTATACCAGCAGATATGCAAAGGAGGAAAAGACAGAACAGCAAGTTAGGGTAGAGAGATAGCGAGAGGCAGAGAAATGTGAAACTGTCGGGTTGATCAAGTCCAAGGTCCCACAGGAAAATCTGGTTGCGCAACCAAACAGACAAGAGACAAGAAAGGAAAGAAAAGAACAGATCCCTGCATTCAAACTCTCCATAACAACTGGGACAGGGTACTATTCAACCCTGTCACAGGGGGGTTGGAACTAATCAGAGTGGGCAGGGAAGAGGAGGCAAAATGGAGTGGAGGATTGGGGGAGGGAGAGAAAAGGAAAGGAAGAGGGGAGGGGCAGATTGGAAGATGGAAAAACAGTTAAGGAGATAAATTGTGGATGTAGAGATAAGTTCAACAGGGTGCAGAGGGAGCAGTTAGATGGGGAAGCAGCTAGTACCAAAGGTAAGACAGGAAGGACAGGGAGCACAGATGCAGGGGATGGAAGGATGGCAATCATAGGGGACTCCATAATTAGGGGTATTCACTGTGGAAGGAAAAGGGGACCCAAATGCAAGCAGGAGGGTGGTTTGTATGCCAGGGATAACAGTGGGGAAGGTGGGACCAAGAATAAGGGAGATAGTAGGGGAGGTTGGATGAAAACCTCATTTAGTTATACATCTGGGAACCAAACGACCTAGCTGGGGAGGAGGCTGAGGCAGTGCAAAGTAGGTTCAGGGAGTTAGGGAAGATCAGCAGGGAGGAAGGAAGTTTGCTGGTTTTCTCAGAGGTGATATTTCTCTGAGGCGATACCAGTACCAAGGGCCAGCACAGCCAGGAAATTAAAATTACGTACATACTGTAATTCTTGATCTTTCTGTGCATCTTCACCATTCATCACATGTGGGTAGTGGCTGGAGGTCACAACCCTGTGGGAGCTCTTTTTTTGGGGGGGGGAGATGGGCGGAGACGATGCACTGATGGCACTGCCCTCGAGGCCGACGTACTGCATGGCGCTCGCAGGTTGGCCATTAGGTGTCATCAACCCCACCCTCCTGCCACTTCTGAGTCACCGTAAAGTAAGAAGCATGGTTGGGAGGGAGGGACAAGGAAGTCCAAGTGACAGACAAAGGCAAAGATATATGAACTAAAAGGAGAAATAAACAACTGAAAGGACAGACGAGGGAGAGGAAGAAAAACTAAGTGGATTGGGAGGAGCCCCAATCTCTGGAAGAAGGAAAGAGAAGAGAGGGAAGGAAACATCAAGTGGGAGGGGAGAGGACAAACACCATGCTCGTGGTCTGATCCCTGATTTGAGATGGACTTACTGCCCAGGAGTAGCTAGTGTGTCAGACTGTCAAAATTCAAGGCATAGGAATTTTTGACAAACGCACTCCGGCAGCACGACCTCAAGGTTGTAAGGAGATAGGAGAGGGACCAGGAAACCCCCTGACCAACAAAATAAGGGTAGGGAAGAGAAAATCCCATTCTTAAAACAAGGAAAAAGGGATTAGCCCCGAAGGACAAGGACTGAGGGAGGAGAGAGAGAAAGAAAGGGTGGGGCAGCCACCTACATCCCACCCAAAGGGTGGAAGCCAAAGATGAGGGCAGCCCCCCAACTCTTCTCAAGCCAGAAAGGCAGAAGGAGCCCCCCCACGTGCCCGAGGGCACCCGCCTCCTGACCAACGGAAAGGAGAAGGGGAGGGCACACAGAGGGAGGAGGACCCAGAGACGGAGACCCCAGGGGGATGGTGGGTGGGTGGGAATTGTGATAAATGAAGATACACAGAAAGATCAAGAATTACGGTAGGTACGTAACTTTCACATCTTATCTGTGTCAATCTTCACCATTCATGACATGTGGGTGAGTACTGAGCCCCCCTGAAGGGGGCCAGAGACCTTAAGGGACTAAGCCCCTTGGCTCCCAGTGGGGAGACACTGGGAGGGAGAACCTTTATGGGCCTGGCAAGGCCCGAGACTAGGGAGGGTGAGATGGGACCCCCCCAGAGGGGGAAGGAAGTTGCCCTGACAGACGCTATCTCACCCTACAGGAGAAAAGATGGGTTCTCTGGTAGGCGGAGGAAATCACCCTATGCCGGGCCAAGGGCGACAACCGGGAAAGACGTAGTCATGCCATCCACCTAATGCAGATCGCTGTCCCTACGACTCTTGAAGCTACCTCATTGGCATCATAGGATGCCTTTGCTTGGTGCCTTGCTAGCTCCAGGCCCCCGTGCAGAGTGTGCAATGGCTTGTCTGGTCACCTCCGAATCGGGCAGGGAGGCTAGGAGCTGACCTAGCCTGGACCACAAATAGGAAGCATAGTGGGCCTGACGTGTAGCAACTGACAGCAACAACCGTGCCAAGTAGAAGGTCCTCTTCCCCCAGAAGTCAAAATCCACAAGAGTCTTGATCTGGGGGCTGGTCACGGTGAAGAACGCGAAGCCCGTCAGGAGTGTCCAGTTGTATCAATCCCGATTGAGGATGAGGCATATGACCTGGAGACTCCGGGAAGGGGGGGCACAATACCTCTGGCTCAGATCCCTAGGGGCTGGGACTCTGGAAAAGGGTCTTTGCCAGAAGCGCAAAGACACCTCCAGAAAAGGAACAGGCCAGGCAGGCACCACAAAGGTATCCGCACTGAAATCGCCTAGGAAGGCGTG
The DNA here is from genome assembly GCA_016271365.2 of Neoceratodus forsteri. Lineage (NCBI taxonomy): Eukaryota > Metazoa > Chordata > Ceratodontiformes > Ceratodontidae > Neoceratodus > Neoceratodus forsteri. The sequence continues at coordinate 49,893,182 of CM028136.1, read as the reverse complement.
CATCGAATGCTCCGGACTGTGCTGCCTGGGTGGGGTGACATGCAGATCCTCCAGCATCCTCTCGAGGAAATGCTGATACTCTGCAAGATCAGCAGCAGGAGAGATGTGGACAGAAGACTCCTCTCCCCCTGAAGGGGGGATGAAGAAACGGAGAACCTCGGAGATCCAGGGGTTGGCTGCTCAGGGTGATGGTGAAACGCCTGTCTGTCCATGGCCCTGAAATACGAAGGGAAGTGAGCAGCCACACCCCTGAATTGCTCCCAGGAGAGAGGTCTAGGACCAACAATGCCTGGGAGCACAGGAGAAGGTTAGAGAGGAGTGGGGACAAGGCCAACAGCAGAAGGCGACATTCCTCTGTCTGGGCAAGAGAGCGCACCAGGGACCCGAAGGGTAGAAGGGGCCCTAGAAAACCCTACAGCTGACAGCTGATCAACCATTCCAGAACCACCTAGGCTGTGCCCTGAAGATTCCCCCGTGAGGTGACCGGGAACGTGGAATTCTAAAAAGACGGTCCCTATCCTCCAAAGACCAGGGCCCTCTCGAGGAGACCAAGAGAGAAGGACAAGGTTCCATGCTACGACTCCTTCCCCAACCTGGGTGGGTCCCAGAAAAGGGTCGCCGCATCAAACCCCAACCCCTCTTGAGTCTGAAAGAGCCCTGCTCCTCGCACAGACCAGCCTAGACAGCGGACAACCCTGGTCAGTCCCCGAAGGAACCACCCAGGGAGTAGCACCCTCCCCTCCTGCGGGTGCTCTGACTGGCCCTAAAGTTGGGCGATCCAGGCACACCACTTGAGGGGGTACCACTACTAAGGGGGTAGAAAACCCACCAAGCCCAGGCTAGAGAGCAATAGTGGCCTGCTGGTCAACACCCCTGACCCTGGACATGGGGGCAACTGCCAGCCCCTCAGAGGGGGTCTGGCTCCGGTCAGTCGAGGAAACTACCAGGGTGTCCACGTGGGCCACCAACTCCAAAGAGTCGGACAGCCTGTCCTAATCAGACTCGGACTCTGTCTCTGAGAAGGTAGAGACTGAAGTCTGATGCCAGACAGTGTGCAGACGCCTACTGCCATCCCGACCGAAGGGGGTACCAGTCCGGATGTCTGCACCAGAGCCATCGCCGAAGTCTCCAACTGCACCGCGAACGGTGCCTGAAGAAGATATGGCTCTGAGGGCAGAAGCGGAGTCGATGTCTGCCACGGCTCTGTCCCGACCCACAGCACTGTGAGTGGGACGGCACCGCTGACGGCACCGACAGCTCCCTCGGTGCCAGTGCTGTGCTCAGCTTCGGTGCTGCAAATGGCACTGAGGTGAGAAGTGGTCAAAGATGGCGCTGCAGAACCTCCCACGGTGCCTTCAGCACCACTGGCGCCGTGAACAGCATTGACAGCGGAGACGACGCCGAGCGATGGACCGGCGGCGACTATGGCGCCATCATGGCAAGGTGCTCGAGCGGTGCCAAGGCACAAAGAGCGTCAGGAGCGGTGCCAGCCCAGGCTTCCCATCCCGAGGAAACGACACCGGGGGAGCCTTCGCCTCCAAAGGGGCGATTACCAGTGCAGTGCCTCCCGCCCGCCCCCCGGGGGGACGGACTGGGCCTCCTGCACCACGGTAGGGGCTTCTGCAACAGCGAGGCTACTAGGAGCAGAAACCCCCTCCTCCATGGTCCATACAGAACCAGGAGGGGACAAGAAGGAAAGGCTGAGAGACCGCGGCTTGACCCGACGAGTATGCGCCTGTCCCCCGAAAGTCAGCAGTGCTCGTCCAACTTTCCACTCACGTTGCTCGATGACACTGCATAGAAGAGCTGCACATACCTGAAGGAATTAAGAAGGAGGAGAAGGCTTTCTTTCGCTATATAAGTGAGGAAAGGGACAAGAAGGAAGAATAGGCTTAAGAAAGGGGTGGAATGGGTGGAGGATAATAGAGATACTAAATGAATACTTCTGTTCTGTCTTCACCAGGTGGAAGGAGGGACCAGTGCCTTCACGAGGAAAAAGAGGAGCGGGGGGGGGTGGGGAACTGAGATGTAGTGACAGAGTGAGGGAGGGGCTGCTGGCACTGAAGGTGGACAAATCACCAGGCTCCAAACAGAGGACATCCAAGGGTACTAAAGGAACTGGCTGAGGAGCTGGCAGGGCCACTGGCAGACCTATTTAATAGTTCACTATAGTCAGGTGTGGTGCCGCAGGACTGGAGAACAGCGCATGTAGTGCCCCTCCACAAAAGCAGTCCCAAGGATGACCCAGGGAATTACAGACCAGTCAGTCTGACCTCCATTGAGAGACTGAGAGAGCTTAATATGTATACCCTTGATGAAAGGAGGGACAGGGGGGACATGATAGAAACTTTTAAGTACCTCAAGGAATCAACAAAGTCCAGGAGGGTAGCATCTTTCAGAAAAAGAGATGTGTAAGAACAAGGGGCACAATTTAAAGTTAGAGGAGGCAGCTCAGGGGTAATGTGAGGAAATTCTTTTCACAGAGAGTGGTGGACGATGGAACCGCCTTCCTGAGAGGTTGTGGGGTCTAAAACAGTGGAGGAATTCAAACATGCATGGGACAGACATAAGGCAATTATAGTGGGGGGTTGCAGGAAATAGGCTGTTGGTTAACTAGAATCTGCAGCTTATCCTGTAGGTAGGAAAATGGGCAGACTGGGTGGGCCAAGTGGTCCTTATCTGCCGTCAAAGTCTATGTTTCTATGTTTAAAGGAAAGGTTGGTGGAATATCTAGAGGAGCATGGTCTCCAAGGTGCGAGGCAGCATGGGTTCATGGGGGGGAGATCATGCCAAACAAATCTGACTGACTTCTTTGACTGTGTCACTAAGACAGTAGACAGAGACCAAGCGGTAGACATCCTCTATCTTGATTTCAGTAAGGCCTTTGACTCTGTGCCCCACAAAAGGTTTATCAGAAAGTTGGTGGATCTCAGAGCTGGGAAAAAGATGGCCAGATGGATGGAAAACTAGCTGAGGGACAGAACCCAGAGGGTGGTTGTGGGAGGAGAGTTATCTGGCACCAGAGAAGTAACCAGTGGTGTCCCGCAGAGCTCGGTGCTGGGCCCGTGTTGTTCAAGGTCTTCATCAATGACATTGGGGATGGCATTAAGGAAAAAATGTGCCTATTCACAGATGACACCAAGCTCTGTGGGAGAGTGGACACAGCTCCTACAGAAAGATCTGGAAAAGCTGGGGAGGTGGTCCAGGATCTGGCAGCTTGGTTTCAATGCCAAGAAATGCAAATTTATGCATACCGGAGACAAGAATCCCAGGACAGAGTACTACCTGGCTGGAGTCCGAGTATCTGCATCAGAGGAGAGGAAGGACTTGGGAGTTATGATCACTAGTGACCTGAAGCACTCCACGCAGTGCAAGAAAGCAGCAGCAAAGGCAAACAAGATGCTGGGATGCATATCTAGGGGGATCAGTAGTAGGAGAGAGGAGGTTATGCTACCCTTGTACAGGTCACTGGTAAGGCCGCATCTAGAGTATGGAGTTCATACTAGTGCCCACACCTCAAAAAGTACATTAATCTGCTGGAGAATGTCCAGAGGAGGACTAGAAAGATGATAACCGGTCAACAGTGTAAGGTATACGAGGAGTGGTTGAGGGCACTGAACATGTACTCCCTGGAAGACAGAAGAGAGAGGGGACATGACTGGGACCTTTAAGTACTTGAAAGGGATACCTAAGGTTGATAAGGAGAGTCTCTTTAAGCTGAATGGCAACCATAAAACGAGGGGGCACTGTCTTAAGCTAGAGGGTGGGAGGTTTAGGAGGGAGGCCAGGAAGCACTTCTTCACAGAGAGGGTGGTGGACACTTGGAATGTGCTGCCTGAAGAGGTAATCTCATTGAAGACAGTGAGCAGCTTTAAGAGAGGCTGGGATAGGCATAGGGGAAGGTAAAGATCATGGGTAGGGAGGGAGGGCAGGGACATTAGCTCAAGCTGTGGACCCTGCAATATGAGCAGACTTGATAGACCAAATGGCCTTCTTCTTCGTATGTTTGTATATCAAGTTAGGCCATCAATGAATAGGTTATTCCCCAAAGCAAGTGGAGTTCCAAATCTACCTGCCAATCAAATTGCAAGCTAGGATGTATTTTTCATGTCTCCACAGCTGAGGCTGTAACAATGACATGCAACAGTAGCAGGGAACATCCATACCAAGTGAGGTTATAAGTGAACAGATTATTCCCAACCTGGAGTTACAAATCTAACAGCCAACCACAAGCTAGAATGCAGATGTCATTAGGTCATCATGGTTGAGGCTGTGACAAAGATATGACATAGTAGCAAGGAAATAGATTTCCCCTGAATCAATTTTCACCATTTGTTCAGATGAATGGGTCTAGGGCTAAAGCCACCAGAACCCAAGAAGATAATTTTTCTCTTCTGGGGGAGCCAACATCAGCTATTAATACAGCTCTCATGCAGCACATACCCACGTTATGCTACGTGCCATCTAATAACCATCGTTGACTCCCTAATGAACCTCAGTTCTGTTCTTTCCACTGCTGAGTGCACACAGTGGAAGCTGCACCTCAGTTTAACCATCAAACTTTGTTTCTACTGCGATATCAACAAAAATATTTCTTTTCGCAGTATAGACTTAATTTTCTATGTTTTACCGTGCTGTCTGAGTCCCAGAAAAAGAAGAAGGGGGACAAAAAAGCCCCAGTTATGTGTCGTGTTCCTGTGGGAAAGTGACCATTGCGAAGGGTAAACATCAGGTTTGCTAGACCTGTCATGGCCCTGAACATGATATGTATTCCAGCGATGCCTGTTTTTCGATGGATCTCCATACTGTCGAACTCCACACGCAGAAGCTTGGTCAGCCGATTCCCACCCTCGGAGGCACACCAAAAACACATGTTGCATAGCTCAGGCCCTTGAGCCTTTCCCCTAGGCCCCTTCCCAGTGCCACTGGTACCATGGAAGCACAGGGCTCTCCCCAACCTAACCTTGCAGAGGCATCGGAGGGCTGGGGAGATGAGTCTGGTGGACAGCTGGCTCCTTCTGGGTGGCCATATAAACACCCCCCCCCGTCCACTAGCTCTGGGCAATGGACAGGCCAGGTGGTGAGGCCAAAGCTACACGCTCAGTCTACACCGGAGGACATCTTGGTGTCATGGCCTGGTGCTGGCCCAACTCCTGACACTGCTTATGATATTGGTGAACAGGGTGGTGCTGGCTGTGTCTTCGAGACCCCTCTTGGTACCATTCACGGTGCTGGAAAGGGACCAGTACAGGTGCTAGGTGACACCCCGTTGTGGAGATGGTAGTCTCACTCTCTGATTCAAGCCATCATGACTCTGAGGAGGTTGGCAGCACCGAGTCAAACAACGAACGCAGCTCCAGATCCAATTTTAGTTCTGAGCCCGACACCAGGCAAGGTGCAGGTGCCACCTTCAAATCTGTTCCCAGTTCTGGTGCCACCTGTGACACTGGACCAGCTTCTGACACCACCTGTGGTGTTGGGGTCAGGGAAGGATCTTGGGCCAGTGCTGGAAATGGCACTGGGCCTGGCAGAGAACAGTGATGGCCATGAAGCAGGAGGGGTCCCTTGTGAGTGGGTAATTTTCCAACCCTGAGCTTGGTGCTGGAGGCGGCACTGGCACAGGGCTAGGGACTGGTCAGGTCTTGGAGTTCCCCATAGCCCTATGGTCGAGCCTTTCTCTGGTAAGGACCAGAGCTGCCCAAAAGGGACTAAATAGCTCCACTCTTCTTGCTGAGGGATTTTCTTCTATGGGCGCAGTCAAGGTCATTCCTGTTCTGTAGGTCGATCTTCTTCGAGCAATTTCATCATGCCGTACCCTAAAGCAAGGTCTGCTGAATGATCTTATGACCCTGGGGTGAGCCTTAAAGCTTCTAGCTCTACCCACCCTCCTCCTGGGTCTATACCAGCTCTGCCTGCATTCCCAGGTATGACGGGTCCTCTCGGGCTTCTCAACTGGGGTCACTAAGGAAGCGTGGTTGGTATACCGTCTGGTACCATATCTATGTTGACCGTGTCCAGTTTCTGCATGGCCCCTAGTTGCCACCCGCTTTCAGATCCAGAGCCTCCTCTCCATCCTCCATGGAGCACACGGAACCATCCCAACACCTGTCCTCAGCCTCCAAGTACTCTGTACCACAGATTACTAATGGACATGCAGGCGCTGGATATTGGCACAACTGCCACATGCAATACCCTGTCCTCAAAGCTGGTACTCCTAGGAGCCATCAACCATGACCACAGCACCATCCTTCACTGGTGAAGGGCCTTCAAGGAATGCTCCAGGACAGTTTGGAGAGGTCCCTTTGCTTTGCCTCCAGCCCCTAGAGCCGTCTGGCAGTGGTAATGTGTACCTACAGGCTCTGCTGGCACAGTACCTCACCTCACTTTAGGAACTTTGATCCTGAAGACCCTGGATGGGCCTTGTTGCCAAGTGCATGAACAACCCTCTGATGCAGACTCTGCGCAGAGGCACTGGGGAGGAAGGTTTTCACCTCGGCACATGCTGCGATGTACATTTCTGCACATAAGGCACACCTGGAAGCTCATATAACGCTTCTTGGCACAGCTCGTACAGCTCCCAACTGCCATGTCATCTTTGGAGTTAGTCCCGCAAACCATCAGCCTTTCTGCCAAAGGCATGGAGTTGGCGAGGAACCAGACAAGGGCCTCTTCTGATACCAATGAAGTGGCCTCCTACAAACACGCAGGTAAAGCAAGCTAAGATTTCTTGGATAGACCTTTACCTTCTTTAAGTACAAGAGATACTCATCCCTTTAATTACACTCTAGATACAGTAAGAAGCATGAGAACAAGGTTTATATTTACCTGCTAGGTCCTCCCTGGACGCTGTAGATCGTGGGGTGCTGGTTGCTGGCTCTATCTTCAATGACAATCTGCAGTAAGAAAAAAAAGCATGACAGTTACCTAGTGAGAAAGAGAGGACTATCTTTACTTCAGAAAACAGCACGGTATGCATAGCCGCTTTCCGAAAACACAATATCCCATGCTGCTTCATAAAGTAATGCAACAGAAGAAAGAGTAAGTTAAAATACTGTTATATCAAAAATAAATAGTTACATCATGCTCCTCAATGTGAACTTAAATTATTTACAACAGCGCTGGCCTGAAGGTTATAGCAGTGGGAAGATGCCCTGATTCACCCTGACCAAACTGGCTGCATTAATGGCCGACTGATACATGATAAAAGCAGGAGACTCTTAAATGTTGTATCATCACAAAAACATGCCCAGACTTTACCATGGTTATTTTTACAGATGTTGAAAAAGCATTCAATAGGGTGAACTAGGGCTTCTTCCGCAGAACCGTGAAGGAGATGGGTATGGGACCATTGCTCTGGTTATGAAAACAATACATCCCTGTATACAGTCCTGCAGGCATGGGTAAGGGCAAATGGGCTCCAATTACAATGCTTCAGCCTCTATAGAGGCATAAGACAGGGCTACCTACATTTGCCACCGCTTTTTGCTCTCTATATAGAGCCGCTGACCATGGTAGTCACCAGAACTGAGATAAAAGGGGGGTGAAGGAGGGAGACTATGAGCAGAAGATCTTCCTGTATGTAGATGACTCCATATTCTACCGCTCTTCCCCCGAAAGACCCAGAAGGAGCCAAAAATCTTCAGGAGGGCCGGGGCCAAGGTAGGACCATGCATGCTTGGCACTGCGAGGCTGGCTTGTGCCTGTATAGGCTATCTCGGTGTCGACCCTCCAACCGTCTCAGTACCTTTTTGATTGAGGAGGTGCAGCGTAAACTAACCTAGGAAATTAACCTAATCTGGATACAAGATGGTCCATATGACCTATGTAAGAAGGGTCAACTCAACAGTGTCTTAACAGCCTAGGCCATCGAGGGAGTGAAGACCAGAACAGAGTGAGTGAGCTTTGGGGATGGTGGGTGGGCGTGTGAATGAGTGGTGGAGACTGTCCAAGAAGATCAAGAATTACGGTAGGTATGTAATTTTCATATCTTCCTGGACTAAAAGTCTCCACCACTCATTCACGCTAATGGGAGGGTACCGAGCTGAAATGACACCCCCCCCCCAAACAGGGCAGCTGAAAAAGGAGCTCACTCAGACAAGAAATCCATTAAGGATTGTACTGCCAAAAGAAGGGCGCTGTCTGGTATGGACATCCAGAGCATAGTGCTTCACAAAAGTGTGCACAGAGCTCCAAGTGGCCGCGTTATAAATGTCTGCAATGGGCAGGTTCCAAATCTCTGCCAGGGATGATGCAACCACTCTGGTAGAGTAGGCATAAACCCGGCCTTCCAACTTGACCTGTGCCATCGAGTAGCAATGGCGAAGGCATGCCACCAACCATGCTGAAATGCATCTGATGGTAACAGGCTGACCCAGCCAGGCCATGCAGAATGATACAAAGAGTTGTTCTGATTTGCAAATCTCTTTTGCTCTGTCAATGTAGAATCGCAAAACCCTTGACATCCAGTAAGTGAAGGGTGCATTCCCCTTCATTCTGGAAGTTTGCAAAATAGGTCAGAAGGACCAAGGGCAGGTTAAGGTGAAACTCTGAGACAATCCTGGGTAAGAATTTAGGGTGAGTTCTGAGAACCACCTTGTCCTTGTGAAATACCGTGTGTGTGGTGGTGGTGGTGGTGGGGGGCTGTGACCAAGGCATGTATTTCAGAGACTCTGCAAGAACAGGTAATGGCCACTAGGAAGGCAGCCTTTCAGGTCAGAAACTTCAAGTCACAGGTTGCTAGAGGCTCAAAGGGCTTACGGGTGAGTATGTCTAGCACAAGGCTGATATCCCACGTGGGCACCAGTCTCCTGACCGCCTGTGTGCAGGATATCTTTAAGAAATCTCCTGACTAGTGGCAACTGAGCCAGAGACATATTCTGCACTGGCTCATGATAGGCAGAAACTGCACAGAGGTGTACCTTCACTATCGAGTATTGCAGTCCTGCATTTGACAGGTCTAGGAGGTACTCCAACATTTTACTTGGTTGGCAAACAAAGGGGTCCAGGACAGACTTTGCACAACAAATGGAAAAATGTTTCCACTTTGCTGTGTAAGTCTACCTAGTGGATGGCTTACATGCCGCTAAGAGGATTTCTGAGATTCAAGAGATGTTAAACCTACCCCCTTTCATCTCCTCAGGAACCAGGCATGGAGATGAAGGGAGCTCAGGCTAGGATGGACCACAGGTCCCTGTGTTAGGAGGTCCATTTGTAGAGGAAGTTGCCTTGGAGGGACTTCCGACAATCAATGGGAATCTTATCTGTTGAGGCTAGTATGGGGCAATGAGAATCATCCTGTCCCCTGTGCCTCCAATTTGAGCAGCACCCTCTGAATTAATGGAAAAGGAGGAAATGCGTACAGAAAGCATCTTTTCCACCACAGTCTGAATGCATCCTGACAGAAAATGCCAAAGTTCTGGATTTCTGGATCAGAAGAGAAGCACTTTTGCATTGAGTGGGGGCGCAAAAAGGTCCAGGTCCAGAGTGCCCTACTTGTTGAAAAGTGACTGCACGACATCTGGGGCGAGTGACCATTCGTGCGGATCTGCCACTGTTCTGCAGAGGCGACCTGCCAGATTGTTCTGGACTTCTGGCAGGTAGACCGCCTGGATCAGAGCACTGTGCTTGAGGCACCACTCCCACACTCTCATGGATTCTCTGCACAAAGGGTAAGAGTGGCTCCACCCTGCTTGTTTTTTTTTTTTTTTTTAACTTATATTTTATTATTTTAATGTAATCAGACATTACATCATTCTACCAACAGGTAGACATACAGAAAATGACATTGTTCCAAGACAATACACATTGTTACAATAACCAAAAAATGAATGCCCTTGTTTCTTGTTACAACACTTGGGAGTTCACTAAATATGTCTGTTATTATAGAAATAAGTAATATCATGCATCCAGCACTACTGAATAAATTTCAACATTAAGCAAAAATCCAATAAATAGCCTTGCAGCCATTAGCCAGGATTGCAAAAAAAAAGTTTTGTCATCATCGTGCACCCTATCTAAGCGCTAAACATCCCTCACAAATAAGATCTATAGGCCAAAAGTAAAATACAAGCTTCCCCCACAAATCCCCCATAGAGGCACTTTAATAGAAACAATTCTTGCTAGAGCTCAATTTTAACCATATTTTTAACCATTTAACCATCATATATAACATGAGCTCAATTAGTATTAAACTTTATTTTATTGTTATTTATTTATTCTAGGATTACAAGTACCTTTGAGCCAAGGTTCTTTTACAAAGGTTCCACGTCAGAAATAACAAATAACAAGGAAGCAACAGTGAAATAACAGTAAATTTATGTACATTTATATAACCTTAAAGTTGATTATACTGGTACCAGGCTTTAGAAAACCAGCCTGTATTTCCGGTAGCAAGAACACTGGAAAAGGAAGTATTTCTGAACGATGAGTAGCTCGACATTACATTATATCCCCCCCCCCCATTCAGGATCATTATATTCTAAAAGAGATTTAGTCACAAAGGCAAAATGCACAAGAAATGTCCTAAGTCCATATGAGGTAAAATGTGTCAGTCCCAGTCCAACAAAACAGTAAACTGTTTGCAAAAATACCTCCTGTTCTTCTCCCCTCCAGTGAATAACAGCTCTTTAAGAGAACTTGTGTTAAGTATTCTGGTCCTCATCTGACTCAGAGGATTCTCCCCCTGGCAGCAAATTGTTTCTGTATTTTGTCCATTAACTTTGCTGCCTTTGCTGCCTTGGATAACTGGTAAGTCTTACCTCCATACAATATACGAAGACTTGCTGGCATGAGGAGGACATGGTGTATGCCCAACTGACAAAGTCTTTCCCAGATTCCGTTGAATGCCTTGCGCCTCATACGAATAGCATAACTTATACCTGGAAAATATGGCTCCAGGAATCTTGCCAGGTGATCGGGCTCATACTTTTAGCGTACTGGAGGATTAAAGCCTGTTCCTGAGAGGAACAAAGCTCCAACATGATTGTACGAGGAATGAGCACTCCAGTTGCTGAACGCGGCTTGCTGCCATGTGGCGTGATGCGGTAGGCCTTCATTATGGTAAACTCTGCTGGCATCTTGAGTAAGTCTTGCAACCAATTTTGAAGAAATGCTGCCAGGTGGTCTACTTCCATCTCCTCCGTTAAGCCCAGGAGACGGACATGTGTAGCTTGAAGAGTATTTTCAAGGTGCCACTGGAGAACCCCATTTTCTTTAGCCACTCCAGCTACGACTACTAAGGCTTTATCTGCATGTTCTGTCGCTCCTTTAGTGTCATCCTCGAGCTTGCCAACCTTCATGTTCAACTGTTTGAGGTCAGTGCCAACAGTTTCCATTTTCCGATCCAGGCTTTGGATAGCCTGAAGCAGTGCGGCGTTCGATGGTTGAGGGCCCTTTGGTTCAGATGCACCGGACTGGGAGTCCTGACTACTGCTCAGTTTAGGATTTTTCAAGTGGGTCCCCTCCGTAGTTGCTCCCGACTTATTTGTGTGGTCCATTATCACCAGTCAAATTACCAGGTCCTTCCAAGTTTGGTATCAAGATGTGGCTAAAAGGCTGCTCTTCAATCTGGTACCAGTCTTTTTTTAGATATCTGAGCCAAAAAATAAAGTTTCATTAAATGCTGAGTGCCTGTCTGTGAGCTGCAAGGAGAAGCTGTTCACAGCTCGGCTGCTGGCCATGCCCCTGTTGATGTAATACATCACAGCCTTGTTGTCCATCTGAAAGAGGATTACTTTGAAACAGAGACAGCATGCAGGACAGCTCTCTGCTCCAAGACATTTATGCGTAGATGGGACTCCTCCCAGCTCCACACTCCTTGAAAGTGGAGGTCCTGGCAGTGAGCTCCCCAGCCACTCAGAGACACATTTGTGGTAATGGTGATTGGAGGTTCTAGTAGGGTAAAGAGTAGACTCTGGGGAAGTCTGTCTTCCTGATTCCACCATGCAAGTGACCTCATCAGAGGCTCTGTCAGTTTGATGTGGAAGGATTGCGGGTGCATGGTCAGTGACCACTAAGCATCCACTGTGTGGTTCTCATGTGTAGGCGGGCTAGCGGCACTGTGAATACGGACAATACCATGAGATCTAGTATCCGCTGCTTAGAGAGCTCGAACAGAGTTCTCCCCGATGAAGCAAGCCATCTGGAGAATGTAATTTCTTCTGTCCTCTGGAAGGAAGGCCCTTGCCCTGGAGGTGTCCAGAAGAGCTCCTATGAAGAGAAGCTGTTGGGAGAGCAGAAACTGTGATTTTTCCAGCTTCAGAAGTACCCCCATAGAGATGAGGAACTTGGAAGCAGTGGAGACTGCTTCCTGTGCCTCCAGTCTGGATGGGCTCGCTAACAGCCAATCGTCCAGGTATGGGTACAATTGAATGCTGAGTTTTCTGAGATGTGCCGCAAGTACTGCAAAGCACTTTGTAAAGACTCATGATGCCAAGGAAAGCTCAAAGGCTAGTACTCCAAACTGGTAGTGTTGACCCAGAGCCACAAAGCGGAGGTACTTGTGGTGGCTTGGGTGCACCGGAACATGCTGGTAGGCATCCTGCATGTCTAGGGATGCCAACCAGTCAAACTGATGAATTAACAGCAGTAAAGTTCCCAGAGAGATCATTGTGAACTTTTCTTTGTATAGATATTTGTTCAACTTCCTTAGATTGAGAACTGGGCGTATGCCGCCTGTTTTCTTTGGAACTAGGAAGTAATGGGAGTAGAACCCTGTGTTCCGTTCTGACTGTGGAACCACTTCTACTGCCCTGTTTTTCAGACGGTCATGAATCTCAGAAGTAAGAAGGTCTGACTGAGCAGAAGACAGGTTGGGTTGCCGCTTGGGTAGAAGATCTGGGGGGATCTTTACGAAATTGAGAGAGCATCCCTCTCCAATAATCCTGAGGACCCATTTGTCCTTTGTAATGAATTTCCACTGGTTGCAAAACTGAGTCAGATGGCCTCCTACTGCTGTAGCAGTATCCACCTTGGGCAGCTGAGGTGGGACCTGGGCCGGGTCTTCAGAAGGTGGCACTAGGTGCTTTCGGGGCCTGTGCCTTTTGCTGAGTTTTCTTTTGTGGCTGAGGGTTTTAGTTCCTGTTAAAGGCTCCTCAGCCCTTACTTCCAAAGGACTGCCTGTTATGAAACTGTCGGTTCCCACCCCTCTGAGGGGCGGCAGGAGACAGCCTGGCAATTTTAATGGCAGTCCTGGTTTTCTGAGTGGCCTCCAGCGAGTGCTCCACCTGCGAGCCAAACAGATAAACACCATCGAAGGGGAAATTCATAAAATTCTGCCAAGCATCATTTGTGAAACCCGAAGTCCTGAGCCAGGAATGCCACTGGGTACAAATTCTGGCCACTGCTGCCCTAGAGGCAGTGTCAAAGGCATCCAAAGCAGCTTTCAGCTGCTGATTGTTGGACTCTATGCCCCTGGTAATGGTCTGCAGAAGCTCCACATTGGTGTCAGACTCTGGGAGGTTCTCGACCGTTGATTTGAGTGAGTGCCACAGGGTACACTCATAATGAGAGAAATGGCCCTGGTAGCTAGCTATGCACCTGCCCAGGGTTGCTGCTGCAAACATCCGTTTCCCCAGAGTGCCAATTTTACGGGACTTTTTATTCACAGGACATGCTGTGGATTTCTGGGGGAGCACGGCTTTGTCATTCTCTGCCAGTACCACCAGGGCATCCGTGAAAGGTTGTGGGGCAAGGATTGGCCTGTCTTTAGGAGGGATGTACTTTCTATCCATAGACAGCCACGGAAGGAATAAGCGCCGATCTGTCCCATACCGCTTGTGAAAGCGTCTCAAAAGAGGGTTGCACTGGCCATGTCAGGTCCAGGGGAATCTCAGGGACATGTAGATATTGCAAGCGCAAAAGCTTCCCAGGGTTCACAGTAGAGTTCTAAAGGGCCAAGAAGGATCCCATGTTCTTCAACAGAGACTTAAAAGAAAGCTCTTCGACCACAGGCCCAGCTGATGTAGAGGACTTACTTTCAAGCCAGCAAAACGAGTCTTTGTCCATGTCTTCTGACAAATGTAGATCAGGATTAGACCCATCAAAGTCCCCATCTACCCCAGAAGGGTTAGCAAAGATAGGAAAAGAGGGAGTACCAGAGTCGTCACTCCTGGAATCGGCGTCGAGAACCCTGGTACCAGGTTCAGCTCTGGCACCAGATTTCACGCTGGCACCGAACGTGACACTGACAATGGTGCCACACAAGGCGCTGGTGCTGTGCAAGGATTTGGGGTCCCCAACCCCACCACTGGGATGCCCGAAGGCTGTGACACCATCGGAGACTACCTGTAAGTGTTGAGAAGAAGGAGAATACAGGACCTGTGCCAGCTCCTGTGTCAAAGCCAAGTGAGGGGGAATGGCACAAGGGGTTGGCGTCGATGGCACCAGAGAAGGCGCCACACTTTGAACCTGACCCAACCACCCCGACTGTGGACCAATGGCCTGTAGGCCCAAAGGCCCCAGGACAGAGTCCACAGGTAAGGTCAGTCGAGACAGCTGCCAAACCCACTGCTCCATAAGAGCAGCCCAATGATGAAACTGCTCACCGGAGGCCCATTCTGGGGGGGGCGGGGAAGGGCTCCAGAGTTGAGGATTGTGGCTGCCAAGGACAGAGGTCACGGGAGACCCCAAAGGAGTCAGCCTACCACCCCCCTGCCCACCAGTGATCTCCACTCAGACGTACCAGAGGCGGACCTCAAGTGGCACTGCTTGTTCTTTGACTGGTGAGAAGAAAAAAAGCTTGAGATCGAGCGGTGCCAGGTCCCTGACCAAGACTGGGAATGGGCCCATTTCTTTTTGTGTTTTCGGAAAGGACCACCTCTCCTCCAGAGTACCGGAGTGCTGTGGTCAGACCCCCATCTGAAAAGTGCAGTAGACTGGACCCAGCCCCGCTGCCAGAAGAGCTTTCAAGCTAAGTCTCCCTACTGTCACCGTCACCATTCATGGTTGACTCTGTCGATAGCAGGTTGAAGAATTCTCCTTTTTTTTTTTTTTAAATATAAAGAATACTATTAACTAAAACTAAACGAATACTGAATGACAATCTGTTGTCATATAGACATGAAGATTTGACTCTCGGCAGGCGAGCGACATCATTTATTGATGCGCACTGGGCGGTGGGGAAAAAGGAACTGAGGCGGTTGGAAGGTCGATGCCGAGATAACCTATACAGGTGGAAGCCAGCCTCGCGGTGCCATGCATGCGCAGTCCTACCGCGGCGCCGGCCCTTCCTGAAGATTTTTGGCTCCCATTGGGTCCTAGCACCTCTGGCGTAGTCACATTAGTGTGAATGAGTGGTGGAGACTTTTACTCCAGGAAGATCTAGAAGGCTATGGGGCCTTGTCAGGCTACAAAAGTAATTTTGATAATTCTGAGGCAATAGTGGAGGGCCGCTCGCTGTCCACAGAACTTCAGAGCACAACATTCTTTTAAGTGGGCTCCTAACAATGTGGTACTGCATCTTGGGGTTAAGATCTCCCTGAACCTTAGCAAACAATTCATTGTCATTGAGGCACTGGTCTGGAAGCATAGGAAAAACCAGAGCAGTTGTAGAATTTGCAGAAAGTGTTTATTAATACTAGCAGTAATATAAATTTTAACAATAGACTAATGTCATTGGAACAGAGTCAGATGGAAATTGCAGCTTTGGGACTGACTTCCCAACCAAGTATATCACTTGTTAACAATCCTATTGACAATGTTAGTTCCACCGTACAGCAATCAGTCTTAGAATACAGTACCCCTCCCAGCTGTAACTTGGCCGAGACTGACCGTGGCAGTAATAATACAGATGCGACACCCTTGGATCCCAGTAATAAAAGACGTCCCAGAGATGATGAAACAAATGACAATGTGGATGATTTGTGATATGAAGTCCAGAATAAGAGAGTTTTTAAAAAGGGACATGAAGATACAGTACTCTCTTTAGATATTCAAAACAAATTTTCCCCGCTTTTGTTGTCACAAAATAATAGTGATAAATCTAGGCAACCTAGCATCAAACATTACTATTCAAATAAGTAATGAAGCTTCGGATGCAAGGGCATTAGGAAACAGAAATGTACATCAAAACACTTTTTGATGCCCTGTACAATGCTGAAAATCCATTAGGCCTTAACGAACATACGAAATTTGCCAGCAGATAAAGGCCTAGAGGTTTATCAAGTCTGCTCGAATGTGCAGCTAGCACCCCTTATTCTGCAGCTGCCCCTCCCTTCCACCCTTCCCCTTCATTAACCCTCCCCCTTGTCCTGTCCCATCCTCGTTTGAAGCAGTCCATTGTTCTACTGCATACCACTTCAGCAGGTAACGATTCCACCAGCCACCACCTCTCTGTAAAAAGTGTCTCCTCATCTCCTCCTGAACCTTCCTTGCTCCAGTCTCATATCATGGCCCCTGGTGGCCTTCCCCTCCCTTCCCTTACTTTGAACAGCTCCTCTGTACCCGTCTTGTTTATTCCTTTCATGTATTTAAAGGTTTCAATGATGTCACCCCCTGTCTCTCCTCTCTTCCAGTGAGTACACGTTCAACTCCTTCAACCTCCTCTCGTATGATAAGTCCCCCAGCCCCTTGATCATCTTTGTCGCTCTGCGCTGCACCCCCTCCAGTAACTTAATGTCCCTCTTCAGATACGGGACGCCAGTACTGCACGCAGTATTCCAGGTGTGGTCTAACTAATGACCCATACAGTGGCAGAATCACCTCCTCCCTCCTCGAGGATATACCCCTGCAATACAACCCAGCATTTTGTTGGCCTTGCAGCTGCCTTCCTACATTGTGCCAAGTTGTTCATTGACCCTGTAATAAGCACACCAGATCCTTCTCCTCCTCTGTCTGGGCTAGCTGCACTTCCCTAGCTGGTAACTCCTCCTTGGGTTCTTCATCCCAAAATGCAGCACCTTGCACTTTTTGGCATTAAAGCCCAGTTGCCAGGTGTCTGACCGGTTTCAAGCTTTGCCAGATCATCCTGCAACCCCTGCCATCCCCCTAGGTCATCCACCACCGCGCCTACCTTGGTATCATCAGCAAACAGACTGATCTTGCTCTTGATGTCCCATATGTCTGCAATGAATATCCCAAACAACACTGGTCCCAACACTGAGCCCTGTGGAACACTGCTTGTCATTGCCCTTGGGTGTGAGAGCTCCCCATCCACCACCACCCTCTGTTGCCTTCCCTGCAGCCAGTTTCCTACCCATCTCACCAGCTTTGCAGTCGCCCCTGTGCCTACTACCTTCCTTCCCAGCCTTCCATGTGGCACTGAGTCGAATGCCTTATTGAAGTCCAGATACAGGACATCCACTGCATAGCCCCTGTCCAGTTGCCAGTTACCCAGTCACAGAACTCGACCAGGTTGGTTGGCAGGATCTGCGCATGAAGCCATGCTGTCTGCTGTCCTGTAGTCCTTTGGCCTCTAGGAGGGCCACCAGCCTCTCCTTCAGGATAGTCTCCATTAGCTTACCCACAATGGATGTGAGGCTCACTGGTCTGTAGTTCCCGGTTCATCCTTGGGGCCACTCTTGTGGAGGGGCACCACATGAGCCATCCTCCAGTCCTGAGGTACACACCCTGAATGTAGTGAGGCATTAAATAGGTCTGCCAAACATCCTGCAAGGACCTCTGCCAGCTGCTTCAGTACCCTGGGGTGGATGCCATCTGGGCCTGGCGCTTGTCCATCCTCAGTGCCTTCAAACCCTCTCGAACTCTGCACTCCATGATTTCCCCATCTGTCACCACTTCCCCCACCTTGGGTGTCACCCCCTCTTCTCTTTAGTAAATACTGAGCAGAAGTACTCATTTAGTGCTTCCGCCTTATCGCACCCTGCTTCCACCCAACCTCCCTCCTTCCTAATCCTTACTATGTGGTCCTTACAGCTCCTTTTCTCCTGATGTACTTAAAGAAGTCCTTCTCCCCTTCTTAATGCCTTGTGCCAGCCTGAGTTCCATAGATGCTTTGGCTCCCCTTACTGCCCTTGTCACCACCTCCGATTCTGTCAAGTACTCCTCCCTGTCCTCCCCCCTCCCTGTTTTCTTGTACTTCCTAAAGGCAGCTCTTTTCCTCCTTACCTTTTCCATGACCTCCTTGCTCAACCAGATCGGTTTCTTAGCCCTAGCCTTCTTGCTCTGGGTTTGCAGCAGCTTTTGGTTGCCTCCACTATCCCCAGCTTTATGAGCTCCCACCTCTGGTTAGTGTCCATACTAGATTGAATTCTGGCCAGGTACCCTTTTACCACTTCTCCCATCCTCCCAAAGTCAGCCCTCTTGAAGTCCAGCACTATTGTGCCAGATTCCACTCCTTCCTTGCCCATATCCAATGTGAGCCATACTGAGCGGTGGTCACTCCCTGATAGCGGTTCCTCCACTGTAAGTTCTCTCACAAAGTCCCCATTTGCCAGCACAAGGTCAAGGGTATTTCCTAACCTAGTTCGTTCACTGACCATTTGCAGCAGGAATCTGTCCTGGAGGCATCCAGCAGTACCTGCTCCTTCTGTTCCTGGTTGTTGGGGTGCTTCAGTCCCCCCTGGCATGTTGAAGTCCCCACAATCACCACATCACTCCTCTCGCAGGTCCTCCTGATCTGTCCCGCTAGTTCCCTGTCTAACTCCTCCATCTGAGATGGTGGCCTGTACACCACTCCCATTCTAAGAATCCTATTCTTGGAATCCTGGATTGCATCCAAAGTGACTCCGTACTACCCTCCTCCCCTTCCTCCCTTACACACTTCAGTCCTTCCTTCCTTCACATATAGTGCCACCCCCCTTACCCAATCACTCTGTCCCTACGAAATAATCTGTACCCTGGTATAGACAGGTCCCAGTCATTGTATTGGGTGGCCCATGTTTCCGTGATGACTGCAATATCCACCTCTCCCTCTGCCATGAGAACCTGTAACTCTGCAGTTTTCCTCCCAAGGCTCCTAGCATTAAGGGTAACCACCTTCCACCCTTCCCCCCCCCATCCTGCCCTCCTTTCCTAGCATCACAAACAGTACTTGCCATTTGTCCTTTGTCACTGTTATGGGGGGTAAGCTCATATGGTTTCCCAACCTGTGGTCTCTGCATATCTCTTCCCCAACTGCCACCCCACTCTAGTTTAAATTCCCAATTTCCTCTATGTACTCCTCCATCCTCTGTTTCAACACTTTCTTTCCCTCTCACTCAAGTGTAGTCTGTCCTTGGCATAGAGACTACTGTCCTCCCAGGTCCTCCAATAGCCCATACCCTTTAGCAGAACACCAGGTTCTTAGCCATCCATTAAATTCCTCTATTCTCGGCTTTCTTGTTGTGCTTGCCTTTGGCACAGGAAGTATCTCTGAAAAAGTTACTGATCTTCCTGCCCCCTCACATAATTGTACTAGTTCCTCAAACCTCCTCTGAACTGTATCTACTGTCTTGTCAGCCAGGTCGTTTGTCCCAAGATGTATAATTAAATGAGGCTTGTCCCTACCCCCTCTAGCATATTTCAGAACAGACTGTCCCACTCTTTCTGCTGTCATTCCTGGCATGGCCTCCACCCAAATGCGACTGTGCCTCTCCCCCTTGCTACCCCACCTAACTCCTCTTAGTATTGAGTCCCCCAGCACTAAGATTCCACCCATCTTACTCCCTGCTTGCTTCTATTCATCTCCCTCTCTCATTTCCAGCTCCTCTTCTTCCTCCTGCACATTATTTCCCTTTTACCCTTGTTAATTCTCCAACAGAACTTCCCCACTCCAGTTTGGTCCAGGCATTTATCAATTGCTCCTCTAATTTCATCATTTCTCCTCCACCTTCTTCCTCTCTAGCAGTGCACAACTATTTTCTGAAGGCCTTTCACAAATGCCCGCCCTCTCTCTTCTTCATAGTAACCTGTTCTCTCATTTCCACTCCATGACTTTTGCCACTTCTTCGCCTCCCTCACAAGTCCCTATCTCCTCCTTCCATTTGTCTTTTGTCTCCTGACCTGGTTTCCCAGCAATTGTTCTTCCTGGCCTGGGCCCCTTTGTCTCTGCTTCCCTTCTTCTGACCTGCTCCTCACCACTGTTGGCTTAAATCGCCCTCCCTCATCTCCCCTTCTTCCTCCCTCCAGTATTGGGCTAAACCCACCCCCAATCTGCCTTGCCTGTCTTAGAAAGGAGATTGAGGGTCTGCAGGAGGAACTAAGTTTTTCTATGTGGTTGCACACTAAACATCCTCCCACACTCCAGGCATTCCTACTTGCCTCCCATAACAAACTCTGTGTACAATTATGGAGCCCCAGCCTTTTCTATCCAGTACAAATGTAGCCATAATCAGTTCCTCTATAAACCCTGTCAGTAGTAATGGTTATGCTCTTTCCTTACCTATGGATATTGTCTTAAGCCCCTCACTGCCCCCAGTGGACAGTAGACAGATATACGTACTAGGGGACTCAATAATCAAACCCATTTGATTGACAGAGATATATGTGACCAAGATAAAAATAATTAAACCGACTCTAGTTTTCATGGAGCTAAAACTGTAGATGTAACAGCCATGGTAAATAACATTCTTTGAGGCAGTGGGTCTAATCCCCTAGTAATTATTCATGTTGGTGCTAACAACATTAGGCATGATGATCGAGGTCAAAAAAGATACAGTCGCACTATCAAATAGACTGAGAAACAGAGGTAGTGAAATTGTTTTTTCCGAGATAATGTCCATTTTAAGAACATCCTATGAAATAAATTTAAAAAAAAAAAATGTTTGGGGGGGGGCACTGTGGAGCAGCGAACTGGCAGGACGCACTTCCATGCAGCTCTGTGCATCTACAGCTGTATTCGTGGATTTCTACGGCACTCAACCTTCCACAAGAAGATTTAAAGGGTCAGCTCCTTAAAGCATTCCGAATTAAACCGCGAGTCGTCTGGCTAAGTGGCGAGGCCCCAAGAGTGATTCTGATGGTAACTACAAGCTCCAACGTTAGAGATCAACTCTTACAGACAGCGAGGTCATCGGGAGGGCAAGCCTTCAACAGATCTACCATCCACTTGTTTCCAGATCTATCGTTCGCAACACGCACCAGAAGAAAGAAGTTCAATGCGGTGAGAGCTCAGCTCCGGGGGTTAGGAGTAGCACACTCGCTTCTGATGCCGGCCCAACTTCGTATCCACTATGGTGGTAAGACTTTTCAGTATACAGATCCAATCGAAGCAGGCAAAAAAGTGGAATCAATAACCAGAGAGTTTCAGACGTCTGAGGGCTGTAATGGCAGTGACTTGGACTTTGATCAAGAAACCTGACTGTCCACAGTTATAATAATTTGTTTATAATCATACCTGCTCTTGTGATTACTGTTCTCTATTCAATCGTTTGGTTTTCCCAACAGCTTAAAATAAAATGATAAAAAGGTGTATAGAAAATGCATGATTAGTGCTAATATTATAGGAGTACCTTTTGGTATTAGGATTGGGCTTCATATCAGCACTGGATGTTGAGTAATAACTCTTTGGACTCTGAACATTTTGGACTTGACCCCAAAAGCCTTAGTTAGCTGTGGCTCATTTAGATATGCCAGTAGGGAAATGGGCAGACTAGGTGGGCCAAGCGGTCCTTATCTGCTGTCAGTCTATGTTTCTATTTGAATATAACCTATTTAGTTTTCCCCCCTATCCTGAAGCCATTCTGTCTAGGCTCTTATCCTAATGTACATTTGATGTAGCTGGTAAAAAAAAAAAAAAAAAAAAAACATGTTTGCTACCTGGCAGATGATTGTACAATATGCAATTGTTTATTGTAAAAGCAATAAAAGAAAGTTAAAAAAAAATGTTTAATGAGTGGCTTAGGAAACTGTTGCCTCTGACATAATTATACATGTGTTATGAATTGGGAAGAGTTCTCAAATAGGATTGAACTCTTCTGTGGTGATGGATTACACTTAAGCCGCAGGGAAAGTACCTTATCGGGTAAACATATTTTGAAGAGTATAAACCTAAATTTAAACTAATTGATCTGGGGGAAGGCAGGTACATCTTTCCACTCTGAACATATGCCACAATAAGTGTATTGAGAATAATTAGCATTTTCTATACTGTAATGCTAGGAGTCTACATAACAAAATGGATGAATTAAAACTACGAGTTGCCACTGATAATACTGATATCACAGCAGTAACAGAAACTTGGGGTAATGAGAAATCTAATTGGAATAACTACCTTCCTGGGTACACTTCCTATATACAAAATAGAGCTGTCAAAAGAAGTGGAGGTGTCGCCTTTTTCATCAAAGACACACTGCAAACGTTAAACATCTCAGAGAAAATAAAATTCCCTAATGGGTCCTCTGAATCCATTTGGATTAAATTAGTCCTGAACAAAGACAGCAATATTATCATTAGGAATTGTTACTGCTCGCATAACACAACATCGGAAATTTAAGAGGAAGCAATACCAGAAATTGAACACGCTTGTGAATTAGGGGATACCTTACTTATGGGTGACTAACTTTGGTGGCATCTCCTGGAAAGATCAAACAGCATCCATAGAACTTGGTAAAATATTCATTAATGTGTGTCAACAGTGTAACCTCACCCAAAGTATTACTCAATCTACAAGAGGCGAAATAATTCTGGACCTTGTCCTATATAATGCAAATATGTTTATAAAAAATATATCTGTTCATTCACCAATTTAGAAACAGTTAACACAATGTAATAAAATTTATTGTGGAAAATAATTTTTCACATAACTACGGTGAAACAAAGAGTTATATGTATGACTATGCAGATTTAGTTAGCATGACATCTAGGCTGAATAACTTTGGGATCAAATTTTCTCATCCTTACCAATAAAAGACAGCTGGGATAAACTTTATAAAATGCTAACCGATCTAAGAGATACTTGTATCCCATATAAAATCAAAAATAATACAAAAAATGTTGCCCTAAATGGCTGGCCAAATCAATATGGAAGCTTATCAAAGAAAAAAATAAGAAATATTCCATCCTTCTTAAATCCCATACAAAAAAAACAACTGGATCTCTTATCTGAAAACTCATAAAGAGTGTAAGAAAAAAATTAGTAGAGCCAAGCAAAAATGGGAATATAAACTATCTAAAGCTAATAAAACCAATTGCAAGTCATTTTACTCCTACATCAATTCCCTTAAAAAATCCACATGCCATGTGAGCCCACTGCTGTATACTGATACTATATTATACGAGCCCAATGACATGACTAATGTCCCTAACACCAAATTCTGTGGGACGTTTCAGGCACCTCAGAATATGGGAACATTTAACATTCCTCAGGATGAGCTGATTACCATATCTGAGGATTGTGTTCATGCTACATTATCTTCCCTTAAGGGTAAAACCTGTACATCCCCTGATAATATCAGTAGTCATCTTTTATTCATGCTAGCAGATTGTCTGGCACATCCACTCAAGTTATTTTCTGAAAAATGTATAAACTTATATTTCATTCCTGATGTATGGAAAACAGCTTTCATTATCCCAATCCACAAAAAGGGCCAGAGGAACAATTGGGAAAATTACAGACCTATTAGCCTAATGTCACTTCTCTGTAAAGCACTAGAAAGCATTATAAAGGACCTAATCTCCCCAATTCTGGACAACCTCGACAGTGATCAACATGGTTTAAAAAAAGGTTGAGGTTGTTTACTAACCTATTATGTTTTTATGAAGATGTTACTAGTCATTTAGATTGTAAGACAACGTATGACATCATCTTTATTGACTTTAGTAAGGTATTTGATGCCATGCCACACTGGGAATTAGTACATAAATTAAATAAAAACAAATATTAACAAAAATATTGTAAACTGGATTGCAAATTGGCTAATGAACAGAACACAATGTGTTCTGATCACTGGTTGGCTGTCTGATATTGGTAAGGTTACCAGTGGTGTTCTGCAAGGCTCGGTGCTAGGCCCGTTTATTTCAAACGTTCACAGCCGATCACACAATTCTATCTCTTCAGCTATAAAATATGCAGACGATGTCAAAATCGAGGCGCCCTGTGTTGACTTTGAACATACTTCAATTATTCAGAATGATTTAGATAAAATCTCAAATTGGGTTACTAAGTGGGATATTAAGCTAAACTTTGATAAATGTAAAGTTATGCATATGGGGCCAAATAACTCCTAATTTACATACAGATTAGACAATAAAATACTAAATTCAACAACCAATGAAAAAGATCTCGGGATTAATATATCTGAGGACTTCCTTCCATTTACTCAAATAAATGAGGTCATATTCAAGGCCAATAGAGTTATCTGGTCAATAAGAAGAAACATAAAATCAAGGGACAGTAGAGTGATGATACCTCTATATAGAGCATATGTTCACCCCCACATCGAGTACGCCTCACAATTGTGGTTTCCCCTTTAGGAACATTGATATTAATTTCTTCAGGAAAGTACAAAGGAAACACACCAAACAAATCCAGGGACTGCATAATGATTCTTATGAATCAAGAATTAAGTCACTGAACCATATGTCCTTAACCAGCCAGTGTCTCAGAGGCAATCTTTTGTTTGTGTATGACATTATTCAGGATCACTACTTGCGAACTACATTGGGGTTTCAATTTAAGAATGATAAATATAACAGCAGAGGTCACCCTCTACAGTTATATGGGAGAAAATTTAATCTTATGCCACACAAATGCTTCTTTACTTTGAGAACAGAGATTCCTTGGACTAAATTACCAACAGAGTTTATTACTAGTGAATTGAAAGAAGTTTCCAAGCATCATCTTGATAAATATATCCTCTCAGGAACTAAGATTTGTTATTATTAAATACATAGGAGCATTCATAGGCCACACAGCCTCCTAGCTCCTTCATCTCCTTAGTATAAAAAAATTTAAATTGTTCAGAATAACTACAGTATTTACAAAAGCAGAATAATACAGAGAAGATGTATCTCAGTTTTCCTTCAATCTCGGTGTGTCTCATGCAAGAAATTGCAACTCTGTTTTTAAGTCTTTGCAACCCCCCTCCCCCTACAAGCATTTTTTTTTCTAAAAATGTTCTTGTATGTTTCAGGCAGGTGCAGCAGAACATAATGTCCCAGAACTAATGCTCCTTCTCCACAGCTTCTGAAAAAGGGCTCAAAAGCTGCTCTCAGGTTAACCCCTTGAGTTCCCAATAGCTTTTTGTAATCTCAAACTATAATTATATACATTTCAACAGTAACACTATATAATTTCCCAGTATCAGTTACATTTCCACATAATGATTTGCATATAATTTTATGCCAGCAGATATGCCAAGGGAGGTAATGACAGAAACAGCAAGGGAAGACAGACACTGAGAGGCAAAGAACTGCGAGACTGTCGGGGTGATCAAATCCTAGGCCTCACAAGAACATGTGGTTGCGCAACCAGACAGACGAGACAGGAAATGAAAGGAAAGAACACAGCAGATAACCTGCATTCAAACGCTCCATAACAACTGAGACATGGTCCTATTCAACCCTGTCACATACAGTACGTCCTCCTCCTTAAGAGGGAACCTGTTGTATTAAACAGGTTTCCACAACTTTCTATTAATTCTCTACTAACATTTGCTTCTAACTTACAGAAATTAAGCACATGTACAGTACCCTTTTTCTGTAACAGTACAGTAAACAGTAAAGTTTAAACTCATACATTTGTTTTTTAGCCTTCAGAACCCTCAATTCCTGATCCATATCTTGGCAGAAAATCAGGATTGCTATTCTCTTTACCTCATTTGTGTATCACCTTGAATTTAAATGACTGTAGTGCCAGGTACCACCTTGCGATTCTGGAACTTTTATCTTTCATTTGGTTAAGCCAACAGAGAGGACTGTGATCTGTTATAAGTACAAAGTCAGTTCCTAGCAAATAAAACTTAAGGGACTCCATGGCCCACTTTGCTGCTAAACACTCCTTTTCAATGGTAGAGTACCTTTTCTCTCTGTCATGCAACTTCCTACTTATGTACAGAATAGGATGTTCTGTCCCATCTATATGCTGACTCAGGACTGCACCTAGGCCTACTTCTGATTCATCTGTTTGTAACAAAAATGGTTTCTCAGAGTCTAGGCTCCTTAAAACAGGGGCTGAATATAATGCAGCCGTAATGGCTTGAAAATACAGGTTACTCAACTGTAACAGGAGTTCTAGGAATGGTATATGTTGTTCATCCGCACTGCCTGGCAGGTATCCTTGCCATTTTAAATCTTGCCCGGAAGGTCTTCAAGTTGGCTCCTCCCACCCACCCGGGTGGTAAAACTCTCGGCTCCACCCTATGACGCCAGATCTGGCCCACTGGAAGCTCAGGTTGTGCGTCGAAGCCGGGGAGGTCGGGTGGGTCATGTGGATGAACAACATATACCATTCCTAGAACTCCTGTTACAGGTGAGTAACCTGTATTTCTAGGGACATGGATATGTTGTTCATCCACACTGTCTGGCAGACTCCTAGCAGTTCTCCGGGAGGAGGGAGGCAAGGCGCACACCCCCGATACTTACTTGGGAAAGAGAGACTGGAGAACCGAGGCCCCAAAAACCAGCATCCCGGCGTGACTCAAGGTCGATGTGGTAATGGGTGATGAAGGTGTGTGCTGACTTCCAGGTAGCAGCCCTGCAGATTTCCTGGATAGGGACGTCCCTGGAAGCAGCCACCGATGCAGCAGTATGGCAGGTAGAATGAGCTCTTATCCCTCTGGGAGGCTCCATGCCCGCCAACTTATAGCAAAGATCTATGCATGAGGTGACCCACCTACCTATCGTCCGCTTGGCTGCAGGTCTGCCAGGTGCGGCTTCAGCGTAGGTGACAAACAGCTGGCGAACCTCTCCCCGAATTTCAGCCATGCGCTCCTTATAATAAGGGCGCCCTTCTAGGGTCCAGAGTATGGAGCCTATATTCGGCCTCCGAGGTGTGATTGGGGTAGAACACCGGCAGAGTCAACACATGGTTAAGGTGAAACTCCGACACCACCTTCGGAAGGAATTTCGGTTGGGGGCGCAGGACAACCTTGTCCCTGTGGAAGACCAGATAAGGAGACTCGATGCAGAGCGCCTGGAGCTCTCCCATCCTTCTGGCTGACATGATAGCCACCAAGAAGGCGGTCTTCCACGACAGGTGAGAGAGTTCACACCTGTGCACTGGTTCAAATGGCTTGCCCATGAGCTCTGCCAGTACCAGCAGTAGATCCCACGGAGGTGGAGTTTCTAGCTGCGGAGAATGTGATCAAGGCCTTTGAAAAAGTGCCAGACCACCTTTCCTCGCCACTGACTGCTTCCCAGCCCGCGCCCGGTAAGCAGAGATGGCTGCCAGGTGCACCTTAAGGGTTGTCGACCTAAGCCCTTGCTGAGAAAGGGACCAAAGGTAGTCTAATATGCTCGGCAAGGAACAGGAGCAACGGTCCAGGCCCTTGCCCAACACCAAATGGAAAATCTTTTCCATTTGAAGGCGTAGCATTTTCTGGTCGACTCCTTACGGGACGCCTCAACTACGTTGAGGACCTCGTCGGAAAGACCTAAGGTCTGGAACTCTAGCCGCTCAAGAACCAGGCCGTCAGGTGCAGGGATTGAAGGTCCGGATGGAATACCTTCCCCTGATTGACTGAGAGTAGGACCGGGCGAGCTGGAAGCTGCCTTGGGAGCCTGGAGCTGAGGCTGAGGAGATCTGGGTACCAGTACTGGCGGGGCCAGTCTGGGGCTATCAGAATCACCTGCGCCTTGTCCCTCCTTGCCTTGAGCAGCACCTTGTGCATCAAGGGGAACGGGGAAAGGCGTAGAAGAGGCCCGGGGTCCACGGCCTCGACAAGGCATCCCCCTGCAGCGATCCCTGCTGAGGGGGGCGGGCATGGAACAGCCTCAGCTTCGCATTCTTTCTGGAGGCAAACAGGTCCACCCGAGGTGTGCCCCAATGGGAGAATAGAACTTGTACTACCTCCGGCAGGAGAGACCACTCGTGGGACGCAGCCCCTATCTGGCTTAGGGCATCGGCCAGGGTGTTGAAGGCTCTTGCCACATGAATGGCTAGGAGATCCGCCTCCAGGCTGCGCACGAGTGACCAGATGCGGACAGCTACCTTGCATAGAAGCATGGAGCGCGTCCTGCCCTGGCGGTTTAGATAGTACATGGTCGTGGTGTTGTCCGATTGGACCCAGACCACTTGACCCCGAAGAAACGGAGCAAAGGCGGTGAGAGCTAGGCGGACCACTCAGAGCTCCAGCAGGTTGATGTGGCATCGGGACTCCCTCGGGGACCAGAGGCCGTGCGCTCGGTGTTCCCCCAGATGGGCACCCCAACCCATCAGAGAGGCATCGGTCGATAGAGAGACCGTCGGCTCGGGGCGAACAACCGGGATACCCTCCTGCAGATGAACTGGAATGGTCCACCACTGGAGTGTTCCACATCCCTGGGTCACCGTCCACTAGCTGGTCCAATGGATGCATGGCGTTGGGACCCTGGCTGGCCAGCCCCCACTGAAGGCGCATGTTGCCAGAGCCCAACGGACCACGCTGGTAAAGGCCGCCATGAGACCCAGGAGGCTAGGAAGTCCCAGGCAGGGGCACAATTGCCCAACCAGAAATGACTGGGCAAAGAGGAAAGAACCTCGATCCTGTCCACGGGAGCCGAGCCCTGGCTCGAGAGAGTCGAGCTCTGCCCGATGAAAAGAATCACCTGCTTGACTCGAGTTCCGACTTGGCCTCGTTGATGAGGAGGCCGATCTGAGGAGCAAACCTGGGAGGCCAGATCTCTGACCGCTCCACCTCCTGTCTGGAGGGCTGCTATCAGCCAATCGCCCAGGTAAGGTAAAACCCAGACCCCTCGGCGCCGCAGAAATGCTGTCACCACTGCCAAGCATTTGGTGAAGACCCTGGGAGCTGTAGATAAGCCGAAGGGCATGGCTTGGAACTCGAAAAGGGATCCCTCCGCTCCAAAGCGAAGGAACCTTTGATGGGACGGACGGATAGGGACGTGAAAGAACACGTCCTGTAGGTCCAGAGAGCAGAACCACACGCCGTGTTCCAAGGATGGTATTATCTGAGCCAGAGTGACCATCCTGAAGGTTCGAGACCTTAGGAACTTGTTTAGGTCATGTAGGTTGAGAATGGGGCGCCAGCCCCGTCCGTTCGAACCAGAGAGTACCTGGACACGAACCCGGGTTTGAGTGTGGGTCCTCCACCTCTCTATCACCTCCTTCCTGGAGGAGGCGGTATAGGCTCGCAAGCTGACAGCGAGGCTTGACCCGAGGCCTCCCGAGTGTAGACGCTCTGAAGGGTGGGGCCTGCTCGAACTCCAGAGGCAGGCCCTTTCCTACCACTTCCAACACCCACCAGTCTGTGATAATAGTAGACCAGGTGGAAAGGAAGAACCGGAGCCGTCCCCACAGAGAGGAGACCTGAGGTGAGGTGACGAGGCTGGGACACCTCAACCGTCAATGTGCAGGCTTGGAGGAGGGACCGGCTGAGGGACCACCTGGGCCTTTACCTCCCTGCTTCCTGGAGGAGGAAGCCGCGGGCTTGGGTTTGGGACGCCAAATGCGAGCCTGCTGGCCCTGGTGTTGCTGGGCCGAACGTGCCGGGGGCGCAGATGGACGAAAGAGCTTGGGTTGTGGTCTGCGGCCCTTGTCCCTCTGAGCGGATGAGACCGAGTCCAAGGTGGCATTGGACTTTTCGATCCTCTGGAGGTGGCCTTCCACTCCACGGCCGAAGAGGTCGGTCCTCAGGAAGGGGACATCCGCCAATTTGTGCTGGGTATCCGCTGTGAAGGTGGATATCCTCAGCCATGCCCGACGGCGCATAGCCACTGCGGCCGCGACTGACCTGGCGCATGAGTCTCCAATGTCCAGAGCAGTCTGAAGTTGCTGCTTGGCCACTGCCTTGCCCTGGTCCTGCACCTGCCTAACCGTGGTCTGCAGGTCAGCCGGGAGATGAGGGACTACCTCGTCCAGGGAGCCCAACAGGGCGTGGAAGAAATGTGCCATAAGCACAGCCGAGCTTGCCTGACAAAGGCCAAGGGAGGACGCAGCGTAGACTTTTCGCCCGGCATAGTCCAATTTCTTTGTATACCTTGTCAGGAGGTTTGTCCACGTCCCTAGCATTTCCGGCATGCTGGAAAACGCTGTCGGTAACTAACCCCTCGGCTGAGGGATGTTCCAAGAAACCGGACAGGGAACTGGTAGGGACTGCATACTTCTTGGCCATCCTGGCCGAAGGCGCAGGGCAGGAAGCAGGGCGCTGCCAGAGCTCCAAGGCCGGGCCCACGATGGCCTCAGCCACAGGAAAAACCTCCGTAGGGGAATCCCCTCGGTCCAATATCTCCATGAGGGGATACTTGGCCCGCTTGGATACGGGCTCGAGCTGCATCCCGGTGGACTCCGAGATGAGCCTGAGCAACACCAGGAAGGACGAAGGGCTGTCGTCCAGCGACTGACTTACAGAGGACTCCAAGTCCACTCACTTGAAGAAAAGGGAGGAATCGTCGTCAGACTCAGAAGAGTCCGCAAAGAGCTGCCTCGGGCCTCAGCCACCCTCCACCTGCCGAGGACGATCGGGAGTGAGGATGACCGACAGCCTATGGGGCAGTCCCTGAGCCGACAGAGTTCTCGGTCGGAGCCCCAAATAATGTCTGTGGAGGCAGAAGTTCCACCAGAATCGGTGGGGCAGCTGGTTTTGGCCAAACAACCGGCCTGAGAACAGGCTCTTCGGGTAAAACGAGGGGTTGTTTCGACCTCTCCGGTGACAGCCACTTAATGGCCGGGGAAGGCGACGGCTTGTTCTCGGTCAGAAGGAGCTGTTGCCACATGAGGTCCTCGTATCGTCGATGTAACTTATGTCGAAGCCTCCCTCATCAAGGAGGAGGAAGACCCGGGCGGTGCCGCTTGCAGTGCTGAGACCGAGATCGCCTGTGGCCGGGATCGGCTGGACCGTGAAGAAGTCGAGACCGAGAACCTCGCCTGGGCTCTGGAACCCGAGGCACTGGCAAGCCAGCAGGATCCTAAACTCCACCAGGGGAACCGGGAGAGGGATTTTCAGCCGCGATCGACAACCCGTAGCGGGTCGAGAAAGATCTCGACTGCGTCGGCGGGAGTCTCGGTCAACTGACCTGACGGGGAAACCGTGAGACCAGTGGCCAAAGCCGAACGACTGACTGAAGTCGATGGCCGACAACTCGGGGAGAGGGACCTTTCCCGCTCCCAAGAGCGTCGACGGAGGGACTTACCCTTGTCTTTCTTTTTGGACCGAGAAGAAGGTCCAGCAGACGTTGGTCCTCTCCTCTAGTGGAGAGGGACAGACAAAGCTCCTTAAAGGAAGCTGTGTAAGAGGAACCCAGGGAGAGCGGGATAAATGCAGCGGTCGAGGAAGATGTGGCCCGCGCCGCCTCCTCTTCGAGGGTGATCATCTGTTCTAGCTGATCCACCAAGCGCACCACCGCAGAAACCGTCGACCGGGCCTCTTTTGACTTTACCGGAGGAAAATGTTTCTCGGGGTGCCCCAGTTGTAAACGGGCATCACGGTCTTCGAAGATGTAGGCTGAGAAGAAAGAGCACAGATGCTAAGCCTGCGGGTCGTACTCAAGGCCTAAACAGTAGACTCCGTGTAGTGCGGATCCGTCCGAGACATCTTCTGCCGCAAAGGGCACCGCCAACCGGGTCGATTGGTCCATCGAGCCGCGAAATAGAAGACGAAGTCTATAAAGTGAAAAACTTTAATTCGGAAACCGAAGAATTAGGAACCAGTCTTATCGCCAGAGCGTTAAGGAGGGAACCTGAGCTTCCAAGCGGTAAGGAAGATCTAGCGTCATGGGGCGGAGCCGAGAGTTTTACCACCCGGGTGGGTGGGAGGAGCCAGCTTGAAGACCTTCCGGCAAGATTTAAAGCGGCAAGGATACCTGCCAGACAGTGTGGATGAACAACATATCCATGTCCCTAGAACACAGAATTTGAATTTGTCGGCAGATAATGACTGCTTGGCCCACCTAGTCTGCCCATTTCCCTATCTGATGGATAAGCTGCAGATTCTAGAAAATCAACAGCTTACTTCCCCCACTAAAACTGCCTTATGTCTCTCCCATGCATTCTTCAATTCTCCCACTGTTCCTGACTCCACAACCTCCTCAGGAAACCTGTTCCATGCATCCACAACCCTCTCTGAAAAAATATTTTCTAACATTACCTCTGAGCCATCCCCCCCAGCTTCAAATTGTGCCCCCTTGTTCTTGCACATCTCTTTTTCTGAAAGATGCTACCCTCTTGTACTTTAATTCCCTTAAGATACTTAAAAGTTTCTATCATGTCCCCCCCTCCCTCCTTTCCTCAAGGGTATACATATTAAACTGCTTTAGTCTCTCCTCATATGTCTTCTGGTGCAGACCCTGCACCACTTTGGCTGCCCTCCTCTGAACAGCCTCCACTCTGTCTATGTGGAGATGGGGTCTCCAGAATTGCACGCAGTACTCGGATGGGGTCTCCCCAACTGTCTGTACAGAGGGATAACAACTTCTTTGTTTTCTACTGTTGATGCCTCTCCCTATGCATCCCAGTATCCCCCCATCCCCTCCTTACTGCCTTCTCACATTGCTTGCCCACCTTTAGGTCATCTGATATAATTACTCCTAGGTCTCTTTCGATTTTTGTTATCTCACCCCCCATAGTGTACTCTTCCGCTGGGTTTTTGTTTCCCAGATGCATTACCATGCACTTCTTTGCACTGAATCTGGGCTGCCATATATTTGACCATTCTTCCAACCTTGCCAAGTCCCTTTTCATCTTTTCCACCCTACCTTGTGCATCAACCCTGAACCCTTGAAAAGCTTCACCACACTCTGGGGACATTTCACATTATTTGGGTACAGTTTTTTCATGAGTTCAGTTAGGGGAATAGCTAATGCAGCAAAGTTGGGAACAAATCTCAAATAATAATCAGTCAGCCCTAAAAGTGACATGACATGTTTCTTTGTTTTAAGGATAGGGCAGTTAGCTACAGCTTCTATTTTAGAGATTTCTGACTTAACTTATCCATTTCACAACACATAGCCCACATGTCTGGCTTCCTGCATGCCCAATGCACATTTGGCAGGATTAATAGTTAGACATGCATTTTTGATGGCTTGGATAACTGCTCGCAGGTGTTCCAGGTGGCTTTTCCTGTCTGGACTGTACATTATGTCATCATCCAGCTACGCAGCACAATAACCAGTGTGAGGTGATAAAGTTACAACCTTGAACCGCTGGAATGTAGCTGGCGCACCATGTAAACCAAACAGCAAGGTGGTGAACCAATAGAATCCAACAGGTGTGACAAATGCAGTTTTGCCTCTGGTTTCTTTAGCTAAAGGGATCTGACAGTAACCCTTGGTGAGATTGAGGGTACTGATATACTTTGCACTTCTCAGTCTATCCACCAAATCATCTATTCTGGGCATAGGATAACTGTCAAATTCTGACACTTGATTAAGTTTCCTAAAATCAGGGAAGATTCTAACACCCCCTTCTTTTTTGTTTATAATTACCACTGGCAATGACCAAGCACTCCTCGACTCCTCTATGATATCCAATTCTTACGTTTTTTTGCATGTCAGCTCTTAATCTCTATGGTAATCTGTATGTCTTTTGCCTAATAGGGCGAGCACTTCTTGGCCCTATAACATGCTCAACCCCTTTTGCTCGGCCTGGTATTGTGGTGAAAGTACTGTTAAATGTCTTTAGCACATTACTCCTGGCCATGGTATTGCACTACAAGGGTATAACGATTTCTGACTTAATAGGAGGACAAAAAGATGGGTGTGTGTGTGCAATTTACATCAAAGACATCACCCGTCACCCCATCTCCACTACCCCCTCTGACTCTTCTGTGCAAATCCTACCTATCAAACTACTCCTTGAGGCCCAAAATAAAGTGCTCACTGTAGTCTCAGTCTACATCCCACCAAAAGACCAAGAGATTGGTCTCTGTGCAGTCCTGGACTTTGTAAGATCCCAACCATCCAGATCGGAGATCCTCCTTGGCGATTTTAATATCAACTGGCTTGCACCTGATGTAGGAACCCACAAGTATGCTATCTCTTCAGCTAACCCAACGCAGATGGTCGATTCCCCCACAAGGAAGAACTACAAGTCAGGTACCAGCACTGTCCTGGACTGGGTTCTTGCCAGCCACCCAACCTGCATCAACACCACCACTGTCCTCCTGGATTCCCTCAGCGACCGTTCCCCTGTCATCTGCAACTGGTCAAAAGTTTCGTAAGCCTCATCCTAAAACCACTTCCAGCAAAGTCCTACCCCGTGGCCAACTGACCCATCTCAAATCCTGTCTTAGTGGCAAGACTGGGCTCCCATATACAATGCGCTGGATGTTGACTCAGCCCTTGATTATTTCATCACCACAGTCAACGCTGCCAGCGACACCTACGCCCCAGTAAAAAAGCGCAAAGTCAAGGCACTTTCCAATCCCTGGCTCACAGCTGAGCTACTGGCTCAGATAAAATCAAGGGATCACCTCTGGGCAATAGCTAGGGCCACAGGTCCTCAACTGGACATTCAAAACTACAGACTCGCAACAACTGCACAAAAAAAATAAGACAGACGAAGAGTACCT
The DNA here is from genome assembly GCA_016271365.2 of Neoceratodus forsteri. Taxonomy (NCBI): domain Eukaryota; kingdom Metazoa; phylum Chordata; order Ceratodontiformes; family Ceratodontidae; genus Neoceratodus; species Neoceratodus forsteri. The sequence continues at coordinate 49,858,644 of CM028136.1, read as the reverse complement.
ACTACAAGAAAGCCCTCACCAACACCTGGGGGGATGGGAGAACTTTTTGGGACAATATTAGGGAAGTCACAGGGAAGCAGTCCAAATACTCCCCAACCTTATTGATGATTGACAAAGCCACCACCCTTGACCCGAAGGTAACTGCCAATAATTTTAATGTAGCCTTGGCCGACCTTAGTGCTGTTCTCCCTGTGGACTTTTTCTCCAAACCCAACTCCCCTGCTCCAAATTCCCTACCTACCACCTCAAATTATCCGCCATTCCACTTAAAAAAAATCAGGGCAAATGATGTCCGCAAATACATAACAAAGGCCATCTCCAAGTCCAGAGCCAGTAGTGATTCACTGGACCTTAAACTGCTATCCCTCACCCTTGAAGAGGTATTGCGCTCGCTTACCAGAATCTTCAACCTCTCCCTCAGCCTCAGTCAGTTCCCATGCAAATGGAAATCTGCTATTGTCACTCTGGTCTTTAAAAGTGGCAACAAGTCAAAACAGGGAAACTACCGGCCGATCTCTATATTACACCCCCCCCCAAGGCCCTTGAGCGCATTGTTACTGACCAGCTTACAGACTACCTGGACAAATATAACAACTTATGTGCACAGCAGCACGGGTTCAGGCAAGGGCACAGCACATCAACAGCCCTCCTGGAATTCACTGGACTCCTTCACAACTCATTGGACAAAGGCCATCTAACTGGAGCCGTATTCATCGACTTGACTAAGGCATTTGACACTGTTCACCATGACCTGCTTACCAAACAGCTGCTGAATGCCGGGCTCTCCCAGGACTCCACTGGATGGTTTAACAGCTACCTGGACCAGCGCGCTCACAAAGAGTAAAAATCTCAGGAGTACTCTCTGACTCCAAACCTGTTCGCTCAGGCGTCCCTCAGGGATCCATACTGGGCCCACTACTTTTCAGCCTTTTCCTGAACTCCCTTCCACTATCCTGCCCAGAACAAATTATCCTCTATGCCGATGACGTTGTGCTTCTCACCCCCATAAGGACCCACAACCCTTACTTCACGACCTACAGCTTGCTTTCTCCGCTGTTGAAAACTGGTTCGCAAAACAAACTGATTCTAAACCACAAAAAGACTAAATCTATGCTTTTCAGCAGCTCGCAAAACAAACACAGGCGATACCCACTTGATATCAATACAAGTGCTGGTAACACCCTCGAACAAGTGTCAACTTTTGAATATCTTGGAATCTCACTTGAACCTTGCCTATCTTATGGGACTCACATTGATAGTGTTGCCAGAGTGGTAAACTCACACATTGGAATTCTTTATCGAAATAGACAGCATCTTACCCAGGCAGCACTGAAGATTGCTATCCAGAGCTCTGTGGTCTCCATCATAGACTACAGCATCATAATCCATGGCTCTGCCTCTACTACCGCCCTCAGGCACATAACGACCTCCCTAAACAAGGCTTGTCGACTGCTTACTGGATCCCACCGACTCACACATACATGTGAGCCTGCGCTCAAAGCGGGATGGCTTCAACTCGCTAACCGCATAAAGTACCTTACATGCTGGATGGTGAAAAAAAGTACTTTGGGCCTTACTCCACGTAGTGTCCAAGCCCTTCTGCGCCCAAACACTAATCCTCGTAACACCAGAGGGTCTGAACGTCAGCTTCTACAGGTCCACTGATGCTGCACCACTCTGGGCCAAAGATCCTTTGCACACCGTGCACCCAGCTGGATGAATGCCCTCAGCACTCACATCACCTCCACCTCCTAACTGGGCATATTCAAATCAAGCCTCCATCATCATCTCACGGCCTCCAGCTCATGTGACTGCCACCCCAAACTTCCCCCTTCCCCACTGAGATCAACCACCCCCCCCCCGATGTTCTTTGACAATGCCGTGAGCTGCTCTAGTCTCTTTCTCGGCTGCCACCCCCTATCCTCGCACCCTTCCTCTCCGTTTTCTTCCAGGTTTCTGAAATGATTCCTTGTATGTGTTATTCATGTATCCTATTTACCGTGATGCTGTACCTGAACTGATTACTTTGGTTGTATGCTCTCTTTAATGTTGTATGCCCTTGTTTAACATGTTTAACATGTATGTACTCTCCTGACGTGGAACCTTTGTAAAAGAGCCTTGGCTCTAAGGTAATTGTAATCCTAGATCGAAATAAACAAATAAACAAAAGAATGTCTGCAGTTTGTTCTGAGGTTAAGGAAACATTCACCTTTACAGCATCAGCATTTACAGTTTGTTCCAGTCTATCACAAGCTACGTCAACATCTTCTTTATCAGTTTCTGGTAAAACTAGCAGCCCATTTCTTGAGAAGATTAGATTTAGAAGAAGAGAAGGTAGGGCAGGGCCCACAGCTCAGCATCATGGACACAGGGGGGAGGGAGGTGAGCACTACTCCCTTCACAAAAGAAAGGGTCCTACAAGAGCTTGCTAAGCTCAGGGTGGATAAGGCAATGGGACCTGATGGCATACATCCCAGGGTACTTAAGGAGCTAAAGGAGGAACTAGCAGAGCCATTAGCAGAATTGTTTAGTGAGTCTCTGAGCACAGGAGAGGTCCCAGAAGACTGGAGAAAGGCTCATGTGATCCCACTCCACAAGAGTGGTAGCAGGGAGGAGGCGGGAACTACAGACCGTCAGTCTTACCTCAGTAGTGGGCAAGATTATGGAGGCACTCCTTAAGGAAAGGATAGTGCAACACCTGGAATCCATAGGGGCACAGGATCCAAGACAGCATGGGTTTACAAAGGAAGGTCCTGTCAAACTAATCTCATAGATTTCTTTGACTGGGTAACCAGAGTGGTGGACCAAGGGGGAGCAGTTGATGTCGCCTACCTTGACTTCAGCAAAGCTTTTGACACTGTTCCACATAGAAGATTGATAAATAAGCTAGGTAGGCTCGGGGTGGGTCAGAAGTTAGGTCAACTGGGTGGCAAACTGGTTCACTGGCAGAAAACAGAGAGTGGTGGTAAATGGTATACAGTCAGAAGAGATGCAAGTCACAAGTGGGGTACCTCAGGATCAGTCCTGGGGCCAGTCCTATTCAACATCTTCATTAGTGACCTCGGATGGACTAGAGGTAAGGCTTGTCTGTTTGCAGATGACACCAAGATCTGCAACAGAGTAGATGATCCAGATGGGGTGGGCAGAATGAGAAGAGATCTGGATAAACTAGCAGAATGGTCAGAAGAGTGGCAACTGGGATTTAATGCAAAGAAGTGCAAAATCATGCACATAGGGAAGAGAAACCCTGAAGCCACTTATAGGCTGGGAGGAGTTGCTAGCAGTCACAAAGGAAGAAAGAGACTTGGGCATCATCATCACTGATGACCTAAAATCATCAAGCAGACCTCTAAAGCAGTAGGTAAGGCTAGGGGGTGTTAGGGTGTATTAGTAGAAGGTATCATAAAGTAAGTAAGAGGAGGTAATAATCCCTCTGTACAAGACATTAGTTAGGCCCCATCTGGAGTACTGCGTGCAGTATTGGAGGCCACACCTTCACAAGGACATTAACCAAATTGAGGCAGTCCAGAGAAGGGCAGCAAAATGGTGCAGGGACTGCATCAGAAGACATATAAGGACAGATTAGCAGGGCTCAATATGTATACCCTTTGAGCAAAGGAGGAGAGGTGATATGATCGAGACATTTAAACACCTTAAGGGCATAAACAAGGTGAAAGAGTCTAACATGTTTAAATATAAGAAAAATAGCAGGACAAGAGGACACAGCATGAGATTAGGGAGGCCGATTAAGGGGGAATGTGAGGAAATTCTTTTTCACAGAAAGGGTGGTAGATGCATGGAATGGCTTACCACAAGAAGTGGTGGCTATGAATACAGTGCAGGGCTTCAAACAGGCATGGGATAGGCATAAGGGAGCAATACAAATGACTATGAATAGATAGGTCACTGACAGAGCAAAGGCCGATGGCACATTTATAAGGTAGAAAAAGAAATGGGCAGACTGGATGGGCCTTGCGGTCCTTATCTGCCGTCAACTTCTATGTTTCTCTGTTTCTATGTTTCTATTAGCATGGTATATCCCAGTACGATTTTTCCTGTCAGGGGTCTCAATCTCGTAGTTAATGGTGCCAGTACGTCTAAGCACTCTATAAGGCCCTTGCCACTTCATTAACAGTTTATTTTCTGTTGCGGGTTTATTTATTTATTAAAATTGTTTCACCAGGAAAGGCACACTGAGCAACAAGCTGCTACTCTCCCGGTGCGACCGGTGGCGGGGGGGGGGGGGCACAGGGGATAGATAACACACAGGTTATCAACTGAGTAACATTTCAACAGCAAAATACATATTGTTTACACTTTGTGTGAGTTACACATGTGATCAATGAACAACCAGGTTACAGATAGGCACATAATACACATCAATCAATCACTTTATTTAACCAGGTATAAACACCATTGAGCAAGCTAATTTTCAAGGTGGTCCTGGGCATTAATACAATACAGTACACTTTATAAGATTACAATTACTGTGGACAACGATGCAAAAAAAAAAAAAAAACATTGTGAAGGTGTCGGTCAATATCGGCCTATACATACCAGTCAACATAATTAACATGCAAAGGTACATAATGATAAGCTTTACTGAAATGAGAAGAGACAACAATCCCATATAGTCTCTGCTAAGTAACAGCTCATACTTAAATGATAAAAAATAAGGAGGTATTAAGGAACAGGGTAGAAAATGGGGTGAAAGAGTAGGCAGCCAAAAGGGAGGCCAGAATAGGTAAAAGGTAGAGAATAGGCTGTAGTAGAGATTGGGTAACAGTCGTAAAATCTTTTCACCTGGCTCAAAAACGTTTTCTTTTACCCCATGGTCATAATATACCTTCTGCTGGTTTTGGGCCTCTTCCTGATTACTATGGGCAATTTCAACATATTCTGCCAGCTTCTTTCTTAGGGCACAAATATAAGACGTTATAGATAATTTCTGTGTGTGGTCATCTTCGCACGTTTCTTTTATCACATCCAGTGGCCCTCTTGGCTGCCTACCATACAGCATTTCAAATGGTGAAAACCCTTTTGATGCCCGTGGCACTTCTCTGTAAGCAAACAGTAGGTAAGGCAAGTATTGGTCCCAATCTTTCCCTTCCCCTTTTACAAACCTTTTTAACATGTGTTTTAGGGTTTGGTTACAACACTCAACAAGACCATCTGTCTGAGGGTGATAGTGGGAGGCTCTTATGGCAGTGATACCTAGTAGTCTGTACAGCTCCTTAAGCAATGCAGCACCAAAATTACTACCCCGATCAGTAATAATTTCCTTAGGTATGCCCAATCTGCTGAAAATGTTTGCAAACTCTGCTGCCACTTTTGAAGCCATGACAGTACACATTGGAACTGCTTCTGGGTATCGAGCAGCATAGTTGCATACTACCAGGATAAATCTATTACCCTTATTACTTTTGTCTAAAGGACCAACCACATCCATTGCAATTCTCTCCAAAGGCACATCTATCAAGGGTAGGGGCACCAGGGGCACCTTGTCTTTTCTAGTGACTGGGGCTACTTTCTGACACTCAGCACAGGAATTACAATAGGTAGCTACATCTTCATGAATTCTAGGCCAGTAAAATCTATACAGCAATCTAGCAAGGGTGCGATCCCTCCCTGAGTGACCAGCCATAGGACTATCATGCACTATCTGTAACAACAATGTTCTATACTTCTGTGGTAAAACCAATTCTTCTGTCTGTTCCTGTGTCTGAGCTTTAACCCAAACTCTATACAGTAACCGATTAAATTTTTTTAAAATTAGTCCACCATGTTTTGGTTTCACCCCCAACTGCTTAAAATAACCCTGGAGACAAACATTGTTAGCTTGCTCAAACAAAATCGCAATCAGTTATCAATTTAGCTTAAGCATTTTCATATTTTAACCCTTTAGGTCCATCAGTCTTTTGTTGCTACTGTTGTTTCAGACGTCTTCTTTCTTTCCTGGACTTCCAGATCCTAGAGCTGTTCTCAAACAAGTCTGAATCAAAGTCACTAAAAGGAAAAGTGCCCCCACCATTTGAGATTTTCTTTGCCTGAGCTCTTATTACCACTACTGCTGAAACTGCAGGGTTCAGTTCTTCTGATAACACTCAGTAAATCCTGGACAGTCATTTCCAATAATCACTGGTATAGGTAACTTAGGTACTACCCCCACTTTCATTTGGTGCGACACACCCTTAACGGTCAGGATCACTAGCGTGGTGAGATAGTATCGAGTGTCCCCGTGGATGCAGATGACACCAGTACCTGGTCCTTCTGCACAGTGTTTTCCCAGCATTTCAAAATGCACTAGGATCTTTCTGTTTCCCGAATCAATGCGTCCCTTTACAGTCTTATCCCCCACCTTCACATCTATTAAGTACATGCCCCAATTTGCCAAGGACAAATCGCTCCAGTGCTACTCTCTTTACTACAGCAGTTCCTTGCAGTATGGCCTGGCTTGTTATAATTATAACAAATAAAGTCTTTGGGGGCAGATTTGTTACCCCCACCAGAGTTCTCATCAGGCTCTGAGTTTAAATGGGAAAAATAATGTCTTACTGGTGCTTGGCTGTTACCTTGCTGCTATGGCCGGCATTTGGGCTGGCAGTATAGCCTAGAGGTTGGAGGAATGAGGTGTGAACAAGCTTGGTACATCCAGCAAACCAGATCAGAGTTTGATTCTCACAACCTCCACTTGCATACTGTGCGACTCTGAGCAAGTCACTTAACCGCCCCAGTGCTCCCAGATTGCCCCTGAAAACGGGCACTTGTGTCTAGTGGACCTTACCTGGTTATCAAAGACTAAAATAAAAAAAAAAAAAGAATGGCATTTGTCTGGCCATTTGATAGTCTTCGGCCAAAGAAACAGCCCTTTTCCCACTGTCTGGTTGGCGTTTCTTTACCCAAAGCTGCACATCTGTAGGCAGGATGTTGATGAATTGCTCAATTGCAAAATGCGTCTATGATCTGTGAGACTGTTTTGCCCTCTGGTTGGAGCCATTTTATCAGGAGTTCTCAGAGTCGGGTGAAGGCTTCTGGAGGATTGTCAACTGAGTTGTACTTCAGAGATCGAAATCTCAGCCTATAGGTCTCTCCTGAGATGTCGAATCTTTTCAGGATTTCGCTTTTCAGCAGGTCATAGTTTTCCGATTGTGCAGTGCACATATTGCTATAGACAAGTTGGGCTTTATCTGTCAGGTAAGGTACCAGTCTAACTGCTCATTGCTGCTTTGGCCACTGGCAGGCTGCGGCAACCCTTTCAAAAGTTGTCAGGTATGCTTCGATATCAGCGGAGGGACACAACTGTATAAGTTTAATGACTTTTAAGTTGCTTGTATCTTGTTGCTCTGCTGCACCAGTGCCAAATCCTTCTGCTTTGATAGCTTGCAAGGCATCCAGTCAGCGCTGCTCCTGTCACTGCATTTCTTCTTTTCTTTGTTTCTCTGTTTCTTTTCCTTGTATAGCCCACCATTTTAAAAAGTCCAACAGGCTTTCAGGTTCTGTCACTGCTTGTTCTTTTTCCATAACTTGTGCTGGCTGTACAATCTCAGCTTGCGGCAGGCCTGGTGGCGCTGAGGGTTAAGGCACTGAACGCCACACTTCACGTCACACTAGTGACCCGGGTTCGGGAACAAGCTTGGGTCATTGGGGGTCGCTGGGAGGGAAGAGGATTGAGCATCCTAGGGACTGCCCTCCTCTGGGAGGGTGTGGTGGGACACCCGCTGCTGTGCTGGCTCCTGGTGGAGACAAGGCGTGGTGCAATGAGCGGTACACTGAAAGGAAGGCACGGACGGCATCGGACATGTGGTGTGTGGAAGCGCACACAGCAGCGTCACTGACGCCATTGCACGTCCGTCCCTAGGGTTGGGGAACCTACACAAGAAAATCCTACGGCATGCCTCATGAAGTCTGGGCCAGCGGCACCGCGCCACTCCAACTCAAGTTGCTCCTCCCCGGATCCTGACTCTTGACTTTCACGGTGGTGGGGTAAGTACCCTCCACGATGCGGCTGATTCGTGGAATGAAGGAAGGGGGTCGAGCACAGGTACTGAGAGTGGTGCGGGGGCCATGGTATCAGATGGATTGGGGGGTGAACCATAGGTAAACACACCCTGGCCAAGGAGGGCAAAAAATACATAAAATAAAAAAAAAATATCTCAGCTTGGACTTCTGTCTCTTCAAGTATGGCTGCCATTCTTCTGGTAACCACTCCTGGACTTGCTGCTGCAGAATCCATACCTTTCTCTATGCTTCTCTGGTACTAGGTCCAGTACCTACACACAAAGCTCCTGGCTTTGAGTATGCACAGCGTAAATCCCAATTCTAAAACCATCTGTCGTTGAGGCACAGGTCAGGAAGCATAGGAAAAACCAGGAGCAGTTGTAGAATTCACAAGAAGTGTTTATTAGTACTAGCAGTAACATAAAAAATAAAATTGTTCAGAATAACTATTTACAAAGAGAATAAACAGAGAAAATGAATCTGAGTTTTCCTTTAATCTCTGTGCGTCTCTTGCAAGAAACTGCAGCTCTGTTTTTATAAATCTTTGCAGCCCCCCCTCCTCAAGAAGCATCCTGCTTTTTTCTAAAATGTTCTTCTATATTTCAGGCAGGTGCAGCAAGAACATAATGTCCCAGAATTGAGGCCCCTTCTCCACGGCTTCTGAAAATGGCTTAAAAACTGCTCTCAGGTTAACCCCTTGAGTTCCCAATAGCTTTCTGCAGTCATCTCAAACTATAATTATATACATTTCAACAGTAACACTATATAATTGATATAGTAACACTATATTAATTTCAACAGTAACACTATATAATTCCTAGCTATTGCCAGATCTTTGAAGCTACTGTTAGACTTTATGGTCATCAATTGTTGTAAGATGGTTTATACTGTATCTTCATTTTGTAGCTTCCTTTCACCCTTTCCCCTAGGACGCACCATGAGACGAGTAACTTGTTCAGTGTGCCCTTCCTGGTGAAACTTTTCAATAAATAAAAATTACTTAACAAAGGGATCCTAGTATCAGTTACATTTCCACATAATGATTTGCATATATTTTTATACCAGCAGATATGGAAGGAAGGAAAAGAAAGAAACAGCAAGGGAAGACAGACAGTGAGAGGCAAAGAAATAGAAATTACGTACCTACCGTAATTATGATCTTTCTGTGTATCTTCACCATTCATCACAGATGGGTACTGGCCGGAGATCAGGACCCCGGGGGGCTCTTTTTTTTTTTTTTTTTTTTAAAGGATAGGCGGAGCCGACGCAGCATCGGCACAGCCCTCGACGCCGACGTACTACGTGGCGCTCGAGGATTAGCCATTAAACTGTGTCGACTCCGCCTGCCTACCAGTTCTGAGTCGCCGGAGAGGGAAGAGGAAGGGATGGAGGGTGGGAAAAGAGAGTCCAAGGGACAGAAAGAAAAAATTACTCACCTTAGTAATGTTGTTTCTTCTAATGGAGTCTTGCTATATTATGACAATTGCAGTTTGTCCCACCATTAGAACTGCTCCGGAGGTGAAAGAGTTAACCACCATGCCAGGCATGGAGTTTAGAGCGCGAGCTCGGTTAGAGAAACTCTGGTTATTTTCAAACCGAAACTGTCAGATCTTTACGAGCAACAACTCACTACGGTTCTGTGTGGAAGCTGTAACCTACACTAGCCAACTGGCTACCTAAATATTACACCTATTCCTGGTCCCAACACCAAGACTCAAGTCAGGGGACCAGAAAAATAATAACATAAGATAAAATAAAACACCCCAAAACCCCAAAAAGGGGTGGAAAAAACATAAAATGGGCATAACAAGTGCCAACACTGGACTGCCCACCCCATACTCAAGTAGAAGTTCTGAGAGTGGCAGGCTGGGGAGGAGGTCATAATATAGCAAAACTCCATTAGAAGAAACAACATTACTAAGGTGAGTAATTTTTTCTTCAAACAACATGAAGTCTTGCTATATTATGACAATTGCAGAATACACAGCAATACCCCCATGGTGGAGGGACAGAACCTACTTAGGGAATAGGCTCTGAAGCACGGCTGTGCCAAATCTAGCATCCCTCCTGGCCTGGATATCCAAGGAGTAATGCCTGGTGAAAGTGTGTACCGTTTTCCAGGTAGCTGCTTGACATATCTCCAAGATAGGGATGTCTCTGGCAGCAGCTACAGACGCAGCTGTACCTCTGGTAGAGTGAGCCCTCAGGCCTGAAGGGGGAACCTTTCCCAGTTTTTGATAACAAAATTGGATACACGAGACAATCCACCTGGCAATGGATCTCTTAGTGGCAGGTTTACCTTTCCCAACCTCACCATAAGTGAGAAAGAGTTGGAGGGATTCGAACCTATGACCCTTGGTAGGCTCTATATAGTAACTAAGGGCCCTCTTAACATTTAAGCTGTGCAGCCTCCTCTCACCAGAGGAGGAATGGTCAGTGAAGAACACTGGAAGGGAGATAGATTGGTTAAGATGGAAATCTGAAACCACCTTAGGCAAAACTTCCTGTTAGTCCTAAGGACTACTTTATCCCTGTGAAGGAAATAAAGTCAGTCTCCACTGACAAGGCTTGTAACTCACTATGCCTGGCAGAAGTGATGGCTACTAGAAAACAGTTTTCCAAGTCAAATACTTAAGCTCTGCAGAAGACAGAGGTTCAAAGGGGGGTTGCATCAACTGAGCAATGCAAACATTAAGATCCCAGGCAGGGGCCGGGTCCCTGAAAGGTGGATTAGTATGAAGTAATCCCTTGAAAAACTTGGAAAATACAGGGTGAGTGGAATGAGAAGAGGGCTTTCCTGCTGAAATAAAAGCAGAGACAGCTGCCCAATGTACTTTCAGGGTAGCTGGGCTCAGACCCAAAGAGTTAAGATAGACCATATAGTCCAAAACAATGGGTAAATCAGCAGATTCCGGGGGAATATGCTTCCCAGAGCACCAGATGGAAAACCTTTTCCATTTAGAATTATAAGTAGCCCTAGTGGAAGGCTTCCTAGAAGCCTTCAGGATATCAAGAACACCTTGAGAAAGGTGTAGGTCAGCAACTCTAACTCCTCAAGAGCCAGGCCTTGAGGTTGAGGATTGAATTGGATACCAAACTCTCCCTGGGCACAAGATAACAGGTTGTGTTTCCTGGGGAGGCACAGAGGAAGATGGACTGCTAAGGACAGAAGGAGCGGGTACCAGGGCTGCCTGGCCCAATCTGGAGCAATCAGAATCATCCTGCAAGGCTGGGATCTGATTTTCACTAGCACCTTGAAAAGGAGAGGGAAGGGGGGGAAAGGCATATAGAAACTTCCCTTCCCAATCTAGGAGAAAGGCATCCAGGGGGACTGAGCCCATCACTGGGGGCCTGCAACAAAACAGTGGAAGTTGGTGATTGTCTGGGGTTGCGAAAAGATCTATCTGAGGAGTGCCCCATCTGGCAAAAACTATCCCCAGTACTTGGGGATCCAGTGACCATTCGTGATGGCCCTGGGAAATCCTGCTGAGAGCATCTGCCAGGACATTGTCCTTTCCTGGGAGGTGAACTGCTATGAGGGAAGTGTTCAGGGAATAAGCCAGAGACCACAACTTCATTGCTTCGGTGCACAAGGCCGAAGACCGAGTGCCCCCTTGTTTGTTGATGTACCACATTGTGGTGGTGATGTCTGTTCTGACTTGTACCACTTTGTTCTGAACAGATGCAGAAAATACGAAGTGCTAGAAAGACAGCTCTGAGTTCCAGCAAATTGATGTGAGCAGAGACTCTTAAGGGGACCACACTCCCTGGGTGGAGAGGTCGCCCATGTGAGCTCCCCATCCCAGAAGGAACGCATCTGTAGTAAGGGTCAAGGAGTGAGATAGAGGGATGAAAGGGACCCCTAGTCTTAAATTGCTCTGATCCTGCCACCACTGAAGGGCCTGGATCAAGGTTCGAGTCACTGGGATCAACTTGGAAAGGGGATCTTTTCTTTGAGACCAAAAGGCTCTCAAGTGAAACTGAATGTCCCTCATCTGAAATCTTGCTCCTTGCACTACAGCTGTGGAAGCAGCCATGTCTAGGAGCTGTAAGAAGTGCCTTGCTGGTCGAGAGACCTGCAGAGTGAAGGAGGAGGCCAGGGCCACCAGGTTCCTTACCCTCTCTAAGGGCAGGAAGGCTCTGGCATGCTTTGTATCCAGTTCTGCACCTATGAAGGTGAGTACCTGAACAGGTTCCAGCACTGACTTTGGGAGATTGAGCAGGAAACCCAGAGAGGTGAGCAGCTGCTGGGTAACTTGCAGGTGTGATTTGACCTGTTCTGGAGACTGGCCTACAATAAGCCAGTCATCTAGGTAGGGAAAGACAGCAATCTTTTGCCTTCTTAAATGAGCAACTGCTACTGCTAGACATTTTGTGAATACCCTTGGGGCAGAGGTGAGGCCGAAGGGCATTGCTCTGAACTGGTAATGGCCTGAGGGCAGTTCGAATCTGAGGTACTTTCGGTGGGAGCTTCTGATTAGAACATGGAAATAAGCATCCTTGAGGTCCAGGGAAGCTAGCCAGTCCCCTGGCCTTAGAGAAGATAAAATTATTGCCAGAGTCACCATTTTGAATTTTGGTTTCAAAAGGTGCTTGTTCAGACATCTTAGGTCCAAAATGGGCCGCCATTCTCCTGTCTTTTCTGGGGTAAGGAAGTACCTGGAGTAGGGGGGAAAACCCTTTCTACAGCTCTGAGAACCAGGAGGGTTGAGACTTCTGTTTCTAAGGCAAAGGTCTCTAGAGGGTTTGCAGGTGGAAAAAATCTGGCTCTCATCTTTGGAAATTTTTTGAAACTGAGAACCAGACCCTGGCTTACTACTTCCAGGACCCACTTGTCTGATGTTAGAGACTCCCAGTCCTGAACGAAGTAAGCCAGCCTGCCCCCTACAGATAATGGAGAACCGGCCCTGGGCACCCCATCAGGGTGCCTGTTTGGCAGGGGCTTTAGGCTGAGGGGTGGAAGCAGGCCTGCTTGGGCCCCGTCTGCCTCTGAAGAACCCCCTCTGAGCATAAGCAGAAGAAGCCTGGGTTTGGTGAAAAGGCCTACCTCTACCCCTGGGGGTCTGCTTCTGAGGAGTGGCTTGCCGCTCCTTGGCTTGTGCACTCCTGTAAGTTGTTCTATATTCATCATGTAATTCTCTGTCTGCTCCCCAAACAGAGAATTCCCTACCACAGGAAAATCCATGGCCTTAGTCTGGGTATCCTGTGACAAACTAGTACACCTGAGCCAAGCCAACCTACGAAAGGCCACAGATGTAGCCATGACTCTAGAGGATACATCATTAGAATCCACAGCAGCATGGAATTGTACCTTGGATGCCTCAATACCATCAGCAGCCACCTGCTCCAACTCCTTGGCAAGCTGGCCTGGGGCCTGTTTGGCCAAAGCCATGACAGTGTCCCATCTAGATTTTTGGTATCTTGCCACATAAGCCATGTAATTTGCTTGTCTGAGTCCCAAGGACGCTGCCATGTATTGTTTTTAGCCACGCATCAATCTTCCTGAGTCCTTGTCAGGAGGATGTGAAGCCAGGGAATTTAGTTATCACAGGCTGCAGCCTGAACTACCCAACATGACTGCATTGCTGTGAAAGAAAGTCTGTATCAGGACCTGATAAAGTGTACCTCCTGTCCATCTTCTTGTCAACAGGAGGCACAGAATTAGAAGCTTTTAGTATTTTTATTGTTTGTTTCCTAAATGATTTATGTAAGGGGATAGATAATCTCCTAGACTCTGGGATATATATCATTTCCACAAAATCAGGTTCCTCTTGCTCATCCACAGCTTCCTCTAATGGGAGCTGGAGGGTTTCAGCAACCTTTTTATAAAACAAAAAGTGAGAAGGGGACTCAGAAAGCATAGGGGGAGATTCCAAAGGTCTGTCTGGGGAGATGTCCGGTTCAATGGGCACATCCAGACTCTCAAAGTCACATTCACACTGATCATAATCCTCCTCCCCCTCCTCTGGTTCATAAAACTCTTCAATATCATATTCTTGAACCGGTGGAACCAGCCGAACCGACCTTTTACCAGACAGTGGCAGTTCGGACGGAACCGGAGAAAGTGACTGTACAATCTGTATAGCTTTTGCTATTTCTGCAGCAGTTGGAGAAGGAATTTTGGACTCCAAACCTGCCGATTTTTTAGTTTTCTTTGTTGGAACTGGCTCCTCAGAGCCAGCTTTTGATGCCGAGAAAGTCTCGCCCTGGTCAGAGGGCACTCCTCCAGTTGGTTGGCACCGAACCGGGCTGGCCATCCAGTCAGCGGACTTTTGGCCTCACTGGTTCCTGAGCCTGCCTCTCTTTGTCCAGAGGCGGCTGCAGGAGGCCTACAAATCTGGCAGTCTGAATTGGGTGGTCAAACCCCAGACAATAGACACATGTGGTGTGTGGGTCAGCCTTGGCAAAGGCTTCCCCACAGACACTACAGTGTTGAAACCCAGTGGGCCCGGTTTTTCTTTTGGGTTTCTCAGACATGATGCCAGCCTAACCAACAAACTTGCCCTTTTAACGGCAGTGCCAGGCAAGACACCCTTATCGGTTCCCAACCGTGTCACGGGTCGTGGAAAAAAACGTAATGAAATCCTTTTTTAGAACCGATAAGAACCGGGAACCGCACTCTAAAAGCTTTAAAATGCTTACTTTTAAGAGTTTTAAACAGCCTGATCGGTTCGAACCGAACCGATAAAAATTTACAAGTTCCACACAGAAATAAACCTATCTATTACTTACAATACCACAGACAGAGCTTGAACCGATCGGTTTGCGGTTAAAATAATAATACTCGCGGTTGAATTTAACCGAGAAAATACTGTTCAAACCGAGAAATGAACCGAGCAGAAGGAGAAATCTCCGGAGTGACTGTTCAGTGAGGCGGAGTAAAGAATCTGACAGTTTCGGTTTGAAAATAACCAGACAGAGTTTCTCTAACCGAGCTCGCGCTCTAAACTCCATGCCTGGCATGGTAGTTAACTCTTTCACCTCGAGCAGTTCTAATGGTGGGACAAACTGCAATTGTCATAATATAGCAAGACTTCATGTTGTTTGAAAAGGAAGAGAAAACTGAACTAAACGGAGAAATAACGACTGAGAGGACAGCATAGAGGAAGTAAAAACTAAGGGGATTGGGTAGGGGCCCCAATCTCTGGAAAAGGAAGGGGGAGAGGAATTTGGAGAGGTGAGAGGTAACAAGGATCCAGGACCCTTGTCCGCTCACCAGACTGTAGGAACTGCAAGGTGGCAAGCTCACTTGCCAGAATTCAAGGCAGAGAATAACTGGCAATACCCAAAAAGCAGAGTCGGCTATTCTGGAGAAGGACAGGTACAGGGACTCAGTACTCTCTCTGTAAAGATATTTGGTGAAAAAAAGGTTCTTTTTTTTTTTTTTTTTAAATAGATGGATAACAGAAGGAGGGCAACCACAGTTCTCACCCGGCAAGAGTGAGCATAAATAGTAGAGAGGAAGTGCCACTCGGACTGTACCCCTTGGGGAAGAAAATTACCCCCGTGTGTCCCAACTTTACCCCGCTCAAAAAGAGGGGTAGGCACAGAGGGAGGAGGATCCAGAGACTGGAGCCCCAGGGGGATGGCAGGCGGGATTGTGATGAATGGTTATGATACACAGAAAGATCATAATTACGGTAGGTACGTAATTTCTATATCTTATCTGTGTCAGTCTTCACCATTCATCACAGATGGGTGAGTACCAAGCCCCCGAAGGGAGCTGATTAATTGTACCCTAAGGGACAGTGTCCCTTAGCCCTCAGTGGGTGACACACTAAGGGGGGAACCTTCTGGGCCTGAGGAGGCCCAAGAGTGGGGAGTGCGAGACGGGGTCCCCCCAGAGGGGGAAGGAATATGCCCCGACAAACGTCATCTCGCCCTACGGGAAAAGAGATAGGTTCCCTGGTGAGCGGAGCAAATCATCCTACGCCGGGCCAAGGGTGACAACCGGGAATGGCGAAGCCACGTCGATCTCCTGGTGCAGATCACTGTCCCCACTACCCTGGTAGCTACCTCACTGGCGTCGTAAGATGCCTTTGCTTGGTGCCTTGCTAGCTCCAGGCCACGTGCAGAGTGTGCGATGGCTTGCCTGGTTTGCTCCGAATCAGGCAAAGCAGCTAGGATCTGACTCAGCGCTGACCACAAGAACCTGTTGTAGACTGCATAGTGGGCCTGATGAGCGGAGATGGAGAGAAGCAACCATGCCGAGTAGAAAGTCCTCCTCCCCCAGAAATCAAAATCCGAAGGGTCAGGATCTGGAGGCCGGTCACGGTGGAGGGCGCGAAGCCCTTCAGGAGTGTCCAAGTGCGTCAATCCGGACTGTGGATGAGGCATAGAACCTGGAGACTCTGGGGGAGCGCAATACCTCTGGCTGAGGTCCCTAGGGGCAGGAACTCCGGAGAAGGGCCTCTGCCAGAAACGCATGGACGCCTCCGGAAAGGGAGCAGGCCAGAGCGGCACCACAAGGTGGCCACACTGAAATCGCTTAGAAAGGCGTGCGCCGCATGCTCAGGATTGCTCATGGAGAGGGGAGAAAGGTGAAGGTCCTCCAGCATCCTCACGAGGAAACGTTGATACTCGGAGAGATCAGCGGCAGGAGAGATATGGACAGACGGTTCCTCTCCCCCTGAAGAGGGGGATGAGGAGCTGGAGGTCACCATGCGCTCAGAGAGGCTGCTTGGGGGGAGGTTGAAAAACCTGGCTGTCCATAGCCCTAACGTAGGCAGGGAACCGAGCAGCCACTGCTCTGAACTGTTCCCAGGTGAGAGGACTGCTAGGACCAAGAATACCTGGGAACGCTGGAGAAGGCGGCAGAGGGGAGGGGCAGAGCCGAGAGAGGAAGTCGGCTGACCTCTGCCAGGGCTGGGAGGCGGACCAAGGACCTCCACGGAGGGTGTCCTGGAAGACTCCACAGCTGACAGCTGTACAACCATGTTGGTACTGCCTAGGCTGCGCCCAGAAGAATCCCCCAAGTGAGGTGACTGGGGTCATATAGGTCCAGAAGGACGGTCCCCTGCCTCCAAAGAATGGGACCCCCTCAAGGGACCAGAAGGGGAAGGACGGAAGTCCACGCTTCAGCTTCGTCCAGGGCCCGGGTGGGTCCCAGAGAAAGGTCGACGCACCGACCCCACACCCCTCGACCCCTAGGAGTCTGAGAGAGTCTTAGTCCTCGAAAAGGCCAGCCTAGGAAGCTGGCAGCTCTGGGCTGCCCCCGAAGGGGAGACCCAGGGAGCAGCACCTTCCCCCCTCTTGTGGGCTTCCCGATAGGCCCCAAAGTTGGGCGATCGAGACACACCACTGGAGGGGGTACCACCACCAAGGGGTCAAGGAACCCCCCAAGGCCAGGTTGCATGGCAATGGTGGCATGCACCACAGCCTGCTGGTCAGTACCACTGACCCTAACCTCGGGGAGAACCAGACGCACCTCAGAGGGGGGCTGACTGAGACCTGTCTTGGAGACCACCGGCTCGTCCTCCTCTGCAGACAACCCCAAAGGGTGTGACTGCCCGCTCGACTCCGAGCCCGACTCCAATTCTGAAGAGGTAGAGTCTGAGGTCCTAAGCCAGATGGTAGGAGGGCGAGGGAGGGCGATCTTACCAAAGGGCCCAGAAGTCCAAGCAGTGGCCAAGGCAGCACTTGCACCCTCCCCAGTCCCACAAGCAGCGCTGGCAGAAGGTGGCAGGGCAGCACGGGCCAAAGGTCCCGAACAAGGACCAGCTGCAGACACCCGTCAAGTCCACGGCACCGGGGCGGTACCAGTAACAGGGCAGGCGGCAGAAACCCCAACCACAGCCTCGGCGCTATCCAGTCCGCCAGTTACCCGCTCGCCAGCACAAAGGACAACCATCACCGATGACAGGCCGGACTCGGTATGAACCACGGCACCGCTGGACCCTGCGGTGCTGCAGCGGCACCGCTGAGCACCAGCGCGCCGAGGGCCGGCACCAGCGGATGACTCAAAGGCCCCGCTGGTGCCATGCTCTACCTCGTGGCGAGACATGGCGAAGAGTGACGCCGATTCAAGGTCTGGCGCTGCGAGCAAGGTCGGCTTTTCGCGAATGAAGCTGACAAGGCCACGGTGCCAAAAGATGAGTCGGCGCCGACAGGACACGGCACTGTGAGCGGCGCTAGCGGCCCAGTGATAAGGCTGAGGCGGCGTCGGACCGGGCCTTCGGACCGTGGGAGCGACACCAGGGGCCTTCACCCCGAAGGGAGTGATTGCCATAGCAGCACCTCCCGCCCGCTCCGGGAGGAAGCGGGGCCGGACCTCCTTCGCCAGCGGAAGGAGCCTCGGCCAAGGCTAGGCTACGGGCAGCTGAGGCTCCCTCCTCCTCGGTCCATATAGAACCAGAAGGGACCGGAGAAAAGGCAGAGAAGGCGTGGCTTGGCCCGGCAGTACGAACCCTACCCCGAAAGTTGGCGAACCTGCCTACTGAGCAGCGCTGTTCTAGGGGCCTGGCGGTCCATGGAGAAGCAGGCGTCGCACGAATCCATGTCGTGAAGTGGGCCAAGACACGCGAGACACCAGTCATGCTGGTCAGTAACGGAGTACTTGCGGCCGCACGGGCACCGACGCATAGGGGGCCGCCCCGCCTTAGAAAGTTTCTTGCCCTCTGACTGCAACATGACCTGCGGGGAAAAAACAACAAAAATAGACTCGACATTGCTATACTTTAAAATAAAAGGAAAGATCTTACCGTCGACGTCGAGTGGAGGCAGAACCCAGAACTAGCAGACCGACGGACTGACAAATGCACAAATTCGAAGGCTAAGACCTAACAACTGTCAAAAAACTTCTTCAGTGGCTTACAGGGTGACCTCGACGGCGGAGACAAGAACTGGTAGGAGGCGACACTAGCCTTAAACGGCTAATCCCTTGGCGCCACGATAGTATGTCGGCCTTGAGGGCGTGCCGATGCTGCGTTAGTCGCCTATCATTTAAAAAAAAAAAAAAGGCTCTCGCGGGGTCCTGATCTCCAGCCAGTACCATCTGTGATGAATGGTGAAGACTGGCACAGATAAGATCTGCAAGACTGTCGGGGTGATTAAATCCTAGGTCTCACAGGAAAATTTGATTGCGTAGTGAGACAGACAGGAAAGAAAAGAAATGAAAATGATGTACCTACCATACTTGTTGATCTTTCTGTGTATCTTCACCATTCATCACTACTTGGGTATAGCTCATCGGAGCTAGGACTCCACAGGAGACTTTTTTTCCCAATGGGAGGAGTCGACACCAGGCTGGCTCCACCCTCGAGACCAGCGTTCTACATGGCGCTCGAAGGTTGGCAGTTAGCCTTTGTCAACTCTGCCCCAGCCCCAGTTCTGACACGCCGGAGAGTGCATGGAAGGGAGGGTGGGATGAGGCAAGAGAACCTAAGGGATAGATAAAAGGAAAAGAAGAATGAATTAAAAGGAGAAATAAACGAGAGAGGCGACAGAGGAGGTAACTTAGAAAGGAAATTGGGGAGAGAAGAGGGGCCCCAATCTCTGGAAGGAGAAGGAGGATAAGAAAGCAAAGGAAAAGAAGTAACGGAGGAAGGGGGAAGGACAAGCAACACAACCTCAGAACGGAGGTGCACCACATATTTTTTTTTTTTTTTTAAGGCATAAGGTCCCGACCTGGACTATGAAAGTCGGCTGCAAGACAAAAACCTGCAGCGAGGGTAGAAGACCACGTGGAAGTAGTGCAGGCTGAGGCTGTGTCCCAACCCTTCCCCCACCAACCAGATTAAATTTTTTTTTATGTTTTTAAACAACTAGAGGTTTCAAAAATTACAATGTGGCTTCAAATTGAGGTCACAAAAGAAAAACTCTTAAATATATAAAGGGGGGGGGGGAACCATGATCTTCTCCACACTCCACAACCCCTCTAGAGGGCGAAAAGGATGGAGGGGTTCCTCCAAACTCAGAAAACAGAGGCATACCCCCATGTGTCCTCACAACCCCCTCCCGACTACATATCAGGAAGAGGAGAGGTAGGAAAAAGACACATGGGGGAGAGGGAGGAGTTTAGAGACTGAGGCCCCGGGGGAAGGAGGGTGGGATGTAGTGATGAATGGTTAAGATACACAGAAAGATCGACAATTATGGTAGGTACGTAATATTCATATCTTATCTAGGTCAATCTTCCCCATTCATCACTACTTGGGTGAGTACCAAGCCCCCCCCCGAAAAGGGGGGGGGTACCCAGAACACCTTATGGGACCAGGTCCCTTAGCCTCCAGTAGGTGAGACACTGAAGGGGAGAACCCTTACAGGCCTGGGGAGGCCTAAGACTGGTCCAGGTGAGACGGGGATCCCCCATGGGGGAAGGAAGGCACCCGGAAAGTCGCAGTCTCACTCGGCGGGAGAAGAGGCGAGTTCTCTGGTAGGCGGAGTAAATCACCCTACGCCAGGCTAGGGCTGACAACCGGGACAGGCGAAGCCATGCCGTCTGCCGATCGCTGTCCCTACCACTCTGGAAGCTACCTCATTGGCATCATAAGATGCCCTTGCTTGGTGCCCTGCTAGCTCCAGGCCCTGCGCAGAGAGGGTGATGGATGGCTTGCCTGGTTTCCTCTGAATCAGGCATCGAAGCTAGGAGCTCTCCTAGCCTGGACCACAAGAACCTGTCATAGGCTGCAAAGTGGGCCTGATGTGCAGCAATTTAAAGGGAGATCCGTGCTAAGTAAAATACTCGTCTCCCCCAGAAATCGAAGTCCGGGAGGGCGGTCACGGTAGGGGAAGCAAGGCCCTGAAGGAGTATCCAGGGAGGTCAATGCCAAAGGGGGGGGGGGTGAGGCAGAGAACCTGGAGACCCCGAGGGAGTGCAATACTGCTGGTTAAGTCCCTTGGGTCTGGAACAGTGGAGAAGGGAAGAATCCAGAGCCGATAAGACGCTTCCTGAAAAGGAATCGGCCAGGCGGGAGCCACCAAGTGGGCCGCACTAAATTCGCCCAAAAAGGTGCACGTCATATTCTCGGGATTGCTTACAGGTATGGGGGTCAAGTGGAGCTCGTCCAACATCCTCACCAGGAAGCGCTGATAGGAGGACAGACCAGATGCAGGGGATATGTGGACCAATGGTTCCTCTCCCTCAGTAGAGGGAGAAGAGGAGGAAGACGAGCTCCCCAGTTCAGGGGTCGGTTGCATGGGGGCATGGTGAAAAACCTGCTGGTCCAGGGCATGGAGGTAGGTGAGAAAGAATGCAGCCGATCCTCTGAATTGCTCCCAAGTAAGAGGACCCCGAGGGCCCGGAAAACCTGGGACCACCGGGGTGGAGACAGAGGCTTGGAGGGCAGACTCCTGGCAACAGGAGAACGGTCTCTGTCAGGGCAAGGAGGCAGAACCCAAAGCTGCTGCAGCTAACTGCTGCTCAGCTGGGTCAGAATGGTCAGAGCTGTGCCTCAAGGAAGAAATTCCCCCATGAGGTGAAGGGACCGTGCGAGTCCAGAAGGACGGCCCTTGACCTCAGAAGTAGAAGTCCCACTGCTGGTCTCCAACAGGGAAAGGCGAGGGTCTGCACTGTGGCTCCTTCCAGGACCTGGTCTGGACCTGGAAAGAGCTCACTGCACCACACCTCTACCTCTCAACCCATCAGAGTCAGAGAGGTACCTCGTCCTCTTTGCCACTAACCTAGGCAACTGGCATCCCCGAGTAGACTCCGAGGAGTCCATCCAGGGAACCGTACCCTCCCCCTCCTGATGCACCCCGGACTGCCCCAAACTTGGACTGTCCAAACACATCAAGGAGGGGGAACCTCAACTCAACAACAGCCTCTCCAGTGACCTCAGGCTGCTCAGCAGTAGCCACAAGGACCACCGCTGGCTGGTCAGACCTGGAGGTCTACTGGTGAATGCTGAACTGCGGAGGAGGGAGAGTGGGGGCTGAGGTGCTGGAAACAGAAGGATCTGGAGATCCAGAGGAATCCGGAAGCCAGTCCAGATCAGACCCAGAATCCACCTCCGAGGTCCAATGCCAGACCAACTCATGGGCCCCTCCAGTTCCCGGGCCCCGAGGTCGGGCACCCTGAGACTCAAAACCCCCAACAGCAGTAGAGGACAATACAGTTCACGTCCGCCGCCCGACACTGTCACAGGCGGCTGGAGTCAGTAGCGACTCGAGCACGGCTCCACACTGGTCCCTGGCACCGCCGAGAGTCAAATTCAATGCGGTGTCGCGCCCAGCACGGACATCCACCCCAGCGCCACGAGCGACGCTGAAGGAAGACCCGGTGCACACAACTCTGGAACTGCGAGTGGCACCGAAGGCGGGATAGACACCGACTGCGGCGCCGTGGGCGATACTGGGGGTAGAGACGGCACCGGTTCCCATCCCGGTGTCACCACTGGTGCCAAGACTAGAACCTGACCCAGAAGACTCCAAACCACCAACCACTACACCGCCAGAAGCCCCGACACCTCGAGCAGAATCAGGGGAGACGGCGGCACCGAGAACAGGCCCGCTGCCGACCGCAGTGTTGCTCTCCAAGTCAACGGTGCCACGAATGGCGCTGGGACCGAAAATGATACCAGAGGACAGTGCCTGTCCAGTCCCGAGGGACCCATAGCGCGACACAGAGGGAGCCTTCGCTACCAAAGTAGCGACTGCCAGGACAGTGCCTCCTAATTGACCCCAAAGAGGGTCAGCCTGGGCCTCCTGCACCGTGGAAGAAATCCCCGCCATGGCAAGGCTAGATGAGGCAGGGGTTCCCTCCTCCATGGGCCATATAGGACTGGGAGGGGACCCGGAAGAAGTGTCGTGAGTCCTGACCTTGGTCTGGCGACTGCAAATCCGTCCTCCAAAAGTTGGCGGCGCACATCTGACTTTCCACGCGCGAATCTCACTGACACAGCGGTCCGTGGAAAAGCAGATATCGGAGTTATCCATACAGTGTCTGGGGGAGAGGCAATGGTCATGCTAGTCTGTAACGGAGTAAAGGCAGCCACAGGGGCACAGACTCATGGGGGAACTGCTCCACTTTCGATGCCTTCTTGCCCCCAGGATGAGACATGACAGGACGAAAAATTAAATAAAACGCAGTACTCTATGCCGCTTTAAACAAAAAGGAAAGATCTTACCGGAGTCGAAGAAGTGACGTCGAGCAGACGGTCAGAACCGAGGCAATACAACACAATTGTCTTAGGCCGCAAAATTTCTTTGGTCTCACATGCAGGATCTTCACTTGACAGCAGGAGAGAAAGAACTGGGGCTGGGGCTGAGTCGACAACGGCTAACTGCCAACCCTCGAGCGCCACGCAGAACGCTGGTCTCCATGGCAGTGCCAGCCTGGCGTCAACTCCTCCCATAGGGAAAAAAAGGCTCCTGCGGGGTCCTAGCTCCGGTGAGCTATACCCAAGTAGTGATGAATGGTGAAGATCGACACAGATAAGATCGGAACAGATCCCTGCATTCAAACTCTCCATAACAACTGGGACGGGGTCCTATTCAGCCTTGTCACATTCATGCTCAATTATGAGACATTCCTCCATGAAGTAAAGGCAGATATAACCAGATGGGACCTACTGCCGTTGAGCCTGGGAGGAAGAACTGCCACTCTTAAAATGAACATTCTCATTAAATATTTTGTCTTTCTTACAAGTTTTGCTCAGAATCCCAGAGGAACACTGGAGAAAGCTGCAAAAGGTGCTGCTCACCTCTGGGTGTCAGGGCAGCATAAAGTGCATAAACACCTCCTGTCTCTGCTCAGAGAGGAAAGAGGAAGAAGAAATTCTGTCAGACTTACCATAATCTCCTTTTCCGTCAGCTCCAATGTTGTCAATGAGTAATCACTACACACAGGTATATATGCAGCCAGACTAGGTACTACCTAGACTGGTACAGTTATAGCTTTGCGTTTAAAGATTTTTATTGAATTTTAGAAAATAAACATAAAACACAAGAATTACAACACAAAACAATACAAGGGTTCACAAATACTATATATATATATATATATATATATATATATATTGCATAATACTGTATCAATGTACCCAATACTATAAATATTTTCTATTGTATCATAGGCTATGACAGGATACACTGCATTATTACAGGTGAGGTAGTTACAGAACCATAGGCTATTATTACACAGGTATATCATGTCCAACCAAAATGTTTTTTTAAATGTCCCCATCTTTTGAAAAAACAGGTCAAACTGGGAAAACATCTGGAGAAACGGTCACACAGATCTGAAATTAGATAACCATAGACCAACACAGATTAAGATCTGGCATAGGCAATGCCTTAAGGATAGCAGTACAGAGCTCGGCGGTCTCTCTAATAGACTATGGTCTGATTATTTATGGCTCTGCAACTGACACAGCCCTCAGGTGCTTATCCTTGGCCCTAAACAAAGCTTGCTGACTCATCACAGGATCCCACCGACTCACCCATACGTGTGACCTCTATGCCCAAACAGGGTGGCTCCAGTTATCAAACCGTATCAAGTACCAAACTTCTCTAATGGCTAAGAAAATTATGCTACATCTTGCTCCCACCGCAGTCCAAAGTCTTCTCCATACAGCATGCAACTCCTGCCTCACCAGGGCTTCAGAAAATGAAATGCTGCAAATTCCTCGGTGCCGCACCACACAGGGCCAAAGATCCTTTGCGTACCGAGCTCCTAGCTGGATTAATGGACTCAACAAAGGCAACTCTTTGATATGATCCCCGAACTTGACATGGGGGATCATATCGCTAAAATCTGCAGAACAGCGAACTGCAAGCTGGGACTGGCCTACAGAGCTAAGTACAACCTTACACCTGAGGCCAGGCTTGCCCCAGCGAGAGGAGTACTCCTTCCCTCCCTTAGCTACGGTCTGCACATATTTGCTTGCTCTACTAAGGCTCATCTCACCAGGTGGCACACGGCATACAACAATATGTACCGTTTCGCCCTGGCAGCTCCCCGCCTCACCCATCACTGTGAGCTTTATAATAAACTCCAGTGGCCCTCCCCAGCTAGATACCTGGACTTTGGGATAGGTTGTGTCTCGGCCAAGGTGATCAGAACTGGTACCCCATCGGGACTGCCCCAGCTTCTACCACCAGCTGACATTTCTCCTTACTCATTAAGGTCTCAAGTCCAGGGGATGCTCAAAGTTCCTGCCTCAAGAACTCCCATGGGAGCTAGGGACTTTGTTGTGTGTGCGCCCAAACTCTGGAACTCCCTCCCAGAGTCTGTTTGCCTGGCCTCCTCCCATCAGCGTCTCCGAAAATCCATGTGGAACTTCCTGAAACAAGCCTCAGCACATGACTGCCCCAGCCTCCCTAGGGATGCACTGTATCTTACAGGGCTGCCTGAAACTCTACTACCGCCCCCACACACACACTACCATTACCTGACCTGGATCCAACTGTTGGCTTGCAGATCCAGGTCTTAATCTTAATCTGGAATCCTAATTAATGTTATGGACTTGTCTTACTTGTAACTAAATGACTATGAGCTGTACCATTGCTTTCTACTCCTCTGTAAAATGTGCCTTCTGTATTCTCTTATCTTGCCTATGTTGTCAGTATGCTGTTGTGCCCTCTGTATTTTTCTCATATGTTTCCCATGCTGTCCTGATGTATTGAAATATGTCTTTGTACCATCATGCTGTATTCTCCCGGGTCGTTCCTGAAAATAGGCAGAATACTTGTCTAGTGTACTTACCCGGTAAACAAAAGCTAAATAAATAAATAAACTCCTCTCTACAAAAGCTAGGCCTGTTCAAAGCCAAACTTCATCTCCACCTAGCTGCCTCTAGCTCCTGCGACTGTCCCTCATAATCTCATCTCCCTTCTAGCATTTCTACTCCTACCCCCTCTCTTCCTACAGCCTACCCTCCCCTCCCTCCTGTTTTTCCCCCCCCAAGCACTTTTTTGAGGCCTGACAAATGCCCATGGCTGCACCGCTCTTTTTGTGTCCATTTCAAGCCTCAGTTACCTCTGGCTACCCTGCCCCTGGTACTCACTTTCCCTCAATGTTATGTATTTCAGCCGCTTAAAAATGTCTGTGCACCATTTCTGCATTGTTACTTAACTCTATGTAATGTCTGTATTGTACCTCAATTGACATGGAACCTTTGTAAAAGAGCCTTGGCTCAAAGGTATTTATAATCCTAGACTCTAAATAAAGAAAAGAATAAAAAGAAAATTATTTTACATAATGCATACTGGAACACTGTTAAGCAGAATAAGCACAATTTGAATACAGGGAATTTGTGCTTTGGATGTCAGCAGCAACCCAGTAGTCCTATACAGTACATATATTTTGGGAGTGTCCAAAGGTTAAACCACTGTGGGATGCATTATGGGAAAAAGTTGGTAAACAGCTGGGTTTTGAAACGTCTTCAGTCCTGAAGTCTGTAGAGCTGGTAAATTTCCTCCTGAGTGGACTAAGATGATAAGATACTGGTATAGCTATAGCTTTAAGAATCTGTGCTTGCAACTTGGAACGTTGGTGCCTTCAGTGTTGCGAGGCTAAGGGATACTCAGTCAACATATATAACGACACAGTGAAGACCAGCTACCCAGAACACTTCAAACTATTAGCAACACCAAACTGTTCTTGAGATATTCATAACATAATACAGTAAAGGAGATGTCTGTCTTATTTTATCAGAAGACGGGACACCCTTTCCCCTCAGTCTCTGCAGGGAGATGTAATCTGCATTTCATGTCATTTTCTGTATCACATATGTCTGTGAATATTAAAGTTCTTTTATCTTCTCTGCTGAATTTTCTTAAGAAAGAAAAAACACTGAATGGTTACAGTATACAGGACATCGGTAATACTAATCCGTGTCTGCTAGTAGCCAAAAGTAACCGACTACACTGTAATTCAAACCAGATTATTGGACAATATTCTCCAGAAGAGTAACACTTTTCTTGGGTATGGTCCCATTGACAACACTGGAGCTAACAGAAAAATAAATTACACTACGCCTGATAGAATTTCTTCTTTCTGTGCAACTCAACATTGTCAATGAGCAATCATTACAGAAGGGTTCTAATGAAAATAATGTAACTACCATAATTCTTGATCTTCTCTTGCATCTTCACCATTCATTACTGCTGGGTGTAAGCCGGAGGCACGCACCTGTACGGAAGCTTTTTTTAAGGGGGGGAGAAGTCGACACCGATAGCGCCGCTCACGAGGCCCACACATTGCGTGGCACACGGGAACTGGCCGTTAGGTGATGCAGACTCCTCCAACCACCCCAGCTCTGTCCTGTCGGAGAGGTAGAGAGGAAGAAAAAAGGGGCATAGAGAAAACCAAGGTGAAGCAAGAGAGCCGAGAGATAGGAAAAGTAAAGGAAAGGACAAACTGAAAAAGGAATAAGCTGACCAGAAGACAGAGGGATTGTACTTTTTACCCTAAGAAGCTATAGGGCCCCAACCCTTGGGCTGTAGCACAGGAAAAGGGAGAAAGAGAAAACAGAAGATACAGCATATGTAGGGGAAGACGGTGGTCCCTCAGCCATGCTGAGTTGTAAGACCATTGGCTTATTTTAGCCTCAAAAACCGGAAAGGTATGAAGATATAGGTGCAAGGATCCAGTCAACTTCAGGGACCACTGGACGGTGGTCCAGAACAAGAACATTTGAAATGATCTTGGAGAATAAAAAACATGTCGGAGTCAGCCCCCCTCTTCTTACCCCTAAACCCACAATTGGGATGAAAGTCCTGGAACATGGCCCTCTATAGTTTATCACCTGACAGCTTAGCTAAGGGAGGAAAAAAAAACCTTAAACAGGAGAGGACTCGGTCCAGAATAACCTCCAAGGTAGAGGGGAAGCAGAAAAGAGAAAGGGGGAGGAAAATCCTTATGGGTTTTCCCACGAGATGCACTGACACAGTCCCCATTTCAAGAATGTGAAGACAAACGGAAATATCTGTGTCAAGTTAAGGAGAGCACCACAGTGCACCCTATTGAAAATCCCAGGGAGTTCCCTCCTAGGTCAGGGTGAAGACCCTACTCACCACCCTCCTAGGATGGGTGCTCTGTGACTTTTTGAGAAGGAAACAGAGGGCCCTGAGGAACCAGGTGGACTTAGCCCCCAATTAGCCTCGGGGGGGCGCAGAGTGGAGGCAATGCTCAAGAGGGGAAGGTGGGCAGCAATCAGTAATGAATGGTGAAGACACAAGAGAAGATCAAAAATTACGGTAGGTACATCATTTTCATATCTTCACCTTGTCAGTCTTCACTGTTCATTACTGCTGGGTGAGGTACCATGCTCCCTAGAGAGGACCTGGCACTGCCCTGGGGGAACAGACTCTCTCAGCCTCCTGCGGGGCAGACACAGGAGGGGGAAACCCTACTGCTGTTCTAGATCAATAAGGCCTAAGGCTGGTCAGGCCGAGGAGATGTGCCCCATGGCCGGGGGAATGGAAGATGCCCCTGAAGATTCCTCCTCACCCTGCGAGAGGAAAGACGGGTCCCCCAGAAAGCGGAGGAAAATCACCCTATGCCAGGCAATGGGTGACAATCTAGAAAGACAAAGCCATGCCATCCGCCTGATGCAGATCATTGTCCCTGCCAGTCTGGAAGCCACCTCATTTGTGTCGTACGATGCCCTTGCTTGGTGCCTTGTAAGCTCCAGACCCTGTGCAGCGAGAGCAATGGCTTGCCTAGATTCCTCCGAGTCAGGCAAGGATGCTAAAACCTGCACCAGCACAGACCAGCGGTGCCCGCTGTAGGCAGCATGGTGAACCTGATAGGAGTTGATGCAGAGTAACACACGAGCTCAGGAGAAAACTCTTCTTCCCCACCAGTCGAAATTAGTGGAATCCAGATCTGGCAGTCGGTCGTGTGACGGGTGTTGAAGCCAGGAAGGAGTGTCTGAAGTCGCCAGCCCCAAGGGTGGGTGAGCCTGAAAACCAAGACATTCCTGGGGAGCCACAATACCACCTCCTGCAGTCCACTAGGGCTGGGGATGTGGCGGCTGGTGACTGCCAGGTGTGAATAGACGCTTCCTGGAAGGTAATAGGCCAGGAAGGCACCACTAGGTGGTTGGCACTGAATGTGCTCAGAAAAGAGCGCATCTCCCACTCGGTATTGTGTCTTACCACATGGGAGATGTGGAGCTCCTGAACTAACCTCAAAGGGAACTGCAGATATTCGGTGAAATCAGTGTCAGAGGAAAGGTGGACAGAATGTTGCTCTTCCTCAGATGAAGTATAGGAGCTCGGATGTTCAGAGTCCTCCTGCAGCGGGGGAGACAGGCAAAAGACCTGCTCGTCCATAGCTCTAACATACCTCAGGAAGGGCACTACACTGGCCCTG
Source organism: Neoceratodus forsteri (assembly GCA_016271365.2). Classification (NCBI taxonomy): domain Eukaryota; kingdom Metazoa; phylum Chordata; order Ceratodontiformes; family Ceratodontidae; genus Neoceratodus; species Neoceratodus forsteri. The sequence goes on along the minus strand of CM028136.1, from coordinate 49,829,387 downwards.
AACGTCTCCCAGGTTAAAGGTCCCAAAGGGCTGACATGGCCTGGGAGAGGGGGAGGTGTCTGCAGAAGGATTGGGGAAGGCACCTCACTGAAATTGCCCGGCCACTGCCAGGGCTCTGAGACCCTGCAGTAGATCCATCCATGCGGGGGGATCCAGGGGGTCGATCCAGTCAGCAGATGCTGTAAATGTGAAAACCGAACCAGGTTGAGTGCTGAGGGAGAATCTCCCTGTGGTGTGACTGAGGTTGCATGGTTCCAGAAGGGCAACCCTCAGCGCTGCCCACCAAGGAGGCCCCTGAAATCTCAGAGGAGGAAAAACGGGGCTCAGCACTCCAGCTCCTCCCCACCCCCCGCAGGGTAGTGGAGGAAGGCCTGCAAACCTCACCCTAGCTTCTCAACCCCTCAGACACTGAGGCGGCCCTCTTCCTCGAACCTAGTGCCAAGGGGTCCCTCAATCCCGCAGGCCCCCCCCCGAGGGAGGCCATAGAAGAGGAGGTCCCCGTCCCCACCAAGGAAGCCACAGCAGCTCCAGGCCCCGCAGTCAAGACAGCCACACCAGATCCCTCGAGACTGCTATCCATCACAGCACCCCAAACACTGGCGTCGGTGTGGGGTCACAGAGAACACAGACTCAGGGGAGCCTGGGAGGCAAACACTGGGCAGACTTGTGCTATGTCCAAGAGGATTCCCTGATTTTGAGGAGTCGGGGTGCCAGTGCAGACTGGCCTGCTAGTCATCTGCCTCCGAAGAGAAGGAGACTACACATACTGCCAGACTAATGACCCCCGGAGCTCTCTTACCAACGGCGCCACTATGGGACACAGCACCATCTGCGGTTTCACCGCGATCACCGGCACTGTAAATGGCATTGGGATCCAGAGTGGTGCTGAGGGTCTAACGGTGCCGGGCCCAGCAGCTATGGGCCGCAACATTGGGGGAGCCTGCACCTCCAAGAAGATGACTGCTGTAGCGGTACCCTCAGCCCGGCTCCACAGGGAACCGAAATGATCCTCTGGCACCATGAAAGATACCGCCTCGACGACAAAGCTGGAATCTGAGGAGGTTTCCTCTCACTGGGTCATATCGACACAGGAGGGGACCCAGAGGCAGGGTCAAGAGATCTTGCCATAGCATAGCTAGAACGATGTCGTCCTCCAAAAGTCGGCGGGGTCCTGCCGACTTTAAATCTGTGGATCTCAAGAACATGGCAGTCCATGAAGAAACAGGTATCGCAGTTGTCCATATCATCGTTGGGACCTAGGCAATGCAGGCAAACATCATGTTGGTCCATCACGGAAAAATGGCAGCCACAGGGGCACTGATGCATGGGGGCATGGCCCGCTTTGGATTTTCTCTTAGCTCCCAAACTAGACATGATGTGGAAACAATTCAACAAAATTCACAGAAAAGGACCCAACGCCATTAATAATAACAATAAATGGAATGGGCTTACTAGTTTCCAAACAGCGTCGGATGAAACTCAGAACTGGGATGGAGAAGCAGTAATACGGCGTCGAAATTCAAAGAAGGCCAGATGACGCAGAAAACTCTGAAAACCTCGCACAGCAGTTGCAACCTCGATGGCGGGAGAAACAGAACTAGGATGGAGGAGGATTCCGGTGGCGCCCTGGGCTAACCCTCGCCATACTATCACGTTGGCCTTGTGGGCAGCCCGTTGGTATATTCAAACAAAAAAAGCTCCCGTGACAGGTGTGTGCCTCCGGCTCACATTCATCAGTAATGAATGGTGAAGAATGACAAGGGAAAGATAAAGCAGTACCCCATCCAGAAAAACTGAGAGGGGGAGAATATTGGTCCCTATGTGACCCCATAGACACAAAAAAGGATTTTTTTTTTTTTTTTTAGAACCTGCATGTAGTAACCTGCACCTTAAATCTGTATCAGGTGAACTGTGCATGTCAAGCCTGTAGCACTTTGTGAAGGACAACAGGAAGGGCTAAGACATCATCCTGCATGTTTCTGGGCCAATAAAACTCTACCTTCTTGTCCCATGAAGAGGAAACTTTGTGGAATGTGCTCTAATCCAGGCTGGTGGATTGAAAATTGGTAACCACCTCTGCCGTTGCTATGCCTGATCTGATCCACCCTACCAGGAGGCCTTGGCAGCTGTGAACTTTCTTGCCGCTCTGCAGAACCCCAAAGGTAGTCCAAGTGATGGGATTCTGATGCTCTTGCAATAGATTTTTTTTTTTTTTTTTTTTTTTTAAGTACAACCACAAGAAAAACATGTGGTAAAGGAAAATTTCCTCAGGAACTGCTGACAAAGAATCAAGGAAGATGGTATATGAGATACCGAACACCATTATCAGATCATAGTGTGGGACTGCAAAAGAAAGAAATCTGGAATGACTAATTGCCTGAAGCAACAGAATAAACTCTGAAAGAGCACCTAGGGGAAAACCTTCTAGGGAACCTTACATCGTCCTTTTTTTATAATATAATTTTTATTTAAGATGAAATAATTTTTTCTAGTTAATACAGCAGGAAATCAAAACGCAAGAATAAAAAAGGAAGAGTACAGCAGGTCACATTAGTTTACAACTGCTTAGAACAAATGCCTTTACAAGTCTATGTCAAGATAATCTGTCAGCCATAAAAAACATGGCTTACTAACTGTGCAGGATAGCTGTTAAATAGGCAGTTCAAACAATCTGAAGGTATCACTAATTCTAAATTTCAGTCTCTCCCCCCAACAAATGACTGCTCTTTTTATATATATATATATATATATATATATATTTTTTTTTAAACTGTTTTTGTCCCCCATTTTTGCCGCGAGGACCTCCTTCCACCTGACAAAGTCTTCTACCCACAATGTGATGTTCCCCCCAACCCCCTGATCCAACCCAACACCAGCCTTTGCTTGGCAACCTTCTGGGTACCCCGACTGTAACCCATGGCTTATCCCCTATAGGCAGCACTCCCCAGTTCCCCTCAAGCCGGGAGGGACATACTTCACTTAACAGTCAGGGCCAGAGGGGTGGAGCCGGTGAGGTGTGGGAGGAGTCAAGGATATTCTGCTGTGGCGTGGGGGGGGGCAGGGCAGCTTCATCTGCCCAGTATTGCTGAGGAATTTACTCCCCTACTAGATCCTCCCCTTATCCCACCCCAGGGCATGGTCCTGAGAGGTGGCCTTGGTGAGATGCCTATCAGGGCTGTCGAAGGGTGGGTGAACCCCATCCTACCTTTGGTACTCCCCTGCAGGCTCCACTCTGGCCATGTGACACCTCTGCGACACCTGCCAGGTGAATGGGTATATGCCGAGATAAGGTCACCTCAGAGGGACCACTTGTTTCTTCCCTCACTACAACCCTCTCCCCGTGAGACACCAGGGGGTGGTCACGCAACAGAAGGAGGTGCCCTCCTTCCCCAAGGTGGGAGGTGTCCAATGGATGCCTGAACTCCGCCTCACCGGTCAGCACCAGATGTTACGGGCTCAGGGTGCGAACCTGTTTGGATGGCAAGCGGTTATATATGTCGTCTTATCCTGGCAATGAACTTCTGAATCCTGAGCTCATTAAGATACCTTCTGTGTCTCACAAAACATATCTGAGCTTTGTCAGATTCTTTCCTTGCAGGTGCAACAAAACAGAACGTCGTATCCCAGAACTACTCTCCTGTTGAATTCTGCAAATGAGTTTGTGGAAGTCAAACTGCATCTCAAAGTTAACACCCTGAGTTCCAAATAGTTTTTTGCAATCATTTTAACAATATAACCATATAAATTTTCAAACCAGAGAACCTAATTTCACATACAGATCCACATATATTTTTACAATCACAGATAAGCAAGGGGGAAGCGAAGATAGAAATGGCAAGTGAAGGTAGGGAGATAGCAGGAGGGGGAGAATCAGACTGTCAAGTGTGATCAGTTCCTAGGTCTCACAAGAAAATTTGCACAGACAAGTATAGAACAGATCCCTGCTTTCATCCCTTTCCACATAAACTAAATAAAAAAGTAAAGTTAAGCTTTATTTATGGAGCACCTTTCCAAAATCCATGCGCTGTACAATCATAAAATCACATAATTTTAAAACAGTTTAAAATAAATCATAACATCTATAGACAGCAGCAGACCTTAAAAACCATCAGGGAATGCTAAACAAAACAGGTAGGTTTTAAACACAGATTTGAAACTTGAGACGGTCAGGCATTCCCTTAACTGATGAGGTAGAGAACTGCACAAGGTAGGGGCAGCAAAAAAAAAAAAAAAAAAGCACATGCACCTGATGTTTTCAACCGAACCCTGGGAATCTCTAGCAATTCACTGTCAGTGGATCGGAGTGGGCAGGAGGGGCAGTAGGGAGTTAGAAGATCTTGCAGTTAATGGGGTCCCTGTTCATGTAGTGCTTTATAGGTCAGTAAACTGACCTTAACGGTGATCTGCCACTGTACAGGGAGCCAGCGCAGTTCATACAGCACAGGCGTAATATGACTTGTCCTGGATGTACCAGTCAAAGGCCTGGTTGCTGAGCTGGACGCCATCAAGCCATAAGCCTGAGGCCTGTCCAGCCCCCAAACCTGCCTCTGGATGGCCCGGGTCCAAAACCAACATCTCAGTCTTATCCGGATTTAACCTCAGTCAGCTGGTGCCCATCCAGTTCTTGATCTCAGCTAGACAGTCATTAAGCAGAGAGACTGCATCATCCTGTCTGGGCATAAAGGACATATGCAGCTGAGTATCATCTGCATAGCAGTAAAAACTCAAACTGTATCACCTACTGATATCTCCTAATGGCAGTATATACACTGCGAACAACATGGGTGACAATATGGAGCCCTGTGGCTCCCCGAAGGATAAGGGGAGGGCATCAGAGGAATAAATTCTAGTAACAACCCTCTGCGACCTGTCCACAAGGAAGGATCAAAATCATCTTAAGACTGTCCCAGACCATCCACAGAGGAACCGCTGGCACTCCAAAAGCACACCATGGTCCACAATGTTACATGTCGCCGAGAGATCAAGAAGGATCAAGAATGGGACAGGGTCCTATTCAACACTGTCACAACAAGGTAGATAGTTACTTAATGCTGAAAAGAAAAAACAGATGGCAAGGATACATTAAAACCCTCAGTCTACTGTAATTCTGACTTCACACATCCCCTAATTGGTTTGGGAGGAGGGTATAACTGTGAAGAGTGATGGAGCTGCAACCACCTGAAGACTGAGTGAATCTAGGAGCCTGGGAAGCAAATCTAAAGTACAGTCCTCATCTACACAGGGAGAAAGGAAGCCCAAATTACAGACAAATGATATTAGGATTTACTGCTCCAGATAACTGTTGCCTCTTGGGATATGTAAGAAAATAATGACCAAGAAGACAATTACCGCTTCCTGAGATATGTAAGCAAATGATGACCAAGACTTTTTAAGTCTAGACTGGCCCCAGAGCTGTTTCACACACAGTCATCAGCTTATTACAAGTGAAAAAACACCAAACCAAGTTGGCAAATAGAGATGTAACCACACTTAGAACAGTATTTTGTCTCTTGAACATACTCTGTTGTGCTAGAATTTCCATCTTTTTTTTTTTAATGATTTAAGCCAACATTAAGAAACATTCCTGGTTGCTACCTCTGACAACAACCCTGGACAATTAACGGTGTCACCTTTCTTATGCTCTCCTAAATCTGGGACCATCACCTGTTTGTTCTCATTTAATAACTGGACAATCTGACCTTCCATATTTAATCATATATTCTCTCACTTTGTTTACATCATCTCTGACACCTGAAAAAGAAAATCAAGGAATACCAACCCTTCGAGCGAGGCATCCTAGCCATGCATTGGTACATCTGGACGTGCCTGTTTCGAGTCCCCTTGGCCATCCCAGAAACACAATGGTCCAAAGTCAATCTCATGGGGCTTTGTAACTCCCTCTTTGCCACTCCTGCCTTTAACTGCCAGATGTACCATTCCCCATGACCTAAAGAAGTGGGTAATGGCGAGCTCAAAATGCTACATTTCTCTATACTGCATGCGAAAAAAAGGATATAGCGGGCCATGCAGTAAAGGACCCAAGCATCCTATATATTTTTTTAAACTTAAAAACGTTGTTCTGCACAAGTAACTGCCACCTAAGGCCGATCTGTATACAGGGAAAAGAGGTCCGAATCAAGATCAGTGCTCAACCAGATAGCATGATAAAAAATCGAAAGGTATTTCCACAATGAATGAACAGATGCCCAGAAATGACCAATAAAAACAAAATACTGCTTCACACATACAAAACAAAGGCCAGCCCTGCAGAAGTGTGACAATTTCCATTTTGCAATTAAAATTAAATGCAGCAAAGTTGAAAAACAGATTTGGTTTACCTGTTTCTTTGCCTCTGCTAGTGAAAAATAGATGCTGGTGTTAAACAGATGAAAAGTATTTCCACAGTTGCACCTAAGACTTGTGTCACAGAACCATCGAGCAGTAACTGCTAAAAACCTCTGGGGAACAGAACCAAGGTACCTGAAGTAGGCACTAGTTACCAGAACACTTTGTTACTTGCACTCTGATAGTGTAGTAGAAAAGTGCCCAGGAAAGGGGGGGGGGGGACCCAAGGCCGATCCAGTGAGAGACCTCCCAAAAACAACATCCTCACAACACTGCCTCAATTGCAGTTAATATTTTGTACCTGGTATCACTGCCTACATTCAGTTACCTTGGTGTCACATTTGATGCTCCCCTTGTTTTCTCCCTGCACGTAATGGGCACCTGTAAATCAGTAAACACTAAAGTGGGTCTTTTGTATAAGCTCAAACAAAACCTTGCTCATTTAGTCTGCCTATCCATAGCCTGTGGAGTCCTGCTACCTAAGCATAGCTATGGGGTATCTGTAATCCATGCATCTTCCAAAACCAATCTGCAAAAATGGGATGTTTCATACAATAACATCTGTCGACTCACCACATCCCTAAGCTGCCATACTCAATGTTGCACTTTATATGCCAGCAGGGATGGTTTCCTTCTGCTGCCCTGCGTGACCTAGCACTTGAAGTGGCGATTTAAAATGTCTTGCGAAGCCAGTCCTCTTTTTTTTTTTTTTTTTGCTGTCTAGTCTTCATTCTCCAACTGGTACCTACCCACTAAGGTCTGCTATTAGTAAAGAATCGCCCATCCCCAAAACCAGGATGCGTCTTGGGAGACATTTCTTTCTCTGTTATTGCCCCAAAGCTTTGGAATTCAACACCGCCTAGCCTATGTCAGTGCCAGACTGCTGCTACCTTCAAAATGGGATATCGCAGCCACCTCCTCAAGTCTTATGTATACTCTTGTAGCTAGAGCTCTATGTTTTGAACTGGTTGCTACACCTCAGTCCCAAATGTTAGCCTGCTTGTTGCCACCAAGCCGTGCCTTGCAGTGTCTCGTTAGTCTATTTTTATCATCTGGTTTCATCAACAAGCAGCTGTCCTGCTCCTCCACTGCTTTGTAATTTTGACATTTTTTGCTTATCAATGTATTACCTTCGCTATGAAATCTCTTACATATGTTATCAATGTCATTCATCACTGCTATATTAGAACTTGTTTTTGACAGGGTTGAATAAGACGCTGTCCCATTTGTTATGCAGAAACCGTTAAAAGCAAGGATCTGTTCTAGCCTCTCCTTTTCTGTCTAGACTGTCTGACTGCAAAATCAAATTTTCTTGTGAGACCTAGGAACTGACCACGGACGGTCTCGTGATTTCCCCCCTCTCGCTATCTCTCTGCCTTCACTTGCTGTCTTTTGCTGTTCCTATCTTTTCTTCCTCCTTGCTTATTTGTGGTTATAAAAATATATGTGAATCTGTATGTGAAACTGGGATCCCTTTGTTTCTCAATGTTATAATCGTATTGTTGAAATGATTGCAAAAAGCTATTTGGAACTCGGGAAGGGTAGGGTTAACCCCGAGATGCAGCACAAGCTCATCTGCAAAGTTGTCAACAGGAGATTAGTTTTAGGACACCATGTTCTATTTCGTTCACCTGCAGAAAAGAACCTGACAAAATTCTAATACAGTTTGTGAGAAACAGGATGTCTCTTAATAAGCTCAGAATGCAGAAGTTAATTGCCAGGCAAAGATTTCTTATAAAAACAGCAGCAGTGTGTGTGTGTGAGAGAGACTGAGACTGGAATTAAAGATATCCTCTGAGGAAGTACTTTGTTTTGCTTAAACGGTCTATATTAAAAAAAATCTGCATAATTTTTTTATTTATTTTTATCCTATTGTTACTGATAATAATAAGACGTTACTTTCAAATTTGATAATGGCTCCTGTTTTTTCTGTACTTCCTGACCTTTGCCTAAATAACATTGTTTACTGACTCTGCCCCTATGTAACCTCCCTGGTCGTGCCTGAAAACAGGCATTTAATTGTCTAGTAAACTTACCTGGTCAACAAAATCAAATAAATAAATAGTCCTGCATACCTGAAAGACCCCCCCCCCAAACAGCTGCTGCTGTGCTCGTATGTCTTCCCAAGAGCCACTCAGCTCGAAGAACATTTCTCCTGTTTGGTAGTAGTGTCCAGAGTACTGTGCTCGGCTGTGACTGATGCTCCACATCACATTAGCTCAGAAGGTGATCCTGACACACATGTGCAGTTGCGTGTTTTTTTATTTATTTATTAAGGTTTAGGAGAAACACCTGTGAGTGGATGCTTTTTTGTAGGTTCCATAACAGTTTACATAATAAAGAGTAGATACAAAACAATGCGTTAACAGTCATGGTACTAAACAAAACAATGTGCTTACATTGATGGTACAGTATTTTGCAAGTGATCTACACATTTTATACACAGTTACGGCACTGTACAAAGGATGTCTGCGTCAGTGAGTTAGATGCACTTGGGGGTGAAAAGAAATAGTGAGTATAACAGTCATAGCTACGGCACTGTACAATGTATGCCTGTGTAAGTGGGTTAGAACAGACTTAGGGGAGATGGGAGACTGAAGACAACAGATCAAGCAGAACATGGGGGGGGGGAGAGATGTCATTCACTGCGCCACCTTCATTTCCAAATACTGGTTTGGCTCTCTTCCTTCTTACCTCTCCTCTCTCAACTTCCTCCTGCTTCATGACCCCTCCGTTACAGGGATCATCGCACTTTTGCCATTCCTCATCCCCGCTCCTCTGCTGGGCAATCTGCCTTTTTCTATTGCCTTCCCTCACTCTGGAACAAACACTCTTCCTTCCTCCGTTACTCCTCATCACCAGGCTCCTTCAGGCCCCAGCTGAAACTTCAACCCTTCCCCACCTGTTTCTATTTCCATTCCTCCTGATAGTTTGATGGCTGAACCTTTTTCCATCTAACTTATTGCTTCTATTCTATTATTGTTGCCAATTTATGCACTGCTGGACGTTCTCTGCACTGTACATGCAACTTTGTTCATTATTTATTCTAATCTTTGTATAATATTGTTGATCTGATGTTTTGATACTTGAATTTCTACTGCTTGTTCCAATTTTCCCTCCCCCCAGGTCACACCTGGAATCGAGCCTAGGCTCAGTGTGCCTTTCCCGGTTAACAATTATCAAATAAATAATAAACTGTACTGGGTGCTGTGCTGCCAGGAGCATCCAGGACAGTGGACGAAGGCCAAAAAGAGGGGAAAAAGAGCATCAATGCACTCACTATACCTCAGAAGTTGGAAAGGGTTGTTAAAGTGGAGTCTGTAGGACCAATGGCTGAGGAGACCACAGACTGGCAAAACGCAGCAATCAATACGTTGTCCAAAATAATGACAAAGCTGGAGCCAGAGGATAAAGGGCTTACGTCAAACAAGGTGAAAAAGAAAAAACTGCATTAGCTCCACTTATGAAAAGTAGACAACCCATGGCACAGGCAAACAAAATCTGACCAGAGCAATAGGGATGCAGCCAAGGTTGCGACAGGGGGTAAGAGAGACAAACTAGAGGAGCACAGACACGGAACCACTTGCAGTCGCAACAAATGTGTGAGCTGGCAGTCCGTGCATGTGCTTAGATGCATATACGTTTTCTTGTCACTACAGCGGCGCATCAGGAGCTCCCCCGGTGATTCGAGTTCACTTAGCTGGGGTCTGTAGAGACAAGGGCTGCGGTGCAGAAGCTGTGACAGTATTTGTTTAAAGAGTACCAATGACCACTCAGGAACTGAATATATACATATTAATGAGCGGCTCATGAATGGAGTCATTAATATTAATATGCATGAGCAGCTCATTATTATGTATATATTCTGTCCCACAGCCGCTCTTTAAACAGACAGTTTCGCGGCTTCTGCATCACATCCCTCAAGTCTCTGGACCCCAACTAGGTGATCTTCGGGTCCCGGAGTACCGGTGGAGCTCCTGATGTGCCGCCATCGCAGAAAAAAGTGCCTACTATAGGCGAGAAGAAAAATACTGCCTATTACAGTGGAGTGCTTCAAAGACCTCGGAGGTGACTCTGAAGCAACTCCTAAATATTGTTTGGCTGGAGTGGAGTCCTTGTTCTGCTCGCAAGAGGTTTGCAGGGCTCTGCCCACTGCAACCCTAAAAAGGTAGGATAGCAGTATTATTCCCACTGATGTGGCAAGGCAAAGAACTTGATGATGCAGGGTGCAGGCCTCTTCTCCTTTCAATCTTCCTTCATTCCTAAAGTCATATGAACCTTAATTAGCCAGCTTTTCTTTATTTTTTTTTTTTGTAGTTTCTATTTATCTTCTACCGTTCAGACTCTCTCTGGTGGGATATATGGCGAGCTCTGCTGCCCACCAGAAGCCTCTGACATCCGTGCTCCCTGAACCCCTCCTCCCCGGCAGGCCCCCGGCTCCTGAGCCCCAGGGGTGGGACCACCAACTCCTTTGGCGCTCTATTAATCTAGTGGAGTGACCGGAGGGAGAGCATCCAGAAACACGGAATGGCAGCTCCCGCACTGGGCATGGGGCCCTGCTGATCGACACCATCGCCTACCGAACTGTAGATTTTTTTTTTGTATAGAGTTGTTCCTCCCATGGAACATGGCGTGTTATGACATCCTAAATGGCACATCTGCCGCCGGTACCTGCCGACATCCTGTCCCCATACTGCTGTCCAACATCTGGGCCACCCCGGTCTCCACCAGAGGCCGCTGCTGCACCAGGCGCCCCCCAGAATCCCACCCCAGGAGAAGACAGCAGTCCTCCAGACGCCTAATCCTCTCCCTCCCCTGCTGACCCCCGATGACCCAGATCCGTTCCTGAACCTGGATTGCCAGCGTGGTGCGAGCTGTGGCATCCAGCGCCTCAACCCTCAGTGCCACTGGGCCAGCCGCCAGCTTTTCTATGTATTTTTTGTATAAGCAATATGTCTACAATAACAAATTCCTTACAGACCTCCCAATTATCATATGAAGCACACAGGAATCCATAAAACTTTAATCTGTGAGCATGGGTACAGCATTCAAAACAAGTTCTCATACTCTGTGGCCGTAAAATCCTTGCTAATGTTAGAGCAATAGTATGGCCCAGATTTTGCCAATTAGCACAAGTAGAGCTGGATGGGACATGGCAGGGGTGCACTCACTTCCCCCCAGCTGACCCACTCTGAATGGTGCTGCTCTAATACCATTTTTGCTGTCTATGGGAGGCCCACAGTGATTATGCAGACTTCAGTAGCAGCAGCAACAACATTCAGATTTTGCACTGGTAAACAAAGCCTGTGCTGGCATACCGTTGCACGTCGTACAATCACAGATTGGAAGGTGGGGGAAAGTGAGAGACTAATTTGCCTTGGTAATGTACACACCCCTCATTGGAACAGCACTAGGTAGTGCTCAGAATAAAATGGTGATAGACTGGAACCATACATTTAAACTTTTGTGCCGGTGAGACCAAATGAATAGTTTAAAACAGATGTACTGGTAGCAAGTTTCGCTCTTGCCTGATCAGCCACTGTGTTGGGAAGGGGCCAACTACAGGATGAAGTGCAATTGGTAAGGAGGATGGTCGGGTGGAATTAAAGATCTTGACTTAATCTACCTATTGTACTCTGTAACCCAAACACGGCAAACTAAACTGTTTCACTGGAAAGCCCACCCCAATACCCCCCATGTCTGGGTCTCAGACACACAGGGCCAGAGGTGTCACAGAACAGCAGCAGGTGGTGCTGGGCAGTATTCAGCTCCATAATCTGAGTCTTCTCTCTCACTGCTCTGCCCATATCATTTGGAAACTGTCTGTCTACCTACCCAGGCTGCTTTTGCTTTTCTGCAAAGTGTCATCCATTCCTAGCCTCCTTCAACCTGGTTTGGGCATTTGGCTCACTTATTGCCATCCTGGAGCCCCAAGCTGGCTGACACCAATTCCCGCCACCATCACCAAAGCGGGCTCTTCCACTGCCAAGCAAACTGAATGCAGGTGCAGGACTCTGAGAGGGAGAGCCCTACTGTTCTAATAAGGTTATTATCCTCAGTGCAACGTTACATGGTTTCATAAATTACACATTTTTCAGCTTTTCTTTTAAGTTATTTGTAGTACAGTCCTCAAGTTAACACCACCACAACACCACTTCATTCCTCCTTACAGGTGCCGAGACAGAAGAGGGCTGGCCACTATTTGACGCAAACGATCTCCATGCTATGGCGAACAAAGGAGTAGCTGAACTGGATGCTGGGATTTGTAGTCTGAGTGCAGTGGAGGAGGCTGAAGTTAAAGACTCTGGAGACGGTAAGAAATTAAAGGAGCTGTAAAATATTAATCCAAATTGAGCTGAGTAAATAAATGTGGCTAACTATGGTACGTCTGCATCACAGATGGGTGAAGTGGAGGGGAGCAGCGCCTGTAAATGGTACACAAGCATAAAAATAATGCCTAGTACAGGCAAGAAGAAAAATAGTGCCTATTATAGCGGAGTGTTTCACAGACCTTGGAGACGACTGTGAAGCAACTCCTAAATGTTGTTCGGTCAGAGAGGAGTCCTTGTTCTGCTTGCAAGAGTTCTGCAGGGTTCTGCCCACTGCTGCCTTAAAACCGCTACAGCTGGTGACTTCTGGTTCCACTACAGCTCCGATCAGCAGCTAAGAGAGCCGCTCCACCTGATCTGCTAATTAATCCACCCTTATAATACACTGAATTCAACAGAAATAGACTGAAATGGCATCTGGAGGATTGCAGAAGGACAGAGGGACAAGAACTCGTACTCCGTATTCGCGGGGTGAAAAAGAAATCCAGGGCTCAAGATATAACTCTCTTACATGAGGCCCTGCCACAACCACACGCCATACCAATTCGGCCCTGACCTATGATACTGATGAGGAAACTGAACAGCTTTCTCGATCTAGATTTGAGACTCTGATGAGGGAACTGAAAGATAGGAGGGCAGAGAATAAAAGCGAATTCAAACAGCTAAATCAAAAGTTATCGATGGTGGAGAACCGACTGCAGGAGGCTGAGGATCGAATTGGCACAGCAGAGGACGGCCTACAACATATTAGTCACACGGTCCCTGTGCTGTGTTTACATGCAATCACCACAGAAGTATCTAGATCTTGAGAGTAGGACCAGGAGGGACAATCTACGCCTATATGGCTTAAAAGAAGGTGCAGAGGAAGGTGAAATGTCTGAATTTTTAGCTGACACGCTTTGTGATGTACTGAATTTACCCCCAGGATACAAAATAAAAATTGAGAGCGCGCATCGTGCCCTGATGCCAAAACCTAAAGACCCAACAGCCAGACAGCGCTCTGTGATTATTAAATTTCATAGTTTTAAAACCAAAGAAGATACCTTAAAATGAGCCTGGCAGCAACGTGAGGTCAAATATCTTGATTCCCGTCTCTTTTTTGACAATGATTATCCACCGGATATTCAGAAACAGCACCAGGAATATGTCCCTTTATAAAGATATTCCGTGTGGAAAACCTACACATTCAAACATCATAAAACGCCAGACTACGGGTCTTTTGGAAGGAAGGCACAGAGATCTACAATAATTTTCAAGAAGTGAGGCAGGCGATGGTGAGAAAGGGTACTGAAGTCCTGTAACAGCCACTGAAAATGGGCCAGAAACGGAGGGATCAAGACCATCCCTGGCAAACTATATCAGCTAAAAGGAATAAGAATCAGACTATGTCTACAAGCTCGGACACTATCTCTCTTTTCAGAGACATACTTAAAACGCTTCCTGGTATCTCGGACCAAGATCTCCTGCAAATGGGACGCTGAGCTGAACATTGAAATCTGATCTGGACTTTCGGTCGTTGGATGGTGCGCAGTGAGTATAACCATGAGTGCGGTTGGAGGTAGTTTATCTGTCTTGTTTGGACTCTCTACATAGGGCCAGGAAGAAGCAATGACTAGGCCCAGTTAAAATTAGTTTGACATGATCAGAAGGCTTAAGGGGACTTGCTCAATGGATAAGACTGTACTGCCTGTCTCACTTTGAACTGACTGCCTTTTATTTTAAAATTATGACTAATCGGGGTGAAATGTATTGCTCAAAGGTTGTTTGGTTTGATGGGGAGGATTGGAGACGAAGATCACAATGAAAGTAGGGATTATGGGGAAGTGTGAGAGCAAAATAAAATGTCTCCTTTACTCCATTGATATCCCCCAGATATCATCCTAATTGAAATACCCTCCTTTCTTATAATTTGAGTAAGTTACACTGAGCAGATCGGGCTCAAAGGTATATTAAACTGCAAAGTATTATGCCTGTAGGGTCAAGTCTTACACTGATCCTAGAAGAGGTCCTCCTGTCCAGGAGGAGTACTGTCCTCTTCAACCCGCCAAAATTAATACCAGGGCGGGTACAGAGGGTCACTTGTTATAGTACACCTCCTACCTTGGAAGTTAATGCAAGGTATACAGTCGGGTGCTCAGTTGGCACCACCTAGTTTTTTATTGTTGGTGTCAGCTTGTCTTCAACTCTTAGGTTTGGATGAAGTTCTGATGTTTAAACCATGTGGGTGTGTATATATATATATATATATATATATATATATATATATATATATATTTAAAAGATATTCTCCTGAAATGTGAGGTACTTTTCTATGGGAGATGTGGGGCCTTTTCAATTGCACAATTCAAAATAATATTAGGATGAGTTACACCTTCTGTACTTACAATGTGCATGGCCTGACTAGCCCCATAAAACGCTCGAATATTCTGTCCTCGCTCAAGCGAGCTGGAGCTGACATTTTGTTGCTCCAGGAAACACATTTGTCTAGTGAAGAGCACCGAAAGTTTGAGCATCTGGGGTTTAGCCAGGTTTATTCCTCTTATAAGGGAGGGTGAAGAAGGGGCACTGCTATTCTAATTCCACCTAGTGTTCCATTCCAAGCCACTGACCAGATAATTGATAAAGAAGGCAGGTACGTACTACTAAAGGGAACATTAAATGGGAAGCTTATTACGATGGCCTCAATGTACTTTCCACCTAATTCCGATTTTACAACTTACAGGTCAATTTTGTTGACATTAATACAGTGGGCAGAGGGGCCAATCGTATGTGGTGGTGACTTCAACTTGAATTTATGTCAACTGTACGAACCAACAGTACAAAATCTAAAAGTGTCAAAGCAGGCAAGGGGACTGTTAAAACTGATCAAGGATTTGGGTTTGGCTGATGCATGGAGGTACCTTAATGGTACTGGTACGCATCATACCTTTCATTCACAAGCTCATTAGAGATATTCCTCTACTGATTATTTCCCAGTGTCACAGGAATATGCCCACATGTCACATTTGGCATGGCAGGGCGATATTGTCCTCTCGGACCATGCCCCACGGTACATAGATACATAGACAGTGTCGGCAGATAAGGGCCTATGGCCCACCCAGTCTGCCCATTTGAGCTTGTAAGTTCAGTTTATGTTTTCCTAGAAGTCTGTTGCCCCTTATCCCTGACCTCCAGAATTCCTTTATGTCTATCCCATGCATTCTTAAATCCTGTGATTGTTTCAACCCCCCCCACTTCTTCTGGCAGGGTGTTCCACTTGTCCACCACCTGTTCTGTGAAGAAATTCTTCCTCATGTTTCCTCTGAATCATCCTCCCTCCAACTTCATCCCATGCCCTCTAGTCCTGGAACATCTTTTACGCTTAAAAATAGTGTATTCCTGCACCCTGTTCCTCCCTGTAAGATACCTGTATGTCTCTATCATATCCCCTCTCTCCCGCCTCTCCTCCAGGGAGTACATGTTCAGTTCCTTCAACCTGTCCTCATAGGACTTGTGATGCAATCCATGCACCATCTTTGTTGCCCTCCTCTGAACCTTCTCTACCCTGTCTATGCCCATACGTAGGTAAGGTCTCCGGAACTGTACACTGTACTCCAGGTGGGGCCTCACTAGTGTCTTGTATAGTGGAATTATGACCTCCCTTTTCCTGCTGGTGATGCCCCTGCCTATGCATCCCAGCATCCTATTTGCTTTACCTGCTGCCTTGTCACACTGTTTCCCTACCTTGAGGTCATCAGAGATGATAACCCCAAGATCCCTTTCCTGCTTGGTGCATGCTATATCCTCACCCCCAACTGATATATTGTGCCAGGGTTTTGTGCTCCATATGCATTATCTTGCACTTCTTTGCACTGAATTTCAACTGCCAAATCCTGACCATTCTTCAAGTTTCTGCAGGTCCCTTCTCATTCTGTCTACACCCTCTAGTGTGTCTACTCTGTTACAGAGCTTTGTGTCATCAGCGAACAGTGAAATTCTGCCTTCTAGGTCCTGCGCAATGTCACTGATGAAGATGTTGAATAGGACCGGTCCCAGCACTGATCCCTGTGGTACCCCACTGGTCAGTCTTCCCTCTATGGAGTGACAGCCATTTACCACCACCCTCTGTGTCCTGCCGCCCAGCCAATTACCTACCCACCATACTACTGTCCTGCCCACACCCATATTCCCCAGTTTGTGTAATAGTCTTCTATGTGGCACAGTGTCAAAGGCCTTGCTGAAGTCCAGATAGGCCATGTCCACTGCCCTCCACGATCCACCTCCCTAGTCACCCAGTCAAAAAAATTCAACGAGGTTGGTCGGACATGACCTCCCCCTGGTGAAACCATGCTGCCTTGGGTCCTGTAGTCCATTGACAACCAGATGTTCCACCAATCTCTCCTTCAGTAGTGCTTCCATGATCTTCCCCACTACCGGGGGGAAGTATCTGTTTCAGAAATGATCACTTTCAGAAATCTACAGTACGGAAGCTGAATATATTCCTTCTTAGGGCCAAGGAAATTATATAGGAAATTAAAAACACAATTCAGCAAACTATAGTAGATAATGATATGCCGGAGATAGGTATTTCTATACTTTGGGACACAATCAAGGCTATTTGCAGAGGAAAATTTATTGCTGTTGCAGCACATGAAAAAAACCCTTAGAGATCAGAAAAGAAATTTCTATCTTGCTCAAATAAAAACTCTTGAAGAGCAACAAAATATAAAAGTAACATCAGAGGCCACTAGGCAGTTAAAGGTTTTGAAACAAGATCTCAATTCTCTGCTAGACTATTACGTCGAACAGAACCTGTTGTTCCTCAGACAAAAATGCTATGAAGGTGGTCCCCGCTCGCTGAAACTTTTGGTTGGGAGATTAAGAATGCAACACACCAGGGCCACGATCACCACGTTGAGACCTTCACTTAAGGACCCACCACAGCATACTATAGCTACCATATCAGATATTTTTGTTAAATATTACTCTGAACTTTATGCTGCACCTCGGCCACAACTGTCTATAACACAAATTCATACCTTTCTTAAATCTTGAAACCTCCCAACCCTATCAAAAACCCTTACAGAAACATTACTTGCCCCGATTACGACTAAAGAACTAGACGGTGAAATAGGAAATCTTAAAACTAATAAATGTCCAGGGAATGATGGATTACCAGGGGAATTTTATAAAGCTTTTAAACAAGATATTACCCCCTACTACACCAACTGTTTATGAATATGACCCTGCCTGAGACCCCTATCCCTCCCTCCTGGCATTATGCTATTATTTCAGTATTCCCCAAACCTGCCTGGTTCCTATCGCCCTATTTCTATTCTAAACACTGACTACAAAATTGTGGTATCTATACTAGCCCACAGATTAGCAAACTTAGCCCCTACCTTAATACATCAAGACCAATCGGGGTTTATTCAAGGTTGACAAGCCCAAGATAATATCAGGAGAACTATATATCTGATTGAACGTATTCAGAAAGTAAAAACCCCGGCCGTACTACTTAGTCTGGACGCTGAAAAAGCATTCTATATGATTTCTTGGCCTTTTCTAAAGGAAGTTCTAAAAGCCTTACATATCCCACATCAGTTTATAGATATTATATTTAAATTCTATCAGACCCCCTAAGCATATATTAGATCTAATGGTCATCTGTCCCATAAGTTTGCCTTATATAGGGGAACCAGGCAGGGATGCCCTATTTCCCCTCTTTTGTTTGCTTTTTATATTGAACCTCTGGCCTACATGATCCGACAGGACCAGAATCTACCTGGAATTCATTTGGCCGGAAAAGAGCATAAAATAGCATTGTTTGCGGATGATGTATTGATATACTTAACAAATCCAGACATTTTTCTCCCGCATCTATGCAAAAAGCTTACTTTATTTTCATCCCTGGCTAGATATTCCCTAAATACTAATAAAACTGATCTTTTGGCTTTTAACTACACCCCTCCAGTACAAATTAAGAAAAAGTTTAAATTTAAATGCGACTCCCAGGCAATACAGGACCTGGGGGTCAATATCCCATGTGACCTTAGGTTATTATTTAAGCTGAACTATGACCCCCTAATAAAGACCCTTAAGAAAGACTTCAATCGCTGGACAGTGATTCCCTTATCCTTCTATGCTAGGAATCAAGCACTTTAAATGAATGCTCTACCAAGATTATTATATTTGTTTCAATTTGTGCCTTGTGTGGTGTTAGTACAGTGTCCAAAAAACTGGCAACGAACATTTTTGAATTTCCTTTGGCAGGGGGAAAAGCCCCGACTTAAATCCCAATTATTAATGCTCTCTAAAACTCTTGGAGGAATTGCATTTCCTAATTTACATTACTACTGGAAGGCCTCCCAAATGCGATTGGCTCTTCTTTGGGGAAACAACAATTATTTAGCACACCGGAAGCAAACTGATCTTTGTAGATCTTTACCCCACCCTCTACCTGCAGCCCTTTGTTGCCCTCCCTCAGATGAGGCAACTCCAAGGTGTTCTTACGAAAAGTACAGGTGCAATCCTGGAGGGTTGGAGGAGGGGTTACCCTCAAAAACGATTTTCTAACCATCACTGGAAAGATTGCTGGTTCTTTAAGAACCCTGCTTTCCCACCAGCTCTAGAATATAAATGGTATGCCCTCCAGGTCTCTTGGGGCTTCGTGGTGCCATGGCAAATACTTCGAAACTACACCACATTGACATTTAGAGAAACACAAAGTATGGTTAGGCTTCAAGTGATTATATATATATTATTTACAGATTAGAGATTGTGTTAACACACAAATAAAAACTCAAGCCTCTAGATCATTGCAGGAGGAGGACAGTAGTCCTTTTAATCACATTTGGACAACCACTGAAAGTGATCATGCCATATCTTTGCTATATCAGCCCCCAGATATCGACTCAGCTCTTGACTTCTTCTCAAGCGCCTTCTGCAAGGCCTATGACCTCTTCGCCCCCCCCACACCAGGATCCGTACAAAGAAACTCAACACCCCTTGGATCACCCCTTACCTCATCCAGAAACTTATGAATATGGATGATCTCTGGCGAATCGCTGTAGATTCAGGCAATCCATCTGACAGACAAGCCTACAATGCACAGCACAATAACTGCACCTGGGCCAGACGGGCCAAGGCAGAGCACTACCAGGCCACCCTCACCTCCACATGGGGCTTGGCCCAGATCTTTTGGGATAGCATGAAAGAACTAAATGGGAAGACCCGCTCCCCTCCACCATCTCAGCTCACCATCGATGGCGCTACCTCCTCTGATCCACTATCTATAGCTGACTGCCTCAACACCACTTTCTCTGATCTAAGCTCTGTCCTCCTCAGCAGCTTTTTTGATCCAATCCCTCCTCACTCCCCTGCCCTGCATTACCCCCCCTTTCTACCTGCACACCCTATCCCCCCACGAAGCCAGGCCACATCTGCTAAAAGCCCTTGGTAGTAATAACCCCAGCAGTGACCCCCTTGACTCCAGGATCCTCCGCCTGGTCCTGGACATTGTCCTAGTCCCCCTGACGGACCTACTCAACCGGTCCCTTTGCCTTGGACAGTTACCCAGTGCATGGAAAACTGCTGTAATCACTCCAATACACAAGAGCAGTGATCGATCCTCCCCCAGCAACTATCAGCCAATCTCCATCCTCGCCCCACTCTCCAAAGCCCTCAAAAAAGTGGTGTCTATCCAACTAGCTGAGTACTTGACTATGTATGACACAGGGTTCGACAAATAGGATAGCCCGATGTCCCGGGCTACAACTTTCCAGCCAGGGACAAGCGCTGCCTCAGATTGCCAGTTGCCCAGGGACAAGCATTTAAAAAAAAAAGAAATGCCCAATTTGCCTGCATTGCTGGCTTTTGCCACTGGGTGTGCTGTCGCGCGCGATACTGGAGGGAGTACTGGGTCATCTGACCCTCGGAGCAGCAGTCACGTGAGCGGGGGGGGTGCAGTGCAGAACGCAGAGTCACAGTGCCGCGGCGCGGGTGCCAAGACAGCAGGACAACAGAGGAGGAGCCGAGACGAGAGAGATGGGCATATGTGGCAGCAAATGGAAGGGAGGCTCACGGAGGGGTAAAGAGGCAGCGCATTGGAGCTGAGGCACTCCGCAAGAGACTTGGCGGGAGCTGAGAGACACACACACACACACACTCTCTTTCTCATTTTACAGAGAAAGGGCGTGCGTGCTGTTCCCAGAAGAGCAGTTCACTTAAGTCTTTTCTTTCTGGATTGTGTGCACTTACTTTGGAGAGAGAGAGGAGACTTGAAGTGCAGTGTGCAGTACTGTAGACTACAGTACTTGTCTTGCCTCAGCATTTTTTTTTTTATTTTTTCTTAAAATAAAAAGTCAGAGTTGAGACTGAGGTACTGGTGGAGGTTGCTGAGATTGCAGGTGGGGCGGTGGACGCGCTGTGGCAGGGAGGGTTGGTGATTAGGGAAGCAGCTGGCAAAAACTGTTTTCTTAGCCCATGCTATTGCCATAAACAAAAATAGAGACTGGAGGCGAGAGCCTGAGAAGGAGCAGCTGTAGAAAGTGGAAACCAAACCACTCCATTAGTTTCAGCTGAGCCTCTTGAATCTGTTGATGAGTGTTCAGTTTGTTCACAACTTAGAAGCCACAAAAAAAAAAGAGTGTGCCATTTACTGCTTGTGCTGTGCAAATGTGCATTACAGTTTTTTCTTAGCCCATGCTATTGCCAGAAACAAAAATAGAGACTGGAGAGCGGCGAGAGCCTGAGAAGGAGAAGCTGTAGATTAGAAAGTGGAAACCAAATCACTCCATTAGTTTCAGCTGTAGCCTCTTGAATCTGTTGATGAGTGTTCAGTTTGTTCACAACTTAGAAGCCACAAAAAAAAAAAAAAGTGTGCCATTATACTGCTTGTGCTGTGCAAATGTGCATATGTTGCTCCAGTATTAACACAACTTAACTGAAGGGTCATTTGTAAATAAAGATCCATTGCCTTTATTGAATAGGCTAGGCAAATAAGCACCTCATCCTTCTGGCTCCCGCCGGTCCCGCCAAGTGTCATCACTGTCTGCCAGGCCACTAGGCCAGCCGTCCAGCACCAGTCCAGTCCACCCAAAAAAGAAACTCAAACAGACACACCTAATTAATAAAATATACTTTATTATCATTGGGGGAAGAAAATAAGTGCCACCCCACCCCGGCCCACCCAATATGCAGAACAGGAGTAGGAGTAGTAAACAGCAGACTCTTTTTTCTCTCTGGTCAGTAGCCTCACGAGTAACAGACTCCATCAGCAGCAATACACCACCACCTGAAACAGAAACACAATCCACCTCTGTCAGTGTGTCTAGTGCAGATAAGAGAATAACAATGACAATGAGCCTATATCTGTGTCAGGAGATATAACTGCTGATCATCAGTGTCTTGAACTAAGCAGTGACGGCTTAACTGAAAGTTTACATCCACTCCCTAAAAAACGTACTTTAGTGCTCCATGAGCAGGATGAGAGGCCAGAGAGGCCAAATAAAGATAAGAAATATGATCAGGAGAAAAGGGCCCGATTGTTTCAGAGGCATTGGTTAACCATTTATAACTGGCTGAGATATGATGAAAAAAAAGAACTGATGTATTGCACTGTGTGCGAAAAATATCCAACCATTGCAGTACCAGCCTTTTCAAAGAAACCTAATGTTTTTGCCACTGGCTCAAATACTTTTCGAATTGAGTCAGTTCGTGCTCATGACAAGTCCAATCCACATTTGCTGTGCATGAATCAACATATTGCGGACAGTGGTCAGCGTGTGGTACATTTGATATCACTGAGTCCCCACTGTATCAAGCATTTACGCAGTTGGATCAGGCACTAAGGTCAAGATGCAACGCCTGTTCAACACAGCATATTCCATTGCCAAAATCTGCGCCTTTCTCGGACATGGAGTGGCTCTGTGAACTGCAAGAAAGAAATGGGATAACACTTGGTTCTAATTATACCAATGATAAACGGAGCCAGGGACTTCTGTGGTGCTATATCAGCAGTTATATCCCAAACCCAGATGCAGACTCTTACTGATGTTAAATATGTGACAGTTCTTGCTGACGGTAGTACAGATTCTAGTATAACTGGTGGGAAAATGTTTTCATACGGTTTGTTGACCCAAACTCAAAACAGGTGCGTACAGTGCTTATCCAAGCTGTGCCACTGGAACATGCACATGCAGAAGGTGTATTTCACGCAATAACGACTGCACTTGAGTCAGTAAATCTTCCCTAAGTAACCTACAAAATGTTCACAATCCAGGGCCATTCCTTGTTTCAACAAATTTTGATGGGGCCAGTGTCATGATGGCGAAAGAGGAGGAACCATAGCAAAGTTGGGAACACTGTCCTCAAATAATTGCAATGCACTGTGTTGCCCATAAGTTAGAGCTGGCAGTTCTTGATGTGGTAAAAAAAATACATTTGTCTCAAAGCTTGAAAGTACTCTCAAGGGAATATTTAAGTTTTATCATTACAGTCCCCAAAAATGAGAGAACTAAAGAAATTGCTAATGTCATGGATACTGATCTTGCTCACTTTAGTGCTATAAAACAAGTGAGATGGCTTGCCAGTAGGTCACGGTCAGTTCATGCAGTTCAGGTTAATCTACCCAGTGTCGCTCAACACCTAGAACATGCATCCTCTGCTGCTGGTGATGAAGGTTCTAGAACAAAGGCCCTCTTAAAGGAAGTACAGAGTGTACAGTTTGTAAAATCTATATATACTACAAGACTTCCTGCCAATACTAAAAACCTGTCACTCCAGTTTCAAAGAGATGACATAGTAATACTGGAAGTTCCACAACTTGTTGAGACCTGCCTACTCCAGCTTACGGAGCTGAAAACATCACAGGGAAATACATGGCAACTTTCCTTAGCCATTACAAACCTGAACAGAAATGGATGGAGTATGTTGTGTCAAAGAGGGGAGGGGAGGAGGAGGAGGAGGAGGACAGGACTGTTCCTTTCCCATTCAGAGGCAACTGCCCAGAAGTCAGTTTTGTAAGAGATGCACAATTGCAGAATTTAATAGATGCAGCGATAAAGTACATAGACGAGAGGTTTAAAAATTTCTCAGCAGTGCCTCTCAAATGGTTCAGCTGTTTAGATTTCAAGCAGTTTGATCTGCCAAGAGACCAACTAGCGGTGTTTGGGACCTGTGAACTGGCAAACCTGGTTAAATACTTTGATTTTTTCACAGAAGAGCAGCAACAACATATAAAGTCTGAGTATGCTGCATTTAAAATGCTGCTAAATCTTCAGCTGACAAGCCGTATTTGCAGGTCTACACAAAATTACTAAAGAAAAACCACCACAGATTGGGCACATTATTCTTGACTTAGTCGAAATACTAATAACTATGAGTGTCTCAACTGCTAAGTGTGAAAGAGTTTTTTCTATCCAGAACCTTATCAAAACAAAAATACGGACACGGCTTTCTGATGACACACTACAGTCTCTCCTGCAGATAGCGGTAGAAGGTCCCGAACTGCATGAATTTAATCCTGATCCTGCAATTAACCACTGGCTGCTCTGTGGTCCAGGAACTAGACATGTTCATGGGCATGCTCCTGCCACTACTGCTGCTACATCTACTGCTGGTGGTGTCGCTGCTGCTTCCGTTTCTTCTCCTGATGAGTGATGATGATCCGATGCAAGTACTCCTAGTAGTGCTCCATCATCATCTTCCTGTCTTCCCAATCTCTAGTCAGTCTACCCCTTGATGTGACAGTCATGCTATATTCACAGAATGGCTTACTGATTGATGGCCTTGGTTTCATTTCACTACAATTATCCAATCTCTTCTGAAACAGACTTCAGCCTGCCTTGCTGCATGCACACATGGCTAGTTAGGGTCACCACCAGATGTCCTCTTTTACGAGCACATGTCCTCTTTCCCAGCTGCCAAATATTCTTCATGTACCTTCAATTCAATATTCTGTTGTATTATTATTATTTTTTATAATTTTTTTTACTCTCAGTCTCTTCTCCTACCGTACGGACCTCCCCTTGTATATGAGCTGTGAAGGAAGGAAGTGGAGATTTTAAACCTGTTTACTCGGGGTCTGGCAGTGGCACCAGGGCTCATCGAGAACTAGGTGTCCTCTTTTTTGCCCAAAATCTGAGTGCAGTGCAGTGCCCCTACACAGGTACACGGTCCCACCCTGGACCTGCCTATTAGAAAGGAAAGGAATTGGATGGAGAGTCAGTCACTCAGTATTGTTTTTCCCGATTTACACAGTTCTTCTACATCTACATCCATCCTAATACAATAGTACAACCCCAGACACACCATGTCATTTATTTCTACAGATGTTTGGTTAAAATTTTCATATAAACGTATTGGACTACCACTCGGAACTCTGGGACTACCATTTTTGACCAGACCAGTTGCCCGGGACTAGCATGCCATTTTGAAATTTGTCGATCCCTGGTATGACATTATGTGAACGAGGCAGCATGGCTTCCACCCAGGACACAGTACAACCACTGCTCTCCTGGAGTTCTCCCAATACCTGCACTCTGCTCTCAACTCCGGCAACCTGGCTGGTGCAGTGTTCATTGACCTCTCCAAGGCCTTTGACACTGTCTGTCACCCCCTCCTACTCAACTCTCTCCACCAACTCTGTTTCTCTGCTGGTCCCCTTGCCTGGTTTTCCAGCTACCTCTCTGCTAGATCCCAGCGTGTAAAAATCAACGGCTCCCTCTTCAACATTCGACCTGTTAGCTCCGGGGTCCCACAGTGCTCAATCCTGCGTCCCATTCTCTTCAGTCTCTACCTCAACACTCTCCCCAGCTCCTGCAATAGCAAGATGCTCCTCTATGCAGACGATGCAGTTCTCTTTGCATCACACCCAGATCCCTCCACTCTCCAATCATCCCTTCAACTCGCCTACAACCAAACAGAAAGGTGGTTTCTTGATCACAGACTAGTCATAAACCTTAAGAAAACCAAATCAATGCTCTTCTCTCACCACCAAAATAAAGCTAGACGTGCCCCACTCCTGATTACCCTCAACTCTCAGCTCCCATTAGAGCAAGTGCCCACATACAAATACCTAGGCATCACTTTCGATACTGCCTTCACCTTCCACACCCACATCATCGCTCTTTCCTCTGCCATAAACTCTCAGATTGGCCTACATTACCGCCACAGGGATAGCCTGCCCCTCGCTGCCCTCTGGCTGGCCATCACCTCCTCCATCCTGTCCCTAGTGGTCGACGGCTTGCCCACCTATGCTGCAGCTGGTAACATCTCCCTCTCTAAAATCCAGCTCTCTATCAATAAGGCCTGTAGGCTCCTGACCGCAGCCTCCAGCCGCACCCACACCTGCCTGCTCTATTCCACCGCCAACCTGCTCAACTTCGAGGAACGTCTGCTGTATCAGACCTGCCTTCTTGCTAAGAAATCCCTGCTCTGACTCTCTCCCCCAGGAGTCTCTGCCTCCCTACCACGGTCATCCTCATCCGTTTCCACCCACAGCTCTATTAAAGCCACCTTCAAAGTGCCCAGAACCAAGACCTCTCTCGCCCAGATGTCCTTCTTTTATTGAGCCCCCGCCTGGTTCAACTCTCTCCCTACCTGCATCACCAACACTGCCAAACTTGGTCCCTTCAAAACCGCTCTCCGGAACCATCTCTTTAATGTCCGCTGCTGTAGATGCAACTTACCCTGCCCCCCCCCCAATCCTACTGCAGGACCTTTCCCTGCCTGGCCCCCCTAATCTCGACAAAGTTCCCTGGACTGCCAATCCATCTTTCCCCCTACCCCTTTTTACCTACCCCCTTAGGTTTATACAAGGATGTATTCCACTGCAACTCCAGAGAAATTGTACATCCTTAATTGTACATCTGTATTTTATACCAACATGTAACTTACTGTATTCTGTGTTGAATGTCTGCACCTGTAATGTTGTTCAAAGCTGTATCTGCACAATGTTTTATTGTCTTGCCCTCCCTGCGACAAGGTGCCTTTGTAAATGAGTCCCTGATTCAAAGGTTGTAAATCCGACTTGTTCAAATAAATAAATATCAGTTTCTCAATACTTTCCAGAACCACCTTACTGATCTAATAAAACAAAGATGGGAGAAGGACCTGGGCTGTCCCCTCCTTCAGCCTTCTTGGCCGAGGGTTTGGCAATCTACTTGGTCTACAACTTTGTCTCCCAGCTGGAAGGAGTATGTTTGGAAGATACGCACCAGGTACTTTTTAGTACCCCATTTCTCAGCAAAGCATAACCCTAAGGCCTCCTTATATTGCTGGAGACAATGTGGGGCGCTTGAGGTATCCCATGCCCACATATTTTTACACTGCCCTAAGATTATGCCATTTGGGCAAGCAGTTATCCACCAGATAGTATGCTGTCCATTCAGGAACCATTATCTCCTCAGAATCTTCTACTAGGCATACCCCCCAAAACTCTTAGAGATAAAGATGCCAAATACTTTTGGTCTATATGTTTAGCTGCGGCCTATAAATCCATTACCAAGAAATGACAGCTCTCCAATCCTCCCACACTGTTGGAATGGAAGGACATAGTCAACAATATACAACAATTGGAACAGCTAACTCATAACTTACAGGACAGAGCTGCAGTATATCAAAACCGTTGGACCAGGTGGGACCTGAACAAGTGACCAAGGTTAAGATCTGGGGGAAAACCTAAAATGTACATGGATTTTATTGTCAGCTGTCTCTGATAGAGGAGAAGAGAAATTTCCTTAAGGAGAGATTAATGAATCTTATTTTAGTTAACCCTCATTGTTAAAACATTTATTTTGTGTGTGTGGGGAATTAAAAAGTACTGAATAAGCTTAAATAGGAGGGGCAATAATTATAGGAAAGCTTTATCTCACAAATGGAATTACAGTATACATTTTAGAAAAAACAAGCGGGGGAAATAAAAAAGACAAATAGCTGACAAGTTTTGTTTGTGTAGTTTTGAGTTCTGTACGTATATTGTTTATGTACTTTGACTATGATTTACATTTTATACATAGTTGTATAATAATCTAATGCTTGCCTAGGCTCCAGAATTAGAGGAGCTGAGGTCCTTTTACGATTTGAAAAAAAAAAAAAAAAAAAAGCTCAGCAAGCTTTAACCAGCTGTGTATTGTACCTGTACTGGATAAATTATGCAATAAAAGAAGCATAAAAAAAAACGCTCCAGCTGAGGTAGGGAGACTAAATTAACTAGGCATCCTCTTTCACCTGAGACGACTTAATTCCAGACACTGAATAAGAGAGCTAACTGCCTTTGCTTTCCATGTCTAAAGGGAATCCGAGTTAGAACAAAACACAACACTACATAGTGAGCCTGAAGGCAGAGATAACACCACCATTAGAGCCATTTCATTCAGAAATGTTACTTTGGTACCAGTATGCATTGAAGGCCAAAAACAACCAGCAGTCATGAATAAACAGTCATCTCAGGAAGATCCCCAGGCAAAAAAGGGAAAAACCTGAACCTCCTTCAATAATGGGGGTGGG
This sequence comes from Neoceratodus forsteri, assembly GCA_016271365.2. NCBI lineage: Eukaryota > Metazoa > Chordata > Ceratodontiformes > Ceratodontidae > Neoceratodus > Neoceratodus forsteri. Next base: position 49,801,224 of record CM028136.1, on the reverse strand, counting down.
GGTCAGACATACAGGATAGCACTTACCCGAGACATCAGACTAACTGAAAAAGTAAAAATAAACCAGGGGAGAAAATAATAATACTAATAATAATAATACAAACTCTCTATAGTCAACATATTTTAGTGGTAAAGACCCATTCAGACACCCAAAGCTGGAGCTGCAACAGAGAAAAAACGAAGGCTTGCCAATCAGAGGGATTCCCTCTTGGTTAAAACAGGCACAATTTCAATGTGAAGGAGCTACATGGGTTCCATAGTCCCTCCCTGCCTGCATGAGTTACTTAAATTTTATTATAAAACCAAAAAACAGTGATAAAGACAATACTTGCTGTGGACGGCTCAGTCTCAAGCTACAACTCCTGTCACTTGTACAGAAAGACTGGGGATCTCAGCCTCAGTTGAGAGCACCAACATTCCAAGCTGTAGGCACAATGTCTTAATGCTATAGCTGTACCATTGATGTTTTTCCCATCTGAACATCAGCAAGTATACATAATAAACTTGATATGTTTCTTGAAGCATTGGGACCGCTATAAAGTCTATTAATAGGAAAAGAGGTACTTGCATAATATCAGTCTGTTGTACTCCAAATATGTTACTCACAACAACTCACTGTATCTTGTCAAACTATATTACATGATAAATAACATGCTTAATATTCCATACTCAGATGATGATCAAGCATTTTTATATACATAATTTTACATAGTTGAACCCTTGCATTGCCTATGTATTGCAAGTCTTGTGTTTCTGTACTTCAGTTTCATAAAACTTAATAAAAATATTTTGACAAAAAAAGCTATAGCTGTATCAATGGACCTCTAGTTGGGGTGCACATACTACCCATGTGTAATGATTACCCACTGACAACGTGACGTGACAAAGAATTAGCCATGCTGCTTGGCAGCTCAGCTGGTGCCAGTAATCACCTAGACCAAACAGAGAGGATTCTAGATGGATGGAGCTGGAGATTAGTTACAGATAGGGTTTCCGGTTTTAGGTGTTTAATTTTTGTAAAAAAAAAAAAAAAAAAAAGGTTTATTTTCAGCATTTTTCTCCCCCCTTTGAGAAGTACCAAAAATCTGTTATTTTAGGTGTAATCAATTTCTCGGACAACAAAAATCTTTATAAATCAGTGTTTATTCACTCAAGTTAAAAAACAAATATTACACTTTTTCAATCTGTGTACCATGACTATTACATATTAGCACCATAGATATTGCACCATATTAATATTGCATTAGTTTTACAAAATAGTGCACCATAACTGTAGAACTATACTGTACATATACAAATATGTAGATGGTGATGGTGAGCTAGGAGCAGCACAGTATTAGAGCTCTGTTCCACCATACAAGTGAAAGGTGTAATACAAAAAGAAAAAAAACACGATCCACCCACATATCCAGCTCACAGTTGGTCAGCTGGAAGAGTGGGGACACAATGAAATTCGGTGTTTTTCGGTTATAACTGATTTTCCGATTTTCACCACGGTGGTGTTTTATCGGTATTTATCGGTTATAACCTAAAACCGGAAACCCTAGTTACAGACTGCCAGGCCCTTTGTTTGCTCTACCCCACATTCCTCTAACATCATGACAGCTGCTGGAAATCTCGTACCCCTGGAATAGACCTACGCATAGGATGATGTCGAAGGCCAAGGTGTTTACCAATACACTCAACAATTTGGGATCCCTGTCCTGTATTATAGGAGATCCTAATTTTCAGCCACCAATAATGCACTCCAGAGTTCTGCAGATGGAACTGTCTCACGATAATACAAGGTACAGACAACTGGTTCAAGGCACCCACTGTGTGTCCTTTACAGACTTGCTGCTTAAGTATGGGTTACCAAAGCAAGATTTCTACAGATATCTCAAGGTCCACCACTACCTGACTTCTAATAATCTGATTCTCTGTGTGGGTAGAGACTTAACTATATTAGAGGACTTCTAGAGGCACAGAAACATAGAATGTGTCAACAGAAAAGGACCAGTGTGCCCTATTTTCCCTTTTACACTGGGTGGCCATGTTCTCAGATAGGGGCGTACCATCAGCAGGTGCTACCAGGTATTAATGGGAGACACCCACCTGAGCTAAACAAACAAGAGTACAGTGAGGGGAGGAGTCTGGGACCCTCATCTCAGAGGAAAAATGGACAAATATGCTTGGCGTGGATTGGAAAATGTCCTCGATCAAAGGGTGGAGAGAATTCCGTCGGAGGTGCAGAATCATATTTTTTCACACACCCACAATAACATGTCAGTTTTCTTAGAATGACTCAAATCTATGTTGAAATGGGTGTGCAGCAGTGGGTTCTCACTGCCACATATTCTGGGCCTTCCCAGAGATTCAGACTTCTGGAAGCAGGTACATGAGGGTTTGCAACTTCTCTGGGAGACACCAATCCCATTTACTTTCAAGAACCTGGTATTGGGGCTGGTAGTTTCCAAACTGGAGAACCACGCACAACATCTATTCCAAGCACTTTGCATGGTGGACCTCAAAGGGGTAATTTCTTGGTGGTTACTAACAATAACTCCCACTGAGAGACTGGGAAGCAAGGATGGAGGAACTGTGGGAAGGAGACAAAACCTTCTTCCGTGTATCGAGAAGAAAAAAGACCAATGCAGGAACTATGAGGCTAATAAAAGGGGAGTGTGTGCAGAGGGGACCTGGAAAAAGCTGAAATTCTAAACAATTACTTCTGCTCAGTATTTACAAAAGAAGAGGAAGGGGAGGGACCAAAATTAGGTGGCAGAAATGCACATGGGGGGTTGGGGGAGGTGGACTCCAGTCCATTCATGGGGGGGAGAGAGAGTCCTAAATGAACTCTCGAAACTAAAAGTGGACAAGGCAATGGGGCCAGATGGGATGCATCCCAGAATACTGAAAGAACCAAGGGGAGGTACTAAGGGCACCACTGACAGCCCTGCTCAAAAAAACACTGGAGGAGGGCAAATGTGGTACCACCACACAAAAGTGGGAGCACGGTGGAGGCTGGGAATTACAGGCTGGTCAGTTTGACCTCAGTAGTAGGGACAAAAAAATGGAATCCATGCTAAAGGAAAGGACTGTGACATACTGTCCCACACAGGAGGCTAGTAAACAAGTTAGCCAGTCTGGGAGTGGGTCCCAAGGTGGTAAACTGGATCAAAAATTGACTGAGCAACAGGACACAGAGGGGTGGTGGTTAACAAAGTTCAATCCCAGGAGAGGGGGGTGACAAGTGGGGTGCCACAGGGCTCAATGCTGGGGCAGGTCCTCTTCAATGTCTTCATTAGTGACACTGCAGAGGGGCTGGGAGGGAAGCCTCTTTGTAGATCACACCAAGATCTGCAAAAGGGTGGACACTCCAGACGGGGTAGAAATAATGAGAAGAGACCTAGGAAAGTTGGAAGAGTGGTCAAGAGAGTGGCAGCTCAAATTCAATATGAAGAAGTGCAGTCATGCACTTGAGGCACAGGAATCCTGGAGAGGAATACACAATGGGGGGGGGGGGGATACTAACAAAACTGGAAAGGGACCTGGGGGTAGTCATAATGGATGACCTAAAAGTAGCCAAGCAATGTGAAAAGGCAGTGGGGAGGACTGGAAGGATGCTGTGGTGCATAGGGAGGGCCACCACCAGTAGAAAACGGGAGGTGGTGATGCCACTGAACAGACAATTGGTCAGGCTGCATCTGGAATACTATGTTCAGTTCTGGAGACCACATCTCCGAAAGGACACTGACAGAATGGAGGCAGTCCAGAGAAGGGCGACAAGAATGGTGCAAGGAATGCACCAGAAAACATATGAAGAAAGACTGAAAGAGCTCAATATGTATACCCTGGAGGAAAGGAGGGAGAGGGGGGATATGATAGAGACATTCAAGTATCTCAAGGGCATAAACAAGGTTCAGGAGGGCAGCGTCTTTCATAAAAAGAGATGTGCAAGAACAAGAGGTCACACAATATGAGGCTGGGGGTACAGGGGTAACGTGACAAAGTATTTTTTCACAGAAAGGGTGGTTGATGCATGGAACAGCCTCCCTGCAGAGGTCGTACAGGCTAAAATAATAGGGGAATTTAAGAATGCATGGGATAGACAGAATGCAACCCTAGTGGTAGGAAAGGGAGGGTAAGCTGCAGATCATTTAGGATCTGGAGTTTAATTAGGTAGGGAAATGGGCAGACTAGGTGGGCCAGGTGGTCCTTATGTGCCGTCAGATTCTACGTTTCTGTGCAAAATGACAAGGCTCACTGCCACACTCCATCTCTGCTTAGACAAACAGACCATTTAGTGGCAAAGATGGGAGGAATACGTAACAGTAACCATATAAGGGGAGAGTAGGGCTACCAAACATTACCTATTGACAATGCCTCCTTTGGCTGCACTCAAGATATCTAATTCTCTACTTCGCTGTAAATATCAAACCTGTTACTCCCTCACTATCAGCAAACTTATTGTTCTCTTGAAAACTGTAAAGTACAGCTCTCGGTAACACGTTCAATGCAATGTATAACTGATCTTGATTCTGCAATATTGTATAACTGAAAAAAATGTAATCTTTAGCTGCCATTCTAGGTCTATATGTATTAAGTGTTTGTATTTGTTTTTTCTGACGCAGAGCCTTTGTAAATGAGTCCCTGACTCAAAGGGTGTAATCCCAAAGTCTGTTAAATAAATAAATAAATCAACAGAGTAGCCTGAATACCTCTGCCCAGACCACATGTAGCATTACAGTACAATGAATACCATACTAGGAATGACAGTTTAAGGCCTGTTTGCCTTTTGGTGGTTTTCTTATTTCAGCAAAAGCTTTTCCATGGGTTTGCACACATGGCCTAAAATATGTAAATCCAGAGAAAATACTATGGCTCACATTACCGGTCGTATGCTAATGGCAGATGGACATATCAGACATGTCGAAGGCCTTAAGCTTGTAACTGAGTATATGCAGCGTGACAACCCTGTACCGAATGTATACTTTCTTTCTGTCTGTATGCATTCAAACTCTGAAAAAAGTTGAGTTTTAAAAAAAAAGTTGCATCCACAATCAGCAGAGCCATCATACTCATGTGCTGAAACTACTGCTCTACAATAGCTGCCTAATACCCAAACTGATCACAAGAAGCCCCTCTATGGGACAGGGAGGGATTAAAGGACGGAGACAACGAGCCTGTAGGCCACACGGACCCAAGAGTGGCCAGAAATGACAGTGGCGACCCCAAACTCATAGGCGTCAAATGTCTCTCAACAAAATGACCAGAGGGTGGCCTCAAACAGTGTTGTTTCTTCTCTTTCTGCTTTTTGTGAGAAGAGGTTGAGGTTGAATGGTGCACAGATCCATACACTGAGCGTGTGCGCGATATGGAAATTATGTACCTACCGTAATTCTTGATTTTCTTGGACGAAGTCTCCACCACTCATTCACACTAATGGGAGCTATGCCGGAGGCACTAGGACCCAGCGGGAGCAAACTTTTCGAGAGGGTTGGCGCCAGAGATGGAGCCGCAAGGAAGCGACACCGTGAGCCATGACTCGTGCAGTAAAGACTACCTCGGCATCGACCCTCCAACCACCTCAGTATCTTTCTTTCCCCCGAGGAGGTGCAGCGTAACCACCCTAGAGGTCTACCCTAACAAAATCGGACAGAAGATAGTCCAAATGACCTGTGTAAGATTGGTCAACAATAGAGTCTTCACAGCCCAACTACTGAGGGAGTGAAGACCAAAAACAGAGACGTGAGCTCGGGGGATGGCGGGTGGGTGTGTGAATGAGTGATGGAGACTTAGTCCCAAATCCACAATGAAATCTTGTAATTCCATATCTCCTAGACATAAAGTCTCCACCACTCATTCACACTAATGGGAGAGTACCGAGCTAACAAACCCCCAAGACAGGCGGCAGGAGAAGCTAAGAGTTCACATACTTAGGACAGAAGACCGTTAAGAATAGTCCTACCAAATGACAGATGTCATCTGGCATGGACATCTTAAAGCATAGTGCTTAACAAAAGCATGCACAGCTTAATCTGGTTCAAGGTCAGTTGGCATTCATCTGTATCCCCCTCCCCTGGGTCGTGACTGAAAATAGGCAGGATTTGTCTAGTGCACTTACCCGGTCAACAAAAACTAACTAAATAAATAAAAATAAAGCTCCATGTAGCCGCATTGCAAATGTCTGCAATGGGCACGTTGCGGATTTCCGCCAGAGATGCAGTGGCTGCTCTAGTAGAGTAAGCATACACTCTGCCTTCTAGCTTAACGTGTACCATACAATAGCAGTGGTGGAGGCATGCTACCAGCCACGCTGAAATGCACCTAATAGCGACAGGCTGACCCAGGTGGGTCTCGCTGAAGGAAACAAACAGTTGTTGAGCCTTGCAAATTTCTTTTGTTCTATACAGATAGAATCACAGTGCTCGCTTAACATCCAAAGAATGCAGGGTATATTCCCCTTCATTCTGGAACTCAGCAAAGTAGGTAGGACCAAAGGTTGGTTTAACTGAAATTCTGAGATAACCTTGGGAAGAAACTTAGGGTGAGTCCTAAGAACTACTTTGTCCTTGTGAAATACAGTGTACCTGTGACCACAGCATGTATTTCAGAAACTCTACAGGCCAAAGTGATGGCCACCAGGAAGGCCGTTTTCCAAGTGAGGAACTTCAACTCGTAGGTAGCTAGAGGCTCGAAAGGTTTCCGAGTGAGCATGTCTAGCACAAGGTTAATGTCCCAGGCTGCGACTGGACATCTGACAGGAGGTCTGGTATGCAGAATACCCTTAAGAAACCTCTTAACTACAGGCAACTGAGCCAGAGACAAAAAATATACCTGCTCATGAAAAGCTGAAATGGCACAGTGATGAACTTTGACAGTAGAGTACTGCAGACCTGAATTTGAGAGGTCCAAAAGGTACTCCAAGACTATCTGGTGGGCAGGAAAAAGGGTTCGAAGAGGATTTTGCAGACCAGAGAGAGAAACACTTCCATTTGGCTGTGTAGGTTTTTCTAGTGGCTGGTTTACGCGCAGCCAAGAGAATATCTGAAACCCTACAGGAAACACTGAACCTATTCACCACTCTCTCTTCAGGAGCCAAGCTTGAAGGTGAAGCGCCTTCAGACTGGGATGGACCACAGGCCCCTGGGTCAGAAGGTTTGTCTGAAGCGGAAGTGCCTTCGGGAGGGTTGCTGACAAGACTGTTGAGTAGTGGGAACCATATCTGTAGAGGCCAGAAGGGAGCAATGAGAATCATTCTGTCTCCCTGAGACTCGAATTTGAGAAACACCTTCTGAATTACAGAAAGAGGAGGAAAGGTGTACAGAAAGCGTTTTGTCTACTACAGCCTGAATGCATCCAGACAGAAAATGCCAGGTCCTGGATTTCTGGAGCAGAAGAGAGGCAGTTTTGCGTCGAGTGGGGATGCAAAAAGGTCCAGGTCTGGAGTTCCCCACTCTTTGAAGAGTGACTGAGCGCCGGTTGAGTCAAGAGACCACTCGTGAGGATCTGTCTCCGTTCTGCTGAGATGGCCTGCCAGTTCATTCTGCAAGCCTGGTAGGTAAACCATGTGGATTACAGCCTTGTGCTCCAGGCACCATTCCCACACACTCACAGCTTCCCTGTATCATAGGTAAGAGTGTGCACCGCCCTGTTTGTTGATGTAATACATCACTGCTTTGTTGTCCGTTTGAAGGAGAATGTTCTTGTGACAGAGTATGTCCTTCAAGGCCCGGACTGCATAGAGGACGGCTCTCATTTCCAGGACGTTTATGTGGAGCCAGGACTCATCCGGAGTCCACGTACCTTGGATGTGGAGCTTCTGGCAGTGAGCTCCCCACCCCATCAGGGACGCGTCAGTGGTAATGAAGATCTGATGATCCAGAGGAGCAAAGGGATACCCTTCCAGAAGGTTGTTCTCCTGCGACCACCAGGTGAGTGACCTCTTTAGAGGTTCTGTCACCTTGATGGGAAAGGGTGAGTGGTTGGGGACCACTGACTACTGAGCATCCACTGAGAGGTTCTCATCTAGAGACGAGCTAGAGGTACAGTGAACACCGAGGATGCCATGAGACCCAGCATCTGCTGCATTGAGATAGCTCAAACCGAGCTGTTTTCTCTGATGTATCGGGCCATCTGTAGGATATTGCTCCTTCTGTCCTCTGGAAGAAAAGCTTTCGCACAGGAGGTATCCAGAAGAGTTCCTATGAAAAGGAGTTTCTGGGAGGGCTGCAACTGCGATTTGTTGTGATTTAGCAGGACTCCCATGGACGTGAGGAAGTCTGAAGCTTTGGCTACAGCGTCCAGAGTTCCCTGCCTGGAAGGGCTTGCTAGAAGCCAGTCGTCCAGGTATGGAAACACTTGAATTCCAATATTCCTGAGATGTGCTTCGAGAATTGCACAACACTTTGTAAAAACACGTAGCGCCGAGGATAGCCCAAAGGGCAGGACTCTGAACTGATCATGTTGACCCAACACTACAAACCTCAGGTATTTGTGGTGCGTTGGGTGCATGTAGGTATCCTGCATGTCCAGCATGGCTAGCCAATCAAGTTGATGAACCAAAGGAAGAAGGGTACCTAGAGATATCATCTTGAACTTTTCCTTGTGAAGGAATTTGTTCAGCTTTCTGAGATCCAGAACGGGGCACATGCCTCCAGTTTTCTTCAGAACTAGAAAGTAATGGAAGTAGAAAATACAGGTTACTCACCTGTAACAGGAGTTCTAAGAATGGTATATATTGTTCATCCACACTGTCTGGCAGGTTCCTTGCCGCTTTAAATCTTGCCGGAAGGTTTCAAGCTGGCTCCTCCTACCAACCCGGGTGGTAAAACTCTGGGCTCCGCCCCATGATGCCAGAGCTAGCCCGCTGGAAGCCAAGTTGTGTGTCGGGCCGGGAGGCTGGGTGGAGTCGGTGGATGAACAACACATACCATTCCTAGAACTCCTGTTACAGGTGAGTAACCTGTATTTCTAGGGAAATGGATATGTTGTTCATCCATACTGTCTGGCAGACTCCTAGCAGTTCTCTGGGAGGAGGGAGGCAAGGTGCACACCCTCTACTTAGGAAATAAAGACTGGAGAACCGAGGCCCCAAAACCAGCATCCCGGCGTGACTCAAGGTCGATGTGGTAGTGGGTGATGAAGGTGTGTGCTGACTTCCAGGTAGCAGCCCTGCAGATTTCCTGCATAGGGATGTCCCTGGAAGGAGCCACCGATGCAGCGGTATGGCGGGTAGAATGAGCTCTTATCCCTCTGGGAGGCTCCATGCCCGCCAACCTATGGCAGAGATCTATGCAGGAGGTGACCCGCCTGCCTATCGTCCGCTTGGCTGCAGGTCTACCAGGTGCGGCTTCAGCGTAGGTGACAAACAGCTGGCAAACCTCTCCCTGAACTTCAGCCGTCCGCCCCTTATAATAAGCAAGCGCTCATCTATGGTCCAAAGTATGAAGCCTATATTCGGCCTCCGAGGTGTGATTGGGGTAGCACCGGCAGAGTCAACACCTGGTTAAGGTGAAACCCGACATCACCTTCGGAAGGAATTTCGGGTGGGGGCGCAGGACAACCTTGTCCCTGTGGAAGACCAGATGAGGAGACTCGATGGAAAGTGCCTGGAGCTCTCCCATCCTTCTGGCTGACGTGATAGCCACCAAGAAGGCAGTCTTCCACGACAGGTGGGAGATGTCACACCTGTGCATCGGTTCGAATGGCTTGCCCATGAGCAGCCAATACCAGCAGTAGATCCACGGAGGTGGAGGTTCGCACGGAGGAGATATGTGATCAAGGCCTTGAAAGCGCCTGACCACCTTCTCCTCTGCGCCAGCAAGTGCTTCCTGCCCGCACCCGGTAAGCAGAGATGGCTGCCAGGTGCACCTTAAGGGTCGTTGACCAAAGCCTTTGCTGAGAAAGGGACCACAGGTAGTCCAGGATGCTTGCCAAGGAGCAGGAAGAAGGGTCCAGGCCCTTGCCCTGACACCAAATGGAGAATCTCTTCCATTTGAAGGCATAGCATTTTCTGGTCGACTCCTTACGGGACGCCTCAACGACATTTAGGACCTCGTCGGAAAGACCCAAGGCCTGGAACTCTAGCCGCTCAGGAACCAGGTCGTCAGCTGCAGGGATTGAAGGTCCGGATGGAATACCTTCCCCTGATTGACTGAGATCAGGTCCGGGCAGGCTGGGAGCCGCCTCGGGAGCCTGGAGCTGAGACTGAGGAGATCTGGATACCAGAACTGGCGGGGCCAGTCTGGGGCTACCAGAATCACCTGTGCCTTGTCCCTCCTCACCTTGAGAAGCACCTTGTGGATCAAGGGAAATGGGGGGAAAGGCATAGAAGAGGCCCGGGGTCCACGGCCTCCAGAAGGCATCCCCCTGCAGTGAACCCTGCTGAGGCGGGTGGGCATGAAACAGTCTCAGCTACGCATTCTCCCTGGAGGCAAACAGGTCCACCTGAGGCATGCCCCAGTGGGAGAACAGTTCTTGTACTACCTCTGGCAGGAGAAACCATTCGTGGGACGGAGCCCCTATCCGACTTAGGGCATCGGCCAGAGTGTTGGAGGCTCCTGCCACATGGATGGCAAGGAGATCCGCCTCTAGGCTGTGCACGAATGACCAAATGCGGAGAGCTTCCCTGCACAGAGGCATGGAGCGCGTCCCGCCCTTGTGGTTTAGGTAGTACATGGTCGTGGTACTGTCCGTCTGGACCTGAACCACTTGACCCCGTAGAAACGGAGCAAAGGCGGTGAGGGCTAGACGAACCGCTCGAAGCTCCAGCAGGTTGATGTGGCATCGGGACTCCCGAGGAGACCAGAGGCCGTGCGCTCTGTGCTCCCCCAGATGGGCACCTCAACCCATCAGAGAAGCATCGGTCGATAGAGAGACCATCTGCTCGGGGAGGACGAACGGGATGCCCTCCTGCAGATGTGCTGGAACGGTCCACCACTGGACAGCGTTCCACATCCCCTGGGTCACTGTCACTAGCTGATCCAGAGAATCGAGGTGCTGTGACCACTGGCTGGCCAGCCCCCACTGAAGGGGACACATGTACCAACGGGCCCAACAGACCACGCTGGTGCAGGCCGCCATGAAGCCCAGGAGGTGCAGGAAGTCCCGGGCAGGGTGCAATTGCCCAATCTGAAATGATTGGGCAAAGGAGGAAAGAACCTCGGCCATGTCCCCCGGGAGCCGTGCTCTAGCTCGTAGAGAGTCGAGCTCTGCCCCGTTGAATTGTATCACCTGCTTTGGCACGGGTTCCGACTTGGCCTCATTGATGAGGAGGCCAACCTGAGACAAACCTGGAGGCAAGATCTCTGGACGCTCCGCCTCTGTTCTGGAGGGGCTGCAATCAGCCAGTCATCCAGGTGAGGGTACACTCGGATCCCAGGCACGCATGGGAATGCTGTCACCATTGCCATGCATTTGGTGAAGACCCTGGGAGCTAGGGAAGGCCGAAGGGCATGGCCCAGAACTCGTGAGGGATACCTCTGCCCTGAGCGGAGGAATCTCTGGTGGGACAGACCAGTTAGGACATGAAAGAATCGTCCTGGAGGTCAGAGAACAGAACCACCGCCTAGTTCAAGGATGGGATTATCTGAGCCAGAGTGACAATCCTGAAGGTCGAGACCTTAGGAACCTGTTCAGGTCGTGCAGGTCGAGAATGGGCGCCCAGCCCCGTCCGTTCAGGACCAGGAAGTACCTGGACACAAATCCCGGGTCTGGAGGAGGATCCACCACCTTCCTGATCACCTCTTTTTCGAGGAGCAGGGCGATGATCGGCTCGGCGAGCCGACAGGCTGCGGACCCCGTAGCCCCCCGAGGGGCAGCGGCTCGGAAGGGGTGGGGCCTGTTCGAACTCCAGGGCAGGCCCTTACCTACCTCCAACACCCAGCAGTCTGTGGTGATAGCGGACCAGGCGGAAAGGAAGTGGAGCCGTCCCCACGGGGTGGGGAAAGCAGGCGAGTGGCAGGCTGGGGCGACACCCTCAACCCGTCACTGGGCAGGCTTAGAGGAGGGACCGGCCGAGGGAACTTCTGAGCCTTTTCCTCCCTGCTTCCTATTAAAGGAAGCTGCAGGCTTGGCTTTGGGGTGCCAAGCACGAGCCTGCTGGCCCTGATGCTGGTGCTGTTGGGCCGGACGTGCCGCAGGCGCAGAAGGGCGAAAGGACTTATGTTGTTGTCCACGGCCCTTGTCCTTCTGGGCGGAGGTGACCGAGTCCAGAGTGGCATTGGACTTTTCGATCCGCTGGAGGTGACCTTCCACTCCAGGGCCGAAGAGGTCAGTCCCCAGGAAGGGGACATCCACCAGTTTATGCTGGGTTTCCGCCGTGAAGGTGGATATCCTCAGCCATGCTCTGTGGTGCATGGCCACTGCGGCCTCAACTGATCTGACACAAGAGTCTCCAGTGTCCAGAGCCGTTTGGAGCTGCTGTTTTGACACCGCCCTACCCTGGTCCCGTACCTGCTTGACTGTGGTCTGCAGGTCAGCCGGGAGATGAGGGTTCACCTCATCCATGGAGCCCATGAGGGCATGGGAGAAGTGTGCCATCAGCATGGCCGAGCTGGCCTGGCAGAGGCCAAGGGAGGATGCAGCGTACACCTTGCGCCCGGCATAGTCCAGCTTTTTGGACTCCTTGTCGGGGGGCTTATCCACATCCCTAGCATTCCTGGAACGCCAGAAAACGCTATCGGTCACCAACCCCTCGGCAGAGGGGTGTTCCGAAAAACCGGACAGAGAGCCAGTAGGGACCGCATACTTCCTGGCCATCCTGGCCGAAGGCGCAGGACAGGAAGCCAGCTGCTGCTAAAGCTCCAAGGCTGGGCCAACAATGGCTTCAGCCACCGGAAAGGCCTCCGTGGGTGAATCCTCTCGGTCCAGTATCTCTGTCAGGGGATACTCGGCCCATTTGGATACAGACTCGAGCTGCATCCCCGTGGACTCCGAGATGAGCCGAAGCAGACCCATAAAGGACGATGGGCTTTCATCCATCGACTGGCCCACAGAGGACTCCAGGTTAATGGGCCTGGAGAACAGGGAGGAGTCGTCGGACTCCGAGGAGTCCGCGAAGAGCTGCCTGGGGCCTGAGCCACCCTCCACCTGCCGAGGACGGTCGGGAGGGAGGGTGACCGACAACCTGTGGGGCAGACCCAGACCCAACAGAGAGTCCTTGGTCGGCGCCCCCGATTTCGGTTGTGAAGGCGGAGGTTCCACCACAATCGGTGGGGCAGCTGGTTTCAGCCGAACAACTGGCCCATGCTTGGGCACCTCGACTACAGCGAGGGGTTGTTTCGGCCGTTCGGATGACAGCCACTTGATGGCCAGGGAAGGCAATGGCGTTGGCTTGTTCCCGGACAGAAGTAACTGCTGCCACATCAGGTCCTCGTGGCGTTGGCGCAATTTAGCGAACCTCTCCTCTTCGAGGAAGGCGAGACGGCTGACGCCCACCGCTGCCGGTGCGAGACCAAGACCGCCGATGTCTGTAGGATCGGCTGGACCGAGATGATGTCCAAGACCAAGATCCTTGGTGTTTCCGAGGACAGGTCTGGGAAGAGGCGGGGGACACCTTGACCAGGGACTCCAGCACAGGAGGCGCAGGCAAGTCCTCGGTCTCCACCGGGGGAACCGGCGAAGAAGGGTTGTCGGCTTCACCAGTTGACAACCTATCTGACGGGTCGAGAAAAATCTCCACCGCGTCAACGGGTGTCTCGGCTGGCTGACCTGACGGGGACACCATGAAGCCAGTGGCCTTAGCCGCAACCTCGACCGAAGTCGAGTGTCATCTGTCCGGGGAAGGTGACCTCTCCTGCTCCCACGAACTCTGACGGTGGGACTTACCTTTTGAGTCCTCCTTTTGGACCCGAGAATGTCCCGATGGCCCCTCTCCCTTCATGGAAAGGGACTGGCAAAGCTCCATAAAAGAAGCTGAGTAGGAAGAACCCAAAGAGAGCGGGATAAATGCGCGACCGAGGAAGAGGATGATGCGGCCTGTGCCGCCTCCTCCTCGAGGCGATCATCTGCTCGAGTTGCTCAGCCGAGCCAGCCGTACGCAGGACACCCCGACTTCTCGGGCGCTCAGCTGCTAACTGGGCAGCCCGGTCTTCCAGGGCGTTGGCAGCAGGCGGCATAACTCGCGGGCCTGCGGGTCATGGTCTAGGCCGAGGCAGTAGATGCACATGGAGTGCGGATCCATCCTGGACATTTCTGCCCCAGGCACCACAAAATCCGAGTCGATTTGTCCATCACAGCCATGAGGAGTAATTTGACGAAGTCTTGAAAATTTGAGAATAAGTTTGGGCCGAACCGAAGAATTGGGATCAGTCTACATGCAGATGTTAAGGAGGAACCTGAGCTTCCAAGCGGTAAGGAAGATCTGGTGTCATGGGGCGGAGCCGAAAGTTTTACCACCCGGGTGGGTGGGAGGAGCCAGCTTGAAGACCTTCCAGCAAGATCTAAAGCGGCAAGGAACCTGCCAGACAGTGTGGATGAACAACATATCTATGTCCCCAGAACCTGTGTTTCGTTGGTCCGGCGGAACTACTTCTACTGTCCTGTTGTTCAGAACGCCTTGCACCTCAGAAGCAAGAAGGTCTGACTGTACTGCCGACAGTCTGAGCTGTCGTTTGGGGAAATGATCCAGTGGGGTTTCTGAAAGACTGAGCGAATACCCCTCATGGATTATCCGGAGGACCCATTTGTCTGATGTTATAGACTTCCACCGGTCGTAGAACTGAGTCAGACATCCTCCCCACCGCTGAGGAAGAGTCCCCCTCGGGCAGCTGAGATGGGACCTAGGCCGAGAACTCAGAAGGTGGCACTGGGCGCTTTTGCCTTCTGCTGCGTTTTCTTTTGTGGCTGCAGGGTGTGGCTTTTGTTAAAGCCCCCCCCCCCGCCTTTGCCCCGAAAGGACTGATGGTTGTGAAACTGATGCTTATTGGCACCTCCCCGAGAGGGGGCGGGTGCGGGTCGAGCTATCATAATGGTTGACCTAGTATTCCGTGTGGCTTCCAGAGCTTGTTCCACCTGGGGTCTGAACAGATATATACCGAAGGGTAAGGCCATGACCTGCTGCTGGGCATCATTCGTGAAGCCCGAAGTACGTAGCCAAGAGTGGCAATGGGTACAAATGCCCGCCGCCACTGTTCGAGAAGCAGTATCGAAAGTGTCCACTGCAGCTTTAACCTGTTGGTTATTGGATTCGATGCCCCTGGTTATGGTGTGAAGTAGCTCTGAATTAGTTTCCGACTCAGGCAGAGCTTCTACCATTTGCTTGAGAGAATGCCAAAGGACATACTCATATTGAGAAAAATAGCCCTGGTAGCTGGCAATATGCATACCCAGGGTGGAGGCAGCAAGGACTCTCTTACCTAAGGTGTCTATCTTACAAGATTCTTTATTGATATGCCGGGCTGAGGATGCCTGAGGGAGGACGGCCTTGTCATTCTCTGCTAAGACTACAATGGGATCAGCAAAAGCTTGTGAGGCCAATATGGATCGATCCTTGGGAGCAGCGTACTTCCCAGCTTTAGACTTAGCCACAGAAGGGATGAGAGCAGGATTGTTCCATACCATCTGAGAAAGGGTGTCAAAAGATGGTTGTACCGAAGGAGTTAAATCCACAGGGATCTCCGGGACATGTAGGTACTGGAGTCTTGAAAGCTTCCCAGGATCAATTTCTTTAGTCTGGAGAGAAAGAGTGGAATTTAAATTTTCCACCAGAGACTTAAAGGAAAGGTATTCGACCACAGGCTCTGCAGCAGGGTTAACTCCTGCTCCTTCAACATCATTACCCAGACGAAGGTCTGGGTCAGGCTCAAAATCATCTCCTGACAGTCCGGGGGGGGGGGGACTGTATGGACAGGAAAGGAGTGAAAATCAGAATGGAAATTTGAAGAGGAAAGAATCGGAGTCTAAAAGCCCTGGAGGCTGGACGGTGCTGCACCAAGCATTGGCACCGATTAAGAACATGGCACTGAACCCAAGGAAGTCGGCGCCATCAGAAACAGCCCAGCACATGGTGCTGACAAAGGCCATGGCACCGACAGAGCCCTCTGCGCCGTGGATGGCGCCGACAGAGCCCCCGGTGCCGTGAGACAGCGCCAACAGAGCCCTCGGCGCCGCAGATGGCACTGACAGAGCCCCCAGCACCACTGAGGCGCCGACAGAGCCCTCAGCTGCAGATGGCACCGACAGAGCCCTTGGCGCTGCAGACGGCTCGAAGTAGTCCCAAGGTTCCGAAAACTGCGATTTGAAGGAAAAGAAGGAAAATTAACAGGGGGTAGAGGCATCGGTGTGGACCCCTGTGCCGCAGCCATGTGAGGGGGGGAAAACACCTGAGCACGGAGTCGACAGCACCGAAGAAGGCGCTGAGTGACTAGGAAGGTCCAACCACCCTACCCAGTCCCTTGAGCGGCCCGAAGGCCCCGGAGTGACCGGGCCAGGCAGCTGGACCAACCTCTAAGCCCACTGCTCCATAAGAGCAGCCCACTGGTGAAACTGCCCATCGGAGGCCCATCCAATAGGTGGGACGGGCTCCAATGTCGAAGAGGTCAGGCCCCGGAGCCAGAAACCGGCGACTCTGAGAGGGGAGGAGACCAGTGCCTAGCCCCAATGACTGAACGCTGACGCGCAGACATACCAGAAGGCAACCTCGAGTGATGCCTTCTCTTTCTCGACTTGTGCACCGAAGAAGAACTCGAGGCCGAACAATGCCGCGAATGGGACAGTTTCCTTTTATGCTTTCGGGGGGACCGCCCATCTCCCTGAGCACTGGACCATCCGTTGTCAGACCCACCCTCCGGGGAGGGCGGTGGAGCGGACCCAGCCCAGCTGACTAAACAGCTTTCATACGAAGTCTCCCTATCGTCACCTGACCCGCTCATGGTCGACTCCGTCAATGGAGGGCTGAAGACTTCTTTATTAATTAATAAATTTAATTAAAATCTACTTGGTACTTTCGAAGATAAATTACAAAACAAACTGAAAACTGTGCTGCTAGTTTGAAGTTTGACTCCTGGTGAGCGAGCGACGTCATCACTGAAGCACACTCGACGGCGGGGAAAAAAGGAACTGAGGTGGTTCGAGGGTCGAAGCCGAGGTAGTCTTTACTGCACAAGCCATGGCTCGCGGTGCCACTTCCTCGTGGCTCCATCTCTGGCACCTACCCTCTCGAAACGTTTGCTCCTGCTGGGTCCTAGCGCCTCCGCAGTAGATCCCATTAGTGTGAATGAGTGGTGGAGACTTTATGTGCAGGAAGATCTCAACCATTTTGTTTTGCGACTCTGGGAGGATTGTGCCCCCCCCCCCAAAAGTGCCAGAGGTAGGGCCAAGAGAAAATGTTAATCTGTGTTTATATATACATACATACTGTACCTACCTACACCTACATTACAGTGGCGCAGTTGCGCCACTATAGTTAAGGTTCAGAAGCAGTTTCTATGTTAAACTTCAAATTTTGCATTTTAATAATTTTGCAACTGGTCAATTGATTTGCATGAAATTTGGCATGCACGGTCTTCTGGGGCAGATCGCTTGACATGCCAAGCTTCGTGTTGGTCAGATCAGCGTATTTTGCGCCAGGGCAGAGTGAAAAAATGTGAACATTTGCCAGTCTTGGCTGTTTTTTCCTCATCGCGCTGTGGCCAACTGTATGGAATTTTGGTCTGAAATTTTCAGGGTAGAAAGAGCTTGCCCCAAGGAACAATCCAGCATTGGTTTAGTGAAAACATATTAATCTGTTCCAAAGTTATACAATTTTGAAATTTTGGGTTCCGAGCATGCTCAGTTCAGTCTTTTGGATAGCTGCACAGTGCAAAGGAGGATTTGGATCTCACGAAAAAGAATGTTGACAGCTTGCAAAAGAGGATGCTTTTAACCTCGTTTGTCAGAAAAAATTCCTCTTTCGCGAGCCACCATCTTGTTTTTTCTTTTATTTTTGGCATAAACTGTTATAACTGTGCCTAGGGATCTCCTCTGCTGTAAAGGAAGCATGTGTTCTGTTCATGGGGACATCCTCGATCGTTGAGTGCCTTTAGTTTATTTTTGGTGACCTCAGAATGCTTATTTTTTTATTTAAAAAGTCCTGTTTCGCGACTCACTTCTGATCCTGTTTCATGATCTCAAAACGGGATTTTGACAGCTTGCGAAACAGGAATTTGTCTGGCGAAATAGGATTGGGGTATGGCCATCTGGTCGGAGAACCCTAATCCTGTTTCACCATGACGACACAGGATTTTGATAGCTTGTGAAACAGGAAACAGCTTGCGAAAAGAGGATTTTGACAGCTCGCGAAAGAGTATTACTTTTATAAATCCTCTTTCGCGAGCAGATTCTTGTTTTGCGAGCTGTTAAAATCCTGTTTCTCGATCGCAAAACAGGATTGGGGCAGGGCCATCTGGTGGGGGAATCCTAATCCTGTTTCGTGATGACGACACAGGATTTTGACAGCTCGTGAAATAGGAACTGGCTTGCAAAAGAGGATTTTGACAGCTATTGCAAGAGGATTGCATTTCTAAATCCTCTTTTGCGAGCCGATTCCCGTTTCACAAGCTGTCAAAATCCTGTGTCATCATGGCAAAACAGTATTAGGGACCCTGACCAGATGGTCCTAATCTTATTTCGCCATGACAACACAGGATTTTTACACACTCGCGAAATAAGAATTGGCTCGAAAAAGAGGATTTTGACAGCTCACGAAAGATTTTTTTTTTTTTTACATAATGTAAATTCCCAGGCCTACAGATGTTTCCCCACAGGGTCTGTTGGAGCACTGTGCTGGTTCTTGAGAAACTGTGGGAGTGCAGGGTCTGAAGGACCCTGCGCTCCCACCCCTAAAGATGTTGTAGCGCAGGGTTTGCAAGCCACTGTGCTGGTGCCTTAGATATTGTCGAAATGCAGGGTCTGAAGGACCCTATGCTACTGCCTGAGATACTGTAGCAGCGCAGGGTCCCACCCTTAAAGCTGTCATGGCGCATGTTGCAGCGCAGGGGCTGTGGGGCACTGCGCTGCTGCCTTACCTGCGCTCCCACCCCTAAAGACATAGCGCAGAGTTTGTGAGCCACTGTGCTGGTGCCTGACATATTGTGAGAGTGCAAGATCTGAAGGACCCTGCACTTCCACCTCAAAAGATGTTTTATCACTGGGTCCATGGGGAACTATGCTGATGTCTGAGGTACTGTCGCAGCACAGGGCCCGAAGGACACTGAGCTCCCACCCCTAAAGACGTTATAGCACAGCGTTTGTGGGTCACTGTGCTGATGCCTGAGATACTGTGGGACAGCAGGGTTTAAAGGACCCTGCGCCCCCACCCTTAAAGATGCTGTAGCCCACATTGTAGCGCAAGGTCTGTGAGGTACTGTGCTGGTGCCCGAGATGCTGTAGGACCTCAGGGTCCAAAGGACCCTGCACGCCCACCCCTAAAGACATTGTAGTGCAGGGTTTGTGGGCCACTGTGCTGGTGCCTGAGATACTGTGGGAGGGCAGGGTTCAAAGAACCCTGTGCTCCCACCCCTAAAAGACGTTGTAGCACAGGGTCTGTGGGGCACTGTGCTGGTGCCTGACATGCTGTGGTAGCGCAGAGTCTGAAGGACCCTGCACTCCCACCTGTAAAGATGCTTACACAGCTACAAACATTTGTGCATCTATGAAAGAATGGGAGCGCAGGGCACTCCCACAATAAAATGAGGATACTATCTCAAAAAGTAAGGAACTTAGTTGTAAGAAACGTCATTAATGCATCAGTTAGGTTTGCTGTGACAAAAGTAAGGAGATGAGGCATTAGGTTTTCACCCTAACACCCCACCTCTGCCCTGCCGAGACCAGGAGGCATCAGGGTGATGACACTGGGGCCGTCAACCCTAACGCTCACCCCATTCCATTCCAAAATAAGCTGGGTAGCTACAGTCTAGGAGAAAGGGGTGACATTAGGGTTGACAACTCCAAAGCCACTTCCCCCGACACTTCCTGGTCTCCACTGGGCAGGGGTGGGGTGTTAGGGTCAAACCCTAACACCTCATTTCCCTACTTTTGTTGTGGCAACCCCAACTGATGCATTAACAAAGTTTTTGTAACATATAATATATATATATAACAAATATATATATATATATATATATATATACACACACACACACACACACACACACACACACACACATATACAGATATCGTGTGTGTGTAAACCTAACTGACACAAAGTAAAGTCTGGTGTATTTTAAACTAAAACCGAAGAACTGAATGCTGTCAAATAGACGGTGAAGTTCTGGTCACGACAACAAGAGCGAAGCAGGCACTGTGCACTCAGTGTTGAGAGAAAAAAATTAGGCGGTTGGGGCTGGTGCCACTGTATACTAGCAGGCACATGCAGTGTCATTTGCGTGGGGCCTACTCGCATCACCAGGTTCCACCAGACAAATTCTTGCTTCCAGAGGGTTCGGTTCTGTTGCCTCAGCTCAAACCCATCAGTGGGAATCTAAGAAGAAAATTGATTCTTGGAGGATCAGCTCCCATCTCCAACAGATTTATGTTGATGTGACTCTTTGAGCCCAACTATGTCCACTGAGTTTGAAGATTCTGGTAATGTGCACCCAAACCCAGTAACAAGTGGTCTGTTGTGACAGTCACCTGTGATTCAGAAGCGGGGGGGGGGCACTGAAGCAGGTTCTCCTTGGAGACCACCATAGGAGGGAAGAGTGTTAGAGACTTTGTCACCTGTATAGGGTGGTTCAGAGGGTTTCATAGTTTCATAAATTAGTACAAGTTCTGAAGGCCAAAGCCTATAATGAACTTGCCACCATTAATCTCGAATGGTGGAAAGAGCATTTTGTATCCCCTATATATTGGTCAATATTTCCTTTTAAGTTGTTCCACACTGTCGCTTATAACAATGTTACTTGGTAAAGAATTCCTAATAAGGGGAATTATCTGAGTAAAGAAATTAGACAGCCTTGTTGTTCTACATACTGTACTTTGTAGTTAAAATTTATGTGACGTAGTAATGTTGTTTACTACCTGTTTTTCTAAGCAAACTGTGTTTAGTGTAGAATCTTTTTGAAAGGCTTTAAAGGTATAAATCAAATCACCTCTTAAGGCTCTGTATCCCATGGAGTATGGTCAGATTTTTCACCTGAGTAATTTTACACTGGACTTTTCTACCATAACTTTACTTCCAATGGAGGTAGAAGTGCAAAAGGGGGCACAGTATTCCAGGTGCGGATGCACCAGGCTTGAATAGAGTGGAAGGATAACCTCAGGCTTCCTACTTTTGATGTACCTGTTGATACAACCTATGATTCCATAGGATTTTTTGACTGTTTTCTTTGTATGTGTGTCAAACTTTAAGTCATCTGAGACTATGATGCCAAGATCTTTTTCCTCTGTTGTTACTTCCAGTTGTAAGTCATTCAATTTATAACTTGCCCTGATGTTATTTGAGTCAAGGTGCATTACTTTGCACTTAACCTTATTAAAGGTCATTTTGTTTTCTACCGCCCAGTCAGATAGTATATTCAGATTTGCTTGTAGGTGAACTACAGAATGAACATAATTTACTATGCATCCAGTTTTGCAATCATCGGCATACTTGAAACCAGGATGTTAAATAACAGAGGTCCTAATACCGAGCCTTGTGGAACTCCGCTTGTGACACTTCCCCATTCAGACTTGTGTCCTCTTATAACTACCCTCTGGAGTCTCTTCTGAAGCCAAGAAAATATCCGTTGTATTCTGCTAGAGTGCAGGTTTACTTTAACCAGTTGATTGATTAGTGCCTTATGAGATACTGTATTGAAGGCCTCTGCATAATCCAAAAAGATGATATCCACTGGCATTCCATTTTCCAATGCCGCACTAACTGGCTCAAAAAAAATTTACAATATTTGTTAAACATGATCTTTTGGGAGTGAAGCCATGCTGGGATATATCTGTATAACCTATCTTATTAATGTGATCAGTTATTTTGTTATGCAAAAACCTTTCTATGAGTTTGCAGACTGTTGATGTTAGGCTGATAGGCCTGTAATTACCCACCAGTTGTCTGCTTCCACCTTTATGTATAGGTGTAATGTTTGCTAACGTCCAGGAAGAAAAAATTACTCACCTTAGTAATGTTGTTTCTTCTAATGGAGTCTTGCTGTATTCTGACTAATTGCAGTGATCTCCAACCTTTCAACTGCCCTGGAGAGGAAAGAGTTAACTTTCCATGCAAGGCATAGAATGCTGAGCTCGAGCTCGGTTGAGCCTCTGTCTGCTGTTGTTTGAACCCCAACCGCCAGATCTTTACGAGCTATACTCACTGGGCGTCCTGTGTGGAAACTGTAAACTCACATTAGCCAACTGGCAACTAAATTTACTAAAAAGGGTTTTTTTTGGTTTCAATACAGCAAAACTCAAGTCAGGAAACCCAAAAAACAAAACACAACACACCCAAAAAGTAAAGAGGGTGAGAAAAGGAGGCACCTCTAGGGTGCCAACACTGCTCCTGCCCACCCACATCCCAAAACCAGGTTCTGAGAGGGGAGGCGGGGGGGAGGTTAGAATACAGCAAGACTCCATTAGAAGAAACAACATTACTAAGGTGAGTAATTTTTTCTTCAAACAACATGAAGTCTTGCTGTATTATGACTAATTGCAGACTACCAAGCAGCACCTCCATGGAGGAGGGACAGAACCTACTTTGGGAACAGGCTCTGAAGTACTGCTGTGCCAAACCGAGCATCACTCCTAGCCTGGATATCCAGAGAGTAAAGCTTGGTAAAAGTATGGACTGTTTTTCAGGTGGCTGCTTGACATATCTCAAAAATAGGAATATCCCTGGCAGCAGCCAGGGAAGCAGCTGTACCTCTAGTAGAGTGAGCCCTCTGGCCTGAGGGTGGAGTCCTACCCAATTTTTCATAGCAGAATTGTATACAAGAGACAATCCACCTGGCAATAGATCCTTTAGTGGCAGGTTTTCCCTTACCAATCTCACCATAAGTGAGGAACAATTGAAGGGAGTCAAACCTGTGATCCTTGGTGCGCTCTATGTAGTAGCTAAGGGCCCTTTTCAAGTCCAGGCTGTGCAGCCTCCTCTCTCCAGAGGAGGAATGGTCAGTGAAGAAACAGGAAGAGACACAGACTGGTTAAGGTGGAAATCTGAGACCACCTTGGGCAAAAACTTCCTATTAGTTCTTAAGACCACCTTATCTCTATGAAAAGAGATACAATCAGGTTCCACTGACAGGGCCTGTAACTCACTGATGCGTCTGGCAGAAGTAATGGCTACCAAGAACACAGTTTTCCAAGTCAAGTACTTAAGCTCTGCTGAGGACAAAGGCTCAAAAGGGGGTTGCATAAGCTGAGCAATGCAAACATTTAGGTCCCAAGCAGGAGCAGGGTCCCTGAAGGGAGGATTGGTGTGCAACAATCCCTTGAATAATTTACAAAATACAGGATGAGCTGAAAGAGAAGAGGGCTTACCTACTGACAAAAAAGCAGAAACAGCTGCTAAATGTACTCTGAGTGTAGTTGGTCTGAGCCCCAAGCTATTGAGATGAACCATATAGTCCAGGACTGCAGGCAACCCAGCAGACTCTGGAGAGATATGCTTACCAGAGCACCAAATAGTGAACCTTTTCCATTTGGAATTGTAAGTCTTTCTGGTGGAAGGCTTTTGAGAAGCCTTTAGAATATCCAGAACACCTTGAGAGAGATGCAGATCAGCAAACTCTAACTCTTCAACAGCCAGGCCTTGAGATTGAGAGATTTGAGATTCGGGTACCAAACCCTCCCCTGAGAGGATGTCAACAGGTTGTAATTCCTGGGAAGAATCAGGGGAAGGTGGACTGCTAAGGACAGCAACAGTGGGTACCAGGGCTGTCTGGCCCAGTCTGGAGCAATCAGAATCACTTTGCAGGGTTGAGACTTGATTTTGACTAGTACCTTGGACAGGAGAAGGAAGGGGGGAAAAGCATACAAAAACTTCCCTTCTCAATCGAGAACTAGAGCATCCAGGGGGACTGAGCCCAATACTGGGGGTCTGCAGCAAAAAAGGGGGAGTTGGTGATTGTCTGGGGCTGCAAAAAGATCTATCTGTGGAGTGCCCCATCTGGAGAAAATCACCTTCAAAACTAGGGGATCTAGGGACCATTCGTGATAGCCCTGAGATATCCTGTTGAGAGCATCTGCCAGGACATTGTCCTTCCCTGGGAGGTGCACTGCTATCAGAGAGGTTTGCAGGGAATAGGCCAGAGACCACAACTTCATTGCTTCTGTGCACAAGGCCGTAGACCGAGTGCCCCCTTGCTTGCTGATGTACCACATTGTGGTGGTATTGTCTGTTCTGATCTGGACTACTTTGTTCTGAACAGACTTGGAAAAAACTTGCAGTGCCAGAAACACTGCTCTGAGTTCCAAGAGATTGATGTGAAGCAGAGATTCTTGAGGAGACCACAGCCCTTGGGTGGTCAGCTCCCCCAAGTGGGCTCCCCAACCCAAGAGGGAGGCATCTGTGGTAAGGATTAGAGAATGAAATTGAGTGACAAAAGGAACTCCTTGCCTTAGATTGTCCTGATCCCGCCACCACTGCAAAGCCTGGATCAGGGTTCGAGTCACAGGGACTAGTTTGGTCATAGAATCCTTTCTCTGGGACCAGAAGGCTCTTAAGTGGAACTGAATGTCCCTCATCTGAAACCTTGCTCCCTGGACCACTGCCGTAGAGGCTGCCATGTGGCCCAGGAGCTGCAGAAAGTGCCTTGCTGGTCGAGACACCTGGAGGGTGAAAGAAGAGGCCAGTTTCATAAGGGTCCTTGCCCTGTCCAGGGGAAGGAAGGCTCTTGCCCTTATTGTATCCAGTTCTGCCCCTATAAAGGTGAGGAGATGTACTGGCTCCAGAACTGACTTTGAGAGATTTAGGAGGAACCCTAAGGAAGTGAGCAATTGCTGAGTTATCTGGAGATGTGACTTGACTTGGTCTGGAGACTGTCCCACTATGAGCTAGTCGTCCAGGTATGGAAAGATGGAGATCTTTTTTCTCCTTAGGAAAGCAACCACTACTGCCAGGCATTTTGTGAACACCCTTGAGGCTGATGTTCGGCCAAAGGGCATTGCTCTGAATTGACAGTGGCCTGAGGGCAACTCGAACCTGAGGTACTTTCTGTGGGAGCACCTGATGGGAATGTGGAAATAGGCATCCTTGAGGTCCAGGGCGACTAGCCAGTCCCCTGGCCTTAGAGAGGGCAGAATTATTCCCAGAGTCGCCATTTTGAATTTTGGCTTTAAAAGGTGCTTGTTTAAATATCTTAGATCCAGGATGGGCCACCATTCTCCTGTCTTTTGGGGTTAGGAAGTACCTGGAGTACAATTATTTTCCCCTGTGTAAGGGTGGAACCCTTTCTATGGCTCTGGGAGCCAAGAGAGAAGAGACCTCTGCCTCTAGGGCAAGGGCCTCTGAAGGATTTGCAGGTGGAAAGGATCTGGTTCTCATCTTGGGGAATTTTTTGAAGCTGAGAACCAGTCCCTGGCTTACTACTTCCAGGACCCACTTGTCTGTTGTTAAAGACTTCCATTCCTGGATAAAGTAAACCAGCCTGCCCCCTACAGGTAGTGGAGAATCGGCCAGGGCAGACCCATCAGGGTGTCTGCTTGGCAGGAGCTTTAGGCTGAGGAGTGGGAGCAGGCCTGCTCATACCCCGTCTGCCTCTCCCTCTAAAGAACCCCCTCTGAGCAAAGGCAGAAGAGGAGGCCTGGGCTTGGTAAAAAGTGTAGCTTTTGGTTAACTAAGCTGTTGGTTAACTAGGATCTGCAGCTTATCTGTTAGGTAGGAAAATGGGCAGACTAGGTGGGCCAAGCGGTCCTTATCTGCTGTCAAATTCTATGTATCTATGTTTAAAAAGGCCTATGAAAAGGCCTGCCCCTGCCCCTGGAATGCTGCCTCCGGGGAGTGGCTTGCTTTTCTTTGGCCTGAACACTCCTGTAGGTGGTCCTGTATTCGTCCATTTTCTTCATGTAGTTCTCTGTCTGCTCCCCAAACAGAGAATTACCAATGACAGGAAAATCCATGGCCTTAGTCTGGGTGTCCTGTGACAGGCTAGTACATCTGAGCCAAGCCATCCTCCGAAGGGCCACAGATGTAGCCATGACTCTAGATGAAACATCATTGGAGTCCACAGCAGCATGACATTGCACCTTGGATGCCTCAATCCCATCTGCAGCCATCCGCTCCAGCTCCTTGGCAAGCTGGTCAGGGACCTGTTTAGCTAGAGCCATCACAGTGTCCCACCTGGACTTCTGGTATCTAGCTGTGTAGGCCATATAATTAGCCTGCCTGAGTCCCAAGGATGCTGCCATGTACTGTTTCTTTGCCATGGCATCAATCCTCCTGGAGTCCTTATCTGGGGGGTGTGAAGCCAAGGGTATATTTGCCTTATCACAGGCAGCAGCCTGCACTACCCCAACATGGCTGCATTGCTGGGAAAGGAACTCTGTATCAGAGCCTGAAAGAGTATACCTCTTGTCCATTCTTCTGTCCACAGGAGGTATGGAATTAGGAGTTTTTAGAATTTTAAATGGCTGTTTCCCAAAAGACTTATGGAGGGGAATAGACAATCTCCTGGACTCTGGGATGTCCATCATCTCAACGTAATCAGGCTCCTCTTGATCCTCCACTGCTTCTTCCATAGGAAGCTGGAGGGTTTCAGCCACTTTTTTGTAAAACATAAAGTGGGAAGGGGACTCAGAAAGCCTAGGAGGAGAAACACCTGAAGGTCAGTCTGGGGAGATGTCTGGGTCAATGGGCACATCCAGACTTTCATAATCACCATCACTATCTTCATACTCTCCCTCCTCCTCCTCCTCCGGTTCATAAAATTCTTCTAAATTATAATCCGGAACCGGGGGAACCGACCAAACCGAGCCCCTAACCGAAGTTAGCGACTGAACAATCCTTATCGCTTTGGCAATTTCATCAGCGGTCAGAGAAAGAACTTGTGGATCCGAGCCAGCTGACTTATCCCTTCTTTTTCTTTTAACCGGAACAGACTCCTCAGAGTCGGTTCTCCTTTTGTCCAAAGAAGTCTCGCCCTGGTCAGAGGGCACTCCTTCTGGTTCGGTTGGAACCGAACCAGGTTGGCCATCCGGGTCAGCGGACTTTTCGGCCTCCCTTTCCCTCAGTCTACCTACTCTCTTATCCAGGGTAGCTTTGGGAAAAGTTTTGCAAATCTGGCAGTCTGAATCGAGGTGGTCAAACCCCAGACAATAAACACAGGTGGTGTGAGGATCAGCCGTAGCAAAGGCTTCCCCACACGCACTACAGTGTTGAAACCCAGTGGGCCCGTTTTTTTTTCTTGGGTTTCTCAGACATGGAGAGTCCTAACCAAACTTACCCTTTTTTCGGCAATCCGTCAGGCAAGACACCCCTATTGGTTCCTGACCATGTTACGAGCACTGGAAAAAAACGTAATGAAACCCGTTTTTTTTAGAACCGATACGGACCAGTTACCACACTCTAATAAATCAGAAAAAATTTTTTCACAAACCTGATTGGTTCAAACTGAACCGATCCGATGTTTACAAGTTCCACACAGAAAACTAATATAGAAATCTATCTAGTACTCACAGTACCACAGACAGAGACTTAACCGACAGGTTAGATTGTAGAAATTTGGTTGAAACTGAGAGAAAAAAACGACACTTTAACCGAGCGAAGGAAAAATCTCTGGAGCGACTGTTCAGTGAGGCAGAGTAAAGAATCTGGCGGTTGGGGTTCAAACAGCAGCAGACAGAGGCTCAACCGAGCTCGAGCTCAGCGTTCCATGCCTTGCATGGAAAGTTAACTCTTTCCTCTCCGGGGCAGTTCAAAGGTTGGAGATCACTGCAATTAGTCAGAATACAGCAAGACTTCATGTTGTTTGAATCTAAAGTTTTCCATTCTTCCAGTGATGTGTTGAATAGAAGAGTTAATGGTGGGCATGCTATTTCTTTAGTGATTAAAGGGGAAAGGACATGCCAGAGAGTGTGGATGAACAACATATCCACGCTCCTTGAACTTGATTTGCAGGTAACAGTGGCAATAGCTTTTCCAGATGGAAATGCTGATCTCAGATTTACATTTCCTGCAGCCTGACCGCATTTCCACGGAAATACAGAAAGGCTATATTTCGAGCCCTGTTTCCCTTTCTGATTAATAGCTTTTTCATCTGTGCATACTACACACTGCTTTGTGCTTTGCTCTAATACTGTAGGGAATACTATGTCTTTCTGTTTCTGTTCTGCACTGCATACTGTCACATCAACAGAAGCAAATTTTTTTTCCTGCATACATTTGACAGGATACTTCTCATAACACTTGTTATTCAGTGTCTGAAGCGGCACAGTACTTGACAGTGATTTTTGGCCCTCTAAATAGGGACGTTTCACAGGACTGTCTATATGTTTCATCTTCTGCAAACATTTCTTAGGAGACCTGTTACACATGTCTTTCAGAAGGAAATATTCCAGCTGTTTTGAGGATACGTATGGTTGACACACATTACTGTCAAGACTGTTAGCTGAGTGATACTTCATAACATCACCACTATATGCATGACAATTACTATTACTGTCAGTTTTTAACTTAAGTGGAGATTCCCCATTTGGAAACTGTTCCTCCAGCCACTGTTCCATCGAAAAAGGACCAAGCATTGTGAACCCATATGCCATTTCTTCCCTCTGCCTTTCCAGACATGCACGATGTGTTACAGACGATCTTTTACTAGGCTACAGAACACCCCAAATCAGACTGATACGGCACTTGCTAGATTTTACACTGCACTTCAGAAATATTATACCACAAGGCGACAACATGACAACAGCACAGAGAGCAACACGATCTGCTTCCCACATTCAGAATTTCCCTCCACATACCATGTGACCAAAACCGATCATACGGAATACCAAGTATGCCAACAGCCTTCTTCTACTGGATAGCTACTGAACCCGGAAGTTAGTGTTACAGCAACATGGATATATAATGCCCCACGGACGTGTGATGGATAAAGGGGATGGGATTGTATGCAGATGTGGGGGATCTACCACAGGGGAGGTAAAATCACTACCTGTTTCTGCACTGTGGCTGATGCCTGTCACACTACTATAAGCCATGGCAGTGCACGCCCAACTAACGCTATGGAAACTACCTACATGCACTACCGACCGGGTAGAAGGAAATTTGTTACCGACAGACCTGCAGTGTGCGGCGGGTACACAGACGGGGGAAAACGCATTCATCTTGGTGCAGTGAGGTGGCAGGGTGCAAAACTCTGCACAGCTGTAGAATGACGATCACCTACTGAGTCACAGCATGCACAACCGAGTAACCCCGCTGACGCACAAGTACAGCAAGAGAAGAACAGTGTCCGCTGGGGTGGGTGGGTGGGTGGGAAAACACAAAGCTTGGTCGAGTATAGCATGAAAACAACAGTGTCCCTCGGCGCGGTGGGTGGGAAAACACCAAATCTTTCATACATGCATTGCCCACACAACACTGACATTTCCTCTTTCACCTACTAACAGAGATACGGACATATGTGTGTATGGATTCCTTTCATAGAAGCATCACTTTCATTGTTCCTATATCAGTGCTTAATGAATGGTAACGCTAACTACGTTAACTAATGAGAACTTATGTTTCTTTATGCCCATGTTATAATTATTATTAGTCATGATGAAACTAGCGTCAGCTATGGGCAGAGTTTAATAGACTTTGTCCAGGGTACCATATATATGTCTTATCCGGGAGCCAGAGGACCACTCTAATGGAAAGAGGTCTGCTCCAGGCTGCCCCTGTGAGGGTCTCTTGAGCAGGTTGGAAAGTGACACTAGCAATACAGGCATTCAGGAAATACACATAGTATCTTCTTGGCCTCATTCACAGCCATCATCACACTTTAGAGCAACGTGCAAATTATTCAGCTGTGATTGGTAAGAAACATCCTCGAGGAACTCTGACTGGCTGAACAGGCATGGTCTCCTCTGTTCAGCAGCAACTCTTCAAAATCCTCTGACGTTATCAATGATGTCTGGATTGTATTCCTGCTCATCCTCCAACAAAGGACAGGAAGCCAGTAGATTCAACGGGTAGTCCCCGCCTAGCACTGAGGCTGGCCCCAGTGTCGTCAAGGCACAGGTCAAGAAGCATAGAGAAAACCCAGGAGCAGTTGTAAAATTCCAGAAAACTGTTTATTTGGAGTTGTAATATAAAACAAAATAAACCTGATTAGAAAAACTATGTACAGTAGCAAAATAAAATCTCTTGCAAAACAAAAATCTACCTTGCAGCTCAGCTTAGCTGTTCTTATATCTTTTCCAACCCTCATCCTCTGCAAACATCCTGTTCTTTTGTTAATTTCTGGAGCTGCTAGAACACCGAGAACTTCCTGGGGTACCTCCAGCTTTTGTAAAAGGCTCAGGCTTTTGAACTCAAATAACCTCTGCCTTTTTACAGTTATTTCAAATTATAAATATATACATTTCAACAGTAACACAATTCTCTAAATAAAAGTGATCTCATTATCAGCTATATTTCCATACATTGATTCCCATTTATTTTATATTACCAGAACTAGATATGCAAGGGAGAAAAAAGGCGAGAGAAAAGAGAGACACAGTAAGAGGCAAAGGATTGTGAGACTGTTCGGGTTGATCAGGTCTGAAAGTCTCACAGGAAAACTTGGTTGCGCAACCAGACAGATGAGAGAGAAAAGGAAAGAATACAGATCCTTGCATTTTAACACTTTCTCCCTAACAAATGGGACAGGGTCCTATTCTACCCTGTCACATCCAGCACTGGTAGTGGTAACACATGAGGAGGCCACAATGGCACTGAAGGAGGAGTGAGCATAGACAGTGGTGCTGGCATCAAAAGTGACAGTGGTACCAAAAATGACACTGCCACTGACCTTGGCACTGACTTCCAAGATGGCTCCAACCCAGAGAATGTCCTTGGTGCTGCAGGAACTGCTGAAAGGACACAAAGTATCCACTGCTTAATGAGAGCTGTCCAGTGCCCAAGCTACTAATCCAATATGTTCCAAGAAGGCAGAGGGAGTGCTGGAGACTGAGGAGTCTGTCATGAAGGTGCCAGCATGTCCAGTGTCATATCATGCCTCAAAGGCAACGAAGTAGGACACCCGCACCCAAGAGAGATGAATGCCTCAAGTCAGTGTGGTGTGAATCCTACCTAGACCTGTGTCTTAACTTTTCTTTACTCCTCTTTTTGTGTGTGTGTGTGTGTGTGTGTGTGTGTGTGTGTGTGTGTGTGAAGAGGTAGAGGTCGAACGGTCCCTGAAACCCAATGTTGAGTGTGAACAGGGCAGGGACAGAGGACTGCCTACCCTATCGGTCATGAGACTGTCCAGTAACAAAACACTTGCCCAGAGAGGAGTGGGGGTCAGACAACTTCGTTGCCCAAGCAAGCAGCCTTTTGAGGCACCCTACCTACCACAATGGGTTTCAAACATCATAGAAAGAGGTACGGCTGTGAGAGAAACTGGTCAATTAAACTACAAAAATCTGAACCAAAACAATAAAAGTAGTTTAGTGATGGAGAACAAGAAAAATTAGACTAGAACTCTATTTGTATGTGAAGTGGTGCTCTGAATTCTGACAAAAAAGTGCTGCTCTTTGACCGTGGGGCATAATGGAACTGATGCAGCTGGGGCTGTCGCCACTATATACACTGCAAACACAGAGTCTGGTTCCCATGGGCTCCAGTCATCTTCAGTTCCAAGACCAAAGAGTAGGACTCTATGGAAAAGATTGATTTTTGGAAGAGCTCTACAGAAACCAACTGCAATCGGTTCCCAAGGACTGAGAAGCTCAACAAAAACTACCTTAAACTGATCGATGCTTGAATAGGAACAAAGTACAAGTCCAACTGAACTTGGAGACACTTCTTTTTCTCAAAAAACCAATGATTTTCAGCCGAGCAAAGTCCAGGGTGCTGAGACGTTACTGCAGCTATAACAATAATCTGGTATCAGTTGCGTTTCCGGGGTCGAGAGATCAGTGCTTGGATTGCTTTGTACTACTTAGAGTTCTGAGGCAAAGAGAAAGTGCATGTCATCTACAGCTGAAACCCTGTTGTTGTTAGAAGATAGTTTTATAAGCAGGATTTAAACTGTGTTTGAGGCAGGCATACCCAAATACATGCTGTCAGACTTACACAGAAGAGGAGCATAAAGGGAAAAAGCTGCTTTACACAGCCAAGTTTAATTTCTGATGCCCCATACAACTACATATAAAACCCTCCCAGATCATATGTTGGGCGATGACAGACACAGCATAATCAGGTTGGACAGAAAGGGTAGCCAGTGGCACAATCAAACAAGTAATAGAATTTGTTTAAAACCACAGTACTGCTGAATCAGCTGTCACTGCAGATTTTACAAACATGGGGTAATACGGTCACGCTGTTTTTTAATGCAAAACAAAATGCAGGCTGCCACGTTCCGCACCATTTGTAGACGACACAGAGAAGCCCGAAGTCAAACCAGTAAAGATTCCATTACTATGCTGCAGCCAGGAAAAAAAAAGCACATGGACTAAAGTGGCAGCAGAGCCCCGACTAAGATGGAGTGGATTCTGGCAATACTTGATACAAATAAAAATTGCCAATTTCACTGTATATGTAATAACAGCATGAGGAGACATTTTGCACTTCATTAAAATTGCTGGACTGGAAATGTGCTGTTACGGTACATATAAATGCAGCTCATTACCACAGCCATAGGAGTGATGAACTAGCAGAAAATAAATTCAGTTGTATCAAGCAGGGTTTGAAAAATTTTCTCAACACACAGCAGTAGCTGCTAATCAAACTATTGGCCAAGTGCAGTTCTGATCAGCGAAATTGGTCTCACACTGAAATCATGCTTTCTCTCAAACGCTCAGTCCCAGTTATACATTCACTAACATTCATGCAAATTACATCTCCTCTCTTTGGAGTCCCTCCTCCATCTTGGGAGTATTGTACCTTCATTCTGATTTTTCCCCATCTGCTTGGTCCCATATTTACGGCTGCATACAACTAGAATTGCTGGAAGTGTTTCAAAATAGCATTTAATTAAATGTGGAGTACCAGAGGGCTCAATTGTAGGTCCCCTTCTTTTTTCATGGTTTATACAGTAAACTCTGAACCCGAGTCCTGTAATGAATCAGAGATCACCCTGTATGCAGATGATGCAGTTAGTTTTTGTACTTGGGCTCAGTCTGAGATGTTCTCAGTGTTGTACAAAAATATTTCGATTTATTTCAGGAATGGCTCTTGTCTAGACACATGCTTTTAAACACACAAAAAAACAAAGGCCACGATTTTTACAGGACCACGAAAGAAAAGAGAATCGCCCTATAGTAGATCTTAAAGGTGAACCCACTGAAACTGTTGACAGTTTTAAATATTTAGGTATTATCTTAGATAGTAATATTTCCTTTGAACTCCATGTTAAGCATGTTATTAAATTGGTCCATCAGAGACTGGGTCTTTTATTTAGAATCCAGATTTATCTTGTACCCGAATCATGAATATTGCTGACACATAGCCTATTGTTTAGAGTACTGGATTACGGGCTGATTGTATATTTGGCTACTAGTGATAGAATTCTTGCTAAACTAAAAGTGACACAATAGTGTGCTTTGATTTATGACCAATCTTTCAAGGATTACACATGTACTGATAACCCCAGTACACAAAGGTGGGAAAAAACAGGATGTCAAGAAATACAGGCCGATAAGCCTAACATCTGTCCTGGGTAAAGTCTCTCAAAAGGTTGCTACAAAAACGTATTGTGCATCACCTAAATAATACTGCACATAATGATCTAACACAACATGGATGTGTGTCTGGAAGGTCCTGCATGACCAACCTTGTGAGTTTTTTTGAGCCTATAAGTGCCGCCTTGGACAAAGGTATGCCTGTTGATGTGGTATTGCTTGATTTTTCCAAAGCATTTGATTCAGTTTCGCATAAAATCCTGATCCAGGAATTAATCAAACTTCAATTCCACCCGAATATAATCAAGTGGATTAGCTCATGGCTAAATAACAGAACCCAATGTGTAGCTATAAGAGGTTATGAATCTACTTGGGGAGAAGTAACTAGTGGAGTGCCCCAGGGCTCAGTCTTCTTCAATATCTTATTATCAACAATGCAAACTCTTCCAGATGCCTGGTCATGCAAGTACGCCAATGATTATAAAGTCGGCAGAATCGTCCATAATATAAAGTCAGCAAAAGCCTTTCAAGAAAACCTTGATCACCTAGCCACTTGGGCAAGATAAAGTACAGTTACATAAGAACTTACTGTAACAGTAGATCTTCGAGAGAAGCTCTTGCGGCAGGTAACCCATGTAAGACTGACGCGACCTGGTGACAGATCTCGGCAATTCTTCTCTCCAGCAGTACCGATGTGGGACCTCCCACCCGACGTCGGCTCCACCCCCCGATGTCACCCAGTATAAAGGCGGGTGGCGGTCACCCCATGTGCTCCAGTTCTTGTACGCCAATGACAGGCCAAAAGCAGACAGCTGTGGATAGAACAAACTCCACAGAGAAAAACAAGGGCAAACAACTAAGCCCACAACTGACAAACAGGAAGGTTGGATCAGAGCAGACACACTTTCTCCCGGGGGAAGGAGGGAGGAAAAATCATACCTGCTACAAGAGCTTCTCTAGAAGATCTACTGTTACGGTAAGTTCTTACGTAACTGTACTATCTTACTTCGAGAGGAAGCTCTTGCAGCAGGTAACACATGTAGGACTGATTCCCAAGCAGTATAAAACTTAAGACAACCTTTGGGAAGGGGAAGTAACAGACAGACACGTTCCCAAGCAGTATAAAGCTTAAGACAACCCTAGGGAGGGGGAAAGGAGAGGCAGAAACACACAGGGAGAGAGACCTCTCATAAGATAAGGCCCTGGAGAACTACAAGGCGAAACCCTGCTTGATGCCTGGAAATTATATTCAGGCTGTAGTGCCTGATGAATGTGTGAACAGAGTTGCCAAGTGGCGGTAGCACAAATGTCAGCCGCTGACACTCTCTTGAGTGCTGCAAAAGAAGTAGCAACCGCTCTGGTGGAATGCGCCCTGACTGCACCTGGAAGGGTTTTCCCACCCTTCTCATAACAGAAGGATATGCAGTTGACCAACCAACGCGAAAGCATTTGTTTGGTAACCGGGCACCCCAAGGACTTGTCTGCAAAAGACACAAAAAGCTGATCTGACTGCCTGGCCTCCTTGGTTCTGGACAGGTAACAGCGCAAAGCTCTATGCACATCTAAGGTGTGCAGCAGCGCCTCACCCCGACTGTAGTGTTCCGGGTAATCAACCAGAAGCTGAACCGACTGATTAGGAGTAAGCTCAGAGACCAATTTAGGAAGGAATTTTGGATTGCTGCGGAGATCCACCCTACCCTTGTGAAAAATCAGATAAGGTTCTCCACACATCAAAGCATGAAGCTCAGAAATACGTCTAGCAGAGGTGACTGCTACCAAAAGCAACATCTCCCAGGAGGGGTAACGAAGCTCACAACTCATAGCCGGTTCAACTGGGGGGAGAGCAAGCCTTTCCAGAACAAACAATAAGTCCCAAGGAGGAACAGGATCCCGAACAGGGGGACTGAGATGCAAGATTCCCTTAAGGAAGGTTTTAACTACCTCCAATTGAGCCACTGTCCTGTCATGGACGCAGTGATGATAGCCAGAAACAGCGGCCAGGTGTACTCTTATGAAGGAGTAACGAAGACCTGACTCTGAAAGGGATAACAGATATAGTAGGATACAGCTGACTGGACAGACCAGAGGGTCCAATCTCCTGGCTGTGGCCCTGTGGAAGTGTTGATAGTAGACAAGACACAACTCCAGAAGAGGTGAAAGGAACTCAGACGTCCAAATATTTATTTAGAGCAACAAAATACTGAATAAAATAACAACGGACTTGCAACGACAAAATAAAGACAAAATCCCAAAGAATCATATAGATACAGCTCTAGAAAACAGCTAGAGCAGTGTTGTTGTCTGAAAGACCAACACAAGACTGACTTTAAATGACTTTTGAGCTCATTTTATAGGAAGAAGTGGTCATGTGACTTGAAACCCCTCCCCTGAGTTTAACAGAAGAAAAAATCTTTTGTTTAAACTAGTTTTCTTTTACTCTTTTATACATCAGATATATTCAGATATCTTATAAAATCATACCTACTACCCTAAATTCCATTTTTACAACACAAGAAGCTAGTTTCATATTTTAAACTCCTCCCACATTAGAATAAATTATAAATATGAACACAAAGGGGCCGGCCAGCTCTTAGAAAGAAAGAAAGAAAGGAAGAAGGAGGAGGAGCAGGAAGGAGAAAGGAAATAGTTCAAGTAAGAGGAAAATAAAACATATTTTTAAACATAACTAATGAACTCAGATAAACCCAGCGTTTCAACTAAACTTATCTATCTATAGGTTTCAACTCTTTATTGTTTTATATAAATGTCTTTTAACCACTCGATTAATATATTGCTTTTTTAAACCATAAGAGTCCAAGCATTCCTATCTTGAGAATAAACTGTCCTTCCATTCAATATTTGAATCATTTATTTAAAAGGTCTGAATGTAAGACTCATTAAGACATTCTAGTAAAACTGATGGCTATGAGTTGAACTCCGCACTGAAGACGCCGTCCTGAATACCGCAGCTGGCGCAACAGCAGGAGCGGTTTCCAACTCGAAAGGAGAGTTTAAATACTGCACTATGGACCGTGAGCTTCTCAAAACAAAAACGTTTTTAACTAAACAAAAAAATAGTCTCCTCGGTCCTAGTGCTGCGAGGAAGAAAGATTATCCTCTCGCACGTTCGAGAGGAAAACTCACCAGGAAAAAGAATTACAGGATATAAATGCCGAAATTCACCACCGGGGATTCCTCCTCGAACATACGCATGTTCGGGGGGGGGGGATTCCGTGATAACATACATTACAAAACTGTGACTCTTATTAAAACGGGAGAAGGAAAACCTGAAATAATCACAATACTCGCTATCTTTCAACACGCAAAGAACGGGTGGGGGGGGAATGCTTTGATTTCAGGAGGTAGCGTAGAGAATTACAAATAAAAATAATCTTACTGAGCGCAAGTGTGATGGGTAGGTAGCCAATCTACACACACACTTAAAAATACAAACAAAGGGATGTGGGGGGGTGGAAGCGTGACCGGCTGAAAGTACCGGGCTACCGGCGGCAGGGGTATAAAGAATAAATAGAAAAAAAAAAAAATACAAACAAAGGGAATTAAAGCTGTTGCGCAACAGACTTATAAAAAAAATACAAATTGGGTATTATTTGTCTTTATAAAGACCGGACTGCCAGCTCCTGAAGACAAGCGAGTACAGGGGTATTCCCTTTGACAGGCCCACAGACAAAAGCGTTTCTATTTCATGGCGTAAGTGGCCCTGGTAGTGGTCTTCCACGCCTTAACCAAGATTTGAGCTACCTCGTCCGATACTCCAAATCTGAGCTTCGCTAGGTCTTGAGGAGCCAAGCATGCAGGTGGAGGGAGCGTAAGTTTGGATGGACCAAAGCTCCCTGTTGCTGAGAGAGGCGCTGACCCGAGAGTGGAAGGGGCCATGGAGGCTCCACTGTCAGATGCATGAGCAGTGGGAACCAAATCTGTCTGGGCCACAGAGGGGCTTATCAGGATCATGACCACCCTCTCTGATTAGGCTTTGAGCAGAACCCGCTGCAAGAGGGGGAAAGGAAGAAATGCATAAAGGAACCTCCCTTGCCAGAAAGCTCCAGGCTCGGGACCGAGCGAGTAGAAATTGGGCAGCTTTGTGTCGCACTGAGATGCAAACAAGTCCAATTCTGGCATCCCCCATCTGGTGAACATGGTGTCTGCTACCGATTGTAGCAGGAACCACTCATGAGTTAATGGTTTGGCTCTGCTGAGAGCGTCTGCAACCACGTTCAGAGAACCTGGAACTTGGACTGCCGATAGACTGAGCTGATGCTCCATTGCCCAGTCCCACACTTTCATGGCTTCCCGACATAGGGGATAAGAGTGTGTGCCTCCCTGCTTGTTGACGTAGTAGACCACAGAGGTGTTGTCCATCTGAACCAGAAGGTGACCAGGAGGTAGGAATGGACTGAGCTCCTGCAGAGAGTATAGGACAGCTCGTAGCTCGAGCACACTGATGTGCAGGTTCTCCTCTAACGGGGACCATAGCCCTTGAGTCCTGTGGATCCCAAGATGAGCCCCACATCCTGTTCCAGACGCATCTGTAATGAGAGTCTGAGTAGGTGTCTCTGGCTGGAAAGAGAGGCCTCTGCAGAGATGCTGAGGGGACCCCCATCAGCGGGGTTCTCGACTAACTGGTTCTGTGATCCGGACAGGAGAATCCAGGTCATCCCTGGTTTGGTCCCACTGAACACCAAGCGTCCACTGAATGGTACCCATGTGCAGCCTGGCGAAGGGGACCGAAACTATGGCAGCCGCCATGTGTCCCAGAAGCTGAAGAATGGATCTGGCCGGGATGACAGATGCTGAACAAGCCTGGATTGCTAGTGCCCTGAGGAACTCTGCTCTGTCGGAAGATAGGAAGGCCTTCCCCAGTAGGGTTCCAATGAATTGTAGACGCTGGGAGGGTAGGAGCTGTCACTTTTCTGGGTTCATTGTGATCCCCAGGCACCGACAGAGGGAGAGAGTATTCAGGATGGTCTCCCAAAGAGGAGACCTGGACGGTGCCAACAGAAGTCAATCGTCTAGATAGGGAAACAGGAAATACAGGTTACTCACCTGTAACAGGAGTTCTAGGAGTGGTATATGTTGTTCATCCACACCTATTGGCAGGTTCCTTGCCACTTGAAATGTTGCCGGAAGGTCTTCAAGCTGGCTCCTCCCACCCACCCGGGTGGTAAAACCCTCGGCTCCGCCCCATGACGCCAGATCTAGCCCACTGGAAGCCAGGCGCGGCTCGGCCGGGAGGTCGGGTGGGTGTAGGATGAAACAATACCACTCCTAGAACTCCTGTTGCGGTGAGCAACCTGTATTTCTAGGTCTGGATATGTTGTTCAATCCACACTTACTGGCAGACTCCTAGCAGTTCTCCGGGAAGAGGGAGGCAAGGCGCGCACTCCCAACTTAGGGAATAAGGACTGGAGAACCTAGGTCCCAAAACCAGCATCCAGGCGTGACTCTAGGTCGTGTGGTAATGGGAAATAAAGGTGTGTGCTGACTTCCAGGTAGCAGCCCTGCAGATTTCCTGGATAGGGACGTCCGTAGAAGCAGCCACCAAAGCAGCGGTATGGCGGGTAGAATGAGCTCATCCCTTTGGGAGGCTCCATGCCTGCCAACCCATAGCAGAGATCTATGCCGAGGGTGACCCACCTGCCTATCGTCCACTTGGCTGCAGGTCTGCCAGGTGCGGCTTGCCGTGAGGTGACAACAGCTACGACCCCTCTCCTGACTCTTCAGCTGTCCGCCTCCTTATAATAAGAGAGCGCCTTCTAGGGTCCAAAGTATGCAGCCTATACTCGGCCTCCGAGGTGATGGTAGAACACCAAGTGAGTTAACACCTGGTTAAGGTGAAACTGCGACACCACCTTCAGAAGGAATTTTGGGTAGGGTGCAGGACAACCTTGTCCCTATGGAAAACCAGGTAAGGAGACTTGATGGAAAGCGCCTGGAGCTCTCCCATCCTTCTGGCTGTCGTAATAGCCACTAAGAAGGCAGTCTTCCATGACAGGTGAGAGATGTCACACCTGTGCATCGGTTCGAATGGCTTGCCCATGAGCTTAGCCAATACCAGCAGTAGATCCCACGGAGGTGGAGGTTCTGGCACCGGAGGGGATATGTGTTCAAGGCCTTGAAAAGTGCCCACCACCATCTCCTGCATCGAAAGGCTAAGGGTTCCCGCACCTGGTAAGCAGAGATGGCTGCCAGTACTCAAGGGTCACGACCAAGCCCTAGCTGAAAAAGGGACCACAGGTAGTCCAGAATGCTAGCCAAGGAACAGGAAGAAGGGTCCAACCCTTTGTCCTGACACCAAATGGAGAATCTCTTCCATTTGAAGGCATAGCATTTTCTGGTCGACTCCTTACAAGACGCCTCAATGACGTTGAGGACCTCATCGGAAAGACCCAAGGCCTGGAACTCTAGCCGCTCAGGAACCAGGCCATTAGGTGCAGGGATTTAAGGTCCAGATGGAGTACCTTCCCCTTGTCGACTGAGATCAGGTCCGGGCGGGCTGGAAGCCACCTCGGGAGCCTGAAGCGGAGGCTGAGGAGATCTGGATACCAGAACTGGCAGGGCCAGTCTGGGGCTACCAGAATCACCTGCGCCTTGTCCCTCTTCGCCTTGAGAAGCACCTTGTGGATCAAGGGAAATGGAGGGAAGACATAGAAGAAGCCCGGGGATCCACGGCCTTGAGAAGGCATCCCCCACCAGCGAGCCCTGCTGAGGGGAGCGGGCGTGAAACAGCCTCAGCTTCGCATTCTCCCTGGAGGTGAACAGGTCCACCTGAGGGGTGCCCCAGTGGGAGAACAGATCTTGTACTACCTCCGGCAGGAGAGACCACTCGTGAGATGCAGCGCCTATCCGGCTGAGGGCATCGGCCAGACTGTTGGAGGCTCCTGCCACATGAATGGCTAGGAGATCCGCCTCCAGGCTGATCATGAGAGATCAAGTGCGGAAAGTTTCCTTGCACAGGGGCTAGGAGTGCATCCCACCCTGTCGGTTGAAATAGTACATGGTCGTGGTGTTGTTCGTCTGGACCTGGACCACTTGACCCCGTACAAACAGAGCGAAGGCAGTGAGGGCTAGTCTGACCGCTCGAAGCTCCAGCAGGTTGATGTGACATTGAGACTCCTGAGGGGACCACAGGCCGTGGGCTCTGAGCTCCCCCAGATGGGCACCCCAACCCATCAGAGAGGCTTCGGTCGTCAGAGTGACCATCGGCTCGGGGCAGACAAACAGGATACCCTCCTGCAGATGAGCTGGAACGAGCCACCACTGTAGGCCGTCCCACATCTCCTGGGTCACCGCCACTGGCTGGTTAAGAGGACTGGAGCACTGTGACAATTGGCGGGCCAGCCCCCATTGTAGGGGACGCATATGAAAGCAGGCCCAATGGACCACGATGATGCAGGCTGCCATGAGGCCCAGAAGACGAAGGAAGTCCCGGGCAGGGCGCAACTGCCCAACCAGACATGATTGGGCAAAGGAGGAAAGGACCTCGGGCCTGTCTGCCAGGAGCCGGGCTCTGGCTCGAAGAGAGTAGAGCTCTGCCCCGATGAACTGAATCACCTGCGATGGCACAAGTTCAGACTTGGCCTCGTTGATGAGGAGGCCAATCTGAGAGCAGACCTGGAGGGCCAGATCCCTGAACCGCTCCACCTCCAACCTGGAGGGGGCTGCAATCAGCCAGTCATCCAGGTAAGGGTACACCCGGAACCCTCGGCGCCACAGGAATGCTGTTACCACTGCCATGCATTTGGTGAAGACCCTGGGAGCTAGAGAGAGGCCGAAGGGCATGGCCTGGAACTCGTAAAGAGATCCCTTTGCTCGAAAGCGGAGGAATTACTGATGAGACGGACGGATTGGAACATGAAAGAACGCGTCCTGAAGGTCCTGAGAACAAAACCACATGCATAGTTCCAAGGATGGAATGATCTGAGCCAGAGTGACCATCCTGAAGGTGCGCGGCCTTAGGAATTTGTTCAGGTCGTGTAGGTCAAGAATGGGGCGCCAGCCCCCCATCCGTTTTGGGACCAGGAAGTACCTGGTCACAAACCCTGGGTCTGGAGGAGGATCCGCCACCTCGCTGATCACCTTCTTCTGGAGGAGAAGCAAGGCAATGTCAGCTCGATGAGCAGACAGAGAGGCTGCGGACCCCATGGGGCTACGACTCGACAGGAAGGGAACTGCTCAAATTCCAGAGGCAGACCCCTGCACACCACTTCTAGCACCCAGCAGTCCGTGGTGATAGTGGACCAGGCGGAAAGAGAGTGGCGGAGCCGTCCCCCCACGGGGGGAACCTGGGAGGAGGACAGGTTGGGGAGCCTCAACCCGTCACTGGGCAGGCTTGGAGGAAGAGCCCGCTGAGGGACCTCCTGGACCCTTTCCTCCAGGCTTCCTACTAGAGAAAGCAGCAGACTTGGCCTTAGGGCGCCAAGTGTGTGCACCTGCTGGCCCTGGTGCTGGTGAGTCGGACGTGCCGCAGGAGCGGAAGGGCGAAAGGGCTTCCGCTGCTGCTGCTGGCTGCCTTTGTCTTTCTGGGCAGACGTGACCGAGTCCAAGGTGGCACTGGACTTCTCGATCCTCTGGAGACGGCCTTCCACCCCCGGGATGAACAAGTCGGTGCCCAGGAAGGGAACGTCTGCCAGCTTGTGCTGGGTGTCCGCCGTGAAGGTGGAGATCTACAGCCAAGCTCTGCGGCGCATGGCCACTGCAGGCGCTACTGATCAGGCACAAGAATCACCAATGTCCAAAGAAGTTTGGAGTTGTTGTTTTGCCACGGCCCTTCCCTGATCCCGCACCTGTTTGACTGTCATCTGAAGGTCAGCCGGGAGATGAGGAATCACCTCATCAAGGGAGCCCATGAGGGCGTGTGAGAATGTGCCATCAGAGTGCAGGCCCGCCCGTCGGCGCAGTGGTTGGATTTCTGCCTTGTGACGCCGCGAACCGGGTTCGGAACAGACTCCGAGTCGCTGGAGGGCGCCGGGGAGAAGGATGGAGTGTTCGGGACAGCTCTCCTTCTCGGGAAGGGTGAGGGATGCGCACCGGCGCATGCTGGCTCCTGGCGGAGGCTGGGAGCATAGCAGTGACGGCCGGGCTCGGTGTCCAAGGGGAGTGACAGATGTTGGCGTATGCCTTGACGTCAG
Source organism: Neoceratodus forsteri (assembly GCA_016271365.2). NCBI lineage: Eukaryota > Metazoa > Chordata > Ceratodontiformes > Ceratodontidae > Neoceratodus > Neoceratodus forsteri. The sequence continues at coordinate 49,758,383 of CM028136.1, read as the reverse complement.
GAAGTCACTCCCACAGAAAACCAGGAAAAACGCTTCCTGGCTGGCCGGATGACGGTCTCTCTGTCCTCCGCTGCCGCCGATCCCACGACTGACACACCTCAGCGGTACCCCAAGCCAAAAAATGAAGGAGCGCTGGTTGCCCCCGCTGATGCCTTCCCCCTCGGAGGAGGGGGACCCGTCCGGCGAAGGGATACGCCAGGTTACCCGAGGGGACCGCCATATGAGGTTGGTAGCTGGTGTGGGAGTCGGGGCAGGCAGTCGGGAGGGGCAATGGAGACCCGAAGGACTGGGCACCAGGAAGAAGGGGAAGTGGAAAAAAAAAAAGACGTGCCGAGCTAGCCTGACGAAGGCCTAGGGATGAAGCAGCATAAACCTTCCACCCTGTGTAATCCAGCTTCTTGGATTCCTTATCGGGCGGTTTGACCACGTCCCGAACGTTCCCTGAGCGCCGGAAAACACTGTCAGTCACTAACCCCTCCGCAGAAGGGTGCTCAGAGAAACTGGAGAGTAAGCAGGTAGGGACTGCGTATTTCGGGCCATCCTGGCCGCAGGCGCGGGACAAGATGCTGGCTGCTGTCACAACTCCAGGGCCGGGCCAACAATGGCTTCGGCCACAGGAAAGGCCTTCGTAGGGGAATCCTCTTGGTCCAGTATCTCCATGAGACGATACTTGGCCCGTTTCGAAACGGGTTCGAGCTGCATCCCGGTGGACTCCAAGATGAGCTGAAGCAAACCTAAAAACGAGGATGGGCTCTCATCCACCGACTGACCCCCTGCAGACTCCAGGTCAAGCGGCCTGGAGAACAGGAAGGAGTTGTCATCAGACTCCGAGGACTCTGCAAACAGCTGCCGGGTGCCTGAGCCACCCTCCACCTGCCGAGGTTGATCGGGAGTGAGGGTGACCGACAATCTGTGGGGCAAGCCCTGACCCGACCGAGAATCCTTGGTCGGGGCCACAGTTTTCAGTTGTGGAGGCAGGGGTTCCACCACAATGGGCGGAGCAGCCGACTTCGGCTGAACAATTGGTGCTGGAGTCAGCTCCTTGACCACTATGAGAGGTTGTTTCGGCTGCTCTGATGACAGTCACTTAATGGCCGGAGAAGGCAACGGAGTCGGCTTATTCCCAGAAAGTAAGAGCTACTGCCACATTAAATCCTCGTAGCGCCAACGTAACTTGCGCTGGAGCCTATCCTCCGAAGAGGACAATGAGGATGAGCGGCCATGCCACTTTCCACAGTGCTGAGACCGAGACCACCGATGTTGGGGGGACCAGCTGGACCTGGAAGAGGACCAAGACCTTCGGGGTTTCTGAGGGTGGGTCAGAGAGGGAACGGGGGAAACCCGCCCTTCCTTTGGTTCGAGGACCTTAACCAGGGACTCTGGCACAGGAACGTCCTCGGTAATCACCGGGGGAACTGGTGAAGGTGGGTTGTCGGCATCGGGTTAGATGTCACCGACCACCCCATTCCTCTGGAGAAGCCAGCTTGAAGACCTTCCGGCAACATTTAAAGCGGCAAGGAACCTGCCAATAAGTGTGGCTTGAACAACATATCCACATCCCTAGAAAGAACCGATTGAAAAAAACAAATAAAAAACAGAATAGTGGCAGATGCCTGGAACAGCCTAACAGACAAGATGATGAGGGTAAAGACAGTTTGGGGGCTTCAATCATGCATGGAATAGGCACATGGGCATAGTAAGTAAAGGAAAGGGGGGAGGGACACACCTGATACCAAATAGGGTCCAGAGTGTAGTCACAGGCAGGGAAAATAGGGTTGACTACGAGGACCTACTGGTCCTTTCTGCTGACAAATTCGACGTTTTTATGTCTCAGAATCCTCAGACGTCAGTAGGATTTGGGAGGGGATGAGACCTATTCCTTCCAGTGGAAGAAAAGCTCTTTGTGTAAAGGGGCTGCACCAGAGGACCACTGGCTAGGTGCTGGGAGGAGTCGAGCTTAAAGATTATTCCACTGACTGAGCATGCTCAGTGGATGCCTGCTAAAGTGTGTATAGTGAATTGAATCGAGGTAGTTGGAAACAAAATTAGTTTTTTAAGTTATGTAAAATGTTTCATATGCTGCTGGCGTGGGATGGGGGGGGGAGACAGGCACATTACGACAGGCAAAACAATTTTATTTTTTATAGCGCCCTATCCCAGGGGCTCATGGCACTTCCCAGTGAAAGTCATATCAAGTTAAAATTCAAATAAAAGTGCTTACAGTATTAAAAAAATTACAAAACATAGCAGAGGTACCATTATTAGATAATCAATCCATGCCAAATGCATGTACAAACAAACAGCTTTTTAGCCCCTTCTTAAATACCTCCCTCAGGGTAGGGCTCCTAAGATGACACAGCAACCAAATAGCCAGGGCCACAACTGAAAATGCCAGATTGCTTCAGGCAAGGCCTTGGGACAGCCAAGAGCAGCTCCTTAACGCTGCGAGCAGCTAGGCGTATACTAGCCCAAAAGACCTTTTACACAAGCAGGGACAGCGCTAGATAGGACAAAAGGGAAAAAGTTGCAGCCTGCTCAGAAATGACCCACTTTAGACTGGACAGTGGAACCATAGCGGTGCACCTAGTTTTGCAACAGTAGCTGAAAAACAGAAAAAAAATGAATAGGAAAGTATTTTTACAGGACACATTTTAGCTTCTATACTGGTGAAATTCGTACTTCGAGTTAGGTTTTGGCCAGGTTATTTTTCATTTTGACCCACATTTCTTACACTAAAGGGTCCAATTTGACACATGTATTAAAACCACTAGTGCTGTTACTGCATGCAGGGCCTCGTAAGTTAACAATACAAAACTCTTGAGGTAGTGCACCACCACCACCAAAGAGGTAGCCAGTGCAGATGCTGCTGCACAGGTGTAATGTGTTCCAACTTCAGCAACCCCATTAATCAACCTGGCCACAGCACTGTAACCATCAGCCGAAAGCGACGCACCAACCCTCCAGACAGCCCAGGTATAAAGTATTACTAGTCGATTCTCAAGGTAACAAAGGCATGAACCAGGGTCGTCCAATCCTCATGCCCCGGCTAGGAGGTCGTGAGCCACCCAACATTCATGGCTCCTACTTGTCTGCCGGACAAGCAAGGAGCAGCATGGACATCAACCGTGAAGGTAGCCGTTCAATCTGCCAATGTAATTATCATGTGCACTGAAGACTACTGTAGATGTTTTTGTGAACCTGTTTCTTTCTGACAGCCCTTAAGGCTAAAGGATGAGAGTGTGCAGGCCATTACTGAACCCATCCTCAGCTCTGAGGAATATTTCCGTTTATTACACAGTGGGCCATGTAATCAGCTCTGACATCAGACGACTTATTGTTTCAACATACTCTGGAATCCTTTCTGTGTATCAGAAGAATCTCTTGCGCTTTCAAAGTGTAAATATTTCTGAACCTTACGATCTGACAATGCTCACTGAGAAATGAAAATTACGTACCTACCGTAATTCTTGATCTTCTTGGACGAGTCTCCACCACTCATTCACACTATTGGGATCTGCGCCAGAGGCACTAGGACCCATCGGGAGCAAACTTTTTGCTGGGGAGTCGACGCCAGAGATGGCGCCATGAGTCCTATCCATGTGACAATGACTATCTCGCGTCGACTAACTGCCCTCAGTACCTCTTTTTACCAAGGAGGCGAGCTGCAACTAACCTAGAAGGGTAGCCTAACCTAAAAACGGACATAAGATAGTCGGACGACCCGTGAAGAAGGGTCAACAAAGAAGTCTTCAAGGCCTAAGATTTGAGGGAGTGAAGACCAACAAGAGAGGTGAGCTCGGGGGATGGAGGGTGGGCGTGTGAATGAGTGGTGGAGACTCGTCCAAGAAGATCAAGAATTACGGTAGGTACGTAATTTTCATATCTTCCTGGACATAAGTCTCCACCACTCATTCACACTATTGGGAGAGCACAGAGCTAATAATCCCCCGAGAGGGCGGCAGGAGAAAACCAAGAGCTCACGTTTCTTAAGACAGAAGTCCATTAAGGATGGCTCTGCCAAAGGAAGAATGTCGCCTGGCATGGACATCGAGTGCATAATGCTGAAAGTATGCACTGAGCTCAGGTGGCTGCATTGCAGATGTCTGCAATGGGCACGTTGCAGTTTCGCTAGGGATGCCTACCGCTCTGGTAGAGTGAGTGTAACTCTACCCTCCAACCAACCTGCGCCATGGAATAGCAGTGACACGGCACCACTAGCCATGCTGAGATACATCTAATAGCGACAGGTTGACCCAGCGGGCCTCACTGAAGGAAACAGAATTGCTGGGCTTCACGAAAATCCTTGGTTCTATCTAAGTAGAAACACAAGGCCCTCTTAACATCCAGAGAATGAAGAGAGCGTTTCCCTTCATTTTGGAAGTCCGCAAAATAAGAGGGAAGGACCAAAGGTTGGTTAAGATGAAATTCTGACACAACCTTAGGAAGAAATTTAGGATGAGTGCGAAGGACTACTTTGTCCTTATGGAACACAGTATAAGGAGGGTCTGTGACCAGGGCATGTATCTCAGAGACCCTACAAGTTGAGGTAATGGCCACTAGGAAGGCAGTCTTCCAGGTGAGGAACTTTAGTTCACAGGTAGCTAGAGGCTCAAAGGGTTTCCGGGTGAGCATGTCTAACACAAGATTAATGTCCCAGGCTGCAACCGGACATCTTGTAGAGGTCTGGTGTGCAGAATGCCCTTAAGAAATCTCTTAACCACAGGTAACTGAGCCAGTGAAAGAGAAAAAAAGGGCTCATGATAGCTGAAATGGCACTAAGGTGAACCTTAACTGTAGAGTACTGAGACCTGAATTTGAGAGGTCCAAGGTACTCTAAAACTTTATCGGAGGGCAGGAAAAAGGATTCAAAGAGGACTTTGCACAACAGAGGAAAAGCTTCCACTTAGCCGTTAAGTTTTCAGTGGCTGGTTTCACGCAGCCAGAAGGATATCCGAAACTCTTCGAGAGACATTGAACGATGTATTTCTACCTCTTCAGGAGCCAAGCGTGAAGGTGAAGAGATCTCAGATTGGGATGGACCAACGTCCCTGAGTTAAAAAGGTTCATCTGCAGGGAAGTGGTCTCGGAGGAACTGCCAACATACTGTTGAGAAGTGGAAACCACAGTTATCGAGGCCAAAAGGGAGCAATGAGAATCATCTTGTCTCCCTGAGACTCGAACTTGAGGAGTAGTCTCTGAATTAGAGGAAGAGGCGGAAAGGCGGAAAGAAAGTGTTTTGTCCACCTCAGTCTGAACGCATCCTGACAAAAAATGCCAGGCCCTGGATTTCTGGAGCAGAAGAGAGGCAGTTTTGCATTGAGTGGGGACGCAAAAAGGTCCAGGTCCGGAGTTCCCCACTCTTTGAATAGTGACTGAACTATGGTTGAGTCGAGAGACCACTCGTGAGGATCTGTCTCTGTTCTGCTGAGGACGGTCTGCCAAATCGTTCTGTACACCTGGCAGGTAGATTGTTGAATTAGAGCCTTGTGCTCAAGCACCATTCCCAGACCCTCATCGCTTCTCTGCATAAGGGGTAAGAATGAGCACCGCCCCTGCTTGTTGATGTAATACATCACCGCTTTGTTGTCCGTTTGGAGGAGAATATTCTTGACAAAGAATGTCCTTCAAAGCTCGGACCGCATAAAGGGCAGCTCTCATTTCTAGGACATTTATGTGAAGCTGAGACTCGAGTTGAGTCCACACACCCTGAGTGTGGAGAGCCTGACAGTGAGCTCCCACCCCATTAAGTGAGGCGTCTGTGGTAATGGAGATCTGATGGTCCAGAGGGGCAAGGGGTATCCTTGCAGGAGACTGTCCTCTTGAGACCACCAGGTGAGAGACCTCCGTGAGGGTTCTGTCACCCTGATGAGATAGGACTCGGGTGAGTGGTTGGAGACCACTGAGTACTGAGCATCCACTGGGTGGTTCTCATGTGCAGGCAGGCCAGAGGTACAGTGAACACTGAGGATGCCATGAGGCCCAGCATCCGTTGCATCGAGGCGCTGTAACTGACCTGTTCTCTCCGATGTAACGGGCCATCAGAAGAATATCGTTCCTTCTGTCCTCTGGGAGAAAAGCCCTGAACAGGATGTGTCCAGGAGGGTCCCTATGAAAGGAGCCTCTGGGAGGGCTGCAGCTGTGATTTCTTGAGGTTCAGCAGGACTCCCATGGACGTAAGGAGTTGAGAGGCCGTCTCTACGGCGTCCCAGAGTCCCTTGCCTGGAAGGAGTTGCCAGAAGCCAATCATCCAGATAAGGGAACACCTGTATTCCGAGTTTTCTGAGGTGCGCTGCAAGAACTGCACAACACTTTGTAAAAACTCACGGCGCCGAGGATAGCCCAAAGGGCAGGACTCTGAACTGATAATGTTGTCCCAGAGCCACAAACCTCAGGAATTTGTGATGTCTCGGGTGAACAGGAATGTGCTGGTAAGCATCCTGCATGTCTAGGGAAGCTAACCAGTCGTGCTGATGAAGCAAGGGTAAGAGGGTCCCTACAGAAATCATTTTGAATTTCTGCTTGGGGAGAAATTTGTTTAGCTTTCTGAGATCCAGAATGGGGTACATTCCGCCAGACTTCTTTGGAACCAGAAAGTAATGAGGGGTAGAACCCCGTGTTTCGTTGATGCAGCGGCACAAGTTCTACTGCCCTGTTGTTTAGAAGGCCCTGAATTTCGGCGGTGAGAAAGGTCTGACTGAAGGGCCGACAGCCTGGGCTGCTGTTTGGGAGGACAATCCGGAGGAGTTTCCACAAAATTGAGTGAGTACCCCTCGTGGATTATCCGAAGGACCCATTTGTCTGAAGTTATGAATTTCCACTGGCTGTAGAAGTGCATCAGCTGACTGCCAACCGGAGAGGAAAAGTCCACCTCGGGCAGTTGAGGTGGGACTGGCCCAGCACTTCATAAAGTAGCTGGGCGTTTTGGGCCTGCGCTTTCTGCTCGCTTCTTTTGAGGTTGGGCAGGTTGGTTTTTATGGAAACTACCCTGCCTCTGCCTCGAAAGGACTGACGGTTATGAAACTGGCGTCTACTAGCATGCCCTCTAGAGGGGGCAGGAGGGTCTAGCCAACTTAATGGCTGATCTAGTCTTTTGTGTAGCTTCTAGAGCTTGCTCGACCTGAGGACCAAAAAGATATGCACCATCAAAGGGCAATGCCATTACCTGCTGTTGCGCATCACTGGTGAAGCCTGAAGTGCGCAGCCAGGAATGGCGGCGGGTGCAAATACCAGCAGCTGCTGAGCGGGAAGCGGAGTCGAAAGCGTCCATGGCTGCTTTAACCTGTTGGTTGTTAGATTCAATACCCCTGGTAATGGTTTGGAGAAGCTCTGGTTTTGAATCAGAGTCCGGAAGAGCTTCAACCATTTGCTTGAGAAAGTGCCACAGGATATACTCGTACTGAGAAAAATAGCCCTGATAACTGGCAAGCATATACTTAGGGTAGAAGCAACAAGACTCTCTTACCTAAGGTGTCTATCTTACGAGATTCCTTGTTAATAGGTCGAGCTGCTAGTGGTTTGAGGAAGGATGACCTTATCATTCTCTGCCAGGACTACAATAGGATCCGCAAAAGCTTGGGATGCCAAAATGGGACGATCCTTGGGAGCTGAATATTTTCTATCAATGGATTTAGCCACCGATGAAGAAAGAGCAGGATTATTCCATACCATTTGAGACAGCGTCTCGAAGGAAGGCTGAATCGGAGAAGTCAAATCCATAGGGATCTCCGAGGCATGAAGGTACTGGAGTCTTAGCAATTTCCCAGGATCGATGTCTGTAGTCTGGAGAGAAAGTGTGGAAATCATATTCTTCAGCAGAGACTTAAATGACAGGTCCTCGACCACAGGCTCTGCAGCAGTAAAAGATCTTGCTTCGTCCACCTCCACGCACAGCCGAGGTCTGGGTCAGGCTCAACGTCATCTCCTGACAGTCCAGGAGGGACTGTATGGACAGGAAAGGGATGAAAGCCAGAAGAGAAAGGAGGAAAGAGACAAAAGGAAAGTCTCCGGGAGCCCCGGCACCAGGAGCGCCGCAGTGCCGAGAAGCACGCCGAGGAACCACGTGGCGCCAGAAGCGCACAGCGCCAAGGATGGCACAGCGGCACCACACGGCCACAGCGATGCCAGCATGCCGTGCTGACACCGAGGACAGTGCCGCAGGCCGCACGGCGCCGAGGCGCCTCCCAGAGACCGAAAACAGGTTTGAAGGAAAAGAGCAGGAGATAAGGGCATCGGTGTGGCCCCTGCGCGAAGCCATGGGGAGGGGACACCTCAGCCATGGAGTCGACGGCACGAGAAGGAGGAGTACCACATCGACCAGGAAAGTCCAACTGCCCTACCTGGTGCCCAGGAGGCCCAAGGCCCACGAACGACCGAGCCAGGTAGCCGAATCAACCTCCGAGCCCATTGCTCCAAAAGAGTGGCCCACTAATGAAACTGCTCATCTGAAGACCTACCTGTGGGCGGGGTAGGACTCTGATGTCGAAGACTTCGGCTACCAGAAGCCGCTGTTGGCGACTCCGAAGGAGGAGGCCGGCAACTAGCCCCGATAACCGAGCATCTACACGCAGACGTATCAGAGGGCGACCTCGAGTGATGCCTTCTCTTTTTAGACCTGTGCGCCGAAGAAGAGCTCGAGGCCGAACGGTGCCGAGAATGCGACCGTTTGGCTTTATGCTTCCGCGGGGACCGCCCATCCCCCCGGGCATTGGACTGACCGTTGTCAGACCCTCCTTCCGGAGAAGGCGGCGGACCGGACCCAGCCCGACTGGCTGAACAGCTTTCATACGAAGTCTCCCTACCGTCACCTGACCTGCTCATGGTCGACTCCGTCAGAGTAGGCAGAGACTTCTTTATCAATTTTATTAAAAAATAAGAATAACTTAAGCAATACTGTATCGAGATAATACTACAAAATAATAAAAACTGAAAACTATGCTGCTAGTTTGAAGTTTGACTCCCGACAGGCGAGCGACGTCGTCACTGAAGCGCCTTTCGACGGCGGGAAAAAAGAACTGAAGCGGTTGGGGAGTCGCCGAGATAGTCATTGCCACGCCGAGCTAGGGCTCGCGCGGCGCCCATCTCTGGCGCCGACTCCCAGCAAAAGTTTCTGCCCTGATGGGTCCTAGTGCCTCCGGCGCAGATCCCAATAGTGTGAATGAGTGGTGGAGACTTATGTCCAGGAAGATCTGCCAAACACCGCCTGTTATGTAACTGATGTACCTGTGTTGTGCCTACGTACTGTGACGCTCTGCCATCTACTTATCATTATGTTGTATAACATTTGTGATATAAATATGTTATGTGAATGTCTGCTAGGGGATAGCAGCTAGCAGTTGTAGGGGCCTGACCTTCTGACCCCTAACACAGTCATTGCAGAAACCAGATGGTAGTTTCCTTCCATGTTGAGACATTGAGCTTCCTTCCAAAATGCCAGGTTTTAACACATCGTAAAATATTCCTACTTTGATCTGCTGGGCACAAGGTTTGCATTTTATAACCCTTGAAGAAGGGGGACATTTGGTTGATTCCTGTTGGCTTTCACACCTAGAAGGGAACTGTTGGCGGGATGTGTGTTCTGAAAACATCAAAAGAAATGCTCTTATCAAAAGGGCTGTCATATTTTGGATATTGCTAACTGTGCAAATTTCCAGCCAACAGTAAAATTGCACCCTCTTGAATATACTTGGTCAGGGCTAACAGTGACCTCATGTGCTGTGGCATCACAAGGAGGTGGAGAAACTGACTGTCAGTATTGCCCAACATCTGAGGGGACAGTGGAGGCTTTATCTCTGGACTCCTAAGAGAACACACACACTGTGTTCTGAAAGAAAGGCAATACTGTACAATTAGGCAATACCAACTAGAAAACTAGATTAAGACTAGAAATTCAGTTGCAGGCGTATTTGTTTCTGAAATTCCTTTTTATTTTGACTAAGTATTTTTGTTATACGTTCTGTGTTTTATATTTTATCTATTTTCAATTTTTATTTTTTATTTTAGTCTTTATTGTTTTCAGCACAATGCAAGCTATAATGGCAACATTCTCAAACAAGAATGATGCATAAAGATTTCAATATCACACACATGAGAATTTCTCAAGAGCATCACTCTCCCAAACATTTTGACTCTCACCTAGATATACCCCAGCACCAATACCCAACATGAGAGGATGCCCACCGCATAGGAGTTGGGGAGACAGTTGGGAAAATCCTCCATATAACAATCTGACGTGTTCAAGTAATGAAATTAACATTACACAGATCATTAGGATATCTAATCTGGGTCCCTTTTTTCACCATCTAATGGGGCCAACAGAGAACACTTTATATAACACTGCCGTCTCACATACTATGTAATTAAAGGGAAACAGTGGAAAAGACACAGCTTTCCTCAGACACCACAGAAACTCTCAATTAGTGCTTTCAGACAGTAACAACTTTATTTAATGGTTTAGAACAGCTACCCACAACTTCCACTTCCTATTGCTGGCAGCAGCCATTTCATGAGCAGCAGTGAGCTTCCTGAGCTCACTGTATGCTAATATGCTTGTCTGACCTCAACTATTGGTTGGCAGGACATATTAGCATAAAGTGAGCTCAGAAAGCTCTCTGCTACTCATGAAATGGTGGCTGCCACCAATAGAAAATGAAAGTTGAAAGGCCACTGTTTAAATCATTAAAAAATCAATTAGAGTAATTTGAAAAAAAATGTTATTGTCTGAAAGCACTAATCAGGAATTTGTGTAGTGCCTGAGTAACGCTATGCCTTTTCCAGTGTTTCCCTTTAAGAACTCTGGTAGCAAAACATTTTATGGATCACTCAAGCAATGAAAGTGTAAGCAAAACAGTAAAGGGAGGCTCGCTAAACAAGAAACGTTGAGTCCGGCTCTCTAAGGATATTAACATACTAATGCCCCCAACTAGACAGCTATGCATATATACATTTAAACTAGCCAGCAATTAGAGACGGAGTCTTTAAAGAAATTCTAGAGCTCTGAAATAGTCCTCTCTAAAACTTAAGCCACAACACCTCCAATGCTAAAGCAGAGACAGTACAGTTTCAAGAAGCCGAAAACTGTTTATCCTCTGAGGCCTGAGTATCCCGAGGTCGCAGACTGTCCAGAAATCTGGTAACCGCCTCACAGTCCATGAAAAGATATGGCTTACCCTGGTAGGTGAAGCGGAGACACGCTGGGAAAAAAAAAATTAGCGGATATACCATAATCTCCCAAGCGCTGCCATAATTGAAGGAGCTCTTTCCTTCACGCCTGCGTACAAGCTGCTACATCTGGGAAGATCGAAATCTGTAGCCCTTGGTATTGAAGGCCCCGTTTATATCTGGCAGCCGCTAAGACCAACAAGTGCTCCTCTGCCGATTCCAGGGCGACAAGTACAGTCGAGGTCTGTACAGCCCCCTGAGGAGTCTTCCGACAGTTGGGTAAGTGAAAAACTCTTAATTGAAATGAGCCTACTGATAGTCCTAAGGAATCTGTAAGCAAAGTGTTCACTGTAGGCTTAAGCTCTTGGGCTGAGATACAGGCAAGAAGCCCGACCATTTGAAGATTTGCTGCCCGAAGTTGATTTTCTAGGGTTTCCACTTTATTGGACAGATATTTTGAATCCCGAGCCAGTGCTGCAGCGAACGTTCCTGCCGATCAGTGAGCTCTGCGAAAACCATAGCGCCCTCTTCTTTCACTTATTCTAATTTTGTCACCCTCTGGTCCATCTCTGACAAAGAGGTAATTTTTTTGGGCAACTTCGTTCTCAATTTTTTGTAGAATAGAAAATATCCTCTCTATATTTGGGTCCTTCGATGCCGGCTGCGCATCTACAGTTAGACCTTTTCTGGGTAGCATATATTCGTCCACCGATTCAGTGTGGAGAGCAGAAGATTACTCAGCTTTTTTCTGTCCCATTTTTTCCAAAATGATCTCCAAGTGTTGCACTGAAAACTGAGTCCAAGAAAGGAAGAAGATAGTGAAATTACTGTTTATAATTCACTCCAAAATACCGAGCTCTACAAAAATACGTCTGCTCAGGCTGCTGGCACCTGCGCCCCCTCCTATTTTAACATTTTTAGTAAACACTATTTTCCTTGTAATTCTGCCTATGCCGTCTCAGTTTCTTTTGCATGTGAATGCTGGAAAAATGTTAATAATTCTGACAACTGTTAAGGGCTTAAACAAAAGTGTTACTTATCTTGCTAAGGTGAGAATATACCTAGGTCTCAAATGGAGTCAAAAGGATAGACTTGCGAACCTGTCTGGGTACCCACTGGGTGAAGTACTTTACTGCATCCCTCGAAAAGGGTACATATCTGAGCCTGTTAACTGGGTGTGCTAGCAAAAAGGTTCATATTTGACACCAGGACTCGAGACTAGTAGGTGATTCGGACCCAAAACAGACAGGAGGGTTACCCTGTTCATCTCCTGTTCACATGTTGCATTTCGAGGTTCAGCATTGTGGGAGCAGAGAGCCTGACCTGCAAGGTGCGTTTGTGACATATACTACCCTTTGTGACAGCAGCCATATGCTTGTTATTATTTGTATTATATTTTAATATAAATTTACGTTTAGACTTCTGCAAAGAAACAGGCCAAGCAGCAAAGCCGCATGGGATTTTTGAACAGAGAGAAAAGAGGGGATCTGCACTATCCCTGACCCAGTGGAAAATCTAATTAAGAGCTTCCTTTAGACGACAGGTTGTAACAGACTGTAAAACCAGCATTTACTTTGAATCTAGGAAACAGGCCATAACAGACTGCATTTTATGACCTATCAGGAGGAAAGCAATTTCTGACAGATACCTGTGAAAATCCTCACACGGATAGGAGAAATAGCTTTCAGGATGTCCTTCTGAAGATCAAAGGGGCAATTCTGACTTGTCATAAATCCTGCTCTGTCAGGCTCACTAATTAAAAGTATATATATATATATATATATATCTTTTAAGTGGGATGTTTAGCAATATGCAGATGCGTGTGACTTTTCTGGCATACAGGAATGTGAGTGACCTTACAGCATCTCCATAGAGCTGTGACCTCACAAGCTGGGTGGGACCTTTTTCCCCTCATGATTGTCAAGCTGCAGAGGGAACAATATATACACTGTGTTTGGACTTTGAAGAGACACTTTTACTTCTGGACTCTTAAGAAGCACTTCTACCAAAATTAGGTAATTTCAGCACCACTATTTACTAACTGAAACTGGGGTAGGATCAGTTACTCAATAAAAAGACAGTTTGTTTATACTTGTCCTTTTCTTTTTATGACTGTACCATTAATGTTATATGTTCAGTGTTTTGTATTTTTATTTACTATTTTTAATTCTAGTAAACTCTGTTTTACTTGAAATCCTGCCTGAGCCTTTTTCTCATTTTGAGTGTGAATGCTGGGACAGTGTCGATAATTCTGACAGAACTGTTACGCGCTTACAGTGTGTTACCATATGTAGCAAGGTAAGAAAAATACCAAGGTCTCAACTGAGTCACATGGGGGATTGTGAACCAGGTGGTGTGCCCGCTGAGTTAAGTATTGCACTGCACTCCCAAACAGGGTGAGATATTTGGACCTGTTACCTAGGCGTGCTAGCGAAGGACTTCATATTTGACCGGACCCAAAACAGACAGGAGGGTTACTCTGTCTCCTGTTCATATATTGTACTTCAAGGTTGGGCACTGTGGAAGCAGAGGGCCTGACCCGCAAAGTGCGTTTGTCATACCCTTAGATCTATTTGTGTCATTAAGAAACATAGAAATTGTCAGCAGATAAGGACTGCTAGGCCCATCTAGTCTGCTTGTAGGCCCTATACTTTGTATGTGGCCACTGACCCTATGTGGTCAATGACTTTTCATCACTCCCTCCCCTCTATGGCTTCCCTTATGCCTGTCCATGGTATGCTTAAACCCCTCCACCGTGCTTGCCCCCACTATCTCCTGTAGCAGACTATTCCAAGCGTTGACTAGCCTTTCTGTGTAGAAAAACTTCCTCACATTACCTCTTAATCTACCCCCTTCCAATTTCACATTGTGCCCCCTTATTCTAGTACTTTTTCTACACTGGAAAATGTCCCCTACCTGCACCTTGTTTACGCCCTTGAGGTACTTGAAAGTTTCAAATCGTCCCCCTGCTGTCTCCTCTCCTCTCCTCCAGTGAGTACATATTGAGGACCCTTAGTCTCTCCTCATATGTTTTGTGGTGCAAGCCCTGCACCATCTTTGTTGCCTTTCTCTGGATAGTCTCCACCTTATCTATGTCCTTGCACAGGTGTGGCCTCCAGAACTGCACACAGTACTCCAGGTGAGGGCTTACCAATGTTTTATACAATTGTATCACCACCTCCTGCTAGTGATACCCCTGCCTATGCACCCCAGCACACCACTGGCCCTCCCTGCTGCCTTTGTACACTGCTTTTATACCTTAAGGTCATCAGTCAGTTCCTACCCCCAACCTGTAGCTCTCCCCAGGGTTCCCTCTACCCAGGTGCATTAGTTTGCACTTCTTTACACTGAACCTCAGCTGCCACATCTCCCACCATCTTTCACGCTTCTCCAGGTCCCTCTTCATTTTCTGCACTCCTTCTGAATTATCCACCCTGTTGCAGAGCTTGGTGTCATCTGCAAACAGGCAGACCTTTCCTTCCAGCCCCTCTGCAATGTCACTAATGAAGACATTGAACAGGACTGGTCCTAGTAATGATCCCTGTGGTACCTCACTGGTCACCCCCCCTCTCCAGATTGTACCCTATTTACCACCACCCTCTGTCTCCTGTCTGTTAACCAGTTCCTAACCCAGTTCACCACCTTGTCTCCTATGCCCAGACTATCCATCTTGTTAATCAGCCTTCGCTGAAATCTAGGTAGGTGACGTCTACCGCCCTTCCCTGATTTAGTTCCCTAGTCACCCAATCAAAAAAATATATTAGATTCGTTTGACATGACCTTCCTGCTGTGAATCTGTGTTGCCTCAGATGCTGAGCACTGCTGGATTCCATATGTGCCACTATTCTTTTTTTCAGCAGTGTCCCCATGATCTTACCCACCACTTAGCTGAGGCTGATTTGCTGGTGGTTCCCCGCCTTTTTCCCACTGCTGCTTCTGTGCAGTGCGACCACATGTTCCCTCCTTCAGTCCTCTGGAACGACACCTGTGTTGAATAACTCTGTGAACAAGGCCACCATAGGTGTCGTTAGTTCCCTTCGAAGCTCCTTTAATATCCTCGGGCGGAAGTCGTCTGGCCCCATTGCCTTATCCACCTTCAGCTTTGTGAGTTCTTCTAGAACTCTCTTCGCTGTGAATGGACTGGTGTCTACCTCTCCCCCCCCCCCATTGCTTCCCGCTCCTTAGAGAATACTGAGCAGTCAGTATTTCTGCCTTGTCCACATCCCCCTCCTTACACTCTCCCATTGAGCCTCACAATCCCTCGGTTTTTTCTTCTTTCACTGATGTTCCTATAAAATGCCTTATCCTCTCTGTTTACAGACTGAGCTAAACCCTCATCTGTCTGTTCCTTTGCCCTCCTAACAGCATTCCCTGCTTCATTTAGATATTCAAGGTACACCTCCCTGTCTTCCTCCCTTTGGCTCCCCTTATATTTCCTGAAACTCAGCCTTTTAGCCCTGACTATGTCCCCCACCTCTTTGGAGAACAGCAGTGGTTTCCTTCTTCTTTTCTCTTTGGCCACTATCGTAACATATTGGTTTGTTATCTCCACTATAGCTCCTTTCAGTTTCTCCCATTGTTCTTCCACCCCTCTATTACCTCTCCCTTCCTCAGGACTGCTTGTATACATCTACTCATTTCAGTGAAATCCGCCCTTCTGAAATCTAATACTCTTGCCCTTGTGTGGCTTAATTGAGTCCATATCTCCATGCTGAACCACACCATGTGGTGGTCACTGGACCTCAGCTGCTCTTCCACCTGTATTTCTTCAACTCTGTTCCCACTAGTCCATACCCGGTCCAGAATTGACTTGTCCCTGGTTGGCTCATGCACCAGCTGCCTGAGTCCAACCCCCTGCATAGATTCAAAGATGGCTGTGCTTCTGACTGAAGCAGCCAGCTGGGTGGCCCAGTCCATGTCCAGCATATTAAAATCCCCCAGTAGCAATCTCTGTAAATAATGTCATTTCAATCTATGTACTATCAACCTGATGTGGAACCTTTGTAAACGAGCACATGTGCTCAAAGGTGTGCTTCCAAACATACAAATAAATAAATAAAGCAATGACAGGCACAAGAGACTGCTCACACCATAGCACCTCCCAGCTGGTACATCAAAGCGGGCAACTGGTAAATCAAAGCTGAGGGTCCCAGTCTATTTACATCAAATTTTCAGGGTCCAGCATGATGTCAGTGTTTACAGCCTGGATCTTCCTGAAGTGTGGCAGAAGGGCACACTGTGATCCGTGCTAATCAATGAAAATGGTGAACTGCATTTATACTGTTAAAGGGGCTCACTATGAAAGTATGCAATGCCCACATAGTTGAATTTACCCATCTGCACTAGGCAGCAGGACAAGTTAAACTACTGAAGCCCACAGATGTGTGCACTAGTTTATTTTATTTCATATAGCGCTCTATTTCATTATGACTCAAGGCACTGTGTACAAGTGAGCAGATTTAAATAAAACAATTAAAATTCATAAAACACATTCCTAGTCAATTTGATACATAAATCCACTAACTCTGCTGGAAGGAAAGGCTTCTCTATATAAAAATATCTTCAGCTCCCTCTTCAAGGCATTAACTAACGGAACTTCTCTCAAAGAACAAGGCAGTGAATTCCACAGGGTCAGTGGTGCCATTAGACCACAGTCACATCCAAAAGGGGGGTTTGCATGATAGTAACTGAAAATGAAAGCGAGCATAAATTCTGCCTAATTAGTTTACATATAAAGTTTAGTTTAAAAAACTTGAGTATATGTCCAAAACGCTTAGTAGATTTGGTCTGGGAGACCAAATAATTGCTTATATTAGAAAAGTACAGTTACATATGAACTTACCGTAACAGTAGATCTTTAAGAGAGGTTCCTGCAGTAGGTCATAACACATATAGGACTGTGCCCACTGGCGTCAGGACCACACGGCAAACTTTTACTAGCAATGGCTGGCAGGGGACTGCCCATCCGACGTCACGTGATTGACGTCAGCGTGACCCGATATAGTGGGCAGTCCCCCACACCTGCCTTCCAGTTCTCCAACCGGAGGTTCAAAGAGGATGTGACAGGAGAAAGGATGAATATTCTGGAGCCCAATCCAGAATGGCCTGTAAGAACATGCAGAAAGCTGGGGGAAGGAAAGTGTGACCTACTGCAGAACCTCTCTCGGAAATCTACTGTTACGGTAAGTTCTTACGTAACTGTACTATCTTACTTCAAGAGGGTTCCTGCAGTAGGTCATAACATATAGGACTGAATCCCAAGCAGTCACCCTCAGTGAGACCCACTGAAGCAAGGGAGGAGGAAAATCAGCAGGCAGACCAGAGCAGGTCTAAGACAGCACACCTTACAGAACGGCTAGACTAAACCCGGCCCTACGCCTAGAGGCAATGTCCAAACTGTAATGCTTCATGAAAGTTTGGACTGAACTCCAGGTTGCTGTAGCGCAAATCTCAGCTGCAGAAACATTTTTGAGGAAGGCTGCGGAAGCAGCCATACCCCTAGTAGAGTGACCTCTAACTTCCCCCGGAAGAGGCTTACCATACTTCTGATAACAGAAATGGATGCAGTTAGCCAACCATTTGTACAAGTACTGCTTAGAAACTGCCGACCCCAGAGTTTTGGGGCCAAAAGAAACAAACAACTGATCAGATTTGCGGACATCTTTGGTCCTGTGGACACAGTAACGCAAAATCCTATGTACATCCAATGTGTGTAGAAGAGCATCACCCTTATTCGAATGAACAGGGTACTACACCGGCAGCTCAATGGTCTGGTTCAAGTTGAACTTAGAAACCACCTTGGGAAGAAACCTAGGATTTGTTCGCAGAACCGCCCAGTCTCTGTGAAAAATTAAACAAAGCTCCTTTCTTACACATCAGGGCCTGAAGCTTAGAAATCCTCTGAGCAGAAGTAACCGCAACTAAAAAGAGCGCTTTCCAAGACAGATAGCGCATCACACAGCTTACCGCTGGTTCAAAAGGAGGCAATGTAAGCTTTTCTAGAATAAAATTCAAATCCCAAGGTGGGGTAGGGTTGTGGATAGGGGGCTTCAAGTGGAGGATCCCTTTCAGAAAGGTTTTGGAGACCTCCAGTTGTGCAACAGTCTTCCCACCCAGCAATGTATGATAGGCAGAAATAGCAGAAAGGTGGACTTTCAGTGAGGAATAGCTTAGACCAGAGTCAGACAGGTGTAAAAGATACTCCATCACCTGGGGCACCGAGCATGAAAAAGGGACCCAACCTTTAGCAGCCGCCCAAATAGAAAAGCGCTTCCATTTCATAGCATAGGCAGATCTAGTGGAAGGCTTCCTAGCTTCCACCAGGACTTAAGCGACCCTATGGGAAACTGCAAAACGTGACACAATTATGTCTGAAGGAGCCACGCATGAAGATGTAGGGACCCGAGTCCTGGGTGCATTAGTCTGCCCTGTTCCTGCGTCAACAGAACATGCTGAAGAGGAAGGGGTACTGGGGGTTTCATGGCCAGCTGTTGCAGGAGTGGAAACCAAATCTGCCTGGACCAGAATGGGGCTATCAGGAGCATCTGGGCCCCCTCTGCCTGAAGCATCAGTAGGACACGCTGTAGAATGGGAAAGGGAGGGAAAGAGTACAAGTACCTCCCAGTCCAGCAGTGAGATAAGGCGACTTGCCAAATAACACCAGGCCCTTGAACGAGCGAGCAAAAACTGGGTAATTTTGCTTTGGATGGGGAGGCGAAGTGATCTACCTCTCGCCGTCTCCAACAATGGAAAAGAAGTGCTGCTACATCCTGATGAAGTTCCCATTCGTTAGCTGGTGTCATTGTTTGGCTGAGGCTGTCTGCCAGGATGCCGCGAATGCCTGGGACGTGTATGGCCGTGAGAAACAGGTCGTACTGGACAGCCCAGAACCTCACCCCCTTCACCTCCCTGCAAAGGGGATACGACTGGGTGCCTCCCTGCTTGTTGATGTACTAGACCACTGACATGTTGTCTGTTTGTACTAGCAGTGTTCCCGCAGACAGGAGGGGCTTAAAGGCCTGAAGGGTGTAAAGAACCACCCTCATCTCCAGGATGTTTATATGGGGAAATGCTTCCAGCTGGGACCACGTCCCTTGGGTCCGATGATCCCCCAGATGGGTCCCCCAATCCATCCTGAGGCATCTGTGGTGAGGGCCCAGGAGGCAGTGGGTGTTCTGAAAGGCAACCCCCAAGACAGGTTTTGAGGATCCTGCCACCATAAGCGGTCTTTCTTGAGTGCGCTGGACACCAAGACCAGATGATTTAGGTTTACCAGATGATTTAGGTCATCCGAAAGCTGATCCCATTGGGCTCTTAACATCCACTGGGCACCCCTCATATGCAACCTGGCCAAGGGGACCGTAAAAATGGTCGCTGCAATCAAGCCGAGAAGGCGTAAGAATGCCCTGGCAGGAATATGTCTGAAGGAGACTACCTGCATGACTTGCTCCAGCACAGTATCCGCTCTGTTCGAGGGCAAGAAGGCCCTGCCCTTGACCGTGTCCAATACCATCCCAATGAATTGGAGGCATTGAGAGGGGACCAGGCACGACTTGGGGTAATTGATAGTAATCCCAGTTGAGCAAAAAGGTCCAGGGTGAAGGACAGGGATTCGTCTAGGCTGCTCCTGGATGGAGCTGCCAAGAGCCAATCGTCCAAATACGGGAACACTGCAATGCCCCGACAGCTTAGAGCCACTGCCCCCACTTCTAGGCACTTGGTGAAGACCCTGGGTGCTGAGGAAAGACCAAAGGGGAGGGCTCTGAATTGGAAGTGCTCCCCCTGGAAAAGGAAATGCAGGAAATGGCAGTGGCTGGGAACACTGGAATATGCAGGTAGGCATCCTGCATGTCCAGTGCACAGAGCCAATGGCCTGTCTGGAGCAAGGGCAGAAGACCCTGTATGGTCAGCATGCAGAACCTTTTGTATTCCACGAAAAAGTTTCAGCTGGCTGAGGTCCAGGATGAGCCTGAGGTTGCCCATCTTTCTGGGAATGTGGAAGAAATGGGAGTAAAACCCTTTCCCCCCTGTGCCCAAGGGACTGGCTCTATGGACGAGTTTTGAAGTAAGGCCAGTATCTCTTCCTCAATCAGAGACGCCTGTTTCGAGGAATAATGGGACTGACCTGGAGGTGAGTCTAGAGGTCTTTCCAGAAACTCGATGGTGTAGCCTCTTGATAACAGTTGCAAGACCCATGAATCTGATATGATGCCCTGCCATTCCTCTAGGTGAAGGGCAAACTTTCCTCCCACTTGATCCACACTGCTGGGAGGTGGAGGTCTGAATGAGTCGGGAAGCGAAGGGGTGGAAGAGGAGGGATCCCCCAGTTGCCCTCTGGGTTTTGAAGGTGGGGGGGGGTGACGGCTGACCCCGGTGCTCTCCTTTTGTTCCGACGCCTGGAGAAGGGTTGCTTACTTTCAATCAGTCAATCAAAATCTTTATTTATCCAGGCGAACATCATTGAGCAAGGCTCATTTACAAGATGGACCTGGTTGCAGCTGGGTCAAGATACAGTTCGTACAAATTACAATCAGAGGTAAATACAAAAATACATGTACAATCAACAACAAAAGATAAAAAATATACAAACAATATACAATAAAAGCCGTATCAACTGACTGAGCCTAAGACAAGGCAGGTTTCCAACAGATCAGAGGGTGAACTTATAGTATATATTGGTGACGCAGAGATACTTTGGGAGAAATATTGGCAAGAGTGCAAGGTTAGCAACTTGGAAGAGAAGAGCGAGGATATGAAAAAACTTCAATGCCTACCCCCAGTCATAGAGACACAGCTAAGCTGAAGAGAGGGAGAAAATTACCAGAGAAACTATGGCGATAGAACCGAGAGGAGGAGGACGCATGGAGGGGAAGGGAAGCATAGTAGGTACACAAAGGGATGAGGATGCAGGGGGGGTGGGAAGAGGAAGCATAGTAAGTATCCAAAGGGATGAAGAGGATGGGAGGAAGCAGTAGGAGGGGCATAATAGGGAGGAAGTATAGTGATACAGAGGATGGGAGGGAAGAAACAGGTGGCCATGACCAGATGTACAGTCAAATAGGGTGCTAGGTGCCTAGGGTTCAGAGGCAGACTATGGGTGTGGGGTGCCACTTCTGCTGGCGCTGAAAGGGCTGCTTTGGTTTGAAGCCTGCCTTGTACATGGATTTTACAGATCTTAGGGCTCGTCCACTGTCCTGAAGGCCTGTAATGATGTCCTTAGTGTCCCTTCCAAAGAGAACTGATCCTCAAAAGGGGACATCCTGGATGGCTGCCTGTACATCTGGGGAAAGCCCAGAAATACGCAGCCAAGCATGATGCCCGAGGCATACGGCAGTGGCGGAGGAATGAGCCACTGTATCCACTGAATCATAAGTGGCCCTAAGCGCATATCTGCAAGATATTTTGGACAAGCGCAGGTCCTTAGTAAGTTCCACCTTAAGGTCCAAGTCCTCCACAGTCTCAAGACGAGCCTCCAGTTTAGCCATGGTGGCCTTCTGAAAAGAGACCATGTGTGCTATGTAGTTGAGGGAACGAAGAGCACAGGTGGACAAGGCGTAGAGTTTTCACCCAAACTGGTCCAGCTGCCTAGGTTCCTTATCGGGGGAGAGGTACTCATGTGTTTTGGCTTGGCAGTACAATCGTGAGCTGCAGCTATAACGATGGAATCTGCCTTGGGTTGGGAATCCCCCCCCCACCCAATTGTTTAACCAGGTGAAACACACTAAGCTGAAAGCTTGTTTACAGGTGCAACCTGGTAGCACAGGGAAGTTAAGTGACTTGCTCAGGGTCACACAGTATATGCAAGTGAGGGCTGTGGGATTCAAACCCAGGTCTCCAGATTTGCAGCTCAGAGTCTTAAACCACTGTATTATACTGCCTCCCTTCCACAGAGAGGAATCTAGAATCTAGAAAGGAAATGCCCTCCGGCGTATGGTAAATCTGGTCTGCCTTTTTAGGGATGGCCGGAATGGAATGAGGCAACTGCTAAATGGTAGTAGTGAGATCCTCATGGGGGGCGGTCCAAGGAGGAATAGGGATTGGAGATACCTCCTCTAGGTCTAGATGTTCAGTTAGATGTTTACGTTTGGGGTCTTGTTCTTCCGCATTCCAACCATTAGCTTGTTGGATGATGTGGAGAAGTTCTGTGAAGGAGGGGTCTTCGGGAGGCGATTAGGGCAACTCCTTGCCCCTAGCTCCTGTGGTTCCAGACTGCTCTCCGGATGAAGAATCAGAGGAGTCCTCCTCAGAGTCCAAAGACTCTTCTCTATCAGAGGTCCTGACACCTGGTAAGGTGACCTCCTGAGTGGTACCTCCGGATATATGCACCACGGCTGACTGGAAAGAGCCCACGGGTGACAAGGAGTGGGGGGTGGCGGTAACCACCAGGGCCGACATCCTTTTATCCAGGTCAGAAATCAGCTGAGATCTGGCTTCCTCTCACCAGGACTGTATCATAGTCTGGAAGTCCTGTTGTGGAGGAGGAGGAGGCTGATAGTAGTGGGTGCTCATCCCCGGGTAATGATGGGGAGGGTACTCAGGCTGTTGATAAAAGGGTGGAACATAGCCCTGCACCTGATACCCAGGATAATATCCCTGGGAGAAAGGAGCCACCATCGGGCCAGACGGCGGAAAGCCCAGATAAGGGCTGTAGCCTGACGGATGGCCTTGATCCAAACGAGGCCTTGAAGGACCTGGAAAATTATCTGGCGCCGGGAAAGTCAACGTCAAAGGGTCTGACGTCGGGGTCGGCTGGTGTCAGGGGCAGCCGTAAGGGCCCCGACAGTGGTTCAGAAGGCAGGTGACCAAAAGGATCCAGGAAGAACACCGAGCATTAGGTTCACGGTGCCTGGAGGGACCTCTGACGGCGGGGCAAGAGACAGGCCCGTCAGAAGAGGAAGGTTCCTGGGAGCCAGCATCAGAACCGGTTCCAACATCAGAGTCCCGGGGAGAAAATCTGAGGGAGTGAGAGGGGGTACAATCGCTGGAGTGGGGGAAGGAAAAGCCACATCCAGGAGACACTCTTTCCCTTCCGTCCCTGTCATACTGTCTGGGGCTGGAGGTTTCACAGGGAGGGCGGAGGGGAAGGCTCCTGTCAAGGGGGAACCTGGGAGGAGGGCTGGCCATCAGAGGTCAGTGAGCACAACTGGGTGTCGGGTGTGTCGGCTTCAGCACCTGACGGGTGAGCTTCAACAGAGCGGTCGCCAGAGTCCCCGGTGACCAACTTACCAGTTGATGAGGAGCTGGGTGGACAGGGGGTGGTCTCCCGACTGGCTTATCAGCAGGCGTCGTACGGATTCCCTCTTGGTGGGAATCTGTCTTACCAACTACTGGGCGGGCTCCAAGGGACCTGGAGTCCAATTTACCAGTAAGAAATGGGTGCTCACCAGAGGAGCCGGCAGGCAGCTTAACGATTGAAGATCCAGGTTTGGGGTCTATTTTAATGGGCTTAAAGGTAGAAGAGGTACCTGGCAAACTCTCAGAAGCAGTCTGGACAATCACCAGGGAAGGCGGCGGGCAAACGGCCTTGCTCGTCGGGGAGACCACATTCCTGGGCCCGCCGACCTTGCTGGAGGAGACCCGCTCTCAGTCCTCTAAATGTTCCCACTCCGTATGCTTCTCTTTATCTTTCTTTTTCTTCTTGAGCTCCGAAAAAGGGGAAGAAGCGGATTCCCTCAACTTTTGCATTTCTTTTTCCAAGAAGACCATTCTGGATTTCAGGAGATGGCTTCCAGGGCTTGCTGCCTGCATCTGCACATGGCCTGGCTGAAGGGCTTGCAATCAGGGCAGGCCTTGGTATCATGACCCGGACCAAGGCAGAAGAGGCAGCACTGGTGGCTGTCCTTGTGAGGGATTTGCACACTGCACTTCTCTCACTTCTTCTTGGACTTCGGAGTCAGAGGTGAGGAAGACATAAAAAATAACAAACAAACTTTTAAATCGAGACATAAGCAGAAATACTTACACAAAATGGCGATCAACTGGAGCAACGTTCACTGCGAGGTCCTGCCGCAGGTCGACGGCAGGAAAGGAACTGGAAGGTAGGCATGGGGACCGCCCACTATATAGGGTCACGCTGATGTCAGTCACATGATGTCGAGTGGGCAATCCCCCGCCAGACATTGCTAGCAGCGGTTTGCCATGTGATCCTGATGCCAGAGGGCACAGTTCTAGATGTGTTATGACATACTGCAGGAACCCTCTCGAAATAAGATTTACAGTTACAGTACTTCCTTCCCGTAACTATTGATATTACAGAATAGGTTCCCTACTGATTACCACTTATGGGTCTGGGCTGGAGGCACAAGGACCCTGCGGGAGCAAAGCTTTTGCCAGGGGGCCGGCCATGGCTGCTGGGCATGATGCCTACGCACCCCCAGTGTGGAGCTGTGCATCAGTCAATAATCATTGCTGGCCCCTTCACTAGCCTCAGTTCTGTTCTTCCTGCCAGAGTGCACACGGTGGGAGCGCAGCTCCTCAGCTGGACTTGTCACTGCTTCTTCTACTTGTGTAACCACTATTTTCCCTTTATTGTGGTGCTGCACGTGTTTGTTATATTACTATAATGCCAAAGTCCAATAAGAAAGGGGAGAAATCAAAGAAAGTCGACAGGCACCCCATTATGAGTCTCTGCTCCTGTGGGGTCCTAGTGCCTTCAGCCCAAACCCATAAGTGAGAATCAGTGGTGAAGATCGATACTTGGGAGATCTTTATACCACTCTCCTGAGACTGGGATTTTGAGGACTAACTTCCCCCTTTAAATTAAATGTGGCACCCCAGCCAGACTGGTGGAGCTGAGGGTTGAGGCGCTGGATGCCACACTGGCGACCCGGGTTCGGGAATGGACCCGGGCCGGCAGGGGAGGGAAGAGGACTGAGCATATGGAGGACTGCTCTCCTCTCCCGGGTGGGTTGCTGGGGGCTCCTGGTGCTGTAGCGGCCTCTGGTGGGGACCGGAGGCAGCATAAGTGTATGGGATGTGGAAGGGGGCGGGACGACGGCAGGCTACAGCGGCAAGAGGTGCAGTGGAACAGCCACGCAGGAGCCACTGCATGCTACGTCCCGAGGGGGAAACAGTACACGAAAATCCCTGGAGGATCAAGGGAGGTGATGGGAGGCCCAGTAGCCTACCCACATCCCATCGCTGGACCTGCCGACCACCGGCTCTCCTGAGTCCCCCAACTCAGGATCATTCTTCTAATTCCAGATAGGCTGCCAGGTAGGTGAGGCGGGCCCTCCCCCAGGGGATGATCTGGGGGGCTGGATGGGATCCTGGGTCTGGAGGGGGAGCTCAGCAATGTGTCTCCCGGTGGCACGGAGGTTTCAGGCTGGGAGTAGAGGTAGTGGCTGAAAGGGCACTTCTGAGAGATGCCCTAGTCCCCCAGAGCAGAAATAAATGTGTAAAAAAAAAGTGGCACCTAACATGTGTGCCCCTTTTCCCCTCTGCTTTGGGCACTTTCACCTAAGCCCCTTGCTGAGGCCCTCTCAACAATCATGGAATCCAAGATTTAGGGGTGGAAGGGGTGACCCACAAGGTGGCATTCTTTGCTGATAACTTGCCAGTATATATTCAGAACCCACTGAAGGGTCTCCCTAAAGTAGAATTCCTGTTGCAGGAATATGGAAATCTATCTGGCCATAGCAGGGTTTTATTTAACTCTAAAAATTGATTACCATTTTGCTCATAAAAGTGCTAAATCTCTGTGAAAACGCATCGCTCTTGACTCACTGTGTTTAACAAACACAGCACTTCTAGAAAATCTATATAAATACTTTCTGTACAGTTAGTATCATCCCAAGAAAAAAATCTGCTAATCAATTATTTAAAACCCTGCATAGGGTAAACTGGCAAAAAGAGTGACATACTCCTAATAGGGAAACGGAACAGGGAGTACACTGTTAACCCTATGGGACTCCAGGTGGTGGAGGTAATCAAATATTTGGGAATACTCACCAAATTATTCCTGCACTCGAAACATAATAATGCAGCATTGCTAGCCAAAGTAAAAGGAAAGTGTGAGAGATGGAGAGTACTGACCTTTTTGGTACTAGGGAGAATTAATGTAACTAAAATGTGCACTCTCCATAAGTGTCTGTACCATTTCCAGGCTCTCCTATTTAAAATCACAGGCTTTTTTTTCTTTCAAACAAACAGATGCCCCAAGTTCACCAATTTATGTGGAAGGGAAAATCTGCCAGAATTAGGTGCATCATCCTGCAATTGTCAGTGTCAGTGGCTCAGTAGGTAGCACACTCGCCTCTGAGGCCGGGAGATCAGAGGGCTGTGGGTTCAGTTCCCACAACTGGCACTTGGGTTAATATCCCAGTACTGACACTGTAGTGCAGCATGAGAGGGGTGCTGCACTTCTGAGGTGTCGCCTTTCGGATGAGACGTTAAACCGAGGTCCCATCGGCCTGGATTGGTGGTAGTTCAGGTGGATGTTAAAGATCCCATGGCACGTATCGAAAAGAGTAGGGGATTTCCCCGGTGTCCTGGCCAAATTTCCCTCATTCAGTAAAAATACCACCAACAGCTTAATCTGGTTCAAGGTCAGTTGGCATTCATCTGTATCCCCTCCCCCGGGTCGTGCCTGAAAATAGGCAGGATTTGTCTAGTGCACTTACCCGGTCAACAAAAGCTAAATAAATAAAAAATAAAAATAAATTGTCGGCTTGGGCTGGAGGGGGGCACTACCCCACTTTAAAGATTATTACTTGTTGTCACAATTGGCTTTCCTGCCCACGGGCAGTGGTGTGTGGGTGGGGGTGTGTGTGTGTGTGTGTGTGTAAGGACTTCCGACCATCTTGGCAAGCTCTACAAGATGACCTAGGTACGGGGATGGAACTAGGCTGCATAGGAAGCCCCTACCATAACCAAAGCATTCACTAGAAACACAGCTAGCATTTGGGTGGAGGCACACATATTAGTACTGCTCAAGAAGATGGAAGACCTGGGTGCAGCTAAACCCATAGTGAAATGGGTGGGTAACTAGCTAGAGGGGAGGCAGCAGAGGGTGGTGGTCCACTGGGGTTAAATCAAAAGAGAGGGAAGTTACGAGCAGGGTTCCACAGGGATCTGTCCTGGGTTCGATCCTCTTCAACATGTTCATTAGTAACAGGACGATGGCATCCACGGCAGGTTCTCTCTCTTTGCAGATGACACAAAGCTATGTGGGAGGGTGGACAGTGATGAGGGAATAAGGGAAATGCAGAGACGTCCACAAAAGCTGTGGGGAAAGGTCTGGCAGTTGAAATTCAGTACCAAAACGTGAAGGTAATGCACCTAGGGAAGAAGAACCATTAAGACAGAGTACTGGATGAGAGGGAAAAGACTTAGCATTACAGCTCAGGAACAGGATCTGGGAGTTATCGTAAACAACTCACTTGAGCGATTGAGTCAGTGCAACAAGGTCTATAGCAACTCTAACGATGCTGGGATGTATCAGGAGGGGGTACTGATAGCAGAAGAAAAGAGGCAACATTTTTCCTCTACAAATCCCTGGTGAGGCCTCACCTAGAGTACTGCATCCAGTTCTGGAGTCTTCACTTCAGAAAGGACAGGGATAGGTTGGAAACAGTGCACTGCAGAGTAACAAAAATGATTCAGGGCCAGCAGAGCAGATCCTATGAGGAGCACCTAAAGGCAATAAATATGTACTCACTGGAGACTAGAAGGGATAGGCGACACACAAGAGGTGGGGGCACAGTAGTGTACTTTAAAAGTCACCTCCAACTTTCTGCTATTAGCTCGTCCCCCTTAAATCACTGTGAAGTGCTTCATACCCTTCTCACCCTCGGCTCCAAAAAATTACATATAGTCTGCATCTACAACCTCCCCAGGAGCGGTCATAAAGGTTTGGAGGAACTGCTGGATCAAACTGCCTTTCTCTCTGGGTGAAATTAAGTTCTTATCCTTGGGGACCTTAATATAAACTGGCTGGGTAGCTCCTAACCTGCATCCCTGTCGAGCATACAAAGCCTTAATCTTCACCAGCTAATCTTAGAACCTACCAGAATTCCCCCTCACTCTAATACAGGAACTCTGCTGGATTGGATTATGACCAACCATCCTGAGCTCAGGTGTACTAGCTGATGCTATTACTGACCATTCCCCCACTTTTTGCATCTGGGGCAAAGGGAAGCCATTACTAACGAACCCCCGTTTTATTATCTTCCGTGATTATGCCAACTTCAACTCCCAAGCTTTTCTTCCACACGTAACTAACACTGACTGGTTTTCTCTCCTAGGTACTAACGACACTCACTCTTCCCTTAACACCTTCCTATCCCGCTTCCTAGAGTTGCAGGAGAAGCACTGTAAAATGGCAACTCGCCAAGTAAAAAACAGACAAACTAGGTGGCTAAAATCTGGCCTACTCAAAAAGCTATGTCAAAGAGATAAAAGTTAGATCCGTTACAAGAGCTCCGGCCTTACAGATGACCTAAACACCTACCGAGCCCTGCGAAACTCCTGCAAAAAGGATATCAAACAGGCCAAAAGCTCCTACTGTAAAGACCTTTTAATGAACTCCTATGGCAACTCAAAAAAAATTCTGGTCCCACATTAAGTTCTTTATGGGCTCAAACTCGTTACTCACCCCAAATGACATGTCACTCAATGGCATTCTCCGACCTAACAAAATATATCTCCTCTTTCCCTGTCAATCCGGACCCCCATGTTCCAACTAATATTAAGCATCCAAACTTCTTCTTTAAATCTGTCTCTAGATGGGAGGTACTAAAATTACTCAAGAATATACCCAAGCATGCAGCAGTGGGCTTGGACAATCTTGAACCCAAGTTACTAAAGCTAGCCGCTCCATTCATTGCTGCCCCTCTAACCAAGATTTTTAATCTCTCACTGTGCCAACATCATGTCCCTGATGTATGGAAGATGGCAAGGATAACCCCTGTTTACAAAAAAGGCAACCCCAAAGACCCACTCAACTATAGGCCTATCGCAATCCTGTCTGTTCTCAGCAAAATTCTCGAAAAACTTGTAGCTACCTAAACCATAGAATTTCTACTTAAATATGACCTCCTAACTTCTGCCCAGCATGGCTTCCGTAAGAGACACAGTACTACCACTGCTTTACTCAAGCTAACCTCTGATGTCCTAGTGGTCATGGACTCTGCTTTTCTTACTGGGTCCATCTTTATCAATATGACTAAGGCATTCGATCTTGTTGATCACTCTATTCTCCTCACCACACTTACATCCCTTGGTTTCTCTCCAAATGTTGTAAACTGGTATGATAATTATCTGTCTGACCGAACTCAGTTCGTAAAATATAACTCTGCCTTCTCGGAAAAGTCTACTATTAACATTGGCGTACCCCAGGGGTCAATACTAGGCCCACTGCTCTTCTCTATTTTCCTAAACAACATCACCTCTAACCTTACGCAGACAGCTACCCTGCTGTATGCGGATGACATTGTCCTGTACACCAGTGCTAAAAGTACAGAGGACATCAATGAACAACTCTCCCATGACTCAACTCCTCCAACAATGGCTTGATTGTCACAAACTAGTCCTAAATGAGTCTAAGACTCAAGCTATGCTATTTGGTTCAAACTATAAACTCAAACAAGCCCAACACAATTTTAAAGTCACCACCCTAAGTGGCAAATTCATTGAGGTGGTAAGCTCTTAAATATCTGGGTATCACCCTGGATCTCTCATTAAATTCCGACACCCATATCCTACGAACTTGTAAGTCGGTAAATACTAAACTCGGTATTGCCCATCGAACCAGCTATGCTCTCACCCCCTCTGCTAGACTTGCCATAGCTCATGGGATACTTCTGCCCTCACTTAACTATGGGGTTGCCTCCTATACCTCTGCATGCAAATCAAGCCTTTGGAAATGGGATGTCACCTACAATAACATCCTCCTCCCACACACTGAAACACCACTGTACCCTCTATTCTGACCTTGGATGGTTTCCACCCCACAAGTCTAGGCTTTATGCCTTTGGCTCCATAACTAACAGTATTATTAGATCTCAAACTCCACAATCCCTAGTGGGTCTCTCAGAAACAGTCATCCTTCTATGACCTTCGCGCGGCAGTTTCTGCCCGTGTTCTTGTCCCTAGAGACACCACCTCTAAACGCGCCGGTGCTTTTGCCTATCTTGCCCCGCAGTACTGGAACTCCCTCCCACTAACCATTCGCCAGGCTCGGTCCCACGTTGCTTTCAAGAAGGCACTTAGAAACCATCTAATCCTGTCCAGCAAGTGCTCCTGTTTCAAACCACCCTAGGCCTATCTGACCCAAATCTACTCAATATCCCCCTCCTATATTCGATTTGTTCACCCTACTATCTGTGCACCTCATTCTATCAGTCTTTCGTGTTATCCCTGAACATTTCCTCACTTCTCTCTCTCCCTCCCTACTCTCTTACTAACCCTTTTATTCCACAGGTCGAATCCGTGGCTGCTGCACTTAATATAAACCTTGTTGCCATTATTTTGTACAATGCTTGCCATTATGTTTATTGTTCCTACTTATTGTATCCTTGAATCTCTGATGTACTGTTTTCCCTTTTCTTTTTCTTTTACTGTACCCATGTTTGCCATTGTTCCACTGTTCTTTTGTTGTACTTTCCCGGGTCGTGCCTGAAAATAGTCATTTCTTGGCTAGTGCACCTACCCGGTTAACAAAAACTAAATAAATAAATAAAATAAAATAAATATGCTAGAGACCTTCAAGTTCCTTACAGAAATTGACAATGATGGGCACCTTATCTTTTCTCATGCCGGCGACCCGCATTTGGGAACGGAGGCGGGTCGCCCATCCATCAGAATGCTCTCCTCCTAAAGGAGGGGGGACTTCGTGGCCCGCTGACAGATTGCCAACTGGAGGAATCCGGGTGGAGGTACATGCAAGTCACCTCTGGGGGCGGCTCCATGACAGAGCACCAGGAGTGTAACTTCACACTGGCAGAACACACACATTGTGCTCTTTGCACTTCGCTTAAGGAGCCAGGGGAGAAAATGTAAGGTGGAAAACCTGGGGGACAGGCTCCACGATGCCCTGTCTGTCAAGCCATTGGCACGCCTACTCTCGCCAAGATCCGGGACCATCTGAGCTGTGCTCTGGGTGAGAGGACAGCCCTCCCTCCCTCCCTTCCTGACCCCACTGCTGGGGGGGGGGGATTCACCAGGGATACTTAGTCCCTGGTTCACCAGAGGAGATAAAGGGACGTCTGCAAGTGATGGGACAGGGTGGAACCAGCCACCTGTCCTGTCAGAAAGGTGCATAAACACCTCTATAGAAGGGAAAAAAGTAAAAGGAATTAACAAGGTGAACTGTGTGGAACTATTTAGCCTGAATACCAACTCATGTTCACATGGACATGAGTGGAAATTCACAGGTGGAAGGTTCAGGAGGGACGTGAGGCTGTACTACTTTACGGAAAATGTGGTGAACCTTGGAACAGTCTGTCAGCCGAAGTGGTGGGTGTGAAAACAATTCCAAGCAGGGCTAGGATAGAATGAAGAGAACAGTGGTTGCCTGCGGTGACAGGACCAAGGAGGAGCATGGGGAGAGGATGGGGAGGGTTAGTACCCTGGAGGAACAGTAGGTTCCAGGGATTATAGGGAACTTGGGCAGATTGGATGGACCTCTAGTCTTTTTCTGCCATCATTGTCTGTGTTTCTATGTTAGTAGGGCATTGGCCAGGGCCATCGACACACACTTAGGAAGCATTTAAGGGTATGATACAGTAAAATGTCTTTCAACATCAAGCCCTACTAAGATAGCAGAAAAGGGGGCTCTCCCACGTGGCCCAGCTATATGAGGGGAAAAAGTTACACTCTTGATGACCTCCAGTGGGAGTGGCTGCTACCTAAAGGGGGCATCTTCGCCTTCCTTTGCTTTCAACAATTCCTTGTGGGAGGGATCATCAGAAGCTGTTA
This sequence comes from Neoceratodus forsteri, assembly GCA_016271365.2. Classification (NCBI taxonomy): domain Eukaryota; kingdom Metazoa; phylum Chordata; order Ceratodontiformes; family Ceratodontidae; genus Neoceratodus; species Neoceratodus forsteri. The sequence goes on along the minus strand of CM028136.1, from coordinate 49,726,310 downwards.
CTGGGTGCCCTCCCTCTCCCCTGGAGGAAGGAATGTACTTGGCCTCAGCCAGAGACTAAGCTTCTGGCCATTTACTACAAAACTGGCAAACTGGTTGTCGGGCAGAAAACAGAGAGTGGTGGTAAATGGTATACAGTCAGAAGAGATGCAAGTCACAAGTGGGGTACCTCAGGGATCAGTCCTGGGGCCAGTCCTCTTCAATACCTTCATCAGTGACATTGCAGATGGACTAGAGGGTAAGGCTTGTCTGCTGCAGATGACACCAAGATCTGCAACAGAGTAGATGATCCAGATGGGGTGGGCAGAATGAGAAGAGATCTGGATAAACTAACAAAATGGTCAGAAGAGTGGCAACTGGGATTTAATGCAAAGAAGTGAAAGATCATGCACATAGGAAGAGAAACCTGAAGCCACCTATAGGCTGGGAGGGAGTTGCTGGCAGTCACAAAGGAAGAAAGAGACTTGGGCATCATCATCACCGATGACCTGAAATCATCAAACAGACCTCTAAAGCAGTAGGTAAGGCTAGGGATGTTAGAGGTGTATTAGTAGGGGTATCACAAAGTCGTAAGAGGAGGTGGTAATCCCTCTTTACAAGACACTGGTTAAGCCCCATCTGGAGTATTGCGTGCAGTACTGGAGGCCACACCTTCACAAGGACATTAACCAAATTGAGGCAGCCCAGAGAAAGGCAACCAAAATGATGCAGGGACTGCATCAAAAGACATATGAGAACAGATTGACGGAGCTCAATATGTATACCATAGAGCAAAGAAGGGGGAGAGAGGTGATACGATCGAAACATTCAAACACCTTAAGGACATTAACAAGGTGAAAGAGTCTAACATACTTCAATATAAGAAAAATAGCAGGACAAGAGGACACAGCATGAGATTAGAGGGAGGCCGATTAAAGTGTAATGTGAGGACGTTCTTTTTCACAGAAAGGGTAGTGGATGCATGGGACGGCCTACCCCAGGAAGTGGTGGCTATGAATACAGTGCAGGGTTTCAAACAGGCATGGGATAGGCATAAGGGAGCAATACAGATGAGTATGAATAGATAGGCCACTGACAGCAAAGGACGATGGCACATTTATAAGGTAGAAAAAGAAATGGGCACACTGGATGGGCCTTGCGGTCCTTATCTGCCATCAACTTCTATGTTTCTAAACTGACCACACTCACCTGCCATCTCCTGGAACACACACACAGGGTCATGAGAGACTTCAGAACAGACTTTTCATGCTCCCACCCTTCGACTGCCGAACGGCAGGACTTGTAGCCACAGCCAAGATCTATCCTTCATCCAGCTGTTCCACCAGTCAGGAGTTCTTTCTTACTGCTGGGCAAAGCTTAAGAGAAGCCCACTGAAATTTCAAACTCTATCAGACTTAATCATTGGGAGAGGCATTCTCTTCTCCACACTTGCCAGCCACCTCCTGGGACACACACACGGGGTCACGAGAGACTTCAGCACTGACCGACCCTTCATCCCCTCCCCACAATCGCTGAATGGCAGGACTTACAGCCAGAGCAGAGATCGGGACAAAGCTTCTCCATCACCCACCTGTTCCACCAATCAGGAAATGAAAATTACGTACTCACCATAATTCTTGATCATCCAAGATATCATCACCATTCATCACATGTGGGTTCTGTCCGAAGGCACAGGACTCTGCGGGAGCATATAGCTTTAAGATTTTAGAGAAGGTAAGCTGATGTTGAGGACTGTGCCACCCACGAGGCCGACATGCTATGTGGTGCTTGCAGACTGGCCAGTAACCGACACGGTCTCCTCTACCCCATCAGTTCTGTCCACAGGAGAGGATGAAACAAGAAAAGTGAAAAGGGAAGGGTGGGGTAAGGTAGCCCGAGAGACCGGGAAAAAGAAACGGTACAAAAACTGAAAATTACATACCTACCGTAGCTCTTGATCTTCTCTTGTATCTTCACCATTCATTACTGCTGGGTGTAAGCCGGATGCGTGCACCTACAATGGGAGCTTTTTTTTTGAGGGAGGAGTCGGCACTGATGGCGCTGCCCACGTGTGCAACACACTGCGCAGTGTGTGCAGGGTGGCCGTTAGGCGCCGTAGACTCCTCCTCCATCCCAGTTCTGTGTAGCCAGAGAGGCAGAAATAGATTATAGAAAGAGAGCGAGGCAAGGGAGTCGAGGGATAGACAAAGGAAAGAAAATAAACTGAAAAAGGAATAAGCTGAAAAGGAGATGGAAAAGAGAACCCTACCCTAAATGCCCACAGGGCCTCAATCCTCGGTCGGCTAAAGGGAAAAAAGAAGAAGGTAAGGAATTGGAAAAGAAAGACAGGAAGAAGCAGAAAGGGATAAAGGGAGGAAGGAAGGACTATATGCCAAGGTAAATTGGAAGACCACTGGCTAGAAATCTTCAAATTCACAACAGAGTTTGAAGACAAGGGAGCAAGGATCCCACCAGTTAAGGGTTAAGCATTCAAGACTGAACTATAGGCCTTGACCGGCTTGGAGAAGGCAGACATCTCTTCTCACCCATTTATCCGAAAATGTACGTAACCTAGAGTGTAGGTCTCACGAACTGCCCCTCGGGGGGGAAGTAGTTCTGTTCAGAAGAGGAATGAGTCCTGACTTAGGTGTAGGGAAAAATCTGGTACAGTACTCAGACGGAGTACTGACGTAGTCCCCAGTTCAGAGAAGAGAAGCACGGGACAACCAGGAAAGGAAAAAGGAGAGGGAGGAAACCCCCACGTACTCTCCTAGTACTGCACTGAAGAAATGACCGTTATAGGGTGACAAGCCAGAGGGTGATCCAACCCTCAACAGCGGACACCCTAGAAGTAAGAGAATCAGAGGAAGTTCCCTCAGAAGGTTCAGGCCGAAGACCCTACTCGCCTTCCTCCAGGGTGAACACTCTATGACTTTAGAGAAGGAACAGAGAGCTCTGAGGTACCAGGGGGACTCAGACCCCAATTGACCTCGAGGAGGGGAGGCGAGCAGGGTGGAGGAAACACCCAAGAATTGAGGCCCATGAGAGGAAGGTGGGTGAGAATCAGTAATGAATGGTGAAGATACAAAAGAAGATCAAGAATTATGGTAGGTACGTAATTTGCATATCTTCCCTTGTCAATCTTCATCATTCATTACTGCTGGGTGAGTACCAAGCCCCCCGAAGGGGATCCAGTACAGCCGTGAGGGAACAGATCCCTCAGCCTCCTACTGGTGAGAAGCAGGAGTAGGAGACCAGCAGGAGACCATAGCCATACTAGACTAAGCAAGTCTAAGGCTGTGGAGAGCGAGGAGGTGTCCCCCGTGGACGGGGGAAACGGAGGGTAACATAGAAACATAGACTTTGATGGCAGATAAGGACCGCTTGGCCCACCTAGTCTGCCCATTTCCCTACCTAGAGGATAAACTGCAGATCCTATTTGACCAACAGCCTATTTCTTCCTACCCCCCACAAAAATTGCCTTATGTCTGTCCCATGCATTCTTGAATTCTCCCACAGTTTTAGACCCACACTACCTCTTCAGGAAGGCTGTTCCATACTTCCTGTGAAAAAATACTTCCTCACATTGCCCTGAGCCGTCCCTCTCATCTTCAAATTGTGTCCCTTGTTCTTGCACATCTTTTTTCTGAAAGATGCTACCCTCTTGGGACTTTGTTGATTCCACTGAGGGTACTTAAATGTTTCTATCATATTTCCCCCTCCCTCCTTTCCTCAAGGGTATACATATTAAGCTCCTTTAGCCTCTCTCGTATGGCTTCTCTTGCAACCCTGCACCATTTTAGTTGCCCTCTCTGAACTGCCTCCATCCTGTCTATGTCCTTAGGAGATGGGGTCTCAGAACGGGACAGTCTCAGGGATGGGGTCTACCAACTGTATGTACAAGGGGATAACAACTTCTGTTTTCTACTGGTGATGCCTCTCCCTGTACATCCCAGTATCCCCAGCCTCCCCTACGCCTTCTCATTGCCTGCCAACCTTAAGGTCACCTGATATGATTACCCCAGGTCCCTTTCCATTTTTTGTTGTTACTACCTCCTCCATTGTGTGCTCTTCCCTGGGTTTTGTTTCCCAGGTGCATTTCTTAGCATTGAATCCAAGCTGCCATACTTCTGATCATTCCTTCAACCTTGCCAAGTCCCTTCTCATCCTTTCCATGCCTCCTTGTGTATCAACCCTGTTGCAGATCTTTGTCTCATCTGCAAAGAGGCATACTTTTCCTTCCAGTCCCTCTGCAATGTCACTTATAAAGACATTAAAAAGGACTGAACCCACTACTGAACCCTGCGGTACCCCACTAGTAACCCCTCTTTCTTCACTGTGGACTCATAGGTTCATAGGTTCCAACGAGATCAGGAGGCAGAAAACTGCCCTTATAGAGCTCACCACCAGTGTGGTGGTCGAAGTTTTATCTCAGATAAGATGTTTTTTTCTTTTTTATCACCCATAAAGATGTCTAAGTTTTTTTTAAAAAGATCCATGGTGTTACTCATTACTATTTCCTTTGGTAGTGCATTCCATTGAGATATAACTCTGAGTAAACCAATGGCCTCTTTTATGGGTTTTATAATTGTCACCTTTTAATTTTAAATTGTGTGTCCTGGTAATAGTGCTTGTAGTATTTCTTATTAAACCTAGTGTTTCAAAAAGAAAAGGATCCGAAACGTTTTATATGTTAAACACAGATCACCTCTTAATTGTCTATACTCCATATAACAAAGGTCTATAGCTTTTAATCTTTCCTCATAATTCAAATTATTCATATATTTTATTTGTTTTGTCACCCTCTTTGTATTCCTTCGACTAGTTTCTTTCCTTGAATTGTAGCAGGCGCACAAAATTGAGAGCAATAATCCAGTTGGGTCTATGCTTGAAAAAGGGCTACCAAAGTGTGACATTAGTGTCATTTTTTAAACTCTATAATTTAATGATTATTATAAGCATTTCTTAATGCTTTGACTCACCTTATAAAAATGTAGTGTGGTGTGGGATAACTCCAATTTCAGGGTCTGAGAAGAAGCCTCCACAAAGTTGCACGTATAACAGGGGACATAAAGGCAGGGCTGCACGTGTAATAGGGGGCATAAAAGCAGGACTGCACGTGTAACAGGGGACATAAAAGCAGGGCTGCACGTGTAACTGGGGGCATTAAAGCAGGGTTGCACATGTAACAGGGAACATTAAAGCACCACAGACACACCACTATCTGTCTACACACAACATGGAGGCACGCCACCACCCATCTGTAGACAACATGGAGGCATGTCACCACCCATCTGTAGACAACATGGAGGCATGTCACCACCCATCTGCAGACAGTATAGAAGCATGCAGCTCAATACCTGATGGAATCTTTTAATGAAGTTCATCATTAAAGTATGCATTCTAATCAGGGCATCATCAGTCCATATCACCTGAATAATGGACTGTCCATGTAAGGTGAACACAGACAACACCCGTAGAAAACAGTATAGTTGGTTTTCACAGCAAGTTTTTTTTTTTTTGCTAGGCAAAGTTGTGTAAACCCACCACACACACATATGATATGGCTGACCAATATGGCCCAGAGCATAATGTATCCTAATTAGGGCACCACAACAAGCAGCACGGGGAGAGTGCTTTTTAACATTAAGCTCCACCCCTCCAAAAACAGTGACCATATGGTTTTGTGCTATGACTGACAATATGCTGTGGTTGCCCTGCGATGTAACCAGAAAATCCATGAAGGCACAATAATAAACACTTTAAATGTGCAAAGAATAGAATACTGCAGGCAGCGCCAGACAAGTTAGCTAATGCAGCAGCATCACCCAAACACCATCTGAATCACAGCAAACAAACCAGCCACCCCACCAACATTAATTGTTGCCTACTTAGGCATACAACTCAGTTGTGCATGAACAGGTAATTGTGTAATGGTGTAGCAAATACATGTGTAATATGCATAACTGTTTTTTGGGGGGATGGAGTTATGGACATAGTCACACACAAAATGGGTTTTGCCAAGATCACCAGCCCAGTACAAGCTACCTGTTTGAATACAAAAGTGCATAACTGGGGTTGTTTGGTGATTTTTAGTTTAAACCAAAATGGCAGGTAGGGTGGTGTCCAAGCTGAAAAAAAAACAAAAAAAACCGAAATAAGCAAATTCATTTTGTTCATGGTTTTGTTTTCAAATACCAAAATCCTAATCCAATGTTCAAACAATCACACATTTACTAACAAAGCTGTTCAAATTATTAAATCACTTTTTAAGTGAAGACAAAAAAAAGGAGAAAAACAATAAATGCATTTATGAGACACGCATCATCCCATCTGCCAAAAGGAAAAAAAAGTAAAATACTGAACCCAGGCATCCACAGGTCTGCCAACAAAGTGGCAGCAAGCATACACCCATCTGGTAACAAAAGGAAGCAATGCATGCACACAGCTGCAGACAAAATGAAGGTATGCAGCCATCTGTCTGTAAACAAAATGGAGGCATGCATCCACCCCTCTGCAAATCAAAATGGTCGCAATCATACACAAATCTGCAAACAAAATGGAGGCATGCATCCACCCATCTGCAAATCAAAATGGAGGCAATCATACACAAATCTGAAAACAAAATGAAGGCACACATCCACCCTTTAAAAACAAAATGAAGGAAGCATATACCACCTGCAAGCAAAATGGAGGTATGCATCTAGCCATCTGCAAACAAAATGGAAGCATGCTTCTAGACGTCTGCCGACCAAAAACAGAGACACACCTCAAAACATACCACAGGGACCCAGTCAGAAACGGTCACCAGACCTGATACACACAGACCAAATAGTGCACCAATCCCACCCCCATGCAAAATAAATAAATAAATAATTGGTGACCACATGGTTTGGTAACCAGATCAACAAAAAATGCTGCAGGTGCCCTGTGATGCACAACGACAAAACAGAAGTGTACATCCCAATAATAAAGACGCCAGTAACAAACACATTATGCAATGCAACAGCCCATCACAACCAATGTCAAGATTGTGCCAGGCAAACCTACCACTTCACCTAAATTTGTGGTTGCCACCAGCCCAGTGGCATGAAGGGCTGAGGCATCTGTGCTTTACCTACTTCTAGGCTGGCAACCAGTCAGCATGCCCATAGGTGGAAGGTGCACTGAACGGCCATTGCCAACATTGCACGCTTCATCCAGGGGGAAACACAGGACAAGGAAAAATTAGGTCCCAGATCAAGCAGAATGATGACAGCCACCCGCCGCAAGCCTGACTCTGAATGGCACCCCACAGAATCTGAATCCTAATCAAGGTAAGTTTGGGGGGGGGGGGTTCCTCACCACCCTGCCACAGAGGGTAAATTGCGGGGGAAGAAGAGGTTAGCTGCCTGATGTCGGGGTGTGAGACCGGGCGGGAGGCTGAAAGACAGATGGCAACAGGTGGGGACCCGAAGTAGAATCAAATAAGGTGAAAAGAATAACTTTTATGATTGCCTAATTTGGCCACACCAAACTAGCATGCACATCTGATCAAGCCACACCTCTCAGCTGTACCGCATCATGAGGAACAGTTCCTCATTTTATTCACAAAAGTCCCTCGTTACATATTGAGAGGGTTTGTCCAATGTTCAACAACATTATAAAGCAAAAATGCATAGCAGTTCATATGAAAACTGTATTATTTATTTAACTGCGAACATTGTGAACACAGAGGCACACATTTCAACAGTGGTCTGAGCTTCTGAGTAATAGATTTGATGAAGTGTTCCACATTCTAAGGGGCAGTGTTTCACATTTTGGGATGTACTGAGGTACAGTGCTCATACAACTCTTTGGTAGGAAGATGCGCACATTCAGAGTGTTGATGGGTAGTAATGGCAGTGCCCAGGTAAACACAGAAAATATAAATTTTTTTAAATACCAAAAACCACAATAAATATCAGACATTGCACTCAATCTTTTTAACAACCCCCAAGAAAAACAATCATTGTAACAGCAGTATGTAAAATACCATCCCAACATATGAACAGCACATTTAAAATACAGCATTGGAACCAAAAACCAAAATAAATATCAGGACCCCAAAAATAAAGAGCCAAGGATTAAATATAGGTACCAAACCCTCCCCAATAACCAAACAGTGCAGTGTGCTAATCCCAGACCCTCCCCAATAACCAAACCGTGCAGTGTGCTAATCCCAGACCCTCCCCAATAACCAAACCGTGCAGTGTGCTAATCCCAGACCCTCCCCAATAACCAAACCGTGCAGTGTGCTAATCCCAGACCCTCCCCAATAACCAAACGTGCAGTGTGCTAATCCCAGACCCTCCCCAATAACCAAACCGTGCAGTGTGCTAATCCCAGACCCTCCCCAATAACCAAACCGTGCAGTGTGCTAATCCCAGACCCTCCCCAATAACCAAACCGTGCAGTGTGCTAATCCCAGACCCTCCCCAATAACCAAACAGTGCAGTGTGCTAATCCCAGACCCTCCCCAATAACCAAACCGTGCAGTGTGCTAATCCCAGACCCTCCCCAATCCCAATCCCATCCCTCCCCAAAATTGACTGTAACAGCAGCATGTAAAATACAGTACCAACACAAAAAGAGCATTTAAAATAAAGCATAGTAACTTAGAAAGTTGATCTATGCAACCTCCTTATCAGCTCCTTCAAGAAGACCTCGTGGTGAACAGGGACATAAAGAAGTTTAAGGTCCCAAATTCACATTTTAATTCAAATAGCACCCCTTACACCAAATCATTAAGGCAAAAAGGGAAATCCAGGGTGTGGGTCAATCTGCATTATTAATGAACCCCACCCCCAATGGCTCGCTTACATTATCGAAACTAGTAAAAAAATATGACAGTATTTTTGGCAGCAGGCATGATCGGAATTTACCTGCTGCAGTGAGGATAGTGATGTAACGAGGGTCACACAGGAGGACAAGAGCTCTTCAGGACAAGACAGTCAATCACAGGAAAGGGCTAGAAATTGCAAGGAATTGTCTTTTAAATTCCCCCCCATGGCCTGCCCCAATCTCACACTGATATAAGTGCCCAAATGTTTTTACAAGTGGCTCCCCTGGACCCTTGCTGTCACACGTGAACATCCAGTGGTGGGGGACAGGAAAGGATCAGGTGAGCAAAGGGGGCAGCTTGTGATCATGCTGTGTACTTAAAGAAACAGGGCAATGCACTGTAGTACCCCAAACACATACAGCAAGTAACCCGGGGACAAAATTACAACACAAATAGCATCAAAGTGCAGATTATTACTAAAGTTCAGAAGTAACACAGGGGACATTAAAGGTTACCATAAGACCGCATTTTTAGGGCCCGGAGGTGGGTGGGTGGGAATCAAGGTAGCACAATAAGCAAGTGTGATAAATGAGAGCAGGACACGGTATTAGTTACAAAAATATCTTTATTGCCAGAAAAGTCTAGTTAAATGACACTGAGAGACTATTTCACACACACATGGGTAGCCATGTCACAAATCAGTACACAAATGTGCATGCATTTTGACTAATGAAAGTGCATTTTTTAAATACGGAATCATCTGATTCCATTAATGTTATCTTATGTATCTCCCCACATAGGCTACTTAAAAAGCCCATATCAATGACTGTATTATACTCAAAATCCTGCATATGTACTGCATTACAAACTTTAGGATCCATTGGTAACCCCTTTTTATGCACAGAGCCAGTTGTGATCTTACTAAGCTTGTATAGAGCGGTAAAATAACCCTTGAATTTCTACTTTTCATATGTCTGAGAATGCAACCAACTATTTTTTGGCATTTTTTAAACCTTTAGTAGGGTGTGTGTGTCAAAGGTTAATTTATTTACTATCACTCCCAGGTCTTTTTCATTTATGGTTTCAGTAAGTTGAACACTGTTTAATTTATATCTGAATTTCAAATTATTATGTCCCAGGTGCATTATTTTACATTTTTGTTCATTAAAGAACATTTTGGTTTCAGTAGCCCAAGTGCTGGTCTTATTTAATTCAATCTGAAAGTCCTTTGCCGCTTGTACATTATTGATTATACATCCTAGTTTGCAGTCGTCTACATACTTGGCCATCCAGATCTTGCTAGATGGTTGCATTGTTAATACCACTAAATTGAAGAGAAGAGGGCCCAGAACAGATCCCTGTGGTACCCCACTGCTGACTGCTACCCATTGTGGATTGATGGCCTCTAATGACCACACGTTGGCGTCTATTGTATAACCAAGATGTAACCCATTTAATAATATTTGAAGGAAATTCAGACTGATACATGTGTTTTATTAACGTTTGATGCGAAACTCTATCAAACGTTTTTGAAAAATCAAGAAAAACTATATCCACAGGAAGCCCTTTATCAAGGGATACACTAACATTTTCAAAGAAGTTCAATAAATTAGTTAAACAAGATCTTCCCTGACTAAAACCGTGCTGTGTGAGATCATGAAGATTATAGTTTATAATGTGGGCTTCAATTCTGACTAGTAATAATCTTTCAAATATTTTGCCAACAACAGATGTAAGGCTGATGGTTCTGTAGTTAGAAACAGATTTTTTAGTACCAGATTTATGTATTGGAGTAACAAATGCCTCATTCCATGATTTAATGGTTTCGCCTAGATGCAAAGAGGCATTAAATAAATAAGCTAACGGGCCACATACAACATTGTTTCTTTTAGAAATCTGGGATGAACATTGTCAGGCCCTGGAGAAGAGTAGATTTTAAGATTTTGTATTAATTTTTTTTACCTCCTCAGTACTGATTTGTGAGTACTGATTATTATGTGGGTAAGATGTATTATTTGGTGTAGCTTCTGGGGGCATGAATATACTAGTAAAAAAATATGCTAAATTCATTGGCAATTTCAGATTCATTACTTGTTATCCCTTTGTTAGTTTCAATTGGGCCGATTGTAGTGTTCTTTCCTCTCAATGAGCCTATATAGTTATAAAAGGATTTATGATTATCGGTAGTTTTGATGGCCAGATTAAATTCAAATTTTTTCTTAGGTTTTCTTATTCTATTTTTAACAAGTCTTGTTTTTTCTTTATATAGATTCCAACTGTTTGCTGTAGGATTCCTTTTATATTTTGTAAAATTTTTTTTTTTATTATTTATTGCCTTTTTTATGCATTTATTCCACCATATCGGAGTTCTGAGCCCTTTTTTGTATTTTGGTCTATTTGGGACCCATGTATTCATACAGAATTCAATCCTATACCATAAATGGTTCCAGATTTGTTTTAAGTTAAGGTTTTGAAACGGTTTCCCAATCCCAATTAGATAAATATTTGTGCCATTTTTTTATAATTTGCATTAGCATAATCTTTTATAATGGTTACACTATTATAGCATGGTTTATATCAATACTGATTTTCACCATTTTATGATCACTATCTCCTAATGGAGTGTCAATAATTGGTTCAGAAATGTTATCATCCATATTGGTCAAGATGATATCAAGTATATTATTTTCTCTTGTACCTTTGTTGACAATTTGAGAAAGATTTTGATTAATAGTTAAATCGATAAAAGCAGATTCTATATAACCATGGCCTTTAAGTATAGACCAGTCAATTCTAGGAAAGTTGAAATCACCCATTAAAATATAATTATGAATGGTTTCCATTTTTTGTAATGCTGTTAGAGTTCAGTATTTTCTAACATACTTAAATTAGGGGGGTCTGTAGCAAAGGCCAATAACTAGAAGATTATTATGCAGCTTTATCTGGGCCCAGATTGCTTCAGTTTTACTACTAGTGATGTCATCTGGAGTAATATTATGGGATATATAATGATTAGAGATGTATAGTCCAACTCTACCTCCTCTGGTGTCAAGTCTATTTTTACAAAAGTAGGAATATCCTGGGATTTCCGTATCCCATTCATAACCTGTGGACAAGGAGGTTTCAGTTACCCCACAAATAGCTATTTTATCTTTCTTCAAAATGTATTTTAATTCATCCAATTTATTGGTCAAGCTGCGTGCATTAACTAACAGTAGGTTTAATGATTTATCATAGCTATAAGAGGTTTTGTTGAAGCAAGTTTTAAAAGTTAAAGCAGAATTATGACTACAAGATGTATGTTTTTCAGGAGGGCAAAACTTAAGCTGACCTCCCCCCATTTGTGTTAGTTTAAAAATTTGCCAATAAAATCAATAATATGTTTTCCTAATAAAGAGCTTCCACGCCTACTAAGGTGGAGCCCATCCCAACAAAACAGTCCTCCTTGATGGCAAAATTCTTCCCAAAGTGTAATGCAAGGTATATTTTGTTTGAGGGTCCATTACCGGATCCATTCATTTATTATTCTGATTTTTTGGGTAGTATAATATGTTGCTTTGGGAATGGGTAGGATCTCTTATAAAACTGGGACACATCCCAGTTCTATCAGTTTATTAGTGAGACCCACATAGTCTTGTTTGATACTATTCACTGGGTCATTAAAGATGTTATTTGCCCCTAGATGAACAATAACTAAAGGATTTGGCCCAACACTTTTTAGAATATTAGTTGACATCTTGGCTATGTCTGCTATTTTTGTCCCACTAAAACTGGACAATGTTCTGCAGGATTTATTAGGATTACACACAATTCTATCCAGGTGTTTGATAACTGAGTCACCTAGCACTAGTATTTCTCTATTTATTCTATCACCCAAAGAAGCTGGAGTGTCTGATATTATAGGTGGGTTTATAGTAAGGTCAAGTTCATTACTTGCTAATGAGCTTTCCAAAGCCTGATCTCTAGTGGTGATACCAGCTGTATTAATCTAATTTATTATATTTGAGGGTCTTGATGATTTACTTCTAAATCAGTAGCTAAAGGATTAAATCTATTGTATAGAGGAAGTTCAAAGGTATTGGCCTTCCTTCCCTTTTTAGATATTTGAGAACCTTGCACTGTGCACCAATTATCATTTTGGGTGACAGAATTAACTTCATCACATGCTCTTTTTCTATTAAAGGATAGATATAGTGAAGTGGTCATAGGTGACTCACAATTAGTTTCTGAAGGGACTCCATTTACAATTACCTTCTGTGTCCTGTTCAGCCAATGTTTTACCCAGGCTACCACCCTGGGACCCACTCACAGGCTGGTTAATTTGACTACTAATCTTTTGTGTGGGACTGTGTCAAATGCCTTGCTAAAGTCTAGGTGGGCCATGTCCACAGCCCCTCCCTGGTCTACTGCTTTGGTCACCCAGTTAAAGAAATCAATTAGATTCGTCTGACATGACCTTCCCGCTGTGAACCCATGCTGCCTTGGGTCCTGTGCCCCACTGGCCTCTAGGTACTCAACAATTCTTTCCTTCAGAAGTGATTCCATCACTTTCCCTACCACAGAGGTCAAACTGACAGGTCTGTAGTTTCCTGCCTTAGATAGAGTGGAGATACCTAGTGGGAGTGGGGTGGGTACAGGTGGGTTTGTGTGAGAAAACCATATACTTAGTTTTAGCCACATTTAGGAGAAGCTTGGACGTGTATAAGTTCATTTGTAGTTGGCTGAATGCCTCCTGTAGGGCTTGAATTGCTACTTCTGGGACCAAATTTGCATTGTAGAGTACAGTATTGTCTGCCTAAAAATGTAATTTGGCATTTACAATGTTGTGACCTAGGTCATTAATGTAAATCGTGAATAACAAAGGACCCAATATGGAGCCTTGCAGCACTCCTTTACTAACAGATACACAGATAGAGGTCAAACCTTCAACCTTCAGCTGCTGGCATCTTTCAGTAAGGTAACACCCGAACCACGCCACTGTGGCTGGACCTAGACCACCGTTTATGTGTTTGTTTAATAGAATATTATGGTCCAAAGTGTCAAAGGCTTTGCTGAGGTCTAAAAATATTGCCACATTGATAAGCTTAAGGTCAAGAGCTGTGAAGCAATCATTTGTAACATTTACCAGAACAGAGATTGTGCTGTGTTTAGCCAGGAAACCTGACTGAATAGGGGTGACAGCATTATGCATCTCAAGGTGGTCTTTTATCTGTTCGTGTAACAGTTTCCTAGAGCAATTTAGCCAGCACTGGTAAAATGGAGATGGGCAGATAGTTATGTGCAGAAGTTTTATCTCCAGACTTGAAATGTGGAATACTATATGCTGCTTTCCATAATAATGGTACTTCACAGCTTGTAATCGATCAATTGAAAAGGTGAGTTATTGGTGCATTAGGATTGGGTAACCTATTTTTAGGAAGAAATGTTTGATATTGTTGGCCTCTCCACTCTTTTTAGGATCAAGGGTTTGAAATAGGTGCTCCACCTGCTTGTAAGTGACCTGTTGAAAATTGAAAAGGATTGGAGTATTGGGTGGGGTGTCAGGTGGATTCTGGGGCGGTGGCCGAGTTATCAAAAGCATTACCTGCTGAGGCAAAGTGTAGATTCAGATCCTCCAATACCGCGTTTACATGGCCGCAGTGCTCCTGCATTTGCACTGCTCCCTTCCTGCTGTGCTGGCTGCTCCTCCATAAGTTTAGTGTTTACACAGCCCACCCTTGCAGCACTGCAAGTCGCTCCGAATAGGGGCTATAAATTCAGCGGAGGATGCTGGGAGACACTGGGACAGAAGGCTGCCCATCAGAGCGAGCACATCAAAGGGTTTACAATGCCAGTTAATGCGCTCGCTCCAATACAGGTACCACAACTGAGTTGCAGCAGAAAAGGAATCTGAAACACACTTAAGGAGCTCCAGAAAGTATCTATAAAGCTGACTTTATAGCGTATCAAACTGTTTGCATGGGTTGATGCACTGCAAAGTCAGCAATGTAAACGAGCCTTAAGATTAGTTGCTTAAATATATCCGCACCTATAACCTTTTTTTTTTAACTTAGGCACCAATGGTGCTAAAGAAGAAAGGGCAAGTTGCCCAAGGCAGAGTTGCCTTCCCTCTACAAAAACTAATGGCTAAGCAAGAGGTCTAAAAACAAAGATTTTTTTGGGGAGGTGGGCCACTAAGTCAAGAAAAGAGAACATGTCCCCTCAGGAGTTTGCTCTCAGAAGTGTATCCACCCCCCCCTTTTTTTTTATTTTTGGCAAAATTGGGGGAACGCAGAAGGGAGGTAACACTGCCCCGAAGCCTGGCCATAGCGGGGGATGGTGAGTGGGTAGCAGTGATGAATGATGAAGATATTCTGGAATATCAAGAATTATGGTGAGTACATAATTTTCATATCTTCCAACAATCAATCTTCACCATTCATCACTGGTGGGTCAGAGCGTCAATCAACCAGTGTAAGGTGGTAATGGCAATCCCTGAGGGGAATGGCTGTTCCCTTAGCTTCCTGCAGGGGAAACATAGAGAGGCAGGGGCACCTCACAGGTCTGTCAAGGCTCGAGACTGATCAGGGGCAGGCGGAGGAGCCCGTGGACTGGGAGAAGGAAGGTGCCCCTGAAGCTCACGCCTGACCTCGCGGGAAAAGAAATGGGCCCCCTGGAATTGTGAGGTGATCACCATACGTTGGGCCAAGGGCGACAACCTAGATAGGTGAGGCCACGCTGTTCACCCGATGCAGACTGCCGTTCCCACTAATCTGGAACCTACTTCGTTGGTGTCATAGAACACCCTCAACTGATGTCTTGCCAGCTGCAAAACTTGTGTGGAAAGGCGAATGGCCTACCTGGTTACCTCACAATCAGGCAGGTGCCTACCATACGTAGCCTCAAGAGCCTGGTGTACAGCAATGCACAGTATTAGTCCGCGCCAAGACAAAGCTCTTCTACCCCAGCAGTCAAACTTGGCAGAGTCTGCCTCAGCGAGATGGTTGTGCTGTGGGTGACGATGCCCAGAAAGAGTGTCCAGGAGCTGGACCAGTGAAGTGAGGTGAGGCATGGCTCCTGGAGACCCCCGGGGTGTGCAATACCTGCGCTAGCAGTCCCTTGGGGATGGAGAGGGGGCAGATAGACTTAGCCAGACATTCTGTGATGCCACTGTAAATGGATGGGGCCATGGAGTTGAGAAAGTAGTGCCAGAACTGTACTCCCCAAGGAAGGACAGCATCATTCAAGCAGGATTGCATCCAGCAAAGTTGGAGATGTGAAGCTCCTCCATCATCCCCCAAAGGAAGCGCTGATAACTGGTGTAATCAGCATCAGAGGTGAAGTGGACAGAAGTATCCTCTTCCTCAGTGGAGGGAGATGAGGATAAAGAGGAGCTGAACTCAGGGGGAGGTGGTGCTCCAGGTGCAAACCGGAGGATGGCCACGTCCACTGCCCTCAAGTAGATGGGGAAATCACTCGCTGTGGCCCTGAACTGGTTCCAGGTCATAGGCCCTGTAGGACTAGAGAAACCTGGGAGAGGGGGTGGAGGAGGCAGATGAGGAGGAGAGTTGTGGCAGACCAGGAAAGGCCCTCTGCCAGGGCTGTGGGAGCAGACAGGGGACCGCTCCTGAGGGACATGGTTGTGCAACCCGTCGACCGTGGATCGTCCAACTGTAAAGAGGCGATCGGCGTAGTGCCTTTGGGGGGGGGGACTCCCAAGTGGGGACACTGGAGTCATACAGGCCTCACAGAGCAGCCCCTTTCCCCACCTACTGCAGACCCCGATGGTTATGTTGGGGGGGGCGGGGGAGAAAGCCCGAGTCGATGCTACAGCCCTTTCCAGAGCCCCCAGCCACTATGGGCACGAAGCATGGTGTAGATGTAGACCTCCCGAACCCCACCTCACTTGAAAGGGCTCAGCCCCTTGAAGGAGGCTTAACAACAGTTGCAGAGCCACAGACAAAGGGAGAGGGGGACCAGGCGCTGCGAACAGCACCAGCACCCCCAATGGCACCAAAGTCGGATTCAGTGCCACGGACGGCACCAGAACTCGACCCAACACCGGAGGCAGCACTGGACCCCAACCCGGCACCAGGCCCAGTGCCGTCTTCCCCACCGATACCAGAATTGGCACCAGAAGCATCCCTGGCACTGCAAGCGGCGCCTTGGGACACAGGGGAGGTGGTGCCATGGGCTAGTACCGGGAAGGGGACTCCAACGCTCTGCCGGCGCTGAAGGCCTAGCACTAGGCCCAAAAGAGTCCACTGGCTTACCAGAGTTGGGAAACCAGTCAGGATCATCCTGATCCTCATCCTCCAGGTCAAAGGACGAGATAAGGGAGATTCTCCAGCCCAGGACCCTTCCTCTCCCGGCAAGGCAGGAACCCAGCTGCACGGGATGGCACCGCCCCACTCACTGACACTGGCCTCAGTGCCAGGAGCTGAGGCGGCACTGGGGTGCACCGCTGAGGGACCAGCCAGTGCAGACCCAGCATATAGCTGCGAGGCCACCACTTGGGGTGTCCGAGTCCCCAAAGGGGCACCGGACTGGGATGAGTGTGCAACTGGCCCTCTGGAGGAGGCCAACTGTCCCACAGACCCCTCCTACAGGCCTCCAATCTCAGCGAGATGAGGATTAGTCAAGGACTGCTCTCACTTGGTACGTATAGTACCGAGGAGGGGCTCAGGAGAAGAGCCCTGGGACCTCATGCTGGAGTCCTGGGTGTGACGCCAACCTCCGAAGGTTGGGGGGTATTATCCATGGCCCAGCACCCCTGACTGTACCCCCACCTCGTGGGTAGCAATATATATGTAGGTATATATACTAACCTTAGGGCAGAGACACTTATCGTATAAGCATAAGTGTCAGAATCTGTGTTCTACTGTACTTTACTAATGCATATTATGCTCCATCATGTTTTACTGCTATAAGAGATGCTTTTCACTCTATTTTTTATCGTATTATGATAAGTAAGGCAACAGTGCTATCTTTAGTGTCTGTGCATCACTGTAACTGCAAGTGACCTTGGGGCCTTATAGAAGCCCATTGTATTCAGCTATCTTTGCAAGTTAAGCAACTTACAATGTTAGTTAGGCCACCTGTTACTGGCCAATTATATCCTTTTTGTGTATCTTCTTTAGTAGTTGCTATGGAAATTATCGGGGTATAAGACCCTGTTATGGTACGTAGCTTCTCTGAGACGAGACTGCATACGTAGGTAAGGAAAATTGGAAGCTCTCCCAGTGATTTCACTGTTGGTAGTAAGCCTGTATTATTGGCCTGTAATAAATTTCATTTATTACATGATTACCACTTGTCTGTTGTCTCTTCCTTTGTGCCATTCCACCAAGAACCTGAGAAAGGTAATTTATTACCACCTTACAGGGGTCCTACCCCAACCTCATAGCCTGAAGCTCTAGAGTACGGAGGTCATCCAGAAGCAGGCATTGCAATGACCCATGTTGTGGTCTCAACCCAGGCAGGTGAAGCAATGGTCACAGAGGTCGCGAACGGCAATATGCTTCCCACAGGGGCACCAAAACATAGAGGGAAGATCCATTCCTTTAGTTTTACCAGATTTTTTTAGGCCCTGGACCGGACATGATTGAACTGGTACAGAAAATGGGAAAAAGCACCAAAAATAGCTCTCGGCACTGTATTAGAGGATAGTGATAAAGAAAGGGATTTGGCATTGAATGCAGCGTTGAACTGAGATACAATATTGAGGAAAAAGTGGTGACAGAACTGTGATGCAGTTATGGAGAATGCTCCCACGGGGATGCAGCCTCTATAGCAGGAAAAACAGAACTGAGGAGAGGGGGGAGCCAGCGTCGGTTACTGGCCACTCTGCGAGGACCACATAATACGTCTGCCTCATGTGTGGCACCTTCCTTGACGTTGGCTCCACCACTCCAACAATCTTAAAACTACACGATCCTGTGGGGTTCCTAGCGCCTCCAGCACAGACTCACCAGTGATGAATGGTGAAGATTGATTCTTGGAAGATCTACTACTCTTCATCATGCCTGACAACAACTCTGTGTCCGACTTCCTGGAAACAATGCTGCTGAAGATCACAGCCCCTTTCATAGTGCTCCTTATGTCAAAAATCCTAAATATCTCCCTCTCCACTGGTGTTATCCCTGATATCTGGAAATTTGCCAAAATCATCCCTGTTTTTTAAGGCAGTTAATCCCAGACTCATAAACAACTATCACCCCATAGCCATACTGTCTATACTCTCCACAGTCCTTGAGATGATCATGGCATCACAGTTAAATGACTATGTTGCCAAATTCAATCTACTGTCTCCCACCCAGCATGGTTTTAGGAAAAACCATGGCACCTCTACAGCCCTGGCCAAACTGACAAACTATACCAGCCTATCAATGGACTCAGGACTCCTAACTGTTGCAGGGTTTATTTATTTATTTTTTTTGTTGATTCTTTTTCCTTCCGGTCACGGCCCCAGGAGGCATCTCTCAGGCATCCTGCCTGTTCCTGCCAGCCTGAGATCCTCCTGAACCTGTGCCTCCTCTCTCCCCCACCTCTCCCACAGCCAACACCCCTGGCCACCCCTCCTTGTTGGGCACTCTCACACACATAGACTCTGGCTAAGGGAGTGAGCCTTGGGTGGAGGACCTCGAAGGCCAGGCAGGGTGGATCTGGCGGTGGGCATGGGGGTCAGGTGCCATCGCCTCCCCTCGGAGCCGCTTTTTTCCTTGGTCTTGGAGCTCCTCCCCCTGCGTGGTGTACCCATGATGCTCTGGCACAAGGCAACCCTGCCAGCATCATCCACGCTGCATGACATGCAGCCGATGTGCTGCAGCACCCCTGATCTCCACTGGGAGCCGGTGGTGCACTGAGCTATCCTATCCATTCCCGGGGAGGAGAGCAGCCCCGGCTCAATCCTCATCCCATCCCTGCCGACCCCGCCCGGAGCTCACTCCTGAACTCGGGTCGTCGGCGTGACACGAGGTGTGGCGTCCAGCACCTCAACCCTCAGCGCCACCGGGCCAGCCCAGTTGCAGGATTTATTGACCTTACAAATGCATTTGACCTGGTCACTCGCTCCTCAAAACCAAACTCACCTCCCTTGGTGTCCCCCACCCGCAAATTCATGGTTCTCCAACTACTTAATGAATGGAAAACACAAGTTCGTCTCCACTCTATCACCTGCAACCCAGCTAACATTACTGGTGGGCTTCCCAAGGGCTCTCTCCTAGGCCTACTCCTCTTTTCTATTTACATCAACAATCTCCTTGATGTTGGCCCCGTCTGCAGCTCTCTGTTATATGCAGATGATCTTGTCCTGTACTACAGTGACCAGAATGTTTTCACCATCCAAAATTCCCTCTCTGATACCTTTGCACTTACTCAGTCTTGGCTGTCAGCAAACAAGCTCATCCTAAACAGTAAAAAGATCAAATCTATGCTCTTTGGTTCCAAGCCAAATCTCTGTGCTACCACCTCAAAACTCACCATCACCTCCAAGGATGGATCCCTACTCGAGGGTGTCAGTAGTTTCAATTATGTAGAAGTATGGTTAGACTCCTCCCTCGATTTATCCTCCCATTTCTCCTCAGTCCGCAAATCTGTAAACATTATGTTCGGCCTGGATTTTAGGGTCAAACACTGCCCATCTCCGGCGACCTGACAGTGTATAGCTCAAGGTGTTGTCTTGCCAGGTCTCGCATATGGCCTTCTGGCATTTTTGGGCGCAAACAAAACTGTCCACTCTAGCTGGGAAAAGACCTACAATAACGTGCCATTCTGCCTTGGCCTCTACTAACCTCGCACATCACTGTCTACGTAGTAGTAGTATATTTTATTCAAAAACCATGAAAGGGAAATTACTCCATTGATCATTGCTCATTTTCATATCTTCCCTGGTCTGGGCTTTCCCTGTTGACCAACAATCTCTTGCTCTGGGCTGTTTTGTGGACAAACTCCTCTGATCAGGCATCTTTCCTAGCTGCAGTGCCCGTCTCAAACATACTCACTAAGATCTGTGACTCCCAGCCTTTCCTTCCGTGTCGGTGCTTCACTGACCTGGGAAAGCTGACTTTGCAGTCTATACCTCAAACTACTGGAACCCCCCGCCCAAACACACACACACCTTTCTGTCAGCCACACGATTTTCTGCAAGGCCCCAAAGACTCATTGTGTCTACCTAGCCCTAGCTCCTGCTAGAAACCTAAGCAATGGCTGCCCTAGTACTAAGCAACCCCTCCCTCAAATCTCCGTTGTGTATTACTTATATGCTCTGTACTATTGCTCTCCATTTGCTGTACATGTAGCCATAATGTTGATACTGCCAGTATCTCTCTTTGTCTTGTACGGTCTCTTTTTGTCTTGTGCTATGTTCCATTTTTCGACTACACCTGCCACTGTATTTCTGTTAGCACTGCAGCTTATTATGATGTCCATTTTTACTCATAACCAGGACTGAGGACGTTGCTCTCAAATTTATGTATACTGTTATTATATAGTTTCTCTTCCTGATTAGTCTAACTCTCCCAAGCCATGCCTGAAAATAGGCATATGTATGCCTAGTGCATCTTACCTGGTATCAAAAACTAATAAATTCTTCAAGGTGGACGTTCCTGTCCACTGAAAAAAATCATCCACAACTGACCCTCACCCCAGAAAAATGGGGGGCTATAGCAGAGCATATTATATATTTACTGCTCCTATTACTCCTTAGCTCAAATGCACTCCATTAGCCCAAACAGATCCCCTGTATGTCCAAAATATGTAATAGATGAGGGGACCTTTCTGCATATAACCTTGGCCTCTCCTGAATCAGCCCCTTCTGGCATGAGGTATATAGATTAGTGGAAGAACTATTACACACAAAATTGGCCACCTCTCCACTCAAGCTGTTGCTAGGCACTTATCCAAGCAGATGGAAGGTGGGCGCAGGAATACTCATATGGTCCCTGTCCCTTACAAATACTCGAAAAATCACAGTACTGCTGTGGCCGAGTGCCGACCCACCCTCAGTAAGTTTGTGGGTCAATAACTTGTTGTTATGGTTAAAACTTGAACAAACTCAACTGACAGCAAACTCAGCAGAGGAAATATTCCAGAGTATTTTGGGGCCCCTGTATGAAGCAATGGATAAGTATGTATTTCAAATTTAATATGAAGTGAGACATTGCTAACTTACAACACCATTGATTTCACAGTGAATTTTGTAAGGGGATAGGGATGCATTTCAATAGCAATTAACACCTGTTACAGGATTATACTGCTTGGTAGATACTATAATGTATTAAGACATGAAGTTGACCACTGACCATTGGGTGTCCACGATACTGCAAATACTAACACTTGCAAACTGAATATCTTAGGCTATCAAGCCAAGACAAACTTGATGTATTTGATAAAATGTGATAATTGTAGTGTGCAATGTATGTTTCTGCTTTTATTAAGAAAAATGTTTTAAAAAAAAAACAACTTAGTAACCACCCTAACTGCAATGAATATTACCTCGACAAAGGAAGGCAGCAATTTTAGCATGATGGTCCGCACTAGCTAGCATGAAGAGGTATGGGGATAAGTGCACTAGCCCAGGAGACACTGTGCTATGCCCTGTACTAATAAATTAATATTAAACTTGACCCCTGCTGTGCAGCAAAAAGTCAGCAGTGTCAGGGTAAGAAAGGCAGAACTTACTTGTAGTTGTCATCTTCTACAAACTTCTGCAATTCTTCAATATATCTGACAGAGTTCAGGTATTTTTGGACGTGAGGCAACACAGACATTTCTGGATGGAATAATGCATCAAAATTCATTATTAGAACCCCTCTTTTTGACATAGTCACATATAAATGCAGTAGTATTGAGACACAATAAGTTCCCTGAAGTAACCCAGAAACAATAGTAGAGGGACCAAACAAGTCCTCTGCTGTAACATATAAACATAGTAGTAACACAGAAATATGGTAGCACTGGGACAGAATAAGTTCCCAGCTGTGACACAGAAATACACTAGTATCAGGACAGAATATGTCCTCTGCTGTAAAATACAAACACAGTAATATTAGGACAGAATAAGTTCCCTGCTGTAACACAGAAACATAGTAGTACCATCAGGACAGAATGTGTCCCCTGCTGTAACATACACCATAGTCTCCTGCTGTAATACAGAAACACAGCCGTACTGGGGCAGAATAAGTTCCCTGCTGTAATACAGTGGTATTGGGACAGGATATGTCCCCTGCTGTAATGCAGAAACACAGCAGTATTGGGACAGAATAAGTTCCCTGCTGTAACATAGAAACACAGCAGTACTGGGACAGAATATGTCCCTTGCAGTAACAGAGCAACAGAACAACTACATACTTACTGTAACAGTAGAGCTTCAAGAGAATCTCTCATCAGGCCACACCTTTGGAACTATACTTGCGTCAGTGCTAGGACAACATGGAAACCTTTGCAAGCCAGTGGCCACCTACGATTATGTAATGTGTTAGTGTCTGCATAAATGCAGGCAGCCCCATCTCTCCTCAGTTCCCCACTGGAGAGTATGCTTGGAGGACCTCTCTATGGGGAACCAGGAGATACAGGAAGCACCCAACACACCAGGTGACAAAGGGTGCTGAAAAAGGCAGTGATGGACTGACTCCATGCAGGAAGTCCAGTACCATACCCCTGAAGGATAAGGGAGGGTAGGTTGTGTGGCCTGATGAGAGAGATTCTCTTGAAGATCTACTGTTATGGTAAGTACGTAACTGTTCTATCTTCGAAGAGATCTCTTTAATCAGGCCATACCCTTGGAATGAGTCCCAACCAGTACCAAAAACTTACAGTATGGGCAGATTGAGACATACACACTCATGAAAGCAAGCCTTATAAGACAGCTAGGTCAAAGTGTCCCTCCCTCCCTGTGTCCCAAGTGCTCTGCCTCCCATACGTCTACAGGTGTCAGTAATGCTGTGGGACATGGCTCCCTCCCCCTATAGCTAGACTTCATCATCTTAAACATCTGCGGCGGAAACGTCAAAGTATTTGATTAGAGCGAGATGACAAATCAAGTAGCGAACTCTGCGTTCTTTCCATTTTGTGAAGAAAGGATTATACAGCCTTCTGTGACGATGTGTCCTAATGGCCTAATTAAAGCCCTGGCAAACAGTATAATTCTTCACATCATCACATCATGTTAGATGTCCAGGCAGCATACACAAAGTGTGTGGGCGTCATCCTCGTCAATCTTCACTCTGCCACAACAATGCACACAGAATAAAAGTTCCATCGACAGCAACATACAGTAATAACTAATAAAATAACAAATACCGAAAACACCACCTAAATGTGAAGGTGAGTTTTGGCGATTATATGTATATCCAATGATCGGTTGATGGCAGAAGAAGGAACTAAGGAATGATGGAGCTGCCCACGTTACATAGGTGGCATTGACGTGCATCGAAGTGGGTGGTCCCAGCTGGCAAAAAAGGAAGATGTCCTCGAAAAAGAAGATCTGATCTGTCTTTACCAAGAACCAGATCCTCAGTTATCCACAATTCCCTCCTTCCTTTTCATCATAATAAGCAAGGTGTTAAAGCAGCAATTTATAAGGCCCTGGTTAGGCTCCACCTGGAGTACTATGCACAGTTCTCAGCTCCCCAGTATCAAAAGGTCCCCTAGGAGGCAGAGCCACCAAAATGACAGCAGGTGTGGGAAAAAAAAAAAAAAAACCTCACTGTAGTAATGTTGTTTTTTCTAAGGATCCCTCTTTATGCTTAACTGCAATCATTCCCCTAGAATGAGCTGCTCCAGAGCCTAGAATGTTATGCTAGTTATGGAATTTTAGAATGAACTTCCAACACTTTACTGTGTAGCCATGCTCACTTCTGCCCACTAACTTCAGATTTATTACTGAAGCTAGGGTGAGCAGTGGTCACTAAACTAGCTAAATGACTACCAAAAAACTATTAAAAAAATGAGTCTCAGGAGACTTTTAAATGTGACAAAACAGATTTAAAAAGATGAGATCACTGAGTAGCAATTGTAAGGTACTGTAAAAAGTGACGCTCAAGCACCCTGAAAAGAATGGATTCTTGTGAGAACCTTTTCCAGGTTCTGGAGGGGGAGGTAAGGATGGGATTGTTAAAGAAAGTGAGTGATCCCGTCTTAGAAAAATTACTATGGTGAGTAATTTTTTTTTTAAAGCCCCAGGAATCCCTCAATATGCTCAACAACTGCAGACTACAAAGTAGTACCTTGGGAGGCTGGGTACAGAACCTATTTAGGGAAAAGGTTCTACAAGACAGCAGCGCCAAAGCGGGCATCCCTTCTGGACTGTACATCCAGACAATAGTGCTTTGTGAAAGTGTTAATGGTTTTCCAAGTCACTGCTTTACAGAGTTCCTGTAAGGAAATAACTCTTGATGCTGCCACCGAAGCAGACGTAATCTTCGTGCAGTGAGCCCTAAGGCCTTCAAGTGGCAACTTACCAGCTTTGATATAACAGAACTGTGGGGAGAAGACTATCCAACAAGAAATGGTTCTTCTGGATGCTGATTTACCTTTACCCACTCCATCATAGGTGATAACCTTAATCTCGTTTGTGCGGTACCAATAGCAGTTCAGTGCTCTCTTAACATCCAAACTGTGGAGCTTTTGCTTTCTTGCTCTGGATTTTGCTATAAAGAACACCAAAGTGTAACTTACCAGTTCAGATGAAATTCAGACAGCACTTTAGGGAGGAATGTTTTTTTTTTCTATATGTATTTTGTAGGTTTGCCCCCTTTTCTCCCACCTTCTCTGGCATGCGTGCGCGTATGGAGGCATGTACCGCCTCATCCGGATACACCTTTTTGTGTCGCTCTTCGCCTGAGCTGACACTGGACCTCCACCTGGTGGCAGCAGGACTACGAGAGGGCGACCACCTCCCCCAGGAGAGGAGAGCTGCCATTAGGCTGCTCGATCCTGCTCTTCCCTCTACCCCCGTCCCGGTGCCCTGATGACCCGAGGTCGCTCCTGAACCTGGGTTGCCAGCGTAGCGTGAGGTAAGGCGTTCAAGCGCCTCAGCCCTCTGCACTACCAGGTCAGCTCAGGGATAACTTTTCTGTTAGTTCTTAAGACTACCTTGTCCCTGTGGACAATGATCCCATTAGGGTCTGTGCAGAAGGCTTGTACCTCACCCACCCTTCTGGCAGATGTCATAGCCACCAGGAAAACTGCTTTCTAGGTGACATACCTCAAATCAGCCATTGCCATGGGCTTGAAAGGAGGCTCTATGAGCTGGCCAATACACAGATTCAGGTCCCATGGTGGGACTGGATCCCTGCCTGGAGACTACAGGTGAATAAGGCCTGAAAATAACTTTTTAAACATGGGCTGTGGGGCTACTGAGCTGTCCTTGCCAGCTGAAGCGTAGGCTGACATTGCTGCCAAATGCACGTTTAGAGTCGAGTACCTGAGACCCAGGGACTGAAGGTGGCTAAGGTAGTCCAAGATTGCAGGAAGGTCTGCTTTAAGTGGACTGAGCTGCCTAGAGCAGCACCATAGAATAAACAGATTACTCACCTGTAACAGTAGTTCTAGGAGTGGTATATGTTGTTCATCCACACTTGTTGGCAGGTACCTTGCCGCTTTAAGCTGTGCCGGAAAGTCTTCAAGTTGGCGCCTCCCACCCAGGTGGTATAACCCTTGGCTACGCCCCATGACGTCAGATCTTGGCCCGCTGGAAGCCAGGGGTTTGTGTTGAAGCCGGGGAGGTTGGGTGGGTCAGTGTGGATGAACATATACCATTCCCAGAACTACTGTTACAGATGAGTAACCTGTTTTTCTAGGATCATGGATATGTTGTTCTATCCACACTTGTTGGCAGACTCCTAGCAGTTCTCTGGGAGGAGGGAGGCGAGATGCACACCCCCTACTTAGGGAAGAGGGACTGGAGAACTGAGATTCCAAAACCAGCATCCCGGCATGACTCAAGGTTGATGTGGTAATGGGAAATAGAGGTGTGTGCTGACTTCCAAGTAGCAGCCCTGCAGATTTCCTGGATAGGGACGTCCCTAGAAGCAGCCACCAACACAGCAGTATGGTGGGTGGAATGAGCCCTTAGCCCAACGGGAGGCTCCCTACCCACCAACCTATAGCAGAGGTCAATGCAAGATGTAATCCATCTAGCTACTGTCTGCTTGGTTGCAGGTCTGCCAGGTGCTGCTTCAGCGTAGGTGACAAATAGCTGGCGAACCTCTCCATGAACTTCTGCCATTTGCTCTTTGTAATAGGCGAGCGTTCGACTCAGGTCCTAAGTATGGAGCCTATACTCAAGGTGTGATTGGGGTAGGACACCGACAGAGTAATCATCTGGTTAAGGTGAAACTCTAACATCACCTTCGGAAGGAATTTCGGGTGGCGGTGCAAGACAACCTTGTCCCTGTGGAAGACCGGGTAAGGAGACTCAATGGAGAGTGCCTGTAACTCCCCAGTCCTTCTGGCTGACGTGATAGCCACCAAGAAGGTGGTCTTCCACGACAAGTGTGACATGTCACATCTGTGCATAGGTTTGACTGGCTTGCCATGAGCTTTGCCAAAACCAGCAGTAGATCCCACGGAGGTGGAGGTTCACGCACCAGAGGGGATAAGTGATCTAGGCCTTTGAAGAAGCACCAGACCACCTTCTCCTGCACCACCGACTGCTGACCGGACCACACCCAGTAAGCAGAGATGGCTGCCAGGTGCACCTTTAAGATTGTCGACCATAGCCCCTGCTGGGAGAGGGACCAAAGATAGTCTAAAATGCTAGCCACTGGGCAGGATGAGGGGTCCAATCCTTTGCTTTGACACCGGATGCAGAATGTCTTCCATTTAAAGGTATACCATTTTCTGGTCGATTCCTTATGGAAGACCTCAACAATGTTGAGGACCTCGTCAGAGATACCCAAGGCCTGGAACTCTAGCTGCTCAAGAAACAGGCTGTCAGGTGCAGGGACTGAAGGTCTGGGTGGAATACCTTCCCCTGGTTTACTGAGAGCAGGTCCAGGTGTGCTGGAAGCCACCTCAGGAGCCTGGAGTGGAGGCTAAGGAGATCTGGATACCAGAAGTGGTATGGCCAGTCTGGGGTTACCAGGATCACCTGCACCTTGTCCCTCCTGACCTTGATGAGCACCTTGTGAATCAAGGGAAGTGGAGGGAAGGCGTAAAAGAGACCTGGGGTCCATGGCCTTGAGAAGGCATCCCCTGCTGAGGGGCCGGGCATGAAACAGCCTCAGTTTTGCGTTCTCCCTGGAGGCAAACAGGTCCAACTGGGGGGTTCCCAAGTGAGAAAACAGATCTTGCACTATCTCCTGGAGGAGAGGCCACTTGGGAGACTCTCTGCCTATCCAGCTGAGGGCATCAGCCAGCTGATTTGAGGCTCCTGCCACCTGAATGGCAAGGAGATCTGCCTCCAAGTTGAGCACAAGGGACCAAATACGGAGAGCTTCCTTGCGGAGGGGCAAGGAGCGTGTCCCGCCCTGCCTATTGAAACAGTACATGGCCATGGTATTGTCCGTCTGCACCTGAACCACCTGACCCCGAATAAATGGAGCGAAAGTGGTCAGGGCTAGCCGAACCGCTCGAAGCTCCGGCAGGCTGATGTGATATTGGGACTCCTGGGGAGACCAGAGCCCATGGGCTCTGTGCTCCCTCAGATGGGCACTCAACCCATCAGAGAGGCATCGGTCATCAGGATGACAGTCAGCTCGGGGTGGACAAACAGGATCCCTTCCTGCAGGTGGGATGGGCCACCACTGAAGGCCATCCCACATCCTCTGAGTGACAGAGACCAGCTGGTTGAGATGATCTGAGCGCTGAGGCCGGTGACTGGCCAGTTCCCACTGAAAAGAACGCATATGCCAGTGGTCCCCTCGAACCACGCTGGTGCAGGCCGCCATATAGCCCAGAAGACGCAGGAAGTCCCCGGCAGGGTGCAATTGCCCAACCAGAAATGACTGGGCAAAGGAGCAGAGAACTGCCGCCCTGTCTGCCGGAAGCCGAGCTCTGGCTCGACAGGAGTCAAGCTCTGTCCTGATGAACTGGATCACCTGCGCAGGCACGAGTTCCGACTTGGCCTCATTGATCAGGAGGCCAAGTTCTAGGCAAGTCTGGAGGGCCAGATCCCTGGACTGCTCCACCTCCAGCCTGGAGGAACCTACTATCAGCCAGTCGTCCAGGTAAGAGTACACCCGGACCCCTTGGCGCCTCAGGTACACCGCCACCACTGCCATGCATTTGATGAAGACCCTGGGGGCTGAAGGGCATGGCTTGGAGCTTGTAAAGGGTTCCCTCAGCTCTGAAGCAGATGAACCATTGATGGAACAGACAGAACGGGACGCGAAAGAACACGTCCTGAAGGTCTAGGCAGCAGAATCACATTCCTTGCTCCAGGGGTGGTATGATCTGTGCCAGAGTTACCATCCAAAAGGTGCATGACCTGAGGAACTTGTTCAAGTCATGCAAATCTAGAATGGGGCACTAGCCCCTTGTCCGCTTTGGCACCAGGAAGTACCTGGGGACAAACCCTGGGTGTGAAGAAGGCGGGTCCACCACTTGGCACACCACCTCCTTGAGGAGAAGCTAAGCTAAGTAGTCTCTGAGAGCCGACCGAGAAGCTGTGGACACCAGATCCCCCCGTGGGGCACGGGCTTGAAAGGGAGGGGCCTGCTTGAATTCCAGACGCAGGCCTCGACCTACCACTTCTAGAACCCAACGGTCCATGGTGATGGCGGACGAGGTGGAAATGAAGTGGCTGAGCCGGCCCCCCACGGGAGGTCCTAGGGAAGGCGTGACAGGATTGAGGGAGGCATCCCCCAACCCATCACTGGGCAGGCAAAAGGAGTGTCCGGTGGAGGGGCCACCGGGATCTTTCCCCCTGGTCTTCCTAAATGAGAACATCACAGACTAGGCCAGAGGATGCCAAGTTTGAGCCTGCTGGCCCTGCTGTTGCTGCTGGGCTGGTCTGGCTGCAGTAGTGGATGAACAAAAGGGCTTGCGGTTGAGGCGCTTGGGGACCTTGTCCTTTTGAGCAGATGTGGTGGAGTCCAAGGTGGCACTGGACTTCTCTATGTGCTGGAGGTGGCCCTCTACACCAGGACTGAAAAGGTCGGTGCCCAATAAGGGGACATCTGCCAGCTTATGCTGCATATCCGCTGTAAAGGTTGAGATGTGCAGTCAAGCCCTGTGGTGCATGGCCACTGTGGCTGCTACCAAATGGGCACAGGAATCCCCAATGCCCAGAGCCATCTGGATTTGCTGCTTTGCCACTGCCCTACCCTGGTCCCGGACCTGCTTGACCATAGTCTGGAGGTCAGCCGGGAGATGAGGAATAACCTCATCCAGGGAGCCCAAGAGGACATGGGAAATGTGTCATTATAACGGCCAAGTTGGCCTGACGGAGACCAAGTGAGGAGGCTGCGTACACTTTCTTCCCAGAATGGTCCAATTGTTTGGATTCCCAATCTGGGGATCTGTCCACATCTCCCTTGTTGCCTGAATGCCAATAAACGGAGCTGGCCACCAACCCCACTGCTGAGGGGTGCTCTGAAAAGCCCAACAGGTATCCCATGGGCACCGCATATTTGTGGGTCATGCGGTCAGAAGGCGCAGGACAAGATGCTGGACGCTGCCACAGCTCCAAGGCTGATCCCACAATGGCCTCAGCCACCGGGAAGGCCTCCATAGGAGTATCCCCTTTATCCAGAATTTCTGTAAGGGGGTACTTAGCCTGTTTCTGCACAGGCTCCAGCTCCATCCATACCCATGGATTCAGAGATGAGCCGACAAATTCCCATCAGCAAGGTGGGGCCTTCGTCAACGGAGACCCCCCCCCAAAGGACTCTATGGCCACTGGACGGGAGACCATGGAGGAGTCCTCGGACTCCGAAGAGTCTTTCTAAAGCAGGCGCCCGCCCATGTCACTCTCCACCTGCCTTGGGCGATCAGGAGTGAGACTGACAGACGACCGATGGGGGCAGGCCTTGGGCCGACCAGGAATCCTTGGTCGGAGCTCCAGACTTCGGCTGCTTAGGCGGCAGCTCCACCCAGACTAGTGGAGTAGCTGGCTTTGGCTGAACCGGCAGGGCCTTAACCAGCACCTTGGTGACAGTGGCCATGGCCGACGTTGGTCGCTCGGGCAAAAGCCACTTAATGGCCAGGGTGGAAACCAGAATTGTCTTTGACCTGGACAGGACCAACTGCTGCCACACGAGGTCTTCGTAGCACCGACACAACTTGCACCGGAGCCTCTCCTCACCCAAGGAGGACAAAGACGAAGAGCAGGAACCAGACGCCAGTGAGGAAGAGTCCTGTCTGATGCCGAAGTCGAGGAACGAGACCAAGACAGTCAGCAGGGCCAATGGGAAACCTCAGAAGGAGTTGAGGAAACCCGCAGCTCCTCCTGGTCAGGTTCCTTCGTGGGCGGGTCCTGCCCAGCAGGCTGAGCAGATCCGTCCAAGGACACCGGGAGCACCTGCATCCGAAATAAAGAGTCGTCGGCCCAATCAGGCAACAACCCGCTGAACAGCTCGAGAAAAATCTAGGCCATCATTGACAGGCATCTCAGCCGACTGGTCTGATGGGGTTACCGTGAAACCAGTGGCCATGACTTCGGCTGAGGCAGGGGTTTCCTGTGAGCAGGACCGATCCCGGTCCCAAGAATGCTGACATGTCGACTTTTCTTTTTTCTTCCTCGACTCCTCCTTCCTGGAGGGCGACAGATGTGACCACGAAGGGCCCTCTCCCTTAGTAGAGAGAGACTGGCATAACTCCTTGAAGGAAGCCGAACAGAAGGATCCCAGTTGAAACGGTATAAAGGCCGATGCCGAAGAAGAGCCCGCCGCGGCTTGTGCCTCCACCTCCTCAAAGGCCTTAAGCTATTCCAGCTGCTCGGCGTTCCCCGCAGCCGTGGAGACCACCCAACAGGCATCCTTCAATTTGACCACCAGGTAACGCTTCTCCAGTCACCCCAGCTGGAGTTGAGCAGCGTGATCTTTGAGCATGTTTGGGGAAAAGGACTGACAGTAATCACAGGTCTGCAAATCATGGTCCAGTCCAAGACAATACACGCACACGGTGTGAGGATCCATGCGAGACATTTTCTGCCCATGGGGCACTGGCGAAATCTGGGGGCCGATTTATCTTCCATCACGGGAGCAAAAGAAGAAGGAATTCGAGAGAGTTTAAGAATTAGTTTTGGAAACGAATCCGAAGACTCGGAAGCCAGGGCATACTACACGCAGAAGTGTTAAGGAGGGAACCTGAACCTTCCATCGGAAAGGAAGATCTGGCGTCATGGGGCGGAGCCAAGGGTTATACCACCTGGGTGGGTGGGAGGAGCCAGCTTGAAGACTTTCCAGCACATCTTAAAGCCGCAAGGTACCTGCCAACAAGTGTGGAAAGAACATATCCACGATCCTAGAACTTCCACTTCCAAAACCTTTTTAGAAAGGTTTAATCCAGAGAACTCTAGCTCTTCATGTACCATGCCCTGCGATGCAGAGTAACTGGGTCTGGAAATGTTATCTTGCCCTGGGACAAGGTCAATATATTGTACCTCAGGAAGGCTGACAGGATGCTTGATGGAAACGGACAGGAGCAGTGAGTATCAACTCTGCCCAGCCATATAAGACACTATTAGGATCATGGTAGCAGACTCTTCCCCTCAGTTTCAGCAGCACCTTCTGTAAAAGTGGGAACGGAGGGAAGGCACAGAGACACTTCCCTGCCCAACCAAGGATAAGGGTGTCCAATGGGACGGTCCCCACCAAGTGGGGTCTGCAACAGAATAAGGGGAGATGGTAGTTTTCCCAGGATGTGAACAGGTCCATCTCTGGTATACTTCACCTTCTGAACACTGCAGCCAACACAAGCTTTTTCAGGGTCCATTTGTGATGTCCCTTGCCGATTCAGCTCAGGGAATCTGCCAAAACATTGTTTTTCCCTGGCAGGTGTACTGTTGACAGCTGCACCTCTAGGGAACAGGCTAGATTCCAAAACTTCATTGCTTCTGTGCACAGCTTTGAAGACCTTGTTCCTCCCTGTTTGTCGCAGTAATACCTGGCAGTGGTTTTGTCTGTACTGACCTGGACAGTCTGATCTCTAATGTGGGAGGAGGAGAAAGCCTGCTTTGCTAGATACACTGCCCTGAGCTCCAGGTCGTCTTATGGCGAAATCCTCCAGATAGACACCCCAGTCCAGGAGGGAGGCATTTGTAGTGAGCACAACTGTGGGTGATTGCTGGAGGAAGGGAACTCCCTCTCTAAGGTTGTCTTCTTCCTTCCACCACTGCGGTGCCCTTACTCGGCATTTTGACACAGGCATTAGTTCAGAGAGTAAGTCTTGCCTTTGGGACAATGGGACCCCAAGTGTTATTAGATGTCCCTCATCTGGAGTTTGGCACCTGGAATTACTGCTGTAGATGAGGCCATGCACATCAGCAGCTGAAGGAAGTCTCTTGCAGGTCCAGGTTGCCCTATCTTGAAAGACCTTGCAAGCATTATCAGGTTTTCCACTCCTTCTCAAGGGAGGAATGCCTTCTCTTTGTGGGCATTAAATTCTGCACCTACAAAGTCCAGAACCTGCACAGGTTCTGACTGCCCCACTCCCCAATGCCTTTATCCTCCCATGTCCAGAGTGGCAGCTTCTCAGCCCAGTTCCCAGCCCCTGCATCTGCTACCTTGTCCGCTCCAGATACCTAACTTGATTGTGTGGTTTCCCCATGAACTTCCCCCTCATAGCGGGGACAAGAAGGGAGGTCTGTCCCACTTCCCAATCAAAATATCTGAGTCAGACCAAGTCAGTGGCAGAGCAGCAGTGCAGGGTTTCATTAAGCCCCTCTGACACCATTTTCCTCTTTTTTCTCCCCACCATGATTGCGGCGCGCTGGGCTTGTGCAAAGAGGCGCATTCACCTGACCACGTACCTCCAGAGTCCCCTTCCATACATGCCTCCCTAATGTTGCTTTACCCCCAAGCCTCCAGCTGGGGGCAGCCTAGGCTGGTCCGACATACTGTCCCTCCCCAGGACAGGACAGCAGTCTGACGGACACTCGATCCTCTCCCTCCCTGGCCAACCCCTGGTGACTTGAGTCCATTCCGAAACCTGGATCGATGAAGTGGGAAGAGGTAAGGTGCTAGGCGCCTCAGCCCTCTGCACCACTGAGCTAGCTCTGACTGGGACTTTTGGGGATTTCTCAGGAAGCCAGGTCCTCCAGGGTGTGCTGGGTGAGGAGGAGGGAGGACATGGCTTCCTGGTGCAACTTTCCTGTGACAAACCAGTCACCTAGGTAGGAAAAGACCACCACCCCCTTGCCTTCTCAAACGTGCCACCACTACGGCTAGGCACTTTGTGAACACTCTGGGAGCTGAGGATAGACTGAAGGGCAGGTCAGTGAACTAGTAGTGGCAGCTCCCTACCCTGAATCTGTGATATTTTCTTGAGTGGCCCTAACTGGGATGTGAAAATAAGCATCTTTCAGATTCAGCGACACCAACCAGTCTCCTTGTTGCAGAGATGGGATTACTAATCCCAGTGTTACCATCTTGAACTTATGTTTTTTAGGTGTTTGTTCAGGTATCTCAAGTCTAAAATGGGTTCCACTCCTCATTTTTCATGTGGTTCAGGAAGTATCTTGAGTAAACCCCTTCACCCAACTGTGGGGTGGGGTGGGGGTGGGGAAGAACCTTCTCCTGCATCAACTTGTATCAGCATCTTTACTTCTAACTCCAACAGGAGTTTTTCTGTTGGAGTAGGAGGTATGAAGTTTTTGTGAGCCTGCAGTTTTGGGAATTGTTTCAAACTGCAGCCAGACCCTGATTCGCTATTTCCAGGACCCACCCGTCTCTGATAATTTTTCCCCCACACCTAGCGATAATGATTCAGCCTTCCACCCAGTGACAGTGGTTGGGTGACCTGTGCAAACCTGTCCGTGGGGGCCGTTTTGCCCAACTCTTGAGAGGTGGAGCTGTATCTGCACGCCTGGGACCACTTCTGTCACTACCTCTGAAGAGACCCTCTGTTGGGAGTAGTCAAAGGTAAAGAAAGCACAGGGGAAGGTATCCCCTATCCCAACCTCCCCCCCTTCCACAAGGCCTGCTGGAAGTGGAGGCCCTTTCCTTCTCAGTGTCACTCTTTGTATTCATCCACCTTTTTCACATAAGCTTCTGTCTTCTGTAATCTTGTTTCTTCAAAAGGATCACTCATTATGATTAAACTGATGCAGTCAGCCTCCAGTGTTGAACTGCCCGGAGAGATGGAATTATATGTAAATGACAGAACTCTCAATTGGCTCATACCAATTTCAAACTACTGCCCTAGCAACTGCTGCACTCTTGAGTGCTTCAGATTCTTACGTAGCCTAACTGGGTATAAGACCTACTGGTTAAAAACTAAAATCTTTATAAAATCATTTTTGTCCTCTCAGGTCAAAAATATCCTTAAGAAACAAACCTAAAAATACTTGACACCACAAGGAAACCAACTGGTTAAACAAAAGTGAGTCTAACTTAATCCATATAGAAAAAAACTCTCTAATGCAGGGACTCAGAACAACCTTTATACGTTCTAGTAGGGGAGGCAGGGTGGGTGCTTTAATCATAATGAGTGATCCCTTGGAAGAAACAAGATTACTATGGTGAGTAATTTTTTCTTCTAACCCCAGGAATCACTCATTATGATTAAACTGATGCATACTACCAAGCAGTACCTTTGGAGGTTGGGCAGAGAACCTATTTTGAAAACAGGTTCTGCAGCATTGCTGTACCAAACCTGGCATTACTTCTGGATTGTATATCCAGGCTGTAATGCTTTGTAAAGGTGTGTACTGTATTCCATGTAGCTGCTTTGCAGATTTCCGGTAGTGGAATTTCTCTTGAAGCTGCCACTGAAGCAGATGTGCCCCTGGTGACGTGTGCCCTCAGGCCCAGAGGTGCCTGTTTACCCACTTTACTATAACAAAACTGTACACATGCCACTATCCAGCAAGCACTTGTACATTTTGTGGCTGCTCTGCCCTTACCTACTTCACCATAGGTAAGAAAGAGATGAGTCTGACTTGACCTGTAAGACTTGGTTCTGTAAATATAATGGCTAAGTGCCCTTTTGACATTAAGGGAGTGAAACCTCCTTTCTGGAGAATTGGAGTGCTCTGTTAAAAAAAAAATAATAGAAATACAGGTAGAGTGATGGACTGATTTAAGTGGAAAACAGATAACACTTTGGGAAGGAATTTTCTACTGGTCCTGAGGACTACATTATCCCTGTGAAAAGAGATGTAGTCCACATCTGTGCACAAGGTTTGTAATTCGCTGATCCTTCTAGCTTAAGTAATAGCAACCAGAAACACAATTTTCCAAGTAATATACTTCAAATCTGCTGTTGCCACGGATGTGAATGGTGCATCCATGAGCTTGGCAATGCAGATATTCAGATTCCAGGCCGGGACCAGTTCCCTCAGGGAAGGGTGCAGAAGGTTGAGGCCTTTAAAGTATTTCCTGAAGATTGGATGAGAGGCCATGGATCTCTCTTTAACAGCTGAAAAGTAAGCTGAGACTGAAGCCAAGTGGACCTTGAGGGTCGAAGGCTTCAGGCCTAAGGAATGTAGGTGTGTCAAGTAATCCAGGAGAATAGTCAAGTCAGCCCTGGAGGGGTCAGTACCCATACCTGCATACCATATGAAAAACCTCGGACACTTAGAAGAACATGTTTTCTTAGTGGCAATTTCCTGGAACCTCTAAACACTGTCAGCACCTGTTCTGACAGTTTAACGTTAGCAAATTCTAAGTACTCAAGAGCCAGGCCTTGAGCCTCAGTGATTTGAGGTTGGGGTACAGGATCCTGCCCTGAGAGGAGGTCAACAGGTTGTGCCTCCTGGGCAAATGAATTGGGGAAACTACTGACAGAGTCAGCAGAAGTGAGTACCAGTGCTGTCTCGCCCAATCTGGTGCCACCAATATCACTGTTGCTGGTTGGGACCTCAATTTCAGCAGGGTCCTGAATATCACTGGATAAGGAGGTAAGGCATACAGAAACTTCCCTGTCCAGTCCAGGGCCATCACATCTCGGGGAAGTGTGCTTCTGAGAGGGGGCCTGCAACACTACATTGGTAACTGGTGATTTTCTACCGAGGCAAAACGATCCAACTCTGGAGTGCCCCACTTCCTGAAGATTGTACCGAGTATCTGGGGATTCAGGCACCACTCGTGGTGGTTCTGACTTATCCTGCTGAGAGAATCTGCCAGTACAGTGTCCTTCCCTGGAAGATGTATGGCTGATAAGGATACTTTCATGGAGTATTCCAAGGACCACAGCCTCACTGCTTCTGTGCACAGTGGGGCTAACCTGGTTCCTCCCTGTTTGTTGATGTAGTACATGGTTGTGGTGGTGTCTGTTCTGACCTGCACCACCTTGTTTTGAAGATGTGGGGCGAATGCCTGTAGAGCTAAGTAAACTGCCCTGCGCTCCAGCAGATTTATGTGCAACAGGGACTCTTGGGGAGACCACGTGCCACTTGCTGTGTGGTCCAACATGTGTGCTCCCCAACCTAAAAGTGAGGCATCTATTGTGAGAATTAAGGAAGGCTGTTCCTTTATGAAAGGTACACCTACCTAAAGGTTGTGCTCGTCCAGCCACCACTGCAGTGCCTGTACAAGGCTGTGGGTGACTGGAACCAGTCTGGACAGCAAGTCTGTCCTTTGTGACCAGTACTGGGCTGGCAGTAGAGTCTACAGGGTAGAGGAACAAGGTGTGAATGAGCTTGGTACATCCAGCAGACCAGACCAGAGTATGATTCTCACAGCCTCCACTAGCATACTGTGCGTCTCTGAGCAAGTCACTTAACCGCCCAGTGCTCCCAAGTCGCCCCAGAAAATAGGCAGTTGTGCCTAGTGGGCCTTACCTGGTTACCAAAGACTAAAATAAAAATAAATAAAATGTCTCATTTGAAATCTGGAACCTAGCACTACTGTGGTGGCAGCTGCCATGTCACCCAGCAGCCTGAGGAATTCTCTGGCTGGTTTGGGTTTTCCTGGCACAAATGAGTTTGCAATCTGCAGAATGTTGTTTACCCTGTCCTGTGGCAGCAAGGCTCTGCCTAGGCTGGTATCCAGTTCTGCTCCAATGAACTCCAGTAATTGGACTGGTACTTACTGAGACTTCTGCTCGTTTATTAGAAAACACAATTGACCCACTACTACCCAGTCGTCCAGGTAGGGAAAGACTGTTACCCCCTGTTTTCTCAAAAACTCTACCACTACAGCCAGGCACTTTGAGAAGGCCCTTGGTGCAGAAGTTAGGCCAAATGGAACTGTTGCAAACTGACAGTGGCATAAGGCCAGCCTGAATCTCAAGTACTTTCTGTGAGATGGTCTGATAGGGATGTGAAAGTAAGCATCCCTTACTTAGGTCTAGGGAGGCTAGCCAGTCTCCCTTTTGTAATGTGGGAATGATTATTGCAAGAGTGACCATTTTGAATTATGGCTTCAAAATGTGTCTGTTTAACATTCTTAGATCCAGAATAGGTCACCAATCCCAATTTTTCTTCCTTGTGAGGAAGTATTTGGAGTACAAGCATTTGCCCCTTTGGTTTAGGGGCACTGGCTCCACTGCTTTCATTGCCAGATGTTGTTTTACCTCTGCTTCCAGTAAAATTCTGTCTGCAGATGTAACTGGTGCAAAAGTTCTTGTTCTCAGCTTGGGAAATGATCTGAAGCTGAGTGCCAGACCCTGGCTCACTACCTCCAAGGCCCACTTGTCTGTGGTGATGGTATGCCAAGCCTGGAGGTAGTGAGCCAGACTGCTACCTACTGGTGGTTCTACAATAGGGGATGCGACCTGTACCAGCCCGTGAGGTGTTCTGTGCGGCCTGTGCCTGAACCTGAGGAGAGGGAGAAGCTCTTCTCATAGCTCTCCTGCCCTTTCCTCTGAAAGAGCCTCTAGACTGCTGTTGTGGCTGAGAGGCCTGTGCCTGGAAAAAAGGTCTGGGATAAAATCCCCTACCACTGCCTCCCCTACTCTGGGGTCTATAAGAAGTAGAAGGTCTGTCCTTCGAGTTACTTCGATAGGTAGATTTGTATTCCTCTACCTTTTTCATACAGGCCTCAGTTTTATCACCAAATAATGAATTATTTTCAATAGGGAAATCCACTGCTTTGGCCTGGGTATCTGTGGTGAGGCTGGCGGCTCTGAGCCATGCAAATCTCCTAAGGAAGACAACTAATGCCCTTAGCCTGGCTGCGTGTCACTGGCATCCACTGCCATATGGAACTGATATTTAGTGGCATCAAGTGCAGCCCTTGCTGTGTGTTGCAGGTCCACTGCCACTTCACCTGGCACCTTGTCAGCCAGCGCTAAGACTGTATTCCAGAGTGCCTTCTGATATTGCACTCCATATGCCATGTAGTTGGCTTGCTTGACTATTAAAGAGGCCGCCATGAAGCCTTCTTTCCCAAGGCATCCATTTTTCATGAATCTTTATCTGGAGAATGGGTAGCCAGGGGTATTGTGCCTTCGTCACAGGCAGCAGCCTGAACCACCCCTTCAGAGTCAGGGTGATTAAACAAAAAAATCAGCTGTGGATCTGTCTAGCTGATACTGTGTCAACTTTTTTTTAATCTACCCCAGAGATAGAAGTTGGGGTTTGGAATATCTGCAATGCTGCCTTTTTTAGGGACTTATGCATTGGAAGCAGAAGGCGTTTTGTAGGAGTCAGACCCATCATATCGTGGAACTCTGTTTCCTCCACATCCTCTTCAGTTTCCTGAAGAGGAAGATTAAGGGTCTCTACCATGCTTTTTACAAAAGCACAGTGAGGGGAGTACTCTTCTGGACTCCTAGGAGAAGATCCAAACTCTTTCTCTGGGGAAACCTCAAGCTCTATCGGTTCCCCTTCAAACTCCTCCTCCTCATCCTCCTCACCATAAATAACTTGATGTTCCTGAGGGGCAGGAACCGGTGCAGCCGGTGTAGAAACCAGGACTGCAGCCTGCAGGGCTTGTAAGACCTGTAAGGCCTTAGCAATGTCCTCAGCCGAGGGCATATTATGTTTGCTGGGAGCGCCTTAGCCTTCTCGACCGGAGGCACAGCGACATGCTTTTCTTTGCATTTTTTCTTTAGTGGGACAGATTCAGCAACGGTCTCCACAGTCCTTTTTGACTTACCTTGCTCAGATTTCTCTGAGCTCTTGGCAGCATCCTTAGCTTTGCCTCCATCCTTTTTAGGAATAGAGGTAGATGCACTACTATCAGTAGCAGAAGCCATCTCCTCTAACATTTTAGCCCTTTTTCTTCAAGTTTTAGGACAAAAAGTCTTGCAAATCTCACAACTAGCAAAAATATGACTGGTGCCCAAATAGGAAATACAAAGAGAATGTCTATCTGCTTTTGCTATAATCTGCCCACAAGACTCACAATATTTACAACCAGTGGGTCCTGTGCTTTTTTTAGGCTTGTCTAAATGGACCTCTGACGTTGAGTAAGACAGCAAAAAGCAATCGCAAAACATTTAATAATACCTCGGAATCGGAGATTTTAAATTTAAACAACCGCTAACGGTTCCTAGAACCAAGTGCTAATTGGTTCCCTAAAAGAAAAGGAACGGAAAACTACTTTAAATTTAAATAAAAATAAAGCAATCAAAGGAACGGACCATATATATACAAACTTTAGGTAATAAAGCTGAGGTAAACCTCGCCAAAAGACTCAGAACCCTCAGTTCCAAGGAGCCGTGAAGAACCGTAAATAACACAAAAAACTACTACAATTATCGAAAAACTAAACTATGGCAGCAATTCAAAATTAAACTTAAAATGAGTACTTATCTACACAGATAATTTATTCTGAAGACAATTCAAGGAGAGCTCTCCGGGACGTCCTTACTAGGCAGGCGGAGTAAAGAATCTGAAGCACTCAGAGTGCAGCAGTTGCTAGGGCAGCAGTTTGAAATTTATTTATTTAGCTTTTGTTGATTGGGTAGGTGCGTTAGGCAAAAACCCTGCCTATTTTCAAGCATGACCTGAGAGGGTACAGTACACAGTTGACAACTAGGTACAGTGAAATTAAAAAAATAAAATGCAGTACAATTACAGTATATGGTACAGATGATGGATATCCACGCAGGGATGGTGA
The DNA here is from genome assembly GCA_016271365.2 of Neoceratodus forsteri. NCBI lineage: Eukaryota > Metazoa > Chordata > Ceratodontiformes > Ceratodontidae > Neoceratodus > Neoceratodus forsteri. Next base: position 49,685,437 of record CM028136.1, on the reverse strand, counting down.
GGAGGAAAAAACAGAGCTTACATATAGTATTATCCATCCTTGCAGGCAGTAACAAGAACAGGTGATGACATTAGACTACTGATATTCAACATTTCAGAGAATCCAACAAAACTAGATATAAAGAAAGGAGGCAAGAGGGCTAGTTACATTCACAAGAATCAAGTGCCTTTAGGTGGGAGAAAAGTGCAGTTTTGAAGGAGGAGTGAGATTGGGGGCCCTTTAGACAGGGAGGGAGAGAGTTCCAGAGTTTAGGGGCGAAGGCATGTTCACCCATTTTTGTAGAGCAGTGTGGGACTGAGAGCAGGGTGGAGTTCGATGATCTCAAAAGGCGGGAGTGAGGCACCGGGGTGAGTATTGCCCCAATGCTTTCGGGACCGGGGGTCTTGTCATGGAGTCTGAAGCAAACCAGAGAATAAGAGTGCAGGGCAGAAGGGGACAACCATTGGAGGTTGGCATACAGAAGACAACAGTGAGTAAGTCTGGGTGCAGATAGGGCAAATCTACATATGTTGTTGTAGGCAGTATCCCATTTACAAAGGATTCCAGTGTTAGCGTGGGATAGAATAGGGAGGGCGTATTGTAGCCTTCGGAGCAGGACACTTCTGGCAACCGAGATCCTGGCCGCAGGAGTAAGGGAGTGACGCACTCGATAAGTGGCACCTATCTTGATGTTAACAGATTTGCATATCTCGTTTATATGTGATGAGAAGTCAAGAGTGGGATCAAGTGTCACACCAAAGTATTTTAAAAGAGTCAGTAGACTGGATGGTAGAGCCATCACTGCTTCGCACACAAAACATGGGGAACCCAGTATGGAGTCTTCTTGCCGACCCAAACAGCATAGCCTGGGTCTTGGATAGATTGAGGAGTAGGCCATTATTTAGGAGCCAGGCTTGAATCATTTGGAATGCAGATGACAGGTCTGTACTGATGTCATCCAGCGACCGAGCAGTTGAGTAGAGCACCAGGTCATCTGCATACATGATCGTCGAGAGTTTTAAGTCAGAGTTAAAAACTTATTTATTCCAAAAAGCGTATGGAGAGTGATCTTATTGTGATTTTATAGTGAATTTTATTGTGATTTTATTGTTATTATTGTTACTTTTGTTATAGTTTGTAAATTCTAATGTTTGCTTAATTGTACAGCGCTTTGGTTTTGAAAAGCGCTTAAAAATAAAAATTTACTTACTTACATGATGGATTGACAGTGTGTTGAGGTAGTGGGACAATAGTTAACAAAAATGGAAAAGAGCAAAGGCCCTAGAATGGATCCTTGTGGAACACCACAGAAGACAGGAGCCGGAGATAATAGTACTTTATTGAAGAAGATGGATTGGGTCCAGTTTGAAAGGTAACTACTGATCCAGGATGTGGTGGAACTAGAGGCACTGAGAGAATGAAATTTGTTCACAAGTAGCGGGTGATTAACCAAATCAAAAGCTTTGGTGAGATCTATAAACACTGCACCGGTAAGTAGTCCTTTGTCCATTCTGAACTTAATATCACTAGTGAATTGGGTGAGAGCAGTTGTGGTACTGTGTCCAGGCCTGAAACCATGTTGAGCCGTGGACTGGAGATCGAATTTTAGTAGATGAGCGGAGATCTGACGGTGAATGAGTTTTTCCTTGGCATGAGCCAAGTGAGAGTTCCATTATTTACATATAATTCCATCTCTCCGGGCAGTTCAACACAGGAGGCTGACTGCATCAGTTTAATCATAATGAGTGATTCCTGGGGTTAGAACAGGGAGTTTCTCTCACAAGTGAAACCCATTGCTTTTTTTTTTTTTTTTTTTTTTTGAGTGTCCTGGGGCTGGTTCATGGTTCTGAGCCATGCAAACCTCCCCAGGAACACTGCATGTGCCATGACTCTAGAGGCAGTGTCAGTGGCAACCACTTGCCTTGTCGAACTGACACTTAATGGCATTCATGGCAGTTTTTGCTGTATCTGCCAGATCTTGTGCCAAATTACCAGTAGCCAAAATAGAGCTTCAAAGGGCCTTTTGATACTGTGCTGTGTAAGTCATGTATGCTGTCTGTCTTAAGAGTAGGATAACTGAGGTATAGACTTTTTTGCTCATACTATCCAGTTTACTGGTGTCCTCTTCCAGGGGCTGGGAAGAAAGGGGGACTTAAGACCTTTTACATGTAGCAGGCTGGAACATTCCCTCAGAATCAGGGTGGTACTCAGCACCTTGCTTGTATACCTGATATTTCTTTTCTATTTTTTTTGTCAATGCCAGCAGCTGAAGTGGGTGCTTTCAGCACTTTACAAGTGGCCTTTCTGTGGGATTTGTGGATGGGCAAAAGTAAACTTTTAGTGGGGGTTAAGCCCATCGTGTCCAAAAACACCACCTCATCCTCAGCAGTCTCCTGCATTGAGAGTATTGACCACTTGCCTCATAAAGGAATAGTGTGAGGTAAAATTACCTGGTGCACAAGGAGGGGAACCGAACTCCTGTTCAGGAGAACCGTCAGACTCTATAGATTCTCCTTCCTCCTCCTCTTCCCCACAGAGGTAAGCCTCATCCCTCCTCCTCCTCCACAGGCACTGGCATGGGTTCTGGCACCTGGGGAGGAGGGATGCAGACATACCTATGAAGGTCCTCATAGCCCAAAAGGCCTGGAGGAACTGCCATGCCTTAGTCATGTCCTGTACTGAGGACATGTTATTTTAGTCCACCGATGTCTTTTTTTCCTTCTTCAGGAGGAGGAACAGTGACTTGTTTCTCTGTTTTTTCTTAGCATGCACTGCCTCCAGTGTCTGCTCAAAGGCTCTCTTATTTTTACTGGAATCAGAGTTCCCCCGTTCAGACACCCTGACCTCCGAACCATCTTTAGCAGCTCTTACCCTTTTGCTTACTCTGAGGAGCTGGATGGAATCTCTTCTAAGCCTTTAGGTGATGAAGAGGCAGACTGACAAGCCATAGGGTCTTAATTTTTTGCCCTTTTCATTACTGTTTTAGGGCAAAACTTGATACAAAAAGCCCACAGTTAGTAAAATCATGATCAGGACCCAGGCACCTCAAACACAACTCGTGGCAGTGTGCCTTAGCAAGGAGCTGGAAGAACAGGTTACTCACCTGTAACAGTAGTTCTAGGAGTGGTATATGTTATTCATCCACACTGTTTGGCATGTCCCTTTCCCCTTTCAATCTTGCCGGAAGTCTTCAAGCTGGCTCCTCTCACCCACCCGGGTGGCATAAACCTCGGCTCCGCCCCATGACTCCAGATCTTAGCCCGCTGGAAACCAGGTTATCGCCTAAAGCTGGGAGTGGTGGGTGCGTGTGGATGAACAACATATACCACTCCTAGAACTACTATTACAGGTGAGCAACCTCTTCTAGGAGCGTGGATATGTTATTCATCCACACTGTTTGGCAGACTCCAAGCTGTTCTCTGGGATGAGGGAGGCAAGGTGCACACCCCCTACTTGGGAAATTATGACTGGAGAACCGAGGCCCCAAAACCAGCATCCCGGCGTGACTCAAGTTCGATGTGGTAGTGGGTAATGAAGGTGTTTGCTGACTTCCAGGTAGCAGCCCGATAGATTTCCAGGATAGGGATGTCCTTGGAAGCAGCCACCGATGCAGCAGTATGGCGGGTAGAATGAGCTCTTATCCCTCTGGGAGGTTCCTTGCCCGCCAACTCATAGCACAGCCCTATGCATGATGTAATCCATCTTGCAATGGTTTGTTTGGCTGAAGGTCTGCCAGAAGTGGCTTCAGTGTAGGTGACAAACAGCTGGCGAACCTCTCTACGGATTTCCGCCGTTCGCTCCTTATAATAAGAGACAGCATGTCTCAGGTCCAAAGTATGGAGCCTGTACTCGGTGTCCGAGGTGTAGTTAGGGTAGTATACTGGCAGAGTCAATATCTGGTTAAGGTGAAACTCTGATACCACCTTCAGAAGGAATTTCGGGTGGGGGCGCAGGACAACTTTGTCCTTGTGAAAAGACCAGATAAGGGGAGTCCACTGACAGCGCCTGGAACTCCCCTGTCCTTCTGGCTGATGTGATAGCCACCAGGAAGGTCATCTTCCACGACAAGTGTGAGTGCACATTTGTGCACAGGTTTGAATGGCTTGCCCATGAGCTTCGCAAAAACCAGCAACAGATCCCACGGAGGTGGAGGTTCATGCACCGGAGGGGATATGTGATCCCGGCCTTTGAAGAAGCGCCCGACCACTGTCTCCTGCACCAATGTCGGCTGACCGGCCCACGCCTGGTAAGCAGAAATGGCTGCCAGGTGCACCCTAAGGGTCGATGACCGCAGACCCCCTTTGGAGAGAGACCAAAGGTAGCTGAGAATGTTAGCCACAGAGCAGGATAAGGGGTCCAGACTTTTACCCTGACACCAAATGGAAAATCTCTTCCATTTGAAGTCGTAACATTTCCTGGTCAATTCCTTACAAGATGCATCCACCATGGTGTAGACATTCTCAGAAAGACCCAGAGCCTGGAACTCTAGCCGCTCAGGTACCAGGCTGTGAGGTGCAGAGATTGAAGGTCCGGATGGAATACCTTCCCTTGGTTCAGTGATATCAGGTCCGGGCGTGTACAAAGCCGCACCGGGGGCCTGCAGCTGAGGCTGAGGAGATCTGGATACCAGAACTGGCGCAGCCAATCTGGGGTTACCAGGATCACCTTCGCCTTGTCCTTCCTCACCTTGAGTAGCACCTTGTGGATCAAGGGAAATGGAGGGAAGGCAAAGAGGAGGCCTTGGGTCCACGGCCTTGAGAAGGCATCCCCCCTGCAGCGAGCCCTGCTGAGGGGGGCGGGCATAGTACAGCCTCAGCTTGTTGTTTTCCCTGGAGGCAAACAGGTCCACCAACGATTTGCCCCAGTGGGAGAACAGACTGTAAGCTACCTCTGGATGGAGACACCACTTGTGGGATGTCTGGCCTATGCGGCTGACAGCATCTGCCTTCTGGTTCGAGACTCCTGCCATATATGAATGACTAGGAGATCCGCCTCCAGACGACTTACGAGGGTCCAGATGCAGAGTGCCTCCTTGCACAGCAGATGGGAGTGCGTGCTGCCCTGTCTGTTGAGGTAGTACATGGTTGTGGTATTGTCCGTCTGGACTTGAACCACTTGACGCCGGAGCTGAGGAGCGAAAGCTGACAGTGCCAGCCTGACTGCTCTGAGCTCCAACAGGTTGATATGGCATCGGGACTCCTCGGGGGTCCAGAACCCATGGGCCCTGTTGTCCCCCATTTGGGTTCCCCAGCCCATGAGAGAAGCATCGGTCCTAAGGATGACCGTCGGCTCGAGCGGACAAATGGGATACCTTCTTGCACCCATTCTGGGATGGTCCACCATTGGAGCGCATCCCACATCTTCTGGGTTACAGTGATCAGCTGGTCGAAATGACTGTGGCGCTGAGTCCACTGGGCGGCCAGCTCCCATTGGAGGGAGTGCATGTGCCACCTGGATCAACGGACCACTGAGGTGCACGCTGCCATGTAACCCAGAAGGCAAAGAAAGTCCCGGCCAGGGCGCAAGTGCCCAACCAGAAATGATCGGGCAAAGGAGGAGAGAACCTCCGCTCTGTCCGCCGGGAGCCGAGCTCTGGCTTGACAAGAGTCGAGCTCTGCCCCGATGAAGCCCATCACCTGAGCAGGCACAAGTTCCGACTTGGCCTCGTTGATCAGGAGGCCGAGTTGGGACAGGTTTGGAGAGCCAGATCCCGGGACCTCTTCACCTCCTGAAGGGAGGATCCTGCCAAGAGCCAGTCGTCGAGATAAGGGTAGATTCGTACTCCTCGACGCGAAGATGGGCTGCCACCACTGCAGTGCACTTGGTGAAGACCTGAGTGGTCGATGATAGGCCGAACGGCATGGCTCAGAACTCGTACAGGGTCCCTTTGACCCTGAAGTGGAGGAACTGCTGATGGAACGGATAGATTGGGACGTGAAAGAATGCGTCCTGCAGATCCAGTTAACAGAACCACATGTTTCACTCCAGGGATGGTATGATCTGGTTCAGAGTTACCATCTGGAAGGTGCAGGACCTGAGATATCGATTCAGGTCGTGGAGATCTAGGATGGGATGCCAACTCTCCATCCGCTTGGGCACCAGGAAGTACCTGGACACGAATCCTGGGTCTGTAGGAGGATCTGGCACTGGAGCTACCGCCTCCTTGCGGAGGAGGAGCTGAGCTATGTCGTCTCGAAGAGCTGACTGAGTGCAAGCTGAGATCCTTTCCTACCGAGGGGCGCGGGCTCGGCTGGGAGGGTACTGCTCGAACTCTAGAGGCAGTCTCTGACTGACCACTTCGAGAACCCACCTGTCCGAAGTGATATCGGACCAGGCAGAATGAAAGTGGCGGAGCCAGCCCCCCACGGGAGGACCCAGAGCTGGCGTGACAGGTGTAGGGGTGGCAACCCCCAACCTGTCACTGAGCAGGCTTAGAGGAGGAGGAGGCTGCTCCTGGACCTGCGCCTCAGCCTCCTTTACAGGGCTGTTGAGGACCCTGCTTGGGACGTGGGCGCCAAGCTTGAGACTGCTGCTGGCCTCCTTGATAGGCGGGCTGCCTGACCACAGGGGGAAGAATGCCAAAGTGGCTTCTTCTTTCTTTTCTGCTGGTTCTTGCCCAAAGAACCTTTTGCAGAGGTAGCATCCAAGGTGGCACTGGACTGCTTGATATGCTGAAGGTGACCAGCCACTCCTGGACTGAACAGGTCGGTGCCAAGGAAAGGAACGTCAGCTAACTTGTGCTGGGTATCCACCAGGAAGGAGGATAGCCTCAGCCAGGTCCTGTGGTGAGTGGCCACTGCGGCTGCTAAAGAGTGGCCACAAGAATCCCCGATGTCTAGGGCCATCTGGAGCTGCTGTTTTGCAAAAGCACGGCCCTGATCACAGACTTGCTTGACTGTGGTCTGCATGTCCCCCGGGAGATGAGGGAGAACTTCATCTAATGACCTGAGGAGGGCATGAGAGAAGTGTGCCATGACGACAGCCGAACTGGCCTGACGAAGGCCTAAGGAAGAGGCCGCATAGACCTTGCGGGCAGAGTGGTCCATATTTTTGGACTCCTTGTCCGGGGGTCGGTCTGGGTCAGCTGAGCTACCAGTACATCTAAAACACAGAAGCGGTCACCAGGCTCTTGGCTGAAGGGTGTTCTGTGAATCCCCAGCAGGGAACCCATGGGCACCGCATACTTGCGGGCCATGTGGGCTGACAGTGCTGGGCAGGAAGCTGGGTGCTACCTGAGCTCAAGGGCCGGGCCAGTGATGGCTTTGGCCACTGGAAAGGCCTCCGTCGGGGTATCCCCCCTTTTTAGGATGTCCGTAAGGGGGTACTCTGCCTTTTTCTGGATAGACTCCAGGGGCATTCCGGTGGATTCGGAGATCAGGCAGAGAATGCCCTGAAAGGAGGAAGGACCCTCCTCTAAACCCGTGACAGAGGACTCATCATCCCCAGGATGGGAGTGCAGTCCGGTCTCCCGCCTATGTCCCCTTCGAACCACCGGGGGCAGTCAGGGGTAACCGTGATGGACAGACTTCGGGGAAGCTCAGTGTCCGTACAGTCCTCTTTCAAGGGAGTCCCTCCCTGAGGCTGCTTAGGTGGTGGTTCCACCAGAATTGGTGGAGAGACCGGGATGGAGTGAGCCAGGATACGGGCCAGCCATGCGGGCAGGGGAACAGAAGACTTTGGTTCCGGAGGGGTCGGCATCGGCAGCCAAGTGATTGCCAGGGTGGACGGTGGAGCCGGCTTCTGCCTGGTCAAAATCAGCTGTTGCCACATAAGATCCTCATAGCGTTGATGGAGTTTCCGTCGAAGCCTCTCCTCGTCCAAGGAGGATGAGGATCTGCAGCGATGCCTCTTTTTAGAGTGCTTATGACTCTTTTTCAGTCATTCGACCGAGGGGGTTTTGAACCTCGATCGAGATCTGGCTGGCCGACTTGGTCGATTGGGAGACACCGGGGTCGGTGAAAACCGAGGGTCCGGAACCGTTTCCTCGATGGTGACACCAGCTGGCTGGGTCTACTCATCGGGAAAGACAAGGACTGGAGTCCTTTCCAAAGAATCGTCGACCAGAGTCGGCGAAATAGGGTCGATTAGGTTGGGAGAAATCTCAACCTCGTCGGCCACTTCCTCGATCTCTTGGCCAGACGGAAGATTCGTGAAGCCGGTGGCCAAGGAATGTAATCTCAACCGAAGTAGAGACCGCATGTTCCTGGAACTCTGACCTTTCTTGGTCCCAAGAACGTCTCAGTTTGGACGAAGACTTCAGGTCCTTCTCCCTCTTCCGAGGGCGGGAGGAGTGCGAGCCCGAGGGCGCCTCACTCCTGGTGGGGAGAGACTGGCACAACTCCTTGAAGGAACCCGAAAAGGTGGAACCGAGGTTCAGTGGAACAAATAAGCTCCGACTGACCGAAGCTTGAACTGCTTCCTCCTTGTCAGCCTTCATTTGCTCCAACTGCTTGGCGGATCCCGCAGCCATGGAAACCTCCCACCTCGCCTCCTTCGATTTCACCGGTAGGTTCCTTTTCTCCAGTCTCCCCAATTTTAGGTCGCCAAGCGGTCGCCCAGACGCTTGGGATGGAAGGCCAGGCAGAATTGCAGGTGGAGGTGTTGTCCGGTTATCTAGGCAGTAGACGACGTTAGGTGGGATTGGTGCACCATATCTTCTGGTCAGAGGAGCACCGCAAAATCTGGGAGCAGATTTATCCTCCATGTTTGATGCGCTACTATCGGAATCAATAACTCAACGAGTTTTTAAGGTAAGCTGCGGTAAACACAGGCGCTTTGAATCCAGGGCCTACAAATTGCTGTGAAGCACGAGGGAACCTGTATCTTCCCGCGGAAAGGAAGATCTGGTGTCATGGGGTGGAACTAAGGTTTGTACCACCCTGGTGGGTGGGAGGAGCCAGTTTGAAGACTTTTGGCAAGATGGAAAGGGACATGCCAAACAGTGTGGATGAACAACATATCCACGCTCCTAGAAACACATTTTGCGTTTTTTTTTTTTTTTTTTTTTTTAAAGCCTGTAGGTCCTGCCCAATTTTTTGGGTCTGTCAGTCATGCCAGTCTCCGATGACCAAACAGCAGTTAATTTCCCCAATACCTAAAGAAAGAGTTGTGTTTCAGTTCCTTATTTAAAAACGAAACCATGGGGAAATACTTAAAGTAAAAAGGCAAAGCGGTTTCTAAATATATATTTTTTTGTGTGTGTGTTAAAAAATAAAGAAAATGGCCTGTTGAGGTGCTGGAATCCACACCTCGCTCCATGCAGCACCCATGTTCGGGAGCGAACGCGGGTTGCCAGGGGGTCAGCTGAGGAAGGGGGATGATGGTCTGAGCGTAAAAAGGACTGCTCTCCTCACCCGAGTGGGAGGGTTGCTGCTCTCCGCTGTACAGCTGCCTCCAGGTGGAGACTTGAGGAGCAGTGCAGGACAGGGGAAGGACACAAAGGGTGGGTGCTGCGGGGATGCCGCCAATGAAGGGAGAGCAAGAAAATGTGGAAAAATTGGAGCTAGCAGTTCCACGATGGCCCAGACGTGCCTTGCACCAGCCTCCCCGAATTCTGGATTGTGCTCGAGGGTGGGTGGAGAAAGTCGATGCTCCTCCCTCCAGCCCCGCTGCGGGGGGTAATCTATGGGGGAACTACTGGGGCTTGGAGGATGAGCCCTCCTAGCAAGGGCCAGAGCCACTTGCCAGCTCTGCGGAAAGTGGAGAAAATGCAATAATAAAAAAAATAATGCAGTCCCTTGAGAGTGAGAACCGCTGTGTAAAGGCCTTTCCCTGGTCCCTGAGAATCCATGAGAAACCAGAAAAAAAGTAAATAAAATGACCCAACAACCAACATTATACCCCAACTAATGCAAAGTTATCAAAAACTAAAATACTTTACTTAAAAAATAGGAAAAACATAAACCATAAGCAGCACTAAGTACTGGAAACAACTTCTGGGCGACAACTTCCTCAGGTGGAGAAATAACTCTGACATTAGTGGGCAGAGATAAGCGTGACCACAAAGCAGACTTTTGAATTTCATTCTAAGATTACATAATTAGCATAAAATTCTAGGTTCTGAGGCAGCTCATTCCAGGTGAATGACTGCAGTTGTTAAGCACAGTGAGGGATTCCTGGGGCTTGAAGTAAGACAGATTGGATGTCCTTAATGTTCACCCTGGAAAAGAGGAAGCCAGGGTGCAGGTAAAGGACATGATCTCAATTTTCCACATACTTAGGGAATCGACAGATGGAAACGTTTGAGCTGGTGTTCTGCAGCAGGACTCTGGGACACGCCCTGAAGCTCAAAGGTAGTAAATTCAGGGGTAACTGTGACAGGGTTGAATACAGCTGTCCCAGTTTTTATGGAGAAAGAGTTTAAATACAAGGATCTGTTCCATTCTCTCCTTTTCTGTCTCTTCTGAATAACCAAATTTTCTCATGAGACCTAGGACTTGATCACCCCGACGGTCTTGCAATTCTCTGCCCTCACTTGCTGTTCTGTCTTTTCTCCCCCCTTACATGTCTGCTGGCATAAAAATATATGCGAATCATTTTGCAGAAATGTAATTGATACTGGGATCCCTTTGTTTAAAACTGTATATAGTTATAATGTTGAAATGATTACAGAAAGCTATTTGGAACTCAAGGGGTGAACCTGAAATGCAGTTTTTAAGCCTTTTACAGAGACGTAAACAAGAGGCCAGTTCTGGGTCACAATGTGTTTTTTGCTGCACCTGCTGAAACTGACAAGAACACTGTGCGAGAAGCATACTGTTTTCTTAAACTCTTGCAAAGACTTATAAAAAAGAGCTGCAATATTTTGCAAAAGACAGACAGATTGGAAATTGAGAAGAAAAAGGACTCTGCTATCTGTGACTGTATTGCCATTGTAAATAGTTATTCTGAAAACATTTTTTTTTATTTTACTATTAATAATAAAATGCTTGTTGCAAATTTTACAATTGCTCCTGGTTTCCTATGCTTCCTGACCTGTGCGTTGTCGGCAGATGTTGTCACCCTAAGTGGGATTTACACCCTGCATACTCTAAGCCAGGAGTTTTGTGCACAGGTACTAGACCCGATACCAGGGGAGCATAGAAGAAAGGTATACATTCTGCAGCAGCAAGCCCAGGAGTGGTTACCAAGAGAATGGCAGCCAAACTAGCAGAGACGCAAGTCCAGGCTGAGACTGTACAGCTAGCATCAGTTATGGAAAAAGATCAGGCAGTGATGGAACCTGAAAGCCTGACTGCCTTTTTCAAATGGTGGGCTATACAACGAAAAGAGATGGAAAAACAGAGAAAAGAATAAATGCAACAACTCAAGAAGCAGAGAAAAAAAGAGATGCAGCGACAGGAGCAGGCAAAGAAGAAGAGAGATGCAGTGATGGATGGATGCCCTGCAAGTTATCAAAGCTGGAGGATCTGGCACTGGTCCAACAGAGCAACAAGACACAAACAACTTAAAATACATTGATCTTACAAAGCTGTGTTCCTCGGATGATATTGAAGCATACCTGAGAACTTTTGAAAGAGTTGCTACAGCCTGCCAGTGGCCAAAAGTAGCAATGGGCAATCAGACTGGTACCATACTTGACAGGAAAAGCCCAACTTGCCTACAACAATATGGACACACTGCACAGTCAGAAAACTATGACCTGGTGAAAAACAAAACCCTGAAAAGGTATGACATCTCAGGAGAGACATACAGGCAAAGATTCCAGTCCCTGGAGTACAACTCAGTCGACAATCCTCGAGAAGCCTTCACCAAACTCGGAGAACGCCCGATAAAATGACTCCAACCAGAGGGCAAAACAGTCCCATAGATCACCGACACATTTGCAATGGAGGACATAGACAGGGTAGAGAAAGTTCAGAGAAGGGCAACAAAGATGCTACATGGATTGCATCACAAGTCCTATGAAAACACGCTGAAGGACTTAAATATGTACTCCCTGGAGGACAGGAGGGAGAGAGGGGACATGAGAGAGACATACAAGTATCTTACAGGGAGGAACAGAGTGCAGGAATAAACTATTTTTCAGTGAAAAAGATGTTCCAGGACTAGAGGGCATGGGATGAAGTTGGAGGGAGGGTGATTAAGAGGAAACGTGAGGAAGAATTTCTTCACAGAAAGGGTGGTGGACAAGAGGAATACCCTGCCAGAGGAAGTAGTTGGGGCTGAAACAATCACAGGATTTAAGAATGCATGGGATAGCCATAAGGGAATTCTGGAGGTCAGGGGTAAGAGGCAACAGACTTCTAGAAAAACAAAGAGAACATATAAGCTCAAATGGGCAGACAGGGTGGGCCGTAGGCCCTTATCTGCCGACGGTGCCTATGCATCTATGTAAGCACTGGTAAAACACTCTTTTTCCCATTTAAACTCCAAGTCTGATAAGAACTCTGGTGTGGGTAAGAAATCTCCACTCAAAGACTATTTGCTATAACTGTAATAATCCAGGTCATATTGTAAGAAATTGCCACAGTAAAAAGAGTGACACTGGAGTAGATTTGTCCTTAGCAAACTGGGGCAAGTACTTAACAGATGTGAAGGTGGGAGATAAGACTGTGAAGGGACTTGTAGATTTGGGAAGCAGACAGACCCTAGTGCATACTGAAGTGCTGGGAAAACAATGTCTAAAAGGACCAGGTACTGGTGTCATCTATATCCACGGGGACACTCGATACTATCCCACCAGCCAAGTGACTGACTATTAATGGGGTGTCACACCAAATGAAAGTGGGGCTAGTACACAAGTTACCTGCACCTGTGATTATTGGAAATGACTTCCCAGGATTTACTGAATTAATCAAAGAGGGAGTAAATCCTGATGTTTTAGCAACTGTGTTGATAAGAGCTCAGGCAAAGGAAATATCAGATGGTGGGACTTTTCCTTTCACTGATTTTGATTCAGACTTGTTTGAGCACAGCTCCAAGATCTGGAAGTCCAGGAAAGAGACTATGCCTGAAGAAACAGTGGCAACAAAGGACTGAGGGACATAAGGGGTTAACAAATGAAAATGCTGCAACTAAACTGACCACTGATTGTGATTTTCTTTCAGAACAAGCTAATGACATTTCTCTCCAGGGTTATTATTTTAAGCAACTGGAGGTGAAACCAGAACAGGGTGAACCAATGTTTAAAAATTGTAATGGGTTACTGTACAGAGTTTGGGTTAAACTTCAGACACAGGAACACACCGAACAATTGGTTATACCACAGAAGTATAGAACAGAGTTGTTACAGATAGCACATGATAGTCCTATGGCTGGTGACTGAGGGAGGGATCGCTACCTTGCCAGATTGCTGTACAGATTTTACTGGCCTGGGATTTATGAAGATGTTGCTACCTACTGCAGCTCTTGTGCTGAGTGTCAGAAAGTAGCCCCATTGACTAAAAAAAGACAAGGTGCCCTTGGTGCCCCTACCCTTGATAGATGTGCCTTTTGAGAGAATTGCAATGGATGTGGTTGGCCCCTTAACCAAAAGTAAAAAGGGTAATCAATTCATACTGGTAATATGTGACTATGCTACTCGATATCCAGAGGCAGTTCCAATGCGTGCTGTCACAGCCCCTAAAGTGGCAGCAGAGCTTGCCAATATTTTCAGCAGGGTAGGCATACCAAAAGAGATTACTGATCAGGGTACTAATTTTGGTGCTGCATTACTGAAAAAGATGTACCGACTACTAGGTATCACTGCCATAAGCACCTCCCCTGATCACCCTTAGACAGATGGTCTTGTTGAGTGTTTTAATCAAACCCTAAAACACATGTTAAAAAGGTTTGTAAAAGGGGAAGGGAAAGACTGGGACCAATACTTACTGTACCTGCTTTTTGCTTACAGAGAAGTGCCACAGACATCAACATAAGAAATGCGTCGGCAGATGGGGAATGTGCGATCCATCCAGTTTGCCCTAGAAACTACCCTTCCCCCCTCCACGAAGCCTTCGTCCTAACTTGTCCTTTATGTCTGTCCCATGCAAGTCTGAACTCCCTGATTGTCTTTGGTGCTACCACCTCCTGGGGCAGGCTGTTCCATGGGTCTATCACTCTCTCTGTGAAGTACTTCCTGAGGTTGCTTTTGAACCTTCCTCCTACCAGTCTCGTATCGTGCCCTCTCATGTGCGCTGCCATGTTCTGTTGAAACAGCTTGCCTGTCTGAGCTGCGTTAAATCCTCTCATGTACTTAAATGTTTCAGTCATGTCCCCTCTGTTTGTTCTCTGCTCAAGGAAGTATAGGTTCAGCTCCCAGAGTCTTGCTTCATATGACCTGTGATGCAGTCCATGCACCATCTTAGTAGTCCTTCTCTGCACCATTTCCAAATGGTCAATGTCCTTTTTTTTTCTCTTTTTTAATTCAATTTATCGCTGCCTTGCCTGGAACTCTCTCGGGCATCCTTTCTCACTCCCGCTGCACACTGCTCACCTGAAGCCACCTGCTGGGGAATCAGGGACAGACACTCCCCTGCTCACTCGCCCTGGCGGAACCCCTCCACTGTCACAGACTGGGCAGATCGGGGGATCGGGATAACCAACAAGGTAGCCTGGCATTGGGCGTGTTGCAGCGAGGCACTGGAGGTGCCGCCGCCTATCCAGAAGGTGGGGTATTTCTTTCTTTGGTTACCCCTGGAGTGCGGATGTGCTATGGCATCTGTGCACCAATGTGCTAATGCCTGCCACTACTCCACCCCATCGCATGACATCACTGCTGCAGTACCCCTAATCTCCATCAGGGGCCACTGGCAAGAGATGCAAGGCCCACAACTCTCCCCAAGAGAGGAAAGCCGTCCTCCAGATGCTCAATCCACTCCCTCCCCTACCGACCCCTGGCATCCAGAGTCCGTTCCTGAACCTGGGTCACCAGAGTGGCACGAGGTGTGGCGTCCAGTGCCTCAATCTTAAGCGCCACTGTCCTTCTTGAGGTGGGGTCTCCAGAACTGAACACAATACTCCAAGTGTGGCCTCACCAAGGACCTGTAGAGGGGCATGATAACCTCCCTCTTTTTACTATAAATACCTCTACTTATCCGCTTTCTGTGCAGCTTTCTCACATTTTTTCCTACCTTTAATTTGTCAGTGATGATTATGCTGAGATGTCGCTCCATTAGTCTCCTCACGTTGATGTCCTCCCAACATGTACTTTTTTCCCAGGGTTCCTCTTTCCCAAGTGCATTACCTTACACTTTTTGGCATTAAACTGTAACTGCCAGTCCCTGGACCAATCCTCTAGCATTCTAAGGTCAGCTTCCATGTTGTCTGCTCCTTCCCTTGTGTCCTCTCTGTTGCAGAGTTTTGTATCATCTGCGAACAGGCAAACCTTCCCTGTTGGTCCATTCGCTATGTCTGCTATAAATATGTTAAATAGGATCAGTCCCAGTACCGATCTCTGTGGGATGTCACTGATCACCCTACCCTCCCTTGACAATGATCCATTGACTAGCATTCTCTGTGTCCTATCGTTCAGCTAGTTACTGATCCAGCTGGCCAACTCCCGTATGTTCCTGCTTGTTGGTTAGCCTTCTGTGAGGGACGGTGTCAAAGGCCTTGCTGAAATCTAGGTATAAAACATCCACCACCCCTCCCTGATCCAATGTTCTGATGACCAAGTCGAAGAAGTCGATCAAGTTGGTTTGACAAGAGCACCCCAATGTGAAGCCATGTTGCCTTGGGTCCAGTACCTGTTAGGTATGCCACTATCCTCTCTTTTAGTAGTTACTCCATCATTTTCCCCACAACTGAGGTCAAACTGACAGGGTGGTAATTTCCTGCCTCTTCCCTGTTTCTACTCTTGTGTAAAGGCACAACGGTTGCTTGTTTCCAGTCTTGAAGTATTTTCCCACTGCCTAGTGACTTGTTTAAGACCTCAGCCAGCTGTGCGGCCAGTTCCTCTTAAAGTTCCTTCAATATCCTAGGGTGCATGCTGTCTGGTCCCATGGCTTTTTCCTCTTTCAGTTTAATAAGTTCTTCTAGGACCCTCTCCCTTGTGAAAGGGCTAGTATCTGCTTTTGTTCTGCTCAGTATAGGACCTTTGCCACGGTCTTCTATGGTGAAAACGGAGCAAAAGAACTCGTTTAGTATTTCTGCCTTGTCCTCGTCACTCTCTGCCATCTTACCTTCCTTGGTTGCTCGTCGGACTATTCCTCCCTTAATTTTTCTTTTTTCTCTTATGTATCTATAGGTTTTGTCTCCCTCCTTAACACCCTGTGCTATTTTCTCTTCCATCTGTGCTTCTGACCTTCAAACAGCTTTCCCTGCCTCCTTTAATTTGTTCTTGTATTCTTCCACGTCTCCTTCACGTTTTGTTTGCTTGAATTGTGTAAAAGCCTTTTTTTCTCTCTCTCTGATTTAGGATGCTAGTTCATGAGAGAACCAGAGTGGTCTTTTTTTTCTTTTGGACTTGCTGATCTGCTTAGTGCATACAGTTGTTACTGTATGCAGGGCAGCCTTCAGAGTATTCCAGCAGTCCTCTATATCTCCTGTGAGTCCTCCTTCTAGATCACAGTTCTCATTTTGGGGAAGTTGGCTTTTCTGAAATCTAGTACCTTGAGTTTGGTGTGACTACTTTCCTCCATATTGTTCACAGTAAACCAGATTGAACTGTGTTCACTGGTCCCTAGATTGGCTCTCACCTCTGCTTCTGGGATCCTTGTGCTGTTTGTCAGCACTAGATCCAATACTGCTTTGTCTCTGGTGGATGAGTTCACCAGTTGATTCAAACCTGCTCCCCTTAGTGCAAAAAAGAACTCTTTGCTCCGGTCTGAGGATACTGTGTATGAGGACCAATCCACACCTGGTAGACTGAAGTCCCCCACAAGCAACAACTCGTCCCTGTCCGCCATCATCGAGATGGTTTCCAAGACCTCCTTGTCTATGTTGGCCTCCAGGGATGGGGGTCTGTATATGACTCCTACCCGGATAGAGGATTTGTCCCCGGCTCCTAGTACAACCCAAAAGGCCTCTGCTTTACTGTATATTCCCTGGATTTCTGTTCAACCTGATCAACAGGTTTTTCACCATTTGAAATGCTGTATGGTAGACAATCTAGAGGGCCGCTAGATGTGATAAAAGAAGATAACCCCTATCAGAAACAATCTATTACATCTTATATGTGTGCCCTGAGAAAGAAGCTTGCAAAATATGTTGAAATCACCCACAGTAATCAGGAAGAGGCCCCAAACCAGCTCAAGGTGTATTATGACCATGGTGTAAAAGAAAATGTTTTTCAGACAGGTGAAAAGGTCTTGTTACTATTACCCACTACAGAAAATAAACTGTTAATGAAGTGGCAAGGGCCTTATAAAGTGCTTAGACATACTGGCACAGTTAACTATGAGATTGAAACTCCCGATAGTAAAAATCCTACTAAGATATACCATGCTAACCTCTTCAAGAAATGGGTTGAAAAAAAAACACCAAAAGCTGTTTTGCTAGTTTTACCAGAAACTGATAAAGAAGATGTTGATGTAGCTTATGACAGACTGGAACAAACTGTTGCTGCTGATGCTGTAAAGGTGAATGTTTCCTCAACCTCTGAACAAACCACGGAAATTTGTTAACTTGCTAAAGACATTTAACAGTACTTTTACCACAGTACCAGGCCAAGGAAAAGGGGTTGAACACGTAACAGTGACAAGGAATGCTTGCCCTATTAGACAAAAAACATACAGATTTTACCAGAGCGGTCAAGAGCGGACGTGGTTAAGGAAATAAAATTGAAAGAACTGGGTATCATAGAAGAGTCGAAAAGTGCTTGGTCATCACCAATGATGATTGTAAACAAAAAAGAAAGGGGTGTAAGACTCTGCCTTGATTTTAGGAAACAATCAAGTGTTAGAATTTGATATTTATCCTATGCTCAGAACCGATGATTTGGGGGACAGACTGGGAGGTGCTAAGCATATCAGTACACTATCTTTTTTTTTTTCCAATTGTTTAATCAGGAGTAGCACACTAAGCTGAAAGCTTGTTTACAGGTGCGACCTGGGAGCAGTGACTTGCTCAGGGTCACACAGTATGCAGGTGAGGGCTGTGGGATTCAAACCCAGGTCTCCAGATTTGCAGCTCAGAGCCTTAAACCACTACGCTATACTGCTCCTCCCACCAAGGGTTACTGGCAAATCCCCCTAGCTAAAGAATCTAGAGACAAAACTGCATTAGCCACTCCTGTTGGATTCTACCAGTTAACCACTATGCCATTTGGTTTACATGGTACCCCGCTACATTCCACAGGTACATGGATGTCATTTTAGCCCCTCATACTGTGTACTGTGCTGCGTACCTGGATGACGATGATGTGGTATACAGTCCAGATTGGAAAAGCCACCTGGAACACCTACAAGCAGTTATCTAATTTATCAAAAAGGCAGGTCTGATAATTAATCCTACCAATGTGTATTGGGCATAAAGGAAACCAGATTTTTGGGGTATCTTTTGGGAAATGGAGAAGTAAAGCCAGAGATTCGCCGTAGTAAACAGTCCTGTCTCTAAAACAAAGAAACATGTCATTTTTAGGGCTGGCTGGTTACTAGCGGAGATTTGCTCCCAACTTTGCCCAGTTAGCTACTCCCCTCACTGAATTCACGAAGAAATGATTCCCGAATAATGAGAAATGGACCCAGTGTGTGATGATGCTTTTCGGGCCATTAAGGCTGCAATATATTCAGCCCATTTTAAGAAGCCCAGACTTTGAGAAGCAATTTTTTTTTTACGGACAGATGCATCAGAGGTAGGCCTAGGTGCAGTCTCGAATCAGCATATAGATGGGAAGGAACACTTCATTTTATATATCAGTAGAAAGTTGCACAACAGAGAGAAGAGGTACTACTGCAATGAAAAGGAATTCCTTGTAGCAAAATGGGCCATGGAGTCCCTTAAATTTTATTTGCCAGGAGCTGACTTTATACTTGTAACAGATCACAATCCTCTCTGTAAGCTTAACCAAATAAATGATAATTCCACAGTGGTTCCTGGTGCTACAGCCATTTAAATTTAAAGTGATGCACAAATCTGGAAAAGAGAATGTCAATGCTGATTTTCTGTCAAGATAAGGATCAAGAACTGAGAATTCCAAGATTGAAAAAACAAAAAGTGTGAGTTTAAACTTCTCTGTTTGCTATACTGCATATGCAATGAACTTTAACGGTTATATGCTAATGTTAGAAGAAAATTAAAAGAAAGTCTTGGAAACCTTTTTTTTTTTTTTTTTTTTTTTAAAACAGGTTCCGTCATATATTTTTTTGAATTTTCTCTTTCTGCACTCTGAGCCCCGGGCATCCTTCGGGAATACCCATACGGCTGTGCCATTCACTCCCCGCCTGAACCCCCGCTTCCCCCAGGCTCTCCCCTGACCGGCTCGGCAGGTCCAGCCTCCCGGATCATCCTCCGGAAGAGGGCCCACCCTCCCTTGGTGGCACCTTCTGGAATTAGAGGGACCTACCTTGCTGTCTGGGATGGTCATGGAGAGTCCTGGATGTGCTGGGCCAACGTCGGGATGTGGGCGCGCCCCCGGGGTCTCCATCATCCCACTGGTGCTGCAGAGGGATTTTTCCCTTGAGAAACATACAAACAGACTTTGACGGCAGATAAGGACCACTTGGCCCACCCAGTCTGCCCATTTCCCTACCTACTGGATAAGCTGCAGATTCTAGTTAACCAACAGCCTACTTCCTGCCACCCCCCACTACAACTGCCTTCTGTCTGTCCCATGCATGTTTGAATTCTCCCACTGTTTTAGACCCAACAACCTCCCCAGGAAGGCGGTTCCATGCATCCACCACTCTCTCTGTGAAAAAAAATTTCCTCACATTACCCCTGAGCCGTCCCCCCCCCCCATCTTTAAAATGTGCCCCCTTGTTCTTACACATCTCTTTTTCTGAAAGATGCTACCCTCCTGGACTTTGTTTGATTCCCTTCAGGTACCTGAACGTTTCTATCATGCCCCCCCATCCCTCCTTTCATCAAGGGTATATATATTAAGCTCTCTCAGTCTCTCTTCATTTGGTTTCTGACGCAGACCCTGCACCATTTTAGTTGCCCTCCTCTGGACTGCTTCCATCCTGTCTATGTCCTTGCGTAGAAGAGGTCTCCAAAACTGCACACAGTACTCCAGATGGGGTCTCACCAACTGTCTGTACAGAGGGATAACCACTTCACTTTTTCTACTTGTGATGCCCCTTCCTATGCATCCCAGTATCCCCCTGGCTTTCCTTACTGACTTCTCACATTGCTTACCAACCTTTAGATCATCTGATATGACTACCCCCAGGTCCCTTTCCATTTTTGTTGTTGTTAGTACCTCCCCTGCTATTGTGTACTCTTCTCCTGGGTTTTTGTTTCCCAGGTGCATTACTTGATTCCACCCCGAGAAGCTTGATTGTGCGATGGTGGCTAGGCACTACGTGCCACCACCCATCAAGCTGCTCCCCGTACTGCGTAGCGCCACAATTCTGTGCCACACCTGACCCCTGCCAGGTGCCGTTACAGAGTGGTGCATCCTGATGCCTTCCCCCCAGGGAAGGGAGAGCTGTCCTCCGGACACTCAATCCCTTCCTTCCCCTGCCGACCCCGACAGCCCGGGCTTGTTCCCAAACCTGGGTCGCCAGCGTGGCACAAGGTGTAGTGACCAGCGCCTCAACCTCCAGTGCCACTGGGCCGGCAGGTTCCATCATATAGAGGGGGGTATGTGACAGGGTTGAATAAAGCCCTGTCCCATTTGTTATGCAGAAAAGGTTAAATGCAAGAATCTGTATTATCCTTTCCTTTTCTGTGCTGTCTGTCGGGTTACGTAACCAAATGTTCTCATTAGACCTAGGGACTGATCACTCTGATGGTCTCGCTATTCTCTGCCTCTCGCTACCTTCACTTGCTGTTTCTGTCTTTTCCTCCCCTTGACTATCTGCGGTTATAAAAATATATGTGGTACTGGGGTCCTTTGGTTTGAAATGTATGTAGTTACACTGTTGAAATGACTACAGAAAGCTATTTGGAATTTAGGGGGTTAATCTGAGATGCAGTTTTAGCTCCTCACAGGTGTGTTTGCAAACTTTTTTGCACAGCTGTCAGCAGGAGGCCAGCTTGTGACACTGTTCTATCTGCAAGCCTGCTCTGCAAAGAAAGTGACAAGAACTCTGATAAATTTTGTGAGAAACAGGATGTCTCCTTAACGAGTTCAAAATGAAGAAGTAATCAGGCAAAGACTTGTTCTAAAAAAAGAGCAGCAATATTTTTGCTGGGGAGAGACTGAAACTTGGAATTAGAGATACCCTCAGATGACGGACTTTGTTTTCTTAGTTTGTACTGCCTTTGTAAATAGTTATACTGGACAACTTTTATTTTTTATTTTGGTTATCAATAATATTAAAACACTACTTGCTAATTTTATAACTGCTCCTAGTTTTCCTATGCTTCCTGATCTCTGCCTCAACAACATATGGCTGGTCCTGTCAGTCAATTCCAACCTGTGATCATATATGATATACTCAAGGGTCAAAGACTGCGTCAGCCAATCCATTTCCCAGGATTTCTCCCATGTATTATGCATAGGTCACTAGACAAAACCTAGCCCAAACTTGCCCATGCAGCCTACAGAAACTCACCATATTCACAGGACTGTTGTAGGTCCGAAATAATTCTCAGTATGTTGTTCATGAGGTTTGATCTTTGCTCGTTTTCAAGAATGCTTCCAGTGGAGGGGTATGCAGAGTCAATGTATGTTAGGTCCGACAGGTAGATGCCTAAACAGACAACAAAAACAAATATAATTTATCATTGAAGGATATGTCAGAGCAGAATTACTTATCAAGCTGGGGAGAATGCATTAGCATTTGACAGTAATATGAAAACAAACATCAAAGTCTGCATTATTTTACTCCTACTAGGCCAGTCTGAAATGGGGCAAGGTTATTTTCAGGCATGTCAGCTATAACTGTTACAACTAACATGCTCCAACTGCAAACTTTGGACATTTTGCCTAGAAAGGTTACAGCTGACTTACGTAGAAATAAAAGGAAAAATTTACTCAAGTTATCTATAACTATTGTTTTACTACTGGCCCTCCTTTTACAGTCACGCTTAATCAGTCATTTGATCATTCGCAAAGTCCTTGAAAAGCCCAAATGGCTAGAGCTTCAGCTCCTCTATCTTATGCCCTTGCCCCTCGGATCTTTTGACAAGAACATAAGGTCATGCAAAAAGGTATTCAGAAACCACTGAGGGACAGTAGCCAGAGCAGGCCAGGCAGTTAAGTGTGACGGTAGAAAGAATACCGGTAGTAAAACAACAGTCACACTTATGCAGATTTCTAGCAGTACCCAGGCTGGTGGGGGCTCAACCCTCAATTCAAGCAAAGACAGACTTTAGGCTATAGGACCTAAAGACAGCATCCCTCCTGGCCTGGAGGTCTAGGCCATAGTGGATCATAAAATGTGTAAAGGTGCTGGCTTGGTGGAGATGAGGGTTGAGGCGCTGAACACCACACCTCATGTAACCCCTGTGACCGGGGTTCGGAAGCAGACTCAGGTTGCAAAGTGTCAGCTGAGAGGGAGAGGACTTAGCGTCCAGAGGACTACGCTCCTCCTGGGGAGGGTAGGCTTGCATGCCAGTCCAAGGTTACCACCAGCTGAAGGGTTAGTGGTAGTGCAGAATGGAGTGGCACAGAAAGGAGGGCTGCAGTCTGATGACTCGTGCATGCCTCCACACAGACGCACCATGCTGGCTGCGGCAAGGGTGTGGGAGAAAATGACAAGTGGAAAAATGGAACCTGAGCTTAATGAAGCCCTGCCCGCTCACTGCTGACCCAAGCCATCACCTGGGATGCCTCGACCCATTCTAGATTAGTGCTTCAGGGGAAGGGGGACAACTCTCCTCTCTCTGACCTCGCCACAAGGAGAAATCAGTGGAGAACCAGGTCAATGTACGCCCAAGGGGAGACAGGCGCAGCAGGCGGAAGCGGGACAGGAATAAGCAGCTGCTCAGACATCCAGGGAGAGAATAAACAAAGAACAGGGAAAAAAAATGTGTGTGGATACCCAGGTGGCAGCCCTGCACATCTCATCAGTCAGGATACCCTTGGAAGTGGTGGCAGATGTGGCCCACTGTGCCAGGCAGAACGGGCCCTCAGATGGCATACATCTGGCCAACAGGTAGCAATGTTTCATACACAATACAGTCCATCTAGCAATGATCTTCGTGATGGCTGACGGCCTTGAGACTACAGCGTGGGTAACAAAAAAAAAAAAAAAAACAGGTACTGCCACCACAGAATTACTCTGTTCTCCACTGGTAGACATAAATATGATGTGCTTACCATAATTCTTTATCTTCCAAGACTATCTTCACCACTGATTATGGGTCCTAGCCAGAGGTGCCAGGACCCTGAGGGAGTCCTAACTTTTCAGAAGGGCTGGTGCCGAGGCAAGCTGTGCACATGCATGGCACCGCAAGAGTGTCTCATGGTACCAGGCTTACCTCGGCACCAGCCCTCAACTGCCTCAGTACCTTTTTTACCAAGGAGGTGCAGCATAACCTACCAAGTACTTACAGTATGTACTAAACCTATGAGCACAACAATGCCCTGGTGACCCATGTAAGAAGGTCAACAACCAGTAAAACAGTGTCCTCACAGCCCCAAACCAAGAACAAGGGGTGAAGACCAATAAAGTGACTAGAGTGAGTCAAGGGGATGGCAACTGGGCGTGTGACTCAATGGTGAAGATATTCCTAGAAGATCAAGAATTACATTGAGTACCTAATTTTCATATCTTCCAGGAATCAGTCTTCACCACTGACTCACACTAATGGGTCAATGTACCAAGCTCAGAAAGAAACCCCCAGACAAGGGCAGTAGGAACTAAGGACTCACTCAGGAGAACAGTCCTTTCAGGACAGTCCTGCCAAAGGTGGCATGCTGCCTGGAATGGACATCCAGAGCATAGTGCTAAACAAAAGTGCACCCCCTGCTCCAAGTTGCAGCTCTGCAGGTATCACTGACAAGCACAGAGCAAATCTCTAACAGGGATGTGAAATCTGCCCAAGTGGAGTAGTCACGTACCTCACCTTCCAGCTTGACCTGCACCATGGCATAGCAGTGAT
Source organism: Neoceratodus forsteri (assembly GCA_016271365.2). Lineage (NCBI taxonomy): Eukaryota > Metazoa > Chordata > Ceratodontiformes > Ceratodontidae > Neoceratodus > Neoceratodus forsteri. Next base: position 49,661,380 of record CM028136.1, on the reverse strand, counting down.
AGAGAGAGCTCACAAGCAGGTAGACATACACTTGACTAACAAGATGTCCCTTTCGAACGGAACTGAAAGAGATAATAGCTGTTTGGATTGCCGTAAGTCCTTAGTTCTGTCCAGGCAAAATGTAAGGACCCTCTGAACATCCAAAGAATGGAGAGTACACTCTCCTTCTTTCTGGAAGTTAGCAAAGTAGGTAAGAAGCACAGTGGCCAGTTCATATGGAACTCTGACACCACTTTATGAAGGAACTTAGGGTGTGTACAGAGAAATGAAAATGACATACCTACTGTAATTCTTGATCTTCCTGTATATCTTCACCGTTCATCATTGATGGGACTAGCTGGAGGCCCTAGGACCTTTGAGGGAAGCTTACAACTTTTAGCTTTTTCAGCTTCTTAAGGAGGAGGGGATGACAGGGGCGGCGCCTCCCTCGAGGCCGACGTATTGTGTGGCATTTGCAGGCTAGTCAATAAGCGATGCCAACTCCTCCACCACCTCAGTTCTGCTTGCTGAAGAGGAAATTAGAGACAGAGGAATAAAAGGGGAGGGTGGGGCAAAGGAGCCCAAGGGACAGAAAAAGGAAAGGATATAAACTGAAAAAGGAATAGGTCGGCCACAGGAGGAGGGGTAGGACTCTAGAGGTCTGGGAGGGAGGCCCCAACCACCGGGCAGGCAAAAGGGGTGTTAAGAGGATGGACGGGGAGAAAGCAGGAAGCAAAGAGAATAGGGAAAAGGAAAGAGAGGGAAAGAGGAAGAGAACCCAACCCCCAGAAGGAGGACCCGAAGGGGCCCACCTTTTTTTTTTTACGCGGGGAGGTCCGCGGAGCCAAGTGCAGAAGGATACCCGGGAGGACAAGAAGCCTCACAAACTCGGAAGTCCTTAAGAAGCACCACAGGATGCCGGGCAAGACATACTGATCCCAGCCACTACCATTGAAGGTACAACCCTCCTTGTCCACACAAGAAAACAAGGGATGGGGCCACTGGTTCTCTCACCCCATCCTCACTGCAAAGGGGTGGAGAAAGGACCCACCCTGGGGCAGGATCCCCCGAATAGGGGGCCACCTAATTAGGAGAACTCCTGGCCCCTGAGAAAGATGCTGATTCCCTTGGTACCATAACCACCGGAAAAGTGGTAGAGGCAGTGGATCTAAGCCTCTTACAGGGAGAGCAAGGAATTGGGGAGGGGGCCCGAGGGGACCTTGCCCCATGGGAAACCAGAGAAGAGGAGCAAGCTAAGGCTCCAAGAAGTAGAAGATCACCAGAGCCCCTGTGACAAAGATGGGAACCAACAGGTGAAGGCCACCTTGAACTTTTCAGCATAAGAACACATGGAGACAAGAAGCCTGGAAAAAACTAGGGAACTTCTGGCCCATGGTGCACTCCCCAAAGAATGAATGAATGAATACTTTATTTTTAAAAAGCGCCTTTCCAAAACCAAGGCACTTTTACAACAGGTCAATACATAAAACTTAAATTCCTAAAATCAATCCATAAATATATATTAAAAATCCGGATATGCTAGGTTAAACAAATAAGTCTTTAAGGCTGACTTAAAGCTTTGGACAGTCAGGCATTCAAAGAGTCCTCGTCAATGTCATGCTGGGCCCTGAAGAGCCCCTAGTAAAAAGAGGGCAACAGCTCCTGCTTGTCCTCTCCCCGGAGGTAGCTCCCTGGTGCTTCAGATGAAGAGTCAGGGAACCCAGAGGTGCCGTCGGGATTATACCCACAATTGGCCTCAATTAGGGAGAAGGCAAGCAGGGAGGAAGCACTGCCCAGAAGACTGGGGCCCAAGAGGAGATGGTGGGTGGAATCAGTGATAAATGAAGATATACAGTAAGATCAAGAATTACGGTAGGTATGTAATTTTCATATCTTACCTGTATTAATCTTCACCGTTCATCACTGGTGGGTGAGTACCAAGCACCACAACTGTGGTGCTGGCACCTCCCTGAGGGCTGAATCTTCCCTCAGCCTCCAGTGAGGGAGAAGTACAGAGAGGGAGGGGCCCCTTATGGGCCTGGCTAGGCCCAAACCTGGTCAGGGTGAGGTGGAGACTCCCACTGCTGGGAGAGGGAAGGCACCCCAACAACTCGCGCCTCACCCTGAGGGAGAAGAAGTGGGCCAGTTGGAAGGGAGAGGCAATCAACCTGTCGGGCCAGCGGTGATAACCTGGAAAGGTGAAGCCATGTTGTCTGCTTTATGCAGACTGCAGTTCCTGCCAGTCTGGAAGCTACTTCATTGGTGTCATAGGATGCTATTGCCTGGTGATTCACTAGCTTCAGACCACACGCTGAAAGGCTGATGGCTTGCCTGGTCACCTCTGTGTCAGGCAAAGATGCCAGATGTTGCCCCAGCACCATCCACAGGTGCCCAGCTCAGGTAGCCTGGTGTGCCTGGTGCCAGATGCACAAAAGGAGGCACGCCCTGAGAAAACCCTTCTACCCCAGCCGATCAAACTCATTTAGCCAGAATCTGGGGGTGGGGGGGCCAGTCATGCCCTCGGGCAATGATGCCCGGAAGGGATATCCAGGAGCTCCACTCCCGAAGAGGGGTGGGGCATACCACCTGGAGAACCCCAGAGTGTGCAATACCTGCACTGACAGTCCTCGGGGCTGGAGAGGAGCAGAGGGATGCTGCCGGATCAGATGCGACACATCCATGAAAGGGCGAGGCCACAGAGGGATAACAATGTTTTTGGCGATAAATTCCCCAAGGAAAGCGCATGTTGCATAGTCAAGATTGCGGCTTGCAAAGTGGGAGATGTGGAGCTCTCCTGGCATCCCAACAGGAATCGCTGATAGCTGGTGATATCAATGTCTGAGGACAGGAGGACGGAGGAATCCTCTTCCTTGGGGGATGAAAACGAGGAGGCCGAGGAGCCTGGTTCAGTCAGGGGTGGCTGGAGGCTTAGGTCTAAAGATGACCGCGTCCAGGACTCTGAGATACTGGGGGAAGCAGCTGCCGATGCCCTGAACTGCTCCCAGGTCACTGGCCCCGAAGGGCCCCAGAGACCTGGTAGAGAAGAGGAAGGAGGAGGTGGCGGAGGCAGAGGATCTGATGGCAGAGGGGAGGTCTGGCGAGCCACAGCAGGATCTCTACTAGGGCTATGAGTACGCGCAGGGAACCCCTCCTGGGGGGGCTGCGCAACTCACCCACTGCAGGCTGCTAACTAGACAGGGGCAGTTAAGTGGTGCCCATGGTCAAGGACCCCATGATAGGGCAAACAAAGCCAGTCTGTCCCTTGTAGGCAGCCCCTGGCCCCACCTATTGCACACCCTACCTGATATGGTGAGGAGAGGAGAGGAGAGAAGGGTCTGCACTGAGGTTCCTCCCAGAGCCACCAGCTGATCTGGAAGAATCCCTGCTTGCCAACCTTGACCTCCCCACCCCCACCTCCCCAGATAGGGATCTGTTCTTCGGTTGACCACGAGTACCTGACAAAAGGAGCTCTGAAATAACTCTGGCACCGGAGTGTGTCAGAATTCATCCCAGAACCCAACCTGCCATAGAAATCCAACTCGGCATCACGCACCCTGCTGGAACCAGACCCAGCACCGCCCTTGGCATCAACTCCTTCCCCGGTGCTGCAAGCAACACCAGAGGAAATGGAGGAATTAGCCCCAAGGACAGGCCCAGAGAGAGTAGCAGCTGATTCCATTGTACCAGAGACTGAATGGCTAAGTGTAGGAGAGCAATAGAACTCCTGAGAGTCGGGCAGCCAATCTGGGTCATCCCGATTTTCCTCCTCCAAGGAGGAGATCAGGGAGACCACCAAAGAGGCCACCTCAGAAACCCTGCCTCTCCAGGTACAGCAGACGGCACCAGGAGGGGACCCAGCACTGACAGCAGCACCGTTCACCTGTACCAAGAGAAATGACGGAAGCCGAAGCAGTGCCAACAGGCGGCACCGAGGACTACACCGGCTCAGGCCCAGCATATAGCTGCAACTATGACACCATAGGCATCCACACCTCCGAGGCGGCAATGGACCATGGGGGTGCTTAGCCGACCCCCTGGAGGAGGCTGACTGTCCACCTGACCCATCAAGCAGGCCTCCTGTCTCAGCGAGAATGGAACTAGCGGTGCCCCCCCCCCCAGTACATATAGTACTGGGGAAGATCTAAGGAAAGGGCCTCAAGTCCTGGTCTTGGCATCCCAGGACCGATGCCGCCTTCCAAAGGTGGGAGAACCCCAACCCACCTTCACTGCGTGTACCTCGAGGACCCGGTGGTCCACAGAGAATCAGGGATCGCAGTTGTCCATGTCGTGTGACAGACCCAGGCAGGTTAAACAGCAATTACTATGGTCCATCACGCCATCAGCTTGCCACAGGGGCACGCTCCGCCTTAAATTTTGAACTGGGCCCCGAACCGGACATAACTGCGCGAACAAAATAAAGTAACTACAGAACAGACTCGGCACTGAACAAATAAAGAAAACAAAGAAATAAAAGAACTGTTTTACCGGTCTGAAAAGTCTACGGCGTCAAGTAGTTGCGGCAGCAGAACTTTCGCTAGGCTTCTGATGCAGATCAAAATGGCTCAGCTCTCACAGGGTGATGCACCTCGAGGGCAAGAAAAGAAGAACTGAGATGGTAGAGGGGCCGGCGTTGGTTACTGGCCAACCCAAGAATGCCATGCAATATGTCAGCCTCACGGGTGATGCCATCTCTGACACCGGCCCCTCCTCCTTAGGAAGCTGAAAAAGCTTAAAGCTTAAAGCTATAAGCTTCCCGTGGGGTCCTAGCGCCTCCAGCTAGACCCACCAGTGATGAATGGTGAAGGTTAATACAGGTAAGATCTACCTTATTCTTGTGTGAAAACAGTATACAGGGGAATCTGTGACCAAGGCATGGATTTCTGACACACTGCAAGCAGAAGAGATGGCCACCAGAAAAGCTGCTTTCCAAGTTTAAAACTTCAGCTCACATGTTGCAAGGGGCTCAAAAGGCTTTCGGATGAGCATATCCAGCACAAGGTTGATATCCCAGAAAACCACCGGCTTTCTGATGGGAGGCCTTGTGTGTAAGATGCCCGTAATCAACCTCCTTAAAAGTGGCAGCTGTGCCAAGTAGAGGATACTGATGAGCTTGTGATGTGCAGAAACAGCACACAATTGGACCTTTACTGTGGAATAATGTAGGCCAGCATCAGAAAGGTCCAGCAAACACACCAGAACTATGTGAGGTTGGCACCCAAAGGGGTCCATGCGGGTTCTGGTGCACCAGATGGAAAACCTTTTCCATTTGGCTGTGCAAATTTTTCTAGTAGAAAGTTTATGGGCAGCTGAAAGTATTTCAGAGACTGAGATACCTTGTACTTGTTCACAGTTGTCTCTTCAGGATCCAGGCCTGAAGGTGAAGGAATTGCAGGCTGGGATGGTCTAGGTGACCTGGAGTCAGTAAGTCCATCCTGAGTGCAAGGATCCTCAGTTTGCTGACTGACAGTCTGTTCAACAGAGAAAACCATAACTAGCAAGGAGCGATCAGAATTATCTTGCCCCCGTGCACCTCCAGTTTGAGAAACACTCTCTACATTAGAGGAACTGAAGAGAATGCATACAGAAAATGATTTTTGTCATCTTGACAGAAAATGTCATGTCCTGCATTTGGGAGCAGAACTGAGTCTGGCATTGAGTAGGGGTGCAAAAAGGTCCACATCTGTGGTGCTCCACTTGTTGAACAGCGATCCCACGATGTCTGGAGCTAGTGAGCACTCTTGAGGATCAGCCCGTTCGGCTGAGCTTGTCTGACAGAGTGTTCTGGACTTCTGGTAGATAAACTGGTAGGAGAAGGAACCCCAGCTCCAGGTACCCTTCCCGCACTCTCACTGCTTCTCTGCAGAGAGGGTAAGAGTAAGCGCCTCACTGTTTGTTGACGTAATACATCATAGACTTGTTATGTCTGCAAGAGGACTGTTTTAGCTGACAAGATCCATTAGGGCTAGCAGGCCATACAAAAACAGTTCCCATCTCCAACACACTGATGTGGAAATGAGTCTCTCCGACAGGTCCTGTGTTTGGAGGCCCTGACAGTGGGCTACACCCCCCCAAGAAGAAGGCATCCATGGTGAGAGTCAGCTGGAAGAAGGGAAGCCCTTGAGGAGATTGTCCTCTACCGACCACCATGTGCGTGACCGAACCATGGACTTGGTCACCTCAGAGGAGTAGGTCTGAGGATGTGATGCTTGTGACCACTGTGCACTGAGCATCCACTGAATCATTTCCATGTGTTACTATGCCAGGGACACTGTGTGAACAATGAGGAGGCTATTAGACGCATCATGTGTTGCAAGGAGTGAGCTTAAACAGATTTGTGCTCCATAATATAGTATGCATTAGCAACACCTGCATTCTGCTCTCTGGAAGGAAGGCTGAGCCTCAGTCACATCCAGAAGAGATCCAATGAACAGCAGCCACTGTGAGGGTTAGAGCTTAGACTTCTAGTTTCAGCAGAATTCCCATGGAGGTAAGGAACTGAGAGAACATGGTCATTACTTGCTCTGTTTCCAGTGTTAGCCAATATACGTCCAAGTAAGGATAAACCTGGAGTTCTAATTTTTTCAGGTGTTCTGCAAGTACTGCAAGGCACTTTGCAAAGACTTGAGACGCTGAAAGAAAGCCCAAAGAGCAGGACTCTAAACTAATAAGCTTCTCCAGCATGAGGTATCTGAGGCAGCTGGGGTGTACGAAAATGTACTGGTATGAAATACTACCTGGGGGTATTTATTTATTTTACTCTATCTGCTTGTCAACAAATGGAATTGATGCCGGCCTACTCCAAACCAAATCAGACAAGGCTTTAAATGTGGGCGGAACAGGAGGAAGTAAACTGACCGGCATGGAAATATCGTTTACCCACTGATCAATGACTGTAGGCTCAGAATTATGTAAAGAAGCATGTCACTGAGCAAAGCCTTGAAAGTTAGATCCTCCGAGGCACAGCAGTATGTCCCAGATCCGAAAAGTCCAGCTTAAGTCGTCATCATCGCCACCCTCAGAAAGATGAGGTCTGGGCCAGACTCCTTTCCCTTCCTATCCTCCCCGGCGGGAGAAGCGTACATAGGAGTGGATCACAGGCCCTCTAATCCAGAAATGTGGCCCCTGTAACACCGATGACACCAGCCCCAAGGACAAGGGTCCTGTGCCAGTGGCGGCGCCAAGACCGGAACTGAATCTGGCACCAGGAGATCCATAGCACCAGGAACCTCCAGTGCCAGGTGGGGCGACAACACAGACACAGCACCAACATGACTCTAACACGGCACTGACATGGTGTTGGGACCAGCACCATAACTAGCAAGAGGCCAGGTCCCGAAGGTGTAGAGAGGGCTGATTTGGTGCCAGGAGATTCCAGGCCGATACAATGCCGACATGGCAACGGAAGAAGCACCAGAACTGGCATCAGGCCAGGCCCCGAATGACCCAAAACTGGTGCTGGCACCGGAATCAGACCAAAGGCCAATGACCCAGTCAGCACCGGAGTGACCGGCAATGGTACCCAACCAATGCCACCAAGTGACTTAAGCTGGGGGTGTGGAGAGTGGGACAGGAGTCAGCGGCGCATTCACTGGTAAGGGCCAAAGGCTGCTGCCGGAGCCAAAAGCTCTACCTGGCTTGAGGCCCCTGCCTCCCGTGGCTCCAGTTCTCCCAACCCCGAAGGACCAGAGATGGGATCCAATGGCCCAGACACATGAGAATGACACTGCACCCACTGCTCCAAAGAGCTGCCCAAAGGTGGAACTGCCCACTGTGGTCCCCACTTAAAGAAAGAGTGGAACTCCGAGCCCAAGACCTCAACATCCCAGTACAAGAGGCTCCTGGCGACTTCAAGGTACCAATGAAGGCCTACAGCCCCAGGAGACCAAGGTCGTGCAGCAGACCTCCCAGAGGGCAACCTCGAGTGGTACAGTTTCTTCCCCTTCTGAAGGGAAGAGGCAGAACTCAAGGCTGAGCAGCACTGAGAACCCGACAGAAACTGGGAATGGACCCACCCTTTTGTGCTTTCAGTAGGACTGTCCTTCCTCCCCAGCACAGGACTGCCCGTGGTCAGAACCCTTCCCAAATTAAAAAAGTGGACCGGACACAGCCCCGCTGCTGGAGGAGCCTACCTAAAAGGCTCCCTACCATCATCTTTCATGGACATCGGCTGTAAACTCGGTAGAGCTGAGCAAAAAACTGGCAAATATTTTTGTAAAATCACTAAACTCACACAAAAAAACAAACACTAGTTTTAAACATTAAAACTGAGAAGAACTGAATGCTGTTGTCATACTGACGTGAAGTTCTGACTCCCAGCAGACGAGTGACGTCGAACTGATGCACACCCAATGGTGGTAAAAAAGGAACTGAGGCGGTTGAGGACTGGTGCCAAGGTAAGCCTGGTGCCAGGAGCCACTTTCATGGTGCCGTGCATGCACACGGCTTGCCTCAGCACCAGCCCTCCTGAAAAGTTCTGGCTCCTGCAGGGTCCTAGTGCCTCTGGCTAGGACTCATTAGTGTGAATCAATGGTGAAGACTTATTACTTGAAGATCAGGACAGCATGTCTAATGTGCAGATGATGTAGCATTTCCTCAACAAAGCTAGGCATGGGGTTTGGGGAAATAGAGAGGCCATCCCAAGACCTAATTTCCTATTGGTGTTCAGAACAACATTATCCTTGTGGAACACCATGTAGACTGGGTTGAACGAGAGGACTTGAAGCTTGCTGACCCATCTGGCTGATGGACCATAAGGTGATATCAACCAGGAACACAAATTTCCAGGATAAGAACCCAAGGTCATAAGTTTCCAAAGGCTCAAAAGACTTTTCCATAAGCCTCACCAGAACCAGGGTCAGGTCCCATGAGGTGGAGGCTCACACAGAGACAAGAGAGATTGAGGTTCCTGAAAAAGGAATCTATTACCTGCTTCATGTCAAGAAAGGGATATCCGCATTAGTTCTGTACTTGGAAATGGCCAAAAAATGCACCTTTAATTAAGCTGCACAAAGGCCTGTTATGGACAGGAGTCCAGAGGTAGTCGAGTATGGCAGGGGTCACGCTTAACTTTTTTTTGCACTGGTCCACCCGGGAAAGTGGTGACCCAGCTGCACTGGACCCCAGAAATTGCACTAGCCCCAACATAACATTAACAATTTATAAAAAGAAGCACACAGTGACAAAGTTAGATGTTTGAAGCAGTAGTTTTTACTGTTTGATACAGTTTCAGAGTTAATTTCTCCCAAATCAGAACCAATTCAATTTGGTAGGTAATTAGACCACTCTGTATTAAAGTCAACCCCACACTAATTTTCCAGCAGCTACAATTTGCAGCTCTTGCTCTCAGCATTACAGCTCAGCTCACAAAGTGTGACCAGAAGTTATTTGTGGAGGAGGGTGCTGCATTGTATGTTTCTTGCTATGGAGAGTAGACAGACTGGAACTGTGTCTGATGGCTGCCCAATCTGACCACAGCTCAGTCAAAGCCAAGCATTGTGACCCAAGGGGAGCTTTGCCTAGAGTTCACCAACCAGCTCACCCCCTCCTACAGCAAACCACGGGGGTTGCAATTTTTTTTTTTTTAGTTATACTTTTTATCCCCTTGGGCCACCAGTCTGCCTACCTCTTCATGTCAGGCATCTTCCTCGGATCTCAGGCCGCCATCTCTGAGGATTCTCATCAGCTCCTAGTCGGGTCCCGCAGCTACCCCCGCCGCTTGCCCCCCGTAGCAGGGTGAAGGGGAGCTCTTCGCCCCCAGTGCAGATCCAGTATTGCAGCGTACCCTGGCGCTGAACTGGTCCCCACTGGAGACAGCCATCATGCCGCCGTGACTGGTGCCCTATTTTCCACTTTTTCTACCCCTGACGTCTGTGGCGTGCAATGACGCCTAAGGTCCAGAGCGCGCACACTTCCACATGCTCTCTGATCCAGGCGTCAGCCTCAGTACATCCCCATAGGTCTTGCCAGTACTCTTGAAAACACCCCCAGCCACCGTCGGGGGCCACCAGAGTACCGATGGCAGCCCTCTTCCCTCCCCGGAGAAGGAGAGCAGTCCTATGGACGCTCAGTCCTTCCCCCTCCCCTGCCGGCCCAGGCTTGTTCCCGAACCCGGGTCACCGGCGTGGAGCGAGGTGTGGCGTCCAGCGCCTCAACCCTCAGTGCCACCGGGCCGACTACTGGGGTTGCAATTTGGTTGTCCCAGGGTTTTTAGTTTTCAACCAGCAGACAGTGCCCTCCCAGAGAGTCCGCCACAACTGGAGTGGCTTTTATTAAATTTGTCGGCAATTACAAAACTATATTCTCCCACACAGCACAGTTGCAGTTAAGTGACTAGCAAATTGGTGGTGGATCAGAGGGTGCTGCAATTGTTGTATGACCCCTGACAGGAACCCATGCTGCCCACCACAGCTGAGAGGATTTTGGTTCGTCTTCTGGGGATCTTTTTGCCTCAAATTCACCTAGCAGCAGTCCCCCCCCCAAACAAAGACAAAGATGCCTGGTTTTACATGGCCCAGGACTCTTTCCTCAGTCACCCTTGAAGATCCCCCCTCCCTCAACCAGATCCCACAGTCACTGGGCAATTAAACTGGTCAGTCTGGCATCTTTGCCATGCTCTGCCACTGAGCTGTACAACAAATCGGCATAAGACTCGCACCTTCCCCCTAAGCAGCCCCATAAGTCAGACAGTCTTCACACAAGTTCAGCCAGGTCATCAGCAAAACAAAAACATTCCAACCACAAAAACTGCCAACACTGCATGACGCTCTCATTTTAGAGCCACTCAATTCTCATACATATGTGGCTTCCAAACACCCGGGCTGCCCAAACCAGCCAGCTGCAACTTGAACACAGACCCGTCCCAATGATCTGTGACTTTTTTTTTTTCTAGGCAGGGCCAACCTTACTTCCAGCTGCCTAAATAACCTGCATGAACTGCCTCCTGACTCAACATTCCAAGAAGCACAACAGGAAAACTGCAGAAATACAGGTGCCCCCACCCCCAAGGCTTACCCCCAATTCAGCTTTTCAGGCATGAAAGCCCCATTTTCATGCGCTGCCACTTGCTTACTTTTATTTCAAAAAGTCAGCGATCCGACAATATGTCAGACGGGGGGGGGAGCTCCATTTACTGTAAAGGTGCTTCAATACAAGTGAGTGGTGTGGCACTGCACCTTCACGATAAATGGAGCCCCCCAACATCTGACATATTTTCAGATCACGGACTTTTTGAAATAAAATTAAGCAAGTGGCAGTGCATGAAAACGGGGCTTTCATGCCTGAAAAGATGAATTGGGGGGGGGGTAAGCCTTTCGGATGTGGGGGCACCTGTATTTCTGCAGTTTTCCTTTAAGGTGCAAACAGAGCAGGAATATTGTTTGCTTTTCTCCCAGACCTCCACAAGCATAATCATCCCACTATATGAATCCAGGACCTACCACCAGGGCCCCCCTGCATCAGGCCTACCTTCCCTGCATGCACCAGCAACCCGACAACCTTGCATGTTTTTCCCCCCCAACGCAACACTTTCTCTACAAAAAAGACCAGCTCCGCTCTTGGCTAACCTGTCCTGTCCAAATGATTCTGAGCTAGAGTCTTGCAGGCCCTTATCTGAAGATTCTCGGTTGTGCCACGAGTTGCATCAGAGACCTGGGTCTGAAATGACGGTCGCATCGGGACTGTATGACCTCCCCATCACACATGCACGAGGCAAATAAGAATGACTCCCTATTACAACTTTTGACAATTATTTTAATTTTGTAGCAGCATAAAGGCCCACGCTGTATCAAGTCTCTCCTTCGTTGACCATGCCATATCAGCCCAGCCCCAGACAACGCGCTATTATGACTGCCCTTAGTAGTAAGTCCAAAACCTTTTTATTACTCCACAATATCACTGCTTGCAACAGATTTGTTTAGCTCAGTCTGCTGGACTTACCAGGTGGCAAAATGAACTTGGGGCAAATAGTCGTCTGTCACTGGTAAGTAGCTCTGTTCTGCTGTACAGTCAGTGGTTCACACTGCAGGCATGTGGGGAGTCTAGCAGGGGATGGGCTGCAAGAGGCTGGCGCCAAATCTCTTCCCCCAATCAGATGGCTCCAGGAGGAGATCTGAGGAGTTGTCAGGCTACAAAAATTGAGTATTCTGATTGAAAAAAAAAAAAAAAGAGACGGCGTTTCTCTGGCAATTTATCAACATAAGGGCTAGATTGCACTAGCCAAGCCGGGAAAGTCAGGGGACCATTCACTGGCCCGAGGCAATTTGCACTATGCCCTGGGCCAGTAAAATAATGTTAAAATCGACCCCTGGTATGGTTCAATGTCATAAGGGCGACTGCTGAAAGGCGACTGTCCTGGCAACAGTAACACATCGCTGAAATTGAATTTCATCGATTTACATCCCCAGCACAAAACAAAACGGCGCAACGGACATGGAATTCTTATGTCATGCGGAGGGGCTAGCTCCACACCCCTTACTTTAGGATTCTCAACTCCAGGGGGGTGTATGTCGGGGGGAGGAGAGCAAATTCTACAAAAAAAAAAAAAAAGTAAACACACTACTCGGGCTGGGCACAACAAAATACACCAATGCCCGGACCCAAATACAGCATCCTGGCCACCTCAGCCCAGCACCCACCCACCACGCCACGCAGCCAGCTCGGCAGTCCACCAAGACACCACCCCTGACAAATCCTCCCGCACCTCACTCAGCATGCTCACTCCCCGCTGAGCACATGTACATACAGTGACATCCCGTCACCATTCACATACCTCCCCATCCTGTCACCCTGTTGACATGCGCTGAAAGTGGGTCACCATTTCGGTAGGGGCCCACTTTCCAATAGCACATGTCAGAGGATACCGTTGAGTATAGACCTGATAGCGCACTGCAGCGAGTAAGGCCAAGCTCCTGGCACAATACTGAGAACCTCTTCCACTTAAAAGCGAAAGTTTGCTAGGTAAAGCCTTTTTGTGAAGTCCCCGACACAGTGAGACCCTCCTCTCAAGAGTCCTAGGATGCAAGATCTAGCCTCTCACAAATCATGCCATCAGATGTAGGGACTTGAAGTTAGAGTGCTGAATTCTTCCCTTGGACCAAGTGAGAAGGTCCGTCCCGAGTGGGAGTGTGTGGGACAGTCCATCCACTGTGAGGCCAAGAGGGTCCTGATTCTAGAATGGAGGAGGCTACACTGGAGCATAGTACCATCCGAGCCCCATTGCAGAAATCAAGCTGGGCTAAGGGTACCCTCTGTAAGGTGCTTCAGAGCCAGCCACAAAGAAATTGCCTTGGTCATGGAAAGAGTTACCATGACTGGCTGGGATAAGGGTGCTGACTTTTAGGACCATTGTGCTTTGAGTTTCGAGTTGAGAAGACGGATTCAAAATCAAGCGCAATGGACAATAAAAGTGGTGTATGCCATCAGGCCAAGAAGACTGAGGAAATCCAGAGACAAGCATCTTTGCTGAAGGTGGAAGGAGCAGGCACACTCATCAGTTCTAGAGCCAGCTGTGGAGGCAGATGAGTAAAAGTCTTTCTGGAGTCTAGGTGAGCCCTGCTAAAACTCAGCAATCTGTGACAGAACCAGCTGTGACTTACCCAAGTTCAGAATGAACCACAGGTTGGAGAAGGTCTCTACAGATGCCCAGAGAGCTGACTGAGTCACCCAGGGCATCCGGACTCGAATCAGTCTGTCACCCATATTGAGGAATACATGGATCCTCTGCGAAGGTATGCTGCCATCAAAAGCAAAATTTGGAAAATACAACTGGTGCTGAAGAGAGGTCAAACAGCGTAGCTCTAAACTGGTATGTAGCACTTATCACCTGCAATCACTGGTATTGGCGATGGGAACACCAGACAGGGATGTGGAAGTACGAATCTTTCAGCTCCACAGTGCAGAACCAGTCTCCTCACTCAAAAGAGGGGGGTCACCTGCACCAGGGTAACAATCCTGGTATATAATATGGTGGTTCAGACTGTGCAGATCAAGGATAGAGTGCCAGCACCCTGCCCTGTTTGTGACCAGAACATATCTGGACATGAATCCCCTGCTGACTCTGGTTGGCCCTACAAGCTTGATTATCTGCTGCGGAAGGAGTAAAGACACCTCCTCTCTCAGCACCTGAAGGTGGTCCAGAGGGTGAGCATGTGGCAAAAGTCTGGCCAAGCAGGACAACCATGACACAAAGCTGAGTGAGAGACCATGCTTGATGATCTCAAGCATTCATCAGTTGGATGTGAACTCCAATCACTGGGGCAGAAAATGTGCCAAGAGGCTCCAAACCGGGAGGTCAAGGAAGGACTGCTGTGGATGGCTGACGGCACCTTGCCCAAGTCACTTCAAATTGGCATCCTGGCTTCTGTACTGGTACTGGAGTCACCACTGGTAAAGTCCTTCCAGATATTTCCATGTGTGAAAGGTGCAACATAAATCCAAATTCTGTACACTTTGTTCTGAAATTACTGTCTAACTTGGCCAGCTGGAGTAATCAATGACTTTGTTCTTTATTTTTTATATTCAGTTCCTTAATCAATGACTTTGTTCTTTAAGGAAGTCTGGATAATGTCTTCCCCGATGACACTCCAGCCTCTACCTATGCTGCTCACAAGCTGCAAAAAAGAGTTTATTCCACTACACTGATGCGCTGAAGCCCCACAGTGGGCAGCCATCCGGACTACAGATTGGCCAAGCTGATGTGCTCTGTCAACATTGCCTTGAATTTTGGCTTCCTGTTATTGGCTTGGCTAGTGTTAGTACTGGCTGGCAGCTGATGGAAATAAGCAAAAGGCAGGTGGCAGACTGTTGTTTGGCACCCTGTCTATTTTTCTATTTTTCTTTTTAACAAATTAATGAAGAGGACATGAGGTAAAATATGTCGGTCTCCCTCTACCAAAAACATGTCTGTCTTCAATCACTTTGCTTTTTCCCTGCTCCTATTAAAGCAGCTTTCAAGAAAAGCAGCAATTTCTAGAAAAGAACAGAATAATTAAATGAAGATCAGAGTTTTAAACCTAGAGGTTCATGCAAGTTTTTTTTTTTTTTGAATGAAATTCAGATGGATAGAAGGCGGAAGCAGAACCACAGACAATGCAGGCTATTCTTATGCTGGAAGCCCTAGGATTTCTGCAGTGGTGTTTTATGGTATTTGAGCGTAAATGTACAGAAAAACCAAGCTATTTGCCTTGGCAGAACATCAAAGATTCCCATGCTCCTTGGCCAGGTCATGGACTAAGCTCTGTGCTCTTGCATGTTTTGATAAATGAAGCACAAGAACCTGTTTTCTTATTACGTATCTGCTACCCCACTGTGCCCACGCTTGAAAGATAAAAAAAAAAAAAAAACACAAAGGAGCCTGTATGCCTTGGAATTTTTTTCTTCAGCAGTTCTAGCGACAGTGTTGCTGTGCTTGAAAGCTAAATGTAGCTGAGGAAGTCATGCGAGTGATGAAACTAGAAAGTGTTAATTGTGTGGCCCAGAGGAAAAGAATATCACTCTGCTTAGGGTTTCGGTGATGATGGCGAGGTACACAGGGTAGACCACGGACCTATACGCACCCAAGAGGATTAGAGATGCTGATGAGGTCATCTTGGCTCGGAGTCAAAACTCCTGTTTTTGGGGGGAAAGGAGGGAGTGGACACATGTGTAACCCCCCCTGCAAACGGGGGTTCCCGAAAGTCTTCCAGGAACTTGCCTGAATGCTCCAAGTCTGGGCGGTGTTCAGTATCTGAGCTGTTTAAATGTGGTTCTAAGTGAGTGCTATTTGAGCCTCCACGTACTGTCTCTTTAAGAGCTGTCTGTTTGCAGATTTAATTTGTATGGGGGGGACTGTGTATTTAATGCTCGAATCTCACCTGAGCTGCTGCCAATTCGCTCCGTTTCTACCGTCGCTACATGTGCAGAGGGAGCCTTGTTTAAAGATATAACTGTTTGCAAGAAATCATTTAGAGTGACTGAGAAAATGTAGTTTGTCTAACTTGTCTTCATTTCAGCATGAACCGTTTCAGTGTAGCTCTTTCATTTTGGTCCTGAATTGCTGATTTGGACCAATCAGGATGATAGGGAGACCTTAACATGGAGCCTGTGGACAAATCGGAACGTGGACTCTCAATTTTGAGCCAGCCACAAGGGGATTGTATGGGCAGTGACTCTGGGAAGAAAAAATTACTCACCTTAGTAATTGCTTTTCTTCTCATGGAGTCTTGCTATATTATAACATTAGCAGTCAGCCACTGCAGCTGAACTGCCCCGGAGAGGAAGGAGTTAACTCCAGAGAATCTGGAGTTCTACAGCGCGAGGGCGCTGTGCCCAAAGCTCTATCTGGCAGTTTCAAATGAAACTGTCAGATCTTTACGAAGCTAACATCAAAGAACAGAAAGTCTGTGTGGAAAAAACTACACTAGCCCATGGTTATCTACTAGTAGTAGTAACAACAATATAAACAACAAAGAAACACCCAGAACCATAATAACAAAAATTGATGGTATTATGGTTCGTTTTACCACCCTTGACAAGCTAAATGAAAGCAACCAGATCCCTAACCCAAAGGAAAGAGGGTAAAGGGATAACTACAATGGCATGACACAGTGCTTGCACCAATTCGCCACACCTACCCAAGTAGAGGTTCTGAGAGGGCAGGAGGGAGGTGGTTATAATATAGCAAGACTCCATGAGAAGAAAAGCAATTACTAAGGTGAGTAATTTTTCTTTAAACACCATGAAGTCTTGCTATATTATAACATTAGCAGATTACACAGCAGTACCTCCATGGAGGAGGGTCAGAACCTACTTAGAAATAGGCTCTGAAGCACAGCTGTGCCAAACACAACATCTCTCCTGGACTGGACATCCAGGGAATAATGCTTGGTAAAGGTGTGAACTGTCTTCAGGTAGCAGCTTGACAATCTCCAGAATGGGAATGTCCCTAGCAGCCGCTAGAGGCGAGCTGTACCCTGAGGGAGTGGACCCTCAATCCTGAGGGGGGTACTACCTAGTTTCTGATAACAGAATTGGATACAAGAAACAATCCACCTTGCAATTGTTCTCTTAGTGGCAGGTTTTCCTTTGCCAACCTCGCCATAGGTAAGAAACAGTTGGAGGGATTCGAACCTATGACCTCTGGTGCGCCTAAATAGTAGCTTAAGGCTCTTTTGACATCCAAGCTGTGCAGTCTCCTCTCACCTGAGGAAGAATGCTCAGTGAAAAATACTGGAGAGAGATAGATTGATTCAGGTGGAAATCAGAAACCACCTTAGGCAAAAACTTTCTATTAGTCCTAAGGACTACCTTATCTCTGTGGAAGAGATAAAATCTTCTTCCACTGACAGGGCCTGTAACTCACTTATCGTCTGGCAGAGGTGATAGCTACTAGAAAACGGTTTCCAAGTTAAATACTTGAGCTCTGCTGAAGACAGAGGCTCAAAGGGGTTGCATTAACTGAGCAATGCAATATTCAGGTCCCAGGCGGAGCTGGTTCCCGAAAAGGAGGGTTAGTGTAGAGGCAACCTTTAAAAACTTGGAGAACACAGAGTGAGAAGAAAGGGAGGCAGGCTTCCTGCTGACACAAAAACAGAGACAGCTGCCAGATGAACCTTCAGGGTAGCTGGTCTAAGCCTAGGGAATTCAGATGGACCAAATATTCCAGAAGAATGGGAAGATCAGCAGATTGTGGGATAATCTGCCTCTCAGAGCACCAGATGGAAAACCCTTCCACTTAGAATTATAAGTGGCCCTAGTGGAAGAGCTTCCTAGAAGCCTTTAAAATATCCATGACACCTTGAGAAAGGTGTAAGTCATTAAATTCTAGCTCCTCAAGAGCCAAGCCTTGAGGTGGAGGGATTTGAGGTCCGGATACCACACTCTCCCTGTGCACAGGCCAGTAAGTCGTGGACTCTGGGTAGGCTCAGGGCAGAAGTGAACTACCAGAACAGAAGCAGAGGTACAGGCTATGGCCCAATCAGGAAGCAATCAGAATCACTCTAAAAGTTGAATCGAATTTTTACTAGTACCCTGAAAAGAAGAAGAAGGAGAAGGCATGCAAGACCTTCCTTTCCAGTCCAAACAAAGCGTCAGAGGACTGGGCCCAATGCTAGAGCCTGCAACAGAAAGAGGAAGTTGATGGTTGTCTGGGGCTGAAAAAGATCTATCTGAGGAGTACCCATCTGCAAAAACGGACCCAGCACTTGTGGATTCAGAGCCCATTCATGATGCCGCTGAGAGGCGTCCCGCTAGGTTATTGTCCTTCCCTGGGAGGTGAACCGCTATCAGGGAGGTGTTCAGGAGTAGGCCAGAGACCACAACTTCATTGCTCGGCACAAGGCTGAAGACCGAGTGCCCCCTTGCTTTTGATGTACCACATTGTGGTGGTATTGTCTGGTCCTGACTTGAACCACTTTGTTCTGGACAGAATCTGAAAACACCGAAGAGCTAAAAGACAGCTCTGAGTTCCAACAGATTGATGTGGAGCAGAGATTCCTGAGAGACCACACCCCTGGGTGGCAAGATGCCTAGGTGAGCCCCCACCTAACAGGGAGGCATCCGTGGTGAGGGTGAGGAGTGAGAAATGGGAATGAAGGAACCCCTGTCTTAAATTGCTCTGGACCTGCCACCAGTGGAGGGCTAGGATCAGAGTTTGAGTAACTGGAACCAACTTGGTTAGGGGGTCCTTCCTTTGAGACCAATAGGCCCTCAAATGGAACTGAATGTCCCTCATCTGGAATCTTGCTCCCTGCACGACAGCTGTGGAAGCAGCCATGTGCCCAAGGAGCTGCAGAAAATGCCTTGCTGGTCGAGAGACCCGCAGGGTAAAGGAGGATGCCAGGGCGATGAGTCTGTCCACCCTTTCCGAGGGAAGAAAAGCCCTGGCTAACCTTGTGTTCAATTCTGCCCTATGAAAGTTAGGACCTGAACGGTTCCAGAACTGACTTTGGTAAGTTTAGCAGGAATCCAGGAAGTGAGAAGCTGCTGGGTGACTTGCAAATGGTTTCACCTGACCTGGAGACTGACCCGCAATGAGCCAGTCGTCCAGGTAAGGAACAGCAACCCTTGCCTTCTTAAGTGAGCCACTACACAGCGAGACATTTTGTGAATACCCTTGGCGCAGAGGTCAGGCCAGGGCATTGCCCTGAACTGGTAGTGGCCTGAGGGCAGTTCGAACCTGAGGTACTTTCGGTGAGAAGGCCTGATCAGAACATGAAAATAGGCATCCTTGAGGTCCAGGGAAGCTAGCCAGTCCCCTGGCCTTAGGGAAGGCAATATCATTGCCAGAGTCAACATTTGAACTTTGGTTTCAAAAGATGCTTGTTCAGGTACCTTAAATCTAGAATGGGCCTCCATTCTCCGTCTTTAGGGGTAAGAAAGTATCTTGAATAAAGCCCTTGCCCTGATGGCAAGGAGGAACCCTTTCCACTGCTTTGCAGTCCAGAAGAGAAGAAACCTCTGCTTCCAAAGCAAGGGCTTCTGAAGGATTTGCAGGTGGAAAATGTCTGACTCTCATCTTTGGAAAGTGTTTGAAGCTGAGAACCAGACCCTGGCCTATTACCTCCAGAACCCATCTGTCCGTAGTTAGGGACAGCCAGTTCCGGCTGAAATAGGCCAACCTGCCCCCCACTGGTACAGGAGAATCGGCCCTGGGTGCCTGCTTAGCAGCAACCTTAGGCTGAGGGAAGGGGGACGGTCTGCTTGTGCCTCGTCTACCCCTGCCTCTGAAGAAACCCCTCTGCGAGACAGCAGAGGAGGCTTGAAATTGGTAAAAAGGCCTGGAAAAAGGCCTGCCCCTACCTCTGGGAGCATGCCTTTGTGGCATGGCATGCTTCTCCTTAGCCTGGGCACTTTTGTAGGTAGTTCTGTATTCATCCATCTTTTTCATATAGTTTTCTGTTTGCTCCCCAAACAGAGAATTTCCCACTACAGGAAAATCCATAGCCTTTGACTGGGTATCTTGGGACAGATTAGTGCATCTGAGCCATGCCAACCTACGAAAGCTACAGAAGTGGCCATGACCCTAGAGGAAACATCATTAACATCAACAGCAGTATGAAATTGAACTTTAGAGGCTTCAATGCCATCAGCAGCCACCTGTTCCAACTCACTAGCCAGCTGGCCATGGGCCTGCTTGGCTAACTACAATACTGTGTCCCACCTAGATTTCTGATATCTAGCCACATAAGCCATATAATTTGCCTGCCTGAGTCCCAAAGAAGCTGCCATATACTGTTTCTTAGCCATGGCATCAATCTTCCTGGAATCCTTATCAGGAGGATGTGAGGCCAGAGGAATATTGCCTTGTCACAGGCTGCAGCTTGTACCACACCTACATGACTACACTGTTCAGTAAGGAAGTCTGTATCGAGCCTGACAAAGTATACCTTCTGTCCATTTTTATCTACAGGAGGACAGAATGAGGATTTTTAAAATCTTTGTTGTTTGCTTCCTAAATGACTTATGCAAAGGAATAGACAACCTCCTAGACTCTGGAATATCCATCATTTCCACATAATCAGGCTCCTCTTGCTCATCCACAGCCTCCTCTAAAGGAAGCTGGAGGGTTTCTGCAACCTTTTTGTAAAAAATAAAGAAAGAAGGGGACTCAGACAGAATAGGGGGAGATTCTAAAGGTCTGTCTGGAGAAATGCCCGGTTCAATGGGCACGTCCAGACCCTCCCAGCCACACATATATTGATCAAATTCCTCCTCCCCCTCCTGTGGTTCATAAAAATCCTCAACTTCAAAATCCTGAACCACTGGGACTGAGCAGAACCAACCTTTTACTAACTGTTGGTGGTTCTACAGATCCCTGAGACAGTGACTGGACAATCTGAATGGCTTTAGCTATCTCTGCAGCAGTTGGAGACACAATTCTGGACTCCAAACCTCCTGATTTCTTTGTCTTTTTACTTGGGACTGGTTCCTCTGAACCAGTCTTCCTTTGGCCCGAGGAAGTCTCGCCCTGGTCAGAGGGCACTCCCTCTGGTCCAGTGGGTACTGAACCGGGCTGGCCATCCGGGTCAGCGGACTTTTTGGCCTCTCGTTCCCTGAGCCGGCCCAATCTCTTCTCCAGGGTGGCTGCAGGGAAATTTTTACACACCTGGCAGTCTGACAGGAGGTGGTCAGCCCCTAGACAATAGACACAAGTGGTGTGTGGGTCAGCCTTGGCAAAGGCGTCCCCACAGACATCACAGTGTTGAAACCCAGTGGGCCCGGTTTTTCTTTTGGGTTTCTCAGACATAATGCCAACCTAACCAAAAACTTGCCCTTTTGATGGCAGTGCCAGGCAAGACACCCTATCGGTTCCTAACGTGTCCGGGTATTTGAAAAAAAGCGTAATAATTTCGTTTTTAGAACCGATAAGAACGGAACCCACTCTAAAACCCACAGTACAGTTTTAAAAGGCAGAAAAACCAAGCGATGGGTTCAAAACCGAACCGATAATTAATTTTCCACACAGACTTGAATTTTTGTACTTACGGTTACCAGATAGAGCTTTAGAACCGAAATCGGTAAAAATAATGACTTTTGCGGTTCAAATGAACGAAAACTACTCTCTTGAACCGAGAATGAACCGAGCTGAAGGAGCTGATCTCCGGAGGCGACTGTTCAGTGAAGCGGAGTAAAGAATCTGACAGTTTCATTTGAAACTGCCAGATAGAGCTTTGGGCACAGCGCCCTCGCGCTGTAGAACTCCAGATTCTCTGGAGTTAACTCCTTCCTCTCCGGGGCAGTTCAGCTGCAGTGGCTGACTGCTAATGTTATAATATAGCAAGACTTCATGGTGTTTGAAATGTAGTTTTGACCTTGGCGCCTTTTTTCACCAACAGAGGGAGTCTTATTGTGAGTGACAGCCGAACCAGCCAACAGAATGGTGTGGAGCTAAAGGAAATGCCCTGCTCTGTTACTGGAAAGCTCAGATCAGTTGTGACAGTGAAGAGAGAAGGAGCTCTGTGCTTCTGCGGTGTATAGTTTCACGCAGGAAGCGCGTGTGAGGCCCAGAGTTTCGGCCTGCAGCCGTTGTGAGTGTCAGTTTGGACTGAATCCAAGTTGTGAGGAGAAAGAAGCACCAGAAATGTGGAAACCAGGCTCACCCTGTAGAAGACACGAGAAATTGCTGAATCGCGCTTGGTCTGTCAGGAACTGAAGCTGCTGTGCGTGCTCCCGGGTATTTTGCAGTAAGTGCGATCGGGAAGCAGCCTGCCTGGTATAGTACTTTCCTTTTACATATGTATGTGTGTAGTGCTTGTGGGGAATCACTATTTTCAATCCCCTGTGCTGTGTGTTGAAACTGGAAGCAAACCCCAGCTTGTCTCGGACTAAATCCGTTTGCTATAAACAGCAGTGGGGTCCAGTCACAAGGACCTTGTCTCCATGCCCTGTTGTTTCTGACAGTCCAAAGAACATCCACCATCCGGTCCTCAGCTTGGGTATTGTGAGTACAAATCAGGGTATTCCCCTGCAGCCTGTTTTCAATCACAAGTGTGTCATCTAATTCTTGCTGTTTCACTGCTTCATGGACTGAGCCATCCGGCTCCAGACTACGACTGGGTGTTGTGCATATATTTTCTTCTACAGGGCCCTATCCATCTGCACCTGCCGGCCAACCCTGGGCAACGGACCTGGCTAGCCCCCCCCAACCTGGGTACCCAGAGTGTGACTTTTCAGACCCTATATGTGTGCACAGTACTGTGATTTAATGTCACCAATTAACCTGATTTCCCCTTCCCGTGTTACTGTCCCCTAAATATAACAGATATGTTGTTATACTATATACTGTCTGTGGTGTTGGTACTTATGGAAACAGTATTGTATTTTGCTGTGTATGTTGTTTAACTTTATTTTACAAGGGGTCCTCAGAGACGTGCTGCAGAATCAGTCTCGAGGGTAAGTGGTGCTTTATGAGTGAACAGTGTGTGTACGTGGGGTATTGTGGTTGTAACTCCTATGTACTGTATGAACCACTAGAGGGAACCAAAGGGGGTCACTGTGTCCCAGAGGGCTGTGATCAAGCTAGTCTAACCACTGCAAACCCTGATCTCTGGGTAGAGGCACCCGCCATAGAACCTAGGTCCCTCAACCTGTCAGTAGTCAAGCAGGCAGGGGTAGTAGCCCTTGGGACAGTGCCACCTGAGAGTTACACATGGAATTAATTTTCTTAGAAGGACATGGTGTGTCTCTGTCATCAATGGTTTTTTTACTGCTATGGGCCCATCTATCTTCCCTTTTAAAACTGCAGCACATCAATTTTTCCTTCACTAAAGCAGCCTCAACAATGAATGGGGATGGCGATGAACACAGCTCTTAACCATCTTTTATTTATTCAAACTTTTTACTTAAACATAATGCAACACAAACAGCAAAGGCAAAATATCATCAAAATTCAATAGTAAAATCATTAACAAAAACACAGGATAATCATAAAGACTTCTTCAAAATATAACCATCTTGAGCTGGTCAATATCCAGGAATAAAATGTTTTATTGGGAGGGGGAGAGTGGGGGGCATGTCCCAGATGGATTAAACATCAGTCCACCCAGAGCAAGGAAAGAATTGTTCTGTTTAAACTAGTTGCATAACCAACAAGTCTAGCAGACTACATACCTGCATGCCAAAATCAACTGGCATTGGGCTCTAATGGACAGAATGTTTTGAATTCTGTGGGTTTTCATCCTCAGTGTTTCAAACCAAAAGACAATGAAAAGGGATTTAAAAATACCGTAAAAAGACCTTTTAAACATCTTTAGAGATAACGCTTTATTTTAACGTGTTAAGATGAGGTAATAGAGCCCTATCGGAAAAGTAGCGACTGACAATCATCCAAAAATGCCACTCACTGAACTTGCCCTTTTCAAGTCCTTTATATGCCAGAACTGCTCAGTTTCACCGCGCAGTTCTCTTACCCAAAGAACTCCACAATGCACTCTTATAACCATAAGAGACGCAGTAACTGTACATAGCTCACCTGCATACTGTATGACCCTAAGCGAGTCACTTAACTTCCTTGTGCTCCCAGGTCGCACCTGGAAACCATATCTGGCTTAGTGTGCCTTTCCTGGTTAAACAATTTCCCCTTTCCCTTTCTATATATAACATGGATCCAGGCTTTCTATGAACCTGCCTCTTACAATCATTGTATGCTTTGTAGAGCCCATTATTTTTAGTGAAAACCAAAACAATGAAACAAACAAAAAAAAAAGGAATTTGCCATGGGGGGAGGGCGACAAAAGAAATGAAAATTAGGTATTCACTGTAATTCTTGATATCTTCCCATTTATTCTCACTACTGGGTCTGTGCCAAAGGCACTAGGACCCCATGGGAGCAAAGTCTTTCTGCAGTCTACAGCCTAGGGGGCCAATGTTGGTGATGGCACTGCCCACAAGATGGACACATGACGTTGCACTCTTGGACTGGCCAGTAACAAATGCCAGCCCCCACCTTCCTTAGTTATGTTTGCCAGAACAGCCTCAGCTTTGCGATCTCCCAGGAGGTGAACAGGTCAACCACGGGAATGCCCCACTGGGACACCAGGTGGCTCACCACCTCCTGAAGCCTGCTCCTGGTCAGACATACGAACGAGACTTCTTGAGCTTTGCCTTGGATGATCAGTCCCCTTGGGAAGGTCCCTCCCCTACGATCTGGAGGGATTGGCACATGTCCCCAGAATGATCCCATAAAGGAAGCCCCGCAATAGTGCCCACCAGAAGCAGAGCAGAGGCAGAAGAAGAGACTGCCGCAGTCCGGGCTGCCACCTCTTCAAGGATGGGAAGCTGAGAGCATGAGCCCTCCGCCGCTGAAATGGCATTGCAGGTGTCCTTGGACTGGAGGATCCTGCTCGTCCAGCCAGCCATGAAGAAGACAGGCATACTTGTCCTCAAGAGAGATGAGGAGCAGGATTTTACATAGGCCACAAGCATGCGAGTCATGCTCTGTCCCCAAGCAATACACACGAGGTGGGAGGATTGGTGCACAACATATTTTGGTTGCACACGACACACCGTTTGAACCCTGGGCTGGTTCAGGGTTTGTCAAGCTCCATATCAAGGTGTTCTGGCAAAGAAAAAGAAGAACTGAAGGAAAAACACCCAAACACATAGTTCAGAACATTGGGTCTACACTGCGTGCAGAGGATTGTGAAGGAAGAGACCTGACTCTTCCAGCAAAAACAAAGCTCTGACGTCATGGGGCACAACCAAGGAGGATACCACCCAGGTGGGTGGGAGGAGCTTAGCTTGAAGACGTTTCAGCTGGATTTAATGGGGAAGGGAAAACTGCCAACTCGCTGGATAATGCACCATATCTATGTCCCTAGAAGCTAGAATTTTAAGGGAAGTGACAAGAGAATAAGAGAAAGACAGACACAGGGTGAGCTGCCCAGAGGCCATGACTCCCAACTGAGTGGGGGATAGTGGCCTGGCATGTGAATGAATGGTAAGATATTCTGGAAGAAGAATAATTACGGTGAATACGTGACACATAGTAAGAATCAATCTTCACTGTTCATTCTCACTTGTGTGTCAGAGTACCAAATTTTCCGCCCATAAGGTTGGAGTTGAATTACCCTGAGGGAAATGGCTGTTTCTTCAGTCCACTGTTGGGAACAACCACAGGAGGGCAGAGACTCTCATGGGACTGGAGGAGACCCAACACTGGGCAGGGGCAGGTGGAGGCTCTTGTGGCCTGGAAGCAGGAGGGTGTTCTGATAGCTCACACCTGACCCTGTGGGAGAAAAAAATTAGCCCCTTGTTAGTGCAAGCTGAGCACCCTACACTGGGCCAGGGATGCCAGCTGAGAAAAGTGAAGCCATGCCATCAGCTAAATGTAGACTGCTGTTCCCACCAGCCTGGAAGCTACCTCACTGGCATCTTCCTTGCTTGGTGCCTCACCAGCTCGAGGCCCTCGGTGGAAATGCATATGGCATGCCTTGTATCGTTATCTGGTAAGGGTAAAGCAGCTTACTCAGTGCCACCCACAGGTGCTTGCCATAAGCTGCCTAGTGTGTCTGATGTGCAGAAATGCACATCATGGTGTGTGCCGCCATAAAAACCAGTCTGCCCCAGGAATCAAGCTCCATAAAGTTAGTGTCAAAGGACCAGTCAGGCATCAGGTGCCTAGGCCCAGAGGGGCTCTGCAGTACCAAAATCCCAGAAAAGGGATGAGGCATGGACTCTGGAGACCATGTGAGAATGCAATATCTGCACTCAATGTCCCTTGGTGTTGGAAAAGGGTTTGTGCCAGATATTCTTAGATGCCTCCATGCAAGGCCAAGGCCATGGAAGGATGACAGTAGTGTTTCTGCTATAATCCCTATGGAATGACAATGCCATTGTAGCAATACTGTGACCAGAAAAATGCTGAAGGCCCAGCTCATGCTTCATCTCCCCCAAGAAGTATTGGTACCGTGTGTACTCAGCATCACAGGAGAGGTGAACAGAGTTATCCTCTTCCTCTTAGAAGGAAGTGGGACAGCAGGAGGAGCTGGAGTCAGGCGGTGGCAGAGCAAGGGCTTCAGGGCTGAAGATGGCCTGATCAGCTCTGAGGTGCTACAGAGAAAATACACCAGCCATCATCCTGAACTGATCATAGGTCACAGGCCCAAGAGGACAGAAAATGCCTGGGAGGGGAAGAGGATGGGGGGTCATGGGAGACTAGGCCAGGTCCTCTGCTAGGGCTTTGGGAGTGCTCAGGGGACCTCTCCAGGGGGAAGAGCATGGGAAGCTTGCCTGCCAGCGAGCGATCAACAACAGTGGACTGGTCGACACTGTGCCCCTGGGGGAAGCCCCCAGGTAGGGAGAGCAGAGCAGTGTATGTCCTACAGAGTGGTCCCAATTCCCACCAAAGACAGCGTCAGTCATTTCTGGGGAGAACAATGGATCAGAACCAGTGTTGCGACCCCTGCTACAGCTGCCACCTACTCTTGAGTATGGAGTGAGCCACAGGCTCAGATTCAAAGATCCTCCCCTCACCAGAGCCAACCCTGTCCCTTGGGCCAGTCCCAGGCTACAGGCCGGAGACTCCAGGGGAGTAAGTAACAGAAATGCACCATGAACAGCATTAGCTCCATCAGAGGCACTGCGAATGGTGCCAGGAACATGGCTGGCAACAGGACCCGAACTGGTACCACAATCAGCTCCAGAGAGGGCTCCGGCACAGTCTTAGGCACCAAACACAGACATCACCTCCTCAAAAGCTCTGACCCTAAGCCCACTCCAGAACCAAACCCAGGAAGGCCCCCATCCTCATCAGTCTCCTCTACAGGCCTGAGGTCTTCACCAATGTCCTCTCCCGGGTTATCCAACTGCTTAGGAGAAGATAGGACTACTACCTCCAGGGCCTTAACAGAATTGGTTCCAGAGGCCTTCCCTCTACCGGCACCACGAACAGTGCTGGAAAGGGGTATGTTCTAGCAGTCAGCTCTACCTTGCTCACTGGTACAGACCTCTGTACGAGCTGAGGCAGTGCTGGGCCAAACTACCAAGGTGCCCACCAGTGTAGACCCAGCATATAGCTTTCACGACCGGGGCTGCCCTAAAGGACCTATGGACTGGAAGGGGTGTTCAGCTGGTCCCAAGGGGAGACAGACTGTCCTCCAGACCCCTCCCCCAGGTCCTCCAATGTCTTGATGGAGCACGCACGCGTGGAGAGGCCTGGTCTTCCTCAGTATGTACAGTACTGGGATGGAGCTCGGGGAAGGGTTGAGAAACCTTACCTTGGCATCCCTGGTGTGATGTCTGCCTCCAAAAGTGGAGAACTTGTGACCCCACTTCAACACGCATATTTCTAAGGTACAGTAGTCCACTGAGAAACAGGCGTCACACCTATCTATGTCGTGGTCGCACTGAGGCAGTCCAATACGCATCACACTGGTGCTAGATGACAATGTGTCCCCCACAGAAGCACCGACACATGGAAGTCTGTCATGCTGCTGCTGCTTCTGCTTGGAGGCCTTCTTTCCCTTGTGCTTCTCAGAACTAGACAAGGTGCTTTAAGAAAAAAAAAAAACAATAAAAAAGATAGGAAAGGTTCAGTGCTGCAATAAAACAGTAAGATAAGAAAAATGGCACAAAAAGAGGATGGTGCTGAGGGATACAGCAATGAGCAACAGTGATGAACTGAGAAAGGAGTCATGACACAGTAACACATGACGACAAGTGCTCCCACGGTGTGCATTCAACGGTGGGAAAAAACAGAACTGAGGAAGGCAGGGGCGAACATCCATTACTGGCCAACCCATGCGCATTATGGCTGCCTTGTGAGTGGTGCCAGCACTGACGCTGGCCCCCTAAGTTACAGACTGCAGAAGACTTTGATCCTGCAGAGTCCTAGTGTCTCTGGCACAGACCCACAAGTGTGAGTGAATGGTAAAGAGTGATTCTTGAAAGATTCCGCCATCTCAGTCAGGGAATTAGTACATCAAAGAGTAACCAGCTCCAATAAATCATAAGTGGGTTTTCTGGGACAGGATCCAAGCTGAGTGCATCTTTGATATTTTGTAAATTCATACATACATACAGCTTTATGAAGGAACAAAGAGCAGAGGACCAACAAGTTCCTTCCTCTCACCAGCCTAAAAGGAATAACATCACCCCTTTCTTTAGCCTCCTTCCTGGCTGGCAGTTACCCCCTTCCGGACTAACACCCTCCAGCCCTTTCACCCATGGACTTACTAGCCTCCCACATCTGCCTACGCAGCTTGCCCCGTGGTGAGAGTAGCAGGGTCCTAAATGCCATGTACAGTTCTTGGAAGGGCCACCATGTTGCTGGTGTTTGGCCTGTGAGGCGTAGATCGTTTATGCTACCTCAGGACAGCCCCTTTTCTTCTACTACTTCCCCTGTCATGCTGACTTGGAGATGTGATGTAAGCTCACTGCACGAGAGCGGAGCATGTCATCTGTCAGTGTCTCCCCAACCATTAAGCCACTCTAAGTGTGCTACCATCTGTGGTCACCCAAGTGGCAGTACCTCCCCAGAGGAGGATGAAAGTGTTCTCTGGGATGCTCAATTCTTCTCCCCCCCCCAAAGCTGGTCTGATGAGTCCGGCACGCTTCAAAATCTGGGTTGCCGGCATTGTGAGCGGTACTGCCACTGCTGCATATTCAATTCATCCAACCAGTTTCTTTTCTTTTTAAATAGCTGTTTGTTCCATGGCACTGTCCACTCAGTCCTCAGGTTGGGAGTATTTTCAGGCCACTTTTCGGCCCCATCCACCACTACACCCACTGGTGGAGGTCCTTTGGAGGTGGAGTCTGAGAGCGCCAGCAACCACCATCCTTGCGACACCAAGGATTTTTCCTCGGCACCATCCCAAGGATGCCAAGCCATGCCTTCCTGCATCTGTCTTGCATGCACAAAGAACACAACAGGCCTCCCCAGCCCCATGCAGGGCTCAATGTAGCACAGGACTATGGAACCATCCCACAGTGGCTGGGAACACTGAGATATGTTGTAACCATCTCCAGCCCTTTCCTGCCCAGCCAACTCAGGTTGCACGAACTGGGTTGCCGGCCCGACAGCACGTCTGCCAGGAGGCCACCCCACCCTTTTTTTGTCAAAGTACTTGAGTCTGACCCTGAAGGTCAGTCTATTATCTGCTGACACCATCTGCTCTGGAAGTCAATTTCAAGTGCCAGACACTCATTTTGTGACGCAGCTCCTGCTGACATTTCACTTGAATCCTTCTCCTTCTGTGATGTTTGTCTCCTTGTTCCTTCATCCTTGTGTATCCTGAAAAGCTGTACTTGGTTCAATGGCATTTCCCCTTTCAGGAACTTGTGCCCAGATTCTTCTTTTTTCCATATAAAACAGCCCCCGTTTTGTCAAGTGATCCTCATAGACCATGTTTTTCACACCTTCATTTACCTTGATCACTCTCCTTTGTACTTACTGAATCAAGCTAACAATGTATCTTTCTTCCAATATGGGAACCCAAACTGCAGCGTACTCGAGGTATGGCCAGACCATTCTCTTGATTTCCTTACAGGGTTTCTCTAGATATATGCATGCTACAATTCTGCACAGTGTATTCAAGGTGGGGCCGGAGCATTCTCTTGACCTGCTGACAGGGTTCTGCTAGGTAGATGCATGCTATGATTATGAAGAGTATATTCAAAATTGGGCCAGACCATTCTCTCAACCTGCTTACAGCATTTGTCTAGATATATGTATGCTATGATTCTGCATAGTGTTTTCTGGATGGAGTCGAACCATTCTCTTGACCTGCTCATGGAGTTTCTCCAGATATATGCATGATATGATTCTGCACAGCGTATACAAGGTGGGGCCGCAGCATTCTCTCGACCTGACAGGATTTCTTTAAATATATGCATGCTATAATTCTGCAGTGTATTCAAGGTGGGGCTGGACCATTGTCTCAACCTACTTATGGGGTTTCTGTAGAGATATGCATGCTATGATTCTGCAAAGTGTATTTCACATAGGGTCAGACCACTCTCTCAATCTACTTATGGGGTTTGCCTAGATATGTGCATGCTATAATTCTGCAGAATGTATTCAAGGCAGGGCCGAACCACCCTCTCAACTTGCATACAGGGTTTCCCTAGAGATATGCATCCTATGATTCTGCAGCATGTATTCAAGGTGAGTCCGAACCGTTCTCTTGACCTGCTTACAGGATTTCTCTAAATATCCATACCATGATTCTGCACCATGTATTCAAGGTGGGGCCGGACCATTTTCTTGATCTGCTTATGGCATTTTTCTAGATATATGTATGCTATGACTCTGCAGAGTGTATTCCAGGTGACGCCACAGCATTCTCTTGACCAGCTGATGGGGCTTCTCTACACATATGCATGTTATGATTCTGCACAGTGTGTTCAAGGTGGGGCCGGACCATTCTCTTGACCTGCTGACAGGGTTTCTCTAGATATATGCATGTTATCATTTTGCAGAGTGTACTTGAGGTGTGGCCGGAGCATCCTCTTGCCCTGCTGACAGGGTTTCTCTAGATCTATGCATGCTATGACTCATGCAGCATGTATTCCAGGTGGGGTAAGATCATTCTCTCGACCTGACAGGGTTTCTCTAGATACAGTATATGCATGCTATGACTCTGTAGAGTGTATTCCAGGTGGGACTGGACCATTCTCTCGACCTGACAGGGTTTCTCTAGATATACGCATGCTATGACTCTGCAGAGTGCATTCCAGGTGGGGTCTGACCATTCTCTCGACCTGACAGGGTTTCTCTAGATACAGTATATGCATGCTATAACTCTGTGGAGTGTATTCCAGGTGGGGCTGGACCATTCTCTCGACCTGACAGGGTTTCTCTAGATATACGCATGCTATGACTCTGCAGAGTGCATTCCAGCTGGGGTCTGACCATTCTCTCGACCTGACAGGGTTTCTCTAGATACAGTATATGCATGCTATGACTCTGTGGAGTGTATTCCAGGTGGGGCTGGACCATTCTCTCGACCTGACAGGGTTTCTCTAGATACAGTATATGCACGCTATGACTCTGTGGAGTGTATTCCAGGTGGGGTTGGACCATTCTCTCGACCTGACAGGATTTCTCTAGATATACGCATGCTATGACTCTGTAGAGTGCATTCCAGGTGGGGTCTGACCATTCTCTCGACCTGACAGGGTTTCTCTAGATACAGTATATGCATGCTATGACTCTGTAGAGTGTATTCCAGGTGGGGTTGGACCATTCTCTTGACCTGAGGGTTTCTTTAGATATACATATCCTACGACTCTGCAGAGTGCATTTCAGGTGGGGTTGGACCATTCTCTCAACCTGACAGGGTTTATTTAGATATAGAAACCTAGAAGTGACACGTCAGAAAAGAACTGAAAGGCCCACCTAGTCTGCCCTTTTGTCTAGCTATCTGCTTTATATCTGCATGCTATGCCTCTGCAGAGTGCATTCCAGGTAGGGCCAAACCATTCTCTCTACCTGCTGATAGGGTTTCTCTAGATATATGCATGCTATGATTTTGTTTGCTTTGCTAGCAGCTGACCCACACTGTTGCTCCCATTGAAAATTGTTGCTGCTCAGTATTCTTCGGGCTATTCAAGCAGCATTTCACTAACTGTTCTGTCCTGTAGCTACCATTCTGCCTTTTTGTTCTTTTTCCTGGATGCAACACCTTACATATCTCAACTTTGATGTTCATCTGCTATTTCCCCAGCCCCTTCTCAAGGCTGTTCAGATCCTCCAGATAGATTAGTCCCTATTCATACCCAGAATATTTCTATGGGCAGTAATCCCACCCCCACCATGGTACAAACTGCAAATAAACATTCCTCTACTCAGTTTTCATGTGGATCTTTGCCACATGTGGCCCATTTATTGAACTAGGCTGTAAAAGTTGCAAAGGTAAGCAGAGTGATTTGGGCTGCTCAAGGATGCAAGAGGTGACACTCGTGTATGAACAGTGAAATAATACCTCTAGGTACTCTATTTAAAAATGCTTTCCCCATCTAAAGCATTGCTAAAACAATGTTTTTATAATATATTACTGTTTTTACCCTTTTTTCCCCCCCAGTTTCTGATCCCCCATCCTTCATACTACTGTTAGAGGGCGGGTGAATATCCGCATTCACAGCTGATGCCACTCCATGATTAACCTGCAGTTTGTGTGCGCCCCACCCCCGAGAACAGCCACTAACTTAGAAAATATGCCCACATCCCTGCCTCCTCTACTGTTGGGTTCCAAGGAATTGCACATGGATCCAGGTCTCACCAGCTAGAAAACATGCAGTACTGCTGCTGCATCCCTGGGCTCGCCAAAAAAAGACCATTTTCTTTTGTAAGGATACTGTTATGTGTTTGGGAAACCTCTGGATATTATTCATAATTCTAGGTGTATTTTGTATATTTCTGGTTATTATTTCCCTCTTTATTCTGTATTACAAAGGAAATTCATATAGAAACCAGATCCTAATCCTTTGGACTTAATCTAGTCTTTCTCTACATACGATGTCACTATCTTCTGCTTGTGACATCAGAATCATTGCCACAGCAACCAATTCTTATTCATAAACAGGAGATTATAATATCGCGTGTAAACAAACAGCAAGAGTAGATGATGTCGTAAAGACAATAATCCTACTGTCAAGCAGCTGTCATCAGAAATAACGGAGGGGAAAATACAGACACTATAAAATATAATTATGTTTATATTGTTTATTTAAATAAGGTTCTCTACGAAAAGGCATCCTGAGCTGGTAACAGCTCCGTTTCCAGATGTGTCCTGGGCAGGGGATAAGGGAGTAAACAATTCCCTGTTGTAAAAGGAAAATAAAATGCAATACTGTAAGGTGCATGTAAGAATGCTAAATATAAAATACATGCACTAGAGCTGAGGAGTCATGTTGTACAGGCAGGTAAACCAGCAGAACCCAAAATAAATGTGCCATGACAGTGCAATAACTGCAAGTGCTATATAACAGCAGGTTATCAGCACCAGAATGGGAGCTGGTAACACCCAGCCTTGGTAGAGGTGCCAGAGTAATCAATGCAAGTACAATGAAGTAAGGTACAGTCGCAATACATTTAGTTTCAGATGCAAACACATTCTAGGAGCAAAAATAATGCACACAGATGGGGGGAAACTGCTCCAAGCCAAGGGTGGGCACCAAACAAACGAGGATAGGAGAAGCAGGACAGAGGATCACGTACAGTTGCAGGAGGGGTAGTGAAGTCACAAAGAAAGGTATCTGAGGGAGGCGAACAAAGAGGCTGGGGTGAGAGACAGGGGAAGAGAGAACCAAAGATTAGAGAAATAATATGAGAAAACAGCATGGTCTGCAGTAGTTTTCCAGGAGGATGGGATACAGTGTTCTGGAGAAAGGAGAAGGAAGGTGTGTGTAGGGGGAGCAGAGAGGAAGGGAGGAGGGAGCCCCGTTGGCATCAAGGTAAGGAAAGTAGAGGTAGCAGTGGTGGATACGAGGAGGGCAGTTCAGGGCAAAGTGGAAAATGAGTGAAAGAGGGGCCTCCAGTCTGGCCAGGGTGGACTTTAAAGCTGCAATGCAGACAATGTCACCACAGTCGAAGATTGCGAAGATCATCTTCATAACTAGCACATGGACAGGAAGTGGGATAGTAGCTTTGTTCCTGTAGAGCGCACCAATTCAGGGGTGAAGTTTGTGGAGGATGGCATCTATGTGTGCCAAGTCAAGATGCCAGTCAAACAAGACACCATGGTACTTAAAGGAGACATTCTCAACTGCAGTACCATCAAGAGTATGGAAGGAGGGAGAGTCTGGCAATATTCTGGCCGGGAGCCAGTGGTCATGGAGATCATTTTCTTGGCATTGAGGGATAGCTGGTTGGATCAGAACCAGCACTGGACACTGTTGAAGTCCTGAACAAGTAGTATGGAGGTCATTTAAAAGTTTGGAAAAATAGTATGGAGCCCATGATGGAACCTTGGGGAATGCCTGAACAGGCAGAAAGTGCTGGGTATAAACAGAGATGCATGTAACTAGGTTTTTCACTGTTCCCATTGATGCCACATGCTGTCTGAAGTACCCCCGCCCCACCGATATTACACTGGTAACAGTTCTTTACTGGGCCTGTGGTCGAGCTCAAGGAGTTAGAATCTGCAAAGACTTAGAGTGCACAGCTCTGTATCTGGAGACATAGAAACATGTGAAGGTAAGGGCAGATACGGCCAGAAAGTCCAACCAGTGTACCCTGGTAACCTACCTTGAAACTACTGCCCTTTACTCGCTTCCATTTTCTCCCTTTGACTAGCCCTTTGGAACAACCCCGGCCTGTTATAAACTCAGAAATGGTACCAGCACGGACCACAGTGCTAGACAAATTTTTCCATTACTGTCTCCCGAAGAAGTTTTTCCTCAGACCCTTTCTGAATTGTATTGTCTTGCACGTTTCCTGATATTGTAGTGCAAAGCATTTCTTTCCTTTTTTAGTTTATGTCAGCTATCTTGAGTGTAGCCTTGACTTTTATTTCGCTGCCTATTTTTGTTGTTATAACTCAATATTGTAACTGCCCTGTTGTACTGTTATGTAATTCTGCCAGGTCCCGATTGAAAACAGGCATCTGTTTGCCTAATGTACTTACATGGTAACAAAAACAAATACATAAAATAATTTGCTGCCACCCAATTCAAAATAATGCCCTCTTGTGGGCAAATTCTCATTCACTCTGAAAAATTCATAAGTGTCTACGTATACCCCTGCAAAAACTCAGGTCTTTATCCTGTCCTCCTCTCCCTTCTCTCCATAAGTAAGTACATATTTAGGCTTACCAATCTTTCCCCATATCATTTTACATGTTGCTGCCCCAAGACATGTGACCCAGGTTTAAATCCTACCACCACCACTCACTTAACCTCTTCTTTCTTACGCTCTTTGTGCGTAAACCATGTTGCTTGCTCTTTTTTAATGAAAGGCGCTATATAAAATCAAATTCCTTTCCTTCCTTTCCTTATTATTATTGTTCAGTCCCACGGGATGAAGAGTATGAAAGGCACTATATACACGAAATCGGAGCTTGAGCATAAAATGGAGCAGTTTCTTTAGCTCTAATTTGAAAGACTAGAAACGCTATGCTTTGGACTGTATTTCAGAATTTCTGGGCTTCCGCTTAAGCAAAGTGTGAGACAGCAGAAACTGATTCTGAACTGGTTTTCACTACCCTGCTTTTAAAAGCACTGACTGTATCTGTCCTGAACATCCTCTGTAATAGTAAGTATATTCTACCACTTTGAAAACACCTCTCTCAGCTGTACATGTAATGAAACACAGCAGTTTAAGGGCTAGAAAGTCATTTTCAGCCACATGAAGTCCTATGTTTGTGTTATCGGGTTGCAGAGTCCATTTCTTGCATGGCAATGTGGTCTAGCAGTCCGAGCACACAGCCGTGAACTAGGGGGTCTCAGGTTCAAATCTCACGTCAGTCACTGACTCTCTGTTTGACCATGAGCAAGTCACTACAGCATGCTGTGATTCAGTTCCTACTGGCTGTAGCATTAAGTATACGTACCCCTTCACACCCAGTAAGTTAACAGCTGTGATTTAGATGGGATATCCTGGCTGAACAAACTGTAAGCCAAGGGGTACTGACAGCAGCCCATGAGCAATCCCTCCTGTTTCAGGCTTCTCTATAGTCTAAGAATCTCAGACAGGAAACTCGAGAAGGGGCTTTTTTGTGTTTTGTTTTTTGGCACTCTCCAGCAAGATCACTGAAAGTTTCGGTGACATCACATGTGGGCTGATCCTCCACCCCCCCCCCCACACACACACACACACACTTGTCAGTTTTCAGAGAGACCCAAAAGAAATTGCCCTTTTAGTCTGTACAAAGAACCCCCGGTCAGTGGGATCCAGTTACTGTACTCCCACATGTTAGGGTGATCCTTACAGCAGCAGAGGAAGGCTTGACCTCAACTGCAATCCAACACTCCCATATACTGAAACAGCCTTGGAATAACTCACTGGATACTCATTTGGAATGATGTGATTATTTTTTCACTTTCTCCAACTTTTGCATTGGTCTTATGGATAACAGCTAGAGGTTATTTTCAAGTGCGGTACACTTAGCACCCGGGACAGTATGGGACGAACGTGAGCCGATCACTCCAGCTGATTCAGTAACTTAAATACTGTTTGTCCTGAAAACAGAAGAGCACCAGTGTTGTTTTAAGGTTCCCTCTGAAGCTGGAATAGGGAAAGGTCTGTATGTGACAGTCTAATCTGCTTGCTTATCAAACTTATTTTTTACGTACTTTATTTTAGCTCTGAATGCTGTAAGTGTGAAAACATGACCACCTTTGCGAAAACATCTTATGCATGGAAGGAAATCTAAGCCATTCATAGCTTAATTACTAGAATTAGATGTAGTATAGTAGTACAAAAGAAAATCAGGGCAGGATGTTTAAGTGCCTGTTGAAATGCAGGCTTAAAGAGCAGGTAGCCCCTTCAGAACACAATATCATAAAAATACTTTATTCTGTTACTGCAGTTCACCAGAACACCTGTGTTGAATTTTACTCATCTTTTCCATGTTGTGGTGTACACTTTTTACAGCTTAGCTGCCCATACCATATGTGAAAAGCCTTTCTCAGGAGTTACTGATGTCACTGCTTTGGCTTGGACACCCTAATGCTTACCAGGATAACAGACTGTGATGTTACAAATGCAGTAATTGTGAGGTCAGTGAGGGACTGTTAGATATTTTTGAAACCGACTGGAATAAAGTACTTGTTAATGTGAAATATGTCAAAGGCTGATGACAGGAGACAGCCATACACCTAGAAAACATTAGATTTAAATACATGTGCTATTAACATGATTTAAATAAAACAGTAAAACTCAGCCTTTCCCTGTCGATAGGTAACTCTCAATTAACATTTTAAACCCCTTTTCAAAAATACCTTAAAATACCTTTTCCTCTGCTTTTTAACAGCATAGTAAAACTTCTGGTTATGTAGTTTGCTCCTCACCACCCCATGGCCAGCTGCATGCATCCCTGGTTTTCTGTATGCTAATGTGTCCTACTGACACAGCCGCCAATCATCAGGGCACATTAGCATAATGCAAGCGAGGGATGTGCGTTTGGTGGGCAGCCTGTGTTACTGGACATCTTGGCATATTATTAAAAGGCAGATAAAAAGTATTGCAAGGTATCAAAAAATTTAAGTATGTGATTAAAAAGCTAGTTGGGTGGTTATCAGGGAAGGCTGGCTATTTTGTACTTTTTTGTTGTTGTTGTTGATTTGTTTATCCTTCCCACAGTGGTGCAGCCAAGCCCTCCACCAACTGCCCCAACCCACCACCGGCATCCAGGGACTTACCTCCTCCCAAACGTCCTCCATGGCTTATCCCCATGGCGGGGTTTGACAGGGGACACCATACAACCGTCATCATGGAACCAGTGTGGGCCCTTGTTCCAAGCATTCCCCGAGGCGGGGCTCCAACAGTGGGCACCCACCTGTCAAAGAACAGTTTCGGTGTGGGAGAGAGCCTTGGACGCTGGTGTGGAGTAGTGAGACAGTCGATGTCATCCCGCTGCACCCAGACAGTTTCCCTTTTTCTTGTAAGGAGGGCTGGACATGCAGTGCCGTCTAAGATGCACCACGCATGCTACTGCATGTAGGGCATTGATGCCCACTGTCCCTGCAACCCTGAAGTTGCACTGGTTGCCCTGAGCCTCCGCCAGGGGTCAGACCAGTACCAAGAACCTACAGCCCTCTCTCCCAGAGGAGGAGGAGAGCCGTCCTTCGGACATTCAGTCCTCCCCTCCCCAGCAAACTGAGTCCATTACCAAACCTAGGTCACCAGCGTGGCAGCAGGTGACGCATGGATGCCTCTGCCCTCCGCAGCACTGGGCCAGCAGGACAGATTTCTCTTAAGCACTGGATTTCAGTAGCTATAAGCTCTTTAAATAAATTTCCCAGTTTACAGCAAAAAATTTACAGTTGGCATCAGCAGACTCCAGTTACACAAAACACTGTCAAAAATATGAATATCAGGACTTTCCTTTTTTGTTACTGAAGAAATTTTAACCCTAAGGCTGCAAGACAATTTAGAATGTATAGGTTTATAGGATGTGTATACACAGCTGCACAGCAAGGGTTAATCAGACCAGGATCTTTTTGACTTGAACGTCTTCTTATTCCTCCTGCATGAAGTCATAAACCTCTGCTTGTGACACTGCAACCTGTTACTACAGAAATTATTCTGATGTCACAAGCAAACAGCATACAAATGTAGGAAGGAAAAAAAAAAAAAAAAAAGAGGACCACAGGCCCATCAAGTTTTCCCCATCCACACCAACGCAGTGGGAATACCCCTTTCACCCTCCTTTTCTTCATGGTGCTTGTCTTGTTTAAGCCCACCTCAGGGCTAGAGCTAATTTCTGAGTATGGCTGTCCGAGGGACAGGTAAATGAAAATGCTGCCTGTCCCTCAGATTTTGTAGCTGCCCAGTCAGTTTTTAGGCAATTTGAAATATCTTCAAATCAAAGCTATGAGACTCTCTAACATCATATGGTCTCACAAGACTGGTGCTCCCCTACCCTGTACTGGTGGTACGCATGTCCCCATGGCCACTACCCTAAGCCCTTTTATTTAAAAAAATCAGTTTTATTTATTTATTACTAGGATTACAAATACCTTTGAACCAAGGGTTCTTTTACAAAGGTTCTGCGTCAGCAATGGGTGCAAGCAAAACAGTGGTAAGATACAATACAAGGTCAGGAGGTTAACATAGAAGTAAGCAGAGGTAAGATGCAATACAGGTCAGGAGGTTAACTTAGTAGCAAAAGACAGTACATGTGTATAGACTAGCACAGTAGCAAACAGTCAGTGGCAAATATCAATGTACAATTAGTAATACGGGTATGTGTATATAGCAAGACACAAATAAAAACCATCCTAGGTGTGACATAAGTGATATTGAATAAAGAATGACAATACATGTTCAAAAGACCAGTAACTTAATACATACAGGATTCCACTATGTTTTTTTAAGAAGACAGCACAGTCATAAAGTCATGTGAGTGAATGCCTCACTTAATCCCACTTTGTCCATCTGCTCGCACTGCTGGGTAAGTAAAGTAATACTTTTTCACATGTTGGCTGCTACCTGAAATGGGCTGCACAATCCCCTGCGACCCTAAACTCTGAAAAGGCTTTCATCTGCTCAGTTTAGTGTTGAGATTATAAATTACACTTGCTCTGCTGGCTGCTTCCTTAAATGGGTTACACACCTCCTGCCTTTCCTAAGCCCTCAAAAGGGCTTTATTCTCCTATCTGCCCACCTTGATAGTGGAGCTGTTGTTTTTGCCCTGCTGGCTGCTGCCTTATGGACTGTACGCTTCTGTGCCCCTGCTCTCAACGCTCAAAAGGACTTTTAATCACCTCCTTTCCTCCCCCTTCCCTCCTCACAGGCAAGCCCTAATGGTAATGGATTTATTTTTCTCCCCTGCCCTGCTACTGGCTGCTGCCTAAAATGTGCATCAATTAAGCACATTTTTAAAATGTTTTATTGTAAGTTAGGCTCCAACCTTGTCTTCCGTTTTGTTCCATGTAATAATGGTGAGTTTTAAATGGCAAGCGGCAAAACAGCAAGTCCAAAAAAGCGACTACAACAAGGGCAATATATGAAATAACGGCGACCGACACTAATAGCGATTATACAGGTACTTTGAGAAACTGTATTCAGAGCCAAGTGCATACCTGTATTGACGTGGAGGGCTGTGACCCCCGGACCACCTATTTCAAAATATACCACTCCGAGACGCAACTGGACTTTGGGGACTGCACAACCGCAGAATCGTCCAAACCTACTGGTCACCATTATTTGCATGTCACCCTTAATGTTTTCGCCCTTTTGCTGTCGCACTTATTTCGTCACCGTTATTACGTGCTACCCTTCTGTTCTACCCTACTTGGGTCCTTATAGCCTCCTATTCGACTGGATAGCCTGTGCTGCTTATTCCTAACAAGTGCCTTTTTAAATCTTTTTTTAATTTTGAATTACAAACAGCCCTTAAACGGGCTTAATTATTGCTGTCCAATCAGCCGAGACAGAGGGACTTTCAAACTGCTCCCCGAGCCTTGAAAAGGGTTTTAAGATTTTAATTGCAGGGCGCTCATCTTGTGCTGTTGTTGAACTCCAGAATGTGATGAGGTATGCAGCAGATGCAAGTGAGGACTACAAACTGCTCATACACAAGGACACTGTGAACGCACTGTTTGCCTTTTCAGCACCTTACTCGTCAGCAACCGCGAAACAGCGTGCACATGGGGTCAGGTTGGTGTAGGAGGGATGTCACAGACCATGCAATGTTGGGACACTGGTGCATGTGGGTGATTGTCACCACCCGACCTCTGCACTGTACTTCCCTGGGTTTTAGAGCCTTAATACAGTGGAATTTGGAAGCTTCCTGCCCCAGGAACAGGTGAAGATATCAAAACAACTGTTTGATGTGAAAACTGGGTGTCCAGGATGGGTGGAAGGCTGGTTATGTCAAGCCCTGTACAGCCCACTCTAACGGCCTCTGACGAAGATCTGGTACAGGTCTGGGGCCAGGCAGTCCTCCAAGAGATTACGGAATAAAGTCGGCAAATTTATGCATCCAGTCCTTTGTCTGTGAGAGTCTACCTGGAATGCAGATTTCCTTATTTTGGAATTCTTGTTTGGGATGGCCGACCTGACCTGCACCCACACTACTGTTCCAGGATGCGCCGCCTTTTGTTTTCAAATCTGGTAGCCTACTGCAAGTGTTCCTCACTCGTTCTGTAAAGTATGTCTTCCTGGAAGTTCTCTGGAATCTTCCTGCTTTCCAAGACATGGAGTATCACCTAATCCTCTGAAACCTGCACATCCCAAATACTT
Source organism: Neoceratodus forsteri (assembly GCA_016271365.2). Lineage (NCBI taxonomy): Eukaryota > Metazoa > Chordata > Ceratodontiformes > Ceratodontidae > Neoceratodus > Neoceratodus forsteri. The sequence continues at coordinate 49,620,081 of CM028136.1, read as the reverse complement.
TCATTTGTCCTGATGGCATTAACACCTTCAGATATCTGAAAACTGCAATCACGTCACCCTCTGGTCTCCTTTATACCATGGAGAACTGCCCATACGTTGCCAGTTGGTTCTCACAGCCCATATTTTCCAAGCCCTCTGCTACCACAGGCACTTTTCTGCACCTTCTGAATCCTGTCTCCATCCTTCCTCCGATATGGAGACCAGAACTGTGAACTATACTCAGGACAAGATCTGACTAGTGCATTCCTGCACTTAAAGTAGGATATCCATTTGTGAAAACAGCACCCTCATCTCCAGTGTCTCTCTTAACACAGCAGTACTAATTTACAGTTAATCATTCTGGGAGATAAATGTGCACAGTGGTGAGCCAATGTTTTTTTCAAACCCTCAGACATTTTATTAATAGCTTACTCTGAGGGCCTGCAGTGCTACAGAGGCCAAGTAGTACCAAATGCTTGGGGATAAACAGTTCTGATCCCTGCTCAGTGAATCAGTCCAGTCAGCTGGAGTCAATGATTACAAATGCTGCTGCAGTTACGTCAGTCATATCCTGCCTGCCTCCAACAAGCTCTATCACAAAACAGGCTACACTAGACACAATGTAAAGTGATTTTTCTGAGATATAGACAAAATCTGGGTACAAGCAGTTGCACATTTCCAGATATGCCAAAATTATTAAGTGTCCCAGAATACTAATCATCCAAATGTCAAGAAGCTAGAGGGAAAGCCACTAAAATAGTCAAGTACAGGCTAGATACTATACATTTATAGCGGCCCTAGGACAGCCTCTTAAGGAGGTAAGAGCATCTTCTCCTACATTCTTAGGGCAAGAAAACGGCAAATCGAAGGTAAGCAGTTCTGGTGCCCTACGGACGCAAGAGGTGACACTCATATATCCATATAAGGGCCTCCTAGCAGCCCTGTAAACGTATTATAGATTGTGGACTACTTTTGTTTAATTACCTTTTTATATATAAAACTGTCCCAGACTGTGTGACACAAGCCGTGCTAACAAGGAGCCTGTTGTCACATGATGCTCCCATGGGCTAAATACTGTACAACATTCCATGCATGAAAAAGTTATTAGCAAACTACCTGTTAACTGATTACAGATGATTTCATATTTAATCCTTCTCCTGTCTCCACTTGCTCCCCTCCCCACCTCACCCACCCCCACCCCCCGGCACTTGTTGACAATTATCCCTCACCTCCCTCCTTCTACATGCTCCTACCTTCACCCTTTGACAACGGCCTTCCAGCTAGCCAACACCCTCTTCCCTACCCTCTCCCCAGCAGCTCTTAATTCAAAGGTTACCCATGGTGGTTGTCTCATTCTGCCCAACATTGGCTCATTTTGAGGTACTGTAATTAACTAAGCCTCAGCCTCTTGCTTCTGTTTATTGTGTAACTATGTGTAAATACAACGAAAACACAAATTGCACATAACCCAATAATGTAAAGCATCATAGGAAACATATGCATATGCCCATAAATTAATTTGGACTGGCTCAACTTTAAGCAGAATTGTATGGTGCCAGTAGGCCTCACAATACAATCAGCAAAGGCTGAGAACAGCAGACACAGACACATGTTTCGTCCTCACTTGGACTCATCAGTGTGCCATATCTGTATCTCAGCCCAGGGAGAGAAAACCAACCACCCTATAGGGGATCTTATTGGTTTGGTTATGTGTAAATATGTCAACCTTTGTATGTATGTTTACCCTCCATTTTTTCGACGTGGAACCTTTGTAAACGAGCAGTTCCTGCTCAAAGGTATTTGTAATCCTAGAATTCAATAAAATAAAATAAAAAAAATAATCTGAAAACCCACAGTTATCTTTAAACATGATATGCTAAATAGACTTGAGAGCAGAAAACAAAGGCATATACAAAAAGTAAAAAAAGAACACAAAAAGGTGGCATCAACCATCAGTTTTATTCGCACCACAATTTATTGATGTGTGTGCAAAAATAACTACAACTGCAGATTTGCAAAGATGCAGACAGTGCCAGGCAAAACAAAAACAACAAAATGCTCAGAACGGATGACTATACTGATGTCACTTTCAGCTTCCTCTGGCGACCAGGACGTCTTTTATAGTATGCCTTATATGATAGTGATTTAAAATGACAATACAGGATACATGTAAAATGCTTACTACATGTGCTCAGAAAAAGTTAAAAACACACACACAAAATGGCTGGCTCGCCTATATTTATGCTCAAAATACCACCTCCTACCACACCCCAGAGATGGAACCCAGCCCTGCCTCAGCTTCCTTTAGCCCTCTATTGGCCAACATTCAGTTTGTACCACTTACACTACACCTTACATGTGTCAGGAACTGCTAAAAAGATGGCCATTTCAGAAAGGCACAGATAAAGCAATTATATTCTATATTGCACAAGGTTAACGTTGTTTCAGAGTTAGCACTCTGTAAAGCTGTAAATTACTCACTTGGGGCTGTACCCATATTGGCAGCATCTACAGCAGCTAAGGTTGGGCAACCAGGGGTCCAACATCTTCAGAATGGCTCTAGGGAGGTTGCATGGCAGCACGTAACCTCCCTCAGCCAATCAGAGTGAAGCAGGATGTCAGCAGGCCTGCATAACAAAATCTGCCCATAGCGTGTCCCAGCACATTCATGCCCCAGTAAGTAAGTAAAACAGGTGTAAGACTGGCATCTTCAGCAGTCATCTGCAGGATGAAGCCAGGAACTCCGCTGGTTAACTTACGTACGATTTCTTTTGAAACATTCGTTGCTAGGAACTGAGGAAGGTCAAACGTAGGCCAAAACTGGGAATAGGAACAACATCATATTTATGGTAGGAGTATAAATGGATTTTAAACGCTCTAAGGAGGATCAAAAATAGCAACAAAAAAAAAAAAGAAAAAGGGAAAACTAGAAACATCCCATTGGGGTAAGGGTAAAAGGTATTTCTAGGTAACTCAGGGAGACTAGAAGATGGGAATGCTGAGAGTGGCGTGCAGTGCAGTGGCTGTGGGGTGGCAGTTTCCTGAGAGACCTTCTAGAGACTGCAGTGCTGACCCATCTGCAAGCATCTCTCTGGATTGAGGACGTAGGTCACTAGACTCCAGGCCAAGTTGGCTAGGATTTGAGGGGCCTCTTAAGCCACCTGGGGGCCACCAAGCTTGACACAGCTACCTCAGAAGATGAGAGGGGGGAGGAGGAATGGCTGGACTATGATGGGCTCTGTAAGGATGGGGGGGTCAGAGACACATTCCAAAACTGATACAACTACGCAACTTGTATGGCACTCAGGCAGGATGCGTCTACCAGGATGAGGCACTTGTGGTAGTGGCCAGGGAGGATGTGGGGGTCCTCTGTAGTGCAGGCCCCAAGAAGGGTGGAAGAGGACCCCAGAGGAGGAGGAGGAGAGGAAGACTTGATTGTAAGGGGGATACATTTGGAAAAAGGAAGAGGGGTGAGAGAGGTTAGGTATCTACGTGGTGCCATGGCCAAGAGGGATGGGAAGCGGATCCTGCGGATCGCTAGGGCAGCAGTACAGGAGGCAGAGCTGGATGTCACTGTCCACTTGGAGACTAATGACCTGGTTATGGACAGGGCTGGGGTAGTGCAGGAGGCATTCGGGGAGCTGTGGACGGGGTCTTAGCACTGTGCTCAGCAGCTGTCGCTGGGGTGCTGCCTGTCTGAAAGGTGGAGGAGAGGTTCTTTGCACCAGGAGTTTCAACTCATAGTTGAAGGAATGGTCTACACAGTGGGGGTTCAGCTATATTGGGGACTGGGGAGCCATCTGGAGGGATAAGGGCCTATACAGGGGTGATGGCCTGCATCCATCCGGGAGGGGAACTGAAGTCCTTGGTGGACAGTTTAAATGTTACTTTGATGAACATTTAAACTAGCCGAGGGGTATCGTGGACAAAATTGGGAAGGAAGAAACTACCCCCCCACCACAGGCTGAAACAGACAGTAGGGAGAAGCCAAGGGGAGAGGAATCCCCAAGGGGGTAAATTAAAAAAAAGGAAGCAATGTGGTAGAAATACAGGGGGGTGGTAACAGCAACATTAGTTTTAAAAAGAGAGGGGGAGGGCAAAAAAGGGGTTAACAAGCAAACAGGCAAACTCTAGAAGGCCAAGTATGAGAATGCTAGAAGTCTAGGAACTAAAATTCCGCACCTAAAGGCCATCATGGCAAACACCAACCTGGACATAGTGGCCACTACAGAGTCATGGTGCACCGAAAACCGTGACTGGGACATGGCCATACCAGGTTATATTTTGTTCAGAAAGGACAGGGTGGGAAGGGAAGAAGTGGGTGTGGTACTTTATGTGAAGGAAAGCATAAAAGCGATGGGAATACGGTTGGAGAGAAGTACTATGGGTCACCCAGGAGACAGGGAACAGAGCCACTATTCACACTGCAGTGATCTATGGACCTTCAGCATAAAGTGAGGAGTAAAATAAGTTATTGGTGGAAGCCAACGGCAACATGGCAGAAAAGGAGAATGTGCTGCTGGTGGGGACTTCAATCTGCCAGATGTAGATTTGAGCCTCCCAGTGGCGGCTTCACCTATAAGCAGAACCAGCGTGGACCTTCTCCAAGGGGTGCTCCTTAGGCAATTAGTCGGTGAACCCATGTGTGATGATGCAATACTGGACCTGCCACTCACTAACAGAGACAGTGTTGTAGACATCAAGGTGGAAGGCCTCCTGAGGACCAGCGATCGCCATACAGTGTGGTTCAACAAGGACAGCTCAAAACTGAACCACACAAGGGTGAGGGTCCTGGACTTCAGGAGGACAGATTTTATAAAGACGGGTGAATGCCTCTGGGATGACCTGACAGAGGGAGATTATCTAGGTGGGTGGAGGAAGAGTTGGGTGAAACTAAAAGGGGGCACAGTGAAGGCAACAAACCAATGCATCAAGTAAGTGAGCAAAAGCAAGAGAAAAGAGACTGCTATGGTTCTCAAAAGTGGTGGTAGAAAGAGTAAAGGCTACAAGGGTAGCATTCAGAAGGTATAAGGAGACACAGAGGGAGGACAGTGAGTTGCATCAGAGAAGGAGGGAAGCAAGGAGAGTAGTAAGGAGCTACCTGTAGAGAGAGAGAATAGCCCAGGTGGTAACAAAAGTGGATAAGACATTATTTAGATATGTAAATGAAGGAAGAGAAGTCCATAAGGGACTGGCTAATCTGTAAGTAGACCAAGCAATGGAGCCAGATGGGGTGCATCCAAGGATATTGAGGGAGCAAGGGGAGGTACTTGCTGCACCTCTGACAGTCCTATTTAACAGTTTATTGGAAACAGGAATGGTTCTGGAGGGCTGGAGGAGGGCAGATGTAGTCCCATTTCACAAAAGTGGTAGCAGGGAGGAGACTGGCAATTATAGGCCAGCCAGCCTGAACTCAGTGGTGGGGAAGTTAATGGAATCACTGCTGAATGACAGGTTATGAAAATTACGTACCTATTGTAATTCTTGATCTTCCTGTGCATTGTCACCATTCATCACTGGAGGGTGTCTGCCGGAAATGGGCACCCCGCAGGAGACTTTTTTTTTTTGGAGGAGGGGCCGACACTGTTGACGCTGCCCACGAGGGCAACATAATGTGTGGCACTCATGGGTTGGCTAGTAACAGCCACTGGGTCCTCCTCCACCTTAGTTCTGCATGAAGGAGACACAGTAGAAGAAAATAAAGAAAAAGAAGGGCGAGGCAAGGGAGCCCAAGAGACAATAAAAGGAAAGGAATGAAGTGAAAAAGAGTATGCCGAAGGAGAGGACAGGAAAGAGAAGGAGAGGCCTGAGGGCTGTGGACCAAGAGGCCCCGGTCCCTGAGCGACCAAAGGAGGAGAAGGGAGAAAGGAGAGGGGGGGGGGAGAGAAAGAGAGGGGAGGAGGAGGCATGGGGTGAGGGAGGGAGGTGGCCTTTGGAACCCAAACAACAGGGGCAGCTGGAGGAACACCAGGGAGGAACCCTGGTGAGAGCTGTGACCTGAAGCCTAAGTGCTCTGAAAGCAAGAACGCAGCACAGCTGCAAGATTTTATTGCTGAGACCCCAGATTTCGGCAGAGCTAGCACTACTCAGAGATTGAGAGGGAGCATAAGACGAAGGAGGCTGTGCCAAAGAGTCTGGGGAGAGGCCATCCCCCAGGCTCAATCCCAACATATCGAGAATTGACACAGTTCTCGCTCCCCCTACCCCAAGAAACACCAAAGAGTTCAAGGGGTGCAGAGGAGAAAAACAACATATGAGGATAAGGGCGTCCTAGGAGGCCTGAGGCACCTCTCCTAGACCAGCAGACCCAGACAGTGGGACAAGCAAGGTGTCCAGAAGAGGACGGCCCCCCCCCTCAGAGGTCCAGGAAGTAGAACCCCGAGGAGTTTGAGACTTGCTCGAACCTAGACCTCACCCCACAGACTGCCCCCCCCCCCAAACAACGTCAGAAGAACTCCAGAAGGAGGAGGAGGAGAAGGGGGGCGGGGGCTCAGAGTACAAGGGAGGCGGACGTCTCAGGGACTGAGGCTTCAAGGGGGAGGGTGGGAAGGATTCGGTGAAGATACACAGAAAGATCAAGAATTATGGTAGGTACATATTTTATATCTTACCAAGGCCAGTCTTCACCATTCATCACTGGTGGGTGAGTACAGAGCACCCCAGAAGGGAACCAAAAAAAACCCTGAGGGAAAATATCCACCAGTCCCCCCCCCCCCAGGGAGAAAGGGGACCCTCCACTAGCCTGTTCAAGGCTGGAACTTATCAGAGTGAGACAAGATCCCTGAATCTTAGGGGAAGGAAGGCGCCCCTGAAACTCCCGTCTCGCTCTCTGGGAAAACAGATGAGTCTCCCGGAAGGGGGAAGCCAATAACCTGCATCGGGCCAAAGGTGACAACCTCGACAGGTGAAGCCATGCCGGCCACCTAATGCAGATCGCTGTCCCCACAAGCCGTGAAGTGACCTCATTGGCGTCATACTACGCCCTTGATTAGTGCCTCGCCAACTCCAGGCCTATAGTGGAGAAGGCAATGGCTTGCCGGCTAGCCTCTGAATCAAGCAGCGATATTACGGTCTGTCCCAGCATCACCCACAGATGCCCGTTGTAGGCAGCGTGGCACGCCTGATGTGAGATAATTGTCAACAGGCTCCATGCTGAAGAAAAGGCACTTTGCCCCATTCGATCCAACTCCCAAGAATCGGTCTCGGGGGGGCCTATCGTGGACTGGGCGTCGAAGCCCGAAAGGGGTGTCCTGCCACATCAGTCCAGAAAGTGGATGAGGCAAGGTGCCTGGAGACCTGCAGCTTGCATAACACCTCCTGCGGCAGTCCATAGGGGCTGGTTCCTGGGAATATGGATGCTGCCAGGCACTGTACAACACTTGCCAGAAGGGAACCGGCCAGGACGGGACTACCAAATGGTGCGCCCTGTATTTGCCTAGGAAGGCCTGCGTTGCATGCTCAGTATTGTCCCTAGTGTAGCGGGAGATGTGCAACTCCCTACCCAACCTCGATAGGAAGCGCTGATACTGGGCTTGATCAGTGTCTGAGGACAGGTGGACTGAAGGTTCCTCTTCCTCAGTGGAGGAAGACGAGGAGGTCGAGGAGCTTGACGAATCAGACTCTGGCTGCGGCGGGAGAACTGGTCGGAAGACCTGCTTGTCCATGGCCCTAACATACTGAGAGAACGCCGCTGCCTGAGACCTGAACTGATCCCAGGTCAAAGGTCCCAAAGGTCCAACATTGCCTGGGAAAAGAGGAGCTGGGTGCAGAGGCACAGCAGAATCCACAGGAGAGCCAGGCATCAGAGGAAAACCGCAGGTCTGTAGATTCACCGTCCTATCCTAGAGATCGAAACAGTGAAGGCTTAACCCTGTAGGGTGAGCTACCCTATGAGGGGACCAGGGCAGCATGGATCTAGAAGGGCGGATCCCAGCCCACTCAGAGAGACCTCCATGGGAGAACCCAAGAGGAGAACAAAAGGCTCTGCACTATGGCTCCTCCTCCAATGGGTCACGGAAGTATGCCACGGTCCCTTGCCCCTCATCATCAACCCTGAGAACTCTGAGGCAGCCCTCTTCCTTGACCCCTGTGCCAAGGGCTCCCTTGACTCCAGGCCCCTCAGGACAGGGCCTCAGAAGAAGGGGGCTCAATCTTGATTCTGAGAGGGGGAATGGCACCAGGGATGGCAGCCACTCTCCTCACTCAGGAACCCGATAGCCACCCCAGCAGCAGAGAGACCAGTAGGTCGCAGCTGGCCTCCTGAGCCAGGGGTGGCTGGGAGATCCGCATGAGCCCCAGTCACCTGAGCCACTGGAGGGGGCACCTGGGGAGATGCAAAGGTGTGGGGTCATAGGGAACCCTCTGACTCCGAAGAGTCAGAGAGCCAATCCAGATCTGCCTCAGAATCCTCCTCCTCTGAAGAGGAGACAATTATGAACGGCTCTGGATCAGTGGCCCTGAGGGATCCCCCAGTCACAGCACTGTGACCTGGCCTCACACCCCTCACGGCGCCACTCCAATCACCGGCGTCAGGATCCAAGACAGCGCTGAGGAATGCCCTGCGCCCGGACCCGCGGCCGTGGGCCCAGACAATGGGGGGAGCCTGCACCTTAAAGGAGGTAACTGCCAAGGCAGTGCTCCCAGCCCGACCCTGAATGGGGCCAGACTGGTCCTCCGGCACCACAGTAGCGACCTCCTCCAAGGCTGGAAGAGGAGGAGGCCTTCTCTTCACCAGATCATATAGACCCAGGAAGGGACCCGGAAGTAGGGCAGAGAGTCCTGTGCTTGGACCGGCGCGAGTGACGCCACCCCCCAAAAGTCAGCGGGGCCCTACCGACCTTTAATGTGCAGTTCTCCAAAACTTAACAGTCCATAGAGAAGCAGGTGTTGCAAGCATCCATATCATGCTAGGGACCAAGACAGGCGAGGCACACGTCATGTCGGTTGGTCACGGAAATCTGTCGACCACAGGGACACTGACGCATAGGGGGCCGACCCATTTTCTTGGATCGCTTCTTGTCCCAACGACCAGACATGATGCAACGGTAACAAAACTTAAATTCAGAAAAGACTCGATGCTGTACTTCAAATAAAAAGGAAAGGTCTTATTGGTCTTGAGTGGCATTGAGTAGCAGAACTGAGGTGGAGACGAGGATAACGGCGCCGAACTTGGCGTGTCATAAAACACTAGGCCGCAGAAGTCTAGTCATCTGGGGTGCTGTCTCGGACAGTGGAAGAAACAGAACTGAGGTGGAGGAGAACCCAGCAGCCATTACTGGCCAACTCGCAAGCACCACGTATTATGTTGGCCTCGTGGGCGGCACCGACAGCGTCGGCCCCTTCTCCAAAAAAAAAGTCTCCCGCGGGGGGCAATTGTCTCCAGCAGACACCCACCAATGATGAATAGTGAAGACTGACACAAGCAAGATTGTGAAATATCTTGAATCCATCAGGATGGGGGGGGGGCTGTCATGCCAAACAAATCTCATAGATTTCTTTGACTAGGTGACCAAGGAATTAGATCAAGGTGGAGTGGTGAACATGGCCTACTTACATTTCAGCAGTGTCTTAAACACCATTCCACACAGAAGACTAGTAAGCAAGTTGGGTAGCTTAGGAGTGGGTCCAAAAGTGTTTAACTCAGTAAGAAATTGGTTAGGACAAGCCTGCTGGTGCAGCTGTAGTGGTAACACTTGTGACACCGATGTCCCAGGTTCAGCAATGAGCCTGGATTGTCAGAGGGCTGGCCACAACAGGTGGATTGAGTGTCCCACAGGATGCTCTCCCTCCTTTGGGGAGTGAGGGTGTCACATCCCACTGCTTTACTGCCACCTGGGTGACCACAGATGGTGGTACAAGGAATCTGCGAATGGCATGAGGGACCACTGAAGTGCGTCCATGGGTTGGTTGCATCAGACCTTCGCCAACAGCCAGTCCTGATGAGTGCTTCTGGTGGGGGATGGGGGAAGGCATTCAGAAAAATGGTGCAGGACTAGGAGGATAAAACCTCCTCCAACCCACCATGTCCCACATTGGATTTGAACCACCACCTCCCAGTAATAAAGAGTATTCATGGCATGTTACTTGAACACATAACACCATCAGCCATCACCACCAATGCTGGTGGCCCGAATCATGCAGGGATATATGCTCTGGATCTTAAGGTGAACCCGTCCCTGGGGAGTAAGTCGGGGGGGGGCAGCATAATGGTGAGTCAAGGGTACGCTTGGGGTCCCCGGGAGGATAGTGGAGAATCTCAGTCAGATGGGAACAGGGCACATTAGCAGAAAGTGAAAGGAGGTTCCGCCTGTAGTTAAGTAGGATAAACAAAGTTGGGGGAAAAAAAAGACAAATTAAGGGATACGCGGTAGAGGATGGTGATAAATGGAGTTCACTCCGAGGGAGGGAGTGTGACCGGCAGGGTGTCTCAATGATCAACGTTGGGACCTGTCCTCTAATATCTTTATAGGTGACACTGCAGACAAGCTGGAAGAGCAGGTCTGCCTCTTTGTGGATGACACCAAAATCTGCTATTAAGATACTCCGTGTGTGTCTGGTGGTGAGGGGTTTGCATAGGATGAGCAGAAACCTTAGAAAACTCAAGGGGTGGTCAAGGATACGGCAGCTGGATATCAATGCAAACAAGGACACAATAATGCACTTGAGACACAGAACTCCAGGGGCAGAGTATTAATTTATTTTAGTTTTTGTTTATCAGGTGGGCGCACTAGCCATAAAATGACTATTTTCAGGCACGACCTGGGAGTGTCATAACAATGTCAAGGACATCATTACATATATTCAATAACAATTACATATAAGGTAGTTACAGAGATTTCACACAGGAGTGAAATGGGTGGAGTGGTACTGATGACCACCAAGCAGGAAAGAGACCTGGAGGTAATTATATCTGATGGCCTAAAGGTGGCCAGGCAGTGTGACAAGGCAGCTGGGAGGTCTAGTACGATGTTGGGTGCACAGGAAGGGATATCACCAGCATAAAGAGGGAGGTGGTGTTGCCTCTGTATAGATCACTGGTTAGACACCAGCTTGAGTACTGTGACTAGTTCTGGAGATCACATCTCCAGAAGGACGCAGACAGAGTTGAGGTGGTCAAGAGGAGAGCAACTAAAATGGTACAGGGTCTGCATCAGAAGCCCTACAAGGACAGACTAAAGGACCTAAATATGTACACTGTGGAAAAGAGGGGGGGGGAGATGTCACAGAGACCTTTAAATACCTCACAGTACAGGAGGAAAGTATTTTTCAGAAAAAGACATGCTCAAGAACAAGGGGACAAGCTATGAAGCTAAGGAGCATAAATTCAGGAGAGATGTGAAGAACTACTTCCCGAAAAGAGTGGTGGATTCCTGGAATAGCCTTCCAGCGGAGCAAATACTGGGGCGAATACTGCAATGGTGTTCAAGAATGCATGGGATAGGCATAAGGGAATCTTAGGCGAAGAGGAGGAGGCCGAGTGGGCCAGAGATCAGTTAGAGTCTGCTGTGATAGTGTAGGTGGGGAAAATGGGCAGACTAGGTGGGTCAAGCAGTCTATCTGCCAACAAATTATGTGTTGTCACAGCACCAGTGAAGTAAATGTAATGGCAGTGACTGAAAAAAAGATACTTCTCCAATGTCTTCCGAGGACAATGTGTGCACATGCACCCACACAGATACATAGATGTTATCGGCAGATAAGGGCCTTGTGGCCCATCCCCAGTCTACCCTATCACACTTTCTAATGCTTAAGATACCCTAGATGCTACGAGCCCCCCCCCCTTCACCCTAGCTTAATAATTCCCATGTGCCTATCCCATGCATTCTTGAATCCCTGAACTGTGGACACCCTCACCACTTCCTGGGGGAGATTGTTCCATCCTTCCACTACCCTTTCAGTGAAGTAGAATTCCCTCAAGTTCCCTTCAGGTTTAACCACCTTTTAGTCTCGTGCTGTGACCCCTTATTCTGCTATTTCCCTTCATGTGAAAGATGCTCCCCTCCGATACCCTGCTGATCTTTTTTAGATATTTGACGGTCTCTATCATGTCCCCCGTCTCTCTCTCCTTTCCTCCAGGGAGTACATATTTAGAGCTCAGAGTCTCTCCTCATACGACTTAGGCTGCATCCTCTACATCATTTTTGTCGCCCTCCTCTGTACCGTCTCCATCCTGTCTGTGTCTTTTTGGAGATGGGGCCTCCAGAACTGAACACAGTACTCCAGATGAGGCCTTACTAGGGAGTTGTACAACAGTACCACTACTTCCCTCCTTCTACTTGTTATACGCCCTCCCTATGCACCCTAGCTTTCTGTTAGCCTTTCCAACTGCTTTGTCTCACTGTTTAGCCATTTTGCAGTTGTTTTCTATGACTATCTCTAGATCCATTTCCTCTGTGGTAGCCTCCAGTGTTACTCCATCTAGCTCGTACTCAGCTCCAGGATTCCCTCTCCCTAGGTGCATAATCTTGCATTTGGTTTTGCACTGAAATCCAACTGCCATTCCCTGGGCCAGTTTTCTAGCCTCTTCAGATCTCTCCTCATTTTTTTGTATATCTATCCTGTTATACAGCTTTGTATCATCCGCGAACAGGCTAACCCTCCCTTCTAGACCCTCTGCAATATCACTTATGAAGCAATATGTGTAAAAATACACACACACACACACACACAAATGATGCTGTCCACTACTTCTGGACAAAACTTGTGTAACCTATGCGAATCTAGACATGCAATCTCTTATCCAGTTTAAGCAGTCTTCAGCTTGGTTATACACTCTACCCACAATGCACATCACGGTTCCAGAGCCACAGTCATGAAACATACTCCCAAGTAACAGTACTAATAACTGTTTCATTATAATACAGTCATTCATACTAAAAAGAAAAGTGTTTTCATGGTCAAAAGTAGCTGTAGCAGTTCCAAGTCCAGAAGTGCAGACAGCGTTCTTTAATGAGGCCATGAGGTCTGCTCTGCCAATTTGTCTTTTAAGGGTTAATCCAGGACAAGAGGAGACTCCAAGGGACTCTGAAGGGAACACTAATGATGGCTCATTGTGGGGGTACCAGAAGAAAAGTGGTGAACTACTGCCTGCTAATTTTGCCTGGGACAGGACTGAGCCCTACAAAAGACAAGGCACTAAATAAAATGAGGTCTATGAGGGGACTAGTGTGACAGGGAGATCCTGCCACTCTTGAGGACCTACCTTTTCATAAATCTGTTGCAACAGTTCTTCTATTTCTTAGCCTAATCTATCCTTTACCATTTCTAGTCCATAAGGTTGGCCACCTCTGGGTACCCCCTCCCCTTTCTTGACTATGCTATAGTGTTCTCTCTAACTTTCCTTTTAACTCTCAGGTCCTCGTACAGGGAGCTTACTGTTGTGACCTCCGAGCTGATGTAAAACAACAGGCCGTGTTCCTCGTTGTTGAATTTAGTATGCAATAGCACTATGTCATAAAAACTTGATGTACATACCTGATGTGTATGAAACCTGTAAATGTTGAAAATATCACGGCACTAGGTGTTTTTGATAAAGGTAAAAAGTACTAGGTGACTGTATTATAAAAATTAAGTTACCACAGTAGAGATATCAGAAACCCCCATTGTGTTATTTAAATGCATGTAAATTACAGATTAAGAGGTCCTTTGGCACCATGCATTCCTGCTTTAAGCTGAACCAGCCTAAAATTTCATGGTGATTTGCAAATACATCCCATGATGCTTTGCATGATGTTTTGCTAAACAACTGCCATGAGCTTCTGAAGAAGGACTGGTTGGTCCGAAAGCTAGAGCACTTTGTTCTTGTTGTTACATCTATGTTGGTCCATTAAAAGGTATCAAATCATTTGCTTCTGGATCTATTTTTGCATTATGGGGTGACGTGTGATGTTCTGTTTCTTTGAAACTTGGCTTTACTGCCAATGCCCTTTGGGGTAACCCTTGCTTCAGTACTTCTGCACTGAGGTTCTTTGTTTTTAGCTTGTTTTTGTTTGTTTTTTGTCTCCCCATCACCCAAACACACAAGACCGATACGGGATAGTTAATTTCCACAGGAAAGATAGATCAGTGGGTGCTAAGTGCAGAGGAAGGACATGCATAGTCTGTTGCTGCAAACTGATGTATTTAAAGAGGGATATGCCATTGCTTAAGGTTATTCCCTGTGTTTTAAATAAACATCACCCAGAGATTGTGCCTTGAACCTGAAGTTCTGTGTCTGGTCCATCTGTTATCCCACAACCCCTCCACAACTACAAAAACAAGGAGAGGAATAAATTAAATGTGCTACCTGCCTCCCTTGTCCACACCACCAGTACATCCAATCCATTCCCCTTCCATGTGACTCTCCTGTTCTTCACCTAACAAACTGCACCTTTTGTCTATCCACCTCACTTGTACCTGCAGTCTAACCCCACTCCACCTGCACCTTCTGTCCTGCTCCTTCCACCAGTATCTCCAGTCCAATTGCATAAAGTTGCCCCCTGTGATACCTCCTCCACCTGCACAGTGCACTTCCTGTCATACCCCCTTCATTTGCACTTCCCGTCGCAGCCCTTCTACCTGCACCTTCAGCCTTCCCCCCCTCCACTTCCTGTTCCACCCCTTCACCTCATGTCCTGTGAGGGTAAAAAAGAGTTTGTGGACAGGTGGCTAGCTGACCACTAACTTTCAGAATCTGGTGGCCAAACCAATGTTTCAGTGGACATTGGCCTCCTGGCTATCTGATTTGTCCCATTGTGTGCATAATTATTTAATATTAAAAAAGCTAATTGTACACTGCCTGGAATAGTCCATACAGCCAGTTTTAAAAAGCTGTTTCCTTGCTTGATTGAAGCTCCCTGCTACTGGCTATATTTAACGGAAAACAAACCACATGCGTACAAATAACACTTCTGTAACAATTAGCTCCAGCAAAGCCCTAGTACTTTTTGAGTTTTCATGACTGATTATCTGGCAGACTTTTTTACCATAACACATGATGCAGAGGCCAACTGCTTGATCCAAAGACATCATCATCGGTACTTAATTAAAACAGAGAAAACGAGAAGGTGAGCTGCATACAGATTTTCCATTCACAATCCCACTTGAATCCTCTGCTTCAGTGTAGCATCTGAGATAGTGAGAGCTATTGAGCTGCCTTTCCATTATTCCCTGACATATCCCTCACAGACAGCAAAAACAGCACAAGATGATCTTGTTTCAAATGACTTCACTGTGCAGAAGCAGTAATACGAATAACTGGGGGGGACTGGGTCAGATTTTGGGTGCATTTTTTGTCAATACTTGTAGCCACAATTTAAAAAAAAATGAAATTAATGTTGAAGTAAAAGTTGAACTGCAAAACATAATTGGTATAGGTCCACTTGGTGCCAGAACTGAAGTTTACAGCAATTCTATGGTAGATGATCCTATTCCAAATCTACCTTCTGAGCCTGTACTAAGCAAAATGTGAGAACATTTACTAAAAGTTTGCCAGTCCAGTGGCGAGAACTGTGAGAAATACACACACACACACACACACACTGAACAAAGGGTGAGCCAATCAAATGAAGCAAGTTTCATCAGAGAGGGTTTTCCGTTTCCAGCAAAATATTTTCAGTAGGCATCAGCAGAGTTCAGCTATACAAAATTTCCAAAAATGTACACTTTTAGACCTTCTTTATTATTTATTTATTTTTTTAAACTTTCTATTTCTCCTCCTTCCCCAACCCCCGGAGCTGCGCTTCTTCGGGAGACTCCTAAGTGCCCCCCCCCCGTGACTGGCCTACCTGAATCCCGGAGGTTCCCAGGGAGCCGTGGCTATATTCCCCAGGCGGAGTGCGGGGTGGGGCCAACACCCCGACATCAAGTTTTTCGTCGGGTTCCCCGGTGGTCAGGCAGGCTGTCACAATTAGGGTTGGCACTGGAGCTCCGTCTCCCCATGCTCCGGTGGTGCTTTTCCCAGCTTTTCTGTGCTGTGTGCCCTGATGTCACGGCGTTATATGCCGACGTCCACCACACAGCTCCATTGGTCTGTCCTACCAGCTTGCTGTACCTTGGGCCTCCGCCCGGGGTCAGACAAGCTGCGGATCTTGTCTCCCCCCCGGAGAAGGAGAGCAGTCCCTGGGATGCTCAAGCCTTCTCCCCGGCCAGCTCTCCAGCGACCCGAGTCCGCTCCCGAACCCGGGTCACCGGTGTTGTGACTGGAAATCCAACCGCTGTGCCGATGGGCTGGCTCATCTTTGTTTTTTTAAATTACTGAAGTGGGGTGGGGTGGGATAAGGAAAGGGGGTCTGGGTCCATCACATCCTGGGCAAAATAAAAGTTAAAAGGGTTGACAGTAAGTCAATCTATGGGACCTGATGGCTTGCACCCTGGGATGTTCAAGACAGCAGCGCCACTTGCAGACATTTTCAACAGCTCGCTAGCCACAGGGGTGGTAGCTACTGATGGGAAGACAGCAGACATGGTCCCTCTGCACAAGAGTGCAAGGAAAGATGAGCCAGGGAACTACAGACCAACCAGCCTGATGTCTATAGTCCACCTCCTTGGCCAGATTGTACACTCTCTGAAACACCTTCTGTTGTTTTTCTATCAACTCCGCCTCTTGTACCCACTATAGCTCCGTCAACTCTTCCTTGTTTCTTCCTCTACCTTCACATCGGGAGAACCACTGTTCCTCATTCATATCCAAATACTGGTTTGGGTCCCTTCCCTCTTACTTCTCGATCATCTCCTCCATTCCCTCTGCCACCTGCTCCCTCTGCTCCATGGATCCTCGCAAGTTCAGAAAAAACAAATCAGGCTAGCTTCAGCTCCACTAAAAAGAAGTTATACGCTGACCACGTTGATGAAGCATAAAAAGATGAACTTTATCATTAAGGCAGTACCAAATCAATACAGAGCAAGCGGGGTTTTCCCTGGTTTTCTCCTTCAGCATGGTCAGTGTATGACTCCTTTTTGGTGAAGCTGAAGCTAGCCAGGTTTGTTTTTTCTGTGTTTGTATACCGAAAGCTCCACCATATACAGGAGCATTTTTTTACTGAGCCTTGTTTATCCTCACAATTTCGTCATTCCTCATCCCCGCCCCTCTGCTGGGCAATCTTTTCCTTTGTCTCCCTTCGCTTGCTGTTACTGTACTTCTGTTTTAATCATGAATATTCCACTTTACTGTAACTGTGAAATGTGCCCACGCTTGTAATTGCATTTAACTGTGAACTGCGTCCATGCTATGTAAATGCATTTAACTATATACTTTGTCCATGGTATGCATTTGTTTCAAGGAACCAGGAAGTGCAGTGGTCACTGGTATGGGGCAGGGTGCTGGTCAGGGGCTGCTAACTCCTACCAAAATACATAACAGATGAAAAAAAGACCACCACTCTGTGGTACAAACCATGAGTGCATCTTCGATGCAAATTAATGGAGCTGTACTCCGAATCATGTTATAAAGGATATTTATTTACAGCACCAAACGTGGGTAAAAGCCTCAGACTGGTCTGTCTGTTTTGGGAGTGTATCGTATCTCTTACATTTGGTGCTGGAAATAATACTGTTCAATACAAGCAAGCAGTGTGGAGCCATACTGTAACCAGAGATGGCACCAAGCAGCACCTCTACCATGCTCCCTAGTCGCAGAGTTTACAAACTTGAAATAAAGTAAAACGCAGTGCTTAAATTTTTTTTGTTAATTTGTGAAAAGCCTAATCGGGGTAAGGTTTTGGTGGGGGGAGGGAGTTTGAGAAAAAGACAGTTTTCCTTTAAACTAGCAGGGATAAATTCATTAAAGATGCCCCCAAGCACTTTCTTCAGCGAAAGCAGGCAAGTGGAACACACTGACAGAAGAAATGGTGAAGGCCAAATTGGTAAGCACTTTTAAGCAGAGGTAGGACGGCCACTAGGACCTGTACAGGGTAGTTAGGAAGGGTGGGAAGACTGGTTGGGCCACCAGGGCTTTTTTATGACATCTGTATCTGTGTAAACCATTTTCATTAAAACAGGATCTTTTCCCCTTAGACTTTATCTGTGTACTAATTCCAAAATCTGGCTTCATAAGGAGGTAAAGGAAAGGTTGCCGTTTACACTTATGCTAAAACTGTATGTAACCCCCCTGCAAATGTGGGTTCCCAAAAGACTTCCAGGAGCTTGCTTGAATGCTCCAAGCCTGAATGGTGTTTGGCATTTAAGCCATTTATCAGTGAGTGTTTTTAGAGCCTCTGGTACTGTCTCTTTAAGAGCTGTCTGCTTGCAGACATAATTAGTTTATATGGGGGGACTGTGTGCTTCTCTGAGTACCACTGAGCTGCTGCCAATTCACTTCATTTTGCAGTCACTAGGAGTGCAAAGGGAACCTATCTGAAAGATGTAACTGTTTGCCAGAAATTATTTAGAGTAATAATGAAATTACAGTTTGTCTAACCTGCTTTCTTTGCAGTCAGAACTGTGTCTGCTAGTTCCCATTCTAGTTTTGAACTGCTGAACTGGACCAATCAGTGTGGGGTAAGCTAGCTCTAAAATGGTGCCTTGGACGAATCAGAACTTGGACTCATAATCTGAGCCAGCCACAAGAGGATTGTATGGGCAGTGACTCTGGGAGATGTAGTTTAGACTTCAGTGCCTTTTGGACCAACAGCAGCAGTCTATTGTGAGTGACAGCCAATCCAGTCAAGAACTGGGAGGAACTCAAAGGAGTGCCCGGTTTTGTCGGTTGGAGTTTCAGTTGAGCTTTGGCAGTGAAGAAGGAAGGAGCCCTGTGCTTTTCAGTGTGCAGTTTAGTCAAAGCGTGTGTAAGGCCCAGAGTTCAGTCTGCAGCTTGTGTAACAGCTTGTTGAGGACTGAATCCGTCCTGTGAAAAGAATCAAAGGATCTCTGAAGAGTAGAAACCAGGCTCACCCTGTAGAAGACTGGAGGAATTGCTGAAAATTGCATTCGGTCTGTCAGGAACTGAATCTGCTGTGTGTTCTCCGGTATTGTGCAGTAATTGCGATCGGGATACAGATGCAGCCTGCCTGGTATAGTGCTTTCTTTTATGGATGTGTGAAGAGGTTTGTGTACCTCAAGTGAGCCCTGCTGACATTGAAGGACCCTATCTTATTTGGAGGTCGTGAGTACTAATTCAGGGTCGCTCCCTGTTGAATTCCACATTAAATCCAAATGGAATTACTGTACTGCTGACTGTTTAATTCTCCTTTTCTCTGTGTGAAAGGGCCCTACCAGCTGCCACGGTTTGGACTAGCCACTAGGGCTTGGGTACCCAGGGACAGTAACTGATAGGGATAGGCCTGTGCACAGAGCCATAAATGATTATTAGAGTGATAAGCTAATTAACCTGATTTCCCCTGTCCTTGTTATATCCCCTAAATAAATCAGAGCTGCTTGTTTCAGCAAAGTTATACTGCCTGAGGTATTTGTCTATGTTAAAGTACTGTACTGTGATTGTTGCACTGTATCTCATTTCACAGGAGGTCCCAGTGCGGAACCAGACCTGGGGGTAAGTGTATACTGTGAAGGTAATTCTGATATATTTGTGTGGGCCACTAGTGGGAAGAAAGGGGTTGCAGTGTCCCAGAGGGCTGTGACCAAGTTAGTTTAACTATTGCAAACCCTGACCTCTGGGTGGAGGCATCCGCCATTGGATCCAGGCCCTCAACCTGTTAGTGGCAAATCAGGCAGGGGTAGTAGCCCCTGGGATAGCGCCATCTAGGGGTTACATCTTGAGGCTCACCGCTGGGATTGTGTGTCCTCTAGTGGCCATATTACGAACCACTGTTAAGAAAAAATGGGTACCCTGACAGAGTGGCTGTGCACGGCTGGTGGAGTGGTGTACTGGGGAGGAGATCGACCCCAAAATGCTATGCTTATCCTGGACATCCCCTGGGTATCAATAGGACACTGTGCAGGGAGTACTTTCCAAGGTGGAAGGTTTACAAAACCCTGTGGTGGTGGGTGGCATGCTAATCTGCTCACCCACACTTTCCTGGCCCTAGTAGAGTTTAAGGATCCCATAGATAGCTCCAAAGTGCCACAGACCATTACCCAGAGGGAGCCCTCACTGCTTGGAGAGTGATAACTAAGGACAGTCAAGACCGGGAATCAGCCCCACCACTATCTGAAACTTTTGAGGAGAAATTTGCTGAATGGTTGGTGGGAGGGGAAAACTGTGGAGGACTTGAAGAAACTATTCTTGCCACCTGAGGTGTTCCTCCCCAACACCCTCTCCTGCTCCAGTGCCCGTAATGGTGGCTGAACCAATGCAGACTCCTATTTCTGCACCTGCCATTAGTACGACTCTTACGAAGGTTGAGGATCTTCTCTGGCACCCTCCCACCCCCAGGGAGGAGGATGACTGGGAGACCTGGATGAACTATGTTGCCCCCCAAGTGCTAGAATGGCAATGCTCGGAAGGCCAGCGAAAGAGGGTTAGTGAGGCCTCCGAGGTCCTGCCCTGGCTACCATCCGTGCTAAGCGGCCAGTAACCCTGAAGCGACTGCACAGGCCTATCTTGAGGCCTTGGAGAATGTATGGGAGCCCAGATTCTGATGAGGACCTATGGTGGAGAGTAAGATGCACAACAGTACCAAGGGAGTTGTTGTCTGTGTATGTATCTCGGCTGGAAAAATTGTTGCAAGAATGCCTCAGAAAAGGTAGTTTGCCAGCGATTGAACTGGACCGAACCAGGCTGGACAGGATCCTTAAGTCTGCCCCTTCTCAGAACTGCTGTTGCTTCAGTTACGCCTGGCAGACTGACTGGAATCCCCACCCTCCTATGATGAGTTAATGAGAGAAATCGAGGAGTTGGAGAAAAGACGACCTCGGGAGGACCTGCACCAATAGCTGCGGCTACGACCGAGTGACTGAGGGTGACCCATCAAGTGAAGTTCAGGGGCAGAGGTTGGCAGTCAATGAGTGCTCTGACAAGGAAAAAGATATGCCACAATGGGGCGAACTGTTGAGAGAGATCCGGGAATTCAAAAACAGTCCCTTTATGAAGGCCACGCCTGCAAGTACGGGCCCTGACCTATATCAGACTGCATCTGCTATGGGGGTGGGGGTACCCACCCATGTATCTCCTGCTGATAACAGCTCCGAACTCGATTCCTTGACCATGGAAGTGGAGAAACTGACGAGATGTCTCCAAATGCTTATCATCCGCAGACAGAGATGGCACAAGGTTTCCAGTTAGTAATACCCCCGCCCTGGCTCCCAGTGTGGCGCCTCGGCCAGCTCAAACTCCAGAAAGTATGTTTTGCTATAATTGTGGGAAAGATGGGCACATGAAAAGGAATGCCAGTCCCAAAAGACACTGACAAAGTTGCATATAGGCTACAAGGAGAGCTTGGAGAAGAAATCAGTGGTTAAGAGGTGCACGACATGATCCCAGTGAGGGCACCAAAATGCTAATTCACGTCCTTTTGTGGCAAGGTCATTTGCCCAGGCCCCCACTACCGCCTCTCCAGACTGGTCCAGAATAGTGGGTCCTCCATGGAACCACTGTAAAGGTGAATGGAGTGTCTACAAGAGCTGTATTAGACAGTGGCTCCCAAGTGACAATTATGTTCCAGGATTGGTATCAGAAGCATTTGTCAGGCGTACCCTTACAACCATTAGAAGGACTGCATGTATGGGGTTAAGTGAGAAGGCTACTATTCCGGGTATATCCGAATTTGGCTGTCTTTCCCCACCTCCGTGGCTGGAGTGGCGAACAAGTAGAGACCCTAGCCTTAGTGTGTCCCCACTGGACTGTATGATGGTGTCCCTTTGTTGATTGGAACAAATGCTCATATGTTAGGAAGGCTGGCACAGTTGTGTTATGAAAACAGGGGTCAAAGACTAGTAGAGCTTTAAGAGTTCCGGCTTTAATTAAGAAGGCCTATGAGGCACAGAAAGATGCTGAAAAACAGAACCAGAGGAACGGTCGGAATTGTATGGAAGAAGGATCCTGAGTCTCTGATCCTGCCAAATGCCCAGTGTACCTTACAGGAGAGGTCCGTATCAGAAAGGATGTTAAGAATAAAATATTAATGTTGGATGCACCAGGCGATGGAAAATTGCCAGAGGACTGCTGGTCAAGCCTAGTATTTTCCCGCTAGAGCCCATGCTTATGCCAGAAGGGTAATGGTCCAAGTTCATAATGTGTCTGAAAGAGACATTCGAGTAAACAGAGGTTGCATCCTGGCTAATGTGCATTGTGCAGACACTGCAGTGCTACCCAGCAGCAAGAGTTCAAGGAAGAATGACAGAGTAATGCCTGACTTGTTTGATTTCGGCAACTCCCGCTGCCAGCTGAATGGAAAGTGAGGATCAGGAGAAGCTTGCCCAGAGAGACCAGGTGTTTTCTTTAAAGGAATGGGATGTAGGATCGTGCAAGGAGCTGAGCACAATATCCGGCTGCATGACGAAAGACCATTTCGTAGAGGTCTCGACGCCTGGCACCTGCTGACATAGATGATGTGAGGACGGCATCTGCAAGAGATGTTAGCTGCTGGTGTAATACAAGAATCCAGAAGCCCTTATGCTTCCCCATTGTGGTAGTGAGGAAAAGAATGGAACAGTAAGGATTTGTGTGGATTATCGCACCTTAAACCGTGGACTATCCTGATCAGTACACAATGCCCGCATTCAGGATGCTTTGGACTGCCTAAACGGGAGCAAGTGGTTCTCTGTGCTGGATCTCCGCAGAGGGTACTACCAGATCCCGATGGCCCCAGAGGACCGTGGAGAAGACGGCCTTTATCTGTCCGCTTGGCTTCTATGAATTCATGAGGATGCCTCAAGGGATTTCAGGTGCCCCAGCCACTTTTCAACGATTGATGGAGCGTGCAGTGGGGACATGAACTTACTAGAGTGCCTGGTATACCTAGATGATGTTATTGTTATTTGGCAGCTCACTGGAGGAACATGAGAGCAGATTATTTAAGGTATTGGACCGACTGGAGGACTTTGGCCTTAAACTGTCCATTGATAAGTGTCAATTTTTCAAACATCAGTAAAGTATGTGGGACACATAGTATCCACCGAGGGAATAGAGACCAACCAAGTAAAGTTGAGGCCTTGACCACCTGGCCACAGCCAAAATCTAAAAGAACTGCAAAGATTCCTGGGATTCTGTGGTTATTATCAGCAACTTCATCAAGGACTATTCAAGGTGATCCGCCTTACTTAACCTTACTCAAGGGTATCCCCAACCCACAAAAATACCAAAAGTCACGGCCTCAAGACTGAAAGAGTGTATTTTCATCCGAGTGAAGTATTTGGGCCCGCTGGACTCCTGATTGTGAGACTGCTTTTCATGAGATCATATATCAACTTACCCATGCTCCAGTGCTGGCCTATGCCGATCCAAGAAAACCTTACGCCCTGCACACTGATGCTAGCTTGCAAGGGTTGGGGCTGTGTTGTACCAAAAGCACGAGAATGGCCTGAGACCAGTGGCCTTTGCCAGTAGAAGCCTGACCCCATCCGAAAAGAACTATCTGTACATAAGTTAGAGTTCCTAGCTTTGAAGTGGGCTATTGTTGACCAATTCCATGAGTACTTGTATGGGGCTAAAATACTAGTAAAACTGCAATAATCCTTTGACCTATGTGCAGACCTCAGCTAAGTTGGATGCCACTGGCCATAGGTGGCTTTCTGCATTATCTACATATGACTATGCTCTGAATACAGGCAGGTCTGAACCACAGATGCTGATGCTCTCCCGGAGGCCTGTTCCCCAGAATGATTGGGTCCGATTGGCAGAACCTGACATTCGGGCACTCTGCGGAAGTTTGACAGGGAGGAACAAATGTCCACGGACGCAGTGGACTGCATGGTGGATTGCTTGGGAGCCTCTGAGATTGCATACCTGCTGTTATTGCCACTTTTCTGCAATAGACATTGGTGCACTGCCTCAGCTGGACAATGACAGTATTCGCGGGCTCAATCCTCGCGATCCCATGATCAAAGCAGCTTTAGAAGCCCTCTATGCAGGAAAAGATGTGTCCAAATTACGCCCACTGATTTGAGAACTGCACTGTTATACAAAGAAGGTCCTAAGTTGAAACTGATCAATAAACTGTTATACAGAGAAACAGTAGACAGAGGGGACAAGTAGACAAACAACAACTAGTGCTGCCCACTGCCTTTCGAGACTCAGTACTGAGGTCCTTGCACAACCACATGGGGCACCTTGGTATAGACAGAACACTTGACTTGGTGAGATCCAGATTCTATTGGCCTAAGATGGGGGCTGATGTGAGCAACACATTCGAATCCTAGTAATGGCTATTACAGAGGAAAGCTTTGCCCAGAGGGCTGCCCCCTTGTTAACATAACCACCAGTGCACCCATGGAGCTGGTCTGTATTGATTTTCTAAGTTTGGAGTCAGATCAAAGAAATATCAGTAATGTGCTGGTGGTCACTGACCATTTCACGAGATATGCCCAAGCTTTCCCACCAAAGACCAGAAAGCATCCACTGTAGCCAAAGTACTTGTAGAAAACTTTTTGTTCACTATGGGCTCCACAAAGAATCCATTCTGATCAAGGGAGAGACTTTGAGAGTCGTCTTATCAAAGAGATGCTTTCTCTGTGGGGAGTGCGAAGTCCAGAACCACTCCTTACCACCCCAGGGGACCCACAGCCTGAACGTTTCAACCGCACTTTGCTAGATATGCTAGGCACCCTGCACCCAAAGGACAAAGCTCAGATGGAGCCAACAAATTAGCACCCTGGTACATGCTTATAACTGCACAAAAGTGATGCCACTGGATTCTCCCCCACCGCCTGATGTTTGGAAGAGAAGCTCGACTACCAGTAGATGTGTGTTTTGGGGTCTCTCCTGATGGGGTTCAAGCTGACAACTATTTACAGTATGTACAAAAGTTAAAGGCCCAGCTAACTCCGTGCGTACCAACTGGCTCAAACCATGGCTGCCAAAAGAAATCTGGCCAACAAAGAAAGGTATGATAAAAGGTGAAAGCACAGGAACTCCAGGAGGAGATCGGTATTGCTAAGAAATCTGGGACTGCATGGCAAGCACAAGATTGCTGACAGATGGCACCATCTCCCTCACATTGTAGTGGGCAAACTAGATGATCTGCCAGTGTACAAAGTAAGGCCTGAGAATAATTCAAAAGATGTAAAAACAATGCATAGAAATCATTTACTGCCCATTGGACAAATCCTGATTGAGTCTGAGCCCCCAGAAGATGCCCCCTCTGGACCAGTGACTAGAGCTGCTGCTAAGAAAAGACCAAGGAAGTCTGCACCTACAGAAGCAGAGTTAAAGTGTTCCCCTGCACAAGTCCCAGTTGAGCATGACTGTCAGTCCATATCAGAAGAAAGTGAGAGTGACTTTGAATACTATCCTTCTTACGAACTGAGTCAATTGTTTGAGGGCAATCCCTAGTCAATACTGGAGATGAGCTGGGCCTTCTGGACTGTCCAAGCCCCCAGCTTCGGTCCCTGAGCCAATGCTCCCAGAAAGTGAAGTGCAAAGCATCAGATCAGATGAAATGGAATCATTGTGCATGGTTGAAACTGTTTGAGCTTTCAGGGAGGAAAATGATAGATTAGGGCAGACTGGTGATACACCAGAACAAGAAGAGTATTTTGAGTGCCCTGACAGTCCACTGCCAGTGTCCAAAGCTCTCCATGCAGCCAAATGTTGTGGACTCAGAAACTGTAACTCCTGGAGCTGAAAGTGCCCCAAGTTCTAGCCTCTCTACCCCCATGGAGACTCCTGACAAGTGAGGACAATGCTGAAAATGAGGCTCAGAGTGCAGAGACTATAACAGTTCCCCTAGAAAGACTGGTCGAGCTGTAAAGCCTGTGGTGCACCTCAGTTATGATTCACTTGGGAGGCCTGTGGACTTGCCTCTCAATGTTGTCCATAAAGGAGTGTATGTGTCCCCGAGCTCATTGCCCAAACTGAGCATCAGTGCTAACTCAAGTTACTTGTGTTGCCCTCTAAGTATGGTGCCCTTGCCCATCCAGCCCCAAGGTAACTGATAGGAAGGCCCCCTCTTCAGGTTTCATGTACAAGAGGTAATAACTTGAGTTATGGTACAATGTGTATGTAATACTGTGTAAAGAGTGACGTGACTGCAATGTTTCAGAAATGTGTTCTTGGTAAAATGATATATTGACTGATGATTACATAGTGCGAGCCTAATGCAAATGTATATGGTTGCAGTTGAAACTTATGGGGTACTTGCTTGACGTGGACGTCAAGCTTTCCCAAACCAGGAAGGTGTAACCCCTGCAAATGTGGGTTCCCAAAAGACTTCCAGGAGCTTGCTTGAATGCTCCAAGCCTGAATGGTGTTTGGCATTTAAGCCATTTATCAGTGAGTGTTTTAGAGCCTCTGGTACTGTCTCTTTAAGAGCTGTCTGCTTGCAGACATAATTAGTTTATATGGGGACTGTGTGCTTCTCTGAGTACCACTTGAGCTGCTGCCAATTCACTTCATTTTTGCAGTCACTAGGAGTGCAAAGGAACCTATCTGAAAGATGTAACTGTTTGCCAGAAATTATTTAGAGTAATAATGAAATTACAGTTTGTCTAACCTGCTTTCTTTGCAGTCAGAACTGTGTCTGCTAGTTCCCCATTCTAGTTTTGAACTGCTGAACTGGACCAATCAGTGTGGGGTAAGCTAGCTCTAAAATGGTGCCTTGGACGAATCAGAACTTGGACTCATAATCTGAGCCAGCCACAAGAGGATTGTACGGGCAGTGACTCTGGGAGATGTAGTTTAGACTTCAGTGCCTTTTGGACCAACAGCAGCAGTCTATTGTGAGTGACAGCCAATCCAGTCAAGAACTGGGAGGAACTCAAAGGAGTGCCCGGTTTTGTCGGTTGGAGTTTCAGTTGAGCTTTGGCAGTGAAGAAGGAAGGAGCCCTGTGCTTTTCAGTGTGCAGTTTTAGTCAAAAACGGGTGTAAGGCCTAGAGTTCCGGTCTGCAGCTTGTGTAACAGCTTGTTAGGACTGAATCGTCCTGTGAAAAGAATCAAAGGATCTCTGAAGAGTAGAAACCAGGCTCACCCTGTAGAAGACTGGAGGAATTGCTGAAAATTGCATTCGGTCTGTCAGGAACTGAATCTGCTGTGTGTTCTCCCGGGTATTGTGCAGTAATTGCGATCGGGATACAGATGCAGCCTGCCTGGTATAGTGCTTTCTTTTATATGGATGTGAAGAGGTTTGTGTACCTCAAGTGAGCCCTGCTGACATTGAAGGACCCTATCTTATTTGGAGGTCGTGAGTACTAATTCAGGGTCGCCCCTGTTGAATTGCCACATTAAATCCAAATGGAATTACTGTACTGCTGACTGTTTAATTCTCCTTTCTCTGTGAAAGGGCCCCTACCAGCTGCCACGTTTGGACTAGCCACTAGGGCTTGGGTACCCAGGGACAGTAACTGATAGGGATAGGCCTGTGCACAGAGCCATAGGTAGATTATTAGAGTGATAAGCTAATTAACCTGATTTCCCCCTGTCCTTGTTATATCCCCCTAAATAAATCAGAGCTGCTTGTTTCAGCAAAGTTATACTGCCTGAGGTATTTGTCTATGTTAAAGTACTGTACTGTGATTGTTGCACTGTATCTCATTTCACAGGAGGTCCCAGTGCCGGAACCAGACCTGGGGTAAGTGTATACTGTGAAGGTAATTCTGATATATTGTGTGGGCCACTAGTGGGAAGAAAGGGGGGTTGCAGTGTCCCAGAGGGCTGTGACCAAGTTAGTTTAACTATTGCAAACCCTGACCTCTGGGTGGAGGCAGCCGCCATTGGATCCAGGCCCCTCAACCTGTTAGTGGCAAATCAGGCAGGGGTAGTAGCCCCTGGGATAGCGCCATCTAGGGGTTACATGTATTTATATAATTAATATGAATGCAGTTTTGCAGCATTTGAAAAATGTGAAAAGCCCTCTCCTTTCAAACCTCCCGCTCTGTCTGCTCCTTAAAATAGTCACTGAAGGTGTTACATGATGACCTCATAGAAGCAAGAGCCTCTGTACGTGGCTCTTCACTGTGCTAACTCACTCGAGTTTTCCCTGCCCTTTCCTATTGTAGCTATACAAAAATTATCAAAATCATAACTTTTGTATTATTTTTACAGTTACACATGTTAAGCTATGATTTTGTCATTAAAAAGCTGTAGAAATCCTTATCTAAAAATATTTGTCTCAGTCAAACATTGGTGTTACCAGTCTCATACATCTGGTGGTCTAGCGGCAGATGGTGATGACACCAATCTGGTCCAAATGAAGTGTTTTTATGAGTGAATCCACTGTTTGTAACCCCCCCATGCTGCCAGACTGCACGCTCACTTGCTCTCCCTCCTATCCACCTGCTGTCACCTATTACCAGAGTCCATTTTATGCCATTTCCCTGTCTGAAGTCACACTGTTGGTTCAAATTCAAATGAAGTACATAACCCGAGTCTCCTTGATAGACAGCATGACTTTCATCAACCACTCCCTCCCTTCCTGACTGGTACTACTTAGTGACATGGTTTTGCAACATTTAATAGTGCCTGCCATAAAGGGAGGGAGCAGTCAGTGAAGTTGTTCACTCGATTGAGGCCGCTATGGTTCTGCACCTTTTTCAAATTTGGATTGGCAGTGTGATGTTAGACGGGGAAGTGGCATAAAACAGACTTGGGTAATAACAGACGACAGCAGATGGACGGGAGGGAGAGGAAGCAAGCGGGCTAGCGGCTGTGGGGGTGGAGTTTCTATAAAACACTTTACGTAGTTATTACATACAGTGGATTAACTCACATAAGCAGTTCATTTGGACCAGACTGGTGTCATCAGCATCCTCCACTACAGCACCATGAATATAAAACTGGTAACACTGACATTCAACAGAGAAACGTTTTTAGACAAGGAATTCTACAGTTTTTGGCAAAGTAAATGACAAAATCATAGCTTAACACGCGTAACTATAAACACGGTACACACATTAAGTTATGATTTTGATCATTTTGTGTAGCTACAACAGGAAAGGGTATGGAAAACTCAAGTGAGTTAGCACAGTAAAAAGCCATGTACAGAGGGGCTATAGCTCCTATGAGCTCATCAAGTAGCATGTTTGTCAGCCATTTCAGGGAGTAGTCAGAGCAGGAAGGTTTGAGAGGGCTGTTTATATTTTTCAAATGTTACGGAACTGCATTTATGTTTATTATATAAATGCAGTTTTAGCATAAATGTAAACAGCAGCTTTCCCTTTATCTCACTATGAATTCAGATTTTGGAACCGGTAGTTGTAAAAATTGCTTGTTTACTGGCCCTTTAAGTAATATTCCTCTACTTATCACAGCCTGTTGCAACAGAAATGGTTCTGATGTCAAAAGCAGATGATTATGACTTCAGGACAAGCAGTAAGGACACATTAAATCTACGGAGGAAAGAGCCTGTTTCCATATCATTATTAGTAAAGAACAAAAATATTAAAAATTGACAGCAGATAAGGACCACTAGGCCCATCTAGTCTGCCCGTAAGCACCCCCAGCTTGTGGCCTTTGACTTTATTAGGTCAGCGACTTTACTCCTCTCCACCCCGCTTCTATGGTTCGCCTATGCCTATCCCATGCATGTTTAAATCCCTCCACTGTGTTTACTACAACCACTTTTTGTGGCAGACTATTCCATGCATCCACCACCCTGTCCATGAAAAAAAATTTCCTCACATTACTCCTTAACCTCTTGCTCTTGCACTCTTCCTATAATGGAAGATGTTGTCCCCTTGCACCTTATGTCCTTAAGGTACCGGAATGTTTCTATCATGTCACCCGGCTCTCTCCTCTCGCCCAGAGAGTACATATTGAGGTCACTCAATCTTTCCTCATATGTTTTCTGGTACAAAAGCCCTGTACAATTTTTGTTGCTCTTCTCTGAACTGCTTCCACCCTGTTGATGTCCTTATGGAGATGCAGCTTCCAGAACTGTACACAATACTCCAGGTGAGGCCTCACTAATGTTTTATATAATGGCACCACCACCTCTCTCCTTCTACTAGCGATAGCCCTACCTATGCATCTCAGCATGTCACTGGCCCTCCCTGCTGCTTTTGCACACTGCTTAGACATCTTTAGGTCATCTGAAATAACCCCCAGATCTCATTCCTTCTTGGTGATAGTCAGCAACTCTCTCCATTCTGTAGCTCTCTCCAGAGTTTCCTCTTCCCAGGTGCATTATTTTGCACTTCTTTGAGTTGAACCCCAGCTGCCACACCTCGAACCACCTTTCAAGCTTCCCCAGGTCCCTCATTTTCTCCACCCCATCCGGAGTAGCCACCCTGTTGCAGATCTCGGTGTCATCCGCAAACAGGCAGACCATTCCCTCTAGCTCCTCTGATATGTCATTAATGAACACATTGAACAGGACTGACCAAAAGACTGATCCCTGAGGTACCCCCCTCTCCCCAGATTGGATCCCATTTACCACCACCCTTTGCCTCCTGTCTGCTAATCAGTGACTTGCCCAGTTTACAATCTTGTGGCCCATGCTGAGACTTCCCATCTTGTTTATCAGCCTTCTATGTGGGATGGTGCTGAAGGCCTTGCTAAAATTGAGGTAGGCGATGTCCACTGCTCCCCCAATTTACTTCCCTCGTCACCCAGTCAAAAAAATCTATCCGATTTGTTTGACACGACCTCACTACTGTAAATCCATGTTGCCTCAGATCCTGTACCCCACTGGATTTCAGGTGTCCCACTATTCTTTCTTTAGGTAGCACCTCCATGATTTTCCCCACTACTGAGGTTAGGCTGACTGGCCTATAGTTCCCTGCTCCCACATTTGTGTAGAGGGACTACATGTGCCCTCCTCCAGTCCTCAGGAAATACTCCTGTGTTTAGAGACTCAGTGAACACGGCTGCCAGAAGCGCTGCTAGCTCTCTCCTCAGCTCCTTTAAGATCCTTGGGTGTATGCCATCCAACCCCATTGCCTTGTCCACCTTCAGTTTTATGAGCTCCTCCAGGACTCTCTCCTCTGTGAATGGACTAGTGTCCACTTCCCTCTCACCTTTGTATTTGTTGTCCAATTTCAGCCCTTGATCCTCCCCATCCTCAGTGAATACTGAACAGAAGTATTTGTTCAGTATAGCTGCCTTTTCTAGGTCTCCCTCCTTACACTCCCCTTCATTCCCTCTGAGCCTTACAATCCCCCCCCAGCTTTCCTTCTGCCGTTGATGTACCCATAGAATGTCTGGTCTCCTCTTTACACTGTCTGCACTAGTCTTTCTTCAGTCTGTGCCTCTGCGCTCCTTACAGCCTTCCTTGCTTCAAGCAAAATCTTTATTTAACCAGGCAGAACAATCTTGAGAAAAAACTCATTTTCGAGGTGGATCTGGACAATATACATATACAGTACATACACATACATAATACTTATTTAGTACATATAGTAAAATTATATATACAGTATATACATGTTCAATTTCAGTACATAGTATAACTTGTACACACAGTATGCATGAGAATACACAGAGTAAGTAATGCTCACATCAGTATACAGAGGGACAGGCTCCAATTAAGGAATATGACGGGGTCAATATACTAGAGTAACACAGGCAGTCAAAATAGTGCTGGCATAACACAGGCAGGTACCTAGAGTAGCATATACATTAACATGGAGTTTGATGGAAGCCTTGAGAGAGAGGAACAGAGAGTAAGAACAGAGCAAGATAATGTGGGAGTAGGCTTGGAGCATACATAATGGGGGGAAAGGAGGATAAAGATACTTGAAAAGGAAGGGGACCAGTATAGTGAGTCCCTAAAAGTAATGGACAAGTGCGACCATTGGCGGAATATTTACCGGCTCCAAGACAGAGCACCTGTTGTATGTTTTGGGTACCTACAGAAGGGGAGAAGGAAAGGGGGTGTGGTAGATAGCAGGTGCCAGGGGGACTCAGTGACTCTGAAACATGGTGACATGGTGCTGATCAGGGGAAGCAGTTAAAAGACTCCATAACAGAGCGTACATACAGCATTTTCAACGCTGAGAAATTTATAGGGCCAACCAGTTTCAAGGATTTTTGAAAGTTGTTGCATAGTAGGGGTAGTTCGTATCTTATGAATGACCTACTCAAATGCGATCTGACTTTGGGTACAGTAAGTGAGATATAGGAAACACTTCTCAGGGCAAACTTACCTACCATACTTGGCGGCAGACAATCAGATATGTATTGAGGTAGCTTTTTAGTAATTGCTCTGTACGTCCAAAAAGCGGTGTTCTTCTGTCTTCTATAGGCAAGGGAAGGCCATCCTACTACAGCATATAAGGAGCAGTGGTGCGTAGAATATGGAGCACCAGTGATGAATCTTATGGTTCTATAGTATATCTAGTTTGGCTAGTGCAGAAGCAGGGCCTTGGCAGTACAAAAAGTCAGCACAGTCCAACACTGAAAGGAATGTGGTGAGTACCAGTCTCTTCTTGGCATCCTGGGTGAGCAGATTTTTTATTCTGTAAAACAGACCTAGCCTCTGCCTGAGCTTTTTCTTCAGTTCCTTGATATGCTCGAGGAAGGTGAGCTTGTAGTCGATCCAAACCCCCAGGTATTTCTATTTGGTTACAAACTCTAGTGGCTGTCCTAGGAGTGTAGTAATCTGGGGAATGGATTTTAATGTAGCAGAGTTGTTAGCATTAATAAAGGGTGAAAAGAGCATTGCCTTCGTTTTTTTGCTTTCAAGAGTAGTTTCTGGTTCAGTAATTGTAATTGCAACTGATTAAACTCCTGCTGAAAGATCCATGCATGCTGCTTCAGGAGTAGGTCTGTCAAGGTAGAGTACTGTATCATCGGCAAATAGACTGATTCCTACATCAATTCCATCCATATAAATCGCGAATAGCAGTGGATCCAGACTGGAACCTTGCGGTACACCCCTCAATAGTGGGTTCAGCAGTGAGAATTCCCCTTCAGCTTTTACCTGCTGCTGGTGACCTAAGAGGTAGTTTGAGAACCATCTCAGGGAGGGGGAGTCCACGCCAATATTATGAAGGGATACCAAGAGCAATTTGTGGTTGACAGTATCAAACGCCTTGCTTAGGTCAAGGAATACTGCGCACATGAAGTTCTTTGAGTCCAGGGCCTCTTGCCAGTCATTTGTAACCTTTGCAAGGGCTGAAACTGTGCTATGGCGTGGCTGAAATCCTGATTGTAGAGGGTTTAGCAGATTTGCGGATTCTAGGTAGTTTCTAGGCTGTGTAGTTACTATTTTCTCCAGCATTTTGGATAGGATAGGGAGTAAGGAGAGTGGCCTGTAATTATTGACGTCACTAGGGTCTCCAGATTTGATTAAGAGAATCACGGGGGCAGTTTTCCATATGAGGAGTTTCATCATGCACGAGAGATAGATTGAAGAGATGCGTGACTGGCACAGCCAGGGCTTGGAAACTAATTTTTAGGAAAAATGTGTTGATGTGGTCTGCACTTGTGCTCTTCCTGGTATCCAAGGGTAGGAGTAGGTCTTCAACCTCCTTCAGTGTTGCAGGTTGTATGGAGAACACTGCATTTGTGACCAGAGGTACTAGGTCTTGTGCACCAAGCTGGCAACGAAGGGTACTGGGGGAGAAGTATCAAAGAGTAACCCTCGGTAGCGAAATGGTTACTAAACTGGCCGAGGATTAACTGTTTGTCTGTCTGTCACTATGACGACACCCTTGGATATTTTTGCAGGTAAGGAGCTGGAGGACGCATGACCTTCAATCTTCTTAGGGGGTTTTCCAGAATTTAGCATAACACCTGGAAGAAGCATCAAGTTCAGCCCAGAAATAACTAGACTTGGCCTCCCTAACCAACTTAGTACAAAGGTTCCTAGCCCTCCTAAATGAAGTCCAGTCAGCTGGAAGCTTAGATTTTCGAGCATTTTTCCAGAATAAGTCTCTATTAAGTAGGGCAGCTTTCAACTCTGCCGTAAACCACAAGCATGATTTTTTTTTAGTGCGGTTTTTAACCATGGATGCATGTCTGTCTAGGGCCACAAGCACAATTTCCTCAAAAATATCATACGCCGTGTGTACTGTCTTTGCTAGATAGAAGTCCTGCCATCTTAGAAAGTCCTGCAGGTCAGATATAAAAGCACAAGAGTTGAAGTTACGACAATTCCTCAACAGTAGATTTGTATGTAGAGGCTGATTTTGTGGCTGATCTCACACAGGCAATGAAGCAGTGGTCATTGATATCAGAGAAAAGTACACCAGCATGACAGAACAGGTGTGATTTACTTACTAGAATAATGTCCAACAGTATGCTATTACTTGGGTTCTTTTTGTTTGGGCACATTACTTGCGGTTATAAGTTGGGTAGTCCGAAGGAGTCACAAAGGTTTTTGAGGGGTTTGGAGAAACTGGAGCACTAGTCAAGGTTAAGGTCACCCAATATGATAAATTCTGAGGACATGGACCCTAATATACTGTTTAGTTTTGGAACCTATTCCTGAGGGAGCAATCTTAGACCTCGTACTTTCAAATGGGGACAGTAAGAGGGGATCTCAGATCTAGAAGTGGGTAGCCATTTGGG
This sequence comes from Neoceratodus forsteri, assembly GCA_016271365.2. Lineage (NCBI taxonomy): Eukaryota > Metazoa > Chordata > Ceratodontiformes > Ceratodontidae > Neoceratodus > Neoceratodus forsteri. Next base: position 49,585,624 of record CM028136.1, on the reverse strand, counting down.
AACAAATGACCACCAAACAGTGTGGTTCACGATAAACTCAGCTCACAGTCAAGCCATACAAAAGTGAGGGTTCTGGACTTCAGGAGGGCTGACTCTGGCAAGATGGGAGAGTGCCTTAGAAAAGCACTAGCAAACAGGCTAGAAGGAGGGGTGGAGCAACAATGGGCAAATATCAAAACTGCCATCACAGAGGCAACAACTGTTTGCACTGTTTTGTCCTCTCTGTGACGAGGTACCTTTGTAAATAAGCCCCTGGCTCAAAGGTTGTAAACTGATGTTCTAATAAATAAATAAAAATAAACAAGCCTTTGTGTGAAGCAAATAAATCAAACTGAAAGAAAAAGCCACTACGGTTCTCAAAAGAGATGGCGGTGAAGGTTAGGGAGAAAAATATAGCATTTAAGAAGTATAAGGAAACACAGAAGGAGCAGGACAGAGAACTGTACCAGTTATGGCAGAAGGAAGCAGGGAGGGTAGTCAGAATAGCAAAGGCACAAACTGAGGAAAAGATAGCTAACTCGGTTAAGAAGGGGGATAAAACCTTTTATAGGTATATTTATTTATTTAGTTGTTTCAGGGAGCGCAGAAAGACAAAGGAAGGGGTAGTGAGGCTGAATAGAATGGATGGTGGGTGGGTGGGCAGAGTGACAGTGAAAAAGCAGGGATACTGAATGAGTGCTTCTGTTCAGTATTCACAAAAGAGGAAGTGGGGGAGGTGCCTAATCCAATTAACAGAAGCACTCTGGAGAGGGGGTTGATCCCAGTCCTTTCACAGAAGAAAGGGTTCTGAAAGAACTCCTAAAACTGAAGGTGGACAAAGCAATGGGGCCAGATGAATTCACCCCAGAATTCTAAAAAATTAAGCAGAGAACTAGTGACACCACTGACTACCCTTTTTAACAAATCATGGGAGGATGGTGTGGTACCTGAGGACTGGAAGAAGGCGGATGTGATTCCCCTTAACAAAAGTGGGACCAAGACAGAGGCAGGAAACTACAGACCTGTCAGTTTGACCTCTGTGGTAGGGAAAGTGATGGAATCACTTCTGAAGGAAAGAATAGTTGAGTACCTAGAGGCCAGTGGGGCACAGGACCCAAGGCAGCATGGGTTCACAGCGGGAAGGTCATTTCAGACGAATCTAATTGATTTCTTTGACTGGGTGACCAAAGTAGTAGACCAGGGAGGGGCTATGGACATGGCCTACCTAGACTTTAGCAAGGCATTTGACACAGTCCCACACAAAAGATTAGTAGTCAAATTAACCAGCCTGGGGGTGGGTCCAGAGTGGTAGCCTGGGTAAAACATTGGCTGAACAACAGGACACAGAAGGTAATTGTAAATGGAGTCCACTCTGAAGAAAGAGGGGTTACTAGTGGGGTACCGAGGTTCAATACTGGTCCAGTCCTTTTAATGTCTTTATAAGTGACATTGCAGAGGGCCTGGAAGGAAAAGTATGCCTTTGCAGATGACAAAAGATCTGCAACAGGGTTGATACACAAGGAGGCATGGAAAGGATGAGAAGGACTTGGCAAGGTTGGAGGAATGGTCCAGAAGTATGGCAGCTTGGATTCAATGCAAAGAAGTGCAAGTAATGCACCTGGGAAACAAAAACCCAGGGGAAGAGTACACAATGGTGGGGGAGGTAGTAACAACAACAAAAATGGAAAGGGACCTGGGGGTAATCATATCAGATGACCTTAAGGTTGGCAAGCAATGCGAGAAGGCGGTAGGGAGGGCTGGGGGATGCTGGGATGTATATGGAGAAGTATCACCAGCAGAGAATAGGAAGTTGTTATCCCCCTGTACAGACAGTTGGTGAGACCCCATCTGGAGTACTGAGTCCAGTTCTGGAGACCCCCATCTCCACAAGGACATAGACAGGATGGAGGCAGTTCAGAGGAGGGCAACTAAAATGGTGCAGGGTCTGCAAGAGAAGCCGTATGAGGAGAGACTAAAGGAGCTTAATACGTATACTCTTGAGGAAAGGAGGGAGAGGGGGGACTGACAAAAACATTTAAGTACCTCAGTGGAATCAACAAAGTCCAAGAAGGTAGCATCTTTCAGAAAAAGAGCTGGGCAAGAACAAGGGGACACAATTTGAAGATGGGGGGGCAATGTGAGGAAGTATTTTTTCACAGAGAGGGTGGTGGATGCATGGAACAGCCTTCCTGAGGAGGTTGTGGGGTCTAAAACTGTGGGAGAATTCAAGAATGCATGGGACAGACATAAGGCAATTTTTGTGGGGGGTAGAAGGAAATAGGCTGTTGGTTAAATAGGATCTGTAGCTTATCCTCTAGGTAGGGAAATGGGCAGACTAGGTGATCCAAGTGGTCCTTATCTGCTGTCAAAGTCTATGTTTCTACATTTAAATGATCTAATAGCAGCAGTCCAGCCAATGGGGGCCTGTAGCATCCTACGACACAGAAGGAGACAGATGGGGAGAGCTCAACTCTGAGAGTCATTCTTTCATATTCTTTGGGGATACAGGTTGAATTAATAACAGGGGCTGAAAACTTATCATGGACATAGATGGCAACCCCTCCACCTCTTGTTTGTCTATCACTTCTGAAAATGGTATAGGATGGTATACTCACCTCAAAGTCTGTGGTACCAGGTCTAAGCCACGACTCGGAGACCACCAACACATCAGGCTTAGTATGAAAAATCCAAGCCTGTGTAGAAGCAAATTTCTTTAGTAGGCTGCATGCACTGACATGCATGAAACTCACACCTCTGATATAGGCCAAGTCTGCAGGAGATGAGATCGCCGTGGGGGGGCTGGCGTTTAGCTCGACGTTGTCAAAACACAAGAACAATAACTTCCCTTAGACGTGTTGGGTACACCTCCCTGTCCTCCTCCCTTTGAGGCTCTTGATATTGTTTGAACCCTGCACTTTTGGCCCTTACTTTGTCTTTGTTGTAAGACTTGCATCCTCTGATGCCAACTGTAACTTTCACAGGAAACTGGAAAATCCCTTGTACTTAGGTTGGCTTCCGCATTATATTATTATCCTCCTGTGGAGCCTGGCAGCAGCTCTGATCACTCCTAGGAGGAACTCTCGTCTCTGGCTGTACTGTTCCCCATCGACACCTCCTAAATCCCCATGGGACCCCCGTGGCAGGCGAAGGGCACCAGCTTTCTCTACCCCAGGCGCAATCCCGACATCGGGGGCTGGAACGGTGAGCTGGTGCAGTCATCACAGAGCCTGCCAGCTCCTTTTTCCTCCAGTTTTACTCCTGCCCCCCACACACACCGATGAACTACGTTGGCGACATACCTCCCGGCTCGCATCTTCCCCTGGCTGAAGCCAGAGGGCGATCGACAAGCAGGACAGCAAACCTTCCCTCCATGAGAGAGGAGAGCAGTCCGTCGGATGCTTGATCTCCTCTCTCTCTCTCTCTCCCCCACTCCCCTGCCAACCCAGGCTCGTTCCTCAACCCTGGTCACCAGTGCAGTGCAAGGTGTAGCAACCAGTGCCTCAACCTCCAGTGCCGGCAGGGTTTCCACATCTTATGACAAACGTGGTCTAATGGACCCAATGAATGTCACATGCCAAGCCCAACGTTCACTAGAAGCTGACGGGCCCTAACCTGATAGAATTAATTTGCTAATTTTCTCAGATCAAATGTAAGGCTGCTGAGAGATCCAATCATATACCACAGTGCCCAACAACAGTAGAACATGACAAAAAAATGGGTCTAACCCAAGACACAAAGCTACGAAGAAGACGGAAATAAAGCACACAACAATTTTCTGGTATGCAACACAGAACTTGTCAACCAAAGAGTCCCTGGAAGAAGAATCTCCAAGTTCTGGAAGGTCCTCCATGCCCTCTTCTCCCTTCCCCGGTCCAGTTCCCCACATTGATCCTGAAGGCTAGAAATGCCACAGTTTCGGACCCCCTCTCTGTTGCCTCTTAATTCAATGCTTTTTTCACCTCCTGTGCCTCCTCCCTTCTCTCCTCCTTCCCCTTCCCCTCCCCCAATCACCCCTGTTCTCCTTCACTCCTGTTTCTACTTCTGACATCCTCAAGTCCCACCTAGCTCTGAACCCTCTCCAGGGCACGAGCCCTAATGGGCTCAGTCCTAAACTCCTCCATCTATCTTCCCCAGCCATAGCTCTTCCTATCATTTCCCTTCTCAATTTGTCTTTCTCCCTTGCCTCTGTCCCCGACACTTGAAAAACAAAATGCTACTGTTGTACACCTTCCTAAAGAAGGTGACTCCTCCTGTACTGGCAACTACTGCCCTATCTCCCTCCTCCCCACTCTTGCTCAACTGCAGGAGCACCTAGTGCTTTCCCCCTTCCTTCAGTTGTCCTCCTCCTTCACCCCTTTCTAGTCTGGTTTGCATAAATCCTACTCAACATCCTCCTCCCTTATCCAACTTACTGACACCATTCTCTCAGGCATGGATTAGGGCCTTATCACCTTCTGCCATCTTTGTCGACTTGGCCAAAGCCTTTGACACTGTAGCCACCCCATTCTCCTTGAAAAACCTACAGCAGTGGGGTTTCCATCTCCACTACCAACTAGTTCTGCTCCTACCTTGAGGGTATGACTCAATAAGACAGAATCAGAGATTCCTTATCCTTTCCACTCCCCAACAGCACTGGAGTCCCCCAAGGTTTGGTCTTTGGCCCAATACTCTTCTACTTTCCTAAATGACCTCCCCGCTGCCTGTAGCTCTGCATCCATCCATACATATGCAGATGACACAGTTATTTTTGCTTCCTGCTCCACCCCTTCTGATCAGATGGTCAAGCTACAGCTGGAGTTCGACAACATCCAGTGCTGGTTCCATTCAAATCAATTGTACCTCAACATCCAAAAAAATAGTCTTCTTGACCTTGGGCTTGAGGCAGAAGCTCTCCAGGCTTGCTGCCCTCCCATTCTTCCACACCCTTGATGGGTCCGTGTTCGATGATGTCCCCTCCTTTAAGTATCTCAGGGTCTGGCTTGTCTGACACCTCGACTTTTCTGGTCATGTGGATGCTATCCATAAAAAAAAAAAAAAAACTACACCCTAAGCTAGCAGCCCTATACAGGAACTGTGGTTGCATCTTCCTACCGGCTCATACAGGCATTATCCAGAAAATTATTTCCCTATTTTTGACTATGGAGACGTTGTCTACAGTGCAGTTCCTAAGTCAACCCCATCCAGACTGGATTCCCTCTTCCATTCCTTCCATCGGTTCGCTCTGGACCGCCTGACTCCCCACCCACCATTGCTCCCGTAACACCTCCCTACCTTGAAGCCAGGCACCTCGCTCACTGCACCTCTCTTGTAGCAAAATACTGGCTAGATTCTCTCCCTATCTCACCTGTCTCCTCCCCCCTCCTTCCTGCTACTCTCTTCGGAACTCTGATTTTCGTTCCCTAGCACTCCATTCTATGTCAACATCAGCTGCCAAGGCTGCATTCTCCTGCTGCTTCCCCAAACTTTGGAATTCTCTTCCCCTTTCTATCCACTGTATTTCCTCCCTACGCTCTCTCTCCACTTTTCAAATTCACTTCTCACTCCAGCAACTGCACCCGATTCCTGCATCTGTACCTCTTTCCCATCCTTCACTCCCTCCTTCACTCCTCCTTACTCCCTCTCTTGTCTCCCCCAACTCCACATCCTAACCCCTGCTAATATTCACTTCCCCCTCCTATTGCACTCTCCTTATTTCCCCTGGACAGCTTCATTACCACGTACCTACATTTTATTGCACCCTGCACTTTAATTTAGCACCCCATTCTTGCTACCCTCTCCTGGATTCATTTTTGCAATCTACAATGACATTGTACATAATGCTTAAAAAGCCTTCTACTGTAGCTTGTCTGTGATGCTTAGCAAATCATACATATGTGTTTAATTTGGCTATATATTGTACCTGATTTTTGATGCTTTGTTCTGTTGTTCCTGCTATGTAAATTCAGTTCCTACTGTTACACTTGACCTTCCTCTTCCCCCTTCTCATAGGATGCATCTGGAAATGAGCTGCTATTCAGCTCAGTATGTCTTTACTGGTGAAACAAGAAGGAAGGAAGGAAGGAATGAATCTCACTTTTCAATCTGCAGAAAGGAAGGTTTGCAGCATGTAGGGGTGGGGCTTGAGACAAAGGGAAGAAGTCAATGTTCCAAAGACATTCTGAGGACTCTGTAGACTATACAGTGAGAATAAGTGAAACGAATACAGGTACTGTTAGAAATGTGTTTTACTCACCTACAGTAAGTTTTACAGATGAACAGTTAAAAGATCAGTATCTGCTGTCCTGACTGGCAAGAAAAGAATTCGTACCAGGAAGGCAATAAGGTCTGAGGTTTATTCACACACCCTCACACACATACAGTTTTGGCCCCCAGTATGCACTCCTACATACTGTGTCCTGATGCAGCAGTATCTCCGATCAATCCTATTCCTACCAGGTCTCGTCTCTGGTGAAGTACAGGCCCCCACATCAGTTCTTGCTGGCTCTCTCATGGAAGCTGATATTCCATTCAGTAGACACCCACTCAGCTCCTACGTGCCCTTTTAGTCCCTTGATCTCAGAGATGCCACTTTTTCTTGTGGGAGATGGAGCTGCTGCAGCAGCAACAATAATATTTTAAAGGCAATAAGCATTCTGGACCCATGTATGATCATTAAAACCGATGTAGTTTTTTTGGGGTTGCCATGGTGACATGCTGCTGTATACTACCAAACAAGAGATCTTCAAGCGAAACCTGCTTTTTGCCGATTACATCTGTCCACTTTGGTCTACCCAGACTGCACAGGTTGCAGATGTGAATGATTTAGAAGCTTGCTTACTCACTGAAATGCCCACTTTCTTGAGTGCATAACCCCAGAGTGGCCCATAATATCCTAATCAGGCCTGACTTGGGACAAATAAAGTCAACCCTCAACTCTGATAAAACAGCTCTGCACTTTAAAAGAAGGTCCATGTCCTGTAATGGTAATTCCAGGTGTTCCCAATTTCTTCAACTATTTTAGAATTCATGTTTACGCCGCAAGGAGCATCTGCTTTTTCCATCATGTCATTATTCCAAATACTTCTTGTATTATATCAGTGAAAAAACAACATACAGATGCCAGGAAAGTCTGTGCGAGAAGAACAAGCCTGATTTTCATGTTGCCCTGCCGAAGCTCACAACCAAAACTTGATCCTAATGAGTTTTGTTATGTACAGAGACACACGCATGCACACACACACACACACTGGCTACTTATGTAAAGGCACATAAACACACACAAAAGTGGCTGCTAAACACAATGACACACAATAACAGTGTGTATATGCATGTACTATATGCTAACACACAAGTGTAGATACAAATAAAATAACACACAAACACTGCCTAAATACAAGGACACACGGCCACAGAATAAATAAAAACTATGTACTCATCATAATTGCTGATCTTCCAGAATATCTTCACCACTTATTACAATTAATGGGTCTGTGCAATAAGCACTAGGAACCTGCAGGAGCAAAGTCTTTCTGCAGCCTAGGGGCTGACGACAGTGCCGGCACCGCCCATACGAGCTCTTGGACTGGTAAATTATGCTGGTCCCTTACCCTCCCCAGTTCCATTTGCCAGGAGAAGGAAACAAATGGGAGAGAAAACAAGAGACGGGATTACAAAACACTTGTTCAAAGAGACAGGAAAAGGATATAGACTATAAAATCATAAAACTAATAGAGCCAACTACCAACTTAAAGAGATATAAATAAAAATGGGCCTAAGGGTAGTGGATTAAGGAGCGCCAGAGCCTAAAGGACACCGGGACAGAAAAGGTGGAAAGGGCAACAGCCAAGGAAAAGCAGCTCTGGCTAGGCAGGAGGCCAAAGAAAACTCCTGGTAGAAAGAAGTCAGAAAAATAGGAGTTTACACAACAGTACAAGACACGAAAAGAAGATAGACTAGAATAGGGATATCTCCCTGGCCACTCCTGTGGAAAAGGAGAGAAATAGGAAAAACAACAACTGTTCTGCCTTTCCTCCCCTCCTAGGCAAGGCTTGGGAGAGCGAAAGGGTCAACTACCCCCAACAACAGCTAACAGGAGGCTAGACAGAATGTCTCTGTGCCCAAAAGGCTAAACAAAAAAACAGCAGCTGCGAGGGTTAACTTAGGTAGCAACAACCTGAGGAAAAGAGGCTAAAAAGGAAGGGAGGGCAACAGGAGAAGAGGGAAAACATTTTCTCAGGAAAGCATTCCAGTCCCCTTTTTTTGTGGGGCAGAAAGCCCACAATGTGTTCATTCTCCCTAACCCCCCTTTTCTTCTAAAAAACAAGAGGTGAATGGCCACCATAAGGAAGAGAAGACCAAAAGGGAGAGAAAGGTGTGACAAGGAGAAGAGAGAAGAAAGAAAAGAGATGGTGAACTACCCAGAGGTCCTGGCTTCTCACTGAGCGGAGGATGGTGGTTGGGCATGGTAATAAGTGGTGAAGATATTATGGAAGATCAACAATTACGATGAGTATGTAATTTTCATATCTTCCAAGAATCAATGTTCACCAGTTATTCACACTATTGGGTTAGAGTACCAGGCTAACCACCTGGGATAGTGGTGTCACTCACCCTGAGGGAAAAGTTATTCCCCCAGACTTCTGTAGGGGATGACCACCAGAAGCAGGGACCCCTCACAGGTCTGGTGGGACCCAAGACTAATAAGGGGCAGGTGGAGACTACCATGGGCAGGGAGCAGGAATGTGCCCTGACAACACACAGCTGACCCTACTGGAGAAGAAACAGGCCTCATGGAATCATGAGCCTAACATTCTATGCCAGGCCAAGGGCGACAACCTAGATAGGTGAAGCCATGCTGTCTGCCAAATGCAGACCACAGTTCCCACCAGCCTGGAGGCTACCTCCGCTGGCATCATAAGATGCCCTTGCTTAGTGCAACGATAGCTCTAGGCCCTGGGCTGAAAGGCGAGTGACCTGCCTGGTTGCCTCGCAGTCTAGCCAGGATGTCAGGAGCTGTCCTAGTGTCATTCACAGCTACCCATAATAGAATGCATGATAAGCCTGGTGTGCAGACATGCACAACATGGTGCATGCTGAAAAAAATTCTGCCCAGGCATCTAACTACACAGAGATCGAGTCCGGGGGGGGGGGGAGCGGTCATGCGCAGAGTGTCTATGCCCAGTAGGGGTGTCCAGGAGTGGAATCCCACAACTGGAATGTGGCACAGCAGCTGGAAAGCCCATAGGAGTGCAATAGATGTTCTGGATGTCCATTGGGGCTGGAGAAGGGGCAGAAGGATAGAGCCAGACATTTCTGGATGCCTCCGTGAAAGGCTGAGGCCCCGGAGGGGTGACTAAACAGTCTCTGCTGTATTCCCCCAGGAACGACAGTGATAGGTTAGCAGGGTTGTGGCTGGCAAAATGGTGAAGGCTAAGCTCAGTCATTATCTCCCCAAGGAACTGCTGGTACCTGGTGTACTCAGCATCAGATGAAAGATGGATAGAAGTGTCCTCTTCCTTAGAGGTGGAAGTGGGAGATGAAGAGGAGCTGGAGTCAGGGAGCAGAGGTGCAGAGACCTCAGGCTGGAAAATGGCCTCGAAGGATCTAAAGTACTGGAAAAATGCACTAGCCACTACCCTGAACTGTTCCCAGGACAGAAGCCAAGAAGGGCCAGAAATGCCAGGGAGAGGAAGTGGTGGAGGCAGAGAAATGGGGGAGAAGGGTCACGTAAGATCAGGGCAGGTCCTCTGCCAGAGCTGCAAGAGTGTTCAGGGCCTGGCAGACTCGCCCATCAATGAGTGATCCAACAGCTTGTAACCGGTCGAGATGGTGCCCAGGGGGAGCCCCCCAGTGGGGAGAGTGAAGCCATTCAGATCCCACAGGGAGGCCCCAATCCCCCCAGTGGCAGATCTAGATGGTTCTGGAGAGAAGTGAGGGCCTGAATTGGCACTGTGCCTCCTGTCAGAACTGCCTACTTTTGGCAAGGAGTGAGCCGCCGACCTAGACCTCACTAACCCTACCTCACCAGAACTGACCCTGCCCCTTTGGTCAGGTTCAAGGTCAGAAACAGAATCACCAGAAGCATCTGTGCCGGAGACGCGGACTCCACTCTCAGTGCATAAATGCCAGGAGATGGGATGGCACTGGGAGCGGCACTGATACCTGAACAAGCACCATGAATGGTACTGACAGACTTCCAAGTGCCAGCCCTGGCGCCACCCAGAGGCACAACCACAAGAGCAGATAATGCCCCTGACCCTGGCTCAGGAAGGCCTCCTTTAATCACCAATGCCCTCAATGATCCCCAAGTCCTAGCCAAAACCCCTCCCTTGGGGTCATCTGACCACTCAAGAGAGGATATCCAGAAGACCAACACAGTATGAGAGACCAGCTCCAGAAGCCTTCCCTTTCCCAGCACAGGAAGGGGACCTGGTCTTGCGGTCAACACCACCCTGCTCACTGGCAGCGGCCTTGGTACTGGGAGCCAAGGTGATCCCGGGCAGCAACACTTAAGGTGCCCGCCGGTGAAGGCTCAGTGTATAGGTTTGATCTCACCAATGGGGCATCTACTGTCGTGGAGAGGCAGACAGGGAGGGGTGCTCAGCTGGCTCCAGGAGGGAGAGCGACTGTCCACCCCTCCCCCATGCTTGTCAATATCTCAGAGGGGAGAGGACGAGGTGAGGCCTGGTCTCCCTCAGTTTGTATAGTACAGGGATCTTACCTTGGTGTCCCTGGTGCAACGTCTGCCTCTGAAAGTGGAAGGTGTCCCCATTTCAATGTGCAGATTTCAAGGTGCGAAAGTCCACTGAGAAGCAGGTGTTACAGTGACCCATATCATGTTTGGTGCAAGGGCAGATCCAACACTCGACATGCCAGTCCCATATGGTGATATGTCCCACACAGGAGCATTGACGCATGAGGGGGGCCATCCTTGTTCATCTTTTTCTTGGAAGACTTCTTCCGTGTCTCCTGGGAACCAGACATGGGGAGACACATGGAAAAAAATTAAAACGAGAAAGAACAGAGTTTGGCGCTGTACAGGAAGAACAGAAGAATGCATGGCACCGAAAAACAAATGGAGCTTGGGGTATGGAGTTAAACAAGGCAGCGACGAACTGAAGAAGGCAATGATGCAGTAAGAAATTGAATTCAATGCTTCCACAGTGTGCCATCGACGGTGGGGAAAAACAGAACTGAGGAAGGTAGGGGGGCTGGCATCAGCTACTGGCCAGTTCATGAGCACATCACTGCATCTGCCTTGTGGGTAGCGCAGGCACCGTCAACCCCCTACGCTTCAGAAAGACTTTGCTCCTGCAGGGTCCTAGTGCCCCGGCACAGACCCATTAGTGGGAATAAGTGGTGAAGATTGATTCATCGAAGATCCCGAATGCTGACTGAAGTGGACTAGACATGACCCATGTGAAGCTCCTTTACTAAAATTTCAGCATACCTCTCATGAAATCCCTACTGTATACCCATGTTCAATAAAATGTCCTTTCATAAACATTAACCTGGCTGATCTTGGTGCTGAGTGGCTCACAGAACATTTACTGTACTCTAAAGCTCCTGGTGCAAAGCTCAGGCCTGACTTCAGAGTACAAAGTTCAGAATATGACAGCAGTGACACACTCACACCACCTCGACACTGAGACAAGGTTGTTATTATTCAGGGTGACTACTCCTCTGGAAGCACCAAAAGGGAGTCATAGTTGTATTATGTGGCAGAGCCCATGCACAACACTGGGTATCAGGTGGCACAGGCAAGGCTCACCAGGTTGGAAACCTGGTCTGCAATGTCTTTGCAACACCTTGGCAACAACAGGACAGTATATGAACCTTCATGAACAGAGGAGTTTACAACAGTTTGGTAACAAGTCTCAGGCAGTGTGATCTTATTTCAAGTATTATTTCAACGTACCAGTTAGCTGACTGCACACCAAATAACAGAATTACACTGATCCACTTATATTTACTGTACCCCCCATTTGTTTCTCCCATGCCACGCTGTGACAGTTGGAACTCTCACGGCCGCATCCTTTTTCAAGTCAGGAATACTGACAGGTGTCACAGGGGCAAACAAAATAGGATGAGGTGAAGTCTATGGCACAAAGAGCCAGCTTTCATGCTCATGTTCTAAGAAATAAAATCTAAGTACCAAAGATACTAAATGGTGCCAAAATGTATATGGAGTACTGCATGAGATTATGGTTTGATTCATATTAGTAAATTAAATTGTATGAATTAGTTGTTTTATCTACAAATAATTTTTTCCTAAGTACAGTTTTGGTGTAGAAATAGGGAATAATGCATATACAAGTGTGTGGTATGAGTTTTTGTTTACATCAAAATGGTCATCCTGTATAGAACTCAGTGATATTCCTGCAAAATCTATATTTTTAAACAACAGAACAGATAAGATTTCAACGGATTAACACCTGGTAATTTTTCTTATGTGGTCACATATTTACCGCACACGTATTTCCTCATATAATTTCCAAGATCGCTACACCTTGAAAAATGTTTAATCAGATCATCGAATGAATGCTTCTATATATGGCTGTTTAGCTATTACCTGTATCTAATCGGTTTTATTATGCTCTGTATATATGTTTTTCTTATGGTAAAAAATTAATAAAAACTTTAAATACAAAAGAAAACAAAATTGATAGGTTATGATTTAAATATTCATTTTTATTCCTCGCAACACAACACATTCCTCAATTTAGAGATTCTGGCTATCTTCTTCAATTATCCAAAGTGAAAATGTTCATCTAAGAGCAAAGCATGGTACGCTTTGCTACCAGTGTCAATTTATTAATTTATGAAAACACAGTTCCAGTTTTAATACAACAAAAGTAACAAAAAAAAATACATTAACTCCCACAGACCTTACTCATAAAACTAAATAAGAAATTAATAAAGCTGTCCTACTTTTTTTAATCACCCCCACCCACCACTTCATCCAACACAAAACCACTGTCAAATATTTATTGCTCTGTATCTGGCACCAACCTCTACATGCATGCTCTCATAATTAAACAAAATTACTAGATGCGTTTTGTCCAACTATCCCCGCCACATCTCTCTCTCTCTGTTACACAGATGTGAACAGCATGTCTGAAAAGAAAAAAAAAACTTTATGATAAATGTCACATGAAATAGCCAGAACGTTTTATACTTTTAATATAATTTCATGCCTGAATTGCCCTCAAACAATTTGACTGGAAATCCAGTCGTCTATACTGTACAACATCCTGTTTCACTGCAGAAACCGGACATTCTTATTTACATCACCTGTCGCTTTCAACCCCCCACACACACACACACATCTTCTCTCTCATATGTTCAGCCTCCCGTCTATCTCTATTTAACCAGGTCATCAACAGCAGAATGGTATGGTTTCACTAAGCTTTGCGATCCCCCCCAAAACTGGTAATTTTTAAATTACAGAGTTGAGGAATTTAAATTTAATAATTTGTTTTAACACAATGAACTCCTGCATTTCAGGATTCTCACTATTCTGTTAATTTCAGTTATCCTAGGCAAAACTTTTCACTTAGGAGCAAAGTGCAGATTTCTTCATTCTCATTATCCCTTACTAACCGATGAAAACTCAGGTACTATGTTAACTGTCAGCAAATCAAATAAGTAAAATAAGCAGCTTTCTAATACTAATCCTACAATCTCTCTGTGTCAGAATTTACAACCCATTAACATCTTGTAAATTAGTGTACACGTACTTCACAAGTTTCTCATATCATCAAGCTACTTTAGGACAGTCAACTCATTGTCAACGATGAAATCACTACATAAAATGTATTTCCATCTCATATTCTTCTACTGTCAAGAAATCAAGAAAACCACCAGAGATGATGATTTTCTGTTTTCAAAAATGGGCAATTCCATTTAGCAAAATCTTAAAATCCATTTCCCCCAAACTGAGGGAAAATCAATATGTTTTGTACAAAAATGTGGTTAAAAATGGAAGGGTCTGTCGAAACAAACTGGTGCAGACTGTTTTTTCAATGAAAAATGTACTCCCAGGTAATGGTTTAAAAATGGCAAATTCTGTTTTTTACTGGGGTTTTCCCATGAAAACAGAAAATCACTGGCCCTAAACCACTGTCTAAAGAACCCCAAATTACCATAATTCAGTACTGGATCTGTAAATACATTATTCACAGAACATGACAAACTAGGAGACACAGATTGGTTTTAATCGCTAAATAACAAGTTTTTATATTTGCTTATCTTATCCGTCTTCTGTCAGGAAATGATGATGATAACCAACATGGGGAGAATCTGAAAGTACCGTAGTTCAACATTTCGACTCTGAATCACTTATTCACAAAACATTAGAAATAAAAACTAGCAGACATATTTTTCCTGCCCCCAGACAGACACTACACTCACAGCCACAACACTAAAGCAAAAACAAGGGAAACACCATGTCAACCTTAAAATGATCAAATATAACACAAACAACTCATCAGCTATGCACACATCTCCACATAACACCACAGACCTACCAAAAACCTAAAATGTCAGAATCTGCCACTCAATAAAATGCTGATAAATAAAGTCTCAGCCATTGTAGTGGAAACACCCAAAACATCACTACGCAAAAGTGGGATATCAGCTCACAAAACCAAATCACTACGAGGTCTAAGTGAGGCATTCATCCTCCACACACCAAACTTAAAAAAAAAAAAAAAAAAAGCCTGGGTCTTGACATTAGGCACCAAACTTTGCTTGGCACCTAAAAAGACACAAGTACATATCAGTGAAGAAGATTGGCTCCTGTCATGTGTTTATGAATCGACCAGCCTTTTGCAAAAACGTTGTTACACCACATATGTGTTTTCAGATAAATTATGTTATTTTTGTTGATGACATAAATTAGAGACGTGGGACTAACAAAAATAACAGGTTAGATATGTCACATTTCTTTAATTAATCAGAGGTAAAATAACTAAAACAATGTTTCCCAGTTAGGCTATGCAGCACTCTAACATGAAAAGAGATGTCAACATTGAATATACTGCTAAGCTATTTATAATGTGAACCCATATACGTATTTTGAACATTTACTGACTTTATGAGATATTTAAGAATGTAGTGAGTGCTATAAACAGAGCTCCAGTAAAAGCCAACTTGCGAGGTTTACATTTAAAAATGTGCGCTATAAACCAGGCAGGAAGTGGCCAAAGAATATAACATTTGTCATCACTTGTGAAGGGGCAGGATCTGCAAAAAAAATATTTGTGACTTCGCCACTCCTAAGTTATGATGCTGCCCCATCACTCAGAGAGTTACTTAAATAAATTAGGAAATTTATTACACAGCTCCAATTTACACTAATACTGAGACACAACCCCTATTTATAGAGAGCTTCCAGTACACTGGTTTCCCATTAAATAGGCAGGTCTCTTTTCAAGGCAAAAATTGAGAATATTTGTCCGTCACAGAGATCAGTGCAATAGTGCAATGCAACTCTGTGATGCAGCACACAGTATTGAAAGCATCCTTGTCAAACAAATCTGAATAGCAAGGCAGGCAAAATAAAGAAATTAAAAATCAGCAGCTATCAAACAAAAAATGTCAGGGTACCAGGGGCGTATCACGCCTGATGCTCATATTACTTTGTATAAAACTCACAATGGTGCCGGCCCAGTGGCGCTGAGGGTTGAGATGCTGGACGCCACACCTTGCGCCATGCTGGCGACCCGGGTTTGGTAGTGAGCCTGGGTTGTCGGGGGTCAGCAGGGGAGGTAGAGCACTGAGCGTCTGGAGGATGGCTCTCCTCTCCTGGGAGTGAGGGTCAGACCGGGTGCCTGACTGTCTCTCAAGGAGGCCAGGGGTACAGCAAGCATTGTAGCAGACGCTGGGACGAGGGAGTGGACGCCAGCAGTGATGCATGGCGAGGGTGTGCCACTCCAGTTATGGAGGAAACGCCTGGGTGCCGGGGAGACGGTGCGCCGGAGCATGCCTCCGATATGCCCTTGTCTGCCTGACTACCCCTGATCCGACGAGATTCAGAATTTTGGGGTGCTCACCGCCTCACCTCAACCCCGCTCAGGAGGATAAGCCACAGCTCCATGGGGACCGAGGGTAAGTGTCGGGCAGGCAAGTGAGGCAGGAGGATGACTCCTTGGCGCTCACGAAGTGTTGGCACCCGCGGGATGTAGGCGTAGATAAATAATAATAAAAAAAAAACTCACAATGGTAACAAAATATCATAACAGTACCCCTCCCTTAATAAGAGCCAGAGAGCTTTACATTCTAATAATTAGACATGTTTCTCAAAACATTCACAAAAGGTAAGCTACACTGAAGCCAGACCATTAAGGCCCTCCTTCCAGGTGTGACAGCAGGTCATTGAAGTCACCCAAGCCATTGCTGTGTGTGCACTTTGGACCCTCTCCTGGGGCACAGGGTACCTGTGAATGATGCAAGTGGTTTCCCACGTCATTGCTTGACCCAGTAGCGAATAAATGGCACAAGCTGAGGTTTTTAATGCAAGGGGTGCCCTCTTGCAACTAAGTATTTACAAGGCTTGTCTCTGCAAAGTAGGCTACTGGACTTGGAACATCACATACTCTGTATAACAGACTGAATATGCCCTTCCAGCCACCGAAGGGAGGAGTGGGATGGGGTATGAAGGCATCTCAGATCAAAGAGAAAAAGAAAACATGCCCACTTGATACTGTAGTATAATTAAAGAGACCTTTTAAAATGAGCTTAGATGCAATAGTTTGTGCTGTCACTCCGATTACAGTACATCACCATGCAAGCATGCTGCAGCCACCTTAGGCCGTTACCAGAGCGGGCGTTTTGAAAGAGTTGGCGATTTATGTTTTTTAACCCTTAGGCTGCCGGCAGAATTAGCACATATAGGAATTCTGGACTGATACACCAGTCCATGGGCACACCAAGGGTAAAACATGACAAAATGCTGTTGTCACTATTTTATGCACAAAACGAATTACAGCATGTGACAGGTAAGGGTTTGAAGGGTGTGAAAGGTACAGCCGTGTTTCCAGATTTTGCCGTTTTGATTTTCTTAGGAAATTCTGTTTAGGTGTCCTTTAAAGAAGCACCTGACCAACTTCTACTGTGCCGTCAGCATATCAGCTCGCACCTGGTATGCAGAGATGGCTGCCAGGTGCACCCTGAGGGTCATCAACCACAGGCCCAACTGAGAAAGGGACCATAAGTAATCCATAATACTAGCCAAAGGGGAAGCTAGGGGGTCAAGCTCCCTGCCCTGGCACCAAATGGAAAACCTCTTCCATTTGACGCTGTAGCACTGGGGGGTTGACTCTTTCAGGGAGGCTTCCACAATGTAGAGAACCTCTTTGGAGAGACCCAAAGCCTGAAACTATCCATGATAGTAGCAGAAAGTGAAAGAAACTTGAAGCAATTAGGCAAATGCTGATGGCGAAATTAGAAACAGCTTTTGGGCCTACACTATGCAAGGAGCTGCTAAGGAGTAGACCTGACTACTCCAGCAGAAAGGAAGATCTGATGTGGGGTGGTGCTGCGGAGTATACCACCTGGCAGTGAGTGAGAGGAGCTTAGCTTGATGAAATTCCGGCTGGATTTAAAGGGGAAAGGAAGACTGCCTAAGTGTGGATAGTGCACCATATCCATGCCCCTAGAATTACATTTTTCGACTAGATACAGCCATCCTAACGTGACTCCAAGTTTTAATTTAAACAAAAATAAGGACTTTATACAAACACAAATTGGGGAAACTGGAGTGTAAGGAGCCTCCCTGCTATGACCACCAATGCTGCAGCTACCCACAAAGTCACCAGGGGGCAGAGGAGTTCTCCTTATGACTAATTTGGAATGCAAATTGGGGTCCCCAGAGGTTAATGGGCAAATGTGGGTTGCAAAAATGAAACCTGTTTGCACACCCTCAGACTTCTGTTGATGTTACAGTGATAGCATCATTCTTGGTGCTGCTGTACCACCCACAGATTACTGAAGCAAAGAGGACCACCACAATCCACCCAACCCTTCCTTCAGCACATTTAGGCCAATACTGCACTGAAAAAACACTGTTAGAATATGCCACTAATTAAAATGCTGAGGAATGAAGTTTTAGTTATTGCAGCGAAGAAGCCAAAAACATATCATTACTGAAAAGTTGGATAACCGCTAACAAACCAAATCACCGTGGGATCTCAATGGGCATGTATTCTGCACATGCAAAACTGATGAAACAACAGTCCAGCTCTCGACAATAGGCACCAAATGAAATAAATTATAAGAAATACATGCAGACACTTTGTTACATATAAACTAAACTTGAGTCTGGATATTTTAGAAGGTTGCCTGGAAAGTGGTAACAGAATGGTAGGTTTGTTTAGAACTGTACTGCTTAAAAAACCTTCAAGGAAAATATAACAAGGCTGTCCGGGCTGCAAACTCCAATCATTTTAAATCCAATCTCTAGAGTAACCTTAATTCCCCAGCCAAATTCTGGAAGATAATCAATGTACTTTTTGACCCCCCTAACCAAGTCTGCTTCCCCCATCCTCATGGTTAATGGACCACCATAATCTGACCCTTCCTCTGCTGCTGTTCACTTTAGTGACTTTTTCACCACTTGTGCCCTTTCCCTCTCCCCCATTACTGGCTCTATTCCTTAGCTTCCTGCACCTGCTCCTCTCCACTGCAATCCACATTGGGTTTCCACTTTCTTCCCATCACCACTCATAAAACACTGCTTGCCCTCTCCTCCCTTATTCAGTCTAAGTACAGTCCTGATAGGCTAGATCCTAAACTCCTCTACATCTCCTCTCCTGCAACTGCTCTTCCACTGACTCAGCTGCTTAACCTCTCATTCTCCCTCAGCTCCGTTCCTCTGTCTTGGAAGACTGCCAATGTTTTTTCACTTTACAAAGTGGGGAGCCACTCCTCCCCTGTAAACTACTGCCCTACTTCCCTCCTCCTCCCCTGATTTGCTAAACTGCAAGAGAAGCAAGTCTACTCTAGACTTCCCAACTACTACACTTCTTCCAGTTTCCTCTCACCCTTTCAAGCTGGTTTCCGGAAGCATCACTCCACCATCTCTTCCTTGCTGTGGGTCACTGACTCCACTCTTTCTGGGATGGATCAGAGGGGCATATCATAGCTGCCATCTTCATTGATCTGGCCAAAGCATTTGACTCAGTGTCCCATTTGCTACTCCTGGATAAGGTGAGCTCGGCCCACCACTGGCTAGTTCCATTCCTACCTAATGGGTCACCAGCAGTCATTCAGGTTGGAGGAATTTGTTACCTAAACTCGCATTTTGGTCAAGATCTCCTCCAGCTGATGATTTCACTGGGCTTCTCAGAGGTCATTTCCTCCGCAACTCACATTGGTGGTTATTCACTGGACCTGGCATTCCTCCTGGGGATGGAGATCTCTGATTAGGTGGTGGAACCAGTCAGTTAGTCTGATCATCACACCATAGTGATCAGTTTCGTGGCTCCCCCAACGGAGATGGTCCGGTACAGCCCTTTGACGGGGGTGACCCAAGAGGGCCTAATGGCGATACTAGACCTATCGGGTGTGTCGAGTGAATGCATGGATCCAGGGGATCTTGTGCTCACCTATAATAGGGCAGTAACAAGTGCCCTGGAGTCCACTGCTCCGGTTCCTGTTCGGCCACTCACACTTTGCCCAAGGTCCCCATGGCTTGATGGGACCTTGAGGGAGTTGAGGAGAGTGGGTTGAAGGTCAGAGAGGGCTTGGCAGAAATCCAGCCTGGAGGTTGACAGGCGTAGATTACTGGATCATTATGCTGTCTTATCAATCGACAATCACTCGTAAGATGGCAGAATTCCTGTCCAGGGAGATTGCCACCACACAGAATCTACCAGCTCAGTTCTTCTGGACCATGGACAGATAGTACAATCCAACCTGTCTGCAGTCTGGTGGAGCCTTTTCACAAGAAAGATGTGATGAGTTTGCTTAATTTTTCGCGGATAAGGTTGTCACCATCGGGTCTGGTATCCATCCAGCCCCCAATATGGGGTGTGGCAGAGGTTGTGAGCGCCCAGTTTGTCTGGTCTGACTTTGGCTGACCGGCAATCATGGACTCTGTGAGGATCATTCAGACCCTGCAGCCAACCAGCTGTAGTATGGAGCCAGGCCCAACGCATCTTCTTGTGGGATGCACTGAGGAAATCGGCCCAGTCCTGGCTGAGAGAGTCTGGCAATCATTGGAAAGGGGGGATCTGCCCAGATCCCCTAAAGGAGGCAGTTGTACGACCACACCTGAAAAAACCCTCCCTTGATCCAGACTGCCTCGCCAACTACAGACCTGTCTCTAGCCTGCCCTTCGTTGGTAAGGTTATTGAGAAGGTGCTTGTGTTGCAGCTGGATGATCATTTGTCTATCCACAATGTGTATGATTCTCTCCAGTCTGGATTTAGGAAGAGGCACAGCACTAAGACGGCCCTTGTTCGGGTGCTTAATGATCTCCTAATAGCGAGAGATCGGAGGATTTGCTCCATCTTGGTCCTCCTTGATCTCTTACAGCAGCATTTGACACTGTGGACCATGGTGTGCTACCGGAGTACCTGCAGTTCGTCTGTGGATTGTCAGGTACAGTCCTCAGATGATTTTGATTTTACCTCAAGGGTAGGACACACAGAGAGTGGTCTCAGGAATTTATTCCTCTGATCCTCTCCCCTATCCTGTGGGGTTCCGCAGGGCTCCATTTTGGCACCTATGTTGTTCACTGTGTACATGCTGACATTGGGGGATATTATTTGGTACAGTCTGAGTTTTCACCGCTATGCAGATGATACTCAGTTGTACATATCCTTTGCACCCGAGCAGGGAGATGTTTGCCCTGTGTTTAACAACCGCCAATCTGAGATCCAGGACTGGATGAATGCTAGCTGGCTGAGGTTGAACCAGGATAAAACTGAGGTGTTGGTTGTGGACCCAGATGGTTGTAAGGCGGGTGTGTTGGCAGGCCGACCTCTGGTCTTTGGCTCGGAGGTGTCCAGCTTACCACCTCGGATCGGGTGCAAAACCTGGGTGTTACTTTTGACAACAGTTTGACCCTAAAGTCACAGGCCGTTGTCAAGACCTTGTCGGTTAAGAGACTGCCTGACCGTATAAAATTTTAAAACTGAATCAAATACCTATCTTTTCCAACAAGCATTTTCTGATAGTTTTTAGTCGACTCTTTTAGATTTTGATGATTTATAACTTACTTACTTATTTGATGTAATTTTACTTTCATATCTATGTCTATTTATCTATTTAATTGTGTGGTTTTATTGCTGTATTGTACAGTGCCTTGGTATTTGAAAGGCGCTTTATAAATAAAGCTTACTTACCTCCTTTTACCATCTGAGGACTCTCACCTGGGTGAAACACCTGGTTCCTTCTGATGATCTTTTGACACTGGTCCACGCCTTTGTGACCACTCACCTCGACTACTGCAATGCCCTGTACCTAGGGCTACCAGGGGTTGATATCCGCTGCCTGCAGCTGGTGCAGAATGCAACTGCCAGGCTTCTGACTGGTACATTTAGGACCAGTCACATTATGCCTGTGCTCCACGGACTGCACTGGCTGCCAGTGCAGTGGTGTATCCCCTTCAAGGTTGGGTTGCTGACCTACAACGCCCTACACGATCAGGGATATCTACAAGATCTCCTTTCTCCCTACTGCCCCTCCCTACCACTCCAATCCACCGATGAGGGATTGTTAAAGACATCCAGGATGGGGTTCTGGAGGGTTCTATCTTAGGCCCCATCCTGTTCTCCATTTTCTTGAATGATCTCTCCTCTGCCCATGTCAACTCGCATATACAGTAAACATGTATACAGATGACTGTCATCTTCACCTCTGGTCCTTCTATAGCTCCAGGAGAAAACCTACTCCAACAGGAATTCAGTAATGTCCTGCGCTGGTTCCATGCCAACTATCTCAAAGTCAACATTAACCAAAAAAAAAGAAAAAAGTGTCTATGATCTTTGGTACCAGCCAAAAATTGGCCAGGTTCACGAGAACACCAGTCTTCACCATGCTGGATGGCTCCCCTCTTGAAGTGGAGCCATCTTTCAAGTACCTCAGCGTGCAGCCTGGCAGTAAGCTTAATTGCCCACATTGAGGCTATCCATGCGAAACTCCACCCTAAGCTTGGAGCTCTGTACTATAACAAAGACAGTCTATGCCTGCTGATCTGCAGTAAGCTGGTCACCAAAATGATGCTCCCGGTGTCTGACTATGTGGTCTATGGTACAGCCCTCCACACTTCCACACTTCCTAGCCAGACTGGACACCCTCTGCAATGCCTTTTGTTACTGTGGGCTTAAGTCTCCTCCACATATGCACCACTGCTCCCTCTTCTGCTTGTCCATCGTTCCACTACATTCACGTTGCCAGTTACACAGCACTTTCTTCATCTCAAAGTACAAGTTTGGCTCCTTGCCATCCTATCTCACCTCACTCCTCTCTTCAGTTCCCTCTGCTCCATGCTCCCTCCACTCAAGGGACCAGTGAACCTTCTCCACTCCTCACCCCCATTCTTCTTCTGGGCAATCTGCCTTCTCCAATAGTTTGCCATTACTCTAGAACCAACTCTCTCATTCTATTCATCATTCCACCTCCTTAGGGCCCCTTAGGCATCAAGCTAAAGCCAGCATCTTAATCGACCCACCTGCACCTGTTTCTTGTTTGAGTTCCTCTCACCAATTTTGGTATTTTTAAGTTTTTGATTCCTCTCTACAGAACTGTTCCCTTATGCACGATTTTGACTGACTTTATATTGTTTTGATGCCAATCTCAATTTTCAGCCTGCACACTATATTTTACACTTTTATTCTGCTCGTTTGTACCAGTTAAGTATTCTAGCTGCTCAGTCTCTGCACTTTATCTGCATTATGTAATGTACTGTACTGAAACACTGTTTACTCCTGTAACCCTTCCCCTGAGTTGCATCAGGAAATGAACCTTGGCTCAGTGTGCCTTTCCCAATTACCAATTTTCAAACAAACAAATAAGGAAAAGTTAGCAGTATAAGGCAGACAAGAGCAACACAATTCAGGATCATTACTAAGTAGTAAGCACAATGTGTCTCCCAAGGGACATGCATAGCACAGACATTTTGGGAGAAAACTAGTTTTTCAACACCATCCTTACAATTTTGGATAATTTGGACAGCGTGAGCCATCAGTGTACCAGAAACAGGTAGTGCCATATCCCACACCATTATCCTGGCTAAACACATCAAATGAGTTCAGATATTGCCCTATCTGAGCCTTCAGATACCCAGGTAAGCAGTCAAACTTTGCTTATGGTAAGAACTGGGGTACAAATGCTCCACGACTCAAGTGCACAGTACACAGTATTGTAAATCTTATTCTGGACCTATAAAACCTACTGCTTTTCAACCCAATTCTATCAAATTTTACAGAAATATGATGCTCCACCCTCTAAGGTATAATCATGTTAAGTGATCCTATTGGAACTATTTTCCTAACCACCCCACCCCCACTGTTTTCCTTGCTTACGCACGCTCCCCCCTATTCCCACCAATCGCTTTCACCTTACTCCATCAGTGGTCTTAATTCACCCCTTTCCCCATCTTACCCCTCTCCTCCTCCTTTACCTCCCATCCATTCCCACCACTTGCTTTCACCTTATTCCTTCAGTGGTCTTAATTCACCCCTTCCCCCATCTTAACCCTCTCTTCTTCTACCTCCCCGCCTACCCCTCCCTCCTGTTCACCCCACCTACTCCCTGCCCTTTTTCCTCGATCTCCTACCTGCTGAACTTTCTCTTGGCTGCATCTGGCACCCTCCCCCCATCCTCTGGTCTTCTTGAGGTATTGATTGCACTTAAAATGCTTATATCCTTACACTCCTATTATTACTGCCACATAGTGTTTATTGCTACTCTATTACTGTGATTAATTGAACTAGGATTACTGTTTTGAGAAACTGGTATACTACAATGTATATATCCTTGTAATCGTTCACGTTCTCACAAAAGTGTTATTGCTACTCTATTATTACTTTAATTTTAATAAGGTTCTGTATTTTTTGCTGTGTTTTGTACTCGTTCCATGTTATCTGTATACTCCCTCCATATTCCCCCTTCTCCAGGTCGCACCGAGAGATGAGCAACCTGTCGCTCGGTGTGCCTTCCTGGTAAAACATTTCAATAAATAAATAATCTAGACTCCTCAGCCTTGAAAAACACTGACAACACCTGTTCCCTCCCCCTTTTTATTTTTTAGACTTGCCCAACTGGAAAGCCGGAAGCATTCTGCACAGTTTCCTAGCAAAATGAAGTCATTGACATGGACTCTGTGTGTGTTGGTATGTTTAGTATTGCCTTCCGAGTGCAAAAGAGGATACTCAAAGAGTAGCAGCACATCCCATAGGAGATACTCTAGGGCAACAGATGACAATAACAATGACAAGAAGTGTATGTACACATTTTTGGTGCCCCAACAGAAGATAACTGGGCCCATTTGTATAAACTCTAAAGGACCAGACGTAGATAAGGAAAAGATAACAAGAATGGATCTGGAAAATCTTAAAGAGGTGCTGTCTAAGCAGAAACGGGAGATCGAGACCTTGCAGCTGGTGGTGGACATAGATGGGAATATTGTTAACGAGGTCAAACTGCTGCGGAAGGAGAGCCGGAATATGAATTCCCGTGTTACCCAGCTGTATATGCAGCTGCTGCATGAGATAATCCGGAAGCGTGACAATGCATTGGAGCTATCCCACCTGGAGAACAAGATCCTCAATGTCACAGCAGAGATGATGAAGATGTCAACAAGGTACAGGGAGCTGGAAGTAAAGTACGCAGCTCTGACTAGCCTAGTC
Organism: Neoceratodus forsteri; assembly: GCA_016271365.2. Taxonomy (NCBI): domain Eukaryota; kingdom Metazoa; phylum Chordata; order Ceratodontiformes; family Ceratodontidae; genus Neoceratodus; species Neoceratodus forsteri. Next base: position 49,560,809 of record CM028136.1, on the reverse strand, counting down.
AACAACCAGTCTGTGATTATAAACATGCTGGAGGACCAATGTTTGCGCATTTTTTCCCGAAAGGATCCTCCAGGGTCACCACCCCTCGTTCAAGTGGTACCGCAACAAATTCCTCTGACTCACCAATACACAAGTCTTTTAGGCGAAAACGAGATTCAAAGAGACACAGATTATCCAAGAGACAGAGATATACAGCAACCTCCTCTCCCACCACCACCAGTCCCAGATCCTTCCTCAACAAGCAATCCCTTCAGGGGACTACCCATAACATCCAGCACTGAAGGTAAGTTACACAGTACATCTCCAGTCACTGCAAAACTTAAGCAGCCTTGTCAGAACTATCCAAGGAGTGTTTAAATCAAGAATTACATCATCAGATTCTCAGTGTATGCAAATGGGCAATAGTGGAGAGTGTCGGGACACCCCATCTTGCGTAGTGTAAATGTGACCTGAATTGCATGACATGCGCAACATATAAGCGTCATGCTATGCAAGTCAGAGGTGAAGAGAGCTCATCAAATGAGCTAACGGTGCAAAGAAGCACACGCCAACATTTTCTGTAATCGGGGGGGGCTGTGCCCCCGCACCTCCCCTTTTCCTTATAGGAAACACGTTTTCTTGCAACATACTTAAAATAGTTTAAAAAACCATTACGAACACTAACAAATACAACACCGTCGCCAATCACTGCGTATTAGTAATTTTGGTGATGTAACATGTTACGCAATTCTTGCACAGCATCGTTTACGCATTAAACGTATTTCTAAGAGTGCTCCAACACTCTCCACTATCTCCTGCAAATGTATAGAATTGCTATGACCCCCCCAATCAAATGTACCCCTGGCTGTGCACAGAAAAATACAAGGCTAATCTAGATTGTGGTCCATTTCTGATATTATAAGAGCCTTTACTATAGTCAAGGATAAAAAATAATACTTTGGACTGTTATCTGTCAATTCAGGTAGTGTACCCAGTCTGGTCCAGAGTGCCCAATCAGGTGGACTCATCTGTTGCGGGGATAACACCCATTATGCAGTCATATTACTAATTTAGAATACTTATTTATTTCATGTTTTTAATTTCTCATCACCCTTTCGTTTTGACAGACGACATGCAGGAGAGTATGAAAATAAAAGGCTTTCAAAATAAGAGGACAATTCTCTGCCATGAGTTATACGGAGGGAAAGAAAATTATCTGCCATGTGTTACACAGAGGAGGGGATATATGTTATGGAGAGCTAAACACATTTAGCTGTCCAATCCTGGGGCCTGGCTAATCCTACTTCCAGAGTGATTGAAATCTTGTCACTTGTTAGTAGCTTAAGGTAGCCTGATATGTTCCTCAGGTCATTATGCACATCTATTCCCCATTTTATTTATTTATTTTTCTGTATGTTACATTTTTGCTACAACTTCTCACCGGCTACCTGGACTTCCTTCCACTTGCCCACAATAGGTGTCCTCCAATGGTCCAGCCTGTCAACTCTGTTCATCCTTATGGATTTTGACCATAATCCACAGCTTGTTCCCTGTGGGTAGGAAATTCTGACTCCAAATCCCCCAAGCCTGGAAAGCATACTTCACATGACAATCAAATTCTTGGAGGAAGAGCTGATGAGGTGCAGGAGGAGTGGGTAGGGCCCTCCCGTCACATGGGGTGGGCTGCTAGAGTACCTTTCCCCCTGAGCCTACCATTATCTGTCCCCCAAGACGTGGTCCCAAGGAGTAACCCAACAGAATGCCTATCCGAGTCGTCAGAAGGGTGATGTTACAAATGAAAATTATGTACTCACTGTAAATTTTGATCTTCTAGAATATCTTCACCATTCATCACTGGTGGCTCTGTGCTGGAGGCACTAGGACCCCACAGGAGCATATGCCTTTAAGAACTTTTTGGAGAAAGGGAGCTGATGTCAGGGTCAGCACCACTCATGAGGCAGACATATGACATGACGCTTGTGAACTGGCCAGTAACTGAAGCAGGCTCCCTCTCCCCCTCAGTTCTGTCTACCTAGTAAAGGAAGAAAGTTAAGAAGATAGAAAGGGTGGGGCAAAGGAGCTCAAGAGACAGGGAAAAGGATATAGACTATAAACCAAACAAATTAATACAAAACCACCAAAAGAGAGAATAAAGGAAATTCTGAGTGAGGGACTTTAGGATGGCCAAGGATGACCAGGAGAACTGGGCAGGTAAGAAGAGAGAGAGAGAGAGAGTGAGAGAGAGAGAGAGAGGAATGAGGACCGCATGTCCTCGGTATAGAAAGAGGTGTGTCAGGAGAGCTGGCCTGCTCTCATTACAACATAAAAAATATCTGATTCCCTGAGACAGTACTCAAACAAGGAGCCCACAGCTCAGTACCATGGATACGGGAGGTGAGCACTGCTCCCTTCACAAAAGAAAGGGTCGCTAAGCTCAGGGTGGACAAGGTAATGGGACCTGATGGCATACATCCCAGGGTACTAAAGGAGCTAAGGGTGGAACTAGCAGAGCCATTAGCAGAACTGTTTAGTGAGTCTCTGAGCACAGGAGAGGTCCCAGAAGACTGGGGAAGGGCTCATGTGATCCCGCTCCACAAGAGTGGTAGCAGGGAGGAGGCAGGGAACTACAGACCTGTCAGTCTTACCTCAGTAGTGGGTAAGATTATGGAGGTACTCCTTAAAGAAAGGATAGTGCAATACCTGGAATCCACAGGAACACAGGATCCAAGACAGCATGCGTTTACAAAAGGAAGGTCCTGTCAGACTAATCTCATTCATTTCTTTGACTGGGTAACCAGAGTGGTGGACCAAGGGGGAGCAGTTGATGTCACCTACCTTGACTACTGCAAAGCTTTCGACACTGTTCCACATAGAAAATTGATAAACAAGCTGGGTAGGCTCAGGTGGGTCAGAAGTTGGTCAACTGGGTGGCAAAATGGTTGACGGGCAGAAAACAGAGAGTGGTGGTAAATGGTATGCAGTCAGAAGAGATGCAAGTCACAAGTGGGGTACTTCAGGGATCAATCTTGGGGCCAGTCCTCTTCAATATCTTCATCAGTGACATTGCAGATGGACTAGAGGGTAAGGTTTGTCTGTTTGCAGATGACACCAAGATCTGCAACAGAGTAGATGATTCAGATGGGGTGGGCAGAAAGAGAAGAGATCTGGATAAACTAACAAAATGGTCGGAAGAGTGGCAACTGGGATTTAATGCAAAGAAGTGCAAGATCATGCACATAGGGAAGAAAAACCCTGACGCCACCTATAGGCTGGGAGGGGAGTTGCTAGCAGTCACAAAGGAAGAAAGAGACTTGGGCATTATCATCACCGATGACCTGAAGTCATCCAAGCAGACCTCTAAAACAGTAGGTAAGGTTAGGGGGATGTTAGGGTGTATTAGTAGGGGTATCAAGTCAGAAGAGGGAGGTAATAATCCTTCTTTACAAGACACTGGTTAGGCCCCATCTGGAGTACTGTGTGCAGTACTGGAGGCCACACCTTCACAAGGACATTAACCAAATTCAGGCAGTCCAGAGAAGGGCAACCAAAATGGTGCAGGGACTGCATTTGAAGACATATGAGAACAGAATAACGGAGCTCAATATGTATACCCTAGAGCAAAGGAGGGAGAGAGGTGATATGATCGAAACATTCAAACACCTTAAGGGCATTAACAAGGTGAAAGAGTCTAACATGTTTCAGTATGAGAAAAATAGGACAAGAGGATACAGCAAGAGATTAGAGGGAGACGGATTAAGGGGGAATGTGAGGAAGTTCTTTTTCACAGAAAAGGTGGTGGATGCATGGAACGGCCTACCTCAGGAAGTGGTGGCTATGAATACAGTGCAGGGCTTCAAACTGGCATGGGATAGGCATAAGGGAGCAATACAGATGAGTATGAATAGATAGGCCACTGACAGCAAAGGACGATGGCACATTTATAAGGTAGAAAAAGAAATGGGCAGACTGGATGGGCCTTGCAGTCCTTATCTGCCGTCAACTTCTATGTTTCTATGGAGCGGTTCCTGAAAAACTGAGGGACCAGCCCAGAAAGGGTTGCAAGGAAGGAAGGAAGGAAGTACTTCTCCGAGTATGTAATATTAAAAGTTCCATGAGCCCTGGTAAAAATAGCCAAGCCAAGATGTCCATCTAAGGAAGAAGGATGTAGTGGGCTATGGTTTAGAAATCCCATGTGACCAAGCCCTAATATGGGAGAAAGACCAGCCTTTGCTTCCAAAGGTCTGAGAGGTAAGCCAGAGCTCAGCCTGTCAAGACAAGCTCAGTTTCTAAGATTCAGAAACCAGGGAGAGAAGGTACTCCTAAGAAGTAGGCCGCACACAGGTGCCCTCACAAGAAGCGGGGTTGGGAAAGGACTTCCAAGGGACTCCATTCTCTAAAAACGGAGACTGTGGTAGAATCACAAGGGAAATTAAGAGAGAGAAAGGTGAAGCAGGTCATAAATAAAAACACTGGCAGCACTGGGAGATTAAGCTGGAAGGAAAAAGACCACTGTTTGAAAGACTAGCTGGTCCACACAGGCGAGCTGTCATGCTAAGTTCTGTTCCTCAAGGGATCAGAAGAGACAAACCAACAGCAAACACGTAGATCCCAGCCCACTAGGAAAGGGGGCTACTAGACCTAAACAAAGAAGGGTGTCTTCTCCATCTCGCATCTCTCTCTCTCTCTCTCTCAGGAAAAGAAAATACAGGTTATTCACCTGTAACAGGAGTTCTAGGAATGGTATATGTTGTTCATCCACACTCATTGGCAGGTATCCTTGCCGCTTTAAATCTTGCCGGAAGGTCTTCAAGCTTGCTCCTCCCACCCACCTGGGTGGTATAACTCTCGGCTCCGCCCCATGACGCCAGATCTGGCCCGCTGGAAGCTCAGGTTGTGCGTCGAAGCCGGGGAGGTCGGGTGGGTTGTGTGGATGAACAACATATACCATTCCTAGAACTCCTGTTACAGGTGAGTAACCTGTATTTAGGGACATGGATATGTTGTTCATCCACACTCATTGGCAGACCCTAGCAGTTCTCCGGGAGGAGGGAGGCAAGACGACACCCCCAATACTTACTTGGGAAAGAGAGACTGAGAACCGAGGCCCAAAACCAGCATCCCGGCGTGACTCAAGGTCGATGTGGTAATGGGTAATGAAGGTGTTGCTGACTTCCAGGTAGCAGCCCCAGAGATTTCCTGGATAGGACGCCCCTGGAAGCAGCCACTGCTGCAGCAGATGGCGGGTAGAATGAGCTCTTATCCCTCTGGGAGGCTCCATGCCCGCCAACTTATAGCAGAGATCTATGCAGGAAGTGACCCACCTGCTTATCGTCCGCTGGCTGCAGGTCTGCCAGATGCGGCTTCAGCGAGGGTGACAAACAGCTGGCGAATCCTCTCCCGACTTCAGCCGTGGCGCTCTTTGTACAGGCGAGCGCCCTTCTAGGGTCCAAAGTATGGAGCCTATATTCGGCCTCCGAGGTGTGATTGGGGTAGAACACCGGCAGAGTCAACACCTGGTTAAGGTGAAACTCCGACACCACCTTCGGAAGGAATTTCGGGTGGGGGCGCAGGACAACCTTGTCCCTGTGGAAGACCAGGTAAGGAGACTCGATGGAAAGCGCCTGGAGCTCTCCCATCCTTCTGGCTGACGTGATAGCCACCAAGAAGGCGGTCTTCCACGACAGGTGAGAGAAAGCACACCTGTGCATAGGTTCGAATGGCTTGCCCATGAGCTTTGCCAGTACCAGCAGTAGATCCCACGGAGGTGGGGGTTCCCGCACTGGAGGGGAAATGTGATCAAGGCCTTTGAAAAAGCCGCCAGACCACCTTCCTCCTCTGCGCCACCGACTGCTTCCCGCCCGCTACCTGTAAGCAGAGATGGCTGCCAGGTGCACTTCTAGGGTCGCCGACCTAAGCCCTTGATTAGAAAGGGACCATAAATAGTCCAAGATGCTTGCCAAGGAACAGGAGGAAGGGTCCAAGCCCTTGCCTGACACCAAATGGAAAACCTTTTCCATTTGAAGGCATAGCATTTTCTGGTCGACTCTCACGGGACGCCCAACTACATTGAAGACCTCGGCGGAAAGACCCAAGGCCTGGAACTCTAGCGCTCAGGAACCAGGCCCGGCAGGTGCAGGGATTGAAGGTCCGGATGGAACACCTTCCCTGACTGACTGAGAGCAGGTCCGGGCAAGCTGGAAGCTGCATGAGTCCTGGAGCTGAGACTGAGGAGATCTGGTACCAGAACTGGCGAGGCCAGTCTGGGGCTATCAGAATCACCTGCGCCTTGTCCCTCCTCGCCAGAAAGCACCTTGTGGATCAAGGGAAATGGGGAAAGGCGTGAAGAGCCCGGGTCCACTGCCTCAAGAAGGCATCCCCTGCAGCGAGCCCTGCTGAGGGGCGGGCATGGAACAGTCTCAACCTCGCGTTCTCCCTGGAGGCGAACAGGTCCACCTGGTGTGTGCCCAATGGGAGAACAGATGCTGTACTACCTCCGCAGGAGAGACCACTCGTGGGATGCAGCCCCTATCCGGCTCAGGGCATCGGCCAGGGTGTTGGAGGCTCCTGCCACATGAATGGCTAGGAGATCCGCCTCCAGGCTGTGCACGAGTGACCAATTGCGGAGAGCTTCCTTGCATAGAAGCATGGAGCGCGTCCCGCCCTGGCGGTTTAGATAGAACATGGTCGTGGTATTGTCCGTCTGGACTCGGACCACTTGACCCCGGAGGAACGGAGCAAAGGCAGTGAGAGCTAGGCGGACCGCTCAGAGCTCCAGCAGGTTGATGTGGCATCGGGACTCCCGCGGGGACCAGAGGCCATGAGCCCGGTGTTCCCCCAGATGGGCACCCCAACCCATCAGAGAGGCATCGGTCGATAGAGAGACCGTCGGCTCGGGGCGGACGAACGGGATGCCCTCCTGCAAATGATCTGGAACGGTCCACCACTGGAGAGCGTTCCACATCCCCTGTGTCACCGACACAAGCTGGTCCAAAGGATCGCAGCGTTGTGACCACTGGCTGGCCAGTCCCCACTGAAGGGGACGCATGTTCCAGCGGGCCCAACGGACCACGCTGGTGCAGGCCGCCATGAGACCCAGGAGGCGCAGGAAGTCCCGGGCAGGGCGCAATTGCCCAACCAGAAATGATCGGGCAAAGGAGGAAAGAACCCCGCCCTGTCCGCGGGGAGCCGCGCTGGCTCGAAGAGAGTCAGCGCGCCTGATGAATAGAATCACCTGCTTTGGCTCGAGTTCGACTTGGCCTCGTTGATAAGGAGGCCCAGTTGAGAGCAGACCTGGAGGGCCAGATCTCTGGACCACTCCGCCTCCTTCCTGGAGGGAGCTGCTATCAGCCAGTCGCCCAGGTAAGGGTACACCGGACCCTCGGCGCGCAGGAATGCCGTCACCACTGCCATGCATTTGGTGAAGACCCTGGGAGCTGGAGACAAGCCGAAGGGCATGGCTTGGAACTCGAAAGGGATCCTTCCGCTCTGAAGTGAAGGAATCTCTGGTGAGACGGACGGATAGGGACGTGAAATAACGCGTCCTGCAAGTCCAGAGAGCAGAACCACATGCCGCGTTCCAAGGATGGTATTATCTGAGCCAGAGTGACCATCCTGAAGGTTCGAGACCTTAGGAACTTGTTTAGGTCGTGTAGGTCGAGAATGGGGCGCCAGCCCCCCGTCCGTTTCGGAACCAGGAAGTACCTGGACACAAACCCTGGGTCTGAAGGAGGGTCCGCCACCTCTCTTATCACCTCCTTCTGGAGGAGGAGAGCGATGTCGGCTCGACGAGCCGCCAGTGAGGCTGGGGACCCGAAGCCCCCCGAGGGGCGACGGCTCTGAAGGGTGGTGCCTGCTCGAATTCCAGAGGCAGGCCTCTTCCCACCACCTCCAAGACCCACCTGTCCGTGGTAACAGCGGACCAGGCGGAACGGAAGTGCCGGAGCCGTCCCCACACGGGGGGACCCAGGGGTAAGACGGAATGGGGCGACACCCCAGCCCGCTCACTGGGCAGGCTGGAGGAGGGACCGCCGAGGGACCTCCTGGGCCTTCTTCTCCCTGCCTCCTGTTAGAGGAAGCGGCGGCTTTGGGTTTGGGATGCCAAGGCCGAGCCTGCTGGCCCTGACTTTGCTGGGCCGGGCGCGCCAGGGGCACAGAAGGACGAAAGGGCTTAGGCTGTGGTTTGCGGCCTTTGTCCTTCTGAGCGGAAGAGACCGAGTCCAAGGTAGCATTGGACTTCTCGATCCTCTGCAGGTGACCTTCCACCCCAGGGTCAAGAGGTCAGTCCCAAAAAGGAACATCCGCCAACTTGTGCTGGGTATCCGAGTAAAGGTGGATATCCTCAGCCAAGCCACGACGCGATAGCCACTGCGGCCGCCACCGATCTGGCACATGAGTCCCCTATATCCAAAGCAGTCTGGAGCTGTTGTTTGGCCACTGCCCTGCCCTGGTCCTGCACCCGCTTAACCGTAGTCTGCAGATCGGCGGGAAGATGAGGGATGACCTCATCCAGGGAGCCCAACAGGGCATGAGAAAAATGTGCCATGAGGACGGCCGAACTGGCCTGACGAAGGCCGAGAGACGACGCAGCGTAGACTTTTCGCCCAACATAGTCCAATTTCTTGGACTCCTTGTCAGGAGGTTTGTCCACATCCCTGGCGTTGCCGGGCGTTGGAAAACGCTGTCGGTAACCAACCCTCAGCAGAGGGTGTTCCAAAACGGACAGGGAACCGTAGGGACCGCGATACTTCCTGGCCATCCTGGCCGAAGGCGAGGGCAGGAAGCAGGCGCAAAAGCTCCAGTGCCGGACCCACTATGGCCTCGCCACCGGAAAGGCCTCCGCCGGAGAATCCCTCGGTCCAGAATCTCCGTGAGGGATACCTGCCCGTTTGGAACGGGTTTGAGCTCCATCCGGTGGACTCCGAGATGAGCGAAGCAGTCCTAGGAAGGACGACGGGCTATCGCCCATTGACTGACCTCCTGAAGACCCAAGTCCAGTCGCTTGGAGAAAAGGAGGAATCATCTTCGGACTCGGAAGAGTCCTCGAAAAGCTGCTCTGGCCTGAGCCACCCTTCACCTGCCGAGGTCGGTCGGGAGTGAGGGTAACTGACAGCCGATGGGTGGACCTCAGCCGACCGAGAATCCTTGGTCGGAGCCCCAATTGGTGGCTGTGGAGGCGGAGGTTCCACCGGAATCGGTGGAGCAGCTGGTTTTGGCCGAACAACCGGCCTGGGTATAGGCTCCTCAGATAAGTCGAGGGGTTGTGTCGGCCGCCCCGGTGACAGCCACTTAATGGCCGGGGAAGGCGACGGGGTCGGCTTACTCCCGGCCAGGAGGAGCTGTTGCAACATAAGGTCCTCGTATCGTCGACGTAATTTACGCCGAAGCCTCCCCTCGTCCGAGGAGGAGGACGAGGACGAGCGGCGACGCCGCTTACCGCGGTGCCGAGACCGAGACCGCCTATGACGGTGGGATCGGCTGGACCGCGAAGAGGTCCGAGACCGAGACCGAGAGTCCCGGAATTTCCGAGGTCGGTGCGGGGAGGTGTCGGCCGGAACCAGCACTCCCTTCGGCTCGGATGGTCCATCCGAGGGCTCCGGAACCGGAGGCACAGGCGAGCCCACGGGATCCTCAACTCCTCCTGGGGGAACCGGGGAGAGGGGAATCTCGGCTGCTAAAGGTGACAGCCCGTCCAATGGGTCGAGAAAAATCTCGACTTCATCGGTGGGAGTCTCGGTCAACTGACCTGACGGGGACACCGTGAGGCCAGTGGCCGAAGCCGAGCGGTCGACCGAAGCTGACGGTCGACAACTCGGGGAGAGGGACCTTTCCCGCTCCCAAGAGCGTCGACGGAGGGACTTACCCGTCCTTCTTTTTGGACCGAGAATAAGGTCCAGCAGACGTAGGCCCTTCTCCCTTAGTGGAGAGGGACAGACAAAGCTCCTTAAAAGAAGCCGTGTAGGAAGAACCCAGAGAGAGCGGGATAAATGCGGCCAGGAAGATACGGCCCGAGGCCGCCTTCTTCGAGGGCGATCATCCGCCGAAAGTGATCCGCCGAGCCCGCTGCCGCAGAAACCGCCAACGGGCCTCCTTGACTTCACCGGAGGGAAACGCTTCCGGACGGCCCAGTTGCAATCGGGCAGCACGGTCTTCGAGGACGAGGCCGAGAAAGATGAGCACAGGTCCTAAGCCCGCGGGTCGTGCTCAAGGCCTACATAGACACACATGAGTGTGGATCCGTCTGAGACATCTTCTTACCGCATGGGCATCTCCAAAATCCGAGTCGATTTGTCCATCGCAGCGTGAGGATCAAGACTGAAGTCTTTTGCAAAATTTATTTTTAAATCCTAAACGGAGAAATAGGAACCAATCTCAAACGCAGAGCGTAAGGAGGGAACCTGAGCTCCAGCGGTAAGGAAGATCTGGCGTCATGGGGCGGAGCCGAGAGTTATACCACCCGGGTGGGTGGAAGGAGCAAGCTTGAAGACCTTCCGGCAAGATTTAAAGCGGCAAGGATACCTGCCAATGAGTGTGGATGAACAACATATCCATGTCCCTAGAAACTATTGTTTTTCTTTATTGTGTTTTTCCCTCCTCCCAGAGCTGGCAGGTAGGGCTCTGCCCCCCCCCCTCGGGGGGGGGGCTCACATCCATCCATGGCCTGCGTCCCAATCACTGGGATCATAGCCAGGACCATCATGGAGCCTGCCAGCTCCATTTTCTGTTTTCTCTCTCCTCCCCTTGTTGCGGATGCACATACGCGTGTGAAGGCACGCGAACACTGCAGTCGCACAACACCCTCCCTTCGTGCTGCCTTCCATCCTGCACTGCCCCCAGGAATCCACCTGGTGGCAGTCATGCGGTGGAAGCAACAATGTTCCTCCATGGGAGAGGAGAGCTGCCTTGCAGCAGACTGATCCAGCTCCCACCCCCTCAGCCAACCTCCGACGACCCAGGCTGGTTCCCAAACCGAGGTCGTCAGTGCAGCGTGAGGTGTGTCGTCCAGTGCCTCAACCCTCAGCACCACTGGGCCGGTGTTTGTTTTTTTTAAAGGAAAATCAAGGATCAGAAAGAGATCCTCCAATGCAAGCATGAATGTAGAAAAATGCATATATATATATATATATATATAGTTAGGGTTGAGGAGCCATTTACATGTTAAACCCAAAATTTTGCACCTTAATAACTTTGCAATCGTTTGACGAATTTGCCCGAAATTTGCAGTACACAATCAAGACCCATACACCTTGGGATCTGCCAGGTTTCGTACCGGTCGGATACACGGCTGCAGAGTTATTAAGCGTGATCTGCACGTGTGTTTACGCCTTTTCTGGAATTCTACGGTGCTACTTACAGGTCGACACGGTTTATGTGACCGGTCCAAATATTCAGGGAACGTGCGGCCGGGGTCCCCAATGTGCCTTTTGAAGATTTCGTGAAAAAATATTAAACGGTTCAAAAGTTATTCAAAAAATAAATTTCCCATTATACGTCAATGGGGAAAGTTAACAAAAAGTTTGACAGAGTCACAAATGCACTTTTTACTGTTGCAAATCCGCCATTTTGTTTTCAGTTAGTGATCAGAAAAATGCTTGGCATTTAAAATTGGGACCGTCTAGCAACCTAATTCTTTTTGTATTCACCTAGTCGGGCCATGAGGATGCTAGCCATGTCTTTATTTTGGGGTAAAACACCCCAGAAATATGTTTTTCAAATTTCTGGAAAAAGTACTTTCGCAAAGTACTGTCGCACTTGCAACACTGTCGAATGCATTTGCGAAAGCTTTCTCAAATTGCGACAGTACTTTTCTAGGCTGTGGGAAAATGACAGCAATTCTTTGGCACCCTGCTGCAAAAGAATGGTTTGGTGCTTTGGCCTGAAATTTGGAGGGAACGCAGACGACATCTCACAGATGTGCCTTTCAGTGTTGCACTGAAAAAATATTACACGGCGACAAAGTTACGGCAATCTAAAGTTGATGCTTTTTCCCCATAGGATAACATTACGGCATCCGACGCATTGCAGCAATCCTTTGGCGCCCTGCTGCAAAATAACGGCTCGGTCTTTTGGGCTGAAATTTGGAAGGAAGGAAGACAGCCAACATCCCACAGATGTGCCTTTTAGTGGTTTGCTGTAAAAATATTACAGGGAGCCAAAGTTATGGCACTCCAAACTTCTCTTTTTTTTCCCATAGGATAACATTACGGCATTCGCCTCGCCTTTCAGGGCCCATATCTCGGAGATATGGACTTTTCGTCAGAAAAATGCTTAGTCCCCTAATGGGGGCTAAGTACAAAACTAGCCAGGAAAGTCATAAATCATATGACTTTTAATTTTTTTTCCTCCGTCGTACGGTTCCTGAGATATAAGCAATTTAGTATTCCAACTCCTTATTTTCTGCTCCGAGACCCATTCTTATGCACACATTCTTTGTACTCACCGTCTTTCTTTATGAAGCTTTTCGGGAAAACCAGCCTGTGCACTTACATTACTGTTGCCCTTTCCACTTGTGGTTCCGTACCCATTTCACTTACCGTTCACGTCTACGCCACCATGTGCGTTATCCTTTTCATTTCCATTTGCGCTTCCGTTATTTTTTGCCATTTGTGTCTACAGTGCTGTTTCTCTTTCTGTTTCGCTTTGCGTCACCATGCCCATTGCCATTTCCGTTTGCGGGTACCATGTTACTATGTGACAAGACAACACGTGGCGGACCATTCCCGTCTACACCACCGTGTGCGTTACCCTCTCTGTTCTCATTCTCGCTTGCATTACCATGTGCGCCACTGTTAGCACTTCTGTTTGCGTTGCTGTTCCTGTTACTATGTCACAAGACATCACATGGCGGGAGAGCGCGGGGGCCCGCCGCTGCATTAATTCACTATTTCTCGTTATTCTCAAAAAGAAGGGAAATTAGAGGCAAAAAACTCCATTTAATGCATCAGTTAGGGTTGTTCCACAGTGACAAAAGTGAGGAAATTCGGTGTTAAGAGTTGAAAACCCCACCTTGGACCCCCAGCCCACCCCCAACCGCATTCGGTGCGCACTGGGCTGTTCGGTCCTAACTCTCACCCCATTCTCCCTACCTCTGCTTTTTTTTTTTTTTTTTACACGTGATGGGTGAGTGTTAGGTCGACGACCCCAATGCGCACCCCAGTGCGCCGGTTGGGGTCCAAGGGGGTTTTCAACCCTAACAGAGAATTTCCTACTCTTTGTCATTGTGGAGCAACCCTAACTGATGCATTAAATGGAGTTTTTTGTTCTATTTATATATATATATATATATATATATATATATATATAAACACATTGCAAAACTCCATTAATGCATCAGGGTTGTTTCCAAGTCTGTAATGAAGGTTAGGTTACCACCCCACCCCATCCTCAAAACCCTAACTCCGCATTCCCACCCTCTCACCCACCCTCACACACACACACACACACACACACACACACACACACGCGCACACACACGCGCAAGCAGGAGAAGGGCCAAGGCAACACAACCAATCGGAGACAACCACCATCAGGTAACAGAAGTAATATAGAACTCTCTAAATGTAGTACAAGACACACCCATCATGATCCAGCAACTGTGTGAGCTCTGCTGCCATCGCAGTGCCTTGAGAGGGTACACACATACTGGGCAACCATGGGAGATGGCCAACAGTAAGCATTTTTCTGTCTATATTTCATATGTTAAGAAATTATGAAACACACAGTATATTATCTATAGATAGCTATATTGGAAGAGTTTGGGTAGCCCTAGCAACAGTCATTGGATGTTTGCATATTTTTTTCTGATAGAGTCCTAATAACAAAAGGTAGTAATAATAAAAGTAATGCTTTGTAGCATAGTTTAGAAGCAACTTGTGACAGCAACAGTTGTAACATCCAAAGCTAACCATAACATGCTGCTAATGAGTATTTCCAGATAGTGCAGCAGTATAACATCATGTGATGGTGCTAGTTTCATACCTGAGCAGTATCTGAAAAGTACTATGTATGTGTCTGTTCTATCTTTCCTGCTACCACATGCCTATGTGGTAGCAGTGATACCTACAGCGAGCCAACTGTTGAAGTACTACACATAAAAATCAATATTTAGAAAATTTGTACAGACTAAGTTTCATTGCATGAAAAAGATATGCCAGCTATAATGTGTCATCATACTGTGCTGGCAGTCTAGAGTTGATCACATTGTATTTGTTTTTTCATTACATAGTGTTATGTGAAATAAGTACAGTGTAGTGATTATTGTGCTTACAGATGATGTGACTGACTTGTATAGTGTCTTACAATCTTGTGTGTGTGTGTGGGGGGGGATGCGGAGTTAGGGTTTTGAAGATGGGGTGTGATGGTGGGGTGGTACCTCTAACACTGAATTTCTACACTTTTGTCGCTGTGGAAACAACCCTAACTGATGCATTAAGTGAGTTTTTTTGCAATGAATTCCCCTTCTTTTTGAGAAAGTGTAATGTAAGTGGTATATGTTAGTGGGAGTGCAGGCCCTCCATGCCCTGCGCTCCCTTTACATTGTCCATTATTTTACATAATGGTATGCATATATGGGAGTGTGGGCCCTCCAGGCCCTGTGCTCCCACTTATACATAAGTAGAGAGCCATACAGCAGTCCTATAGGGCAACAAAGCCTTGTAACACTACTTTGTTAATATCTCAGCAACCATAGCAGCTAGGAAAAAAATTCCAGTGCTGGTGTAATCATGACAGTGAGTACTTCATGTGACATAAGTTGACCAAATACATACCTCGCATCGTTTCTGAGATACGGGCACCGAATAACACTAAGAAGGCACCCTTCGAACCCTTGGAATATGTTTTTGCCAATATCCCTTTAACTGTAGCAAGTAGGAAACAATTCCACTGCAGGTGTCATCCACTATTTCCAAACTTGTTTCAGCAGATTGGTTCACCTGAACCAAGCTGCCAGTAGTGAAAACTCCGTATCTCACTTTGTTTTCGATATACGGACACCGAAAGGCGTGACCGATGCCACAATGTTAACCTATGGGAAATTTCTTAACTTCAGAACACTATAACTTGGGGCCCCACAAATGTTTTGGCACCAAACCACCAAAAGGCACATCTGCTGGACCAGGGCTTGCCACCCTGCAAATTTCAGCCCAAAAGACCCAACCGTTTTGTTGCAGGAGGATGGCAAAGATTTGCAGTTTTTTTTTTTATTTATAGATTTTATGCACATACATAGCATTAAAACCTTCTGTACAATGCATTACATCATTAAGTATGCAACATTAAAAATACGTACAGAGATACGATCCATTGTAACTTGTGGTACAAGGTGAGGGGAATTCCCGCACTCAATGGCTTACTAACGTAACATTTTGCAGGCTGGCTAAATGCTATCAATACTAATGATGAAAATTCAGGATTTTACAACATTTAAGAAAAACACATGCAGAGCTATAATGCCCTAAAACTGTTCTGTACTCATCTGTTAAACTTTTTACCTCCGAAAAACGTTCCCTTGCATCTATTACAAGGGGAAACATAAGGTATTAATAATAAATCGGCTCTCCAGTATTTTCCATCCTATTTCCCCAAAAACATCTGCCAAAACCATTCCGTAATACGTAAAACAAACAAAACAAAAACCATAAAAAAAGTTTTTCTAGGTGCCAGAGACATGCAGTTATTTTTAAAATACTTTTGCAAATCACTAAAGTTTCACAAAAAGGCACAAAACTTTCGCATTTCGAAATATTTTTCCCTGAAGTTGAAAAAGGCATTTCTGGGGTTAACCTCCCAAAAAGGCTAGTATCCTCAGGTCTCCACTAGGTAAACCCAACAGTCAGTGTTTACCTAGAGGGTCCCAATTTTAAAAGCCCAGGCATTTTCTCTCACTAACTGAAATAAGATGGCCAAATCACGAAAGTATAAGGGCCATTTGTGAAAGTAAAAATAGCATTTCCGAAACTTTCATGATGCACATATATTTTTCCCCATTGACTATAATGGGAAATTTGTGTTTTGAATGGTTTAATATTTTTATACCAAATTTTTTCGAAAGACACATCGGTGACCTAGTTTGCATCTTCCCTGAAGATTTTGGACCGAACGAATAAACCGTACAGGCTGTGGGTGCAAACAAAGAAATGCACAAAAAGTATTTTTTGGGTGTTCTGTAGCTCTGCAACTGTACATCCAACCATAACGCAACTTGCCAGATCCAGAGACCTATGGTACAAGACCATGTATGCAAAATTTCAGGCAAATCTGTCGTACGGTGGCAAAGTTATTAAGGTGCAAAATTTGAGGTGTAACATTAAAGTGCTTACTCAACCCTAACGATAGTGTCACTACCGTGCCACTGTAAGATATATACATATAGATACTTAAAGTCACCAAATGGTGACAAAGAAAGAAGGGCAAGTCACCCAAGGCAGAGCTGCCTTACCCTACAAAAACTAAGGACTAAACCGGGAGTCCAAACAACAAAATTTTTTTTTTTGGCTGGGGGCCACAACAGGCTAGGAGAGGGAACAAGATCCCTCAGGAATTTGCCTCTTGATGTCTACCCCCCTTTTCTTTTTGGAAATTAGGAGGAAGACAGAAGAAGGGAGGAGACACTGCCCAGAAATCTGGCCATTGCAGGGGAACGTGGGCAGGAAGCAGTGATGAATGGTGAAGATATTCTGAAAGATCAAGAATTACAATGAGTACATCATTTTCATACCTTTCAAGAATCAATCTTCATTCATCACTGGTGAGGCAGAGTGCCAAGCCAGCACCTGATGGGGGTGTTGGCAAACCCTGAGGGAAATGGTTGTTCCCTCAGCCTCCAGTGGGGGAGACATAGAGAGGTGTGGGCCCCTAACGCATCTGGTTAGACAGAGAATGAAGCACATGCCCCCATCTTTTTTGGAACAAGGAAGTACGAGTAGAAGCTTAGGTTACGCCTGGCTGCTGGTACTACTTCCACTGGCCTGTCGCTCAGAAGGCCTGCAATCTCCTTCAACAGAAGCTCTGATTAGTGAGCTGAAAGAGGGGGGTTACTTTCTGGACAGATAATCCAAAGGGATTTCTGTAAAGTTGAGGGAGTATCCCTCTCAGATGTTCCTGAGCACCAATTTTTCTGTCATGATGGACTCCCATGGATGGTAAAGAGTCAGGTGTTCCCCCACTGGGGAGGAGATCTTCCCTGAGTAGTAGAGGCGGGACTGGGGCCTGAAGTTCAAAGGGTGGCACTAGGTGCTCTTGGGGCCTGTACCTTCAGATGCACCTTTTTTTGTGGCTGGGGAGGCTGTGACTTGAATTGGGCTCTCCTGCCTTTGCCTTGAAAGGACTGCTTACTATGGTAAAAACCTCATCCCTTCCCCCTCTGGGAATAGGGGGATAGACCTGGAGGTCTTGATGGCCATTCTAGTTTTCTGGAAGGCCTCAAGAGACTGTTCTACCTACTACCCTAACAGGTAAGAACCATCAGATGGTAACATTCGTAACTTGTTGATGGACATTGTTAGAAAAGCCAGAAATTTGATGCCAGAAATGCCTTCCGATACAGATTCTGGCTGTTGTATAGCGAGAGGCAGTGTCAAAAGCATCCACAGCAGCCTTGAACTGGTGACTGTTAGACTCAATGCCATGAGTGACAGCCTGGAGAATCTTCTGTTTGGTCTCAGATTCAGGTAGGGATTCTGCTAGAGACATATAAGAGGTAAAAAGAGAAACCAAATTGGTATAGTACCAGGATAAGCGCTGTGGTGCTAAATAAAAAATAAAATACTAGACCATAGCAGCAAAGTGAGTAAGTACCCACGGCAAACACTTCACACATGAAACGGTATTGCAAAAAATATGTGTTCCGTTTATTTGGTACAAAAAATACTGGTCAGGTTTACTAGACCTGGTGCACAGAAAACAAGCATTTGTGAATGCTGAATGTTGCTTGCTTGTATGTGCTGTGTAGGTATTTGGAAGTCAACGGAGTGCAAATATTGAAATTTCGCAAACTTACGAGCGTGCGTAGGAACTGCGCAATGCAGGCTCGTAAAACAGTCATTTTTAGGAATTGTTCCACCAAATTTTCAACATAGTCATTCAAACAACATGAAGTCTTGCTATATTATGACAATTAGCAGTTTGGTCCTCCTCTAGAACTGCCCCGGAGATGAAAGAGTTAACTCCATACAGGATGGAGTTCTGAGCGCGAGCTCGGTTTTCAAAGCTCTATCTGGGCAGTTTCAAACTGAAACTGTCAGATTCTTTACTCCGCCTCACTGAACAGTCGCTCCGGAGATTTCTCCTTCAGCTCGGTTCATTTCTCGGTTCATTTAAGTATTCTCGGTTAAATTTAACCGAGAACAGTGTTTATTTTACGCATTTCGGTTCAAGCTCTATCTGGTAACCGTAAGTACAAAGGTTTTAGTCTGTGTGGAATTGTCATTATCGGTTCGGTTTGAACCGATCGGTTTCTTTAAAACTCATTTTAACATTTTTAAAATATATTTAGAGTCACGGTTCCCAGTTCTTATCGGTTCTACAGGTTCATTGGTTTTCAAATACTCGTGACACGGTTAGGAACCGATAAAATTATCTTACCTGGCACTGCCATTAAAAGGCAAGTTTTTGGTTAGGCTAGCATTATGTCTGAGAGAACCCAAAGAAAAACCGGGCCCACTGGGTTTCAACACTGTGATGCTTGTAGGGAAGCCTTTGCCAAGGCTGACCCACACATACATGTGTTTATTGTCTGGGGTTTGACCACCTCCAGTCAGACTGCCAGGTATGTAAAAATTTCCTGCAGCCACCCTGGAAAAAGATTGAGCAGGCTCAGGGCAGAGAGGCAAAAGTCCGCTGACCGGATGGCCAGCCGGTTCAGTGCCAACTGAACCAGAGAGGAGTGCCCTCTGACCAGGGCGATACTTCCTCGGGCAAAGAAAAGCTGGTTCTGAGGAACCAGCCCCAGTAAAAAATCTAGAAAATCAGCAGGTCTGAGTCAAAATTTCCTCTCCAACTGCTGCAGAAATAACAAAAGCCATACAAATTGTCCAGTCACTGTCTCAGGGGCCGTCTGAACCACCACTAGTTGGCAAAAGGTTGGATTCGTCCTGCCCCAGTGGTTCAAGTATGATGTTGAGAATTTTATGAACCACAGGAGGGAGGAGGATTATGAACAGTATGTATGTGGCTGGGAGGGTCTGGATATGCCCATTGAACGGACATCTCTCCAGACAGACCTTTAGAATCTCCCCTATGCTGTCTGAGTCCCCATCTCATTTTATGTTTTATAAGAAAGTTGCTGAAACCCTCCAGCTTCCCTTAGAAGGCTGTGGATGAGCAGGAGGAGCCTGATTATGTTGAAATGATGGATATTCCAGAGTCTAGGAGATTGTCTATTCCTTTGCATAAGTCATCTAGAAGCAAACAATAAAATTTTGAAAATCCTAATTCTGTGCCTCCTGTCGATAAGAAGATGGACAGGAGTATACTCTATCAGGTCCTGATACAGACTTCCTTTCTGAGCAGTGTAGTCATGTAGGAGTAGTACAGGCTGCAGCCTGTGACAAGGCTAACATTCCCTGGCTTCACATCCTCCTGACAAGGATTCCAGGAAGATTGATGCCAAGGCAAAAAGCAGTATATGGCAGCCTCTCTCTGGGACTCAGGCAGGCAAATTATGTAGCTTATGTGGCTAGATATCAGAAATCTAGATGGGATACAGTTATGCAGTTAGCCAAGCAGGCCCATGGCCAGCTGGCTAGTGAATTAGAACAGGTGGCTGCTGATGGCATTGAAGCCTCTAAAGTTCAATTTCATGCTGCTGTGGATGTTAATGATGTTTCCTCAAGGGTCATGGCCACTTCTGTAGCTTTTCGTAGGTTGGCATGGCTCAGGTGTACTAATCTGTCACGGACACTCAGACTAAGGCTATGGATTTTCCTGTGGTGGGGAATTCTCTGTTTGGGGAGCAGACAGAGAACTATATGAAAAAGATGGATGAATACAGAACTACCTACAAAAGTGCCCAAGCCAAGGAGCGGCAAGCCACTCCCCAGAGGCACACACCCAGAGGTAGGGGCAGGCCCTTCCACAGGCCTTTTTATCAATTCCAAGCCTCCTCTCCTTTTGCTCAGAGGGGCTTTTTTAGAGGCAGAGGCAGACGGGGCGCAGGTAAACCGGTCCCCACCCCTCAGCCTAAGGCAACTGCCAAGCAGGCACCTTGATGGGGTGCCCAGGGTCGATTCTCCTGTACCAGTAGGGGGCAGGTTGGCTTACTTCAGTCAGAACTGGGTGTCCCTAACTTTGGACAAATGGGTTCTGGAAGTAGTAAGCCAGGGCCTGGTTCTCAACTTCAAAAATTCCCAAAGATGAGAGCCAGGCATTTTCCACTGCAAGCCCCTCGAGACCCTTGCTCTGGAAGCAGAGGTCTCTACCCTGTTAACCTTCAGAGCAGTAGAAAGGGTTCCTACTCACACCAGGGCAAGGTCTGTATTCCAGATACTTTCCTTACCCCAAAAAAAGACAGGAGAATGGCGGCCCATCTTAGATCTAAGATATCTGAACAAGCACCTTTTGACCAAAGTTCAAAATGCTAACTCTGGCAATGATTTTACCCTCCCTGAGGCCAGGGGACTGGTTAGCCTCCTGGACCTCAAGGACGCTATTTTCATGTCCTCATCAGGCCTTCTCACGAAATTACCTCAGGTTCAAACTGCCCTCAGGCCACTACTAGTTCAGAGCAGCGCCTTCGGCCTTACCTCTGCCCCAAGGTATTCACAAATGTCTGGCCATGGCAGTGGCTCATTTAAGGAGGCAAAGGATTGCTGTTTTCCCTTACCTGGACGACTGGCTCATTGTAGGACAGTCTCCAGAACAAGTGAAATCCACACTTACAAGTCATGCAGCAGCTTCTCACCTCCCTGGGATTCCTGCTAAATCTACCAAAGTCAGTTCTAGAACCAGTTCAGGTACTCACTTTCATAGGTGCGGAATTGGACAAAAGCTGGCCAGGGCCTTCCTCCCTTGGAAAGGGTAGAAGTTGATTGCCCTGGCCTCCTCTTTCACTCTGCAGGTCTCTCGACCAGCAAGACACTTTTGCAGCTCCTGGGGCACATGGCTGCCTCCACAGCCGTGGTGCAGGAGCAAGATTCCAGATGAGAGACATTCAGTTTCACTTGAGAGCCTATTGGTCTCAAAGGAGGGACCTTACCAAATTGATTCCAGTGACCCAGACCCTGATCCTAGCCCTTCAGTGGTGGCAGGATCAGAGCAATTAAGACTGGGGTCCCTTCATTCCTCTCTCCCACTCCCTCACCTCACTACGGATGCCTCCCTCCTGGGTGGGGAGCACACTTGAGGCACCCTCCACCCAGGAGTGTGGTCCCCCAGGAATCTCTGCTCACATCAATTTGCTGGAACTCAGAGCTGTCTTTTTAGCTCTTCAAGCATTTTCTGCATCTGTCCAGAACAAAGTAGTCCAGGTCAGAACAGACAATACCACAACAATGTGGTACATCAACAAGCAAGGGGCACTCGGTGCGCCGGCCTTGTGCACCGAGGCAATGAGGTTGTGGTCTCTGGCCTACTCCCTGAACACCTCTCTGATAGCAGTTCACCTGCCAGGGAAGAGCAACTATCTAGCGGATGCCCTCAGCAGGATTTCTCAGGGCCATCACGAATGGTCCCTGAATCCTCGAGTGCTGGGGACAGTTTTTGCCAGATGGGGCACCCTCAGATAGACCTCTTTGCAGCCCCAGACAACCACAAACTTCCACTGTTCTGATGCAGGCCCCAGTGGTGGGCTAAGTCCCCTGACGCCTTCTCTTGGATTGGGAAGGAAGTTTCTTTATGCTCCCCTTCCTCTCCTATTCAAGGTGTTAGTAAAATCAGATCCCAGCCTTGCAAGGTGATTCTGATTGCACTAGACTGGGCCAGGCAACCCTGGTACACCCTCCCTATCACTGGCAGTCCACCTTCCCTGTGTCTTCCCAGGATTCACAACCTGCTGACCTGTGCCCAGGGAGAGTCTGGATCCGAACCTCAAATTCCTCAACCTCAAAGCTTGGCTCTTGAGGAGTTAGAATTTGCTGATTTGCACCTTTCTCAAAGGTGTCCTTGACATCCTAAAGGCCTCTGGAAGCCTTCCACTAGAGCCACTTATAATTCCAAGTGGAAAAGGTTCTCCATCTGGTGTTCTGGGAAGCATATTGCACAGCAGAATCTGCTGATTTGCCCATTTGTTGGACTACATGGTCCATCTTAATTCTTTGGGCCTCAGGCCAGCTACCTTAAGAGTTCATTTGGCAGCTGTCTCTGCTTTTATTTCAGCAGGAAAGCCTTCCTCCTTTCCGCTCACCCTGTATTTTCCAAGTTTTTAAGGGTTACTCATGCCAATCCACCCTTTTAGTGATTAGCCTGCCTGGGACCTTAATGTTGCATTGCCAGTTAATGCAACCTCCCTTTGAACCCCTGTCTTCCTCAGAGCTTAAGTTTTTAACTTGGAAAACTGTATTTCTAGTGTACTTCTAGTGGCCATCACTTCTGCTAGACGCACAAGCCCTTTCAGTAGAAAATGATTTTATTTCTTTTCACAGGGATAAGGTAGTCCTCAGGACTAACAGAAAGTTTTTACCTAAAGTGGTGTCGGATTTCCATCTTAACCAATCCATCTCCCTTCCAGTATTTTTCACTGAGCATTCTTCCTCTGGTGAGAGGAGATTGCACAGTTTGGATGTTAAGAGGGCACTGAGTTACTATTTAGAATGTACCAAGGGTCACAGGTTCGAATCCCATCAACTGTTTCTCACCTATGGTGAGGTTGGCAAAGGGAAACCTGCCACTAAGAGGACAATTGCCAGATGGATCGTCTCTTGTATCCAATTTTGTTACCAGAAACTGGGTAGAGACCCCCCTCTGGATTGAGGGCTCATTCTACCAGAGGTACAGCCGCGTCTCTGGCTGGCTAGAGACATTCCTATTTGGAAATTTGTCAGGCTGCAACCTGGAAAGCGGTACCTTCACCAAGCATTACTCCTTGGATATCCAGGCCAGGAGGAGTGCTTGATTTAGCACAACTGTGCTTCAGAGCCTATTCCTAAGTAGGTTCTGTCCCTCCTCCTTGGAGGTACTGCTGTGTAGTCTGCTAATTGTCATAATATAGCAAGACTTCATGTTGTTTGAAGAAAAATTACTCACCTTAGTAATGTTGTTTCTTCTAATGGAGTCTTGCTATATTATGACCACCCTAACCTGCCCTCTCAGAACTTCTACTTGGGTGGGGGTGGGCAACCTAGTCTGAGCACTGTTTATGCCATTGCAGGATTTTCTTCCCCTTTTGGGGTTTTGGTGGAGTGTTGTTTCTATTGTTAAATGGTATTTTTGCTGGCCCCTGACTTGAGTCTTTGGGTAGGGTCCAGCAGTGTTGTTGTTATTGTTGCTATTGTTGTTGTTGTTATTGTTATTAGGTAGCCAGTAGGCTAGTGGAGTTACAACTTCCACACAGACCCTTAGTGAGTTCTTGCTTCACAAAGATCTGACAGTTTCAGTTTGAAACTGCCCAGATAAACTTTGAAAACCGAGCTGCGCTCAGAACTCCATCCTGTATGGAGTTAACTCTTTCATCTCGGGCAGTTCTAGAGGAGGACCAAACTGCTAATTGTCATAATATAGCAAGACTCCATTAGAAGAAACAACATTACTAAGGTGAGTAATTTTTTTCTTTTAAGACCTCTGCTCATGAACAGTGTCACTGTGATTTTCTTAATGTCCCATACAGTGATTTACACACACCGACGCGCCACTGTGCACTACATGAGGCAGAAACACGTTTGGGCAAGATGTGAAAAATGACAGCTGTACTGCTCATAAGGGAGGTATGGTAAAATGACAATGTTGAAAATCTGGAGTGAAAATATTGAAAATCCATAGCAAACTTACGGCGTGCACAGGAACTATAGCATGCCTTCTAAATAAAACAGTCATTTTAGGAATTTTCACAAATTTTTAACATAGGCTTTTGAGAGTCCACCTTATGAACACTGGCAGTGTCATTTTGTTAATCTGTGCCGAAAAGGTGATTTTGCGCTGATGACATAAAATCACCCTTGGCGGGCTCGATTAACGCCATGACAGTGAGCATTCGCCGGAAAGAGTTCCAAAAAACCCCATGTTGAAAATTTGGTGCAAAAATTCCAAAAAATGCCTGAGATATGCAGCGAAGTTGAAAAAACCCTATTATTACATTATACAGCTTACAGCATTTCCTCAGTTCGTGATCGGCTTTGAAGAGTGCAGCATGTTGCGGTCCACCTAAGATCATCGTGCGGGAGTCGGAGGTAAGTATATGGGGTGAGGAGAATGTGGGAGGCAGGTGCACAGTGGGTGGGGCCCAGACAGCGAGGACCGTTTTGTGTTGCAGGTTGTTTTGTAAAAAAAAAAAAAAAAAAAGACGAGTGAAATGCCTATGCTTGGGATGGGCTCCTAGCGTGGGTACAAGGACGCCTGCTGTTTGGGGCCGTGGAGCCGAGTGGGATTGGGCACCCCATCAGCGATAACATCTGTTGCCACACTGGGGTAGGCTCTGGCGTGGCACACGTGTCCTCTGGCGGGGACAGTGGAGCCGGCGGGGGACTGGGCAACCCCATCGGCTATCCGATGTGTTGCACGCTAGAAATGGGCACCCAGTGTGGCATATGCAACTCTGTTGAGGGGTGGGCTGCCACAGCCGATGGGGATTAGCCACCGTCGGCTATACAGTGTGTGTGTGTGTGTGGGGGGGCCATGCGCAATATGCATGCGTGTGTGTGGGGAGGCGTGCATGAGTGGCGTGTCTTATAGCTGCTCACTGAAGCGTTGCTCCCCCTTTCAACTGTACTCCACTGCATTTTCGAATGCTGTCATAGACAGCTCCAGCAGCGATTGGAGAACTGCGGTCGCGCCTGCAAACACACTGACTGAATTGGAAGAGGGCTGCCACACCTCCAAAAACTCGGATGATGGCACTATGTTTCTTGTACATGCGTGCATGCAACATAAAATGCCACAGTACACACGGCAGAGCCTTCAAACAAATTAACATTTTGCTTGGATATCCCCAAGTTTCATCAAAGTTATGTGTGAAGGGTTTGCTGTGGGTGCTTAATCACTTTGCTTCTAAGACCTGTAAGAGGTCCAGAGGACGAACTCATATTTAGAAAAAATGTCCCTGGTATCTGGCAATCCTCATGCTAAGGGCAGAAGCAGCGCAAGCCCTTTTTTCCATACTGTTTATCTTGCATGACTCCTTGTCAGTTCGGTGCACAGGCACTTCTTGGGGGAGGATATCTTTATCATTCTCAGCCAAAAAAAGCAATCTTGTCAGCAACAGGCTAAGAATGCCTGTCATTTGGTGCAGTATACTTAAGGTCTATCTGCCTACAAACAGAAGGGATGGACGCAGACTTCTCCAATACCGTGTCCGAGAGGGTTTCAAACACAGGGGGAATATGAGGTATAAGGCTGACTATCATGGTGGAGACGTTGAACCACTCCCGATGGAAACGGCTCCCTGGGTCAACAGCAGAAGGCTCAAAAGCAAGTGTAGCATATATGTTATGAAGAAAAGACTGAAAAGAAAGGTCCTCCTGGGGAACAGCAGAAGGGACTGGATCTGAAGACTCCAGGGTATAAAAAGAATCGTCGTTGCCGCCCTCAGAAATGATGAGTTCGGGGCCAGACTCATCCACCCGGGTCCTCCCTGGGTGGTGGACCTGGAAGATGAATGCAACTTCCCTAACCCAGGCCACAGCATAGGAAATACAGGTGACACTGGCACCAGAAAGAAGGAGCCAGCACCGGAACTGACACCATGTGAACTGGGTGCAGTGCTGAGAGTTCTCTTGGTGCTGGGTGCGGCACCAAGGCAGACCCCACAGCAGGACCTAAACTCAGCACCATGGTCTAGCCAGCACAGGAGTGACTGGCAGAGGTATTGGGGTTGATCCCAAATAAATTACACTGAATGGGGGTGCAGCCAGTGAGGCAGGCGTCAGCAGCGTGGTCAATTGGTAAGAAGTCTGAGGTCACTGACTAAGCCAAATTCTCTACCTGGCTGGAAGGCACTGGCTGCAGGACCTGTGGCCGGCTCCACAAGGAGGGTCAAACGAGCCAAACGCTTCACCCACTGCTCCATGAGAGCTGCACAGTGTTGAAACTGTTCACTGGAGTCCCCACAAGAAGATGGAGAGGGACTCCAGGCCCAAGACCTCAATGTGCCATGAACAGAGCCTGATGGCACCAGGGAAAGCCTTCTGCTGAGAGATACTGAAGATCTTATGGCAGATCTCACATAGGGCGACTTCAAGAGGTACCGTTTCTTCCCCTTCACATGAAAAGAGGAGGAACTCGAGCCCAAGTCGTGCCAGGTCCTTGACCGAGATCAGGAACAGGCCCGCTACTTTTTTGTTTAAGGGAGAGCTGTTATCCCTCCCGAATACAGGACCACCCATCGTCAGAATCCTCCCCTGAAGGGTAAGTGAACCAGACACAGCCACACTGCTGCAGCAACATGCCTGAAGAGGCTCCCTACTGTCACCATCCATAGTCATCAACTATTGATCAGTGGGGCTGAGAAAGACTGAGAAACATTCATGTAAAACTGTCAAACTGACACAAAAACAACAAACACTAGCTTTAAATATTAAAACTGATAAGAACTCAATGCCATTCTCATACAGATGTGAAGTTCTGACTCCTGGCAGGTGAACGATGTTGTCACTGAAGCATACTTGATGGCAGGGGAAAAGGAAATTATTTTTTTGTAGACTATCTCCTTCGGGCCGAGGCATCTCTCAGATGTGCCCCCTTGGTCTTACCCTCTACTCGGCACAGAGATCATCCTCTAGGTCCCTGCCACAGGACTTCCCAGCCCCCTGGATCACCCCCTCCCCGGGAGGCCCCACCTCACCTACCTGGTGGCTCTATCTGTAGATTAGAGGGTCCATCCTGCGGGTGGCACCTGGGACCATTGAGGAAGGGTCTAGTATAGAGGATGTGAGGCTTTGACCCCAGGGGCCCTTGTCGCCTCTCCGGTCCTCCGGGGATTTTCCATGTAGTTTCTCCCCTTTGGAATGCGGCAATTCAATGGCGTCCATGGCGAAGACACCCACCATCACTCTGCCACTAGCGCTGCATGTTTCGGTCCCACCCCCCGGCCACCACTAGGAGCCACACAAGAGTGGCGCTGTCCCAAAATCCTTCCCCGGGAAGGGAGAACAGTCCTCTGGATGCTCAATCCCTTCCCCCCACCAACTCCCGGCGGCCTGGGTCCGCTTCCGAACCCGGGTCGCCAGTGTGGTGCAAGGTATGGCATCCAGCACCTCAACTCTCAGTGCCATCGGGCCACTGGAACTGAGGTGGTTATGAGCTGTTTTTTTTTTTTTTTTTAACGATGAGATAGCGATCGATGATGGGGCAGGGGTGTGCTATACTCACGCAGCCTATGCAAAGGTACGCAAATGGTCACCTAGCACCTTGCATGCCCAATGGGCTCATTTGCATGGCTTCCTTTGTGACTAGGAAATAGCACCCCTGAGCTATTCACTGCAGAACCATGCTCCAGGATGTATTTCACGGGGGTGTTACTGGGGTAGCGCTAGTGGTACTGGGGTTACCACTGCCTCAGACTAGCCGTATTCACAGTCAGACAGGCCTCACACTATGAATGACGAGGCACAGCAGATTGAGGGTAGCCACCTGGAGAACAGGGCAGGGAGGAGCACGGTTACTAAAACAAAAGATTTACACAATGCAGCAACATGCTGACCACATTTAAAACAAAACTATGCCTAAAACCCATCACCACATTAGTCTGAATATCTTGGACGAGTCCACCCCATTTGTGTTTACATATCACCAATTTCAACTTAACTGTGAAACTAAACAACAAAAACAGAAGAATAAATACCAAAACCCAACAGAGACAACCCAGACTATGAATATGTGCCAAAGATTCAGTGGAGCCAACTGGTGTTGGGGGGGGCCCACACACTGACACACTGGCAACCCACGTTCACATCCAGGGCCTGGGATGTCAGCAACAGAGACTGGCAAGGAGGATTTCAGGGAATGTTTGGGATGCTCTCCTACTCACAGTGGGTTGGCTCCTGGAGGTGATGGTCTCACCAGTATAGGTGATCATGTGCCGAGTGTAACGGCCCCCCCCCCCCGACACTGCCATGTATGCAAGTTTGCAAGGTAGTGAGCTTCAAAAAGAAATAAAAATTACGTACTCACGGTACTCACCGTAGTTCTTGATCTTCTTAGAGAGGTCTTCATCGTTTATTCATAGTGCTGGGTTCAAGCCGGAGGTGTTGGGACCCTGTGGAAGCCAACAATCTTCAGGTGGGCCAGCACCGATAGGACCACGCATGTGCAGTGCTAAGAGACTGGCTCACATCATATAGGATATCTCAGCACTGACCCTCCAACCACCTCAGTACCTTTTTTACCGAGGAGGTGCATTGTATGCTAACTAGAGAACACCTAACCTAACAAGGGCATAAGATAGCCCTTCTAACCTGCGCAAGAAGGGTCAACTAAGAACAATGTCTTCACAGCCCAAACAAAAACAAGAGCGAAGACCAGGAACAGATTCAGTGAGCTTTGGGGATGGTGAGTGGGCATATGAATAAATGGTGAGGACTTGGCCAAGAACAAAAAAAATTACAGGGAGTGCTTGCAACAGAGTGGCTGTGTCTATGTGGAGCGCCTTAGATAAGTGAACATTTTCTGTATTATTTTTTAGTTTTTAAATATTTTGATGTACAGTTTGTGGACTGAGAAGGAGAGTATTGTTGCCTACAGGAAGGTGTAGGATGTGTGTATTTCAGGTTAGTTGGGAACAGTATAGTCAGCATGTTTGTTCTGCGGTGAATCATATCTTGTTTAGGTTTCATTTTGTACAGCAGACAGGCAGTTTGAGATTATTGTGGGGCTGTCCATGTCACCAGGATTAGCTGGTTTGTTGCTGGGTGGTGGCATGTTGTTTAAGGTGGTGCTATGATTTACTTTTTCAGTGTTTCATGGGATTTCTGGGCTGATGATTTAAAAGGCATTTATTAAAAATATTGTTTTTAGCTACAATCAGATGGTTGCTAAGAAACAGCTTCTTTGGCATAATGTTCTAGTGTTGACAGAACACTGGAAGTAGCAGCCTACCGAGGTCTATATTATTGAGATTGTTATTACATTTTGATGGTAAAGTAAACAGGAATTCATATATATTAGAATTTTACAGTTACTTTATAGTTATGAATAACTGGAGGCTAGGAGGAGCTGGGCTGGGAGGATGTGGGGCAATGGGTACATGTATGGGAAGCAGGAGAATGGCAATCTGCAATAGCTGTGGGGCAGCAGTCTTTCTGGGGATGATGTGGAATAAAGGGGGATGTCCTGTGTGTAAGAGTCTGGAGCAGCTAAGGGCTGATATAAGGCTGCTCAGATGGGAGCTGGGAAGGATGGTATGAGAAAGGCAAAGGGGTGATGCCCGGGGAGTGACGCCATCAGGCAGGGGATGGGAGTGGGGAGGAGTACCTAGTATTCAGGAGTATCTCTTCCTCAGAGGACTACGGAGCCCAAGGTGGAGGAATTGCAAGTAGTAAGGGGAAGGGGTGGGAATGTGACAGCAGCATCAGGGGTGAGAATTTCTAAAGGGGTGCCTTTATTGAACAGATTTGCACCGTCTGGAAGGAGGAAGAAGTCAGCAGGAGGAGAGGTAGGAGGTCATGTTAAGCCAGGGTTGTGAGCAGGAGTACAGGGGAGGGAACTAATCAGGCTGGGCAGGGAAAAATATGCAGGCAAAATGGAGTGGAGGATGGAGGGGAGGGAGAGAAAAGGAACGGAAGAGGGAAGGGAAAACTGAAAGCAGATACAGATAGTCACAAGGGGAGGGGCAAATTGGGAGATGGAAAAATATCTATGGGGATAAAATGTGGATGTGTAGATAAGTTTGCCAAAGTGCAGAGGGAGCATTTAGGTGGGGGAAGCAGCTAGTACTGAAGGTAAGAAAGGAAGGATGGGGAACACGGATGCAAGGGATGGAAGGGTGGCAATCATAGGGGACTCCATAATTAGTGGTATTCACTGAGGAAGGAAAAGGGACTCAAATGCAAGCAGAAGGGTGGTTTGTATGCCAGGAATGACAGCGGGGAAGGTGGGCCCAATAGTAAGGGAGGTTGGAGGAAAACCTAATTTAGTTCTACATTTGGGAACCAATGACCTAGCTGGGGAGGAGGTTGAAATAGTGCAAAGTAGGTTCAGGGAGTTAGGGAATATCTGCAGGGAGGAAGGAAGTTCACTGGCCTTCTCAGAGGTAATACCAGTACCAAGGGCCAGCACAGCTGGTCAGCAGGGTAAGGCATACAAGGCGAGGTTGAGGGCACTGAACATGTACTCCCTGGAAGACAGGAGAGAGAGAGAGAGAGAGAGAGAGAGAGAGGAGACAGGATTGGGACATTCAAGTACTTGAAAGGGATAAATAAGGTTGATAAGGAGAGTCTCTTTAAGCTGAGTGGCAATCATATCACAAGGGGGCATAGTCATAAGCTGGAGGGAGGGAGGTTTAGGAGGGAGGTCAGGAAGCACTTCTTCACAGAGAGGGTGGTGGGCACTTGGAATGCACTGCCAGAAGAGGTCATCTCATTTTAGACAGTGGGCAGCTTTAAGAGGGGCTGGGATAGACATAGGGGGAAGGTAAGAATCATGGGTAAGGAGGATGGGAGGAGTGGGGAGGGAGGGAGGGCAGGGACATTAGCTCAAGCTGTGGACCCTGCAATATGAGCAGACTTGATAGATCAAATGGCCTTCTTCTGCTGGCTTCTTCGTATGTTCGACTTAAGTCTTCACCATTTATTCATACTGCTGGGTTTGAGTACCAAGCTAAAACCAAATCCCCCAAGCAGGGCGGTAGGAGACAGAGCTCACTCAGGACAAAAGTCTGTTAAGGATTGGACTATCAAAAGAAGCATGCTGTCTGGCATAAACATCCAGAGTGTAGTACTTCACAAAAGTATGCACTGAACTCCAAGCAGCCACTTTGCAAATGTCATCAATGTTAACAGACAGGATCTTTGCCAAAGACACAGCCACAGCTCTGGTAGAGTGGGTGTGCCCTTGGTCCTCCAACTTGACCTGCACCACAGAGTAACAGTGGTGAAGGCATGCCACTATCCAAGCAGAAATACGTTTAATGGAAACTGACTGACCAAGCCGGGCAGCACTGAAGGACACAAAGAGTTGCTTTGATTTACAGATGTTCTTTGTTCTATCAATGTAGAACTGTTCGGCTCTTCTAACATCCAGAGAGTGAAGGATGCATTCCCTTCATTTTGGAAAGGCTGGCTGTGGTGGAACTCCAAATCCACCTTGGGTAGGGACTTAGGGTGTGTATGGAGAACCACCTTGTCTTTGTGAAAGATGGTATACGGAGAATCTGTGACCAAAGCATGCATCTCAGAGACCCTACCTATAGAAGTGATGACCACTAGAAAAGCAGTTTTCTAGGTCAGAAATTTTAGATCGTATGTGGCTAGAGGCTCAAAAGGTTTACGAGTGAGCATGTTTAGCACGAGGTTAATATCCCAGGGGGCAACTGGCTTCTTGATTGCGGGCCTTGTATGTAGAATGTCTTTGAGGAATCTTTTTAACAAAGGTAGTTGGGCCAGGGTCATATTCTGGACTGGCTCATGATAGGCAGAGACTGCACAGAGATGAACCTTTATAAAACAGTACAGAAGTTCCGTGTCTGAAAGGTCTAGCAATTACTCCGATACTCTGTGAGAAAGACATCATATTGGGTCTATGGGGATTCTTAGCACACCATTCTGAAAAGCATTTCCATTTGGCTGTGTAAGTTTTCCTAGTGGTAACATAGAAACATAGAATTTGACGGCAGATAAGGACAGCTTGGCCCACCCAGTCTGCCCATTTCCCTACATAATGGATAAGCTACAGATCCTAGTTAACCAGCAGCCTACTTCTTCCTACCGCCACCCCCTAGAATTGCCTTATGACTGTCCCATGCATGCTTGAATTCCACCACTGTTTTTGACTCCACAACCTCCTCCGGAAGGTTGTTCCATGCATCCACAACCCTCTCTGTGAAAAAATACTTCCTTACACTACCTCTGAGCCGCCCCTCTATCTTCAAATTGTGCCCCCTTGTTCTTGCACACCTCTTTTTTTGAAAGATGCTACCCTCTTGGACTTTGTTGATTCCCTTGAGGTACTTGAAAGTTTCTATCATGTCCCCCTCCCTCCTTTCCTCGAGGCTACATATTAAGCTCCTTAGCCATTTTAGTTGCCCTCCTCTGGACAGCTTCCATCCTGTCTATGTCTTTGCGGAGACTGGCTCTCCAGAACTGCATGCAGTACTCCAGATGGGGTCTGACCAGCTGTCTGTACAGAGGGATAATAACTTCCTGTTTTCTACTGGTGATGCCTCTCCTATGCATCCCAGTATCCCCCAGCCTTCCTTGCTGCCCTCTCACATTGCTTGCCCACCTTCAGGTCATCTGATATGACTACCCCCAGGTCCTTTCCATTTTGCTGTTGTTAGTATCTCACCCCATTGTGTACTCTTCCTGGGTTTTGTTTCCCATGTGCATTACCTTGCACTCTTAGCACTGAATCTAAGCTGCCATACATTTGACCATTCCTCTAACTTGCCAAGTCCCTTCTCATCCTTTCCACCCCACCTTGTGCATCAACTTGTTGCAGATCTTTGTGTCATCTGCAGAGACATACTTTTCCTTCCAGTCCTCTGCAATGTCGCTTATAAAGACATTGAAGAGGACCGGTCCTAATACTGAACCTCATGGTACCCCACTAGTAACCACCCTTTCTTCAGAGTGGACTCCATTTACTATTACTCTCTGTGTCCTATTCTCCAGCCAGTTCTTTACCAGGCTGTCATCT
The DNA here is from genome assembly GCA_016271365.2 of Neoceratodus forsteri. Lineage (NCBI taxonomy): Eukaryota > Metazoa > Chordata > Ceratodontiformes > Ceratodontidae > Neoceratodus > Neoceratodus forsteri. Next base: position 49,527,899 of record CM028136.1, on the reverse strand, counting down.
TGGGACCCACTCCCAGGCTAGCTAACTTGCATATTAATCTTTGTGTGGGACTGTGTCAAATGCCTTGCTAAAGTCTAGGTAGGCCATGTCCACAGCCCCTCTGATCTACTACTTTGGTCACCCAGTCAAAAGAAATCTATCAGATTAGTCTGGCAACCTTCCCTGTGAATCCATGCTGCCTTGGGTCCTGTGCCCCTCTGGCCTCTAGATACTAGACAATTCTTTCCTTCAGAAGTGATTCCATCATTTTCCCTATCACTGAGGTTAAACTAACAGGTCTGTAGTTTCCTGCTTCTGCCTTGCTCCCACTTTTGTGAAGGGGAATCACATCTGCCCTCCTCCAGTCCTTGGGTAGGCTTATGTGCAGACAGGAGGATCTCTGAGATTCTCTGACACACATTAAACCTGGCCACTTCTATTTCCTCAGGAGCCAGGCATGGAGATGAAGGGAGCACAGGTATGTCAGACGGTCTGTCTGTAGTGGTAGCTGCTGTGAAGGATGTGCTGACAACCTGTTGATCAAGAGAAACCAAATCTGTCGAGGCCAATATGGTGCAATGAGAATCATGTTTACCCCATGGGCCTTCAGTCTGAGCAGCACTCTCCCCCTCTGAATTAATGGAAAAGGAGGAAATGCACATAGAAAGTGATTTGTCCACCACAGCCTGAATGTATCCTGACAGAAAACACCAGGTTCTGGATTTTTAGAGCAGAATTGAGGCAGTTTTCTGTTGAGTGGGGACACAAAAAGGTTCAGGTTTGGAGTATTCCACTCACTGAAGAGCGACTGCAAGTGGTCTGGTGCTAATGACCACTTGTGAGGATCCACTTCTGTACTGCTGAGGTGGTCTGCCAGATCGTTCTGAGCCCCTGGCAGGCAAACTGCCTGAATCAGGGCAGTGTGGTCGAGGCACTACTCCCAGATCCACATGGCCTCGCTCCAGAGAGGGTAGGAGTGTGCTCCCTCATGCTTGTTGATGTAATACATCACTGCTTTGTTGTCCATCTGAGGAAGGATTACCTTGTGACTGACTACATCTTCCAGGACTTGGAGGGTGTACAGGACTGCTCTCATCTCCAGAACGCTGATGTGGAGGTGTGACTCTGCATGGGTCCAAAGACCCTGAGTGCAATGGCTCTGGTAGTGGGCTCCCCAGCCGAGGACAGATGCATCTGCAGTGATGGTTATCTGAGATTCTGGCAGAGCGAAGGGGAGACCCTGAAACATGCTGTCCTCCTGCGTCCATCATGCCAGTGACTGCTGCAGAGGCTTCGTCACTTTGATGAGGCAAGACTGGGGATGTGCTGTTGGGGACCACTGTGTGCTGAGCATCCACTGAGTGGTCCTCATGTGCAGTCGAGCTAGAGGCACCGTGAAGACAGAAGCGGCCATGAGGCCTAACATCCGCTGCATGGACCGAGCCCGGACAGGGTTGTTTTCCATGGTGAAACGTGCCATCTGAAGTGTGTCGGTCCTTCTTTCCTCCGGGAGAAAGGCCTTCACTTTTGTGATGTCTAAGAAGGTCCCTATGAAGAGAAGCTGTTGCGAGGGTTGAAACTGTGACTTTTCTAGGTTCAGCAGAAGCCCCATGAAAGTCAGGAACTGAGATGCTGTGGCTACTGCCCTGTCTGTATCCTGTCTTGACAGGCTTGCTAAGAGCCAGTCGTCCAGGTAGGGAAAGACTTTAATGCTGACCTTACGAAGTTGTGTTGCGAGAACTGCAAAGCACTTTGTAAACACTCGAGGTGCTAAGGAGAGCCCAAAGGGCAGGACTCTGAACTGGTAGTGTTGCCGCAGGGCCACAAAGGAACTTGCAATGATTTGGGTGAACTGGTACATGCTGGTAGGCATATTGCATGTCCAGGGATGCCAGTCAGTTGTTTTGCTTGAGAAGTGGTAGAAGAGTCCCAAGAGAGACCATCTTGAAATTCTCGTGATACAAGAACTTGCTCAGCTATAGAGAATGGGGCGCATGCCCTCGTCTTTTTTTGGAACCAGAAAGTAATGGGAGTAGAATCCTGTGTTTTGCTCTGTCCAGGGAACTACTTCCACTGCCCTATTTTTGAGAAGGTCAATTATCTCCAATGCAAGGTCTCACTGAGCAGCTGACGGAGTGTATTGCCGCTTGGGTGGACGGTCTGGGAAGATCCCTGAAAAGCAGAGAGTATCCCTCTCGAACTATCCTGAGGACCAACTTGTCTGTGGTGATAGACTTCCACTGGCTGTAGAATCGAGTCAGACGTCCTCCCACTTACGAGAGGCCCACACCTGGCAGCTGAGGCGAAACTAGGGCCAGACTCTCAGAGGGAGGCACTGGGCACTTTTGGGCCCTGTGCCATATGCTGTGGGTTTTTTTTTTGTGGTTGAGGAGACTGGTGTTTGTTCGAGGCTCCTCTGCCTCTTCCTCGAAAGGGCTGCCTGTTATGAAAGAACTGACAGTTCTTGTCTCTCTGAGGGGCTGAATGAGCTGGCCTGGCTGTCTTGATGGCAGTCCTGGTTTTCTGAGAGGGCTCTAGGGCTTGTTCCATCTGCTAGCCAAACAGATAGGTACCGTCAAAGGGGATATTCATAACCTGTTGTTGAGCATCTGAAGAAAAACTGGATATCTGAAGCCAGGGATGTCTTCTAATGCAGATTCCAGCGGCGGCTGCTCTGGAAGCGATATCGTAGGCATTCATAGCCGCTTTCAGCTGATGACTATTCCGTGGGTGATAGTTTTAAGAATCTTAAGCTTCGAGTTGGACTCCAGAAGATTCCCTGTAAGAGATTTAAGGGAGGTCCAGGGGACACACTCATATTGGGAGACGTGCCCTTGATAGCTGGCAATATGTATGCCCAGCGTAGCTGCTACAAAAGCCCTCTTCCCCACAGCATGTATCTTACAAGATTCCTTGTTGATAGAATGTGCTGTCACTTCTTGTGGTAAGACAGCTTTATCATTCTCCGCAAGAACAACCAGAGCATCTGCAACTGGTTGGGAAACTAGAACAGGTCTCTCTTTAGGAGGGATATATTTCCTATCTATAGACTTAGAAACAGAAGGAATAGAGGCAAGCCTAGTCAACACAGCCTCGGACAGTCTCTCGAAGGCTGGTGGAACAGGAGGTTTAAGGTTCAGCGGAATATTGGGAACATGAAGCCATTCAAGGCGCAAGAGCTTTCCTGGGTCCAAAGAAGAGGTCTGAAGAGCCAGGGTTGCATGCACGTTCCTTAAAAGGGATTGAAAGGAAAGGTCATCTTGAGGGACCGTGATTTAACTACCAGCTTACTGTCCAGACTATAAAAAGTGTTTTCATCCCCTTCCTTAGAAATGATTAGGTCTGGGTCAGACTCTACCTGCTCCACAGCCCCCTCAGAAGGGGAGTGAGGAAGCGGAGTGGAGGAGAGGCCAAGACCAGGCCTAGGCAGTGTAAAAACATGCGACACCTGAATCAGTGCCAGATTCGGCACTGGACCCAGAGGAGGACAGCGCTGACTGAGAAGAAGGCGGCACCAGAGATAGCACCGCCCTAGCACCCAATTCAGGCCTAGAAGAGACAGAAGGGGCAAGGGATGGTACCTGTTCCAGTTCTTGTGAGGAGACAGAATGGGGGGGGTAGGCATATGGAACTGGCATCAGCAGCGCAATCACTGACAAGGGAGGAGGCACTGCTGGAGCCAAATACTCTACCCAATCCGTAGGCTCCAGCCACAGTTCTCAGGTACCTAGACATCATATCCGCAGGTAGGGGCAACCGGGCCAGACGCTGTACCCACTGCTCCATAAAAGCAGCACAGTGGTGAAACTACCCACCGGAAACACCACAAGAGGAAAAAGGAGGGCTCCAGTGCTGAGATTCCGAGTAACCACAGGTGAAGTCTGTTGAGGAACCAGATGGAGTGGGGGGAAGGCCTCTCACCCACAGACACCACGGACCTCTAGGCAGATGTACCAGAGGGTGACCTCAAGTGGTACTGTTTCTTCTCCTTCCAATGGGAAGAGGAAGAACTTAAGGCAGAATGGTGCTGGGTCTCTGACCTGTATTGGGAATGGGCCCACTTCTTTTTGTGTTTTTGGGAGGACTGTACACCCTCACGAACACCAGACTGCCCGTGGCTGGACACCCCCCACACCCAGAGGGAGCAGTAGACTGGACACAGCCCAACTGCCAGAGCAGCCTTCTAAAGAAGACTCCCGACTGTCACTGTCACCATCCATGGTGAACTGTTTCGATCAAAAGAGCTAATGAAAAAAAAATAAAACATTTTTTGTTACACACACAATAACAATTATGCTAAAAACTGAATGAACTAAACTCTGTCGTCGTATAAAGGTGAATATTTGACTCCGGTGGGCGAGCAATGTCACTGAAGTACACTTGATGGGGAAAAAAGGAACTGAGGCTGTTGGAGGTCGTGCCAAAAATAGCCTATACGGGTGAGCCAGTCTCTTGATTACAGCAGTCCTATCCAGTAGCGAGCTCTCTTGAAAATTCCTGGCTCACGTGGGTCCCAGCGCCTCAGTTTGAACCCAGCAGTATGAATAAATGGTGAAGACTTAGATCCAGAAAGATCAAGGAAAACCACTGTCTGATGTTTCGCATGATGACTTGTGGGGGTCTCTCCCAAGCTACTTAGCCCTGTAATGCACTAGTTCCACACACACCCACACCATCCATGCAGATGCTGCTTCTGCCTCTGGCTGGTGGTGGCAGTAGAGGGGAGCCCACCCCATAGTAGATTTTCACCTGCCACAGAGAAACAATGCTACCAGAGAGGGAGTCAGGTGATGGATCCTGGTAGCAGTCAGTAAATCTGGTTGACAGCGGGGGCCTCCCAAGGGAAGATCTAGACCATCAAGTGCAAAAAAGGCATATGAAGAGATGATGGAAAAAATAAATGAACATGTTATATCCAATCTTGCAACAATTCAATGCAAAACTACAACTTAATCAACAGGCTGAACTGGATATGGATGACTGCGTGGCACTGAGCAAAAAAGAAAATCATACTAAGGCTCATCCGCTTTGTTCCACTTTTGTATTTTTACTGTCCTGAACCTTATGTGCAAATCACACAAGGCAAACTCTATTAATATCAGCTGTATAATGTGACATGAAAGCACAGAGCTGATTAAGGCTGCAAAAATAAAGCACCAAACCCATCAGCTAGCGTGAGCTAGAAAGGTCACGGCAAAAAGTACTAAAGCTCTGAACTGCTAATTAGAACAGGATTTAACAAATAAGTAAAACTCTCCCTGCAGATCATAAATTACAGTCCATTACATCACTGTTTACAAAGTCTGGCCCCTTTGTCCCTATGCTTTTCATGATTTCTTAGCAGTGTTCCCCGAGGCACACACTAAACAAACTGCTAGTGTAAAATGGCCCTGCATGTTCCAAAAGTAATATTTTTACCTACTTTCCTAGATTTTACATTATTTTTCTGTCCAACTGGCCCAAACGTGTCAGCTGACCTCCAGAAGCACATCCATCCCAAAGACATGCGTCTGTAACAGAACGCATGTACGCTAAGCACTTTTTAGCATGCCCTACAAACAAAGCTACTTAAATTAAGTAGTTCACCACCCTACAGCATACTGTGCCTCTTGTAACAAGAAACAAGACAAAATACAGCTAAAAAAATACACTTAAAAATTGAAGCCTCAATCCTTCGCACGTGCAATAGTGGCCTGTTCCTACGCTTGCGCGGGATCTCTGCTCCAAAATGCTACTGCGCATGTGTGGGATTTAGGCTCCGCTTTTTAAGTGCATTTTTTAGCTGTATTATACATCATTTCTTGTTACAAGAGGCACAGTTTGGTTTAGGGCATTGAAATACTCAATTTAAGCAGCTTTGTTCGTAGGGCATGCTAATAATTGTACAGCGTACATGCGCTCTGTTACAGGCACGTGTCTTTGGGACAGATGTGCTTCCGGAGGTCGGCTGACTTGCGTTCGGGCCGGTCAGACAGAAAAATAATGTAAAATCATACAAAGCAGGTAAAAATATTACTTTTGGGACACGCAGAGTCATTTTACACTAGTAGCTTGTTTAGTGTGTGCCTTGGGGAACACTGCCATGAAATGATGCAAAACTTAGGGACAAAGCTGACAGTGTCCCTTTAAATAACAGAGGGCATCTCCTAAGACTCAAGTCAACAGATGCCCAAGAAAGTATTAGGCACCCACAGGTTTCCAACATCAGTTGTACAGATAGTATGCAGTGCCCTGTAGGTCCTACCAGGGGAGGAAAGGTGGGAGCTCAGAATACAGTTAAGATTCCCTTGGAAAAAACAAGATTACTATGGTAAGTAATGTTTTCTTCAAACCCCAAGAAATCTTACTATATTCTGACAAATGAAGACTACCCAAGCAGTGCCTTTGGAGGTGGGCAGAGGACCTATTTAGGAAACGGGCTCTGCAGGACTGCTGTGCCAAACCTGGCATCACTCCTAGCCTAGGTATCCAGGCAATAATGTTAGGTAAAAGTGTGAATTGTTTTCCAGGTAGCTGCTTTGCAGATTTCCAGCAAAGGGATATTTTAGAAGCTGCTATTGATGCCGCTGTTCCTCTGGTGGAGTGGGTCCTGAGCCCCTGTGGGGCTTGCTTGCCCACTTTGGCATAACAGAATTGGATACATGCCACGATCCATCTTGCTATGGACCTTTTCGTGGCTGGTTTACCTTTTCCTCCTTCCCCACAGGTTAAGAAGAGTTGGGTCCTATCCCCTCTATGGCCTTTTGTATGCTCCGGGTAGTAACCAATAGCTCTATTTACATCCAGGCTATGCAGTCTATGTTCCCCTTAAGAAGAATGGCTAGTGAAAAAGACTGGTAGGGTAGTGAAATGGACTGATTGACATGGAAGTCTGACACCACCTTAGGGAGAAACTAGTTATTGGTTCTAAGGACCACCTTGTCCTTGTGGAATGCTATATAGTCAGCCTCCACAGACAAAGCCTGGATCTCACTAATACTCCTGGCCGAAGTAATTGCAACTAGAAACACAGTTTTCAAAGTTATATACTTGAGGTCAGCTGATGACACAGGCTCAAAGGGTGGCTGCATGAGCTGTGCAATGCATATGTTCAGATCCCATACTACAGCAGAAGCCCTACTGGGGGGGGCGGGGGCAAGTGTAGCAACCCTTTAAAGAATTTCCTAAAAACTGGATTTTAGACCAGATAGGATGCTTTGCCTGCTGACAGGTAAGCTGAGACAGCTGCCAAGTGCACTTTCGGTGTGGATGGTCTCAGACCAAGGGAATGAAGGTGGGTAAGGTAATCCAGTTGCACTGGAAAAGCCACCTGAGTGTGGTCCAGGTTCTTGTCCTGTCACCAAATGGAGAATCTTTTCCACTTGGATGTGTAAGTCTTCCTAGAAACCCTAAGGACCTCCATGACCCTTTCAGAGAGATGCAAGTTAGCATACTCTAGGTCCTCAAGAGCCAGGCCTTGAGCCTGAGAGACCGAAGGTTGGGGTATAGACAGTAGCGGCTCTAGCCACAAATGGTTGCCAGGGCACAGCTGGGGCACAACAGATGGCAGCCAGGGCACTGATATATTATTATGGGGGAAGCTCTGCACCATATGGAGCACAGCATTTTTTTTTTAACCAGGGCACGTGTCCTGGCGGGCCCTGGTGTAGAGCCGCCACTGAGTATAGGATCCTGCCCTGGGAGGAAGTCAGCAAGTTGTATCTTCTGGGTAAGCTGATTGGTTTGGCAACTGACAGTGCCAGAACCAAAGATTACCACAGCTGCCTGGCCCAGTCTGGAGCAATGAGGATCACTGTAGCCGGCTGATATCTGAGCTTGTTCAGGACCCTCAGCAACAACGGAAATGGAGGGAAGGCATATAGAAACTTCCCTGTTCACTCCAGAATCAGTGCAACCAGTGGGACCGAGCACCTCACTGAAGACCTGCAGCAAAATTGAGGAAGCTGGTAGTTGTCTGGGGCTGTGAAGAGGTTTATCTCTGGAGTGCTCCACCTTTTGAACACAACCTGCAACACCTGCCTATTCAGGGACCACTTGTGGTGGTTCTGATTGAGCCTGCTCACAGCATCTGCCAACACATTGTCCTTTCCTGGCAGATGGACTGCTGATGAAGCAATTCCCAGGGAATAAGCCAGAGTCTGGGTTTTCATGGCTTCTGTGCACGGGGTGGGGGGGGGTTGACCTTGTGCCTCCCTGCTTGTTGATATAGTACACTGTGGTTGTGTTGTCTGTCCTGACCTGTACCACCTTTCCCTGCAGCATGCTGGCAAATGCCTGAACTGGCAGGAAGACTGCTCTGAGCTCTAGCAGCCTGATGTGAAGCAATGACTCCTGTTTGAGCCATGTACCATGAGCAGTGTGTTCCTCCAGATGTGCGCCTCAACCCAGTAGGGAAGCATCTGTGGTCAGCACCAAGGAGGGGTTTTCCTGTAGGAAAGGAAACCCTCGCCTGAGGTTGTCCACGTCCAGCCACCACTGAAATGCTTGTAGGAGTGTTTGTGTGACTGACACCAGCTGTGAGGGAATCTCTTTTCTGATGCCAGTGTAGTCTGGGATGATACTGAATATCTCTCATTTGGAACCTTGCCCCTGACACAGTTGTTATTGAGGCTGCCATATGGCCCAGCAGCTGTAGGAAGTGCCTGGCTGGCCTCAGGCTTTGAAGCTTGAAAGTACTTGCTAACTGTACCAGACTGCGTGCCCTTATCTGGGGCAGAAAAGCCTTTCCTCTCCCCAAATCCAGCTCAGCTATTATGAACTCCAAGAGCTGTACTGGCTATAGCACTGACTTTTTTAGGTTGACTAGGAACCCCAGTGAAGGCAGCAGTTCCTGTGTAAGTGCCAGAGACTCCCTTACTTGTAGAGGGGATTGCCCTAAGACTAAGCCAGTCATCCAGGTAAGGAAAGACTACTATTCCTTGCCTCCCAAGGTGTGCCACAGCCAAGCATTTTATGAACACCTCTGGAGCAGAAATAAGTCCGAAAGGCATTGCCTTGAACTGGGAATGGCCTGATGGCAGTCAGAACCTGAGGAATCTTGTGTAAGACTGCCTTATGGGGTTGTGAAAGTATGCACCCTTTAAATCCAGAGATGCCAACCAATCCCTTTGCCTTAAGTTTGGAAGGATTGTTGCCAAAGTCACCATCTTGAACTATGGCTTTAACAGATACCTGTTCAGGTGCCTGAGATCCAATATGGGTCGCAGCTCCATTTTTTTTTTTTCATTTTGAGGAAAGACCTCGAATCAAGTCCTTTTCCTCTCTGTGCCAGAGGAACTGGTTCTACTGCTCCTAGGGATAGGAGATTTAATACTTCCCCCCTCCAGTAACACTGTTTCTGATGGAGGAGGAGTGTCTGAAGACCCTTACTCTCAGCTTTGGTCTGAGCTTGAAGCAGAGTGCCAGGCCTTGGCCCACTACCTCCAGGACCCACTTGTCTATAGTGATGGTTTGCCATTCCTGGAGGTAGTGGGCCAGCCTGCCCCATATCTGGGTTAGGGAGCTGACCCAAGCAGACACAACAGGGAGCCTGCTTAGGCTGGAATGCTGTTTGAGTGCTGGGGCTAGTTCGGCTTCCACCTCCTCAGCCCCTAAAGTAACCTCTCTGCTGTTGGAATTGGGGGTAGGCCTGAGGCTGCAAGATTGACCTATACTGACCCCTGCCTCTGGCTCCCCTGGCTTGTTGCTTTTGCAGAGTAGAGGCCTTCTCTTTAGCTGCAGCACTTTTATATGCTGTCTTATAATCATCCATCTTTTTCATGTAGGCCTCAGTCTGTTCATCAGAGAGGCAGGCTCACATGGAACGTCCAAAGCCTTGGACTGTGTGTCCCGGGTCACGTTAGTAGTCCTGAGCCAAGCACATCTCCCAAGTGACACAGAAGAAACCATTTGTCTGGCTGCAGTGTCACTGTTGTCCACAGCCAGCCTAAACTGGGCTTTTGAAGCCTCTACACCCCTTTTTGCAGCCTCCTCCAAATCAGCTGCCATAGGACTAGAACAGATTTAGTGATCTCCATCACAGTGTTCCACAATGTTCTCTGATACCTAGCCATATACACCACGTATGAGGCCTGCCTGATGATCAGAGAGGATCCCAAATACACTTTTTTAGCAATGGAATCCATCCTCCTTGGATCTTTGTTTTGGGGGGGGGTGAGATGCCAATGGGATCACCTGCCTTATCACAGGCAGCAACCTGCACCACACCCTCATGGTTAGGGTGCATAAACAGGAACTCTGCTCTGCCCTTAGACACCCAATGCTTCTTATCTACCTTTCTGTCAACTGATGGCACAGAAGTAGGGGTCTGCAGGATCTTGTTAACCTGCTTCTTTAGGGATTTATGGATGGGCAGTAACAGTCTTTTAGACTCTGGCACATCCATCATATCCATGTAGTCCTGCTCTTCTTCTTTGTCGGCTGACTCCTGAGTAGAAAGATACAGACTGGGCTACTTGCTAATTAGAAGCAAAGTGAGAGGTATAATCCTCATTTCCTTTGTCAGGGGAGTAAGCAGGATGAGGATCCGGGGAAACATCTGGTTCAATCGGTTCCCCATACTCCTCCTCCTCATCAGCACCATCTTCTTCCTCCTCTCCAAAAAGCTCCTCTTTGTGTTTCAAGGAACCGGGAACCAAAGTAGTGCCAGAGGTAGGGAGATGCGGACGCTTCTCAACTGGAACCGGAGTACTCGGTTGGAATGCCTATATAATCCTGATAGTGTTTGCTATCTCTTCAGCGGTCGGAACCAAAACAGTTTTCAGATTCGGTTCAACCGCTGTATGCTTCTCTCTCTTTTTTCTCTTTCCTGCAGTTACCGGGTTAGCGGCAGTATCAGCAGGATGTTTCTTAGACGAGGAACCATCACCCTGGTCAGAGGGTTGCTCCTCCAGTTCATTTTGGTTGGTAGCCATTTTGTCCATAGCTGGGTCAGCTGCCTTATCAGACATCATCTTCTGCAGATGTTTAAGCCGCCTCTCAAGCGTCGACTGAGGGAAGTTCTTACAAAGTTCACAGTACTCCTTGAGGTGGTTAAACCCCAGACAAAAAACACAAATTAAATGAGGATCTGCTTTGGCAAATGGTTCCCCCCACACTGTACAATGTTGGAAACATGTGGGGCCCATTCGTTTCTTGGTCTGTGGCAAATAAATTACGAACATATGAACATACGAAATTTGCCAGCAGATAAAGGCCTAGAGGTCTATCAAGTCTGCTCGAATGTGCAGCTAGCACCCCTTATTCTGCAGCTGCCCCTCCCTTCCACCCTTCCCCTTCATTAACCCTCCCCCTTGTCCTGTCCCATCCTCGTTTGAAGCAGTCCACTCTTCTACTGCATACCACTTCAGCAGGTAACGCATTCCACCCAGCCACCACCCTCTCTGTAAAAAGTGTCTCCTCATCTCCTCCTGAACCTTCCTCGCTCCAGTCTCATATCATCACTGGCTGTCTCTCCTCCCTCCGTTACTTTGAACAGCCCTCTGTACCGTCTTGTTTATTCCTTTCATGTATTTAAAAGTTTCAATCATGTCACCCCTGTCTCTCCTCTCCTCCAGTGAGTACATGTTCAGCTCCTTCAACCTCCTCTCTCGTATGATAAGTCCCCAGCCCCTTGATCATCTTTGTCGCTCTCACGCTGCACCCCTCCAGTAACTTAATGTCCCTCTTCAGATACGGACGCCAGTACTGCACATGCAGTACTCCAGGTGTGGTCAACTAATGACCCATACAGTGGCAGAATACCTCCTCCTCCCGAGGATATACCCTTGCAATACAACCCAGCATTTTGTTGGCCTTTGCAGCTGCCTTCCTAAATTGTGCCGAGTTGTTCATTGACCCTGTAAGGAGCACACCCAGATCCTTCTCCTCCTCTGTCTGGGCTAGCTGCACTCCCCCTAGCTGGTAACTCCTCCTTGGGTTCTTCATCCCAAAATGCAGCACCTTGCACTTTTTGGCATTAAAGCCAGTTGCCAGGTGTCTGACCAGGTTTCAAGCTTTGCCAGATCATCCTGCAACCCCTGCCATCCCCCTAGGTCATCCACCACCGCGCCTACCTTGGTATCATCAGCAAACAGACTGATCTTGCTCTTTATGTCCCATGATATGTCTGCAATGAATATCCCAAACAACACTGGTCCCAATACTGAGCCCTGTGGAACACCGCTCGTCACTGCCCTTGGTGGGAGAGCTCCCCATCCACCACCACCCTCTGTTGCCTTCCCTGCAGCCAGTTTCCTACCCATCTCACCAGCTTTGCACCTGCTCCTGTGCCTACTAACTTCCTTCCCAACCTTCCATGTGGCACTGAGTCGAATGCCTTACTGAAGTCCAGATTCAGGACATCCACTGCATGGCCCCTGTCCAGTTGCCTAGTTACCCAGCCATAGAACTCGACCAGGTTGGTTTGGCAGGATCTGCCACATACGAAGCCATGCAGGTCTGCTGTCCTGTAGTCCTTTGGCCTCTAGTAGGCCACCAGCCTCTCCTTCAGGATAGTCTCCATTAGCTTACTTCCACGATGGACGTGAGGCTCACTGGTCTGTAGTTCTCGGTTCATCCTTGGGCCACTCTTGTGGAGGGGCACCACATGAGCCATCCTCCAGTCCTGAGGTACACACCCGAATGTAGTGAGGCATTAAATAGGTCTGCCAAAGTCCTGCAAGGACCTCTGCCAGTCCTTCAGTACCTGGGTGGATGCCATCTGGGCCTGGCGCTTGTCCACCTCAGTGCCTTCAAACCCTCTCGAACTCTGCTCTCCATGATTTCCCATCTGTCACCACTCCCCTGCTTCTGCCATTTCTCCCACCTTGGGTGTCCTCCCCTCTTCTCTTTAGTAAATACTGAGCAGAGTACTCATTTAGTGCTTCCGCCTTTCGCACCTGCTTCCACCCAACCCCCTCCTTCCTAATCCTTACTATGTGGTCCCTTACAGCTCCTTTTCTCCTGATGTACTTAAAGAGTCCTTTCCCCTTCTTAATGCCTTGTGCCAGCCTGAGTTCCTAGATGCTTTGGCCCTCTTACTGCCCTTGTCACCTCATTCTCTGTCAAGTACTCCTCCCTATCCTCCCTCCCTGTTTTCTTGTACTTCCTAAAGGCAGCTCTTTTCCTCCTTACTTTTCCATGACCTCCTTGCTCAACCAGATCAGTTACTTAGCCTTAGCCTTCTTGCTCTGGGCTTTGCAGCAGGTTTTGCTGCCTCCACTATCCCCAGCTTTATGAGCTCCCACTTCTGGTTAGTGTCCATACTAGATTGAATTCTGGCCAGGTACCCTTTTACCACTTCCCCATCCTCCCAAAGTTGGTCCTCCTGAAGTCCAGCACTATTGTGCCAGATTCCACTCCTTCCATGCCCATATCCAATGTGAGCCATACTGAGCAGTGGTCACTCCCGACAGTGGTTCCTCCACTGTAAGTTCCTCACAAAGTCCCCATTTGCCAGCACAAGGGTCAAGGGTATTTCCTAACCTGGTTGGTTCACTGACCATTGCAGCAGGAAGCTGTCCTGGAAGGCATCCAGCAGTACCTGCTCCTTCTGTTCCTGGTTGTTGGGGTGCTCCAGTCCACTCCTGGCATGTTGAAGCCCCCACAATCACCACACTACCCTTCTTGCAGGTCCTCCTGATCTGTCCCGCTAGTTCCCTGTCTAACTCCTCCGTCTGAGATAGTGGCCTGTACACCACTCCCATTCTAAGAATCCTATTCTTGGAATCCTGGATTTGCATCCAAAGTGACTCCGTACTACCCTCCTCCCCTTCCTCCCTTACACACTTCAGTCCTTCCATCACATATAGTGCCCCCCCTCCTTTCCCAATCACCCTGTCCCTACAAAATAATCTGTACCCTGGTACAGACAGGTCCCAGTCATTGTATTGGGTGGCCCATGTTTCCGTGATGACTGCAATGTCCACCTCTCCTCTGCCATGAGAACCTGTAACTCTGCAGTTTTCCTCCCAAGGCTCCAAGCATTAAGGGTAACCACCTTCCCCTCCCCCCCATCCTGCCTCCTTTCCTAGCATCACAAACAGTACTTGCCATTTGTCCTTTGTCACTGTTATGGGGGTAAGTGCATATGGTTTCCCAACCTGTGGTCTCTGCATATCTCTTCCCCAACTGCCACCCCCCCCCACTCCTAGTTTAAATTCCCAACTTCCTTATGTACTCCTCCATCCTCTGTTTCAACACTTTCTTTCCCTCCTCACTCAAGTGTAATCCGTCCTTGGCACAGAGACTACTGTCCTCCCAGGTCCCCCACCCCCAACAGCCCATACCCTTTAGCACAACACCAGGTTCTTAGCTATCCGTTAAATTCCTCTATTCTCAGCTTTCTTGTTGTGCTTGCCTTTGGCACCGAAGTATCTCTGAAAAAGTTACTGATCTTCCTGCTCCCTCACATAATTGTGCTATTCTCAAACCTCCTCTGGACTGTATCTACTGTCTTGTCAGCCAGTCGTTTGTCCCAAGATGTATAATTAAATGAAGCTTGTTCCTACCCTTCTAGCATATTTCAGAACAGACTGTCCCACCCTTTCTGCTGTCATTCCTGGCATGGCCTCCACCCAAATACGACTGTGCCTCTCCCCTTGCTACCCGCTTAACTCCTCTTAGTATTGGGTCCCCAGCACTAAGATTCCACCCTCTTACTCCCTGCTTGCTTCCATTCATCTCCCTCTCTCATTTCCAGCTCCTCTTCTTCCTCCTGCACATTATTTCCCCCTTTTACCCCTGTTGCAATTCTCCCAGCACAACTTCCCCCCGCTCCAGTTTGGTCCAGGCATTTATCAATTACTCCTCTAATTTCATCATTTCCCTCCTCCACTTTCTTCCTCTCTAGCAGTGCACAACTATTTTCTGAAGGCCCTTCACAAATGCCCGCTCCCTCTCTCTTCATAGTAACCTGTTCTCTCCTTTCCACTCCATGACTTTTGCCACTTCTTCGCCTCCCCTCACAAGTCCCTATCTCCTCCTTCCATTTGTCTTTTGTCTCCTGACCTGGTTTCCCCGGCAATTGTTCTTCCTGGCCTGGGCCCCTCTGTCTCTGCTTCCCTTCTTCTGACCCTCTCCTCACCACTGTTGGCTTAAATCGCCCTCCCTCATCTCCCCTTCTTCCTCCCTCCAGTATTGGGCTAAACCCACCCCCAATCTGCCTTGCCTGTCTTAGTTCCTCCTGCAGACCCTCAATCTCCTTTCTAAGTTTTTCTATGTGGTTGCACACTAAACATCCTCCCACACTCCAGGCAATTTTTAGAAAGATTGGTGCACCGCAGTTGTTGCAGCCTACCACCCTACCCACTGCTGTCGTTGCCCACCAGCACCCCCACCCTTCCAGATGCAGGATACCAAACACTCCCCCAAGTCTCCTCTCCTCCTCTATCAGTGCAAAACATTTTCTTTATTTCCCTTACCTCCTTTGTTGCACACGTTTAGATATATTGAGCAACTGCTTTTTATATTCCTATCCTTCCTATCCACACTCAAAAACAGACTTTAAGTAGCCATTGCACAGCCTTCTTCAAACTCCTACTCCTCCTTTCCCCAATGCAATATCAATGTGAATAAGTAATAATAAAAGCTCCTAGATTTGCATTTACTTCCCTTCCACTGAGAGAACAGTCACCTCTTCACTTGCTGCTGTTCCTTTCCTAGATGTCTGCTTTTGCTATGACAGGTGCATATCCTTTGCCTGTTTGAGGAAGTGATGTCAGAACCCCTGGTATAAAGGAAATAATGGACCAAGGGTGGGACCAGCCTAAGTCTTCCAGAAACAATCAGGTAGCTGAGGCCTCTGGTCAGACCATTAGCACCCTTCCCCCACTCTGCACTCAAATTTTGCAGCTAGTGAAGCCAGCAACAATGAATCACAATTCTACTCAAATCCCCCAAAATAGGTTTGCTACCCAAAGAAACAGGACTCCAATTCAAACAGCTTCACCGACAACACATCAAAATAGGTTTGGAATTAGAAGATATATGTCTCCAATTCAAAGAAACAGACCCAGTTAAATCACACCAATTATGTTTTAAACAGAAGAAATAGGTCTCTACAAATGCAGCCTACCACACAGCGAATCAAACAAATTTCTTCAGTCAAAGTGAAGGAGAGCTCTCCGGAGACGTCTTAGGCAAGCGGAGTAAAGAATCTGAAGGTTGCAGGAAGTGCAACCATGGACAGTGGTTTGAAAACCGAACATTAGCCTAACATTCCACTATCAGCATAGGTTCTATTACCCATTTCATCTCCAGGGCAGTCCTATGGTGAGACCATACTGCATTTGTCAGAATACAGCAAGACTTCCTGAGGTTTGAAAAAGTATGTTGTGCAAACACGTATTAATGTATAAAGATTCCCCCTCCCACTCACCAGGGTATACTGTGATGTCCTTGGTAATCAGAAATGTATCCAGGCTTACCCTGAAGGCCTGTACCATCTTCATTTCCCCCATCTCCACTGGTATGCTGTTCCACAGGTTGACCACCCTCTGGAAGAAGACGTGCCTTCTAAGGTTGTCCCCTTATTTACCACCTTTTGAGTGTCTAGATGGGTTCCTGCATTGCGCTGTGGCACACCAGATTACATAGCTTCATCTGTTCAGTCTTGTTGATGCATTTGAGTATGGGAAAAACTGACAATTTCAGAACCAGGAAGTACTAGGACAAATATTCCTCAGCGGTCAGGGCAGCTGGGGACATGTGCTATTGCCCCATCCTCTAGGAGTTGAGCTATGTCAGCTCTTAGTGCAGATGTGTCCTTTAACACCCTGAGATCTCGAAGAACATGAAATTGGTATGGCAGGAGGGTGTTGTAATCCAGAGGCAACCCTCTGCTCACCACTTATCTATCCTATCTGGAGGGAAGTTTTCTCCTACCCTGTTACCAGTCGGGTTTTCGGAAGGGCCATTCCACGGACACTGCCCTCACCGACCTGATTGATAACATTGCTACCCTTGTAAATAGGGGTAGGTCGTGGGGCCGGTGTTCGTGGATCCCTCCAAGGCCTTCGATACCACAGACCACAAAGTCTTATTTCAAAGGATGCAGAGTCTGGGAATAGATAGTGAAACCCTGCCTTGGTTTCAATCTTATTTAAATGAGAGAGTACAGCAAGTACAGGTTGGAAATGCTTCGTCAAATCCAGTTACTGTAAAAAATGGGGTTCCCCAAGGCTCGATTTTGGGTCCCCTCTTCTTTATAATGTACTGTATGTGAATGAGTTACCAAAGGTTGTAAAATTTTCTGCCTGAGAATATATGCAGATGACACTGTTTTACTAACACATGGATGTTCGACCCAGAAGATGGAAAAATGTCTCCTAAGTGATTTTAGTAAGTTGGAGTTGTGGCTCAGCCAATCAAAGCTTGTTTTAAATAGTAAAAAAACAAATGTAATGGTTTTTCAGAGTAAAGGGAAAGTAGATAAAAGCTATTCTAAAATTCAGATAAGAACAACAAAAAATGAGATATTAAGTCAAGTTGGGTGCTATCAGTATCTGGGTTTTTTTGTGGATCAGGACTTAAATTTTGATATACGTATAAGAGTTACTTAAAAAATAACACAAATAATAAATTAGGAGCCTTTCGGAGGTCACCATATTGTTTAAATCAAAAAATGAGGGGCGACATTGTAAAACAGTTGATTATACCTAGTATTGAGTATGGAATTCATGTATATAGCATGACATGTAAGACAAAGTTTAGAACAATCCAAGTTTTATATAATAATATGGCTAGACTCGTATTGAATTGTGAGTATCAAACTCACCATTGTGATATGTTTATTTCACTACAATAGTCTCAACTAGATCAAATAATAGATCAAAAATGGGTAAAACAAATTCATGGGGTGGCTCACAATCAAAGCCCCAGATACCTTGTGGATAAAATGTCACAATTGACATATGAACATAATCATAATCTTAGAGGAAGGGAGGGGGGGGGGAGAAAATTTGTCATAACAAAATCAAACAATATATTTGGGGATATGACCTTTGGTACCAAGGCTGTTAAATTATGGGATCCAACTGGTGAAGGGAGTAAGCAAATCAAGCAAACAAAAATTTAAAAGCTACTGGATATGACTTAACTATGAAATGTATGTGTAATGGTCAAAGTGTCTAATACTTAAAATGGTTTGATAAACTTGTAATATGGAAATGTAAAGTAGATCTTTATATCTGAATGTAAGTGTAAAGTATAGTGGAGCGAAATATAGCAATACGTCTTAGTATATGTTGTTTATGTAGGTGAGAATGGAAAGGTGTTATGACATATTGGTCTGGACGTATGTGGTGTATGTTTTTTTTTTTTTATTATTTCCGGTATGTAACTTGTTTAAGTTTTGCTGAACTGTAATTGCAACAGGTCCATCTTGAAAAAGGGTCCTTGACCCAATGATGTCTTAACACTGCTACCTGTAAAAAGATATATTTTTACTACTACTACTTCTAGAACCCACTTGTCTGAGGTAATGGCGGTCCATTTTGATAAGAAGTGGCACAACCAGCCCCTGACCAGGAGCTGGGACTAGGACTGGATGGAAGGAAGATTGACAACCAACAACCTGTCACTGTACAGCCTTAGCGGGGCTCCAGCCAATGGGGCTGCAGAGACACCACCACCTCTGCCCCACCCCCCATTTGGTCCCTGGCTGCTGAACTTAGTTTTCAGACTCCAGCACTGACAATGCCCTTGCTGGAGCTACTGCTGGGATTATTGTGGCTGAAAGGACCGAAACTGAAAACCCTTTTTCTTAGGCTTTTAGATCTTCTCGTCCTTCAGGGACGCAGTCACATCAAGGGTGTAACTGGACTTCTCAATCTGCGTTGAGAAGTCCTTCTATCCTAAGGCTGAAGAAGTCAGTGCCCAAGAACAGGACATCAGCCAGGTTATGCCATGGGCACTGAAGTCACCTGTGTCCAGAACCATCTGAAGCTAGTGTTTAGCCAGCAATTGACCCTGGTCTCTGATCATCTTAACTGGAAGTTGTCGACTGGAAGAAGGGGGAGGAGTTTCCCTAAGACCCTAGACAATGAATGACCAAAATTTGCCATCATGACAGCATAGTGGGCCTGATGGAGACCCAGTGATGCAGCAGCGTTGTAGTCACATGGTCAATCGTCTTGGACTTCTTGGTCTGGAAGTTTATCCATGTCCCCTCGGCTTCCGCTGTTACAGAAGGTCATATATGAAACCAAACCCTCCATAGAGGGGTGGTCAGAAGACACTGAAAGGGAGCGCACTGAGACTGCGTACCTGCGGCCCATACCTGGGGATGATGCCCGGCTGGATGCTGTCAAAGTTCCAGAACCAGTCCCAAGATGGCTTTAGCCATGGAAAAGGCACCCCCTGGGGATAGTCGCTATCCGGCATATTGGTAAACATTTACTTAGCTCATTTCTGAACTGGCTCTAATGGAACTTGCATGGACCCCGACATGAGTCAGATCACACCTCCAAATGACACAAGCCTTGCTGGGTGGTCAGCTCCTCAACCCATTCCAGGTAGAAAGTATGAGTCCTAGTCGAGGCCATTGATGTCTCGTCTTCAGAGTCAGCAGATTCCTCAAACAAGGCCCTCAACTGTTTTCTACTATGGACATCTTCGTCCAGCATGATCTCCACCGAAAGCCGGCCTGTCAAGCCAGCCATGGGATGAGACTTCTTGGTTGGGGCCCCAAACAACAGCTGCAGTGGAGGGGACTCCACCTGAAGAGTTGGAGAAGCAGCCACAGGGAGCTGCTGAGAAACATGGACTGGCATGAGAATGATTGGGGAAGCCAAGGGTCCGAAGGTCCATGGGGCAGAGTGCTACCTCTCACAGCAACAGTCCACTGTTGCCAGAGGAGCTTCTCATAGTGACAACATATTTTCTTTTAATGCATCTCCTTGCCTGAAGTCAAAGAGCATCAATAGTGACACTTCCCAGCTGAGCAGGGTCAAGAATGCTAATGGCATTTCAACCGTTGACCCAAGGGTTGACATCGACAGGTGTGCTCTGGAGAGTTCATATAAACTACCTGCCCTGGCAGATTAAACACAAGAAGTTTCAGTGGCACAAACGCTGGTAAAAGCTGCTCCCCAGGCAACTCAGCAGGGGGTACCGACTGGGCCTCATCCTCCTGAGTGAGGACCCCAAGAACAGGGATCTGGGAGACAAACTTCTAGTCTATCTCCTCCAACAACTGGTTCACAGGCTCGAAAAAAACCTTGACCATCTGCTCGACCAGAGTCGAGGCTGAAAAGTCTGACCGGGTTACTGTGCAGCCCTCAACTGTCCCCTTGACCACTGGGAGCTCGACAAAGGCTGAGCAGTCAGGGTGAGTTGAAAGAGGGAAAAAGTGTGATCTTTCCTGATCCCACAACATACAGCAGCATTTTTAGTGTTTCCTGCTGTGGTGAAGAGGGCTCTCTCTGAAGGTTTGGAGGGCCAGACACATTTCTCTGAACTTGTTAAAGAATGACCCTCCAATGATGGCCCCGGCCAGGAACAATGCCAAGACTGATAAGGAACTCACAGCAGACACCACTGCCTCTTCTTCCATTACGGCAAACTTTGTAGCTGACCCAGCCACCACCAAGGCCTTTTTGCAGTCTTTTGGCCAAACAAGACCAGTCGAGTCTTCCTGTCTTCAATGGACAAAGGCAGTGTGGCCTAGCACAAATAGAATCCATCAATGTCGTGAGGATCGCCAGTGTCATGTGGATCTGTGGCCCACATTTTCAGCTTACACCAAGTGTAGAATTTTAAACCTGGTTTCTTGCTGTCTATTGCTGATCACAAAGAAGAACCGGAAGAGCGTGGAGTGACTTAAAATTTGATAATGGGCTGAAACAGCATAAGAGTCACCTGAGAAATGCACTTGAAAAACTGGAATCCTTCAGTGCTGCACAGCTGCAAAGGAGCAGAGCTGTCCCTTCCAGTGGAAATGAAGATCTGACTCCACAAGGCAGGAGGACCTCAGCTTGAAGACTTCCAATGACTTAGCTGTCTCCACCAGAACTGCACGAGTGTGGACTGTGACCTGTATCCACATTACTAGAAATGAAAATTACGTATGCAACATAATTGTTGATCTTCCAGAATATCTTTACCGTTCATTCACACTGATGGGTCTAAGCTGGAAGAGCTAGGACCCAGCAAGAGCAAAGTCTTTTTCAGCTTAGAGAGGGGACTGATGGTGCTGGTGCTGCAAAGGCTGATGAACTAACGTTGCACACGTTAGTTAACCAGTAACCGATGCCACCTCTCCAGTTCTGCTTGCCAGAAGAAAAGAAACAAGTGGGAAAGAAGAAAAAATTACTCACGTTAGTAATGTTGTTTCTTCTAATGGAGTCTTGCTGTATTCTGACAAATTGCAGTGAGGTCCAACCTTCAAACTGCCCCGGAGATGAAAGAGTTAACTTTCCATGCCAGGCATGGAACGCTGAGCTCGAGCTCGGTTGAGACTCTGTCTGTTGCTGTTTGAACTCAAACCGTCAGATCTTTACAAGCTAAACTCACTGAGTGTCCTGTGTGGAAGCTGTAAACCTACACTAACCAACTGGCTACTAAATATATTAAACAGATTTTTGGTCCCAAAACAAAGACTCAAGTTAGGAAACCCAAAAATGAAACAAACACAACACCCACTCACCCAAAGTAAGGTGATAATAAAGGGTGGGGCACCTCTTGAGTGCCAACACTGCTACTGCCCACCCACATCCCAAAACAAAGGTTCCGAGAGGGGAAGGCGGGGGGAGGTCAGAATACAGCAAGACTCTATTAGAAGAAACAACATTACTAAGGTGAGTAATTTTTTCTTCAAACAGCATGAAGTCTTGCTGTATTCTGACAAATTGCAGACTACTAGCAGTACCTCCATGGAGGAGGGACAGAACCTACCTAGGAAATAGACTCTGAAGCACTGTTAGTGTAAAACCAAGCATCACCCTAGCCTGATATCCAGAGAGTAATGCTTGGTAAAGTGTGAACTGTTTTCCAGGTAGCTGCTTGACATATCTCTAAGATAGAATATCCTGGCAGCAGCCAGGAAGCAGCTGTACCTCTGGTAGAGTCAGCCCTCAGGCCTGAGGGGTGGAGTTCTGCCTTAGTTTTTCATAGCAAAATTGAATGCAAGAGACAATCCACCTGGCAATGGATCTCTTAGTGTCAGGTTTTCCCTTACCAAGCTCACCATAAGTGAGGAACAGTTGGAGGGAGTCAAACCTGTGACCCTTGATACGCTCTATGTAGTAGCTAAGGGACCTTTTCACATCCAAACTATGCAGCCTCCTCTCACCAGAGGAGGAAGGGTCAGTGAAGAAAACAGGAAGCGACATAGACTGGTTAAGGTGGAAGTCTGAAACCACCTTAGGTAAAAACTTCCTGTTAGTCCTGAGGACCACCTTATCTCTATGGAAAGAGATAAAATCAGGCTCCACTGACCGGGCTTGTAACTCGCTTATGCGCCTGGCAGAAGTGATAGCCACCAAGAAAACAGTTTTCTAAGTCAAGTACTTAAGCTCTGCTGAGGACAAAGGCTCAAAAGGGGGTTGCATAAGCTGAGCAATGCAAACATTAACGTCCCAAACAGGGGCAGGGTCCCTGAATGGCGGATTGGTATGAAGCAATCCCTTGAAAAACTTAGAGAATACAGGATGAGCTGAAAGGGAAGAAGGCTTACCTGCTGAAAGGAAAGCAGAGACAGCTGCCAGATGCACTCTTAGTGTAGCTGGTCTGAATCCCAAGCTATTAAGATGAACCATATAGTCAAGGACTGTGTGCAGGCCAGCAGACTCTGGAGAAATATGCTTCCCAGAGCACCATATGGAGAATCTTTTCCATCTGGAGTTGTAAGTGCTTCTAGTGGAAGGCTTCCAAGAAGCCTTTAGGATATCCATAACACCTTGAGAGAGATGTAGATCAGCAAACTCTAACTCTTCAAGAGCC